>JAKROA010000001.1:7890000-10390000 GCA_023375655.1 Taenia crassiceps
AAAGTTCACACCTATTAGGGCATGCTCGCACTCTAATACGGACCTCGGCACCTGACCTTGTAGGGTCATTGCGTCGTGCGAGCGTCACGATTACGAGTATAGAACTCAAATACCCTAAATTAATGTGCTCACGTTCATGTGAAATGACTCACCGGCAGATTTCACCTATTGTCAGCCATTTTGTTGAACACGCCTGCTTTTCTTCAGTTTGTGAAAGGCTCTGCATGGTAATCCATCCGACTTTGCAGTTTCAATTGCATATTGAATGAACTTCCTCTCGGAGGTCAAAACCAATGTTCATATTCATCAGCATCCACCCCGAGCATTAAAATAATACAGCATAGAAGTAAGTCTGTTAAACCGCAATGAGAAATTGTGGCAATAGAACTCCCCCATCTACAGAAACCTAGCCGCCTAGTACTGTGTAGTAGTTTGATAGAAGTGCGACCCTAGTAAACCAGTGCTTGTCTTTATTTAGGACAAAAAGTCTTCGCGTAATTCGACCCTCCACCTACATTCGAGAAAAAAACACTCGGGCTTTTCCTAAAAGGGTACCTTCTTGTGCATATATTGATTTTGGGTTGACCTAACATCACTACTCAATTATTTAAATGCCGGTAAAGTCGCTAAAAACTAACAGTGTGTAGAGTTTACGCTCTCATTATTAATCTCAATCAGATGGGCCCTCCCACCTACTTCAAAATGCCCAAGGAGCGCATGCAAGCCAAGCGCGTTCCAGGTGACTACGAGAACATCTTTCTGCGTCTCTTCTCTAGTCTTCAGGCCACAACGCTACCTCTAGTTTCCAGAGTCCTAGCCTCTGACACTAAGAAAACAAACACGGACTGAGATGATGCCAAAGAGCAACACCCAAGTTGTCTGGACACAATCACCAAATGACCTTTGGCGAACATCACCTGCACTCGATTGTTTTCTAGATTTAATTGAAAAGTGACACTTATTGTCACTTAAAAACCATATCCGAATTTATTTCGCCAAATACATGGTTTATTTTAGCTATGTGTTGCATAAAAACCAGGATTGAGCTAAATTACTTCGGTCAAGTAGTTGGACATGGACCACAGCAGCAGGTCATTAGACACTATTTCCACTGTGGCGCCGGTAGTCTGATTCGAAGTTGAAACGAGATTTTTGAAGTCGAGGATTTCATCGTCTGAGTTTCGCAATGTTATTCGAAATGAGGCAAACTTAGGTTCCAGCGAAGTCCATTTGAGGTTACTCTAACTGGGCTTCCTATTGGTATGAGTCCGCAGTGGAGATTTGTAGGAGAGCTGGGAAGACATATCTCATTGAATCCCTACCAAGAAAAATAACATGCGATGGCTTACTTTGTCGAGCAAAAAGGAGATAGAGGACTCCGTCACAAGAAGAAGAGGGATACTTGTCAGGCCTTTAGCAATAAAAAGTGAGTTTATTATGCCAAGTTCGTGATCCACTCGGCCCCCACTGCCGTAGAGGCCAATTATGTAGTCAATGTCCAATTTTTGAAATGAACCCTGTGATGAACAACCTTCGCGATTTCCATTAATATGCCTGGACAAAATCACAATAGCTTTCGTAAAGTCTGACGAATCCTGATCTGGAGTTTCTATAACCTTGGTTGCATTCTGGGGAGAGTAGGACAAGCAGATGGTCTTACTTGATTTTCATAAAAAGATTTAACTTCAGGTCTGATAGAATCGAAATCTCCACATACAAAGTTGGGAGTATGAGAGTCCCTTAAAGAACTATCATAAATAATGTTTGCAAATCCATCCACAAAGATAGAAATAGAGGCTTAAATTTGGCGAGTTACGCAATAAACTACCTTTGCAAAACAGTACTTTAAATAAATTCTCCAGGCCGTTGAAGTGAGAATTCAAACAGATTAGACCGATTTTCGTGGCTGGACACATAATAAGGCTTCCATAACATACCATGGTCAACTATGGAAAAAGGACTTATCCGCATCACAAAAGACCACCGATGCCTGACACCAACGCCAATGAGATTGGACCCGCGAATAAGGTCAAATGATTATGTTCATCAGACGCTAGTTTAAACAAGCATTATAAAAATAAGCACAAATTACAAAAAGTTTTTCCGTTTGCATCAATCTGCCAAATATAAAAATTTTACAATTTTAAATTAAATGTAATAAGTTTCGCAAGATGACATTAGGAAATCTGTAGACAAATAGCAAAGGAAGCTATTTCCCACAATTGAAGTTAGACCTAAATGTTTAAAAAATTAACTAACACAAAAATTTTTAAATTTAAAAAATTAAGCAGGTGTGTTTTGGATTTGATTTTTAAATGCATGACGAACATAGCTTTGGGTCCAGAACATTTTAATGTCTGCGACGCTTTAATTCTTTAGGTTTTTTGCATTTCTTCGTAGTTGGAGCTTGTAGTCGGCAGAAGCGTTTCTTCTGTTCGGCTTGAAGATACGCTATTTAATTGTTATGCTTCACATATTACCCTTGGTTGTGGAAAATTGTTTTTGGCTTTAGTAAATGCTCACATGAAGTTGCAGCCATTGTGCATTTTAAGTAGTCCTCATTGCTCACATATGCCATAAACGAGCCTTTTATTTAAACTTTGTTGACTCTGAAGACAACTCAACCCTAAGTTTTGTGTGTAATACTTTTTTAAATTTGTAAAAATTGAACTCTGCACTTGTATCTTTTAAATACGCAAACCAATTCCTTTTTGATTGTTTAATTCAATCGCATCTGTGTTGCGTTGATTAATCTCTGTGTTAGGTTCCTGAAACATGGTTGATCCCTCTTCTGATGTTCAGGAAAGATCTTCTGAGGTTCAGGTTACCGTTGCCGATAAAGCTTTCTTTGAGAAATACATAAATAGCATTGTCTCTGCTATTGACGGTGCTGAGAACGCTACTGTGCTCGATAAGGCCATTTCGGATCAAAGTGCGCAAGATGCCATTAGGAAGTTTTTGAATGATGGGCAATGTCATGCACTTTTGGTGCAGAAGTCATCTAATAAGGGTACCATCTTCTTAAGTTATCGTTGATCAGTAGATGAGGATGACGATAGTGAAGGTGTGGATTCCGCATTTTCCTACATCATTTCCACAGACGTTCACTACACAAACCCAAAAATGCAGAGGTATTTGTTTCCTAAATCAAATGGTTGTTGTAGTTTGGTTTTCGTCAAGCGGAATCCGGTTGTTGAAGCCGGGAAATCGTTTGCCTCGCAGTTGCGTATGTCAACATTGTGCGATGGGGCTCCATTTGAGACGCTTCATTCTCTGATTAGCAATATCGTCAGTCCTTACTACAAGTCATACATAAAAGAATCTGGTAAGGCTGAACGGTGAGTCTTTTGTACACTGTTATAAGGTTTCGCAGGGATGGTGATAAAGTCGCGCCGAGTGTTGAGAAAAAAATTGCTGAACTCGAGATTGGCCTCCTTCATCTACAGCAGAATATTGATATTCCTGAAATATCTCTTAATATAAATCCAACTGTACTTCAGGTTATAAAAAAATGCGACGGAGAAGGCAGACGTGCGAAGGTGTCCGATTTTGAATCCTACCTTCAGGATTCAACTTTTCTTAACTCACTACAAGGCGGCGTAAATCGCTGGATCAAAGATATCCAGAAGGTATGGTTGCCACTATAGTCAACTGTCAAAGATCCTTGTTTATATGGCTCACACTTTTCATTGTCTCCTTCGCACCAAATCTAGGTGACGAATCTCAACCGTGATCCATCTACTGGGACGGCACTTCAGGAAGTGACATTCTGGTTGAACCTCGAGCGAGCTTTGTCGCGCATTCAGGAAAAACGGTCTTCGCTTGAAGTTACTCTTACCCTTGAAATACTGAGGACTGCCAAGCGTTTTTTAGCCACGGTCAGCTTTGATTCTGATACGGGCTTAACACGCGCTATTGAAATGGTAAATGACTACAACCCGCTCATGAAAGACTTTCCATTGAACGATCTTCTTTCTGCTACGGATTTGGATAAAATTAAGCTCGCTCTCCAAGCCATTTTCACACACCTAAGAAAAATCCGCAACACCAAGTATCCGCTTCAGCGATGTCTTAAATTAATTGAAGCCATATCTCGCGACCTCACATCGCAACTTTTAAAGGTTCTTGGCACGCGTCGTCTTATGCATATGCCCTATGAAGAATTTGAACGCATCATGAGCGCTTGTTTTGATGTTTTTGGTGTGTGGGATGATGAATACGAAAAAATCCAAAGTTTGTTGCGTGAAATTAGCAAGAAGAAGCGCGAGGAGCCTATCCGGATGGTTTGGCGAACAAATCTTGCCCATCGCCTTCTTCAAGCACGTCTGGACAATCTCCGCAAGTAATAATTCTTACTCTTGTTACTAGTTGAAGTCCCAATCATCTGGCTTACCAAAAATTCCTCTTAGATTATGGCACCAACACGAACAACTTCGCTTGGTTATTGTTCGCGTCAGGCCGACTACGAGAACTTCCACCACCCAGCCCGAAATCACCAAGGGTAAGATGGTGGACGATGAACCAAAGCAGCACCCTGAGGAACCTTTACTTGACGCAGCGGATGCCAATGCCATTGATGACGTTAATAAAGCCTTTGAGTTAGTAAAAGAGGTTGATTGTCTTGATCTGAGCAAAGAAGGAACGGAAGTTTGGGACGCCACCATCAAGCGGTATTTCATTCTCTAGTCATTCAAACTTCTCCGCGGTTTCAACTATTGTTACTTATCAATTGTTTTCACTAGTTACGAGGAGCGCATTGATGGCGTGGAGACTCGAATTGCCGCCAGGTTGCGCGATCTCTTGGGTACCGCCAAAAGTGCTAATGAAATGTTTCGCTACTTTTCACGCTTTAATGCACTCTTCGTGCGCCCCCACATTCGCGGAGCTATTCGGGAGTATCAGACACAACTGATTAATCGGGTCAGAGAGGACACTGAAGCTCTACATGAAAAATTTAAAAACCAATATCGCTTTAGCCGGGCCTCCCGTTTAAGTAAACTGCGCGACATCCCACCTGTCGCGGGCTCCATCATCTGGGCGCGGCAGATTGAGGAACGGCTAAATACTTATCTTCGGAGGGTGGAAGATGTTTTGGGTAAGTTATCAGATTTTTTTTCTTCATGGATTCTTTTTGGTATTACTAACTCCTAGTATAATGCGTAACTTAATTCACTAGGCAAAGGTTGGGAGCATCATCGCGAGGGCCAAGATCTCAAATCGAATGGGGAGGATTTTAAGTCAAAGTTGAATACGAATGCCATATTTGATGATTGGTGTCGCAAGGTACAGCATAATCAATTCAATGCAACTCGTCGTATTTTCTGCGTTGAGCCTGTTCGTGTAAAAATACCTAACAAGGATGGCTCAACACAAACCACAACTATGATGAAGCTGGCGGTTACCTTTGTGCTCGACGTTATCACACTATCTAAAGAGGTACGTTTTAGGCTATTCTAGTGCTTCTGATAGAATTACCTTCTTTGATTGGGCGTGTGCGTGTGAGTACTGAACGAAGAAAGCGCTGCTTGTAATCTATACCAGTGGGTGTGTGAACACCTAAGTAGTGGTTTCGTAATTAGCTTCTTCCTCTTTGTGGTCTGGGTTGAACTGCCTAACCTTTTCAACGCCCTTAACAGTAATGCTACAGGACTCACAATCGGATTGCTTAGTGCGAAAACTCGCGTATTTGTGCTGAAAACTTTCACTATTGCGACGAAACACTCCCAGTTGTGAGCGAAATGGACGCGAACTTTAATTTTGTCGTTTGTTTGTTAGATTCGTATTCTGTCCATAAATTGCAAAGGTAGAGTATTGTTTCACTCTTATTTTTTGTCCGTATGTCAGGTGCGCTGCATGAAAGCAATGGGATTTCGAGTGCCCCTTTCAATAGTGAATCGTGCGCATCAAACCAATATACTATACCCCTCGGCGACCTCTCTAAACCAAAGCGTTCAAATCTACGAAGCGATCTGCGCCAAAATAGACGCAAATAATGCCCAAAATCTGGCCATATTATGCGCTGGTCTGCGTCGTGAAGCCCAAAACCTAATATCTGAGGGTGTTCAGTTGAACTGGGATTCCTACCGGCTGTCAAACTTTGTTCAAAAGTTTGCGGAAGCTATCCTTCAATTTCAGGAGAAGGTGGAGGATTTGCTTCAAGTCACTCGAGAAATAGATTTGCAATTGAAAGCGCTTGTAACGTGTCCTTATTCAAAGGAGTCATTTGAGGAAATAATTGGTAATTCATGTTGCCCTTGGCTGGTTTTTGAAGACTTCACTTTCGTATGCCTGTAAAAAATAGTCTGTGATTTTGTTAATTCTGAATAACTGTTGAACAAGCAATTGGTTGCTCCGCGTTTGCACAGGGCCTATAAATTAATCAGGAATTTCACTTTTAAGGGAAGATTCAAAAGCTGGTCGACGACTTAAATCTTCACAAGTACTCAAATTTGGCTGAATGGGTCGCAAAACTGGACGTGGAGGTTGAGAATCGCCTTATTACTCGTCTAGAAGCTGGTATTCGTGAGTGGACGCGTGTTTTGCATACGGATGAGAAGCAGTCGGTGCGTTTTGCGATATTTTTTGGAGTCTATAATAGGCTTGAGAATGCCTTCTGAGCTCAGAACGGATCAGAATATGAAAACGTACTTATATCTTCATGTGACCTTTTTCTTGTAAATCTACAAGTCTCAGCGTGATTACGTCGTTTTCTGCTCCAATGACTCCCAAATGTTTAATTGACGTGCACATGCAAACGACCTTAGTGAAGCTCAGGCTTTGGGTATGGAGATGCAACCATAGGTTTTTCACATGCTCATTTCTCTCTCGGCATAGGTTACATGTCTGCGAAATTGGCTGCCATAGCAAGTGCGGGTTCGAGTGTTTCTATTATTCTCGCTTGTTATTCACCTTCAAGTGGGAATTGGTTTAAAGATACAACTCGTATTTTGTGACTTAATAAGTTTTTTTGTCAGAGCGCGATATTTTGGCTCGTTATTTTTATTGGGCGTAAATCCAATGTTAGTACGGGGAAACTTCATGTGCTTTAGTGGAACGTTTTCGTTTTGATGCATTTTTACAGTCCGTTATCACTATCTTCAAATACATCAACAAAGTTAGGAATGTAGGTAACACTTCCTCGTCTTTGCGCTTCAGGGGGATACTGAGGATGCCGATTCATCGATGTCCACTTCAATGGTGGTGTCTCAGCAGCGCCTCGGTGGCGAGCCCAAAATCAAGCAGATTTTCCTTGAACTGCGCATCACTAATCAACAAATGCACCTGCATCCCAGCATTGAAGTCGCCTCCCACGAGCTCTTTTCTCAGCTCACTGCCTGGCAAAATATTATTCTTAATCTCCCGCGTATTCAACACTCTCGTTATCAGGCACGACTGTACCCTAGCTCTGCGCTTATTCTTGCACAGGCATATAAAGCAGCAAAGTTTCTGTACCTTATTTCTCACTACTCTAAAATCATCTGTTTATTTATAATATCGGTAAGAAATTGTTGGGGCCATTATTGAAATAAGATGAAGTCGCAAAAACTAATGTGAATCTGTTAACGGTTCTCCCCTCTCCAATTTTGGGGCTTCGTTGAGGAAGTATGGTAGTGGCCTGTCGTCTCATTAAGTCAAGTTGTTAGTAGTAGCTGAAAATACTTTGTGGTGTAACTAATTATCAGTAAATTGAAACCAAGCTCAAATAGTTGAAGCTCATATCTTATGATTTTTTTATTTGATGTAAGCTCCACCCTCCTCAGCGCATTTTCTGACTTAGCCTTTTTGTTTTTAGGTCGGATTAAACACGGAGGAGGAAGCTCAGAGACTCAATATGAACCTTATATCAAGGCTTTCAAAGGAGAGCGATGTACTAGTTCATGCTCACGATGCCATTTTCGGTATTCTTGGTGAAACTGAGGAATACGTGAAAACTTGGACGAGCTATCAAGCCCTGTGGGATCTTCAGGTGGATCAAGTATACAATCGTATTGGAACTAACCTCGAGGCAAGTCTGACTTATTTTACCTGAAGCTTGAGGCGTGTTGTAACACTCACTGCCCCCAAAACCGTTTTTTGCGGTAAGTATCGATTCAAGGGCGCAGTAGATAATTAGAGTTTAATTTAGTTTCCTTTTCATTTCCTAGACTGGTGTTTCTTCTTAATCTATTTGTCATTGCTCTCTTGGGAATGAATTGTTTTGATAATTGCTCTTTGCGTAGGTGTGGATGAACGTACTGGACGAAATCAAGGTTATGCGAAAGCACTTTGACGTTGCCGAGACCCAAAAGGCTTTTGGTCCGATCATCATCGTTTTCGACAAGGTCCAATCTAAAGTTACGCTTAAGTACGACAGTTGGCACAAGGAAATTCTCAGTAAATTTGGTAGCAACCTTGGTAGTGAGATGCAGGATTTCTACAAACAAGTGTCTGAAGCTCGAAGTGAGTTGGAGAAGCGGTCTGTCGATTCAAAGGCGACAAGCGATGCAGTGAACACGATCACTTATACCCAGTCTCTCAAGCGCAAGCTGAAGCAATGGGAGAAACAGGTCAACCTCTACAAAACAGGTCAGAACATTCTCTACCGCGATCGTTTCCAATTTCCCAACAACTGGCGTGATTCAGAAAACATTCAGGGTGAATGGAGTGCTTTCCAGGAGATTTTACGTCGCAAAGAATCGAGCATTTCAACAGAAGTAGCTAGTCTGCAGATGAAGATTGTCAGTGAAGATAAGACAGTTGAGGGAAAGACAGCAGAACTCCTGAATAGTTGGCAAAAGGAAAAACCGATTCAAGGCAATATGAAGCCAGACGAGGCTGTAAAGGCTCTAACTATCCTCGAAGGGCAATTCTTGCGGCTGAAAGAGGAAAGGGCGAATATTCAACGCGCGAAAGAAGCCCTAGAGCTTACCGAAGAGGGTGTTTTACCGCCTAGTGAAGAGAGGGTTAATGTGGCACTTGAGGAACTTCAGGTTATGCATTTCAGCGTTTTGTTAGCTTGCTTATATTCAATTTTTCGGCTGGATTGTTCATTTCTGTCTGCTCTTGATCCAATAATCAGCCACTGTTAGCTTTGAACTTGGATGCCATCTCAAAAGTCTCCTTAAATATTCGGTTTTCACTGGAGCCCCTCTAATGCTGATGCATGTGTTTAGATGAGTCACGTTTTTTCCGACATGCTAATCATCTCTGCGTATAGCGTTTTTATATTCGATCCCTTGGTTCTATTTACCACATTTTGCGGTAATAGTGCTTCCTCAAAATCTCCAAATAGGCATTAGCTTGATTTTCCTGGAAAAATATCTTGGTAAAGTGTTTATTATTAAATTCGTTTCTTATTGTTCTTTATTGAAATGTGTAGGACCTTAAGAATGTGTGGATTGAACTTTCTCGCTTTTGGGAGGAAATTGATCAACTTCGTGAAACGCCTTGGCAATCAGTACAGCCACGTAAAATCCGTCAGCAGATTGATGAGATGGTGCGTCGGCTGAAGGAGGTGCCTGCGCGACTCCGTCATTATGCAGCGTATGAACACATTAGACGCACTGTTCAGGACTTCGCCAAGGTCAATCCCATCGTCATCGATCTCAAATCAGAAGCTCTCAAGGAGCGCCACTGGCGCACTCTTGTTCGTAAATTGAATGTCAATTGGGTCATGTCGGAGCTCACTCTCGGCCAGTTGTGGGACGTTGATTTGCAGAAAAATGAGGCCGTTATTCGTGATGTCTTCCTCGTGGCGCAGGGTGAAAGGGCTTTGGAGGAGTTCATGAAACAAGTTGCTGAAGTTTGGAAGACCTATGAGCTGGATTTAGTGGTCTATCAGAACCGCTGTCGTCTCATTCGTGGGTGGGATGACCTCTTTAATCGGATTAAGGAGCACATCAACAGCGTTGGGGCAATGAAGTTGTCACCCTACTTCAAACAATTTGAAGAAGAGGCCCTAACGTGGGAGGATAAGTTGAATAGGATCAATGCGCTTTTCGACGTTTGGATTGATGTCCAAAGAAGATGGGTGTACTTGGACGGTATTTTCTCGGGATCTGCTGACATCAAAACTCTGCTTGCTCAGGAGTCTCAACGCTTTTCTAGTGTTAGCACTGAATTCTTAGGCTTGCTAAAGAAGGTTTCGAAGTCTCCGCTCGTAATGGATGTTCTCAACATCCCAAATGTACAACGGCAACTGGAAAGGTTAGCTGATCTACTCTCCAAAATCCAGAGGTCACTTGGTGAATATCTCGAAAGGCAGAGATCTTCATTTCCGAGGTTTGTCCTTGATTCTTTAATGTTACGATAGCTGAAGAACTTTATCAAAGAATAACTGAATCTACAGGTTGCGATGATTGTGAACAAAAGCTTTAAAAGTTTTTATGAGTTATAGTTTGAGTTGAAGAGAATTGTGTCCATCTATTTATTAAGAAAGCGATTTCATTCTAGATTTTACTTTGTTGGAGATGAAGATTTGCTGGAGATAATTGGCAACAGTAAAAATATCCCTCGATTGCAAAAGCATTTCAAAAAAATGTTCGCGGGTGTAAATGCGATCAAGCTAAACGAAGAGTGTACGGAGGTTCTGGGCCTGATATCGAAGGAAGGCGAAGAAGTGGACTTTGTCCATCCAATTTCTATCAAGGACAATCCTACAATTAACGACTGGCTTTCATTACTGGAGAAGGAAATGCGTATCACGCTTGCTAGTTACTTGGGTTATGCTGTCACCGAATTGCAGGTAAGCATTATTTATGACAATAATGCCATAAGTAAATAATGGCACACCAAACATGATCATTTTATTGGAAACCTGCCCATTTGGTGAAGCATTGCTGATAAGCTTGTACATTCCCACGGACGTGTCTGGCCATTAAATTGCATCAACACGTTTTTTGTTACTTTAAAATTTTAAGTAACTGTTGTTTCACTACCAAATCTTTCGTCATTACTATCGGGGAGGGTGCGCCATCACATTGTTTTTGAGGCGTCCATCAATTTGGCTTATGCGAGTTTCACTTGAAAGATTATAACAACTAATGTCTTGCCATAATTTTTAGAAACTTCGGTCAGCCTCACAGCTGGAACCAACAGGATTCCTCTCTTGGTTGGATCGGTACCAGGCTCAACTAGTTGTTCTAGCGGCCCAAATCTGTTGGTCCGAATCTGTAGACGCCGCATTGAACAATCCTAAGTCTTCTGATTACCTCACAGCCTGCCTTCGCTCCGTAGAGACAATGCTTACGTTGCTCGCCGACACTGTGCTTGGTGAACAGCCGCCCGTTCGGCGACGCAAGCTGGAGCATCTCATAATGGAGCATGTTCACCAGCGTGACGTCCTCCGAGCGCTCATTCAAGCAGGTGTTGATTCTTCCCAATCTTTCGAGTGGCTCTCTCAGATGCGTTTCTATTTTGATTCCAAACAATCCGATCCGCTGGCTCAAGTATCCATTCACATGGCGAATGCAAAGTTCGCCTACGGCTTTGAGTACCTTGGCGTAATGGACCGTCTCGTGCAAACTCCACTAACTGATCGTTGTTATCTGACGATGACGCAAGCTCTTGAGGCACGGCTTGGTGGATCCCCTTTTGGTCCCGCGGGCACAGGAAAGACAGAGTCTGTGAAGGCTCTCGGCATGCAGTTGGGCCGCTTCGTCCTCGTCTTCAATTGCGATGAGACCTTCGATTTCCAAGCAATGGGTCGAATTTTTGTCGGTCTTTGTCAAGTAGGTGCGTGGGGCTGCTTCGATGAGTTCAATCGTTTGGAGGAAAGAATGCTTTCTGCGGTTTCGCAGCAAATTCAGGGCATTCAAGAGGCACTACGAGATCAAATGACTGGTAAAGATGTTACTGTGGAGCTTCTTGGAAAAAATGTAAGTTTGTCCTATTCTTCTTCTTTCCTTATTAGATGTCGATTTGTACACTATATTCCTAGGGTATCCTATTTGACTCTGCTAACATCAAGGCCTTTCCTTGCACTAGGTTTCTGTCAACCCTGATATGGCAATCTTTATTACAATGAACCCTGGGTATGCTGGCCGTTCGAATTTGCCAGACAACTTAAAGAAACTTTTCCGTTCCTTGGCTATGACTCAGCCAGATCGTCAATTAATTGCCCAAGTCATGCTTTACTCACAGGTTTGTTCTCTCGGATCTACGAAAATTATTTTGAAACGAAGTATTTTAACATTTTCATGAAACGCAGTTATTCACCGTGCTTCAATGTATACCCGTTTTGCCTTTATCAAGGCTGTTATTTTACATGGTTATAGGGCTTTCGTACCGCAGAGCTGCTGGCAAACAAAGTTGTTCCTCTGTTCAAGTTGTGTGACGAACAGCTTTCTCCTCAGTCTCACTACGACTTCGGTCTACGTGCACTGAAATCTGTATTGGTTTCTGCTGGCAATGTGAAGCGCGATCGAATCAAACGAATTAAAGATGAACTTCACTCCAAGAATGAGGCAGTGAGCGTTAATTTGTCATTTATATGGCCCATAAATGTGCCTGTTGTGAATTTGTCTTCTACAAGCGATTTCATTATGTCTTCTAGATAAATGAGTCCAACATAGCTGAACATCTTCCAGAACAAGAAATTCTCATTCAATCGATAATGGAAACAATGGTGCCTAAGCTAGTTGCTCAAGACATACCTCTCCTGTACTCGCTGCTCAAGGACGTCTTCCCAGGTGTAGCTTATAGCGCATCACCAATGGAAGATCTGCGACGTGAGTTGAAACGAGTGTGCGAAGAGATGTACCTAGTCTACAGCGATGACCCATCGGACAGCGGTACCAGCGGTGCTCTCTGGGTTCAGAAAGTGCTTCAGCTCTATCAAATTACTTGCATTCATCACGGTCTGATGATGGTTGGTCCCAGCGGAAGTGGGAAGTCTATGGCTTGGCGTGCCCTCCTCAAGGCTTTGGAGCGCGTGGAAGGTGTTGAAGGTGTTGCCCACGTTATCGACCCCAAGTCTATTAGCAAGGACTCACTATATGGCTACCTCGATCCGAATACTCGGGAATGGACTGATGGTCTTTTTACTCACACTTTGCGAAAGTAATTTTCACTGGTTTCACGCTTAGTTGACTTTCATAGCATTTCTCGTAAGCGTTTTCCTCGGTTCATCCTAGTTCATCAATTTCGTTGTATTTTTTTGGAGATAATTGAAGTAAGATTCTCCGCCATAATGCAATAGTTGAGATTTATTTTATGTTATTAAAGCATGCTTGTTTAGTCGAATTAGCACAATATTACTCGTGTGATGATTTTAGGATCATCGATAGTATTCGGGGTGAATCCCAAAAACGGCAGTGGATCATTTTCGACGGCGATGTGGATCCTGAGTGGGTTGAGAATTTGAACTCCGTTCTGGACGACAATAAGCTACTAACTTTGCCTAATGGTGAACGCCTTGGAATCCCACCAAACGTTCGTATCATGTTTGAAGTACAGGACTTACGGTATGCCACTTTAGCCACTGTCTCGCGTTGTGGAATGGTCTGGTTTTCCGACGATATTGTTACCCCAGAAATGATAATGACGAACTTCCTTCGCTATCTGCAGAATGTGCCCGTTGATGAAGATGAAGACGCTGATCTAAGTTTTACTGCGCCTGTTTCACTCACTGCACCAGGCGCAGGGGGAGATCAAGCTGTTTCCTCTCCAGTTGAAGGCGCTCAAGTATTCATCAGCCCTACTATTCAGACACAACGTGATATTACAAACATGCTTGTACCATATTTTGCCAGCAACGGGTTGGTATCACGTTGTCTCGATTTCGCTAAAGACCTTGATCACATTATGGACTTCACACAGCTTCGCGCACTTACTAGTCTCTTTTCCCTCCTAAAACAGACAGTAAGGTCTGTACTTGTGCATAATGCCACACACACCGACTTCCCAATGCCTGTGGATCAAATGGAGTCGTTTGTAAGCAAATCTCTTGTCAACGGAATCATCTGGTCCATGGCCGGCGATGGTCCCTCCAATGTTCGTATGCAAATGAGTGATTTCGTAAGACAGGTGACAACGATCACTCTGCCTCCTCCTGGCGTACCAATTATTGATTATGAAGTCACTATCACTGGGGAATGGCAACCATGGATCAATAAGGTTCCCGTCATTGAGGTCGAGTCGCACAAAATCAATACGATGGACGTTGTTGTGCCCACGCTTGATACTGTTCGTCATGAAGCTCTTCTTTACACTTGGTTAGCTGAACATAGACCGATGGTTCTTTGTGGTCCTCCAGGCTCTGGTAAAACCATGACTCTCTTCAGTGCTCTTAGAAGCCTCCCTGACATGGAGGTGATTGGATTAAATTTCTCCAGCGCTACTACCCCCGAATTGATGCTGAAGACTTTTGATCAGTACTGTGAATATCGAAAGACGCCCAATGGTCTTGTTCTTGCTCCACAACAAATTAACAAATGGCTTGTGTTCTTCTGCGATGAAATTAACCTACCAAACGAAGATAGGTACGGCACACAAAGGGTAATCAGTTTTCTTCGACAGATGCTAGAACACTCAGGTTTCTATCAAACTAGTGATATGCAGTGGGTTCGATTCGAAAGAATTCAATTTGTTGGTGCTTGTAATCCTCCCACTGATCCGGGAAGAAAGCCGCTTTCGCACCGCTTCCTACGCCACGTCCCAGTTATCTATGTTGACTATCCTGGAGAAACCTCACTTAAGCAAATTTATGGTACTTTTAATCGCGCCATGCTTCGGATGCTTCCTACTCTACGATCTCAGGCTGACTCACTCACCAACGCCATGGTGGATTTCTATCTTCGATCTCAAAAGCGTTTTACCATCGACATGCAGCCTCACTATATTTACAGCCCTCGCGAGTTGACTCGTTGGGTTCGTGGTATTCATGAGGCCCTCAAACCCCTCGAATCGCTCTCTGTTGAAGGTCTCGTGCGTATTTGGGCTCACGAGGCTTTGAGACTTTTTCAAGATCGGCTTATTCAGGATAGTGAGCGTCTGTGGACAGATCAGAATGTTGACGAGGTTGCTATGACCTACTTCCCATTAATTGACCGTGTAGCTGCTCTTCAGCGTCCAATACTGTTCAGTAATTGGCTTTCGAAGGATTATGTCGCTGTCGACCAGGAAGCACTCCGTGAATACGTTAAAGCCCGACTAAAAGTATTTTACGAAGAAGAACTGGATGTACCTCTTGTCCTCTTTAATCAGGTGCTTGACCACGTTCTTCGAATTGACAGAGTTTTCAGGCAGGCTCAGGGCCATCTGCTTCTGATCGGTATCAGTGGAGCTGGTAAAACTACTCTTTCTCGTTTCGTTTCATGGATGAACGGTCTTTCTGTATTTCAAGTGAAAGTACATAACAAGTACACTGCGGAAGATTTTGATGAAGATCTAAGAAATGTTCTTCGACGCTCCGGCTGTAAGGGAGAAAAAATAACTTTCATCATGGATGAGTCTAATGTGATGGACTCCAGCTTCTTGGAAAGAATGAATACGCTGCTTGCGAATGGTGAAGTACCCGGTCTGTTCGAGGGGGATGAATTTGCGGCTTTGATGACCCAGTGTAAGGAGGGTGCCGCAAGGGAGGGTCTTATGGTTGACTCGCAGGAAGAGCTTTATAAGTGGTTTACGAATCAGATATGTCGAAATCTCCATGTCGTATTCACAATGAATCCATCCTCCGATGGACTAAAAGACAAAGCTGCTACTTCGCCTGCTTTATTCAATCGGTGTGTTCTCAACTGGTTCGGCGATTGGTCACTCGAAGCTTACTTCCAGGTAGGCACTTTTTAGTCGTTCGATTTGCTTCCAGCACAAACCATTTATATGTAATGCAGTATCGACATTTCCGCTTTTAATGTGTTTCTGTCAAATAGATACACTCTGGTATTTTGTCTAGAACATTTTTTTGCAACTGAAAATGCAGAAAAAATCCAATTCTTTGGCTTTTAGTGTATTTCATTTAATATTTCAGGTTGGCAAGGAATTCACAGAGAAGCTTGACCTCGAGCGTTCTGATTACCAGAAACCGGAAGTGATGCCATATATCGCTGAGGGTTTGCTACCTGATATGCCTACCTATCGCGACATGGTTGTGAACGCCTTTGTTTTTGTTCATCAGTCCCTTCAGCGCGCTAACGAACGTCTGCAGAGGCGTGGAGGTCGCACCATGGCTATTACTCCGCGCCACTTCCTCGACTTCATCAGTCACTATGTCAAGTTGATTGGCGAAAAGAGGTCTGACCTGGAGGAGCAACAACTGCATTTGAATGTTGGCTTGCAGAAAATTAGGGAGACAGTGCAGCAAGTTGAAGTGATGCAAAAATCGTTAACGAAGAAGAGCAAGGAGTTGGAGGAAATGAACGAGGCTGCGAATGCGAAGTTGAAGCAGATGGTCAAGGATCAACAAGAAGCTGAACAAAAGAAAACTACCAGTCAAAGCCTACAAGTCGAATTGGCTAAACAACGAGAGTATATTAAGGAAAAGCGAGCACTGGTGATGGAGGAACTCAGTCAGGTGGAGCCTGCTGTAAATGATGCGAAACAGGGTAATTCTAATGCTTTATCTAACAAACCCTTCTGATCAATTTAATTTCGTGTTTTGAATATAACTTGGGTTGCGAACTTGTCAAATAAATTATTTCCTGTTGATACTTGCATTGTATTTGCTTATAGAGGTTCTTTTTAGTCTAATAGGCGAATTCATTTTGACCAACTTTATCATGGTAGTGAGGCGGTATGTCGTAACCCTCTTGAGTTACAATAGTTATCACGATCCCTCCCTTTTTGACCTAAATAGTGTGGTTTTGGTGCTCCCTTTTGGTCTTTTGTGTATTTTTCAGGAATTTGTTGTCTCTTAATCTGTAATGGATATTTATTGTTGCAGTGATTAAAACTCCTTTGGACAGGTAGATCAGATCATATGTTCTACGATTTTCCATTTCAGCCGTGGAGGGGATTCGTAAAAAGGATATTCAGGAAATTAAGGCCATGCGAAACCCTCCTCCAGCTGTCAAAATGGCTCTTGAAGCTATCTGTCTCCTGTTGGGTGAGAAGTCAACAGACTGGCGTCAGATCCTAACCGTCATTGTCAAGGATTCCTTCGTCCCAAGCATCCTTAACTTCGATACTGAGGAGATCACGTATGCATTCCTGCTTTTTTAATTTGTACGAAATACAGTGTTATTTCACATAATTTATGGTAGTTCACGAAATTGCTCTTATTGCACTAAGCTGTCAGCTTAGTTTCATTTAATCGGGGTGTCGCGCCGGTTGGCTTGGTCATAGTTTTTTTCGTTATTTACGCCTTCACGTTTTCAGAGATTCAATCCGTGAAACAATGAAAAAGAAATATATTGAGAACCCAGAATTTAATTATGAAAAGGTGAACCGAGCCAGTACAGCTTGTGGGCCAATGGTCAAATGGGCGATTGCACAGGTTCGCTCATTCGTGTTTACCTTAGCTCTACTTGTTTTGGCTTTTTTGGTAAAATTACGTTGTCTGATCTACATCGTGTCCCACACTTAACAGTTTTATGCGATCAAGTTATTGGTGCATCCCATTATTTCTTTTTATCTTTTTTTCGAATTTCCTTTGAAACGGCCATAATTACAGCTATTTAGTTTCATGTGTTGTAGATCCGATATCTTTCACTTGTGCGTTTCACTATGGGTGCTTCGTATACTTTTGTACTAGATTGGCTACGCAGACATCCTGAAGAAGGTGGAACCTCTTCGGGACGAATTGAAGGCTCTTGAAGATGCGGCCAGTGCAAACGAAAAGAAGGCCGAGGATGTGGAAGCGACAATAGGGGCTCTTGAGAAGTCAATTGCCAAATACAAAGACGAATATGCCGTCCTAATTAGTCAGGCCCAATCAATCAAGGCGGACTTGGCCTCAGTTGAAGCCAAGGTTTGTCGCTTTCGCTTGAGTTTCAGTTATTCGAGGTCGTCCACTTTGGTTTTTTTTTGCCCCATTCACTCCACTTACATCAGTTTATAGGCATGATATATTTTTGGTCTAACGTATTTAGATACGGGTTACTGAGCCTTTAACCTTTAGAGATTCCATATCATCCTTGTGTGTATTTTTTTACTTCCGGACCTGACAAAATCACCGCTTCTCTTAGGTTGAACGCTCGGTGGCATTGATTAAGTCGTTGAGCAGCGAACGCACACGGTGGGAAGCGGGCTCGGAGACATTCAAGTCACAAATGGCCACAATCATCGGGGATTGTCTTCTTTCCTCAGCATTCATGGCCTACGCCGGCTACTTCGATCAGAGTTTGCGTCTGAGTCTTGTCTCCTCGTGGGCCATCCACCTGAAGGCAGCTGGCATCCAGTTTAGGCCCGACCTGGCTCGTGTTGAGGTAGTCTGCGGTTTTTTGCTACTTCCACCTTGTTATTTTTTCCCGATTAATGACATCATACTGAGCTATCTCGTTAAATTGTAAGGGCTTGGTTCTGACAACATTAGCATTGCCTGCCTTTATGCAGATTTTATGTTCAATGCACCTTATTTTTTAGCTGAATTACGAAGCTCTTAAAGACTTCTTTTTGTAATCCAAAGCCATCTTTTGTTGGCAAATATTCTATTCATATTTCCTGTCTTAATTTGCACAGCCGTATGTCACCGTTGTGGCTTTGTGTTACAGTATCTATCAACTCCTGATGAGCGATTGCGTTGGCAAGCCAGTGTTCTACCTAACGATGAGCTCAGTGTCGAGAACGCCATCATTCTTCGCAGATTCAATCGATACCCTCTTATCATCGATCCAAGTGGTCAGGCTATCGAATTCCTTATGGAAGAGTACAAAGCAAAGAAAATCGCCAAAACCTCCTTCCTTGATGACGCTTTTAGGAAGACGCTTGAATCCTCGCTGCGGTTCGGAACACCACTTCTGGTGCAAGACGTTGAATCATATGACCCCATTCTCAATCCTGTCCTTAATCGTGAAGTTAGACGCACAGGCGGTCGCACTCTTATTACGTTGGGCGATCAGGACATTGACCTGTCTCCTACATTTATCATTTTCCTTTCTACACGTGATCCTTCAGTAGATTTCGCACCTGACATTTGCTCTAGGGTCACATTTGTCAATTTCACAGTGACCCATAGTAGTCTCCAGAGTCAATGTCTCAATGCAGTACTGAAAGCTGAAAGGCCAGACGTTGACAATAAACGATCAGATCTATTGAAGATGCAAGGCGAGTTCCAGTTAAGGCTGCGCCATTTAGAGAAGGACTTACTGCAGGCTCTTAATGCTGCCGAGGTGTGTTTTACTCCTAAACTATCAATGCTGATACCTCTAAGCTAATTTTAATTGTATGCAGATAAGAAGCAATCTGTGTTAAGCGGCATCTTGACAAGTCCAATGTTTTTCTGTTTCTAGGGGAATTTGCTAGATGATGATAAAATCATTACAAACCTGGAAACTTTAAAGAAAGAGGCTGGAGAAGTTGCCAAGAAGGTTGAGGAGACGGATGCAATCATGACAGAAGTGGACAATGTTTCACAACAATATGTGCCCCTCTCACAGGCTTGCTCGGGCATCTATTTTACTTTGGATGCTCTCAACCAGGTTCACTTCCTCTACCAGTACTCGCTGCAATTCCTTCTTTCCATATTCAACTTTGTTCTCACTCAAAATGAAAATCTTAAAGGCATTAGTGACAGTAAAACAAGGTTGGACATAATTACCAAGGACCTCTTCCAAGTTACTTACAATCGTGTTGGTCGTGGAATGCTGCACAGTGACCAGATTACGTTTGCGGTGTTATTGGCGCGTATTTACTTGAAGGGCAAGGCATCTGCAGGTGTGACCTTTGAATCGGAATTCTCCGTCTTCCTCCATGGTCAGGATAGTGCAAGCCTGTTGACCAGCAAGAATCTGCCTGATATTAAGGGTCTCACCGTCGAGCAACGTGCCGCACTCAGTAGACTGCAGAGTCAGCTGCCAGCTTTCAGGAATATCGTCTCAGCCATTGAAAAGGAACAACACTTCAATACCTGGCTAGAAACTGTTTCTCCTGAGGTGGTTACTCTGTCATTTTTTTATTGCGGGGAGCTTGGTTTAATGTTTTCCTTTTAATGCATCTATGTTAGCTTTTTGTGATTGATTCACTTGCCAGCAATTATCTATCGCAACCCTCAGCGAATTGTAGTGTGCTAGCGAAAAGTGTGTTGATATGGGATGTTGAGGAGCTTGCAATGTGTTGAAGAAACCGTTAAATAGTTCATTGTTTTATTACAGACGGAAGTTCCAACGTTGTGGGAGTTGCCCGCCGCTCAAACCACTCCAGTGGGCACCGCCATCTATAGTCTGCTGCTTATTCAGGCACTTCGACCAGATCGTCTCCTAGCCTGCGCTCACATGCTAGTTTTTGCAGTGTTTGGCCAGAGCTTCATGGATGCCACTCGTTCTAACCTCGATCTGGGCCCACTCGTTGAGCAAGAAATTAAGGCCAATGTTCCCGTTCTCCTCTGTGCTACTCCGGTAATATCCTACCATTGACATTTAAACTACTTGAATTAACTTATTACCAAGCTCCTTTTCGATTGCTATCTAGTGTGTCTAGTCTCGGGTCGTGGTAACTCCCTTTCCAATAATCACGAATGCCTCGCTTGTTTAGGGCTTCGACCCGAGTGGACGTGTGGAGGATCTCGCCGCTGATTTGAAGAAAACTCTCACTGGAATAGCTATTGGTTCTGCCGAGGGTTTTTCACAGGCGGAAAAAGCTATCAACACGGCTGTGAAGCAAGGCAAATGGGTAATGCTCAAGAACGTTCATCTCGCACCATCGTGGCTTGTTCAGCTGGAAAAGAAACTCCACTCATTCCAGCCCCACCCCAACTTCCGTCTATTCCTTACTATGGAAATTAACCCCAAGCTGCCCGTCAATCTTCTTCGCTCCGGTCGAGTGTTCGTCTTCGAACCTCCACCTGGTATCAAGGTGTGTTTAATCGAGAGTCCCACACCTCCTCCCTCCTTAATTGCCGTTCAGAATAATGTTGTTTATGCTAAGCCTGAGCATCCTCCTCTTTTCGCTTTAAGGCGAGTCTTTTGCGCACCTTCGCCAACATCTCACCAACTAGGATGTCTCGTGCTCCGGCTGAGCGCTCTCGTCTCTACTTTTTGCTGGCTTGGTTCAATGCTGTTGTGCAGGAACGCCTTCGCTATGCTCCACTGGGTTGGACCAAGCGCTACGAGTTTAACGAGTCTGATCTCAAGTCAGCTTATGACACCATCGACACCTGGGTGGACAGTGCCAGCAAAGGCCGATCTAATCTGCCACCCGACCAGATTCCCTGGTCCGCAATCCGCCGGCTCATGTCTCAGTGTATTTATGGTGGTCGTATCGACAATAACTTTGACCAAACTCTCTTGGATACCTTCCTCTCGCGCCTCTTCACTGAGCATAGCTTCGATCATGATTTCGTTCTTGTTAGTGATTTAGATGGCCAGGCAGGCAAGAACATCCTTATCCCAGAGGGTACTTCCCGCGAGGAATTAATTGCTTGGACCAAGAAACTTCCCGCTGTCCAGACCCCCTCTTGGCTAGGCTTGCCTAATAATGCGGAGAAGGTGCTTTTGACCAATATGGGTAAGCCGATGTCTTACTTTTTTGTTTTCCATTCGTCATCGTGATCTCGACTCGTCATCAAAATATGGTAATTTTAAACGCGCCACTTTCAACCTCAGTATTCTTCATAGTATCTTAAGCATTATTTAAGTGGCATTCTAGCTTGTGCCACTTTTGAAATGCTTCTAATCTGCTTTGCGATTAAGTGCCATTTGCTTGATAGATCCTTCAAAAGTTTCCAGGAAGTAATATCTGGCAATGTTTATGCTCTAGTTCGTATTTTATTAGTCTAGATCCTTTATTGATATCACTAATGTAGTTCGAAAGTATTATTTAGGTGCTTTGTTAATTTGACTTTGTTCTTTTATGTTAATATTTCTATTTTTTTGGTAACGGCAGCTCAAAGTTTCCAAAGTCACCTGCTTCGATTTATAACAATCGTGATCGAAAATTCCGTGGAGAAGGGTATTTCTTGGTTTAAGCAGTTTTTAACCTTTTATTTTGCGTCCCGGTGTTACCATTGGTGTGAAACTGCATTAACTTCATCGGTAACGAAGTGGGTCAGCACTGCACTTTTCATTGCATCATCACAAAATGGAACCATTCGAGTCACCTCTTCGTAGCACTCATCTTTCATCCCTCAAAGCTCGGCTAAAATATACTCCTAACAGGCTCTTATGCATAATCATGAAGCTTCCTCAGTCAACCAGTTATAAACTGGTGTTATTGCTCATGAATCTGGACCATTTCGAACTTCAAACTAGAGAATCAATGAAATGACTTCGGTAAAGAGATCTCATCTACGTTTGTAGGCAGACAAAGGCGGCACGGTAAACTACTAAGTCTCGAGAATGTGTCCAAATGTCAGGTGCCATATAGCAGTTTTTTGTAGGGTTGCAGGCACCCTCAGCGCAATGCCTCCGCGCCTCATTCAAGAGGTGTCAGTAGCAATTTGGTCATGTTTTTCAAGTTCTCGAGATTTCGAGCAAGATATACTCATATGTCTAAGATGCAGTCTCGACATTTTAATGCATTTTTATGTTGCGAGCATTCTCACGTCGTCTGAACAGCATGATGGCGAACCTCGTCTGTTGTACTATGCGTTTTTCCATGTTGCCCACAGCCAATACTATTAGCATTTGCTGATAGGTACCATCTCCTGCAAAGTCCAAGCCATCGGATAAGCAGCTTGACATTTACCTGGCATATCAGCAGCCCAAATTCTCTAGGTGCACAAGTATCGAGTCGTCATTTGTACTATTTGCATACAATTCGGGTGCTTCAAAATATTGCTTTATTCGATTTATGCCATTTGGCTGTTTTTTCCATAATTTGCGTGTCACACAAATTTTGAGGAAAAGCCTGTAAACTCGATTTCTTGGTAGGAATAGAAGTGGCATCATCAGCTGTTTTCATACCTCCTTTGCCTCTCTGTTTACCCGAAAATAGATTTTAAATTCTCGCTAACCGCCAAGAATTTTTAGGACAAGAAGTGATTGGAAACCTGCTTAAGATGCAGCAGGCGGTCAGCACAGACGACTTGCTATCTGCCTCGGAGGTCGCCGCAACGACTCTTGTCAAGCGTGCTTCTGTAGACGAAGGTGACACCAGACCAATGTGGATCCGACAGCTTCAGTCAAGTGCAGACACGTGGAAATCGCTGCTTCCTGATCGCCTAAAACCACTCGAGAGGACTGCAGAAAATATTACTGATCCTCTGTTCCGTTGCTTTGATCGGGAAATTAACGCCGGCGCTACACTCCTCAACACTGTTCGCGATGACCTCAGAAATGTGATCAAAGTGGGCATCTTCGCTATTTACCATCCTTGAAGTATTGCATTATCATGCCTCTATAACCGCAGTGGAATTTGTTTATGGGTCGAAAAAGACGTTGTTTTTATACCTCACTGGCCTATTAATGGTGGATTAGTTCGGTTCACGGGGTTTTTTTACACGCAAGTTCGTTTTCCATTGAAAGGCAAACTCTTGGCTGAATCGTTTTGATTTATATGTACTTATTGCGTCCTTAATGAAAACTACTATTGGAGATATGTGTACCACAGGAACAATTTCACAGGTTAATACTAAGCCACTTTTTCTGCAGGTGTGCTCTGGTGCGACTAAGCCAACCAACTATCACCGTGACTTAATGTCAGATTTGGCAAAGGGTCTCATACCTGCATCTTGGCGTCGTTACTACACGGTACCCTCGACACTGACCGTAATCCAGTGGATCAATGACTTTGCAGCGCGTATTCGGCAGTTAATAGAGATCAGCGAAGCGGTTTCCTCCACAGACCACGGTAGCCTGCGAGGCTTGCGTGTCTGGCTAGGTGGATTGTTCATGCCCGAGGCCTACATCACGGCGACGCGGCAAGCTGTGGCCCAGACCCATGGATGGGCTCTCGAAGAGCTCTTCCTTAGCGTTGAGCTGGTTATTGGCGCGCAGAAGGCGAAACCACCACCTTTACCCACTGACGGGTGCGCCTTCGTGGTCACCGAGCTCCGTCTGATGGGGGCTGAGCCTGCCGACGCCAAGACTATCCGTCTCTCCCAATCTATCTTCTACGAAATGCCTTTCACAATTCTTAGATGGATTCGGTAAATTTTTCTTGCATGAATCATTCAATCGTAGGATCTTTAATATCTTCTCGGTCTTTTCGATACCAATACTGAGCTCAGGTATCCTAACATCCTGGTTTATGAATTTTAAACGGTATTAACGCTTTCTATCATTAAAACAAGCAAACAAGCAAGAGCGAACACTTATTCTTGTGTTTGGGGATATTGAGCACTGTGATGGTATTACAATTACTTCTTTTTTTAAAGAGTTTTGTGGTTTCTTTAAAAATCCAGGGTTGCGAAGGAGGATCAAGGTGTGGTTGACGCTAGCGCTGTAAATCTGCCCGTCTACTTAAATGCTGCTCGTTCTGTCCTACTGTTCACTGTCGGCCTCCATACGAAGGAACCTGGTAGTGAGTTTTACAAACGCGGAGTCGCAATCCTCTCTTCCCCACTGGGGTGAAAATTTCTCTTCCACCCACTTTTTCTCACCTACATCTACTTTTTAAGTTTTAATCATTACCGACTTGTTGCACTTTCGTGGTTCTTCTCCCCGCATTCCCTTCCCTCTCCACAGATGTTTTTTTCCCCAGCGTGATTTCTACATGCGCCCTCCACTGCCTCCTTCCTCCATATCCATTGAACTAACGCTACAGCAGGCCTATGATACTCTCATTCACCCAGGCATTTTTATCTTTTTCCTCACCGATAAACCGTTTATCATTGTCTTTGAATTCCACCTTTACTACTCTCGGGTTGAGGTAGTAATGCTAAGGGACTTGTTTTAGTTTTCCCATTAGCGTTTGAGCTGGTTGTCTATTGAAGCTGCTAATTTAAGACATCAAAGTTACTCGCTTCTGTAAAATTGGTTACAAGTAATCTGCATGTTAACATTCCTCTGAAATATTCCCTCTTAAGTATCGCTAAACGTGAGTGATTTTTTGGTCACCCAATTTCGCCTCCAGTTAGCTAGAGCTAGTGTGTAAAGCGGTTATATTGGAGCGTGAGACACCCTTCAGGATGGTTGGAATCACGAGGCTACAATACAGTATTAACCTTTAAACAGACGAGACTTGTGTCCAAAAATACGCACCTATTTCCTTCTCTAGGCGCTTAGGTGAGCATGGTTACCTGCGAGATTTTTAGATATTCTAGTTTTGAGTAAAAGTGTTGCCTGGCCCTAAATTTCCAAACCTCTCACATAGTAAGAAGGTGGAGTGTTTATTGTAAGTACGCTAGTCTTGTCCTAGACGAGAGTGCGATATGTGCTTGTCATATTTTACTAGCCTACGTTGATAATTCATTCGTAGTGTCATCACTTCAGGTCTTGCATGTTCGTTCTCTCAAAAAGACTTGCAAACCACTACGGGAGCTAACTAGCAAATCATCAAAATCTGGAATGCCGATTGGTTGTGTACAAAAGGTCAAGTTAATTAGACCGCCCAGTGATATTTATTGAGGGGTGGTTGATGTCTGATTCCCAGTGGGAATCATACCAACCGTAGGTTTTAGGCCGCGGCTTAGGTTCCATTTTTTTCTCGTTTTATAACCAATTCCGATCAAAAGCTTGTGTTTAAAACTCTTCCCCGACACTGTCAAATCACTTTCAACCAATGTGCGTACAGCACCGTAGTTAGAGGTGCAACTCTTTGCCTCAAACACTTTTCCAGTGCCAAATCCTTCATGTAAGGCATCATCCACGCAATCGAACAAAATACCAGTAGTGAGTAAAAAATTTACGTAGTAGAGGTATTACATTCCATTTCGGTTTATCTAAAAATAAGATGCCATTCCAAAAATTTGTCTTTACTAAACATTTGCCTTAATATCTGTAGGTTGGTTTTTTGTGGTCAACATTTGTGCGTACGCACTGTCTCACTAATTCACACATTTACTTCTTCATACGATGAAGTAGTCATTTCGAATTTCCTCGAAAGTACTGCTACCCTGTTTACCCTGTTGGCGTTGGAAATAACCGTTTTCGGCATTTAATCTCGTGATACCACATGACACTTATATTGTTGAGAGATTTATTAAAATGAGAACCAATCCATGAATTGCCACTGTGTGGCTATCCATTGACGTAATCCGTAAAATTTCATAAACTCTCAAAAATCCACTAATAACAGCTTGAAGAGTTTGGCACAATCTCAATACCATCATTCAGCGTTTCACAATCTCGTGGACGGTTTCACTTTGATGCTTTGCTGACCAGCTGAGAAGATTGTTAAATCAAATGCTAAAAATATGTCTTTTAGCTTAAATGCCGTTATTCATTTTACGCCTTAAAATAATATCCCCAATACCTGATTCTAATAATTTCCCAATTTTACATGTGAATTTCCCTCGGTTGAAGTCGTTGCTCTGCCGAAGATTTCTATTTGCTGACCTTTGACCGTGGTAGCTGGCATATACAGATGGAGTCATTGTTGCGTTGAAAATTGAAATCGCTCTTGTCAGAATGCCATAAGTGATTTGGTTTGGTTTGGCAAATCATCGAATCTGGGCAGGAGCGCGTAACCCCACCTAAATGTTAATTGGTGCTGCGCGTTACTCTTTTGGTCATTCCACGCCACTGTTTGGCATTTTGCGGTTCATATTGCTCTCTATATTGTCAGAGTGTACTGCGCTACAGCTCATTATTCTAATGCACCATAAATGCCAACATCATTGATAATTCAATGAAAGAACCTTTCACTCGCTACTACCTCCCTGCTCCTCATAACTTTTAATTTCCAAATTTGTTAAGTGGATTTACATTTTTGAGCGATTTAGTTGACCTCACCCACTGAAGCGTTTAAGGGGTGGTTCAAAGCTGACAATAATTCATTTCAAAATGTTTTCAAATGAAGGACATTGAGGTCTTTTTTGTGAATCCATCCACGCTAGAGAAGTTCGATTGTAAGTTCTGGCCTACAGCTTTAAAGGTGTCGGGGGGAACCTTTGTTTACACAACGTGTATTAAATGAATGCCTGTCCGTTTCCCAATTGCATCTCTAGGTTTTGGAAAAGCATTCTTTTAAAATAATCAGGACGGTTTGCATTACTCATGGGACGAAATTCATCTATTCGTGCCTTTGACGTCAAAAGTTTATGAAAAGGATCGGTCCTTTAGACGCGATATCTGGTATTATTCAAATTGTTTTGCAGGTTATGTTTAAGTTGTTATTTTTCTGCAAATATTGGTACTTACATATCAAAGAACTGCATCTATGCGGTGATTTCAACCAATCAATTGAAGCCGATGGTTGCCATGGTAGATTGGCATTCGATATGATGACGAGCAAGTGTGACTAAACGCTATAAAATACGACGTAAACAATGCTCGAATCTGTACGCACTAACACGAACAATGCAGGCTACAGTGCACAGTTGTGTGGCCGCAACTCCACGCCCTGCGTGCGCACCACACAGGAGAGGCTTTGTGTCCAGTCCCGTGCATTTGTCTGACAGGCACACACTGCCACGCAAGTGCGCAAGCAGCGTGTCGGAGCAGAGATCAGAAATGTTCAAGCAGCACAACGGAGGTCGATGCTTGGTTGAATGGACCACGCTCTCCGCGCTCTTCCTCCTCCTCCTCCTCCTCACCCTCTTGGTTCGAGTTACAGCAGCTCACTCCGCTGTGGGATACCTTACCTTGGGTCGGCGGGTAAGACAGACAGCTACAGGAGCCTTCCCCCGTTATGCTGCCAATTCATCTAGGGATATTGGTTTTGTGGCCCTTTTATCAATACCAAGAAACCCTATTTAATACGCGTTTGGCGTCTATTCAAGTTTTAGCCTCCTTAAGACAAAATCAAGATTTAATGCACTCAGCTGGTACCGTTTTGCAACGCTGGTCCACTTTTTACGCATATATTAGTAGCGCATGTTTTTTGTGACTGTCATACAAATGCTTAAGCCTCAGAGCAGTTGGGAGAAACAAGTGTGTGCGAAATACTTTGCACAAATCAAAGTCACGTTTTTGTTAATTTACATAACTGTATACACATTTTTTAATCTGACAACAGTGACTTAAGGTATAGATCATGCAATCGTTTGCAATTATCTTACAACATCAGGAATTAGTACCGCGTCAGAACAGCAAACCTTTTAGTTGTTGTAGTTAAACTGGCAATTGTTGGTACTTTCTTTATTTTACCTTGCTTCACATGAAGTCCTGAAATGACCTCATTCTAACGAGTTCAACCAGCAATGCTAAGGTTAAATGCATACAAAATTTGAATCGGTTTTCTTAAACTAGCAAAGTTGTGCTTTTTTATTTAAAAAATGCTTCTTTGGAGATTTCATGAGGAAAAGAATTTGTGCAACGCTCTAACGATCCTCCTTAGGGCATCCGTTTCCCATGCGCATGGCTGGAGCAAGACGGTTTTTTTGATCCACGGAACAATTTCGTTTCCAAGACACCCTTTGTGCAGAGCCGTTCCAAATGCCAGGGCAGAGGCCACTGTGTAATGAATTGGCTTCCTACAAATTCAGCTCACGCCCTCACATTCAAACTCATCGGCACCGACGGTGGGTCCGTGTCTTCATTTTGAATGGCAAACATCTCTTTCCCCGAAACTGTAAAAATTTCTGACGGATCGATTCCATGGAATAACTAGTGCGCATACCAATTAAGTGAATATTTTTCTGTGAAGACTGCAGAAACATAATTGTGGTTGTAGGGAATTTCCATCACAAATTCAAATAAGCCTAGCCTTTAGCTCTTGCCTCAATAGTTGTAATTTTGTATCAGTCCTATGCTGCTTAGATTCTTGAGCTCTTACTTAAGCATTTGACAGCATTTACATCCCATTTGAAATAATTAAGCTGGGAAGGGGTTTTCCCATTTCCCCTTACTCCCAGACTAAAAGCGATGAATCTTCAAGCCCACCTGTTTTCGCCAAAATGAGACTTTCTTTGTTTACTACTCGCGGCTGCTCTCAGCTAGCGCCGGGTCCGTATAGCAGATGTGAACTTCAGTTGGCCTTTGTACAGATTTGGATAATTAGAGTTCATTTATTTGCTTTAACGTTAATGGGAGGTCAACAAAACATTTCATTACAACGCCTTTATTGTTTGATTGCATGGAGGACGAATTTATGAATTATTGTCAATTTCAGTCAGTAGATATAAGGAGGAGAGGAACAGGATAGAGAAGTCATTTGCGAAAAGTAATTATAGCAAAATATCAAGCGTAGGATATTTGACAGTTCGCATCAAATACGAATTCATCTTTTGCGTCTATAGCAGGAATGTCAGGAAGCCAAGATTGGTACTGGACTAGACACAGTATAAGACATGATGACTTCGCAATCCTTTATTTATGCCTTCATGCGGCTAAATGTCATTGAATTGTGTATTTTAGCAGAAACAATGATGTGCTTATTTAAATGGTTACGGGAACAGCATTTGAGAAAGCGTCACTAATAAGTCTTCAAAATGGCATGGAGAGTGCTTGGTTAATCTGTGATGTAGGGAAGGCAGAAATGGTATCCTCAGTCAATGTGTAAGTCTGTTCTCGTTTAAGGTGGTACTGAAATAATTAAAAGTAACGCTATTTGCGTGACATTCCCTGTGCAGATATGCATGACTACCAATTCCAGGCGCACTTTTGCGAACCCGTGTACGAGGCGCAACACCTGCACTGCACCAAACAGGACGGAGAGGTGGCCTTCACGATGCGACAAATAGGTACTTGGTTGACGCTGTCGAGCGTCTTCTGTCGGTGCACTCAGCCTGCCGAGGTTACTTCCATCAGCTATGCACGCGGCATCAAGCCCACTGACATCGTATTCAGAGGTGTCTTCTATGAAATGACCTGTGCTCCCGTGGTAGGTGGAATCGTTATGCATTGAAGCGCAAAAACTATTTGATGGGCACCCATTTCAATTAACCAATTTGTTCTCAGGCTACACAATTTTTGGCCAAACGATGTGCAGAAGTGGAGTTTCGCCTTAGCCCTAGCAAGATTCCATTTAAACAATTTCTGGAAGGGTTGTGATAACATGCATAATAAATCAATTCACGTCACTATCAGAGCCTACTCACTGTTAATGCATCCGCTCTTTTTCAGCGGGAGTGCAGAGCCGATGAGAGCTGCTTCATAGAGACACCGAGCAGTGACGGTCTTCTTTATGGAGGCAAAGTGATGTGCCTGTGTCCAAAGAAGACTTTCTGTCCGGTCTACTTCATTGGAAAAAAGCGCATCCCCTTCATGGACAGCCAGCAGAGGATAACCCATTACGGATTAAAGTGCAAACGACGGTCTTATTAAGCATCCAGAGCGAATCCCCGAATAATTCATCTCAGTTTACTTACTTATAAACTCGTGTTTTAATTTCCCTTTCACTATCACTCAATTCTGGGCTGATTTTCTCTATACTGTCTACTGTGAATATACGTATTGTTGTTAAACAGTGTATTCAGGCGAATTCTCCCGTCTTTTTTGGCACTCCTTTCCTTACACCGAAATTGTGCCCCTCATCTAGACCACCTCCCTACTGCCATTTGGCCTCAATCCATCCGATTATTTACCTTAGTAGAATAGACAAAAGATCCTTGAAATTATGAACACAAGACATTTTCAGTGGCGATGAGAAATTTACCCTACGTATTGCCATTATTTACTAATTATGTCTCTGAATCTGATGATACTGACTGAGAGGCTTTTCGGAGGCCCTTTTAGTGCATGCATCACTAGTGGAAAACGATGATCGTGAATCACCGCATCTTTTTCATTACAGAATCCATGGCTATATTATTCATACTTAGCCAAGATTAAAACCCTAAACCACTAAGTTACCCATATTGGTGACATGGAGGCTTTGCTATTTTGTTGCTCAGCTGGCGCTTTGACTCCTGCGCCGTTGTCACCCTGGTGTTGAGTGTGGTGGTCAACCTTCCCATCCAATGCGATCGCACTCACCTCAGTGACAAGAATTCACGTAATTGGCTGACAGTCATAAAAAAACTATGTCCAACACTTCTCCGGATGATCATTACGAATGTGCCATTGACGCCGCCTCCAACTTGAGCCCAACACTTCAGATTGATCATGCACCAGGAGCATGTAAGTTATTCATCCTAAAGAACTGAAATGCCACCTTTTCGGACTGTAAATATGGGAGCCGATTCATGAATCCGATTTATTCTGCAATAAAACAGGTGGCTGCGGATTAAAAATCCTTAATATTGTACGGAATCAGGCACGGTGCTGGTGAAAACTTAGACGGTTTTAAAACGGCATTATGAAGTGTTTAAAAAAGTTGTGTAACGCTGTCCGTATATCGCCATGTTTAAGCGCTTAACATCCGCGCCGATCAGTAAACACTGGACTGGAAACCAACTGTGCCACGACCACTGCCGTTGATCCTCAGGGTGGATGACCCATTCGCTCCCGGCGCCCTGATTGATTGTGTGTGCGCGTCCAAAAGCCCGTCCGGCCGTACGCCGCCACGCAGCACCGAGTTTGTATTCGCCCACCGGTGCACTTTTAAACACCAACCCTCATCTCTCATCTTCAAAAGGGAAAGCTGACATTTTCCTTCTTATCGAGCTCAAAAGTCTCGTCGATCCACACTACTCATCCAATATATGCACAAGAAATGTTCTAGGTCGTCGTAACTATCGTAAAAAGACAGACAAAAACTACGCTTCCCTTAACATAGGTGGCTATTAAGCAATGCACCTCAGCCATCATGAGGTCGTTAGTTTTAAATTGGCACGTTGACATAGAGCATTCTCTGTTCATTCCGAGGATGGTCTTGAGTCTTGCCAACAACATAACCACGCTCTTGTGCTTTGATGCCCAACGACGTTCCTGTCAGATGCTTTCAGAACTTTTACTTTTTGCACCAATTTTGTTCGTCTTTCTGATCTATTACCCATTGCAAAAATGTTGCCAGTGTTTATTGATACGGTTAGTCGTCTCCGCTAACAACTAGGATTCGATCGGCCTCATGGTGCATAGATGATTGTTTTCTGTGCAGAATTTGATCTCATTTGAGTAGAAGTTATTTATGCGCTCACTTCATATCATTCCAAAAACCTGAAAGAAGGGGACGGGACGATACAGCTTCACCGAACCACGAATTTGTCTGTGGCATGGTGTGATGTCCTGAGGTTAATAGTCAGGGAAACACGAGGTTCAACAAATGAGCCCGATCTCATCGGATCCAAAGCTTGGAGCTTAATCAGTGTTAACTGAACAGTGATGAACATGGTCTGATGTGGATCATACACTGGAATCAGTTTGTGCTATGTGAAGGGGTTCCAGTCTGGTGGACTGTAAAGCAGTTTGGAAAAATAGTTGTAGCTGAAAGATGAATATGTACTGAGGAAAAGCAAGCTCCCCAAAACTCACGTCAATCGCGTACCCGATCAGTTTCGATGCTTACCAACAAATCCTTTCAACACCTTCCTGTAACGACTCATGGGGAGATACCTAGAATTCTCGTTCTGCGTTTTTAACAAACCCATCTACATGAAACAGCATTTCAGAGGCTATGCAATTGAGTAACGCCATGCAAATCACATCTTGTCGAAAAATCTACTCCGTCGCCACTAGTTCCAGTTGGTCAGGGTCGGAAAACCCTAAGAAATACGAGGGATCTTTTGACCCAAGCACCACATTAGCCATGCATGCCGCCTGCGGTAGTAAGATGACGAGATTCGTGAAACCAATCCATTGGATAAAGATTAGATCAGGCAAATTCCGTGGGTATCAGAAAATTGTCAAAGAAAAGTGAGTGCGTGGAAAACTAGCACTTTGGGCGCAAACCAAGCGGAAAATGTGCCAATATACTTCGCACAAATTTACCTTCAGGCGACTTGGCCTTAACAGGCCAACAGGATGATTGCAATTTGCGCAAGCGCCCAAAAGCTAACAGACAACGATGAGGAGATACCGGATCAAAGCAACGGATCGAGCCAATTTAAAAGCCAGTTCCAGAGTGAATAATAGCAGACCTCACAATCAATAATTCAACTGACTACCTGCAGCCAGTCCTATGAGAAGGTATTCTCATAATACGCACGCCCCTAAACCCTCTGACCTATAGAAAAAACGGCCCGGTCAAAAAGGGAGCAAAAACTCACAAACAAAGCATCCCACACCCCTAGACGAATAACTACACTTCAAGTATTTTTATATTTCCTACGAAATCACACCGAGTCTGATAAAGTACAGCATCTCAAAAAACGAGACAACATTCTAAGAAGTTCAACCCGTGCTATTAGGTTGCTGGGGCATGTAAAGCTGTACCGGGTGAGGCTGAGGGTGAACACTTTGAGGTATGCTGAAAGTGTTTGGAACGGCCTGATGGGGTACACCCATGGTCATAGCCTGAGCTAGCACCTGCTGAGGCGAGAGATGGTAGGGGCCAGCGGTGAAAAATACGTGGGGCTGTGGTTGCTGCTGAACGGATTGTACAGTTCCCTGCTGTTGGGCAGCCTGGAGTTGTAAAGGCTGCGACGGTATAAGAGACTGCTGACCTTGATTGTGCAACTGAGACCCGATTTGAGGCTGACCGCTGGCCCCAACTTGTTGTATGGAGAAAGGAATCATGCCGGGTGCTTGGTACACAGGTTGAGAATAGTAGCCAAGCGAGCCTGGAGCCTGCGATCCAATCAATTGAGCCGTTGAATACTGCGGATAAGCAGCTACGCCAGCGGGGCATTGAACGCCCCCGAGATGGGCATTGTAGCCGGGATGAAATTGAGTTCCTTGCGCCTGAGGAGAAGAAGTAATGGCTTGAGAACTCGTCTGCATGGAATTTACTTGCCCAGACGATGGCTGTGAAGAATGCGAAGTCGAGGACTGCTGCCCTGAAGCCTGAGAAGCTGAGACAGCACCAGTCAACGCATGCATCCCAGCATACGCCGTTGACTGGAAATTTCCAGCGACGGTTGAGAGTAGTGGAACGCCTATCGGATACGAAGCACTTTGAACAAAAGAGAAGCCCTGAGGAGAGAAAATTGGGAAGGATAATTGTTGAGATGCTGTATTGGCTTGGTCAATGGAACGCTGCTTGGAATAATTTCCAGCAGGAACGCCCTGCCTTGGTCCCCTTGATCCAGCTGCGGATTGGACCACGTTCGGTTGATTTGATAATGACCCTGAAGCGGATAACTGCTGGGACACCATGGCTAGTTGTTGGGGCGAGAAACCGATTTGAGGATGACGCAGAGCCGTAAATTGGGGACCCACTGTAGACGGTAACACGCACGAGACGGATGATGGCAAATTAAACTGAACAGCAGGAGCACCACCATTTGGCAAAGAGTGCTGGCTGGATGCTGCAAAACCAGAGACCGATAGAGGCAGCGGTTGAGAATAAGCAACAGGATTGAAGGCAGCACCGGCAAGACTCGCCGGCTCAAGAGGCACGATGAATCCCGAGGGCTTGAACTCTGGCGCATCAGGATCTAAAAAGCCCCTTTTCTTATCCTCCTTTTTCCCTACAGCCTCAACTGGCTTCGACAAATCCTTCGCCGGCGATGAGACTGCATTTGCAGAAGCATCCGCAGTGACGGGAGACTCATGAGAGGCCGGTTTTGGGGAACCTTTCTCCAAAGCGACGTCAGATGACGCTTTACTCGCCGTCGAATCGGTAGATGACTTGTTCTGATCTCGTAGTGGGGCAGAATTAGATTTCTGTGACTTTGTTTCCGTAGATTTATGTACTTCAGAGCAATCGCGAGGTAAAGAAGCACGGTTGCTTCCGCGTCCACCCCTCTTAGTGGTGCGAACAAAGGCATTTTTTAACTCCCTGCCTTGGACGCCATCGTGCAACACAGCACTAAATTTCAACTCTTCATTTTCAACTTCACCGTCGGCTAGGCTCTCCCATGCAGAAGCAAGGCATTTATTATCTTCAATTTCTTTCGCAACCTTTGCATAATATTCTTCCTTCGCTTTGAATTCTGGATCGGTTTTGTCTAGTGGCACTCTACAGCAATCAACATCATTAATTCGCTTACGTGTACCCTTCGAGGTTTTCACGATATGAAGAAGTGACATTGTATTTTTGTTTATTAACTTCAAACATTTGGTCCGGCGGAAAGTGCTCGTCTGACGTCAAGGAAAACGGTTCCGCATCCTCGTTGGATGTAAAATAATGTTGCAAACAAGTATCCGGATCATCGAGTTGGTAAGAACCCTCGTCTACCACAACTTCCTCTAAAAAATGCAACAACTACATAACATACCTTTTTGTACTTCAGTAGGATTAACATTACGAACGATGATCTTCTGAATATCAGACAGCGGTATAAATTTGTCCTCCTCCAAATGAAAAGGACCATCAGTGGACCCCCGAGGAACGGAGCGTACAAATTTCATACCGAAACCACCCTAGAACGCTAGTACAAAATACAGCGCATACACTTGGAGCAACAGCTTTGATAATTCCTACGCAATCATGGGTAGACGTGAAAATTTCACCAACATTTCCCTAGGGAAAGAATTTATATAGGTAAAAGCGAAGTACCATGAAACAACGCGCGAAGTGATAAGTTAAATGCGGACTTGAAAACAGCCCAATCTCACTGGAAGAAGAGCCCTATACAGTTAGGTCCAGAAATGGCTAGTGATTACCGGAGTCGTGGACAACTTGGGATGGTGTGGCGGAGGCTTCTTCCGGGGTCTAAGCAACGTTAGGAAATGTAAGTATTACCTTTGTGCTGGTTTAACAACGCGCTTATTAACACCAGACATCTTCAATCTCTTCCAGCAATACAATATGAACGTCAATATACGAAATGGACAACTGCAGAAATTCTTCGGATATGCAAACCAATGGAGAAATTAAAACAAGTTCCTACTCCGAGATACCGTACCAAATCAAACATTTGCATTTACGCATTAAATTTAGTCAAATTATTTGAGAGATACTTTGAAATTAATTAACATAAAAGTAAACAATGAATAAGTTGCAAACATTGATAAAGATGAAAGTTTATTCCACAACTTATTTTAACACATTGTTTCCCTCCAAGTTCCTGCACAAAACCTTGATGTCTTGCCTTAAATACAGCCACTTTTGTCCTTTGACAAAAAAACTAAATTTACCTTGAATACTCATTTAGTAATTGCATATTGCAATTGCAGTCATCAGGGACTGACTTAACGATTGTTTGGTGCTAAGAATATTTTGATGTGATATAGCCAGTCAACAGATTTTGGTAGCAATGTTCGGTGGACTTAGTCCTTCTGATGCCAGTAATTTTTACTGGCTTTTTACGATAGTTTAGATATTTAGCAAAAGCGATGTCTATGAATTGCTGGTCTTTATAATTTCCGTGTGAAGTCTATGAACAACCTTTAAAAATTTTTTCATCAATTACCCATTTGCTTTGAGGTACGAAAATCTTTTTACTTGAGGTGATTCTGGCTTATATTGCTGGGTTAAAATGAAATCATTAAAAATATTTTATGATTTGCCGTTTGCTTTATGGCCTAGGTCTACCTCAACCTTGGAACTTATTCAACTATTGGATAAGGCACATTGGTGGTGTTCGCATCTGTGTGGCTGTGGTCGCTCCGGGTTTCCAGTAGGAGGGTGGTGGTTTGACACTAGACTTCGTGAAATAAAGAGCATCTTATTAAGTACTGTTGCTCATAACATGCATGGCCAAGTCAAAGTACGGAGGTCACCAGAACAGGGTGCAAAGTATCGTGAAATCCAAAATGAAGCAAAACGACGTTTTTCGTTGTTAGCCGAAGAAATTCTTGCAAAACGTCGAGCGGGGGCTTTTGATATTGAGATTTTGGATGGTCTTGCAGAACTTCTGGAGCAATCGCCAGATATGTTTACGATGTGGAATTATCGTCGGGAGATACTACTGAATCCCGCCAATTTTGATGTCTCAGTTGACGCGAGATCCAGAATATTTGACAACGAACTTACCGTAATTTCGAAATGTTTTTTAAAAAACCCGAAATCCTACGCAACTTGGCACCATCGAAGCTGGGTGATGTCACATCATCCACGTCCTGACTGGAAGAATGAGCTAGATCTTTGTAATAAAGTTCTTAGGCTAGATGGACGGAACTTTCATTGTTGGGACTATCGAAGATTCGTTGTTGAAAGCTCTCGGGCACCCAATACTGCTGAGCTCTATTTCACATACATGACCTTGGAGGAAAACTTCAGCAATTATTCTGCCTGGCATTACAGAAGCGGATTGATTGGTGCTGATGATGAAATCTGCACGGTTGCAACTCCGGTCAGCCCACCACCTACATTTGAAGTCGATCGTAAGAACGAACCTTCTAGATTTCCATGGGATGAATTTGACCTGGTTCACAATGCCGTTTTTACTGATCCCAAAGACCAGGGTCCTTGGTTTTACTATTCGTGGTTGCTTGGGCGTGGTGTAAAAAATTGTTATCTTCGTGAACTCTACCTTTCAAGAAGTCTTCAACGGGCTGTTCTAGTTTTTACATCTCCAAAGCTCAAGATTGCCATAAGTCACCTAAACGTTGACATATCTGTAACTGATCCATCCACCAACATGGTCAGTTCCTATACTCCCGGAGATCTTGATGGCTGGAAAAGCGCTTTGGATGACAATGTTTCTGCTGTATGGTGGTTTGAACTCCCCGAAACTATTATTGATGGATGTACGGTTTCGGTGACCGTCTACTCTGAGGAAAAGGGAGATAGGACCGCTGTTTGCTCCCCCACAGTTGAGAGTTCAAAAACGTGGCTCTTCTGCCAGATGGAAGCAGATCAGAAGGAATCTTTGACTAGAGTCGCTCTTGACCCTCGACGCCTCCTCAATTTTATGATCTCTCCTGTTCATGAACCATCCAGCTTGATGGGTGAGCTCGATACTGTTCGTGAACTTGTTGCATTGGAACCTAATAATAAGTGGGCATTATTTACTCTTGTCAATTTGCTTCGCTACATTCGCCCTCCCAACTGTGCTAGCGAAATCGAGGCTGCCGTCAAAACATTGAAGACTGTCGATGGTCATAGAAAACGTTATTACGCTGATATGGCCAGTGCGCATGCTACTGAGGATGCTCTTGTTGCATCCTTTGCTATTAATTCACGAGTTCTCAATCTTTCTGGAGTTGGGTTGACACGTGTTTGCTGTCTTGATTGGTGCAGCCTTATGACGGAACTTAATTTCTCAAGCAACAACTTGGATATGCTTCCTGGAACATGTGCTTATCTTGTGTGTCTTAAGGAACTTAATTTAGATGATAACCGCATATCATCTCTGGGACCGATTGCTGGTCTTCCCCAGCTAAAGCGCATGTCTGTATGCCGCAACCTCATCACTCATTTCGAGGGACTTGAGCCCATTCTTTCTTGTCCCAATCTTCGTTATCTTGATATTACTGGGAACGGAGTTGCTGAGTTGTCCAATTTCACAGTCCTCCTGGCTGAGCACCCCTACTCAAAGGGTAGTCACAATTCCCTTAATGTTGTGTACAATAAACCAGTCAAGACATAGCCGACGGTAGTTTGTGCATATCGTTTTGTATTTACATTGTAATATTTATCAATATCTCCACGCCTGCTTATTTGCGGCTCTTCGAAGGTGTTTGTAGGTGCTACAATATCCGCGGCCATTCTTATAATCCAGCTTGGCCGATTCCGCGCTGTGCATCTCTATCATGTGACGGCATTCCTCTGTTGTTACTTTCCATTTTGCCACGACGGCATTTAATTCAAAAGTAAATGTCTTGATTATGATGTGTTTTGCTTTTTAGACCTAGTTTGCCTGTGTTGTTCACTGACTGTCTTATTAAATGTCTTCAGTTTTGTGTTGTATTGTTCATTGTAAACATAAATGCGTTAGGATAGGCAGAGATCTGCCAGAATGAATGGTTTTGAGGAATTGTTTGGAGTATCTTCGTTTACTGAATTGAATTTATTTTCGTGCCTTTGAAATTGGATAATTTATGCATTTGTCCGAGTTATTATTTATCTTGATAGATTGTAAGGAGCAAATATAAACGTTCCTTTTATTGCGATACTTATTAGACTGCATACTAGGGCACAACATTTGGGTGGTACCATATTTTCAGGCGAAAGCGTGTGTGAGGGCTTCTGGCAAACATTCCAGCTCGAGTGTTTATGGTTTCATTGACCATGAGCTGTGTTTATGGGTTTAATCATGAAAAGTATTGGTTTCCTATTTCTGGATCTTCCCAGCAATCTTGATCGTGCTCTGGCGACCGGTGTTAGCAGTTTGGTTGTGCCTATTTTCGGTGTAGTCCATTCTCCCCATAATGCGGTCTTAAGCTTTTTTTGTACGCGGATCAGTCGTCGTGGGATGTGTTTGCTGTTTCCTGTTGGCAGGCTATACTTCTGTGCTTTTAGATATATTTGACGACATGCGGGGGATTAATTTGTGCAAAGCCGGCATGGAGGGTCTCGACACTAAGACGATTAATAGAATAATTGAGGATAATTCTAAGGGTAAGCTATAAATGATCTATTTCATTATTGATTCTTGGTGTTTTTACTTGCTTCAGAAACTAATAAAAAGCATGTTATGGAGTTGGCTCCATTGCATGATGCACACGAATACGGCGTAATTGTAGGATGCAAACTTTTGTAATTGAATCGGAGCAGCAAGGAATTTTCACCTCTTAGCGTTGTGTATGGACGAACAAGAGGTTGCTGTAAGGTATTGATGTCTTTGTGGTAAACTGCAGTAACCGGGATGCTGAAATCCGTTCAGCCCTCTACTAATTAAACTTGGAGATTTTCCTTGCAATAATGTCCTTTGTACCTTGCACCGGGATGCTGCACGTTTTCATTGCCACGAAAAGCACGTCAAAACGCGTGGTCGTCTTAATAGACCAATGCTCATTTAGCAGACGCATGAGTTGTCGTTGTTTTACTCGAAGTGAAGTAGCGAATATCGGTGGACGCAAGCTAATTTGGCGGACCTTTTCTTAGGATCCAAATTCTATGAAAATGAGGTGCGACGTGGCGCCATTCTCAAGCAACAAGTTGAAAGGAAGATAGCCAAACTGCATTCTTTGACTAAGGAGGAAATTGATGCTGGTGAGAAGGAAGTAAGCTCTATGTAACGTGCATGTGTGTGTCTTATCCAAGACCAAAACACGGCATTTGGATGAAAATACCGCGTGTGTTAGCTTTTTTTATGTATAATTTAATGTCAGCCAATTCATAGTTTTGACGTTTGTTGTGATTTCATTGTGTTTGGGACTGCACGAAATTTACGCTTAGTTTTCGCATCCAGTGCCTTTTTTAGGGGAATCCAGTGGCTCTGTAAGTTTGCTTTTTAGATATCTTCAAAAAATATGAGATTCCATATTAGTTCAAACATGGACTACTACTTCGATCGACAGTCCCTTCGACCTGTAGTGCTGTTATGATTAGCAGCTAACTTAAAATTATCAGCTTTTATATGGACCGTTTTTTTGTACTTAACTGGGTACCCGTTCACTACAAACATCTCTAAACAGCCTTGAGGGGAATGCGGCGTATTACTTCATGCATGCAGATGAGGTCTTCGTCCTTTTATTCACCATAGTCGCTATATGTAAAAATACGAACACTTCTTTAGTAGTACGTGTTGTAATCCAACTTACTAATGGATTTTGAAAACTGCACTTTATTCTGTCTACTACATGGCTTTGGTTTATTAGGGTGCTTTTGTCTGCCCATGCCGGCGAAACTCGATTTTATAAAATGGGATCTGAGATGGGGTGATTACTTTTGATGTTAACTTCCTCATCCATGTGTACAGAAAGTGTCGAAATGGAGGTGGAATCGCCATGAAAGTACTCATCCTCGTTTATTCTCTAGTTAATACCCAGTTTCGAGTAGTAGGGGTATTTTTCCATTACTTTCATGGATTTTGTCTTATTTAGTTTGCGCACTTTTATGTACTCTGTGTATAGACTGTGGTCAAATAATTTAAAGCAATATTTTAATGGTCACAGACTAGTCCCTCACCTGCTGCAAATGCTAGCAAATGGGTTCAATCCTAGAAGTCTTATCTAATTGTCGTCATATGTACCAATCTCCCTCAATCACTTGCCAAACATCGCTAAGTAATGACTATTCGCTCCTTTTTTACTCAATTGTTTATTTAACTATTTGATCGGACAGGAGCAAACAATTACCTTTACTCTTCTTATCGCGCTGGCGACCGTAATGCAACATTAAATCTGGTTACTTTTGCTTTCTCATTGTAGGCCGACAAACTGCTGAGAGGTTACTCTGCCGAGAGGCGTTTTGATAGGTGCATTGTTCACATCGACATGGATGCATTCTACGCAGCAGTGGAAATGCGGGACGATCCGTCTCTTCGCCTCAAACCCCTGGCTGTTGGTAGCCAGAGCATGTTGGTAAAGTGCTCTGCCATTTTCATCGTCCAACCAAACACTTGCTTGTGTTTTAAACCGTAAATGGAATTGGGCTACAAGTAACGGCTTCTATCATCTCTTTTGAAGTGATGCAAATATCTGTAGCACAACAAGAACCAGTTTGCAAACTTCCTTATTTAATGTAATTAAGCATCGCAGTCAAAGCCTGTTTCATCCCTTGGTCCTCTCAATGGAAGTAAAAGCTTGTTTTTTGCTCTGGTATGGCTGGATTGACGCGAGTTTAGTCTTGAAATTGAGTGTAATTTTAGAATGTGATTGGGAAGCGTATGGATATGGGACTGCATGTGAACTGATTCATTTTTGTATACAGCAGTTTCTTCCTGGCGTCTTGCTCTCATGCCCTGGGATGATTGTAATTGTAATTGATCATATCTGAACACCAATGTCAGTTTTGATGGCTAGCATCACTGCCAACTTTTAGCAAAAAATAAACATTCGATCAGCTTTAGCTGCAAATAGCCTAAGCTGGACTGGCAGTAGCATCGTGTTTCTCCATATTCTTGCACTTCCACTGGACACAGACCTGCACGAGACTCTACGATATTTGTATAGTCATACTCGAGCGTATTCATTTTTGCATGAAATGGGTGTTACCAATCTTATGATAGAATTTCAACACCCCGACTACGGCCTTATTACCAATTTTGAGTGTGCTGTGCATGATGGACTGATACCGTGTTGGAGCGATTTCTAGAACCAACTCATTTTCAGCTAATAATGGTCCAAATGATACCTTCCTTAGTGATAGTGTTTGATGCTAGCCAAATTGCATCTTCAAAGTGCCTTTCATTCTGGTGACTGTCAGCAGTGCCTTTCTAGTAGAAGCACTTGTATTAAACGGCGTCAATGTTTTTTACAACTAGAAAACATTCAATTTGGATGCACACCATTTTCAGTTTAAAACACTGGAAATCCCACGAAGTCATTCGCGTTTCATGCTTTCCAAAAGCTATCACAGGACTCCTGCGGGTGTGGTTTGAAGAACTGAACTTCTCATTCATGTTCATCGAATGCCTTGGTAATTTCCAACATTATTTCTATTTCTGAGACAGAAATAGGGCTATTGACTTTTCTGTTATGAATCGATTAAGAAGGGTAGACTTTCCACCAACACTGCACTATTGCTCATCGCAATTTCCGGTGAATGGCGTAGTTTGTGTCTGTTAGGCCAAATCCACCGTTTTTTTATTTTTTGTAGTCGACAAGCAACTACCTGGCACGTCGGTTTGGCGTGCGAGCTGCAATGCCGGGCTTTCTGGGCAAAAAACTCTGTCCTCAACTAACCATCGTACCACCAGACTTCGTTAAGTACACCGAAGTCAGTCGGGCGGTGCGTTCTGTCCTCGTGGAGTATTGTGAGGACGGACCCAATGGACTCGTTGTGATGAGTTTAGATGAGGTTTACTTGAACATCACCCAGCACCTAAAAAAGCGCGTTGAGTGGCCACCCGAAAGACGCACTTATTGGCCGCGTGTGGCACCTAAGACACCCATGCTCGTCTGTCGGTACGATACTCGCAGAACTTTAATCTCATTCTGCATCAACTTAAATTGTGGGTCTTTTTGCAAGTGTTTTTTAGTCAAATTTAACTTTGCTTAGTACAGGTCCATAAGATTAATAAATAAATTATTAAATAACTAATTTACCGCTTTGGAGATGAGTCATCTTGCTACGGTACCCTAAATTTTTTGGCATTTTCGCGAAAATTTTTTGCAATACCCAGACGAGTGTTTAATTTCAATTGTATATATATATATTTTTAATACAGCATTCTTACAATGATGACTTTTATTTTGTATGCAGCACTGCTACGACTTCGGTTTGATAAACACTTTTTCTCGTTTCAAAACGTTTCAATAGCTGTCACAATTTAGGCTTTTATATCACCTTTGCTTAGATGTGCTAAGACTGCCCAAGACTCTAACGTTGCTGACCTGTTGATGACCTCATCAGCTTCGAACTCTCCCACCAAGCTCTCCGCTGTAGGGGAAGGCAATAGCGATCACGGTGCCCCCTCGAGCATCCTCTCCCTCGTAGTCGGCACAGACGAAGAGCTTGCAACATGTCTGCTGTGTGGAATGCTCATCAGACCTGGTCCACGTGTGTTTGGGACGAGTGCGGAAGAAACTGTCCGCGAAATGAGATTCCGGGTATTCTGTGCAACCCGTCTCACCTGTAGCGCCGGTCAGTTCCATGATGCCCAGCCAATAATGGTTCTTAATTACAGTTTTCTCTCTATTTTTCATATTAATTTGAACATTGCTTAAAATATCGTCCAAGTATCCGTGAAATACGATGATCAGACTCATAATGTTCATGGTTTCATCGCTTTGAGATAGCATTCACTTTGCATGCCTTTGTATTTTGATTAACTGGCATCAATTTTCAATGAATGTCATTATGTCCTGCATGGTTTTACTTTTCTATGGGCTGTAATGTTTCACTTTCACACGCTTCGGTCGTAATGTAAGTGAAGACGTATTGTTGTGTATATTCCCTGAAATTTACGGAACGCATTGCATTGGTTTGATCCCCATTGTCACTATCCGTTGGTAAGCGATTGTATTGCACGTTCAACAATCATTGCTGCATGATAACAGAAGTGAAACACCCCGTTAGACTTGAACACTATTGGACTTGTTTTCACTCTCTCCCTTACATCTGTTTTTTAGGAATCGCACCCAACTCCCTTATCGCTAAAATCGCTTCCGATTGGAACAAACCAAATGGACAGTTTTCAGTTGAACCCACAGCTGAAGCTGTAGAGGCTTTTATGTCTCCCCTCTCCATAAGAAAGGTAAGCCTATTGAATAGTAATTTAATTGGAAGCCAGCAATTGTTTACTTTTCCGGTCTACAAATCACAATACCTTGATCTGCTTTGTGCTTTCAAAGCTGTTTTCCTCTCATACATTCTTGTCTCATTGAGCCTAATACCTGTGTATCCTATGTCAAGCCGTCAGTACCAACACTCCTGAGCACAATTGCTGGGTTCTGGAGCCTTGCTTTCAGATTAGGTTTAATAAGTAGTCTAAAAATATTCATGCTTGAATAACTTATGCGGAGCATGTACGCACTAACCGTAGAGAGTGCGTGGAGCTTTTAGCTTCACGTTACTGCCTTATCCATTTCCGCAGACGCAATTTTTGTTTAATGATCGCACAAGGTTAGTCAGTTTAAATTACTATTGAAAAGTTCAACTTCAATGAAGGGGTGGTTAAACCTGATAACAAGCTGAATAATTATTTTGTTTCCAGGGCAAGATTTGATACCTATTACCCATTATTTGCTTGAATAGGTCGTACTTTAATTAATACTTCTTAGTTGAGCTTTGTCAACAGTCGATTTTGAAAACACCAACCTAATAAAAGTTATTATTAACTTTTTCCCACCGAATTTTGCGCAGCATTTTTTTTCAATGGAATCATCACCTCTTCTTGCTAGTGAATTGTCAAGTGAACAAGTAGAGCTTACAATAAGATTAACTGGTAGGCTTTTCATTCATTCAATTTGATGCTTTGGAAACTGTTAAGTTCTTACTTTAAATATTAAAAGTTTGTAACTCTGCTCCTCATGAAAAGTCGGTGACCACTCCAGCAGAGCAAAATACCGTGCGCGGCCACGCGTCTGCTTCGGTTGATGGCCCTATGGCCAGTTTCGAGAGTATGCAACTCTCGCGATTTTGAGGAATGTAACCTACCGTTTATAGGTGCACTACTGACTATGCTCATACTTTGTACTTTTATCTTCACCCTCCCAGTTGTGCACTATGTGCATGGGCTTGGCCTCGCGTTACTTTTGTCATAGGTTTTTCCTGAGTGCTTTAATTTAAGGCGTCAGAAATTTGATTGTGATTTATGTCCAGTCAATATCTTCGGGTGGTAGTGGGATTGCCAACTGGCTGTTTAGTGTGCAACTTTTGTGTGATCCAGATGTCTCCTCAGTTGAAACAACGGGCTCCATAGAGAAAATTTGCTGCTTCACACCAATAACTTTTGTTTTATACTATTCCTAGATATTTAGTCCTTAAGGATTGTGCGATCGTGACTGGCTCATCAGTGTTAACTGAGGTTTTAGAAGTGATTTGGACAGTCAAGTGAACTGCGGTTCTTTATTCAGGACTTCATCCAATCGCGTGACCATTTTGCTCCTAAAACCGTTTAATTTGTTGCATTTTCAAACCCAAAGTGGCAGCTCCTAGTCTTGTGCACGTACAGGTGGGGTAGAAAGACGCGCTGGTCGTCAATAGACCCGCCTGAGTGGTTGATAATCCTCTACATAGGTGCCTGGTATAGGCTACGTGACAGAGTGTCGTCTGAAGGCCTTTGGCGTAGAGCGCATCGAAGACTTGCGTGAACGGCGCGGAGCCCTCTTTCATCTCGTCTCCCCCATCGCTCTCGCTTACTACATGCGCATTACGCTGGGCCACAGCGAGGACGACTGGGCCGATCCCGCGACAGCGACGGTGACGGTGGGGGGCACCGACCCGCGAGGGGTCTGTCAGAAGAGCATGGGCATCGAAAGGTGCACCGTTTCACTTAGCGTTGGTTTCCTTTCTGTGATTTACTTTGCTCATCAAATGTGATTTTTTCTGGGGCTTTCTGCCTTTTATCTCTATCACTTCGCCTTAGCAGCCTGGGTCTTTTACCAATGCATCCCTGTCCTTCGTTCTTTGCATCTGCGACGGAGTGCGATCTTTCCCATCGAAGTAAATGATTTCGGTCTGGATTGATTGCACGACTGAATTTTATGGGCGTACGAAATGCATTTCGCTCTCTTTTAAAAATAGTTCTTGCTTCTCAGTCTTGCGTACTTTTACTCTTTTTCTATTACTCTATTACTCTTGCACTCCTTTATTGTTTTTTATCAGTTTTCACATTCATTCGTTCATTCACTTGTCCTTTTTATTCTCCACCTGTTATTATTTTGCGTTCCATCCCTCAAAGTCGCGCAATTAAGACATTCCAATTATTGTCCCGTTTTCTAATTGCCATTTCAAAGTTTTAAATTCAATGTGTTTCATCGTTTTCAAGTGATGATTATTTTAGTCTACTGGTAACATCATACTGTGAAAGGTAAGAAACTGTTGCGGCTCTCAATGTCGCACTCTTTTTACTGTCATAACAGCACTTCATTACTTTTCTGGAGATCATATTCTTAAACTGTGCGGATTTCCACTCTTAAATTTTATTGGCAGTATGCTTTAGCAGTAGAGCGTATCCTGTCTAGAAAATTCAAAAGGACATAAACCAACATGCTCTGAACATTTCACATTGACTTAGTGCGCATATTGTTCATATCCTCAATTTTGCGGCATGACATTTATTTTTTCCCAGCATTATAACCCCCTCAAATTGTTTCAGAACTTTTCATGATTGCTCCGACTCGGAAATCCTCCAAGTGAAATGCAGGCAGTTGTGCTTATCTCTTGCTAATGATATGAAGGAGGCGCACGTTCAGGTAGGTCACTTTATTACGCTCAAGTCATCGTGAATACGAATGCTTGTATTTAATGTGATGTGTGCAATTTTCCTGACAGATTGAAACGTAAAGCTAAGGACTCATTGCCTCGCATGGCCCTGATAATAGAAATGCCGACATTAAAACGAGGCACAATCGCAGTTGCTAGCTTTGAGCATCTTGTCCAATTCTTTGTCCAATTGTTTTGGTCTTGCAATTCTTTTGCCACCTTCAAAGCAGTCCACCATCTGAGCTGGAGACCAGTCATCATTGATTTGGATATGCTTCTGTTTTTTTAAGGAGCAGCAATTGATCAAAGGGTTCTCTAAGACCTCGTTTCCAATGGAGGCAATTTTTTGCGATCAGAGGATACCACACGCTTTACAGTAGTAAAATTAATTTTATTTGAAATGAGATGTTAATGTAAGTTGCATGCACTTTGCTTTGTATCCTTCGGCATGACTAACTCCCAAAGGCGACTTGATGTTTACATGCAACTCTGGAGTCACATTCACAAAAGTGCAGTTGGTTATTTTGACGGTCTGACATCAATGTCGGTTTGACATCTTGGCATTAGCTTTTCGACGGTAGCCCACCGAAGCTATCCACAAGTATTGGATGTAGCATTGCAACTGAGTACTCGTTTCCGCGGTACCCGGGCGTCTCGGACTTTGAAAATGCTTTAGCAATTTTTAGTCTTATGGGCTTATAGGGTTTGTAATTCGTGCTCAGACTACGATCGCCTCAGATCGCACTCATTCTTGGAGGCTGGGGTAAGTGTGGTAAAGCCTGCAAATGGATTGGGCGAATCTTCTGCAGATTTTATGCATCGAATTGTGCGCATCGGATTGGTAAATTGTGCCTCTGGTACCCAGACTCAAGATTAATTCATTGCGGCATCGGTTAGGGGTCTTTGGGTTTTTTGTGTGATTATTGAGTATAAACGTTTCAGGAACACTTTTAAAGTTTAGAGTTATTTATTATAAATGCTTACTACTTCTCCAGTTTAGTCTCAATCGTTTTCATATTCAAGTGATGATTTACGTCTTGGTCAGCTAGTGCTCCTATTAGCAGACATCCACTTCCACTAATTTGCTAGCTCCATTGCCTTATTTTATGCTAGTCGATTTTATACAAGCCCCTGGTTTCAGCCACATTTGATGACTCGTTCGCTCCAGGTGTATGACAAGCATGGCTCAAGTGGTAATTAACACTTGCCTCTTCATTATGTCCGTTGTTTGCATACGTGCATAACGTTTGACATTGCTCCCAAATGTTACTTCTACTATTGTCATGATAGGAAGTCTTCAGGACCTTTTCAACGGCTGTTGTTGATTTGAACATTGTAGACATCAGATTTGTATAATTTGAACCTTTACCGCTTCACATGCGTCTCAATTCTTTACTCCAAAGGGCTTTTTTGCTAAATTTACTTAATCAGTGTCATTTTTGTTCGAAGGGTAAAACGGTGACCATGAAGTTTAAGTTGAATACCTTTGAAGTTCGATCAAGATCACAAACATTGCCTGACTACACCTGCGTGACTGAAATCATCACCCAGTGCGCTTCAGAGATTCTCAGGGATGAGATGAAGGTGGAGTTGACAGAGAATTCAAGGGCTCTCACTCTTCGACTGATGGGTAATTTTGCCCATGCTCATCATAAAGCTACGTTTTACATGATTGGATAAATTGTATAATCATTAACGTACCAGAGATCTTCAGCCACTACCTCTTGCCTTCTCTTTCATCTCCAATCCTTCTTGTTATTTTCTTCGAAAGCTGAATTAGTTTTCACCCTATTTTCATTTTACCGCGATTTTCATGCGTTTTCATTTTTATGCAGACAATGTTTTTATTGCAACAATATTAAGACTTCGATAGCGCCATAAAGGCCAGCATATATTGGTTTGTTGCATCATAGGTGTTCGGGTTTCGAATCTAGTTCCCTCTGCAATGTGTCAGCAGTTTCGACAAGAGACGCTTGAGGCCGCTTTTAACAGAGGTTTTCAAGGCGATGAAATCATGGTGCATGATGATGGGGATTCTTTGATTGTTTCATCTGTAAGTTTGCTATGTAGGCATAACCATTGTTGGATTTTACTGAATGTTCCATTACTGTAACGTGGTGCAGCTCATCAGAACCGCTTCAGTATCTATTACGACTTTTGATTCGCCCAATGATGTGAGTGTCCAAAGCTTCTAGCGGATGACCTTGAACACAAAAAAAACCTCTCGGATGACGTACTTATGCAATATTATTGGATTCTGTGGTTAAGAGGTACTTTACCTCTTTGGTCTTAAAATCCATAAGTTAAATGTGCTCTAATCGAAACATAAATGGGTTTATTCAGTCGAACACCAGATCCATTTAACAACAGGGAAGAGTTTATTTGAAGTAATTTATTAGGGTCCAACTGGTAACCTGTAACGATTTTGTGGAAATTGTTTACGATTTGCTAGTGCATCTAAGAACTGTAGTACATGTTGGCACACCACTCGTAACTCATGTAAGTAGCAACCAACTTCTCACTCTTTGCCTTCAATCACTTTCCCTTTTAGCGTGTGTAAGTAGTTATCGTACTGCTTATCATTGTAAGCATCAATGTGGTTAATCAGAATTGGATTTTCCCTAATTATGGTATTTATAAGAACTGGAAGTCTGGGATTGTTGCATTCTTGCTCGTTACGAAAGGACTGAAGATGAGTAACGCTGTCTCTGATGCCCCTTAGAGGATAGCGAGTTGATCTAATCATTTAGCCAAAAATGTGCATAGATGGTTGCGTTAGTGCACAGCTTCGTGTTACATTGCGCCTCTGGGTCTTATTTTGCGTGTCACATCTCTTGACCTCCTCAGCCTTGACAACAGTTTTGACCGTTTAATATAAATATGAACTTCTGCCGCAACAGATAGTGCGTTTGAGCTTTTTCCTCGTCAAGGCTTCCAAAATTATCATTTAATTGTCGTTTGTGCTGAAGTGAATTCCTTCGGTGTTCTTTAAACGCTTGGCTTCATAGGTCCAAGTATGAGGTGCCTGGCTTGAAACAGCTTACCCGCGATTCTCTCAAACGTTGATAGGGTGTGCCTCCGTGCAATTTTGTTCTGTCTTCACCTTTACTCTAAGATCTGCACCTTTTAGAGGTGCATATTGTTGAAGGTTTGGGGAGTCGACTATTCTAAGTACTACCCTTATATAATCCAGTTCTACTGAATTTTTCCCCTAGGTTTCTGACACCACGGCAAGTTGGGCCTTTATTTTTAGTTACATGCCTCTACCTCCTGGATTTTTCTCATAACACACAAATACATTGTATTGTGCGCTTAATGATTTAGAAATCGCGAGTATTTAAAAGCAAGATATAAAATGTCTTGACCCTCCACATACCCGATTGTTCTGGTGTGCCTTCTTAGCGTGTTAAGCTTTTAAATGCAATTAATTAAACTGCTCCAACACGGTATTATCGTTGCTTTTTCGCTTATCAAAGAGAGGAAGTACTAAGTGACCAAAGCTCTGTTTACTCTGTATTATTCGAAATGTTTACAGAGAGTTTCCGAGGGTTCTTTTGTGCAATGGTCTATGTCAAGTGGTAGTGAACGAGAATCGCTTGCTCCACAGGATCAAGGGTTCACCCGCACCACTTGCCCCGTCTGCTCCAAACAAATACGGCTCAAAGATCTTGAAGAGGTAAGCTTTTGCGGAGCTGCTATTCAGTTATGCCTACACTAACGAAAAATATCTGTATGTCAGAAGTCGATTTTCGTGCACCAAGTTTGTCATATGAAGTATTTTATCATTTAGCAATCGTGGAATCAATTCATTTTCTAGCAGTATACGATCATTTTGTTGCTCAAAGCACTAATATTCCCTAGTTTTTAATTTATAAAACACGACGGTCTAACGTTGTATCGTTTGATTAGATGAATGAACACCTGGATAATTGCTTGAGTCGACAGACTGTGTGGGACGCTGTCCAAGAAACGTTTTCTCCGTCAAAACCAAGCACATCAAAATCACCCCGTACCAGAACAAAACGAGTCGCACAATCAAGTCGTTCTACCTCAAGTACTGGTCCCTTGGACAAGTACCTAAAAATGGGTTAAAGCCATCGTAATATAGCGTTAACTGCATTTACCTACCCGTTTTTGAGAGCAGCAATTTCATATTTTAAAACGCTATTGAATAAATGTCTTTATAGTTTCCTAAATATTATCTTTCTTAAGCGAAAATGTGCACAATCTCGTGGATCCTATTGTCGTAGAAATAGGCTACTTTATTGGCGCAATTTTAAGTATTTTTACGGTCATATGATGTAATTGTTTTGCATGCGTCTGTACTAGAATATTCCTGCTATAATATCGAGGTGTTCGGTTTTCTCTGTGTGCCCAGTGGCATTGTGAGACTTGATGAAAGGCGGATCCTCTAACGGATCTGCTTAACCATGTCCGGTTTCGCGTACATTGGTAGAAGGTCGTAGTTGTTGGCCACGAAGCTGATGGTCTTCTTCTCCACTTCATACTTATGGCCTTTTGAAAGGTGCTCGTAGTGGATTCTTTCAAATATCTCCTTTGACATCTGTTACAATTTCGAGAAAAATTGTGCTATTTTATGCAGAATCTCAATTAGTAGAAGTTGAAATAGGTCTGATCCAAATGTTTTAGCACCATTACCCAAGCGTTTAGATATCTATGGTAGAGTATAGAACTAGCTTTCAAAACCATCCTAAGATGATGAAGTACATTAAGCTAGCCTTTAAGCTACTAATATTCTGCTTATTAGTTGAGTCGCTTGGGGAGGAGTGTATGAGCTCACCTTTTTGCAGGGCTCTTGGGATGCTCGAATGAAGTCAATAAGAGGCACCGCTCCCTCCTCCTTAACAAAAGAGACTATTTGAATTACGCGTTCGATGGCTAACTCGAACGCCATGTAGCCTGCTTACCTTAGGGTTGCAGCCAAGTTCATGAATTTCCTCTTTAAGTTCTTCAAAACGGTCATGAAAGAGGGCCATTGCCCATGGCTCTTCGAAGAACCTATAATACGGGGTAAATTTTTGTATGGGGTAGAGAGATTGCACGTCTCAGCCAGGTCTTTTAGTCGCCGAACGATCACTCACGAATAGAAGTCGGTGATTAGACCCTCGTCATATCGCGCTACTAGGTTGTTTACTGCTCGCTCGTGCGTTGAATAGAGGCTCACATAGTTCGATACTGGAAGGGCCTATTTAGCAACGAAGATTACTTCAACGGTATTGAAAGGTGGAAATTATGAATGACAGCAAAAAATAAGTTGTACCCGTCTTGATAGGCAAATTATGCGTGAGATTCGGTTGATTTCATTTATCTGCATGCGGAAGTAGCCTGCCTCCCTTTCTGCCATTCCAGTAACTAGCGATCTCCCCTAAAAGCAGCAAAATCTATTAGGTGAATGTCATTCTTCAAAAATACTTTGAGACTGCGGTGTGCATTTAATCGTGTGATTTATGCCTTTGCAGGTTAAAATTCAATTCAATTCCAAAAACATTGGGTTAGTTGCGCTAATTCTCGATAATCCACTTGAGTGAATAACTGAAATCAGGATTTTTCATCGGTGGAAATTAATGATGTTATTACTTTCACTGCTTTATGAACAATCAAGGTGTGAACGCACACAATCTGGATCTTGCAGTCTAAGAAGCGAGTTCTTTTTGTAACCAGGCTCCCAGATCTTGAGGAAAGCGTAGTCTCCGGGGAGCACGGCATATGCTATTCGGGGCATTCTAAACACAGGCAGTAGATCCATCTCGTCCTTGGCTGGGGTTTTGGGCATTTTGATGCTCGGATCGAATTCTTTCAGGAAGGCGTCTCCTAGCTAATGTGATACAGTGTCCAATTACGATTTGGAGTCGATTTTCATCAAATCTGATGATGCGCAAAAGGTCGCTTTCAAAATGTGAGCCTGTGTTGGGTGTCGATGAAAGGCGGGATTTGTCTCAATAAGCCAACAAGAAAACACTGTGAATAGCATTTAAATTAAAGGCAAATGGTTATTAAGATGGGTAGCAGTTGTCTGTTTAAATGGCAGAGCTAGAACATGAGATCTTAGCCAGAAGCAGTACATCATGAACATTACAATGTACCTAAATGTCATACATCAGTGCTCAAAATTGATGGAAAGTTAATTAAACATGCATTCCGTTCATCACTGTCTGATCTCCTTTTTGTTGTGGTTTGCTTTTGCTGATTAAGACAATGAAATCAGCAACCCACCTTTTCGCCAACTTCCAAACTATTGAAGAGAGCATGAGTGTATGCATCATTGTAGTAGATTCGATGGAATTTTGTTGCTGGTCCTGCTGCTCGAATGCAAGGGTCACTAGTATGGAAGCTGGTATCAATTACCAGTTGTTTATCGAAAACCAAGCATGCATCGTTGACGGCTAAAATTCACGAAGGACAGCTGATGAACTCACTGCGCTCAAGGGCATTGGTGACGCCGAAAACCAATCCGAGTTTATTGTAATGCCACATTTCGACACGTGCCCAATAATGAAATGGTTTCATAGAACTCGACGATCCCTTGCAGTGATACACAATTAAACACATCGTCACTACTGATGAAATCACGCCGGCAGCATGGTGGGGTAGGTGCACCACATCACCACGATAATTCTCCACCAAGATCTGCAAAGTTTCCCACAGTTTGGTGATCAGGCCTTGAGTTGGTGACCTGAGACTCGAGATGCATCGCAGCTATTCACCCATGGGACACTTTATGCGTGACGAAATAGCACGCTGTACTTATGCAGCATGTGGGGTGGACACGAGTATTTATAGCATGGGTTCACTTCAAGAAACAGAAAGCTCGTCTTTTAATAGGCCCCTCGCTGCTCGATTTTTGCATCTTAACAATGTTTAGATGCAATAAGGATTAGGAATGCTTTACCTTTGAAAAACGCGTAGTCGATTTTCCTGTCGATGAATGAAAAGAAGGCCTAAAACAGATATGATACTGATAACACTGCAGTTGAAGTATCACAAAATTGTTAGGTAAATGATTGAGATGAGAACCATAGCGTTGTGCATCGACGTGTGCAGTTTAGAGCTTTAATGGACTTCAATTATCTCCATCTTTCTGGGAGGCAAAAGAACTTTACGTAAGGGGCGTCCAGCTACTGCCTTACAAGACTGGAGTTGTAAGGTCAGTTCTAATCTAGTCAAAAGTACTAGCAAAGTTTCATTTTCAAACAAAGTTAAGCGAGTAAAAGGTAAGTATTAACATACAAGACGAAGTGGGAAATGAAATCAATTATCAAATCATCATACAACACATCGAATGCGTTTTTCCAATCCCTGAATAACGAAGGTAGCACTTTCAATTTCTTCCACGAAGACAGCAGTTGGATCGTCATTCCAGCGTTGAAAGGCACATCGTTTGAATATGCGGACGCCAGTATTTTCCAATTCTTTGTGAATAACAGCTTCCACTTCGTAATCGTCAAATACAGACGCTAGTGAATGGCATTTGGGTTTCGCCTCAATCTTTGACTGCTCGTCAATGTCGTTAGCCTTCAAAATGGAGAGTAATGACGTTTTATCATGGAACAAATATGCTTTCCATGAATATCTGTTGTGGTTTTTGGCGTCAAATGCACTTAATATCATTCTCAGAGTAGCATTATGCTTATTAAAGTAAGCTCAATTGAAAAGGGCTTTAAGCCTTGTTTTGATGACGGATAACTCGCTTGTCATTCTGCTAAGCTTGTTCAATTGGAAACTTCAGCTTTTTTATGCAAATATTAATAGGATAAAGGCACGAGAAACCCTGGCTCCATTTGCAGCGTACATCATTTTTCTTGAAAGGATGCATCATAATGATGCGGATACTAGGAATTCCCATATGGAGAAGTCCATGAACGCAGGCATAGGCGTCCAAACAATCGCCATAAATAATTATGGGACCCTCTTCGGGATGGTGCTTTGGTTCCCTCTCCGAAGATGGATCCTCCAACAGCATGTCTGTCTGTAAACTTTGTTTTCGAGACAGTTGCCTCTCATTGGACGTGTCTGGCATGAGATTCTTCTCCACATACTCAATGGCTTCAATGGTACTGTGCTCGTCATTCAGGAGAAAGAGATTTTTGGCCTTATGTTTGGTAGAAATCATAACTAGGGGATAGAATAAGGCAAAATAGTCAAATTTTTACAGAACTTAGTTTTCTTTTAAATTGTCACCGTGATGAAACCTGCCGTAGATTAAGCCAAAGAGGGTTGAGGCGAACCCCCTCATAGATAGGTGATGGGATATCGCATAAATTGAGACAACTTCCTTTTTACACATTGACAGCATGTGATACTATTGAAGCTGCTCGGACACCGGCCCATAGATTTTATTTGTATTTTAAATCTGAGATGAACCATCTTCAAAAGCCTGGTAATAACGTGAGTGGATTCCTGTCATTCCTTCACATTCCCATCAATTGGTATATTCCTTTGTAACTCTAAGTTTTAATAAAACATAAACAATTTAAGGTTCTGGGGAGATAGATAAAGTAAACTAGAGTAAAGCTTGGACACTTTCTTTTCAATGTTTAAACTATTCTCGTAATCCAGAATTTTAAACATACCGCTAGCTAATTACACTACACATTATAAGAGGCAGCAACCTCTACTTCATCGTATGGCAGTGATTTTAAAGAGGAAATCAGAAGGGAGGAAATAGTTTGTGCCGTTTGTTGGCGGTGGTCGCTGTAGACAACCTACTGGGTTCGCATGGATTCTTGCGATGCCTCTTAGCAATGAACTTGGGATCAGTGCCGATTGGCGTCGGTGGGTGGTATTGCATTCCGGGCGACAAAATGAGAAAGTCGTATGGCATCTCATAAAGCCCGTCGATCACGACTACCTTCCGATTTCTGCAAAGAGAGGAACAAGTTGGTGTCCAAGCTTAAGTGACGAATTGCACTTCGGAGAGAAAGAACTTGCCTGTCGATTGCCGTGAGTGTACCCGGAACAACATTTACCAGCGTGTGCAGCGAAATCTGGCCCAGACGCCAACGATCTTGCATGTAACTGGAAAGGGTGTTTCAGTTATGCGCAATAAGAGGAGAAATAACTAGCTGAATCAACTGTGGAATAGCTTAGAGTGCTTTTGACATCTTAAATTGGTACACCAGTTAGATTAATAAGCTTAAGTTAAAGATTGATGTGGTTTCACCTATAAGAATAGCAGTACTAAGATGGTATACAAATTTTGATTAGGTAATTTGTGTACTAGATATCGTACTGTGCTGGAAAGAAGAGAGGGACACGATGGTTCTCGGAGGCTTCAGTATCTCCAGGAATTCCATGAGGAGACAGCAAAACAAGGTTATTGAAGCGAATATGGGACCTAAAAAAGATGGAACGACTGTAATAATGCACTTGAGTGTACTAGGTGAGTTAATGGATTCCTCCTTTTGTTCACCGGAAAATCAAGAAGTAGAGCTTGATTTAGGTTGGCAGTTGGCCCCTGCAAACAGATTAATGATCTTTCCACGATTCGGTGCTATTGCACTCAATGAGGCAAGGCTTAGAATATACTCGTGTTCTTTGTAGGTGATGGACTAGCATTTATTTGTTAGCAGCAACAGTATTCCAATAAAGCTGACTAACGCAAAGGCTAGACGCTCAAGAAAGGCTAGACTTGTGGACGAGGCGCCAACGACGACAATGCGTGCGTTAAGCACAATTTTTGGCTCCATGATTAGATTGCGCGAGATGTGATAGACAGCCGGCGGTGGATCGTCGAGCGGACAACTGAAAAGGCGGGTTTGTGGACCTTTCTCTCCCTTTACCAACGCCGCGGGGTACACAATCTGACGCCGTGGTCGGACTGCGTAGAATTCACCCAAACATGATAGCGGTGTGTTCATCTTCAATTTCTGGAGAGAATATAGGCAATTTAGTATAACCTTCCCATTATCTAATCACGGCCCTAAATACTGTTTAATCCCATGCCAAATCTTATCAGAGTTGTTTAATATAAAGCCACAAAGTCTCTGGTTCCCCTTAGTAAAAACTCCGAACTAAACCTAGATGACTTTAATGGTTTTATAATCTCCCGATCTGAGCGGTGGTTGAAACCACAATTTATAGGTGGGCTATATCCACTACGAGTAAACAAATAGTTTAATTGTTAAATTCGAGGGTGAATATGACCGTGGATCAGTATTTGTACAACTAGAAAATCAAAACACTTAGTTGTACTGAAAGGCAAAGCAGCATTTTTGTTAACTGAAATAAGCTTCATTATAAAACAATACAAAGTATGGCAATTAAGGCTGTAGGAAATCGAGATTCAAAGCAAGTCCAAACTTTAAAGGGTAGCGTTTTGAAGTTATTCATTAATTTTTCATTATTTTAAAAGCTGTTTTTGCGATTAAGCAGTTATGCGTCTGGATAATAGGTCAACTTATATAAAAACCGCAGTTTTATGTTAAACTCTAATATCAAGTGGCCATTTGCGTTACCAGCAAAACTGTGAAGACTTACGGTGTCCATCGCAAACGGTGGATAGACGAAGTAGAAGAAGCATGTCTTTCCCGACTGTCGCATTACCTCGCGCAGGAAAAATCGGGCCCTTGAATGAACAGCCAAGGATAGGACAAAGTGGATCAAAGTAGCAAATTCATGTTTTCCATGTTGTGCAAAATATATGTAGTCTTCCAAATCGTAATTAGCCTTCAGCCAATCAATGTGCTAGGAAAACGGAAGTGTGTTGCTTAAAAAATTTAAGTAGACTCTTCAGTTAAACATTCTTGTAACATGTATACCTCTTCCGCTCGAGCAAAAAGTACGCCTACGATTTTACCCAAGCACAGCGCCACGTAGCAGAACAATGCAGTTCCATCCTACAGCAATAAATTCCCTTAATCGATTCAACCATTTTCACTCACTGTATCACATCCCAGCCTCATGTAATTTTTCACATCTTTTACTAGTAATTTTCGGTCGAATGAGTGCATCTGATGTGTCAATTTCATAATGTCAGGGAGATCCACTCTGACAGCTGGTCTTACTTGAAAATCACTGCAATACCAAAGAACAGTTAGTGCATCGTTTCCTTCCTGCACATGAAATGTAAGACAGATTTCAAAATGGTTCTACCTTATTAAGTTTGCCCGATGATATACGTATAGGTCTTGGGTAACTGCAGAATCTGCTCGAGGCTTCACTCGCTGCAAATAATGATCTGTCTAAAACCTCAACGTCGTTGAGGAATATTATTTGGATTTTTTTGAGGAGATTAACTAGATCTTAGTGAGTATTCAACAAATCCATGCATAACATATTTATTTAAATTTTGCAAATTGAACTGTGTCAAAAATAGCATTGGGATCCGGTTTTGGGCGCCCGGATTTTCTTAAAACTTGTTTAACACTAAGTTTTGTGAAGTTAAATACTACTGTAGAAAACTACTACCTCTGAATAAATCAGAAAATTGAACTCACGTAAAATTCCTGCAGCAAGGTCGTTTCTGGATCAAGTCTTGGAACTGTTATGGCGGCGTAATCAATGCCAGGAAACTGATCGAACATAAATGGCAAAAAATCCTTTGCACTAAACCCAATTAAAGGACTGTTAAGGTAAAGCACAGTGGTGGGTTATCCTGACTGGATGAAAAGTGTTATTACGAGCTAGTTTAAAATACACAAGTCTTAAAAATTCCTTATTAATTTTTCCGCCTTAATGGTAAACGCTGATAAGAATTTGAATGATTACCCAATGATTGCACTGTATTGATTCTATAAGTTATTAAGGATGAGACTTTTATTTGGAGTGTCGTAAAAAGACGTCTAACAGCAAAGAAATTTGATTAAATTGTATATTTTTGGGGCGTTTTTATCTAAACCGCAGAACATAACTCACCGAGTATCGAATTCAGGTAACAAACCATAAAGCTGGATAACAAATGCATTATTATCCTCGCAAAAATAAGCGTTTCTTCGAGTATCCTGAGAGGAGGTAACGCCAAAATATCCTCTTAAATGACGCCGAATCCAATTTCCTGATGAAACGTAAGCTATTCTAGTATCCTTATCCACCGAAAACGAGTCCGAAAGAATAGTGGAGCGCAGATCATCAGTGGATAATGTTGTAGTTTTACCATCTGAAAACCATACAGTGCTGTAATAATGTTAACTACTAACCATTCAGTTTTTAAAATGCAATAAGAGCTTTACCGGGATAAGAATCAATTTCTTCACGGAAAGCTATCGATGTAGCATCTATATGCGATTTTTTCGATTTTTCGGCTGATGCATCAGTTAGATCATCGTATTCCGTCAAATCCGTATCAGCAACAGGCAAATCAGTTTGTAATCTTAAAAGTGATGCGGCTCTTGTAATGTTTGGTGCCTCTTGCGATTCGCCTTTTTGTAGATAATTACAGGAACGCAAATCATATTCTCTATTTAGAAAATTAGCATCGTACAATGTAGTGGCGCTCATAAGTCCGACAGCATGTCCTTTTTTAGTCGATTCCAGTACAATCGCCTTCATGTTTTTGTTTTGGGCTTCTACTAACTCGGATATGTAATATTCTCCATAAAGTTTACGGAGAACATCACTTTTTGAGTTGAATATTGGCGCTAAATCGTCATTGTCTTTTATGCTTTTAAGCAATTATTACAAGATGCCACTAACCTTGCCAGTCGTGAGTGTAAAGCAGAGTCGAAATCACGGCGCATAAAGTGAACAACATCCCACTTTAGGTTGCACTCTTCTTCCTTATTAGGCACTAACTTGGAAAACACTGGCTTTATCTCCGGGGAGATGAAATTCAAAAACTTTGTTCTAAGGGCATTTTCTGGAAGTGATTCGTCAAATTCATCTATAACTTAATTATACTCGTAGGATACCATACCGTAATTGACAGTTTCAGGGACTAAAAGAAGGAGATGATTTACGTCGGCAAGTGCCCGAAATGCTGCACGTATAATGTCGACAAATCCATATTTTTTGTACTCTTCCTCGATGACAATTAGTTGAACAAACATTGTATTAAGTGTATTAAGATATTTAAACTTGAATTCTGTCTTCAGCCAATTACTTCCATATATTCCCTTAACGAGTGAAATTGGTGGGGTATCATTCAAGATTAAGCATCCAACAACTTCGCCAGAAGATCCCACTGCAGTAAGAGAAAATATTCCGCGTTCTCTACGACGCGGTTATAAAAAAATTATTTCATAACTCACAGTAGGCTAATCAAATTGAACTTAGTTTTAGAAAATACTTTATCCGACTCGATCAGCTTCTGAATATAGACAGCGTCCAAAGATTCAGTCCTTCTAAAGTTATAAATTTTCATTTGCGTCCTATTTATTTGCAAGAGATTTCATGAATTAAACTTTGCTTCGTTCTCGCGCAGTCATAAACAATGTTAAATGAGACATCAACTATTCGACCAATGAAATGCAAAGAAAGGCAAGCGCGAACGCCCTTTTTTTTATTCGAAATAAGGCATAATTATTTCAGAACATCATTAACTTAATGGATTTTTTTGTTTCATTATGCAGATTTCATGAATTGGTATTCTAACAGAGAAATAAGATTGCAATCATTAGTATCGATATTAATATTTCATACTGCTATTATAGTCACCCAAAGCATAACACTGGGATGGAATACATGCATATATATTTGACATGCGGAAGGGACTGGACTACTGGCATGGCCTGGAGGTCAACCCCCCGGTGGAGGTCCAATGGCTAACCAACTGACTCTCATCCGAAACCGAAACCTATACAACAGCCCTATTACAGTTGCAGCATCCCGAGACTTTTTTGAGAGCAAAAGAAGGCATAGTATTAGGGCAGAGTAAATGTATTCAAATAAAAGAGGGATAGGGGTAGCTGGCATAGCCCAAAGGTCAGCCCCAGCTGGCGAGACCTATGGCAGCCCAAGTGACCCTAATCGGTGGTCAGACAAAAAAGCATTAGGTAGCCTCTCTCCCCTTTTAAGCGTCATCCCGGTACTATTCTTGATTAACTTCCCGCGTCAACTGTCACAACACAATCAGTGTCCGAAGAAACATCTATGAGCCCAATTGAGGAAGTGTTGGACCACAGCGTCACCTACCCATTTTGGCTGACGGACAGGATCTGGATTTTCGTCCGCTTTGGGAAGTATCCAGATGTTTCACGGCTATCATTGCTGTGGTTTTTAACAGCCTGCTTGCAGAAAAAGGAAATGAGATGGATGTCGAAGAGGGACGTAACTCTCAACCCTTCCGTTAAGGGATGTCAAAGGTTCTCCAATCCTTAGCACATGCACTTCTTTCGCGTGGCTAGTTTGTCATAAGTGGTACAGATTGAGATAAAAGTCCTATAAAGTCGGGTCCACTTTCCGCTGCCACGAGTGTAGCGTTCTGAGACTTTTATAAAGTCAAAAGAAAACTGAATATACGTATTCAGCCAGCAAAGGAATAGGGGCAAAGGTCAGCCTTAGCTGATCAGGACAATATGACCGCCCAAGTGACCTTAACCGGCAGTCTAACAAAGTAATACAACAGTGTTATCGATGCTTAAATGTAAAAAGTGTTTCCACTGCAGCGCATGTTACCAGTTTATCACGCCGTCACTCCAGTCTGTCCCTCAAGTTCGAGTAAGACGCAGGGTTATTTAGATTTTGCATTAGTTAAGTTTGGTTCAAATAATTCATTTTGTACAGAAATTGTTACAGTTTCTTGAAGGAATCGCAATGTATACACATCTATTCAGAGTTGGTATTTCTTTTTAAAAACGCGCTTTGCGCACATGAAGATTTGATCGCTAGTAGATGATTAACCTATTCTTAGCAAGTCTCTGCAGTTTTAGGAGCGACACACGGTTCTATAGTGGACCATGTCTAGTGAGAAGTATGTGCTGCAGGGTTTTCGTCGTCTTTCAAAACAAATTGAATGGGTCGCAAAATGATTATAAATATATACTTTAGCTCATTGTTATGGGTCTTATCACTAGAGATAATAGTAGTCTCTACATCGCTAAAAGGCTACTAAATACAATGCAAACTTCTAAACTTTTGTAAAAAAACAAATCATGCCAGTGGGGCTTTGAGTCGTCTGCAGAAGCTGGGCGACTGTATTTATTGCTGAGGTCTGCACTGCCAAGCAAAAGTAAAACCCGCGAAAATTGAAGAACTAAAGTAGCTGAGTTCACTGGTAAATGTCCATTAAAATAACCATATTGTTTCTTTTAAGTGAATTAAATCAAGCAGCTATTTGCAGTCTCGATATTGGGAGATTCTTCGCGTAAGCGGAAATAAGTAAAATTATGATTAGACTAGGCGCCTTGATCACACCATTCTGCCATGTGCAAGCGGGGCTGTGACAGAATGTGCCAATCCAAACCAATTTTTGTATGAGAAGAAGTCAGAGTTAACAAAAATTTTGATCACCGTGGTTTAATATTTCGATGGAGAATTTTAATTGTTGATAATATTCCAGTGGTATGCAAGCTCCCACTCACTGCAGGTATTCCACATTCTAGTTGAATCCCTGAACATGCCCGCTAGCAAAAATCCAACTGTTAATTTGCTCATTATCGGTCAGCTTAAAATTTAAAACTATTTAATTTGACACTGTAAGGCGTTCATTATCTAAACCGGTTTTAATTGAGATTACGAATCAAGGTTATTTCTCCTCCACTGCTATGCGCGCTCACTCTTTCAGTCGAGCCAATATTCTGCAACCGTTTTCTGTACGACGAATTTCGAGTAGCTAAGCAATTGTCTGCTTTGTAGATAGGATATTTCCTATTTATTTCTCTTGTCTATCATCGCAAATTGCCAACCAGTACTCAAAGCTAGTATAATGGCAATCATTTTTGGAGAACAGAGCATTGTAATTGCAAAGACATTTCAATATTTCGTAAATATGTTTCAATTTTTGAGGCGGTAGGGCATGGATTGAGAGATGGAGTTTATTGAGACCATACTACGTTTTGAGGTGACGAGGTCCAAGCAGTGTCTTGTCACAGCAATGGCGAAAGATTTGAAAATGCATTCGTCATTTCCCAATAGCATGCATGACGTGGTTGTGTGTCACTGGGCACATAATTAACGTGATAAATTGTTGACAATAAGAAGGAATTTCCGCCTAGCTTGCCCATGATATATTAACACCGGTATTATTCAATTTTAGCAAGGGAAACATCCGGTAACAGCACGAGCGACCCAAACTCCTATCATGGTTAACGCCTAGAATGGTTGAGGGAAAAATTTGTGTTCTACTTGACCGAGCTTTACGAAGCTATTACCGCCCCTTAGTTAACGGTGAAATCAGTTATCAAAACGATTATTTGACAAATATTTTTGTAGTTGTATTTTTAAGCTATATCATACAGTTAGCTTCTTTAGTGGTTTTTTGCTATTTTTGTACTTCAGTTCATTAAGAGCGTGAAAACCTCCAAAAACAACATTTCCTTCTAATTGTCTTACAAAAAATCTCATCTCAGTGGAGAGTAGCTGAAAGGAGCAAGTGAACATGAATCGTGATGGTAAATGCATTAATGCGGCATACCTTCAGTTTTATGCAAAAAATACAGCTGGTAGGCATCAGATTATCACATTATTTAAGGCTATCATGGTTCGTAGATTTCAGAACATCATTGCACCAAGTTCCACACCGAAGTTGACCAAGATGACGGGTTTTCACACCCCCTCTATGTACCTTTTCAAAAGCTATTCAGTCATGCAATAACTACTTAGCTTTGGACTATAGATTTGGAGCCAAAGTATAACGATGAAAGGGGTAATGGTTTCGCCCAACTGCAGGCAGGGCGGCGGCGGCGGCGGCGGCGGCCAAACGTGGGGTACGGAGGCGAGATGAGGTGTCTTTGTGCGTCATTCTCGTCATTCTCGTTTGTTGCCAAACGTTCCCACAGCTTATAAAGCCATTCTCGGATCCTGAAGCCCTAAAACATCTGAGAACATCTGAAATGTCTATGTAAAATGCACATAAGAACGTTCATGTAACCACCACCTATACACGTTGAAAATGCAGTTGATTTGAAAAGATCCTAACGGATAATATTATTTAAGTCACGCACTGGACATCCACGTGACGCATTATGCTTCGAATAATAGCTGCACTATATTGTAGAAGTTGTTCACTGTCTACTCAGGTACCTGATTCTTTGGAGTGGAGGTGAAATCTTGACCACTAGCGTGGCACAAAGGTTTCATCGAAATGCCTCATAACATAGGCGTAACAATTTTTCCTCACCTTCAGGATGATCGGCAACACATGCCCCACACATTTTATTGCTGTCCCGGGAACCTTCATCGGGTCTCGACCTGCAAGGCCTACCGCAGACCGGATTCAAATGCCTCCACGTGGATACACATGTGTATGTGTATATGGGCAAATGTGATTGAAATGGCACGGCAAAATGGAGACCTGCCTCACCGAGAACGACAGCGGTAGAAGTACCTAGTGCAAAACTGCTATCGTATACAGACGCGACCTATCGCATCATAGAGTCATTTTTACCAAAAAGCAGAACTTTTAGCTATGCTTTGAAAAAAATGTGCTAGCAATGCCTCGCTTCTGCTTTCATTCGAGTTGTGAGTGTGTTAATGAATCTTCTCAGTCGCTTAAGTGATGCAACCGACGGGAGATTTCACAAGGTACGAAGTGGAGTGCTTCAAAGCATCTGTGAATCGTTTTTGGGTTCAAATATCATTGCATATTACAAAATGTAAGATTGCTCGCAACGAATTTCCCTGTTGGCTCTAAATTACATCCCAAATATTTCAAACTAACCTGGATTTTTCCATACGCTGTGTTTATTTTTGGTGTTTTTAAGATCAGCTTTTGCAGCTCTTCAAAATTCATAGTACGCGGTCAAATGGAAGAAAATCTCAGTAACTCCTTCAGCTTATACAATTCTAACTTAACTACTTTAATCCCTTATTAATATCTTTTACAGTATTATTGTAAAGAACTGACCGAAAAAGCAATTCAGCCTCCCAAACCAAGGCCAGCCAAAATATGGCCATTTTGCATTGCCATTTCGTCCATCCCCTTGTAATTGCTTGATTGTAGCCCATACTGATGAAATGAAAGCAAAGGGAGCTTTTGTTTGGGAATATGGTCGAGCTCATTTATAAAGCAGGAAACAAACACGATTCCTGCCTTCCATCTGTCCATTGCCTTGCAGATGTCTGCATATTCTGCGTGTTTTTGCCTTGGGGAATTTTTTCGCCATAGCCAGAATATGTCGGTTCCCTTTCTTAGTGAGTAATGGAGAAACTATGTCTATGTTTACCCTTTCTTCCCAGAAACTGTAGGCATAAACTGCAGCGGTGCAATCACCGTAAGGTGCGGCTTCTTAGAACTGCTGCAAGCGATCAGCTTTGGCAGAAATCTAGCACGTCTAGAGGTAAGCGAGGTCTGCCAGAATCTTTTGCTCGAGAAGTTCAGCATCTTTTTGACCACACGACCCAGGAAGTTTTGAAGATCTGTTTGTTTTAATGAGCTCGAGGCTACTGGACTCCCAAGAGCTCCAACGACCGAAGCATAAAACCTTATCCTTTGGGGGGTTTCGACCATTCTCGCCACATCCGTTCAATGGTCTTACTGCAAGCAATCATCTTCTCCATAGAAAGTTTGTAAGAGGATATCAGAAACCTTTCGAATACCACAGCTGTCAGCGGGATTTATTTTCACCGATGTTTAGTAGGCTCCCTCAAAACAAGCCTGCCCACTACGTCATAGTCCGTTTCTGCGGGACAGAGCATCCGCACTACTGTGTACACGACCCCAATTGCATCAGACTGTGTAATTATATTGCTCTAGTTCTTCATAACAGCGTGCAGCTTAACGGTCATTCGCCTTCATTGTTTTCAGCTAGGTAAGTAAGTGCTTAATGATACGTTTTCAAGATAGGCTTCCTTGCGATCAAGTATTGTCCAAAGCGTCTAATCATTGTGTTGATAGGGAATGGCTCACTCTGTTCCACTCTTCTGCCTCGCTTTTTTTTATTCCAATACTCACATAGACAATGTCGCCCCCTCACTTCAATATTTAGCAGCTCTAGGATCATTGGTATGAAGCATAGCGTTTGCTTCAGTTCCTTAAACGCTTCACCATTATCGTTCTCCCACCTAAAAATATCTTTGCCTGCTTCTCGGTTAATTTTTGCAGCGGACTGGCAATCTCCGAAAATTCCCTAGCAAAACGCTTGTAATAGTTTGCTTACCTAGGGGACTAGGAGCTCCGTCCGTTGAGTTGGAACTGGCCAATTCTCACTAGTTTTGTACAGCCTTCGGTGACCGCTATCCCATCTGATAAGGCTGTATTTCCCAGCTGTATTTCTTTGGACTTGGGATCAATTCTGTGTCGCTCCCAAATAGGAATATGCCACCGATGTAGATTACATAGTGCTCTTTGCAATGGGCTTAAAAAAGTGACTGCAGCGTTACAAATTTCGAAGGGCACTAACTTAGGTTCGTGGTATCCCGTTTGGTATCATAAAGGTCGCCTTCGCCTTATCCGTTTTTGTCGCTTCCACTTATCAGTCTCTCGATTTTGAGTTGGGGGCGGAGAACCACTTTGGTCCGTGCAAAAGGAATGCGCCCTTCTTATTCACTGCATTTAAGTTCCAACAAATGATGCACAATTGTAGGATACCATCGCTCCTCTTTACCAGTGCGATTGGAGAGGCTCGTGGAGACTTTGTTGGTTTAATAACCTCACTACAGATCATTCCTTCGACCAAACGATTTATCTCTCCTGGACGATGAAGTATTTGGATGTTGGTCGATACCTATCTTTCGACCCAATTTAGCACCTCGCCGCGAGAACGTGTCCTCGCACTTAGCAGTTCGCCGTGGTGCGAGTCAGCTGTGTACAAAAGTAATCTAGGTTGGTTTTGTTGATAGCTGCAGCTTAAAAAAGGGCCCTGAAGATGTCACCAGCGCCTTCTTTCGGTAGCTAAACATCTGTGTTAACTTTATTGCCCTGCTGTGGGCATGAGTACCTTTAGGAGAGTTTGGGACTGCTATGGCGCTACGTATGAAATCAGCATTAAGCATCACATCCCAATTTAGTTTTGAATGCATGATTAATTTCATTGCCCTGATGTCCTTCTTCATGCAGACTTCTAACTATGCCTCGTCCCTTACTATAATCCCTCTTCTTCCGAATGTAATTTTGTGGGAAAGAAAACAACCCGATTCCCATTGCGAAGAAAGACCTAGGGACGTCCTTCTAGTCATCCTGGAACTAGAATAAATGAATGGAAAGTGTTTAAGAGGAATTAGGGTAAATAATAAGACTCATCTGATATTGGGGCAGGAATCGAAGATGCCAATTTTAGACATTAGTTGAGTACCTGGTGAAGTGATTTCTTCTCCTCCTCCCACTCCTCCAAGTTAGTCTTTATGCCGCAGAGCTACTGATTATAATGGGCTGTCAGACTACGTGTCTGAACCAGACAATTAATCAGTTGACTATTTTGGATCAAGGCTAGCTTTGAAGGACACGTTCCGCTAACTGTTCAAGATTGCCAGCGTACTCCTTGTCATTCTTGCCAACTTTGTTGACAGCAGAGCATTAAGTCTCTGGCAATAGTGCTCATCCAGAACAATAACAATTTGAAGTAAAGTGCTGCAGCATTGATTGATGTTAGTGTCGCCGGTGGTACCGGCATACGTTGGAGCCAAAACACATCTTGGAAAAGGATATGGAGAGCAGAGGCATTTTTTGTCATTAAGAAAAGGGATAGGGTCTAAATTTTTTTAGTTTTGAGCCACTCTCCAAAGTTCGGGTCATCTTTGAAAGGGAAAAGGGCCACCGGCGGTGCCACCGATTTAGCACCCTTCCTGTTTTCCTCCCCCTCTTTGATCTTCAAACTGACCTAACAAGATAAATGGATTGGGACATGGCAACTTCATAGAACCAACGAGAATTAGCATAGGTTTGGGGGAATTGAAATACTGAGCTCTTCGTTGGTTCTTGCACGAGATTCAACTAAGTAACTCACTTCCAGTCCGAAAGGTTATTATTTCTGAAAATGTTAGCACCACATGTCCGTTGACCAAATAGTAAAATTCTGTAACTCAGTGCTTTAAGCTCTTATAAAGCGCATCGTGACATGAGTTACGCAAAAACCTGCAGACACCTGCAATTATCGTTTCGACAACACACACGATCACAGTTATGGGAAACTCGAATGCCGTCCAGCTGCAAACGGTCCCGTAGTTTAGAGCAGGCGAACCACTTTGCCTGCCTTCTAAAATCAACGAGAAAGTAGGTTCTTACCCCGGTCAACGTAAGATGCTACTCTGTCCAAATAGCGTTGAAGTGTATCAAATGCACACTCATGATTTTGTATTAATGCGTCACTTTGAATCTGTTTTGATTGAAGTTAATATTCAGTTTAAAGCTCAAAGTCGGTTCATCTTAGTAAAAATCATTCTCCGTCAGGGATAAAACATTCGCCTTTGAAGCTGGGGATTAAGAGTGACATGAAATTGACGGTACTTAGCTTAAAAAATTGGGCAAATTACTAATTAATTTGAATGCTTCAATTGAATTTGAATTAATGATGCATCAGCTTCTCGCAACTTTTGGTACTCAAGACAGCAGCGCGCCTGTGCCGAGCCTAGCACTCAAGGGCCCCGATGGAAACCGTTTGCCATACGTCGGGAAAGCTGACACTAGTGCGATCTCCCCTTCGCAGCTTCTTCTTGTCTTGGATCACCTTGAACTGCCCCAATCAAGTTCTCTGTGGTCATCCACCCATTCGGCACTTTTAACAACTCTTAGTGGAGCCATTAAAAATCCATTTTTGTTATTTGTGAACATACTTTAAGCATTTTTGTTATTGGCTTTAAAGGTTCATTTACTGTTAAGTGAAGTAAATGACTACTAGGTAAACCTATTTAAGTGGCTTAAAACGATTCGGCGAAATGCAAACTTAGCTATTTCGATTACTCCGACGGTGAATTTATTAATGTGTGAAGTGGTCAAGCATTCTCCATGGCTTTTTGTCAATTAAAAAAATCGGTTGACCAATTCTTACCATTCCATTTTTCTAGAACCCAGGGATTTTTGCAAACTATTCAATCAAATGATAAAAGAAGGCATCATACCTTCAGTTCGTACTTTGCTTAAGAATCTCATATTGGCAAAACACGATTTTCACTTCACAAAGCTTGCCTTGTTCAAACGGCTAAGCATGATGAAAAACAATGCAACGATGATGATGCCGTTTGGCCTTTTGGAATATTCACAAACACGTTTAAAGTTCAGTTCTCTTCCTCACAGTAAAGACTACCAAAAATAGGTGTGCGGAGTTACTCCATAAATGAAAGACACAGACTATACCTGAAGCCCTTTCACTGTGTACGAACCACCAAATGGGGCATGTATCTCATTCTAATTTTATTTAAAATTCTTAAAGCCGATTCGTTCATAATAAAATTCATTATTTCACCTTTCCAGCATCGTTTTCTTTGTTCAACAGAAATGTTTTTGGGCCAAATTCTTTGCAACCTTGCCCTCTCCTAGCTTTAACGCCAAAGTTACTTAAAATATTGCATCAATTGCTTGCCTTCTTTAAGGAATATAAGATTTAAATGAACGAAAATTTGAAGTCCATTAATGTAACGTAATTAAAAAGGAATAAAGGAAAAAGAGCTTGAAGCTCCACGATTGGAGGCATTAATGTATTTTACAACTGTTTGCCCCTTCTCCCCTGATTGCGAACAGCTTGTTGGGCAACCGGCGCCACGGCCATCACTGCAAGCGATGCAGTGCATTGTTTGCTGGTGAGACAAGTAAAGCTCACCAGATGCACTATTTATTGGTCCCAAGTATCTTTTGCTGGATCAGAGGCAATTTTAATATGGACTCGGACCACGAGTTGCAAATCGCTGCTTGCAAACTACTGGAGGTGCCCGTGCGCTGGTTGTTCGTTTTTTAAACAAAGAACTGTGCCTCTGCAAATGCTCTCATGGAGAGGCAAATGAAAAAAAGTTTGTGCATCATTCTAGTGCTAAAATTATTGAAATAATGCTATTGAATAATGATATCCTTGGCTGACCCCTTTAGAAATACCTTTGTGCTGCCATTCATGAAGCGTTCAAGTTTCCACGTGACAACTGAGAATTTTGAGTTCAACTTTTGCTAGTGTGAACGCGATCAGACAAGCGTTACTTATGCCCTGAGATTATGAGATCTGCCTGCCCTTCTGAGTTACACACTGTAATCCTCTGATAGACTGTCCAACTCTGGGTTTGGTTGTGTGGGCACGTACCTCTCCGGAGGTTTTGCGTCCTCTCGGGGGCGAGGAGCCCGAGCTATGCCGGTAGCCTCTCAGCTCTCGCATACGTCGAGAGTACACTTTGCACCTTACTCCTATGTCATTCAACGACTCGAGGAAGGGTCGGGGCTTCACACTCTCAATATAGAATTGTATTCCTTTGTGTTAGGCGTATGTCGTTTTCAGGACAGTTAAGTTGAGGTCCGTCTTCCCATCCTCAGATTAACTGCTAGTTGTTTCTATACTGAAAACCCCAAAAACTTTACCACTGTGATGTTAAACAAGTTGTCCGCAATTAATTACAGGGACTGCTGACATGATTTGGTGATTTATAATTCTACCAAAATTTCAACCCATTGACCGGTACGCCGCTCTGCTACGGAATTCAAAACCTAGCAAAACACGTTTAAATTTTATAGTGGTGTGCTTTGTAGGCTGCCTGCAACTATAATATCCTCTCCTGTGAACGCATTTGGAGGCCATGAACTTCCTCCGTTCTCACTCTCCTGTTTAAATAACATGTTCAGGCTTGTTCAGAAGCAACCACAATGTTTGTTTGGCATCCCTTTATCAGCCGAGTGGGAAGCTTAAATTAAATGCAACTGATGTGCACTAATCGCAGGTAAAAGAAGATGCTTGCAGATAAAAACATGCTTGATTTTGCGCTTTAGTTATCAGCCATATTTCCTAATTTTAGTTACTGGAATATTCCCTTATCCATCTTATACGGTTCGTTGAATCTTGTTTACCCCGCTAAAACGCGGAGCCTTCATTTTGGAAGGCAGGTCATCAGCAGGTAGCTTTTGGACGATACTTAATTCATTAAACACTTATTTTAAAACGCCGTAATTTGAATTAGCTGAAGTTATTGCACTTTATGATGTCTGCTAAACCTATTGCGATTATTTTACCTTAAGATATTTGGTTGCCTAAATAAATACAATCCTCAATTGAGTGTACCAATCCCGTTGGCGGCTCTCTTTTGTGATGGCACATTTTGCTTTGAATGGGATGCGCTCTCGTGATTTTCTCTGAATAAGTTGTTGGTGTTGAATTTACACATGGTAACATTGAAATTAAGGTATGTTCCATTGTGAAAAGTTGTACTAAGCGGTTGCGTATTCTTAGCATTTACTCCCTCCTCGAGGTCGTATTTTGCCAAAGTACCGCGTAGGATAGCATTCTACCAAGGCACAGAAGAGTTGCGCAGCTACTGACATGCCTTAAAGGCAACACTACGGAGACTAAGGCGCCCGGATATTTTAAAACACTGTTAAATGAGACGTCGAATCACTCCAGAAAGTCTCTAATTACGAATGTGCTTTAGTACTGCAGATGTAGTTGTAGAGCGCACAGTGGTACTGTTAAAAAATATAGCCCTTTACATAGGTGAACCTGCTGTCACAGGCGCTTTTGACGAATAACTTCAGCATGCAGCCACATTGCAATTTTTTAGTTTATTTGCCACAGTGATATAAAAAGAAAATATGGGAGGAGATCTTGAACCATTTCCGTAAAACAAATGTGGATGTTGAGGAAAGCAAATCCATGCTGCGAATCTGGTCAAGGCAAAGGAATTTCTCATCCCTTGTAAACTCTCTTCTTTTATTTTGATTAAACTTCTTATTACGTATTTGCTAACCTAAAGGTGTTAAATTAACGCAGTAATTTTTCGTCATTTCTTAACATAAAAAATTGGTCCACACTTGGTTTCCGCTATACAAAAACTAATGTCTCCAGCGCGATTGGTTGTCGGAATAAGTGATTTAAATTGCTGTTCGAATTATTCCTTAGCAGGTTAAGGTCCATTACTTTTACACGAGAAGCGTAAATGTTATCTTTTTAATTTATGCCTATATACTCGAAAATGACAACCTAAAAAAGAGGGAGAAATGCATCCGTATTTTAATATAAACTCAGGTTTTCTACTGTTGTTCTCAAGGAATCGTTTATTTAAACACCCGCCGTTGGTCTTTCAGGACCTAAATCCAACAGTGGAGGCTAATTTTATAAATTTCACGGGAGTGAAACCTGCACAAAGAGGTTATCAGACAGACTTATAAAGTTGTTGGGGAGAGACATCGTCACGAAACACGGAATTCACGGAAAAATTTGACTTTATTTACAATTCAAATCCTATGGCAAAAAGTAACGACACTTTTAAACGTCAGGCGAGTTCAAAGTTCGACATCGTCGTGCTATCACTATAATTAAGATGGACAATCCAACTCTTTCTCCAGCCAAAAGTAACACACAGCACAATAAAATGATTGCAATTTTCTCGTATGAAACAGGAGTATTTTGTGATAAAGGCACCATTGACGATTTTGGAAGATTTTACTCCCAACACGTCCGCAGAGCCGAAGCACAAATGGGGCTGGTGTGCCGCCGTAGGAAGAGGTGCCTAATGAAACTGATCGACTAAATTATTATTATTCATCTTCGAAGGAGGGAGATCGAGGTAAGTGATGTTTCGTTTCCAATCATATTGGCTTATTACTATGGATCAGTCAAATGCAGTCAGCCCCTCGCAAATTTTCATGCGGATTTCGCTCAGGTCCGTAATGAGTGAGAACCGAACAATTCTGAAAAATGAAAATGGATTAAACTTTCTGCACCACAAATGAGGAATAGTTGAAGATGTTTTGAGCCGTTTGGGAATTAAAGCATTGTGCATTTTGAATACAAATATTGTGCCGACGTGATGCTTGTTATGCATGTATTTTAGATGAATAGCAGAAGCATTGTTGGAGAATCACTTTTTAATCTGACAAATGTGTTGTGTCCACTGCCTAAATTAATTACACTAAGTACAGTTTACGTACTATCATATGCATACACAATAATGAGCACAAAAGTTTTTTCCCCAGACTCCCATATTTTTGTTTGATTTACAAAACATTGTTTGCGAAAATTAGCTCCTTTGAAATTTCACATTCACTTCTATGATAACACAGCATTTAGGAGCCTATTTTGCTCATCTTACACTACGACTGTGCTTTACTACAAAACAGTGCGCATTGCACGTTTTTATCCGTGGAAATTGACACCTCTTGCAACGGTGAAACTTACTGCTGCAGCCCAGGTTTACCAGAAGGACCTCACCGTGAAGCCTGGCATGCTATAATGCTTCTCCCTAAGATCGCAAGCTTTATGTAGATGGGTTTTACATTAGTTTATCTGTCAACTAACAAAAGTGTTCATCTATGAAGCCTAAAAATTGCACTTTGAAATTACTGACAGGCAAAATGGTGGAACTTCGCAAGATTAATTCCTATTAACATTGCATCCCATTCAAACATCGGCCACTTGCCATCATCATCTTCGACAGCGGGCAATATATTGCGAATAATTGTATCTTTAACGTGACGACTGCTACCCATTTTATTTTTCAAGCTGACTGGCATGGGTTAAATTTTCACATTTTTATGACTGACTAAACAATTGTTGAAATGTCTCTACGCAGTATTTTAGCTACTTAACTACTTTTTTCAGCTCTTTGTTAAATCAGTTACGAAACAGAATCCCGATGTCTAAACTTATCAAGGGAAAAGGCTTCTTGCAACAAGTGTAATCAGGAGTTATTTGTTACATTTGTTTTGAACGGTAGATGCCTTTCGGAAGCACGTATAATTTTTTTTATTATTTTGAACTCCTATCCATAGAGAGTGAACCCTATCATTCCGATTTGGCCGTCTAGAGACTTAAGAACAAAGCTTTTGACTGATTACCGAATGGATTTTAAAGTAAGCAAACTTGTGTGCTATTTTAAGGTACTGAATAAGTAGACGTTTTCCTAACAACCGAATGGAATTGTATCCAGTCCGAAAATGTCGAAACCATGCAAATCAAAATCGTATCGTAGTGCGTGAATCGCACTTTGAATTCTTCAATGCGACTTGACAACAGGTATTTGTTTCAAATTAAAAAATAAACAAGCTTTCCTATTAATAGCCGCTTCGCTGTTCCATTATTGTGAAAAATTTTGCCAATCACTTGCAAATGAGGTAAGCTCATTTAATAGTCATATTACTTTTTTTTCAAAGTGAGACTACTTTTCTGACGTGGACTACAAAGACGTGCCCACTGGAGACAGCTAATAAAAAGGCTCGGAAACGGAAAATCTGTTCGGAAAAGTTGCACTTTATCCACAAGCGATTTGTTCGGGCTGCCTTAGAGAGCAATGCGATGCTAGGCCTCAAATGCCTTTATTATTAATATTAAAACTTTAGTGTACATCAGCTGAGTTCATGAAATTGTTGGCCATCTTTATTTCGTAGTAAGTTAAGGTTCAATGGTGCCTTCGCCGAGAGGCTATCGCCGACGTTTAGATTTCTTTATAAAGCTATTATACGAAGTAAATTGCCTTAATTTTTCTTACCCATTGTGAAAAAAATTAGAAGCAAACAAGATGTACCACACAGCAATCTTGTTGATCCATTCATTGCTTTTTAATTAAGAGCTCGATGTTTGCATCCGGACTCTAGTGAAAAGAGCAGCAAACCATGCGTAAAATGGATTATATTTTGTTTTTTAAACCAACCATTCAATTAGGACAGATGGTAATGCTTTGCTGAAATATACGATCAAACCTTACCTTCACAGAAGAATTTACGAATTTTCGTGGCTGGAAATAGTTAGTTATGTTAATTCAGAAATATTTTGCATTTTGGATGCCGTATATACTTTTTTGGCCGTACAAACGAAAGCCACTTTTGGGCGTCTTATACTTAGCGGGTACATTAACTCTAGACCACCTGGGAAATGCCTCAAGTGTCTTGCAACAACTTTATTGAAGAAACCAACGGTTTTGCCCGTCCTCTCTTTAGAGGCGTTAAATTACGATTCACACTGGCCCACCAATTATAGACTCGGACGGTGCCTTATTCACTCCTAATTTTGATTGGTTTATGCGCGTACCTTGCACGTTGATTGGTTGTCAGCCTTACGAATGAACACGTGTCGGAGTTTCGTTGAGGATCCGATTCCTCAGGCTGGAAAAACCGGCTGACATCGCCCCTTAAATCAGGTTGTGGGTTTAAGTATGAGCTTACCTTTCTTCTTCTGGATGTGGTTCATCACACTCTACTCAACCTTTTGGTGCTGTCATGCGAACGAGTAAGTAACAACTTATAGTTTCATTCCAAAGCATCATTTCGGGAATTTCCCAACAAATACCAATGATGAGTTACTCTAAAAAGATTCATATTTCCTCAACTCGATTATTGCATTAGCGAGTTTTCGCTTTAAAGATAGTGTTACTCTTTTCATGCCTTTGATTTAATAAGATTGCGCTGTGTTTGTTCTCACCGAGTTTTATAGCAGAAATATAGTGTAGAAGAAAAAGTCATTTCAGTATTAATAAGGTCTCGATTTGATGACCAATGCCTTCATATATCGAAAATGTCTAGTAAAGGTTTTTAAGACAAGTAACTGTAAGGAACATAGTTACAGTTTTCCAGTCTTCCCAATAAGTACAATAGATGGATTGACAGGCATTCTCTGCTGACAAATTTTCGTCTGGTAACCGATTGGGAACCTAGAGTGTTTTTATTAGTAAACAGTTTGTGTGTCCTAAACTTGCTAACTCTCAAGCGTTAGGTTTTGTTAAGTGTCCACCCTCAAGGTAGAGGTAATCGAAACACCGCTGTCGGATTAGCTATTTTCACAGGTCAGTTGCAGTAGTAATGCCTTCTCAATCACTAAGAATGACATGCATCTGGAAATACCGTTGTATCACCGATGGGAAAGTCTGCTTGCAGTTAAGCTGTCCTTGGGGGGGGGGTAATACCTATCAGTTTGTGCACGTTCCACCGGATTGCCACAAATTTTCCTTCCTCGGACCCCGTTCTCTTAGCGTTGCTAATTCCTGGCTAATTTTCTCACACAAGAAAGTGTCCATTTAGTAGTTCGAGGACTGTTTTGGAGATAATGAATAGACTTGTCGGTTTGCGGTTGGCAGGACACAGTTGGGACGAGAGGCGGGGCCACCATGTCTGCGCTCGTTTTGGAGCATGAAAAGATGGCCACTAACTTGCCACCATCAAGAGCACTACCTTGTGGACGAGTGTCGATGTCAAACTTTAATGGCACTACGAATCCACTTGACTTCACTGAAAGTAGTGCAAATGATTCGGGATATGCAGCCAAAACCAAATGTTTTCAGCCTTCGAGAGAGTGGGATTGGGCGGTGAGGACAGCCACGAGCAGAGGAGGCACTTATCACTCCCAGTTGAGAGTGGATACGCTTGCTGCATGTGTTGTGTGTGGTATGCCTCATCGGCTGGCGGCTATAGATGAGTAGCTGACAGAGCTTTTCGGCCTTCCGGTCCATTGCTATTTCCCCCCTTAGGATACGATCTAAGTTAATTTTTTATCTCTCACATTTGTTTATCTTACACCGATGGCATAAAGAGTTACAAGTTGTCCGCCCTGATGATTTTGCATAAAAAAACCTGTACTGCCCAGATATATTATTAAATACGACGAATGATGAGAAAATCTTGAGTCAAATAAAAATTGTCGACAACAGCTTTTTTAAGCCGTGCACACAATCTCGAACGCAGCGCTGTGACTTTACTGAACGCACGAGTCACTGGCGCGTGACTGGAGTCTAAAGACGGCCTCGCCATTCACCTCTACGCGGCGAATAAGTTCTAAGTTCTCCACGTGGCTAATGAATGCGTTAAATCATTTTCACCAGTATTTTGGTTTATAAGTCTTTGACGCTTAGGCTAACACAAATCGGAATACAATAGTCTAGCCAATCTCACACTTCACCAGCATGAATTCGTCAAAATGGTTGTCGAACAATTAAATTGCGGCAAACCACTCCTTCACTCGCTTCAAAGAAGTTACGAATAGCATTTTTGTGTTAACGTGTCACTCAAATTTCAGGATTCCGGTTTTTATTATATCAAAGCCAATATCTTCAGGTTTGTCGGTTGTTTCATTTCGAAACTTCTGCAAGAGGTGTTTCAAACTCAAATGTTCCACTCCTCAGATCAAGCAGTTCCAACAGCACCATTTTGATTAGGGGAAGGTGTTGTTCCTCTTCTGCGCTCGCCTTAAATAATTGATACTAATAATTAAATAAAAGAAAACTTCACAGCGCTTTCTTATTACTAATTGGCGGATCGTTCAGCTGTGAACTTGCCTTGATGGAGAAGAGAAGAATAACAGTTAAGTCTCATTTCGGCCTTCAAAATAACTCACCCAGCATGCCGTTGCGAATCGCTTGATTGCAGCATCTTTGACCTTATGCTTCCTAGGTCATTATTGAATTGTGTTTGTGGACAAAGGTCGCGCGGGAACTGTTATTTGAAGTACCGGAAGTCAAAATATTACTTATCACCTAAGCGATTAATTTTCTATTAGGCTTCTGGAAGGCGAAAGGGTACATCAAAATCATCCACAGAGTGGTCTACGGCGAATAATGGGTTGAGGGCTGTTCGAGCGTGTTGTGAGAGGTCATTTGTTATTCAAGCGGTCGGAAGTTCATTCAAAGGGGAGGACAGTCACAGAAGCGTGGTTCTGCTTAGAAGATACGGCATTTCTTTTTATTCATTCGGTGAAATCATTTGATTCCGTGTTAAGTGCTGGGTTCTTCCGAAACCAGAGTTTATAGTTTTGTGCACTACCTACTTTGCTTTTCGTAGCAGAGCAGGAGTGGTAGCTGAGACGATTAGAAGGCTAATGGAACATGCTTAACATGCTTTGGTGCAAATTATGTTGCAATTCTCTTAACCCCTCCTCCTCACTGAGTTATGGATGAAGTTGTTAAAAACGCGGGTTTTACTCTGGTGCACGAGTAAGGCCTCAATACATCCTATTGTTGGTTTAGTTTGGTGTTGTAGCTTCGCCACTTTAAATGATTTATTGCTTTGATCCCCATGGCTTTGGTGGGTTACGATCCAGACAGGTTACTTATTCGAAATTCCTTTGTGTGGTTTGCAGTTTTTCTCCACTTTGTGAGGTGTACTTGAGGACAAAGATTTTGACATTGCTGCTTTGGACTTCCCTCTGTACTGATTGCTTCTATGTTTGAACTATCCGGATCAAATGTTGCCCACTAGAAGTTTAACACATTGTTTAAGAGCAAAATTTTAACTTTATTAGCACTATACTAAAAGAAGTGGCTGAGGACATTAAGGCTGTGGTAAAAGTTAATTGTTACACGGACAATTCAACTTCTACTTTGCAAGCGTTTTCACGTTTTAATGAACTTTAAATTTTGGCGATATATTTTGGCGCTGTTTTAGTCTGGAAGTTATACAACAGTTCTGGAAGCAACTGTACAGCCAGCTACCGGATCCAGCTCTTCCAAATCGACTTTCAAACGGTAAGCCCTTTGCTTATTCTTTAATAACGCTAGACTTTTTGCTTCCCTTATGGGAAAAAAAAGCGTGGCTGGATTCGCATCTACCCGTTGGTGCTGCACAAGGTCCTTGACTGTTCAATTTATTTTTCTTAGGATTAAGAGTTTTGTTTCTGTTACATAGTTAGTTATCATCAGAGCTGTGGCTTGGATTCTGTCAGCGGCATTAGTCGGAACCAAGTGAAAAGAAATTATTTTACTTAACTCGACAACTGCATTCAGCAATTAATTCTTACACTCTTACACTCCTCTTACACTATTTATGAATGAATTCCAAAACTACACATTAACTCAATGAAGTCTTCCCATTCCTTAAGAGCATTTGTTTAAAAGCTTAGCATTCTGTTCCTCGTCGCCTTGAAAAGATTTCACAAAAGTAGCCTCAAACTGTTTTCCCACGCCCTCGTAAACTGTCTGAAACTTGGTTGGTCCGATATTTGCCCATCCTAATCGCTCCACCAGTTGTAGTCCTTGGTGGAATTTGGACGCTGAGGTATTTCACGCCTGACACACGGTGCTGAAGCATGATAAGTTAGACTGTAAAGGGAGATTTCCCCACTCGTTTACTTTGAAATTGATAGCATTTGTGGCAAGTTTGCTTAGCTTTAACGGCATTTATGACTGATATCGACTCCACCTAACCTAAAATATTAAACTTTTTGTAGGGCAGCAAATAAGCGTGCGAATTTCAGTCGCAATCGACAGTGCAGAATTCGGACACACATATGATGATTATGTAAGCTATTTCATTCCCATTCTTTTCTGTGAAATCTACCATAATTTCAGCTGTGCTGACACAAAAGTGCTCAACAACCTTATTTTGAACGCAATAACCATCGCATAATTTGTGCACATCCTCCGTTGAGTTTCATCAAATTTGAGCTAGCCATGTCCTTCGTGCATAAAATAATTTTATCACAATGGTGGTTCATGTCCCAGGCATAAAGTCCTGTTTGGTCTTATCGAAAATCAGTTCATCATTCAAAGCTTCTGCGAATGGCACAGCACATCCATCAATTTTGCGAAATTATTTGGGCTTTGGGGACGCTTGTAGAAACTGTGCGCGTGACGCCGCTGCACCAAGCAGTGACCTCTTCGGGGTCAGGCGGGCAGGATGATTCGCGTCTGCACAAACACAGATTTGGAGCTTTTGGTGGACTAATAAGTCAATCACATTAATAAAATTGATTAACGAAATGCTTGGAATTAGGACCTCTTCGACATCATGATTAAAGGTTTGCTTCGCAAATACAGGCTCAATTATCGATAGAATTAAGGTGTCTCTTCTGACCCCATCTTTCCCATTGGGAATCTTTAAGCACCGACTAGTGAGTGGAAATGGTACACAGAGTTGGGGTTTTCTCCAATAACCTATTGTCACTTCAGTCCCAGTTTTCGCATTCACCCGTTCGATGGAACCACCCATCTGGATAAATTGAAATTAATGGCGAACACCACTATTTACGGCATGAAAGGGGTATCGGGGTGGTGTTTTGTGAAAACTTCTGAAACTACACCGGAGTAGCTAGCCAAAATTGGCATTGTAGACCTTATTCCTCCCATCGAAGTAAGCCAATCTGAGGCGCTGGTAAAGCCAAAGTGATATCCGCGTGTCGATAGGTAGTGCTAATTAATTGGAGTATTTTCTGCACTGCCATGGAATCATCCTCTCCACTTCACAAACCATATGATCGGCGCTTCCAGTCTATTAGGGTATGCGATCACTGGGTGGCAATATTTTCCAATCCAGAATTAATTCAGTCGAATAATGAATCACCAGTGGTTCTTAGACTGTGCCAGGATTATTTCGAAGAATTTTGCAAAAGTTGGATTTGCAATACCGAAAAGCCTTTTACCCTCCCCGGGTGTGGAAGTCTGCTCTGCGCTTGCCTCCTAATGCTCTTCTTTGTCACTGTAATTAGTGGTAGGTGGTCTTCCTCCATCACTGCTGAAACCGTTTCTCCAAATCCTTCATTATATCAAGCAAAACAGTTGTTCCGTTCATTTTTAATCGAAAATTTCGCCCACCCATAGAGCGTGACTTTTCTTTGAATTAATCATGCCTATCCATCTACAATTTCGAAATGAATGAACCCCCGCAAAAGAGGGATGTGCGCATTTTTTCGGGCAGAATTACGGTTTTTCGTTATCATAGAATGTAGCATAACCAAAGGGAAGGTTAAAATTATGATAGGCTGCCCGTCTTTAACTCTATCTTTATGCACGCAAATTGATTTGCTCACGCTAGATTAAGCCAGCGTCTAAATGATTATGCCAAAGTTGACACAAAAAATGAATATTATTTCTAAGTTAGATGCTTACAGATTCAAAGGTGCTTTCATTTTACTGCTACATGATAAATGCCATCCAAAAAGGGTGTGCAAAGATGCAGTTCTAAGGTTCTTTAGTCTACTTCTCCTTCAGCTTTTCGCTACTGGTAGACGTGCCAAAGGCAAACCAAAATCTGAATGTGCCTATTTTACTTTTTTTGAATTTGACGAAGCTCGGCAACGCAGACTGAGTCATCCACCAAGCCCCTAAGTATAGTGGGGCATTTACCCGAAAAGGCGTAAGCCTTGTGTTTTGACTTTCACCATCGCTGAAGTTCCCCCCATATTTTTACACATAGTATGGTTTAAATTACATTATTTTAATCTGTTTACTACCTCTCGAGCGTTGCTTCCTTAAAAGTGACTTTGGAGAAAGTGTTCACTCTGCCGTCTAAACAGACGATGGTAGGCCTTAGTTTATAACACTATGCATTCAAAATTACAAATTACTTAACCGTAGTAGCAGATGACCGAGTATTAAGAACTCTGTTATGTCTGTCTCACTTCTCATAGACCAATGCAAATACGTATAAATGAGGTTATGGGCCTATGTCCCAGATGAACTGCAGGCAGACGCCTATGTCCATCCAAAATTTCTCAAATCGAAGTGCCATTGTACTCATTTCAAAGGCATTACAAAGAAACACCCAGCCTGCTTACAAAATACACGTCATTTGGTAGAGGTACCCAAAGCGGGTACTTTTGCTTTAAATTTAAGTGGACAGTGATAAATTCCAGTCAAGGCCCTTTATACTACCACAATTTTTAAGAAATTGCTTTCGCAACTCAGGAGAGCCGCTGAAATTCAGAATTAGTAGCAGTTTAAACACATGAAATGGCATTCTGAACAGCTTTTCGGAGAAAAAAAGAATTTTGCCTTGATCTTAGAAAGCATCAAGCCCATTGTCTTCAAAACCTTTCCTAAATTTGGAGACCCGCTATAAAGTGACAATAGACCTGGGGGGGGCAAACTTTGGCGGCGGCGTTGGATGGAAGCTACTAACCTCGTTGCAAAGTTTTCCTTCGTATGCATGTGACATTTCGAGGCGACGATGTAATGAACGGCACGACTGCTGATGACTGCGGACTGTTTCGCTCACGGTGTGGATAGGCCGTGCCACCCTGAAAAGTGAGGAATAATCGAGCGCGACATAGTATTTGACAATCATCTTGGTTGTGAGACTTTTAATCCGTCCCACTAACTGAATATATTAAAGGCTCGTTAGTCAGAAAGTCTTGTTAATGGAAATTATTTATGCTACCATTCGCCAAAGGTCTAAATCAAGCTTTCTGAAGTGCCTACGGATTATGGCATTTACTCTTCTTGTTTTGCATGCTTTAGTTCAAACAATGTAATCATTCGACTTGCTTATCGTGTCGGCAAAGTAAATTCGGATGGTGCATAGTAACCTTGACAGTTGACTAAATGGTTTTGAAGAGATTAAACAAAGGTTGGCATAACTGGTACGACTAATATTTACGTCACAATCGAATATTCAATTATGGTTTAATTAATTTGAATTATAGTATAAATGCAGGTGCACTAACTCCGTAAAGAGACATTTTAGGAAGGTTTTAGTATTCCAGCTCTCAAGGTCAACAATCGTTATTTCGCCTAATTTCTTAAAAAGGAGAGCTGCTCATTTCTGGTTTGGAACAGTTATTGCAATTGGTGTCATGTTTTACACATTGCGTACCGATTGCTTGAGAGCTGCACCAGATAAACTGGAATCAGCGCTAAATGGCACTTAATACTCCATCAAATCCAGGTATGCCGAGTCACCATACGCCTTACAGCCAGTTGGCCTGTAGTGGACGCCAAAATCTCCGACAGCACTTTGGTACGTATGGCGGGAGGTTCGTTATTGTTGGATGCCGAGCGGGTCTGGCGGCCGCGTGTGATGGTGTCTGGAGCTCGCCACATGAATCTCTTCTCTCGTCGCCTCGAGTTGCAGTCCTTCGTCAAGTCTAGTCCTCCTCATCGCGCTCTTTTGCAAAATCCAGATTCAGAGTATGCCGCAAGCAGCGAGACAGTTGCAACCCAAAGCACCTCCAATAGGCACCCGGTCTACGTCATGTCTGAAATGTGCGTTTTTTGCCGCATAGTGGCCGATTTAGGCACTTGAGGGTATCTTGTTCACGTGAATGTACAAGGATTTTGAGAGCGAATGGATTATTCACACGCAATAAAAGTTCCATCAGTTTAAGTTTTCGCAATGTTTTGATTGATTTCCTTTATGAAGTTCGAGCCAATCGCAGTGGATTCAAACGTATTTCGTGTCGAATAACTTAGTTCTTACCCCAAGAGGTGTAGTCAATGATTAGTGATAAGTACCAAATTGTATTGTTACTTGAACGGCATTCTAGAGATTCGTTGCTGTGATCTAACGTACGAAAATAGCAAGTATATCCTTTGTGGATCCAGTGCCGGTGAACACAGCTACCCAGGCAGATATACTTCGCTAATACCATCTCAGGCATCGGTCCAACCTACTGTTTTGCTTGAGGTCAAAGTGGGTTGCAAATTATCTACTGAATAAAATATGCCTAGTTGGAGTCTGATTTCTTTGCATTGGCTCCGACTCTATTATCAAGTCTTTGAGCTACGATCAATTTTACAGCTGCTACTATGGCTATGCTAGCTTAAATTTATTCACAAGTACTGCTGCTTAAGCACACAAAACAAAACCTTTGATGTTCCAAGCAATTCATATTTTTGCCACTATCAGCCTTGAGGTCAAAATAAGTGGGTTCAGCTCCCAATTTGCAGATGATTTTAAGGCTAAAAACATTGTTTATTTGGCTTTTGAGAGGTACTTGAAAGGTCTAACCAAAGTGCTAGCCAGACTTTAAAATACAGTCTTGCCGTTTTTAATATACATCCTGTCTAAAAACCTATGTTCCATCATAGATTCAACGTGGAGGTTCTCTGCTCAGCGCCGACCATAAGGCACTATCTAGGAGCGATCCATTGTCCAATAATCTTCAACCAGGGTAAGCACTTTGCTCTCATTGGTTCATCCTCGATTCGGTACGCTCAGCCTCAGCACCTCCCACCCTGAAGGCATACAGCCTTCCTCTTGCCTCAGCGACATGGAGGCGAGTTCGCAGAGGAGTTGTCTTGTGGTGATAGCACAAGTTTTTTCCATCTTTAAGCATAGTTAAGGTTTACCTGAGCTGCTTCTGCTAAACTGGATACGAAGCATCATCCACTACGTGGCTTTAGCGGAAATCTCTTCAGTTGGAGTGTAAGTGAAGATAGTGGGTGCATCATGCAGATGGCGCACAGTTTGCTAAATCTGCCTCTCAGTGTGTCCATTTTTCTCTTGCTCAGACGGATGGTGGGTTGGAACTTTTCAAGCAGAGATGAGTCGATGCTGTTTTCAATGCTCTAGTTACGCAAACAGAAATATTGGCAAATGTTGATACTTTGCAACTACGAATGCATTTAGTAAGAGTACAACCTTCTTCACCATTAACTAGAACCATGAGAAAGGGGAGCTGGATCTTTTACGCATCTGTCTTTCCAAGGGGCAGTTTCATTCACTATAACAGTTTGTTTTATAATTGCTTTGAAAGGCAATGTTGCTTTATCACAGATATGGAGCGGAGTTTTGCGTTTTGAAGGTGGTTATATGAACAATAAATAGCGTATGATAATTAATATTACCTAAAACTTGCGCTTATCAATCTTCTTACCTGGGAATAAAATGGGAAAGACTTCCTTTTTTACTAACACGTTAGAGGGTGATCTTATCTCTATTGAACATGTTTATCGAAGAAGAGGAGCATAAAATATCCTATTTATGATCTGACTGGACATGAATATAGCGGGTTGTGCGGGCTTTCATAAGGAAAACCTTCTTCCGTTTCTTTTCTTGGACTACCTGGTAGAATGCGCCTTTGAAATGTGACGCGTTTGCAATCAAAGCATATATCTCTCAAAACCGTTAATGACGTATAACCCATTAAGCGCATTACACTCTGCACACGGGTTACCTGTAACATGACTTCCGCATTGTTGCATACTGCTCTGCTCTTGAGCAGGCTACTTCTTTGATGGAATGTCGAGGTTTTATACCATTCCTGAGCAATTCGTAATGTAGACAGCATTGGAGGCATTTAGTGAGTGTCAGAACGATTATTCAGCCCCCATCTGGGCATTTCCTGTACCCGTGCCACTGCCGTCTCTTCCCTTGGGCATTAGTTTTCGCTTGAGTCATGAGTACAATGAGTTCGCCGTGGCTAAGCAAACAGTAGCATGACGCTTTTCCCAGTAGGCAAAGTGACAACGTTTGGGTCCTGACTTGCCTTTTATGCGTGGCGAATGTGATAGGGGGGCGCTCAATTTCCTGCACCCGGACAATCAGGGTGGAAGGCCTCACATTTATCACATCAGATAAGCCTACTGTGCATTGCAGTGCACTGCACAGTGACCACCCATTACTTAAATTCCATTATTCTCCAGTCAATGTGCACAAACATTTTGCCGAGGAGCATCTTTATGTAAAAGGTGTAGCATACCCTTCCTCATAGGTTTGGTCCCTTTTTAGCTTGCCCTACAATTGCCAATGACGTATTAATATCTCTTTTCATTTTATTGGGTAATTGTTTAAGAGCTGATGAATGACCTATTTCCACCTATTTTAAATTACCCAAACGTTCTAACGACTACATTTCTGTCAGTAAACCCGAAACTCAGTACATTTTAAAAACCCTTTCGACACTAGCTGTTTCTGTGCACCCTCTATTACCCATTTTTCTACCCTAGAAACATTTCATCGCGAAAACTCTGATTACGTCTGGCAGGACAGAACTACTTGCACACTGTCACCAAAAGCTGCTGAAAAGATAGCCTATGTAACGTTGTCAACTGTAGAATCTGAAAATACGGCCTCAGGAGGTAAGTAAAAAGTGGATATCATGCCTATGCAAATGAATTTACTTGATGGAAGACTGCTCAGCGAAAGCATTGATTGTGAAGGCGCGACGGCAATTTAATTACTCCTACAATTCTTCTCCACAGCATATTACAACTTGACCATTAGTCATATTTATCCTTAAAATTATTGTCTTTTTCACACGGCATCATTTTGTGTCGAGCTCACATTCCCTTCTATACCTCTGTGCCATTTAAGGGTAAAATATTTAGGAAATCGGGTGATTTACAGTCCAAATTTTATCATCGTTGTAAAACACAAAGGATGGATTGTGGGAATCATTAACACATTTGCTGACAGTTTCGCCTATTTCTGACCCATTTACATCATCCGAACTGTCGTTAACCTAGTGTGCTCATCAAATAGCTAGGCTACCGGTCTATTTTGCTATTGGTACTAAAATGTACCTTGCAATTTTGCAAACAGAATCGTCCGGTAATTTTTAAACTACTTTTAACTTAGTTATGTACTTGGTTTTTTTATTAAGCTGAGCACAGTAGTTGGCTATCAATAATTCTTATTATACGCTTTAGGTTCCCGGTCAGGTTTGGCTATAAACCTCTGTTTTAACCTGACTGCTCCGGTTCTTCGCGCAGCGCTTCCAGCGCTCATGTTCACTCTCCTCTCTTTCACCTTGCTCTGGTCTCTGCCCTGCGGTCCACAGCTAATTTCCATTGCACAGGGCGGTCTTAATCTGCTCTGCCTAGCAACGTGGACCCACTTTGCAGGGGTCCTCCCAACTCGCTTCACCCTTGTCGATGCTTGGTTCATCCTCTGCCTTGCTTTCATCGGTGTAACTTTCTTCATCACGCTCTACGAGTATCGTCGGCTAGATAGGCTGGCGAAGACTCGAAAGATACAGCAGCAGAGACGCATCTACTCGGCACTGAGCGCGGCGGCGTATTCTATGCCCAAAATGGTCCCCTGTGGAGCAGCGGGCGGTGGCGGCGGTGGCAGCGGAGGCTCGACATGCGGATGTGGCTCTTGCAGCTGCGCTGGGGGATTCTGCGGTGCTGGAGGAGGTTTCATCGGTCTTGGCAACGGACAAGCTAACCCCATGGGGAGTGGGGGCTCACCCCCCCCTTTGGGGCTGATGCACCAGCCCTCACCTGTCACCATGCCAACTAAGCTGGTAAGGTTGCTAATAGAGCTGCAACGTTAATCATCCGCACTGCTCTTTTCTCGATAGATCGGGAGCAGAGTGACTGTGGCATGTCCCACCTCAACATCCATTTACATGCCATTGTATCGCTATAACAAATCGCTAGTGCACGAATGTTGTTATAACTCGTTTGTCCTTTGAATTTTTTTCTACGGAATTCAAATGTATTCATTATTAGGACTTAAAAGAAAATTGAACCCTGCAACAACTTTACTCTACACCTAAGAACAGAAGTGTATCAAGAGGTATTGCTCTGTCGATACTCTAACAATCGAACGCAGAGTATTTTTTTGTTTCACTGCTTTGCATAGATGCGAACAAATGTCTCTTCCGATAACTTAAGATGAATGGAACGCGTTTAGTACTCGCTTGCATAAAGTGAAGTGTTGCCACATAAACACGGAATTAATGCAAGATTTTAACTACTTTAACCTGTTGCGGCATAAATTCAACAAGCTTGAAGCATTGGCAAAAATCTTTGGCGAGATCCTGCATACCCGGGAAGCCAACCTCCTTGACAGCTATTTTAAGGACGGTTATGTAAGTCATGGGTATACTCTAAATGTGAGGTATGTTTTGATGTTTTCCAGTCTTACTTCCGCAGTAGCAACCCAACCCAAAGATTAATTTTGGATATTCTTAGTCAAAATGGTAAACATTTTTGTGTAGAATGCTGAACTAATTTCACTGTTTCGACAACGGATGTCCATTATCTACTAAGATTATCGAATTACAACGCAGTACAAGCGTTTTTCCTTCGACGCAGAAGCTATTAACAAAATCTGGTTCATTAATTAGGAAATTGGGGAAACTTGGTTTAGTAAGTCGACTGCATACATACGTGAGGTTAATTCTTGCCCGTGTTGTAGGATGCCTTTACATTCCTTTATTTTATGACGCCTGGACTATCATAGATTGCATGATTCAAGGAACTCAATGTATCTCACTTCCTTGCATTCCCACGATATTGTTGCTATTGCAATGAAAACACCACCTTAAAGTTGGCTGGGACTTTTTATTTGGACCGTCTCAGTAGTTGTGAGGGTTAAATACAAAGGGGTTGTGACAAGCGCTGTATCACTATGTCTTTTACCTGCAAAAAACGCGTGAGCGGACAGCCGAACATATTTTCTGCATCCCCTCACTGTTGGGCCCATAAAAAGGGACTAGTAACTCTGCGATTCTCTGTCAATATTCTATTAGTGAGTGAAGTCGCCGGATTGTTTGGAAGGGTCTAAAATTTCGCCTGCAAGGTTCAAAAGCATATAGAAATACAAAAGTCGATGTTCCTGCTTCTGCCACCCGTCACATACACTTCCGGGTAATGAAGGTAAACATACAGCCAGCAGCAATTTAACACGTAGAATTCCCCTGACTAGGAAGACTGGGTTTAAAATAAAAAAATGTAAGGTCGACATTAAAAGACACTTTGAAACCTTAGGTTTGGCTGGGCAGTTGCCATTTCAAGATGGAAAGGGAAGGTAGCTGATACTAATTGAACCTTAGTAACAAAAAGCTGATCAAAATTTTCTGTAGGATATCTGCAACGAGGCATATTTTCGTTCAGCGAGTTCTGAACTTAGTAAGGATTCGTCGGCCATAATGAGCCTAGGCACAGCCTTGCGACTGCGCTGCGCCAGAAATGGAGGTCTCAGTGTTTTCGAGCCCAACGACTCCAACCTCGGACTAATGAAAAGTCAGTACGTCTCCAGCTCAACCCCTGGTGCACCCACTGCACTGAGTGGAAGTGTGTTGCAGCCGCTGGGACCCATACCTCCAAGCTATTGCACAACAGTGATTGCGGTCGCCCTCCCCATCTTGTACACACTGGCCGTCATCATATTCTGGGGATTTTTTGGGGCCCAAGGAACCGTGCCTAAGGACTGTCTGGTAGGCACCATGACCTGCCAGACAGTGACCAGGGACTAATTTGCATTAATAAAGAAATTACACACACACACACACACACACAGGTGCACACGGTTTGGCTGTACCTTTTCTTGTGTTTATTCCACTCTTTGATCTCCTTCCTCGTCCAACCAACGCGAAAATGAACCTGACTACATATTGTTATTTGTAAATAGCAATTGTTATCAAGTTTTGTCAGAAACTGCGTTTGAGACTTCTTCTCTGTTTGGTCTAACTATGTAATGTTAAAATTACCTATGTAGACTTCGATCAGGGTGGTATACAAGTGTATTTATGATTGGCTTTTAATTCACAATTGTCTTAAATATTTGTTTGGTTCTTTACATCGCGTTGTTGTGCGTATAACGGTTTTGGGAAAATAACCTTTGAGAAGCATGCCACGGTTCCCACCATAATTTAATATTGAATTTTCGTCCTATTCTAGTTTTCGGGTTTTGATAGCCTGCCCAATTGAGACTTTGCTTGCCCTGCCTTTACTCTGGAATAAAATTTGGTGAATTTTAATTAATTTGGACACAACGACCTATAATTTACGCGTAAGGAGTTGGGAAAAATACCCGAGCCCTCAGGGACGCCCTTTGAAGCGAAAAGGTTTACAAATTACAGAGTTCATTTCAACAACACGCTTTGGAGGAGTTTTCGTTTGCTGGGATAATAATCCTGTACAGTGCCGTTTCAAAATTGCATCCTGGCGACGTCTGGCAGATCGTGATGCTACGGATTGGTATGAAGCAAAGGTTAGTTGGGCACCATTCGCATATGCCTGCCTGAAAGATTCAGCAAGCGTGGGAATGTTGTCATCGGCAAGTTAATTCATTTTTGGGTGGATGAGTTTTTGTTTTGACTGTTCTCTTAAACTTTTGGAGGGGACTCAAACGGTACAGAACTTGGAGTCTTTGGGGCATTTATAATTCGGAAAAATATTGTCAAACTTATGGATATGATAATGTAATTTGTCTGAGCAATCTGGTCGCAAGGCACTCATCCATTCAGAGAGGATATTCACTACATCAAAGGTTAGAGCACAACAATTACGACGACAAGCTTTTTTTGACGCTGATACTTCCAAAAATACCATGAGAGGTCAGATTTTTTGACAAAGTATAATAACCCGCCTTTCTCCAAGGAGACTGCCTCGTTCAAGGTGGTTGTTAGTCTGCCTTGTGCCTCTTTCGAAGTGCCTAAATCTGTCTTTTAGTAGAATGAGTCTAAAGCGATGTACGGATGCATAGTCGCGGTCGCCTATGAGAATTAACTGTCGTTGATGGAATTGCACTCTAGCTCCTTGTATACTTCGTCTTCTATTATTAGTTTTTCAACATCGGCAGCGTGACATTTCCAGGGCTACAGTCCATGCAATTTGTTTCCTAAAACCAACCAAGGCTTAATCACTTTTTGCATCTTTGGCGTAAAGAGGCAACGCTTTTTGATTAGCCTTATAATTTGACATTTGTATCAAATCTACGATAAATTTGCTCTGAACTGCAGACGACTATGATTTGTGACAAGAGGAGAGTTTGACTAAGATATTTTCAACTGAATAAGGATTGTGGAAGCCATTAAACCTACGTGGACAAGAGCATACCACTTTGTAGTGACATTTAGCATCACCAAACTTTCAAAGGCGGTATAAACGTGAGCTGAGGGCTTGCTGTAGGTCGAGTCACATCAATGTAATTCTGAATGGAAAGGTACCTAAAAATGGCAGGAAGCGTATGGAGAAGCAAACTGCATAGATTTCAATCATAACAACGAATAGCAATGGTAAAGCTATTCGCTCATCAGGATTACAGATGTTGGTTGAATGCGTATTAAGTAGGAAAGTATGCTCCACTGTCCCCACCTTTAAATCGGGTGTTGCTTGGATGTTGCAGTTAAGCGAAACAGAGACCAAGCGACGTGCCCCAGACCATGGGAGTGTGTGAGCTATGATGCCTCAAAATTAGTCACTGGGAGAATGTGCTACAATAGACCGCATAAGTAGATGTGGCTGGCATGGATGCAGACGGTAGACCCAGAATTCCGCCAGCCCTCGATTTGTGCTTTTCAGCCCATCTTCTACGCGTTGCATTTCCAGAGAGAGGTTGTGCCTGCACAGCTTTCGTTGCTCTAATAACTAAAATTTTTAATCAAAAGACCGAACCGCACCGTTTTGGCACATTAAACGCGTCGCGGAAAAGACTTATTTGGAGTTCATTTGAATGACCAAGTGGGATGTTTTTATATGTGCAAACTGATGTGGGTAGAATTTGAACAGCGAAACATCAATGGATTACAAGAATCTTCGCATTTATTGGCCTTGGATCCCACCTTTAAGGCTTCTACGATAAGTGACTTGCATTAAGGGAAACATTGAACTAAGCCCAAACCGCGGTATCCTGTCTGCGATCGGATGCAAAAAATGACAGATTAAAATACCAAGAGTGTATTACAGACAGCACCTAAACGAAGGATGAATACGATGCATTCATGCGTTTTTTTAACGTCACTTTGAGAGCTCTGACATTACACTTTAAATGCAGCGAGATTCAAACAGGTACCGAGGTCTCTGCGCCAAGCGTATGCATAGGGTTCAAAGAGCGTAGGGTAGACCTAAAGAAAACTGTTTCTCGAAAATACTTACTATGATGACGGAATAGCCAGAATGCGATTGAAGCCTATTCAAACGATAAAGCATAAATAAAATGAGGGTTTGTGCTAACACGAGTGAATTGGGAAGCAGTTAAGTCCGTGAATTGTGCAAAGAAACCAGTCAGTTACTAAATGTCATTGCAACAAATTAATCAACACTTTTTGTCGGAACGCAGCTAACAGCGTCTAACTCCTTCAATAAACATTTAGTTTTTCGCAGACGAGAAAAAGGTCCAAGCGTCTCGTTTACAGAAGTGGTTGATGAAAGGAACTCACTTTACCCGGCCTGTCTGCCCACGCAACAGAGAACTGACGGGACGTCAGCTCTTTTGTTTGCATATTTTGGTCTTTTGAGGACCTACTAGATAATGTCAGCACCACATCACCAATTCACTTGATGCTAATTAAGCAAATGTGGCCATTTTGACTTCCTTCTTTTACATCATTATGATTTGGTCATTATCTCCTTCAACGCTATTCCCCTCCTTGTTCAAGATAGCGCGTTTAGTGATAATCAGGAGGAGAATGCCGTACTTAACTTTTGATTTAGTTCAAATCTTTTATTATTATTATTATTAGTATTAGTATTTTAAACAAATCCATGAGTTAGAATTTCGCAAAAGCTAAAGCTTGTCCATTTTCTGAACCGCAAGTCATTTGCTTTCCCGAGAAGCAAAAAAGCGGACTTAGTTGCAGTTGTAGCAACTTCTGATGCTGAACACACCGCCAAAGTGAAGGCGAGCTGAGTGGCTCTTAAACTTTGTCACAGAGGGGAAGTAGAACACACAGGAAGTAAAGTACCCATGCGGCTATATACAAGGTCAGTCGAAACATCGATCCATTACACAGATCCTTTCATTCATAAGTCGTCAACTTTTCGCGTCGGCCATCATAGCGTAGTCGGTGTTTTGGAAGCTATCGTGTTTCCCCACATGCATCTTGTTCAATCCACTTCATCCAGTGTCTTGCCCCACCTGTGAACTGCATTGAGGAGGAGAAATTACCTCCGGTTTATGCTGCTCAAGACAGGGTGGCGCTTGGCAACGGGTAAATCTGCCCTACCAACCACTAGCCGTAGGGCAATTAGCCTAAAAGAAGAACCATTTTGAAGAAGTCTTAGTCTAAAGTAGTGTTATGAGAATAATATTTTGAATCCGCTTCTCCCCCTCTCACTTTTTTAATTGTTAAGTAACTCCCGCTTATCATCTGCCATCTGGGTCCCATTGAGCTAGAAGTGATACGGATGAGGTATTGCAGTTTCACGTAATTAACACTGTTTGACAGATAATGTAGGCCGTTGGGCAAATGACTCTTCAAAGTGGTTCAAATCCGTTGCCGTTTTAGTTGTTAATAACATTCTTGCTAAACAAGAGAATGGGATAATGGGTAAAGATGGACATTATTTTTGGCCCTTCTGTTATGAGTTTTAAGAGATTTATCCATCTACGATAGATACCTTTCTTATGTGACAACAAAGTTTAGGACTAAACCATAGAAGTGAGGATGGTTGTCCTTCTAGTTCAATTTTGCCCACTAGTGCCACCAATGCAGCTTCTCGAGCCGTCCAAGAATCTGTATGGCTAATTTAGAAATGATTTAACAGCCCACTTATATGGCTCGAAGTGCAGCCTTTGAGGACTGGTTTACACTCACAGGAGTGTTTAACTGACTTTAATAGCACTATACTGGTATATGGAATCTCGCAACGATAAAAAGCAAATATTATTTTGCTAATTGTCAATCCTGACCTTAATTGCGCCTTACACATGATAAACATTGTATGCTCTTGACAAATCAGTCCGTATCAACTTTCCGGCTCATAGATAAATGCAGGTCGTAAACATTTGCTTTCAATTATGTGCCACCTAGGTACTGGCTTATGCCACCAAACTTGATTTTTTAACTATAAAATCCATCGAACAATACTGGGTATGGAATTAAATCCTTTTACCTAAAACGATTGGATCATATTTTGTGCCTTACGTTTTCCAACAATGGTAACTTACAGGGGTGGTAACGTGATGTTTTAAACAGAGAGAGAATATGTGTACTTTGCGTGCACGGAAAACGAGACTTAATGGCTGGCCACAATGGCCCACAATGTGTCAAAGTGGCCTTTAAAGAGAGAATTTTTTGACTCAAAGGTTAAATTAAAAATGTTTTCCAACATCGACAGTTCGTAAGTGGCTAAAATTATGGCGAGAGTTACCAGGATAGCGGATAAGTTGAGAATAGCAGCACCATTCAAAGCATCTCGTGGTGGAAGAACTGCTTCTCCGTGATCTGGGTGATTAGACTGCCAAATTGAGTCTTAACATCACTAGGCAGAACATCAGTGAGATGAAGAGATTTGAACTAGAAGGGGAGATGGAGGCTTAGCAAGCCGGTAGTTACTAAGCTGAAAAAGTTCAATCTTGGTTCCTCTGAGCTGTTGAATTAATATTTCACTTCCAGCAATTTACTAGCCAGATTGAATGCAAAAGAATAGGGGAAAGAGGGGCCAAACCGCTAGGCAATTGGGCTTTCTTTTGGATTGGGACCGTGACCGTGTGCAAAAAATCAGGCGGTTGAGATTTGTGGCTTTCCAGCAGTGGAAAAGAGACTTACTTACATTATTACTAATGCCATTCGCAAGCGAACTAAACTCGAAAAGAAAAATAAAAACATTCATGGGTATGCATGTTGTTAATGGAAAACGGAGAGTTTTCCTTTAAGTATCCTAGGCATCCGACAATTGCAATCGTTTATTTTCAATCGAGTACCAAGGAAAGGCGTCTGTGTGCCAATTAATTTATTTGTCAGCTGGAACCGCTGACGAACACAGAACGATGAGTGCGTCCATTTTTATCAAAGTAAGCTCAACCGTGCAGCTCTAGAACTCCGTGAAAATGCCGGCGCTGACTGCTGATTTCACTTCGTGACTACTGGCGACATCAGGAGGATCTTTTAATATCATGTACGGCAAGGATTAACGTCACACAAGAAACTGCTACTAGGCGGACAGACTTCAAGATAGTCACATCCCCCCGATACCGATGTTTAATTCACTCGCATTGTCGATGGGGTCTGTTAACTGGAACAATTTCATTCTCCTGTTTATTAAACACACACGCACAAAAGCACGCAAACCTCCTTCTTTGTCTTCACCCTCCACCCTCACTCCCGCTGCCAAGCCTACCCACCCGCCTGCAGGCGCATGTCGTGCAATTGGGGTCGTCCACAAATTGGAAGTGAAGTCTTCCTTCCACTTGTGATGATTCATGCTCACTCATCGAATGGACGCTTTCCCGTCACTGCCATCTCTCACCCAGTAGCACTAGAGCCATCTGTTGGTTTGCTAAAGGCACATTTTACTGTCATTAGGCGCTTCAGGGATTTCCCAAGGCGACAACTCTTCTATTCTTGTCTTGAAGAAGGCAGGGAACAATGCATTCCGTGTGGATGCGATAGTACACGCAATGTTAAGAAGTTCAGCCAATTTGGGATAGATTATGAAACACAGCATTAATGTTCTACAGTAACTCTATTCCGAAAAAACCCTTTGACCTCCATTTCGTGGAGAATAGCCACGTGCTAATGCCCCAATGAGACAGAGATGTCAAGATCATTAATGCTGCTTTCTTTCTTTTCTAGAAATTAATGCACCAGCATCTTTATCGCACTCCAAAACAATTACCACCGCATCGGCTACTTAAAACGGAAATGTTATAGTAGCCTTAGAGATCTGTGCAACCATCGAAAGTTCCACACTCACATACCTGTTTTGAGGCTTATTTGCAACACTGAACATTCCAATTTGTTTTCCATCATTTTATTATCCCAACGCACTTAGGTCTGTCATGACATGACGGCGTTTTGACTTCGTTTCCAGATTACTTACGCACTGTCCCAGTGGCCATTCCAGGTGCTGTCTTTTAAATAATCAAAATTTCATCTATCCGCTAGGCAAAACGCTCTTTTGCAGTAATTAATGCCTTTATCAGAAAGGGAATGCATCCAAATAAGATGTTTACATTTGCAAAAGGTGTAGAGAAGCTGCATAATGAGGGAAGTGGAAAGGTTCCGCAAGTACTGCAACGCTTGTTATTTTAGGTTTCAATAGCCATTTGTTAGACTCATTTTGCAACTGGCTTATCATTTTATTTATCTGATTTTCAGAATGGAATTTCTTACACACGGAGAACCAGGGTCAAACTGCACGAAGTCATTAGCCGTACGTTTACCCAAGTCAGATAGGCTGTCTTTTTCCGTTTCATCAAACTGGGCTCAGCGCACTCACCCATGCGTGGTTGCAACATTAGGTTCCAAGCCTGCATTTAGAGGAGCTGTTACCAGTTAAGAAAAAAAGGTATGGTCATCGCACACTTAGCTAAACTAGGGCATTACAGTTTTGAATGTTACCTCAAATTCCTAGCTTTTGCGTCACTGGGTCGCATTATGAGACAGTGACTAGAGTAGGACCATATAAATGCCATTGTGCGAACGTATTTCAGGAGTGATATCCAAAAGAAAGAGAGGTCAGAAAATTGTTTGTGAAACCGCGTTTGCGATTCACCTCAAGGCCAACCCATGTGCGTGTGTGTGCGATGGCACGCGCACCCTAAGGCGGTGGCCCAATGGCTGTGGTTAGAGTGCTTAAAACTCAATTAATTCATTCTAACAAGCATACTACTGAGCACTAATAACAAGCTATTATTGAAAGACTACCCATAAATTGGCTTAATTATCTTAAAAAACAGAGAAGAGATTGTTTTATTCCTAGAAGGCATTTACCACTGCAGTGGTCAGTACACTTCTAGTGACTATACAATGAATAGCCTGGCAGGAGTCAGACCTTTAGTACATGTTCGGATAAACTAGGCGAGCTTTGTTACCTGTGCAGTAATTGCGCATTATTTCTTTTATACAATGCGCAAAATGCTTCGATGGCGCAAGGGACAGGCATGGTCAGCGCTGGCTAAAAGAATACTCGAAAATAAGATGGGAAAAAACTTTTGGAAAACATAAGAAGAAAAGAATTGAAGATACTGATTAGCAGGATGACATTCACTCGATATCATGCATAGTCAGGCATAGGTTCCGTCAGTGTCCTGCCAAGCGACGCTTTTTTTGGAGAAAAAAGTAATCCGCTCATAGAGAACAACGATTAGTGCGTGTGTCTGTAATCACTTGTCTATGCCCCGAATGAGAAAATTTCTCAAATCTTAGGTGTATCAGTATAAAGGCACGCAATATTGAGAAAATGAGTTGACTGCGCAGACTCACACCCACAAAACGAAAGAGTTGTTCGGTACCCATTTTTGGAACTTTCCAACTTTACGCGGACGGTTGAATCAGGGTGGGCTTGAAAGCCACTGAATCACCATGAGTGTTGTTGGTATGATGCTTCCGTTCAAGCCATCTTTAACATTGGTTACACCGGTCACTACCGCTTTCGTGTGTAACAATGTTTTCATTCAAATGTTGGAATGAGCTATTCAAGCGGTTTTGTGTAGCTGGTAATAATTGGGAAACTTTTTGTGATTAATGGAGGAAATTGACAAGTTTATCTCAATTACCTTCGTCAAATGAATAAAATGCGCCATAATGGTGATGAATTTCTCATTTACGACTAAGCGTACGAACTACTGAAGCAAGCTTGAGGAGTAACAAATTGGTTTTTATGATGCTAAACTTCCCAGGCAGATGCAACAATCCAGCATGATAGTTTAGTCAAAATGATTTTGAAGGAAACCTCGATGGGAAAAAAATTCCCTGCTTCAAATTAATTAATCAAGTTGAGAGGTTCAGGAGGTCTGATTACAGGAATTCCGAAAAAAGTAAGTCACTAAGCGAGCATTTTAATTGCAAATCTGACCCTGACAGCTCTCAAAACGGCTTAAATTTAATGCACTTGTGTGAAGATGGCACTTTGGGGAGAAAGCTGAGTCACTCCCATACTGACATAAATAATTTAATGTTATTCTCTGGCTCCTTGGGCTGCACCAGTGATTCGCTGTTTCGCTTCATGAAGAACACGGAAACCGAGATGCACCGATGCAAATACAGTCGTCGGTTGGTGGTCGCCCACTTAGCTGTGGGTTTAAGAGTGCGTAAGAGTTATGTTAAATAGCATTAGGAAATATGGCAGCTCAAGACTAGCGCTGCATTTAAACTACAATGCTGGATGACCAAAATGCCACAAACTGACTTTCGATAGGAATGCGACGCGACAACTTTTGCCTACAGATGACTTTGTGGTCACAACATAGTACTAATGGATGTTTTTTTCGCAAGTGTGTAAAATGCATCCGTTCAACTGGCGCTGAAATTTCAGTAACCAACAGCTGAAACACCTAAAACGTTTACCACTTTTTTTGAGGCCACTTGCTCCTCTCAACCAATTGAATCAGGAAAAACTTACCAGCACGAAGAGCCAATAACCAATTTTACCTAAAAATGAAACCATTTTAAGGCTTTGATCGCGCCACTTGAAACACGTTCAAAAGGTGGACTTAGTCAGACTTTACCATTACAAGTGATCTTGAATACCACTAAAAATGACCTTTGTTGCTGAATGATAGCATGCTTTACGTACAAATTAAGCAATACTTGCAACTTTTGTGAGATTCCGGTGCTTTGGAAATTGGTTTAACTCTATATCTATCCTGGGAGACATTTATGGCAAAAATAATTAACAGCATCAAGGAGATATCACCCTGGGCTTGGGTTTAGCTTAATGCTTGCTTCATGGTGCGGCATCGTTCTGTCACGATTACCTGTTTCCGAGTCATTGCGCAAAAGATTGTGAAACCAGTAAACGTAGACATTTTGAACGCTTGATACTTTTTAAACAAGTCATAGAGATTGCCCAAAACACTTGGAGTTGAAAACAAGCATTCTCAAATCAGTAACGCCATAACCACACCTAAAAGTACCAAACTATCGAGTTCTAGTCGCGAATCCAGCCTTCCGCAGATCTCTAAATCGACAATTATTCTCTGCAAAACGGATATGACTAGATGTCCGATATTACAGCTGTTTAAAATTTAGACGCGAAACAGTCGGGACGAATCCACTTCGAAATTATTGAAACAAATTACCGTGGATGAAGTAATTAGCCCACCGGATGCAAACGTATGAAACGGAATAACGCGTTTATATTGACTGGTAGGTAAATGTTGTACTAACTTCATTTGAGTGGTGCCTTTATTTGAAGACCATTAAAGACCTCTTTGGCAACAGCGTTCAACTCGGTCGCAAGTGGTCTGCCGTCGCTACAAATACCAACACTTCCGAATCCGATGAATACGAGCTCCAGTTCACTGAAGAGTGACACCACCCTCACGCATTTACAAATGGCCTCTGGTGGCCTTAAAAGGTTTCAAAAACTCGAATTTGAAAGGTTTTAACCGAAAACAGGTATTAATGCACAAAACACTCTGCCGTCCTTCAAAAGCCCAACCCATGACAGCTACCACATTATTGAATGAGATGCAATAAGAACTCTTTGGGAGAGCTGCTTTCAGATATCCATACAAACGGGAAGGCGATGAAAAAGGTTCAATCAAGGCGCCTAAAAGCCAGACAGACACTACTAACACCTGTCACACCACCGAAGGTGAATGAACTTAGCGGTGGCACCTCGTAAATGAATTGAAAGAGCTGTCTCCTTCCTTTGCGAATGCGTTCAAATTCTTGACGCAGCTCCTCAGCGGTCCAGTTGCAGGAGGTGATCACTACCGTACCACCGGGCCGGAGAAGGTGATGCGTGTTAAGCAAGTAAAGATTGCGAGACCTTTCTGAAATCCTCAGAGGGTTCACGTCATCTGGCGTCAAGGTAATGGCATCAAAAGTGCCTTTGTCGATGGCAACATCAAACACACCCTCCTGGGAGACGAAATCACAAACAGACTCTGAAGAAAGCAGATCCAAACACTAAAGTGCAAAAAGTATAAATTGATAGTTACAGGCTTACGGATTAATATTTAATGAAAGAACAATCAGAAGTCATCACACGCAAGAGAGCACCACGCTTAGATCTTAAAACTCTCATTTCGCCTAATTCCCCCTTAGCAACAGAAAAACCTTACAAAGATAGTGTAGTAAAGAATATCTAAAAACTGATGGTATCGGAACGAAAACAATAATACCACTAAACGTATATACTATACCCCATTTAGGAAAGCAACAAAAAAGAGGTGTTGTGGGAATAAAAAGAGAAGACAAATTATCTGGCATAAGTTAATATGAATACCTTAAACTCTACTTTCTCCGAAATTTGGGTAGATGACGACAGCTTCTGCGCCAACTTAATAGCATTTTCTGAATAATCTATACCGATGACAGACGCATAACCATACGTCACCTTAAAGTGAAATAAATATATCGACAAGCAGCCCTTACAAGCTCGAGGCAAAAGTGACCGTTGCCACTTCCCAAATCTAATATTCGGGAACCCAAGGGAGTACCACAATCCGAGAGGTACTTGATTATGCGCTGTTCGCTCGATTTACCGAACCTAATTGATCCAGTAAACAAGAATGCCACACGATAACGATACCATATATCACCCGTATCATTAAATTCGACAAAGTTCTCCAATTCCTTCTCGTAATGATCATCCCAACTTAAGAAATTTAAAATACACATGCTAAACGGACCTACTGCTGTTTGGTTCCGAGTGGAGACGGTCGCAAATCATCCATGACAAGCATAAATGAAAACCCTGGAACGGAATAGCATGTAACTTAAAGAATCTCATACTTAGGCAAGAAAATTAAGGTGATCGTAGTAGAAAATACACAAAGGCATCGCGTAACGCAAGCAAACAAACGTCTCAAAAAAGCAAGGTTAGACATTTGAGAATATTGAGTACATACTCACGTATCTGACAGCCCGCTTGGAGGCCGAGGGTGCCAAAAGACACCCCGAGCCCCGATAAATACACACCTAAATTGTCCCATAAAGTGGCAGCGTATACCAGAGTGCTTATACAAGACAAGAACTTCTAGGCCTATATTGGTGCCATAATTTGCACCATATCAACAGTTTTGAAAACAATTACAATCCGCTGTTATTAGAGGAGCGCAGCGTAAAATCCCCCAAATTCGATTTTGCCCAAGACTTAAATATTAAAGCAAAACCTTAATTTTAATCTTTTTTTGTTTTTGCGACAAATAAATAATCTTGGATGTTGTTTTTACAAATGGGCGCCTTTCATATCATTAATCAAGGACATTATTGCGCTACTCGAAGCGCGTCGTACTTGGGTGGCAGTGATGTCTTTCAATGGCAGGCTTTTCAAACCTAGGATTTTTTTCATTTACCTTTACGGGGACCATATGGAAATTTACTGCTTTGTTGGGGATCATCCTGATTCAGATTATTCTCGCGGCGCTCGTAATCTCCAATTCTCATTCCGATATACTGGCTCGGGTCCCCTCTATAATTGTGCGTGATTTTCTTATTACTTTTTGATTAGAACGCCCAACTTTATGTCTCCTTACGCCTGCTATCTATTGCTGTTGTCTTTGATCCTTGAACAATTATACCACTGGTTTTTAAAATAAGGTCCATTCTTATTAGTAACAAATGCCGATACCATGTTTATTCACCCACCTGCTCAATTGCATTCGTGTTTGAGGAAATAAACCTTCGAACTGGATTGAATAGTATGCCATCTCTATGTCAGAGGTGTATAAAAGAGTTGTTCCACTATAGTTTCTGCTGAGATTGTACCCATTTACTTATTTGGTTAGTTTTGGACTAGGAAGTCCTTTTCATGAGTACTGTTTAGTACTTTATATTCAGCTTGTTTCTTTATGGGAATTGGCAATCTTGACTGCCGTTGAATCAGTAAAGCTCAAAACTCTCCTCAATAGCCCATATCCGAATTTAGTGCAATCGGAGTCCTCGAATCGCACCTTTGCAAAGGTTCCACTCGTTCAGTTGGTAGGTTTTAATTCTGTTGTGAGAGTATTTTGTATGTTAAACCTATAATATCTCTCAAAGCGCCTCATTTTTTACCTCCCCCTAAAATTTAGCTAGTATGTTGCTTCGTGTATTTTAGTCATTTAAAAACAATGCACTAACCCTTTTGTATCGGCGACTTTCATGCACTGAGCATACTTACAGTTATTACACACATTCTGTGGTTTATCGTCATTTTTAATCCGAATTTGACCTTTATTCTTTGACACTTTAAACGGGATGAAAGGTGGCTGTGGATTTATTGGCAACTTATTATTAATTTATAGATGGTATAGCAATCGCGTATATGAAACCATAGGAACAGGAAAAATAGTGGGCTATAGTAATGCGTCTTCTTGCTACAAAAAGCGGTTTTGCAGTGTTTATCAAACCAGGCCTTGATAACCGTATTTTTATGTCATTATCACCAGATTTGAAATAAGTCGAACTTGTCTTCGCTGAAATGCTCGTCATTTTCCACCTTATTTCGGAGAAGGTTGTTTCTCATTGCGCTGACTTGGCCGCTCTATTTTATAATCGCTGTCAAATTTACACTTTACTCCTTATTTGAGGTCTACCAATCTCACTCATCATCATGCGCCTACGGTATGTCTGCACTCTACCGTTTTATTTTCTCGGCAACACCAAGTTAATCGACTGAAGCGACGGAACAGGCCTAGAAGTCGGAGGGTTGGTAAGTTTTTGCTCTGTCATTATCATTCTCAAAGTTGGGTCTTTGTGGAGAGCTTAATTGAAGTCTACGTACGGCATCAAAGTGTGCACTAAACCCGTCAAAAAATGTATAAATCTGCTGGAAACGTTGCTGCCGATTACAAGGTATATTTACCACCTATTCCATCTACAGCAGATCTTCAAAGCCTGCCTTTTTTCTATAACATGTTGCGCTTTTACTGCACATTAATCCCACGAATTGCATTGTAGAGAGCGTAAATCGTGCGTTTATCTGTCCAAGGGAATAAAGATGAAGCGTTTTGCCTTGAGTCACACACAATGTACGCTGTGATTAACCAACAACAGCCAAGCCACTAGATGCCTTCTTCACGCAGATCAAATCAAAAGTTAGCACTATTTCATGTCTAGTAATAGTGCCAAGTTTGTTAAGATCTAACTACGTAAAACTTACGAGGGAACTGCGGAAGGCATAACACTTGGGCAGAATGCATATGTTCAGCAAACAGAAAAGGAGGGGGAACTGATGGCTCAGAGGTCAGTCCACCCAGCACAGGCAATGTGGTCACCTAAGTGACTAAACCATACTGGCGAAGTATTGCAACTGTTGCCTAAAGGTGCACACATGGGGGTATCTTCATTTTTCTTCCCTTCGACTACCCCTGATATGAGAAGTTTGAATGTTCTCAGGCACCTTTATTGTATTCGATGAACCAGTTGGTTGATGGCGCATTAGCAGAAGTTAGTAGGTAGGACTGTCTACGTTAGGAGAATCAAACTGCCCCTTCACAATCAGGATCAAATTTTCCTCCTCTCGTCCACAAGGTACATTTTAAGCACAACAGATATTGTGAAATACCCATTGCCTTTTTGAAAAATCATTGTTCCAAAGTATTTGATCTCCCTTACGCTTTCTATTTGTATTTTATTAATTTTTTCTTAAGATCTTCCATTTCCTGTTTATTGCTTCTACTTTGCATTAATGGCATGAATACATATGTTGGCTTACATTTCCGGTTTAGGCGGTTTACAATTGTTTAAGGTGTAATGATTAGCAGATTCGATTCGTGATATCTGGCGCTTGAACTTTTTAACGGAGTTCGATCGTATTTATTAATCTCTTTCCCAAATGGCACAATGTGATGAAGTCCAGGGCCTTTTTCAAGATTTAAAAAAATCAAACACACGAATCTTAACACGAATACATGTCTATTTTTAAATTCTTGGGGAATTCTTGTTGGCCACACCTAATGTTTACTATGGAGGATGGTATTACTGCGTGACGATTGCACGCCGCTGATAAGGCTTTGGAGTCTTCTAAGTTGTTAAAAGCTTTTGTGGAGATCTACCAGAGTTTGGCTCAGGCTTTTTATTTGCTAAAAATTGTCGTGCTTAGTCATCCCAGAAGTTGCAACTGTAAGTCACATATCCCATTCCCAAAACAAATGGGACTTGCAATTTCGTTATGCTTGAATCTGATTCCCATTTTCCAGTTGTTAAACAACGTTTGCACCACCTGGACATGAGTCTCTGCATACACGACCGATTTGATGCTTGAGAAATTAATTTTTCATCCTTTAAATCTCGTAATAGGAGCATATTTTCCTTGCTTTCATTCTTACTAAACTTTTTTTTTGATCTTGGTAACTATTGTAAAGGGATCTATTTTGTTGAACGACTCCAATCGAAAAAAAAAAATATAAGCGTTTTGTTAGGTTGCTCCTAGTTTGCCTCGTACTCAAAACTTATTCATTGTTTAATAGGCGCAGGTTTTTTACTGAAGGAATATTTACTACAATCCTTCAACTTGTATTCCATGATGCCTTGATGCGGTCTTTGACTCCAAAACCCTTTTCTACAAGATGCCCACTTTTTGAGGTTTGCTTGCGCCCACTTATTTTGAATGTGTAGTCTACATTTATCTACTAAAGCAGCGTATACACGCATACCGAAATTTTGATGATAATTCGTTCGAAAAGCTATGTTTGAACGAGTTATTCAACCTGTCGATGTGCCCTTCCGAGGTGGCTGACGTGCACTTCCCGTGCCATTTGCTTTCATTCGTCCAGTATCCAGCTCTCAGTTCGTTTTCTAAAGAGTTTCGACATGCGCAGTCAGTTGGTCAGAAATTCCTACCTGCTTCCTTCAATTCACCTGCTCCACATCCACCATCAATGTATTCTTTTATTTTAGAACAATCGCCAAAAGTAGTATTTCGAAACATTACCGTTGCAAATAAAGTAAGTTATTCACCTTCTTGTAATTTCTTATGGTTTTGCATTCATACCGCCTTAAAGGTGTGGCAATATCTGGTGGCATTTTAGGATGAATTACGATCAGAATTGTGTGGTTGGTCTTTCCAACTAATTCTGAGGCTCAATCATTATTTGATTATATCCTAGTTGGGTCTTGGCGGTGTAATACCTTTACTGCTATTTGTGATATGTTATCAAATTTTACTGCAATTGATCTGGATAGCCTTTCAAGTGAATGCTCATATTCATTTAGTTTTTTTGATTCTCTTCGTTCATGGCTGATACTTTCTAGATGCCAAGCTCTAGCTGCATGTTTTGTGGGTCTTTATATTCATGTGCGTAATTTAAAGAGTAGTCTTTTCGCATTAGATTAGACACGTAGCAAACAACCCTCCTAAATTGGCAATGTTCATAGCTAGGACTTAGTCATCTCCCCATACAATTTGTCGTGCGTCAGAACCCACACAGGCTGGTCATCTGCCATTCTAGCGGCCTCTCCACTCGTCTGAACTTCATTTCCGCTTTTCTTTCACGGCTGTGGTAAAGTTCTCGAAAGTAATTTCACTCCACTTCTCGTACAAGTAATGTGTAGTCGTTCATCTATCCACAGAATTGGTGTGCTTTAAGCCTGGTCAACCAAACATTTTGTTTGCTTAGCAGTGGAATTCATCGAGTACTACGTCGACTGCCTTGAATGGATCACTAATTTATTATTCATGTTCTTGAGTTATTGTGATTGCTCTGTCGAGGGAACTGTACTATTCGGTTAAGTCTCCAAAGGGGCAAGGCAACTATTGTATATCCTATGTAATGCTTTAAAGCTGCAAGCGAAAGCAGGTTTTTTGGCGATGGTACTCCCATCGAGTAGCATTTCTTGGGAGTTGTCTGCAGTTCCTGATGCTATGCATATATACGCATGTGTATATTTGGCTAAACATGCTGCTTTTATTTTTCATTGGATGAAGAATTGTTTGTTGGGGTCCAAAACCCCCTGATAAGTATATTTTTTTCTATACGGTAGTCAAATTAATCCTTCCATTCATTTCTACCTAAATGACACAGATATACGCCACTTGCTCCTACTCAACATGGGGCTCTTGGGCGATGAGACGCGTCTGACAGTCCACTAAGGTGTAATGTAAATGCAATGAGCTTCGGCTCGAGAAGTATAGCAATACTTGTTAGCAATACCGAATTCAGACCTGCACGCGATGTCTTGCATCCACTTGATTGCATTTGGTTTGTGGCAATGAAACCATTACCAGAAAGTTACCTTAAATATGGCATATGTTTAAAAATGTGCTATGGATTTAGCGTCACGCCGTTACATAATGCCGCCTTGTCTGCTGAACCTCATTCTTCGGCCATCTTGTATTACCCACTGTTTTAGGTCTGGTGGAGTTCACCTAATTTCTGTTCTATGGCAGATGAAACGGGTATTAGTTTGTCAAGACAGTTTCGTCAATTTCTTCGAGGCCATTAGCTAAACTCCGTTTAGTCTTTGGTGGCCACGTATTTTTAACACCCATGCTATCGTAATGAAAAGCTTTTGTTTGACAATGCAAGTTGTGGGCATGTAAATGGTGAGATTTGATTACATTTCCCCATTCGCGTTGTCCTTTTCAAGCAAAGAAGGTAACAACTCACATGCGCACGGTCACCCAAGGTCAAGATATCTGTAACATGGTAACTTCCTTTTTATCACAGATTCTCCACCCTGTTCAAGTGTTCCATCGTCCAGGCGGTAAAGAGCCCTACATTGTGGAACTCTACGTTGTAATTGACGAAAAATTTGTAAGTGTTTTTAAGTAACCTTATTCGTGCACGCACACGCACCACGAACCCACAACCACGTGTACACACCTGCGACACGAGGCTTTCTGGACTGTTTTGCTGGTTACTTTTACACCAACACTTCCTTGAATGCGAACACTGTCCCTCAACACTATGTTGGCGCGCCCTTGCAGGGCGTCACTCACTGGTCGTTTGGTAGAGTCCTCATTGGTTGGCATGAGTAACTATAGCGCGCCTCTTCGTTGCATTAGCCGTCGATGCGGTTGGCAGACCTAGTCTTTCGATAGCCCAGTAGCGTCTATTCGTCAGAGTGGTGTACTATTCAAATATTTTTCCCCAAATCAAATTGCAAGGCATGACATTGTTTGCTATATTTTGTGCAGTTTGCTCGTTCCTTTTCCAAGGGAACCGCTGAAGGAAGGCCTCAGGCTTTTTCAGGTTGCGTTCAAGGTTAAATGCTCATGTCGGCGCTCTAAACACCAAAATGGTCTAGCTGATTTGAACGAAACACTATTAATCACTCAGCGGCTCCCAAAAGCGTGGCGGTATTGGTAAAAGGCATTCTATCAAACAATCTTTGCCTTGATCTTTCATGCGATCAATTGATCTGCTTTTAACTTACAACAAGGCATATATTTTCCAGATGCATGCAAGGTTTTAAGGGTGTTTGTGCTTGTCATTTCATAGGCAGCATTCACTTCGGCAGAGCGTTCATTACACGTCATTATATGCGTGGTCTCAAATTTTTCTAATTTTCTAGTGGTACAACCAGAACTTAGCTGTGGTGTGGGCCTACTTTTCGGCGGCGTTAATATATTTAATATTTCAACCTAATAAGTTAATCGACTACTCACTTGGATAGCTTTTACAGCTTTACAGAGGGACACCTACTTCAAATGTGAAGTAAGTTTTACAGTTTACAGATGAAACAATGATTACCTGTCTATTGTTCCTTGAATATGCTCCCTAAGCCAATGCATTTGACTGCATGCGCTTTAAAGATTGCCAATCCTGAGTGATTGGTGGTGCTTTTTGTATCTGGAGGCTGTTATTGTCTTAGGAATGAGCGAAGTTAATCACTCATGTTGACGACAAAGGAAATCCGCTAATTTTGGGTTGGGAGACATTGTTTGGATTTGGTACGGCATCTGAAATGAGTCAGTCGATTAACGCAGACATTGATACAGGCAACAGACTAAGTTGATGTGGTCTAGGTTACACTACTTATTCCTGCCTTTGCCATTATCAAAACGCCCATATTCTCTCGGTGTAGGTAGTGTTCTTCTAAGCCGTTACCATTTCCACCAAAGTTGATTGCTGTAAATTGCTCTCAGCATTTTCCACTAAGACCGCTTTAAAGAAATCTGATGAGCCACCGTCAGCTTATTGGTTGGGGGCAACTTCCACCAATCGGCATTTCAATAGAAGTAAACCAAATAAGCCTCAGATCGCTTAATTGGAATTGTTTTTCGCTAATGACATCATGTAACCAGATCGTCATGCTCAAAGTTATTCTTTGCGGTTTGAATGTTTGGTGTGTTGTGATGCTCAACATCGCAGTAACCGGCTTCTTATTGTGTCTATGGTTGCTGACTTCCCTATCAAAGACATGGTTTTCCAGTGCCAAATTTACTCAGAATTATGCGTTTCTTGGATGGCTTGGACTGGAAAACTACATTTCCGCTGTCAAAACTAGTAGAAGCAGCAGGCTTGGATTACTTTTGAGCTTGGAAGCCGACAGTCGTTGAGAGTCTTTGCGTGAACGGCGTGCTAGGAATCATGAAAGATTACCCATTATTTTTAAACAGATCGCTTTGGTAAAACGCGTCATCGCTAAGGACGCTTTCTGCTACTTAGTATTTTTACGCATCAACAGATCAATTAGCAAGTCTTTCATTGTTTTTGAAGGTAATTGAAAAGGGAGTTCCCCATGGATGGAACTGAAATTTGCGAATATAAAGCAATTTGATGTAGGTTGGCCCTTGATGTTGACAACAGTTGTTGAAAGCATTCTCGCTTTCCATTAGCGAGGCTTGATTAAAGATTCTTCGATTATCTGGTCGTATATGAGGTTGATTGATCTCAAAGTCGATGCAAGTTTTTACTTGCGGTGATGATGATCCACTTTCCGCCGTTGGCCCTGTTTATCAAGTGTACTGTTACTTCTAACATTATACGGCCAACATGCCTAATTATGCATATGGACATTGGCATAATTTGGCATGACTTCGTCCTAGTCTTCTTTGCACTGGAGTGCTTTACCCCGCCTTTGTAGGTGAGCTCCTTCTCTCACGACGTTGTGCAGATCGTAACTCGCGTCAACAGCATCTTCCAGATCGTTAATGCGGTAAATTTATTATTTAATCATGGGCTGGGCCATTATTTGATATGATGTGGGATGAACTGACGTTATATTGAATGAACTAACCGAGGTAAATATCATTAGTTTTTTGCTGCTTTGTCGATGCAATTGGTCACTTGGCCTTCCTCCAGGTCCAAGGGCTACATTTGTTTTCACAATCAATCAGGTACGGTAGGGATTGCCATGAGGTATAAGAGCTGTGAACCTGCAATTGCGGTATCTTATTTCTGCGTTACTTTCAGCATCTTTAACAGTGGGAAATGAGGTTAGCAATGTGCTATATGGCAGTTAGCAATGCTTTTTACTTGATTTGCAAAAGTGGCCACTGTCCCACTTGGAGGTGCTTAAACCTTTATGGAAAGCGTTCTTATTTTGTTTCAGTTGTTTGCTCAATTCAATGTACAGTTCGTCATAGTGGGTCTAGAGATCTGGGAAAAGAATCGTGTAAATCTTGAGGCGGAAGAGCACTTTTTGAAAACGCTTGCCAGTTTTAAGCGTACAGAAGTGAATGTTCGCCACGACTGCTTATTCGCTCTTCTGTAAGTACATTTCTCTCCATTTCACCACTTTGATAGGATTTTGACTCACCTAAATTTTGTCGCTCCATGCTGTTAGCCGCTTTAATTTATCGAAGATTGCATAGCACTTTCTTTGATTGGTTTTTTAAGCAGTGTAAATGTAGTACCAACTCATAGAAACATAATTTAGTTTAGATTCGGCCAAATTATTTATGCTTTCTGAAAATTCTGATTAAGGTAAATAATTTACACATTTGAATAGTCCTTAAGTGCCTCACGGCTAGAAATTTTGGGACTGCTTAAAGGTCACATCACAAAACAGGTAGGGAGGAAAGGTTTTTTGAAATGTGTACATGCAATTGTCATTGGAAAGTCAGTAATTGGATAGCTTTTGTGAGGTGAGCTGGACACATTATCTGAACTTTGGCTTATTGTTTCACACCTTATCGCTAGTTCCGTTCCAGCTCAACATGCAATCATTTGGCCTAAGTTATATTCAAAAAGTTTTGACCGTACCAATTGCCTAAAATACGCAAATTCTCCTTTCTTTTACTAAGGTAGGTTTAATTTAGAGGGGACCTCTACGATTTAATTGACAATATCCACTCTTTTGGTTCATTCCAAATTTGATTTCCACAGCTTGATTTGTTCTTTGCCGAAGCGTATCTTCTTTTAGCGGAGATACCGATCAAACTTCAAACACTCGTGGTCGAGCTAACAGGGAGGTCATGTGCAAATACTCATCGTGTGTCTCATTCGTTCGTGTAAGTCTACCCTTTCTTTCCCACTTAGTTAAACCCTCAATATGGGTCGGTATCAAGCTGAGTGGGTTGGCGCCATGGCCTTATCACCCTGTTTACGTGGGTTGTGTTGTTTGCTTGTAAAACCCAACGCCAGGCGTAAATGTTTCCTTTTCTTTGCCAACTTTCAACGTTACTAAGGCATTTTAAAAGACTCTGATGCGTTTGCAACAGGAATCCTGTCATTGTGCACCTTTTAAAAACAAGCAAAGCGTAAATCATCAAACACGCACTTTGGCCGTCGAGGTATTCCATGCACCTTCGCAAGTCGGCTGTATGTAACTTTATCTACAGCGTAGGTGGCTAAAATATTCAACCATTTTACGCGTCATTACCTGCGCCCCATACTATTTTTTACTGTCATCATTGCTTCGGCTAAACTAACCTTTCTCGGCATGTTACTTCCAGTTACGATGATGTGGTCTTGACTGCCTTATAGAATGTAGCTAATGGTCTGGATACTGTTTACGACCGTATTAGCTGATCTGTTAGAACTCAGTTTCACGCTTCGTCAACATACGACGTGTGGATCCTTGGATGATACTACTATTGCTTCTTAGGTAACGGCTTCTAGACCTTTTCATATTGCATTTAAAGGCTAATTATATTCATCTGTGGAAAGACGTCTGCCAAGTTTTACCACGAATAGAGAATGCGTGACATTTGGATACCCTAATTAACGTTTTTTGGACAACGAGGCTGGCTAGTGTACTACTGTCAATCTAACCACAGCACCGAAGTATGTGGCCATCAGAGCCGCCACAGTATTCCAACATTTCACGATCAATGGGTCGGGCTTTCATGTTGAATCATGAGCACTCTCATGCAATAAAAGCATTACTCCTCCATGTGGCGTCCTTTTAACTCCTTTAAGGATTCACAGTACATGGAGGTAAACGAGACCGCCCGGACCGCAGCCCATGAGTTGGGTCATAATTTCGGCCTCCGACACGACACCGAGAATTGCGAGTGTCAGGGCTGCATCATGGCTACCGGTGTTGAGTAAGCATACTCTTCAAACCCCAGTCGATAGTGTTTCGCCTATTGTTATATCAATGTAATTTGTTCGTTTAGTCTTATCATTTGATTGGTCCCCACCAAGCATCGAAATACCGATTTCATTAAATTATGATATTCACGAAGCTCATTACAAAATACAAAGGTATCAAATATTATCAGGTCTTTCTTGGCCAGCTCTCGTAGTTAATGCTTTGCTTTTACCAAATGAAGGGATTCACAATGACGCTGAAACTTTTAACTCTTTATTCAAATACTTGAAATTTCGAATAGTCAAAACTACTGTACTCACGTTGACTTTTAGCTTTTGATGGCCTTTTTTTTTATTTACGCGAAATATAGATTTGGAACAGCAATAATGGAGTGGTCTCCTTGCTCTATCCGCGATATGCCCAACTTGCTACACTATGGAATGGGCGCATGCCTCCACGACGCCCCGGTGCATTCACACGCCAGCCTCTTACCACGCCAAACCCGACTGCTCGAAGTCAATGGACCCAGCGTTATTCGCACCTACACCTCAATGAACACTCGCCGAGGCACTCCGGAACTATTTCAACCAACCCCCACGTCCCTCAAGAAGTCTCTCTGTGGCAACGGAAAACTAGATCCTGGCGAGGACTGCGACTGCGGGACTGTGTAAGTTGGCTATTGAAAAAAATATTCTATCTAATGGTTGGCTCGTCATCGAGGTTAGGCGCATTTTGTCCCAAAAGTGTAGAGAAGCAAATTAAAACGATCAGTTCTTATTGAGACTGCTTAAAGTGTTGGGTAGCTCAAATGGTCATTCCCATTCGCGACCGCCACCCTCACTACGCATCTGGATCAGCTTGGAGGTTTGATCTGGCTTGCAAACGGGACAGCAAAATACGCTTTTGGGGAAAAAAACTTGCAGACATCGCCATGTGGATATATTGAGGTGTTTTGCTCACGCCGGTAGATTACCTTAAAAGAGAAATTTAACGAACTGCGCCATTTGTTTTGCCACTTTTCTCAAACACTTTGAAACGGCTTTTTTCAATAACACATTTAAGCTTGCTCTGTGAATAGTTCTGTTTACATTCAGTGATTCATGAGGAATCCCACTAAACGTAAACTTTTTGACTTGGATTGCTTTGCCTAGTAAAGAGCTATTATGCCACAACACAGTAGTACAAAAAATTCTCATAGCAGTGGCTACAAGCAAGTATTTACGTGATGGAAGATTTCAGCATCGCGATTATTAACAGAATTGAAATCCTTGTTATTCTCGAGTTTTCATTCTGCTCCAAGTCAAGATTGGTAGATTTTGCGATGCGCTCCCTTGTCAAAAAAAATTAAGCAACTCAATTTTTCCCTCACCGGCAATGGCGGAATTCGCGGCTGCGGTCATCAGGGGACATGCAAGTGAGGCACCACTCCGTTGTGTCTTTCTGTGGAAATCCACATTGTTCGAGAGGCTTTAGACGATATTCGCTATAAACTCATAATAAGTTATTTTTCCCTTTTTAATCGATCTCTCCGTCATCAAGTACCTTCTTCGAGCATTCCTTCTGGCTGCTCAAACTATCAAATAGATTATTCAACTGTAACCCTGCTGCTGAAACGGGTGATTGGCATGCCCGCTGCTACATGACTAATCAGCCACACAAGCCTAAATACCAGACGGCCTTTCATATTTGCCAATAGATACACTTAATAGGTTTTTGGGAGTTTTCACCATTTGTAGTGTGCTTCGAAAGCCTCCCTATGGGTTTCATTTCTGAAATCTCCTTCTTAAAGCCACACAAAGCGACAAACGTAGAACGTTTGATAAAGGGATGCACCCCTAAATGGCCAACTCAACGTGCAAATAATCTCACAAACCGTTTCCGCTGTATGCAATTACTGCGTTGATTAAGGAGCACTTGTAAGACTCCATAATCAATCCATTATACTTTTGCTCAGGAGCAATATTGGGTCCAGAATTTCTGAGTTTTTATGACCCAGCTTTTCAATAAAGCTGGCAAGATTTTAGGCCACTCTCTAAAAGTTAAAAACTTGATAGGTTCGTCCGTTGTTGACTTTCGTATATCAGGCTGTTGGTATTTGATTATTCCAAAACATAACAAAATGAATGGGAGTATTTGTGCCTGATTAACCCTTGTCAAAAGGCTTTAGGAAATGAGTACTCTATTTCCAATGAAGGGTCTTCAGATTCGATGCAAAAGTTATTGTTTAATCAAATGCTTGCTTGGTGATGGCTTAGTCATGCGATATAACAAGTGAGATGTCATTGGTTCGCATAGCAGTTTTGGTCATTATGTGTGCGTTGGTGGAAAGATGAATCGGCAACTTATTTATTGTTGTATTACAATTGGAGTTCTTGGGACCTAGTCCTTTCTTTTTACACTTAGCCCTTTTTTGTGTCGAAAACCAAACAGTCCAAAAGTCGGTACACCTACTGTTTAAGATACCCTTTTCAGGATCGCTGTGATCGTAGTCAGAATGTTGACAATAAACTGAGGTATGTAACGTACTCCATTTTACGAGTCCGTTACTAAATTTTAGTCCTGCAGTTGCTCTTTGACAACTTACTGGAAGTTTATTGTGATTGAATTTTTACCCAGATGCAAATAATTTGTCCTGCAAATTTGAATTTGCCGTTGCTTGGGCTCTATTCTTTTAGTCTACGGCTTAGTGAAAACAGCATACTAGTGTAAACTGTAAATCACTCAACTGCACTTCAGTTTTTTGGCTTAGATTCGGTTTATATCGCTAACTACGATTAATTAATGATTATGCAATTTGTCTTTAGCTCATTATATCAGGAAGTTGGTGTCATTTATTTCACTTCTAGTTGCGAAGCTTTGTTCTTAGCTCGTTTGTCTTCTTTAGTTATAACTTGGTACGACCTGGGTTTTCCACCCTGTAACGTCCGGTTTGAATTGTTTGCCCCACGTTATCATGTGCGCATTTGCCTCGTTGTTCCTATCTATCAAGATTTGTATCCATTTACTGTCCAGAAATAAGATGTTTTTTCCAAGTTGGACTATGACCCCAAAGTATGCACTAAACGTGGTTCATTTTTGCAAGTATATAGCATTCGACTTAGCATAGTTCGCATTCTGATGTCCTGATTTTATTGGTGACTATGGTGTTATCTTCTGCATATATATATATATATATATATATATATATATATATATATATATATATATATATATATATAACGGTAGGGTCGGGTTAAACTGTATTTTCATTTTTAAATGAAACCCCTTGCTAATAAAACGCCTTGCAGAGACACTTGTCCAAAGGAAGTACAAGCGTGCTGCGATGTAAAAACCTGTAGTCTGCTTGCCGGCGCTGAATGTGCAACTGGACCCTGTTGTGATATCCGATCAGCCTCTGGAGATCCAGCCCGCACCACCTGCAAACTCAAACAGAGTGGATCCGTGTGTCGTAAGGCAGGCAACTCTTGTGACCTTCCTGAATACTGCAATGGAGAGTCGGAGTGGTGCCCTGCTGATGTCTTCAAAACTGACGGTGAAGTCTGCTACACGCAGGAGGGTTACAAGGTGAGGTCAAAGTACGATTACCCCTTAAACAGAGGATCATGCAGTGTCAGCCTGATGGTGCTCATTGGTGCACAAAGCAAAGCGATGATGGCGTGATTTCTTTTGTCCTCTGCTACAGTTTGAATAAGTAAGTCCAGCTGCTCTGAAAACGACGCAGTATCAAGTTGGGCGAGTCTGTTTATAACATGTTCTTAAAGCTTAATGCTAGTGGGTACGTACACCTCACCACGTTTCCTCCGGATTTATTCTCAGCAAAATCTAAGGTTGATGAGTATTGTAAATTCTGGTACGTTGCTTAGGATTATCCGAGATTTTCACAGGGATAAAGAATTTTGTAGATCTGGGTAGAGGTGTTCACTCAATGGTTGTCAAAATTCTCTTGGTGCCCTCCTATGGCCGACTAGCCTTATCAGTTATTGAAGCCTGAATTTTGGCTCATCGGATCTGACCAAGACTTTGCCAATGGATAAGAGTAATCCGAATGTGTTTCTATAGTAAATAGAGGATTTCAAAGCATTGGGATGTTTAGCGCTGATTATCTCATAATTGCTATTGTATTCTCTTCATGTGTTTTTGATTCAATCTTTTCTTTTGCTGCCTATGAAGTCAGGTAGAAATGTAATAAAACGGAGATTTAGTCTATTTAAAAGCTTCGAGCACATATGCTTAGGGCTAAGCGTCAAAAAATAGGGAGTAGAGCTTCTTGAGGTACGTCTAAAAGATGATTGTATGGTTTGAAGGTGGATAGCTATTTTTTGGACTTGGAAGTGTTTTTTACTTTTTACGGGGTACCAAATATTGCAAAATGACTCACCTTCGCGAACCACGTTTGACTTTACGAGGTAGTATTTTTGCAGAGCAAAAGCTGCCTCTACTATAGCGTTTATGATTTTTCACCCAGAAAAAGTTTTTCTTAGTGCTTCGTTAAGCCGGTGATATTATAGGCATTTTGTGGTCAGTCCCTCATTGTGTCTGTTTACCCATGATGTCGGAGTCAATCCAAAATTGGTCTACAACCCCTCGTTTGTTGGGCATTTCGTATCTACGTGGACCAAAAATGCGTTAATTTGGATGTACTTCCTGTTTATTATCGACGCAGACTGAATCACCAATTTATGATTTCTTACAATTACTTGTTACCGCTTAAAACTTGGACTTGCTATCTGAAAAAAATGCCGCTACTACGCCTTTATCTAGCGTCGCATCATTTAAGAGGAAGTAATATTGCATAAATAATACTTAATACGGGCTTTCTTGGGCTGTTCTCTACTGTTTAGCATTGCATTTTGCTATGGCTTTTGTGGCTATGGGCATAAGGCGTGGCATCATTTGGTCAGAGAGGCCCTACGTCACTGAATACTTCTTTAGTCACGGGTCTCATGACTTGTTACGACACTCGGTTTTTTTCAAACTGTGCAACCTTAGCTCAGCTAAGTGGACATCTGCGACCTGTCATGTGAACTATATTTGGTTCCAAAAGCACTTTTGTGAACGCACAAATGTGGTACAATGGAATATCACTGCAAAACATTCAGGACAAATGACAGGGGGCCGAAGAGATCCATGCACTACAATGAATGGTGAAATTAGATATAGGTCTGCCAAGCGTTTATGTTTAAGTTCGATAATGGTTAAATGTTTTCTTCGTCATAAATGATTCATGTTTAAGGCTTCATAATATCTGCTTTAAATTTTTAAGGCACATGTTGAAGTGGTTTGAAGAGTGTGCATGGATGATCAAGTTGGTGTGCATTCTTGTCTTTCAGTCGCACTGCATCCGTGGCGGATGCAATGCGCCGGACGAATGGTGCCGCATGCTCTGGGGTCCCACGGGCTCGGCGGCGGGGCCGGGCTGTGTTGGCTACAACTTGATGCGTGATGATAACCATGCCATCGACAAGGTTGCCAACTGTGGGCGTCTCAGACCCCGGGACGACGAGCGCTGGCGTGAGATTGATCAATGGCCCTCCAAGGCCTGCAGTGATTGGCAAGTTTCCTTCACCATTTCTCACCATATCTACGCTACGATTTTCGTATGTTATAGCTTTTTGTCCCCCTCAGTAAAGCTTTTTAGCAAAAAAGATCATTGTTTCCCATACCCAGAACTTCCAAATATTGGTGGTTTTCTAAAGCGGTAGGAACAAATTGAAAATCCCGATTCACCCTTGGCTTTCAAAGAAATTGCTGTTAGAAAAGCGTCTGGCTAGCAGTTCTCAGCAAAGAAAAGCCAGTTGCTATATCATTTTGCTACGCGGAGTGGCATAGGGTGCATTAATAATAAATTTCAAATGTTGATGCCTAGTTTATTAGAATGTTATTTACTTTAAAATCAACCATTTATACCGGCACAATTACATCGGAATTTGATGTAGATAGATCTATCTTAGAATCATTGAATCACGGTACTATTTTGAACTTGTTTCAACCCATACGTTGAATGTTCTTTTAGTTGGAAATACCTTTGAGTGGCGAACAATTTATAGACGATAAAGGACTTTCCTGCTCTCCTGTTACCCAACAGGGCTGACGCGGAGTGTGGTCGGTTGTGGTGCACGCATCGTAACGAGAAGGCAATGCTGATCGGCTGGCAGGAGCAGCAGCCCCGAGTGGACCCGTACTCCCAGAGGACATGCGTGGCGTTGGTCTACGATCCTCTAGATCCCCTACAGCACTCGGAAACGACCCCAGAGACGGGCTTCTTCGGCCCGGGTTGGGGCGACGCCGCCTCCGTCACTCAAGACGCCGGTATGACCCCCGATGGAACGCCCTGCCAACGAGGGGTGAGTTCTTCCCTCATGTCTGAGCCTAATGCTACATTGTAATCTTTGCTGTTTTTGTCACTCAACAATGCAGCTCTTGGTTAGTTCCCTAACTTTTAGCATCGTTTTGTGATTGGCACAACAGTCGGCACATTACCTATCTGGAACATGCATTTTGGTGCGAAGGCATTACCGTATTCCAATAATTTCTCATTTAATCGTAAACTTGTTTAAGGTTTATTTGATTGTCGATATCTTTATTGATGCCAATGTGATCGCAATTACCAATTTGTTCCACTTCTAAATATATTCTGTTTTGTAGTCACTAAAGCGTTTTCACCACTGCCTGACCTGAAAGGCAAAATGTGCGCCATGATGGTTGAATATATGCCACTGTATCATGTGCCTGTAGAGGACTTTCCCCTACTCGAGAAAAGTTTAGTGTGAAACCGCATCACCTCTGTATACTGGAAACCTGGTCAATGAAATCAGTAATCACTGCTAAAATGGCATTTTGACACAACCTTACAATTATCTCCATCTGCTGCATAGTTATGCTACAACGGAACTTGCATCAGACGAGATGACCTCCCTTTCCGAAAAATGTGCAATTGCAACCATAACGGGGTAGGAAGTTTTTTTGCCTTGTTACCACTGTGTTTTTGCGACACTAAATTGCATACACTTCCCCTTCCTCCTGTAGGTGTGCAACAATTTGGGACATTGCCACTGCAATATCGGCTACGCTCCACCAGACTGCACGAAGAGCGGAAATGGGGGCTCTGTCGACAGCGGGCCTCCACCGCCATGTAGGTTTTGTGTGAACCTACCTCTTCGTACCTCACAATCGTACTTTTTAGCAATAGGTCTCCGGTATTGTCGTAAAAAAACAACGATTTATAACTGGTTCTGCCAAAGTACTCATCTGCATTGAAGTTTATTAAGAGACACTTTCCTTTCCTTGCTGGAATACGCTCCCCGAAGTCCCTTTATTCCCTCTGAAAATAGTTCTGCTTCACCGTAACCACTTTAGGACTCAAGTGGATACCAAATCAATTGGAAGTTGCTTTTGGGAACCATGTTTCCTAAAAAGTGGCATTTTTATCAAAAGGCTTTTGAAGCTGCTCATTTAAACGCCACGTGTCGAAGATGGTGCCATTGTTGTCTTCTCTCGCAGCTATCCTGCACTAACATTTTGAAAGACGTTATGGTACATTTAATCATTCAATCATTTAATCCCCCAGCATGTGATCGAATGCGCATCATTCTATCCGTGGAGTAGCTATTCTGGGTTGTTTAAGCGTTGACAACCATTTGTGTACCCCTACTTATAATATCTATTCCATCTGGATAAGTAGAAGCACTATATGGCAAGTGGAACTGGCCGCTGGTGCTTGCTAACATCACTAGAAGTTGCAATGCGTAAAAACTCTTATTTGCTTTCAGAAGGTATTATAAGGGAAGTGGATTTAATGAAGTTGCTAACTGGTTTGCCTTCATGAAAAATACCGTGGTGCGCCTCTTCACTCTATTGACAGTAGTGCTAAATCACATCTTTACCATAACTCGCAAGTCTATTCTCCTGTTTCCACTTATACTCATCTCGATTTCGTAATTTTGTGTAGTTTCCCAACTGATTAAAGTATCACTTGCCAAGACATTTGCCAAAGCAACGATTTGCAGTTTACTGAGCTAAACGCTTTAGTTTTTGTTTGCAACATTCTTTTGAAAAATTAAACCAACCATGGGTGGTAGAGTCCATGCGATTTGGTTTAAATTTGGTTCAATCTCATTATAACAGTCGGTTCTTGGTGTAATGCAATTATGCTTTTCCGGCTTGTTTTCAGCAATTTGATCAACCGAAGCCTTTTTCCCACCTAATCAACTGGATCTTATTCCTACTAATCCATTTTACACCGTTTAAATAGACATAATAGAGCCGGGTATGTTGCTGTGTGCGCTAGTTCAATTAAAGTGGTCTTTAACCACAAGTGTTTAGCTTTGATGAAACCACCAAACTTGGACCTATAGTTATGTATTATTTCTACCATCTTTCATGTTTTAGCGTGGCACGAATATGGCTTCATATTCGCCATATGCTTCATCGTATTTATCCTGTGCCCGGCATTCCTGCTGTGCATGTATTGCCTGCTATGTCGATGTCGAAAACGAAGGCTCATCTTCCCCAAATCTGAGCCCCTACCACCACCTTCTTCCTACGGAGAACCATTCGACTGGGGCGGGTTTTTAACTTCAATGTGGTATTGTATTATGTATTAGTAATCAAACTAGCCAGCTGCAATAGTGAAAAATGTTAAACGTATTCTCCTTTGGCAAATAGGCAATGCTGTCGTGGATGCAAGCCGTACTTCGATAACGATCCTCCGATAATCGTCGCATTTGGACCACCAGATTCCAAGGAGTTTATCAAGATCGGTCATATTTTCACAACAACTGGAAACTCCTCACTGCGAAATGGTCATTCTGTAAAGGCAGTCACAGCGAAGTTAAACGGCAACGTTTCACACGCGGTTGTGTACCCAGTGGCGACCAACGAGCCACATGGTTTTTCGCCCGAAACTTTTCGTCGGGAGCTCATGCAAGAGTTCAACAAGGATAGCAAGAAACCGGGCTTTTTGAGGTGAGGTGTGGATAAAGATGTACATTTCTCACTGAAGCGTGACTCGTACGAAGCGCTTCATGCAGTTTAACCATTCAAGCTCGGCTTTTTCATCGCCTGCTTTAATATTGGTAAAATTTCCAGTCATTTGAGTATTCAACCTTGTAGGATTGGTCTTAGTTACTGTGGCTAATTGTAAGCAAAAACCTTGAATTTTTTCATTAATACACTAGACATCGAAAGGATAAATCTTGGGTACTTAATACCATTATGTCATATACTGAGATCGGTGACCGTTTTCATGGGCATCAAATAAAGTGACAGACTAGTAGCTGAAAGGGGTAAACTTTCTGCATCGTGATTCAAATATGATGATATACATATCCAAGAGATCTTGAGGCTGCATGGGAGGCGGCAGGGTGCGAGAGAGGTGCGTCAAGGAACTCGTCTCTGGGTTCAGTGACATCCGAATCTGGGTCAGGCGGTGTACGCGTAGAGATCTCGTCGCCACGATTGGAAAACACCACCTTTAAAGGCGAGACGCGCTCCTTGGCTTCGGCTGCCCGGATCCAAAAGCAGCAGCGCGCCGCTCGCTGTCGGCGACCGGTGAATACATTCAGTTCAAGGACAGCTATCCAAGGCTCGCGTCACCCAACCTCACTCATCAGTGGAACATCGGCTCGGACCAAGCAATTCCTGGCCAGCCCCAACGAACCAGCCAAACTTGATATATCTGCACCCACACTTCAGACTTCCACGTACAAGCATGATCTAATGGAGCTTCCTGAAGCTTATTCTACCATAAAGAACTTGAAAAGAGTTAAGGACTCTAGAATGACCGCTGGAGATCCAAAACTACAGCCAAAGCGATAATACCGACTCAGTTGTGCTAGAAATTCCTGTTTTTGCACTTCTCCCAAATAGGCTTATTCAACTAGAAGAGGTCCAGAGACCAACGGCCATTCCACAGCTTTGTGAATACCTTGACTATTCCAAAACTTACACTATTTTTCCCACCAAACTAGCGCATTTCAACATCTTTCTTCAGTCAACAGAAACGTTTACTTCACGAATGCACTGGAGACCTAGATATCACCTTGTAAACCATTGATTACTACCAAGTCCGCATTACTTCTTGCCTTCAATTAACTGCTAACGCTGTACTTGTGCTAACACTGCTTTAGGATTGTCTCTTCAATTTTGATACTTATGTGTAATCACTTTTCTACGTCTAATTTCTGAGGTGTGTTACCTGATTTTGACCCAGTTAAACCCCGCTCTATGCGCAGGCTTACTTACTGCCCTTACCGAACAAACAGCACCGACTATATCCCGACAGTGCGAACACAATCAACTTTGCAGATATTACCTTCGCTGAGCATCCCAAATTCCCTCATGAAGCATTCTAGAAATGGAAGCAGGTGATACCATTCGGCATCACTTGAATGCTGCGCAGATTTTAACTTAGGATATACCTTTCAGGACAATTCGCCCAATTCAATGTTAAAGAAACGAGTAGTAATTCATATTGTATCGTGAAATAATGTAATTTAGTATGAACAAAATACAAATCAAAAGCGCTAGCATACATTTCGTACGGGCACCACGTTTTTTTTATTAGAAGCAGTCTCGAATTCCGCCAGCCTAAAAAGCATTATTGTTATTGAATTGCTAACGCCATGGGTTGAAGTGTAATCAAGATGAGAAGTCCTGCATAACTATGGCCTAAGGATAGTTTGGCACTCGATGAAATCCCCAAAAAAGGATTCAGTAGATAATGATCCGACTAAGAGGTCTTCCTTATTTCGGGAAGGAGGCGGAGGAGATAGGTAACCCATCATGAGGCATGCAAAAGTATCAAGCACAGGGAAAACTACATCAGAAGCAAAAACGGAGACGGCTCGTAGTGACATACCGTAACCTGGTAAGTGGCGGTGCCGGGTGGCTGACCGGGGTGCTTGAGAAGCCGAGCAGTACGACGCTGCTCCGCGTTAAAGCCCTCTGTCTTGGAGAGGAGGAGGCGCACCGAGCAGATGTGTCCCCAGCTGTCCCCTAGCGCCGGCACTAGGGTGCTGTGGGTAGTGGCAGACGTAGCGTCGGTAAAAAATTTTGTTGTTATCTGGTTTGTCATGATCACCTAAATAATTTAAAAACGAATTCGTCACTATAGCTAGTAGAGGCGTGAATGCGAAGAGTAGGAATGTGAAAATAGTCTGATCCCGATAAAGTGTAATAGGTGGAGGGGCTGGTGCGCCTGAATTACCAACTTCCTCACAGTAACCATACCATTTGGAGAACAGAAATATGATGGTCGCTTGAGTTCATTGTATCCCTGTTGGTGGGATGACTATTAAAAACTCAGTAGGATTTTAATTTTAACAGGCGAAATGATTACTCGCTCTACTTCTGCATGGGAAGTTTAAGTTGACTTTCAGTCTGAAACGCTAAAAGGTTAAATAACATATTGACAGCCTACAGCTGCATTCTGCGAACTGGCGATTGAGAGGAGAGACTGTGCGACGGCAGCCAACAAGCGATTTCGCTGCGGAATGTCCTCGAATTCGTACCGGAACGGAAAAGCGATGCTATCCACTATAATTAGTCTGATCTACAATAAATACGTACTCAAATACATGAGCCAACAAACAACTGAAAATTTGCAGCCCAATGCAATGTATCTGGCGATGCAGTGATCTTACGTTAGGGTGATATTTGCAGAACTCGCCCAGCCGTTGAACAGCAGCAAGCAGTTGAAGGTAACCAGTGCATCTAATGTAGTGAACCTTGCCCAACAAACTTTCTTCTGTAGGTATTCTTGATAATGCCTCAAGGCAAGCGGCCTTTTCTTCTGTATCAGCATGGCTATCACCTCGAGGAGAGAAAAAGTCTCTTTACAACTGTACAGCGCATGAGGCTCAGGGTAGGTTATGGACTCGATAAAGCTAATCATTCCAAATTTAGCGCTACCGGGCTAAGTAAGGCGTGTAGAATAAGACTCAAGAAATTAGGGGCGAAATTTGATTACAATCATGTGGTAATTAATGTTTCAGAAAGCGTCTTGACGCTTGCTATAAAGAAAAGCATAGTATCTATCATGGTATTTGATTGATGAAAACAAGTGGTTTCAAATAGGCAGAAAACTTCAGACATCAAAAACATGCCAAGTCCATCCATGTATTTTTGTAGGCAAGGTGTTATCACAGTCTGGCAATGATTGACCAACTCGACAGCCATTTGATGTAGGCGTTTTGGGATAAAGCTGCCCTCGGTATCGAGGAAAACGGCCTCTCCATCCAGTCCACCACACCACTGGGGTATCTGAACCGTCAGACTGGTTTGTAGACTAGAAATTATTGAAAATGCATCAGTTTAGCAGTTTATTTTAGGGTGTCAAGCTAACCCAAAAAGCTAGCAGGGAATCAGAGTTCTCCGAAAATTCTACTTTGGGAAATCCTGGTCTGGATCTAAACTAGATGCTAAATCAGTACCAAATAATCCAAGTAAATAGCAATTTACATAAAATTTCGGAAAAAACCGAAAACAAGAACATTATGTGGGTAGAACTCACCAAAACTGGGTTTTACCAACCCCAGGCTGGCCACAAAGCTCAGTTATTCTGCCACACGGAAATCCCCCACCCATAAGATCGTCGAAACTAAAAATAAATAACTAGTAATCCTAAAAATTAAGTTAAATTCGGATGAATAAACCTAGAGACTACGTCATCCGCTAACGCTTAAAGCTTGATTTGGCTTAAAAACTTAAAAAAACCGCAATTGAAAGATGAGCAAGGTAGAAGAGGGCCCATGACGCATAAGCTAAAAAAGTTCGTCAGGATATTGGGACAAACAGAACACCTTTTAGACATGGTCAATATATTTGTCACACGGAATTCTTTCGAGCTGGTTATGCTTGATGCAGAAGAATGCAACATTTGGAGAGCAGAACGAGGATAGAACAGATTCTTGTTGGGAAAATTTGCGGTGGAAAAGACGCCATCTTTTCGAAGGGCAGCGTAATTCTGAATGGCAGTAGCGATAGAGGCGGCTAGAGACTTCGGTATCTTGCAAACTATTCAATAAGACAAATAAGGGCATCTTAAACATTTGCTTGCAAAATTGTACGGCCCAAGCTACTGCCTATAACTCCCTTTCGGCCATTGAAACGTAATTAACAAGCTTTCCTCTGGAGCATAAAAACAAAGCTGATGGATGTGATAGGAAGAATAGCGAATGTGGAAAATTTTACAACAAATTCTGCCGAATTCAACCAAGTAGGAGCGATTTTCGTTTACAAGATTTTTCGGTTAAAAGAATCCAAGAGGTGAAAATGAGATAAAGGGAACGGAAATCTGACTGTGATAGTCAATAACAAACTCCATTTTAGCGATAGAGGATGACAACAGCTGTGAAACATACGACAAAGCACATGTTGCAATTAGGCCGTTCCCAATTGGTGGGGGAAATTTACCATGGTTATTTGCGTGCAAGCTTTAAACAAAATTTATGAATTTAGCATAGGCGGCAGAGAAATCTATTTTAAACAAGATCATCATCTTTGGACGCCTTACTCATCAGTATTCAGCAATCATCCACCTACAGCAGCCGCTTAACAGTCCTACAATCCAGAAATGAATCAGCACATCTAATCAGGACCAAAAAGGATGCAGCATCGATAAAAAAGAACAATAAAAGTAATATAACTAGAATTTATAAAGTCAAAAGGCTACCAGACTCGATTTGTTCTACCGTTAATCCGCTGACCTCCCCGACATTGGTATAACCAGCTCTGGAAAACTCCCTGAGTACCGAGGTCGGAAAGGGTAGCGTCACGAGTTCTCGAAAATCCGGATCAGAAAGCATCAAAAAGTTAACCTTAGCGAGCAGAAAGGTAAGTAGTGACATAATATGTGCAAAAGACAAGCAGCAGCCATTAAATGTGTTGAAATATATACCTTATCAAGTCAAGTGTGCAAACAAACTTAGGCTATTGCATTTTTGGCAGATGAAGTCAATATCACTATTTAAAATGGATAAACCAAACAGGAAGTCTGAGTGATCAGTGAAGAAGGACACGTGCATAAGGGAAGCTTCACAAATGAAGACAACAATAAATGCAAGACTATTTATTAGCAGAAGCTGTGCCACAAGACTAAAATTTTTATGTAGATGCTAAATTGCAATTAAAAAAGACATCAATGACGGAGGTAAAAGCGGCACGTAGTCGAAAATGATAGTGGCAACTGAATAAGATGAAATAAAAAAAGCTCAATAACACAAATTGTGAATGCAGCTAGACAGTTACTCGTGTAAGTCAACTATAGCAATACGAACTGCTTTTTAAAAAAAACTAAACAGAAGCGCATCGCGAATTTATTGAAAAAACCGAGGCTGTCCCATAGTCTGTAATAAAGTACAGCAAGAGAGGGAAGATGAAAATGCCATTTAAAGCTATGGAATTGAATCTAAATCAAAGCATATTGCAGAATTGCAAATATACATGGACGAACAAGTGGGGGATTGTCAAACACAAAACAGACAATAAGGGAGAGAACAACCCAGAGCAACCTAACCACGCGCATTTGATGACACTGGCTATATTTTGATCCATTCTAACACGAAATGAGTGCAATACGAGGGAATGTTCTAGCGTAAATGCATGCCATGTTTGCAATAGCATAAGTGATCTAAATAAAAACAAAATTGGAAAACAAATGCTGGTTAGATGTTGTTTTGGATGCGCTTGTAGAATTTGGTGAATTTTTGCTTTTGGGACAAATGAAAATGCATTTAACCGTTTGAGTGCAACATTCTTACAACAATAAGTTTTCTTACTTTGGCATTTTGATTGTACGGACAATTCCATCGGACATCAGTCTTCTGCCGTATTACTGGAGTCCCAGTATTTGGAGGATTTTTGAACGGTTTTATGTGATATTATGTAATCCAAAACAAGGGCTGTATTCCGTTTGATCCATCGTGCATTTCTTGTACTTGTGGAGTATATTGCGAATTTTTGGGACGTGGAATTGTTGCTATCCACGAGGTTTCGCACGAAATCGTTGCCAACATTGTAATTAATGGAACCCTCAAGCGCGGTGTTCACCGCACTCGCTGCCTATGAGGCTTGGTCGAGTATCTTATATCACGAATGAAAAATTAAGACTTTTTATCAAAATCCACTTTTTTCTTGGGAGATAATTTGCCTCACTGAATTTGGACTGAACACAGTTCTCAGGTTGTTTAAGTTTACATACCGTTTTTAAACCGGTTCTTATGAAAACGTGATCGGCACTGTAGAGTTCTGAGATTGCCTTGAAGGTAAGGATAGCATAACACTAGGGTAGAATATATATATCCAGCAAACAGAGTCATCAGGGCACCTGTTATGGCCCAGATGCCAACCCTCATGTGGATATGGTTACTCAATTGACCATAACCCAAACTGGCAGTTAAACAAACAACGTGTTACAAGCATGAATTGAACTTAATTGTTTAAAAATTAGCGAATTTTCATTCTATTGGTCATTTCGAGTCGTTTAGGTGGGTGTAGCTTTAGCGAAGGAGGTACAGTAATGATGGGATTTTTTCAGGCCAACGTATGACATGTGCTCCTGTGTCGTTTTAGCTGATACACTTCTTCAAGTCAATTATTGTGGGCCGTAATTTCATTGACACAATCGACGAAGGCAAGTGCATCCGCTTCTATAATTCTGTTGCGCTAGCTTCGGATTTTGGTCAGTTACACAATTACAGCTTTAGTCGTTCACGCGCACACAATTACTCCGTTTTCTGTTTACCTTTAAATCCACTGTTTATATTCAAAATGTGTTTGCTCGATTGATAATAAGTGAGCTCTCAAAAAACCTCGTTTCTGCGTTCAAATACCGGTGTCAAGGTGCACCCCTCAATACCTGTAAATTAAGCGCGCGGATGAGATTGTCACTAGTTTTAAGATCAATTATGGATAGAAAATCCTTTGAAATGGCTGTGCTGAATTCATCATCTTTGCAATCCTGGAACTCAGCAATTATTCCTGTATCTGAATATAAACCAAAACGGCGAAAGGATGGTGAGAAATGCATGCATTTAGGACGAACAACTGCAAGACTATTAATTGGCAAATGAGGCGCCTTACGTCGTCGCGATTTGTTCAGGAACAGCTTGGTGTGCACCTTGGGTGTGGTTGAAAACGTCTCTTTTCGATTTGTGATGTATCTTACTTGCAAATTTTTTTAGGAAAAGCACTGTTACGTAGAATTGTAGGACCTAATCTCTTGGCACTGCCCCTATGATCACAAGTCAAGCTCTAGGATCAATTGTTAGCCTAGCTTGGTTGAATAAATTATATCAGATACCAATGCAAACTCACAAGTAACTTAGCAAATGGCAATACTTGAAATAATCTCTACGAGCACGACATGATTGTTAGCAACATCGACTTCGAAGCCGTAAACATTACGATGCATTAAACTTCAAGGGTTAATTTAGGGTTTAAGGAAAAATATCTACCTTAGCGTTATTTATCAGTAGGCCACATCTTGCGGAGACTTTACAACTATTTCGGCATGTCATCATCAGTGCGCTAAAATAGCTAGAGATTGCTCGAGCAGAAGAAAAATTAGGGCGTCTATACACATCGGATAAATTAAATGAGGGTTGAACCCCAATTGGCACTAACTGCTGATACTGATTGCATGGACAGAATAGGCCTGAACTGCAGGACTCATTCCACCACGAGAGCAACGAGTGTCACACTTCATTTCTCGGTGTCCGATTACTGAGATTCAGCCATGCCAGAAACCCTCTGCTGTTGTATAACGTCGGAGACCATTTCCCCATCTATGTGTGAATGTGAAGATTAAATATGCACGAGAGCTAACGAGGGTTACCCAATTGAACTTTGCGCCCCATTGAAAAAGCTGCCTTCTGATGAACACTACATGAATGCGAGAGAAAGCTGAAGGCGCAGACAGTCATTCATTCGACTAAACTACTCTCCCTCAAGGCTATGAGACATGAGTCACCGGAATCACAATTCAATTGCCCTCGGTAAACGACCTAACCTCTCACACAATACCTATTTTCTGGCACCTTGCCAAGAAAACCTAACATTTGAAATTTTACTTAACATTAACTGACACAACTTGACCCTTTACACCGCAAAGTGAAATTCTTTCATCACTGCAACAATCATGTGCATACATGAAATAGAACGGCGCCACCACTTTATGCATTTGCAATGCAGTTCGAGGATCTAGAAGATATCGAATTGCATAAGCTTGCGCTCAATAGCATAGAGTAGTCAATACGCTGAAATTCAAATTATTTAAAACACAACTTGTTTAAGTGGGCTGCGTCAAGTTTTCAGGTCCTAGCCCTAGTAACAAGGTTAGAGCCCGGAATAAGGTAGATTAACCAAAAAACATTAGCGACGTAAACCAAATATCTCTCATTCCAAAAACGAAGCTGAAATATGAGTAAGAAAATTTGCATTTTGTCCTAAGGAATATACAGTTAGTAGCACTATCACTAGAAAACTAGAATTGAGAAGTTTACAATCCCTTGTTGTAATAGACAACTTTTGGTACAGGTTTGTCGCCAATGTCTTCGATGATCTTCTCCTGAAGATCCTTCTCCAGTTTAGTGAATGGTATTGAGCTGATTTGGGGGAAGAGAGCGCAGCACATGGGTGTCGTGAAGGTGAGGCTAGAAAAAAGATCAAACCAAGTTTCAAGTTCTTTTCAAATAACTATCAAGAATCAATTTTCGGTGGAATTCTGGCCCATAACGCTTTCACTTTATGATTCGATAAGTAGGTAGCATGGACCATAAGGATTACCACAGAACAATTTAACAAGCCAGTGTGAAACCAAAACGATGGATTAAGCAAAGCAGGATATATAACAGAGGCACTCAAAGAAGTAATCCAACTAAGTCGCAGTTAATTAATAGCGACCACACCCTAACTTGGCGCCGTGCGCAAGTCAGACGCAGCTCAACTCTGCCATACGAGGAGCTTTGTGTAGACAAAAATGGTGCAGTTATTCAATTAAAAGAAATGATGCAAACGAAATTCCCTCCTTTACATGGAATAGCTTACCTGCGCATGGCAAAAGTGTAAACTTAAGAGTTTATTAATAATGTGCTTACAAAATACCGCAAAGAAAAACTTGGAGAGGAGCACTAATCCAAGGATAGCGGCGCAGAATACCTCGGCGTTCCAGAGCATCCATCAAAAACGGTGGAAGGACTTAATGAATAATAGTAAGTTATAAATAAGTAAATCTGACCAAATTCTTTACAAATGGATCAAAAATTTTGAGGTGGTTTAAATAAAACAGCTGGAAGTTCGGTTTAGCCTGACAGCTAGCTCTTACAAGAGTAAACAATCATCCAAGCTGTGACAAAATTTTCTAAACGTCGGGCATAAAGTTAAAGGAAATACCTTCCAACACTAATAGTTCGATGAAAATGTTTATGCTAAGATGGACCAAATTATCAAAGTGCAACATTACAGCCACTGCAGTCATGTTTGGTATGTGTAGTAAATGATAAACTACGATTTGGTTGTCAGTTGTCGACAACACCTGGCAAAACATAAGGGATAATTTCATTCCAAAAGTAGATACCAGCAAAGAGAAAAGGAGGGTGGACTTACCCATGCCAGGAGAGGCCATGAGAACTCGAGAAAGAGTAACTTGAGCGATAGCGACGCGAGCGGTGCGAACCGATTTGCCCATTTTCTTGCCGTCCTCATCAGTCACGTCAATGCCAGAGCTCAGTTCTCCGCTGCGCATGCAGGGGATGTTAATACAGTTGGCCACCGCCACTGCCGCGTAAGGCACCAGACGACCAACCACTGGTGGGAATCGCTATGACAAATAAATAAACTGCAAAGTGAAATTCACTTATTTTATAGTACAAACATTAAGGAGACATACTTTTCTTTCAGCAACATGTGCTCAGAAAGCTGATATTTCAAATATGCAAATGACATCTTGTAATTGCGAAACTTATTGCCCAACACAAACTGGTCATATTAATGTTAAGACGGAGACAAATCAAGGCAGATGAAAAAAATAAAGAATGAATACCGAGACTCATAAAAATATGGGCAACACGCACATGGACAGCAAATAGTCGACGTTGGCTGTATCGTTCTCTACGATGAAAATCAATATCTGTTGACAGTATGCACATCTCATCCAACATGTCTCACAGCATTGTTAATTATTAAATGGGGTAAAAAAAATTACCCAGACTTGCTTATTAATTGCCAGTGCACTTGTAACCGCACCCGCGGTAGCTAACACGTATGAGACTCCCAACCGGCTAAAATAAACGCCATAATAGTAATGTCTGTGTGTGTAAAAGAGGTTCTAGCACAAACGTTTACATACGTTGAAGAAATTGGGGCATCGCCGCTCCGATTGGTGTAGTTCACAATAGCGTTAAAGGACTGGTTAAACCATTGCCAGAAAATAACTGCTGCAGGAGACCTTAAAAGTATGAACAAATTGGTCAACTTAATCACAAAGTAAAGCAGAGGTATTAGGCATTTGAATTAAAAGAAACCTTAAGCAAAAAAAAACACGAAATGTAACATTTAGACAAAATCATATTAATTTCGAGGGCATTTCGGTACCAAAATTATCCAAGGTAGCATTATTTGAAACAGAAGAGTTCAGTTGGTATAAAGGAAAATACTTGTAGAAGGTAAGAAGAAATCCAGTGATAGTCATATTTCCAGGAACTTGAAAGGCCATACGACCAAGAATAAACATTTTTTCACCAGTGTCAGGGTGGAATGCTGAATCGTAAGTTTGCTTTGCTTTCCACAGCTGATCTTCAGTCAAACCAGGGATCCGCTCCCCAGCCTTATACTTTTGGACAATTGTCTTTGCTTCATCCAACTGTTTACTTGTCTTCAAGCAATTTAGAGGATTGGTGGTGATAAAAAAGTGTTTTGCACGACCAATATATGTAGATTGGTCATAGCGAGGTTTGTCTATGTTTATCCCCAATGGAACCTAGACCACCATCATAAACGAGAATCATGAGAGAAAACGATAAAATGGCTCGGAATACAAAAATTTATGTGAAAATATGGCGGCATTAAAGTGGATCGTTTACTCAAAAACCATAAAAACACAATAAAGACTGGTAATGGCCAAGGCAATCCCTCAAATGATATTGTTGCAAGTTTTAGGGCAATCAAACACTTAATCAAGCTGGGCGAAATGTCAAACCAGCTGGCAACTGCTCTTGAAGGCAATAAAATCCAGAGAGAAAAAACCAATACGTGCCTCGGACATAGCCTCTCGATTGACTAATTTGTTACCCTAAGGCAAATTTTATATAATGAGCTTGATGCGTTAAAACAAAGTAAGTTTGAAAGCTAATAGTGTATGCAAAACGCAAAATCGCTTTTAAATTTTAACAGAACTGATATTTGCCTGCATAGTTAAAGGATTTGTTAAGGACGGATTATTATGTGGCCGAAGTTCAAAAGAATGGCGAATTTTTGGGCTTCGATAAAACTATGCGGTGCTTAATGTGTATATTCTCCTCTTGGCAGTAGAAGTTTTGGTCAATATTTTGACAGGCAATCTCAGTGGGTGCATATAGGCAATCCCTTCCATTCTGGATACCTTGATTTGGACAGCTTTATTATTAGCACAGGAGGTATATGGTGAGGAGACCAAGGAAGCGGAAACGAGGATTGTTGCAACTGTTTAACATTTAACATGAGTGATACAGTGCATGTCTCATCTCATGTATAAGGGCGGAGACATTGACTCCAATTCTATTTCTCCTATTTTGTGTCGTTCTCTGTTTCACCTTTAATCAATTTCCCATGACAGTCATCAAAGCGCAAGCAGTGCTGTAGCAAAAAATATTCTGAGGCGACCGCGCCAGTCAGTGAACTTCCATGCTACTGGGGCAATAAATGACCAAAACGTCTCTGGTCCTTCTTGACCATTTTTTGAGTTGCTGGATTTCTTTTGTATGGAGGTTAGACTCATAGATGCAGGGATTCGCCGGGTACTAAGCGTTTCCATAGCTAGTGGTAGAAGCACTGACCTGAAAGCTAAGTTCAGAACAGTTTTGAAAAATGAAATTGCTCTGCTTCTCTATGCACCAATTTCTTTTTTTACATCCTAACTACACCTACCTGGATTTTTAACAAGTCATTGAAGAAGTGGAGGAAGCATTACAAGTCCTCAAAACTGATGACTGAAATCAGGAACAGCAGCCAGCTTTATGAAATGCTTCACTAATGGCGCCATAATAGAGTGTTCGCGGAGTCTCGCTGTCATTTTCAACTCTTCTCTCAGGAGTAGTGGCTGTCTCTCCCACCTATGGCATGTTCGTTCCATCCTCTAATGTTTGCCACCTAGCAAAAGTAATCGCAATGCGTGTTTCGAGGGTTTGCTCCGCTTTCTGCTTCTACTAGTTTAGCCTCCTTAGGCTTTGTTCCACTTTTGCAGTGGTAATAAAAATTCACCACTTTACATGGAACGAGCATCGATGTGCCCTTTTGAAGGCAAATGAAGGCATAAAACTTAAGCGGAACATATATTTTCAGAGAAAAGGAAGGACTGAGGCTACTGGCATGTTCCAGCGATCAGTTCACTCGGCGGTCAATATAGTTTATTATTTGCTTACAGTCTTCGTATTCTTTAACTGCGTCTGTGGATATGCGGTCCTTCACCGTAACTTCATGCACGTTTGCACCTGATAAGTCGGTAGCCATACCTTAACTACAAAAACTGAATAGCTTTTTTCATGACCATAAAGTTAACTATCGGAAAGACACGTAGAATCGTACAAGCAGAAAGATAATTGCTTAAATTCACTTTTTCATGTTTTTTTGGAGACGGTAGTAATCTTGCATCTGTTCCCATCAATCGAAAGACAATCGCCTTGGCATTGCTTCGAAATACATGTCGGCTGATGATTTAGTAGATTGTATTCACGCCACGAGCTTCATCTCATGCCTTCAGTTATTCAGCGAAACTAACCGAGGTTTTGCGCTCGTTGGCTATTGGCACGTTGGGTTTGCAATTTAACTTCATGTTTTGCGTGTGGATCGCTGGAAGCAGGCAACACTTACAATTATCCATTCTGTCTGTGTAACGCCTCACGTGGTCAGACTTCTCATTTCTTTGGATAAGTGAACACCCGGCACTCCCTTAACTGGATATCTGCTTCTGAACTTATGCTGACTGCCAAAGTCCAATTTTAACTACCACAGCTACACGCTATCTGAACAACCATTTATTATAACACACATGAAAAATCCGGTCGTATATTTCGTTTCGGTTGCCATGTTGTACACCCTTTTGTTAATAAAACTGCATAAGTCCATTGACGTTTTAAGCTGTGTAGCACCCAGTGCTAATTGCTTTGACCCTTTAGACGATCTGTGGTTGGTCCCACCTCATTGAATAATGACGAATTCTAAACACATCACTACCGCATTCGCTGCAGTATTTTAATCAGCGCCTATTTACAAGTTTGTCGAGTAACCCTTGGAACAATGATTGGATGTGTATCCAATTATGGCCGTGTCAGAGCAGATGCCATATGGCGATCGAAGCAAAACGGACCAACTACCCCGCTTACCCAAGAAGGAACTGAACTCGGTAAAGTGATTTACCACTCAAGCGCTTATGTCACGTCATTTGCTTTCACCGCCTTTCCACATCGACTTGACGGTGCTTACTGGGGTATCCCGGACAGGTGGACTTATCTGCAGTTAAACTCACAAACACAACCCACTTTGTGTTCTCTTAATTCCAGTGCAATGACTTGCAGAGTACCCTATCAACCTGTTATACATGCAACAAATGCAAGGCGCGTTCTTTTCCGTAGGTAGGAGATTCAAGTCCCAGAAGCTACTCCTTACTTCCTATCAACTCAGAGTGCATTAGCCATCTTCCGTTCGAGGTAGTGCGATCCCTTCTGTATGTTCTAATTGCTACTTTTCGCACACTGACCAGTGCTATGGCAGTGGCTTGCGTTGGCAAGGCAGCAGTAGGTCACGTCTGCCGCCATCGCCTCAGGATAAATGCATGCGGGTGGCAACGAGCTAGCCGCCACTGAGCTCGCCGCTATCGCTGTCACTGTTGTTACTTACTCTTCACCTCGCCGATAGGCCCTGCTAAGAGCAAACCTACCTTTTGCTTTGAGACTCGGTGATTCCCTGCTTATATGGTTAGTGATAATAATGAGACTTTTGTAAAGTGCAGTCCAGAATAACCTGTTAAATGCACTTGGGACAACAGAAGTGGCGTAGAGCACTACTTGTAAAATAGTAAATTTGGGAGGGTTGCACAGCCAGTGAACAAAGAGAGAGATGACCCTTATATTCTGAACCAATTTTTCACATTCCTCCTTGGTTCACATTAGACTGGCCAAGTACTGCGGGACTCAGCATTCTCATCACTATTCTATGCAGACTAGGATATGGTAGGTACTATTCCGACACATGAATGAGTAGCCACTTGGTTAATAAACGGAATGATTTGAGTTCCAAGTCTTCGTGCGCAAGAATTAATAAGGCCCCTGCAATGCTCACACTACAACGATTTCATAACAGGAAACATCGTATGCGACGAGTTGGCGCTAAGACCGGTCGCAAACACAAAACACGCTTTTCTCGAAACAAACAAGTTTAGTAAAAAAATATGCAGGGTTATTCATGGTGGAATAGTAGCTCCAAGAACCCCTCCAACTTGGGCCGACAGCGGTACACCGAAGTCATTGAAGGTCGATTGCGGATCCCCCACGCTGCTGTTACCCCCAACACTCTCCAGACGAATGTTTTGAGAGGCCACTGCGCCAGCCTCCTTGCCCAACCGCCACCTTCTTTGCTGTTCATCAACCAGAACTGCCTCAATGGTAAGTCGACACACTTCGGCTTTGGAGGGCAGGTTCAAACAAAACTCCCCTGTGAAGAAATCCCCTGTAACAGGGAGGAGTTTCGTGCCTAAAACCTCGCGCGACTTGCATTTATTAGTCTGATGGCGGTGAAGGGTGAGAATTAGACTCACTCCAGCTACTGCTCGTAGAGGTTTGTGCCGGCATCTCGTTTGCTTTTGTGTCACAACACCCATCACCTGGAGCACATGAGAGGCGCCCAGAGGCAATGTGAGAGGGTCACCATTATTGGTAGATGGAATAAGAACTAGACATATCTGAGTGAATTGTTTTCGGACGAAAAAGAACGCAGGCAGACTGGAAGGTGTCATGGACACCAAAAGCGTTACCATGTTGATTAAAAGTTGTGGAGAAGGAGGTGTGACAGAGAGGCGACGACGCAAGACTGCTACCACTGTTTCAAGGCTATCATGAAATGGTATTGAGAACGAATCCTTTGGATCAGCGCATACGGGTATCTCGTCTCCTCTACAACGGCATTACTTTTCAATTTTTATTTGATTATAGCTGTTGAGTAAATAACGGTGTGTCAATTTCTTCCCATCGATAAATATTATTTGAATCAAAATTTAAAGCAGGGATCGAAAATTAAGCAAATAAGCATGACCTGAAACAACGACTGACAAGGTATTTCTCACTGCAATGCGAACTGTAAACGGATGTTTCTAGCATTGTAATGTGATGCTGAGAAATTATTAGGAAGTTACGAACAAATCCAAATCGAACGCAACAAAAAAATGCAACGAAGAAATTACTCACGTTGTGCCAGTTCCGCATTCTTCCAAGGCTTGGATGAAAACACGGATGAGGTCCGATATGCTGAATACATTTACGTCAAGTTAGTAACAAAAATCAAGGTCAATAAAACTAGCATTTAAATAAAAGCTACAGCGAAAAAAGCAAAGTCCAACTACGTTGTAGGAACAAAACCTTATCGAAAAACCTAGGAGAAACGTTGTCCGATGGCCCTGCGGTCATGTAAGAGGACATTCAATTAGAGTGCCAAAGTGAATTCCAAGGAAAAATGCATAGACTATTTGCGAAAAGACATTGATTTAAAAAATGAGAAGGGGAATTACAAAAGAAATTTGGCAAAGGATACTCATTTAGATGGCGCAGCGTGGAAGGATCAGCATCCACGCATTGCTGGATGAGAGCAGACACCCTTTCGTCCAAATTTTTCCACATCGACAGTAAGGAACCTAGCTAAAGATAAAATGGGATATTGTTGCGATCTATTGACCTTGCAATAGCGCCACCAGTCTGGCTAAACATAGTAGAAACGAAATGCAGCTAAGCGTGCTCAAATCATAACCTAATTGAATGTTGTGCCAATTGCGCGGCATGTAGATATCGCTAACAGCCCGTAAAAAGGGCGCAGACGGCAGAACTTACAAACCGCAGAGGGCGGGTTTCAGCTAAATGAACATCCTCGGGTTTGGGAAAGTTCATCTGGCGTAGATGCCGCCACCGGACGCAGAGGCCAGAGGGCGAATAAGCGCCTGCCTGAAAGGCTTCGTCACACATTCGACCAAGGCATGCCAGCAGTTCAGCGCGTATCTCCGTGTAGGCCGTTTGGAAACGATGTACAGTTTGCCCATCTGCCGCCTAACAACTCACGAATACGCACTAGTGCTACACTTGAGGGACTGAATTACGCAATGCATGTCTCCAACCCTAATCACCTCAGCAAACTGACGCTAAGAAAATGTCAACGCGTACCAGGAATAAATGATGTGCCTCCAATAGGGCATTAGATGCGGTGCTTATTGCTGAAGAGAGCCTCGGCACCCAATTACCACTCTGGGGTAGATCACAAGCAGCATCATAGAGGTCAGCTTGAGCGCGATTAAACCTAGCTAGGCCACGAAGCCAGTACGTGTTCTTCAAAGTAATGGCCTAAAACAAGGGCACAACATTTGAATGGAAAAACCAAAATGAGTGAAAAAAACCACATAGGGCCTATTCAACCCTCAATAAACTGATTGTATGAGATGCGTGACAAAGGAAATGTTTTTAGACTCGCAGGAAGCAGAGCACCTATTGACAAAATCAAATAGAAAAAAAATAAAGTTTTGCAACACGACCAATACTTAATTTCAAGATGCAAAGAGGGCGCGATTACAGCCGCTAGCCGAAGTTCGGTTAGTAGAACGTAACTGAAAATTTAAGTAAAAAAGGATATTATTTCCGAAAAATCGTCTTTCAACACCCCAAAAATTTCGCAGAGCACATAACCTGCTAATGATGGTATAGTTAAAAACCAGATGGAAATTAAGATAATACTACCGAAATTTTCCTTACCAACGAAGCTAGTTGTTCGAACAGATCAGCAGCGAAACGTGGCTGTCTGTACAAGCTAGCCTTACATGCGAGCTGATAGACAATCCATGGATCCAATGCAATCGACTTCACTTTGTGATCGACCGCATGGGCACTATCGATAGCTTGAGCCAGAGTCGTAAGGAGATCAAACTGCTGTTCCTTCAGCAAAGGACATCCATTAGCTACTGTGAAGACGAGAACGCAGACCTGGAGAAGATTATCGGAAGTGTCCTTGGGAGAGAGGGGCGTACAGGTGGCCTTCAATTGTCCCAAGAGGACCGGTAACTCAGGCAGCCAGAGAAGATTGGTAACACAAACACGACCAAGGAATTGACATAACAGAGCCATCCGGGAATCACCGCCTAAAGAGAAGTCCAAGTCAAGTTATAAGCTTCTGCAAGGGCCATACACATAGAAAGGATCAAAATTTCGGTTTTGGAGGGTAAGGGAAAACGTGGCCTGGGAGGAGCTGGCAAACACACTTCGTCATCAAATTATGTGAAGGGTAATTCATGCGACTGAAAGTACTGGGTACAGTAATTCACTACCAAAGTTTAACAAAACAGGAAATAAATGGGATGTATTGTTGAAGACTATTAACGAACTTACTGCGTACGCAAGGACATTTAACTGAAACGTTAAGAAGACGCGGTACAAATGGACCACGCTCAATAGGTATTTGAAAAATGACAAAATATGTAAAACAAGGCATGCCGCCATAAATGGGCTAAAAGATGAAAAAACTTACTCATACGAACTTCTTTAAAGAATTCAATACGATCGATGATGCTGATAAAGGAGGGGAAGGTTTCGATGAACTTCAGGAGTTCGAAATAAAGAAGCTGAAAGTTCAGTACGATGGGGATTATGCTGATAAATGATAATGAAATTAAAGGCATTACAAGCAAGCAATGAGTGCATACCTTAAGTGCAAGAAAAGGAGGCCCAGAATCACTGAGTATCCAGGATCGGGTACGGTCAGATTGTTCGTTCACTTGATTTACCGGAGCGAGAGATGCAACGAGCATTGAGGCAACGAATTCCACATTAAAAGTCTCATCAACTTTGCCACAGCGGGCAAGCTTACAAGCCAATGCGAGAGCGTTTGGTAAAAGCGAAGATGACGGAGACAGCTCACTAGTAAGGGCCTGTGTCAGGCACGCACTAACGCTAATACCGTCTGTAAAGTTTCGTACAATGAACTGTTAGGAACATAATGAATCAACTATTTGAAAGACTTAAGAAGATACCGCATAGAAGCGAAATGCGTAACAAAGTGTTGGCAAATATTTCCTAGCGTAAAATGGGCGCGACAGACTGCCATGCTGCGCATTGAAGGAAAAATACCAAAATGTAGTACATGAATGAGATAGATTCTGAACAAAGGGAACAATGTAAATACTAGCAGAGAAAATGGATAACTTTACCTGATTCCTTAGCATCGCCATAAAGTACATTAAAGTTGACAGACGAAGTTAAACGATAAAATATCGTGAGAATTACTTCTTTCTCCTCATCTGTAGTATAAACGTTAGAAAAGATTCTGCATAAACACTAAAAGAAAAAAGAGAGGTAGGGATAAAAGTGCTAAGTCTCCCCAAAATTTCTGATACTTACCGAAATATGGAATGCAGTCCACTGGTTTGGTAGCTTGTTCGCTAGGCTTGTCAAATTGGAGAGAAGGTTTGCTCTCACATCGTTATCTACACTAGAGTCAAAAAGCCTTAAAACAAGTTCTATCTAAAAAAAGAAAAAAACTTAGCGTATCCCATCAATCCATAGCGTATTTGAAAAAAGAATAAATGGGATGATCGGATGACAAAAGGGAAAGAATCATCAGACCTTACAATTCTACAAAGCTTACATGACTAGAAGTGCAAACGGGAGAATGGATTTCCAGCTTTGTCAAAGTGTCACATATGACTGTCACAAATCTGGCGATATTATGAGACTTAAGAAGACCCTTCAAACAATTGCGCATCTATGAATCCAATGTGGAAAGGGAATGGACAAACTTCGGGAAGAAAGGTCATATCATGGTAGGCGTACTCGCAAAGAGGTATCAGCTTCAATTTAACATCAGTGGCAGTAGTTAACTTCTTTAACAAATCACATAGGATAGGGCATAAGCTTATGGCGAATGTCCTTAAACAGAAATCCGAGAAATAATTCCAACGTACTTTGATATAGAAGCAAGATCATAAGCGGTCGAAACGGCGGCATTTAACTCAACTTCGTAATGCGACTCAAGCCTGGATATGACGATATGGTGAACGCTTATATTGTCCTTTACAATACCACTCAGTACTCCAAAGAGGCTGACAATGGAAACAGGAAAACTCATACCTCAAATTTAAAGCTCTAGTGTTTGGATCACTGCTGCCATCGAGTGGGATGAGCTTCTGCACAATGTCATCAAATACAGTTAGCTTAAGCAACTGGTAGCGACACTCGGTGCATGATTGCAATATGCACATTCGTATAGAATTGTTTCTAAAGAGGTAAATCAAGCCCACTTCAAACGAACCCGCTGCAAAAAAGTTCGGTAATTTTTAGGAATAGGGAGTTAATTACAACAGGAAATGGATAACGTTCAAAAAAGCGCGGAAATTCAACAACTGCTTTGCACTGCTCGCCAAGAATGTTCGAAGATAACCCTACAAGAAATATCCGGCTTCCATGATCAAACCTTTATTTATTTCCATTATCTGAATAGAAACTTCCTGACTGATCTCCGTTCCATCCCCCATCCCAACCAATCAGACCCAAGGAGAAGAGAATCGGCCGCCAAAATTAAGTACAGTAAAAGTAGCGCTTGTAATTATGCAACTAAGGTCATAATTAGGCAGCTTAGCATCATCAGAGTGTGAAAGAACGGAAGATTAACGTACTTTGAGACCATAATCCAAAATTTAGCAGTGCATATACATATTACGTCAGAATTTATCTTAAATAGACCAAAGTGGGTCTGTCTATTTTACGGTAATTTAAAACCCCAAGACAAAATGGGAAAAATTTCACACATTAGAGCCTATTAACTTATCAAATTCCGCCAAATTTTTTAAAAGACATCTGTTTTTGAAGCTCTTTTAAACATTTAAGTGGTATAGGGGTAACTGGGATCGTCATGAAATAATTTCTTAAGATAGGCGAAAATCCAAAACAAATATTTGCTAAACTAATCAGCGTAAATGCAATTAATCGGTAATTTGTCAAACGTTTTTATCTTTTAGCACCTTTACAAGTATTTAATGGTGTATAAACTACTACTCGAGCACAAATCGACCTCACCTTGTTTATATCTGCTACTTATTTTGCTGGAGGTTTGGGTGTCCGCGCTGAATTTCTTGGGGTACTCGGGATGGGTCGTGCGTGCGCCGAGTGTCTGCGAATGGTTCTCGTTATCTATAATTTTATTCTCGTGGTGGGTAATCTGAGATTTTTTGGAATCCCTTGTCTTTATGTTATGCGATTGTCCCAGTTTGAGTTTGTCTTTCTCTAATCCCATATTTTCTTCACTACGTATACTACGCAATCAGTCATTGATGCGCTACATCTAATCCACGTGAGTGGCACTAAACCCCTTTTAACTGCCTTTAACCAGCACTTTCACCGTTCGTGTTTTCAGTCCTGCTCTGCAATTTGACCAGCGGCTTTAAATACCCTTTGGGACGTTATGTTCTCTTTTTGTATGATGTGATGTAATCGGATTTCAGGTTACTGGATTACATCCCATTTATAGTCGATGTGCCATTTACTATTGTTCTTTCATAGGAAGTAAACAATTTGACGCAATAGTACAATGTCTGCATTTCTTTATTTTTTGGCTACATTTTGGAATTTGTCACTGTACCTGTAGCCACGTACGGACTCCATTTTTAAATGCGTGCTATGTGTTCGACTAAAGTTTTTTTGCGTTTATTTACCTTTGAAATTGGTGGAACGAATGCAAGTGTTGTGGTTGGACTTATATTCTTTTTGATAGCATCACATGAGTATAAATCAACCGGATGGTCTGGGTTATATTACACCCTCGTCTGCTTCGTTCTATTTGTATAACCTTTTTGTGTGGTTACATTCTGATTCACCTTGCTGTAGGCCTTAGCAGTTAAAATCGCTGTGTTCTTGCGCTCCCCCTCAAGCTAATTATAACAAAGCTAACGCATGTTTCTTTTTGACAATAATTGTCCTCAACCTCACGATATTCCAATGTCCACATGGATTTACCAAGCTATGCAACTTTGTAGCTGCGTGTTCGCGTTTTTCCATTTATTCAGAAGTACGACAACACGTTAATCTTGGTTGTATCAAATAAATTTAAGAATGTGAATCCTATTTTTGACCTTTTGCACCGCCCCTGCCTAGGATGGGCGATGAGTCATCGCACTCCATTTGCTACACCCAATGCTTCCGACTCCCGGGTTTGTGTTGTTATACGCCCATCCTGGGCGCAATTTCGCACCAGTGTTCACTGTATCGGTTGTTTTGTTCGAACAAACAGGTAAATGGCCTGGGTGGGAAAGCTTATAATTACTTTGGCAACGAAAATTCGGACGTATGGGCACTCTGGTGTCAGTTGATTATTAGATTTGACCGGAAGTGCATTCTTGCATGGACTGAAAGTTGGAATAATGCTGGTTAATCTGAATTAAGCCCAACCAAGATATTGCACTAAACTGTATTTTGCTAGTCCAGATCCCCTGATATATGCCCTGTACGAATGATGTTTTGAAACAAGTTGGGTTTTGTTTGGTCCTATCATTTTTGCGTGATAGTTTAATCAGTTTTCTGTGTTGATTCAGCTTAGTATGGAATGCCACCTTTATTTCTCGATAATGCATTCCTTATGACTTGTCGTGGATCGAGTGGGAAGTTTTGTTTGCAAGATGTGTTGAGGCAATATTTTAACACTGGATGGTGCTGAACAATGTTTTTTTGCTTGTGAAAGCCGATTCACTGAATGGATAATATCTTTAAGGCATTCATGACCATGACGAGTAACCGCACGGACGTTACTGTCAATTGGAGGTGCACTTCTGCTAAGCAAGATGCTGAAGGTACCTTGGCTACTTGTGGTCCGTGTAAAATTGATTATCTTCCTTTTAAGTGACGATAAAATTTGAAGAAACCTTCGTTTGTTACCAATCCTGGGCGCCTAGATTAGCATAGCGTAATCATTTTAGAGAACTCATTAGTTTAGCGGCAGTAAGATTTTTGACTTTCTTAATGAACTACACAACATCAGCAGGGTATTTTATGATGCAGCCAACATCGTTTTTTTTGGAATCTGTCGATCTACATTGGGATTAGGCATGCCTACACCATGCATTTGATTGATACTCGTATCACGCTTTCAATGCGCAGAACTGAGTGCGTTTGGGCCAAGTTCTAGTTTTTATGGTAACCATTTGATGAGTTAAATACGAACTTTGTCGTTTGCTTTTGGGTGTGTGTTCAGCTTATAGGACTGGTAATTCTGGGCTTCGCGGTATACGCCTACATAGAACCGGTGGCACAGGAGTTGATAGAGGTCTCCAACCGCCGCACCATCGCCACGGTGGTACTCTTCGTGCTGATGGGCCTGGGCTCGCTGACCCTCATAGTAGCGCTCTTTGGCTGTTGCGGAGCCTACCACGAGTCGCCCTGCCTCCTTGCCACCTACTTCATTTTTCTCATTATAATCTTCGCAGTCCAACTGTCCGGTGCCGCTGCCGGTTACTTCTACAAGGAAAAGGTTCGTTTACTCTGCTTTGCCCATTACGGTCCGCATTACCTTCATGTATGACTGTAAATTGGACAAGACCGTAGTTGCGCTCAGATCCCGGGCTTACTTACCCCATCTTTGCGCGTTGATGGAGGGAAATAGCAATTATTCGAGTGACCAAAGGCTTTCGTTTTACTCACATACACGTTTTCATTTAAAAGTAATCTTTGGTGTAATGGTTGGCATAATGTGGTCGACTGAATTTTGGATGTCTACCTTCTGCAACTATCGGAATTTCTTGTGCAATGACATTTTGAGGCTGTTATTCCGACTACTTTGGTGACTCCCATCATCTGGGCCAGAATGTCGCCACATGACCCTTATCAGGGCGACGACTTGTCACTCAGGTAGCCCCGCTTCTTCGGCTTCTCGCTTGGTTAAGGACACACTTAAAAATCAAGCCAACGGGAGTTTATGATTTAGCACATTTTAAACATCCACTTCGAGGGCGCGTTTACTTTAGCGTGCATGGTGGCACCGTTCCTTGTGGGACGCATTCTTGAGGTTCACCTTAACAATTTGCGACTACTATTTTTTGTAATGAAAATCCGACGCACTAAAAACTGTAAGAGAAACTGGGACAGTGTTATTTTAATTAATGTTTGCCCCCAACTGCCTAGAAATCTTATAGCACGCAATTGTACTATGGTGACAAGTCTAAGAAATGCGTAATATATGGAATTGACAGGGCGGACATTCTACAATTTAGGAATACAATACAACATCCGAAACTCCCTGAAGACGTCGTGGAGTGTGAGAGGTAAAGTTGGCTTTGCTGCTTGGAGGGATTGAAGCCAAGCCGTGGTGTAACATTTCTTGTAGACGTCCAAAATTAATTGTGTTGCAAGTCTCGTTGAATTGTCCATAGTTCTTGTAAAACATTTGCAAATTCCCAAAACATTCTTCACCAAAAGTGGAAAATGTAAAGGTGACTTTAATTTGGGCCTAGAATTTTCACGGTGCTATACAGATTGTAATCGTCGAATATGGGGTGTGACATTTTGTTAAATATGCCAACTATTTCACAATTTTTGTGCTTCGTCTAATTCATCAAGGATTTGCGTGCTAATACAGGGAGTGGATTGATGAATAGTCCAGTCCTACTCATCGCATCGGCACTAATTTTTTACCTAGCTATATGTAAAGTGAAAGTCGAATTCAAGTTTTATGAAGTGTTCCTACTTTGGTACCGAGTCAACGCAAAAGCTTCCAGTGTGGATAAGCACCACTTGGCAAAGATCTTTGGAAACAAACAAACGGCGGGGAGGTCTTCGGCTGCGTTGGTTTCAGGAATGATTGCATTGATTTCTATGTTTTTTTTACCTAAGGGAAAAACTTCGGCCTTTTCACCACACCTGCTCATTAAGAGGAGACGATTAGAACCTGAATTATTTCAGTAATTTGATGTCGTCTTAGTAATATTTAATTTGAAATAAAGATGATTAATTGTGTGTTAAACAGGTAGTCTGATGGCTCTTGCATCGGTTTGGATTCCTGTTCAGTCTTGGTTACAGCATATACCGTCTCGCCAGGTTCAAATTGCTGGTTATAGGTGGATCACTGTTTCAAAGCCTTACCAGCTATTGATTCCCCCTCCCGTGCTAGCTGAAAACTAGGACCTTCTGACGGGCAATAAAATCCACATTAGTCTAGAATGGTTAATCTTTTTAGACATATTTCGGCAAACCCCTCTCATTTTTCTTCTGTCCTTTTAATGAGTGGGAAATGGTCATGAATAGCATCCTTAAGGGATGCTCTAGGTGGCCCACTTCATGACACACTCAGGACCACATCTTAGCGACGGTGAAGCGTCGGGTTGACCTCATAGCCTACTCTTCTACGAGGGACGGGACAGAGACATTCATGGGGTTGCAAAAATGTGGAGGAAATGGGAGGAGAAGTGACTCGGTCACTGTACTTTTGGGTGAACCAACGGCCGACGCGGATCGATCGAGCAACCAAACGCATCTCCGCGCTCTCTCCATTTGCTAATACTCAAGTGGTGCCTGCTGCTATTGATTTCAGATATTTGAGAACACCGAGCGGCGGATGCGCGAGGGGGTGTTTGAGCACATGAAGCCCATACCTACAATGAATCGACAACCTGTGCTTATGAACGCAGTGCAGAAAGTGGCAAGTTTGTCTTTTCTCCTGGTCTCAAATAACACCTGAGATGCATATTTATTGGTAAAAATTTCACAAAATTATATGTTTCGACTCATTGAGACGCCTAGGCTGATCGCATTAATGTTCGATATGCTGATGGATTGGAATGGAATCGTGGCAGGTATTTTAGGATAGCGCAATTTTTTGAAAACTTTTTGCCGTTAGAATGGAGCAGGTTTCTACTTAGCTTTTACCAAGACAAAAACGTGTCCGCTTTAACCGAGGCTTGAGCATTAATCTAATTGATTTACGTTTGTGTTCATAATTTTAATGATTGATGTTTATTTTACTGCGTCCCGATGTATTCCCTTCTCGCTGTGCAGGGGCGCCGTAAAAGTGAAGCGCCTCATAATTTTTCATCAGATCTTACAGTTTGTTAAGACCCAACTAGTTTGCGACTGTTTTGCGTTCTTGTGCAACCCATTTTTGTGCAGAATAATGCCTAACGTGATCTGCCCATTTTCAAAATGTTCGTTTTAAGTCCCTATGTTATCCGTAAAGTCGGAAGGGCGATGAGCTCCACTTTTTGTGGTTTTAATCTCTCGACTGTGGTCTGAGTCACCCCTCATGGCTTCATGGATTACTGATTTGGAATTGACAGTTTTCCCCGAAGCACTTCAACCCTGCCGTTGGTTAGTTATTTTGTACTACTGTTTAATTAATGAGCCGGCATTCTCGTCCAATTTGTTGGCACAGTTTGAGATTATTTTGCAAAGTCGCAACACTAGGATAATTTTGTCAGTGATAGGCCTTTCGCTCTTGCACAATCCTTTCATAAAATCGACGAATGTGATGTGTCTATCATTTGCATATTTAGGTGAGGGGTAGCCATTAAAATAGGAAGCGTATATAGCCTTCCTCAGCTCCATATTTAGACTTGAGGTTTAATTTTGGGCTTAGGAAAAGGGAGTGTCGTGTTTAGACTGTGGCAGGTCTTTAAAGAAAGCCTAGAACATTGTCATTAATTTGCTTCATTCTTGGAGCACACTTTAGTGATCTGAGCCATAATTTATCTTCCCTTCACTGCTGCTAAAGTATATGAGAAAACAGCATTAAGGCCTCAAATCCCTCATTAACTCTGGGAATGCTACCGGCTTAATGTCTTGTCAATACTGTGCACCAAAAATTGGTCTTTTACTTGTCATAACGTTTACGGATATGGCAATAATTATTCTTTCACTGCAATTCTGTCACTGACATGCTCAATGACATCGTTACTATGCAAAAAGCATTTTTATAAAATTGCGCACCGTTTCACTAGGTTTGGCATTCTTTGCACCATTGAACTTGCCATGGATTTTAGAAAGCGTCTTCATATTTTATCAGCTTATGAAGTTATAAGACTATAAATCTCTAAACCTTCTTATCTTTTGCATTGTTATCTCTAAGCATCTTCTTTTCGAATTCTCTCATTTCTTTTAGAAATTCTCCTGTGATTTTTAGCATCACACTCATTTAATTATTCATGAGCCAAACGTTCTCTTCTTAATTGACGAATTAACAGTCTAAAAACTTTTTCCCACTGATTTACATGATTTTTCATGGATCACATCAATGCTAGAATCCCAAAATCATATGGACGTATAGCAAAATAGCATAAAAATGATTTAGTGGACGCCAAAGCCCACCTTTCCCCTTTCCGAGGCATGGCATTGCATTCTACTCGATCAAATCTCTGCTAGGCCGTGACAGTAGTCTAGTGATTGCACGTTTTTAGCCTCATTTATTAAGGCGTCTGATTTATTTGCTGATTATTTGGCCCTTTCCGTGTGGTACCCACATGATGCACGGCACGACGTTTCCGAATCTGGCCTGTTAGGAGTCGTTTTATGTTGTCACTTTCAAAAATGCCTGTGAGATAAAACATTCCAGTCGCTGGGCTGTGATTACCAAAACTGTGGTTTTTATTCTGCTGGTTATTTGCGCATGGCATTTTATTGAAATTTCCGACGAGTAGAAGTTATTTCAAGACACTACGTTGTTCTTAAATTGGACACTGAGGGCTTGTCACCTTTTTCTAAACAAGCATGGTTCAGGTCAATCGCCCTTCGGGGCCTAACGTGGGGGTCGGAAATTGCTGCCACGGCAGCCCTGCTGCGACCTGAAGTGTTTCTGCAAATGTCGCGGATGATTTGACTGAAGCAACTTGAAGCGTCAAAATAGGCTAATACCGATTACTAAATAATAATCTTTTTTTACTTTCCTTCATCTATCGAATTTAATCCGACGCTACGCATTGAAAGTAAAAGTGGCTTCAATGGAGGTTGACAGAGATTCTTGCTCAGACAGACCACGTTATATTGCACTCCATTTCTTTCAGTTTGAATGCTGTGGTGTGCAAGGTCCCAGCGATTATGACGGAAAGATACCTATGTCCTGTTGTATCGCCTCACGGAGCTCCTGTAACGCCGCGGAGTTTAGCGAAGACGAAATTTACACATATGTGAGTCGACGCACGAAAATTCCCTCTGTGGTGTATGGACGCGTGACCATTAAGCCGGAAAAAAACACCTAAACTCCTGCTGTTTTGCTTTATTTACCTGCCGGTTTTCAAATGCTTTCTGGTTGTAAACTCAAGATGCCTAAGAAAGTGAGTATAATCAGGGTAATTATCTTCATCGTTTCCACGAAGGCTTAAGTGAGGACAATAAATTAGAACCTTACCATACCATACTTTCCTCGGACAGCGGATGCATTTCTTCGACTGGTATTGGGTAGGTCTTTGCTTCCTTTTAGGGATGTCTGGACAAGTACAAGGAAGCTGGTGTCTCCTTCCTGCAAATCCTCTTCCTTGTTGTGTTTGCTATCTCCTTCTTCGAGGTAAGGCGGCTGCTACAAAAAATTAGCGGATCTTATGTCTAAACAACTCCTTTCAAATGACACGAGTCTGCCATTACAAATTCAAGGGAAGCGCCGCTACCTTATGTTTCTTACGAATTTTCTGTCTGAATGCAAAAATGTGCTCCATGGTTAATTTGAGGTCCTCCAAGCGTTCCAACTTGATTATTTATTGTGTAGCTAGAATATACTTACAATCTCTTTCGTTATCTTGCTCTTTGTTTCGTCAAAGTTTTATTAGAGTATCTTAACTGTTTGAACCTCTCTCAAACTCGTTGACACTTTCACGCCAAATTAGTCCCTCCGTTGGGAGAACCGTTAGTCTCTTATGTACACTTTCACGTGGCCCGAGTAAATGTTTTCTGAATGTTTACACATGCATGCAGTCATAAAACACTTGCATTGATGTGTGGGATCACTTCAGATTAATGTAAGGCTACTTCATTGTACGATGGTAGATTATTGCCAAAAGCCTATTTAAATATGCCTAAATAAAAGTGTCTTTGATGATTGAGGGACGCATTCGTCACTACATTATGAGCTTCGACTTTGGCCACCTTCGATTACCAGCCCTCCTATCTGTTTTGTAACTGTTTAAAAGCATGGACACTTTTTCGTTTGCTTTGCTATTAACCTTATGCCTACTTCTCTTATTTGAATTGAAGTGAACTCGTGTGCTTAAGTCAGTACAAGTTGTGGATCTAGCATCACTTCCGTCTAATTCATTGGACACATTCAGTGAGGCGTTGCTGTAGGTTCCGGACCTATGATCTCGATCCATCTTATCTCGTGCAATCGTGCGGCTGTTAAAAAGGCCTCGTTTTTCACCAACAATGACACCAAGATCAAATCGAGGAAATCAATAGTCATTTTAACACAAGTTTGTGGTCACTGCTGAGGTGATGATTAGTGAATCGTGGACGGTGATTGCAGACATGGGAAGTTTTCTCCGTAATTCCACACGTTATTTTCTACCCTGTGGGTTCGATCTGGCCTTGGGAATGAGATTTTAGCATCTCGGACCCACGAGTGCCCTGGGTTTAATCACGTGGATCAGTGTTGCACATCAACCAAATACGACCGCCGGCGCGCGTACATCTCCATCATAGTTTGCGCCCGTCTTCCGACACTTTCATTGATCGTCCACGCAATGACGTGTGAGCTTGGACCAATCAGGTTTCTAAAATTACTGTATGTAGCAGAAAGGCGAGACGCGCGCATCCCGTGCGCACGCGCCCAGATTTACTGTATTGGATCGAAGTTTAGGCGTCCACTTGTTTTGAAAGATTTTTTACATTGATTTTTATGTACTACCTTTTATCTTCTCATTCACTCTAGATATTTGGCCTCCTTTTCTCCATCATCATGTGCTGCATTGTACGAAAGTATACAGCGGATTACTACGAGGTGGACTATGCGCCCGCGTCGTAAACTCATCGGAATGAAATCACCTCCCCGTGAATACTTTCATATTTCTGAAGCTACTGACCTCACTCGCATGGAGTCTGTCGCCCCGAGCTACGTCAGAATTAAGCGTTCGCATTATAAGACCTTCACCAGCCTGCTCGTTCCCCCTCATTTTAGAAAGCATCATTATTATTTTTATCCATTTCTGTAAAACTACACACGCACTATACTGTATTGATGAGCAAATTCAAGCTTGTTCATACTTCTCCTTGCGCCAGTTCTGCATTAAAGATTGCATTCGAAAAGGTCTCGAATACAAGGCGTTATTTCGGTCCGAACTGATCCCCCCCCCGATTTTCTGTACTCTTTGTTGCTTTTTTCCAGTGCGATCCGATTGTATTTGAACTCTCAGTGAATGAGGCTTTTCCCGTGATGGGTGTCATTTGTGAATCAATAAATGACTTTGACTGTTTGGGTCTTTCCTTCAGTCTGAGTGATCCTCTTTCAGTATGTCGTGAAAAAAAAAAAACGCACTAGTTTTATTTTTATTTATTTTAACGCCTTCTCGCCTTTTGTGTGTCGGAAATGATTGCTCGCCTTCAATCTTTTTGATAAGCAGTGTGCCAGGCTTTCCTATGGAAAGCAATGTGGGCCTTAAATATGCGGTTTTCGCTGATACCTCTTCCTTCGGATAGGCTGTTGTGCATGAGGATCCCTTTGCCTCAACCTGTACCCAGTGCGAGCCCTTGCTCTTTACCCGGTTTTCTTGTGTCTCAGCTGCCTGGAATCAAGTGAAGGTTGGCAGAAGTTAGTGTACAAGATGGGATGCACGGTAGTCCTAATTGAAATACTCGTGAGTACATTATTAGCTAAGAACTGATTATTTGGCATATACCGCCTTTGACTGGTTCACCAAAGAAGAATCATCTCCTTGGGGGTCAACTCCGTTCGTCTAAAATCACGTTATCTGGTAAAAAAATGACTCAAATGTTCTCTACCACATTTTCTGTTTCCATCTACCAATGGGAACTTAGGTTCACCTTCCATGGCGGTCTCTACTGTTTGAATCCGGAAAGCCTTTTGAAAATGATTAGGCTGGGAGAAGAGTGTGGTCTCCACTTCACTGTCATCTTCTAAGAAACTTAGGCTGATGGATTTAGGGAATAACACAAAAGCGTTGGGTTAAACTAGCTGCACGAAACTCAACCTAGATTAGACGAATCGTAACACTGGTACTGCCGATGAATGTATTGGACAGTCAAAAATGCACAAAAAATCATCAATATAGAAAAAAAAAGCGGTTGAGCGAAAACCATCAGATAATTTATGCATCCAACGGTATCCTTTGAATAAAAGTATCGGTCCAAGGGAACCAAATAGAGCTGCCCATTACGTTCCCGCTATCCTTCCCCTCAAGACAAAAGCGTGACAGCGTAGCCTACTGAGCAGTTGTCCTTATCGTTCGAGCTGAACGAGTGGCACTGTTTAGCTCAAATGAAGATGGTGAGTCCTTGTTTTAATCTGTAACTGGAGCACCCATTCCTTTCACTAGTCTGTTCGCTAAAATTTTGGTTAAGGCGGTGAAAGTATGGACACAAGACATTCAGCGTGATATGGCACTTGGCTATTCACCAATTTCACAATACACTTCCCTAGTCGTAAAATAAGTATCAAAAAGATCCCATCGGCATACAATTGAACATATGAATTAATGAGAGGTTATTTTTTACTAACAAAAGTGGTCGAAAACGTGCACGCCAAACTGTTGGTAGCAAAATAAGATTGTACATGCACGATAAAATTTACCTGTCACAGAACGTGGTCCCTTATATTTCGAGCGGTCCATGGAGCGTAAGTATTCGTACTCTTTGTTTGAATAATCTGTGCACAACCTTGTGCTTGTGCAGCCAACCTAAAGGTAACAAGTGCTTCTTAGACGAGGTTATAATGAGCGTAAACAACCACTCGTGTTGGCTGTTGATCGATGAACTTGGAAGGAGTGGTGAGTAAACATTGCCTGGTTTGATGTTACCACCAACAGCGTCAAGGTGGAATTTAGGCAAAAAACACATGGAAGCATTGCTATCCATAAAGTGTATTTGCGTTATTAGCACCTTAGTTTGGTCATTCCATTTTACGAAAAGTGATTCCATCTTTCTGTAATTCCTAGGCAAAAAGGTCTCAGAGACAAGGATGTTGCTAAACCCAAACGAGCCTCGTTGATCCACAGAGCATTCAAACTGCTCTGATTTGGTAATTAAGGGATTCATTCATCAGTCTCATTGAGATCCCCAAAACTTCGACAGATTCGCTTGAAGTATCATGCTTAAAGCAACCTAGCAAAATGCAAACCTTTCTGAAGACTGTCTTCTTCCTTTGTTCCAACTCATTCTTACGGTTTTGAATTAAATGAAAACGGAGTGTCTATTAACATATCTTCAAGCTATCGACACAAAGAGGAGTGAATATTGGCGCAGTATTAACTCTGGAGCTATCCAACGTACAAGAAATTGTGGAAAGGTAATGAGTGATCAGTTCATGCTTGTCTCGTTTTCAAATAAAGCCACCCAGCCAGGCTTGAATGATGATGATGATGATGATGATGATGATGATGGTGGTGGTGGTGGTGGTGGTGGTGGTGGTGGTGGTGGTGGTGGTGGTGGTGGTGGTGGTGGTGGTGGTGGTGGTGGTGGTGGTGGTGGTGGTGGTGGTCACAGGGTGCATTGTGAAAATAGTCACTACCCACTGAAAGATAGGTAGAAAACATTGACGCATTAAGTTTTGGAGGCTGCGCAGATTTCTTAATCTTCTTAAAAACGGCCTGATAAACACAAAAGTTTCCTCGCAGCTCAAATAATCCCAATTATATCTCCTAACCTATTATGAAGGTAAGCTGGTGTGCAGCATGTTGATCTTTTATTTATCAGCAATACGAGTTGATTTGGCTTTGCTGCGTGGTACTGCGCTATGCATCTAGCCTCCAAATTTTTCCCCCCACGGTAATGATATCAACACCCCTGTACTCTGTTGACTGGCTATATAACTCTTGGTTTTGTCAATGTGAAACATAAATGTTCAGCTATCGTACCTCAGCTGCGTGTGTTGGCTTCCTCGCCATGCCAGTAACCGACAGTAAATATTCGCCCAAAGTGCAGTACGCTCTCATCCCTTGATACAGTATTCATGCAGGACGAAATGCAGATCATGTAGAATCGCCAAGCGTGGTCATTAACGGTAAGGTCAGGTATCACTTCATGTGCTGGAAATCACAAAGGATGTACGAATAGCTCGTGACTGTATTCTTACAATACCTATTGAGCATGACGTTCGGCATATGAAGTTCATCAAGCGAATCGTCAGAGATGATGAACCAAAGAGCGGCAAGGCCATGCAATGCATCGGTCATTTTTGCCCCATGTTTGCATCACAACTGGTTGAGATGCCGTTGGGGCAATACCGAGAAGCACAACAAACACTGCGTTTCAACAATGAATATTTCGATAAAGCTCAATGCTTTGTTTCGCTTAAGGAAAGTTGCACATTGCTATAACATTATTTACTTGAACTCATAAAGACTCTGGAAGTGAATGTATCGCCGAAAGATTTACGCGTTTCAGTAGGGTCGCAAAAAAAAAACACAAAGATAAAAAAAGCTTTACTAAACCAAACATATATAAGTGTATATTCAAGCACGTTCTGAAAGCCAACTCGTAATGCAAATTCCATATGGCTACCCAAACCAGCATAACATTTTCTTCATTAGATGTGCAAGTACTGCTAAATAACAAACAGCAAAACGCTCGTACAATCAACAAACCGAACCTATTTTTGCATTAAATGAGCTACCTAGCTTTGGCACAGGAAATTTATAATATCTAAGGGCAGTTGAGTCGGGTGTACGCTGAGCCGCGAGGTTCAATACTGTGAGGCGCTGGAATGGGGGTGGAGCTTTGGCTTCTCCTTCTTGTGTCTTTTGCAACAGTTGCTGTGATGATAGCATTTTTCGTAACAATATTTTGTAACTAACGTCTTTAGGCTCTTATTTTCCTTTACCTATCAACGAATCCATATCCCGATATTGACAGAGAACTAACCGAGAGGATATTTTATGACCCAAGGAAATCAGAATATGAGAAATTCCCGTTCGGCCTAACTCACCGCCCTGAAGTCGAACTGTCAGTTATTATCCCTGCTTATAATGAGGCTCAGAGACGTATTTTTGCTTCTTTTTACACGTTTTTTTCGATACAGTTCCCATAATGATGGAGGAGGCTCTTGCTTACCTGACGTCGCGCATGGCGTCGCAGCCCAAGTTTTCCTTTGAAATTATCGTTGTTGATGATGGTAGTGTTGATAACACTTATCAGGTTTGCCAATACTCCATGTCAGGTTCTGGTTCCAGGTTGCAATATCGTATTCTGAAAAGTATACCTCCAATGTTGTTCGCGTTTTGAAGCTTGCGCGGAATCGGGGAAAGGGTGCTGCCGTTCGCATTGTAAACCCATATTAAGCTCTCATTATCCGTTTTTTCATACTTTCCCTAGATGTGGTCCATTATAGGGTATGCTTTCCGCTCGGGGCAAGTTCCTGCTTTTTGCTGATGCCGACGGTGCTACACGCTTCCAGGACATCGAAAAACTGGAGAAACAAATGGCATTTATGATTGCATCGAAATGGGTATCTAACTAGCTTTGGTCGGCTGCGTAGTAGTCTAGTTACTTTCAGGTTTCGATTGCTAACACTGAAATTTTGTTCCAGGATGGAAGGATGGCAGTTATCTGTGGTTCCCGAGCGCATCTGCAAGAAGAGGCCGCCGCCAAGAGGAATCCACTGCGCAATCTTCTCATGTACGGCTTTCATTTTGCCGTGTGGCTGTTGTGTGTGCGTGGCGTGAGAGACACCCAATGCGGTTTCAAACTATTTAGCCGTAGGGTAGCACGTCTTCTTTTTATGAACCAACACGTCGAACGTTGGGCTTTCGATGTGGACCTTCTCTACCTCGCCCGACATCTCTCCGTGGAAATATGTGAGGTCCCAGTCACGTGGCACGAGGTTGACGGTACGGTCAGCGCAACATTATTTATTCACCCATCCAGGATTGGGCGAAGGCCCTGGTGCCCGGATGATCTTTCTAAAGCAGTCTTTGTGTCAGTCCTCTCGAAAAAGTTTGTAGCACTGAGCTTACGTTAAATTACTCCTAATTTTAGGCTCCAAAATCATTCCTATTTTCTCGTGGTTACAAATGGCTAAGGATCTACTCCTGATACGTTTGCGCTACGGTCTTGGAGCATGGAAAATCGAACAATCGCACCACCTTGAGTAGGTGCACACAAGCTCGACTCTTTGTAATGAGTTACTCCAAATAATTCTCCGTATTTTGACGCCTCGTATGTACCACCTTTTTATGTTGTAGTTCGTCAGTGTTTGTTTCCAAGATCCCGTGTTTTAGTGATAAGTTTCATCAGGTTCTTGAAACAGTGCCATACATCTGCAGATTTGTATCGCTTGAGAAATACAAAGAATACTCAGACGACCCACATGCGCGATATATTTCAGTGTAGGACTACGAGTATCTGAGGCAGGTTTATCCATCTTGTAGTAAAATACAAAACCCTAAAACAGGAGTCAGACAAAATGGATGCGGGTTTCGCTTTGCAGGCATTGTAAAATTAATTATTGTGCTATTCAGTTCTTACAAACTTGGCGAAGCGGATTTATGCAGAAAAAAGGCGGGTCAGTACGGGTGTTGATATTGAGATGTGGGGGCTTTATACAGTGCAGGGCCGGTTACCTGGTGTCATGGGAGGCAGGATCGTGTTTATTCATCTTTCGGGACAAAAATCTCATTATCCTCGAGGAATTTGGCACCAGCTTTGCTTATGTACGCACCCGTTAGAAGCAGCGGTGTAACAACGCAGATGACTTTTAAGAAGCCAAAACTTGTCTGGTACGGCGCACCTGATATGGCCCCGGTTGATCTGTAAACTCCATCTCCACAGAGATAATAGTGATTTTGACTTATTCCGGATCTGGAGAAAAGACGAAGAAGAGAAAGCTTCCTCCAGAGCATCTTGCGAAGAGGGTGGGAAGTCCTCAGAAGACCAGTGGGTTTGGCATGTTGAAACAAACCAGATACTTCAACTGAAACACAATTTTTAGGAAGAACAAGACTATAGGAACACTAAGATAAATACATAATTAATAATCAACGAGGTTACATCCGCGCATGGTTAAAATCGCGGGTAATTATTGCTCAAATACATTCCAGACAAAATTCTAATGCCTAAAAAAGTTCCTGCATCTTATCAGAAAAATTCACTCATTTCTGTCACTGTTAGGAAATTTAGCGCAAATAAAAAAACTAGTAACTAACATTAAGGCTACACAGAATTGTTTCATTAAGCATATCAGGGAATTTGGCTGCAAGAACCATGGATTCTAAGAGCGAAAACCGCAAAGAAGACGACTAAGAATACTTTTAAACACGCCAGCATAGACAGAGACTTGATAAACTTAATGAGAGCAGAGCACTTTATTTATCAAATCATTGAGGTAGACGCGAAAACGTATATCTACGTATATCTAGATTTGGCATTAATCGCCCCACGGGGATTGAATGGAGCAGTATCTGGCTGGAAAAATCATGAGGTGCCCGGGAAATACACGCAAATAGAATGTGAGAATATGCAGAACAGCCACTAATGCAAAAATACCCAAGTTTACGAGAAATTTTACATAAATACAGCTGAAAATTTTCATTTTAAAATGTATTAGTGGTTATAAAGGCACAATATTCGAGTAAAAATATGTCATTCTGCCACATTTTTAAAAAATGAAGTCGATGATGCACATTTTTGTCAATCTGCTCTTATGCTTTTTTATTATTATCGGAAATGCGCTCACATTTTTTTTGCACATTACCATGGCAATCCGTTTGATCCATTTGAAATTTATGTGTTAAAAACTTAACAAGTTTTATCGCTTGTGTCAAATAAAAGTTCCAAAGTCATTTTTAAAACTGAGATGTATAATCACTCAACTCACTTAAAATCATTACCGCGTTGTAGGTAATGCAAAATTCTGCGTTATCTATTATTTTGGCTGGGAAACCTGTAAATCGTTGGAAGAAAAACTACCTTGAAATTTTTATTATGACGCCCCGCTACTTTTAAAGTGGACTGCTTGGGTTCGGTGCATTGTTATTGATGGCTTTCCCTTGAGGTTTACTCAGGCTGGATACTTTTCTCAATGGTTGGTGTTTGTCACAATACATTGTGCTATGGGACGCATAGTATTGTGAATATCTTACCCAATCTGCATTTTCTTATACGGTTGACGTATTTTTGTTGTCATGCGTAACTATGCAGCGCTGTGAATCTTTTATTTCCTAGCCTTTCACTTTCTCTAAAAACAGCAATAAGCTAAATTTGGGTATAGGTTTAATACTGGCTTTTGCCCAACATGTGGTTATTTTTCTCAGATAGAGTCATTTCCTTCAAACATATTCGATTTGTAATTTCACGAACACAGTTGGGGGTATTTTTTGCATTTTTAGGAACGTACCAATGAAAAAGTTGGAGAGAATGTTTTGGTATCTCAAAATGCTATCCGTCCGCGTGATTTGCGTCCGTCAAAGCAGAAAGGCCTAGCATCATTCTCTCGAACATCTGCAGCTCGCCCTTCCCTTGGTGCCACTAGTTATGCTTGGATGGAAGCAGCGGAACGAATAGAAGCTGAGTCTGCCGTAGTGGCTTTATCATCAACAACGTGGCCGAGACGAAAAAAAACGGCATTGATTGAAATTAAGGATTTGGTGTGGGATTATGATAGGAATTTGATCAAAAAAGCTAGAACGGTTTCATTCGAAGGTTCTGTGGTCCTTGAGCAAACGGAATATCTTTTTCAAGCCATTTTTGACAGCATCATAAAGTACGGACTGGGTTTCCTCTTACATAATTTGTTGAGTACAATATTCAAAAAATCTTTTTTTAGAAAGTATTGGGGACTTCGTATAATGAAAGTAGATCCAGCTTTACAAAATCAAATCTCCCTATGTTTCAACGAAGTAATTGTAAAGATTAACGGAGTGGAATTACTCGAAGAATCTAGGGACAAGTGAGTCTTTAAACGAGTTCCTATCGCTAAATTGAATTAAACTAACTCCTGTTGCATTTTTTAAGGATTTTTTCAATGCTCATCGATGAATTTGCGAAGCCTCAGGTCACCATGGTTGCTTTATTGAAACTAGATGAATTTTCGCCTCCCCTGCTTAGTTCAGACCTCCTTTTACGTAAGTAGAGGACTTGGCGTTATTTGCTGATTTTGTAAATTTTCTTAATGCACTCCTTTTTTGCAGCCAATGGGGAATCACCTACCTCACGCAGATATTCAGGCCGTCTGACCGTGTCGCCAGCCTCGTATATTAAGGTGGTTTGCAATATTATAAATCGAAAATACCATATTTTTATGGTCTTACATGGACTACGAAAGCAGACATTTCTTTGCATCTAGCCACCATTACAATTTTACAACTATTTTGTGTGCACAAATTGAAATGCGGTGACGTAAAAGCTTTTCGTGAATGAATTAAAAATCCGCCTTGCTTTTTAAACTGTATCATTTGGCAAATAATACTTGCTACATTCCTAAAAATTTATTTTTTCAAGCTTTTTGCCATTATTAAGGAATAATTAGGTGACTATAAATTAAGTAACCAGCTTAGCATTGCTTTGTGAAATCATTCTGCATACTTTTTGTGTCTGAACTGTTATTTAGAATAAGGACAAGACCGTCTATGACTTACAAGTGAATATTTGTGTTCTTAGAATCTGAATGCGTTCAACACCCGTTCGATTGGACAGATGATTACGATTGACCTTCACAAGCTTGCGGAAGGAGGATTTGGGATCTCTTTTGCGACAAGAGACACTTTGATTAACACAGAGGAAATGCAACCAGTTTTTGTGGAAAGGATAATGCCGACGGGTGCTGCCATTCATGACGGGCGTCTTCAGGTCTTTACTAATAAGCCATGCCTTTATGCCATTATGCTTCACCATGACGTACAATTGTGAATAGTACAGCCAAGGCTATCTGCGGGAAAACATGACTTATGTTCAAATTTTGATCGTTAAATTAGGAAATATGAGCCGATATTCTTTAGTGGGCTGGTTTGGAAGCAGGTACGGACCGTGAGGACTGAAGAGCCTTCTTAGGCGTAAAATGAAGTACTGTAAATGGTAGCATCGTATGCATATAATCACAGTTGTGTTTCGCATTTTCGGAGGCTTGGTTGGAATACTTCCCCAATCACTCCATTGCTTTTATTCTGTGTTAGTTCGGCGACAGGCTCCTTTCAATCAATGAGGTACAAGTTACCAATTTTAAGGACGCTATGGCAACACTTAGATCGGTTCCGATTGGAGAAAAGGCTACTCTGGTTTTCTCTCGCCAGGATTCTGTAGTCGTTGCAACTCCATCGACCTCTCCATCGATTCCCATTGATCCTTCCGTGGATCGATCCTCCGCATGCGCTTTCAACACCACACCTGATCTTTTTTTCGATCCTGTGAGAGACATGGATTTTGTGTTAAATTTCAGTTTCACACTTCTCTTCCTTAATCCAGTTTAAATTTTTCCAAATGTGTGCCAGTTAGTGAAGTTCTTATCCAATAGGTGCGAGCAAATTGATGTTACCCTGTGCATTCGCTTCCAGCCCCTGTGTCAAACAATAATTTTTGAAATCCCTGTCCCCCATCGCGATTCCGGAACTTCGAGTTTGGGGATTCGCTTCGAAGAGTGGTCAGAGCCTCGAATCATTCACGCCCACTCCGAATTCAAAGGATCCGAAGTTATTGTTGATCAAATGGTTGGAGATACGGACGACCTGGAAGAGAATCTCTCCGGTTTCTTTGTCAAACAAATATCTACTGGCAGTCCTGCTAGCAAAGATTTAACCTCTGGGAGCATTAAACCAGGTGATCGACTGGTTGCCGTTAATGGCCATAGTGTCATTGGTCTTTCGCTTAGAGTAAGCTCCTTATTACATTGTGTGACTGTCTCTGGCGGTAAACATTAAATGAACTCCTGTTTTAGGAAATTTCTGACAAACTAAAAGTGGCTATTGGAAAAGCTCAGAATAACATGGTTGGGAAGAATGAACAAGTCTTTCTCAAGCTAACTGTGAATCGCTTCTTTCATCGCAGCGATAAGCAAAGTTCTTGTCCCAAGACTAAGTCCATTTTGAGGCCGGGATCTGACTCAATGTTTGACAAACCAGCAGTGCAAAATGAGTATGCTTATTAACTGTATTTCTTTGGTGTGCATATTTCAGTTCACGACTCATTTAAAATCTACTTATTGCACAAATATACACAAAACCACATGTTTCATACGCCTTAATGGATGGAGGGCATCTGCATATTTACTTCATTTACTGCAGTTATTCGAATATATGTTATTTTATACTTTTAAATACTTTTTGGCAAAAGTGATTAAATTAAGGAATGTTTTCCACAAAAGTGGATTGCTTGAATGTGGTTAAAAATCTGGTCTCATTGCATGGATTATTTGCGCCTTATCACAGAAATTAAATTCATGCAAAATGTGAAGGGTGGAGACCCTCCCGAATTTCACCTAGGCTACCCTGAGAAATTGTGTGGTCAATGAGCTTTAAAGTTGCCTTAACTTCCTTTGTTATTTCAGTAGCTCCAATCGTGAAACCCCGATAAAAAAGGTAAATGTGTTGACTGCAAGAGATAAAAAGGATTCACTCGAAATTCCATCGCGGTGGCCGACACGGACTCCTTCAGTGGATTCGCGTGGCCGTTCGAGGCGAGAGCGCGGAAGTCGTTCGCCATCAGACTCTCCCGTGCGCTGTCAGTCGGCGTTCACTCGCGATGGCGTAGGGCGCCGCAGCGTCTCTGAGAAACGTCACGCTCACATAAGTGCTGCCAGTGTTGTGCCTTTCTGCAACAAAGGTGATGAGCAAGGTATACATCCGTGCTTGGTCATTCTTTTCGAGAACACTGCTACCATGATATGTAAATGCTGAAGTACGTATTCATTTTCAAATGGTGGACTCTTCTTTAAGCTAGCCAAACTCAGCATCATAAACAAATGGCTGCTGCAGATTTGGAACCTGCAAGGTGAAAAACATTTTATGGGCCCGTATGTATTGTGCTTACTCTTTCTGTGCAGCATCGCGTCTTTACTCGACAATGCCAGCTTCTAGAAAAATTCGACAAATTCGTCGCTCCAAACAGGGTCGTCCTTCGGGCCCAATTAAACCAGTCCATGCTGAAGAGGCAGAAAAACCGCAAGATGCAACAGGAACTGCTGCATCCCCAATTTCTTTACTCTCTTTCACTCAGAAGCGTCAAACGGATGACAGCGACGTCCTGCGAACGGATGCGAGTAGGTGGCAAGGTGGATGTTTGATAGGGATCGTCTTTGCGATCCCCTTTTTTTTCCTCGAAAGATTTGAAATAGGATCAGTTTAGGATTGGGTGTTTATCGGTTTCCACATTAGCGTAGATCTAGGTTGAAAGGCACGAGCAAATAAATTACTCATCGGATTTAGGGCACTAGAGAACTGTAGAGGTTTTGGCTCTAGGATAGGTTCTTTTGCGTTTGGTATTTTCCAACAAGATTTCACCTAAGTATGCTTTTATATGGGTAATAGGTGGTTTTACAAGTGCGTATGGACGCATTTTATGGCTTGTGCGCCCTCATTTTAAACCCAGTAGCCTACTCACAACCACTCGCTCGGGTAATCCAAGGTTGCGGTGGCATGGGTTGAGGTACGGCTTGCGATGCTCCGTTTTTAGACAAACAAAGGTGAACTTTGTATCCATCACTGTTACCAAAAAAGCCCTCCACACCAACCAAATCAAGCAGTCTTGGGGATGCTGTTTACTGTGGATTTGCGATCTTTGGCGTTTACTCAATTTTACCTTCACAATCCAACTGCAAAGTGAAAGATATGTAAAGGAAGTTGACACTCAGTTAGTGGAAGATAGGGAAAACACGGTTTAGTAGTTTCCGATTGGGTTTTTCTTCGAGACAGCAGTAGACAATTTTGTCATTTATAGTAAAATCGTCTCTTCCAAACGGGAACATAATTTACTATTAAAACCAATTATTGAAATCTTAAACAAGTAAACCTCGAATTCCCCAAACGAGAATATCCCAAATTGCACAATCTATGTATAGTCTTGTTCATTGGAGCAGCAAGTAACTCCAATCTGCTCTCACAACAAGAGTTGTGGTAAGCTTGATTCACCCAACTTACTCTTGCTTGTGTTTGGTTTTGTGGGTATAGAGTGTGTGAATCCGCAATATCCTTTTCTAATATTATCAACTAGGTGCTCCTCATGCTCAGCCAAACCTGTGCTTGTGCGAACGACGGTTAACCATTGCGTGGTTTTGGGGTTCTCGCCTTCCCATTGGCTGCTTGTGTGCAGAAGAGTGTGGTTCGCTCACGAAGGCGCTTAGGACTTACATTACGTGGCTAGTAAGCCGCACATTCTAGCGCGTTTTTCTCGGGAGTGTCCTTCCACGGCTATTTTCTCAAACCAAATAGCTATTTGGCTTCGCATCACCCCTTCCACTATATGCTACCAAATGTAATGCTTTTTTAAGAGGAGTTAATATTTCTCTACTCTTAGCTGCTATTCCATAAAGGAATTATGCGATAGGTCCCAGACTTTATAAAAGCTTAAGAAACGAGGTGGTTTTCATTTGTGCTTTGGGTAAGTGCTTTGGGTTCATACGAGTCGAAATGCACGCTCCTCTTGAAATGCATAAATGTAGGGAGCTATGAGGTTTACGAAATACAACTAGGCCTCCCAAATTTGCTAATATGCCTAGTTTGCTCACATTTTGCGTACGAAATATTTACAGCAAGCCATGATTCCAGGACTTGATCCCTTGTTTCGAATCCGTAGTCTCCAGTCACATTTAGGCCTAATGTGTCTGAACTTCCCGTCTTTTTGCTTATCTTCTGCTATTTTCACGAATTTAGCCTAATTTAATTCCTTTGATCCATAGGTAAGTATTTTTTTTGCCATTGCTGTAGATTTTCATTTGGCATACGCTTTTGCATAATATGCGGTGAAGTGATGCACGTCTGTTGTCCCGACTGTAACCCCTCTCCTCCCTCCCCCTCCCCCTCTCTGCAAACGCGTGGCTTCAACTCTGAACTCAAGTCGGCTGACCAGGCCTTTGCGTGCGACACGCAATTGGTCTCGTATGTGTGCGTGCACTCGCTAGGGGCGTCGACCCTAAACACGTTACAATCATTTGCAATTCCACAATCTACTTTGATAGTGGCTGTTATGGTAGTATCTAAAATGTTCAGACATTGACATAACAATAAGTGATAATGGTGAACAAAATCGTTAGCCGTGGCATTGAGCTGGTCACTTAATTGTGAAAATTCGTGCTACTTGAATGCCTTTTTGATGAGTCTTCAGAAAAAAATAAAACAGTAAGAGGCAGGATATTCTCTCTCCTGGTTATTTGCACAGAGTGAATTTTACTTGCGCGAACATATACTTGCATTAAAATAGCGACAATCGCATTCCAAAGAGCACTAAAGGCTGTATGAGTAGGCAGTCATAACCTGTATCACTGAATCACTTGGGTCCAAAGCAAATTGGGTAAGATTTTACAGCAGAACCATCATGACTTTCAAATGTACTCACAAAGACATTGCCTCGAGCAAGTTTGGGTGACCTCGGACTTACGTGATTCAAGTAATGCGTACAATAATTCCAACTCTTAAAGCACTCACAGCAGCCGGGGTGCTGCATTCACCGACTTGGCTTCTATGGACTAACTGGATGCAGATGCAACGGTTGCAATAGAATTTGCTCAAAAATATTTTAGCTCTGATCTTAAGAGTTTGGATTTCAGTAAAACTTTATTGAACTAATGTAAAATTTCGGTAAGAATAATTGTGTGTGCTTTTAATAATGTGAAAAAATTGTTGGTTATGCTTTTTGTCCCCATAACATCTGTGCTATAGTTTGATCTTTTTGGATATGCCTGGTATCTTCATTTATATCTCATCACCTTTATAGCTGTTCCTTTTATAAGTACTTTCTTTGGTTTTAGTTGATGGCCCTCTTGCCACACCCTCACAACTTTTCCGTACTCGTTCTCATAACCACAGTTTCCGATCTGCAGTAAATTCTGAATATTTCAATCGATCACCGCCACCAACACCACCCAAGCCCACCAAAGACTGGTACCTTCAAAATGACCCTCACAGAGCAGTCACACCTCCCCTTCTCGCGAGACGTTCCAGAGTGGTCCCACCTACCACGGATTTTAGAAGGATGGACAGCGCCCCCAAATTGACCAACCCATCTCCATCACCCTCACTCGATTCACCATCATCTGCAGCAATTATACAGCAAAAAGCGTTTGAAGAAATCCGGCAGTAAGTTTATCCATTTTTTGTTGCACTGCAGTGCTGTAGTATGGGATATAAATACCAATTTTAGTTGTTCTTTAATCTCCATGGGGCTGGGATCACTGTTTTTATTTAATATCAGTATATCTTCAGCGCTGCAAACCCGATGACCCCGAGATTGTGAGAAACCTCCAGTTATTTACTTTTTGGTGATATTTTGCTTCCACAATTGCTACAAAATAACAACCATGCAAAACTATGCCTTCAAAGAAGTTCAACAATGCCGAATCTTGCCGTAATCTAACTACTGTTTTGTACATTGTACAAAGTGTTGCGAAATGAGAGTGTGCTTCGAATGAAACGGCTTTGATACCAGTTGCATCTGCTAGGCTGGCTTTCCAACCAACCCTAATTGGTAACTAACAGCTCCTAGAATCGTAATAAATCATTTTGAATCCGTTCAGCACTATGTTGAAACGAGTCCATCATAACGGGATTCCATCACTCTAATTGATGTGCTGTCGACTTTTTAGTTTCTTCCGGTGAGTGATTACTACTCCGATGTTTTTCTTTGCACTGTCATGCCAAGAATGCATGATCCTAGCAGATACAGTAAATCCACAGTGTAGATTAGTTTGCTCCTTCTCCAGTCACACCTTTGGTTTGACTCCAACAACTGATATTCTCAAGTTACTTGCATACAAAGAAGGTCACTTAGTGTGCTATATTCTTTGTGGCCACCTCGAGTTTAAAGAGGTGTAACTGTTTTGTACGTTGTAGTCTCCTTTTCGCACCATGTTCATTGTATTTATTTTTTTGCCATCATAAGTAATGCTTTGGCAATGAACCTTTGAACCGGTCACCTGATTTTGGGCTTCAATCAGTAGCCTATGCGTGCAGGGACATCGTGACCACACCAATGCGCACTGTTAACCTGCGTAACTATGCCATGACTTGTATGCGTGGAATTGTGGAAACCCTTGATGGGCTTATTTATTCAGTTGTGCCATTATCATGAGGTTTGAGTCTATATAACAAAGTATCCCTTGTCTTCCATTTAGTCGCCTTTGTTGTCAAGTTTTATGAAAGCAAAGTGGAATTCACTTTTACAATATAATTTAATCTTCCAACGAAATGACATGGATTTTAGTAAAAGTGGCACGGAGTTACCAAAATAAAGAATAACTCCCAGTCATTAGAACTGGCTACAAACCCGCAAAGATGTTGTCTTTATGGTACAGTTAAAGGAGCCCTTAACATAGCAAAGAGGACGTGGAGGATGTGATTTTAGTGAGAGTTATGAAACGCTAATATAAATGACACCTCAAGATCTGAGTGCGTGGCACTTCTGTTCGTATATTTCGTATTTTATTAGATTGTAGATCAGGACAGTGGCATGCTATTTATTTGCATTGTAAAAGCCCTCATTTTTATTTTCAAGAATACGTCACGGCGACAGGAAGGATGCTTATTGCTTTCCCTCTTCTCGGAAAGGATCCTCTAGATCATGTGATGACGATGATGGAGAATCCGTTAAGTTCCCTATCACTAGCCTTCCGCGAGCTTCCACCAAGCATGTTATCCTTACCGATTTTAGAAATCTGGCTTCTGAGCTTCGAAAAACTCCCTCTCCTGTTGACTTTAACGCCTACGCAGTTGAACAAAAGGAAATTCATAAAATTTCCCAGCCCTCCAGGACAAAATCATTCCCTAATTTCCTTGAAGAAGTAGAAACCAGCCTTCCTAAACGGCGCATCAGTAGGGTGAATGAATCAATGCAAGTGGAGGAACCAAGCTGCAGTGCTTCCGATCCCGCCGCTACATTTGCTCAAAAGAATCTTTTGGAGCCTTCGTCTCCAGTCACTCTGCGGGATGCTTGTAGCACTGTTACGACTATGGTGGTGCGTAAAAGTGATGTTTCGAACAGATCTCTGTCTCGACAAGCTTTCCCAATTTCTCACTGTGACTCAAGGAACAATGACAGCAGCGTAAGTAGCATTTCTAAAACCAGTTTATTGCTCCTAATTTAAAGGCAAGCTGAATAAGCGATATGCTTCAAGTCATTTGCTCCAAATTGGGGAACTTCTCAACCGCTCGTGGGTAATGAAGTAATCATTTTCACGGTGTAGCCGTAGACCGCTCAGTGTGAGCGGTTTACAAGGATGCATAAATTAGCATGTCCTTATAATACGGAATTGTTAGGAGCGACCGTCATGCAATTAATTACGCAGCATCATCATAAAGTCCGTTTATCCAAAATCATACATCGAGCATTGGGTGGAAAGGTCTTTTTCCTCAAGAATTCCGTAATCTAGTAGGTTCATCAGTCTAGGCTTGAGATAATGTCCTATTTTTCGCAGCTGAGCTGACACGTGCATAGAGCGGAAAAAGATGCATGCTTTGTGTTGAGCCTATACTCACCTCCAAAATCACAATTGAACCTGCACGGTGGATTTGTCTTGGCAATTCAGCCAGTAGTACCACTTTTTTGCCTCTATTTACCGTTTTCTTAGTGTGGGTGATTAATGGTCTCTGTGTTTTGGGTGCCTTTTTTTTGCAATAGAATTGAGTGGGATAAGACATTGTCATTGAATATCTATGATACCTTTAAAATTTAATGCATGCGGGATTATTATTATCGGTAATTTTACAGATCACCTTTGATGCTAGGCTACAATTTTTGGTAGCATAATTTAGAACCCATCCAAACGTTCTTTTAACTCGGCTGTTTGCTCTTACCCATGGAAAGGCTTGGCTGCCAATACCCAGGTCAACTGTACAGGCACACATCGACTCGCCCCACGCCATTGTGCGCTCGCGCTCACCGTCTAGTATCCACACCAATGAGGCGAGGGGCGGCTACAGCAGACCCTCGGCCAGCGTTCCTTCCCATCATCATCGTCGCCCCTCACACTCCCTCACTCGACCTGCCAAAAGTTCAACCAAGGCCCAGTATCCACCCAGTCTCAAAAATCTAATTAACTTTCCCGAGGTCGGTTTTTTGATTTTTGCGTGGGTAAATGCTGCCTCAAGTGCTCTACAGCACTCCCGATCTGACAGTTGGAGTATGGCTATAGAGGAGCAGTAAAATGCTACATCACTACAAAGTCGACATTGCAATTGTTTGGCATTGTGACCCACAGAAAATCTTAACGCTTACGTTTCACAGAATCTTGCATTACTTTGCAGAACTAATGGTGAGTGTTTTCAAAGCATTTGCAAACTATCACAGCCTTTAGCTTTGAGATAATTTTGTGACTCCAATTCATCCACAACCGATACTTGATAACTTTAGAGGCGCCATGAACGCATCTGCACTAAAGTCATAACTATATCAACACTTTGAATAGCCTAAGAAGAATGCATAGCGGTCATTAGTACAATTCACTTAGTTGAATCTGAAACTCTCCAGACCACTTTAGAGATGGATTGCTCCCTTATCGCGAAACCCTCACATTCGCAGTTGGAGCCGAGGAGGCGGGGGACCTGAAACTTTCACCTTTCGATGGCAGACTAAAATGTCAGTGCCTTAATGTTACCAAGAGCGCACATTGTGGTTTGCTGTTGAAATGCTTTAGATTAAGGAAATAGGGAAGATTATCGCGCATTCACTCAATCCCACCACACTTCAAATGAGTCTACGAGTCACGGGTTCGCATATATGCTTCAAATGATCAGATATCAGTGGTTTCCATGATTGGTCATGGATAAAATCAAGCGGGCATTTACTGTATGTCTTCCAGCCAGGCTTATCAAGCCACGATCATATTTGCTGTTTTGCCGATGATTTGGAAGGGACTTGCGCTTCATCTGTCCTAAACGTACTTAATTGTACACAAATCTGCACTCGATAGTTATTTTAGTGGCAGTATAGTTCGAGACTTCCTCCCTACAGTCATAATAATCAGTCGACTGAAAAATTTCGTGGCGTTGAGAACATAAACGTGAGAACCATGGTATACTACGACGAGTTGGAGTCTGTGCATTTTCGGGTGGAGCCACTAGTTTTAGAACATAGCTTGTGCTTTTACGTTACCAAAACATAATATACAGCATTCACTTATTAGTATTGCTGATGCATGCTAACCCCACGCCTAGTTTCTTGATTTTATGCGTATCTCAGTGCATGTTAGCAGCCTGTTACTCTGCACCAAACAATTCTGTTTTGCGGTGAATATCGATTAATCCCTTGCATCCCCTAACAATGCGACTGGTATTTGACTGCAATCCTTTAAGTATAAAACACCATAGAACGGCCTTTGAAAAGCATAATATTGTTTTGCATCGAATGGTTTCACTTTTTGTAGAATGAAAGCGTGGATAGAATGAGTCCTTACAAAGCAGCAAACAGTTGATACGATTTACATACTCAAACCCTTCATCAGCACTCTGAGTCCTATAATCCACTACTTGCTAACTTTCAAAAAACAGCATTAGGAACCCATAGATGCAGATGATTTCAGTGTTTATATAGAGTTACACGTTGGAAAAGCTTTTACTGTCAATTCCCACCACAATATGCATGCTCACATTCCTCTGTAGTGCAATGGAAAAGTTAGGAGACTACGAAATAGAAGGATGAGCTATTTTTCGCTAAATAAAAAAGACAACTACCCGTGGTATGCTATGAAGAATTCTGAAGTGGGATTATAGAGTGACCAATGATGATTGCATCGTATTGGAAGAGACTGGACGCAATTACATTTTATGATTTAAAACGACAGATCAAAACATTAGTAAGCAATTATTTAATACACCATCATTACGCACTCGGTTAACCACATGAAAACGCACAATCTAACGCTATGCCTTGCACAACTTCACAGCAGCCTTCCTTGATTTTTAGCCTTATCCAAGTTCTTTTTTATATAGCCCCCCAAACGTGAGCCCTATCAAGTTTTTGTTCCATCTTATTCTCCAACCTCAGTGGAATCCGATCTCACCGAAGGTGCTCAAGATAATCGGGTGTACCTTCTCAACAACCAGTCCCAACTTCCCTTTCACCCACTTCCTTCCTTAAAAATGAACCATCCGAGATCACACACCGCACCAGTGCTTATAACAACGTAAGCGTTCCAATACCTTAGAATTGGTTCTTCTTCCTCCACTGCACACTCTGCCAACAAGATTAGAATACGAGGTTATTGGGCTAGTTTGATCGGTTAGAATCAATGGAGCGAATCATTACGAGCCTTATGGCATTATGTGAAATATAGAGGTGCTTTCCATGAAATTGGCGGACTCCAATTGCGAACTCCCCTTGCTTTCAAATCTGTAACAATGGCTCAATGTCTTAACGAAAGCATTCGGCTCCAACATCCTAATTATCGACAAATATGTCAATTGTAGTAACCCAAATCTCTAAAGCGAGTTATTTACTCCTTATCGAATATCCATTTCAGACGAGCACAGTCAATCAGGCGATGCCAAATATCGCCAAACATTTCAACATCGGCCAATACCAGCGAATTTCGGCACCATTTCCTTCCTTCACCTTCTTTCTACCCTACTTTTGCATTTGGAAGGCCCTAATTTCCTCTTATTCCCCAATTGAGAGAATTACCAACATTACCTACGTCTTCTTATCCACGCCGATGAAACTCACATCGCTTTTGTATGCTACATTATCAAACATTTGCTCATTGATTTGTAACCTCCGGACATCTTGCCCAATTATTCGTCTACCAATTTATTACTTTGTGCGTATTTATGCACAACGTGCCGCGAACCAAGATGCTGAAAGCCACTTCTTAGAAAATCTACATGCTTACTGTGTTGTGTTTGAGGAACAAATATACACTCTACTTACCGTTCATCTGTCTTAGAGTGCTTAGTTTATAACCTAGAAGAGGTACTCTTCCAAGAGATAGTACTCATCTCCAATTCGCCGTCAAATTGCTAAGTGTTTGCTGCGGGTAACATGAACCAAAGTACGAGGCTGGCGGCCTGCTCTAATTGTGAATGCAATCACGTCCGAAACATCGTATCTACTAACCAATAACCAGTAGGAAAGGTGAGATTCGATTCGGGAACTCTGCGCACTTACTTGACCATACAGAACGGAAGAGCGCTCAACACCAGGGGAGAAGGGAAGTTGTCCAATTGAACATTTTTCACCAAGATAGAGTGTTAAGTTAAGAGCACTAGAAGCAAGTGGCCATGGCTCGTAGCCTGTCAATTATCTGTGAGCGATAATTAAATGGATCGGCGGAACCGTTTGCTTCACTGCCAGCAATGTTTGACATCTCAAACTCCAATAGGGCGCTGTGAATAGCTTCAAAAGATAGTGGCTTTCCGGTAAGTGCCTCACTGAGCTTATATAGCCAAGGGTCGGTCACGGATCTACCGGTTATTGCTGAGGATATCCGCTGAAGCAGAGGAGTCGGTGCTTCCAAGATTCCGACTTGCCTCACCTTTTTTACGCGTCCTTTCTCACAATCTAAACAAAGTTGCGCTCCAGAATCCGTCTCCATAGGAATGGAGAATTTCGGCGAAGAGCCATAAATCCAGTCCCAGGACTGGAAAGTGGTTAGGTTCGCCGCAAAGTCCTTCGCATTGACCCACTCAGACTCTTCACCAGTATTCACAGTGACGAATTCCACTTTATCAGTCTGAAGTAGAAAATCACAGGAAACAATTGCAATGGCACAGGCATGGACTCAATAGGTACTGACATAGAGGAAAAGAAGTCCAAAATTCCTAAAGAAGAATCCTTGGAAAGTGAAAGGATAATGAAGGCCATTTCAAAGACAAGCCTTTTGGAAATGTTACTGTACGAGGGCATCGTAACATTGCTAATAAAGTGATAGGAATGAAATGAATTGAAGAACTTGAGGAATTCTGTTTTAAACAAGTGGAAGTAAAACAGCGTACCAATGCATTGGGTGCCAACCATTCCGCACATGCATGGAAGAGTGTGGACTTCAATTCGGTTTCGTTGACGCCAAGGTTCTTTACAGGGCTGGATATACTGCGCGAGGCTTTGGTCTCTATCTCCGGCTATTGATATGAAGAGTAGCTTCATATGATGCTTGAAATCATGGGCAAAACAGCAGCAGTAATCCTGTAACCACTTACTGTCGACAGTATCAACGATTGTTTGAGTATATCCAAGACTACTAGTAAAAATAACCAATACAGACTCCTCTTTACAACGAGCAAATAGGTAAAGATTTTTGGGGATGCCGAGTAACCGTGATGGTATTGGAGGTAGCGGAACTGACAGGAAACAAATTAAATGAGTAAGAAAAGGTAAGAATGTGAAAACGAACCACAGCTGGCTCCAAGACAGCAGACATGGCACTCAAGTCTGTGTCAAACATGAGGGTGCAGTGATGCAACCCTGTGGTGGACGAGTACCTGGATGCTGATCCAGAAAACTTAAACGCCCCATCTGGCACCTAAATTAGAACAAAGCTAATTACCGCAACTAGAGTAATAATTTCTTAAGGCAGTATGGGGAGGTTATTCTAGGGATATGAAGCAACGCCCCCGCTTACAGTACAAGGCCAACAGTAGAACACTCCACTTTTAGAAAAGTGCTGAGCTAAGGAATCCGACTACTTGCCAAAACGTCGCCTATGATGCTGCTAAACATATTGAATGCCCCAATTTTCCGGCATTGCTTACTTTAACGAGATTCAGGGTAAGTACACAAATTGATTTCTTCATACCTATCAATGGAAACAGATTACGTTGCCTTTATCACCACCACGCTTCCATCGGCTCACTTCAGACCAAATAAGCCGACTGATCACAAGACGCGTGCTACATGAACATGAGTTTGTTATGTACAACAGGGTTTAGAAGCTCAACAACTGTAAGACCTTACAAATGACGAAACCCCGTGGTTTTATCACGAGATTCCTAAGCCACATGTGAGCCTATTGTCTGGAAAAGGGATATCAAACCCGATCGTGGTATCAATGAGACAAATAACCCATCTACAGTCACTGTCATTGTTTGAAATTAGTTTCTAAAAATGCAATGAGAAAGTACAAGAAGGTCAATCCTGAACTAAAAAAAGCCAAAATCTCGGCTATTACTAGAAGAATCAAGATATTTGCCAACGGTGTATTCACTGGTTCAACAAAAACCCCATGTGAGACCATGTAGTCACCAGCATTGGAAGGGGTCTTAATCACCTTAATCTTGCGATGCTATAATTTGGACATGCTAGCATCTTTAATGAAGGGTATTCCTGAATTCAATAAAATCAACAAAAAATCTTGAATTATTGTTAGATGTAAAAACAGGTTTAGCCTGTTCTACTGTTTGCACTGATAGTAAGAAGTTCGATGTGTGAGAATCAAACAAACCTTTTTGATATTTACATCGACCGATAAATCAGGAGGAAGAAGCCAAAGATCAAGACGTGGACCGATAAACACGTTCAGCTTCGTCCACCTAGACATCAGAATCTGCTGTAGAAATTCCATACATTTACGTTGATCGAAATTTTTCCGAGACTCCAGAAAACTAATGTTGAGGTTGCCGTGATCATGGAAGACAGCACCGCCTCCAGACATGCGCCTGGCCAGACGCCATCCACGGCCCTCAACCTCGCGGGGGTTGGCCTCGAGCCAAGCGATCTGGTTACGTCCAATTACCACACAGGGATCAGAGCACCACATCACCACGTCAGCAGGTCGAGTCTGCGAAGACGAGTCTGCGGCATAGCGTGTACTAGTGTTAAAAAGAGTGGTCTCAAAGGCGAGGTTGCGGTAAATGTTGCCTGATGAGAGCCAGTAAACACGATTGGGGGTCGGCTCGGAGGTGAAATTACGGAAAATTCTGGCCCCGAAAAGGCTCGAAGTCCGAAAGAGTCTTAAAATTGAAAACATCTAAAGACAAATGCACGAAACTGGCAATATTGGTAAATAAGAATTGATTGAACACAAAAATTACCTGCTCCAATACATGGAAAAAGCTCTCAAGCCTGCTCGACAGTTACACAAAATGTCTCAAGACAGACGCAAGAGCTCAGTTCACGTCACGTGTTACAAAGGGGTAACAAACTTGCCATTGACGGGAATGATTATATGGTCTTGCGCTATTTTTTCCTTCTTAAAACGCCGACAGCGTAAGTTTTTCCAACTCAGTAATTATAAAATCCACCAAAGATAGGTACACCATAACTAACTTTACCCCTTGACGAAAGCGAAGTTCAGTTGACGTAAGTGATAGGCGACTGCAAAAGTACTGGCTGCTTCGGGATCGGGAAGCGTACCCAACTAGTATACTAACTACTCTACGAACCAATAGAAGATCGACACTCATGGAATCAAACACCTAATTTTGATGAATTGAGCGGCATTAGAGTCTCCGGCACTCAACTTAGTAACACTTTGATCCAGAGATCTATGAGACTGACACTTTTTAAAACTAAACCATGTCGATTAGAGATCAGCATAACTGCCTGCTCTGCACTACACAAGCACGTGAAAAACCAACCGATCACAAATCTAACAAAATTTTGAAAACTGTAAATCTAAGCAGATGACAGCGAATCGAAGCCCTAGAAAACCAAAATGCTATCTACACAATCCAGCACGCACCAACTCTAGAAACACCTACAAATACACAGATTAGAACAGAAAGACCTTGAACAAGATGACTCTATTTAGCGAAGACTGCACGAAGATGATCCCAAAAGAGCAATGCGCTTTCAAGTCCCAATCACAAAGAAGGGGCTTGCGTTCTTTTCTGTGCTTCTTGAAAATAAATGAGCAGTTACAGAATTTGGATTCGTGAAAGAACAAAAAGGAACAGAATGTTAAGGTGGTTATCTCCCTTTCGTAGGCAAAAGAAAATGAGGCGCGTCAGATTAGGGATATTTACAGGGGGTTAAGAAACTGTCAAAGGAGTAAGCTGCATTTTAGGTGTCCGTATCATCCCAGCTATCCTCCACACATGCGCGCACACGCTTTTCGTACTCACGCCGATTTTCAACGTATAGCTGAGCGGCAACACTGTTGGCTGGGGAATTGGGGTTCGGTTCATCAAGCAAAGATTGAATCGAAGTCAGGATGGCAAGAACGTCATATGTGGGACTCCAAGCGTTGGAGAGAATATCCAAGCAAATGCTCCCATCTGCATAGACATTAGGATGGAACATTTTCGAAAGGAAGACAACGCGAGGCGCCTTGTTAGGATATTCTTCGGTGAACTCTAGCTTGAGTTTGAAGGTCCCATCTTCAAAAGCAGTTTCTTCCGGTCCAAAGATAACCGCATTCCAGACCATTACGTTATCAGTCGGTGATCCACAAATACCCGGTGGTGGATCATTCTGCAGGCGTTTCAGATCCCGCAACAGTCGCCGTTGTGCAGGCGTCGACATTCGAATCGGATCTTGAAGGGAAACAATTAGGCTGAGATCGCAGGGATAACGCTCCTTAGTCACTGCATAATAATCTAGTACACCGTAGCCCCCATATTGTACGGAAAATATCGAGTACCATAACATGACGCTTAGAACAAACGTAGAAACTGAATGCCCCAGACACATTAGGAAGTGTGATGAAGACATTCATTTAAGCTGTGGCAAACATCTATACAAATCCGAGAGGTGAACACAACGTAGGCGAAAAGAACTAAATTCCTCATACAAGATGTGGCTTCAACTTAGCCAACACGAAAAACGGCAGTAAGTTGCACCATATGTGGCCATCATAAACCACCCATGATTCTAGAAGATCCCGCATCATGCCTATGATAAGATCTCTCAAACAAAAACGCCCCAAAATCACATAACCAACTAGAACTACAGTTGAACTGGACTAAAAAATAAGACATACTACAAAACCACTCGCGCAGTATGTGGTGGGCACCAGTCAAAACACCAAAAATGGGCAAACATTACAACGCAAGTTCGCTTAATAAAGCAAAATGGGAGGGAAGGTGAAGGTACGAGAACATTACCGAAAAGAGTATCCACAACAATTCAAAAAAACCAGGAGCAAAGTAGAAGAAAGGGCGCGCCTCCCCCACTTCAGTTAATTAAACACTGGAACTTTCAATAACAATATTTAAAATTCTTGTTTGATAAACTAAGAAATCTGATAATGCAGTCAAACGCTTAGAGATGCTTGGATAAATAGCGAATTTTGTGAGCAGTCGATATGGCGCATGATAAAAGTATAAAATGTACTACAGCCTCAAATCGAAATGCCAACACTTGCTTACCATTTCCACTTACGCATCATAGATTTCCAAAGTATCATTGAAGCGAATGCTTTAAGTGTTACTGATCTTAAAAAATTTTGATAAAGGAGCTGTGCTATTAAGTAACAATGTTTTCGTTTAAGCACGGAATTTTATGCGCTTTAAAAAGTAAATACCACTATTGCTGAACGTTTCCATCATCAATATTCGCTTTATTTTGGGGTTTACTTGTACTATTCGTCCATTTTTATAAAATGTGGTAGCCAGCTAAACCTGAAAGAATGAATTACAAGGTATACTTCGATCGTGTTCTCGTGCAGAGTACATTTCTATTTCTATCAACCTGGATCCCTAAAGTTTAATCTTCTCTGAGCCTTTGATAGAGTCGGAAAACCGAAAATGTTTTTTGAATGCAAAGAAGTGCTAATAGGCTCCTGTCATGGCCCAGATGCCATTGTAGCCCCACGAGATCTCCTTGAAGGCAAAAGAGCCTTTTGCACTGAATTAAAATATATACATTCAGCCATCCGAGGGATCGGGGCAGGTGGCATGGCCTGAGGGCTAGTGGTCAAACAAAAAGTATTACAACCACACCACTGTGTGGGAGAACAATCCAAGGAGGAAGGCAGCCTCGTCGTCGAATGCACAGTTAAGTAGGCGACCAAAATATTGTCTTTTACAAGTGTATACATTAACCGTGATTGCATGAAACAGTCTATGAACAGTTTAGCACAGTACAATTCCCTTTTTTTCTAAAGCAATTCCTGAAGTTGTACCTATTAACCTTAGTTTTTACATTTAAGTGATGTCATCTCAGCAATTTATCTCTACCACTGTACTTGCATTGTAATGTTTTTTAACCTTGCCCCAATGCGCGGATCAATCATTTAGCGAGTCATTCTTTGCGATCTCTGCTTCCGTCTTTGCGGTGTAATTGAATGGTCAGGACAGGACCATTCATTAATATTTCCTGTGCATTATCCTTTCATACATGGCACCTAGTAGTTAGAAGAATAACTTTCAGGGATTGCGAAAAAATGAGAGACCATCCCACATCTAACGAAGTAGCTGTCAGAGCAAGGGATGTACATTAATTTTGGAAAATTATTAGTAATGACAAAGCGAATTTATACAAGGGACGATTACTTCTAATTTGTGGCTTCGCGTATTGAGCTTTGAGAGTGTTCTGAAGACAATAGAGGATTTACTATTAGGGCAGAATATGGCAAAAGGAGTAGGTCAGCCCACTCGACGAGGACAGCTTGGCTAACTGAGAGTTCGTAATCAAAGTTAGAAATTTAAGTAAAAGTATAACTTGTTACATTATATATAGAAGATTGCACCTTCTTAGTTTATCAGTTAGGTGGAGCTCCGAGGGATTTATGATTGTTTGGGATCACACCAACGTAATTGGTTTCATCATAAAGACTGATGCGTAAAAATTTAATACTTGATGGGGTTTGATGTTTTTTAGATGAACGATCATGGTTGTTTACACAGATTTAGACGCTCAACAGCCTAGTGCAGTTGTTGACGTTTCTTCCCCTTCCTCTTCTCTTCTACCACCCATGTTATGAGGAGGTTTGATGTTTTTCCGACATCTTTATTATAGCACATACGGAACATGTGGTAGCAAAATTGAGGTATTTAAGACGGGAATGGCTCTGCCTTTAGAGGACAACCGTGCTCGTCCACAATCAGGTCTAAATTGTTATTTTAAGAGCATTGGTATTGCAACAATGCCACCATGTTAGTTTTGATCATGTATTCGTACAAGAGATGCGGTGGACTTTAGCAAAGGTCACACCAAAATGAGAGGTCTCTGAGCCCTTTTTAATTAATGGGAGCACCAACTGATATCTCTACTGTGTTTGTCGTGATGTGCATTTTCGCTCAACTTGTTTACCGCTGTAACTGAAATTATTTAACATGGTAACGGAATTTGGCCAAAGATTTTGTTCATTGAGCCAAATAAACTCTGCAATTAATTTTGGATAGCGTTTTTGCCAGCTATGAAAAATTTGGTCTTCCGATTAGCACAAAAAACACATTGCTTTTTAACCTAACCGAAAGGAATGACTTACTCATGTAATGGGCGAATAACTGGTTTAGAGTTTAAACTAAAGCAATAACATTTCCTTCAAAAGGAATATGTAAGCCTGGAATATTAAGGCATGCACAAGAGTGTTGTGTTTGTTTAAGGAAGTCAATTTTCTCGTAGCATTGTCCACATTCAAAAGAATGTATTCACACAAATTTGCTCGTAAAATAAGTGATGCAAGCAATATGCACCAAGGATGAGCTCTGATTGCCTTGAAGCTTATAAAGCCGGGCATCAGGCGAACGAATCGATTGTGTGGACAGAACAACTGAATTATCTGCCCAATTTGGGTGTATCGTCTTTCTCGACAGCCGGTCGAGACGTCCGAGGAGGTGGATGACTCACGCACGAGTGATCCAGGTCTAGTCACCCAGACCTGCAAATAAACTGTTTACGAAACACGACATCACGCAAACCGAGGGATACACTCGCCCCGGGTGAACTGCTTCTCTGCTAAAAGTTGCCATTCAGGGTGATTATTTTCCCACGCATTTGAATCGTAGTACATTGAGACGGTAAACCTAAACCGCGATGATTCAGCCTTCAGCAATAGATTGGCGGTCTACCGCACCCAGAGAGAAGTGCCTTCTGGGAGTGAAGTGGAGTTGTAGGATTGTGGCATGGACAGCAAGTGGAGCATTGGGACATAATCAGTGCAATTTTGGCTCTGCCAGTGCTGGAACACGAAGGCCATTTGGGATAGTGTTTCATCCAACAAGCAATCCCAGCCTAAAGAGGCGATGAGCTCATTGTCATCTGTCAATACATGGAGGTGGAACCCACTTGCTTATTCCCCGCAACCTCCTCCATAATGAACGTCGAGGCAATATAAACTGTTTTATTAGTCATGTTAAACCTTACTGAGATGTAGTATTGTATGCATTGTACTGCTTCATAAACGTGATGCTTGGATGGGTCGAACTTCCTAAAAAATCTCTGAGTGTTATTGCCTGTTATCGCACCTTCCGCGAATCCTATGTGATGTCTTTTCCGTCTAGCTTGCTGCATTGCCCCTCTGTAAACTGTAGGGGGTTTTAAAGTACTTTTGTGTTCTTTGACACCCTCAACGGAATACATTGGTTGAAGCTGGTGCGATTTAGGTTTGCTTTCTTTACGATCGCAGTTTATTCCCACTTTAGGGCTGATGAAGATGTTTTGTGTAAAGCGCAACAAACTTTATTAAATGGTGGACCAAATTTGAATGTTTTGTACCCAATGTACAAAATCATTATTGCGGCGTAACGACTTCTTTAGTTTTTCGTTTTGTGGTATGATTCTGTTTTGTAAAACCATAGAGTCTCTACATATTGGTGCGATTTCGAGGAGGACCAGTTAATGCATGCTGTCGCATTGTTTGTCCTAAGTGTGAAAAATGATTTCAGATTTCAGGAAATTTGATTGCCAAAATCAATCACCTAATTTGCAATTCTTATGAATGTTATGAATCAAATTCCATTGAACCTAGCGAATATGGGCGTTTTGTCTGAATACACAGAGTTTTTAAAGTAGTATAGCTCAGCGAGTCTTAGCAGGAGACAGATCAAGCCCGCCTCTCTATGCTGTGTGATTGAGATACCGTTAACAGTTTGCCTTCATAACAGTTCCATTGCACCAGCTGGCAAATTTCGTGCGCTCATTAAAATTCTACAAACTTCTTATTAGTATAACCTACATATCGAGGCGAAAACTGCTTACTCTCGTACGGCATGAGTTTGTTCTCTCGCGACAGAATTATCCTTATCGATGCGTCTGATCACATGGTGGTGCATTCACTGGAGGAAGGGCACTAATGTGTACAGCCCCTCGTCCATTAGCGCAAAACGGACACCGCGCAAATAATGCCCTTCTTCCATTCTGGTGGTGCTATCAAGGCGCCATCGCGATGTAAATGTAGCAAGCTGAGGCGCCAAGTCAATTAGCTACGATAGTCAATCAGCAAACGAAGCAGTCGTTAATTAGAGAATAGGCACAACTCATCGGGAACTATAAGGAGGAGGCAACAAAAGCTGTAGTACAAAGAGCTTACAACCTTTATCACAATTATGTGCATGTCTCAGCCACCTTTCAAAGCTTATAAAGCAGAATTTAAGTCAGCTTGAAGAGTCATTTTTTGCAAACAAAAGACTCTGACTGCGAATGCTCCTATTCTACGGCATTCCGTCTTACACAAGTGATTCTTTAATCCGTTCGAATGGATGTTTAAGGGTTGGTATACACTTGGATGTTCAAAAAGAAAAGAGTTTTGCACTATAACTCAAATTCACACATGATTGGATTGAGGCTACTATAAGACACTTAGAAGGCCTTATTACCCACGTTCATCGGTACCGCATTAGTGAAGTAATTAATGAGTCGGCATTTTTTGACATCCACAGGTTTAGGCTTTTAGTGCTGCTTGCAAGAAGTCGCCACATAGCAAGCCAATTCTTTGGAGGTGCATCAGAAGTTAGTGGCATACAGGAGCCTTCCGCTCAGTCTCCTGAAATGTAATTCGCCGTGAAGCTAAAATTAGCTCAAAGCGTTATAAAAGTGTGGTAGCGTGAAACATTGCTGCGTCTTACACTGAAGTATTTAATTAGCCATGATTTATTTCGACCTACAGTCACTGTTCTTTGAAAACGTCGTTAATGCACTAAGATTAACTTTGTGACCGGATTCGCCTCAAAAGTGATTTAAAAATACAAACAGCGATTGTAGCCAGCTTTAGAGTTTGCTGTTTCCTCTACCACTTCTAATTTATGCTGCTGTTTTCTGTGCTAGACGGACTGTCCAGACCATTGACGAGGTTGTGGTAATAGTGTGTAAAAGGCATTCATTTTAAGAGGTGGGTAATATTCCCTTTAAATTGGGCGGCCCAACTGTGATTGATGATTTTAGGTCGTAAATTCATGCGAGCGGCATTCTTTTGTTACTTTTTTATGACTTATTTATAACAGCGTTATGATAATCACCAGAATCATATCATTCAAAGAAATAATGCCGTTATGCAGATAAACTTCAATGAAATTTATGCAATCAACTTCTTAAGGCGTACATTCCCCAGCTTATATGCTTTATAAATGAAGTGATGGCTATAGAAACTTAACAAAGAATGCATGGGGTATAGAACCAAACCAGCAGCGTTTCATTAAAACGTAGACGCCAAATGTTTCTGCTAATATTGCCATTGGCAATTTTAATGACTTGAAGGCACTGCTCTCGCATTCAGGATATGCTCAGCCGTAAGCTATTCTTTGAAAAGCAAAAACGCGGACTCATCGACATGAGAGTGCTGATTTCGAATAAAGGTACTTTGGATGTAGTACAAAACTTTTAAACGCCGTTTAATTCCATTGCTTGACTGATGGCTTGTTTTCTCTGAATGGAATTATTGAGGGTGGTGTAAGTCTCATTGATGCCAGACAAAACCAGAGTCGTGGGTAGAAGTCCATAATTATGATTTTCCGCGGATGTCGTGGTCAAGGTTCCTCTCTCCTGACAGGGGGAGATGGTCTTCAAGATGATCGCCTTTTCTGGATGAAGTGGTGCGTAAATCGGTGGAGCCGTATACTTGGTAATGAGGGTGTCAGAGTGTTCAAGCACGGGAAACTGAAACATGTGATTGCGTGGCATGTGAGTTGGCACTGTTTGACCATTTGAGCCTGCAACATTGATACGCAAGTCAGCAAAACTCTTACTCGTCGATAGCTATTAACAGTCGCGTTAAAATAAATCTCGGTGGCGAAAATGCGTTGCACTGACTCCATACACTTTCACTCGTGCGTTCAACTACGCAGACACCTCAGTCCCAGAGGTTGTACTTCCACTTCGCAGCTTGGCCTTCGGGCCATGTTAATAGCCTCTCAGTCACTACACAGGCAGGCTGTTTATTCTGCCATACCGATTTGGCATGTGATGGCTTTGGAGAAGATTCTAAGCGCTGTATGCGTTGACTATATGCGAAGTTAATTAAATTGAATTCTCCCATTTTTACCTACTCCGATTCTTTTTCACTCCGTTCGAGACGAAACAAAGCATGCTTAACAAGAACACTTCATACCAAACAAAGGGCTCATTAAAGGCGTAGCGGTAAAAGTGCTTTGAGATTGCCAATTTTTAAACCAGTTTCGCCAACCTCTATTCACGTTTGTTTTGAGGTCGGATGTTGAATTTCGTAGATCGTAAAAGAAGTTCTTTTATTTTTTTATAATGCTATTGCATTTTAAGAACATGTAAACTGAATTTCTACGCACAAGCAATTACAACACGAATTCAGAAATTAAGATAATCTTATTTGGAATGCCTACCAACTTGCTTTCGCGAAGCTTGGTAAATTTGCATCAAGCTTGAAAATTGAAAGGTATCTGGGTAGTTTGGCCACATACCAGCTCTAATGCCTATTTCCTGAAGCCAATGTTTCATGCAGCATGATTTAAAAATTATGCCAATTTTATGTTAGTGGGGACATTTTTTAGTTTAATGGAAATACTTTATGATGTCGAGTACAAAACAAAGTTAATGGGATATTGACATACCTGTATTTTCTGTGGTGGGGATTGAACCTTCCTCAGTCTCACTAAAGTTAAGTCCGCTCTAAAGAAATGAAATATGCAACCACGTCGGAATTTTTGCATTCTCAAACGCCGCTGGAGTCAAGCCCTTGTAAACGATGCAAGTAAGCACGCTACAGTGGGCTGTTTTAGATTGAAGTCATAAATAATGTATTAATTCACTTAGGCTAGATGGCGTCTTTGGAGGTTTAAATGAATGGAAATGCCGTAGACCATACCAATTCGTGGTACACCTTCAAATGCTAAAGCCGTCCTACTTTGGTGGCGATAAAACAAGGGTGTTCCTTTTTGTGACATTTCTCAAAGTCGTGCCTTACAAGAAGAGAGCACTTATTGCACGCTCTGAGTTCTTAATGCCAAGCGTCCTAGGGTTGGGCAAAAATCACGATAATATGCAGCAGTGCGACAAACACTCCTGATTTATTCATAAAGCTACTAATCATTGTGTGTAAGAATATTGCCTCGCGTTCCTAATTGTCCTGTAATTAACAAGCATTTAGCCTCGATGTTTCAACAGTTAAACAGATGCATTGCCTTCAGCACTCACGCCTCAAACATTCGCCTTCCAAAGAGGCTGCTAGGGTTCGTGCGATTTATAGTTTAACCTCCACTGTCTTTTTTACTTTTGCAACTTGTATGCCAAAACTTAATGCGCGATGGCTGGAGATACTTAAATCTCTCTACCTGCTTCCCGACGGGCAGCTACTGAAATTAATGGCAAAAATCATGTTTCCATTCAAGACTGTATTACGTTACAGCAAAATACATAGTCTATCCAAAGCATTCTAATTATATCGCGTTGACCATACTTTAAAAAATGCACTAAATGCATTCACACCCATTTGGCAATTAGTGTACACTGAATTATGTGTGAAGGATAATTATACGCCTAAAGGGTTAAACACTCAATCCCACCTCTTACCTCTTACTTCTACTTTAAGGAAGCTATCGTGGATTAATGATTGTTATCAACAGAAAGAAATGTGAAACATTTAGAAGTTTAGTTGAACTCACTTCCGAGGGTTTGAATTCCCTAAACTGGAAATCCTGCTGGCTTCCGTTTATAGTTCTCATCGCGTTACCAGACGCAAATTGCAAAATGGGATGCAGAGGAGGCGAGTCTCCTTCAGAGGCAGTTGCATCACGTTTGGCCGATAATTGAAATTTTGACAGTGAGACACTTCCTGTTTGAGAGGATCGTAAATAGTTAGATGCTTGATAGGGAAGAAGATGCCATCAAGGTTCATCTGTTTCTTAGCAAATATTTAAACTCACTTTATCTTGAAACACTAATTTTGCAGATCTTATCACTGTTTTATTTATGCAATGTACTTTCGAATCCTGACAACCAGATGAATGTTATGGTGTATAAGCTTAGAGGTTTGTCTGTTGCCTAAGGTACTCGGGGGAACTCATTCAACCATCCTGTTCCCACCTACTGCACGGTTTCAGCGTTGGACGCGCTGCATTTGCTTGTGCTGCTTTGAATAATTATTTCACAGCTTTGAGACCATTCTTTTTAATAATGGCAATCCCTCATTTAAACTTGAGATATTTATTGAAATTGACTTCGCAATCGAAGCAAATGCTAATACGCCGTGCCAGCCCCTTGTCAAGACGACTTCCTTTCGCAAGCTTATGACGAGCTTTTATGGAGAGCACATAGTTCCGATTGGAAGGGCTCCCGGTGATTTAGGCGAAAATTTGAGGTGTTAGAGGAGGAAGCCCTGAAATTAAATTCTGCACCCAATTACTTCCGATGCTAGAATCGTGTTCTAAGTTTTATTTATAGAGAAAACAAACAGGCCACTAAAGTGTTTTAGAAAGCCGATGAGCCTCGTGATACAAACAACGGCCTAAACAACCGGGCGGAGATGTGTTTGGATTAGGAATTACGCGTTGATATTCAACGAGCACATGGAAGACCAGATATTACGAAGAGCAAATTAAATAGGGAGATTTTAAGCAAACCGGCCGTCAATAAGATTGGCAATTTCTTGCACTTTTTAATTAAAGAAAAATTAGTTGAATGGAGGGGCAGCACTGTGATGTTTACCACTGTTTTGATAACAATGCAACATGTGCGGGCCTGCTTTTGGTGGATAAAACTTAAAATACCATCTTAAGTAGGAATCATCAGCAAGTCTCCAGGCAATGAAAGTCGTTAAGTAGAGGTCATTCCTAATATACGGTATGAGACGAACATGAGTTATATTGTTCCATGCAAAACGACTGAATTTTCCCTGTGGAAACGTGATACTGCGAGAGCAAGAAACACGTTGTAATATGTTTCTCGTTTTTCACAAAACTGTGATTGTGTCAAATGCATCAGAATGACACTACAACGAGAAGAATGACATTTTGAGGCTGACAATTTGCTTTCCATTCCCCCAGTTGCTTTGCATGCGCACAATTTTGAAATTGTATTAATCTCATTAAAATCAGAAGGGTTTTCTGTGTGCAATATTTGACTTAAAAATAAAGAACCATTGGGGGATTCTGGTCTCCCGTATCTTTTAGCCGCACTATAATATTTTACTTTCTGCTTGCAAAGTTTTGGGCATAGAACCTCCAGAAATAACGGAACTGGATAAAAATCTTAAAACATAATTTGTTGCTCTCTCTCGATAACCGTCAAAATTGACCCAAATGCCTATGAAATACAAGTATGCTTCGTTTTTGTTGCGTCCGTCTCAGGAAGAAAGTTTGAAAGAAATTAAATAAATTATTGTCGATAAGTTGTTCCCAAGGAATGTGCGGTAGGGCAAACCGTGGATGGACTAGGTTGCTACAACCTTTGTGAACACGCTTAGCAATGCATGCAACCCAAGAACGTACAACCACCTATTTACGAACTAGCGATGCCCCTACCTAAGCATGATTTGGCATTTTGAGATTTTAAAATTTTCAAAAATGAACGTCTGTTTGCTACTTATTGAGGTGTTTCTCAATGGCACTGAAAGAAGACTAATTAGATAATGTTAGCAGAAATCAAATTACAGCTTCTTCTTTACTAGGTTTTTAAAATGCTGGCATCAATGCTTGTGATGATGCAGAAAAGTTTGTGTTCATTGCCGAGTCGAAAGTCCGCATGCAGTAGCGCTGCACAACACCCCAGCAAAGGCGACTCTTAGCCACTGCTGAGAAACGTGATCGGCATTGATTGTTGTAGAGAAAGACCATCACATTAGCACTTTCAATGTCAAAGTATCCTGAGTAAATTCCAAAACCCCTATATTCCCAAAGAGACTCGTTGATGCTTTAAGAATGCAGCTCATGTAAGCAGGAATCGCCTTCGTTCTCAAGTATTATTACTGGTTATTGTCATCATTGCAAAAGCCAAAACGCTTTTTGTACAGAAAGCGTGCCTGGTGTTGATGCACCACTTAAGTTCTGCAAAAGACCTGTGCTCGCCTCGACTCTTAATGCTACTTTCTATGCCACACGCATGCATGGTGAAAGAAGCAGAGCGTCGCGTATTTGTTCCACTGATTTCTCCTCTTAATTGCTTCCTTAAATTTCTCCTCCGAGATTCCTAAATCACCTTTTCAATTATTGCTGCAATTTTATGATATCTTCAAATACACATTTCAATATAATGAAACACTACTTTTAGTAAAATTAATTATTTTAAAAGAAAGGCGGTTAAAAAAGTAAGCGAGCGATTATCAAAACAATTTCACAACTATTTTAATGATGATAATTATAATTATCATTTTTTTAAACAATGCTAAAATTAGCCGTTCGGATTTGAATTTATTCTCAAAACAAGTGGAAAGTTTTATTCATTTGAAGATATAAATAACACCTCTCAATTCTAAGTTTACTTAGTCCCATCTTAGAAGCCGATGGACTTATTGATAGGGAATATTATTATTTCCGATTCAAATCCGGTGTAACCAGAATATCCTGTGTTAAGAAGGATTGTGTCGAAGCAACTGCATCTGTACCTTTAATCTACTTAATTTTCATAATCCTCCATTAGTCTGCTGTAGAAAAAACGGAGCCTGAACTAGTCCATTGTCCGAAGCCAGCCATCCATGGTCAACACTAAATGGAGGCGTAAAAAGCGCCTTTCCGTTTTGGTTCGTGAATAGAACAGCAGTGCTTCTTACTCCAAGTGTACAAAATGTTACAGTGATAGAAGACAGACCAACTGCATTGTGCTGCGAAGACGAAATAACAAACAGTAATATCGGTTCTGAAGTACAAATGGTACTGCTGGCGCAAGTTACTTTCAGGGATTATGACATGCAAGTTAAGAGTGGCTTATAATAGATTTTTATTGCAGCGTCAGCAAAATCTTCAGACTACTAGCTTTAGATTCTTTTGAAGTATGAGGCTTCTGCTCACCTTGTGGACTAGATAGAAGCAAAACTAACTAAGTAGTTTTTTGAACCAAAACGTTTATAAACTGCGCCAATGGTACCTGCCATCTTGCTCATAAGTGCCGGTGTTAGTGAAAACTGCACGGTCTAATACATTTTTTAAAAGTGATGATGAAGAGTGGGAGTTAAATTTAAACAATTTTTAAGCTAAACTGAAATACTTGGCGCGCTTTGGCCAATTGATGCCTCGGGAGTAGTGGAACAAGTCCAGAAATTACAGCAGCAGATCTCTACCGTCCGACAAGGTGTTATTTTGCCGAACCTCTATCACTTTACAAGAATTTAAACGCACACAAGAGAGCACACGAATTAACATATAGGCTATGGCACTATAACTCATACACATTGTTGTTTTCAAATAATATATGGTGTGACTCTAAGCCGTGTTGATTATGTGACCTTTGGGTTTGCCTGGGCATCAGCTAAAGATATCAACACTTCAACAGCACATGCTTTGCGGAGCTGAAACCCGGTTTAATTACTACTGTCTTGACATTTTCAGTTTAGAAGGTGAGATGTCGTGCTCATACAATTAGGGAGTCGAGAGAATGGAAACTGGATTATCCAACGTCAATCAAATCCGGTTTCCACTGCATCAGGCTGCTAAAGATGTTTATGGTTGTCGCACACTTGCAAAGCGCTCCTCTTTATCATAGAACAAACATTATTTTTACAAAAACAGCTCTTGTGAACGCCTTTTACAATCGGATAAAGTAAAACCGTTCTTACTTTTTGCACTCATATCTCGGTAAACAGTGTCTGCTTTTCATTTAGCCACCTTCTTATATGCGGACACCTAAAGTCAAACATATATATTAGCTTACCAAATAATTCCAGTTTTGACAATTTTCCAGCTAAAACGCATCAGTGTACTGCTTTTCATAACTCAGAAATTCATTATGCAATCGGCATGTGCTCATTAAAGCAGAATCTTAATATCTCCTCACAACGACCTCATTGTTTGAGGAAATAGCGCTAGCTATATGTTTACACTCTTTGAAAAGAAGGGTAGGTACAATTACCAGGATGCACTAGTGTAATATTCCTTTCGGTACTGCTTTAGACTAAATGCACGAGACCAACTGATGCCATTCATGAAATCCTGGTTCTTCTTGAATGCATAGGTGCCTCAGAGCATAATTAACGAAATGTTGGTAAATGGCTGCGCAGTTTTAATCTTAAAGTACTTTGTTCAAATACTTTCGTTTAAAATCCCAGAACATAAAATAAATAGCTATAGAGAAATTTATTATTTCGCCTACACCTTAAGCTTAAACTTAAATAAATGCAACGATCCATCTCTGGGTCTCATATCTGATGGCTTTGCCATCACTTTTGCCATTCTTTTTCCTTATTTTACTACTCTGGGAATTGAAAGAGCAAATAAAAACTTTACCTACTTAAGCCTGTAACATATGTGCCTTTAGTACAGGGTAAACTACTCTGAACAAAATGTAGCCAGCTATGCAAATTGCTTACCCTGGGGATAGTCTGTCGCATAGACGATTGGAACACCTTGACATGCTGAATATCGATGCAAATTAGTTCCTCTTTCCCCTGTAGATGTGTGACGTACACTTTGCCGTTTAAACGGAAAGTCTCGGACGAAGAGAAAAGCCAGTAAACCAAAAACAACAATGAACATGACAAAAATTACGATGGCTACGAAGAAAAGGTATTTTGCTTTTGCATGCCCCAGAAAGGAGGTCGAGTCTGATGCCATCTTGGTGCGCACCGTTTTATTTAGGGGCAAAACCTGGTTCATGGTAAGTTGGCTTCTTTTTGCGCCTTCTGTATGATGAGTAAAGGCGTGTTTTGCTGCTCTACCACTATCCACGTTTTGATTCAAATGTCTGCTGAACAGTGCTGGAGTATTTAATGTGGAATTGTCATAAATAAACAGTCTTATTCTTGCGGTCTTACTGAACTGATGAAACCCCATGTCCATGACTGTAACATAAATTTGGTGTTCTGTCCTCGTTCTGGCGTGTTTTAAATCATTTCCTTGAAATATCTCAGCCAGAGGCTTTGTCACTATCAAATTGGTACATTTTTCAGTGTCTTCAACTTCTTCCGCGGGTCCAATACTGAAGTATGGTCTCAAGTATTTCGCACACCGCAAAGTGAACTTCAGTTTACCATTTTCCTCCAAATCATTGTCTTTGGCACATACCCTTAGAATGGAAGAGTTGACAGTTACATCATGGGTGGTATTTAACGTAGCGGGTCCGTCATGGAGACCATTTGAAAGAGCAGCTGGTTCAGTAAAAACTGGGCTATTGTCATTTTGGTCCAGCAGACGAACAGTGACACCTATTTCGGATGTTAGACGTTGGTGAAAAGGTCCTGTGTCTGAAACGGCTACAGTGAATTCATATTCTTGTTGTTTTTCACGGTCCAACACACCATCAACGTGAAGCTGACCCTTATGGGTTATCCGGAAGTATGCGGGTGAATTGCTACGCCAGAATGAACCCGGTGTTTGTTTAATTGAAAACTCAAGGGTACCATTTGCTCCACTGTCCTCATCGGTAGCGTTCACTTGGCCAAGGAAACGTTCTATTAGACGTTCCTGATCGAAAGACTCGGGAATTTCAAATATAATTCTTCCCGATTCATTCCTATTCCCCTGAAACACCGGTGGGGAGTCATTGACATCCAGCACGGTAATATTTACATTTACCGAAGAACTAAGCTGCGGATTGCCTTCATCCACGGCTGTAACTGTCACACAATAAACAGCCTTCTTCTCCCTGTCAAGCGAATGCAACGTCGAAATTTTTCCCGTGCGTTCGTCAATGGTAAAAGACAAAGCCGAGATGTGGTGTTCGCAGTTTTTAATATAATATTTTAAGGCTGCGTTTATTCCGAAATCGATATCAGTTGCGTAAACGTAGCCCGCAATAGCTCCATCCGGTTCATTTTCTTGCGCATTGATATCTCCTCTATGCTGAAATTTCGGTGCATTGTCATTGATGTCCCACACTCCAATATCAACCGTTTGACGAGCTATGTTGGCTTGCGGATGGCCACGATCGGCACATATTATGGTAACTTGTACTCTGGAAGTTACCTCACGATCCAGCTTGATACCACTCCTCTTAAGAAGCATAAATACTGTGGGGACTTTGACAGTTGCAATGGGCGTTTTTAGCGGGATAAGACTGAAAGGATTAGGAAAAACCAAGTTATTCCATTCTACGTCGCAGCTCACAGCGGCATTCTCTCCTGTATCAGCATCGGAAACTGTTATAGTGGCGAGTTTGATTTCTCTCCCATCTTCTTCAGAAATCCAGATGTCAGTGTGTTTATAAAAGCTCCAATCGGAGAGATTCTCTCTAGGAAGTGGACTTAGCGATGTAACAGTTATTTTAGGCGTGTTATCGTTACAATCTTCAAGAGTAATATCAATATTTGTTACGTTGGTCAAACCACCCCCATCTTTTGCTTCAACAGATATGGAAAATTTGGGTGTGGCCTCATAATCTAGCTGCCCTATGACGTATACCTTATCGCCGTGTACTACCACATTGTAACTTGCTTGTATATCTGATTTCCTCTGCGCAACTTTGAACTTTATTAGTCCATTTTCATGGCTGTCCGCATCAATAGCAGCTAATTGAATGAGAAACCGAATTGGTGTATCATATGAAAAGCCACTTAGACGTAGGAAGGAACGTATTTCTGCACTTGTTTTCCACAGCGATTGGTGAGGTTGTTGAATACATTCGGACAAGTGGACGTGGTAAGGTAGACCAACCCATTGAGGGCTGTTATCATTTACATCCTTAACTTCAACGGTTACCAGTAGTGCACTTGTCAGTCCTTCTCCATCACAAGCATGAAGACAGTAAAATAGGCTTTGAAATTCCTCATAGTCAAGCTCACTTATCTGCTTCAGTTGGGGTGCATTTCCATCTGTTATGGACAGAGCGAAATATTCATCGTCACTTGCTGTATATGTGGGGCATGCTTGTGGACTAGAGTCAGAGTGAATACGACTGAGGTGATAACTACTAATTCCATTTTTTCCCAAGTCTTCATCCTTCGCAGGGGGTAGATAAAATAAACTCCCAATTGGAGAAGATTCCGGAATCGATATAGTGAAAGAAGATGGCTCAAAAATCGGAGGATTGTCATTCAAATCGATGATTGTTAAATAGACTGTTTCTAGGAGACTATCTTCGGCTGTGGTTATGTGAACCAAAAGAGCGACTTTGCAGCTTGGGCTTTCTAAGTGATGCGAAACAAGGGATATATTCGTTACTCCATCGTTTTGGCAGATAGCCTCCCTATCGATTGTTTGAATAGCAATTATGCTTCCGTTCGTTGGATGAATAAAAATGTAATCAGAAAGGGGTTTTCCAGCAAGGCTTGTAAACGATTGTTGGCTCTGAACAATAAGCTGACCAAGCAAAGCACCAGCGGGAGTGTTTTCCTTAATATAAAACTGATGCATGTTGGGTACCTCACAGGAAATCAGTGGCATTAAAAAGACTGTCCATGTGAATGCAAACATTTTTAAAGCACTAGGGACCTTCCATTTAGGGAAATTTGACAAGAAATGTGCTCTTTTGTGTCAATCCCAATGGGAGGAGGCTTATGAATCTGGTATGAGCAACCTATTGGCCAATCAAAATGTGCCAAATATCGGATTGGTTAAAAAAGCCAAAGTGAGAAAATATGTTTGATTAATACGCCTAAGCTGCCAATACACGAGTGCATGGTGTCGTGTGCTTTTTTAAAGTTACATATAATTCATTTAAAGGGCTAAATCGATAGCCACATTCGTGTCAATCAGCTTACGCACCATTAAACAATAAAAAACAGCTTTGGTTTAGAATAGGGGTCTTAGAAGATAAAGAAGGCAAATTAAATGCCCCAAATTAGCGTGGTGAATTGAAGACCTCTACCACAAGATTTTTGTTCACGTGTGGAAATTTTTTATTACAATTCAGACCATAAAGTAATTGGAAAGGAGTGTTTTGCTGCCGTTTCTAATCCGCTAAAAGCTTCGTGTTATTTGAGAAAATTAAAAACATCAGCACCGTATACTCTAGTTAATGGCTACCTCGGCCTGATGAAAATAAAAATGTTTATGGACTTATGACTGAACCTTTGAAAGTCCTTCGATTTGCATTAAAATGTAGCCTCACTAACTTTAATTTAACTAATGTGGCCTAATCACCTCCCTTTATGCATAATTTTGGAGTTTCTTCAAAGATCGAGATCAGTAACAGATAAGTTGCGTTCGCTTTAAAGACGTGCTTCGTATACTGAGGAACAATTTGTGATGTAGAGTCAAACGCTTCGTCCCTCAAAAATTTCATGGTTTTAAGCCTTCGCAATTGGCACTTCGCACAAAACACCATTCTTCCTTATTGATAGCAAAAAAGCACAGGTTTGACACAAAGTTGCTATTAGCCATGCTCAATGTCCCGAACACCCTAAATGAAACTTTGCTCTATTCATATATAAGCGGAAAATCCAAACTTAAGTTCCATTTCTTTATATTAAAAAACTGATTAGAAGCCATTTGGCCGTGTTCAAATAAAAAGAAGATATATGATATTAATTTGAGTGATTTGTGGCCAATTAAGGGCTTCACAGGTACTAAGCAGCTGCAGAGCTACAAGTAGGTGGGAAATGTAAAAGCGCAATCAGCATCAATTTGGAAGAGATGCGATCACCTATCGAAGGTCATTGTTGACTCCACATCATCAGCCTTGATTGCGTCGACTGCGTTGAGGCTTTCCACAATCATTTCGAATGTTTAGGTCATGGCCATTGATTTGTAGGAATTGTCTTTTTATTAGGCAGCAATTTAACACTCCTAAATATGCCTCGAAAAAACGGTATCATCCTCGCTCTTACTATGTCATGCAATTCCCTACAAATTATTCGCCGGATCTTATGAAAGGCAACCTTAGCTTTGTTTTTAGCACAGCATCCACAACAGTAAATCCACTAGTCCTCCCTCTAGTAATTAATTTCCAGCACTACTCCTGCCTTCTGCTTTATTGCTTGGAGAGGTTACCATTGAATTGATTATTTCTTGGATGTTTGAATTTTGCCCGAGGTATTTTTCAGCCAAATACAAACCTGCAATAATGGCCAGTTTATGTAGCCATGTCCGCAGGCTTATGCACACTGCACGATGCAATCGAGGTGCATGCAAGCCCAAGATTTGCACCACTCACAGACGCACAGCAAACAATGGGCGCTGTGTATGAATATTTAAAAAAAATGGTTTGAAGCGAAAATGAAAGGCCTTACTACTTTGACTATCAAGGAAATACATAAAAGAGAACAGTCTGATTAATATTTCATAGAGCGAATTGCTGATAGAATAATACTCGCAAAAAAATCTTTCAAATTAAATTTCCAACGTTATCTGCCAATTTTATGCAAAAATAAACATCCTGGTGGAACTGAAACTGGCTATCCTAGTTTGGTTTATTTGGGACCACAGAAGCTGAGTATGAGAAATTTCGTGTGGTAATGTATAAATATTAAAGAAAAGAGCAAAATAACGTCTTCGAGTTGTTTTCGTCTCTGGCAACCTTAATGGAATTTCGCCAACGTTACATCGTGTTAGAAGCTTGGAGCCAAAGTAATCGGATTGGTTCGCATTTGTCGACATCTAGCACAACTTATGCTAAGAATTGGCACCATAATCCTACATAAGTTAAAATGAATCATTTACTTCTTTCCACTGGCAAAATCGCAAGTAGCCGGATTGGCCTTATGACTGAGCGGTTTGCCTGACTATTCACGTTTAATCGAACAAAACACAGCAAAATTTAAAGAGCTTGATCAAATTGCGAAATTCTTTTAAGTTGTCACTTTTACTTGGCCAATATTTGTTTCGTAATTTCACAAACCGAAGGAGATGTACGAACTTGCACAGTTTGGAAGGCGAACGCCGAAACTCCCCCGAACGCAAAAGCTTGGCATTTATCATGGAACAAAATGTTCCATTTCTGTCCACTACCTGCAGCGAATCCTCACCAGACATGCTTGATAGCATTTCCGGTAACGTGTAGCGACCTTTGGTTAATAGCGCGGGGCGTTTCTGCAATTTCGAACATATTTGTATTAAACAAACAGTGGTGACTTTAAAGCGATAATGTTGAGCATCATCTTTTATTTGGATTTATGAGTTTGGTTTTTTGCTGGCTCAATTGACGAGGGAATGCTATTCGCAGATGGCCTTGGTCTGATATCACTAGCAGTAAATGCTCAAACGCAGGCTTACATTCAGACCTTGGCCACATTGGAAAAGCAACGACAAGACTGCAGATAACGTCTATTCCACCGCAAGGAAGCGTGACACGCATTTGCAAAATTTTCTGCGCAGCTCCCGATACGTATCTGACAGGCATCGAGTAACTTGTGGTTTTCTGCGGAGAAAATGTCGTCCTTCTTTGTTTTCCTCCTCTTCTTCCACTCCCCCTTCTTTTTCCTTCTATCTCTATTAATACGTAAGTTTTTTTACTGTTTTATTCAAAATCAAATGAATCGATTGTTTATTTCCAATTTTTTGGGAAACAATAACCATAAGACGAGCTTCTAAAGCGAGGCAAAATACGGTGCAGTAAAAATCGTGGGATGCCATTTTATGCTGTTTTGATACAAAAAACGCTGAATGGTTGGCTTTCTTTAAAACAGTAAAATGTCCTTCACCAGAACTGACTCGGTATAAGAACAGGTAAAATACTGCAAAAATAAGGAACAGTCAATTGACGAACATCCTTTTAAACCTATCTGATAGTTCGCGTTCTCCAAATCCTTGTAAACTCACATTATAATACGCTCACTTTAAACTAACTTGACTGAAGAGAAGTTTTGCTTCAGGCTTTAGATTATGCGCTACGTATTTTATTGTGAGCCATTATACCGCTGACCGCTAAACTACAAACCTTTGGTCTGTTGAATGTAAATCCAGTTGACCCGACCGTAAATTTGAGAGGGACACACAAAAAATAGAAGATTGGCCGTGTTAAAATCCCCTTAGGGTTCACCTCCACATATTTGCATCAACGGTTCTCTTTCTATCGATGACAACTGCTCTGACATCCATCAAAACTATCCAGAATCTAAACAGAAGCGATCTTGATGCTTTCGTCTAAGAAGGATAAAGAGGACGCGATCTCCATTATTTAACCCCATCACACCTGCCCACTTTGGTTGCTCCCTCCCCCACTCACCTCACACCGTAAAGCATTTGGATAAGCCCATATCCCCTTCCAGTCAGTGTTTTCAATTAGTGTACATCGCCTAACCGCACCCATTCTGATGACTGTGTGCAACCTCTCCCACTCGTTCAGTCGCTATCAATTAAACTAAATGGTTTAAAGTAGATGCGCAAATTTGTGTCTCCCTCTCTCTCTCTCTCTCAATTTCACTTAAGACGGGTCTTATCCAAATGCCCGCGAATCATAGAACTCTCAGGTGACCAAAGTGATGCTTAATTTCGCATCCATGCAGTACACCGTAATACTCAATATTTCGGTTGGTCTTTCAGGCAAGTTATTCAAATCTCATACACTTAGCGATTGTCTGCGTCGAAACGCCCAAAGTAAGTGCACTGATAGTATTAAAAGGTTGAAGAGAGTTTGCACTGCAGGAACTAAGTGATTAATTAAGTGAAATTTGTCCACACATCTGTTAAGCTGAGTTAGTTAATTTTTCACTCATTTTAGGCATTTTAATTCAATTGGTTCAAAATTACTTCACCAGTTTAGTTTAGATAAGTTGGTTTTGATTGGAAACATTCGCACACCATAATTTGGTGTCGGTGACAAACGAGCATTGAAAACTCTTTAATTGATACAAAACTAACCCCAAGTAGTCGAAATCGGCTCCTTCGGTTCATCGTATTTAACAATTTTTTTTTGGTGAGATTTTCATAAAACTAAAAGGCCATTAGTTTTCCTCTGCAGATCATACTAAGCGGTTGATCGGATGATTTATTGAATCGTGATAGGAAAGTTGATTTTATCCAAATAACGAAGTTATTTATTTCCCAAGATAGTTTTGCCGACCGGAACCTTATTTGATTCGAATTCTTGCTAGCAACGACTTGCCTCGATAAAAATTTGTAGTCCATAACGGTATTCATTGGCTTTGGTCAGTATTTTCGTAATTTTCATCCGTATTAATACGAACTAGTAGCACACTAACACTTATATCCATGTCAGCAGTTGCGAAGGCGAATGGTAATTATTGCTATGCGTAAACAATAGCAAGTAGTTTTGAAAAATTCACCAAACCAGTACATCCTCTACACTAAGGCCACCCACAATTAGATAGTCGTGTAACATTCTGTCAGCTTTTTCTTCTTTTTTAAGGTGAATGCGAAACCTTGCTCCTTGCTATGGATATGAATGAGATATGCGAGATTAAACTTATCTTTTACTTGTATGTATGTATGTATGTATGTATGTATGTATGTATGTATGTATGTATGTATGTATGTATGTATGTATGTATGTATGTATGTATGTATGTATGTATGTATGTATGTATGTATGTATGTATGTATGTATGTATGTATGTATGTATGTATGTATGTATGTATGTATGTATGTATGCACATAAGGAAACAAAAATCATACTTACTCCTCTCTTTTACCTCTCTTCGAGGTCGTAACCGCTGAACTGGCGTAATAGCAAGCCTTTCGACACTACTTTGACTTTATCACCGCTGTTTGGCACGCTCGTGTGACAAACGGCTTTCATTACTGGATTGCTACTTGCCTACTGTAATCAAGACTGATGCAACACACTCTCGAGTGATGAATGTTTCATGGATACTTTGGGCGCGCAGGTGATGGCACGTAGTGTATACCATTTCGTTCATGCACTCAGATGAATTGCTGTCCCACTTGATTTGTCATGCATTTTTGCGTAACAGATTTGGAGGCTTCGATAATTTACCGCTGATACAGTCTTCCGATTGTCTTGCCTTGTGTGATTATCTGGAAGACGAAGCTCAATGTCAGTGCTTGCGCGACTATCGTAATCCATTTTATAACGACTACGCCTTCATTTTTAAATCCACCTTCCACAAGAGTGTGCTTTAAGGTCATCTCATTGCGTAGCCCTTTGAAGATTAAGGTAAATAAAAATATATAGGCATTAACTTTTAATAAAAGTTTAGTCCTTTCAGAATCTGCCACACGGAGTCCTTGAGTGTGGTCGTCCCAACATGATGGAAATGAACGATTTCATGCTCAAGACCATTAGCCAAGTTTTTAGAAGGGCAATTTGGTATGAACTTACTTGGTTTGCGAGAGGTGCCAGAAGAAAAAAAACTACGTGGTACAAAGCACGCGTTGAGTGAGTGTAGGTTTTCTGCTTAATTATGCATGCACCAAAATTTCACTTCCTCTTTACGGAAGCACGCCTGAACAAACGAGATAATGTGGAGGGTAATTTGGTTAACCTAGGTTTAAAATTTAATTTAACTACTCAGACTTTGAAGCAAACTAGTTTTCTATTCCTCCAGGCAGGTGTATGTAAAACACAATCTCTGAAACGTTGAGCGGCCGCAGTAGTGTCGGTGACTTTTTACGCAAATATATTTCCCCATAAGTGACGATGTGGAGGGAGCTAAGCTGGCTTTTTCCGGTTGAAAACACTTCCGGAATGAGTTGGTGTCCAACTCTCCCTGTTATAGGTACGAAACGGAAAACCCAACTTTCAAAAGCGTGACACATAAAACGGAAACACTTTCCAAGGGAAACTTGCATTTAAAAATGGCATTCTCCGACGTGAGTTTTAATTCAATTTTACTGCAACCTTCGCCTCCAGTAAATACAGCTTGATGGGTAGTGGACCATCCACAGTACAACCATGGCTCTATTAATTTCACCAGCTTTAAAGGATTCAGGTATTCCATTTGCGCAGTGAATCGTTTGGAAGGAAATGCGATTCAATCTAAAGTTTGGAGGCCGCTATGCGCCTTAGTTTCTGGTGAATGAAGTCACGCCAGAAAACTGTTGCTATTGTGCAGCGCTGGTACCACACAGCATTGATGAAGTTTTGCTGAAAATGCCTTAGCCATAGATTCGGTTGTGCATGCTACCTGTCATCAGGGCACTGCCATGCTTCGAGGCACTTATTGGAACGTATAAGTTTGTCGTAAGAAGCTAACAATCCTACCATTCATGGCATAAAGTTGGTTTAAAGTTTCCTACCATTAGACTGACGCTTCAATAGAATCTTTCCGTAGCTTTGACATATTTTAATGAAATTTGGAAGCATTTTGCAAGGAAACCATGTTCACTTCAATTAAAAGATTTGCAGGGTCACAAAATAATTAGTGCGTTCCCATACCTTTAAATCAGGAAAGATTTTGAATTCTCCTGAGCTACTAACAATGGACTTCATGAATAAAGCAGGTCAACCGAGAGCTGATTATTTGGATTTCCGCTTCCCTACGTATCACGAGGTAAACATTCCACTTGGCACACCGTCACCTCCCCCATTGACACAAAGCCTTCCCAAGGAGTCGGGGTGCCTGAGGCCTAAGGACAAGGGATGGGGCTGGGGGCGCAAGCAGCCTTGTGTACGCGCACAAGCAGACACTTCTCCGCCTCCCTCCCAGCTCCTCCCTCAACATGAGTTATTAATGCTCCTGTTTGAGAGCGTGTAACCGCTTCCGACCCCTGTCCCATAAACCCGCTGGGTCTACCTCTAGCGAACCCCAGTTCTCGCTTACGCAAAAGATTAAAAACGCGACTGCATACATATCCATTTCCCTCCTCTCCTTCTTCTTTATGGAAAGAACTAAAAGGATAGGAGGTTGAGAAAAGCGGTTACTAATTGCAAGGTGAGCTGAAGGTACTAGGGCGTTACCCACAGAACTGCAACAGATAAGATCCCTTTGAACAAATGCAAAAGGAAGGGGCATTTGAACAAAGATGCTGCTTTTCAGGATGCCAGTTAAGTTCATTTAATTAGCCATTTATGACATACATCAAATTTGTGACTTTTTTGGTTAATAACACAAGTTAAGTGTTGATGGCTGCATCATTTGAGTCTTTGCATATAAGCACTGTAACAGTTTTTTCTTCTGAAAAATGATTACAGGAAACATTTCTGCTCTAAATTAGGCACAATTAATCACTCTCTGTTTACTATAAGGTTATGATCTGGAGGAGGTAAAGAGTGATTTAATTACAGACACCGTGACGTCAGCATAGTTGACTACAAAATTTCATTTCATCCAGGCAGTATTGCTGTGCAATATTTCCCAAGTGAAAAAACAGATTAGCTAAACGCAAGACAAGGGCAATCTCAGATATTTTCTGCCACATTTGTGTTGGGGAGGCCTACAACTGCAGACCGTTTCTGTTCGAAATTCAGTGGATTTATATTTCCATGGTTATTTTCACGAACATCCAAAACGCCACCTATCACCTAGACTCTCCTCATCGGTTAAGAGGTCAGGTTCACTTCAAATACGCCAACAATAATTTTAGAGTCTAGGTGAATTCATCTTATAAAAACATACTACTAAGACCATTTAGTGGCTTGGACTCGGACGCCATCTCAAGCGTTTTCCTCTGGTCGGCTGTGGATCGCGGACACGCACACCGGCCCATGGAGACATCCGCTGCGATATTTTTATCTGCTAATCATCCGGTTACTGGTCCCGATAGCAGCCAGGCAATTCACAAGCGCAGAAACGCCGCTTATGAAGATTGGTGACGACCTGTGCCAGCTTACTTCAAAAAAGTCCGAGTTGGAATGCCTGTCAGGAGGCTGTCAATTTCTTGCAACTAAGTGGACACTTTTCTACCATGTTGAAATTCTCATGACAACTTAACCGCTTAAAGTTAGTGCTTATTATAACAGCCAATCTAATGCAGGTAACAAACGCTTGGAAGAAGATAACTCTAGGAGTCTGCACGCTTGACCACTTCATTGTTGAAACCCCAAAACTTGTCCATCCACTTATCAGGTGGTGGTGAGTCAGAACTAACCTAAACTCTCAAGATGCGATACGACCAGTACCAAGCTCACAGCACTCATTACATTCCCATGTTACCAATCTTAACATTGTATTTCATGTCTCTGATAAAGCCATAGTGAAGTTTTACTGCCAATGCCACCTGGGTACATCCGCCATTTGCAGGATTCGCCCACAAACGGAATGGCAATGAATACTTGACAGCCTCACAACAGGTAAAGTTAAAATCCGCTGTACATTTGATTACTGAACTAAAAAATGCGCAGAGCTCCGAAAGATTCGAAATTTTGGAGACGCTTAAAAGCTATGCCATATTCCGAAGATTGCAGCTTCGAAAGCACACAATTCAAAGACTGCGCATCACTGCAATAGCACACCTAAAACGGTAAAATTTTTTTAGGTCGAATTTTTTAAGAAAAATTGCAAAATAATTGTATAACAATATTTGTATACGTTGGAAGCATTTTTTGTATGCCAGCTTTTTACATGATTGTGGCAACTGGTATATTGCAAAGCGATTTTCAAATCTTAAAACACAAGTCAAATTGTCCAGACTTCCGACGAATTCAAGCATTGCTCTTAACTTGCTATCTACCATTCATAAACTCACATATGATTACGTGATAGGTCTTCTAATTCTCTGTTACACTTCACGGGAACTTCAGCCTTTGCAGGTTGTACTCTTGTTTCGCGGCGCAGTATTCGGGCCACCAGAGGCTCCCAATCTGCCCAATTGGAAAGGTAAACGCTCTATCGTTGTGATGGAAACCACCCAGAAAATGCAAGAAGACACAGTGACCAGACAAAATACACTCATTCTCGATATGCTCAAGGACCTGGAGCCACCGGCATGGTACAGAGTTAGTCTCAACCAGCGAATGTACAGTAGAGAATTAAAGAAAGGTGACTTATTTTGATTAGTCACGGCTTCAGGTAATATGCGTAGTGCTACAGGCGACCACACTTCCCCATATCAAGCTAGCAAGATTTTGCAGTCTAAAGAGGGAAACAGGAATTTTATTCAGCGTCTTGACTCCGAATAAACGAATTAATACCGTGATGATACACATCAACCAATAGAGAAAGCGACAAGCTGATATAAACTCCTTGAATTCGGATACAAACAATAATGTGGAAATTAAAACTGTAACAAAAATTCGCTGAACTTTAGCTAAAGACCTTACATAACATAGGCTGTATGCTCATAACTCTCGGCTTTGAGCCATGGCAATAACCCTCTCCCGACGCTCTCCACGTCGGCAATGTACATTCTACTCGGAGCGATGCTTTCATATCAGTAGAAAAGGAACTCGACTGCAAAGGACATCCATCACGATTTTCACTGATGGGTGGCAGACATTGGTGTGACTGAAGATGTGCACATGCTGTGGATGAGAGAATGGGCATCGGCCCGTAACAAAAGGAACGAAAACAAGGCCTTGTGCTACGCACGCGTGCTATCAACAACTAAAGCGACACTAGAATAAACCATCGGAAATGTTTCTCACGGAGCTCTACCATATCGACACGCTGACATCAGTTACACGGGCACACGAGACCTTCTCCATTTCCCTACCAGCTGAGTGAAGCCTAGATTGACGTGACTGGGCAGCTCTGCAGTGGGCACACAGTGGCAAGGCGACATTGACGTGGAAGTCCCCCTCCTCCCCTCCCCCCCCCTCCCCCTCCCCCATCCCCATCCCCATCCCCATCCCCACAAGGAGCTGTACTATGCCCCATTCTTCATAACGTAAGACTGCTTTCAGGCTAGTGCCTCTACGATTGGCTATGGACTCGCGAGATAGTCAGCACATTCCCTCGTTCGTCCAATGCAATTATCTTGCAGGACGAAACTCCAGATGCGATAGAAACGCCGGGTGAGCTGAGTAGTGTTGGGGCGAAGCATCTTCACATTGCACCGGAGTTGGATCAGTTGGATGGTTGGCCCACGGGTGAATCCTCACAGCACCATTCGCGTTGTAATGGTTGACACGGAGGATTGGCTGAAGGAATTGTTGGCAATGGTGGGCCACGTAGAGACTTTGATAATGTGCTTCCTGCGCGAAGCCCACTCATGAGTGATGCGAGTAGCCTAATTATTACTGTATGCTGACGGCACATCCTGTTTGAGTACTGTCTTTTTGCTATTAAGGCAGTCTTAGTGCTCTATAATACATTAAATTTGCTTTGTCTTAGTATTTCTCCTTTTTTAAAAAGAAAAACTTCCTTGAGATTGCAACGTCGATTAAGTATTAAAAGTATAAAGTAGAAAGGCATCATTTTGCATAGTCAAAATTTCAATCTTATCATTTTGTTTTAATTTTTATTTCAAAAAACACCTAAAAGTTCTCTTGGCTGCACAACCTTAGTGTTTTTATTTTAAACAAAAATTTTTTTTGCCGTTAAAGAATTAATGGAGCTGACCAAGTAACTGACAGTTAATGACGCATTTATATTTTAATTTATACTTTTAGTTGATTCGCATACATAGGTCTTTGGCGTCACTACGAATCGTACTGGTGCGAGGTTGGGTTTTTTTTGGGATGTCGAAAACATGTGCTGGTTGCATCAGGGCGTTGATGATATTCTTCAACTTCTTATTTATCGTAGGTTTAATCTCTAACTTTTACTGGCTCTCTTATGTGCACTATTTGAATCTGTTTCTCGGTATGTTGCTGTCGTCTCGAACAGGTGTGCTTGGTCAAATGTTTGCGCTTTAATTAGCTTCAGTATTGGTCCACAAATGCCTTTGAACTTCATTCTAGAGTAGTTGTACTTTTCCTGTGAGTGCGGCTAGCATAGTCGAGTTCCTAAAGTAAACCGACCATTGCTTCCTGTTCCACCTTTCGCTGAGTTCTTACAAGTACTTGGCGTCTTGTGTGCGGTGCGTATCATGGCTGGTTTATGGTGAAGGTCTATACTTTAACGTCCAAAGGTGAGGTTTGTTGGGTTTCACCATTTCCACTCATGTGAATGTTCAAGTGACTGCTTCTTAGATAACGGGTTCCGGATTATATGCTAGTATTTCACATTGATTTCTCCAATAGATTAATCCTACTGTATTCTTACTCCTGCGATAATTTTTTAGTGGCCATGCGCTTATCTCGTTTAACTACAAGATACGGTGCATTCTTTCGCTATTTGACTGCCTAATCTAACTCATTAGAGATCTTGGGATGTTTGCACCAGCATTCATTAGGCAGCTCAAAAAAATTTGGAATGCCTTGGTTTCTATTGATTTACATCGTATGTTGACGTTCACTTTAATTGGACGTCTGAACGCCCACGCATGGTCGTGGCCTGCACAGTTGCGCAATGCCATTTTCCTACTGGCATGCATCTGATCCGCTGCTATGTTCACGCTCTTTTACTTGCATGCGTTCTCCATTATGTATGCCTTTGTGTTATTTTGCACTTCGTTTAGCTCATTGGCCTTGCCATCGTCGGATTGGGTATCTATCTTCTGGTCTCAGGATATGTTAGCAGTGCTTCCGGAGAATTAAGTATCCTGGCTTATCCATGCATTGGATTAACCATTTTGGGAATCGTTCCGGTATTCCTCGCAGTGTGTGGTTGTTGGGGTGCTCTACGATACAACAGATGCTGTCTGGGGATGTATTTCACATTCCTCTTGTTCGTTTTTGCTGCAGAAGTTGCTACTGGCATCGCTGGTGTCGTTTTCAAAGACGAGGTACTTGTATTTTACCATTCAACATGTACACATTCACTTGCTCTTCAATAACTTTTGAGCTTAAATGTACATGAAATTTTAGAGGCTACTTTGTGTTTAGTTGTTAGCCTGTATTTATGTAGGTGCGAACATACATTCTCATGTACCTGAAAAAGGCTGTTGAGGACTACGAACCTACTGAAAAATTAACTTCTCTAGATCTTGTGCAGGCGACCGTAAGTTAGCCGAGCATATAGCTCATATCTGGTTTTTTTCCATTTACATGAACTCTTGACGATGCCTCAGTAATATTCAAGATTTTCCTTTAATACTATTCAGTTTGAGACTTCAGTGTACCATGTGTAGTTTACTTCAATGTAATTTCAATTTTCTTTGTAAGTACTGTAGCTGAAAGCACTTAACAGTTATCAGATTTTTTCAGTTCCATTGTTGTGGTTATATGGGTCCGAGCGACTACGGCCATAAACCAATCCCTAAATCCTGTTGCGGATACGCTGAATGTGACGTTACATCTTTTCCGGTAAGTTGATTTTTTATCGCTTTAACTGTTGAGCCGTGCACCCTTGGGTGTGCAGAAATCGGGAAGTCCATTTTTTTTATATATGTGCAACATAATCTTGTATGGGCTTCAGTTTTTATGTCAAAATTGTGTTCAGTACAGAACACTACGTCAATTTTGGCCAGAATGATGTTGCAATCTTTTAACGCCATCGTGGTAACACCAAAATGGAACTTCATACGTATAATATCACTACTTTTTCACTATGTTTACAAGCCGTTCTCGTTTTGAAGTATTTACATAGACACCCTGTATATGCTCACTTCTAGTTTAATAGTAAACCACTGAATACATTCTTGCTTTTATTAATGCCATAACTTCGTCAACATCACTTGCACCGTGTATCTACTGGTACGTTTCTCGCATTTTACGAGTTTCTTCCTACTAGAAGAAAACTTTATTCTACTGCCGGTATTCTCCCATTTCAGAATGCGAATTCTTTTGGCGCATAAATTTCGTGATGGCTAACTGATTTAATTAATCTTATGATTCACGTTGTCTGAATGAATTGCTCTTCTCCTCCAATAGGGTTGCGAAAAACGCACAAATGAGATTGAGAAACACACGTTGATACTCTGTGCCATAATCATTGGATTGGCTGTTATTCAGGTAAGCTTTTCTCCCTGCAGATTATTGCAAGACTATTCAAGATTCCTCTTAGCATTGAGATTAATCTGGACATGTGGCTCATTGTGTCAAGGTATTCGCTGAGCATTTGTCAAAAAACTCCAGTTGCATCATGATTGTAATTTACCGTTAAGCCTTCATTTGTCTGTCCATTAACGGGCTGATACCTATGACTTCTCTTTAGCTCGTTGGGTTGGTCTTCTCGATGATCCTCTGCTGCGCTGCCAAGGATAGACCCGACATGGAATCTTATGAACCTGTGCATACATAAGTGTTAATTTACGCGTGAGCATCTTTAACAAACTTATTGTAATTGTCCTTTCTATCAACTAACAATCCGCAAAACCGGCTTTCAGCACACACACTCCAATCACTAATGGTGATATCAGCATAAACTGTTGCCATTTTACATATTCCTTTAATTTTGTGTCAATCCCCATTCCCATTGCTCCCTCTTGCTGTTAATAATTTCTTATTGTACAAACTACTGGCCCATTGTTATTCCGCGCATTCTTGAGTGTTTTAAATATTGATCACTTCATTTGATAACATTTCCTCGGCTGTCCTTTTCGAATGTGAAACGCTTACTCCATGTCGCTTATTATGCCTTTGAAGCGGTGTTCCTCTGGTTTACTACTAGGTGAGGTACTGAGGTAGGTCGAATATTCTGATATTGCTCACTCGGTCACATTGCTTGGCCTTTCTGTTCGTTTTTTTGAGGGTTGAAGTCACATCAGCTCCATTATTTAGTTATTTTTTAGTGCAATAGCTGTAGTCTCTGGCGGTTTACTAAAGGGCAGGGAGACCTACGTGTCCAACATTGGTAGGGTTAAATTCTACTTTAGTGGATAGTCGAGCTGTCACAACAGGCATTGAGGCTGTTTCGATGGTTTGAATGCACCGACTTCGCAACTCAGTCATGGTGCTCGTACGTAGTGTCGTGCACTTGACGGTGGCAGCAGTTTATTAGCTGGCTGTCTTCTGTGAGGGTGCAGTCTTCGGCAACGGAACCCTACACGTGTGTGAACAAGCACAGTGACTCGGTGTTTGCATGTGTAAATGTCACGTTGCTGCCGGATGGGTGACGCGTTAGTTATCGATTCATGCTTTAGTGATATTCTCTGATCCTGGCATGGTCAACATTGTTTCCTTTTTAATGTGCATTACTGGCTCATGGTTCCTAATTTCGCACGGGCTTGGTTCCACTGATAGCTGTGATCCGAGCTACTTTCAACCGATTTTTAAATAATTGCACTAGAAGCAAAGCAGGACAGGTTGCACTTTTGAGGTGTAACATTGGATGGAAAGGTGATTAGGAGTTCAATGTTTCCCTTTAGCAGCGGTTCATTTTGAGGCTGTTTACGTAGCTTCAACATACCGTAATCACTATTCACAGTAAAGTGTGGTAAGATTTACCAATCACACATCTTTTTTGCCTCAGCTCAGATGCGATTTGCTGTCAGAACTTTTCTCCCGATGCTTGAGGGCAAATTTAATGCAAATCTAGCCTGCATGAAGCCCCATGCGCAGTCTGCAGATGCGTTTGGCACTACCTCTTCCATCCTGGTATGCAGGTATGTGTGCTAGATACCTACCTGCAGGTGTACCACAACCTCACCCTGTAGACATGTAGCACACTCGAGTGTCTGAGCCCATGACCTTTCAGCCTCACCAACCACGGGCATGGCTCTGCAGCGTGGTTGGATGAGTAAGTGACACATTGAGGAGGACAGGTTTAACGCCGATCACGAGCGCCACTATCCTAGCGTGCACATGCGGGCCCTCTCTTACTACTTAATTGTACATGCAGTCGCACCACGTGGTAGAGTTTTGTGAAAGCACGGTGGCCATCAGGAAACACATCATACCATAGGCTTAAAATTGTGTCTTTGAGGCATGAAAATCAACGCAAATGAATTGTTCAAAATTCACGCCTTTTTAAAGCACTATGGCTGTTGATTTACAGTCTCGTTGGAATGTTTTACCTTCTTTAAAGGTACAATTCATTGCAGCTTTTAGCTGTGCTTTGGGATTCCCAGTTAATGATGTTTGCTCTTATACTTAGAAAGGTCGAATCTAATGTGGTACATTCAATTCTCCACTGAGGAGGCAGATTGGCACTGAGACGCGCGTGCTGGTTCAGCTAATTACGCCAAATAAGGATGAAAGATGTGATTTTTGGACGTGTGTCAGCATGCGACAAACAGGCAGAAGTAACTCGAGTTCCATACTTTTTAGGTGATTTATATGCCATTGTGATGCGGAGCCTTAAAGTTGAATACCAAGACATTGTTGGGATTGAAGGAGGGGCCATTTCAAAGGCGAAAACATGGATGCATGTAGCTGTGACATCGATTAGTTCTTGCGTCCATGTGCAGGTTGCTTGTGAAGAAGCTAGCCACGCAATTCTACCTCGCATGGTACTTCTTTTCCCGTATGGAGAACGAACCCACACCAATGACAACCAATACCATACCCAATCAATGGATGCCATAATTGTTACAACCCCATATTGGTAGTTGCCTCGGCTAAATGTTATGATGAGTTGAGCGGATCAGGTAAGAGCTCTGGGTGCCTCTATCAGGCTCTACAATAGACACCTTTTTACTAGTGTGTATTAATTAACTGAACCATTCAGCAAGTCATGTCTTAACATCTGTATTTTGTAGGCACGGCATAATGGCCCGAATTAATTTGCTAGGTTCACGTGATTGCTCTATAGGCTTTGATTTCGGTTTCTGACTGTGAGTTTGCTAGTAATTCACACGAATTAGTAAGGTGTGGTTGTGGCTACTATGTGCTATCAAAATGAAACCGCATCGCCAACAAAACTACCACTGTTCGACCTTTTTTCGCCACAGTTATATTATCAACGGTGTGAGGTAATCAGTGCGTCCATTAGGACGGCAGTTGAATGGGACTGAAACAGCTTTCCGGCGATTGAGATTAATCACTGCCCAACCGTTATTGACGCTTGCTTACCATCAACCAAACCTAAAAGGACTGATAACTGCATCAAATTAAACCAGAAGCCAGGTTTCCATCACAGTCCAGATTGACTTTTTTTGATGTACTGGACTTCCTAAATAAGTTTTGCATTTCTTATTCACCTGTTTACGTCCATCAATACTTGCATGTTACCAAAATTTAATCAATTCCGCTCTATTTTATGGCGCCGATGGGTTATTGCCGTACTGATACCACTATTCTATAAGTCTCCCTGAAGGATTGTGACGAAGATGTCAATCAGAATATTGTAAGCAAATACGAATACATAATAGTTGTCTGGGAATAATAAGCATCTTGAGACGGTCCAGCAGCATTACGATACACAGCATTAATTAACCATAGGTGGGAAACCATTCAGGCAAAGACAGTACCGATTTGATAACCTTACTATATCCATTCAGGTTTGTTGATCTCTTGGTATACGTGGAAGGTGCCACTAACGAATCACCTTAATTTGCAGTTGAGAAAGCGGCACTTACACGGACCGTTGGTTCCGACGCATTCGGCATTGGCATAATGCACCACTTTGAATGGAGGCAACGCTATGAAATCATACGACGAAATAAAGTGGTTGCAAGGGCGCCACTTTCCCGACTTTAAAAGTGGATTTGAAATCTTATCATCTAAATTAGTTCTTCTTGGTGATAATGAATAAATAAGCAAAATAAGCGAAATTCCTCTTCTTCAGGTCAGTTGGAAAAAAATGCCTAAAAATTCGACTACCTAACTTCAGTTCTCTGCAAACCTATTTGGCAAACCAATTTATAAAATTGTACTTATTAAACATATTTTAGCTTAAGTTCCACCAAGTATTACCTATAATGCCAGTTACTGCTTGCCGGATATGAATACCGATGTACCAGCCATAATGTGGGAAAACACAACTAGGCAGCAAAAACTGGATGACCACCGGACGGTACATTCCACTTAATTTTTTAGTCTATAACTATTTTAGCAAATGCAATATTAAACAAGGGACAAAATGTGGCCATCGTACAGTACTAGTACACGCTTGGAGCACCTTGGAAATCTTGCACCCTGGTCCGATCTCTCATTTACGCGGCTACTACCACGGCATGCACGTCATTGTTCTGTTGCAGCCTTTTTATGCTACACAGCACGGCCAAAACCATCCTTCACAAAACACAGAAATTAAACTTCCCAAGTTGAATGCAAATCACTCAAATTACTCACGCAAATGAAACCCTGCCTTTTCACAATCGGACAGCAAAAGTGGTTGGTGCTTGTGATAACTAAAACTGAATTTGCTGTATGAAAAGTAAATGAAAACGGTGACTGAACTCATTATAATGTATCTTTTACCAACTAAAATATTACCATTGAAGATGAAGTAAGGAAGCTGTTGGCGGACCATTGCCACTTGCTACCTTTCGCGCCATAGCGGTTGTACAGTCGGTCAGAGTACCGCAAAATTTGTGGCTGACAACGAGTATACAAATTTTTACATCCTTGTCCACCTCCATCTGCTTCTAAACGACTAGCTTTTGATCGCAGGAGAGAGCACAGATTTATTTCTGCTATAAAACAAACTTCTAAACACCTGCAATCAAAAGTGTAGAGGAATGATTAAGTAAGGGGTGAAATCCTAATTTTAAAGTTATATGACTTATTTTCGTAATTGTAATATTCCGAAATGTATTTTTAACAAACAATTGAAACGGAAATGAAGCCCTTGAACTGCAAGGACGTTGCAATGCCTTCAATTCGTCCTAATTGGGGTGATTGGTTGCCAGCACTTAAAAATGCAAGCCATTTACAAATTCTCCGTACTACAAAAACCTCGCTTTTGAACTTTTTCCTTACAAAGCAGTGCTCGTAATAACAATCTTTAAATGTGATATAAACTTTCCGCTTCAAATAAGGTGAATGCAAAAATGAGCGTCACTGGATGTAGCATTGTAAATAACTAATGCAGGGAACTATCTCAATCAGGAACTGCTACGTGAAGGGACAATGACGTTTAGACATCTCAGAGATGTGGCAAATTGGCGGTAATTCATGTATATTTTGACAAATGGAATTTCTGCCAGTGGTAAAACAACTTGGGCTAAACGAAAATTCTTTACATATACGAAGACAAAATCAAATGCAATGAGCATGAGCAAGGCGATGCCTAAGGAAATATCTCGCCTTTTTCCAGACAATTTATTAATGAGGTTTTTGTGACCGAGAGAAGGACAGCCAATGTGCTTGAAGAAAACTAAAATTACTTAATCCCTGTTTCACATTCGATTAGATTCCATATTCACCAAGTACCGGGGGCCTCAAATTGGAGGGTAGGTTTTTACTAGAACACTGCAATGCATTGGCTTTCCTTCCTGAGTTTCGCAGGAATGGAGAGCTTTTATTGGCTGCAGTGCTTTTTGTGAGGGTTGGGGCAGTCAGTCTGGAAAGATGGCATTGTGCCAAGTTTGCCATTACTGTGGAAGCAGTAATCAGGGTGGCTGCCTGCTGTTGTCCCATTGGCCGGGCAAATGTGACGAATTGATTACACCAAGGCCTTCGAGGACAAAGTAGCACTTGCATTTGAGGCTAACTTAAACCCTAAGAATACTCGCAAGCTGTTTGGTCTAGGCAAATAAACCAACTCTTGACCTCATTTATCGAGAGCCCTTTACACGTCTCAAGGCAGAAAGTTTAGTTGATATTTACGATAGCTTCGCATTGTGACCTGTAATAGTCCATCAACATTAATGTTTTTAAAACATTGATGGAACGCATAAAGTCATTAAATTTATTGCAGAGACATAATGAGAATAGAAGTGTAATTTCAAATGAACAAGCAAATGGGGTGCTTTTAGGGTGACCTGAAAGTGATTTCTTACGCCTAAATGAGAGCGCAAGCGAAAATACGTGGAGTTCAAAGCTGTCGTTGGCTTTCTTACTGTCTGTAACGGCGTGCGGTCGCCATTAAGAAGTGCACCCAAAGATTAAACTAACTGCTTCTGCCCACTGCATCGACTTCAGTCTTGTGAGAAGCTTCATGTGCCGAACAACAACAATTCATTATTTTAATGTCATATTTTTGCCACAACCCACGAGATTTTGCAAAAAAACCTTAAAATTGCAATCTGAAACAACTTTTTGAATGCATATCAAAATAAAGCGCCTAAACTTTAGGCGAGATTTATTGGAAAAAGAGAAGTAGTTTGCATCTTGTTAGCATAGTAATTCCCAAAAATTATTCGATGGAAATTCAAACTATTTTGAGAGACATTGCGGGGAAGATCTCCCACGTCTTTAGAGCAGCAAATAAACTTAATCGGGACTTCTCACGGTTATCTTATAAAATTCATTTTCAAGTTTGCGTAGAGGTTTGCACATTAAAGTTTTGTAAATAATTTAAAAGTTCACAGTTCCACCTCATTTTTCAAGAATTGAACAACTTCTGTGTCGTGCAATTTTTGATTATTCGAAGCGTCCATCATGGGATGAAAATCAGAAATCCTATTCCAAATTATAACTTTCTGTACTCAAGAACGCGTGTATTGAAACGAAAAAATCAAACCTTCAGTAGTATAATGCAAAGGCATTTGTTAACCGTATAATGCCATTCAATTTGGACACGGCATTCGGCGTTTTGTGTCGTAGGAAAATGTCAGTATTCAATTGCGTAGGAACCAGATCAGGCCCACCGATGTAGTTAGTAATTTTGCATTTTAAAAGACTTAAAACCAAAGTTAAATGATGGGCTGAAGTCTCCATCTATTTGGCACGAATTTTCGCAACAGAGTTTGCATTTTCCTCTGGGATTTTAAAACAGACAAACGGTATTATGAGTGCATCACCTTGATACCACCATGTTTTCGAACTCGGTGGATTCACGCCTTACCTGTTTTTCGTAGTCAACATTGGTTAATTTTTTACATTTTCTGTCCTACCTCACGTTTACACAAACGTATGTAGCATCAAATCCAGAAGCTCTATTTCGTGGGATTCCAATTATTTGTTAATGTCTTTTTCAGCGAGCACGTAAGGGATGAAAGGCATCAAGAGTGCCTAAGAATGGCGCATGGATAAAACTATACCAGTGCCAGTCGCTAAGGCAACAGTGACTACCATAGCAACATAAGCTGGACAGAGTTGTTATCAGCTTTGACTAAGAACAAACGCCTTAATCTTATTCTAGTACTCATATTTACCAGAGCCAAAGATGAACGACAAAAACCAGACATTGCTCTTGCTAAAATATTACCGTAAAAATCGAGAGTATGATTAGCGTAATCCAATTCAAAAGCTAGTAATTTTAATGCTGAACACGTGGCCAACTTGTAAATTTTCAATTAAATTATATTAATGTGCAAGGGAGATGTACTATTAATGCAACCCAACTAGACGCTGGTTAAAAATGCCAAAACAAATAATGAGACGGTTGCCTACCTTTTCTATGACTAGTATACCCTGGTCATTTTGAATCGAAAACTTGCCAGCAGTCAGTGAGCAACTCATTTTGTGCTGGGGAGGTTGGCAATTTGTTTTGCTCAGGAAGTGAGCTAATTTGGGTTGAGGAACCAAGGTTCATTATACAAATGAGAATTATGCTACTTACCATTAAAAGTAGAGTCTAAAATTCGCCATGTGAGACATGCACAGCAAAACTATGTAGCAATGAAGTGGATGGCACGCAGCAAAGTAGATATAGCACAAGCTTATCCGCACTAGGATTACCTACGCATCAGACCGTTATTTTACATTGCAACTCTTAGTAAGTTGTTAGTGTTTGAATGCGGTTGGGGTAGAAATGCCTTGCTTCTCCAAGAACGCCCACGGCGTGGCTCTTTTGATTACCGTCCCCGTGAATGAAATGCCTTTCACTGTACTGTCAGACTGCTGCACCCAAAACATGATGAATCCATCGATTGCAGGGTCGCGAATAAAGCTTCACCACTCATCTAACAAACTACTTTGTTCTGTGGATGATTTATGATTGGCAATTTGAAGTAAATAAAAAGTGATTGTTACAATCTCAAGACTTAAGCCTTTATTTTGGTCCTACAACCAAGGCGAGATATAATTTAGACTGCTTATTGCAATGGTCAGTAACAATGTGTAAACATTTGGTTTCATAAGTGAAACTATTGCAGAAGATTGTAGGCATCTTTAAATTCGACAGCGAAATGCTTATTAGGCACAAGCTTCAAGGAGTATTATCTACGGAGATCCGAAATTCCGAGAGGGTCCGTTTCGAATTACATGTGATTTTTTGGATTTTCTTATAAATTCCGAGTGATGTGCGCTTTCCTTTGGATCCATCACCACATAGCAGCAACCCACCCGATTCGATTTCCATTTCACCTATAAAAGGGCAAGAATTACTTGGCGCGAGCAAACGTTCACGAACTTGAGTAATAATGCCAAGCTTTCTCAAAAAAACTCTCGAATTGGAAGCTGAGGTAGACCTTGTTTACCGAACTCCTTTGCCTGCACCGTATTCGGATGAAGAAGTTCGGCATCTTCTTAATAAAATCGCATCAAACACAACCGTTGACCCATTAATACTTCAAGTCACCAAGAAAAAGGTAATTTTCCGGAAACCCACAGACAAGAAGCCCACTGCTATATTGAACAGAAAGGATCTAGATAAGTTTAATCAAATGTCTGAGTCAGACTGCATTATTATGGCCCGCAAGATAAAAAGAAGGAAGCAAGAACTTCTGCTAATCCGCTTCGTCGAGTTTAATGAATTGGAAAGATTCCGAAACCTTTTCAATTGCTATTCGGCTAACCGGACGCCAAACGAATCTTCTCTACCACCTCAACAACCTGCAGAGGAGGTCTCTACCATCCAATGTCAGGCTGCAGACGAACTGGAAATGCAAATACCGAGGATGCCCTCGGGTCGACCGGCAATTCCAATCCGTGCCAAAAAGCAGGTTGCACCCAGCGAGAATCTGCAGGAGACGGTGCAAAAGCGCTCACAATCGGAACCTCGTGCAACAAAAAACCAAGGGAAACAGCACCTCAGCAGTCCTGAATTATACATTGTGAAACGTATTAAATGCTCCAAGGACGGTGGGTGCAGGGAGAACTATAGCAAAGTAACCATTTACGATATCACTTCTAAGGCGTCAAGTGACATTTCGGATTGCTCGTCCATGTCTATCACCTATTCTCCACTGCCATCTTCCGCAGCTTCATAGGAATCACTGTCATGGACACAAGTTTATAAGTTAGCCCATTCGTTTCTAGATGTATCGGATTTCCTGTGGCCACATGCTACATGCAAAGCCACCTTAGTTACTATCAACTCTTCTTTAATTTGCCTTAATCAAAGTGAATAACATGATAGCGAGCTTGGAACACATGCTAAATTCGAGTATCTCTCTTCTTCTTCATTTGCCAATGGCAAATATTGTCCTTATTGAAATCATTATGTGAAAATTTTTTTTGCAAAAAGGCAAAAAGCTTTCAAAAGACTTATGGTTGAAGACTGTGTGATTACGTTCGGTCAGAAAGGGTAAAGATAAAATGCTGAAGACGAATGCCGTAAAATGGACAACATAAAGAGTGAATTCATAAACTCAGTAGCAATTTGGCTAACACTTGAAAAAGTTATAATGAAGCCTCGTGGTGCTAACAGTAACAAGCAACTACTCCTTCCTTGAAGTCTGCATAGGCGATGTTGGCAGTTAATCTACCATGAGACTTTTGCGTTGAGGAAAGGGAATGGTACTTATTAGCGCGAAAAAAAGACCAGAAGACCTATTTAAAATGAATAAACTCGTAGGAAAGATTGCATTCCAGAATGTCTGCTCAAGTGCCTTGTCAGGTAGGGACAACGGTCACTGAGATGCAGTGCTGTGACTGTCACTCAAAATATCCAATCGAGAATGCTACTGCCACCGTCCTTTGATCAAAATCTACAGAAGCATCGGGAAATCAATGATATTTTAAGGGAAAATTTTGATTTTGTAGTAGCCTTTTTAATCGTAAGTCTTAATTCAGGTTCGCTAAATGAGTCCTATCCATAAATAAGCATGAAAGAGATGCTACAGATGGTGAAGCTGGATTAAGTGACTTACGATCTTTCAGTAGCATTTTTTAATTTTTCTCAATAACTAGGAGGATATGCAATACAGCATAAGATGACGGCCTATAGGCAAATTTTATTTCCTTACTAGTGGTATTGACATAGGAAAAAATTACCAAGTTGACACTTTGTGTACTTTGATTCGTGCTAGCTACTTACTGAGTTGACTCTTTGAGCTGTAAGGTGTCTAAGGCACCAGAAAAGGGAAGTTTTGACATAAATCAAGGCGTTATATTCCCCCCCACCTTCACGACGCCGTTAGTGATCCGAATTTGACGCTTGCGCACAGCCACGTGATGCTGGTGCGAGTAGACGCATGCGCTCAATACTTCGTCAAACGGCAAGTAGATAAATGAGGTTTCAAAGGTTTGGTAATGAAGCCACTATGACAGTTTGCACTGTACTAGTAATAGAATTTTGTTATGGCCTTAAAATTAAAAGGCAGAAACGTTTTATGGAAGTGAAAAGGGAGTTCGGTATCAGTTTTATAGGTAGGCTAAAATCAACTTATTTGCTGCGCAATATTTTCCGTGGCCACCTGAAAACCAGTCGATGGTTAAAAACTCTAGAAAAAAAATAATTACTTTGTAGCGTAATTCACTCTTGCAACCAGTCGGTATTAGTAAGTTGATCAGATTCGCTAAATTGTAGTGACGCTTATAGTGGTCTTACATGGGTCACGCTTATTTGACGAGATTGTCGGCTGCTGGAACAGAATTTCAATCCTTCCTCACACTGACATTTTGAAGTAGTCGTGTTGATTGTTTCTATGTGCTGCTGTGACAATTTAAAAATCGAGCGTGGCTTGGAATGCTGTGCATATTTCTGGTAAACTGGTTGGTGAAGTAGTACATCTTCCTAATGTCATTGAGACGTTTGAGTTAATTTTGAGTGATTTTAATTTGTTGTGCCGAAAGTCAACATAAATATGCCAAGACATTCATAATTCCAGAGCCTGTTACACAGTCTTTGCCGAAGAAGTTAGCACGAGTAGTTTTTTAGATGTTGGTGAGTGTTTGTGTCATTGGTTCTTCTCAATGACTCTTTGGTATATAGAAACCCTCGTTGGTGGTATAGACACGATTCCACTTTCGGTTCTCATGCAATCCACCCTTCAGTGCCGTGCAACACGATTTTCTCAGAAGAGTCACCCCAAATGAATCCACTACACAGAACGCTAGAGCTCACAGTTTACGCGGTGGAACACCAATCATTTGTTGTATCTCTGTTGCCCAAAAAAATGCTAAACAAATTAGTTTATTTGAAAAGCTTTGGAAAATGCGATTTGTGATCGGTTGCACGCCACACCAAATAGGCTGCTTTTTGGCACCCTATTGTGTGCTCATAACGCCGGTATTTTAACTGCCCAAGATTTACTTTATTGTAGGGGCAATCGCTGCATTTAAGTTATTTCTTTTCAGATACGGTAATCCCCCAATTTTTGAATTTTCCATAATGATAGAGAAGAAAGGTAAAAGTTATACCGACAATTGAATCTTCTACCAATCGACATGCCAGATTTTAATCACTTTGATGAAACGTATTAAATTCTTACCGACTAGTGCAGACGAATTGCAGTTTAACTACGATGAGGTTCTGAAAACACAAGGCCTTTGAAGTTAAGAGCACCTCTAGATGCCAAGGAGTTGAATGAAACAGTGACAGGCCTATCAATTTTACCCCTGCGGCCCTTTTCAGCCTTCAGTAATTCTCGTACAGTTCACTTTCTTTTAGTTTGAGGACTCAACTATTTACCACCACCCAACTCATCGGTCATGTAATCTCTTAAAGAAGAACTCAGTGGATTGCGAATTAATAATAAACGCCAATTGCAATCGTTATTCGAAGTAGCCCATGACACTCAGTTTGAGCATTATGTCGAGGTGGGATGGTTTACAACTAATGGTAAAAAGAACCTGTACTTCACTTGTAACCTATAGAACAAGTCAGGATTTGCATTAGTGTGTACACATAAGAACGAAGAACGGCATTCCACCTGAGTGGTGTGATTTTCTGATACCAAAAATAGGGGAGTGTCAATCAAGGCGATGCAATGAGAGAGCATTTTTATAAAAATCGCTACACATCTACCCGTCCTGACAGAAAACCAAGAGCCGCTTGCGGAAGTAAAGAGGGTGGGTTTTTGTAATTTAATGAATGAATTACGCATTATGGATCAAATCGCGGGTAAGTGCCTCACATTTCCGCGCACTTTTAATCCCCATATCCGCGAAGGTGGCTTTTTTGAAAACATGCGAAGAAAAGGATGCCGCATTTTGTGGCTCCTTAAAGTTTCTTCTCAGCATTTCAAGTGAACGTAACTTAGGAGTTCCTAAGCCAATTAACTTAGCATAGTCAAATATGGCCCAAAGAATGCTGCAGCTTCCAACGTTGGTGTAAAGCGTCAGTCCAGAACCAGGAAACACCTACATCTACTGCCTTGAATGCCATTCGTTTGATTCGACGCACTACATGATTCGTGCTATGTGCATCAATTCATCCACTTCTATATTATTTCAAGAGGTTTTCAGTTATCCCTCTAATCATTTTATAATAAAGGAAACATACAGCTTGTATTTTTCAGTAGAAAAATTGAAGAGAATTTGAAATTCAGTTGCACAATGTGTAATTACTATGCGACCAATTCAAACAACAGTTACTTAATTGAAAATGGACAATATTCGTATAATTTTTGTAATATCTGCAAGTGGACATAGGAAATCTTAAGAACAGCGACTTTCATTTCGCATTTGCACGGTAGCTCGCAGGAGCCGGTCGATGTACTGCGACTTGGGCGACATCCTCTCTCCGTAAAACACGGAGCCTTTGTCACGACAGATATAATCTGAATCATCTAAATCCTCGTTACAGGAACTGTCACTTGAGCAAGTAGATCCACTGGAATCTTGTACATTACGAACTTCAATCTCTTCACCATTGCGATAGAGGGATCGATTTGGGCTGTAATGGGTGTAAGTCTCCGAAACACGCTTGGATACCCGTATGATATCAGAGCTTGAATCTTTTGTGTCATATGCAGAAGAAGATAAAGAGGTAGCAATATATGGAGTGATTTGTGGATGAGGAATCAACGATTCATTACATTTGACACCAGATACATTGGCCTTTGGATTCGTTCCTTCATTTTGTGCGTTTGCATCACGTTGAGCTTTGACCGAGGAACTGTCAGCTTGGCGAACAATTTTTTCGAATTTTTTAGGCATTTGAGGGTCAAGCCATGTAAAGAGAACAGTAAATGGCTTAGCTTTTTTGGATTTGGAGATGTGCAGTAGAAAAGACTGAAGGTCGTCCGGTACCTGAATAATTTGCCCAATATTGGCATACTTGACTGGCCTTATCTTTTTACCCTTTTCAATAGGTTTAAATGCTACCTTGTTGGAATAAAGCGAGGCCAGATAAACTGGAAATCCAGATTTGGGTTCCTTTACAGAGTCGTAAATATTCTTAACTTCATCCACAGTGTATCCTTTCTTTTTCCTATCTTTGATCATCTTTCGAAGCTGACATTCTGCCATCATCAGTGGTGCCTTGGAGGAATCAGCCTTTTTCTTTTTGGAGCCCTTATCTTTCGATTTTTTTGTGCCCTCTTTTTCTTGTTTGGTTTCTTTCGCCATGTGTGAGGACCTTTGACTGCAATTGACAGACATTTGGCAGTCGACGACAATTTGTTTGAATACACCCGTGTCGAATCCAGATCAGAGCCCAATCAGAATTAGCCTAGGTTACTGTGATAGGCGCGTGGTGGTTGCAGACCTGTAAATGAGTATGATAATGGCACAAGAGGTGCGAATTTTAAGCTCAAATACATGAATAATGGGGAGAAAAGTTTTAAGAACTAGAACTAATAAAAAAACTGGCTCAAGATTCGTGCAGTAAGAGTGAAGCAATAAACGTAACTGACGAGTGCTGGAAACAATTGAGCGTAAAAAAGGAGAATGTTCACGACCAAATGACATTACAGGATTTCAGTGCCTTCATCTGAACCATTTTGCATGAGAACAACTGGTCTTTGTTTCGTGCAAATTCCAATACTTCAGTCCAATTATTCCAGCACAGCAGATCTCTACCATAGTTAAACACAAACTCACACGAGATCATCTATGATGATCTCATACCTGTTTAACGGGAGGTTTCTGCAATTTGTGACCACGGCTATGCTTTTAGGCACCCGATCCTTTTGGATAAGAACACTAAATCTTCTTTCATAATGTTATAGCTTACTGCCACCTTGGAGAAGATCTGGGAAGCCACACAGCCAATTAAATTCAACATCAAGCCACAGAATAACAATTTCACGCCTTTTAATGTAGCAAGTTATAGAACTCATTCATTCTGCTAAATTACAGGAATTTAGTCGCATTGAGGGAAAGTTTCGCCCAAAGGTTATTTTTTCAGCATTTATCGTCCATGATACCACTTTAAAATAAACCGATGTTATATATTGAAAAAGAGCGGATGCAACTTAACCAACTGCAGTTATTGAACAGAATTTTAATATTCCATTAGTGTTTAGAGAAAATCCGTTGAAAACGAAAGGGACGAAAATAATAAAAGGGAGCATCACACAGGCAAAAGCTTTCAAAAATAAAATCGCTTGCAGCGCCTTTAAAAATGAAGCAAAGAACCACCATTAGGTCTAAAAATAAATCTACAAATGTAATGATGCCTTATCTGTGGATATGGAAGGATAAAATTTCACTACAGAAATAATTAATTAACCAATTCATTCATGTATCCACAAGCATTCCAGAGAAAGTATGTAGTGTATAAATTGTTTATTTGACCCTCCGCAATTACCCTTTTGCCGAGTGGGCCAGCAACCGAACCATGCCGGTTACTCTCCCCTGACGCTCTTCACGTCGGCAATGTACATTCTACTCGGAGCGATGCTTTCATATCAGTAGAAAAGGAACTCGACTGCAAAGGACATCCATCACGATTTTCACTGATGGGTGGCAGACATTGGTGTGACTGAAGATGTGCACATGCTGTGGATGAGAGAATGGGCATCGGCCCGTAACAAAAGGAACGAAAACAAGGCCTTGTGCTACGCACGCGTGCTATCAACAACTAAAGCGACACTAGAATAAACCATCGGAAATGTTTCTCACGGAGCTCTACCATATCGACACGCTGACATCAGTTACACGGGCACACGAGACCTTCTCCATTTCCCTACCAGCTGAGTGAAGCCTAGATTGACGTGACTGGGCAGCTCTGCAGTGGGCACACAGTGGCAAGGCGACATTGACGTGGAAGTCCCCCTCCTCCCCCTCCCCCTCCCCCTCCCCTCCCCCATCCCCATCCCCATCCCCATCCCCACAAGGAGCTGTACTATGCCCCATTCTTCATAACGTAAGACTGCTTTCAGGCTAGTGCCTCTACGATTGGCTATGGACTCGCGAGATAGTCAGCACATTCCCTCGTTCGTCCAATGCAATTATCTTGCAGGACGAAACTCCAGATGCGATAGAAACGCCGGGTGAGCTGAGTAGTGTTGGGGCGAAGCATCTTCACATTGCACCGGGGTTGGATCAGTTGGATGGTTGGCCCACGGGTGAATCCTCACAGCACCATTCGCGTTGTAATGGTTGACACGGAGGATTGGCTGAAGGAACTTTAATAATGTGCTTTCTGTGAGTAGCCTTAATTACCACTGTACGCTGACGACACATCCTGACTTCGCATTTTGAGTCGCCCAAATTTGCAACCCATTGAGATTTGAAATCAGAATCATAACCTTTTCATGGGTATGACCTAACATATGGTAGTTATAAAATAATACAACTACGATTCTCTCGGTTGCGTTAACTTTAAAACTTTGGTGAGCTTTCGATGACCCTGCTTTCTCTAGATTTTTATGTGTAGGATTGCAGCAAACATGTACGCTTGCAGTTGCCAAGCCTACTTTGAAATGAAGGGTAAAGAACAATAAAACATAGTAAAAATGCCTTCATTGATTGAATAGGTAACTTGTACTAACCGGTGATAGACCAAAGTAATTAAGTGCCATGAGATTTGCAACGTTATTCGATTCAGTTTTTAATTGGTAGACAAGCTTGTGTGTAGAAAGGCTGAAGCGTCAAACATTACCATTTAACTCCAATTGTCACTATGATCAGCGACACGCCACGGGTGGATGTTTGTGTGGCATACTCGGATTCAGAGGAAACAGAAGATAGTTATGAGGTGGATGCCATTAGCTCATTTTTGGAATGTGTCCAAGTTGCGAGACGAACACCTTTTGAACTGCCCAAGACGGTTTCCTTAATCGAATGTTCTAACGGCACGAAAGTATACCTAGTAGGAACAGCTCACTTTAGCAAAGAGAGCATTGCCGACGTCCGATTTGTATGGTCCGCTTATGTTCTGAATGTTATGCACAGCTTAGATGATGGAAAAGACTCTTCCTGACGTTGTCGTCGTCGAGTTGTGTAGGAATCGAAGTCATTCCATGCTCCTATCTGAAGATGATATTAAAAGACAGATTAGTGAAAATAGCTTGGTCGCCTACGTAAAAAGTGTGAGTCTGGCTGTTGAGTTGTAATGGCTCAAAGGTTATTTTGTCTGAGATTGTTGGGAGGTGAATCAGCATCGGAAGTGTTTTATTATGCGCCAAAATTCATGCCTAGGAGGCAAAGCTGCTAACTTGTTATATTTTTTACCTGAGATTCAAGTTTTGCATCAGAGCTTCAATATTTTTGTAGGTCCATACCAAAGATTTATGTTATTGCTCCTACCGTGTTCTTTTATTGAGAGCATATGTATGTCGCTACCCATGAAAAGCGTGCCTTTAGATGGGTGTATCAAACGGCGTTTTGCAATACCTCCTGCTTCGCTTTACAAAGTCAATGATGGACCAAATCGGAATGGCACCTGGTGGTGAATTTCGTGCTGCGTTTCAGGAAGTAAAGATATCGTTGCGGTAGCTCTTGAATAAAAGAATATAGATATAAAGTTATGGTTTCCTTTTCAGGCGTCAAAGCAGGCTCACTGCCATCTTATTCTCGGTGATCGACCAATTAAAATAACCCTCCAAAGGGCAATGAATGCATTAGGATTATGGCAAAAAATGAAATTTTTCTTCTCTTTTTTATTCGAATTCGAGAAAATAACGTGCGTATGCCGTTTATGTTAGTAATATTTCATTATTATGTTACAATCCGTCGTCTATTTGCGTACCCATTGATTATACACGTGCGCTTTCTTCGGATCTTCAAAATGATACCTTGTATGCATATCCTTCTTGCATACTTTCCACTGCTGGTTTACTAGGTGTAAACTGCTAACACCGGTAACTCAATCACTCCTTTGGATCACTTTACATCACTTTCGAAATCAAATCAACCGATACAACGAATTTAGAGTCGGTGTTTCATCTGATTACTTTCCTTGCCCTAGCCCCGAAGACGTTGAAGAAATGAAAAGTGAGGACCTTCTGGAGCAGTTGATTATGGCATTAGCCGGTGACTACCCCGAATTGACGCGCATTATTCTCGAGGAGCGGGATCTCTATCTAGCACGGTCAATTTGGGAGGTGTGCGGTTTGCCGACTAAAGAGCCGGGTTATGATACGGACCGAAAAGGAGAGGAAATAATTGTTGGGATGGATGAGGAAAGGAAGGGGACAGCGGTACGCCATCGGTCTGGTCACGACGAGAAGTGGAGAAATGCAGATGCGATGGAACCGGCTTCAACGGTGGGGCGGCTGTCGGAGCTCGGAGAAAACCTGTCTCCTCTCCGCCAGGGCTGCTGCTGGTGCCCTGAGTGGCCTGGGTTAGATGTGTTACCCCGTGTCGTTGTAGCAGTTGTCGGAATCGGCCACGTGGCTGGCATAAAGAAGGCCTGGGACCACGCCGCTACCATCGATAAGGCTGAACTTAGAAGGTTTAATAATGCAGTCCTACGGACACTGTTTCATTCTTGAATATTGTTATTTTTATATTTTGATATATCCGATAACTATATGGACGAAAGGGGTTGCCGAATCGAAAAAAACCTGAGTTTGTTTTGGATCTTAATCGCACATTCAGTTCTTACGTATTTTAGTTGGTTTCGTACCAATCACTTACTTTTAGTCTTTATGGTGAAGTTGAACCAGCAGAGGGAATGACGGCTTAAGAAGTATTATATTGGACATGTATTTCTTATTGCCTTCTGATTGGGTTATTAGCGATGTTACCGTACACCTTAAGACGCCTTTATTTTGCGCTCAGAACCAAGGTCATCAGTATAAACTGTCTTTTTGATAGCAACAGGGTTCAACAAGCGTTAATTCACGCTACCTTGGTATTTGCTGTCTCATGAAAAAGAGCCATTTTGTGAGGTAACGCTTCATCTCTTGTAGGGTGAAACCGGCACCCCGTCCGTGGAATGTATTTCGTTGGGTATCCCGAGCACTTATCTTCTCTGTCTTCGGTCTTGCTACATATTTCACACTATACGGTGTTTCTCATGCTGGTCACTAACTTTTCCAAGGCACCCTTTACTTGTATTCGAGATTTGTGGTGTCCTCCTGATGCTGTGGTTGACCATCTGATTCATTGCTGTAACTCTTCCTACTTCCCCCTCGACAGTTTCTAAATGCGTGTATTTAACTGGGTGATTTTCAGTAATTTTGGGAATATTCACTGATCTATTACTATTCAAAACATTCCAGACTTATATGGCTATTTGTCAAAGATGCTAAGGGTCTCAATATATCCTTGATGCGCCCCTAGTTGTCACCTACCGATGATGGCGCTTGTTGAAAAGGTGAAATGGTGCCAACAGTGATGTTATCTTTGAGTTAATAAGGAATTCGGATTATTCTTGGTTTCAAACCCTAACGATGATGATTACTTGAACACTTTCAAGCTGGAAATAGCCCATTGAGGGCCGCAGGCATGTTAGTACATTGGTCGAGGTATCACTTCTATTTGACATATTTCAGTAGGCTTAGATTTGGCTGTCTGACTGGTTCGTATTGAGACCGGTAGAACGCAGTGGCAACTCGGTACTTCGCTGAGCTTCGGTCGTTGTTACCTCTGCTGATCAGCAGCAGTCGTTTGCATCCCCACTGCAATTTGCCATGTAGCACAAATTTCGGGTGGTGGGCTCTGCAGGGGTTTAAATTCTCATCTAAAGCATGACTTTAAACTTACTCATTGGGGGATGTAGATGCAAGCATTATTGCAAGCAGGATTTTACTGAATTTTATACGAGTGGTTAAGGCATTATAAACCGATGGTTCTTCATGGTTGAGTACTTTACTGCAAAGTGAAGGGAGGTGAACTCTTCAAATTGAACTGAGCAGCAAGTTTGTGTCATTTCCCGCTTCGCTTTTTCTTCCCCTTGGGTTTGGGAGCTAGCTTGCGAATCATGTCATAGGTGTCCTGATTAATGAGGTGGGTGACGCGCACGCCGATGCGCGGAAGGTTGTTGTCCTTTCGTGCCAGAATGCCCTCCAATACGATGCGGCCCGCCACTTGCCCAATATCATTGCCGAAAATGTCCACCTCCTGCAGATCCTTCGAATACGCTATTATGCTAAAAGAAAATGCAAAATATGAATCAAGATAATTACAGCAAACTTTTATTGTATTTTTACTGAAAATTCCACATTCTGATAACTAGAATATTCTTGTGCCCTGCTAACAAATGCGGATGTTTATACATGTGCAACACCATTGAAAAGCATTTTCGACGTAACCTCTGTTGCGTCTTTATTAGTAAACCGAAACAGATAAGCACGCCATCTAGAAAGCAAAAATGGCATTTAGTCGGGGTGCTGGACTTCTTTGGGTAATAATGGGACAAAACAAAAATATGGGGCTAGTGATTAAACATCCTACTAAAGTGCTTCAAGTCAGAACAACCTTGCCGTAAGAAGTATAAACTGACAACTTCCATCGCACCTTCTCCTCATAGAATGGTGCAAAATACCATTAATTGGAGGTTAAATGTTTTCAAATTGACTTGCGTTTTTAACAGCTGCATGCAGCGAGCTGGAGCAAAACTGCCTCCCCGACCGACGCTGTTGATACTGTTCTCTGCCATGTGGAGGTGGGTGATTTGCGGTCCACATGGCGGCATTTTGACGCCCTTTCTTTTATTTTTTCCTATGAAAACCGCCTATACATATTACTGGTTTCGAAATCGGTGTTTTACATTTTACAGGTGCATTTATGAATGGATTCCTATATGCTTGTGTTAACAATCGCTGCAGTGTAGAGCTTATCAATTTGTAAGCTTATAAAACACCTAATAAGATGCCTACCTTTGCCGGAAGTCCTCTTTTTTCCGCTAGCGCTTACGTTTGTGTTTACTTCATTTTCCTGAATATGGGTATTTACTGGCACAATTTCTGAATCAAAGTTGTTGGCCGTTTTTTGATTTTCAGCTGCCTGCGTCCTCGACTCCGCTAGAGGAGCATCAAGATCGATTCGTTTTCTTGCAGCTGGAAAAGAGCAGATTTAGTAGTTAACTTTACTTACGAGACGTGCAACTGTTTGCTACTTTAAACTGTGAATCAGAGGTTAAACAAAACTTATGAACCACAATAGTCCAGAATTGCTGTCTTTCATTCATGGTGCACCCAATTAAAATATTTAAATTTGAATTAAAGCAATAATAAATACTATAGACACCCCTTTATTTGTAAGGGTAACGATACAAAGCTTTGCCTGTTTAAGGTAATTAAACCTCAAAAAATTAGTTCCAAGTGATAGATGCAGCACCTTTTACTTTGACACCCAACAAACTGAAGCAAGCATTCTTTAAGCGGGACTCACCCTGAGCTTGGGCTACTGCGGCAGCCATCTTTTCGGCCTTCAATCTCTCGCGTTCCTTTCCTTCCAGGTACGCCGCCTCGGCCAACTGCGTGAGCAGAGCGGTTGCACCTTCAGCCTCCAAGTTATTTCCGTCCAAAAAAAGCTCCCTGTGTTTCATAACCATGAATTTTGGAAAAATTTTCTATCGTTTCAATTTTTTACTGCTTGTTAAGGAAACAATGACTAAAAATAAGGAATTAATGTATTAAATTTGCACATTAGGTTAAGATGGAGTAGGGTTTGGTGGAAGTGCGTTTTGAGCACGATTGGAAGGAAATTGACTTGGTTAACCAACACTGCTACAAGCGTGGCACATATTTTTGCATAAAAACTTGCTCCATTTCACTCTCATCTCAAAGCAAGTACACGACATTTTTAGTAATTTACCAAGAAATCCTCAGATAAAGGAAATAATTTCATGTCTTTTATTCTAAAATGTGCAGTCAATCGGTATTTTTCCTTAAAATCAGAGCCATCAGACTTGAGTACTCTAGCCTTACCTGATTGAAGTTTCAGCTATAAGATTTCCCAGCCAAATGCCGCTTTGCTTGTTAAGACCACAAAAGCAAATGCTTAATCGGATAAGCCAACGACATGATTTCAGCCCTTCACAAAGGGTAAAGCACCCAGAGTCTCCAAATCTATGCTCTCATCAAGCGAAAGGTATAAACCCACTCATTAAAGTCAAGGATTAAATCCCGTAGCGTTTTCGTATAGTTGACATTTGGTGCAAATGCATCAATGGCCTTTTGATTGATAAAACAGTCAATCAGCTCAATATAGGATAGTTCGTAGTTTCCTTTAGCAACCATACTTCCCTATCAAATGGGCAAATTCGCTACGAATACTAACTTACCAAACACAGCATATCGCTATATTCTAGATATACACTCCAGACATAAAGCTCCTTTATTTGCAGGTAGCGGTTATTCCTTAAAGCATCGATTAGAGGCAGGAGACGCGCCAGTGGTTTTTCTCCTTTCGGCCCCTTTTTTGTTTTACCTTTTCTCTTTTGTTGGGCCTCTTCGTGACCACTTTCAAACCATTCCACAAACTTCTTATCATCCCAGTACTCAACATTTCGCCGATCCTTGGGATCCATTACAAACTACCATAGTAGAATAAATGATTTACTACTTGCGCACCTACCGTCCTGATAAGAACATCCTCGGAAATTCCTCTTCTTAGGGTTTCCTTAATTACTGGACACATGGAACAGTTGAACTCAATACATATCCTCTCATAGTCTTTGTAAACCGATTTCAATAGTTTAACTATTGGGCTGTCCGGCTGCGGACGGAATTATGTATAGGCAAAAACCGACCTTATTAGATTTAATAGGTTTTGATCGTGCCCCAGTCCCCTAAAAGATGTAAAACAGTAATATACAGTAGTATTATTCACTCAAATAATATGCCATAAAAAAAGCTAATTAACAAAACTTGGAGGAATGTGTTTTTCTGAGGCGATGCCAACATGAGAATTTCTCAAGCTCATGTTGAAAGCCTATACTAAGTTGTCGATTTCTCTGTAGGAGAATAAGGTTTGCAATGCTAAGAAAGCACACAAAAGCCTTTGGTGTTTAAAAATTCTTAAACAGTATATCTAGCATTAATCGCCATGGTGGATGTGTTCAGTGCAAATTTATTCGCAAAGCGCACAGATGCTGCAGCCTATATACACAGAACAAAGTTATCTTAACCCAGTCTTGATACATAAAAACAGCTTAAACTACAAAATTCACGTAAAAAACCTAAAATTTTGTTAAATTTTAATTAAAATATTCATTATTTTACAGAACTCAAAGCTACATCGCGATTATAAATAATATTTGTTTTGCCTATCGCATCACAGTTTCTAAGCCACGTCAAGGTCATCGGCGATTGGGAGTAGAATAACAAGATTACCCTTTCTTCTTACAATAATTAACCCTACCAGAAAAATTTAATATCGATTCTGAGTAATTCCTAATGGTTTTCGCGCGGTAATTTTAAGCTGTATTTATATTTGGAAGTAAAGAAGTGCCTGTTTGAACCAGTAATACCACAAAACAGGTGTTTAATTTCACACCATAAATCTGGGTCAAAAGTAGAATTGTAGTATTTTGTGCTGTTTTTGCGGTAAGAAATTGATACAAAATCGACAAAGAGCATCTCATACAGTAGCGTTGAGCTATTCCGATGCATGGCTATTGGTGCTTGTAAGGAGAGCCTAAGGCATTCTGATTATCGGTACCAGCATGTTTACAACACAGCAACACGTCACTTGACGTCCTGAATTTAATGATGACCATTACCAGCTGAATTTCACAATAAATGCGCAAGATGAATGCGGCATGTCTTGTAGTGTTGTGAAAGCTGCATATGATCGAGTTATACTGCAAATGTTGATTGCATTGATTATGCGAGTCGAACGAAAGAATGCACTATGGAATTATTATGTCATAATACATAATAATGACATCAACTGCTGATGTTTAAACTATAAAGCAATGTTACTGTACTCTTTTCTGTTCTCCACTTTCATACGTAATGTTTGTAACCTACGGAACAATAATGGTTCCAGTTTTAGGATGCAGGGTTTTCCAAGTAGGTGAGCTATCGATGCCCACTAAGAATATGTCGGTTACGCAGAATGCAGAATGATTACTTATAACATTCTGCACTAATGATTTCTAAGAGTGGAAGGGCAATGTTATGATAAATATAATCGACGACACATACAGAGCGATCTTTACAAAGTTGGCTCTGTACCAATTTTTGCTGCTGGATTCGGTTTCCATGACTCGGATTGCCATATTGCTTTAACCGAGTAAGCATGGCCTGCAGACCATTCCAGCGGCCCATATTTCTCTGGATGCTACAGATATTTCATTCAATTCAGCAAACCCATTCTGCCCTGCCTTTTGTTGAAAAGTCGTCAGGTAAAGTAATGGCCAAACCTCATCCACTAAAAAATGCATTTTTCCTTCAGTCAAAAAGCATTCCAGTGCTCTTGATGTCGATATGTGGGGAGGTGCATGCGAGGCAATGCCAAACGGGGAAGTAAATGAAATTTAAGTAAGGATGACATGAGCGCAGCGCCCACTGAGGAACTACTTTGATTCTTATACCATCAAGAAGTTCTTCGCCATAGTAACAAGCACTCACCTTCTAGAAATTTAAACGCAACTCTTTCATATCTTTAGCGGTCATGCAGATATGAAATGAAGAAGCATCAACTGAAACCTATAGACGAATATTTTCCGAAATATTGTGATTATTCATTGATTTACATTGATTCAGCAACCTATGCTGCCTTAATTCTTCAAATAAGTGATGGAAAGAAGTTATCTTGCAATATAAAGCGGTATATGCCAAGAAGAGTGGTTTGACTAAGCTTAAACCTATGTTGCGCGTTGTTTGCGCATATTACCTCAGCGTAAAGCTAGGATGTCTTGTAACACCTCAACAGGTGCGCTTCCCAGACCCTTACTGATTTGATTGAACCCTATTCACACCTCAGCAGCTCCTCCCCTGAAAGGTTTCCGTGGGGACGTGACAATGCAAATTGTTTGTGTAACAAGATTAGACTAGATAGGAAGAGAGGTTCTTCACTTTTAACTACAGCTAATTACTGCGTTGTGTGAAAAAAATTCAGTCATAACAATACTGAGAGCATACAGGCTACATGAAACGACATCCATAAAATTGTACCTGAATTCGCAAACTTCGGATGGTTGGAGAATACAGCACTGGAGATGAACGTATTGGTTAAGTATCCTTAATTCAAGTGCGGTCGCCAGGATACGGCTAGATTTTTGCACCTAGGCACCCAATTCTACGCCCTCAATCCGGTTGTAGGGGAGAGCAGTCGCATATCGATGTATGAGGCATAAACGTTTGAAGATCTTCCTCGGCGCGCATTAATTAGATGCAAAAATCGCCTTGAATATGTACACAGTTCATTTGCATATCCAGCCCACCTCTTCCCAAATCAAATCCTGACCACTTCGTACAAGTATCAGGTGACTATCTCTATTCCACATTAAGCATATACCTGGAGATTTTGCTTCAATCTGCTTAGAAAATTCTACGGATAGGTTTCCAACTGTCAGCCATGTGTACACCATATTGGCTGAAGGTACACGGTGGAGAGCAGCCTAACTGACTTATAGGTAGTAAAAAACAGAACTAAGCTTTAAGCCAGACAGTGTCCTGTTTTAAAGAAATTTAAAGGCTTCACCAAAATGACCATCCGATAACTCTTAAAGGCTCCTATCCGTATTTGTGGGTTCTCAAACTCAAGAAGGCTAACTGAACCTCAGCAATTAAAACCTTCAAATGAGTGCAGGTGCCAGAATGCTATTCACAACACAGCTCTTCTATGGCACATTTTAAGATTTCACTTCCTCCAAAGTCGACCCATCAGTGCAACGACTCCAAATCAGTAGCGTAGAAATAGTTCAAAGTATTGACAACAAAGTATCAAAATTAAAGCCTACGCGATGTTTTTATTCATCTGGTGGAAGTAAATGATGCTTTATGGGTTCAGATCTAAACCTGCGTTTGTAAACATACAGTATCCGTTTATTGATATGGTTGGATCTCTATTCGCCGGCCATGATTCATGTGAATTAAGGATGTTTGGAAGAGGCATCCATTATCGCGACCACCAGCGTCGATTGTGCAAGCCTGCGTATCATTATTTGCGAGTACGTGAATGCTGGTTCAACCATAATTGCATACGCTTCTAAGGCTAGATGCGAAAAGTTCTGCCATCAATTGCAGCTCGATTACACCGTAAAAACAGTCTAGAAGGCGCCCTAATTACTGACTTTAAGCTAAAGCTTACCATTCGTAAAATATTTTTATAAAATCCGAGTCAGTGAAGCAATTTTAAATAACTTCGAAAGTTCTTTTAAATGGATTTTGTTAGACTACACTGATCGGAGAGCATCAATTCACAGTGCATTGCTGTGCGGACGTTAGGAAATACGTCTGCTTTCGCTAATCTATTTTAAGACTTTAAAATAATCAAGAAACAATTAATATGTAAATCGAAGGCTAAGAGTACTTGCCATTGACTAGGTCTTGTAAGGTGAAGTCCCCACAGCAGCAATGAACTTCCGTAGGTCCACATCGCTTTATTACGTTAATTGCGTATTTCATTTGTCGTGCACAAATTTTAGCTTGAAGAGCTTGTGTTCACTGGCACGATACCGCAGTGACTGCTGCAAAGTGTTTGCCTTCCTCAAACGCGAAACTGAAGGAAATTCAGCCACCACACAACGAGTCACAATTATCCTCAATCAGAACGAAACGAATCATGGAACCATACAGAAATCATGCACGCTGCTGGGAGCATCACTTCAGCGACAGCTTGATAGAATATTTTCTTTTTAAAACTGCCCGCAACTGATACATCATGTGGGTAGGGAAACGACTGTTACAGAAGGAGCTGCAGTACGCTTAGAGGAGGCCATTCAGTAGCTGTATGAAAAAGGTAAATTCATTAAGTTAAATACAACATAAAGCATATTTCCACCATCACACGTTCATCATTTTGTGTGGGTTACAAAATACCATTGCTATTGTCTTCGAAAACTACTTCAAATGATTTTCCGACTTCTTCTAAAGATAAGGAAGTTTGTTTCTTAAGTGGGCAGTTTTACCTGGGCCTAACTAAAAGCGCAATTCAGTTACAGCAACCGTGGATTTACCACCTAAACTAAACTTCTGGTTCAGAATGGTCTCATCTTTGAATAAAAGGCCTTTAGCAACGAGAATAGGGAATTAAATCCAAACCATGTCACGAGTTCACTGTACTAATCACTATATAAAGGGCTGTTTTTTTAAAAAGACGTAAACTATGAATTTAAAATAATAGGTTAGGGAATATCAACTTTGGTGAATATATACGCACAAGCCAATGCGCGAAAAGAGGCTTTAATTAGGTTTCGTACAAAATTGCGTTAAAGCCAATTAAATGTAGGACACGAAGCGAACGATAGATTCACAATTGAGAAACAAGGATTTAAAATCATTAATGAAGGTCCTGAGATCACTGTCTGTCGACATTAGGCGTTATACGAGTCAGAAGAAATGGAACTACTCCATTTGATGAAAGATGGCATGTTATAGAAACGCGAACCAACGGCATTTAGAGTGGAAAAGTAAACTGGCTAAATCATCGAGGCAACAAGAGTAGAGGCGCCTTAGCATGGGGATTGTTTAGCATTCTCGAATTTAACCGACTATTCGGTTGCCGTGCTTCCAAACCAAATCTGTCAGTTGCATATTTCCTTTGCATCTGTCAAGGTTTTAAACAACAAAACTTCACATGTTTGCCTTAACAAGCAAGATTCTGCTTTTGGGGGGCAAAATTTGGTCGCAAAGTCAACAAAAATATTTGCTTTGCTTTGAAAAAATAGGAACGAAGTCCGTGCTGTATGATGAGTAGGTGGAAACTGTAAAAACAAGGAATCCTATTAAAAGAACAAAATGCTGCGAAATTTTGGTCAAAAAGCTGAGCAAATTAAACAATTATCGTTATCATGATTTGCGATACAACTAATAAAATTTGAGGAATTTTACGGGTTATCTGCAACCGTTGTGCTATGCTACAGTTCAAGCAGGTTATAGGCCTTAGCGGTGCCACTGGACTCCAAAATCAACCCTCTTGTCAGGCGGCAATGCTGTCAAGATCCTGCCTCCTTATTAGTTTGAGGTTGTTGCACGTGGTAGCCTTATTGCCTGAGCGAATTGTAAGTGAAGATACGTGGGATTCCTCCATTCAAATATGTGGTTTTTGCAAATCGCGGGACCTGGGACCGTTCCGATCTCGAGATACGACTGATGCACTACCCAAAGTGCCTCAATTTGAAAATTTACAGACACTAAAGCAATTTCCTCCCCACTTTAACGGCGCTGTACACAAATATCTGAAGCGTTTCCTATCTCAAGCGCATATCTCAGTTCAATTGAAGTGGAAGTCCAGCATGCATGCGCCCGCCAATGGTGCATGCGGTGGAAAATTGCACGAGGCCATGGTGATGCTAGCCAAAATTCACCCTAACCACTTTCCATTTTACTACCAAAGTAGACTTGATGCCCTTGTGATGCCCAAACTTGAATTTCATGCTTACATTTAATTTGAAGGGTGGTTTGCATAAACGAGAGTGTAAATTTCAGAAAGTGGTCAATTGCACACTGTTGTCTTACGCTCTGCTTGAAAAATTTACTCCTTCTAACTAGAGACTCGCTGTCAGGAAATCGTGACTCAAGAACCTAATGCAAGTAGCCTTTATTATGCGACTCTGTGGTGTTATGATTTTGAGCTTCAGCTTATATCTACTGCATCGGGATACCGATCTGCAAGCAGCACTGCTACTTCTACCTCACTTTCGGCCACATTCATCGGTAGTTTGATTGTGGTTATTAAAGGACATTGGAGTGCTTGACTATATCATGCAAATTTTTCACACCTCACGCATTCGCAACTGCAGCCTGCAATGTCCTCCCTTGATCCCACTTACTTTCAACCAGAATTGGAGAAAAAAGTGCACATCACTTAAGATTTAATGAACAATATGATTGTCCAATGCCTTCGGAAAGAACCTTTTGCAAGTTTTGCAAATGAGGCGGGGAGTTGACGCTAAAGGCTGGGCCAAGCGTGGGAGGGCGTGGTAGTTCTTTTGACCAAAACGAAGTGCTCATCAAGTCAAACTTTTCAAAAATACTTAAGTTGAAGTGACTTTAGTCAACGTTTCTTCCTGATACCCATCAAGTTTATGGGACTTAGCACACTTTGAAGATTCCATTAAGGCGTCAAACAAGCGCAAAAAGCTAAGGCATTGCCTTTCCTCTTAGTTACGTGTTGAGCATTGCCAATTGGGTGTAAGACGAACACCATTTTAGAGTTAAAGTTTCATATAATCATTTCAGTTGAATCCACGTTTGCGAATTGTGATAGGATAAGTCAAAAAAGGCTAACGAGCAGGACTGCTTGCTGTCATCCGGCTCACCCACCGGCTAGGAAATCAGAGTGAACCTAGGCAACACGTTGATAATGTCATACGTAACTAGAAAAGTCGGTGGAATATCCACACAAGTTAGCATTGCATCATGTTATTAGAAGGCCAAAAGCAGTCTAAAAAACATTTTTGGGACTATTTTGCAAATTAACTCAGGAAAAAAACAAAACTACATTAAGCACTTGCTAAAAATGGTCTTGGCAGTGACACTTCGTTAAGAGTAGGCAGCACTGGATGCTACGACTTCGAGGAATGTGCATAATAAGTAGACAGTTAAAATAACTTGGTTTGCATTGGATAGTAACTGCAGAGTAAGCGGCGTAGCAGTGTTCTTAAATATTTGACTTTGAAACTTCATAATGACACATTTTGTGTACGTTTGCAAGCAGTAAAAGCACACAGCCGGTAAGGGGTGAAGCGCCATTATTTTCGTTTGTAAAGCTAGACATGCAAAGCCAAAACTGTTTCTCGCATTTGACTTTTATCACAGGTTCTTTATCCTAAGTCCCTATGTCAAATTCTACAACCCAACTTTTTGTGTCACGGACTTTGGAAACACACGGATTTAAAATTGATTTCCGAGAATGCAAATTCAAATGACAAATAAGTTGCAGAGGCTAAAAATTATCCTACAACAGCATAACCACCTGAAAATATTGCTGATTTTCTTAAGTCTTTAACCAAAATTGGCGCTGCGACTCAACGGATGGACCAGTTCATGCCGGCACGACACAATAGAGCTGAATAATCCTTCCCCCATGCAATCCCCACGGATGCATGACCCAGTGACGCGTTTGAAATAATCTGCGTTCAAGTATGGCACTCAATAGCTAAGGCTGAAAATTTTTTATCTCTTTTTATTGCAACAAAAGGCATTCTAGCTTGTGAAATACATGTAGGGTTGACAAAGCAAGTTCGTGAAGTGGAAACTTATGAACGGGTGAATGGACGGAGGGAGACAGTAACGACCGCGTGTGGACGCATGTGTATTTGTCTTAATCGGCCTAGTTTATCTATTCACACGTGTTTATACGGACAAATGTAACTTGTGCCAGAACACGATGAGGTCGCATACATTACAAAGCGGCGTCGGTGGCACGACACAATCAGCGAAGAGATCAGCAGTCTGATTGACAAACAGTTGATGCCCTCACCAAAATAAGAGGTCAGAGGGACAGAGCACCGGAATGAGGCGTGTAAGACTGTACAAAACTGTAGTAGGAGGCGAGAGAAGACATGGAAAGAGGAGAAAGACCGGTAGCAGTGGGTTGCAGCCAAAGGCGCCATATTTCACGCTACACATGTGAAGGCGATGTTGCCGTTCCAGCGTCTCGTCCTCGAATAAGCGCATGAATTCCAGGAGGCTGAATAACCCTTACGCCGTTTATAGAGGAAAGAGTCTGTCTGGGTTTCACACCATCCTGTTCGTGAGTGGTAATACACAAAGGCTCACCACCGTCGGCCGTGACGTGCGAGAAAGAGCGAATTTTGTGCAGCAGAAGAAACGGTCCAAAAGAAATCAGCACAGTTGATAGGAGGACGCAGAGGCCAGAGAAGAACCACACACCGTTTAATGGCTCAACTACAAGGTCACAAACTGCTGAGACACCTGCTGTATAGGCATCATGCAGCTTTCGGCAGTGTCCAACTTCTCGTAGCAGCGGTGGTCCATATTGGAAAAGTATGTCCTCAACCTTCTTTGGCAAATCTTTTGCGACATGAGAATCGTACAATTTCAGAGCTTTCTTAATTAATTCCTCCCGATTTCGAAGTTGATTAATTAAACTTTCAAATATTGCCTGAAGTTCCAATACAGTTGAACCAATTTTTTGTAATTTCTCCAACCTTTGGAGGCTCTCATCCACAGATTCAAGTAAAATTTTGATTTCGGATGAAAGATTAAAGACAATACTTGCGAGTTCATCGGCTCGGGTGAGAGTCTCGTAGGAAAAACTGCTTTTATTTAGGAACGCATAGTATTCCCTCCACAAGTGAGCCAGCTCTGTTCCCGACATGAGCATCGTTTTATTTTGTGATGTGACGTTCAAAAAGTCTCTTGGCAGTTCTCGCCTCACTTTATCAAAAGGAATAAGGAAGTCATCTAGACGGGATGCCAGCTGAACAGATTCCGTCAGAGCTGGTGGAAACATCTCAGTTGCATTAAGGTCTAGCAAGGTATCACGCATTATGACTCTCCCTTTGCCGACAAATTCACTCGTTATTTCCGGTTTATTTAATACGGAAAAATTAAAGGTTTCCAAAGCTCCAAAAGCATTCAGTATTCCGGCATTTTCTCTGCAGGCTACATTTAGCGCATAGATCGGACTCCTTATTCTTGGAATGGGTAATTCAAGTCCCCCCTTTTGGTCAAACGCTTTCTTTATATAATCAACAATCTTGGCCCAATTACGATCTAGAAAGGCGTTTACATGAGTGTCTAGAACAAATGAAACTTGGGAACTTCTTATATCTCCGACGAATGTCTCGACAACTGCACGATCGGGGCTAATGTATCGGCAAAATTCGGTATGTGCATATCCAGACACCAGAAAGAGACTGCAAGAAGCAAAAACGCAGAAGATGAGAAATATGAGAACAAAGGATGCAACACAGCGGATTTTTCGTCTGTTCCGCCGTTTAATGACGGCATGGACACAATGGAAATGAAAGATAAGCACAGATATTCCAAGCGCGATGGATATCATGGTAATCCAGATCAGACAGGATGCGGCAAATAAGTAATTTGATGCAACAACAACCATGGGGTGAAAATTTTTCGGAATGAATTCAGTGATATTATCCATTTGTGCAATCACACCATTTAAATTCTTTGCAATCGTTAACCAGCTTTGCTCGGTTAAGTTTCTCAGAGAACCAGGTATATCAATTTCCAAACGCATCCTTTCCATCGTGTTTTTCAGCTGACGTGCAGCTAGAAGGCGAGAAGACTTCATTTGTTCCTCTATTACCTCAGGTGTTCGGTTTTGCGCGTCTGTGACAAAATTGAGAGCAATCACGAAGTCAAACTGAGGAAGTCGCCAATTCGAACTAATTGTCACATCTGCCAGTGCAAGTATCGGCAACTCACAAACTGCATTTGGTTCGCATGGTTTCGTGACAGTCGCATTTTTTTCCACATGAAGTTGTTCCATGTATCCATTCCACCTAGCAATAGCCATGATGAGAGAGGAAATGGTGTCTGTATACTCGACCAGATGACGTTTCAGTAGAGTAACTAAGTTGAGCAAACTGACAGTATGGGTACCCAGCCTGTCCCCAAGGTCAAACGCCCGGTCAATACCAAGCATATTGAAAAGGAGAGCATTAAACTCATGAGTGGTTCTACTTTGCATCTCAACAGTTGCTTGTATAAGGTTGTCGACAGCTGGCTTTGTTGCAATTCGAACTTCATGAAGGAATTCTGCCATATAAAGTCGAGCACTCTGAAGAGCCGATGTTATGCCAGGAAAGAAGCCGTTGTTGTTGAGCATAAAGTTTGGATCTTGTAAGGCTTGTGGGGGAGGTGATTTAAAAGTTAAGGATGCATGGAGCGAGTAGCTTGCGACGAAACCAAGAATGCTTAACAGGAAAAGAAAACCTACCAAAGTCGTGAATGTAACACATTGAGATGCTATGCACATCCAGTTTGATTGCATTTGGCGGCTGCGAAGGAATAAATTCGACTTTTTGGGTGGTTTTATTCCGTCCTTTTTGCATAGATTGATCGAGGCTTGATTTTTTGCTGCCTGTAGCGCTGTCATGGTGGCTTTGTCTCGATGTCTCAGCCACCATGTGTAGATAAACCCGACTAAAAGTCCAACGCACCAGAGGAAGCCAAAAAATATCCCCGCCAGAAATCCACCAGTACTGACTACATTGAAAAAATGGGCAGAAAATGGTTGTAAATGCAGATTATGTGAGAGCTCAGATGAGTCTGTTAATTGCTCCAAAACGAACGTAAAAACGCCGCCATTCAAATTTTGTTGGGCCGTATTAACGACTCCTTCTGCAGTGTGATAGAAAGTGTCCATAGTTTGAAAGTGCTGATTTATTCCACACGCATATTCCAAATCGCAGTGTTGAACAGATCCGATAAGAATTTGTCAACGTGAATGGTAGCGCTAACCGCTATGAATAACATGTCCCTTATCTTTGTTACTTGACTCGTTAATGAGCTGAGATCTTATTGGTTATCCTCAGTAGCCAATCAGCAAACGAACGAATGGTGACAGGACTTACTGGTTCGACCGAATTCGTACGGGACGATGACTTCTTGTCTCACTTTGAACGTTTAAGAATGAGAATTAGAACATCAACACTAAAACTATAAGTTCTGAGAAGTATTAAGATGTGCTTTCAAAGAAATCAGATCACGATCCAAACGACAAAACTGGCCAATTGTAGTAACTGGATTAGGCTTGCTGCAATTATAGATTGCATGCTTGACAGTTGTTTTAAAAAGTTTGGATATCGTCTCTTTACTAAGTAGTACCATATATGCCTACCCATCCTTAGGGAATAACAGCATAGAGTTAAAAATTTTAAGTTATCCGTAAAATGATTCTCTGGTTTTGAGAAATATCAACCATTGCCCCTAAGGAGAAGCTTGGAATCACTTCACATTTACCTGGATAAATGAAGAAAAGTAGGACCTGGGAAAGGCGAAGTGAGAATGTCCAAAGTTGAGAGATGTACCGGCTATACCAATTAATGCAGGTTTGGTCTTATAAATCAATTGTAGTTTCGGTTCGTGCCAAGTATCAGCCAATACAAACGAGACATTTTACCTTGTGGGGGTTGCATTACACTTAATCACATTCATTTGCGAACGTTAGCTATGCTAAAAGAATTCCACATAGTAGTAAGTAAAGGGCAACTTGGAATGCAGCTTAGTTACTGCCCTGCTTTAACCCCAAACCAGGTTTATTTGTAATGACGTAAAAGTCATATTAAGAGACCACTGTGGTCGCCTGCAGAGAATCATGCATAGCTAATCTACCGACCTTAATTTAAGAAAATTTTGTGCCTATTCCTTTGTATCGGTTTAAAGTGTTTAATGTCCGATATGCCTTAGATTTATTTCAGCGCGAATGGTCGTATGTTTGAATGTTTACCTACGTGTGGGAGACTAACCTTTCCTTAATGTTCTTCAAGAGTACTTTTGTTAATTTATTTTAGAACTACAGGTAATGCGCGGATAATAACCGCACATGTCGAACTAAGGACCGATAAGGGCGAAATCGGCGGTTTGCAGGGAATTATTGCTGTGTTCGCCAAAACGAGACAAAAGGTGCATTTGAAATATCACCGGAAGTTGTCGTGGCTAGATCAATGTTTCAAATGCAAACAAATATATTCGAGCCTTGGCTTGCACCAAACACTTTTGCACCTTGACGTCGATGTCCCAATTAGTGTCACATATGGAAGCAGTAAGCTAGATTTCCCATTGAATCCTCCTGGGCGACGGTTTTGCAAATGCCCACGGAAAGGAGTAGCCACACACTGTGCATATTCTACGTATAACGCATAATTAATGGCACCGATTCTTCGTTTTAGTTAACGCCGATACGTAACGTTGCTGTAAAATGGCTTAGAAATTAAATTCATTCCAGGCAATAAAATACTCCCAGTAACTATTGAGCTCAGTAAGCGCGAATAGTAATAAATATCGCTGCAAACCAGGTATGTCTTTAAAAAGGGAACCCTTTCTAATTCATGTAACTGGTAGAGTCTGGATCTCATTCATTCAACACCCGTACCGCAGACCTTTTTTTTCATTTGTGTCACAGGGGTAGTAAACTGCCCGGCCATACGCTTATTCTCTCATTGGAGCTGTCTTAAAAAGTAAAGCGACTGAAGACAGAACAACTTTGACACACCTATTACGGCAGACAATAAATACGTGTTCCGCGGTAGTTAGCTGTCAAATATGCTGTGAAAGCTGCTGGATTTTGTTTACCTCGTTTGCTGAGAGCAAATTGCAGCAGTAATTAGTTGATTTGGCTTAACAGGTCCACTTAGCCGCTTCCTTGGCTACCCCTTGGAGGAATAGCCAGGCGTAAGCGCTCTGCGCGAGGATTTTGGCGTTCGAGAACGATTGAAGGCCAGCCTAACGTACCCAAGGAGGTACGCTATCGAGAGAGCAGTTTTGATGTTTTAGCGTGTTGATGGTAAAATTCAAAGTCGAATAAAACGCGCCAATGTGGAGATTCGCATATAAGCATGGAAAAGGACAAAGTTTGTTATTCATGCACTTCAATATTTAAAATCCCCCATGATATACATTAAGTAAGCTAAATAGGAGGCAAGCCTCTAGCCACTTATTTACGACAATTCATAATGATGGGAATGGGAGCGATTTAAACGCGAAAAGATTCGCATGAAATTTTCATGAATGCATGTTCCACCTTAATTAAAAATTCTAGAGGTCATCAGTTGCCTCGTTTATTGGCGATCAAAATGTTTATTCATCTAAACACACCCCATCGTATCCATTACATGTTGCCGTGTGTTTACTCTCAAAATAGCACACCCTAAACTCACAGTTCTCCTCATGCAATTTAAAGAGCTGGAAAATCCCAAAATAAACTCACCTCCTGTATGCATACAGCAAACTGTCTTAAATGCTTACGATTAACTAATTGGACCCCATTACTTAAAATTCAAAAAATGCGAAATCGCACGAAAAAGTTTTGAGAGGTCTAACGGTAATGTGACAACTGAGAAGCTCAATCAATTCTAATTGTTTCAACACCGTTGAACATTCTTTCGTATTAGAAGTTTCTCAGTTAATTAGTGTGTGGACTGAGATTCCCTGTTCAAAACCTCGTTGGCATGTTGTAATAAAGTGCTGTACGAAGCTCTTCAAAAGGAACAACGTGTCTTAGTATCCATTGGAAAAAAATCGTAACGAAAACCCTGCTTCTTGATCATTACTTATACAATTCACACCTAAGCGCAGCTGTTTACCTCGGTTTATATAGCATTATTAACTCATAAATATACGGTTGGCAGGTGGTAGTCTAGAGGATAGGCTTGTTCAAGTGCCTGGCCGTGGCCCCTAACGAAGTAGGGTTTGCCCTCACTTCAAATGCTGCTTTCGCACAAAGTGAATCTCTCATCAATCCGAGAAAGGGCCCGATCAATCTCGTAAAAATTCCAATCCTTGCAATGAAAACTCCATTCCAAGCCTAAGTGCTTGAGAAATTACTGCCATGGATTCTAACTGCCCAATTCTTAACAGACGCTAATGTCATTTAAGAAGAAAGCTGGACAAAAAGCTAAGGAAACTTTCTATAAACGACATCAAATTGGGGGAAATGCCTGATAGGTAGGATCAAAAGCTTCACATTAAATTGCAATTCATGTCTTTATTTATTAATAGATGCTTCCGAAATTCCTAAGCATGTGGAAGACCAGTTGTTGCCAAAAATAAAGCCTTTTTAATTCATCGGCTGCAGAGGAACCGCATTGCTAGCAGTGGAGGCTCTTAATGACATCGATATATCGCTAGAGAAAAAGTATGCCGGCGGAACTACTACAAAATCTGACTTTGTCAAGACTCGGAAGGTTTTGATTGAGAATCGCATTTTTTTGCACCTTGTTTTACAAATCTGATGTCAGAGTACCTCTGAGGCAATTTTATGCGCTATTTTTACCACGCTACGCACCGATTATCTGCACCATTGAGCGCTAAAAGAAGGAAGCAATCATTTCCTTGCACTCAAAACATAAAATAATGGGCGCCTGATTGCATCAATTGAGGCAATTCCCACAGTTTCGGACACCGATTTGGGTATTTTTGGCTCGCTTACCAAGTTCAAAATCTAGGAAATTTTTCTCATGACCACAGTTTGACAAGTTACTTTAATAACAGACTCCCTTAGCAATCAGTCTTTTGCTTGCTCAAAATAGGCCAATGTATTCGTCGAGAATTCGCTAAATCCCACGTATCAAACATTTTCCACTCCCAAACAGAAGAACGGAGTTTCAGGGAACGCGTATGCAGTATCAAGAGCCTAAGAAATCCACAGACCTATACATCGCTAGACCTCGTCCTTGTGGCAAAAAAGTGAGGAATCCAATTTCGAAACAAATTAATGGCGTTAAAAATGACTCTTGCTCCTTTACCACCCGCAAGTAACAGTTATTCCACGACGACATTTGCATTTTGTATTAGAAATGCAAGACCGACCAAATATGTTAAAAACCGTCTCCGATGAACTAACATCGAGTTCATCGAGCCTCCAAAGTGAATGAACTGGATTTCCGGCACAATTTATTAGCATCCTTTACCAATATTTAAATTGATAAAAGGGTCTGGTTATAGTAAAATTTACAGCTATAGTTTTCGAGCATTTAGCGACTTCACGTACTCCAGGTACGATTCCGGTTTATTTAATCTAGATGAGATCCAATTATTTGAAACAGAAGATACTTGTTCCATTCCAGATCATACAATCGAGGATCTGAGAGCTGCGGCTTGCAAAGGTTGGGTCGACCTCTCGTAAACTCATCCCACCCTTTGCGGCCATGTGTTATTGCCCATTCATGCTCTGCGACATCTACTCAAAATGCGTGCAATATAAAATGGTGGTACGCTACCAGCGTTTCTAAGGAAATTCATCCTATAATCATACACAGTCCGAGTTTGTGGATCATAGAAACCATCACCAACGTCATAGTATCCAGTAGGAATATCGCGTGTTGGTCCATCTGCAAGATTCTCTGCGCCTTGGGAGTAATAATTTTTACTGTTACAATTTTCATGCAATTTTGTGAGGTGTTTTAGTAGCAAAATTCAAACTTAGTGAGGGGACCCAGTTCAGTTTGTTGCAAAGAAAGCAAACTTGAGACCAGAGGGGACAACAGAAAAATTGGAGAACAACTATGGCCGCACGATGGCAAGTTCAGGTTTTATCTAAAAACAATACTTAACCGGCGGGCTTAAGCCCCGATTTTATCTCACACTCGAGGCGACGGTCATTCCCATCGCAGTAAAGCCATTTGTTCCCAGAATATTCTAAGCCATCGGGAAATACAAAGGAGCCCTACACTCAGAAAAAGCTACTAGCATACAGAGACAGGGTATCCACTTGAAAAAGTGCCTCCAAATTGGCCGCCATCGGGGAAGATAATTTTTCCTACCCCATGATACATCCCATCTTTCATCTCTCCAACATAAATAGACCCCGTAGGTAGTTTATAACTTCCATTTCCTTCCATCCTATTAAAGATAGCTTTAGTCACCAAGAAGAACCTTTTGTTTGTGTAATCACCAACATAAACACTGCCTAGATGTTCCATTGCTACAAATCGACAATTTCTGAGGTATTGCCGCAACCGACCTTGATAACCATAGTGCGACTATTTTAAAGCTCACATTTCCCCCACACATAAATTAAAAAATTTAAAGGCAATTATATTTAAATTAAATTATCAATTTATTATGGAGCCAGGAGTCACTGAATAATTAAGCACTTGGAGAAAACTACGTAGACCTTAAAAACTGACAAATTGTGTTTGAATAAATATTTTCCTAAAGTTACAACAATGAGTGAGGTCGGAATAAGAACCAGGGCGTTGGTTACAGCAGCTTTTAATTCGCCCTTTGTAGTTAGGCCCGAACGTTCATTCGTCAGTCCCATTGCAGCGATGGTTTTCGCAAGTTGTGATTCAAAGTGCTCGTATGTTTCGGTGTTCTGCTCAGTTTATTTATTTAGCTTACTTGAAGCCTTATTGAGAATTGGAACTGAGAGCCCAATACATAGGGCTCTGGAGGATGCATCGCATGATATTTCTTTAGCAAACGGTGGAAATATCCAACCGTCATTTGATCTTCATATCCGGTCGTTGCAGTTCTATAGTTTTGAAGATTTTAAATCAAGGCTTCCAGATTTTTATTCATTGAATAATGTTAAGTACAAAGTTGTAAGGTGTACTCCACTGAACGCTGACTCCCTTCAAAAGTCAACACTCGTTTATCGTTATATGAAATACACTTGCTGTTTTTCCGGCTGTCCATCTTATTTCGTGCTATCCAAAAAGCAGAATTATCTTAGGATAAGCCAGTTTAATATGAATCATAACCACTCTCTCCTACCTGAGAACTGTAAGAATTCAAAGATGACCTCATGATTTCAGACTCTGTGATGGCCGATTTATCTGAAGAGTTCTCGAGACACTTTTCTCAAAGAGAGTTTGCGTCCTATTTGGACGCAATGGAAGCGTTGCATAATTTTGAAGAGGTTCTAATATTTACGTTGCTCATCCCTCCAACAGGCAACTGGTCTATCCTTCGTGACCGGAAATAGTCAAAAATTCAAGGAGGACGATCCAAAAAGTTCCAAATTAGTGTATAAACGCCTTCTCCTCGTTTGTGTTCTCTACGAGAGCCGCTATAAAAAGACGGCGAAAACAGGTTTCCTCGCTTTTCAAAATTTACTGTAGGCTGCCGAGCAAGTATAACGTTTGTCAGCAACAAGGACGTGATGAAAATCTTAGCTTTTAACATGAAGCATAACCACGTTTGTGGAAGTGAATTAAAAATGCTTTGCAAGCGAAGAGCGCGAACTGAGAATTCCCTTGGTCGTCTTGAAAACTCCCTTCGTAAAGAATCAAGTGCAAGTTGTCACTTGACACAGAGCGCCTTTGAAACAGGTATCGTTTTAATCCCTTCTTGACTGAACTAGGATCCATTGCACCATCTGTTGGCGAAAATAATCTGTTGATGTTTAGCAACGCACTAATACCTTCTTTTGATCAGCTTTGTAGTAGCATTAAGAGGTTTAGCGAGGTAAGTTTCCCCATTTTTATGTGGTTTTTAAGGTCACAGGCTCGGATTTTGTTTATTCTCATGGACTGAGGTTTCCAGTATCCGATAAAAATTGGATGAAGATTCTCTTCAAAACTGTTGTGTTTGTTTGCATTCGTGCAGGCTCTGATAGTATTACTTGCAAAGTTTGTTTTTGCTTTTTCTAATTCCCCAAAGACTAGGTCTGTCCGAACGAATTGTCCATGTCGAATCGGCTTCCGATACGATGGGAAGGGGTTTGCGTTATGGCACTTCAATGTCGCGCATAACCATGAGACGATCGGCGACCTAATAGGTCATTGGAATACTACTGTAGGCGACTATGATCGTCGGTTTGAATACGTATCCACCCTATTGAATTTGAAAATTCCATGTCAAATCATACAAATTTGTGTACAAAGTAGGTGTTCATTGCGAACGGCTAAGTAGCCTGTTAGGACGATTTGGCTTATCTATTTGTCTAGCGGATATTCGAAGAATGCAGCGGAAACGCCGAAATATTTGTGATTCATCAGAAGTTGAACGTGGCGAATATGATGCGTCGTCACACTCATCAGGTCTGGAGACTTGCGTGGACTATGATTACCCGTTTGGATATTGTGACTGGGAAGAAACGAATCACTCGGGCAGGAATACCAAGAGGCGAAAAAGCATGCGCTCAACTGTATCACTCTCGGAAAGTTGTCGAAAACAGAGGTAAAGGTAGCACGAAACTTGTAACCTCGTTGTAGCAGTAGAGGGCCTTTCGGTGATCGGTATAGCAATGTGCAAACTCTGGTCAAGGAGCGTACGGCAAAAACCCATGAGCGAAAACGGCGAAGATAACTATCTTCAAGCCTGTAAATAAAGTTTTAATCAATACCGATTATTTATTCTTGAGAATTCACACAAGTGAGACGTTGAAACATCCATGCTTATGCGCTTGTCATTGGAAGGTGGTTTGGCTTTCAACACATTAGTATTGTTAGTTGATTACTTCACTAAATGTTTCTGATGTTGGGGTGCGCACTCCACTCCCACCTCCGGTAGATGGAGCTTTAACTTTTGCGTGGGCACAGGTTGCGATCGCCGCCATATCGTAGTCTTGAAATCATAGTTTTGCTGATCTCTGGTGCAGGGCTGATGTATCGTATTCTGTATTCACAACGCGGCGGATTGGGTGTAGTCTTGGAGATCCTGGTCAGTTTTTGCACCTCATTGTTACTGCTGGTGTCTCAAGGAAAATAGATTATTCCGCTATTCTGAAAGGTGACGTCCTTCGAAGCGTCAAATGACTACCTTATATTAGGTGTTGGGTGTGGTCGCGTCAGGAGCAACCTTAGTTGATTGCTTTCGAAAGAGTTCTAACATTGAAGTGTTAATTTTAGTCTGAACTGTAGCGGAGAAATAGCTTTGCAGCACAAGTGCATTCTCCATTTTCTCATCATTTTATTCCCGCACTTGCCGTGAATTAATTCACGGCAAAGATTCTTTTTGAATTCTTTTGGATTTGTTTCTGCTGTAATTTAAAAGTTGCGATTTGTCGATAAATTCCTGCCTTTGTTCCATACAGAGGAGTTTACTGAGTGAGTGGTCAATGAAGCAATGGATCTGCGCTGAATACATCCCTCAATTTCGGGTGTACTGGAGTCTGTGGGGAGGCGTTGTTCCATTTATTCATGCAAACTTATGGCAACGAAGATATACCAAGGGCACGATACTATTAGTCTACGCCTAAAGCGGTTGCTTTCCCCGCAAGCGATTACTCTTTTCATAATTTGGAGATCATTCACTCGATTAGCGTTGTCAACTTCTAAGATGTTTTGCCCGCTAGGACATTTAAGTCGTGTGGGCGGTTCATTATGTACTTCACATCCAGAGTGTTCAAGCGTTGCATGAAGAGCAGGGAATCTGGTTCTAAACGGCAGGTCTATCACAAGAAAAGAGAAGGGAATTGCATTCCTTGAACTTGACTGTGGGAGGGGTACGGTTCCACCCTTCATGGATGTTTCTTGTCATATTACTTGTAGCAGTTTTAACCATATTACGCAGAAAAAAGCTGGGAGGGGCCTACGAACCGTGACTATAGCCTGACCATCTTAACAGATTACGATGAGCTGGTTCCAAGTTCTCTTGACATTTGGAAGTGCGGATATACATTATTTTTTTATTAACAGTAATGAAGGAATGACCAGAACCCGGTTACCATTCCTTGACTTGTGCTGGCGGAGTAGCGGTATTTTAACCTTAAAATTGAAATAACCGTCCTATTTTACGGTATCCGTCCCTACGCCGTGCTTCCCAATAAATCGTTTGCGGCGATGCCGTTGTCATTTTAAGCATCAGATTTTGCAAGGTGGTGAGATTATTTGTAATGTACGCCTCACGCCTCCTTCCACATTTCAATCTCTCACAGTAGACATTGTTTGTGCAGAAATGCCTCATCAACTTCATTCAAGAATTATGCTTCCTATGCACCATATTTTTAGTCCCACTTGTGTTGACCAATTTTTTTATTTTAGATGCCGAAAGTTGATTGTCATTTAAAGACGGCGTTTCCCCTAATTCGGGAACTTAAAACTCAGCTGAGGCCTGTAATCTATGGTTGTGTGTTGATCTACACGAATCGAGCCTTCTTGCTACCAATTAATCGGCCCCAGTCCTCATCAACGAAGAAATTTTCTACATACTAGCTGTAGTACATTGAGACGGTAAACCTAAACCGCGATGATTCAGCCTTCAGCAATAGATTGGCGGTCTACCGCACCCAGAGAGAAGTGCCTTCTGGGAGTGAAGTGGAGTTGTAGGATTGTGGCATGGACAGCAAGTGGAGCATTGGGACATAATCAGTGCAATTTTGGCTCTGCCAGTGCTGGAACACGAAGGCCATTTGGGATAGTGTTTCATCCAACAAGCAATCCCAGCCTAAAGAGGCGATGAGCTCATTGTCATCTGTCAATACATGGAGGTGGAACCCACTTGCTTATTCCCCGCAACCTCCTCCATAATGAACGTCGAGGTGATATAAACTGAGATGTGTTATTGTATGTCAAAATCGTTGTAGATGTGATGCATTCTGATCAATGTGCAAGGAATTTAATACCGTTGCCGTCATACGCGACTGATAAGGCATCAAGAATAACTCGAGGCTCAAGTGTCATCAGCGTGTGAGTAAATTGAGCAGTTTAATCAGATTTTCGTAAATGGAAAACACTTTGAACTTACGTAGAAGAATCATCTGCTTGATTGTATTCTTAAAATGTCTAAATTGCTGAGAGCGAGTAACCATTTCACCTGAGGAATAAGGGTGACAAATCCATTAAAGTTATGATCAAAACTTTAGGAATGCAACAACAAATGACTAAAAAGCTATTAACGGATATCTTTGAACTCAATAATTAGGCAGTTACGCTCGTTCGGAGAAATTCAGCACTTTGAGCCCTCTCCCATCGAATGTGGTGATAGGTTTATCACTTTGAGCTCTGATGAGCGTAGTTGTTGGTCTAAACCTCACTTGGACAAATAATTGGCCTGACGCTGGCCCGCCCTTTGGCCGATAAGGGAACCAATATTTAAAGATACAAACCTTCTCTTCGCCTAATTGACACTAACCATGTGAACATTAACTCAGATGAGAGTTTGGTCATGGTTTCAGGAAATACTCACACTACAGCGTCTCAAGCCTTCTTTGAAAGCAAAAGAAGGCATAACACGAGGGTAGGGCTGCTGGCACGGCTTGGGGACCAACCCACTCGGCTGGAGCAATATGGCCAGCTAAGTGACCGCAACCGAAGCCGGTAGCCATACAAAGTATTGCACACTCATCTATGCAGTCAAAAGAAGACATGCGTTACAGTGAGTGGAACTGCTACAAGATTTGTATTTAAAGATTTATTAAAAGTCATAAATCACATAAATTATAGTTATAGGGAGAACTAACTTGGTTATCGTGTTTACTACAAGGTTAGTGATGCTAAGAGATTTTAATTCATTGACAAATAAAATGTCTTCCTGGAAAAAAAGGCAGTGACGAACGCATGCACTCAAAATAAAGATGAAAGTGAAGACAAGAGAAAGCTGACTGAGCTCCTAAGGAAAATTGACTACGCCAACATGGATAATCTGGTCATGGGAACCGGTACGTGATGTTTTGATGAGCTGTTCTAAAAGTGTATCAAGGATAGTAAAATCAGACGCAGACACTCAGGAAGTCACAAAAAGAAAATTTCTTTGCTGCTCCATCCATAAAGCTCCTATTGCATGTTAATTGCCATAACTTTTTACCCAAGTGCCATAGGCTTGTGGTCCTCGAAAGACATAATTCAAAGGAATATGTCATGAGGACATCACTAAAAATTCACTTCTCCAGACTCCCCGAGCCACTATAAGTTTGGTGCAACTCACCTTATGGCTAAACCAATACTTTGTGTTTGCATTTGCCGCCGGTTAATCCAACAGCACCATCTATGCTTGGCTATTGAGCGAGGGAATATCGGTAAGGGATCGTTTAGACCGGATCCAAATTTCATTATGCCACATTCCTCGTAGTCAAGAAAGAATTTATTGCGTTCAGGTAGTGGTCAGAAGTAATGTGAATTATAGTGCGCAGCCCTCATAATTCTCGATGGTCATCCTTCTGCGTTACTTATCACAGCGTAATTTCTACCTTTATAGCCGCTGACCCCAGGGAGTAAGAGCGCCACATTAAATTGGACTCGAAACAGCGAAACACCTCGCCATGTCACAGACATAGCACTCCAGTCACGGCCGTTCTGAGCTAACATTTCGCTTTTGCACACTTTAATGTAAGAAATGTCACCTTTGAGCATCCAGTGAGAATTAAGGCTCTGTAATGCGTGTACCTCAAATGACCATGGCCTTTAGCGAAGTCATTTGAGTGGAGGCAGACGCATTCAGACAAACACACTGTATGAAGTGTATCATTCAATCTACCATTTTATTTCGACTTTATTGCTGCTCAGACACCTATGTGCCTACTTTGGACGCACAAGAATGACAGACGGATTCATAATGCCTGCTTTTATACTGTTCTCACTGAAAACGGGATTTGAGTAACAATCTCTGGAGATTTCTGCGTCTACAAGAAGATGCCATCCTATGGCATGTTCAGCCTTAGTATGTGCAACCAACGAAGGCAGGTTTTTCCTTTTTATGAAGCGAATCCAATGTTTACCCACTTACATTACCAAACAAGTTGAAACTTACACAGTTAAAGTAATGTAGACGCAACAAAATATGTACTCGGCGCTCTAACGACAAAACTTTTATTTTACTTAAAAATAAACAGTAGCATGCAAAAAGTAAGACGAAAAAATGCTTTCGGCTCCATTATGGGTTATTGCTATTTGAGTTTTAATGACTTTTGCACGATTAAGTTTACTGTCCGTCCATTTTTATAGGAAGCTAGCTTACATTTGTTGGTGAAGAACAAATTAAAGCCGAGGGTCAAATGAGTGAAACCAAAATTACTTTTTTAGCGTCTTACCCACTTTTTACTGCCTTACTCCATGCAATGCCTTCTTATGGTGTTAGCCTTAATTTCTTCTTAATTTACTAGAAGAGCTACATCACGTTGTATGCATAATATGGCACCAGTAAGTGAATTCTCCAAATTGTCACTTGTAATCCTTCTGAACAGAACGTTCATCAGCTGTCACCCTATCGCGATCCTTTGGTTGCGCATTTTAAAGTGGATGTCTTAATGAGGATACCTAAGTCGTTCCAGTTCTACTAAAAACTCTTTGAGAACAGAATCCCAAACCCCAACGTCTGTTGTCAAACTCACTCTGTCTTATGCCAATCCCGACCACTTCAATGCCAAATTTTATGGACAAATTGCGATTTTATGACTTCTGCTTTATTTCCTTTGTGTAGATTAGCCCTTATGCAGTGCTGTATATTTTATTTAAGTTCATTCACAGCCTTACATCGCTAGCTATTACAATACCAAGCTTTGAAAGAGAATTTTTGAGTTTATTAAAAGTCCAATAAAAACAAACCAGTCCTAACCACACTCAATATACCTTTAAAGCTTAATGTAGGTTTTTTACGACCAAACCCTGTAATTACAGTCCTGTGTAATCATTTTAATGATTGGAACAAGTGAAAAATTTAAGACTAAAGCGGTGTCTTTTTTTGCGTTTGGCTATTTCTCCCAGAAATTATTCAAACAGGCAGGTGCTCACATTTACACCGTTAATATATTTGGTGGCCTCAGTTAAACTAATGTCGGAGCCAAATCTTGAAATCATTTTTGATTCCCTAGTGCTTTGAGGACCACAAGACCTAAGCACATTGAAATAACCTTTTGCATGGCTTCTGGAAATGAGGCAAATAAACTGGAACACGGATGTACTGCAAACTGCTGAGAGCAATCAGTTTCGCAATCTTCGCCCACGCATAGAAGTGAGTAGGGTGCTATGTTTATAGTTGAATCTCGTCTTTTCGATTCATTGCGTGGATGCACAAATACAAACACGCAACGTAGAGCAAGAAACACAACAATGAACAATCTGTTAAGCAACTACACAGCCACGAGGCCTCCGCGATACTGCTTGACAGGAAACCAGCGCTTTGAGTAAGATGGGTGGACCGTGAGAGCGTCGGAAATCTCTTCTTCCTCCATCATGTCAAGTAAATCTCTGTAAAAAGTTAAAACTTTGAACCATTTTCAAGCGTCACCGCCATTCACTTCATCAAAAGTAAGAATATTTTTGATTAGGAAAAGGCGGTTTATCTTCAAAGCAATCTATGGGGAACCTACCTCAGCTTTTCCATTTTCATGAGTTTCGACTCAATTTGCGAGGGCTTAGGAGCGGATGCTGTGAAGCACACGAGAAACATAGTAACCAGCACAACTGCTAAAATGAAAAGGGTGTTAATACATGGTGATGTCATTTACAAAACGGTTACAATTTACCATAGAATTTACGTTGAAGTAAAGAGCACATTCCGACCGCAAAAAACTGTCTGTAGCGAAATTCGCCTAATCAGAACATACGTACATATTTATACATATACATATATATATATATACATCTTAAAGTTGTAACCAATCGTGTGTACCAACGCACTTTCCCAAAGCTCTTTTCTATTGGTCGTTGGAGCAGATTCCGGAAATTTATACAGAAGATAAATTGACTGGATAGTATAACGCTACGATCAATTTTGCAAAAGGAGTGGAGCAATACTTACACTTTAGAAGGAATTTTGTCATAACTTGTGTGCGGCATTATATCGGTCAATTGATTTGAGGTTCTGGGGTGTAGCTTCGGGAACATAGCAATCGGCATGAATATCTGGCCGAACGAAATCATCAACAACATTTTGGTTTTGATTCTTCGAGCAGTCCAGGGAAACTGTTAACTGTTGTTTTGTTTGGACTTTAGTGTGCCTTAGGTGTGAACGAAGCCAATAAGTAAATAATCTCTCAGTTAACGGTCTAAAAATTTGAACCCGAAGATATGTCTTTGACCAGCGTTGTCAAGTCGCTGCTACTATCCGTGAATATGACAATGATTGTGCGTAAAGGATGCACTGAAATGTGTCAAGTCCGTGTTTTGTTACTATAGGCTGGAAAATATGTTTATATGATTGCATTCGAGGTTGCGAACCGAGCTAGTGCAAAATAAATAATTTACTTCAAAAATACCGCTTTATCTTGGATTCACACTTACCACGCTGTAGTGCCGTCTTCGCTTCCTCCTTTTTCCAAATGATCGGTCTTAAAAAGCAAAGATTTACTGTCTTGTGGCATCCCTATCGGATGTGATAAAGTGCACCGATGGCTTGACAAGGAGGGCCTCAATGCCTAGTTAAAATCTACTCTCCCGTCAGCCAAGAGGTTCGAGGTGTTTTCCTGCCTCTTGCCTGAAGAGGTACATTTGAACAATCATAAGTATTGCGTACACTACCAAATGGTTTGAATAGAAACTTATTTTGATTACCCTTTGTTCTAAGGACTAAAAAGAATAACTAAACTACGATTTTAGGGTCGTAAAGGGCACGAGTCTCGACCTTTGTAGGTACACTTGGCAGGTGCTCTCTTTCGATTGCACCAAGCCAATCAGCTGTACGTTTTGCCTCTTTACTTGACCCGCTAAATTGTTAGCTATGTATCTGGTATCCCACCGCCAGCCATGTCTGTACTTCCGCTTACTGTTTTCTAATTCAAAGATAGGAAGAGCTTCGGATCAAGTCCCAATCCTAAATACCCTCTCAAGCACGCTGATTTTTTGAACAAATTTGACTAGTGCTGTGTCAGAGTATTGTCAGTCTGCCAAATGGGAGGGATTTTAACCGTAGCTTGCTCGATTGCCTCTCAATATTAATTTAAGTGGCAAGAAGATACTTCAAACTTTGCACTCGGGCGAATGTGAGGCATAAGCAAGCGTCAGTGCTTTTGGTCAAGTTCAGTAAAACCCAACCCCAGGAGTGCGGGTGTAATTAATTAAGCAGAGGTCACTGAGACCAGTCAAATGCTTTCACCTAACTCTTGCACCTCCCTTAATTTGCTAGTTTTGCCTCTGAGCTACAAGCCAAGCTATACGTTTTCCACTTTCCAGCTCTATCAAGTTGGACGCAACTTCAAAAAACAAACGATTGAACTATTTAACTAGTTAAGGCAATGTAAACATATGCAAAAGACATAACAGAAGCCAGTCCATCTTTTGCAAGCATTAAGGCTTCTGAATATAAGTAGGCGAGTTTATCCTGAATGTACCAACTTTTTGGTAAAATATAGCAGCAGCGTGGAATTTCTACTAATAACAAAATGTACTCACTGTTGCAGATGCTGCTGCGAAGAGACCCAATTATTGCGAGCTATTTTTTGCCTACAACTTGCCAATCACAAAAAGTAACTGATCTAAAATTTGCCAGTCTCCATTTATTCCCACACATTTTGATTTATTACTTTAAAATGGGTTGGTTTGAAGTTCATTTGAAACATTATTTGAAATACAACGTTTGGTGAAGCTTCACGAGATATCACACGCGATTTCCTGGTGGTGGCAGGACAATTCGTTTTGCAAGTCCACTTAAGCGATATCCCGCTTAGTAAGATACGGACGGACGGAGTGACAAAACATCGCGTGCTTTATAAGTCGAAGCAGCAACGCCAAATGGGGATAGAAATTGCGTGCACTTGCAATGCACCTAATCGAAGGCGACAGTAAGACGTTGGCAACTCCCCAGCTCCTCGGAGAATTTGTCCACTGTGTAGACTTTGTATCATGCCTGCAAATTCGCAACCCTTTATGTTATTTACTAAGGCGATTTTATCCCCTTGAACGCACATCTTTCCACAATTTCTGTTTCAATCCTTTATTTGGTTAGTGAAGATTGCATTAACATAACCTTAAAAAGTGAGTCTGCTTTCCGTCCTGCCCTACAACGGCGCCGGTTAACTCCCTAACTAATTGTTAAACCATAAGTCTCAGGCTATCATGAAACATGACCTCAATTAAACTCGGCCTCCACAACGGTGCAGTTTTATGCGTTAAAACGATCTCCTCCTGTGACCTGATAAGAGGAAACTTAGTTTATATGAGATAGATGCGAGGAAGCTATTTTTTTGCACTAGCCACGAAGGGTCAAAATGTTAAACATAACTTAGTGGGGATTTTATAGAAAACTGCAAGGCTCTTAGACACTTCCGTTAGCGAGATTAAGGGAAACGTGAAACGGAGGTCTCACCACCACATCATAGCTTGTCATTCTGAGAGGAGAATTCGCAATAATCAAATGTTAAGAATGAATTAGAATGCCTTACTGTTCATGCCATATCCACAGACAAGCTTTCGCCATGAACTTAGCTTTATAAGAATAACAAAGTTTGTCGGCTCACAGTTTTACGAACTGAACGAAATGAAGTGGTTGTAACCAAGTGGCTGAGGTTGTGTGGCTGTTGCATCAGAATGTTACGGTCATTTTGAATGGAACGAAACTTTCCTAAAGCGTGCTCCAGACGAAACTAATCAAGCAGGAAGAGGCGGTGTAAGTCAAAGTGGTCAGAGCAGCTGGAAAAACGTAGTGCACCACACTTTCCCCTCCCTCTGGTAGCACAGCAAAACATCGTTGACATTTGCGAACGAAAAGCAACAGTTTAATTTTGCGTACGTGTTAATTTTTTTTTTGAAATGTAGAGGTAATTGGCTTTTGGTCAACACAAATCCTACGATTTGATTAGGGCAGCTGTAAGAAGTAACTCCACAGCTTTGAGGCATTAAAAATCCTTTAATCTTTTTGCTTAGCCGCACCTTACCAACTGATTCAAACAATTAAAATAACCCAATTGCACTAAACACTAAAAGGTTTGATCGAGTGAACCTAAAATGCGCTAAAATCTATGGGCCACAAACAAACCGAAAAGTTAAACTATTGTGAAGAAAGCATGGAAGAAAGCTACTCACGAGTAGGCGGTAAGTATTCCAAACGTCTTGGCATTTCTCGCAAAAATTACAGTAGCAAATTCTCTTTGTCTCGGCGACCTCGAAGTTTTGTTAAATTTGAAGGGAAATCGCAAAGATTCTAGTCACTTTCAAATGACTGTCAAACAAGGCGTGCAAATTTGTGCTTTGCCCATTCCTCAAGGTGTCTTGCGTAGGAAGGTAATCGGCCGACTCGGGTTGCTGTTCGAACATGGTGGAGCACGTCACAAATGCTGATGTCGCATTTTTTTCTGTGTCAAAATTGTGCAAACCAATCGGTGCCAACCTCTGCATGCGCCGATCATCAAGTGTTCGAGTAATACTACGGAAGAGAAAGGCCCAAATGTTCCTTTGCTAAAAATTTGATACCCCTCGAATTTAACGGTTCCTTAAATCGAAGTCAGTAGACGCTAACATAAGTGTATCACGAATCAAAGTAGACTGCATGACCCATTTCCTTTCTCCATTATGGAGGAATAAAATAACCTTAGTCCATCAGGCATTAAATCGTCCATTTCGGCTTCACCAGTGAGGTAAAGGCTGCCAGTTGTTTCAGCATTAATGAAGAATTATCTCCATACCGGCACTGAAGTAATGAAAGTTTGGTACTAGGCAAAGTGGTCTTATTTCTGCAAGCACTTTAATTTTTGACCCAACCCATTAGAGAATGCCTTAAGATCCCTTAAAACGATTTCGCATATGGCATATTGTCCAGAATAAGCTATTAAATAAAAAGCAAATAGTAGATTTGGCCATTGCATGGTGGTCATTACTGTGCGTCTGCCGTCAACTCAGGACTCCAGAATTGCAGAGGCGGTCAAAGTTTTTTACTTTAAAATATGTGTGTGGTAGAAATAAAATTTCACTTATCCTATTAGACTGGAGATATACGTGAATCGTAGGTAGCCTTTTAAGACGAATTTTGGACGCAAACGAGAGAGCTTTGCGATTGCATTATCGTTTATTCGTCCCTACCCAGAGTGCAGAGAGTGAAAGGTTTGCGGTTTAGCTAGCTCTCTGCCGTGAGGTGTACGGCTACCCGTTTTTTTTAAATAGGAGTCTATAACCGTCATGTTTGGTTGAGTGGATGGGACAACCCAAAGGAGCTTTGCGAGTTCCCAGACAATCCGATATGGCGTCAACAGAAGATTATAATGGAAAATGCCTATCCAAAAGAAAAGGTTCTAACAGCCATTACAAAAGAGGAAAATTAAATTGCTTTAACGATTTGTAAATTTAATGCTTATTGGAGTTTTTAATGATGCAATTGCCATGTGAATAAAGCTAAAGAAGAATGTTCTGTAATGCCGTACAAGTTCACTACTCTTAGTTCAGGATAAATTAATGAAATCACTCTTCGTGATGCAGGGAAACGTCAGTTATGGTTTGGACTAGGCTTACATATGTTCGTCCAAAATGCATTGTCCGGTTCAACATAACAGCTACCCAAATGCCTGGATTCGCATTGGTTCCAGAAGTGTCTGCAACGGACAGGAACCTAATGTCCAGCCTGCAGAGCACAGGTCCGCACATGGTCCACAACACCAACCTACCGGCAGTAAGTCCGACAGCAGACTAAATGGGAGGCACAACAACCCCAAAGGCTAAGGGAGAAAGTTGGTGCACTTAACTTTGTACGTTTTCTTTTGGAAGTGATTAGTTTTGATCGCATATGAGCTTCCGCTTAGGCAGCTTAAGTAACCCCAAAGTTAAGGGATTGTGGGCAGCACAAACACCTATCGACTGTGCCGCCTTACAACTGAAAGTAAACAGTTGCTAACTTCGCAGCAATTGTGTTTCACAAGAAATTTGCACAGTAGTACAGTAGCCTATGATTTCACTGGAGTGACTTTTAATATTTACGCTATCTGTCTATCTGCCTACCCATCTATCCACTTACCCACCCTCGGTAGCGGAAATATGGCCCAACTTGCGCCAGAATTACCGTACCTCCAACCATTAGCTTCGCTCGGAAACAGTTGAGGGCTGCTAGAACATATTGCCAGCACCCTTTCAAAGCCTTATTTTACTTTGTTAGGCCCATGAAAAGTCTGCAAAGTGGATCTCGCTGTTTGAACTGAAGCCAATTTTCCCAAGCATTGATGCGGACAAAAGTCTCTTTTTCCCTCATGCAAAATTTGAGTCTGATTACGATATTTCTTTAGAGCACGCAGATCAGCGAAATTACCTCTTGCTGCAACGAGTTGAGTGGATATTATTAGTTACGTTACCTATGTGAACATTGTCTTGAGTTGTCACTTATGCGGACGTCTCTGAGTTCTGTGTCTACTGAAAATAAGTGCATTAAATATGGTCGCTTTGTGGGATGCAGCTAATCAGCCACAGAATAATTTATATCTTTATATGAAAATTTTGTACAAAATACATTTTATGTAAAACGAAGCCTGAAGCTACTTTGATTAACCTATTTACTACTTGGCTACTTACTATGTTATAAATTGCTGGAGATAATATTACTTAACACAATTCAACCTTTGCTTCAGCAGCATGCGATTTGCTCACATTACGGTTTTTATTAAAACTGTTGCAAATAGTTCTAATGCTGACAATTTTTAGAGCAAACGAGGTTACTGTGCCCATCGACTACTCAAGCCTGACCACACACTGTGCGACAGATGTTGACACACCCAAAACTCACATGCATCTCACCAACGCTGTTCTCCCAGTGGAGCAGACCGCTCCCCTCAAGTATGTGCTGCGTGGATAGGCAGCCTATGAGTATTGGTTCCGGATTATCGTTACTTTTTGTTTGATCTAATGATGCTGACTAAAAGTTGGGATGCAATCACCACAAATTTTCCTTCGATAAATAGTATACGCATTAAAACACATAATCCATGGTTAAATTGACTGGAACTCAGTTAGTTTCAAGTTCGCCACACAACACTCTGATATGGGGCTGGCGAGACAACTGTATCCTAACGCGTAAGAAAACTAAACAACAGCCAGTCGTTATCAATACTCATGCATAAAGGTAACTACCGCTGAGCGGCCTTTTTCGCGCTTGGTGCATAATTTTTGGACAGGACATGAATTGGTCCGCCTATTTCCTAATCAACAAATTTGTGATGTTTCGCAGCAGCAGAACCAATTTCTGAACCACTCACATTCATAAAAATTAATGCAAATAACAATTAACACACATAGCAAGTGTTCAAATATCAACCGCCAATTCACACAAACTGAGACTTATTAGTGAAGACGTTTTGAAGGCTGCAGATTATGCAGAAAATACCGTATGGTAGTTCTTATACTAGCATATTTGGCAGAGCCTATTTCATTCAGAGGCACGAAACATGTTTCTACGCTATTGTTACCACGGCAATCCTAAACGAATAGAAATTGGAAGCTTTTGTCATCCAGTTGCCCTGAAATCAAATGATGGGAAACTGGTAGCCAACCGGCTGCCACTGGCTCCGAGGCAAATCGCTCGCCCTGAGTCAGGTCTTTACGGTTCCTACATGAGGTCAGTAGACGTCGTTCGAATAATGTGCGTTTTTAAAAACCCTGAGCTAAACATGTTAACTTGTTTACCAATTAAGAATATTCCACGCAATTTTTTGTGCTTTGTTTATGAAACAACCTAGTGTAACCACTATTGCCATAATCTTATGGATATTGCCATTATTTAAAGCCAATAAACTCACATAAGAATGTCTAAGCTTTACCTGCTCTTTGTGTTGATATGAAAAGCAGTAAAATTCAAGGGAAAATTTCAAGTGCTAGGAAGTGTTTTCCATTAGCAAAACGAAGTTATTAAATATCTCATTAACGATACTGCACTTGGAATTTTGTCAACTACCGGCGGATATGTGCCTCCTCAGCAATGAAGCCTGCTGGTCGGGTGGGTTACCCTACTGGCAAAGTAGTTTCTTGTAAAAATAGCGTATTTACGCTACTTTACGCACAAATGGTCTTTATTTTATAAAAGGGTTTGATTTAATTCATGGGAGCAATAAATTTTATTTTATTTGTTGGTTTCACGCGAATAAAGCCAGTCCTCACAGCTTATGTCGGCTAATGCACAACCTACAATATGAAGCAGAGCAAAACAATGTAAGGTAAAGCGATACGATTCCAGCCAAACTTACATAAAACTGAATTTGTCAACCCTGGTTACCTTATAATGCGCCAGATTTACCCTTTCGTGATTTCGCAGTACTGTTGGCGCATGTTCTAGTGGGCATTGGACTATTTCTGAATCATAGCGTAAAAATTCCTTACCAAACAGTCTTCTTCATCCTCGAGCACTTTCCATTAACCAACTTGATGCATGGAAGGGTAACACGATGTGAGCATAGTTAGAAATTTAAAATGTGTCGTAAAAAATTAGGGTTAATTCATGGGTGCTACTCAGGCTTCAAGCAATCAGCACCAAACTTACGATACGCTCCAATGTTGCGTGCGACTACATGTGAGCCCTGCTTAGAATTTGTTGCTCGACTTAAAAAACAAAGAGAGTCTAAAAGTGCAAAACGATTTAGCAAAAAATTATTGTCTTTCAACTTAACTGTAGGTATTAATGGAAAAGGTCCTGAGGATTGCGGAAATTTGCCAAAGATCTTACGACAGTAAATTCTATATGTTGGTGTAACTTGTAGACAGTGCAATCAGTTACCTTGTTGTGGATAAAAGAACTAATTTGCAAGTCTAGAGTACTATAATTTGGACTTAAACTCTTCGCTGGCTTTTTAATGCCCTTGCATAAAATTGGCATAAGGCCTTAAACAGAGAATCAGTTGATTTCCATCATACCTTCTTTAAAAATCGAATTGGGAAAGAGTTTCTATGGGTAGATTTGATGGAAATAGGTTTTTCGATAGCTAACAATTGCGATGGAAAGTTTAATGCCTACCTTCAAGGTAAATTATTTTCAGCTACTAAAGAACAATTAATCTCTACTTTTGCATTATAAGTAGAAATTTATATTTGATGCGAAAGAAATGGTCATCGCTGCTTCAAGAACTAAAGTGAAGCGTGAAATTTTTGCACTGCTTTAAACAGGCCGAGCACTGGTATTGAATACATATTTGCACTCATTTACCAAGATCCTTACAAAGACGAAAAAATTTTTTGAAGCAAGTTATTTGGTCATTCGGTGTGGATGGTTTAAAATTTTTATTTTGATAAGTGTAAATGCTAAAAAAAAACAACTGAATGGTGTCTAGTTTGCTCGGCTTTGTTGAATTGGCATCACATTATATCCTCCAGCTGGGAAAATTTGAGGCTTCAAATGACCATTCATGCTGCAACGTTTAGAAATCTTGTTTAGAAGTTCAACTCCACTGGCGCTTTGATTATTTAATAATTTGTGGTCTCCTCAAATCTTCTTCACTGCCCGCTGTAAAGTGAGTACGGACTGTCTATTTACAGTCTCGGTAGGGTAAAGACCAGTCAAAGTACTATCCTGTAATAATTATCCAGAAATCACACGCGGACGTTCTGCGTTTCTCCTTCCGCACATGACCACCTATTTATGATGGCGTAAATGTCCTGATTATTGCGGGAAGTTGGAGTACAAGATCAAAAACGCCAAATAAACGTATTTAGTCATGCTATTGTTGTTTAAAAACGCCAATTCTCCACTCCTCAACTCATTAGTTCCCCCTCAAGCAACTGCGCTCCATACAAAAGACTGCACTGAGGCCTTGGGTATTCCTAAGTCTTTTTGCCAGACACAATTTCACGAAGCTAATTTGCTTTTGAATCGTAAGTAGGTTAAAGTAGTAATGACATTAATTTGCAGGAATTTCGGTAAAAAAATGTAAAGTAACAGATGCTTATGGATCTGTTCACTTATCCCTTGAATCAAATAAATTAATAATATGAAATCATTCATGCCTGTGCTTGTGATAATCTTGATTAAAAAACCTTATTTTAAGGTATTGTAATCACTACTTATGGATACTTTCGCAAGTTTTTAGGGATCGTGATAGGAAATTGCCGAGTGGTGGTGACACCATAGCTGTCGTCCCCACCTAGATGTGCCAATTCAGGGCACCATTGTCTCTTCAGCTGACTTAGTCGGCTAAGAAAATGGTGATATGATGCCCCCACATTCCCTAACATATCTTTTTAATGCCTAACTGCTTTCAATCAACCAACTCCACCCAGTAGTTCCATCTCAGTTTGTTGGAGCTATTTAGCTTTGCAATATTCCAGAGAACACGACTGTCGGCGATTTAGCGAAAAGAAGTGAATGAAATAGTAAAGCTTAGATTTGGGGCAATGGTCGTTTAACTCATGTTAACAATATTTGCTTGCAATTGTGCGCAAGTTGGAAGCCAGCGAAAATTTGACCATCGAAAAAAATGAAGTGAAATTGAAGGAAAGAAGTCTCTGATTCTAGACAGCGGACGAATTTAGAACAATGCAATTTTAGTTGATTTAAGCCAACAGTAGTAGATGCAAGTTTAAATTGACGGCGTGTAGCATCACTTGGCCGTATTGTCGAGGGAACAGCTACTCCAACAATGAAATACCCTTGTTGATATAGGATGGGCAAATCGAACCCTCCAATATCCATTAGCTGCTTCATAGCTCAGGTACGACTTATAAAATATAAACCTTTTAATGATACAAATGCAATCATAATTTTTAATCCTGTTTATTTTCGCTTATTTCGTCTCCAAAATGCAGAAGTTTTACTTCGACGGCGCTATGGAAATGACAATCTGATATGTGGCGTGGGTTTTGATCCCCTGAGCAGTGCGCTTTATTTGTTAATCGATGGCACAGAGGCTGGTCTGATTGCTTTTGGCATTCGACGGAACAATGAAAGACGACGCGTGACACAGCAGGACCAGGCGTCTATCGACCCGCGGAGGTGCAGCAGCACCATGCGAAGCGCTCCTCGGGCGGGCGTCTCGGTGCGTGCTGCAGACCTGCGTTCGTGTGTGCGCATGCGTGCGTGCGTGCGTACGTATGCGCGTCCTGGCGTGTCGACTGCGTGCTTTCGCTGCCTGTGCATCCCGTTCGAGCGCCCCAATCTGATCGATACTCGCGGGTGCGTACGTGGTCACGACTGTGTCACGCGCGTATCTGGCACAGGGGTTTACCGGGCTTCCAAAAACTCTTACATCTTCCCTTCATTGTGTGATATGCAAGTAAACACTTTAAGATTCTCTCCACTCCACCCGAATCACCTCAATCACACTGGTATTTCGTGTGCTGTAGGCTGCTGAAAGTTGATTAAATGTTGCTGCATTTTGCATCCTCTCACGCCTTTTAATTGTGTGCACTGCTCCTGTGGTTAGCTAGTCTTAAAACTGCTAAGATAACCTATTCAAGTGTTGCGGGTGGGCATATCTTCAAATAGCGTTCTGTTTTTTATTCTCATGCGCAATGACAGGAAAATGTTAGCACGGCTACCAGATCCATAAATGAACATGGAACCGAACCTGCGTGACAGTATTGAAGGCTTTACCGGCATTCCGTTGTCATAGCAAATACAACAATCTGTTTTATTCGCTTTTGAATGTGTAAAATTGCAAATTGTGAAGTACAAAGGGTACCTTTCCTTTTCACAAGCGTCCCTCATGACCATTCAGCTTGATCGATTCCCACAAATAATAGTAAAATTTATTTCAGAAGAAAAATTACACCCGTTACATACAACCATTTATTTTTCAACCGAAACAAGTTGAATGCAAAAAAAAACGCTCCGGATCAAAAACTTAACCGCTTATGGAAAACAGTAATAAATAAATAAAGGATTTTATTAGAAATCTCAGCAGCACAAGAATCGCAGCAGTTTTACTCTTTGACATCCAAAATTTTATGCTGCCAACTTCACCTCTTTCAAAATACCCCACTCAGTGCCAGCACAATCCAAAGAGTAGAGATTGAGAGTGCTTTCAATGGTCAAAATACATCCATGGTGGCCTGTCAGCTCCAACTGGCATTGTTGGAGCCCCTTGGTTAGCAAAAGTTTAAAGCGCTGCAATTTTGGGACATTAGTCCTGCAATCTTGTGACAAAAATGCTGGAGGTTATTTGCTTCACTGAGATAATTTCCCAGCGGTTGAAGTTATTTAGAACGCTGAATTCAGGGGCACTGAAGAACACACATTTTTAGTAGTACCAAAATAACGTGCTATTATGCGTATTCTTCTGGACGACGAATAGTAACGCAAGCCTATTTGTTGTCAGGCTATGGTGGATTACACAGTGCAATATGTCAACCCATAGTACAAAGTGTTTTGGATCACTGACTTGACGCCCAAATGAGAGTTCAATCTAGCTTGTATCGGGAAGTAAAATTTGCGTGATATGCTCAAAGCAACAATTTCTCATGCCACTTGAATCGAATTTCTGCGTGAGGACTTTGTGCGGCACTCTTGAATGACACAACGAACAAAACATCATAAAACACCTGTGCGATAGCAGTTGACGAGGAGCAAAAGTTGGTACGTGATGTCTTCATAAGCACGAAAATTCCTCTTTATAAGCGTTATCACATGATAGGGTCATATGACAAATATACAGGCAAAACGGTTGCGTTGCAATGACAGCGACAAAAGCACTCCTCGTTTCTTGGGCCGTGAGCTGTACCACGCCGAGTCGCAGGCAAGAGCAATCCTTAGCTGTTTGCTCAGGCTCTAATCACTTGATGGACGATGGGGCATGCAAAACTGATATTGCAAGCCCTTCTATGAGCACTTCTTCCACTTGTTTAAATTTTAGCGTAAAAAATGGACAAACATTTTTGGATTATAAAATGAATAAACTGATTCCATCGAAGTCTTATGCCATTGTTTAAGTTCCAGGAGGGGATTGAGAAGTTAAGGTTAAAGAAAAACATTGGCCAGTGCCTGAGTGGGAAGCAGACCTTACTAAAAAAGTGTCCACCCATGTACACCGGTGCTCTCTTCCTACAATGAGTTTCCTTATTGTAGCAAATCTTTTGCCCAACACCCCAAGTCTTCGATGTTTCATTGAAGTTTAAGTCATACTACGGTTCGCCGAGATTGCAGACGAAGTTGGGCTTTGGCGAAGAGCAATCCTCCGAATAGTTATCTTGTGTTGTATTCCCAATACTTCACATGAATTAGTAGGATAAGCTGTCACTAAACCCAACCCGCTCACTTGCCGAAAGGGTTCAGGATGAACTTTTGATCCGGACATAACGCATAGGGAAACCTAATTTAAAGCTGCAAAAGCACCAACTGCGCTGGAGAAGGGAACAACTGGACGACAATAGCGTGGAGTTTCAATCACGTACAAAGTTCACAGCACCATGAATGACACTAACCTTTGAGACGTCTCTGCTTCCGATCGTTTGCGTGCTACTACCAAAAAATGACTCATTATTCAAAAATTGCTTCATTTCATCTCATTTTGGACGGTAAAAGAGAGGTGTACTCCATTTTCAGATAGTGCAGAAAAGGTAGTTGAGAAAATTTAAGCCCTTTTTTCCGACTAATGGTACCAAGTAAAGTGTTAAACAACTTTTGAGCTTTTTCAGTAGTTTCTTCACTGAGCACTGACTGAATGCAGATCCACATGATTCGGATAAAAAATAAGATATACGTGACTTATTTTGCCCTGACCTTCACTTTTGCAAGTTGCAAATGCTACCACGCCCATAAAGACAATGGATGAAAACAAAGCTTTTTTCATGTATATTTTTTGAATATGCAAAATCCGCGTCAGCGGAATCTTCCCATGACTCAATTGACTCGAAATGAATGTCAAAACGCCTGAAAAGAATAAAGAAGCCCTACCGGAGCACATAGGACGCGTGGAAGAAATGTGAAGGGGTTGCGAGTGAAGTTGAAGCAAGTCCACACGAAAAGAAAAACAGAAAAAATGAACGCCTGTGTCGAGTTGCACTTTCTGTTATAAATTATACATTTGGATATGGTGCACAGCTGCGTAGTCTAGCAGGGGATAGCCTCTCTTCTACTTGGGCTGACCTTCAAGGACTCCTTTGATGAACTCTGAAACCCGAGGAATTCCAACTTAGATATAATGTAATTTACCAAGGAGACAACGATAAGCAGATTGACGTCTTTAAATAACGCATTTAATACTTGGTCGCATTAAAAAGATCAATTCGAAAAATGTATATGTGATAATGGCATTTGCATTAAAGACATGGAATAAAAAGTCAAGAAGCGAGTGTTGGGTTATTTAAAAGACTCCATTCAAAATAATTCTTACAATAAAAGGACGTGATGATTAAGTCTATGGCGATTGCTGGAACTACGAAAATTTCAAATTCCCTCTTACCACAACATTGTACAGAGTTTATTAGAGGGACCAACCTTCATATTTGACGTTGCCATCCAAATCGACGTGGAGCTTGGTGAGTCTGATAATCTCATCAATCTCTTCATCGTTGAGCCTTTCACCTGAAAAGAGCAACACATCAATAGAAAGTTTGCCATGGTACCAGCCACCAACTTGGTGCCCATCAGCAGCAACTCACCATAACCCGAAAGAACATGTCGCAGCTCAGCAGCACTCACAACTCCCTGCCCTTCACGATCAAAAGTTTTAAAGGCCTCCATATAGTCCGCGAAAGTGCCCCCCTCTTTCTCCTTGAGGATAGCCTGGTACACTGGTAGGAACTCGTCAAATTTATACTGTTTTTCACCTAGAGAGGCAGAAAACCAATGCCAACATCTATGCTTACATTACCGTATTTGTAATGCTGCCGTTATTCAAGACAAGACGTACCAGCTTTCTTGGTTGCACCATGCTTGAGTGAAACCTTGATGGTGGGGTTCATTCCAGCACAGCGGAGAAGATCAGGCACCTTAACGGCATCGATCATTCCATCGCGACCGTCCCAGAAGTCGAAAAGGTCAAAGACCTCCTTAATATCTGTAAGCATTCATTTATTGGATTCACGCAGATAGTTCAACGAATCAAGCCATAAATTTCCATGTTGAAAACTTACCTTCAATCTCAGCCTTGGAGAGATCAGCCTAAAGTCGAGGTAACTTTATCAAATTCTGAACATACCATCGTATTGCCAAGTTTGGTACGTAATCACACAGCAATAAGCACGTTCGATGGTCTTTTAAGAAGTGTGAAGCTAGATCCATGTGAAATCTCTATGTACTACATTCTACGGTCGCCAGGGAGCCAATGAGAGTGTAGATTGAACTTCCCGAATTCGCCTCGGCCAATAGTCGAAGCGATGTGCCACATGATCGATAGAACCGTCGCGTGCGTGCAAATCCACGCGAAGCTGTGATTAGTTCAATTACATCGCCAAACTCTTAATTGGCTGGATAAGCAAAATGCCCATCAAAGTGACCGCATAAATTTGTACCTCACAACACCCTTTTCCATTTCTTTTCCTATCGCCCATAACACTTTCCATGATACTTGCGATCAAAGCCCTACTGAAGGGTGATTGACAAAATTGTAAAAGTAACCGAGCCAACTTAGCATTTTAGCTTTCCAAATAAGGATCAATGTAATTAAGTCTACATTGCGAATTTGTCTGAAAAGTAGGTGTGATGCTTTGTTTGTTTGACCGCCGGTGAAGGTCACTTAAGCGGCCATATCTTCCGATCCGGCTGGGCCTGCCTTTGGGCCATGCCAGTTGCCCTTACCTCTCTGTCAGTCGAATGTACATGTTCTGCCCCAATGCTATACCGCCTTTTGCCTTCAGGGAAGTCTGGGAACGCTACAATGGGCAAGGATATAATAAAATGAACACTAAAGCACCCTACAACATTTACTAATGTAAGCATTACACAAAATCGCGTGAATGTAGAGAAATTCATTATCAAAATAGCCTTGGTGCCGTAGTTAGTGCCTCAAAGACATTCCAGCTTACCTTTCCAAACTATGGAGCAACGTATGAGACTATCGGTATTTAAATGAAACAACTTAAATGAAATCGGTCTTTGTGCAATGCGTACAGAGAAGTCAGCTTTTCGCTAAGAGGAAACCTGGAAAATGAGTTTGATTTGACTGCAGAACTAAATATGCTGAAATCTAAAATAATGAAACCGGTTAAAGTTTTGAGATTTTGTGGTAAATTATTTGGGGCAAATTGTCACGCCTAACCGTACATACAGGGCCCATCTCCTTTACGTTGGTAAATACCTTTTATCATCCATCACAATCACTTGTTATGCATGTCCAAATTACTAAACTCAATTACGGTTCTGCCTTGACAAACAAGTTTGATAAGATGCTATGGGTCACATTAAAATAAAACATCTTAAAAAAATACGCCTCTGTACATTTTTAGAAACTATTAGGCGAGTTTGCTTCGCATTGTTTGTAATTTATTTTGAAAAGGCATTAAATTTGCGTCGGCAACAGTGAGAAGCCAACCCTTCTCCTAACCTGGCAATGATGAATTCGCACTCTATCTGTTGGTCCCTCAACGATATTAGCTGAATACTTTTAAGTTCTCTGTTCTAAAGTGTTGCATAGCTTTTGCATTCCATTATACCGAGCTGAATTTCGGCAGGTCGTATATTGAATCACCGGTATAATCAACCATGACAGTTATACCAGCCTCAGACCAAGTGTGACTTCTTTATGGGAAAAATTCGGGTTTTTAATGGTAAGAATTGCACCAGAGAATTGGCAAAAACTGAGTGGATTTGGTTGCCCAAGCGTAGGTCTTAATAAATTAAAATGAAAGAAATAATCTATCCCAGTTTTTAGGTGGAGCCATTCATTCATCATAAACCTGAACCCTTGTTGAGCTTGGGTCCTCAACATAGGCTGGCATCATTTTGGGCAGAACAATGCCGAACAATAATAAGGCGCAAAATGCGAAGGGCAAATCACCATGGAGGAATGCGTAGAATCCCAAAATGTCATAGCTTCAGCGGACTATAGGAGAGGAATTCGCATTGTCACGAACACAAACGTTTGCCATTGCGTGATTAAAGTGAAGGGATGAAGCGCGTCAAAACCTTGTTCCTTAAGTTTATTCGTTGTAAAATTCCAAATGCTGCAGGTTCAGGCGCATTTTGATAAAAATTATGCCTGTTGCGACTAAGTTGATCATTTTATTAAACTGGACCTGATTTGTTTTCTAAAACTACGCCAGTTGATTCAGTCGTGTGATTGGAGGCTATGACATAACATGCCCCAAATCGGAAGAAGCTCAATCCAGGAGCTTAATTGGTAAACTTGTGCATCTACAAGCATTTTAAGGAAGAGCTTTTCCCTTTCCAGACACATAAGAGAAAATCGTCTTAAATTTAAGTAAAAAACTAGTGAATTTGAACAGCATGGTCAAACACCAGCCATTTAGATGGCTCTTGCTTAAAAGACTATCTGAATAGCCAGCATTCGGCCACATTTGTTGAAAGTTTAATTCAATTCGGCCTTGTACTGGTAACCAAACTTTCCAGATGGATCTTTACAGGTTTCCCAGAAGGAAGTGTCTTTATTATTGTGCTTTGCTTCCTAGTGGTAATTCTGCAAGCTTCCTTTTGCATCTTTTGAGCTTATTATAATGCGTTGGCAAACCTTCAAAAAATCGCCTACAAAACCGAAATTAATAACCAGACATCGATGGCTGCTAACTTAAAGCTAAGCTATATTTGAGATTGTTAGCGGCATTTTACTCTTGTATGTTTAATTCATGTTTGGGATTTTGAATATTAAAAAAAAAAACTGTTCAAAATGTGGTGATATGCGTGCCTCGGGGAGTGTGCCACAGGATATCTTAGGGAACTGAGCTAATTAATTGGCATGATCTTCATTTCTAGCATTGCCTTCGAGGTCAGTGTTGATGTGGTCATCGCTCAGGCTTTCCTCATAACCGCAAAGACCATCCCGAGCCCTTGGCCTCCATGAAGTAGGCAAATATTCCTCCCTCCACTTCCCCGTGTATCAACTGCTGAACTATTTAGAACTTATCCGATTGCCCCGCTTCGTGCCTTCACGTAAAGCGACTAAAAGTGTGAATGGTTGCACTTTTCACCCACAGAGCTTATTAAGTGGGGAGAAATGGCAGCGATTCGCTTTAAGCAACATCAAATGTTCAATGCTATTTAGGCGTATTATTAACAAAAATTGTGTTGAGCATGTTAACATGAAGAGATATAAATGCTTCTGCACTGGTTTTATAGAAAGGATTATCTTGATGTCAATGCCGATTTAACATTCATTTCTTTGCGATGCCAAAGTGCACTATTTCGCTCGTAAAAATAAATTCGCGATTTCAGAAAATAAACAGGTCATCAATCTTTCTGTAGTCTTGACAAATAATACAAACTACAGATTGGGAAAACAAAATGTTTAAAAGCAACCTTGGTATAGACATCTAAATACGCAAGTCTTATTTTGGTGTTGAGATAATTTTTGGTTAGGATTTGATTCTTTTCTCAATAAACTAATAACGAATTCGGTAGAAAAGTAAAATACCCAAGCAATATCGAAGTACTGAACGAAATGTGGACCTTCATTAACTTTGACTACGCTTCAGAGCCGTGCAAATTTCGCCTCAATGGCCGCCCGTTAGATGCTGCTTCGTAGTACTCCTCCAGAGTCCGCATGTTCAACTACTGCAATACGCTAGTGAAGATCTTTTGAATCTACCTAACGTCGCCTTCAGGATTGGAAATATCAAAATTTTTAAGTGTGAAATATGAAACGATGTTACAGATGTATGAGTTATTCTTACTTTAGTTGGAATTAACCCTTTTTACAGAAATCACTTAACTGAATTTTTAGTGCACCTTCTACAACTTGCGATTTTGTCTTAGTTATAGAATAGGGAGCTGTCTTTTGGGAACTGCACACAGGTTAATTCATAGCACCATGGTACTCCTCTTTTTTTTCGAAGACCGGATGACAAAAAAATTGCGCTTCACGATTAATGTCATTTCTACGTCGATATCGTCATTGCATTAGTCTAAGCTAAAATGACAGGTGGTGGCGATAAAATTGCCTGTCTACCAACGAGCGCATGCGCAAAGACCACGAGAACCGTTCAAAGACAGCCATGTTTGACAAAGGTTGGTTACGTATTTCTATTTTAGGTTACTACCTACCAATTGCCACCATATTTTTGTCTGGGGTGACGTTATGCTTGTGCAAGTCTATAAATGGTTCAAAATGCCAAAGGCATAAGTCGTCATGCGGTCTCTTCGTACCTCCATGCTTGAGACACGCGGCATGCGGCAGAAGGCTTGACGCCTTTACTGCACTGAACACTCCACCCCCACCATCCCAGAAGCCGAATAAGCCAAAAACTTTCATCACTATCCGTACATTTGTAGCTAGATAAAAGAAATAAATATGATTACTTTTAGATTCAGCTTTCAAAAAGATCAGCCTTACGAGAAAGGCGTGACCTAGAGAATCGGTAGTTACTGCGGTGTAAGTTATGTAAATTTCTGTCAGTGAGTTAAGCGTGTGATAAATTAATTAAAAATTGTGACATTGCAGATTGACTGCAAGGGAAAACTACTTATCCAATCATGTTTTCTGCAATTATAGACCACCAAACAATACCAACAGTCTTTGTAAACTTAATTTCAATTCGAAAATCAGCTATTAGCACTACTATAAAAAAACGGTGCTTAATTTCGCCACAGGTTTATGCAGTTTATGTGTCACATCAAGCAGGCACTCGAAACCAAAGTTGGGCCACCGAGGACTCTTATTAGTTCCAATTGTGATATAACGGTTGTGACGTGGCGGCTTTGTCGAGCTCTGATTTGGGAATGCAAACGCCTGCTTATTTTGTCTTCAAAAGGGCACTTTAGTAAGAAGGAATAATTTTTACAGTTGTCTTGTTACTTAAATCTACTAAATAACATCGGTTTGGTTGATCCTTCAGAACAGAAACTTGGGCAGAATAGAGTGCCTCCTTGCCTGAGCTGGTGGAAAGCAACAAATTCGTCGCGAAAGCACAGAGCGATCAATGAGGGTTATTAAAAGCATTTTACTGCCCTAAAATTGCAGTGAGGGTATGCTGTTAGCTTGATAAATTGATTAAAGCTTCTATTTCTTGCGAAACGTGAAATGAAGGGAAATGTACGGGATGCTTTTTAAACTTAATTACCCAAATGCTCAAGGTATGAAATCTGTTCGCCAACTGTAAGACTAACAGCAGAGTCAATTTAAGTAAGTAGTACGTCTGATGTTCCTAGTGCTCCAGTGACACCTTTATTTCGTGAAAATTCCTTTTAACAAACTTTTGACTTCAATTATGATGGCAAACTCCAAGACAATCAGCCTTTAAGTTGGGTGATTTTACAAAACCTAAAGCTCCATGGGAGTATGACAAGGCTAAGCTGGTTTGGCTTTCTGAAGAGTCATCAGTAAACGACCAACTTTGCTTAGCTTGCTGAAGAGAGTCAAACAATACTTAGTCCTAAAATCGGTCAAATTAAAGCATTGGCAGTCAATTTTAGCCAGCAGCGTGTTATGGAATAGTACAGTATAGTAGAGGGCGAAAAGGTTTATGCATGCTTTGAAGATACTTTTACTTTAATTATCATCTCAACATTATGATAAGTGTTAATTGAACATCAAGTAACCCATTTGTTCCACTTGTATGAAATGTACGCTCAACTAACCCATTCGTTAAACTTCATGGTCTGTTTGCATTACGAAATGTCCTGAGAAGATGGTTTTTGTTTTGTAGACAATCTGCGCTTTTGTTTCATGCTTTACTTCACACACTTCCATTTCCCCTCATTTTGACACTCAAGTTAATGACATTAATATTCTCCCTGTTCTCCGGGGCGTTGAGGGTAAGCCTGCTTTAAGGCGGATACGCGTTGTGACGCCAGAGGTGGCAAGGGCGTCATTTTAGATGGAACGGTGAGTAAATCGACTCCAAAAGAGCAATAACTTTGGTTTCTGTCGGCAAAGCGTTCAAACTTCTTAAAGGAAATCTATGCAATGAAAGGGCGAATTTACAAAAATGCAATACGTGAGCCACAGAAACCGCGCAATCACCTCGGTAATGATTTCACATATTGCAGCCGGTAATGCAGCGGGCCATATTTACTTTAGCCAAACGCTCCGAATGTCACTTTGATATTCATAAAAGTGCCGAATTTTGAGCATCATAAGTTTATAAAATTCCTCTACACATTGCACAAAATTTAGAACGGAAAATTGATGCTGTTAGGCTTCATGAAATGGCGATAAACTCAAATTTTAAAATAATTGATGAAAGGAAATCCGTAAGTCTTCTCTACAGTCTGGTTTTTCAACAATTTCCTTATTTGTTGGTCATACGATTATTGACAAACAAATTAGAGGGGATGAAGTTTAACCGTAAAGTTCTCGACGCTCACAATAGTCCACGCCACAACAGCGTCATTCAGTTTACCATTTTCAACGATCAAAATAAGGAAGTGACTTAAAGAAGCTTCGAAACTGAGCCGTGGATGGAGAGCAGGTATCAAAACTTTTACTAGGATAACCCAATCCCTTACTGTAGTACTTTGTTTGGCTGCTGATTTAAGTTTCTGACTTGGAAGGTCCTTTTGTCCAAACCAATTGTGCGTAACATCAAGGCAGCAGCTCCAACACCCTTTGTTTGCTGGATGTTTGCTGCCCAGTATCATCACTTCTTTCGTCTTCAAAGAAGTCTTAAAACGCTACATTTGGGACAGCGAGAAGCGGACCCGAGTTTATAGGATTTCTATTTAGATCTAACCCGCTTGTGACAAACTGGGAGTGCCAAGGAAGTGTATGTACTATATCTGATATTCCATGACAGAAGTACTGAGAGCAGTTACCTTATCCCCGTGTTCTGCAAGAAAGCTATTAGCGATAGAAGCGACACTAGAAGTGAACCACCTGAAAAAGTTGTGCTTTGAAAATGCTGTAATGCCTTTTTAAGGAGAAGATATTCCAACGTCGCTCTTTGGGTACAATAATGGTCTAAACTTTGTTTCTAAACAGGAAGAAACTCTGGATTCAGTGATGCCGTAGTCGAGCATATTCGCAGTTGAGCTTGAATTTCGATGACTGACGCGGTTGGTTCGCCGGTGTTTCCGTCAGCATTGATTACGTTATGATAACTGATGTCGGAGGTTTACCAAACGGAGCCCAGAGACGATGTTCAGAAGAGGAGGGGCATTATGAAACGTTGTGTTTATTTAACTAATGTTTTCAGTGAATTAGCTACCCATATAGGTAAATCCGAGTGAGCATGCCATTGAGGGGATTCTAACAACCCTAATTACCTTTTGTTTGCTGAATATACATTGCGCCCTAGGATTATGCCATCTTTTACCTTCAATTAAGTCGCGAGCGGCTGCACTCAAAGCTTAACTTCTATGCTAAAAGAGTAGGATTACCATTTTGACACTCAACTGATAGATTACTTCCTGCGTTTGAGTCTACGCAAGAGATACATCAGGACAGGTACGACAAAATTGCCAAAGGCAATACATTCTTAATAAAAATAGTCTCTTATGGTTTTGAGCAAGTGTGCGATTAAATATGCTGCCTTTATAGTAATAGATACTTAACCTTATTAAATCCAGTCACAATAAAGTACAGGTATATCGTGCCGGTAATTGCTAATTATTAAGGCCTTGAACCAACAAATCAATAAGCAGAACGCACCTGGCTAATTGTTACAGCTATCTTATTATATAAAAAGTTTTGCTTACTAAAGGAATTAAAGGTGCATAAGTTTGGGTCTTTAGACCACCACGGTAAAACCGCGTGATGTTGGCATCATTTTTAGTTAGTCGAAACCCATTACCAACTCATGTTGGAATCGACTACCAGATATTACATTTATTAATGTCTTGCAATATGCGATTTTGAGCTTTAATAATATGACGACATAAAATAGTTTACTTAATAAAATTGAATAAATCCTTGTAATTGTTTTAATCTGTCAATTTCTATTTTTCCGCGTCTTCCCCACCACAAAACAGAAAATGGATAGCCTACCGCTAATTGCTTTAGAATCCATTAGTTCTAGCAAAACAATTGCAGTCCCTGCAGCAAACGAAGAGAACACAATTCTTATGAAAGAGGTATTTCAAGCGTCTGGTAATAAATATTTTTAACAGGACAGTACTGGTGCCGGGATAAATAGCGTTACATCTAGAGGGATAGGCCACACTAAAAATCAACATTAACGTGGTCCTGTTAAATCTAAAAAAGTTTCCGCGTACAAGTTTATTACTTAGACCGTCTTTTAACATTTTTTAAAGAGTTAATGGCGAGCACATTTAGTCAAAACACAATCAATGGAAGTTACCTAATAGGATAGTTTTTTGTGACAAATAATTCCTGGCAAATTTTACAGTTCATCAAACGCCTTTATTTAACGTTAGGTATAACGAATTTATTAAGTAACTAGACAGTTTTACTGTTTTTAGATCGGCGAATTATTACTTACTGATGTTGCGCACTCAAGTTTTAATCGTCCTATTTTAGTACAACGACAAAATAAAAACCGTGCAGAAAGTTGATGAAGAATGCGCTTCTCTTAAAAGACGTATCCAGTTTATGAAAGAACATCGAAATGAGGTTAACCAAGTAATTGTTACTACAACTGCAATGCTCAAATCATCATTGGAAAATTGCACAGCCGAAGAAAGCTTGATAGGAATGGCAGAAAAAGATGGTGAAAATTTAAAGAAAAACATATGCCGAATAAGGAATTTAACTGAAGAAATAAAGGAGAAATTATTTAAACTCGAAGTAACACTCATTTTCAGTAACACGAAGTAGAACAACATATTTGCCAAACAAATGGAAATTCGTAATCTTCAAGAATGTTTGCATATAAATTCAAACTATCTCGATGATTGGATGAACTGTGCCGAGCAAAAGTGTGATGACATTTATGTCATCAAATGCCTATACCATAAAGATGACTTGCTACTACGGGTAAAAAGGGATCTCGATAAACTATGAAAATAGAACCTATTTGTAAAAATAGATAAACTTTCCTTGGAAAAAGCAAAGATGAAGAAAAGACTTGATGAATTGCTCATTAACAGATCTGTACAAAAGGTAAATTTAATTATTTTTGCACATAAAATAACAATTTTTGTTTGACTATTAATCTTCGATTAAAGAAACGTCCCTTTCAGAGATTCATGTGTAAAACACATATTTCTATGCTTACATTTTCATTTCTTTTTCCAATCTCCGCTCAGTAATGTAAATTGCTTTGCACCAATTTATGGAGCTATCTATCAGGGGGAAATACCGCATCTTAGTGACAAGAAAATTTCTGCCTTTGTAACATTATGCAAGACATCATACACATAATAAGTGCTTCCAAACCAAAATTTCGAGTTTATAACTAAATTAAATTCCATTTTAGGATTGAATTAGTTTACTGTAAAATTAATTGTAGTTTGAAATAAATTGCAGCTACAAATGGAAAAATTTAGCCGGGAAGCTCGGAACGATGTAGAAGAAAGAATGAATGCTTTAAATTTGTGGGAAAAGGCTGTGGCGCGTACCCAGAATCGAGGCGAAGAATTAGATGCACTTCTGTGGGTAATCATGCCTATAGCAATCTTAAATATTATCATACCATTTAAATCTGGGTTCATCCAATAAAAATAAAATTAAAATCAAAGTTTGACAATGCTAAAGGCAATAATCAAAACTGTGAATAAGTATTTACCATAATTTCGCCTTTATAGTCAGTTGACGCCCTGAGTCGCCGTGTCAATGCTAAGACACAAGAACGACATGAGAAAGAGTGCAGTCTTAAAAATGCCGTGAGAGACACATTGGAACAGACCGCTAGATTGGAAAAGTTTGAGAAACATTTGGGAGTTCTGAGGGGAAAACGCTCAAGTCTTCGGACTAAAATGGAAAATACAGATTCGCAGGTTTGTACCATTTGTTGTTTCTTTAGCGATGCAGTTAAAAATGATAAAAGTAATTATCAAACGAAGTGGTATTACAATAAGTTCTCTTCGCTCCAACATAAGGGAAACAAAGGCCACAATTTCTTCCTTAACTGAAAAGTAAGCTACGATGCAAATGTGCTCCAACTTCAAATTAATTAACTGTTTATTTAACTTCTAATTAATTAACAGACTAAATGCTACCTTGGCGAAAATAGAAGGTCTTAGAGGAAAAAAGGAAAAAATTTGCGCAAACAAAGTCTCAATAGATCAATTACTAATTGAAGCAGAGCATCGCTTGCAAGAGGAAGAAAGAAACGCCGTAACTGTTGAAAGAGAAATCGAGAATCTATGCAGGATTCGTTTCAACATCTCACAGGTAGACTTATGGATTAATTAAGATGTGGTAAAATATGCTCATAGTTTTAGCACTTTGTGATACGCTTGTCAGCAACTCTGCACCCCATGTCCTTTCTTATTATTTTGATAATTAAGGATTCCACATAACATTCAAGGATTTAGCATTCTTTTCTCCCAAATGTTAGGAACAAAAAAGCGTTAACAACGAAAGATTGCGAATTGAAAATGTAATAAGGAACTGCAATTCCGAGTTGAAAAAGCTGAATAATCAAATATGCATAGAAGAAGAGAAAGTGACGCACCAGGAACGTACTATTTACGATCAGGTGAGTGAAAAGATACAAAATTATTTAATCTCAATTTGCAACCGAGTGAAGTTTAAAGTTTACCTAAGGCGCAAATCAACTAAAATTTTTGATATTCTTCAAAACAGACGTATGGTTGAGTTGTTGTAGGACTTGAAAATTCTTCAAATTGAAAGTCGTTTGAGCAAACTGCAAGACGAGATTTCGTCAGAGGAAATTGAAGATTACCAAGAAGGCATTCAACATCTGTCCACCGAGTTGGAAAGGCTTTCTAAAGTGCAAAGGGAACTTTCGACTGAGCTTGAAGTGTTACAGGTAAATCTGAACGTTAAACGAAATTATGGATTTTGCGATTACAACTGTAACTTGCCCCTTTCAAACTCGAGGTCGACTCAAAACAAACGGAATGCGCATTCAAGAAACTCCTGATCGAGAAGGCAGCCGTGGATTCGCGAAGTGAAAGTGATGCAGCATATGTCGAACAGGCAGAAAATTCCATGAAGAAGTGCAAAAATGAATATAATAAAATTCTTGTGGAAAAAAACATGCTACAATTAAAAATACGGAGAATTGATGAGAGCTTGCGATTTTATAACGAAAAGGTTCGAAGGCTTTTCAATGTCACTTTACTTTAAGATTTTTACCTTGGAAAAAGACCGTCTACTCATGGAAAAGTGCATAAAGGAAAGAGAGAGTGGCATTAATATTGCAATGGAAATGACAGCTACAACACTCCGCCTAACGACTGGTGAAAACGCGAGACTAAAGAAAGAAATCAACTTCAGACGGTTGCAAACTAATAAGCTTATAAGTCGGTAGGCGATTTTCTTTATGAATGAATGAAATTGTTCCAGCTATGAAATTGAGCTACTCAAAGCGGCTCAACCAGCTGGAGGGCAGTTGGAAAACCAAACCTTCTACGTGGTCAAGGTAATTGAACTGTAGTTTTGTCCACTTCCATGTAAGTCAAAACAGTCTTTATGAAGGGAGAGAGAGGCTTCTTCGCCACTATTAATAATCCCTCTACTACTTGGTATCAAGTTGGCTTTTAAATGGGTTTCAGCGACACCATGCAAACACACAAAAGTGATCGTAGGCAATAAACGAAATCATTGAAACTTGGCGTAGTTACGATACAATCCAGTTATTGCTGCGTAGATGGCACTACTCCTTTTTGTGCTCAGCCCCTTAGCGCGTTTGGTTAGTTGGCACAACAAACTCAAGTACGTCCATTACATTGGGAGTTGTCTGTTGAGGGAGCGCAAAATCTTGATTTTCATTATACTTTGCCTCTCGAATATTATGCCACAACTTTTACTGAAGATTAATGACTCTATGTCTGGTACAAAGGCAATGGAAGAAATGGAAGAATTGAAAAACCATGGCGACCAATTGGACGCAGAGATCAATCAGTCTGAAAAGGAATTGGAGGCTCTTCAAAATACGCTATCACTCATGAAGGAAAGCAATCGGGTTTGCGAAAATAACCATCTCGATGCGGAATCTGATTTGGTTCAAAAAAGAGACACACATGAACAAAGCTGTAAGGAACTAAAGAGCGCTGCCCATAGGAGGAAGAAACAGCTCGTATCTATAAGAATAAAAGTTGAGGTAATGCAAACTCAAATTCCTGATTCAGCTACTGTAGGAATTGCAACTGGCATTGGATGCGGCAGAGCAAGAGCTAGCAAAGACACAACTGTGTGGAAATGAACTTCAAACAAGTACATCCAAATTGAAACAAAGCATCAGCATCTTAAATCAACGAATTCTGAGGGCCACAAGGTGTCTAACAAAATCAAAGAGAGCTGCCCTTCAGCACATGCAAAAAGTGGGCGATTTAAGTGAAACGGAAATACGTGCTGATATAGAGGTTTGTACTTTCGGTGATTGTCTGATGCTGTTGCAATCCGAGGGTCAAAACTTCATCAACTGGACATTTGTAACCACTAGCCACCATTTTAGCACCAAAATGCAGTGGAAGACGAATTTGTAATGACATAAGGTTGGTTGTGGAATATCGGGTAACGTAAGGGTTTGGTTCCAAACACAAATCCACAAGTCAATTACTTCTGCATACATGCAAAATCAGATCTCCTAACCCAGTGCATGGGTTTGAAGTCAGTGTATTGGAAGCATTAGAAAGGGTATGGCGGATTGCGCTTTTAGTTTGCAGTGTGCGTTCTGCTGGGTCCACCGTAGGCAATTTGAGCAGTCTGCTGCCCTTTTTGCGGTGGTTGCGGCTATTTAGAAACCTAATGGATCGTCGTAAATGGACTCCATCCTAAACTTTACCACGTAATGTCAGTTTTTATTGAATGCTATAGTTGCAGCTGAAAAGGGATCTTAACGGGAAGTTGGTGGCGCTAACGATGAGTCAACTGAGGAGCAAAAAAGATCAAAAGGGTGTGGAGGCGCATGCCCGGGCCTACTTCGCAGCCGCCAACATCATCACAGACCCTTGGCCGTCATGGGCTCCATCGAGGGACACCATCAAGCTGTTGAGTGGTGCGCCCCCTGTAGGCACTTCATGTCCCAGTGCTGCCGCCATCACCTCGCCCACTACCGCAAGGTAATTTACATGCGTACCTCAATTTCTGATCCTTGAACGAGCGGTGTAACCTTCCGCTTTGAACAAGTGAGGAGACTATCCATTTATGCGGAGCGTTCTTGAGTACGCTATAGATGCGGTCTCAACACCCATTTACTACTTGTCGAGGACATCGAGAAGTATAGTCACTTTCACCTCTCGAGTCCGCAAAGGTTTTTTTGTAATCACTATTTTTGTTAACGACTTATGGGTGAGTGAAACAGCAAAACAGCAAAGTTCTTTTAAGCAATGCCATGATCAAACCTTCTCATGCGTTGATTATACTTCCTGAACCCCAATTTGTTCATACTAGATCAGCAATTCCCCAAAGGTTGAACCTATCGGAGGCCAGCGCTCTACCTGGAGAACCATCTAGTCGCAGAGGTCCAAAAATGAGTGGTAAGTAGTACTGGTCAAATTGAACCGTTGAAAATACTAGACAAAACTCGGCACCATGGGGAGGAAATTTGACCCTCCATTGCCATCTGCAAACGCAAAATGCCCCGAAGTTGATATTAGAGGTGAAATCGCCCTACGTAGCATGTGTCTTAATGCGAATCCATGCGACGATAGTTTTTCGTAGCTATACAATACCAATCTCGTATTCCGAAATAATAAAATCCTACGCTCAGTCAACAGATCACAGTAAATTAATAAGTACAAATGATAGTTTGAACATGATTTTAATTGGGTGGATTAGATATCTGAACCATAGTAGAAGAAGGTTTTAACCGCCATAATTATAACCGTACCTGTACCTCGGAAATAAACCGTTGATAAGCATCACACTACTTGGTTAATAAAAAAACGTTAAAATAGTAGATTTCCCCATTGGGAGAATTTGCGTCAAGACAGAAGGACGTACTAACACGAACCACCTTTTTATTTATAGAACGATCATCAAGGAATTCATGTGGCTGAACGAACCGAACATCACGTAAATAAATGCTAGATAGTACAATACCCCAAGTTTATCAAACTCACAAGAGAGCGAATATTGAGTGGAAATAACCTGTATGTATCAAATCACCAGTTCATGTTCCATACGCAAAGGATGATTCGTAAATACATTACATGGCAAGAAAAAATTATAAAAAAGATCGACAGTGCCACAGTCCTATGGAGAGGAATTGGGAAGTCAAGTTACGGGGCATTCAATTAGATGGCGGAAATCAATTGCACGTCGGCAATGGACATCAGGAGGATGTGAAAACCAAATTATGCGGCTACTTGCATCATTTTAATGGAGAACTGAAGAACGAATCCTAAAATAAACGGAGATATAAGAGGCATCCTAAATTGAAAAGGAGGAGTATTTGCCCACATCCCTTGTGAATTAATTACTCGCTCCGATACCAAGGATTCCCAGCATTAAATCTCAAGCTAAGCAGTCACAGACTCGCAAATACAGGTGCTTCAAGCACCTGCAGATGCACCCCTGTATTTTAATTCCCTTCCCCATGTATTTAGCTTCGACGGCGCATATCAAATCCTAAAATGCGAAAATCGTTTTAATAGGAAGTTTTCAGGTTGCTGATTACTGCTGCAACCAACACCAAACAAGTCGCTTAATAGGTAGCCACTAGCAGACTAATCCAACAGTAAGGAATATTTATCTGTCGGGATTATGGATTACGATACACCTGAATATCTTAAGATGACAGATTATTCCACCTGAGAGGATTTCGTTAGGCGAGAAAAGTGAGTTGAGCCTTAAGTATACAAGGAAGGCCACTATGAGATGAGAAGACTTTGAACGAACTTTAGGGGCTCCGCAGGCGGTGCTACCGCTGCCTCGGAGCGCATGAATGTCGTCTGTGAGATTGGCCAGATGGAGGGCCATGTCGGTGAGCTGTTTAGCCGTGCGCTGTTTCGTCGACTCCAACTCCTCCTCCAGGCTGTCCGCTCTCGTTGCAGCCGCAGCGGCCTCCTGCCTATGCCTCTCCACATCACTTCTCACGCACCTTAGGTGCTCGTGCAGACTTCTTATCTGTCCACAAGAATAGAATAATGGAAGTATTATCGTACAGAGACCGCCTTCAACTCAGTGTTGAGTAGACAATTGCCCATTAGAGCATTCTTCAAGGATTTATGAACTGCATTTTTAGCAGAGAAAATTTGTTAAATGGTTTTAATAAATTATATGCAAATAGGGAATCAACATTATGTTTTCCCAATCAGTCGCGCGTAGCTAAATATTAAATAAAATTAGCGAAAAATTTTGTGGCGCTAAAAACTGCATTTCCGAATAATTTTAGATTGCTAGAAAAAGCAATGCTTACTTCCTCATAAGCGTCTGCCATCCGACCTGCGTAAAGTGTAAGCTGCTTCGTGCGAACAAGTAACTGCTCCTTGTAGTACTCTGCGCGAAGTTTTTCCTTAATTGAAGCGTCAAAATCGGTAGAGGAAATTGCAGCAGCGTCATTTGTACCCGCGCTCGGAAACTAAAGTAAGCAATGCACAGTCTTAGAAACCGAATTAAACCTCATAAGTGGGAAGCATCAACGTGCAAAACGAAGCAGAAAAAAACACAATGCGCATAGAAAGCACCACTGAATAGTCTCAAATACGTTAGGTATGGGAAAACTGAACTTCAAAAGCCTCCAGTTGCCAAAGGATGATAGCCGAAATGAATTATTGTAAACACAACGAAGCAAGGTAGCGCTTCAGAACAGTCTAAAGTTGCCAAAATCATCCGCAAAATACCAAATCAGTGGAAGTGAAGATAAATCACCGCCAAAATACCAATAAGGGGAAGGGTCCCGTCATGTCAAACACTCACTGTCTGCTGTGCAAGCTGGTTCCGCCTCACTTCAAGACGCTGCTGCAAAGACATTTCTGCAAGCTGATTTTCGAGTTGGGAAATTCGCTGAAGGAGTAAATCTTCTCTTGAACTTAATTGGCTCTGAAAATGAGCTAAATCAGGCACATGCTCTGGTAAGGAATGCTTTCGAGTGGGCATATCCGACTGAAGAGAACAACTTGGAGCAGTTTTAACCGCATCGAGACTAGAGACAGGACTTTGAGCTTGGGAATTTTTCAAAGTCTCACTGTAAGCGAAGGCATGTGGAATAACCGCGATGGTATTGGTAGTGAAATTTTCATGTTCGGCCTGAAATTAACAGGAAGCAAGCAACATAACCAATGACTGATAGTTTTCACGAAACAATAAAAAATTGAACAGCTCACCAAATTTTTGGTTTACTCTAACACTGATGGCATAAACGGGAAAACATACTATTAGCACTTAACAAAGTAAACGTTTCTGAAGATAAATTGCACCTGTTTTGTACTCACAATATCCAATGGTAGTGGAAAGCAATTGAAAATAGATGAAATGACTTCAGCATACATCTTGCAAGCAAAATGCATCAAGAGAAGATGAAGTGGCATCAACGGAGGAAGAGGACTGGGTGAAGGGAGAGAGGTCGGAAAAAACTGACGTTTGAACGGACACTGGAACACCTCTCGGTTTCGAAGAATGAGAATTCAAGGTCTCCAATTCTGCTATCCTAGCCAAAAACTTTGACGATTGTGATACCAACTAAATAAAAAAAAGTATTAACACACTTCCTCTTGGGCGTGAATCCACCAAGGCAGACGGAAATACCTCACCACGCAGGCTATTAATCTCTTGCAAAGCATTCTTAAGAGCATCATCTTGGGAAACCCCTTCAACAAAACAGCCGTTCGGTATAGAACGACCACGTTTCTGGTTAACAGCTTCCAGTTGCTTTTCAAGAAATGCAGCTTGCTTAATAAGATACTGATTCCGGAAAGCTAAACCATCGTTTTCATGCTCAAGATTGCGTGTATGGATGGCTTGATCTAAGAGTTTAGCCTCAAGCTGGGAGATACAATCAACAGATTCCTTGAGACGATCTTTTATGGTACGATACCTTTCTCGTAACTTCTTGAACTCAACTCCGAGCCGCACGTACTTGGAATGCAAACCATCGTCATCGTACATCTGGCCTATATCGACTGAGAGAGAGGTAGTAGTTGCAGTGACTAAAATAAAAAAAATTTAAAGTGTTATTTGATAAAATTGTGTTAGGGCAGAGTAACACGATGAAAGAGAAATAACAACAGCAAAATGTGTGGCATTTAAAGTAGTTCCACAAGCCATGGCCTATTCATAGCGGGGAACCTTACGCATCCGTCCGCTCGAGTAACAGTATGTGAGTATTGCATAAACAGATATGAATAGAGGGGAACAAGCATGCTCACATCACCAGAACCGGTTAACTCACAAGCGGTAAAGGAAAGACCTCCATGACAGCCATTACAATAGCAAGAAAATACGTGTGCAACAAAACTGTATTCTAGGGTAATATACGAACATAGCCAAGGATGAAAGCCACACAGAAACCCTCACACCCAATATGTTCAATAAGCGTACACTTATAATAAATTATTAGAACACAGAAATCATTTTGACAAAATTAAATGCAGGCTTCCTTTTTAAATTTTTATTATAATTTTAAAATGCTAAGAAATAAGTGAAGAGGCAGTTTTAAAGCGTGTTGTTCTGGAACTGGGTGTTTATGTCCTGTTAAAAAAGCCTGCTTGGAAATTTAATCACAAAACTCTCATGATTCAAAGCATGCGCATAGTTAATATACATGGCTGTCTGCATTTTACTAGTAACTGCTTAATCAGCATAACGAGCAGGAAATTGAACTCCTAAATGATAACTGTCAGTGTATTTACTAATTAACCAGTTATTAAAATTTAACGTATTAGAAAACTAAATAAAAGTTTCACTTTTGTTTCATTTCATCTCCGTCTATTAGCGTTTCATTATTTGATTGTAGGAATGGGGGGTATATCGCACCCCAAATTTCATACATTCAGCTTACCAGGATTACCTTAAATATCTAGTAGATTCTATCAAAATAGCGCTAAACTAGGAGGCTAAGGCAAGAAAAAATGACGCTGAAAACAAAAATAGGTATTGTGGCTGGTAAAAATTAGCAATGCCAATTTTATAAATATGCTCTGGTTAAACGCCAACGCCGCGATGTGGTCTTGAGATCATAAATACATATAGGCATAAATACACTTTGTTGATAACACGTCGACTTCTCACGTACTTGCTGAACGCTCGGAGCACCGCATTGGCAGCTGTAACATGTGAGCCCGGTCCAAAGGACAAATATCCTGATTTCTATGGCTAAACGCTATGCCCTAACGTCACAGAATAAGGCTAGTCATTGCCTGTAAATGAATCTGCGAATTCTCCTGACAGAAAGGTTACAAATGATACCAATCCTCTTCAATCACTCTGATCCTACATTCTGCAAGGGCACAATTAACAACCAAACCGACACCAGACCTGATCCACTCAGCAACGTCCCTTATGGAGTCGTATGAGTTTGCTATATGAGGATGCCAATTATAAGTGAGCAAGCAATACCCCCACCACGACTCTCTTAACTGAATGGAACCCGAGTAGACGACTGGGCACCACCCGAATAGGCGCAGATTCTTAAGGAGGAACATGTACGATACTTTAGACCCACTAGACTACCGTGAATAGTTTTCTTTTTATAGGAGCAGGTCCGCTTTTAAGCTAATCTACTTACGACCAATAGTTGGCATACGAGGTGCTCTCACTTTAGAGCACCGTCCGACCTTGAGCAGGATGAAGTCAGTGCCCTCCTTCTTCCTCATTTTGGATGCAGTAGATTTGTTGAGGCACGTCAGTGGCTTTGGCCTCAGATGTTTTCACACATGCACGACACCTCAATCACTAGCGTTTCTGACTGACGGGTGTTTTCTAAATTACAGACCATGGTGTGGTGGCCGATGCAGGAGGTTGAAAAAGGGCAGTGTAGGGGATGCTGCTAGAAGCGAGATGGAACATTTTAACTATATCCTAATTTTTGACATCAAGCGTCGTGGTATCCCTATTTCATACCTAAAGTGTGGACTATTCATTATAAATATTTAGTTGCAACATTATCTGGCTTTGAAATGCAGTTAGGAAGTCCATATTTTGTGTGGTTTATCCTGGAAATGGAGAGAATCGTCACGCTCTGAGCGCCTATGGCACAATTTTGGTGCGATAGTCCAGAGTTTCCTAAAATATCGTGCCAAATCAAATTTGGGGGACCATCGGTGGGCTTATCAAAATATTACTTAATATGGTCAATATGTGCCAACCTATTCGATTGCACAACAACTTCTCTGAATGTGGTTAATACTTTAAAAATATGTTCTACACGATTAGACTGTCGACGGCTAAAGTAATGACGCAAATAGAAGTCCTCTAAATCTGGAGATTACACGTATTCAAGAAGTTGCTGTCTTGAGAAAGTGACTCTGGCTTAGCAGGTTAAATTATACGAAACTAATGTAAAGTCTCACTGTAGTCACTCTGTGGAAACTTTTCTTACAGCGTATTTCCGAATTAAGTGTATTTGTAGTCTTTCTTTTACAAAAAGCTTGTACTTTACTGTGCCCTATTCCCATTAAATTCGGCACAATCTTACCGCTTCCTGGGTTAAAAGCACTCAACCACTAGAGATGGGATTCGAACTTTTTTCATTGTCTTGTCTCAATAGACTGAGGTGCACTTTATTACCATTCATGAACTCGGGTCACTCTGCATTACCGTAATTTATTAGTTGTCTGCTAAACACCTTTCGACCATTTCAACAAATTCCCCCCCTCCCACACTCATTTAGCTTTAGCCAAAGCAATTCACGAATTATTTCACGCTCGCGCTGATCTAAGTTCCTCTCGGCGACATTTCTGTATTAGCATCAAATTTTATCATTCATTCACGTGTTATTCCACTACGTAAATGTTGCGCAAGCAGAAGGGCGAAACATATCGCACTCCTTGTGAGCCTATTGCTTTTTTTCAATTTATAAAATCACAGAAATTTTACTAATTAAAGTCAACCTAATTACGCTCCATCGAATACCCAGCTATTTCCGCTACTCACCAACGTATCCCCACACCCCAATGGAGAACCAGATCTGCAAAAATTTATCAACTTCAGTAGAATCCTACAAAACACATTTGCATAGAGGTTAGAACTATGCCACAGATTAGTAGTGCCAAATCTAGCAAACCTACCTCAATATAGAGATGCAATGCTTGATTACCAATATCAACCTAAATACAGCCGTTGTATGATTCGGTCCATCTAGGCAAACACAAATTATCCCTTCTAAAAATTGAGGTAAAATTCAAATGTTCACATGTGTGTATTGACGACTGCTTCATACATTGAGGAACATGCGGGAAACAAACAAAATATAGATAAACAACAAAAAATGTGGCCGATATTACCCAGAAGGTCCAAATAATTTAGATGGAGAGGAGAGAATGGTTGAGATGATTAATCACAGTATTGAAATTGGGCAAGAAAAGTCGCATTAACCGGGGAATAAATGCTCTGAGGTCTGTAGATGGATCCTTCTGCTGCTTGCCACAACACCACTCACAGTTCGGTTTACCTCTCGTCAGAGGGAAGAGCGAGGAACGGATTGGTGCAAACAGCAGCACCGGGGGGATGAGGGGGCGGTGCCGTCGACAATTGGCCTAAGGGAGTGGTCGAGAAGGGGGGAAAGCAAGCCGCCAGTTGACCCCTGGCCATCGCTGTCGCCCTCTCCGCCCAGTCCAGGTCGAAAGGGTCGGCACCAAAAGTGGTTTGCTCAGGTGGCAACTGACTCGGTCGCCACTGTGTCAGGGCCATCTCAGGGCTCGACCACTGCGCGCTTCCAATTACCGTGTTCACTGAAATAGCACAGACAGGTGGTACTTAAAGTAGTGCCTTCGCTTACAAATCATAACAAACACATATTTACTTTTCATGAGCAATGGATATGCTGACATTTAGTTGCAACAAAATGATCCAAATGGATGTAGAGTAAAGCAAAGATCAGTCACCTTACTGTGAAGAAGTGCGTCATGCTGACTACAAATTTTGGCCCAACGAAACAACACTATTACTGCGATAGAAATTTGGAAAGCCGCTTACGCATGTCCAGAATTTCATCAGCTTATATATAGAGACAATGTAGTATGATCCATGGCACGTTCACAGACAAACCACAACAAGATGAACCCAATAAACACACGAAAGTACTGAATTCAGAATCGGACCCAGTCAAGTGTTAGAATTGACGTGGAGTATGTTTGCCAACATCACCAGAGGCACAATTATAGAAGTACATTGGCTGAGCGATGTGTGCATCCAATTTGCAGTTTCCTTCAAATCACACCTTTGAGATGCCAAGATGTCCATCAGCAATGTCATAGCAAAATAATACAGCAGGATCGATAAGGTAACGGGGTTGAATCTGCAATGTCGGCGACAAAGCAAACACACACCAGTAGGGTGGATGTTTACAACAAAAGTAAACAGACAGTGGCATAGGCACCAATCAGAGGATGCAAATATAAATAAAACAGATTAAATTTTAACCCGATTATAATTGAGTGAACCAGTGCCAACAAGCGTAACAAATCCATGAGAAGACTTTTGGATAAAACTATGGCTTTGACCAGCAAAAACCGAGGGACAAGTTACCCGCAGCAAAATATAATAATGTGTGTACAAACATTTAGTAATTGACACGCACTACGGTAATTGGAATATGCACGCAATTCGACTGCCGACGGGATTATGATCAGTACCGTTAATCTTGAGCCAATCATTAAGAACAGAAACTTTCAATAAGGAGCACAAAGTAGAAGCTTCTTGACTCATGCAAAAGTGAATGAAGTAACAAAAGCGACATGACACAATAGAGTCCACAAAGTGATAGCTGTAATTAGACCTAAGAGTGGCATCGAGCAGTGCCAACCAGGCGAGTACAAGATGATCTTGAATTTCTTCTGACAATTGCTCATTGGGCAAAATTGATCGAGTTACTACCTGTGGAGGATTCAGCCAACGACGTCTTGCATTTAACGTCTGCTCCGAATAGAATCATCGCAGTTGAGGATGAAATGGCGCTTTCAGTAGTGACTGGAGAGGATGGAGGGTGGGATAGGGGAGACACTTCAATTTGTGATACATTACCACCCGCAGAATGTGACTGGAGGGACGATGTCAATTCCAAATTCGCAGCAAAAGACGCGGTGGGGACAACGTCCATCGACGCGAGGGCGAAAGGCGCGGAGGAAACTTTTGTGCTCTCATCATTACCGCCAGCACCAGCAATGTCCGACCAGTCAGAGATTGGGAAAAGCGCAGCATTGAGGCCTGGTGATGCGGCCTGCAAGTCATCAAGAGCCACGATAGTGTCAGTAGGGAAATCGGAGGAAGGATATGCTCAATCTATCTTTACTTTCCTAATCAAGGTAACTGAACAAAGAGTAACCTCAGAAAAGCCGTTCCGATAACAAAAAACCCATTCATTGAGTCACGGAAACCCTTTGAAAATTATACGAAACAAAAGAGGAAGGCCACACGGAATAGGTAGTAAAGTCACTCAAAGAACGCTTTATTTATCAACATGCATAACTGCAAAATAGTACCGCTATCATCCGAAGGGCAATAGTGCATGCCAACGAAAGCTTCCAAAGTTTAGCTGTTTTAAGAACAATAATAGAGCAAAATAGTCATTGTAAGGTGACAGGAAGGCAAAAGAGTTCCAAAGAGAATTTCTTGCTTCCTTGCATAACTCCTCAAGTCGTTTTTTTATTCACAACATTGCGTAGCAAAGCGTTCCATCGATAAATAGAAGAGGCAAAGACGGTACAATAATAAAAAATCATTTAATCCCCCATTACGACTAAAGAACCAATACTAAAATACTCAGACAACCTACGGGTGAAACCCCACATGGAGGTATGGGTGAGGTAGTATTTGAAGAAAAATTAGCCAAACTCCGCAGCTGTTGTTGCTGTTGAGCCGCATGATGCTGTTGAATGGTGGCAGGATTTAAGGGGGCGGCAGAGAAAGGATCCAAAGTAAGTAAGTTATCAATGGCCTCCCGCTCCCCAGTGGCTGGGCTATTAATCTCAACGAATGACACGGGGAAAGTGGGTGAGACTCCTCTTGTTATTTCAGCGATCAGAGGATTACGGAATGCAAAATTGGCCGGTCGGGGTGTTTGAGATGCCCTTTCAAGGGGCAATGTCATAGCCTCTGCCGAATGATTTGGGCCCGGTGTTGCTTCTAATTCGGTAGTAGTTTCCTCTGGGATCGTTGCTCCTACAAAAAAATCAAATTGGGGTGAATTGGAGAATACAAATACGGTTAAATTATGCAAGAATGATGGGAAATCAAAGGAACGAATAGATTGAGCTCTTATTAGTTTTAAATAGTTGAGATGAAAATCAAGAGATTTACTACATGACCCAGTCTCGAAGAAAATGCTCGCAAAAAACAAAATACAAGTGGTTAAGATGTACAGCTTCATGTAAGACCCATGAATTGAAGAAAAGTAGTGAACGTATACTTTGTCAAAACTATGGAAAAGGAAAAAAGAAATTGTGCTACGTGTAGGGTATAACCCGTGTTGAAGTTTGTACAGGCACCTGAGAAGCTTTATAAATGCTTTACTCATAATTTTGCTTGATCAATGCTAGAGTACGTTGAGTACCTTATGACCATGAAGGTATAATTTGGGCTACGAATGTCATGTTTAAAAATTATGAAATACAGTATTTGAAGATGCAAAAAGTCGCTAATTTCTCATTGAAAGTAACCACAATTCGGAAAAAATTCAAAAGATAGTGTGGAAATCCGTGAAACCAAGCACAGAGTACAGATAATCTACCTCGGACACGAAGTGAAATTGTGATTAGAAAAACGACCACGAAATAATAACTATGATAACTAATTACTATAATGAAAAATAGCGGTAAGAGATGCGGGAAGCCCACCCCCTTAGAGGTTAAGAAGAAACCACAAGATCACTTAAAGTGCGGTAAAAACACGGAGTAACAAAGCCGAGACTACGCAGTACAAAGCTAACTTTGACCACAAAATTTCGTACCATTCATAATGAGTTTCGCTCTTTGCAGTGTTGAGGCGCCCGGATCCGTTGAGCGCACAGAAAAGTGGTGCTTGAAAGGACTAGCTTCCTGTAGCTTTGGGAACAGTCTTAACGACGACTGGAACAGAAAATAATAATTTGGATTCTAAAATCATCTGGGCATAGGGAAGCGATGATAGTGGATGCTACCAATCTAAAGTATATAAATTAGTGCCTAAAAAATCACCAGCTACTTAAGTGCATTAAGATTCAGTGCGAGTACGTATTCTGTAGCAACATTATCTTCAGATTTAGGCTAACTCAAAAGGGACTCCTTGCTAACAATTTTCAAGTTTGTAGAAGGCAAGTATGAAAAATGTTACCAAAAACAGTCGACGGTATGGTCAAAGATTGCCTTCACCGAAATAAAAAGGGTAGGGCGTCAAAAACCAACTAAAATTACTATATTTCAACAAAGCATCGCCAGCTATTCCGACAGAGAGTAAAAAAATAAATTAGTACCACAATTTAAAATGTGGAGACACAGAAGGGCCTTACAACTGCTACATACACGTTTTATTTGGCAACAGATGCAACAGTAAAATAAGCCAGAAGAGAAGCGCTGAATTGCGTAACAATTTAAGATGTTTGAATAGAGAAATCATTTCGGGAGAACAGTACCTATGGTGATGGATTGCTAATAAAAGAGCAGACCTTTAAAGAGCTTAAACAAAAAAGCGCTCAATTGAAGCACAAACTTGAATTATTTCAGCTGGAAATGTGACAAACAGCAGGCAAAAACGTTCTTCAGCATTCAAAAACAGGCAATGGAAAATAGAGCAGAAATCGCAGATGGGAAAATTATTTCCCAATTTAGTTAACACAAAAAGACAACTACGACTGAGAAGAAAGGTGAATGCATCAAAATCTATGAGGCAAATGAGTGTCGTTTACCATGACACAAAGAAAGGAACAGCATTTATCTTCGAACGAAATCCGCTGGTTTATAGGGAACAGTTATGAAGGCACTTGGACCAGCGCCCGTAAGGTAATATAATTTCATCCAAAAAGAAAGCACAACCAAAACCAGGTAGACCCGATTCCACAAATGTTGCAATTTCCACACATTCCTTCAAGTATTATATAAAAGAACACGCCTGGTCATGCTGGTTAAAATTTTAGAAAAGCATTCATTGATTATTTCGGTAAAGAAACACTACCTGTCGAACTGTGAACACTGAGAATGAAATATTTCTTAGCTAAAGGTAGCTTCTAATCAACTTCGCAGAAAATCGACACCCAAACCAAGTGAGAACATCAAAGTGGCATCCGTTTAAAGATGTATACAGTAATCGACGTACTGTACAGGGTTTACCCAGAAAAGTCTACCGTAAAAGTTAGAAATGATATCCGAAGGCAATTTAGAAAATTGGAAATAACAGATTTGGACTAGTAGAGCTAAGAAACCTTTAAACCGTCGCAAATGCAGACATTTGAGGAGTACATTGAATTGATTTCATGTCAGTTTGCGGGGCAGTTAAAGCACCTGTAAGAGGCAATATTTGTGACTCGACTAAAATGGGAGTTTGCAGTTGGACCCCAAGTGACTCTATACACTCAGCAAAACTTACTTGACGCTCAATAAGGGAAGGACTGGCGCGGGGTCGAGGAATGGCGCCACTTCCGAGTTTCGGCAGGGTTGCACCCTTGTCAGATCCAACTTCGAGAGGAACTATAGCCCCGTTATCCCCCTTGGCCTCCAAGGTTTGAGGTTTGGATGGGACCTCAGCATGGTGGTCGACAACAATCGCGGATTGGGGATCGATAAGGCGTTCAGAAAGACTAGTCTTTAATGATCAAACAGAAATGAAAACATTGTGCCAAATCTACCTCCTAATCAAAGTTTTAGAAGTAATAAGTTTGTAATAAGTGATAAACCAAACGGAATAGTCCATTCAATAGCAAAATACGCTGCCAGGACAGAATACAGAAGAGACGATGAATGATATACTTCGCACAGTATTCTAAAAATCCCTTAAGAGGTTCTATAAATAAGATTCACCGCTGCCAAAATTAATGTCCAGTTTTAGATCTGAGTAGCATTAACAAAAACAAGTTCAAAGCTCAGTATACGCTTTTAAAATGCTACCAAGCAATCCCGTAGGGTGATTAGCAAAGAATCTACAATATGCTGGTAAAAGACATGAAAAGCTGGATGATACAAAAGTCATACTGTTCTCGATTCATGATAACCACCAGATCCTGTGCCAGAAAGAGCCTTTAACCCCATGGTTGAGAACGCTAGAGCCCGATGAGTGAAATGTTAAATTATGTGACTAATATAAGCCCTTCAGCAATATTTAACCAATTGGTTTCCCCAGCCGAACAAAAAGCAGGCAATATTAAGCTCAGACATTAGCTTACAAATAGACACTCCTTGACCGGAGCATTTCGAAAAGCAAACCATCACTGAGTTTAAGTAATCCCTTCAATGAGTAGTAGATCAGTTTATTGAATCGTTCTAGAACGCGTCTTTAACTTTTTGGCGGAAACGAACCAATAAGCACCAACTACTTCGGGTTCTCGATTTTTACTACCGTGGAAAAAGTTTGAAGGTGAATGGGCAACTGAAAAAGGATGATGTACATTTCAGGTTTTCGCAGCACAAACAGTAGACTAAGGCCAAAAGCACAGAATGAGGAAGTATACCAGGTCAAAATGACCAGTGCTGACGAAAAATGTTTCCGCCTCGTAGCTTATTGCTAATTTTCAACACCTTGTCGTTCCAAAACCCTAACGGCATGTGCCCCAATCTTAGGCCTTACTTTTTAAAATGTTAGCTGTTTTAAGGCGACTTTGTGGGTAGGCACATAAAATATGTAATTTTCGCACAAAAATGCAACTATGCACACCTGACGAAAGGAACTCATTCGGACGAAGGTTCCATCCTCATTAGCATAGGTAGCCTGCACAGCATCGCGTTCGCGTTTTTGTTTCCTTTCAAGACAAATTGCGAATGCACAACCGACTGCATGCGACAAGCGTTCACCCTATTTTATAAAACAACATTAGCCATGAAGCCTACTTTTATAGTAAAGGAACCTCTATGATAGGTGCGAAAATCGCAAAGGCTTAAGTGGTTAGCACCAAACATAAGGGGTAATTCTATTGCCTACATGCAACAAAGGAAGTAACTCAAAAATGGATTCGAACTTGAGGATAAAGTCTGATAGCAATGACCCACCGACTCCTTAATGGCTAGAAAAGCGTGGCACATCCACCGACGAGTCGCCCCATCACGACAAATATAGGCAAAACCTTTATCATTGCCACGATCCGGAGCGCAAAACGATACTTTCTCAATAGTTTGATCAACAATTAAGTGCTATTTCGTTTTCTTTCATTAATGCCAACTTACTTTGCTAATCTCATCAGAGACTCGTAAAGCATCACCGCTTACATACAAAATAGCCCGTTGAGTTTTCTTCTAAGAACGCATTTGGATGGAAATATGCAGTACTTTAGATTTCCGGAGTGCTTTTATGGCTTCCTCACAAACTTGCATACCCCGAGATTCAAAGACCTCAATACACCCAAGATACTAAAAGTAATTTTGCAAAGAGAACCAACTTTAACTTGAAAACTGCAGGAGCCCTCCTTAATTTTCCTTTCATCTTCTATCCAAAGTTGAGGTTTGGATGACTCATTGGTTTCAGGTTCTTTCTTCTTGCGTACACTGAATGATTTACGAAACCGATCCATCTAAAAAGACTTAAGGGAAAGGAAAAGTAAGGTTCCAAGTATCGATTCCATACATAACCGGAACACGATAGACTGCTGGTACGAATTGAGGTAACTTCTATCTTAAAAACCGTGGGACTGAAAATATGGGCAACTGTTGTGTGCGAGATAGTAAATGTGATGTCCGAAATATCCGCAGGATAACCTTATTGGCTTAAACGAATTATTTTTGTAAATAAATCTATAAAATAAAATAATGAGGCGCAGTTAATGTGGGGCAAAATTCGTATTGCAATGATTTCATAGCGAATCGGGACTAACTTAGATTCGAGTCGTTGGTTTTTTATGAAAAGATCTTAAAAATTTAAGAGAAAATTACAACCCTAGCTAATTAAATCTTATAAGGTAGTTCTTTGGTAGCGTAAAAACTTTAGCCTTTCTATGTAATACTTTGCTTGTTCAAGTACCTTTTTGGTTACGATCACTTACGCCTTCTCTTGTCTTCAAGGAAGTCTCGACAGGCTATATCCTAGGTTTCTTTAAGGACAAGAAAAAGCGTACTAATATAGTAGAAAGCGTGTGCTTTAGTAAAAAGAATAAAATTGGTACTACAAACAAGGCTCAGAGGCCGGCCCAGCTGGCGAAGGCAATTTGGTAAACCAATTGCCTCTAACCGAAACCGGAAGTCGAACAAAGAACAAAGTACTACATAGAGTTAGGCTACTTAAACGGCAAAATTTGAACATCAAATACCGTGTCTAAACGGCCACAAAAGGCGACCTAGTTTAAGGTACGTAACATGGTGCGTAATTAGTAAACGTTTATCGGAAGCTTCTTAACAACCATGCTTACGCATCAAGGATTGCATGACCCATCTAGTAATTCAATAATTTGGATTTAACCTCCATCAGCCCTGGGACTTCACCAACAGCGAAAAGTACATGGTACTTGGAAAAAATTATCACTACCGATGCACAGACAGGCCTAAGGGCTGCCAGCATGAAACTGAGGTCATACAACTGAACCAAAATTAAGTGGCCACACCTCTTGATGCCTGCTTGACCAGAACTAAAAGTTAGGTAAACAAGTGGAACATTACACAACCATAACTGCAGCCAAATTAGTACGGAGTAAAGTATATTGCTAAGACAAATAAATACACCGTGAAGCAAAATATCACGACATTACAAAAGCTTTACCCCGTTTTCTGCATTGCGTCTACACTGCCCTTTTTCAACCTCCTGCATCGGCCACCACACCATGGTCTGTGATTTAGAAAACACCCGTCAGTCAGAAACGCTAGTGATTGAGGTGTCGTGCATGTGTGAAAACATCTGAGGCCAAAGCCACTGACGTGCCTCAACAAATCTACTGCATCCAAAATGAGGAAGAAGGAGGGCACTGACTTCATCCTGCTCAAGGTCGGACGGTGCTCTAAAGTGAGAGCACCTCGTATGCCAACTATTGGTCGTAAGTAGATTAGCTTAAAAGCGGACCTGCTCCTATAAAAAGAAAACTATTCACGGTAGTCTAGTGGGTCTAAAGTATCGTACATGTTCCTCCTTAAGAATCTGCGCCTATTCGGGTGGTGCCCAGTCGTCTACTCGGGTTCCATTCAGTTAAGAGAGTCGTGGTGGGGGTATTGCTTGCTCACTTATAATTGGCATCCTCATATAGCAAACTCATACGACTCCATAAGGGACGTTGCTGAGTGGATCAGGTCTGGTGTCGGTTTGGTTGTTAATTGTGCCCTTGCAGAATGTAGGATCAGAGTGATTGAAGAGGATTGGTATCATTTGTAACCTTTCTGTCAGGAGAATTCGCAGATTCATTTACAGGCAATGACTAGCCTTATTCTGTGACGTTAGGGCATAGCGTTTAGCCATAGAAATCAGGATATTTGTCCTTTGGACCGGGCTCACATGTTACAGCTGCCAATGCGGTGCTCCAAGCGTTCAACAAGTACGTGAGAAGTCGGCGTGTTATCGCCAATGTGTATTTATAAAAGGTGGAAGAATTTGATGGCTACTATCATGGTCTCAGGTTTTGCAAGCCCATAAAGTCGGAACTGCATTTGGACTTCTTGCAACGCAGAGTAACAAATTACTGCATCGCAGCTCTCATACTTTGACGCCTTTGTTATGCTCCCTGTGATATCCTTTTGACATTTAGATTGTTCTTGTTTATTGGTTAAAATTTGCTTAATGTACAATAAGCAAATCATGCATTTGATCCACATGTAACTTTTCACATTAGAGGAGTGCGGATCTCTCTATCTAATGCCAGACTTAAACTTACGATTTGCTGCTCGCATCACTTTACATTTAAGCACGCTCCCCCTCGTGCCCCCTCGGTTTTTGCCTCTGTATAAACGTCATGGCCATGTTTGTAGGCCCCCAGTACTTCCCAGCTTCTACAATAGACTTTTCCATGCTGGTATGGTATAGCACTACTCTAGAGAGGATCCGGTAGCTGCAAACTACCTATTTAAGCAATCTAGCCTATTTTTAACCGAGAAACGTCCATACATTTCAAAACTTAAGCACTGGTGTTATTTTGAATCTTGAAATGGCTAGTAAAAGCTTTTTAGACAGACCTTCAGACTGCTTTTGTTCGTAGGGTAATGCTAGGTTCATCTGTCAGTTTCTAGGTTAAGGTTAGATGTGCGGCTTAGAGAGGGCACTTCTTGCATTGTAAGTCGCCCATTGTTTTAATAATAAATGAAGGCATAATTGTTAAGCAAGCGAAACCCAATTCAGCTACACTCTGCAAATGGATGCGTTATTTAACTCACAAGAGTATAATTTACCTCGAGAAAATAGGCATTTGGTGTGCCGCAGCAAGAAAATTAAGCAATTATAAGTTACCTAGGGAATAACTCTCTGAAGTCATTGTGCCTTCCGAAATCATGTGTTCGTAGGAACGAAATAGGCGTTATCAGCATTATCACAATCAAATCAATGAAAGCATGGAGGGATTGGTAATAAGGAGGTTCAACTCAGTAAATAAGATCTAAAAGGACGTTGGAGAGAAAATGTTTCTTGTGCGTTAGGGCTGAAGCTATTACAGTGAATTCAAAGGTGATAGAGCAGCTGTAAATGCAGGGATTAAGCATTGGTAACAGGCCTAAGAAAACACCGACAAAGCGAACTGAGAAACATAGGTAAGGAAAAATATAACGTGAAAACACCTATGGTGACGTGGATGTGTGAGGTTTAAACGATAATCGCCTTGGTCAGCGATGCCCCTTGGCTGCTGCAGCCGCCTCGGCAGCCTCGCGCTTTTGTATCTTCTCAGGGAATTCGCCTGCAGTGGCGCCAATGTATGGCGCCTCCGCAGCGCTCAGACGCAGTGGAGCGTCGATCAGGTAAGTAAAGACGAGTGGGATAGAACCTGTGATGTTCTGCTCCATTGGTACGGCGTAGAGGTACAGTTTGTAGAAGGAACCGCCCTTTGGTATTCGAATGAGCAAGTTAACCACCTGGCTTGGTATATCTCTGCTCAGTGTACTTGTCCTATCTCCAGGTTGGGGTTCGTCATCTTCAAGAGCATTTGCTTTCTGCAGTAGATACCCCGTTACGTCCTACAATTCAATGTTGTTTATAGTATTAGCGGTGTAGAAACAAAGCATAACATCTACTAAAAATAAATAATTATTTCCATTTTTCAATAAAAACAAACGAAAGTCGATCTTGAGTTCTTGCTAATACACTCGTTTCCGCAGATTTCGTTGCAGAAGTAATCGTACTTCTATCATTAAAACATTACTTACTATACTCTTCATTAGTTAACATAAACATGTACCACTAATCATTAACTGATTGATCAAGATGGAACACACTATTTGCATTTTCGTTCAGAGTCGTGACAGTTGAATCATTCAGTCTCAGCAATTTAATGCTATAAGCATGGGAAAATTTACCTCCTCTTCATCTTCAGAAATGTCCACGAGTTGGCTTATAAGGCAAACTTTTTGTTGTTCGGGCAACCCCAGTATGATTTGGAGATCACAGGCCTCTCTTTCTACTGGTGGTGGGCCCTGGTCTTCCTCAGGGTTTGTCTCTATCGGTTGCGAGGGCTCTTCACCGGGTTCAATTGCCTCCGTCTGCTGCAAATGAATGCCTTGGGAGCCCATGAAACGCTGCAGAATCTGTGACTTGTTTTTCAGTCTCAACAGGCGCTCCGAACCTGCACGACCCGCCGTCCGCACTCGCACCAGTGGATCGGGATGGCTGAGTGTGCGGAATCCAAGGTTCTGCCAAGTGTTGTCCTGCGGGCCGAGGTTTATTGTGGCTAAGCGGCTGAGAAGTGGGACCGAAAGAGGTTTACCCGCCTCTGCCTCAATAAGGAATTGCCAGACCTAAAACAGAAGATTTATTTAACATATCAGTCTTCCTTTTTGTAGAAATAACATATTATTTCCTACAAATTTGGTTAAATATCTTAACTAGACAGCAAGATTGATGGACTTTCTACGTAAAAAATTTCCACAAAAGAGTGGAATAGCTACGGAATACTACATTTAATTAAGAAATTGAGGAAAGTGAGTAACAAATATGAGCTTTTCTCATGCTCGGCACCCTAAAGAGATCCCCATTTTTCCACCAATGTGGCATACATACTTGATTCAAACGAACATCCTTTGTTTTTACTGCCAAGACCAACTCAATTTCCTGGAAAAAGGAAACCCCAACCACCCTCAACAATGTTTTTTGTGGTTTTGGATCGGTATCGAAGACAAACATGCGCGGAAAACAGCACGAGGTGGATCGAGCATGTATCAGTAATTTCGGTTCAATCTACCAATGGCGCCTTTTAACAAAAACGGCAATAGTTTAAAGTTATTTCCACTCAGTGCATAATGAGTTGGCCTGAGTAAATCGAGTAAAACGCTTTGATGAAAATATCAAAAATTACATTTCACAGAAACTAAATCGCTTAGGAAGGCTAAAGTATACCCGAAGACAAACGTTTTCGCCCGCAGTAATGAGAAAGATCCAAACTTTAAAATAAGTGGAAATGACACTTGTTTATCGTCAGTTTTTGCTGAAGGACAGCTCAAGTTGTGCTTGTTACTGGAAAGAATTATTAACACCTCATCAAGTAATTACTACGACTTGACGCATTACATCATCCACCCAAATTTTCGTTCCCAAAAATTTTAATCTACTTAAGGCCTGATAATGCATCAAAAGATTCATTGTTTCAGTGAAGAGAACCGAAGCACTCCCTTTCGTCAATTCCAAAGCTAAAGCAAATGCATGCAAATGTTGAGTGCAACAAACAGGCATATTTGGCTGTTTTGAAAATTAAATTAGATATGAAGATTCCCACAAAGATTCAGAGTGTTTGCAAGATATCCCACCAACACACTAAGCCAAATGGTCCCATAAAGCGCAACCGAATCAATCTGATGTTAGGGAAAGTGGATCGGAATAGTGTAACTCAGTGTCTTGCTATAGCGATTATTTACAAGCTAACTTTAATAAACAGTCACCATTAAAATCAGCAGTTTTGAAAGCATAAACTGGGACCATGAAAACTGAAGCGTAAAGTACTCCTTTCACACAACATGAGCTATGAAGGTAAAACACCCAAAAAACGAGATATGATTATATAAACCAGCTAATTTGACATCTGAAGAACGACGCATAATAAACAGGCACGGAAATCCTTTCACTACGCCCTGGAAAGTAGTACTGGCGAGCAAAACTAAAATGGAGATTTATTCATCCATCAATTAAGTCAATTAGAAGCCTGTGGGCTAGATTTTGAAATAAAAGGCCACGTAAATTGCATATTTTTCCTGTTAGCGTTCGTTCAGGCATGGTTGAGCACAGATTTGGACGAATTGGCATTACCCAAATACCATGCATTATTGCCACCGACGAAAGACTGTAAAAATATCAGTTTGAACAATTGTTGCCAAAAAACATTCGTTTCTTTGCTTTGGATGCAGTTTGTTTTTAATACTTTTGTGGAGTGCATTGCTAGAGTAATTTGACTTAATATGTTCACAGGAACAAATAACCCAAGCGAGTTTAAAAAATAAAGTATCACTTGATGCCATCGTACCGACGCATTGTAAGTCTTACGGGAGTGAAGACCGTTAGCAGTGGGGCTGATATTCAGGGCAAATGCTTTCATTCCACCTAGACATCATTCAACTATCGAGTGAATTGGGAACTGTTGCTTATTAACCCCCACCTCCTCCTTGACAAGGGAGTAGAGTAAGTAGCGAGAAGGATGGAAGAATGATACGGAAGTAGGGACGCACTAGGTGGTAGGCTGTGGGTTCGTCAGAATCTGACGGTGCTGCGTACACTTCAAGGGCGTACTCGCCAGGCTCCGGTAGGTAGGCATTGAGGACTGACATAGGAACGCAGGGGCCCGTTCCTGTAAGCACCGAAATTCCCGTGGTCGGCATAGACGCCTCAATGTCTCTCAGGAGAACGCAATTCTCCAGCAGCTCTTGCTTCACCGAAAGCGACTTTAGGCGAGCTGTAAGACGGGGTATGCGATTCTCCTACAGCACAAAAGTACCGTATTAGTATTCCAGTGCTTTGAACATAAATAATTTAAAGGGTATGAAAGAATAAAAAGGCGCTTTAGCGGGTCTTCGACTAGTAAGGAATCCAGTCGCAAAAAAAAGATGTCAAAAGCTACTAATTTGCCTAGTAAAATTAAGCCCTCCCAGACCTCCACAATCGATAGGCTTTAGCTTACCATAGGGATGCGACTATACTATTCCCAAATTATCCAAACCCACCCTAGATTAGACATGTTCGAGTTTTGTGTTTTTCATTTACTGCATACTTACCAGACAAAAACCAGTCATTTAAAGGAGGCCGAAGTGGATTTCGCATTACAAGTACGGCACGTACTTTATTCGAAACGAGAGAATTAATCCTTAGAAAGTTGGTCTAGACCGAAAAGCCACCAAAAAAATGAAATATTGTTAAGAGGTTTCATTTAAAATGATTTGTTTCGTTGGCTTATTCAAAGTCAGGGCATTATTACGACTGAATACCGTTAAAATTTAACCAACAGGTCAGAATGTTGGCAGATGTTTTGTTTCATTAATAACTAAAGAAACATGGATGCCACAGTCTGTTGAATGACTGGTTAGCGCGTGTATTTAGAGGTAAAAATAGAAACTACAAGGCCAAATCGATGGCCAGGCTTGGTGCGTTTTCCAATCCTCATACTGGCAGTTGTTCCCTCGCATTCCCTGACTGCCGACCCGTGGGACGAAACAAATTTCAATAAATAGAATTAATGTCGCGTTGTCTAATAGTTACTAACCGCTGCTTTGCGATTTCGAGTAAACACTTGGGCAAAGTTGATACAGCAGGGCATCTAGATGAACTTGAAAATCATAAGACTGCATGATAACGGGCACCGTTTTTATGAAATTTACTTTCTAACAACTTTTTGATCAGCTAAAAGTGACTGCAACTGTCTCATCCACTAAGGGGCGATGAGTTGCCTCATTGCAAGCATCCGTGATGGCATACCAAAATAAATATAGTTAATAAGGTTCTTAAAGCATCAAAGGCCTTGTGGATCATCGTAAATTAATCGTAAAAGATGGGGAGTTCATTGAGCCAAATGTTTCAACTGATGATAGCGAAGAAGACCGCCCCAAAACTATGAATCATATGTAAGCAATTGGATGGACCACTTAAGAACGCTTCATTTGACTATTTGTTCTGTTCAAGTAAAAAACATAGTATTCAGCATTATTTCTACTTATTGTTTTTATGAATTAAACGGTTTTTGGTAGTTTTGTTCTGCATCGGACTAAAACTGGCAAAAACGACGACAATGGTGGACAATTGGGTGACTTACGATTTCAGAAGCAATGAAGCGTATTTCGACAGTTCCTTTGGGACTTTTAATGAGCGGAGGGAGCCCTCTTGGCAGTGTCTCAAGGCCGTACTCAGAAGCCTTCTCGGTGGGACCGTAGTTTGCCTGTGCGGTGGGTGGGAAGGGCAGAGCAGCTAGAGAACTTCCCTCCCCCTCCTTCCCCTTTGCCGTGACCCGGTACTCACAGACATCAGAAAAGAGCTAAAATTGGCAAACTCAAGGTCTCAAGTCTCACTTTACATACCACTTCAAATCACATAGGGGAGCTCTGGCCTTCACAAAAAATTGCAACTTTTATGCAGTTACGATCGTCAACATCGCACACATTGCTCTCCACTCTGCCCCTCATTGCATTAGAAGAACAACACTAGATTGGCATCATTTAAACTACCAGGCCGTGTGATCACAACAAAAACGACAAAAACTTTCTTCAAAAGCGGGAAATGTTGCAAATCAATCAGTTTAAAACCATTGAGAAGGCACGATGGATAAATTTGTTTTTAAAACTGGCTATTAATGGTCGCCCCAGGACGACCTTTGAGTCCAAAAATGCAGGATTAGTAATGAACGAAAACAATCCATTCCATCGCTAACATAGCGTCGGTCCAGGAGGTTAGTTTAATGAAATGTATAAATTGTATACTAAACGACGTCAATATGATTTTCTTTCGCTAATTCTGTGTTCAATAATATTTATGGCTTCGGCTGAAGGGAGTTCGTGAGATTTAGCTATTTTGACCTAGGCTCACCTGCATCAGCGTAGTCCCGGATTCCAACCCTCTGATTTAGAACATTTGCTGAACGGACACCGGTTTATGCACGATTGACGAGGTCATAAGGTGTGATGAAATAAAATTTCTGGTTGTGCAGAGTGTGTTCAGAAGTAAAAAATACTGACAAGATAAATGTGGACAAGTTTTGATCTTGCTTTTATAACAGGTCATGGAGAAGAGGTGATTTATTTTGGCAATGTCGATAGGAGTGAGCTTCTAAGCTAGAACATTTCTACAAGTTTGCCCACTTCCCAATGCAATTATTGCTGAAGTGTTAGCCTCGAAGTTATTATTTTGAGGCTCAGGTTACACTTTGCAAATCAGTCGGACAGACTTGCTCAACAGTGGCTGACAAGCTTCCAAAGTTTCACCATTTTTTAAATAAGGCTAAGTGTACCTGACAACGTTGTCATTTACACACATTAGTCACAGTATTGGCTTTCCATTGCTTTTCAAGAAGGGAAATACATGCATCTAGTCGATTGGTAGCCCAAATGAAGTGATAAAAAGTTGGGATAAGTAACGAATGCATTACATCAGCGGATGTGATTGTTGGGATCTTGAGGCAAGGATAAAGGCGGTTGTTACTGGCGGGCAGGTAGTCTAAATAATTTACATTCTTGCTGTTTAGTATCGCTCCATTAATTATCATCTTCATACAAACTTGGTCTGTTTCACGCAGTAGCCAGTTGCACACATCTACTCACCTCATTCTAAAGACGAAAATCACAATAAAAGTATAATGTAAGAGCACGAACCACAAAGTCTGAACTTTGACCTATTGAAAAGAGCTGGCCTTTGCCTTCACTCTCAAAAATTTCCAGCGTGGTCGACCCGATTGATGCCATACACGCTGGTCCGGCAGTACAAGCGTCATGAATTCAATTTTATGTCACTGGAACATGCGATGTAACGTTTTAACAAATCCTGTACTTAACATTATTGTTTCACTTCCATCATTGGTTTAAATTAACATGTTATATTTAATTAACGGAATCTGCTCAATGTTTTAGTAAATCAGACACGACAGAATGATGGTAACGCCAGAATAGTCGTAGGCGCGAAGGAAATGGGCATAAGCTAATCAAGTAGATTTTTTATTAATGAGTCGGGTGTACCTGTTCGCCGGAGTGTCTGGCATAGATGACGAGATTGTAGTCACCCTTCTTTGGCAGACGAAAGCGGAATACCACGCACGACTCCTCTGGAACGATTTCATGCATGCCGAATCGCGTCTTACTGGACCCCTGAAATGAAGCACTTATGCTCCAAGGAATGCATTATTAGGCGTGGATCACAAAAATGAACTGAGTTGACAAAATATGGTAAATAAAGCCTACATTAAAGAACTAAAGCGGGTTGCAAAATGTGGAATTACTTCTATGGTAGCATTTGGTATTCAAAGTGTCACCAAATATTCCCTTATTAAAATCAGTGGTAAATTGTACCATAAGGGACTGAATTCTCTTGTAAGTAAATCATGTCCTGTTACTCATTTGAGTTTGTTCCATTCTCTTCCAGCTCCATTGTTCCAACTGATCGGCAAAGTGTTTCCATCACTGTGAAGCCTACTCAAGACTAGATTTTGAGGTATGCATCACAAAAAACCGCACTCTAAAGGCAAATGAAACGAGTGTAAATCCCGTTATTTGAAGCCTCCAATGCTGCATTCTAAGTACGTCGGAAAGTTTGACAACCAGAACAGTTTGTATGTTAAACTTTGCCACAGGTGTTGATTTGCTTTACCTTCCATAATGAGAGTATTTAAAATGTCTCGATCTTGGATGCTTTGAGCTACGTAACATGCCCATTTTTCGACGCTAAACGTGAGATACATTTGGCTTAAGAGTTGAGATAAGATTATGAATATTTTTGTTTGCATAACTGTAATCTACATGAAGTTTTAATGACTCTAAAACAGCTTATTCATTCTGATCAAAAACATGCCTTCATATACTGACGTTAACGTTACATTACTCGACACATCTATGGAAGAAGAATATGCCTAGCTATCTAAGCCTCCAGCTGTCATGCATCGTCATCGACTTCAACTTCAGCGGAGTCACCGAAAGAATTTGTGCTATGGACACTAACTTCTTAAGAACGCTACATAACACGCATGAAATAATTGGGTAAAGAGTGAGGAACATTAGGTTTCCAAGCTGGTAATCATCTTGGCAGAATTTGTAAACATTACAAAGTTGTCCTCATCAGTCATTTCTACATTATTTGCAGATGGTTTAAAAGATCGAATCAGTGGATATTTTCATGAAATCACTGGAATTCCTAGATCGCTACTAAATCACCGCCTAGACATAGTAAGATCGTGTGCAACTAAGATAATACGTTTGATGTTTGTTAAACTCAAGGTTTCGATTGAGGGCCATTGTACTTTCGTCAAGTGGACTGGCCCCAATCCTCTCTGTAAGCCAAACATGTAGATTCTGCTCGAGTATTGCGCCTTCTCGAGCCTTTGGGGAAGTCCCAGGACGCTACACTAACGTCATTTGCCATTGGGTTCTAGGAATCTAACCGCAACAATGCAGGTGTACATGCAAATCATATAAAAATGCCTATCGCAACTATACAATAGGGCCAAACGCAACAAATTCCGCATTCTTTAATAGACAATTTTCGAGCGAATATTTACCAAAGACAACGGAGGATGCAACGACTTAGATGTTGATAGCCAAAAATACCGATGTTATAAGGATTTCAAATGCGTTACATCACTCAGTACCAGAATCTGGTCAAATCATACACCACTAAACAAATCTATAAAAACTCCAGACAACTTTAAGGAAGAACTTTTCACGCAAAAGCACCTTTACAAAGGGCGGAACTCTCGCTTGCTTTCCCATGGTGTGACCATCAAAAAGTTCTAATCATATTTGATGGACATAAATTTGAGCTAGTAATGTATTAATACCATATTATAAAGTGGTAAAGTAAGCAAGCTTACGAGATCATACTTATTCACCTTCGACTTCGTTTTTGGTAGCAGTTCTATGAAACAGATATCGCCAAGCGGCAAATTCTTTCTGAAAAAACCTTATCACTTTGTTCACCTCATGTAGACCTTTAGTTGTTCCATCTTTAAAAATAAGCTTGAACCAGTGGATCCTACGTAGAATGAGCTAGTGATCCAAATACGAATTCACCAATCCCGATTGTTGAAGTTTGCCACTTACCACGTCAATATTCCCGAAGCCTTCGAGGTTAAGCTGATAGGTGAAGAGAAGCTTTCCGATATTTTCGGGGAGAATTTTCAGTTTCAAAACGAGTTGGTTTTCGACAGCAACCACACCCTCTTGGTGAGAGAATAAATGGAGGCCATATTGGAAGAAAGCGGGTTTCATCAGTGGCCATGTAGCGAAACTCTAAGACAAATGAGAGCATTAAAGTTAGCTTTAAGGGTCTGAATGTAGATAAAAACGGGCTTCAGGTTTGCATTCTGAAATAATGTTACTTCATTGCACCGAAGTGGTGGGAAGTCTGAAATATTACTTAAAATACTACCATGTTCATGATACCAAAACTTGTGTGAAGTGGTACGTCCTAATAATATTAAGCCTCGCATCATCCTTATGGCTTTTGTAAGAGTTTGGGTTTTGGATAAATACAGAAAATCAAGCATTGCCAACGTGAGCTCGTCCTCTCCTGTCAAACGTTAAGTAATTATGTCAATTTGCAGCAGCAATTAAATACCAGTTAGTTGATCCAACATTGGCTGAGTTATTCAATCATCTCATGCATGAACTCGACTGCCTATAAGTCTTTTTTTTAGGGAACCGAATTACCATTTACTGTAATGTTTCGGTAAACGCACGGTAAAATAACATATTATGGCCATTACTTTGCCGATTTGTCTAGAGTAAAATGCCATTAAGAAAACCTTTATGTGGGTATTTAATAAACATTGACTCCCTCTCCGTTATCTTTTAAACCTACACGACTGGGTATTGGACTTGTAACCCTAATTTGTTTCACAATATTTTGACGCGGATTTTAGGTATACCACTCGAATCCCCGATGTGTAAATGATGGAAGAATGGGATGTCATTACCACGATGGAGACGGGAGGGTCAATGAGTTGCCAGACGTCCTCGAAGGGGTAGTGAGTGTAGATAAGTTTGGTAGGATCCACCTGGTAGTAGAACATGTCGGTCTCGTACTGTAGAGTGATGGCCTGGGAGGACTTGGGTAGACCCTCGCGCGTCCCCATGGCGAGGCGTTGGGCGGCCCAGGTGCAGTCATAGAGGTGCCACACACCATCCACGTAGGCTGCATTCCAAGAGTGCTGCAGATTCGCTATTTGGGCGGGCAATGCGCCCGTCTCCGGGTGGAAGAGAGGCTCCTCCTTCTGTACCAGTAGCTGACCCACCTTATAGTCCATGCTCTTCGCTATCCCACGCACTGTCACGCACGGAACGCCTGAGTACCTCAACATTGACTCAAATGCCTGTCCAAGTAAGGGATGTGCATAATCGTCCTACTTATTTTCACACATTTTATCATTTTCTCAGCGCTATTCAAGTGAGTTTACAAAGTTGAATAAATCTGATACAGCAACCAAAAACTAAGTAAACCTTCAAATTTGAGGCATTTGCAGTTTATTTAAAATTCCCCCGATCCTTTCCAATTGCATCTCAAATTCTTAGTGGTAAAGATTAAATGGACATGTGAATGACTTGAAATAACCCTTTCCGATAAGCCACAAGTTTGCTCAATATTCATCCCAAAATCGATCCTTCAATACTCTGGAAAGTACCTTCACATTTCTCAACACCTCAGCGTTTCCCATACCAGCCTATTCTTTCCAGGTTAATGAGAGAATCCCCTGGAGGATTATTCAGTATACCACTTTGAGCTACCCTTCATATTGTTAGAGTTTATAGCTCATTTTCTTTTCGATCGCAGCCAACGGATTAAAAAATCACATCCGTGCATTAACAACCTTATCGTTGAGCATGACTTCAGGAATACTAGTGAGTTTTTTAACTAAAAGACTGAGTGTATTGCATTTAAAAATACAATAGCACGCATTTTTACTCGTTTTGAAAATGTCCTCCCATGTAAAGAAATAGGATTTAGTCTCAACACGATATTCTTTAAAAACACCAGGATAATAGTACTGGCAGGCTGGAAAACGTCAATAATACTTAACAGGCTAAAGTGAGCCTAAAACTCCTTCAAAGTAGATTACAGTAAAAGTAAAAGGAATTGGACTGCAGAAGTATTGAAGATAACTGAAAAACAATAGAAGGAGAGTTGTAAACAAAGAGGCTCTAACCCTGGGTCAACCCGCTGAGTCATGACTTGTTTGGTGTAATTGAATAGTAGATAGTTCACAGGTAAAGTACTGATTTGTGGCCTAAACGGTTCAGTAGTTAATTAGGTCAGCCGAGAAGTGTGTGATCTCGTCCACTTGAAAAACAGATGCTACCCTTGTGCATTCCATGAACTTATTATCCTTGTGCATTTCCTGAAGTTGTGCAAACTGGACCCACAAAAGGTCCTACCAACCTGCCATGGTCGTTCGACGACGGAAAATATGCCTGCCACAACAGCTGCTTCAACAGTAATCCAAAGATCACTTGCAATTCATTTTTTGAGAACACATTTGACGGCTAAAGCAACTATTAAAATTGAGGAGAGGAGTTACTTGCTAGTGCAAATTAAAAACCACAACATAAGTCCCCAAAATTCCGTGAAAAATGACAATCTGAACAGCATCAAACGAATTTGCGGCCCCCCAATTTAGTAGAGTACAAGTCTTTTGATTGAACCGGCTAAAATAGGCGATTTTTATTAGGAATGAAGTAGTCCTCTTTGTGGAGCACCAGCACAAGTGCGTCTCAAGTTACCCGGCATTATACATTGCATTGCTCCAAATCTTGTCATATTCTTGCCCCAACGGTTCGCATAAATTAGCATATTGCCTAAAAGTAATTTCATTTCCATTTGGGAAAGTATGACGCTTTCGTCAGATTAATTCATCGCTGCATTGAAGACTGAGGCGGCAGCAAGTGACACGAATACGGCTTGTCCATTCCTAGAACGCATAATGCATCCGAGCAATGCACTAGACCTACTTTGGCTCCCTATTTCTCCAGAAAAAATCCTAATATTTCACAGCTTAACCATAATACGGTGATTTGGTCACGAATAAATTGGCTTCACTTTTATGTTACCGAATTCACGAAAGAGCGTATGCCTCGCATAAAGAATCTTCCGATTTCCGTCAATATTTTACGTGGTGTTTAGCTTCAAAATCAACAAGTTGTTCTTAGTGAATCAGAGCATGGTAAAATTTGACGCAAAAAGTGGTTTGATACAATTGAACTCTATAGTCCATTTTCCCTTAACAAAACCTGATTCTGTGCGCTACTCTTGATGACCAGGAAATACGAAATGGTGCTCTTTTCAAGAATACAACAATTTTTTTCACTATTAGAGAACTGGAGTTGCTTTAGTTTGGTCTTACTTCTGTTTCGCAAGCCTCACACTTTTATAGCACATTCCGTATGAAACCCAAGAACGTTTGGCACAATCTACACATCAGGGTTTATTCACTCTAAACATTTGTGATGAATAATTTTGCTCGATTTTGTGGATAGTAATTGAGGTGTGGTAGACGAATTGACTTTTTCGTTTGCATTGCTTAAATTCCTTTTAAAAGGTGAGCTTTTGCAGAACAGGTTTTGAGGTCCTTCGTGGTGTGTGACCAAAATATGACGGGTGTTTACAAACGTGGTGCGAAGAGGCCGGTGACAACCCTGCTGAGTGATTCATTGTTGAAGTACGTGTGTGAAGCCGCGATCAAGTGCCTCCTGATCCTCAGCCGACACTGACAGTCAAAGTGTGCCTCACATTACGGCATTAATCTATCGACAAAATAGCACTGCGATCAACGTAGCCTCACAGGCGGTTGTTCATTCATATTTATTATCATTTTGAAGATGAACCCCACGTGGTAAGATGGACACCAAGTCGAAACCAGGGACATAATTTCATGTTTGAAGACCAACTGGAAAGCTTTTATTGGTAGCGGATACGTTTTGTTTGTTACGTGAAACGGGGTTCCGTTACAATCTCGTCGATGAGATAATAAAACATCCCAAATGTACTAGTGCGATGCACTTTTTAAAACGCGAGGACCAATTCAACGCACCTTCAATCAGCGGAGGCTGACTAGTCGACACTTCCTAGATGTTTATCTTTCATCATTTTCAGCTGGACTAATTTTTAGGCTCGATCCCTAGTCTCTCCAGTCCTAGGAATCTAATGATACATCTATGAAAACCGAAAATCTACATTAAGATGTTCGTAGAGTCCTGTAGGACTCATATTTCTATCGAAATGGCATATTTTATCACAACTTTACAGGAATTAATGAAAGTATTTGCTCCTTCAGAATTGTGCAAATCCTATTTCACTACTTGTGTGATAAAGAGATTTTGGAGAATGCACTTTTTCCACGCTCAGTCAAATTTACTCAGTCGCCTAAATAACGCATGTCATCATCAACAAGCAATTGGATGGTATTCTTTCTCTTCGTCCAGAAAATGCTCAACTAGTGCGTAGATGAAGCTGTAGATAAGCCCGCAGCGTTTGCTCATTTTTTCAAATCGGGAACTCCGTCCTAGCAACCACCCACCAATGCTCCCTGCCAATCGAAGACCTATTGGTAAACGCTTAATAGAATGTCAAAAGCATTGGGTAGAATCGATAGCTTAAACTCCCCTAATGCCTTAAAATTTAATCTCATTTTATTTTTGAGCTCCCCATTCCCATTGAAACTAAAATTTTTGAATAAAACTTGAAATATGCATTGTAGTAATAATGCAGTATGGGATTTCCTTATGATAATCCTTTCCTTTGCATTCATATTAAGTGCTCAGATGGATTTGTGCAGCGTAGCACTTTATACTACAACAGTTGAGATGGGTAAGTGGAGGAAGTTAGGAACATTTCACGCTAAGTTAGCAGTGCGCTTTGGTTGCATTTGACTTTCCTATACTATAACCTTGTTAGGGATTTAATAAGTTACCGTAGAAATACAAGTATTTAAATTTTCAAGTCCCTACGCATTATTTTCTCAATTTTCTTGAAGTCTGGCGAATCTGTCATTGTTTCCTACAGGCAAGGGCCTAATTTCAGTGCATCATAATGTCTGTTTCTCTGAGTAATTTTGATACGTGTTGCTTATTTCCTGTTATCAGTGTCTTGGTTCACGAAAGGTTCGATTTAATGCAAGGATCTTCTCAAATCTGGGTGCACAGCACTTTTATGACGTACCATTCGCGCGTGAATCACTCAAAAATAATTAATGTGTTTCTCATTTCACTGCATCTTCCATTAAAATAGATCCCACGATGGCCCAAATGGATGGAATGTTTTGCAAAACAATGTTATGAACCCCAATATTATCCGCTTAAATCAATAATTGTAAAGTCAGACCAGCATTACATAAATTCTCTGCTTCCACGTATGTGGCAGTGCAAATTATTTAGCCGTTTTAGGTGGATTTCTTGTGCGTTTTCATTTGGAAGATGACAAAGTCTATTGAAATAGAACTTTTTTTACAGGGAAGCAGGTAGATATGATTCAACGATGTTCCGATTCATTAGAGCCTGACGATAAATTGCATACCAAAAAAATGTAGCAGAATGTGCATCTATTCACAATGTTTGTAGCAATATTTACAACTATAGCAGGTCATTTTCTGGAGGAAGTTTGGCTATAATTTAAGAATTTGTTAAAATTAGTATTAAACTTATGCTAAAGGAGGATTTACCTTTAGAGTCCACAATGTAGGATAAAAAAACCTAAAGGTAAAATTTCTCCCTAAAGGTACCTTTCCATAAAGGGAATTGTGTACCTTTAGGGTAAAATCGGACCATAAAATCCAGTCGCTTGATCTATTTTGCAACTTGATTTCCCTCACTCAATGCAGACAATTTCATTTCCAACTGAAATTGCAAAATGCTCCTTTGAAATGGCTTAACTGATGAGACAAACTGTTTACAAATACATTAAGTATTCCACTTCATTCTACACCGCCACATATAACTCACTTGGACGTAATTTGCCTTTCCTTCAACGAGTTTGGGAAGAATCACGTCCGGTGAGTCAATTTGGTGTTTTCCCCTGCCCTTCACCTTTTGGGTGTCGTTCTCCCCAGCCACAGAGGGAAAAGGTTGCATTTCGAGTGACGTAGAACAAATCCATGTGAAGAGCGCTCGCACCTTCTCCTCCTCGGTCTTGAAGCCACGACTACCGACAAGGTGCCAATAAAGATCACGCCAGCAGGCCGGCTTGGCCTTGCCCTGCGCCAGCTGCCGTGCAAACTCGTCCACCGGCTGCTCCTTGTGGACGCGAGAAGCGCTATTTACCACTTCGCTGCCGGGTTGCTTGGAGGTAGCGGTTACTTCGGGGATGGCTTGAACATGCGTACCATCTTTGGCTTTCTTGCACGCCGGAATGATCTGGGGAAGGTTGAAGCTGCTCGGTGCCGGCTCTAGAAAGACCACCTTCTCCGAAACCGCAGACTCCTGCTGATTGGCTGATTCGGCCTTGACTTGGTCATCTGTCGCACAAAATCTTTGTAGGTAACACGCAATAACTAGGTTTTCACTTTTATTACACAAACTTATAAAACCCTTGGCACAGAGAGGGCAATGTTGTAAATACACTCAAGAAATATTTAAAAAATAAAGGAACGACCTTCATATTAAATCAAGTTTTTCCTTTGATAATTCTTACTCGTCTGTGCTAAACGCGTTTACATAAGTTGGTAAAATTCAACTGCGTATTACTGATAGGAATGGGTGAGATTTTCATGAGTAAATGAATAAAATATGAGTATATTAGAAGCATATTTCAAGCATGAAACCCACTGATTTACCTCCAGCCGCGACCACTTTGCTTTTTGATTTTTTGCCCTTCTTTTGTACTCCTTCAGCCTAAAAAACGGAGTTGATTGAATGTGATTTACGATCACATTTCTGTATCCCATTAATGAAGACTCGTTCGAGTGGACCTAGTCTCTTTAGAGTGTGCAGTGCATAGCAATATAGAGTATGAGAATAATTGTGATTGTTTGTAATTTTTTTCTGACTACTTAACTCATTATAGTGGGAGTTTCCAGATGTGCATAAATGGACAGAAGTGGCACCGAGTGTTCCCATAATGATATGGGCAACTGTGTCGCCACATTTATTCTTGAAGACCAATACCGAAGCGTAAAGAATAATGCCAGGTTTAAATTCATTCGTGAGCATTTCGACAGAAGAATGCACTGGCTTCAAGCCTAGGGCCTCTCCACCTCAGAGTACCTACGCTCGCCATTGCACCAGTTACGGGACAAAACAATGCGAAGGCATTCAGATCGATTTTCTCCGTCAAGAAACAAAAGAATGAATAGATCCAACAGACACTCAGGCTTCGGTATCAGTAAACTTCAATCAAACAATGCACGCCGTCGCCTCCAGGTCAACCTTTGATAAGACGTCCCATTAAAGCGGTGACGAGCAAGCGCGTTCGATCAATGAGAAACAACCACTGGTTTTAGCCATTTGTTTTGATAGAATACGTAGATTCAGGCTTTGTCGCTTTAGCTGATCGTACAAATTGGGCAAATGGCATTTGAGGGCGAAGTGGATTATCTTAGCCTGGTTGAAGTGTACTTTAAATAACCACTTTTATTCACGAGAGAAAAGTTTCTGCCACGTCCTCTCCATAAGTGTAAATTGTAGTAAAGGAAGCCTTGCATTGTTATGGCGCCAGATTTTTTCCACACTGATTTAGCCACTGTTTGTTAAGCATTGTTGAATAAAATTGTGGGATACAAGTAGTATTAATGATGTGTTCAGTGGGTTAGCCCCAGTCCTCTCCCTCCATTCCAAAACTTCCAATTACGCCGTACATACACTCATTCATAATGCATACATAATTTGTACTTCTACTCTAAGCTAGCAGGTATTAAATTGCGAACACACCGTTTGCAGTACTGTGAGACGCATAGAGATTAGATTTCCCTACTTGGATTCATTGGATGATGTTGGCATGATAATTATATCCACAAAAATCCGCCAAAGTTAGGTTTCAATTAGGTTTATTGTAAAGAAATGGCACCAAATGTTTGCATCACCATCAAACCAGATCGATGATGAAGAAAAAGGCGTTTTGATGCATTGCAGACCGTATGATGCTATTTATGCGGTGCTACATTCACTTAGCTTTCCCAGAAACAGCTTCCAAATTTCGTGACACTGACTAAGCCGCGAAAATTTTCACTATTACAGATCTTAATTTAAAGAACTACATTTCGCTCTCTCATTGCTGTACCTATACCTACAAGTCCGATATATACATACACTTAACCCAAGGATAAATTGAATTGAAAAATAAGTCGCCTGTGTCGGCTATTGCCACCTAACAGCACAAAGGCTGTGTTTTACCAATAGTTATTCATTACCATATTCACTCTAACACCTGTGCTGTTGGAGCGATTAAAATTGGATCTCAAATTAAATAAATTAAACCGCCTCGTTTAAGTCATTGATCGACAGTGAAGAGACTTACCGACTGTTTTTTTTGAACGCATGAAAGATTCTGACCCATTATCCTTCAGATGGCCAACTGTATGGAAGTGTAATTCGAGCAGCCAGGTGAAATGAATCCAAATAGTCTAGTTAGTTCTATTTCTCGCTTATAACAATGGCATCAAATTCTGCCCCGTGAAGACTCCACACGCGGCACGTGCATGCAAGGCGTAGTAAGGCCTGAAGTTTGTCGTTCGACTTGACCAATAAAATCTTTTAATGATCAGTGTTCCCATTGGAGGAAGAGGGACCAATCAAATAAGTCTGTCTCGTCTCACTGCCCTCCTTTTTGTACTGCGCAATCAATGTAGTGTCAAATTTGCCTATGAAAATGTTTGACTTGGTAAATGCCCGCATAAGTGCATGTCTTCCACAGAGGAATGCCAATTTTGTAGGTAATGGATTGTACTCATACACGATACTACTAAGGGTGATGCGCACCATTATTTGCTCTCAACTTTCTGTACGATGGTTATCAGTGCGTTCGGATATTCGACCATAATTGAAGGCATTCCTTCTTTTTAATTTAAAACTGTAGTGTTAGCCAGTTCTTTTGATAAGGGGATTGGCTAGTTTGTTATATAATGGGTCTATGTCTTTACCCTCCGACGAATCGAAATTTCTGCAGCCAAAACAGTAGTGTCGAATTACTTTGTTGATTCTTAAAACAATTAACTTTGCCTTTATTTCAATAAACAGGCCTAGTTCATGCAGAAGCATTCTTAATTTGAATGGAAAAAGTTCAGGCATCGAATGGTTCCACTTGTATACACCTTGTCGACCGACCATTAATTTTGCAATCATTCAACCTTTTGACTAAATCCCTAAGCACATGCTAAATCCCAATTGTTTATTTAGTGGACGATGTAATGATCTAACTGTCAAAATCTTTCCACTGTAAGTACACAACTTAAAGTAGTTGTCATGTTATATGATACCCATGATAGAGTTTAAAATTACTCTCGAAGGAAGAATCTCCTATTAGACGTGCGAACCTCTGCTCTGAAATAGGCATAATTCTACGGAGCTCCTGTGTTCCAGAAGTGGCAATGTACGACCCAGCCTGAATGAGAGTCACCTGTGTTATTTTCTCGTACTCCGTAAAACTGCGTAAGACACCGAGACGGCTTAGGCGTAGTCCTCAGATCACTATAACTACGGAGCTATCCGAATTAGCATATGCTACGATTTGAGGAGTGTATGAATCCCCACACACTCAATAAGACTGTCTACGAGCAAGCCAAGTGTTGACTGTTAATTTTCACTAGTAAATGCTCCCCACTTAACACTGGTATTCCCAAAATACGTGCATCAAAAGGGATTCTACCACAGCGATATCACGTCGGTCACAAACAGACTTCCTATGCTTGCATCGCATCCTAAAAAAGATTAGAAGCCTTTGACAACTAGTTTTATCTGACAATCCATTGACGCTAAAGGTCTCTCTGGAACAAAATTATCCATCCACTTATGAAATTACTCATATGATATTATAAACGTGTCTTAAATTAACAACATTCTCAATAAATTTGGGTCTGCCCTAGTAAACGAATTGGAGCAATCGAGTGCATTTGTCTTCGTTTTAATAAACTATCCCCGAATTTCTATGTGTCCGATGCAGGCTCTTCTGTGTGCTTGTGTTCCAAACTAAAAATACGACTTGCTTCAGTTAATCCCACATACTTCCTGTTTTTCGATTATATGTACCAAAAATTGTCCAATTAGTTCCATTATTCGAGAAGATTTCATAGTTACCGGGTGGGTCCCGATTGCAACCCCATAGACCTCAACGACAAAAGTACCTACCAAATAAGAGGAACTCATGTGCAAAGTCACAAAACAAATTTCTTAGCAGTGAGGTCAAAGAAAGCAACTATATGCGGCCGTTGCCATGCCCAACTCTTGGATGTATGGTTCTTAAAACAGGCTTTAAGCGGAAGTTCACCTGGTTCACAAAACTTGAGGGTGCGGCTCACAAAACTGTCTGTCAGCTCCTCGTCGTCAACAAAACAATCGATGTCATTGAGGGATGGTGGATCCGGTTTGTCCGGTATATCAGAGCTCTTCTTCGTCTTAATATCAAATTTCGTTATTTGAATTTGAAATTGCATCGTACATTGCAGCTTCCCAAGCTTGCGTTAGATACTGGGCTAACGCTTTGTGACACCTGCACTTATCAAAAGCCACCTACCTTCGTGAATATTTCTGTGTCTCGATGTTTCCTCCAGATAACAAACGGCAAAAATCGAGGAAGACTCATCACCTCGATTACGACTACCCCCTCTCCCGGGTTCACAACGCAACATTCTGTCTCGTTCTGTAGACCTTGACCATCAACTGCTGCATCCGCTAGAGATTACGCGTTTGAGAGTAAGTGTATATACTTTGACCATTTAAAACACCCCAAATATTGCTCAATGCACAAGGAACTATGATGGAATTTGTTCTTTCTTCAGAAAATGTCATCTCTTGCCTGTGAAGTGGTATCAGCTGACTTAACCATTGCGGGTTATACAGCCTCCCCTGGCTAACCACCGAAAATATTCATACGGTTATGTAAAAGTTACGTAGGTTTGAACGGGTTCCTTCCAAATAACTGCAAACGATACCTCCCAGGAGTCGGAGGAAATAAATGTATAGTCAGTTGCAAGCAACCAGACTCGCACGGAACCCTTTCCACCAAAATGTCAGTGGAGCATTCTCTCCAAACATTACCACACTAAACTCAGCCGTCATATTAATAAAATACCTCCGCTTTTTCAAAGCAGTAGTTAAGCCCAATCGAACCGTCTTTACAGGCTATGCTTGATGAGATTCTCAGTGTAATGTAAAGAGACCCCAGCTTGCTGAAGGTTAACGTCATTCGGGGTCCCTTGTATCTGAAAACGAACAAATACTGAAGCTTACTTCGTTGGAACTCATATCTGGGTAATTTTCTTAGCAAACAAAGTCATCATGGATCTCAATAGAAGAAAATACCGACGAATGCAACACCCCAGCGGAATTCCGCTTTTGAAACTTCACTAGAGACGATATACGCGAATGTCACATTAATCTAAATTGCCCTTCCTGGGTAGTTATGGCAGCATAACCATATAAAGAGAAAACTCGACCGTTTGTATCTTCGAAAAATGGGAAGAGAGATAGCAGATCGATATTCAACTGATTTTTAGGCATTTCAAATCACAAAAGATTGGAAACAAGTTAGAACAGACTGAATAGGGAAACGAAAATCATACAACTCATCAACACTTCATCACTTGATTATAAACCAAGAGTGAAACACCAACCAAACACAAATTCCACGAAAAGAACTGCAAAAGTATTAATAGCAACATCGGCCACTTTAAATGCTAGGAACTCGGGATGCTCAATGAACAGGTGTTTATGATGAATAGGAGCAAAGTCCGGATCTGATAGCCCTACTAAGACGCTGATCGGTGAAATGTGAGCAAATCCTGTAAAAGGGTAGAGGAATACCAATTACAAATAATGACCGCAAAATGAAGCGAAAAACCGCTATCTACCGAAAGCTGCACCGTCTAAGAGGGCCACGATGAGGGAATTCATAGAAACCGCAAAAAAACAAATTGATAAAACATTCCACTCCAAAGCATCATTTCAGCACCACTTCCAGTGATTTTTCAAAGAACTTAACCACCATACTAGCTAAAATGATCAAGCTAAACCGCACGGTCTAGTTAGTAGCATTCTAAACAAAGCCAATTAATAAGAAGCAGCGAGTTTGCATCAAATTTGTCCATACCATGCTAAATAGACAATATTTTAGAGTAAATGGTTTGAAAATGGAATCCTTAGACAACTTGCTTTTCCCATAATCCGGTTGCAAAATAAATGATATTAATGCCGCATATTGCCTACTCAAAGGCAATTCTTTTAATGGCCCCAGTGAAATCGCTACAGTAATTGATGCTGATGAACTAATCCAGTGGCATCGCTGGTATTTCTGGGAGCACTCACGTTAAACCCCAAAGGTCGGATTGCTAGAAACTTGTATTAGGAAACCACCAATTCATACAACAGCACAAATATGCATCTACATATTAAGACTCTATTAAAAATGTGAAGGTGAAATCTTAAGCCTGCACTATGTTTAATAAACTAATGGTGTTTTACATGAACGCAGATGCTACATAAGCCCGTTTATTTTAACTTTGACAGCCATTGTACATGCAGACATAAGTTAATTCATACTCAGAAAAAATCACTCTAATTTTTTTTTGTAAATATTTGTATTTCCTTTTCATTTGAATTGAGTGCATTTTAAGACATACCATTTTTCAAAGCCAACTAGGACACCAACTCATGTGACACTGGGGGAAGGAAATGACGGTAGAAATTCATTCGTGTCGTCATTAGTTGAATTTATCACCCATTTGTTACTTTAAATTCCATTTCATAAAATAGCCAATGGCGCGTTTTATGTGACCGAAAATGGCGGCCTCAGCACCTGTACTTAAGTGGAAAAAAGTGACAACGGCTTCGGGCAATGTTCCGCGTTCTCGTCATGGCCACAAAGCCGTTGCACTTAAGGACCTTATTGTCATTTTTGGCGGCGGCAATGAGGGAATTGTTGATGAACTTCACGTTTTCAACACATGTAAGTTCAGTGGAGGTGTGATTTACTTCTTAGCACTCAATCAATGGTTCTTGCCGGCAGTGCGGGGAGATATTCCACCAGGATGTGCTGCTTTTGGTATGATTTCAGAAAACACGCGTGTCTTACTTTTTGGTGGCATGCTGGAATACGGGAAGTATTCCAACGAGCTTTACGAGCTACAGGCGTCTAAGTGGGAGTGGAAGAGGCTTAAACCCAAGCCTCCCAGAAACGGACCTCTGCCGTGTCCTCGAATAGGTAATAGTATTTGCTATGGCTGTTTTGTTTGACGTTAATAGCTGTTAATGCATTCCCGGCATTCCTTTGATGCTCTGGATACTGTCTGTTTGGCGTTCTTCGGGGTTTTTTTAACCTCATTTGTTGCTTTATGACTACCATACTTTAAGGTCATAGTTTCACGCTCGTGGGTCAGCGTGCTTTCCTCTTCGGTGGAATCACGAATGATAGCGAAGATCCGAAGAACAACATTCCAAGGTTAGTCTATTGTTTTGCGGCGGGGAGTATGTGAATTCTGTCTTTAATGCCTTTATTTCTTCTAGGTATCTTAACGATTTATACACCCTAGAACTTCGGCCTAATTCCTCAGCCATGTGCTGGGATATTCCAATTACTTATGGTCAGCCACCTTCGCCTCGGGAGTCTCATACCGCCGTTGCGTATCAGGTGATGGACGGATTGATTAAAAAATGGCGTCTACTGGTATATGGCGGAATGACGGGATGTCGCCTTGGTGATCTTTGGCAATTAGAAATTGACACAATGACATGGACAAAACCTACTATTTCGGGAGATCTCCCCTGCTCCTCGCAGCTTACATAGTGCTACGGTGATTGGCAACCGGTGAGCTGCGCTTTTATCCTGTTTTATTGCATAAATGCGTTTATTCAATTTCAGTATGTTTGTATTCGGTGGATGGGTACCTTTGGTCATGGATGATATGAAAACAACAGTCGAAAAAGAATGGAAGTGTACGAACACTCTTGCTAGCCTCAATCTCGATACGATGTCGTGGGAACCGATTCAAATGGAGATCTTCGATGATAGTCTTGTTCCACGTGCGCGAGCAGGCCATTGTGCAGTTGCTGTCAGCACACGTCTTTATATATGGTCTGGTCGTGACGGTTATAGGAAAGCCTGGAACAATCAGGTGTGCTTTAAGGATTTGTGGTTTCTGGAGACGGATAAACCGCCTGCTCCAAGTCGGGTTCAGCTTGTCCGGGCCGGCACACAGAGTCTTGATGTCACATGGGGTTCCGTGCCAACAGCTGATGCTTACATACTTCAAATTCAGAAATATGATGTCTCATCCTCATCCGCTCAAAGTCCTCCGGTGGGTTCTCGAATGAATCCTACTCTTACGCTTGATGCTCCTCAAGCCAAGTCTCCAGTCAGTGGAATGGCGTCGCCTGGTGCACCAGGTCAAGTAGGTTTAAATTCCTTTTGCATTGAATTGGTTGCTTACACTGCGGGTCAGTCGAACCTGTCTCATTGCGGTGCATCATGTTTTCAGTAATTCTAACGTTTCGATTGCATTCCGCTGCTCGCTATAGCGTTTTGCGACTCCATCGACTGCCGCTGTTAGTGCCGCTTCCCTGCAAGCTCTAGCGAACGTAGCTACGGCCACACCTGTGCGCACGATTTCAGCGGCAGGTGGCCCCCAAACTACACCTGTCGTTGGAGTTGCTGCTAGCCAACGTGTTCCAACAGTTGTTACTCCCACAGGACTCAAGATTACTCCCGTCCCCAGCAGTGCGGTCACTGGTCGTGCAGCGATCCTTGTTGCGGCTCAATCGCAGCAGCAACATCCTCAGTCAACAGGTTTAATTAGGGCGGCAAATGTGGTTGCGGCTCCAACAAAACCACAAGTAATTTGTCTACTAATTAATAGCTTATTACTTCAGTATGCTTTCGATGTCAAGAATGCTTTTGGGTATTAATGCTTGGGTGTTTTGCAGATAATTGCAGCGGGCACCGCAAAACAGATCGTTACATCCAATGCTGGCGCTTCGAGTGGTATTGCCATGGGCTCAGTACCATCTAGTGTCACTCCTGGTGGTTCGGGGTCGACTGGTTCCATCGTTCATCTCGTCAAGACCCCAACCGGATTGATTCGGCCCATAAAATTTTTATCCCCTGCAAATGCCATTGGCCAACAACAGCATATCAGTGTTTCACCGAAGACTATTTCCATCCATACACCGCAAGGTAGGTCTCACTCTGCTCATCTATCGTACGAGTTAGCTTTTGACTGCATCGAAGTGTGATAACAATGTTTGGCTTACCTTATGCGTAGGTAACAACCCAAAGGTAATTAAGGCCTTCCCTGCGAACGTGATTCAAAAATCGAGTGCCGGTAAGCCGATCCTCATCACAAGTGGGACGCCTGCTCGTCCAGTTACACCAGCAGCAGACAACACCTCGAACAACTCCGTATCTAGGCCACCACAAGTCGTCATTGTTGGGTCGACTGGTGAGTTAAATTTCTCCCAATGTACCCTACGTGAATTATTTGTGGTAATTTAACAGCGTTATCGCCAGCTCTAGTCTTCAAGGTGAAGCGGATTTACTGTTATCCGCCTTTACTGGGTAACATGGTTAATACAGGCTAAGATAATGTCGTCTTTGCCACCCCAGCCCGACCTGTGACCAGCACTTTGGGTTCTGCTGTCTCTGGTAATGATCAGGATGGAGGACAAGCAGACTCAAGCAAAGCTCTTGCTCCTACTCTACCTCAACTTGACGGAACGGTGGATGAGGCAGATAATGAGTGTGAATCCACTGGCGGGAGCTATAAGACAGAACATCACGCGGGTCGTACTGAGGATGCTGAAACCATTCAGGTGGCAGATTCAGATGCAAAGAAATGCGACTTGGCTAACGTCACCGATGTACGTCTTGACGTGGTTATTACCTTGCCAGCTATAGCTGATCCATGATTGACTATTGGGCTACAGATTTGCTTCGATTACTTCATGATAATTCTCTAGTTAGTTTGGCGTCATCACCTGGTGAAAATCTCTTAACTGATTGAGTGCACGTATTTTACGCTTTTTTGTGTAACGTGGTTTCATGTTCTCATCAAATTATTTGATCGAAGTTCTCCTTTTTAGGTGAGTGCTTTGGTGGATAACATGGCGGCTGAAGCGGCCGCGGAGCTATTAGCAGATGTTGAAAGCACTTCTGCTGATGTGCCCACTATATCAGACGGCGATAATAGCAAGCTTTCAGTCACCATAACTGCCATTGGAAACGCCTCCGAGGTACCTGATGCTATTCCAGAATCTCGTAAGTTCTGACAAATGATCCAAAACAGATTATATTTTGGTTTGTCTAGGCCTCTCGACTCTTTAGAAAGTTCTCTGTCGCCTTTGTGAGCGAATGTAAGGTGCGACATTGTCATTGTTGATAAGTGATCATCCTGGGCTTGAGCATGCACTATTTTGATTTCTATCTTAAGATCATTAGATGCGCGACGACTTTCCTGAGTCCATCCAGAGGTTTTAGTTGACGCGCAATCTATTTAGCTGCCTATAAGCCATCTTTTTCCATTCCATTTAGGTCTTCAGATGGGAAGTGGTGACAACGGGAGCAGCAAAACTGAACCAAAGGCCAGTGACCCCCTTGTAACTTTGGCGTCTGTTGCAACTAAACGTGGGGATAACACCGAAGGTAGATGCGACTGCATTGAGGTTTCCGTCTGCGGGCAAACTGACGTGATGTCACCTGATATATTTAACTTTCTGTCTAAGTACTCGGAGTTTGCTCAAAGTTTAACTCAGCAAAATTAGTTTACTAAGTCTACTAGTTTCGGTACATTCTGAGCTGTATTAGGTTTGTTTATTAGTAAACTAGTGGCAGAAACCGGTTTTTGGAATTACTTATGGTACCCAACGTTGATAGCACGGAAGGCTCTTGGATACTCTTGCTATCCATTCACGATTGGAAAATAACTTAATTCTCTCTCAAAGTGTCCTCGATACTCTTTTTCTTATACGGTCGAGACTAACATTCAAGATCTACTTGCATTCTGTTCTGGCTATTCTGCCTAGAAGACGAGAGTCAATCAGACATGGAATCCTTGCTTGAGAACTCCAAAAGGCTGAAGCAACAGTCGGCGCGCTCGGTTCCTCTAACCGTGGCAGTCCCAACGTCCCCATCGAAAGTGGCTTTAGCGCCTCGAATATTAACTTCTTCAGTTACTTCTGCAGTGGGTGCAGGTGGAAATCAGCTCATTCAGAATAACACACCCACAGGCGCGATGTTGACAAGTCGTAGTGACAGTGCGTGGCACGATGTTGGCGTTATCAAGCAGCCGAAGTTCTCGGTCTCAATGTACTCAGCGCATACAAACGACGCTGGAATCAGCGTTGAGGTGAGGTTACTGACGTTTAATATCATAGCAATGTAATTAATAATTTATCCGAAGTTGTGCTATTTGATTTCGTCGTTCAGTGAAAACTAGGTGTACATGTAATAAGGTTAGTCCCAACTTCATACTGAAAAAGGAGACGTTTTGTTAAAGGCTCTCGATGCCCTCCAAGGCCCCAATGGAATTGGCCCAAACGGCGTTCCTCCACAAGGTCCAAAAATTGCTCTCACGCCGGGTACAGCCTACAAGTTCCGCGTTGCTGGTTTGAACGCTTGTGGTCGAGGTCCCTGGTCTGAAATATCTGCTTTCAAAACCTGCTTACCAGGTTTTCCAGGTGCCCCGAGTGCCATTAAAATCACTACAAACGAACAGGGTGCTCAGCTGACATGGGAGCCACCACAAAATACGGCTGGTCGTATAATCGAATATTCTGTTTATTTGGCTGTACGATCTCAACCGGGGACCGGTAAGGAAATGCAAGAGGCCAAAGTGAGTGTTTCAGAACGGCTGTTTACCAAATATCCATTTTAGTTGCGTTTTATCTTACTTTCAGAGGTTTAAATGTTTGTTTATATGGAAGTCTTAGCTTATGCGAACACTATCTTAATTGTCCGTTTATGTTCCCCCTTATCGGGGATAGTAGTCTCAACTCTTCCACTGCTGCCGTATTGGTTTTTAGATGGGAACAGTGCCTTCTGGTATGACGTTCGTTCGTGTCTACTCAGGCCCCCAGCCAAGTGCTCTAGTCATGCATACGGCCCTCGCTAAGGCTCACTTGGACGTGAGCTCCAAACCTGCTGTAATTTTTCGTATCGCCGCATGTAACGAAAAGGGTTACGGTCCAGCCACACAAGTGCGTTGGCTTCAAGAGTCTCACGGCTTTGGGCAAGGAGTGGCAACACCTGGTGGCGTGCCGGCCGACGCAGCCTCTGGTGGGGCTTCCCCGACCTCGGGGAGCTTGAAGAAAACTCCACCTCTGGAGGCACCTCAGCCTTGCGGTTCTACTGAAGGGTACTACGATTTGATGCCTTCTTAACTCAAATATTCGTGTTGGAACGGTGTTTTGGCAAACTCGTTAACCTTTCAGTTTTGGTCTAGTGCCTTATCAATTCATTGGAAAGCATCCCACTGTGATGACATCATGTGGTTATGTACTGCTCAAGTTCAACTTTCGGTAGTAAATAAGTCTCTTTGAACCTTATTTCAGATCTTATATGTCTCCTGTGAAGCGCATTAAGAAGCAAGATGACCAACCTTAATCGATCCTACCCAACGTTGACCGCACACAGGTAATTGCGCTTGGCAGCATTTGTACCTCTCATGGTGAACCTGTATGTACAACCTGGGCTTTATGCTCTCCTCTCCTACGTGTACCTGCACCCTATTTACCTGTTCTCCAGGCTGTTTTACAGTTGCGCCTATTTGTGCCGATGTTCTATTTTTAGTACCCATTATAAAGTATACATGCAGTGTATCCTCGATTTATCCGCTGTTTGTGCACCGATAGCTACCGATACTCTTTGTGACCGCTTCTACTCTTCCCTCCTTCCTCTTCATTATTGAGGCTACGGGCATTTCCACTTGACATGATCTTATTCTTAGCATTGTTTGTAAATATAAACCTTGGTATTTTCCTCAGCGGTTGCTTTTCTGTAACAGCTAACGCCTCTGAGTACTTAAAGTTCTCTGTCCCACCATCTACATGGTTTGAATATTTTTTGTTTAGATATGTCTCACAAACTTAGTCATGTGCCGCTATGTTTTGTAGAAGTGTACTACGGTAGTCGTTCTTATTTTGCTTAAGCAATTTGAAGGAAACTGGGGTCAGGCGCGCTGGTGGTGTCGATTTTTCATCGGTTTAGCCATATTGTTTTACTCGGGAACTGGGAGAACAAGTGTTATGTACAGGTGGTGCAGATTTTGTAGTCATTGGTTTGTGCCAATCAGCTGGAAGGGTCGGGCCCTATTCAGAGGGTGGTCTTCTAACGCTACGAAGATGTGACTGAGGTAGAGGAAGACTCTTCGCCAGTCTGGGCCCGTCTCGCCTCTCGTCACTTCCTCGGCGGATATGAAGCTAGGCACTCCAGCCATTTCGCTGAAAAGAGATTACCCTCACTTAAAGTGCTGTTGGCGACCCTCACGTGTGGCCATTCTGAGAGAATATAGCTGTCATATGCATGGGAATGAGAAGTTCAGCTCGTTTCCTGCCTTCGGTTTAGGCAATTGTGTTGGTGCTTCTGCTAATAACATCTTAGAAGCACTATCAACAGTGGTACATGGTCGACGCATAGCCCGGTGCTTCCCCCTAGGCACGCCCTTGGACAAATGTCTGTCAACTTACGCGGCTAGTTTAAATGCAAGGCGGTAGTTTTCTGCTTTTCCTCCAGAAAGAACAGTATTGAAATCGAAGGAATTGGGGAAGAAGTGATGAAGGAGGGCGCACATTGCAACACCATCTGCCCAAGATGTTGAGAAGTTTGCTACTTCAACACCCTACCAAAAAAGTGCGCATGTTAATGGGCTGGTTGGCTTGAAAGTTGCTCCACCTAATAGTGATCGAGGGAATTTCAGATTTGGTATATTGCAGTTATGCTATTGTCAACCGGGTAATGGCCCCTGGAAATATGTTTCTGAGATTGCTACTTTTTGAAATGCTACCGAGAATTTGAAGTTGAGAAATGCATGAGGTGGTAATCTTTTCATTAGTAGCGAATAGCATCATTACCAACGTCTAGCTTTCGGCATTGATGCCGAATTTGCTCCTTGTGTCTTTCGGTTCATCGACGGCGGTTGTGACAACTCAAAGAGAGCTATCGCGAGTCGGTGGAACATCCGACAATTTACCATCCACTTTCTAGTAGGCGAAACCTTCAGATCTAAGTCATGTGGCCACAAAAGCTGAGAGCTGCTAATGCGAATGGGAAGAAGTGATTCGAGAAGGTTACTTGCTGAACCAGCGGTCTTTGGCATTGAGTTTGGTGTATCTGGCTCTTAGTTGGTCGTGTCACCCAAAGCGTTCGGTTCTTTTCTCCTCCTTAGCCGTCCTTCAAGCGTTCATATTACGAGGGCGTTGCCAATGGCCTTAACTAAGGCCAAAGGCTTCCCGCAATAAGGGTGTATCGGGGCTCGGGAGGGTCTTGCTGAGTACCTTTAGCAGTTTTCGCGTAAATGTGTCTGTGCTCGTGTGCAGGATTTCTGGAAAATGACACCATTCTTTCGAAATCAACATTCGTAATTGGCACACTGAGTGACTTCGTCTCTTTGTGTTCATTTTTTTCGCAATTTCTAGTTCAAATAAGGTAGATGCAATATTACGTGGTAAAATTGGAGCCGGTCAAATTTTGCAATCGTGCGACATTTGGAGTGGTGATATGGGTAGCTAATAACAACAACAACAACAACAACAACTACTACTACTACTACTACTACTACTACTACTACTACGTAGAAGGAATTCAAACAATTTTGAAGGAGGCGTTGGAGTTCCAAATTCTAGTCCTACTGCTGCAATGTTGAATTGGTCCGTAGGGGTCTAGGTTTGCGCACCTACTTCCAAATGTTCCTATTAAAAACGTGGTTGCAACTGCAGTTTGGCTACGAAGTCAATGAGTTAGTTGCATAATGCGTTGTAGTAAATTGTGCAAAACTCACGTATTTGAGGTATTCGTGCGTGTTCAACTGAACAAAACGCAGAAGCAAGTTCTTCATTTCCAGCAGTGTCAGGGGAGTGACTTTGTATTTTCTGGGGAAAACAAATCCAAAAGTATACCATTAATTAAAGTGTGTGTAAGAGCGCAGAAATGTATGAATGCCAAGCACAATGTCGCATGAGGGTGCATTAACAGATGTGAAAATCTGAGGTCTTCACAATTTATGACTTTCTCGCCGAAGATGGACGCCAATCGAAAGAGAATCTTACATCAATCGAGTGATTTGTGGAAGAAAGCACGTCTCAAATTATGGGTGGAAGTTATAGCATCTTTCGGGAATCACGTGATTTAACGGTAACAGTTATTGTGACGTCCAGACGTACCGAAAGTGTTCATTCAGGAATGCCACTGGATCAGTTGCTGAAACCATTCGTAAAAAACAATTGATCAGTCAATTTGCTGAGATTTTTGGTACATTTGTTTACAAGCCTTCCGCTGATAATTTCTTCAAAACCTCTCAAGTATGACTTAATAACTTTAGGATGCTTTTACCATTGCAAACTGTATGCTTCGAATGTTCGAGAAGTAAGTTGATTGCCAACTGTCACAGCATGCTGTCTTTTGCTTTTCCACTGACACGCATTTCACATAACGCGATTTCGAAGGCTTGAATTTGACTTCAGTGCATTTCAATGAACTTCCGCAGAAATCTGGTTGCTCCTTACGCCTTGTCCTCACCGACATGAACGTCGATCGTGAAGCATAGCACAATGCAGTCCCGCCAGATGTGCCTTAACCACGTCCACCGGGTACCATCAAGCTAACCTTTGTGCCTTAAACTGCACTCCTTGCACCAATATGGATGAAACACGACAAGTGAAGGAAGGGGAATTTACAGGAAATACCCATTTTTATATACATGGATTCTTTGGTGATGCAGTGATTGTTGAAGAAATCTGCAATGATCTGGAAAAGACGATGGCAGCGGTATCGTGCATTTGTGACATTTTTATTTAAGGATGGTACAAGCGATGCTCCTAGAGCACTTTCCAGGTAAGCAAAGCATGTGTAGGGTTTTGCTTAACACTTTATTTACCTTTTTCAAGCACCATCTAGCCTTTGAATCACAGAGGCCATTTAATGTCAGTATTGGTGTTTTATGTTTTGCTTAATTTTGAACACATGCAACTTTATGGGAAAAATTGCATTTAGAATGTTTTAAACGAAAACATTTGATGAATGGTTATTCATTATTTCCATATGGTTTACATACTTTCATCAGAAAAGTGGCTAGCATTTGCTGCTGCATGAGTTTCATTTGGGGAGAAAGTGGATGGATTCTTCGGCCCCACAGCGGTATTCCCATCCTCTTCCGGGTAAGATATAGCCTCCTTGCAGTCTCTTTCCTCTAAAAGGCGGGAAATTTCTCATTTGAGTAGATGTAGGCAAGCAGACATTCTCTCTTGCCAATCCTGAAAATAGGCATTTTCGAGTCTTCAAAAACACTGGGTTATTTCTTCGCAACTTAATAAGTACCAACTATATGGCTAGAGTTAATTTGTTTCCAACTGAGTGATTAAATTTAAATTTTGGATACTATTGCTAATATACCATAATATACAATATTTTCAGATTAGTTACATGGCTCCATGCCAAAATCCAACAGCTTTGCGAATTAATGGGTTGACACTAACTGGGAAACCGAATCTTCCCTACGGGTGGAGCAAAGTGGCTTCGCCTTCCATCAGGAATAGGTAGCTTTTAAAACGCATTACCACGCCGGGGGAAACGCTTGGAGGTGCTTGGAGATCTAATACACCTAACGTTGCGAAAGATTTTGTTGCGTTGCTGCTGCCACCTCGACTGAATGTCACTGCGTGTCGGGTGCCGTAAAGTTAGGCTCTCCGGATGCCGCGCCACAGGGCTGAGCTCACCGATCGGGTCAACAGGAGGCATTTCCGTCTGCTGGGTATCTTTGTGCCCCACTGCCGCGCCCTCCTGGCCGCCACGTGGTTTGCGCATCCCATTTTGGTGGTAGGCAGAATCGCCTTCTAAAGTTTTAATACCAGTGTAGATGTGATAAGTGCAACTAACGAATATGGAAGTTTTGTTCGGATTCATCTTGATATTTAAGGAATTCCAGGCGAACAGCCAAGTAAACGATTTCAGCGACTTCAAATCTCTACTTCAATACGCTTTTGACACAATGTAACGATAATTCCAAAAAAGCACATTGCAATAAGTCAGGCAAATATTCTAAGATCTGCATTGCCCTCTGTAGTATGCTACTCAGTAGCTCACTGCTGAGGCGCTTTTACTGCCTTTTAACACTGTCGATGCACGCCTTGATAGGACGAATTAAGATGGTTTTTGCGGGAAGTTTAAATTCAAACGCCATAACCTATTCGTCCTCCTCCTAGACAAAATTGGGTGCTTTAGTGAGTTCAGTGGTTGGATTTCCAGGAATTGGTTCATTTTCTAATCAGATGGCCTTCGATATGTTCACTCTTGCGCCTACTAGAGGCCATGAAAATGCTGAATCTTTAAAATAAATGCCACAAATCTTACTGCATGGAAACTCCAGACTCATCTTTTTGACCAAGTCAGGACAGATGCCTCCTCATGCGAAACCATCTCAGCTCTGCACAAGGGGAAGTAGGCCGAAATTTTTGCATCAATTCACCTTCCCAATCTTTGTAATTTTTTTGGCCTGATCGAAAAATTACCTTGAATGAATACTGGAATCCCACATTTACGGGTTCCCAGCATTCAAATCACGAGATTCGGTAATTTGAGGAAATTGAGACGGAGTGACTTCGTTAACAAAGCTCTTGCATTCCTTATGCTAGGTTCATCTTGCTGGACCACGGAGTTCACGAGTTGGAAGATGAACTCGTTGAATTTTGTCGGTGCTCTGTTGCTGTAGCTTGCGGACGCTTATCCGCTTCTGACATGACGAGCAGCGCAAACATTTTAAATGTTGTCCGCTAAGTAAAATTATGCAATTGGATTGCATAATCAAATAAATTCTCTAGTAGCTTTTAAGAAATCGTGACTTTGACGTTTGTATCTATAGAAAATAAAGGGTTCTATTTAGCGTCCCTAAGGGAACTCAAAATTATGTATTTTCGGTGATGAGCCACAATTACTGATTGCCGTGAAACATACTTTGCAAGGCTACCTCGAGGATGCTCGAGTAAATGAGTGTGGTGCTGTTGCAGGCTGTGATCACCACTACTGGATTTGTACAATTGGTTTGTCCACACAAATGTCTTGGAGTTTTCGAGAGGTTTTCTCCATTGCTAGACCGTTTGTCCTTCCGGCTGTTTCTGCGCATGATTAGTATCCTCCGAATATTTTAGAGGCTTATCAGGCTGATAATGACTGCCTTTAATAGTCAATGGTTTGCTTGATTCAGTTACTTTAATGGAAGCAAACGAAGAGACCGGATGATTGCTGCAAACAATATGTTATGCAAACATTTGAAATCCAAGCTTAGACTGACCTGGTTTCGATGCAGTGCCTATCTGGAAGCGCGCCAACGCATTCAAGAATCGCTCCTTTGCAGCTTTACCTCCACCGTCAGATATCACAGTACGCTCTAGTGGTGGATTTGAGTCCGCATTCGGTTCCGATACTTCTTCTTTCCGAATCTCATTATCCGTAGGTTTGGCATCAGATACCGGAAATGTTGAGGGCCTTCTTGAGCCTTTTTCGTTCTCCATGGTGTCAAGCGAATTACGAAATAAAGGATCACATATGCGTGACTCGAGAACCCTTTCCATGGTGGCTTTGGCAGCTGCGGCCGCTTCTGGGCTTTGAACTTCAGTGTCTTTCGGTAAGTGCTTCCCTGGACCAGAGGTCCAGGACGCGTCAGGGCGGCAATTCGGCGGCGGCTTGACCGTTGCATGCTGGGTAATGCGAGAACAGGACACCGCTTGAGCTTGTCTACAATTGTGGTGAAGCGCATATTTTCAAACTGACAATCCATTAACGTTACTTTAAAAGGTAATGTATCACAAGTTTACCACTGCGAAATATCAGAACAAAAGTAGCTTTTGACCACTATCCAAAACTTACTGTGCCGGTTCTTTAATAAGATCCGCGGAGGGTCTCTCGGAAATATGCATTGAATTAAGTCTCACTGTCTCGTCATAGCACATCTCTAAATCTGGGTTGAAAGAGATGCGTTTGTTGCTTTTTTTGCTAGCCGAGCTTTTGGAGAACGACCCCCTGGACAAATGTGATAATTCATTCACGAAAGGGTAGTCCTCCTCGCCCACATACATGCAGTGGCTGCGATGACAAGCACAACAGCAGCTTTGGCACATAACGTCAGCCTGTGGAGCGGTGTTGATGAAAATGACTCGGGGTTCCACAAAGCTGCTTGGGGGGAAGGCTGGGGAGCCGTGGCTCCTCCACGTGCAGCCACGACTGCAGCTCCGTGGTCGCCTCGGATACTCATAGGCAACATCTACTTCCTCCAACTGCTCGTCTTCAGGCAGACCCAGTACATCGCTGAGGGTGCGGAGTTCGATGTACTCTGCGGGCGTAAGACTGACGCAGTCGCTCCGAGTAGACATGGAATGATAATGCTGATTCCGACAAACTGAATGCTAGATGAGAAGATTCTTTATAAGCACAAAATAAAAAATCAACGTCTTTTGGAGACTGGACTGAGAAAATTAAACAAAAATAAGACCTTTAAGAGTGATTGAAACAAATATTGTGCAATTTATCATTCCTAAATAGAAATCTATCAAATCTGCATCCGTTGACTTAACGCATTAATTGTCTAGATATTGAGGTAATCGAAAAGCACAAATTGTCGCTTTATGGTAATGTTTACTAGTACTAAGTATATGTAGTGAAGGTTTGGGAGAATGTTCGAATACATTTCTCGGTGCGTTTCCTCGAGTGGGGTAGTTGTCAGTTGGTAAGGTGTCATCGTCGTCATAATCTTTAGCCTCGTCTTCCACCTGCCTTTGCATGAAGTGTGCTGGAGGAAGCAGTGGTGGGGGTGGCGGTGGTGGAGATAGTGCAGGTGGAGGCGGTGCATAGGGTGGAACTGTGCTCACCATTAGCACCTCCCTCTGGTTCAAACATCGCAAGGGTGTCGTGCTTAAAAAAAATTAAGGCTTTTTTTAATGATGTGTGGAGGTCACTGCTAATGCCAACTCATTCACACAATTCTAAAGTTGGACACAGTGGATGCGTTCTATGCGCCGACTGTTCAATTATGCGAATAAAAAATGGTTCTATGGGCTACTCGGTCACAAATGGTTTATTACCGGCGGTCTCTCAAAAGTTACATATTTTACAACAACTGCCTATGATTCCTTCAGCTAAAATATGCCCTCACTAGAGGAGGATTATCTGGTCTATCAAGAAAAATGTTTCGCTATTTGGCCGAAAGCTGCTGCAACGGTTATTAGCGTGAGATTGTCACATCTTTCAGAGTACCTTCTAGTTCACAAGATCTAATCTATGCTATTAACGTAAACGCGTCCTCTCAAGCAATTAAGTATGAAGTGACATTTACGTTCATTAAGAAGGTATACATGAAGGGAATTAAATTTACGTTGATACATGCTGCACGCATCCCGGTGAGTATGCCAATAGAGGTTATTGAAAACTCACCCCGGATGAGCATACTCACATCGACTACCTCGAGAAGATGCGGATTCTTGACTTTTCGCTCTGTCATTGTAAAGTTCCTGGCAGGAAGGGACAGGAATGCCGAGCGGTTGGGAGGGATCATTATTATCTGGAAAGACAAAGCTTTCTTCAAAATCGACATTTTGGGTCACACAAACGTAAATCGACGATTCGATATAACAAACTCTAGTCGAGAAACCAGTACTTCATATTTAGTTTTAAAGACATTTAATAATAATCGGATGAACAATATTCCTCCCATTTAGTCACTCGAATCTCGATCACGTCATTGAACTATTAGTCATGTTGAAATCTGTAGTAATTCAGATTTCCACTGGACAGTCACCTCTACAATTTATTCACCAATATCCACACTAAAATGAGTTTTTAAGTTTCTTTGGAAACCTTATGTAATGAGAAGCTACTTTATTTGCTAGGACTCCCTTGCACGTGCCTAGATTTCCTAAATTAAATGCTTAAATCCGTTTGAGTAGTTTCTTCTGCGGGGAACATAATTGGGCAACCGATAATTTAAATCAATACCACAAAAGGCTACTTCACCTTTGTTGCAATTTTATTAATGCTAGAATTAATGTACGCGCGCAAGCACACTTACCATACTGCTGCATTCTGAGAATAACTACTTCACACTGCGTGTAGGCCGTTGATGCTCCACAGGACAGGCGAATTTCACAAGCATAGCTGCCCGAGTATTCAGGTTTCAAGTCTTTAGCGCTGAGACGTGCTGTTTTACCGTCAAATGATGTGTTGAACTGTGCAAGGGGCAGTTTATGTGAGTTATTATAGGACCAGGTGATCTGGGCGTGCCTTTCCACATGCGCCAGACGGCATGTCAAATGCAAATGCGAAGGTTCTGCCTGAGTTGGGTCAATATGAATGATCTGATTCTCCAACGGTTGCTCAAACTCAAGCAGCCGATCCAGAGAGTGATTACTGTTAAAGTTTGTCTCTATGGGAAGAAAGTTAACATCGGAAGCTGTAGAAATACCGAATCCTGAGTAATTCAAGTCTATGAAAGGCAGTCGGAGCCGATTGGCAAGCACTTCGAGGGATTCAAACTTTCATTAATACTGCTACTTAAATAACATCAGGAAAAGTGCTTTCAGTGCAAAACTGTTTATTTTCGATTTACAAAGATGCACATGGTAGAAATTTAGGGACGAAAAACTAAGCACGAAGTTAACACTTACTGCATGGACTGCCGTCAGACAATGCATGGGTTGATGAACTAAAGGTGAAAAAAACAGTTGCTTATAATGTACAATCTCTGCGCCTGGACGGCACTTGGCTCTGAGTGAAAAAAAGTGCTGATGCAAGGTCTTCGTTGTAAAACGAACTGGATTAACTTATACTAATGAAAGACTTATAGGTGGGGTTTGATAAATTCCATGATGGACTTTAAAAATATAAGCAATCAACAAGATTGGATTTATGAATGATCGCACACATATATGTCTCGTTTTGCATCGAGAACAGTTTACTAAAAGCTATTACCGCCTTAGCTAATGCCAACTATAAATAAGGATTTTTGTTTGAAGTAAATTTTTAGTTCACAAAATAGTACAAAATAAGTTAATTTTTTGCATTCGTCTTTTTAGTACGCATTTAGGTTTCATACATAGTCGAATCAAAACTTCTCCAAGTTACTTTCAACGCTTCGTTCTCTTTACGAACTGCAATTTTAACGCATGATTTTTGACGAAATCTGCTCCAACAGGGCGTGGCTGTATAACCTATTCCAATGATTACATACAAAAGTGTGAATTAGCGCCAGTTTTCGTTTGAAGCACGAAATTCAAAATAAATACTATAAATTAAGACATAGCAAGCAGAAACCCGAGTAGTGGTAAGGTCGGGGAGTAATGCTAATGATCTGTTAGCATCATCAACAGCAAATAATTTTCTTAGCAGAGCAAAGTGAGTGCACTGTGGCGATCTTACACTTGTTTAACTTGACTAGTTTGACACCTCCCTCCCTGCGCCCTGATACCGTTCGCCTTCTTAATGTGGGGATAGAATTCTGAGATAACTTTGTTATCTTTGTCATTTTGTGAGGTTCTTGCCGAAAGGGTAGTCGCATTAACCAAAGAAAGCCTCTTTACTGAAAGAAATGAGTTAATTAAAAGTCGGAAGTACTAATGCACCAACTTTGCACAAAATGTTAGAGTAAAATAATCGACTTAAGCGGAGATCCTTTTCAACCAACAATACCTAAAATTATCGCAGAGGTACGGTGTAATTTGGCTCACCATCTGCCGTAAAATGAAACTGAGCGCGTGACGGCTGATAAAACGTGAAACGTTGAGACGGCAAGCTTTGTTTCGCCGATCGCAAAATTATTCTTTTCTCCACTTGCATGCTCAGTCAAAACTTCGTACCATGGTAGTGCATGATATTAGAACAACTATTCCATTGTGGCTCAGCCGATCGCAAACAACTGAGTTCGGGAGTTAGCATTAGGAAAGGTTACGTTAGCCAACAAACATCGCACCTATTCGCTCAGATTTTAAAACGTTCTCTTTAAGTGCGCAATTATGAAGTTTTACCTTGGAAATGAAAGCCCGAACTAGTTCTCAAAAGTTAGGCTTCTATCACAATGCAATCAAAATAAAAGAGATGCAATCCTGATGTTATGCGGAAGTGAGGGTAACGAACTTCGTTCGGTTCTTCTCAAAATCTCCAAATTCGCCGACTAGAAGGAAAGCAGGTAGTTTTCCCACTTTAAAATATTTCGAAGTGTCTGGGCCAGATTAAAGCTAGTAACACGGCTCGTCTTCGAGATGGCTGTAACTTGTTTTACCCGAAGGCCTTACAAAGTTGGGATTGCATCCTCGCCACATCACAGGGTTGTTTATTTACTGCAAAATCCCACATGACTTTACAACCTTTGACTAATGTGCGATGCATAAAGTCTCGAGCATATGATGAATGGGTTGATCGTTTGACACTTTTAACTAGCATGATTGGTTTTCAGTAGTCTCATAAATAAGCAAAATACGTTACCGAAAGCCGCTTTGAGGTGTAAAACCAGCTTCTGTGAGTGTTATAAGGACCGATATAACCAAATTTGCATTCTCATCACTCTCTCGACTTTTCCCTGATTTTATTGAAATCCCAGTAGGGCAAATTAAAGTTAACTGCGAGGCACGTTGGGGAAATAGATAATACTAATTTTTAGAGTAAATTATGGGGCACCACTGCACAAAATGCTATTAAATTTTAGGAGAGCTAGTGTTTTTAAGCCCTTTAAATGAAAGTTTTCGTGCCACTAGAAGTCCAATTACCCTTTTTGGTGAATCGTTTGCAACCTCAGTGTTATATGGAACATGTCAGTAGTTTACGGGCATAATTTTTCCCCTAATTTAAATGGGAAAGTAAATACCTTCTGTCTATTCAACTCGAATGGCGGGTTGGGACTGGTGCGACGGAACTACGCAGCATTTGTGGTGCACTCCTTTTGAAAGCGAAAATTCGTAGTTCATTCTCGGCGATTAAGAGTCACCTTTGCTTCACTACACTTAGTTATTTAAGGTAAAAGTACTTCAGGGCATATTATTATGCGGCGAATTTTTGAAATAATGCTTAGTGTCTACAATCGCCCTTGGAGTTACGACTGTACAGAATGCAAATTTGAAAATAAATAAATCCAATAAGGACAGGTTTTATCGTAGATCTTTACAAAAAAGGCTGGGGAATTCTTTGCTTTCAATTTCCGTGCGTAACTATACTGTGAGGATGTCCAAGTAAGACAAATTTACTCGCAAATAAAGTCTTATTTTTGGTTGCACCAAGAGATCAACTACAAAATTTGTACAAAGGATAACACTGTGACGCACTTGACATTGCTTGCCCATTTGTCCACCATTTCCAGAGTGCGAGGATGTGTGCCTGTATCAGTTTCTATGACTTCCTCAAGGGTAGACCGTCCATCCACTTCGAGGTCGTGATACATGTACACTCTTAGTCTCTACAACAAGCGAAAATACTGGCAGCACGGGACAGTGAAGAGTAGATGCGTTGACAACTCGTGTAATGTAAAAAACCAGCTGGCAGAGGAAATGAATGGAATCCGATTAAGCAAACATCATCGCGCTTTGATCCACCCGAGTGATTTTACTCACATTCGAGTTGAAAATGCACAGATGAACTCATTGTTAAAACACAAGCACATACTGACAGAAAAGGGAGCCTCACAAACCTCACATCCTATGGAAAATATTTATTTGGGTGAGTATTGGTGTTTTATGCTTTTTTACCAGATTTCGAACATACTCTAAAATTTTTAATTTACCAAGCCATGTGCCAAAACCCAGCGACCGGATTTGATGAGCGCAGAACTGCTCGTTTCCTTTATCAAAAAGCATTCATGCTTCAGTAACACAAAAGAAATAATTATTTTACTGCCTTGTGGGAAGATAAAAGTATTAGGAAATTTCTCCATACTGTTCCCATTAATGGCATTTGACGGCTGAGAGTGGTTAAAATGAGTTGGGGTGATGATAATGCTTTTAAAGTTTTGCTGAGCAAATGCTCAGTTAATGGAGAAGTAGGGCGGAATTGTTCCAGGAACAGGCACGAAACCTTTACCTCTTTATATCAAAATTCCTCAAGCGATAGAATCGACACATTATACCCTTATAAGTTCTACTCTGCTACTCAGTTTAATACTTTCGATCTTTTTACCTGCCTACTTACCTACTTACTTTGCCTTGGAAAAAATATAATCAGTCATCTGCACTTCAACCGAGTGATTAGTGCAAATTTTCAACTTTTGCTACAACTGCTAAATGCAAAATTCACGTATTCTCAGTGTTTTCATAAAGAGATTGAAGTCTGCTTTACATTTTCATTTAAACGCATTATTGTCCATGCTCAAATGAAGAAGGAATATTGAACTGTGGAACTTTCATCCCAAACATTTATTTAAAATTTTAACAAAATGTTTTTTTATCCTTCATCGTCTTGTTTGATCCCACTGGGAGACTGAGTGGTAGATGCTCGATTTGGCTTGAATGAATGTGCTTTCTGAGTGTTGGGATTGTTGCTCGTCTACAGGTGAACAATGACAAGTGGCAACTGCTACTTGCAATACTTTCAAGCCTCCTTTTAGGATTTTTGATTGTAGGTTCACGTTAGGATGCAAAAGCCTCAAAAGTCGTGAGCTTTTTAAGACTAGGAATGGAAGTTACGCGTCTCTGCCCCAGTCGTTGGCTCACCTGACTTAACAATGCACGTCATCGAAACTCATGACGGCAAATGTTTACCTATCATGCATTGATGTGAACTTTTTTTCTGCTCTTAACCCTACCATCATGCATTCTCCGGACATTTGGTTCGATTGATTGGGTTATTGAAGCTTATAACCAAATAACTAAAAGTAGCATATTTTAATTGCAACAATAAACGCTTAATTTATGGACTGAACTCAAGGAGAGGCTGACTATGCATTCTGTCAAAAGCTAATGCACATACACGTGCATGCATATGTGGAATGGATTTAACTCCCAACTTGAGAGTTCAGTTCTATTGTAGGCATTATAGTTTGATTTCTGTACATTGACGAAGAAAATGGAAGTATAAGCAGGTAATTTTAATCGTGAACGAGGGACTGAGCTAAAGCAAAGGATTCCCTTTAAATTTTGCTCAGATAGAAACGTTTGTTCTTTGATTGGCAAAATCCAATTTACTGATGCAACCAGGTAAATCAGCAGCTCTAAATTAAGTGCAAAAATATCTTTATTTCCGCTATTTAATAATGGAATTGAATGAAAAGGCTTAGCGAGGATTCCAATTTTACTAAGAGGTCATAATTTTGAGTATTTTAAGCCATAAATAGCAAAAAAGAGAGTAAATGAGTCTGCTAGGATTCAAAACTTATATTCTAAGTCAAAGCATCCATCTGGCGTCACATAGGTAATGTCACTCAATTTTGACACGTTGAAATGAGAGAAACGCACTTACTTAAACAGTGGGAAAAGTTGTATCATAGCAATGGAACCCATTATTGATAATGGTACAGAGGGTGTCTACAATGGGGTGATCGATGGAGTGACGAAAGGTCTCACCACAACGACGACGCTGGAACTGAGGGTGAGGTCACACTCGCAGTTTCAAACTGCGAGTTTCGTGTCCCGAGGGTTTGCCAATCCGAGACGGAATAGGACTAATACCATGCGAAGTGGATAGAAGTTTAAGTTTAAGTGCGGGTGTCGCTGTGATGATTGCGTGCAGCATGGAACAAAACATGAGAGGTTTACTTGCATCACCTGAAATGTGGTGGTTTCTACGTTTGATTGATTTGTGGACTTTATTTTGCAAAGCTATCATATTTGGAACAATTTTAACCTTAAGGCAAGGCGTGGCATTACATTTTCATTCATTCAAAATGTCCCCCTTTACCCCCATTCAACTCAGCTTATCTAAATACAGCTGATAATTTTTCAATGACATCCTCCGATGACCTGATTCTCCCCGTCGTAGCCTTACGAATAAGCATTATTTAGCAGCTATGTGGTAGTGGAAAGTCGTCCATGGCAGAAAAAAATATTTACTTGGGAGATACTATCAAACTGAGCGAAATTGTAGACCGTAGTGATGGCAGGTTGGCTTTTACGGGAAAGAAATACAAAAATACAATACAGTCAGTTTGTTTGTGTTTGAGTTAAATGTGCAGGCTTTCCAATCAATGCGAATGGATGTAAAAGGCACTTCTAGCATGGATATTTAAAATTTGGCGTGCAAAAGTCATATATTTCAATTTCAAGTGATTTCTACGCGTGTTGAGATCTCTGCCCACTCTTGGAGTGATGCACGCGAGAAGCTTTCATGTACTGCAAGACTTTGTGCACAGTGAACGCACCAAGCAGGCGCGTATTCCAAGTGTTTCGCATCATCTTGGCATTGCTTTAATTTGTTTGGAATTCATCATTCACCCCACTTTACACACTGTTACACTTTCAGGACCAACGCTTAAGTAAACTGAAGTGTCGGACGTCTCCAAAGTCGGATGCGAGGTTTCGGTCACGTGACCATGGAATCAGCCTTCAACCGAGCCCCGGGCGGACTGCATCGCACAGCTCAACGCATGCCCCATGTTTGCCCACTTATCAAAGCTTCTTATATGACACTTCTCCTCTTTGCATTTCAAGAGTTTGGCAAATGGAACTTCATTTCAAAAATAGTGGCTTGGAGACGCGTAAAGAAGGCGGGTAACCAAACTTGTTCGCTTTTTGTCAGCGGAAATAAGTTTGCTTTTTTGTGAATGAAAAGGTCTACTGCGTGGCTAGGATTGCCATAAAAGTTTATTAGTTTCGCGCATTCGAGTTTACTAAACTGTGCATGCGTCGTTGGTTATTTTTATGACTTAAAGAAACATCTGTATTGAGGAATGAAACAGCATAAATCGGCATCATGAGCCCCGTAAACAGCCAATATTAACTACTTCATGGAAAGTTGAGCACACGTGCAGTCACAGTTTAGCGCCGGCAGAGTGGATGAATCCGTGCTGAATGGTCCTTACCCTCCGAAGCGTCCGAGAATGCATTAAACACCGGCACCTGGATAAACAGGACCACAATAATTCATTAGGATTGTACTTTTGAAGACCAGTTTTCCAGTATGCCTGCAAAGCGACGCATTATTCAAAAATACTTGCCCTATAATATGCATAATTCTTCTGAGCTATTCGAGGACACATTTCCGAAGGGATATGTACAAATTTCCGGTCCCTTCTAAACGTCGAATATTTTGGCCCAAAGGCATAATTCTAAATGGATTTTAACCCCAAATAAGTCTATTGAACTGCAGGTTTCTGTGACCACTTAACTCGCACGTAAAACAAACAATGCACACATTTTATTATATGTGCGTCATTTATCAAAATTAGCCGTAAGGTTCAACTTCCTACAAGCACGTCGCAAAGTTGCTCTAAGCACTGCAGAAAATCATAATGACAACACGTTCCCGTGCCGCCAAACACCTCCGATCAATCTCAATGGCTCAGCACGGTCGGTAGGGAGGAAATTGGCATTATAGACAATAACAGCCTTAACCCAAGCCTGCTATCAACTTGAGTGTGCTAATAAAGACACCTAAATCCATCTCCATAGTACTATTGTCCTCCTGTAAAAGTTGAACGAGCGCTTTTTCTTATCTTTCAAAACATAGCCTTTTTAAGACTTTAGGGGATAAGCAAAAAATCAGAAAATTGGGTGGAGTTTTTGCTGCGCTTTTTTCTTCTGCCACCGGGGTTAATGGCTTTACGGTTCTTCGAATTTGCTTATGCACAGTTCGTCTGAGCTTGGGATAGAGTGGCATAGCGCAACCATCCGCGTACCACGATCCATCCCAAATTACTAATATGCTAATTCCAATGACGCGGAAAATATCACAAAATCTAACTCAACGTCCTTTGCTTTCCAGGGCTCAGAGCCTCTCCTAACGTAAAACTAAAAATTCCAAACCGCGTTATTGGTGAGTTAAAGACCCTTTTACTCGTAGAGTGGACAAAAACAAGATTACTTTTAGCGGATCTTAAACTGACCATAATTTATTCATTGAATACCATTTTTGTAGGCCGCTAAAAGCGACTCCTGTGAACGACCTTCATAAAACGTATCGGTCTATATTACCGCTTAAAACAAAGCCGTGCATGTAGATTATTCAATCTAACCTTCCCCTAAATTGACTATCGCGTTGAAGCTAGTTTCTTTCGCGAAGCCACGAAAACAAATAAGCCTTCTGTCAAATGCAAGAGATGCCGACATCCTACTTCCTTCTTATTAAAATTACTGAATGAATGAATGAATGAACGAACGAACTGCAAAGCGCCGGTCTTGCATTTGCATTAAATGTTAGTTGATGTAAGACCATTCCGCTGTCGTGGCTTTAAAATGGCTATTTGTGTAATTGTGTTGTTCTCGTTTGTATTTCCAACCCACAGAACTTCCGTCGAGGGCCTAGAAAGTAGCTTGATGCATTAGAAATTGGTACGCCCTTCAACTCTAAGTAAAACAGGATTCACTCTGACCGCAAACGACACCGACCATGCGCACCTCGTAATGAGGTCTGAGGCTAATAATGGCCACGACATGTGCTCAACGCTGCTAAAATTGCCCAAGATGATTATCATCACCAAGTTTTACTTTTAAATAGCGAAGTTGTAAACAGTATTTAAGATTTCTCCACAATCAATTAATTTTCTTCATTCTGATTGGTTCTGCACAAATTTTGACCTGTAAGTTATTAGAGCTCGACATATTGGGACAGTACTTTATAGCTGGACTGTCTCTTGGGCACTTTCCGTTATCGCATTGGTCCATTGAAATTCGACCTAAATTTTAAACCTGCCCATGGGTTTGAACGGTGCTTCATAAATTGGTCTTGAAAGGTAAAATGGTTAAGTATTTCAATAGTGAAAAGCCTCACCTCTGGTTCTATTAACAGCTCCTTTTATCGAACTCAGAACGGATCTCATCAAGACGAGGAAAATGGCCTTCGATCATAATTTGATTAGCATGGATTCTACTTTTCCATTCCTACCTTATTAATTTAAAGAACTTAACATTTCCAACTACAAAAACTTCAAAACATTTGTTGTTTGTCCCAGCACAGCTGCACAATGTAAATATTCAGTTACAAATTTGTAGTAATAAATGTGTTTACCGAATCGTGATCGAACATCGTAAAAAAGGCGCTCTAAAAACAGGAAAGTTTCAGGTTTTTGAAACAGTTTTTCCGCAGTTGATAAGCTAAGAGATGGATACTTGTGCAAAGAGCTTTGTTGCTGATGTTATCAGGGTAACTGAAATGAGGAGTTTGAGTAACAAGAGTCACGCGTTCATGCCTTCAGTTGCCTGGTGGAAAAGTAGCTGCCATTGAATAAGTTTAACATTAGTATTTCCTTCAAGCTACAACTGCATCCCATGCTCTCGGGTCGGCGCCTGAAATCAAGTTGACCATAAAAATTTATTATTATTTGTATTTCGAAAAAGTCAGAGCTACGTACTAAAATCCTCCATTTTCTTAAATAAGGTGATAACCACGATCAGCTTTATGATTTTAGTGCTAAACTTTTAAAGTGCTTGCGTTTGGAAAAGGCGCTCATTGCATACTGCAATGCTGACATTAATGCCAGGCTCCTAATCCAAACGTTTTAGAGATCAAAAGAAGCAATAAATCAAGGAAGTCGCTAAATTGGTGGCAGCTTGGTTGGCTCCACTGTACTGCAGCGGTGATTGTCATTTTGCTGGATGGTACAGGCGGTCATTTGCGGCAGCACAAAGCTATTGCGCTTCTTCCTTGACAGTGACAGTGTGATTTAAATAGGGAGAAATATGCTTTTTATTTCAATTTTTTTGCGCAATGGTTCATGCCGTGGTGTTGACGTAGACAGCGATACGTGTCAAGGGTGAAGTTCTCCTGCTCATAATACGGAGTGTAAAATAATCTCAAATATGTAACCGGACTAGAAGAGAATGTTATAAAGAGTATTAGCGACAAGTTTAAGTTTCAAACGAACCTTTGATGAGTCTTGGCTTAATTTCGCTCGACTTCACTCCTATGATTTCCACCTAATCCTTTAGGCCCCGATGATTAGAAAGGACATTCATTCACATTTTAAACATAAACTCAGGTACAATGAGCAAAAAGTGTTATTTTTGAGCTTAAAATTCGTTTGTGTTGCTTCCAATCTGAATAGAAGTACAGAAATCTAAAAAATGGTAAGCACCTGACTAAAATAATCCTCTGCGAAGGTTTTTCTTAAAACGACATGGCTGTCATCGAGGGAAAAGGAGAAACCTCTGGCATGGAGGGCCGTCCACAATCACTTGGTCAATGTTCGCTATGACCCGACCACTCACGTGGCTCCCAATCAATAGGACAACGTGGTTCTCCGAGCCGTGACCCGTTGCCTATTTAAAGGCGGTAGGGATGACGACGCCTTTTCCACACCTTTCCAAACGATGTCCATACCACTACTGATTCGTATCATCTGATGGGTCTTTTTGGACGGAGAATTAACGCGCGAGTTAGGGAACAGGTTAAACGCATTTTTTCCACCAACACGAGCAGTGAAACAGGTGATATGTCTCAAGCATCCGAACAATCGGGGAGTTTGCACAAAGCAATGGGTCAGGATATACCTCCAATTATAAAAGTGGATAAGAAAAATATTTCACCTGTTTTAGATGCCAGTGTCAGCAAACACGCATGTGCGTCTAAAAATTCAAGGCAAATTCTACCAAGGAAACGACAAACGTATTCTTTCGAAGGCGAACGTTCTGTTTTAAAATCTCGGGCGGATTCGCTGAGCAGACCTTCCGAGTTAGGCGACGTAAAATTTCAATCAAGACTACGCAGAATAAGACATCCTCCATTTTCAAGTTTTCCATACTGTAACGATGGAAAATATTTGTCATCTCCTTTAAATTCGTTCAACTGGCGAAGTAGAAGGAATAATGTTTGTAGGAGTTACTCTGAGTGTCATCAAGGAACTGAGCGCGACTGGAAGAAATTTAACAAGAACTGTAGTCTAGAACGTTCACGCAGGGATATTTGCCAATGGTCCGGGAACAAACCAGCAAGTAATTTAGATGAGAGACAAAAAATTAAGCCGAGGCATCCACATAGTAGGATAAAACATTATGAAGAGGAGACTTCACCAATAGGCACTGTACAGCAGGTGCCACACTTCACGTACAAACAGAGTCTCCCCAAAAAAGTGTTGCATATGAACGAACGGCAAATATTTTCTGCACAGAAACAACGAACAGACGTGAATGGGGTTAAACCATCGAGAGTTTGCGACTTCTACCGACTCCGACAACCTGCCCTCCAAATAGACCACGAAAACAATCGCTTGAAGAAGGTCGCAAATGAAAATTGGTGTATTAAGTCGGCATCAGTGGATACTTCAACAGGAAATTTTAAGACGAAAAACATAATGGCCAACCATAGAAGTGTAGTGAAAAATCGAACCAAATGCACGAAGTTAGGATTTGCGGCCTCTAGCAATGATCACTGGAATGGAATCAGTTTTCAACAAACTCAGAATTCTTCACAATACGAACTCGAACAAATTGCAGTGGTGTGCAGCAGCGGTTGTGGTAGGTTTCCACCTTAAATTGGCAAAGTACAAGCACGGGGCATGCTGATTGAGCTGTGCCCGCAATGGCTAAGAGCGTACTTGCTGCTTTGCAAAAAATAATGCTGAAGCTCATTTGTCATGTCTGCGCATTTATATCTTCGCGTTTTTGGCAGCAAAATGTTGAAGGGTGAAATTATTGGCATATACCCAGTTTAATCACATATTTATATTTATACGAAATACTAGAATTTCGCTTTAGTTGTGCTAAAATTTCCGAAGTGATTCCTAACAGATTTGCAAATCTAAAACAATTTTCATCTTATTTTCTTTCAAGTCACTCCAAATGCCGAAATTAGGTCTGATCGGCCACGTCCTTCTACCTCTGGTGAAAAATCCCCTCTTAACGCCTTAAATAAAGTCGATTCTTCCACCATTATGTTGAGGAATTGCCCTTCACTGGATGCCGACGGTAGCAAAGCATCTTTGAAGCCCTCCAATGACCATGATAATCGGACATCTAACTCCACCAAAGCCGTTTGCTCCAAAGGCACATGTGGAATTAGCTCGGATGATAAGGCATGCATATGCATGAAGGCGGGGCAATTGACGACGCTTCAGGCGGGCCCCGTGATCTACGAATGGCACACAACAGAAAAGAAAGCTCTTAACGGTAAGGTTGTCGTTGAGGTGGACCCAATGCCCGCCCTCGACGATTTCGTGCCAATGAATCCCATGAAAATAAGTACAGGAGGTCAGGGGACGGTAGCCTGGGTGCACTTACCGAACACATCGATGCAGTATGCGCTCAAATTCAAGGCCCGTGATGGCAGAAGTGAGAAAAATTGGCTGATAGAGCGCCGTGAAGCAAAAATACTTCAGAAGCTTAGGCACCATTTTATTGTCAAGTACGTGACTTGTTTTAATTCGATTTAAATGAATTAGCTGTGGTCACCCACCAATGACTATTGTTGCAATGCAAACTAAACAAAAAAAGCTTGCGTGCCCATTCCACATTCCAGGTTCCAACTATCACTCCTAGCATACTCTTTTTACGTATGTTGAATTACACAATGTAGATACACCAAAGAGGAATTGTGTTAAATAGAGGCAATTATTCATTTTCTATGGAGGTAGAGTATAAAGAAGGTGTCTGTTTAAAGCTAATGAAGTGCATGCGATTGTCATAACTAACCACCAAAGAGTCGTATGAGGGGCATTCTTAACCATCAGGCTTTTTCACTACCTTTGGTTGGGAAAGTTACGAGACACATTAACCGGCAGAAATGTGCTTAAAAGCAGAAGATCTAAGCTAATAGGAACTGTAGTAAAGATTTTGCATTTCGAGCTACTTGTTTTCGTATCAATATCATCGAAACATATCACGCACACTGTCTCGGTGCTAGAGGTTCGCAAAAGCGGCTGAGGTGGAGTTTCTTATTAGGCGCATTTGATGGAAATTTGCCAAAATTTATAAACCTTGCATTCGTAGCACTTATTAATTACCATGGACTATGAGCGTAGGAGACCTCTTATGGTAGAATTGCAAGTGAAAGGGATACATTTGTGAAAACCTGCTCAATGCGTGAAGGCGGAAGCGCGATGCAAATGATGCTTGGGAAGAAAATATCGCTTCTGGTGATTTTTTATTTTAGTTTAGTACATAAATTCTGAGGAAATCCGATAAAGGCGCAAATACGTACTGCTTGTCAAAAATGGAGAGTTTTCCACAGCTCACCCACTACGGAAGCTGTGTGGTGACTTGTCAGCGGCTTAAGGTGAGGACCAAAGGAAGGTAAAGCGTGCCTCCTTTCAGGTGGTTGCCATCAATTTGACACAGAAATCACATGCATTTTCACCAACTTTGTTTTTAAGGTGTTCACTCTAAACAATTAAAATGAATTGGCACTTATTTATCACAAGCGCGTTTTGTAAAAGCGTTTTCGATAAACAAGCACTTTTTCAGTGTTGGCGAGGTAGCAATCATAACATATGTTTTGCTTTGCAGTATCAATTCTGCTTTTAGGGCATGTGCCCACGTAAAGCCTCCCTAAATCTTTATTAACTTGTGCATAATTGCGTAAATCTACTTACCGTAGCAGCGTTCAGCATTTTTATGGGCGAATGTCTACTTCTTCTGGAGTTAAATTGACGGAAGGAGATCATGCAAGTGCTTCAGTGAGGCTACTTAACTTGGATGGGAATGGGTGGATTATGGCTCCAGAAAGCCACTAGCCAGAATTTATCCGTCCGATTTTATTCAACTCTTGCCACATTCTTTACTTCGCTGCAATGAAAGTTCGTTAGTATTTTTGCTTCCAAAGTACCGATTTTATTTAAGGAAACGGAAAAAATATCGCGCTACGCCAGTCGATTGTGTAGCTTCCAAAATGACTGCAAAATGTTGATAGTGTAGGCATATTCCTTGAATTTAGAAGATTTTCACGTGACTAGGACACCGAATACTAAGATGGGCAAATTGTTACGTATTATATTCACATCGTTACATAGAATTAGCAGCGCAAACACAAAAGAACTACAATAATGCATTGAAAAACGTGCAAAGAAGTGGCGAGTGGATATGAGCCTAATCTGATCCTTTATTTGGTGTCCCGAGGTCGCAGCACACTTTGGCACGCTCAGTAAATGAGTATTGCATAACCTTATGAAATGAACTCCAATGAGTAAGCTTTTGTGCAAAAAATGCATTCATTTTAATGATGAATGAAACCAATGTGCAATTCTTTGCATTTGCCTTTCAGCACATACCACATCTATGAAACAGACGCTGCTCTGTTTATGGCCTTTGAATACCTGAGTGGAGGCTGTCTGTGGAGTCACATCGCGCGGATAGGAACGCTGCCCGAGTGCTACGCAATCTACTACGCAGCCTGCATCCTAACTGCTTTGAGCTACCTCCATGCGCGGGGCATAGTTTACAGGTCAGTAGGCTCAACTTTTCAAACGCCAGAGCAAAACACTATCAGCCACTTTCGTAAGCGTGCCGAAGTCGAAATGAGGCGGCGTTGTTCCACTAACTTATTGAACCTGATGTCTAAACATTAACGACGACAGACTACCTCGACAGATTTTCATACAGTTCGAAAAAACGTTGTCACTTAAATGGGAAGCAGTAATTAGTCCCAAGATTTTGAGAAAGAAGTTATGATTGCCATTAGACTGTTAAAATTTCCATCGCTGAATTCGCCAAATAAGTAACCTCGAATAGCTGTAAATCTGCTTGCCAAATGCTTGTGGTAGGTTAATTGAACGGTTGTGTGTTCTATCAATCTAGATTAAAAAGTGGCAATAAGTATGCTGAATTGCTGGTTGCACGTGGACTTACACCTTTTTAAATTTATTGACGCTATGCCTTTGCTTGTAGGGATAGCAATAATCTGGTCCAGAGATTATTTTAAATTATATATTCAAGGTAGAAGCAAAACTGTGAAGTCACTTTTGAATGTCACAGTAATTTAAATGCGTGAGACATTCTTGAATAAATAGCACCGAATCTTAAATGAGTAGAAAATGCACTAGCCGCATCTAATGCCTTGTCTTTTTGCAACTGAAGTGGCCGAACGACTCAGAGGGCTATTTGTTTCTAGGGACATGAAAGCTGAAAACGTTGTGCTCGACTACCGTAACCGCCCGAAACTCATTGATTTTGGAATGGCTAAGTACTTTCCGTCAGTGAGAAAACAAATGCAACTGGACGGGGACAGTGGAAAGAAGCTTTGTGCTGAACAACCTGCCGGAAAGGAGGTAGTTCGCGAGCCGCAATGCAACTGGGCCTCACCTGACCTAGACGCGGATATCGAAACTGATGACCCACCAACCAGATATTACTATGCTGCTTACCTGGCGCCTGAAATTTACAGCCAACCAGCTGAGGCTAACCATTACGTTGATTCATGGGGTCTGGGGTACATAATCCTGGAAATGATTCTTGGTTACGGAATGTGAGTTGTGGTAGTTAATCCTCCAATATTCTAGTAATTGATGGTAAAACAATATTGCCCATAGACACTAATACTGATAAATTTGCTGCGAAACCAATGTGCTTCAGCATGACTCATGGCGACAGAATAAAGCTGATACTACACTTTCCTTTTAACTGTTGCCATTCGCATGATGATTTGCAGTGTTATTGAGGATGACTTCATTTACCGCGTTCCTCTTCTTCCCGCTTTTTAAACCTTCGCTGACAGTTGATAATGCCAGACACGAAATTAAATTCTAATCTGTTAAAAATAGAAGTTTTGAGTGCCGATAAGTGCGGCACTCTGCAAGTCTATGAATTTGCCCATTCTGCCCGAAGGACTGGCAAGTTGTGGCGAAGAATGCACTTGCCTACGGAGATATAAAATAAAATTGCCAAAAGAGCGATGCCAAGCATAGCACAAATGTGAGCATGATAAAAAACAATCTCTTTAGCATAGCCAGCACACTTTATCACGTTTTCAAAAGTAATTTATCCTCGGCATGGATGCATTGTAAAATGAAGCCCAGCAACTGGACAGCGATGCTGAGCCTGATCAGCATATACCTGTGAAGGAATGCACGGCTTGCATAAGCACTTTCAAACTTTTAAGATGCCCTTAAAATGCCCACGAGCGCTCCACTTTAAGGATTAAACCTAACTATAATTGCATTTTTTCCTAATTAAAATGAATTCTTATTGAGGTGTATATTTTAAAATTGTGAAGTAAATCTTAATTCACGAAAAAGACCACATTTGTGTTAGTGTTTTTGCTGCTTTAAACTGGAGTATGCTTAATTTAACATTTTGTGTTGTTTAGATTCTTGCCCATTCCTTGGGCGAATATAAAAGACCAACATTTGTCGCCAGATTGGCAGCTCCATTTGCCCATTGATGTAACTGAGAAGCTTACATCAGAATGTCGCAATATTGTTTATAAAATGTTGGTGAGACAACCGCAGAAACGATTAAGCCTTAAAAGTGCCATGCGACATGCCTTCTTCTCTAGCGTGCCTTGGCCTAGTTTGTCAACTTTGACAGGCCCTGACCTCTCAAAGTTTCGCAACTCTGAAGAGTTCTTTCGACAACGATTTGCACTCAATAATTTGGAGGCGCATTTTGGTCGAAAATCTAAATACTGCGCTTCGAGGAAGTGCTGCAACCCCAATGTCAATACCGTAAATCATTTTAAATCTAGGAGACAAAGTGGGAAGGATAATGAAGATTCAATTTCACAGAGAAACAGAAATAAAAAGCCAATTAAGCATATGGGCATGTGTCCAAAATCCTCTGCTCCCAACAACCATGGTTTGGGTTACACAAACCAGAAAAATGGCAATCATCAGGATATTCACGTAAGATTTCGAGGTGAGGTCATGAATGGTTCGAAGGCATTTGGTCTCCTAAAGAAGAAGCAAGGGAAAAAACAGCAGTCAATATGATGCTTTTTATTTATTCACTGCATGTCCCTTTGATTGCGCGTATAGTCATTCCTTTTACATGTGCATGTCCGGCAACAAGAAGGCAGAAAGCCAATGTCCTTCAAAGTCGTAAAACGTGCATCTAATAACTCTACCCTCTGTTCCACCTCTGCTACCCACTAAAAGTTTAAATTATGTTCTTCCATCCATTGTGCGTTGTTTTTGTCTAGGAACATAAATTTGTTCATACAAAATGGCTGACGCATTGTACCTTCCAGTCTATGTTTGATAGTCCATAAGTAGACTAGATTGAGTGGTGCAACGCATCATTAGGTACGTATACTAAATGGGTCGATGTGATGCTTGTAATGTTAAGGCAAAAACAGATGTGCCTAAGACACGAAAAGCTTATCAATTTGGCATTTTCTAATTAGGACTCTTCAACCTCGATTGCGTGACCAGTCAAATTTACCGAAGTTTACGCTTGAGGGGTTGCAGAGGTGTTTTGCAGTCTTCGATACGATTGAAGGCAAATTTTGCAAATTGCGACTAATAGCGGGATTTTTACTTCGTTGAACATTGGTTTTAAAGCCACAGACTCGTCTTTACTTAGGAAATTAGTGCACTTTAGAGCATTTTTCCTGCCAATACTTGATTCTAACATAAATGTCAGCGTTCAAATTCGCAACAGTTCATTGCACCACTCTATCAGACATATATTTACCGTTGAATGTATGGTGCATGATAACAGGCATAATTTGGAATGCAGAGAGCATGACTGCCACTTTTTTGTTTTAGGTAGGATAGGTGCTTTCAAAAGCAGTTTTAGAGTATGGCAGGGAGTCAGTCGCTAAGGCGTTAAAAAGCTCTATACTCTGCTTTGACTCCTTAGCAAAGTGGAAGATCTGGCTATTTTTGCTAAATGAGCACTGATAACACCTTAAAATGTTGGAAATATCGATGTCTGGCAATACCGGGATTTGCACAATGGTGAACAGCTCCAACGACCAAACAGGCCAGTGTTAATGCGGTGGTCGACTTTCTCCAGGGAATGCGCTAGGCGCATATTCATGTCGGACGAAATGAATATTTAAAGAAGGGGAGAGCGAAGATTTTCACCGCGTTAATCGATAAATCAATAGAGTGAACGCTGCAATGCCGTGGCTGAGACGGCAGATGCAGTCTCCCGTGGTACATCAGGTGTCTTCAATTTTTAATGCGTTAGTGGGCTTCACATAATGCAACAGCAAACATTAGCTTTTGCAAATGAATGCAGTCTAGAAAAAGTCAACGAGAACTCATTTGCAAGTTATGTCAGGTTTATACCACAACAGTGAGCATTGTATGTTCCCACTGATCAAAATAGCAAGTGGATAAATGGGTATCTCGACGGTATTTCCATGAAACGCTGTAACCTAATCTTAATATTCTTACAAAAGTATGCATTTGATGCTTCTTCAAATGTTGACATGATGTTCAGGGCATAAAATGCACTTCCCTGCAATAGAGCGTCCTTTTTAAACAAATATTCTGGAACATAGCTAAGAAACATCCTAATACTCCGAGTAAGTCCTATTCTAGGTATAAGACGCTCCAGTACTTTTTAATCCATTTGCTCCTCACCACGTTTTTGCTATTATTTAACTCCCCTCAGTGGGTTTCCTACACTCACGGTGCTTTATCAAAGTATGAATGCGAAAATTGGCTGTAATATTCTCTTACTATACTACCTCAAAGAATGTCCCACATGTAGGTGGAACGCTAGGCACGCTCACCCTTCTCTTGGTACACTGCTTCCTCTTAGGAAAGTACGAAACCACTGAGACATTTTTGTAGCCTCGTCACGTTCGTGACTGTTATTGTTGCAGACGAATGGTGGTAAAGATGAGGTTGTCGCATAATTAAAATATGAGAGTTACAAAAACCACCTTGAATGTACCATAACCTCAGTTGCAGTCTTAGAGCATTTTTCTAGGATAACTTAAACTCTTAGTTAACCACAGTAAAGCAAAAGAACACTGCCTTTTAGATAATGAGATTGCGAAGAGTGGTTGTTTATTTTCTCACTTTACATACTTACCGCCTCAAATTGGTGAAAATATTTTGCAACTATATTAAGTCCTGCATTCAAAAATAGCTTCTACCAAGGCCAGAGTTAGTGCATTGGCTATTCTATGGATGCATGCCGTAAAAACTAGGAACTATGTATCTCTCTTTTTTCAGTGGTTTAGGTTGATTTATCACTGTTTGTCTGGAATAATTAAAGTATTTTGGAGTGCATCCAGCAAAGCGGACAATATCTTACCAGGAATACTCTGAGCACGCAGGATCGTCCACGATTTTTCCATCTTAGTTTAGTGCCCTTTCCAACCCTAGCTTTCTACACTTCCGATTACTATCTTGGTAAAAGAAAATTCGGTTTGAAGGACTCAAAAATGAGGCAATTTTTGTTAAAAACTTAAAAAAATAGGGAACCCGCATTTTGATTGGGTGACGACACATAATTTCCCCATAGGTTGCTGTGAATTCCCTGAATGAACCAATCAGATGAATAGGTGGCTGAATTCAACTTTCCTTTGTAGTGCCATTTCTGTAGCGGCGGGATGATTTTAACTCTGCAGACAACAAATTCGAGTCCTTCTTCTCCAGAACTAGATAGACTGCTTAGCTCTGAGGCCATCAAAAGCCTTCAATCTGGGGGCGATGAAGTGCTGGTCACCGGTTATCACATTATCCGACACTTTGTCACACCAGCCATTTGCCTGCTTAGCATGGGAGCACTAATTTTCACGCTTGTTTTCCTGCATCGCAAAAAATTGGTCCGCATAACTGCCTTGATCTACCTAAAGTTGATGGGACTCATCGATCTGCTGAGCTTGGTGGTGCTCTTCATCTCATCCCTGGATTACTTTATGCCATCAAGTCATGTCAACGCATACTACACCTCGGCATTTGTGCGTAGTCTGTATGGGTGCCTGCTGGGACTGTTGCTCACCTCAAACTGGCTCATGACAGCACAGGCTATCGAGAGAACCATTGCCATCAGTCGACCGTTTAAGGCAAAGCAGATTCGTGAAAAACACAGACGCATCGTCGTCTCGGTCATTTGTGTAGCGTCAGTGGTGTTGACGATTCCGACACTTGTTTTGGATATCATGGAGTTGACTAGATATCGGCAATGCTGGAGCGATGATGAGCCCTGTATGAATGAATTTGAATACGCCCCCGATTTTGGCAAACGAGTAGGTGCTTATCTAGCAAAATTTCATTTAAAAATGATTGCAAACTGTTCTAGTTAAAGGCGAGGATTTGAATATTTTTCTTTAATGATAATTGAATAGAATCTCACCAACTTAGAAGCAGCTTTAACGACCTAAAGTATAAATTGGTACTGCAATGAAGAATGCATTAATGACAAAATTTTAGCAAATTTTTCGTAAAAAGAAAAAAAGGTGCCAAATTCCCTTTGGGTTGCTAGGTCTATTTGACGTATAGCTATGTAGGAATTTACAAAACCCCTTTACCATTCCTAGATCATTTCAAATTTGTTCTTACAAAAGGTCAAGAAGGAAGGTGGTTAAGAGCACTTTGAAAGAGCCCACAAAATTTTTTTGACAGGTATCTGCACGCCATGTGGGATTGCGCTATTTATTTGAAGAAAGCACGATTTGCGTCTACCACTTGTTTTATTCTCTGCGCAGACGTTCACCAGCATATGCACTGCCAGCAAAATTGCCCATTACACTATTCCTCGCCCTTGAGAGTACAGTCAAACCTGTTTCATCGCAGCCCTCCACTTTCGTCAGTATTGCTTTTATCATGCATGAGCGTCCAAAGGTCCGCAGTTCTCCCGTTTTTCACGCTAATTCAAAAAAATTGTCGGGAGGCTCATACAAATAAAATCACAATTTCATATTTTGCTTAAGGTCTATTAAATGAACCTTCCTGTAGGGAAGATGCAATCAGAACAATCAAACGGTCAATCAGCTTCTTTGCAGTTTCGAAGGGTGTTGCGATGTTGGAGCCTCACTTTGATTAACCCTTTTCGCCAATTTGTTTGCCCTTTGACTAATTGAGAGCTCTACCAAACAGGATAATTGCATAGGCAGTTAAACGTTAGATTTACTCTAAATTACTGTATACTACAGAAAACCCGAAATGGGCACGACACCGTCCGTATCGTCTTGGGAGGATAATGAAAGCTATCCCACAAGAGCTTAGCAGTCCCAGGTATTTAATTGCCTTTGATATGCCCTAGCAGAGCTACTATCACAGGAGATGTGGATTATTATGAATAATTTCTATAAAACGTGTAAACATTAGCATCGATATACCTGGTTTATTGCGCCTAAAAAAGTTCACTAATTTGCTCAAAATCGTTCATTGCCGTTGTTGTCAGCCATTCATCACAGCACCACCCCGTGTCGGTGCCACGAGATGACCAGACTGTCCTCGTCTTGCGGGAGCATAAGAACACGTGGGCGGTTCAAAGCAGCGCGCAAGTCGAACGCAGGTCTATTTAAAGCGTGCCGAGATTAACACCAGGTTGGACACTCCCTTACGCGTGGAATGCGTTTCAACTGGTTGGCGTTTTTGCAAACTGTCACTAAAATACATTAGCGCTGACACTTTCCAAACTTACGTTTAAGCGTTAGTGTAAAGGTAGTTACTGGCTTTCATAGCTGCAATGTTTGATGGCTAAAACTACTTCACTCTATTTTGGAATTTGGTGTAAAGAAAAGCCATTGGAAAATGAAATATAAAGATACGCGTTTACAATGCACATGTTTTAGGCAAAATAATTAAAAGCTGTCCCCAATAGGTGAAATTTAGTGGCTCAAAATAATATGCATTTACGGTAATGCGCGCATATCCAGTGGGATCAAATCACTTTGGTGCCGCTAATCTTTTGGCTGCTACTAGTTAAAAAATGGCTGTATTAAGCCGACCGGCGCTTCGATTTGGCACTCAACCCACCTCCTCACGGCGTGTGTTCCAACTGAGTTAAAAGCAGCAACATGATGGATGTTCCCGAGCAAAAATTTCCTTACGCAACTAAGCAATGTTTATTAAAACGACTTGCAATGAGAAATATCCCATTTGATTTGCATTTTCGCCCATGATATTATGCACCAAATTTTTTTTGGCGAAGTTCAAAAACCAGCTTGACGAACCCGGGCCCTTAGCTGTTTCTTTTACCATGAGGAGTGTTGTTTTTATTTTTATTAATGAGCAAACCAGCAACAGTTTATCCTGTGTTGAAGGCTAATTTTCAAGCGATTTTACATCTGATATCCGAAAATAAATAAGCTTTGCTGAAATACTGCTTATGGATAATGGAAAAAATTTTTTGTTGATCGGTTATGCTTGTCAGAAAGTGCAAACACGCTATGCAAAGGCACATTATTTAACTGACGTCTGTGATAGTACGCGTCAAATATAATTTTTAACAATCCATTTCTGATTAACTTGCGATCTTATTAGTTTTATGCTGCTCTCTTTCTTCTGCCTCAACAATCACTCGGGGTAAAATAACAACAATACCTAAATTCTCGATGCATCTATATGCCTCTCACAACGTTTTGGATTTCTGGTAAATAAGATCTTGGCGTGAATAACGTCCATGTTTAAACGTTTATCTGCTTTGTGATCTATAATGCCACTGCTAGCCTTTGTAGGTATTACAAAGTGACATGAAATTGCTTCCAGAAGTGGCCTCCAACTGTATTTTTCCAGCATCACGTTTAATAACAATTTCACTCGAGTAATGCATTCGAATGAATACACAGCTGGATTGGAGTGATTCGCCCCGTTATGTTGTGCAAACTGCAAAGACGCCTTCGAACGCATCATGCGTGCACGTGCTAGGCGATGCTGGAGCCCGGCTGAGGGCAGGGTAGAATCAAGTAGCCCAGCGAAGTTAGCTATATGAGTCCTCCTTTGGCTACCGCAACGATTTCCAACTCATGTGCCAACCGATTTGCACAACTGTTAGGGAAAATTCATCTATTCCACCTGTTTAATCCGCCACATGCATAACCACAATTTGATCATCTGCCTAAACAATGCGAGTTTATTAATCTTTGGAGTAGTTATTATTTCAAGAATGGGAATCTCATCGCCTTTATTATATTATGCCTATTTAACTGTTTAGTTTAAAATTCCAACGGTTGCTTTTATCAAATGCCAACGTTCGCTTAAAATGGGCTTAACAATTATCGCTTCCTCCCCGGGCTTCAGTCCCTTGGAATGAGTGGACGATTTGGAAGAGGACATGCTTTATGGGGTACCGATATAACGGGGTAAGTGTGTATGGGCTAACTCCCTTTTGGGATGGAAGGAGGCCGACTCAACTGGGAATTTGCACTTTCTGACCACCTCTCGCCCTAAAGGTACATTTGAACAAGCATTTGTTTCGTGTGCACTTCACTTCATCCAAACCTCTCTGAGGTTAAACCTGGCCAACAAGCAACCTTGTCAATTTCATCTTCAAAGGTCTATCGAGCCTATGAAATGTGAACATTTGGACAAAAATAGCATTTTACTCAAGTAAAGGCTCGAATTCATTGGGCATTACAAGGCTGCAATAGAGCAGTGCATGCATTTTTGTGATATTTTGCATCAGCTTGCTACTTACTTCTGCTCACTGTGGCTAAGACCAAGAATTGATGCAGTGGTCGATTCACTGCTAAATACTGCCCAGTTTGAGCAACTGCTATTGAGCCATTCGCAGCTAATGGAAAAAGCCGGCCATAATCACACACGCAGTCTAGGTGAACCCGTCCGTTGAGGGCATAGGAGAGCAAACCGGCAAGCTGGCCCATCACAATCATCGTATTTAAATATATTAAGCCGAAGCAGATGAAACATCGGAGCAAGTGCATACATCGCACCTAGCGCAATTACAGTCGCTATCATGAAAGTGTTAATTGCTCGGTAATCTTATCTGCAATGATTGTTGCACTGATATGCAAACGGTCAATCCCATAGTTATAGCCACGGCTTACAGTTAGCTGGCATTCAACGGCTTCCAGATATTGAAACGTTGAGGATGGTGAAGCCATTCTGCACCTCGCTGCTGTGCAGTAGTGATAGTAGGAACGCTACAATCAGGCATTGACAAATTCTACGCTACTTCCATCAAAGAGTTTGTGGAGGATTAAAGTTATCTTTAAAACGAGAAAACGCATAAGAGACGGCGACTCATCAAAGGCACTGACAGAGTAACCGAGTTTAAACTTTTAACGCAGGATTTATGGTCAAAATTAATGCGCAGCGAGAAGGCTCAGTTTAAGTGCATGCAAACAATCCTACTTTTATGGCTAAGGAAACGCATCTTTTTTATTTGAATATCTTGATTATAGTTGCAAAAGTCACAGTTTGGCCATCCTTTATCCATTTTTTTCCGCTGATACCGGACACGAGTGCTAATGGAAAAAATCTAAATCACCCTATTGACTTTTCCACTGTTCTCATATATTAGTTCTGGCTCCGATAACAGTAGAAGGTGAAAATCCACGCATACAATTATACCTTTGTCAAAAGTCCTCTACGTATAACTTTTCTTCCAAAAAACTGGCTCCACGCTCATACGGATGGACATTTGAGTTTGAGGAGTCTATGCTCGCCATTATACGCCAACTGAAGTACAAAAGATGCGATTTTAACCGAGTAGTCATACTTTCCTCACCTTTTACTTCAAACCAATGCTTTGAACTCGTTTAGAGTTGTAAACAAAGAATTGGAACTCGGTTGAATTTTGGGTGATATTAGCAGCGTAGCCACTTTCCGCACTTCCAAACTCAGATCTAGATTTTATGTGTTTTGGTTTAAGATGGGTTGCTTTCGAAAGAGAAACACGTTTTCTCTCTTTTAAAATCCAATGTATTCTTTGGCACAATGGCTGCCAGGGTGGATTTTAAACTTCTTTTGATGAAACAAAATAAATCCGATGATGAAATACAATTCGATACATTATTTAAAAAGTCACGTGTTAATAAATGGGAATACTATGAGTGTCAAAGAATGTGCTTTTGTCTACTTCGCATAGAACGGAGAATTCGTATCAGCAAAATTGTTTGTCCCTGTTCGTCCTAATGACCAAACAGAGGACCCTGAACATATGGAAATGGGATTTTTGGTTGAGTCAACATAAAAAACAAAGCTTAGAAATGGGCATGATTCGCAGGGCATTTTCATTGCTTTTATGGCGGTGTTTGTGAAAACATTAGCCCTCGATGTATTTTTTACTTGGTATACAACGATTGACCGGAAAATCGCATGTCAAGTGCCCATGTACGCTCTCCGCCTATTTATTCCAGCCGTGTGAAGTAGCAAGGACTCAACCGGTAGCTTTCTGTACACCAGCGCAAGAGATGAGGTGCACGGAAATCCAACTTACCGCAAATTTATTCTGAACTTCTATTTGATTGGGAAGATTACTTTACGTCGAAATCATGGCGAAACTGCATTTTTTCACTGTTTGCATTCTTTCAACCGAATCGAATTTTAAATTTTAGAAAAACCTATCGAAGGACGCACATTCCAATTTCTACCATCGACATCTTCAAATGATTCAAAATCAAACGCGAGCTCTTAACGCAAGTACAAGTTTAAAGGTTACTACTTTTGTGGAGGATAGATGGTCAGAATTACTGAAGCAATTTCAGATTGTGCAGGCGTGGCTGGTTCATTTTTTTATCTTCTTCGTTTTGCCATTTGTGTTTCTATGCCTGGCGAGTTTCTGTCTCCTCTCGGCTGTCCGAATGTCCGGCCGTTTCGTAAGACAGCATTGCATTCGCGGCGGCGTTGAATTCCGCAATACACTACGAGAGGAAGCCCGTATGACGGTCCTCATCCTCTGTCTAATCGGAGCCTTCTTCATCTGCCAAAGTCCTTTTGTTGCCTACTCTGCTTGCCACAAAGTAGGAATACTTTCCAAACCAAGTCGTGGTCACAGTCTTCTTCGGGCCGCTATCACTCTTGCCCTTGCTTTGAAGAGCGATTGCACATTTGTTTTTCACTGTTGGTTAAATCAGCGATTCGCGCTTGCTCTTCGACGCATGCTGTGTTCATTCTCTGTAAACGCAGCTTCCGGCCGCTGCTATGGAAGCAAATCTTGCTCCCAGGATGATTCTCAAAACCACTACAGCTCTCATCAAGCTCAAACTCGCTCACTTATCAAACATCACGTAATTCAGCAAGCTAGTCGCACAGAAGAAAAGCAGATTAAAATATTGCTAAAAGAAATGGATTGTAATCGAAAAGTTGTGGGCCATTCAAATCAAAATTTTAATAGGGGGAAAGAATTGATGCGCAAGGAATCAGGACTGCCATTCGCAAAGCCTTCTGAATTGGTTCCAATGGGTCTCAAAAAGGGAGAGGAGGAAGGTGAAAAGATTTCGGCGGAGGATACTATGCAAAGTAAAGTAGCTGAGAAGCCACTTTTGCAAAAGGTCTCTACAGATAATAAGCTCCAAGCAAATAATAATAATCCCGGAATCACCTTAACGCTCCGGACCCACGGTAGTAAGAGTCCAACGATGGCTGCACCAAGACAGTGCGGTAGAAAACAATTTCATTTCGTCTCCGAAAATGACTTATACACTTCCTGTACAACAGCAGTTTGTTCTTGTGATTCCTCATGTCAAGCTACATCATTCTGCTCCTCTTTGGACTGCACGGTCGAAACAAGTGCCCAGTGCAGGTACTCTATAAAGAAGTCTTATTCTCTACCACCTTTGAACTCAATGAATGGTCCCTTTTACCATCCTTTTTCCATCACGTATGATGACATTTGAATGCAACACATACCATTCCCCACTCGCTCATATGAAGGTCTATCTGCGAATTCAAATAAACACTTTTGTACTTTGCGAATTCGTGTTACAAACTCGCTAGCAAAAAACTCCAATCTTAAGGTAGATTTGGCTGCGTACTAAAATTCTGCATTAAAGGGTGAGAAATTGTTTTTTTGGGGTGGAGGAGAGCGGTGTTAGTGCCGCATACCTCATATCATATAGACCTTAAGCTTGCACTGAAACGGGAATTGTCTTGCAAATGGTGGTTTGATGAATCCCTTTCTGACAGAAATGATTCTATGAATAATTACAAATGGTTAATATTAATATAGTTTTTGACGGAGACTAAACGCAGGTCTGTGCCCTGTGGGCGCAGTCAAGGCAGAAATTTTACTCGCAGCAAAAATTCACAAAACTCTGCTGATACCGCGAGTTACAGGGGTTTGTTTTGCTTGTTAAATGAATACCTAACTCCTCCTCGTAATGTCAGCGTCAATTCGATGGCAGATGTTTTTATTTATTCTTTTCAACAAAGTACGGTAGAACGTCTGCTAAGACTCCAGAAATATCTTAGCGAGTTTAAATATATAAAGAAACACTAAAACAATCAGGGAGATAGAATTATACCCTACTTGTGTTCCAAGATAATTATGAGAACTGCTAGTTGTTTTGCAAATCCCAGAGGTGACCGACAATTCGTAATTTAAAAATGAAGTTATGAGACTTTTTTGAAGCGTTGTTATTCTTTGCTTTATACACGCATACAAAATTAATTTTGATCTGCTAAGACTACCTTGTCTCATTAAGCCTAAGGACTTCATCACCCGCAAAGCTACTGATTACAGATGGCTATGCTTTTGAATGAACTTTCATTTTGACGTGTTTTGCTCTCTTCAAGAGCATAATACACTTATGAGGTTCAGTCCGAACGTGCCTCCACGCACGTCCGATTCAAGCAGTCACGATGGCTAACAGAAAATTTACCATAATTTTTATGGAAACATTTAACGGCTTATGATGAATGCCTTGAATGGAGTGGATACCGCTCCAGTAGTGCCTAGAGCGGCATAGTTGGCGTTCATATTTTATCGTGAGGCCCACCTCATAATGCTTGAAACTATGTTTGAACACAATTGGTCAATTATAATGGGCCTTCAAATATGCGAGACCGTGCGTTCTGATAAAGTACGAGGGTAATGTATAGTCTAGCCTCGCAGCTTATTTGATACTTGTGGGACAAAGTGATGCGGATTAGGATGAAGGCTCAGGAGCATTGCTAAATTTGTTTCGTTCAGTCTTCATAATTTCAGACAAATGGGTTTTGTTGAAAACACAAACTTTTTCTTCGGATGTCAACTATACCAGACAAATTAATCAAAATAGTGATGTGGAGCCCCTTGATTCGACGTTTAAATATAAACGGCGATGCAAGTAGGCGAATCTTGTTGTTTACTCAGCCAGAATGCTTTTACTGGAAAGTGATCAAGAGATCGAAGCAAATAGCTTCTGCAATTTTACACTACTAAGAAATTATATTTGGCGGCCTTTGGTAGTCACAACATGAAGGCCTGACTGTGCTTTGGGAAGGTGTGTCTGCTTCAGGTTACCTAATAATACGCTAAACAGATTGTGAGGCATCATGGAAGCAACCAGTACGGTTTAGTAGACCTAGGTGGAAAGTATTGCCTGACCCGGCGTGGCCTTCATTAAATCTTAGCTGCTTTGATGGGGCCAGCAATAAAATTGTACACTTTATCGGTTTTGTGGCGCTAATGCGATCATTTTCATGATATAAACTAATGGGCATATTGTAGTCTCACAATAATTATAATGACAGTTCGCCTACTGCTTCGAAGTGTTTATGGCATAATTTTGCGTAGAATAGTGCAAAACAGTGCGTAGTAGTTCTAGACAAAGTTAGTCTCCTTGCGACCTATTTGACTGAGTCAATGTTTCCAATGCCGAGGTAAATTTGGCAGAGCCCAAAACCCCACCGTAAAGAAAAGCAGGTAATTTCGACTGAAGCAGTCCAGCTATTCAGATTTTGCACGTCACAAAGACATTTTTGTTCCTGGTGACCTGCGTCGTTACCTGTCAAATCTTCTAACCTTTGCTTCCATTATTGCTGGCTGTTAAGTTGAGGTACTGTTTAGTCCTACAGACTATGCCGTGCACTAGCTTCAGGTTTCAACTGTGCATTCAGTCACTTCACCTCAGTTAGTTACTCCACTCTTTTTGTCGCAAGATGCCCGACAAGCTTATATCCATCATTACATTTGCAACTGCATACATAGGTTGTTTTGTAACCTACTGCCAGCACGTTACAGGTATTTCCTGTATGCTTTATTCTGCTGACACAATGAAGTTGTGATGGAAAGAAAACCGTTGTAATGTTAATCAAATGATGATAAAGTACTATGTAAACTTTTTTGTACTCAATGATTGTCAGCCCCAACTCTGTTATGCTGAAACCGGAGTAATGCCCACCCATTCAGCACTTTACGTTCGTTTAGCACGTCTAACCGAAAACCGCAGCACTCAGCAGAAAGGACCTGTGCGACGAACTCGAGAGCATAACCACTGGAACTTTTACCTAAACTCATGGCCCTTGTCGAGTAATTCAGGGTCACTTGTTACCTCCAGTCAGCTTGCTTTCATCTGGGATCGACCATCGAGCTGCACTTAGCTATAGTACATCGCTTCATATACTACCAAGCCACAGTCAGCCTACACAACTTCACTTTGATCACCACGATGGGTTGCAACTTTTGCCTTTTACAACAGCATTCTCCCATGGACTGCCTAGTGTTGAACGCGACTTGCCTAAAATGATCCCTACACTTTAACCACCTTTTAAGCTATCTAGACAATGCACCAGAGTTGGATTAATCTCGTTTAATTATCTGTAATTAGGTGATCTGAGTTATTAAGTTAAAGCAGGTACGTCTACTCGATTCTGAGATTGCTCCATTGCCAAAGTATCGCTTTACCCTGGAACATAACGCTCACCCCACTCAGTTGATACCCATTTTCAAATCGTTAATCTGGCAATGCCAGTAGTAGGTACTGTTTACTCATCTCATACCATCAACAGCTGAATGTCATAGTATATCTGCAGAGATAAGTGCACCCACGTTGATCTTTCAATCCTAATAAGGGTTTGAAACGGAAGACGAGGAGAAATCGCAGATAGTACGAACTGGAGCAGAGGAAACATGATTACTTTGTTAGTCACACCCTTCTTTCTTTCGCGTATATCCTAGAGATAGTGAGCAAACGCGATTGCAGGAACGTGAGTCGCGCTCTGAACTAATGACAATAAAGAACACAAAGGACAACAAATAAACGAATAACGCAAATACAATGATGGTATTAACGAAAGGCCACAGCTAAAAATAAAGGTCCGTCAAATCACTAAGCGTTCGGTTCTGTTTAGGTTGTCTTCAACTTCTTGAGCAATGGTATGTCAGCGCTCCTCTCGCGTTCCCTCTCAGCATCGCGTTGGCCGAACTCGCTTAATCGCGTATGGTCGACCGGATACAGCCTATAACGAGAAGCAGCGTCTAAGGTCAGCCAATTTTCTGAGTCAAGTTTATTCAAGAACACGAATTAAAAGTTTGCATAAAAACCAATTATGCTTTGGCCCGCATTCTTGATGCTCAATAACGCATAAGATGGTGCAAGAAAGATGAATGATTTCGATACAATTCCAAAGTTAAATCTGCTTTCAACTAGAGGAAATGCAAGCTGTACAACTTTAAAATATGGTAGTTTTTAGTTGTCGCGGGATTCAGGTTTACAGTCAGCTACCCATTCCATGATTTTCATACATACTGTTCAGATTAAACCAGGCTCAGGGGTTAAGTTAGCTTTGTATCAGCTAAAATCACCACACTTCACAGCGTGGAAAATTAAAACCAACGGCACGGCTATACATGGACGGGCAAACCTCTGTTTGGAACCAAAAATTTAATCTCATTAACCCACACAACTTGACTGAGCTAGCAGACAAGCTTCTGTGGTTTTTTTATGCAGAGAGAGCTCCTTAGAATATTATATTGACACCGCAGAGAATGGAGTTGCCGAAGCAATGCGACTTCATTGTTGCTATTTTTACCAGAATACAAACTCTTCCAGCTACCTAAAAAACTACACTCTATTCACATATCCTCACTAGGAAATCTAAGTTATACAAACCGCTTCTCTAAACCAATTGGTGTTACTAAAAATTCCTTGAGTCGTTGTCCTATTGTATCTTTCATATCAATGATTGACAGATAGAATCAAATAAAATTTTTATTAGCGTATCTCCTCAGACCATAACAATAGCAGAGGAATAATGGCTAATGAATTCACTTAACTAATAGTTTTTGACCTCCAATATATATACATCGGAAGGCATGCCCGTCAACCGAGCCATAATTTGGCAGGCATTGAGTTCCATTCGATAAGGGATTATGTATGCTTAAACATCGTATTTAGGATTAATTGGCTTTAATCCCGTGAAATTGCCTTCATTCAGTTTTGCATGAAAAGAGCCCAAAATGCACACTATCCGGCTTTTAGGCTAGTGACACACTTGGAAGTTGGGGAAAAAAATAAGTAGCAACGGAAGTAAAATTCATAGCCCTCAAATCCCTTAGCAGTATATCAACTAATTCCATAGTGGTTTTACGTTTTTATTATGGAGGAATTGAAGATTACCCATCTAACCTTGGTTGAAGGTATTATTCATAGGTTTGTTGGTCTCGATAAATCAGATAAGGTATCTTCCTATAGGTATCCTTAAAATGCCCAAAACCACTGTCTTTGGAGAGCAGGAAAGTATGGAAAGTGATTCCCTTCTTAAAAAATTCAGCTTCTAGGGCAAATTAGGCAAAAATTTCGCCAAACTATCAAGAAGACCACTGTTGATGCTGCAGCTGCTTGCCTCGAGGAATGGCTTTTTTATCTATATCGGCAATATTGAAAAGTGCAATGGCATTTGGGACAACGCATTCCTCCTTGTTGATCAAATAATGAAAATTTTGCCATGAAACTCTGATCAAAGGGCGTATTGGCGATATTTGCCACGTGGGAGGGATTATATGCGACTCAAAAAGTATGCTCGTTCATGTTCCCAACCAATGCACTGTTACGTTTGTGTCTTGAATGCCCTATAAGATGTTGGACAAAACTCCCACCCTACCCGCCTCCGGCTTTGAAGTTGCAAACCACAATTTTGGTCATTTTAATAATATTTTGTCTGGAACTCGTAGCCTTATTACCAACTCTTTACTTCACCTCATCCTTCAAGACCAACCCTCGTTAGCAAATCAGACGATAAAGCGGAAACAATGTCGCTATTGCCAAAGGTCACTTTCAATAGTGAAGACGGAATTTAAAAATATTACAAGCTTTCTCAATTAATCAAGATCGACATGAAGTCTTGTCAGACAGCATTTCTATTCATATCTTAAATATTAATAACACAAGTAGTTATTTTCCAAAACTGTTGAGTGATCATGAACTCACCATCGCTGATACATGTAGATAACAAAAACAACGTCATCCCGGAAGCAGGCCACTCTATGTGCAGTTGGCATTTTGATGATGAACGCAAAGAAATCGTCAATGAAGGTGTTGAAGGCCTGGTAAATAAGGAAACGAATGGCATCAAACGACCTAAGGAGTACTAGAAGATCAAACAGCACATTTTACAACATGATGCCTTAGCTTAAAGGCAAACAGTCTCTCGAATATTAATTACGGCTTAATCTTAAGATATTTTTCTTGCAAGGCGGCAAGAAAACGGGAAAACAAATTGAGAACTGAAATTCACATGAATATAAATAGATTCCAGCAACAATTGTCCAGCCAAGTAACAATATTTTATTCGATGATCCATCATAAACTAACGCATTTACAAAACGCCTCCAGTGAGAAATGAAGTTTCTAAATATTCAACGCGCTATTATTGCTGCCCGTGATACGGAGTGTTATTTTCAGTAGTGTCAGCAAGCATTGCAGATTACTCAATTTTTGGAATGACAAATAACGCCCATGTAATAAGCAACCATTCCAACATTGTGAAATCATTGCAAAATATTGGGCGCACAATAAAATCATTGGTCGTAAATGTACTTATCTCGCAAAATGAATGAGTAGATATTATCAAATTTAGCTTGTTCGAGTAACATACCAGTGGGTATAAAATGCAAATACATCCCATAGGTGGTTTTACCAGGTGAAAGTTATCCTTTTAATAAATCATTTCATAACAGTATCGCTGAGTCGTATTTCATAGATCATTCATACGGTTTAGGGAGTAAACCGAAACCTCACCGATTCTTACCCAGAGGAATAAGAACAAAATTTTGAAGATATGCATTCAAACGAAAAGTGGAACTGAAATATAATGTTAAATCGGATTCGACCACCTTCTAAAATAAGACATCGCAAGCATGAACGCTTTAACCCAAAACAAGCGTACTCAGGTAGTGAAAGAAATATTTAACGCCCTTTTGCAACATAAATCCAAGAACTTCCTCCCACTTAGGTAATTGCAACTATCGGAGGGGGAGACCCTACCACCATTTACTGCCTTTTACGTAATAACAATCTGATAAATTACCTTATAGGTAAGTGCACGCCATGGCAAATTCGCTACAGATTTAAGCTTGTAGTTGATAAATAATTGAGGAGTCATCAATAGGAAACCGAAGGCATAGACACCTAAAAACAAGTCCTGGGTAAGCGATTGCTCAGCAGGGCATTCTACTTAAAAATGTAAGTAGCAAGACCCACCATTTACAGCAGTCTGTAGAACCCATGACTGCCAGCTAAAATGGGGAATATCAGATTTTAATGGACAGCTTTTCTCTATTAAAAATTGAGTGGCAACAGATGCTGGATAAAAATTCAGTAAATTACACTAGACATCAACTACGTCGATTTTTTGGGCAAATTAATGCCTTTATTGAGTAGTTCAAATTAATTACTTCTTGTCAAGGACCAATACTGAAACTCTAACCTCCTGTTGCCTTTCAAGAATGCACCATTCACTAGGGTTTAATATGTGCTACATAAAACAATAGAGCTCCCCGTTTACTTCCATTGGCATATGCATAGTAGAGAGGGAGGAACTTGAAAAGGTTTGGCTTTCCCCTTTCGCCCATTTAGTTGGACCGCCTTACCTCCGATGTGGCATGTAGAGGAGGGAGTAAACAGCGCCGAGGACACAAAGAGGCACCATGAGATACATTAAGCGCCACATGAAATATGCATCCAACTTGTCGGTCTCCTCCTCCTCTTTGCTACGCTGACCCACAAAAACACCGTCTCGGAGACTAAACGACAACTTGGTCATGCGGCAGAGCTTCCAGAACTCAATGACTGCTGAGATTCCCGAGGGGATCACCACGAGCAGGCTGCTCTTCTCCTCGTATAGGTAAAGGAATATTATGCTTGTGCTAACGCACCGCCAGACAACTGTAGAGGCGTTAAAGTAGCATTTACATATCACCCAGAGTAAACATATGCGTCAAATAAACAAAGTGATTTTATGGATAAGAACAACAACTTGTCACTTCACAGAAAATGCCCTAAATCTCGACCAATAATTGGGTGAAATCAGGCGCTTAATAAGTCGCTGTTTCGAATATTATCAACAACTACAAGTTTTCTGTTTGAAAGCAATCCATTCGTGAAGTTGAAACCAAGAAAAGATTAAAAAATTATGTTAAAACACGGTTGGTCGTAAAATTATACAACCATAAAGACAAATAAGTGCACAGCAATGTACTTGTACGAATAGATATGCCAGTCGTATTTTCAGCGTTTCTCCAAAACTGGACATCATTTTTGAATGCGAGGAAGTCGAAAAACAGCTATAATAACACTAATCAGTTAAAAAAACAGAAGAAACATTCGCTAAGCGTTACTTAGCAACCACTTACGTGAAACGCCGCCACCACTACTGTAGTCAACAGGAGGTAAAGATTAGTTTCAGTGAAAATACTCTGTACATCCTCTATGTCTTTATCCTTGATACCTAAATTGACGTTTAAAGACTATTGATTTAGTTAACAAACACAAACCCATGACTTTAAGCTGTTCTGATGCATGTGCCAACATGCACCTGAGGCGAAACTTTCCGATCGAAAGAGGGATGACCTCAACCGTAAAATTAAGTCTTTTGGTAGAATTTTCAGGTAATTCTAACCAGTAATACGCTGGTTGCAGTTGTGGATCTATTAGAAAGAGGGGAAGATAAAAAAGTTCCGACGTTTTCCGAAACACGTGGAAATGCGGCATCAGTTCGTGCGGAATAGCATTCAGTGGGAATGCGACAGCGTCCTTCAGAACATATACCTCCAGATGGGATAACCAATGAGTCTTAGACTTAACTGTCCCCGACACGCTGCTCTTTTCCTAAGAAATAAAACCACATTACATTAACACAATAACGCGAACGGTTGAAGCTAAAACCTCAAGATGGCTAGAAACAAATAATGGCCGTCAGCGCATACCTGAGAGGACAGTAGACTGTAAGGTCTTGGGGAAGGTTCCCGATGCGCAGCTACCACGACATCTCTTCTAAACAAGTTGTAGTTTTTACGAGTTAGAATTTGGACGTTGCAAGTAGCAGTTCCATTTTTAAATATGCTTGGTGGAACATTGACTTCGCCGGTCCTAAACAGTTATGCGCGCTGAAGAGAGGTACCATTTCACACCCTGATGACTATCGAATGGCGATATAGCGAATTTATGGGACGAAATGCACTCATTAGCTTCAGAGATACAACCTTCAACCTTAAAAAGCTCGATATTTCCAACATTAAACCTACGGATACTATCTCACTGTTAGGGTAAGCAGGGAATACACACGACTTTGTGTCAATGCAGGGAGCTGGTGAAAATACTTCATAAAAGGTGTACGCATTGTAAAGTATGTATCCAATAATTACTACAAATAAAGCCTTGTCCAGAATCTTTCCAAACATTATGGAGACTTTGAAGGGAAGTCGAATGAGGAGCGCGGATTCGATAGGTCCTATACGTCTGACAAACTTATCGGAAGAGGCGGTCTGAAGACGAGGGTATATTAATAAATAAATTCAGGGTGACATTTAAGACTTATGTTAGTAAGCTCCCACGGAACATTTTATTCCTCGTGAATCTTTCAAGCTCACTTCAAAAAGTAGGTAATAGATATGTATTCAATTTCTTCCCCATTATCCTGCAAAAATACTAGGTGATGAAATTTGGTTCCTCATTTGCATCGCCAATATCATTAAATGTATACACTTTTGGTCATTCACTTTGGAACTCACTGTGGGATAGCCACTATACATATATGCATGCATGTATGTATATAGTAGGTTCGTCTCCGTCCCTTCTTCTTGCCTACCCGTCCTGCTTTTAGAAGATTGAATGTTTTTGACGTTTTATTAGGAGAAGGAAAATTTCCGAAATATGGAGGATCAGTTATAACATGAGCGCCTGGGAGTGCAAGGAGTCACCACGTTCGACTGAGACCCGATTCAAATTGTCTCCATACTCACAAAATATGTTTCAAAAAACATAAGTGTTACGCAGCTCCCCCATCTTTTGGGCGCTGTTCCTGATGCTGTCATAAATGGTTGCGGTCGGGTGGTTTTCTTTTACAATTGCGCAGAAATTCATCCTTGTAAGCAACGGGGGAGGGAGTGGGCGGGGCAGTTTCCTATGGACGAATGTCATTGTTATAGAAGGGTATTGACTGGATACGGAGTCGAGCATTGGGTACGAGATAGTCCGTAGGAGAGAGGACTCCTACGATACAGAAGGAGTCTCTATTACAATGGTGGTGGAATTTGGAATGTGTTCATAGTTGGATGTGATCTCCTTCGTGGTAGACGTCGGATCGACTGTGCTTGTGGTAGTATTTCTTTGGACTACTAAAAGATGTCTGCAGTTGCCACCGGGCAATACCAAACGCCTTATCTCTTCTTTTGAACACAGTAGGTACTCCGAGACATCATTTACTACTTCCTTACTCGGTAGGAAGATATCTGAAGGGACTATCCTTTCGAGACCTGTGAGCAACTTAAACGGGAGAACACTAGTTTATGCATGAGCTGTAGCCCTGTGTGCGAGTGAAGTGAGTCCCAGGCTCACCTCCCAATTATCAGGCTGTGCCTCCTTATTAAAAGCCTTTAATAATCCCATTAGGATGTGATTAGTCCTTTCTACGGGCCCTTTACAGTGCAGGCGACCAGGCGTTGTATGCATCTTTGCGATTCTGAAGCTCTTGCATAATTCAGAAAAGAGTCGGCTTTCGAATTAGTGACCCTGATCGCTATGGACCAATTCGAGCACTTCGTGTTGATATATCCAGCGATTGGGGAAGATTGACGCGCCCGTTTCGGCGCCCCTTGACTTCATGGGTTCCATTTCGGCTATTTTCATGAAGTAGTCCACCATAACCAGAATGCGTTGATTCTCCCTCTTGGTAAGTGACAGCGGGGCCATGATGTCTACGCCCACTCTTTCGCCTGGGAAACCCGTAAGCGTGGGTTGAAGAGGAGCGATTGCTATAGAGCGAGGTTTCTTGAAACTGCTGCGAATGATGCAGATTTGGTAAGAGCCTAGCTCGTCTGAAGCTAGTGAGGGCCACCAGTAAAAGTTTGCTCGAGGCCTGCACCATTTTTTTCGCCTACATAACCCCATTGCTTGCATAATTCTTGATTTCTTGAACTCTTATATCAAAGAACCCAGAACCACTAGGCGCTTTAGGACTGTGTCCTCCCGATACCACATCCTCTAGGGAGACTTTTGTCCACTGCTGCTATATTCCCCCGGCTGCCTTACTGGAAAACTTCATTTCCTCCGCTGTGGGCTTATACAAGGATGCCAGAGAGCTCTCATATACCGGGGACGCGTCAGGATCGGTACTGAGTGTTTCTCCAATGGTGCTTAGTAAGCTCGCTAAAAATAGTATGCTCACGATACCGTTATTCCTTTCTGCTGAGGGAGGTCTGCAGGACAATGCATCTGCGTTGCCAATGTTTAGTTCCTTTTCTGTACTGGACTGCGAGGTCACGTTGTCGTGCAAGACTGAACGATTGAACTCCTTCATTATTTTTGACCACGTCAGCGCTTGATAGCCTGTTTTCACTATGACCTGTCTTGCTATCAGGTAGTGCTTAAAGTGTCTAGCCAATGTATAGATGGTACTAGCGTGGACGATGGCGTGTTTCCTGCCTTTGTCTCTCTGCGAAAGTACGCCACTTACGGCTATATCATTGGCTTCCGTGTCTAGTACAAAGGGTGGTGCGTTGTTTTCAAAGCTTGGAAAGGCTAGAATATGAGCGGAGCACAACGTTTGCTTTAGTTCTTCATAGGCTTTGTCATGTCCGTTCTCCCACTAGAGGCCATTATTCTTCCACTCCCCAGTTAGCTTGTGCAGTGGACTAGCGCTGAGCTTCCTGTAGTAGATGTATAGTCGTCTATTACCATTGCTTTTCTTTACCACCACGATTGGAGGGGACAATGATGACTTAGACGGCTTTATAGCCTCATCCTTGATCATCTCCTTCACCAGTCTGTTCACTTCTACCCGGAGAGGCGGAGGTTTGCGTCTGGGTGGCTGTTAAATGGATCTAGCCTCGTCGGTATTTGACAATGTTTGTTTGTCCAAGCTTGGCTCCTTGCCATGAGAACATGTCTGCATACTTGCTCAACAACGAGCGAAGCTCCCTCCTCTTGCTACCGTCTAAGTTGTAAATGGGGGGTGCCAGCGGCTTCAAAAAGAGCACTACAAATGTCGCCTGCGACCTTTTTTGGTGGGGAATCAAAGGAGTTTGTTTCCTTGCATTGCTGAGTTGAGAAGGCCCCTTCTGCGAAATTCAGAACCGCTTTGGTTTTACGAAGGAACTTAATACCGATAATCACATCTCAAACTAATTTTGGGCATATGATGAATTGTACCATCCGGGAATCTTTCTCCATTAAGATTTTTAACGATGTCTCCCTTTTTACCAGCATCTTTATCCGCTCCATTGAGAGCAGTTTCGTAGAGGGAGGATCGATGCTAAACTTGTCACGCAGGTTTAGGAAACCTTGGGAGTTCGCTGTTGACCTGGGAACTGCAGAAGAATCCCTCAAGCTTGCTGGGGACACACAAAAAGGAATGAGAGCCATTTGAAGGTAGGATGGGGAATAGTATGGCTCACTTGATCTTGGGACACGGCGTGACGGACATTAGCCTAGATGTGAGCGGTTCGACCGGTGGTTAGACGTCTGAGCCACCGGTATCAGGCGGAGTTCCTGACGCTTCCTGATCGTGACCTTGACCACTTGACCAAGGTCATTAGTCTTCACGGCATTAAGCTTTGACGCGATGGCTGGTGGACGGACACCTACTTTGAAATGGATGGCTATCCAGTTTGCCACCCTGTTTGGAGTTGTCTCGGAAGGCTCGTTCTGCTAGAAGTTGCAGGTTCCGAGTATACTCCTCGTCATCCTTACCAGGATTTTGGTTGCGATGGAAAAATTCCCTCGCCAACGACTGCTTTCGCTGGTCGATGATGAGTTATGACGGGATCTCGCAGCACTGGTCAATGTCGAAGCCAGGAGGAACCTCTGCATCTATCGGTGACGCGAATAACCGCTGCGGAAGTGTGCAAAGACTCAGTGGAATTCTCAGCCACTGAGAGTATGGGCGAATGTCAAACAACGGTTTTCATCGTCTTCAAAGTTCATTTCTTCTTCGAAAGGGGGAGGTCTACCAGCGCTGCCACCAGTGTAGTAGATTCTTCCCTTTCCTCTTCTCTCCTACCTCACCTGCTATGAAAAATTGGGTCTTTCTGGCAGCTCTCTTAAAGGGACAGGTTTACAAATTTTGGTGGAATCAGTTACAATGAGAGCAGCAGGGAGTGAGTCACGACTCCCGTCCTAGACAAGGTTCAAGTTGATTGCCTCCCGCCTACAAAGTACGTTACATATGTAAGTGCTATCAACCAATCATTATGGCGCCCATCCTTCCAACTTTTAATCCCCTACGGCCACCTCCAGTGCACCCAAAGGGTAAAGCCGTCAAGCGAAGTATGAACTAGAGAGCCCATGTAGCCAAGCATGCACTACAAAAGACCTCGAACTCTTAGGAAAGTAATTCTACTGCGGTGTAAGGATACCAATTGTGAGCTTGCTGAATTTACTGACTTACATGGCGATGCAAAACTACCTATCCGGATGACCTGACCCTAGCTATCTTTGCAAATCCGAGCGCGACACCCCAACGCCGGCTATACATTGTGAATTTCTAAAAAATTGATTACATAGCCCTCGGTCATCACTATTTAGCTACGATTAGTAGCTTACCACTGGTTCACCCCATGGCTATTAAACCAAAATATTAAACATCCGAATACACAGACTCTCCTTTCATTATGCAACGCAGCCTAGCCACAAACCACATTTAGTTCATATTTTTTGCCTGGTTCCCCGCGATAAGCGCGTATTTCAGACAAGCACAATCTGGAAGAAATTTGCGTAATTTGGAGCAAGCAGCTAAAGTAGGACTCAAAACTACATGTACTTGTAAGAAAGTAGACTCTTAGTGTGGATCGAAAGATGGGTCCTGTAGAAGGTTAAGTGCTTCGTAAATGTCCCCATTTGCAACTGCCAATGCCTGTTGGGATCTTTCCTCAAGGAAACCCATATCAACGAGGTTTTGGATCTACAATTTAAACCGATAGACTTCCACGTCAACATTACAAAAATTGCATGGAAATGGTAAGCAAGTTACTTCGATTTCTATAATGGCAAAAATAAACTATTTTTAAAAAGATAGAATTCCAAAGCCTAAGGTACTTGTTTAATTCCACTTTAGCTACACAAAAATGGTGGCAACCGTCATTCCGATAACACCTCATGAGGCTGTGGAATATAGTTCCGCCGCCTGTTGTTCTAAAAATAAAACAAGAGGCTGATGCATCATGCATTCGTTAAAGAAACTGAGCAGTGAGTTTAAATTTAAAGCCGGTAGGACCTTTGTGTCAAAAGCTATTTTGGAGAGGATGTTGTGTGAGATGGTAATTTAGGAACGAAACCTTGCTATAAAACACTTCAACAAGAGTTGCAGCTTATAATGGAGGATGCAAACGAACAGAAGTATGAACTGATCGAACTTTGCCAAAGTAGTAAAAGGAAAAAAATCGCCCAATGATTTCAGAAGGAGCAAAAATTCATGCATATTTTATTTCACGTAATCGAAGATGTCAAGTTCATGATAACACGAAGGGGTTTATTGGTCTTAAATTGTACTATTTGATGAAATATTGAATGTAAATCAAAATTTGTTGTAATTATCAACTCACGTTGACAAATTGTGTACGTCTAAAATCCATTAGGGCCTGTTCCTGCCTGTCAAGAGCCTCCTGCCTTTGAAGTTCTAGAGTGGCACCTATAGGTTTCAAGACGTCGTCGGGAGCTTCACTGGATAGGAAAGGTCCGAACAACCGACCAAACAACTCAGCAACCTCAGACGGGATTAAATTAACCTTTTGCAAATTTTTCCATCGGTAAACAAGACCAGTCAACTAAAAGAAAGTTGAGCCAGTGCCCGAGAAACCAGCTACTCAAACCCAAAATAAGAAATAATGCAAAATAAACTATCAGATTTGTTGTCATTCCAATTTTAAGACAATGCCGGAAATAATTTCCCTCAAATAGATGCCATTCTTCATGTTTAACGGAGTCGGGAGGGAGAACTCAAAACCAACACGTAAATAAAACTGGTAAAAAAAATCCCTGCATTATCGAATCCCTAATCACAAAAGATAATGTACTAAACACACTTGAGAGGGACTTACTAATCCACAACCGCACACGATCAAGGAGCCGGGTGACGAAGTTGCTAACTAGATGTTATGATTAACTGATGTTCGCTTAACAACATACCCGTAGACCAATAAGGTAAAGAAATGTCTTCCTTGATATGGATAACCTAGCAACGTTCATCACAGGCAAGCTCGGGATCTCAGTGAAATACGGTATAAAATAAGGAAAAATCAAACAAAACCTAAAAGCAAATGGATACGCCCAGCTAAACAAACTTACGGGCCTGACGGAAGTGTGCTTGGCTTAACTCCAAAGAATGACAAGAGTTTGATGGACAGATGTTCGAATGCGGTAGATAGGAGAGATACCCAAATAACTGACATCTAGGAAGTCGATTCTGACATACAATCATTTTACCAGATATTTTCTGGAGCCATAGCGTCGTTCGAAAATTCGAAAATAGTAGATAGTTAAGCATCCAAGCAAAAAGTCCGTTGGGTCTATAAAAGCTGTTTTTGACAGAAACCATCGAAGAAGCTAATGCAGACGCTTGTGAGATTTATGCGTTTTTACCTCGTGTTTGTTAAAAATAGCATCACTATCGTATATAAATGGACTTCTGTAAGTACCGCCGGAAATATGAACAAAAGCAGAAGCGGTGACGATTGCAAAAATAAAGCATTTAGAAACCGTTGTTTTGTCTGAAGGAAAGCACAAACCAAGGTCAGGTGGATAGCGGTTGAATTATGCACTAAACAAGTACCAAAAACTAAGTCATAACGAGTAGAATCACAGTACCGGTTGGTCTGCTTCGCAAATAAACCAAATCACAATGTACCTGGAATCAAAAGCAGGCCTATGCGTCACTTGATAAGGGAATTTGGCACAATCGTATGAATTTTAGGGAAAATTTAGGGAGAATTAAAGTAAAATAGAGGGAGCAGTAGAGAAACAACAAGCGAACAAGCCAAATAACAACATACAGAAACCAGAACAACTAAAAGAGGGGAGCATCTCCGGAACACGATCTTGAAAAGTGCGGAAGACTGCGTTAGGCTAGATTTTTGCCATGCAGTAATTATTAAGATAAAAAAAAGTAAAAAGAAAAAAGGCAGTAATCACAAAATTTTTCTTGGGCAAAATGGCAGATGAACTATATGGAAGTAAAATTTGAAAATGCTTTCAGCTGTATTCATATTAATTAAGATATTCTACCGCTGCTGAGTCATTAAAGAATATGACGCTGAAAACATATCACCGATTTTCGTTGGTCTTGTTGAAACAAACATTAGGGTTGAAAATTTCTTGCTTCGAATACGAAGACTTGAATGCCCATGTCCGTTTAACTCGAATCTTGAAGTATTTTTCCCAAATGTGAATATTTTAATCAATGAATCATTTGTGTAGCGCACCCATACTTCCCGAAGGCAAAAGAGTTCATATCACTAGGCCAGAAACCCTAACATTCACGCAACAGAGAAATAGAGGTAGATGGCATTGCCCAAAGGCCAGCACCGGCCGGAAGCCCACGTGACTTTCATGGGCAGTCAAACAAATAATTGCAATTCGAATAATACACCCCAAAAATTGTTTTGGCCGAATTTTTGGAGCCCATGACTTTAGCTCTTGCGGTTAGCTTTCATTTAGAGTTCAGCACACTATAAATCCTATGCGCGCGTCCGTACTCCGTCACCACCTGGATTCCATGCTGTTTTTACGCATCAGCAGGAACGTATGAAATTAGTGCATTAAATCAAGTAACTCCAATAAAGCTGATCACTTTTAGATAATTTAGCTAAGCTGACACGAATCCGGTAGTCGAGAAAAGGTCCTACCAGCCTTCCTCGTGGCAGTTTGAAACTTTTCCTAACGCTGTTTTGGTCACGCGGGTGCTTAGGGCCCGTAGTAGCGCTCCCGGTTGTGGATTGGCCTTTAAGCCGGAGCAGTAGTCGCTTAGCTTGTCTGGACGTCGATGCCAATCTCCCCGTTCTAGTTATATGACTCCTTTCGACTTAAGGGAAGAATTTTGGCGCTGGATAACATTCTGAAGTCTATAACTCAGCAACACAAAACTCTGGGACTAAATGGAGAATTGGATCTAACCGTGACTAGGCTATAATTATATTCCAGGTGATAGTTTGGTTTTTATGGAGACTGTTGAAGTAGTTTGACTTAGAGGCTAAGAGAATCCCTCCTCTAAAGTGTAGCATCCCATGCCTTGCCAATATCGATACCCTAATCACCTAAGAGTTGCTGGTCGACATGAATAATCGGCTTGTCATTGAAACCGTTGCCCCTCTGGCTGAAACCATGATAAAACATTACAAACCCTTCCAATGGACGCGATACCGTACTTCACCCAAAAGAGCTCAAACCTCAGGCGCTGCTTCAAGAAAAAGCTTAGCTCCCACTTTCAAGGATCCGCGCCATCAGAAAGATTTGCAGCTTGTTCCTCCATATGCCCCCCAAAGTGGCGCACAACCAAGCCTACTGCTCGAAGGTGCGAGCTGCTGTCACCAAGATGGATCTCAACTCTTAAAACAGGCACGATTGGTGTAAGACCGCCAATCAATGAGGAGCTCTCGTCCGCCTAATGCACAGGAGATACTAGTTTGTTATCGTGGTGCACCATTTCGTGGGGAAGTTCTTCAAATCCAAACCAGCATTGCTTAAGTCACTCATTAACGGAAAAAGTTGAAACAACCACATGCGAGAGACACAAAGAAGCATACATGAGCGCATATATTTGCTACGATATCGCAGTAAACTCAGAGAATCGAGTTTGAGTGGATAGAATAAGGGAAGACAGGGAGGATGAAGTAGATTTAACTTCGCTCCCATAATCCAGTGAGGCTTCTAAACAGTATAAGCCATAGGGAGGAGGGGAGAATAACGGATACTCTTTGAAAGCCGACAAAAACAGATACGTGCACTGGAGAATAACGGGCAATCCTGACAGTTACTGTAGACCCCTAATAAACACGACAGGGGGGAAAAACCAAGACGATAAGTTGTGTAAGCTGTTGCCAACGTTCAAGTCCACACCCTTGTGTAACACAGATGATCTAGTAAAATAATACCGAAGGTGGCAAATCTGGAAGCAGGTATAAAAACAGAAATGTAAGTCTATAATAGTGGACACCAGATGGTGGCCTGAAACCGGCCAATGTGTAGGTGAAATTGAGCATAGACGGAAAAAATTGCAGCTCTAGGTCTATTAGTGGGTCAGAGTTAAGCGGTGAGGCAATAGCGAAATCGAGAGCTTGAATTGAATTGGAGTGAAGGGGGCAGAATATGAAAACGTGGCCACAACACTAAACGCACAAAGGAGTACCGTAAGAAGAAACGCAGGGAACATTGTTTCCTATGTCATTTCGCAGTACGTTATGATTTTTTTTCAAAAAACCGTTAGGATATGGAGGGGGAGCTGAACCGGTTAGATAGAAATCTCATGAATGCGCATTATGGAAGTCGAATGCGTCTGTGCATTAATCCTTGAATTGGTATGCGAACTGGTTTAGTGCTTCCGGGGTGCGACCGATTGTCACGTTCCGATCAAAATTTCTACTCCTTCGAATGTGGCTTTGCTTGGGCCACGTTTTTACTTAACGCGTGAGACTTCTTTTTCATGCTCTGGGATGAATGGGTATTTTTGGCACTTAATTGAGCTTGGACGTCAGAGTTCGGCTCGTTCACCAGCTTAATCTGCTCCCCCGCCCGCAATGATTCCGACTTCTCTTCCTTCGGCTTTGCTACCGCCGCTGCTGCAGTCGCAGGTATCGTCACCATTTCACACGTCTTGATAGCCTCATCGAGTTCAGACTCCGACGACGACGACCCTTTCGAGGATCCACCTGCGGGCAATCCCGAGAGACGATGGGTGGGTAACTCCGGGGTTAAGACGAGGGGACTGCCAGTGGTTATCGTCTCCGATTGTGTTCTCCTGCGACTTCGAGCCACGAAAAAACCATCGGGTGGTTGAAACTAAAACGGAAGAATAACTCGGCAAGTACACGAGATCTGAACGGTAGAAAACCTACAAAATCTCGGTACTTCACAGGGAAAACAAGGAAAAACAGTTTCAGGATTAAAGCAAATTTACGCAATTGTTGTTCAAACCCCAATCACAATTACAAGCCAAGCAACACCATTGCCTTAAAAATGGCGATGGTACATCCGCACTTATCGGGTCTCTCCTAAACTGCGTAATGAAATAGCAATTTCAATGATGGGATAACGCGTCTCCTATTTGTCGGACAAAATTCCAAAATGAGATAATGTAGAGAGCGAGCGCACTTAATAGTAAGAGAATATAAACAAACATTAAACGACTGACCTGAGCAAATTAAATACACTGTACGATGACTCACGTTTACTCTAAAGTCCTCCAGAGTTTTGTACTTTTCAAGGATTTTAGATAGCTTAGGGCTAACCTCGACGCGATTTTTGCTGTAATGAAGGTAAGCCCAAAACTTCTCCAAGCCATATAGATGCCGTGACTCATAATCCTTTAGTGTTTCCTCCTACAAGACGAAAGAAACAGGACAACACGAAATCAAATAAACGAAGTCAAGAAACAAAGTGGAATGGTGCCATTTCAAGGGCATGTAAAGATGCATTTCATAAAGTACCTGGAAGTCATTGAAAAGTTCCTGCCTGAAGCGCAGCTCGAGGCCGTAGCTGAAGAATCGGAAAAGGCACTCAATTCCGTAACGGGAGCCATATAAGGCATCCTCTGTAGAATAACGACGAAATTCTTTGTACATCGTACGATTGAAGTTTACACGTAGGAAGAACGACCAAAATCGATACAGGGTATTCATTTCCTGTTAAGGGGAGAATACGACTTGCAAACACACAACACCAATGCCAGCCACTCAAAAAGATAAGCAAGTTCAAAACAGTGCAAAAACGACTGCTGATTCACCTTAATGAACCATTTACCGCACATTACCACTATTCAACAATGATGCTAAAACCTCCCTCTTTCAAATGGTTCAACTTAATGCATCGACAGCATACAAAAGACCTTCAAGGCTTACTTTGCGGTAAATTACGGTGGTAAACAGTGAGTAAACGCGAGTAAAAACTGAGGTGTCTTGACAAATCCAAGGAGAGGTAAGTTAATAGACACGACATGAAATTCACCTTATGATTGGTAACGAAGAATGAAATATGAAATGAGAGTATTAAAAGGGTAAAGTAAGCAAACGAGAAAAAAACGACTAAATGATTGACCTGAGATTTGCCCTTTCCATGTAATTCGCGATCACGAAGACAGGCAGCTCGAAACTTGTTGTAGCGGTGGAAGGTGAAGCCATGCTGACGTAAAAGTAGCTGACTTGGATGTTCAGTGAAAGAATCTCTAGCACCGGGTGATAGAGAAGTTCCAGGAGCAGCTGCAGAATCACTAAATTAAGGACGCAATTATCAATGTTTCGCCTCAGCCCTGGAGATCTGAGTTCAGTTGGATAGTGTAATTGACAGCAAGTTACCACAAACTCTTTTCGGCGATTGTACATTTTACGGGTGCATCAACCGAACTGGCGTCAACGATCCGCACACTCGGAAAATCACAATTGTTAAAAGAATACTGACAACTACCATTTTAATCAACATCATTGCAGCGGAAAATGCCTAATAGAAAAAGGACGACATCTCCAAGTTCCGCTACGAATGAAGTGCCAATGAGGCACTTCATGCAAATCTAAATAGACTCAGTCTAAGTCAAAGTTGACCGCGTATTAGGGCATTAATAATTGGCTGCATAATAGTTGCCTTCAAATACAGTGAATCCTGCTTGGTGACACGTGCTATAAATTTTCAAACACTTCCACAGGGGAACCATCAAGTTTACGTCGACAGTGGAGGAATCGCAACTTCATGCCAGTTTGCAAGACATTAGCATGCACAAGCTTACAGATCAACAATGAGATCCACCTATTCTTGGCAAAAGTTGAAGGATCTTAATGAATGCTAGTAATTGTGAATGAGAGTTAAGGAAATTGACCATTTCAAACCAAGTTTGCTGCCTTGGGCAAACAATGAGTAGCACGAAACTCTTCTGTGACAATAAGTTATTGTACGCACAAGCCTAACAACGAGATGGGCGCTCTTAGATACCAGACAACTCGTTTAAACCTGTGAATAGGATGATAAGAAGAGCATTCAAACTGCTAAGCTCCGACTCACCAAACAGCCAATCCCCACTGAGTACAGCATCGGCTGTCAGATAACCAATTCAGGGTAGACAGATCAAAGGGCAAAGTTAAGCAGTGTAATCCGGTTAGGTAGAATGTCTAAAGTCACACATGAGGCCATAAATAGGCCGCAAAGTTCCCAAACCTAGGCTCACGACGAAGAGACCCAACCAAAAGTGAATCACAGCGGCCCGTGGAAAATGATCGATAGGATGTCAGAGGAATGTATTTAATAATTATCATTGTATGACCACAAACGTGCTGCCGTGTGTGACAAAGTAGTTTTAATTTCAGTGCCATCAAATTGCTGACAGCATGTCACTACCGCGTGGCCAAATTCATAAGTGAAGCAAAGATAGACACAAAAATTACAAGAGAAGCATAAGACAATTATAAGCATGAACAAATACACACAATAAGCAAGGGTGGCTGAAAGGTCGAGGACCTGCGTCACATGAGTGATAAGTGCTTGTGCGCAGAACCGCGTGGCATCTACCCAACACTCCATCAGGAAGCAGTCACATGCATTTATACCAGGAGATATGCCTGATGCTGCTCAGAGACAGGTGAAATATTGAAGAGAGCAACGAAGAGTGCAGGTAGTTTGATCGGTAGAGCACATACAGTTGGTACTTTTTAACGGTTCAAGTGAATGACTTGAAAAACGAAAATGAACAACATAATCATTAAGCGTAAAAACTACCATTTTAGTACTTCTCGTGGTAGTTTACAAGAGAAAACACAAAACTTTGCAGTTAGCATTTGAAAAAATATACGAACTGTGGAATGGTCAGAGCGGAAGTTTATAAATAACCTACATCAAGAAACAGCGAAATTTCGCCGTATTAAATCCCAAAGTGGATATCAAAGTATTGACTACTGTGCCGAGGGAATAAAGACATACCCAAATGCAAAATACAATCGTATAATGGCAATTACAAAAGGGCGACTTACGGGGAGTCAGACATCGTCCGCAGTCTGTTGCTTCCCTCTCCTTTGGTGAAAAGAAAACCAACATGAGGCTCTTCGATGCGCGAAGAATTCGCCCCAGTAGATAAGGTTCGATACCGTTTTGCCTAATGAAGAGGACCAAAAGTGCTAATTTCAATAGTTGAAAAGTATCACAGCTATTAACCATCAACTAACAGAGGTCAAGCCACTTATCAATCGAATGCAAACCTTAGGTTAGAGAAGCTGAAACTACGTCTGATTCCACTACATGGCGTCGAGCTACGAACAGTGAGCCTATCAGTATCTAAGTGTTTCACAAGTACAAAATTTTGCATCAACAAAATACTGAAGTTACTGCGGCATAACAGTTTAACGGCAGGTGAAGTAGATGATGAAAAGAAGGCAGTTCAAAGGCGCTATCTAGGAATAATGTAGCCATTTCCATAACAATTAATTAATCGAAAAATGAGTAGCAACCGCACGGCATTTTGCAGTAAAGATGTATCAGGAATCTTCATCCTTTATTATTAAAGATGACTCCTCGTCTTTGGTCACATATAGAGGGAAAGCTTCTGTCACGCGTGTATGCTTAACCTTATCAGGAGTTATTAGTCGTAACTAGCATTAAAATCATCAAAAAGCATAAGTCTGTGCGCGCGATTTGCTACTTGAATGGTGAGCAAAAAGTTCCGAAACTACAGTCACCAAATGGCAGTTAAGAATAAAACCAAAGATCAATATTGGTTGCGCAATCGCCACTGTATCCAACGTGCAACAAACAACCCCATCGTACCACTGTGATGACGGTTACAAATACACTAGCACGAGCCAGGTGCAAGAATGTGCGACATAGGTACCTCAAAACGGGTGTAATAGCGAAACCATCACTTGCAAACATGGTTAGGGCCTTTTACACTCTGAATTCATTATGCGAAGAAATCTTAACAATCTCATAAGTGTGAGAATTGCAACATACCCCTCCAATGTTCGTAAGATGCAGTGAATCATAATGAGCAGGGAAAAAACCGGATGATGCTGGTTTTTTGCCCTTTGAAGCTTGAAAGGTAATGGGTTCCGGTGCCTTCTCAGTGCCTTCCTCGGTATTATCACCTGAAGATCGCAGAAGCTGCGGTTGGGGAACGAGAGGCCTGGGATGTGACACTAAAGGCACATTAAGTACTCCGGCAGGAGGTCCGGGGAAGAGGGGGCCGACAGTTGGGTTAATTGGAGCCACTGGCAAGGCGTGGAGTTCCCCGTTTGCTCCCGCTGGGTAGAGGAAAAAGCCCGGAGCGGAGGGAGGTAAAAGCATGGGGGTGACCGGGGTCGAGTTCGGCGCACGAAGGGATGTCGATAGATTCGTCACAGTACTCGTAGTTTTGCTGCCAGTGGACGTGGCATTCGACGACTGCGGGAAGACTGGTGCAACAGGACCTGTGGTTGGTGTAGGGCTAACAAAACCATTGGCTCCTGATTGGAAAAGTTGAGTTATTGGAATCCAAGGTGCTGAAAACAGATTTTCAGATTAGATTCTAGACTGCCTAGTTTGCGTTAATAAAGGACAAAAACGCGAGAATAATATGGACCGGTGTATCGCTTAAGTCAATTTCCGGATGTTCATGCCTTTATTAAACAATCATTGTTAACGAAGGCATAACCACCTGCGCAAACTTACTAGCTACATGTCACAAATAACACCTTTGTAATGTCAAACCACGTAGATCAAAATCGAAGATGATCAACTGCAAATAACTAGCAGCACGAATGTGATTCTATACACATAAACAAGTTCCATATTCAGATGGAGAAGACTAGTTATTACTTAAGGGAATGAGACCTTGGTTATATTGACCCTTATATTTGTCAGAGGTACTTTAGTAGCAGTCAAAACAAATTCCCACGTTTAAGAAATGGTCAAATAAATTCAGTTTCATTTACTTTCAGCTACGTTCTATCCATAAGGTTAAGGACAGAATAATGTGTATTTCACATGCTCAGTTTTGAGATCCGGAATACCAAGTACCTGCATACTTAGCGTTATGCGGACGCAATTCGATAGCAAACGCCTGCACGCATGAAGTTAAAGCGATTGATATCAAAAGGATCCGCAACCCTCATTGAAGAAACAGAAAAGCGTACATGTATGACACTGCATTCTACGAGAAACGGGAAGTCTTAAGCAAACCTACGACGAATAGGGATGGCTCTAATAAGTCAATGGATAAAGTCTACACAGCGAATTTCTTAGTCCCACTCCACTTTACTACTTAGGCGGTGATAACCATCATAGCCTACGCGGATAGAGAAGTGGAGCCGTTTGGGGGGACTGAGGGAGTCTAAGTCCCCTCGCACCACATCCCTGCGGCAAAGCTGAATTGGGCGGCAGATAAGCCGTCGGATAGGCGAGTACGGCAGGCAGCAATGTTGCTCCAGGTGGAATAAAGGGAGTAGCCGTCGGGGTTGGCACATGACCCAGCAATGATGCAGAAGTGACCGGTGTCGTGGAAGACGGAGAAATAATTCCTGCCGATGGCGTGAGATTCGTATAAGGTAAGGGGTGCGAACATTGGAGATGGGATGAAACAGCAGCGCCGGCCGATTCCACGTTTGCAGAAGTGGTCGAAGCCTGTGCAGCGAAATGAAAGGATATTGCCGTTCAGAGGCCATGCTGTAAGAAACTATAGAAACAACACCGTCTGAACGATGCTGAGTCTGGATGAAGTTTGGCGATGGCGCAAATGGCAATTTCATCGAATTGAGTCACCGATAACGTGGTACGATGCGGCGTAAATCCCCTTTGAAGTGGTAAGAGAAAAAGACAACACATGATCCGAACTTCAGTGGTCACTAGCCACCTAACCGAAATAAAACGAGAAATTTTACGCAAACTAAATCAACAAACTTATGATTTATCTCAAACAAAATCGAAAAACTGAGTGGAGAATGTATTGCATCCCAAATTTACTTGCCCCGGCAGCCACTCTAAAATCAGCGTCTTTAAGCTGTAGCGGCACACACGTGAAATTCAGAACCGTCACAATGAACATTAACTAGGCAGCAAATACATTCACGTCGAACAATTTAGTGCTTCAGATGATCAAGTGAAAAAGAGAACGAACCAACTGCTTAATTTTTTCAGAGCAACAGAGGTTGAGAACTAGACTGCCGCTTATCGCCTTTGGACATGTGAAAATGAAGCAATGAGGTCAGGAGATACAAATACGGCGTTACATTTGAACTACTTGCTCACGTATGTCAGGACGTGTGCAACCTGAAAGGCTGCATTAAAACTGTAACCATAACGCGGCTACTGCAAAAAAGTGCAAACGGGAAACGACTTTATATTATAAAAAAAGTAGGAGGAAAGTCAACATTTCGATCTCTGATTAAAATGATAGACTAAAGCATTCATAGGCTTGTATTTTGTATAGATCTGAAATCTGCTTAAAGCATTTTTTCATAGCTCGGTGAGCAATAAAGATTGTACACCCACTTGAGAGACAGAAGCTGCAGAGGACTGAGCGTCCTTGGTCGGGGTGTCCGTTGAAATTGTGCCCGAATCAAGCTCAGAGAGTTTGCGAAGTTGAGAGTCTATGTCGTCTTCAGGCCTTAAGACGAATTAAGATAACTCGTTTCGTTATAGGTCATTACAATTTAAACATGTTACTTTGCATAAAATCCTCTGGCCAAGGCGATGCAATTTCAAATATTACAACTGATAAAAACGGATGCAACAGACTTCCAAGGCATAACAACTAAGCGCATGTTGATGGGTATAAACAGCTCACAGTGACTGGGACATCAGAATTTCAGAGGAATCACACAGAGAAAGCTGGCGCACTCGACGAGTAATGGATCGAGAACCGGACACCTTGAAATCTTCTGAAGCAACGATGAAAAGCCGTGACAGCATTGTATCGTCGACATCTTCATCCTGGTGGCCCAAATGCTGAAGGTAGACAAGTGGCTCGAGCGCAATGAAAAGCAAACACGATTTGTGACCTATGGCCTGTTTTCTCTGAATTACTCAAATCTAAACTCCACAAAGTGTGGATCAAATCCAGGCATTATAAGCCAGAAATTTGCAAATTCTGTTAGTTGGTAAAAACTACGCTTGGATTTCGAACTGAGGTGGATAAGAATGAAGCCTTGGACAGTTATTCGAAAAGGAGTGCTTGACCCACTCAAAGCACTGGAGATCTCGATATGAACAGTGAACGTACTTGCTCATCCGGTTCAGCTCCAGTATCATGACGTTCTAAAGTCGACGAATGAACCGCATTCGAGTTAGAGTCGGAAATCGAATGCATCTCATTGAGTGCCTGACCACCAAAGTCAGGCTTTTCAGGAATACCAGCAGTCTGGCCATCGCCAAATGCATATGCTTTTGCTTGCAAACCACCCCCTAAAATACGATAAATAAACTAATTGTCATGGGCTTTAGAAATAAGTACCACTAAATTTACTAAATTCCTCTATTTTGAAGATTTAAACGCCTGGTCTTCCCCTTAACTGGTTTCATCCAAACTTTGCGGGAAACTGATAATCAACAGGGCATTACTGCTCTGTAGCTTATACTAACCGTAGAAGGCCAAAGGGATGAGCTGGACGCGATGACCTTTCAGCAAATTTCCGCATATCTACGAAATGAATAGCACGGTTTCCTAAGCCCATGCTTTTGAATTTCGAGGTGTATGCGCGTGATAACTTGCAAATGCAGCACACGAGCAAAAATTCACTAGAGTACTTACACTTTCGAAGGCTAGACTAGCCGCGTCGATGCACATTATATAATTATCGGGTTAATCGTACACAAAATGCTGGATTGCCTGGTGACGTCTACATTTTACTGCTTGCTAGGAAATACATTTAGTGACCGTCATTGATAAAAGTACCAAAAACAAGATATGCTGCAAAAAACCAAACAGATGGACGAAAAAGTTTGATTATGAATAAAAAGGACAGCTTATTCCCCAGAAAACCATTTTTCAATGAATATGAGACCGTAGTTGAGATGGGAATGAAGGTTAATAAGTCGAACAATGAGTAATTATTATATTGTGCCATAAAGTGATGCAGCACTCGTTAAAACTGTTCTCAATACCCGGTGAAGAATTAAAAGACCAAGGCACATGATGTATGGTAAACATCGCGTCTGCTAACACTGTGATTATACAAAATTAGCGAGAAATCGAGGCAAAGAAAGAGCTGAGAATGAAGTTTCCATGTTGAACCGTTAGTGGAGTTAGACTTGCAATATCCACATCTAACAGAATAACTCGAAATAACATCACTTGAACAGTGGAGGGAAAGTACCCAACAGCACGATGATGCACTTCAACTTATATTTCAATAGACTGTGTTAATTAAATATGAGAATGCAATGCTGCAAAACTCCGTATGGATGAAATTACCATTGGGAGCCACGAATTCAAAGACCTCAGGATTGAGAGGAGAGATTGGAGGGCCGGTTTCAGAAGTCGATGACCTACTCACTTCAGTTTTATCTGCCGAATCCGCCCCTTTGGTATGACCTTCACTAGCCGCCCGCAAAAAACTCCGAATGACCCATTGAGTTGGACGATTCCGACAACGAACGCGCATTTCTTTCGTGTCTGTTTCGATTATTTGACTGGGTACAAGAGCCTTAATGTAAAAATATCCCAGAAGACTTAATTCACACATTCTCAAAGCATGCAGTCTAGCCATTAATGGACGAAAACCGAGTGTGAAGATGAGAACTATCAATCAACGTATCTAGAATGTTCGATAACTCACATATAAGGATTTAACACTAAATTTCCATAAAATCTCACGAATGCTGTAAAACAACACCAGTATTCAACTACATCAGCTATCAAATGAAAGTAAAACGCATACGTTGATTATTTTGTCCAAATCGGTACACAGCGAGGCTACGCGATTAAACTTGGCTATGACTGAAATAGGCACCCAACCATCTTCGTCCATATGACTTCTGAGAAATGTGTCACGGACGAGGTTATCTTCGCTAAAGTAAAACTCGATTTGATGCAAGATTCGAGATTGGAGGATCGCGTCACCATCCATAAGAGGTATCGTTGGGTCGAAATGAAAGACGCTAGGTCGAGCGAAAAGCTGGGCAGAATTGAGACCAATTGGAATCGAAGTCTCGTTGGCCTTTGCAGAATTTTGGTTTGTGGACATCCAATTCGGCAAACCAACCGTTCCAGGCGAGGGTAGTGAAGTGAGGAAACTTTGATCCACCGAATCTGGAGGAGCCGACGCCATGAGGGGTGCGCTAGGGTCTAAGCCGATGTAGTTCTCAGGGGCTGCGTAAATCATTACGACTGGGTACCCAAAAGCTAAAGAAGCGTGGTTAGGACTGTAAGGATTGCCTAACGCTATAAACAAACGCTCAGGAGATACATACGTTGAGCAGAAATTTGCGACTGTCCGGAAGACGGTGAGTGAACCGAATAAGGTAAGAACGAAGGCAACTGAACCATCGGGGCTTGATTCCTGAGTCTGTCACTTTTTCTGGAGAGGCCATTAGAGTAAGTTCTTGTGATTGAAGACTCGGTAGAAACACTGGCAGTAGATAAGTTATTTGGTGGAGGGCGCCTTGGCTTAGAGCAATAGGGGTGATTATTAGGTAAATTAGTGACAGTCCGCATACATTTTCTGCAAATGCGACTTACCAACCGCTTTGTTGGCCTTTGGTTCCTAGGAGTGCGTATAAAACTTCGAGATTTAGAACCTGTTGAACCACCCGAAGCTTCATGCTCTGCATTGATAGACGTTGCAACCTCCTTTCCTGCATCAGCTTAAAGCATCAAAAGTATCAGAAGAACATACTCTTTTTCAGCCTCCCATCACCATCTGCCCTTTGATCACCACCCACATCCTTCGAGTACGTGTAATCCAAAGCTACAGTAGTCCACCTATTCTTTTGACGCGTAAAGCTCGGCCGCCTATCATTTGAATCCTTTACAGATGCCGTTTGTGTGTTGGGATTCTACAATTCAGATTACATGGGAATAAATGCGTACAGTTGGTTTAACTTTTGCAGTAGGTTTCGCCTCGTTTGATTGCGGAGCGACGCCCCCATCGTGGTGAATTTGCAATGAAGGCCAATCCCGATCAGACATACCTGTATGCACCTCAGAGACAGTAAGACTAGCCGGACTATGGGACCACGGACAGTCACGTTTACCATTGCTAGTAACTTGGCTATCACAGCTACCAAAGATTAAGGGAAGTATGAGACAAACCTCAGATCAGTTGGTCCACACGCACGCCCCGATGAGCCCACCGAAACTTCTTTTTTTGACATTTACACCGATCCCCTCGATTAAGGTAATGGTGACGTTTAGTCTGGAATATCACAAACACAAACAACAAGAACACGCAAACGCCCAACAACGTGCCAGAATGCACGCCCGCACGGAACGAAACTACTACGAAGAAAGCGCTCACAAAACAAGTGACTCCGGCAATATGCGTCTACTTCAATTACAACATTGTGCCATAGATCGCATAACAAATTTCCACACTTCACTTAGGAGAAAACAGAATTAATTCGAAAATTAATAAAATCATGGTCTCTCCTTAATTAAAGATTGTAAAGGATTGTTGTGAAATTTAATCATACAGAAGAATGCATCATTCATACGACTAACTAATGTTATTTTCAAAACAAAAATAAACATAAACACATTTCTTACGATGAATATTCTAAACGTTTTTGCCCATTAGTCGATATGTTTACAAAGCCATTCCTTTTGCAGCGCAAAAAAAATAAAACTAGCTTTGTTTTTGATATTATCGTAGATCAATAAGAAATAAATTGCTTTTGCCGTTACTGGGTTAGGGTTAAGTAACTGTTATGCAGACTTTCATATTCTAACTTTAAAGACTACTAAACCAGCACACATTCAAAAATAATACATGCCTTGCTATCTAAGTACGTTAATTATGAGTGCATGAAATACGACAATTTTTTGCAAATCTTAATTTTGTTTAGCTGTTCACCTGGAGCAATAACCCAAAGTCGGACGAGGCAGACAAATTCGAAGCCCTCTCCGTTGGTCTGCTGGGGATGGTGGATGGCGGCTTGTTCCGTAAATTTTGTTTTGCGCATACATATGTTTGTAGAATTTCCTGTACTCAATTTTAACAGTTTAGCCACCCGGGTGGCGGAATGTACCGGCCAAAAAATTAAGCCGTCGGACCTCAGCATTGGTAGCGACTTGTTGCTTCTAATTGTGTTAGGTTTTAAGGTCGATGGCATAATATGTCATTGCCTCTTTGACTTTTTTGGAATATCGCTTAGTCCATCTGAACGGTCCTTTTACGCCCTCTCTCTAATGAAAAAGTTTGAGCAGATGAAATTTCCAGAAGCTTTCACTTCCTCAGACTTTGCGGAAGAAAGGGATCCGAAGAAGATGTCAAGGTTGCTGTCATGGTTATTTCAGTTCTTCGAGACTTTTGCCCCCGCCAACGAGTACGCATATAATGTATGTGCCTATTTTACTTTGGCTTATAAGTAGGTGTGGAATTCATATAAGGATAAGGCTTCTCATGCCACAGCTCTCAAGGAAAAAATTGATTCTCTGCGCATCATTAATAAAACTGAGGAGGAAAAGCGCTCAGAATATCAGAATATTATTGTGGAGCTTCAGTCATCCTTGACAGATAAGCTTACCTCAAAGCGGCAAATTGATGAACGTGTCGCCTCAGAAAACCAGAAGTTGTCTCTTCTTACCGAATCCGAGAAGTCGCACTCCTTAGAGGTTGACTTCATTGATTTTGTTCATATGGCGTCATCGGCAGATTGTTCTTATTTTTGTTCACTGGTTTATGTCCTGTTCATATCTTTTGTTACTATCTAATCAGAATCTCTAGTTTCACTGGTTCTATTTTTTCGAAGTATCTCAGGCAATTTGCGTGCTTAGTAATGATCGTCGGTCATACTATTCGCTTGCACCGTGGGTATTTTTTTAAGTACCTCCTTCTACTAAGGCATCGACTTTGCATAAAAAACTTGGCGAACTTAAAGGGAGGCGGGAGCTTCTACTCCCTCAAGTCATCGAGAATCCGAACATTCTTCCCAAGGCAGTAGAGGAGTTGAAAGCGAAGCTGAACATTTTGGAACTTGAAATGCAGGAGATTCGAGCAAAGACTTTCCAAGTTGATCAGTCAATTAGTGAATTCAAACGACTTCACGAGGTGATTGAACACCAACTCGTTACGGTCGCTAGGTCTTGTCATTCGCTACTCTATCAAATGTCGCAGTCTCAAATGGCTATGGAGGTGCGTCTGATCACTTTCGCCCCTTTCGTTATTATAACCGCAGTCACGCATAGCGCGTAGGTTCATGAAGTACAGCAAATGCTCATTGCCAAGGTGAACTTGATGAGTCGTTCTTGTTTAAAGCTTTTCAAATGGTTTTTTAAATTCATTTTCATGGTAATTTTCGATGTTGAGCATCCAGCCATTGTTGACATCGTTGATAAATACGGTGTATCTTCATTGGCTTTTTCCAGTTACGTTGTACTCTGTCATTTTTGTGATGACTTGGTTCTTTGTAGAAGTCAGATAAGGAAATTGCGGGACGATCTGCCAATATTGACTCACTAGTGAAGAAAACTACTGACGTTACGGAACAATTACGTATCTTGGAGCATAATATTGTCAAAGCAAAAGTACTGGATGCAACTCAGGCGTTGGTAATTCCGATTATCTTCACTGCTTTAGTTTATTCTTACTTAATTGCATCCATTGTCATAATCCTCGGGCTTTCCTTCCAGAATGATGACCGCATTAAAAAAGAAAAGGCAGCACTGCTAGATAAGTATTGTTTTGTTTTCAAATCCCTCGAATCCGATGTAGCTGCAAAGGAAGCTCTTCTAAAAACGACGAAAGTACTTTATGAAAACGAGTATTCCAACAAAAAGGTGTGTTTGGTATTAATGGTGCGAAAGCCTCCTTGTTTATACCTGTATGCGCGACTGTTTCTAGATGATGATCTTTATTCCAGCGTGAAGATGACTGGAGGAAGGTAGAGGAATTGAAAGATATTCTTCAACGGCTTTACCAGGCTTACGTTCAGGGTTAGAGTCAGTGGTTTTTCACTGAGGATTTCTAAATAATACATGTAAAGGTGTTTACAAGTCTTCGACTGTTTCTGTACTCAATTTCGAAGTTTTGGTCGGCCGTCGTTTCATCCGCCCAGGCAGTGTGGCCGTTGGACTGCTTTTATTTTTCAAACTTGAGGGTTGGAAAGGGGGGAAATTTGGGTCGTGCAATAGCTATTGCTTCGAATAACGCGTCGGGAGGGTGGTTGGTCTGTCTACGAGTTCAGGGCCGCAAGTGGTCGTTGGGCTTCTTGCAATTTGTCGTGTTTTTTCGATGGCAGGGGTCTCCGCTTACGAGCAGTCGGTTGTAGCCGCTGCGGTGTCCCGCTCTGTGGGTAGTCGCAGGTTAGCAAGTTGAATTTGCGGAAATTTGGCAAGAGTTAGTGTTTGCGGATGGCCAGGTTGGCTATCGCAGGGGTCAGTAGAGCCCAGCGTTGCCAGGGTGGTGCCGTCCTGCTCCTCGGTCTCTAAAATAGACGGCAGGGATGTACAGTGTAGGAATTTTACTCTGAAACAGTAAGAAGCGAAGCGCAAATTAAGGTATCAGTTCGCAGGGCCGGATGAATGGGCTTCGAATGCATCAGCATCCGTTTCCGACATTGGGCAAAGTATTGGGGTCTTCTACGCTTGATACGCAGAGTGAGTGTAACACAACCAAATATGTTCGACAAAGTGTGCTTAGCTTGTTCTAACTTTTCATTATCATCGTATTCTTATGTTGTCTTTTCAATTAAATATTTTACATAAGTTAATTAAGTACCAAATAGTTTTGTTCTTTTCATTGCACATAAAAACACATTAAGCTTTCTAAATTTATATAGCGTGATAATTATCAACTAGTTCTTCTAGATAATTGGACATGTGAAATTTGTTTAAATTATTCGCGATTATTTACTGAAAATGTGGCGGTTTCATAGTTTTATCTGCGGGAGGGCGCGAATCGCTAAATGCACGGTAGAATTTAGAATATGGCAGAAGGTCAGGTTCTTCAGGAAGCATGCGCAGCCTCTGTTGAAAAAATTCTAGAGCCTTTGGTCGAGCAAATATCCTTGCTAACTGATCGCAATTATTCACTGCAACGTCCGAAGGGCCTGTCTCAAAATAAAGCCACAGTTCTTGATCTTGTCAAGAATGTAAGCTAATAGGCCCTTTGTATGACCAAAATTATTGGCGTATTAGGCAAGTTACTAGAATTTGGGCTAGTTTTGGGGCTTTACTGCCGTAATCTTCGTAATCAATTAATGTGCTTAATATCTAAAACTGCTTGTTTCACACTGGCTACTTCCGTTGTTGGCTTGTTTGCTAGACTCTTTCTTGATGACATTACTTTAATTTAATTGATTTGTAACTTCGATTTACTAAATCTACATTCTCTGCAACAATTTTCGCTTATAACTCAAATTAGTTTTCAACCAGTTTTAAAAGTGCCTTTTTAATTGCGTATACTGCTTTCAGTTTGGCCTTATTTTCTGCTTGACGTCCTTGAACTAAAATTAATGGCGATCTTTGGCCTGACCTTTATTTCTTCGGCACTCTGTCAGTCCCTTTTAGTAACTTAACAAAGTGTATTTCATTATATTCTTTGTCTACTTACCACAGTCTATATGATGTTGCTTTGAATTGGATGCGTCATAACCAGAGCCTAAGATTTTTTTGCTTCAGTCGTTTATTAGCCCACCAGAAAAGTATATCAAAGACCAACTTTCCTTATGGCACATGCGATATTACTTTTTTGCCAAAACATTAAAGGCGATATGTAATTTGATGAAAAATGCGGAAGAAGTACGCGGCGAGTGTCCTGATGTGACAGAAAACTTCCAGGTCGCGCTCTCAGAAATTCAAGACATCGGCGAAAATTTCCAGGCATCAGTGAATGCCTTTTTGGACAATCCCGAAGATGAGGAATTTCATACAGAAATGCTGAGAGCTTCTCGGAGCCTTTTATCTTCGGTGACACGCATCCTCATACTTGCAGATCTAATTGACGTCAGCCAACTTCACAGATGTCTTGAAAATATTAAGGGCGATGCAGAATGCGTTGGGATTTTGACTGATGAAAGCGTATGGCATTTCGGTCATTGTTTTCTGCTTATGATTTATGACTTGATATTTTACCATTCGGATACGATTAATTGTCACTTATCTTTCACACGTCTATGTGATTATTGGCCTCTCGCCATGGTAAAACTGTATACTTTCTGAAAATGTTTAAGAGACGAGTGACAAAAAATTAAACAGTATGTTTTTAACCTTGCTAAAATTATCTGAACACCAAGGCTGCAATATTTATAGCTATTGGGGTTTTGGGCTTCGCAAAAGAAACGTGTTAGAAGATTTGGAGGTTTTGAACAAATGCCGGCCAAAAAGTGGTCATATTTTAACCTTACCTCTGCATAAGTATAACTCTTCCGACTAGCTATGCTAAAAGTGAAATTTTAGCTGACAGGCAAATTCTACCTGCATGCTTAAAAGTTGACAAAACCCTACTTCAGGAACTCTCTCGTTTATGTTCATCACTGGGAGATCATTTGGAAGAACTTCAGACCTTGCTTAAGTATCGGAGTCAGGACTTACTCGGTTCGAAGCAATGGAGCGATTTAAGCAATAGCTACGAAACTCTTACCCTGGCCTGCGAGATGGTAACCATCTCCACAAAGGTATCTTAGGTTTAAATTTAATTTTCATATGAAATTAAATGACTTGTTTAAGGAAGAACTGTACTGAGCTATTTGTAAAATGCTTTAAGTTTTTGCATTAGAATTTCATAAAAAGGGATGTGTTGTACTAGAACCCATTTTAAATAGTACTCTTTGAAAATTGTGCTTTGGAACCATGATAGTGCTATCTAGCCTTTAGGTCATCGTTCTAAAAAGGCATAGTGTATTTTGCAAATTTAAACACTGGATAAATTTTACCATACTTTGAAAGGCTAGTTTTCTTTACCCCAAACTGGCAACGTTGGCGGCCAATCGCGAGTTTGCAGTGAGGTTGACCAACGATGCGGTTGATCGTCTGGGCTGCGCTTGCGACGCAACCTATCCGCCGGTAGTGCTGCCACCACTGCAGGGACAGGCTGTAGCGCAGCTCATGCAGGAGGTTATGGTGCGCAAGTTCTTCAACCCTGTGCTGTCTCGCTTTTGTCAACACAATCACTATCTTTCACTGGTCCCGTTCACAGAAATCCGCAGAAGCAGGAGTTGAGAAAGTGGGATCCTGGAACAGCACCCTTTTTCAGAGTAATGCTCAGAAACTCTTTACCGAAATCGCGAATCTAACGCAGTCAGCTGGACTGGGCGATTATTTTCAAGCGGGCATTGCACGTAACATTCAAGAACTCAACGAGGCAGTCGATCAGTTCATCGAAGCTTGGGAATATGAGGTGCGGTAATAGAACGAACAGCCGTTCTAGATTATCAGATTGTTTTTAATGCACTATCTATCATGCGCAACTGTAGACTTCAGTTGGCTTGCAGGAATACGTGGCAGCGATAGGGAGGGCTTGCGCAAATATTCGTTCACTGATCTCGCAAGCAGCTCTTACTCTTTCCGCATCTTTCTTCGTCACAAACGGCACCGTCCTCAGTCATTTGGAGGAGTCTGCAAAGTGTGCCAACGAAGAAAAGTTAGTACTGGCAGTGACAGAAATTCAGGTAGCTCCCTACTCGGATTAATTATCCACTGTACATTGCCGCTAAATGTACATGGTAATGCAGAGAAGGGCTAGCAAAGTAGCTGATGCTGTCAAATCCCAGGGGACCACACAAGAGGTTGTCTTTCCTTAAACCTTAGAGAAGTTAGGCATTTTATCTGTGGCAAGCATTTCCAATGCATTTTTTAAACACTTTATTCCTTTCATTACTCCTATGTGTCTCGCAATACGTTATCTTGAGAGTTCAAATAAAAGTAGAGGGATTTCATATTTTTATTAGCATTTAATGTTATGAGTTAGCAGTAATCGGAAGTGTATTTTGACTGTCTTCTGAATGCGAGGACTGCAAACACTTTACGATGTTTGCCACTTCCAACAGTATTAGTAAGCGGTTGAATAGCTTACGATCATCATTTAAAGTTGTAATCGATGCTAACCAATAAAAGTTAACAAAGTGTATACTTTACCTTGTTACAGCAGCAAACGTCCGACCTTATTGATTCTGCTCTTTGTCTATGTGGTGTGTGGACGGATCCGAATACGGTGCGTTTTGTGAGGATCGCTGCTAATGACTTGGAACAGCTCACTCCCCAATTGATCAACGCCTCTAAGGCCCTTGCTCTGAGAAGCCAATCCTCGGTGAGCACACACTTTCACGGTTAGAATCCTCGGTGAGCACACGCACCGTTTGTAAACAAAGTGTCGTTTCACCCATATCTTGCCATCACTTCTTTTCCATCAAAGCGCGCTAAGTAAAATCCGATACCTCTTCTTCGTTTGCCAAATTTGTATGGCTTTGTAGTTTAGAGGGTGCGGTGACTCACTTAATTTGCATTATATTTGCCCTTATTTGTTTCCAAACGCAATCTTTCTCTTAGTAAATATGTACGTTTCATTTTAATGTTAGTTAACCAATGAAAATTTCGCCATCTTCCTCGAAGGCTACAAATCTTGGGTACAGAAGCTCTGTGATCGCATCAATGGGATGACGTATGTTTTAGATTTTCTGGAAGCGCACGATCGGTTGCTGCAGGAAGACATCGACTCATGCCAAACAACAGCGGAGGTGAGCAGAAGAGCATACCTCTGGCAAACTAGTATCTGTTTACTTTCTAGCTTATTTGTGCCATTTTCAAGATTGTCTCATTCATGCAAATTACGCCTCCTTGGATATTTCCAAAGCTTTGCTTTTAGGCCGGGCAGACGAGTGGCCTCATAAACGCGTCCCGCAAGTTATCCGCTCGCTGTTATCAAGCGATTCGATACATACGCTGGAAATTGGAGACATCCAACGAAGGCAGTGCAAGTGTGAATCAGACTCTAGCAGCACTTGAAAGCATACAAGAGGATGTAGGTAGTTTGCATTATTAATTATTTCTATTTATTCTGCCATCATGCCTTACTCATTGATGAAATGAATCGCTCTATTAACCATTAATTTTGCTCTTGCTGTTTCCCACCTATTCTGTTGGACTCTACACAGAATTGGTGTGAGTTCATGCAATTGCAAGAGCATTTTTTGCCAAATGACGATGCCTAATCGTAGTCTTAAATCCAAAAATTTGTGGGTCAGGGCTGAGTACGGTCAGAAGAGGAGTTTTCTCCAAACAGAAAGGGAAGTTCAACTTGTGTGAAAAATGGATAAATGAAGAAACTTGTATTCTTTGAGCTAGCTCATTCCGCAATTCAACGAGGCCACGAGAGAAGTGTGCCGTAGTTTGCGTTCGCGAAACACACCACCCCAAATTGTCAACGTTCGACGCATTGGCGAAGCAATCCGGGACGCTTTCAGTGGGCTAAGGCCCTTGCTGGCTGCAGCAGGTTTTCGACAGGAAGAAGAGTCTTCAGATCTTGCAGAAACCGTCTTTGATTTGCCACCGTCAACATCACCTCTGCCCCCTCCATTGCCACCGCCTCAGGCAAACGAATGTACACAGGGCTCGTCTATCCGTAAGCGATCATTACATGCAGACTAGCACTGTGGCGACCATGCAACATTCCGACGAAATCATGTTCAGTTGTGACACAGCTATGGTATCGATGCCTTCAAGCGATGTGCGAATTGAAGTCAATTGAAATTTCCTGAAGCAACACTTAAGGCCGTACAAATACAAGAAGTTTCGTTGAGGAGATTAAGATATATATATATATATACGCCCTCTAGAGTTTCATTGTTAACTTGTTCAGGACATTTCCAACTTGTAATTCTATGCTTGGATTCGTGCTAGATAATTCTATTCATTAGAAATTGAATTATTATTATTTTAGTTATTCAAAGAACTTGCCATTAGTTGATACACCATGAATTGAAGCAATTATTATCTGAATTATAAGTTTGTGTGATGCAGTTAAGTTAATAAATGGTTTCAACAGAGTAAATTCCTAAAGCAGTTAAGAATTAACATGAAGTTCTTTTCTGTCATTTACAGGAGACTCGTGACGAAGACTTACGCTGTGCATTATAAGATTGTGGGCACAGCGAATGTTTAGTAACTAGTAGCTTATTCTTAAGCTAATCTTTTCTGCTTTTGAATGCGACTCACCCGCTATCCATTTGAAATAATTTGACGATTTTAGCGTTGCGTTATTACTTCCAAATGCCATGGTACGCGTTTCGGTTGGCTTTGACAGCCAACTGCATTTTAATGCTCTGCACAATGGCATGGCTGCACTTCTCTGCTTCTCTCTGTGTATGGCATTCTATGATTTCCATTAAACATTTCCTCCTTGTAATATTACGTTGGTAATGAATATTATATTCCATGACTGGTTGTTGAGAAATTGGTCTAGTGTTGGCGTTCTCTGGAGGGCACCTTACACACAACTTTGCAAATAGGCCTTTGTCCTTGTTTGTCAATGAAACGATGGTCAAGGGTAGGAGTACTTGACGATAAGAAAATCTAACACCTTTAGCCTCCTTTGCTTAAGTCATTGTTCCATAAGTGGCTCAAGTGGACCATTCTGATAAATGTGCTTATCCGATAGGCTCAGTCTCAAAGCGCAGGAGATAGGTAAGTGACACAATAATTAAAAGTAACTAAAATCGGTTGGAGTTAATTGATTGTATCAAACCTTTAATGTGTGTGCACTTAACCTCAATAATCTCTTCAAGCAGACTCACTTAGTGAAACCTCCATACAAAGCTTGCAGTCATCACAACCCTCGCCATCTCGTCATCAGTTTTTGAACGAAACAGCTCCAAATCAAATTATTGAGAACTTCGGAATGGAACATGCTAATCTTGTGCAACAGATTGGGAGGTTGGAGGAAAGTGGGAATGACATTATGGTGCCGATCGTTCGAAGCATTTGCTTTCGACTAACTGAAGTCATCGGCTGCATGACGGTGCCCAGGAGGAGTGCACTTGAAACGGATGCCGAACTTGTTCAAGTATTGTCATAGCGCCGTATTATTCTCCTACTATTACTGGTTACAGTAGCAACATTAATGTGTTGTTTATTTTAAAGGCAACTCGCGAGATCTCGTGGATGACAGCGCAATTTAATGGGAAGTGTGAGGAGGTGGCGCGTGGCTCGCCTGAAATGAATGCCAAGAAGAGCTTATTTACTTCCCTGAAAAATATTAATATTTTTTCACATGAGCTGGCAGTGATGAGTCGTGTGAAAGCCGATTTGAAAACACCAAATAGCGAGTTATGTGTATGTTTACCTTACAACATTAAAGATCTAGTTACAATAAAGTATAGGTAATTTCGAATGGTTTCCTTCATTATAGCTTGACAATGTAGTCTGCCTGGTTCAGTCTGCTCGAAACCTAATGCGGGAAGTCAATAAGGCCATAAGCGAACTTCTCACTATTACTGGTCAAAGCCGACTTTGGTCCGCTACTGCGCTTCCACCTGTTCCACCTCGTCCCCGTCGGCATCGTGCCACCACGCAAAGTGGAGGCGGGAGTGATTGCAGCAACACTGAAGTCGCTTTATTCAAATTTGATGTTATGATTGATCAAAATACTGACTTTTCGCATCAATTTGTATGTCCGAAAGATCAGGAAAATGTGGATTAGGTTTACACCCTCTTTTTTCGCTTTTTTAATGCCGGTTTCCTTTCCAAAGTGCATTGTTTTCTCTGTTTCTGTCTTGCAGTTTTTACAAGAGATTGTTTAATGAAGTCTTCAACTTTGGAAGGGTTCAAGTTAATCAGAATTGAAAGATGATTTGCACAAAAATAATGCTAAACTCTGCCATGTGTGCTAAGGTAAAGCATCCATCTGCATACATTAATGGTCATTTTGATCAAGAAAGTAGACCCAGTGGTACACAAACTAAACCGAGACCCTTCATTTACCCAAAAGCGGAACAAAAGTCTAAAAGCGAAACCAATATTGAGTGTGCATCTTTTTGAGGCAGGAGTAAGTCAATAAATTCTGTGCAGCCAAAGTCCCTGTCAATGGTATAATAAATTACCAACTTCCAAAGTGTCCCACATTTATTAACAGGCAACGGAGCAATGATAATGCATTGTGAACTGGTGCGCTCGAGAGCGACCAAAGCCAGTAAAAGAAGTTTTTTTGCAAATAATGGGTCCGATTTAACGGATGAAAGGTTAATGGGCTTATCAGTATAAATTATAGATTTTGATTTGCACAATAATTGGGACATGAGTCCCAACCGCTCACTACCGCTACCAACATTTCAAGTTCAGAAACAAAACAGCCCAATAATTACTTTGTCCTAGACAATTTCTGGATAAAAACGCGTAGCTAGTCGCCTACCGTTTGAAAACGTTAGTACTTTAAGCTGTTGACGCCACAATGAAGGTAAGCTGCCCAGAATACTTAGCGCTCAAAAGGTACTCAATAGGCAAATCATGAAGAGCGGGTGGTCAACTTATGTTTAGTGTGTGTTTTCTGGTAGCCATTTGGCGGAAATATGCAAGCTATATGGAGCTACCTTATGCAAATTCAAGAAATAGATTGTGTTTCAACCATCATATTATTTCAATAACTTTAATAAACATATTTGAGTCTCGCACACACGCCCGCCAGTGCGTGGAGATCATTCCACCCCATCTGAATTATGCATGAGAAATAGTCATGCCATAGAGAAGGTCTTCACGTCACTTTCACTCGTCCAAACCCACTGAGTTTCCGGTAAGGGCGTTTCTCTACTAGCGTTATGCATCTTTTGGCCCTCCGGAAACTGGGTGCAGCCAACGGGACGCCTTCTACCACTGCCTCGTTTTCCCTCTCTCGCTCTCTCTCTCTCAGCTCCTCTGACCAACACCCTCTCAGTGAACACAGGCACACACCCGCGCGCTAGAGCCTGAGTTGTAAGCAAAATGGACGTCGACCAGTTTCGACATGGAGGCCCCGAGGAGGGCCCATCCGTTGCCCAGCTTCTCTCTGAAGACGGTGTCTCTGCCAAAGGCGCCGTTGTTTTTTCCGGTCTGGACGAGCCCGTCAAGGTAATTTCGGTGTTTTTATTTGTTTTACCATTTCAAACAAGGGACGCTGGTGAGAAAAATGCTCAAGAAATCGCCAATACATTGTGTGCCGTCAAATTAGCTATGGATTGGGATCTGGCCCAAAATAGGGAAATTTCAGGATACATTTTCATTAATTCAAGAGCTTTATAAAAACACGCAAAAAGTTGATGGACTATTTCACCATAATAAAAAGTAGTCGCGTCTTCTGAATTTTTTTAAAATTACGTAAAACTGCACACTTGCATTCAAGTGGAAATGCGTAACTGACATAGGACTCTTATGGACTCTTGCCATTCTAGAGGCAAAACACTTCTTACTTCAAATGCTTTTTCCTCCTTTTTAACTAGTTCGTGGCTGTGAGTAAGGTGCCCACAGGGAAGCAAATCCTTCGAGTGTTTTCGTCAACTTGGCAACTTAAGCCACCAACACTGGTTATTAGTGTCCACGGCTCCTACGCTAACTTAAAGAAACGGTTTAACTTCACGATGAAGAAAGGTCTATGGAAGACCATGGAAAGTGTGGGTAAGTAAATGTGTTCCAGTTTTCGATTGCCTTTTTGCCTACTTATTGAAGAAAACAAGCGTTTTTGTGCTACATGAAAGATTTCCTTCCAAACGAGAGCAACTTAGACTGGTTATTACCATCTTAAAAGAAGTGCAGACGGTTTTGAAAAGAGATGACTGTAAAAGCTGGCGAATGATCAAAAGCCATTTGTAAATGTTAGATGGACCGCCTGACTAGCCTCGCCTATTTAAGTGTTTTGTGAATTCTGGTGAAATTTACGACGAACTGTAAGCGATAGGGATTGTTTCCTGTTTAGCTGTGCAGTTTGTCCAATCGCTGGGTTCCATTGTACAGCCTGGTAGATAGATACGGTTACCTAGTTTCGATAAGTGCCGTTTTCTGGCTCAAACTGCAATCCATTAGCGTTTAAGGTAAAAAGGGCTTTTGAAATGAGTGAAAGTTAATGTGTCTGTCCAGGTTTGTTAGTTGCACGGTGTTGAAGTGATGAAGGCTAAGATACCGAGATTATTTAATTTGTTTAAAAAGGCTGTTGGATAATTGGAGACGCTTTGGACAGAGGAATAGGCAAAATTGCTGGCGAAGCAGTGGCAGAGTACGTGGAGGCCTACGGAGGGGATAAGATGCTCGCAATTGGCGTCACGCCCATTAAAAGTCTGAAATTCAAACACATCTTCAATACCAGCGCCTCTGTGAGCTGCATTTGACTTTCTCCTGCAATTTCATGCGTCAAGTTACGGCTAAATGTTCTTTTATAAAAGCTAGGGCTTGGCTTAATTAATGATGCCACAAAGACAATCCTTGTTGCCCCTTTCTCGTCAGTTATAGTTCATCTTTCACTTAAAGCGCGAAACTGTTCCTTGAGCTCATTACTATTTTCCATAAGCCACTTTTGAAACCGCACTTTAGTAACGTGCCTCGAAAAAGTTGTATTTTAAAAATTTGGGATGTCAATGACTTAGACAAGTCTCATTATGGTGTCGAGGTAATTGATTGATTGTGTCGTGTCGTGCTAATGGTGTAGAGTACATGCTCCACGGCATTCCGATTAAACCTTGGATCGTCCACCATCTTTTGAAGCAGTTAGTAAACAGATTTTGAATAAGTATGAAGACCAGGCCATTTTAACATGGGATTCGCACGTTGTGGTGGCAACAGTGCCTGTGTTCACCCGACCTTGTTGACGAAATCCGCATGGCGGTACACTTGCTAAGTGTTTACCAGTTCCAAGTCGAGGTTTTAGGCTTTTTTTAAATTGCTGGCATGCATGTCAACTTTTCTGAATTCAGTAACGGTATTCATCTCTTTGATAATCCACATGTAACATGTTATTTTCCCGAACACTTTGTTAGATAATCTACTATCCAAGTGAGGAAGACGAAACATTGACTGATCCTTCTATGACGTTGGTGCAAAAGCACCGCGCAAAACGCTTCCACATCGACAAAAACTACAACTACCTCTTTTTGGTTCCGGCTCCACTGGGTTCAGGCAAACAGAAAGACCAAAATAACCTTATTACAAACAGTAAGACGCGAATGATTTCGGAGAATGAGCAAATCATCGAAACCCGAATCGCCGTTGAGCGAATGGTGATTGGTTGGCGAACGGTAAGTGCTTTGTCTTTAAGCGTATCAGAATAGTAATTGCAATTCTATTGCCTCAAGGTGGTTTGGTTAATGTTGAGTCACCGTAATACAAGTTTGGTGGCTAAACGGTTCCATTTACTCGAAAAAGTTTCCTGGTAATGGAGATAGAAGCGTGACTCGGTCGTCGAAACTAAACTAGTTTTGATGAAATTGGTGATGGTAAGGTATCCTCCACAAACTTGGGCACTTGAGCAGACATTGGTTAAGTTAGACATTAAATATCTCTAACGTTGAAGTTGAGGGGATTAAAGTTTTGCGCTACTCCTGCAGAGTTCACATCCGCATCGGTGAGTCACCGCGCAGCCCAGAGGTGCGATTGGCCGATAATTGTGAGGATCACTCGATTGGCTGCAAAAAAGGCGGATTAAGTACTGATTAACTGCGTGCCACTGCAAACTTTAATGAAGTTTATCCCCCATCGATGTTTAGTCATTAGAAGGGAAATTTCACGGTTCAGTAATCGCGGCTTCTGAGTCAACGCACACCACACAGCCGACCTACTCAGAGACCATATCGGGACTGCCACGAGTACGACCCAAGTTCAGGGCCACGGTTGAACCTCCGTCGCCTACACTGCCGCATTCATCATCTCTTCGTTCCGAGGAGAAGCTAGTCACAGCTACCCTCGACACGCCACCTTCAGTCCACCAGGATGAGAGCTCTATCAAATCCGCTGCCACAGCCGAACACCAAGGCTCCATTGAATTGGTTGTCTATTCATGTTGTCTTGCCAATTCAAAAGCATATACCGCACAATATGTTAACGCAAATGTATTAGTGTCATTGCTGCTTTGATGCTTAACCAAGCCTTAATTTAGCAATTAACGACCTTGGGTTGTGTATTTACATCAAACCATCAACAATTGTTTAGCTGTCTTCCAGGCGAGGTAATAACTATGGCTTCCTTACGATGGTGTCAACCGTTTTCGTACCTCAAACCTTCAAGCCATGGATTGTCGGTCAAACTCCAGTGTGTTTTGAACATATCAGCTTTAAAAACAGGTTTGACTCGATTCTAAAGCGCAAAAGCTTTTTATGGAATTGGTTGCGTGGCATCTGGCAAAGATCATTATCCGGTAGCAGAACTCACCGTTCAGAAATTATCAGGACAATATGGCCAAGGTGATAAGTCAGTTAAAGGTGTGTTACTTTGTTGAAGGCTTCCAAGTCTTTGAGATGAAAGATTTTCGTGTGGCTGCCAATTAAAATGTTTCGGTATTGACTGGTTGGGAGAGTTGATATGAGTAACGAAAAAGCATTTATGACCGCATTGACCGGAAATATTGTGATGAGAGCTGAGCGAACGGGATTGAGGGACTGCTTATGTGTTCTTCACTTCTTTCACATGCATTAGTTAAAGCGTCGTTTTTGGATTATTTGTCAAGGAAATCGTGGTGGAAAGCAGTCTCATTGTGTTGGAATAGTGAGTGAATAATCATACTATTTGCTGTCTGCAAATGGTCCGTTATCCACTTCACACTGGATTAGGTACTACGTGTTGTACGCAACACAAAATGCAGGTAGACTCCGTTACTGCGAATGCCCTGCGGACGGGCAAGCAATCGCAACTGATGCGCATTTGATGCAACTGGAATTAGTCAACCGGCCAATGGCAGGAGAGTCCTGCCCTTGCATGACAGCGCAGGAAATCATATCGCAAAACTTAGACGTGAATTTCGCACTCTGGACTGGGGAAAGAGGATACTGAGTCCACTCTCTGTGATGTCAATTATTCCACAGATTGAATTATTCTAAGAAGTTCTCTGTGGTTGCATCAAAAACGACTCTAAATTGCCCAATGTCAACAAATTTTTAGCTCCAATGGCAAGTTAAGCTAATTCTTCGTGTTTTGATGTTCCAAACAAAACGATTGTACGCATTCATTTTGCTCGCACATTTACACAGCTTCCAGGAAAAAGCTCAAATGTAACTTCTCATCGATCTGAAATGACTTTTTTACGGCTTTTAGCGAGTCAGATCTCCTAATGTCTTAAAGTTGTAAAAACATGCATATAAAGAAGTAAAGAAGCGAGTTAGATAGTAGTATCAAATTGTATTTTCTGTGTTTGCACAAGTAGTTCAAATAGAATCAACTGAAGAAATCTCGGGAAACATTCATCATCTCACCGATGGCAAAACCTGTCGTTTCCAGCAAAGTCAGTATTTCGTTTTCCAACCGTTAATTAAAGAAAGATTACCTTTGCTGCAGGATCGGCTTTTGGCAAGTATGCCACCGTCCTCAACAAAGTCGACAGAGTCACAAGCGGTCAAGAAGGTGTCAGAGAAGAAGTCCGTAGCGCTACAGATTCCGATTTGTGGAATCCTTGCAGGGGGCGATCGGTGGAGTCTGCACCAGGTTTATGCTTCAATGTCAACAAATCGCTGTCCATTTGTCGTTATCAGAGTAAGGGTGTATGCTCGTTACCTCGTGTACTCTCACCAAACTGTCGTACCCTGTGCATCCCATTGCGCTAATGCACCCACTTGATGATTACCTCCAATTCCACTTTTCTGTGACTGGCCCCGTTCCCAAACTAGGAACAATGATAGTCTACGGAGTTAGAGTAAACATTAAGACTATTGTCAATAGTTATACTGCAGACCAGAAAAATAACAGATGCTCCCTTTTCACTTTTTAACAATTACTTCTCTGCGCAGAGTCGAGAAAATGATTTTATTAAAGCGAAGGACATTTGAGAAGTGTATGTATTACAAAAAAATGTATCTCTCTGAGCTCTAGTAAGATATCTACATCTTTAGCCAGTAAAGAGGCAATACTTGCGAACTTCCAAATGGTGAATGATCTGCGACAGTAGATTTTAATCCCCTTCGTTTTTAATATTGTCGCATTAACAATCAAGCTGGCGGGCTCAAGTAGTTGCAGTTTGTCTGAACAGTCAAAATGCATTACTTCTTCACTAAATATGCTCCGAATGTCATTTAGTTTCGCCAATCGAGCTCCATCACCGATGAGGCGATCGCTTTTATGTGACTCGCAAAAAATTTGTATGGTGGGCATGAAAGCTGTCCAGAGAATGATAAATTGGCACCCAAATAGTTGTACGGTTGGAGAAATTCTAATGGAATTTTTGTTAGAGAAGTATTTAATATTTAAAATACAGAAAATAGGTTCCGACTACGTGAAAACTTTACTATTGTCTATGCAATTGGTAAAATCATATTCCTTGAATCAGATTAACTGCCATGCTGAATGTTTTTTTTGTAAGGGAAGTGGTGGTGCAGCCACAATTATCAGCAACGTGGTGGACTTGAGCAATTTCGTTGCGAATCTCGGTGAGGACATGTCAGACGATGAAATAAATTACAAGTGAGTCAACGCCTATTGCTTAGTGGAAGGAAACTACTTTGGGAGTAATCGAGGTTACCTGATTTTGTGGGCAAGACAACGTTGGATATCAATATCATGGTATTACTTATCAGCAGCGCTAATGCGAACCTAAAGGATTGTTCCCGAAAGTTTAACCTTGTCGCGATACCTTATTTTTGTTCCCTATTTCCTTAGAAGGTGTCTGAGTCTAGAGCATCAGGTTAGCTTTATAGTTTCGCACCCTGGAAGGGCAGGAAGGTGGTTTTACTATAAAACATGACTCTAATTTAGGAACTTGACACTTAAGCCTGCGAAATTTACGCCTCCTAACTGAAACTCATGTATTCATGATTGTCTCAAAGTGGTTTTCCAAATATCCCGAGTTTATTCCCATTTTTTGGTCTTCGCACTTATGCGACATTAAATGCTGCGTTAGTCCACTTTAAAAACCTTAAAATCCATCAAATGTATCTCTTTTTCCGTCTAAATCAGCTTCCATAGTCTTTGCAACTTTTGACCTAAGAGGCTGATTAGATTGGGACATATTTCATAGTTTGGGTCAACGAGAAACCGTGCAGATTTGGGAGGATTGTGATTCCAAGCTCGTCCCCACTTAGGAGGGTTTCGACTTCTCGTACCTACGGGATTTGAACTGCGTCAATTCTATTTAGCAGTAAACCATCATTCCACTGCTGGCTACATGTAACCAGTTTTTCAGCAAAGGCATAGCAGTAATTTCTCTTAATAATTAATCATTATGCAACAGTAGAGTACCAACCTAATTTTGCTAAAATTTGTTGGAACTTTCAAGTCGTGTTGCGAAGCCTGCGACCTAAGAGCTGCTAACACATTCTTCGGTCCGTTCAAATAAAATAAGCTTACTTTTCCAAATAACTTCCTTCACCATGGAATACGTAAGGATTGGGTTTTCTGAAATCATATTTACTCAGGCACGATTCCACTGAAAGAGACTTTTAAGGTTTGAAGTTAACAAACTCTTCAAGTAGGGAAACACTGGCTGATACGCTGGTCAATCCATTTTAGAAAATTACAAATTGGTGAGCACTTTTATTCAGCGACTTAAAATAGCTGCACATTTGGTCCCAAGTTATTGACCATGTGTGTCAATGTTTGGTGAAGTCAAATCCATAATATCCACTAGTGTTTCTGTTCTGGTCATACCTTTTTGTTCCAAAAAGATGATGCCTGTATATCAGCGAAGTAAGACATGTTCAATTTTGACTTTCTTAGGATCGCGAGTATTTTAAAAGAAACCGATGAACACGATCTGGGGATCTTCTACATGCGAGAGAAAAAGATCATTGAATCGTCCTTTGCAAAGAACGGTCGAGTTAGCGGCTCGGATGGAACACCTCGGACCTCACGTCGGTCCTCAAGGGTGTCCTTCAAACTACCCAGTCCCCAGCTGCATCATCCTTCCGAGATCACAACACTCAATCTGGCTGATTACATGGATGAGGTGTTGATTTTGCGCAAAATGGTTGAGGAGTTCAATCATCTCGTATCCATTTTCGACTGCGATGAAACCGACATGGATGGCTATGTTATCTCTGCTCTTCTCAGTAGCGGTTGGTTTTTCATGTGTCTAAGCGCACTAGATGCGTTTCGAGCCCCTGCATTTCGTTAATGTGCACTTCAAGATTTTCATTTATGCAGGTGTCGAAGTTCTTAACCGCACTACATATATTACCTCCTGTTAAAAGCCTACATTTGGTCCCATCAACTTAACTTACTTAACATATTTATCCCACAATAAGCATTTTTGCCCTCATCAGGGCTTGAGACATTTGCTGCAGGAAAGATGCTCCACTTCTTGAAAAGAAGCCGAAATGTGGGCTTGGTTTCAGCTGCACTTTCCTTCCTACAAAACTCCTTAATAAGACCATTGTATTTGCCCCTATTTTTGCTATTTTTCCCATCTTTATAGCCGGTTTAGAGACTCCATTGAGTGTACTTAATATCGAACAGTTGGAGGTAACAATTCGTCTGAACCGGGCTGATATAGCCAAAGAAAAAATATTCACAGAAGGCCGTCATTGGAAGGTTAGGCAATTTTCGATGGTTACTTCGATTTTTAGCGGCACGGGCTGGATAACTTTATGTTTGAAGCCATACTAAATGACCAGGAGGCATTCGTGAGCTTGCTTCTGGAAAATGGTTTCGATTTGGAGGCCTTCTTGACTGTCCATACTTTGGAGAAGTTATATACCGTGGGTGTACTAAAGAAGGTTGGGTCAATCCGAATCTCTTTTGAGCTGAGTAGCTTTGGTGTTATCTCATCATACTCTTCTTCTTAGGATTCAAAACTCGAAACGGTGCGTCGAATTTGGGAAACATGTCGCATTTATAAGATGGAATGGGTAAGCACGCTAGTTATTAGTTGAGTGCACCAATGTCCTTTTTAATTTTTCAATGCATGCTAACACATGAATTTTAAGTGTTTAGCAAAAAGTGCTATTTTATCCGACATTGGCATTATAGTCCATCAAGAGCAGATTAATCGCTTAAAACAGGCCTTAACTTACTGCGCGTTTTCCCAGCGGCTTCCACACATACAAAACGTCGTTGTGCTTTAGGTAATGCTGCGTGATATTGGGCGTGTGGTTAAGCACCTTCTTGGGGAATTCTACCGCCCATACTACTTAAGCAAGCACTTCAGAAAGATGGTCAAGAGAGCCGTTGTCCGACACGAGGCAGAAGAAAAAGAAGTACCCATCACTGAAAATCGTAAGTTCAACGACGGTGATGGAACAGCCACGAAATCTATTGTACCACAAAACTTTTACTTAGCAATTAAAGAGTTCATTCTTAAACACAAAAGACAAAAGCTATTGCATTTATTCAACCTTAAAATCACCTAATCAAATTATTTGCGAAATATGGCTGTTTCTCTCGAGTCAAAAGCTTGCGAAATTCTTATTTGTTAAATTTTTTAAGGACACCTTTACTTGCAAGTGATAAAAATCTTGACTGAGTTAAACATCTGTCTTTCAGCGTGGATAAGCAAAAAAAGTTCTTTCTTCGCACCACTAAGTCCACGTCCCGACGAGCACCAGAAGCAGCCACCGGAGGTAAGGTTAAAACCACCGCCGTCACCGTTGGCAGCAACAACAGAACTTGTGAATGACACCGTTGTTGCCTCTCCTGGAGTGAATCACATTTCCAAGTCTTCGACGAGACAACCTTCAGGACTTTACATGTGCGGAAATGGAAAACGCAGAAGGGTTGGTGTTGTTGTTCCACTGCAAAATGATCACAAGAATGACACGTCTGAGCTCATACGGAACCGTGGTTAGTCGAGAATGAACCACTTTTTAGGATTTGGAAATCAAATGCTCTTAGTCTTTAAATATACTAAGGAATAAGTCTACCGTTTGCTATGCAGAAAGAGACTTACAGTATTAGAGCCAATTCTCTTGTCAACGTCGTTATTTATCCCCAAGGCCATGATGGTGCTTACAGAAGGACTGTTCGACGTTTCGTGGCCAATGGTGGCAGAGAGCTGGCTGTCAGCGGTGAAAGTATTTGGTCAAAAGCTCCAATTTTTGGAGGAGAGGATTTCGCCGTGACGCCTAAATGTGGTATCGAGCATAAGGACTCTAGAAAAATGTCAAGTAATCACATAAATATAGCATTCCACCGTTCTGGATCTGGATCGTCCAACTTGAGTGAGAATGGTTCGTTTCTGTGTATTTAGACAACGACATCAGCATCAAGGATTATATTTAACACACGCATTCTGTGATAATAGCAGCATCAGCGCAATTAAAGAGTGACATGCTGGTATCCGCGACGCAGGTGGACGAAAAAGTAGTAGATGTGGAGAAGAATATGGAGGAGGAGGAAGAGACAGAGGAGGCGGGTAACTTCCATTCAACCACAGCAGACCCCCTCTCGACGGCTTCGATGGACGATACGCTATCAGCGATCCGCAAATCGAGTTTTTCAGGGTGGCACCGTGGTCACCACCACATGACCATCTCGAAGCTCTCCGCCGCCGAGCGCTCGCGTCTCATCTCAGCAGAGGCACGTCGACGCGAGGCAGCTAAGGCAGAGGAGCGTGAGCGCAAACGCCGCCATCGTCTAGCTCAAAATAAGCGAACTCTCTACGAACGCATTCGTGGCATCAGCAACCAACGTAAACTCACTTGTTTTAGACATGAGAAAATCTATGTTTTCTTGTTCGCTTTAGCCGACCGGTGTGTGGCTCACTTTAAAACATACAGAATCACTTCGAAACTACCATTTCGATGTGTTTTTAAGTGGATTACGGCTGTAAGTACTGTTGAGCCTGAAATTCACTCCCTTCGTCTGGATTTGAGTAACTCTCTCCTGGACCTCATGTTTGAGGTTCGGCGGATCTCGCAACCTGCACACGGTTAAATACGATTAATTTAGCGAATATCACGCAGAAGGAAAAAATACGCAGCCAAGATGCCAAACCTAATGTCAGTGAACATCTTGCAGTGCTCTTTTTCCAGTTGCATAGTGCGACTGGAACAGCAGTGGGCAAATCAAAGACTTCAGAGTAAGCTTTTCTTTTCAGGAATGGAGCAGTGCATCCCTGAGAAACTGGCCAGTAAGTAAATTCGTGTCATAAATTATTCTAAAACTATCTAGATTGTATTTATTTATGCGCCTCCATTATAATTCAATAATAGGCTTTGCAGCAATGCAAAAGGTTCGCCTCGAGCGCCCAGCCAGAGAGTTGATGCTGTTGTGCATTTTGCTAGGAAAACTAAAGCTTGCCGTTCTCTTTTGGGGTTATGAAAAGGCAAGTTTCGCATCGCATCTTCGCCATAGATTCACACTGTTTTTTCCAGGCTTGTTTCATTTTAATACAAGTGTGGCGATAGCGCACAAGAAATGGATTTCTAAGGATTTGAATTAGCATCTTCGCGTTGCAGGAACCGATCGGTGGTGCAATGTTTTGTACCTTGCTTCTGGGCAAGCTCGCCGCCGTATGCGCGGACATATCCCAAAAGCTGGAGTTCGAACGCTATGCAAGGTCGGTTTTTCCCCTTTTATGCGGCTTGAAAGTCCCTCTTTTGGAATCCTTATTATATGCATATTCTTTCACTTGTAACAGTAATGTGACCTGTATTTGCAATTATTTTTTTCTCACTTTTTGGTCCCACTGTTGGCCGTAAGCACACACCATTACTTGCTTGGTTTATGAATTTTAATTCTATTTTAGCTTGGTATCCCGATATTATTAGATCATATTTCACTATCTACTCTGCATGTATGGATGCTGTAAAACCAGTTATGTTTTTTGTGGAATAAAAGGTTACTATTTTCTGCACAAAAGTGCATCCAATAAACCTCTGCCCAAATATCACTTTTTATGGTGAACGTGTAATTCTATCAATCACTGGCGTGCAACCACCAAAATACATTTCTTAGATTTTGACATTTTGAGAAAATTAATTGTTCGCTATCCTTACCATTTCGGTACCCTTGTGATGATAATGTGATCAGTCCTGGATTAACCAACCGCAGCAGAGACCACTGATTGTGTGGCGTATGTCGTTTTAGGATCTTTGAGAGCAAAGCGGAGGAGGTTCTGGAGGCGTGCTACGCGGAGGATAACCAACGAGCGAGAATGCTGCTCTACCGTAAATTGCAGGAGTACGGCCACAGCGCTGTGATTCGTCTAGCAGCCCGTGGAGGATGCATACATTTCATGTCGCACCCCTGTTGTCAGGACTTCCTTTCCGAGGTTTGGATGGGCAAGCTCTCCTCTAAAACTACCACCTTTCAAGTAATCATTTGTCTGCTTTCTCCGTATTCAACTTCCCCTCCTCTCATAATCATACATAGACACTAAAGTAATTTGAAAAGTCGTCCAATCTTACCGCTTGGTCACTCGTACTTTAAAATTCTATTTCAACAATCACTATTCTTCACATTCACGTTTTAGCAATTTTTCAGTTTAGAATGAAAATTTTTTTGCTCCTGATATTCAAATTTTAAGTATATTTATTATGGTCATTATTATTACATTTTTTATTATCCTCACCTGCATGAGCGACTTTCAGTTGCAAGCTACGAAAGTAAATCAACATTTCGGAAGTCGTTTAGTGTAGTGTAGATGCGGGTCAGATCAACCTGTGCATGCAGCTTGTGTTGAATAGAGCGGTTGGTGCTGAAGCTCATGAACTGCACTTGCTACAATTTAGGGTTTAAATTGTCCATCACCTGAAGTGAGTAAAATCCTACTCAGAAGCACTATTTTAACCCCAAATTTCTTCTGTCTGTGCTTAAAGTTAAACTTATCCGGCTTACCAGCATGTTGCATCCGGTGGGTCGTTCAAGTAAATTGATGTGCTTGTTTGTCCCCCAATAGAGGTTGGGTGAAAATGCATTCTCAAGCATTGAATTTGTTTCTTGCTCAATTTCAGCTGCAAACCAATGGTTTCCTCGCATAAATAATTTATTTCCGCTCTGCAGCTTCTATGTGGTGCCGTATTTGGTCTGGTCTTCCCTTTCATCCTGCCTCAAGTAATGTCCTACTCACGCAACGACACGCAGAAATCCCTCCTGAGGATTGATGAGGTAAACCCACCATGTTGGTAATTTTTCGAATACTACGTAAGATAATTAAACTTTTTCCGTTTAGCGTTTGCACGCACGATCGCCTAAGATAGTTTTATAGCACAATTTGCGGATGCAATGAATGCCATTAAACCTATCAAAACGCTTTCTAACGTTGCGCATTAAGACATCCTGCGGTGGACTTGATAATCTATCACTGTTCTTTTTGTCTATAGTTCAGCTCTAGTGACACAGAAACGAGTGAAAACGGCAAGGACAACACAATGTTTTCAGCTGATCCCAGGTGCCCAGAGTACAGGATGAGAAAAAAACCTCCTCCAGCAATCTTGACAGCGCCTCGACGCTGGTATCCTGTTGCATGTACCTTTTTTTACCTCCATCCCCTGTAGGCTTCATCGGCAGGTGAAGGACATCACACAATACTATCATGCGCCTGTCACGCGGTTTCTCTACAATACCGTGAGTTCCTTTGCAAGTCAAATAAACGTAATCATTAAACATCAGTCAGCTCCGTAGAAGCCTTGCACTTCCTCAGAATCACTGCTTTTTAAACGGTTCCTACCAGGAATTTTACTTGTTCTTTCGACTTGATCGGCTTCTTTTAAAAAATGAAGATTGCGCAATTTGAGGGCCTCTTGAACACAGAGCTTTCAGACCGCTTATAGGTTGAGTGCTAGAAGAGTAATTTTAAAATTTTCATTTCATCTAATGTCTTAAACTGCGGTTTTTCGAATGGTATTTATAGCTGGATTGCGGTATCATTTGGCGTGACTCGTTTTTTCCCCTTAAACTTTACTCCTTAGATATTCTACGTTGCGTTCCTAATTCTCTTCAGCAACATGATTCTTCAAAACTTGCGAATATCCTACTCGATTCAGGAGGGACTTATCTTTGTCATGGTTTTGGCTTTGCTGCTGGAAGAACTCAAGCAGGTACGTAGATTATGCTTATTTTTTAATATAGCACATATTGAGTGATGAGTCTTGCAATACATTTGTAAATATTACACAAACTCAACTGTTTTAAATTGATTTGAATGAAGCCAAAGAGGTTCCCATCAAAAATAAGTTCTGAAAATGATTCTTCCTCCAAGAAATAGTAATTCTCTTGGAATAATCTGGAGTTATGGCTTCGTAATGGCATTCTAATTGTCTGTTTTTCCTGAGGCTTTCGGTCCAGGTGCCAGTTTGAAGGAGTACTTGAGCGACGGATGGAACAAGCTGGACTGTGTTGCTATTGCCCTCTACCTCGGTGGGTTTGTGCTTCGCACTTTGGCCTACTTGCATGTACGCAACGTTGGAATTGTGGAAGCCAAAAGACAGGTCAGTTAATGCAATGTTGCATGTTTATCGATGGGTTCCTTCTCAGCGGTGGCATAGTAATACTGTTCAAAAATGATTTATTGTTAAATACACCAATTCCTGTGATGTTTTGTTCTGCCTAGGGCTTTTGTGAAAATGTGAGCAATCAGCTCGATTGGTACTCCACTTCAAGGTCACCGTCCTCGATTTCGGTAGAGCCGACCATCGACCATCCCTATTTTCTCCTCGTGGAGGAGAGATTCACCCTTGCCCGCATCATGTTTGCACTCAGTCTCTTCGCCTTCTTCGTCCGTCTAATGTACATTTTCAGTTTTAGCATCGTTCTCGGTCCAAAACTCATCATGATAAATCGTATGGTGAGTGTGTTTCGATTTATCCCTTTAAAATGACTGGCATTTAATTGGAAAATCCAACAAGGCATTTGCCAAGTAATCATTAGTAAATAAATCTTTTGGTTCTGATGGCTTAAATTCTATAGCTTACTCTTGAAATGACTTCGTGAACTTCAGATGGTTCCATGGTGGGCCCCAACTTAAGGTTAGATATTTTCCAAATACGACTTTGTTTCACGACGCATAGAAATTTGGAAAATACAAAATTTAGGTACTGACCCTATTTTTACCATGTACTTTACCTAACTTTTGTAAACTGCGGTCTGTCACCCCTAACTAAGATGCGTTTATTTATTTTAGGTGGTAAACGATCTCTTGCCATTTTTGCTACTCCTAGTAGTGATTCAGGCTGGATATGGTGTATCTTCCTTTGTTATTTCTTATCCAAACGGTTATTATACACACTACTCTCAAAAGACCCTGTGTAAGTCTCGCAACATTTGACAACTGTGCTCCATGTTTACTCACCAATGTATTCTAACTTGCATTCATTGCAATTTAGTACTCAATATGACAATGAAACGCATGACAGCAGGAAAAATTGTTTACGAGTTCTTTATGACCGCCTACTTCCAAATGCTGGGCAACTTTGGACTGGATATTCTTGAGGGTGAAGGTAAATTAATCGTCCTTAAGAAAAGCCCGATAGAGCCAATAAATGCTCGTTTGGTTCCTTTCAACGGTTGGCATAGTTTTACACTGCATATCCTTTAAAATGTCCTACTGTTTAGATTTAAAATCATCAAAATCAAACAGCCCATGTAAAGCTAGATCCGGTTGCCTTGGCACTGGTGGTCCTAAGTGTTCGTGACTGGGAGGGCTAGAAGTTTTGCTACCTTCCTCGAGCTGCATGATGGATTCTGTGCAAGTATAAAGGGAGTTGGAATCCTGATTTGAAACAATCAACGCAGTCATCCAAAACAGTTGACTAACTGTAGTTGAGCAGTGGACTTTGTAAAAACTGTCCAAAAGGCCGCAATTCATGTAGCAAATATAGCAATTGTCTACTTGTGTTCACACTAGCTATGAAAATTCTTGACAGTCGAGTAGATATTCGTCCTACTAATTTTTGCTTCTTGTAGATAGCGGTTGCAGAGACAACGATTTGTGCCCACAATTTTCGTCAAGAAAATTATCCATTATCAGTCTAAGCTCCTTCATTTTACTGACGCAACTTCTGATGTTAAATCTTCTTGTTGCAACTTTTACGTGAGTTTTGACCGGTTGGAGTGATTAAAATAAGACGAAAAATCGCGTCTTGCGTTTGTGTTTTGAGGCTCTCTCTGTTTCTGGAATGTGCTCTGTGAATCAGCGCAGAAAAGCACAGCTAATGGCTTTTGTTTAATTGACCAGTGCTCAAGTATAATTCTACGGCTCTGTCACTTGGATATTTTAGGTCGACCTATTTTGAAATTGAGGGATCGTCAACATACTTCTGGAGTTACCAGCGCTACGAAATGATTCAAGAATTTGTCGATCGACCTTCTGTTGCACCGCCATTCACACTGCTCTGGTACATAGGAGAAGTTGTATACGCAGGTATTCAGCGCCTTCTCGGCCTTTGTCCAGGACTAGACAATTTTGAGCCAGAGATTGCGGACGATCCTTTCTGTAAGGAGCTATGCGGCTCTACCCATTCCATATACTGAAACCCTGCTTTAGGTCCATTGCAACTGTAGTCTTACTCTGTATGCGACTTTGCTCAAGTTCTGGGATGGGCAATCTAACTAAGATAAATATCGTAATTTCCAAGTAGTGAAGTAAACGGCCTCACTATGCAAAGAGGTTGCTAGCAGAACTGGCAGGTTGTATGTTTTTTTGAATTTGGCTACGACAATCTTCACCTTCTGACAAAAGAATAGTTCATTTCTACTTATTCCCCATCTTAATTTCTCTGGAACACTGTTTCTGCGCAATTCATTTCTCTCTTTTTCTAGTGCTTTCAGTTTGGTGTTAAATTCCATCTCACTTTTTGCTTTTACTTTTGTACTGTAAACGATTTTGGGATAAGGATTTACTTTCCCTATTGATTGTGATATCATGAATGGGAACTCTTCAAAACCTAAATGATTATCTCGTTAGAGATGACGAGTTCTTTGGATGTCGAGCCATGAGAAGCAGAACGCTGACAGTGATTTTTCGCAGAAGCAACCAAGACTTCAAGCCAACTTTTTTCCTAATCTCAAACTACCTGAGGACGTGGTTTTCACTGGATCCCATTTCAGCGCACTGGCTCTCCCATAATCAGGGTTGATGCAATAAATGTAAAACTTCTTACTAAGTGATGCATCTTGCTACAGTCGACTCGAAAATCTTTTGTTTAACGTTTGTGCCTTCAAGGTATTAATTTCGATACATATTTTTCTGGGATCAGACGAATTTAACCACCGCAGCGTATAAATTCTACCACTTTAGTGCTTTTTTGACGTGCTGAAAAAAAGTAACTTTTCCGGACATGAAATTCAGCAGATATTTGGTAACTTTTGTAGAGGAATGCTTCATCAATTAAATGGACAGCTTGTTGCACTGAAGGGAACCCAAAGGGGAACAAATTCGGAGCATTACACCTTGCTCTAGCTCCCCTCAAGTTATTCAAACAAATTGAATTTCCTCTTTATTGATGGTTTAGGCAGAAATTTCAGCGGAAACTATTCACTGGAATCGAAATTGATGAAGTGGGAGTTTCTGAAGGCTCAGAACGTGTTGCGTTCGCAGATAGATTCCGAACTGCCGGTCTCACGTCGGAGTGAGGCAGCACGGTCGACCGTTGTCACATCACGAGGTTTGAAAAGCGTAGCCGGAGGTATAAGTACTAGGAGCGGGGCAGGAGTCACTCCGGTGGGTGCTGGGGAGAAGTGTAGCAATGCATTACTTGGCGACCGTCTCCTCGAGGACATACCTTCCATCTTCGGCCCTGACTCCGATTTCGTTGAAGATAAGTTCTACGCACTCAGCTCACAGGTTGAGAAAATCACCAACTTTGAGGACCGTCTGGACCGTATCGTTGGCATGATGAAACGCATCACTATGGGTTTGAAAAGGCTCCAGAAAAATCAAAATCAGGTAAGTATCGAAATTACGTTATTTAGAGCATCATCAATCAAAATTAATCGGTCACCATGGAATTAAATCAAAATTGAATAAAAATCACTCTGTTGACGCGCTATGGCGTGGTCAGCGTGCTCTTGTTTTCAAAAAATGCACTTTCAAAGGAATTCATCAATATCTGGGCCACTTTCATTTGTTTTTTTCTTCCCAAAAATTTGAGCAATTTAGCCATCATCACAGCTAACTTAACTTTCGTTCAACGGCCTGACGCTCTATATTTGCTGGAGGGATTTGTCATCCTCCTGGTCAGAACTTATTTTTCAATTTCTGTTAAAATGGGTGAATCCAAAAACACTATCTGGAAGGCTGCAAATGTCATGCAACTGCGTCAACAGCTTTCCTTGCAAAATATCAGCTTCACATGAGTCAGCTAACGCACATCTTTAGGACGGCATTTTAATTAGCTCCGACAATATGCCACAAATGTTTCCAACTTTTACTCTTAGGCACACTGATCCAAAAAACGAATCCGCATCAGAATGCACAACTTGCTTGTTCACATTTTGTGCCTCTAGACTATGCAATTTCTTGATGACTCGGGAGTGGGACGGCTGGTTGGTGCACGGAAGAGCAGCATTCCAAGGCTTCAATCCACTTCCCGCGGCATCAGCACTGCAATAAAAGAAGCGGTGGAAGGCCTGTCAACTCACTGTCAGGATATTGAGGAAAAGATACAGGAAAAGTAAGTCAATCACCAATGTAAGCTAAAGTAGAATTATATTTGTTTTTTAGAAAATAAGCTTAGTATTTACATAATAAAGGGTTCTTCAAATTTCTTTCCATTGTTTTATCAAACTGCCGTCGACGCCGAAATGGTCGCAACAAAACACCTAAAATTGTTCTCTGTAGAAATGATCACCGATTAGTGCCATTTGAGCCATTTTTAAACAGGAACTTGAAGACACCCTTTTTTTACCTCTTCCGCGATTACCAAAGGAACTTTAAACATTCCTACATGACAAAAATCAAATAAAACTTGTTGCTACCAAATCACACCCTTAGTTTGTGATTGAGGGAATTATCTCGAGAACCTATGTATGAAGCTAAGGTTTTCGAGTTTCTCTGTGTATTTCATTAAAATAAAAACCTAACAAAGGGATCATTGTTAACAATTCCATTAACCCGTATGTTGCAAAGCAGCACACTTTCCCACTTCACTTTGACCTTCTCTAGTAAAACGCAAAGAACCGCTGTGCTGTAATTAATTCATTTGCAAATAAGCACGTGCTTTTTGCACAAACAGCTTGAACTCCAACTCACTCCATACTTCTGTCAAAGTACCTTGCTTTCACCAACCACCATAAAGCTTCCGACTAGCACTCATCCGGTAAACGATAATAATGCTGGAGGTGCTCACAACTCCGTGAATGCGTCCCAAATTATGAATAATGCTTGAAATTGTGTCTTAATGGAAGAGAACTGTACATTGCTTACCACCATTTGTTTGTTCGGAAGTTTTCTGGTCCATAGTCTACTTATGGTCTTCTTCTACCTTTGAGACTGCGCATTGAGAGTCTCTGTGCAAAAGCTGTGCTGACCAATTCCGACCCCTCGGAGATACCACCTGACAGAGTAGCAGTACCGCCGTTGTCGCAACCTGGTCCACCGTCCCGACGACCTGAGGCAATGCCGCCGGGAGCGAGCATTTACGAGCGAGTCATCTCCAGCCACCGCCTCTGGAGGCTCATCCCTTTCAACTTCGAGCGACGCCCTGGTATGCGGGTAAACATCCCTGACGGAATGATCGACTGGAAGGCAAGCCACTGCAGACTCCTTTTTCCTCCTTTTGCGCCTACGCCCTCTGCAGTTGTCTGTTAGACTATGCATTAAGTTTAATTGCGAAGCTTCCTAAATTGCTTACACCTTTTATTCTTACAGTATTTCATTTTGCTACTCACAAACACGTTTTATTTTAAAGGTGCCATGGCTAATTTGTGTGAATGGATTTTAATCAAGTTTGATGTGATTACGAAGCAACTGTCATGGTTTATTCCACAGACCCTGAATATCTCAATAATGCGGCAAAAGTTGCGTATTTTATTATTTTTTTAGACTCCTTATCCTGAATACAGACCCTTCACTGCTAACACAGAAAGAATTGCCTATCCATATCCTGGAATTGAGGACGGTCTCCAAGTGTAATTCTCGAATTTTTTGGAAATGTGGTAAAAATCATCCATTCATCTTCCTCAAGATAAAGCCAATGCAGGTGTTACTAACACCTTTCATGCACGTTCATTTTTATATTTTACTCATGCGCGTTTGCGACTTTTTACTTTGAGCTGTTCTCTTCATGTAGAAGTGAAGGTTACCAACAAGATATGAGAGGTCGTTTAGCCTTATACTTTATTACTTTCTCCTGCTTATGAAATTGTAAACCTTATCCTCCACTTCTTTATGATTTCGCCACTCGATGAGCAGTGATCCAACCAAACTGGATTACAATGCCTACGATGCACTACAGGGTGTGTCGCGCTGCTGTCTGAGGGGGAGGGTGCGTGTGTCACGTGGACCTTTGGATCCTCGTGGTCTCCCTCTCAACCCCCGAGGCCGTTCGGGTCTGGGGGGAAAGGGCATGCTTCCGCATTGGGGACCAAATCATGTAATAGTTCTCGCTTTTACCCGAGCCGGTAGATCCCCGGATGATTTTCAGGTGGCAGTTCTCGACAGGCATCAATGCTCATGCCTCCCGTGGGTATGTGGTAACTTGAGTTTAGCTACTTACTACCAATCAGTAAAGCAAGCGTCAAATACGCCTTTTACGACAGTTTTTTGTAGACCATCGAGAAGCATGCGACTTTCGTGGTTGTGCAGCCAAAGTTATGCGCGACTTTTTGCTTCGAAGAATCAATGGTCTTTTTAGCAATGCAGACCCTGAACTTAATGCAGTCAAAGATACGCTAATTGATTCTATTAATAAGATGGAAATCTCTCTGGTATATTTTGCTTTGTGCATCCTTGAAACAATGTAATTGTTAATAATCCACTTCAACCTTGCATTTATTTAATTTACCGGTCTAGATTAGTGACGACTTCTTGGATGACCACTTGAATGCAGATCATGCATGGATTGAAGCAGTATGTATCAACTTCCATAGCAAAGACTACGCCCCCTTTCATACAGAAGCGATAAAGGTTTGACAATTATTACCATCCTCATTGTCACTATTGTTGTTATTGTTGTTATTATTGTTATATTCTTCGAATTTCATCATACACGTCATTTCGAATTTTGGAATACCTGTATGGTCCCAAGAATGCGCACCTCTGTTATAACCATTTATGGTATTTCGTACTTGCAAAAGACGCGTATCAGTCTTAAACATTATCTGATAAGCCTGTTGCGTTTCGAGAATAATTATAAGGTGCTCTGTGGTGTGCAATCATTTTACAATGCTTTTTCGTTTATAGCTCTTCACGGAGGATCCAGCGATTGAGTCAGCACATTGGTTTGATTTCAAGGGACCCATTAATCTTCGTCCTAGCCATGAGTCACTTTTGATCGGACTACTGCAACATCATGGAAAGGTCTAGTGTACGACGAAAGTCCATTATAAGAAAATTATTGTTTTGGTCATGGAATAAGAGTCAAAGCTTCATTGAAACTTGCCATCAGTGTTGTAATTCATTTCAACCTATCATTAACCAATTTTATTAAAGCATTTTTGTTCCTATAACGACTCATTATCTTAATTTTCTAAAATGAAGTGAGTTTTGCAACCCATCTCAATCCGTACTGTTTAATCGTATTTACCAATAAGCTGTATCGCAGTCCATTCCGGTGGTATAAAGGCCAGTTTATTAGTTGGCGGAGGTGGGGGTTAATTAATCGACAACAAAATATTTTCCTTGAACTCTCCAAGAAACAATAATTGGAAAATGTTTGGCATCCAATCAATAACTAACATTCAATCGATCACTTTCTGAGCGTTCTCCAAGGTTCTCCGTTCCCTGTTCTTTCGTTTTTTTGGGTGATTGTGGGCTCTTATTGATCCATTGGGACACCGTCAAAAAAGTCTCGTTGGCACAAGCACCGGCTTAGCGAACCACGTATGATTGCAACCCCAACGAAGGGGATCACCTATAATAAGATAAATAAAATTTGTCTTCATGGAGGCTAATATCACCTAATCCCAAATTTTTCAATAAGACGCCTTAAAAGCAAGTATAAACAAATTAATTGTCTCACCACTCTTAAACTAAGCCCAAAATGCGTTTTCATGTGCAAATCCAAATCATCTGCTACCTCCATGAGCTTTTCAACGATGCAACGATCAATGGCGTCTCGATCCCCAGCGCTGTTCATGATAAAGACTCCCTGAAACTTAATGAATTTAAGTCAGAAATCTTATTTATCGGCACTGAGTAAGTGGCCATTTTAAGGCATGGATACTCTGGATTAGAGAAGATTTACACATTTTAATCCGCAGTTTTCTGATAGAACAAAATTTTACCTAACTAGAATTGTGCTAATTGGCCAACTGTTTTTTTTTAAATCACATGGATTTCGACAGCATCTCTAGCTTGATTTTCAGCTCATGCAAGAATATTAAAAGGAACTTACCTATAGCCTCTCTTTCTGTGCCGTTATGTCGACTAGTGAGCCGCACGCTTGATTTGATCATTATGTCGAAGGGGGGATAACCAATGGGTACCATTTATCCACTGATTGGGCGAGAAGATACGCATGCAAGCTGGATTGGTTGGAAACGGTGTGATTTTTAGCCAGTAAGATGTCGCGAAGGTGATTTAATGTTTGGTGCCTGTGCATTAGAAAAAGGCACGAATATTCTTGTATTCATTGGAAATTAAGGAAAAGGTTTACTAAAATTAGATAGCACTTAATTTAAAAACTTTAGCTATTAATGAATAGCATCCTTTAATGTGCAAATAGAATTAAAAGACGCCAAACATCTGTGACAAAAGGCAAATGTACAGTTACCTTCATTGTACCAACCTGTTTCATAGCCGGCAATGCTGTGCTTTTGTTTTCGACCTTAGTTACCCCGTTTTAAAATCAGTCATTGTAGCTTGCATACTAATTTGATACGCACCTTCTTAAACTTCTCACAGTTCTTTGAATTTCAATTATTTTGCGCAATTTGTAAATTTATAATACTAGAGGGACAATTGTATTAACTACTGTGGTATTTAACTGCTTTTTATGTAACAGTCATTCAAATGGTCTAAATCGACTTTATTGGAGGCAAATTATTTGTGAAGCAATTCCAAAACTGCAATGAGTAATACTCTGTAAAGACGTTTCCTTTTTTCCTTCATTAGTGCACGGCGAATTTTAATTACTACTGTTGATGTGGAAGTCTATCTAACCACGTTATCGCGCTTAAGTCACCCTCTTCACCTAGAAACCTGCCCTTCAAGAGAAACCTATTACAATGCAATCGCTTCCGCAATATGATAATTAGGTGTCTGAACATTCAGAATTAAAAACACTGAGTCGAATGGAGTGAGTGTATATGCGCCCCTATGAGTAGACCTATTTGAGTTGCTAGGGCAGTGTAGGAATTCTTTAAACAGAACAATAAAGACCAGCAACAAGACAGCTGGTGCACCTTAAGGACAGAGCAGAGTAGCTTCCTCAGGCAATGTTGAGGCAACACTGGCAACAGAGCTTGTTGCCTACTCGAATTTCCACCAGAACTGGCATTCATTCACGCCTGGACAACTATTTAATCCAAACAGCAGATGTAACCTCACCCGACTATTGCTGCAGCATTTAATAAATGAAGTGGCAACAATTCTGCAATGAGGCATAATACGTCTTTTTCTGCTTTCTTATTTAGACTTAAATGTTTGTCTGTTATGAGAAAGCTGTTAATGTGCTTATTATAAATTTCTTTAAAAAAAGGAAAAACATTGGTTGTTATCTCCTAAAAGTGCAAATTGAGGATTAGTGAGTTGAATGGAGTGTATTTCATTTAAAATTGTTTTAAATTATCTGATAGTTTTGTGACCAACAAAATTTGGTCCAGTTTTCTTAAAAATTTCGCCTGTAATGCATTAATTTATCGCTTACACTTTAAGAGCTAGAAACTTATCCATGATTAACTGGTATAACCTCTATATATTTAATTCAGTAACACGTTGTAGTCAACAAGTTAATTTCTAATGTCTCCAGTTTTATGCATTTGTTGGCAATTATCCATTCTGAGTTTGAGGCTTTTGCCTACAAGCATTTAAAAATTGGGCAAGTCCCTTGATAGACATTGTGAATAATTGACAGCATTTAAATAGCATTCACACGTTGGTCTAAACAATTGTATTTGATACATCAAATTGCAATTTCACTTCGAATTTGAATGGGAAAAATAACACAAGTTACGAAATTGGGTTTAGATGTTTGTTTTTACAATAGGAAATAGTGCGTGACGGTGCCCACCCGAAGTCCTCCAAATTATCAAGGAAGAATTTCCTGAGCCGCGAGGTCAAGTGTGTATGATGGAAGGAGGGAAGGGGAAGGCTGATTGACGCGCGATGTTGCACACTCATAAAGCGGTGTTCTGTAGGGAGGGAGGGGAGAGTGGCTCCTTTCGGGTTGGCAGAAGCAACTGCTCTAGCGACTTCCCCTCCTAGGGGCGACCGTAATGAAGTCATTGAGGTCAACTGCTGCCTTCTTCAGTAAATCACCCCGTCGGCCCCAAACATTATTGCACGTGTGTAGCCCTGACGTGACGTCCAATTCGAAGTTAATCCTTCCTATGGGCCACAAGCTTTCCTTTTCAGCTATCTAACATAAATGCTGTGTTTTCACTTCATTTTCTGTCCTGTTTTCGACATTACATTTTAACTTAAGTAAATGGGAAAGTATTAAATCGTCTTCATAAACCTTGCCTGCAAATGTGTTCATCAATTCAATCCACCTTTGCCTATACCAAAGTGTATTACTGTGACATTCCTGTTATTTTTTTGTAATTGTTTATCGGTATAGAGCCACTGAGGGACTCCGCCATTGTTTCTCCGTCAAGTAACCCGTGGTGTTTTTTCCTTGGCAGTCTCAAGGCCTTACATTACATATGTATTATAAAGCAGCATCATAGCTAAAATAGAAGACGCTAATATCGTCAGAATCAGATAGTATTGACTACAGATGGTTGGTCTAGAACTGCGACCATGTCATTCGAATAATGTGAAGCTGGGATTGAGTACACACCTTCGTAAGAGTAATAAACTTGCGCAAAAGAGATTAACCTTCTGATTATAAAAGAAATGGGAATGGGGAGGTCTCGTTACAGGCAGGTGTTCTGCAGAAAATCACCTTTTCTCGACCTCGTCTGATTATCCTTCCAGAAGACATAAATTCCACCTGTTCGCTTCCTAGTCCTGGGTAGGTCATTCGCAAGCTCCGTTCACCCCCCTTTTAGCTCATCCCCACCCAATAACAAAACCTGATGCCATTCCAACCAAAGAAGCATAGAAATTTGGTGGCTTATTGCAGACATGTTCCCTTAAATATACTTCGTAATGTTTTATTTTTCTTAACAAAGTTGTTAATAACTTTATTTTTGCCAATTTTTGGGAGCCTGCAAAATTTATTGCTTATTTACTTTGCTGCCTATCCGTTTATTTTGCTTCAGGTGTACCTCTTGGTATTAATTTTATACCATTTTGGCTCCATTAGCTTACATCAGCGTCTTACCACGGGTGTTGCGCTTTTTAAGGAAAAATACCCACAGCAACCCAAGGAAGTTTTAAGGGTTGCATGTGTTCTCCAACCTCCATGTCTGCTTCTTGGTCAACATTTACAAAGTTGTCTATTTTGAATGAAAAAGTTTAAATAAGGAGTCTTTTTTAAGAAGAACAAGTCGTTGATCACTGAAGATCACTTGCCACACATTTTCCCAGAGGAGAACTTGAATTAAATGGACTATGGTTAAAATGGATTGCCGCATTATGTAAATGGGTGGCATGGTTGTCAAAAATGCTAAACAAATTCAGTGAGGAAGACTGCTTTTTGCGCATAGCATGACGCTATGACATATACCACATTTTAGCCCTTCCCATGTGTAGTTGGAAAAGGCCACGCTCAATATGAAACTTCGTGAGCTGATTTTTTCACACTCTTAAAGAAGATAAGTATTAAAACCCCACTGGTGAATTTGGAAGTACAAGTTCCCCTTCAAATGATAAGTTGATTTCAATGTGTTCGGTCTGAACACGTCATGTATGGGGTGATTTCATCGAAGCTACTGCATAATTTGTTTGAATAAGGGAGTACTGATAGCACTAGCACCAAATAACGTAAGGTAAAAATTTTTGTTAATCAGTATCTTTAAGACTACCCCTTTTCTGTAAGCAACAATTCTTCAAAAGATTCTGAGTCACCGGAAAAAAACTTGCAAAGCACTTTTTTCCCAATATGATGGATATATAGAGGTTGTTTGTTTGCACCTCATAATTGTTCGCACCTATTCAATGGTATAGAGTACAAAGCATCTCATTTTACAAAAGTAAGCGAAACAGTTGGAAATCAAACTGATGAACTCAAATGACATGGAATATGGTTTATACTGCAACTTATTGAATGCCAAGGGAATAATTAACAAATAAAAAATCCGTGCTTTTATTTAGCATGTTGTGGCTATTCCCTTGACTTCTTCATGTACCTATGTCTGCTGCAAAAGGTTCTGTGATCATTTTTACCAAAAAATACTAATTAATTTTATGATGAGGAGCTCGTAGCAAAAAAAGCTATCTTGACCCTGAGTAGGGAGTAAATCCTGACCAGTAGTCGAAACCTCGGCGTATATTACTATCTGGCGTTTCCAAGATTAGGACCCTGCAGCTGTCAACTATTCGTCATGAGTAGTTCCAATAGCGGCTGCCAAGTAGCCTTATCTGAAAGGTTCGAACCAATGCAGAGCTTAAGGTTCGTCAATAGCCGTTAGCAGTTTAACGATCCGTTCAACAAACTAGACCGAGATTGATCCTCAGTAAAAGTCAAACATGGATGCCTACCTCCAGAATGAAGAGTCTTGCGATTGTTGGCTACCAGCACACACCATAGATTATTTCAGTGCGCTCATCATAATCCAAAAAGAAAGCAAGAATAAACATTCTTCTAAACATTTTTAGGCCAATGTTTGGTGCTGAATGCAGATGACAAATTCATTCTAATTGGCTCTTTTTTTCAGAAGCCAAGATAGATTAGGAAATTAAACCATCGCTCCTCTACACTTACGCTCTCTAGTGCCAATCAGTTGACAAATCGGTCTAATTGATACCTTCTCATGGTTGATGGAGCATTAGATGGAACTGGAAGATGCCGCTATCAATCGTACCGAGTGATCGGAAGGTGCTGGTACATTCACTGCCATCGCCACTAAATTTCCTGTCACCTCCTCTGTGATCAAAGAAAAAACCTTGCAGAATCCCTTTTGACAAAAGTTGCGAAGTCCTCCAAGTCAGAAGGATTACGCTAGCTTATTGAAAAGGGGCCAGATTTGTTCCACCAGCTCCGAGTAGTTATCAAATATTGATGCTATTCCTATATATCCAAAACAAAACAGTTGCACCAACGGATTTTTTGGTTGAACATTCTATGATTGATGATTATCGAAGTTTATAGCGAGAGCCTATGCATGCCGATTGTATCTTGACGCAGATTAAACGCCTGGCCAAGACACCAACTGTGATTAGTAAGTTAGGCGAATTGTGATGAAGCATAAGATATATGGGCAGATGCTGCCATTAGTCCAAACCAGCGCTGCAGACAAGCATCCACTGCTAGGAAGCGTCGAAAATCTGGCGTTTCATGACGGGACTCAGCTCACTTCTCTGTGTCCTCAATACTTATGTCAAGACTATGGCATAAAGCATATTTGTTAGTCCCCCTAATGCATTCATTTAAGTGGATAGACGGAACGCTATTTCAGATACTCGCAAGCGGTCATTGCTGGAGGTAAATGTGTGTTGTGTTATCCATTTCAAATGCATGAATGTACCAATCAGACGAATGTCAGATGGTATAAGCCTACTCGGGGGCACCTGGCCATGAAGAATGGATGCAGCTTATTGCACGCCAGCAGAGACACGGGACTGGAAGAAGCAGTAAGCCAGATGACCGAGGGAATCTTGACATTTGAGCTCAGACGGGGGTGTGAGACAAGGCAATGTCACATGTTTGGTTTAATCACTGCCCTTTCTAGCCGATCATTGTGGCCTGATCGCCTCGTCTCCTGATCAATGACTTCGACTACAATACACAAACGCCACCTCTTGTAATGCTTGTCAAAGCAAACATTAATCATACTCATCATTAAAGGCACGGCTTTGTGCGTTGCCTATTCGCCTTCATCTTGGTCTGCCTCACGATCCAGTGCTAGTACTGCGTGAATTTGTTTTTTTGAACCTCCGATGATTTGCTATAAGCAGATATTTTGGTGTGGTATCTACAGCTTAATATAACCGAGTTAACAAAAATGTCTTAATCTTTACAAAGCACTGTTAGACCAATGCACTAAAAAGACAAACGCTGCGTCGAAGTGGCTAACCATGTTTCCTGAATCAAAAAACCTATCAAACATACTCCCACAGTACACAAAATAAAGAAGTGTCACGGTTTTCATATACTCTACGATAGAGAACACCGACCTCAACGTCTCTTCTTTGGAACAGCTTAAGGACTTCACCACCATAGGGATGAGGTGGTAAGTTCGTTGCCTTTAATGCTTCTACAATATTACTTACCACAGGTAATCATGTATGAAATAGGCACAACTCATAATTTCTTACTTAAACGAGTAAAAATTTGGATTTAATAAAAGTTACAGCCGTCTGCTAAAGCGACAACTTGCAGCTGATAATTAGTCTGAATCATCCAATAGTGAATGCAGTGTATAAAAGTTAAAACGCCGGAGAAAAACCGATTAAATGTTGGTTTTGAGGATCTGAGCAAAGATTAGACACAGCTATCTATAGGTAGAGTTATTAAAACAAAACGCATAGTTACAATATGATATTGATTCTACTCAAACGTACAAACCAAAAACCACATGTTGTAAGGAATTTGAATTTCTCAAAAGTGGTTGGGGTGGGTACGATGAGTTGAGAAACTCGCATCGAACCTTATTTGCATTTGCGATGCGGTTATTTTGTTTCTTGAGTTTCAGTCCCTGCTCCACTGTGTTCATTCGCCAATTGGTGCGCTATCGCAGTGAACGCAGGTCCGATTGGCTGGTGCTGCGCCTAGTGCGTGTGCGGGAGGTGAAGGGGTAAAATGTGCATCAATGTGCGATCAAGTGGCTGACAGGCGGATTTCACAACATGCAATCAAGCAAACGGCTTCCCTTTACTGGAAGTTTCTAGTCCCATTCGGTTTACTGTAAATCACTTTTATTGCAGTAATTTGCTCATGATTGGTGCCCCCTTAGGGAAAGCGGGTAGCCGACAAAACCACTAGTTCTCTTTACAGAGTTCTTACTAGCCCAAACTTCAGAATTCGCGAAAAGGCATAAGAAATAAAAAAGGTGCAGAAAAAAAGAACAATAGCACATCTGGTGTATTGAAGACTGAACTTTTATCAGGTAAAGTTCATTGAAGAAAATGATATAATTCTGTTTGCACGAACATGTGGGAAATTGTGTCCAATATAAAGAAATCAAACAATCACACCAAAACAGTTTTCTTTTAAGACTCCGGACTTGATATTATACTTTCATCTAATTAATTAAAAGACAACGCTCAATCAACAAAGCTTCTTATATCAAGTTGGCTCCCATTGCAAGTAAACCTTCGTTCATTGGTGTTGCACCGCACCTAGATGACGACTGTGGTATATTCAGCATTTTGCAACTAAAAGTAAGTGGTTTTGTGTACTTATAAATCGCATAAGGGGAATTTTGCTGCTTCCTCGATAAAGGCAGGGAGATTTAAGTAACTCGATTGCGGGCCAATCAGTAGAAGTCACTGTTGAGGGGGTCATGCAGTTGTTCAATTAACCTGAAATTACACTCGAATCAAAAGGTCAGGTGAGTGCCTCAAAGTAATTTTCCCATTGCTTTGACAGGTGTTGATATTTAATAAATGTGATGATGGAAAATTAGCGAAAATGAAGGCTTTAAAAATCGTCCCTGTCTTATTTTAGGATCATGCTCAACACAAGAGAATTCCATTCCAATTACCGCTACGGTACGAAGTATAAGCTGCCTCTTGCAATCCATACTACCTTTTGAAATACAAAAGAGGATATCCATTAGCCTGCTATTACGCAAAAGTAATTCAATCCATCAAGTCATGCGAGTGTTAACTGCACCACTGCATAGATTTGGATATAAATCCGTCAAGGTATGAAAGGTAAAATTTCGAATCGTTAGAAAAGTTACAAAGCCCTTTTCCCTTCTTGGTCTCAGTAAATTTCCAGTCCAGTTTCATCATATCTATGAGCATTTGCATCACGTTGATATGTGACCACAGGTGCCAAAATTCAAATGTTCTGAAAAAAAATCTCATTTTCCTTGCCTTTGTAAAACGATTATAAAAAAATCCAGCAGCTACTGCTTGCACTATTAGTTCAGTTGATGACGCGGCAATTCTGCTCCTTTAATCCGAAGATTGCCCTACATTAAGTAATTTATATATTCATACCATCGAAGGGGCTTATTATTATCCGGATATAAAACGACCCCACTCGGTATGCTGCTTGCGTTTGCTATAAAATATGAAGCTACAAAGGCAAAAACTATTGCCTTCGAGAATGATGCAAGTCTTCTTTAAACAAAACATGCCGGACAGCAAGAGATCCAAATTGGAAGGGCACGTTTCAGTGATGAACTGAGGTTAAATTAACTACTGCTCAAGCCAATGAGCTTCAACTACCTTCCTGTCCATCCTTGACTTTGATCCATTTACAATGCGTAACACCTGAAAGATCCATCTCACACACCAAATAAAAAAGTTCATTTAAAATATAGACGTGAATTTGGCGACCCAGGAACTCACCGTATTCTGAGGATACTGAAATGTAATAGTCCTTTAACAAGGGAGTTCGATAATGTCTCATAAAAAAATATATCTTACGACTGCACTGAATCCTCGCGTCAGAGGTTTTTAGCACCTTATTGCGTAAGCGTATACAAGGCACAAATTTCTCTGCCCTGATTCTTAGTTTTGACTATCAAACAAGGTTATGAAGAAGTGCATAAGACTCTTCCCCTATATTTAGCGGACACCTTAAGGTTAAAAATGTAATATAAATTGTCTTCAAAGGTGTTGGGCACCGTAAACCGGCCGGTGGTCAGAGAACTTTCGGGCGATTCGATATTTTCTTTCAACCTTGAAGCTAAAATTGGTCAAGAGTAAAGTCCATTTAAGATGAAACTAGGATCTATACAGTGCTGCATGCTACCGTTGGAGCAAGCTAGCAAGCAGTAGAGTAAGTGAAGCGAAATGGGATAAAATTGGTGAAGAATCCCAATATAGAGGTTATCTAGGGGGTAGATTTTACTCTACAATGCAGCTTCTCCATGTCAAAAGTGATGAGGCAGGGATAGGGCTAGAAATGCAGTGCTAACATAAAGTTAGAGGTCCACTTAGCTAAAAGGATGGCAGCACAAACCGTTTTAGCGATACCCCAACTAGTAGAAGCGCTTATAACATGGGAACAGCCAATATGACTAACATTTTCACTCTTCTGTCTCCAAGGCAGAAATAAATACGAGAAATGCAGACTGCACCATAATCGCGTAATCTTTCCATAATGTCCACAATATTGCAAAAATTGTCTTCGCAAATTACCATCTACGATGTTAGAGACGATCAGTGGCAATGTCACCAACTCAAGAGGTCATGACTATGGATTTTAAAAATGCATAGAAACTTATGTTATTTTTGAGATTTAAACACTTTGGACATTGATTGTTTACCGCATGTGTCTATAGAAAATGGTACATTCTGAATTGCCTCGTTTATCGGACCAAAATTCTTGTTAGGATATATTAAAACACATATGCAGAGATTGGCTCTAAATGCACGGATTGTTTAGCTGTGAAATTAGATTTAGCAGTCATTTGCGAGATTTTTCTCGTGGTAAACATCATAGTGTTGAAATCCTCCTCTCAAAAATGCGAGAGGCCTGCCTTTTTACGCGACGGTGTTTTTATCATGCTTCAAGACTCCTTACGCCGAAGGCAAATTTGAGCGCCGCGATGACTTCAACGATGGTGGCATGCATGAACCAATTGCTGACAACGAACATCATGCACACACGTCCCGATACCTTCACCTCTACTTTGTCATTAGCGTTTCCAGCATCTGTTAAGGTCATGAATAGCTCACCACCACGATACAAAGAATGAGCTTGAGAACCACTGTGTTGACAAAAAGGAGGTTAAAAAGCATCTTTATGCGGTTAGTTGGACAAGTTAACCACTACCAACTTACCGCGTGGTGCGACTGGCCTATCTTGCGTAATGCGTGGTGTTTATAGAAATGAAATGTTAATGATTCTCCAACCTTTTTGCCCTTAAAAAATATCCGCGACTATTGCTGTTCTGAAGTTCGGCGAATAACTCGGCGCATTAGCAACTAGTTATTTCACGTTAAATTAAACACCGGTAGAAAAGTTTTGAATTCGAGAAAACAGCATTAGTTTCACTGAAAATTAGGCTTAGCAGGGTAGAGGCTGAGCTTTAGACCTTGTAAGGACAGCAAATATCATTCATAGCTTTATTCAGACAATCCGTTATTTTACTGGCAAACCAGAGATGGTGACTTATGAAATACTTAGCGTTTTCCAAAGAAGAACAGTAAGTATCAGCATTGGCTTTGGAATGCTTTACTTTAAGTGTTGGAGACCATGCCACCCTGAGCCTTAAGTGTCCCTGCATTTAAAATTATTTGGCCGTCCAACAGAAGCATCGCATAAGCAAACCCCGTTAGCGAGGTGCTTGATACCACCAGTCCATGGTGAGCGCAGCAATCATTATCATTGCCATTATTACTACTATTTTGTTAAGAATATGGAGCGAGTTCATTGAATTGTGAATAGGATTCTCGGCTATAGTTCATTACATAACAATCAAGCCAATGCAGATATTTCAATTTTTGCCTTAGCGTGCCTAAAGCCAAACCGAAATTGCGGTCTACTCAATGGCAACGTTTCAAATTTTTCTAAATAACCCACCATTTTTTCACTTTTGTAACTACTAAAGTTTTACCATAAAATAGCCAGCCTCTAGTCGTAGCGTTGCGGATGGACAGGTAGGACTACAGAAAAGGCGTGACAAATTGCACCACTTCTAGTTGCGGTTGCTACCACGTGGCATGGCACAACGAAACTACAACACATCAGCTCGACTCAATCGGTGACCACAATTTGTTAGTGATGGCAGCTAAGTCAGAAAAACCGTTTTAACTTTGACCAAGATGACGTGGGCAATGCTCCATTGATCTAAAGACGAGGGGTGGAGTAATAAAAGCCGATCACAACGGATGACATCATTGCGACAACAGACTCTACTGAGGTTACATAGGATTCATTTAAAATTGAGTCCTTTTTGAAGAGGGATCATAGAGGTGCTGAAACAGGCGTTTGAGCTTTTTAATCTTTGATCCATTGGTGCTTTTACTTCGCCTTTTAAGTCCGTGGAGGTAACAAGGTTTGCATGTTGAATTCGGATCGTATAAATGAAAAGCACGCATCGCCTCGAGAACTAAAAGACGGGCATCTCACCCTTGACAAGACCTTCAACACTTCATACTTTAAAAATACCGCCAATGGCAATCATCCAAGAGGAATCCTTACACGAGGATGCAGTTCTAGTTTGTCGACTCCGTATGAGTGAAGGTATTTTCATGCTAGCTTCGCCAGTTTCGTATTACCGATGATTACTGTGTCTCGACACCCCATTTTAAAAGCAATCTGACCATCTCCGCCATTCCATTGACCTGCTATTTCACCCCGCCGAGAACTCGTGGTTTGAGGAAACTCACAAAGGTGAATGCGTCTGCTCGCCAACTGACGCAACGCAAACAGTTACACTGCAGCAGGTTTAGCAAGCTCGCCAATTCACTTTTGAGGTTGTCACTATGTCAGAAAAGTACTCTCACTAAGGCCACATTTTATCTCTAATTCTTCGTTTTTCTGACGTCAGCCCATGCTTCATAAGCTTTACTTGCGTTTTCTCAAGCAACAGCCTGTGACTTTATGGAAACAGCGCTAGAAGCTGCGGAAGGTCTGAAAAGTAGTCGAGGTGCCAGGGTCAAAACTTCGTGCCATCGGTGTGGCGGTCGGATGGGAAAGCAGAACGCCTTCCCAATAAATCAACAATCGAGCTCATCCACCTTCGGAATAAAGAGGCTGCAAATTTTGAGTTTTGAAATAATCGAAGGGCCGCTGCTTTTCTCCAGCGCGAAGATTTACGTGCCTACGACTGCCAATTACCTCATACGTGACAACCACTTTCTGGGATTGCAATAACCAATCTGGTGTTTTTAATAGACGTAGCTAAAACAATTCGGTTATCGAACCTGAAACACCAAAAATGAAACCCAGGAGTGCTGTAGCCATTATAATTTAGTCAAACAGTAACTGCGTTTGTAATAAGGACACTGTCACTTCGATTTTTATGTGGCCTTCGGGGGGTTTACTGGACCAAACATCTACACTACTTAGCAGATTGATAAATACCAAATACTGCATTATGGTGATCCAACTTGCCCCAAATAGAAGTGCAAAATGAAAGACACCGGAGTGAACAGACTAAAATAATGGCTGATAATAAAACTATGAATATGCTAGGATATCATAGCCTGATATGGGGCATAAAATTAGCTAAGTAGTGCATTAATAGATGTATGAATCGATTCCGAATAATCCTTGAGAAATCCACTAATATTTACGAGTGTAGCTAATTGAGTGGCTTGGTGGCCTGCCAACGGATACGCTTGCAATCCGCCCATTACTGTCTAAAAGCTAGTGTCATTGAAATCACTACACAGAAACTTCTCCGCGGGTATCGAGACAGTGCGCTTTATGAAAGTGATTCCAGGGCTTTGAATTTGGAAAGAGCCGAGTACCCCAAAGCTATTCGCGATTAAGACGTTTAGCTAGAGGTCTAAAATACTGAACACCGAACGGAAGCCCTGATCGAGCAATGAAAAAGATAAAACGAATCCACAATAAACCCGGTTCATATCTTTGAAGATTGTTACAGAATCAACGCAATAGCGAAACCAACCTCGGTTCTTTAAATGAATACCCATTTGCTCCGATAGGCCACAGCTGGAGCCAATTGTTCTTGCAACTACATAAAGCCGGATTAAGTTCAAAAGGAGATACCAACTGGTGTTAATGAGCCTGCAGCAAAATGTCACAGCAAATTACAATACTAGCCTTTTATAGACAAAACATTTGTAGAAAGAGGTCTAAAACAAACACACAAGCAAGAGGGAGAGAAAGGGGTAAGGGACAAGCATGATTCAAACGTCAATGGAAGCAGTAATCATGCTGACCTGACTGGCCTCCCAAGGAGGGAAGTAGAGGATGGTGAGAGAAGTGGAAAGGGTGGTAGAGGACTTAGTAGTGCCGAGTGAAAGGGTTTCGCCTGACGCTTTCGTTGCTACCGCCGGAGCCAGCTCGCAACTGGAGAGAAGCTCACGCACGAACCACGGAAAGGTGGGCGCTCCATAGAAAATGAAATTGCGAGCTCCTCGAATTTTTCGCCTAAAACCACCACCCGATTAGCTACTAGTAACCACTACCTAGGGCATTACAACGAACATGTATGCACTCAGTGATGAGACATGCGTAACTTAATAAATTTGGAACCAAAGGAGCCAGTAGAAAAAAATATGCGCTCGGGCCTCGCTATTAAAGAAATACATTCCCATACCAAAAAAGCCTCAAAAATAAGACAAAGGAAAAGTTATTGAACTGTCAGCAACCAAAACGAATTGGAGACAGTAAATCGAAACGGTCGCATTTAAAGATAAAGTTCAAGGATCACGCTGAAGGACTTTGGGCAAGGTAGCATAGTTTTTCCCCAACAACCAGCTGTTGAAAGCAAAAGAGTAAGGGTTTTCGCTTTACCTTAAGCAAATTCAGCATACCCAGAGAGACCTATACGAGGAAATTTCAAGGCTAATCTAGGTAGTCCACTTCACCTCACCGTCAAAATTTTAACAATGAGTCCAAAAAAAGCATACCTCCGGTAAAAGTAATAGCGTTCGCTGAGAAGCATTATACGAATGCGACCCTGATCAAATAGATTCCTGTACCTTTCAGCCTCGTTATCCTCTATATATCTGATATGGAATGAAAATCGACAGGTTAGGCATTATTTCAGACAGAAAGCAATAATTTCTAAAATCAGAACGATTTTCAGATAAGATGCAAAGATGTAGCAAAATCGCAGAAACTAAATTTTGCAAAGAGCAGTCTGATGACAACAAGATCTGCCTGCATAAACGTCTCTAGAAGCACAGTAGGGAAAATACTTGAAACACACTCGTGTACACAGCAAAACGAGAGAGCCTGTTCGCGTAGTAATTTTCGCAATTCCTCCATATCGTAGTAGTCTGGAACATAGATAAGTACGCGCTCGTCAAGACCTCTTCGAAGACGTGGGAGCAAACGCTGTTTGAAAGCGGCAAGTCGGGCAAGTGGCACCACACGTCCACCTAAAATTGAAGCAGCTACTGAGTAAGTGTAAGTAGATTTATGTATTACGGGTATCGAGTGATATTTCTCATGGGTAAGCCCACCTGTATCCAATGTATTGTGGACTGAAGGACTCCTTTTCAACACTACAGCACCATTTGCGTCGTCCAAGCGCATAGCTTTTGCATATACCTCCTCCTCATTACTATGATCAGGGAAGTCGACACTCTTTGTCAACTCAAGCAGAGGATTTGATGTGCGGGAAGACCCTGCAACTCCGAAGGTGATCAACTGCAGATTGAAGTTGTCAAGAGCCGTTAAGCGCACCGAGGCCTCCAAAGCCTCCTTAGCCGACCTTTTGAGCCCGGGTACACGGTGATTTTCCGGTAAAAAGCCGGAGAACAAACTACTGTTCTGATATTGCGGAATCGGGAGGAACAAGTTCATTCCTTGGAAGTCTGCCAGAATGGGTGAATAAACGTAAACTACCATGAATCTTACGCTATACTGAGAAAATGAATAGAGTAGAATAGGGAAGAAATAGGATATTCGGTGCACTTTAGCCACATTGGTAAAATCCGGGGATCTAGGTAAAACTTTCCAGGACTAAAAAAGTACTCAGGAATATTCATCATTTATGAGAATGACTTACTTTCGCACCTGCCCAGTAACATAGTAACCAAGTGATTGTTCACCGCGGAAAATATAAGCGTTTGCCGATATCGCGCGGCATAGCCTGCCAAATAGGCGAGACGAATGCGTCCAGGAAAGGAAAATGACGGCTTCTTCGGCCTCTGATTTAGTCGACTGACGCAGTCCTGAACTGTTGCCCAATTCTGCATTAGTAAATGCTCGGCTTGATCGATAATCAAAACTTCAATTGAAGCAGTTGTATATTGTACGTCTAAAGAGTCAGCTCTGCAAAATAAACAGTATTTCTCAGCACTTCCGAAGACAAATAAAGGTGTAAGGCGATACAACCCACCCCTCGTTATCCATAAGCGTTTCCAAACCCAATGGAGACGCCAGTATAATATCAGATTCCGAAAAAGCAGAATAAAGTTTTATAGACTTCTTCGCCACTGCAACGCCGATACGAAAACGATCATCAGAGTTACCTAAACCCCCAAAAGAGACAAGTAGTATCTTCTGAGAACTGCAAAATTAAGGGAGGGGCTTCAACCTTACACACCAGCAAACTGCATAAAAACTGGGAAGTTATAGGCAATCCAAATACTTCAACCATTCTGAGCAGCACAGGCACACATTCAGCCAAATTTAAAACGAGACTATCGTACACGCGAACCACTCCTCAAAATCGGGTGGTTTTTTTCCTTTCCGTTTGTCACGATCGGCCTGGCCTTCCTGAGGACCAAAATCACGCTCAAAACGCCTTCTGTGACTGACAGTGGAACCTTGAGGCATGAGACGTAACATTTGATGCACAGTTCTCCTAGCTGCTTCACGTGTTGGCAAAATAATCAATACCCTGGCCCGATGAAATCCCTGGTCCCGAATAGAGCTTGAAGTACAAAGATACGGTAATCGATCAAGGAACACTACCCAACTCACTCATCAATACCCGACTTTTCGGCACGGATAGTATTCTTCAGCACAACCTTACGAGACCTTAAGATAAGCGATGCGAAATATTAAGCTACTTAAGAACATGGTTCAAAACATGCACACAATAGAGTTCCCGGATCGACTCCAGTTTTGGACCGCGAAGACAATAACAGAGATCTTCATAGTTGTCAATAATTCTGAATACATCCTTTAGACTTGTTAGCTGTGTCGGAGATAAAGGCTAAAACCACATCAGTAAAGAGACGAGTTCAAACATTCTTGTTATTCAAATAAGGAAAAACATCCGACTGAGACGTTGATCGGTAGTATCCACCGGTAGGACTCTAAAGAGCGTACACATATGGCAAAAATGAAACCACAAACCAGTATTGACTTGCATTCAGCGGGGGGTAGTGTGTCTAATTTTAGATAATCAAAGTCAAAGTGCCGACGAAAGGAAGAGCCTTTAAAATGTCAATGTCATGGTAAGGACTACCTTCGAGAGTAGTATCGATAACCTGCCCCGACACCATACCACAAAACAGGAGGACGATAAGTGCAGAACGGCTGAACCAACAAACCCATGCGAATATTTAAATATGCAAGCACAATAAAACAACGCGAATGTCGGCATGAAGACAAAAAATTCGATCATTACAAACAAAATGTGCCAACTAGGCGACGGTATTGTGACGAAAGTTCAAGCGTATCAGGGCAAAATTCTGTTGGCAGTTTGCAATCCCAGATGACGATAAAGTAAAGCACTTTGTGAACCTCGTCGCAATGCTTGACTCTTCTTTCGGTAGGCAATCATTAAAGCATTTTAGTTTTTATGCTTGCTATTATAACTGTGCCTTTATGAATTTTGTGCCGGAATGCAACGACGAATTGGGCAATATTTTCAACAATCGAGCACAACACTCTTACTGGTGGAAGACAAGTATGCATTGTCAGGCACGCAATTTGTAGCTAGGGCTTGATGCATGCCTGATCCCTCAGTTTCCAAAATTATTTAAATATTACCATAAGTATATTAATTAAAACGTTGGCCAAGCATTGCCTACTTACATCGCAATTTAATTTTTTAGAAATTTGATTTAATTTTCTGCATTTAGTATTTTAAGCCCTGGGCTGCTTTTTATTTGCCGTGTAGATTTAATTTGTTCGAGCCTTTTGGTACGTTCCGCTTCGTTAGAATCTCGTGATTTTATCTACCATTTGCTCACCGTGGAAGATGGATGATTGCATCAGAAATATCGGAGAACAACAGCGAAAATACGATGAGTTTTTTTATGATGGAGATATACCAAAGCTAGAAGCCGATGATAATGAACGATGGTAAGAAATTTGACCTAGTGCATACCAGATATGTAGCGTAATTATTTCCAAAGATTGGTTTGATAAGTGGAAGACGTATATACGCCGCTCTCAGATCGAGAATGGCAACAATGTTGATATTACTGGGAAGGGAGATCCGCCTGGTCCTCTAGATATTTCTTCTATAACAAGTATAACGATTCATCCTATACTTTCCGAATAGGTAATGGGAAGTTAAAAACTGATCTTGTTTTGAGAGTTGACGTCATGTGTGTTCCAGAAGCACTGTTTAAAAAACTCACTAATTGGTATGGCTTCGAAGGTGATGAAAGGTCTATTCCTTACCGCAAGGTTTACGTCACGGATGATAAGGAGCCGTCCTTTGACTTATACCCCCCCTTGCTTCATTTGTGTTCGTGCAACAAACATCAAAAACTTGATTTAGAATGTAATTCCAAGGAAACGATTGGTAAGTTGTGTCTGTCTTTGCGTTATTACTCAAGGTTATGTCAAGAGTTACATAAGAGACAAGAACGGCCTCAAATCGGATGTGGATATCCATCTTTTTGACGCAAAAAATGGTGATAAACTTCCTGATGATGAAAAGGCTACCCTTAAGGAATGCAGTCTTGACGGTGAGAAGGTAAATGTAGTCGCACTTACCTTATTAACAGTATGTGAACATTTTCATATCTTTCTGAAGCAGCCTAAGCGTCTTCCACGCTAAAGGGTTTTTTCAACACTTCTTTTATTTTTGCAGGACATTGCGTATGCGGTGGTGGCTAAGAGGTAGTGTTTCTATTTTTAATACGATTGTAGGTGTTTACTGGGATAGAGTTGTGTCGAAGCTCACCTTTATAATATTCAACTTATTTATTTGTTTTTAAACCGTATTTTGTTGAAAAAGGCCGCTAAATTTGGGCTCCTGATTCACTTCATGCAGTATCGCTCAGTGCATGTGCATGGTAGCACTGTTAGTGTATTACCTTTTAGTATTACGAATGGTAATGGGCCCTACCGATTGGATTCCTACGGACATTTTGATCCATCCTATCCTGTTGGAGTATGCGGCTTAAGTAATCTCGGAAACACTTGCTTCATGAACAGTGCAATTCAGTGCATTGCGAGCGTGGCCCCACTGCGTAATTATGTCATTGTCGACGACTTTGAAGATCGCATCAATTCTGAAAATAAGCTTGGCTCAGGTGGGAACATCGCTCGAGCTTTTGCACGTCTAATGCGTGAGATGTGGAGTGAGCGCAACCGAGGAGGCTCCTGTGTACCGCGAGAACTAAAAGTAGTCGGATTTTATTAATTTCTTTTTTTTACTCTATGGGTAATCATGATTCTTTGTTTATCTAGATACAAATTGCCAAAATTGCTCCTCAGTTTGCTGGGTACCAGCAGCAAGATGCTCAGGAGTTGATGAATTTTTTGTTAGATTTCCTTCACGAGGATTTGAACAAAATTAAACAAAAGCCCTATATCGAAGTCAAAGACGCGGATGGCTGTCCAGACAAAGTGAGCTACCACAGTTTTTTTTGGATATAACACTGCATGCACTTGGTATGCTTCTTGTGTTAACTGCCTTTATTCCAAATTCCTCTGATGCCATTACCCTACAAGTCTTAGCTTTACCTTTTTGTGGAGATACGTGCTCTATCATAAGTTTTCATAGTCCCACTATTTCTCCTTAAGTTACAATTTTATTTCAATTTAACTTGTATGTTTTTTCCTTTGTCTTCATTTTAACAGGTTTTGGCGGAAGAAGCCTGGTCAAATTTCAAGAAACGTAACGACTCGATCATTGTAGATCTTTTTTACGGTCTCCTCAAGTCCACCGTCACCTGCCCTGAGTGCAACCTCGTCTCCGTAACCTTTGACCCATTCAACTCACTAAGCCTTCCCTTGACAAATAACTACGTGGATGTCACGCTTTGGCCCAACAAGAAATACCGCCTCCCTGTACTACCCAGTTTCCGGGCCAAAGACATCCTTACTTCTCTAGAACGCAATCTACCTCCTCAGAATGGATGTGAAGTAAGTAGCTTGTACTTGGGAGACTGTAACGCAAGAATCCATTGTCTGTGCTGCGCTTTGAGTATTTATGGTGGGGTAGTGACCGATATGATGTACTCAAATAAGCACATAATTGGAACAGTTTTCTTATTAGAGTGGTGTCTTTCACTTTTCAATAGAACTCATCTTGCTTCATTGTTTTGGAGTTGCCCGAATTATCCCTATAGTATCCACAACTCTTAAGCGGAACTACTTTCACCTTAAGATTTCACTACGTAGCCATGTGCTGAACCATTTGTGCGTGACACCGAAGCCTCTAAGTTAATTTTACTGGTTGTTGAGTATATTGTTGAACAGATTCTCACCGAATTACACATTTTCTACTCCCTTGATATTAGATTCCAGCCTATAATTAGCTGTATAAGTACCTATACTTTGCAATCTTTGAAGCCTCGCTCGTTCAACTCATGCGATTTGTAATGAGTTCGCCTTCGATTCCCCAAAATTGCTATCGAACAGGCTAGTTTCTTTCTCAACTTGACAGCGCTAAACTTGTTTACTTGTAGTATGTGGCGACGACTGTCTGTAGCAAACATCTGAAGGTGATTCCACCTACATCGGAAGAAAGTCTACGCCATGAAAACGTCTGCATCTTTAACCTTACAAAGAGTGCTCACGTCCAAGTTTTCCTCCACGTGGATGGGTAAGTAACGTCATTGGGGTGTAATGCTCCATTGCTTCCTGTCTATGTACCTGTTCGGATTCCACACCTAGAAAGGCAGAACTGCCTCCGTTCTTGATCAATATCGGAATCAGTCGAAGGCAGTTTACGAAGAGGGATCTTATTCTGGCTGTCAAAGCGGAGCTCTCCTCTATTTGCCCAAAATACGGTGAAATGTTTGAGAGCTTCGCTAATGTGAATAAGCTCAATTTTGGCCCAGACAACGAAGTATTTGACCTCGATGGTGAGTTATGACATGCGTGCATATTCAATGTCATCACTTTAATTATGGAGGATTCGCCACTGTTGTACTCTATGCTGCATGCCACTTGCGTAATTTAAGTGGCCGTTTTCGTATTATTTGGACGTGGTATAGTATTTTCTGTTCACTGTGGTGGTTTACCATGTTTTCATGTGATTACGCCTTCATGGAACTTTCCACCTCTAGCAAAAGTCTGAGCCACCGAAACCATTCCGAAAGGCCTCAATAACATATTACGCAGTCTGGTTGTGAGAGGCCACTGTGTACTCTCCTTCGTCGGCCCGTTGTATTTCGGAACCGGCCAGCGCAGTGAGGGATGTACTTTTTGCTCTTAGTGTATAAGTGGGAAAGATAGAGAATGACTTGTTTTTGGTTGGTTTTGAGCTCTACTTGCGATTTTTATTTTTGGAGTTCATTCTGCCACAAAGCTAAGTTTTCTAGTTGGCATTCAATCGCAGATCCTTACATACAAGCAGTAAAACATTAGGTACCTATTTCCAACTCCCATCATGAAAGTACATCAGGCGTCTAGTTGGCGGTTTATTTACTTATGTGGGCCTACAAACTAAATTGACATTGGAATGATTTATCATAATACCAACCTATCCTACTATTTAGCGAAACGCGATTCGCACCACTCCTAGTCTTCTGTAGTAATGTCAATTTTCTTGTCTCTGGGTTTACTCTGTTTATTTTTGCCATTTTTATTTTAAAAAGGCTAAAACTTGCTTACTATTTCAGCTAATGTTATTGAACTGTGAACTGCATAAGTGCTTCTGCAGGTTCTGTCAGGATATTTTTTGTATTTTAACGGACTGGAGTATTTTGAGTACCCGTGAAATTGTTTTTTTTGCGAAAATCGGTTATGCTGTTCATGTGTGTAACTGTGTCGTAATTCCACCTAAGTCGAAAGTCGCATATGGATCGGACTCCCGGAAAGCCTGGAGATTGAACTCAACGAATCGCTTGAACGGCTCGATGTAAAGCTGGCCGACTGCATCGACCTCTTCCTTGCGTCTGAACAACTTGGTAATCATGATCTTTGGTATTGCAAAAAGTGTAAGCAGCATCGACAGGCATTCAAAAAATTCGATATCTGGTCTCTTCCCCAAGTCCTCGTAATCCATCTGAAGCGCTATCGAAATGCTTATCGAATGCACAAAAATGAAATATTTGTCGATTATCCTCTGACGTAAGTTGTGTGATTTCCCGTCATAACTACAATCTGAATGTTTTAAGCTTGTCATGGAAGCTTTGAAATTGGGGTTTTTTATGCTTATAGGTTGATTATGCCTCAATGCTTAAATTCAGCCGCGTTGCGTCTTACTGTGGTGTTTAATCTACCATGAATTTCTCAGATTAAAGCTCAATCCACCTCTACGGATCTGAGTTATTGAAGTACCTTTAATAAGCACATATTTTGGTGGTGGTGGCGGTGATTAAAGGACGGTAATTTCTCGACTTTTTCTTGTGGCAGGGATTTGAAGGTAACCTGCGCCGAAAGTACCAAGGTGTACGACCTTGTCGCAGTGAGCAATCACATGGGTTTTGTTGGCGGTGGTCACTACACTGCATACGCTAAGAACGGGGAAACATGGTACAGCTTCAATGATAGTTGTGTCGGCGGGCCACTTAGTTCTGTTGTGGTAAGTCCTATCCGTAGGAACATGATTTGTAATGCCCCGCTATTTACTCGCGCGTTTATAATAACAGATGTTGGTTGGGAGTCCTTTCTATCGCACTTATTTCTCTCCTTTCTTGCTTCAGACTAGCCATGCATACATCCTCGTGTACGTTTTGAGTTCGATTTCCACGAGCCCCGGGATCGTCAATGGATACTAACCCTCTCTCGATCTTTGACTTTTCTACTGCTTCTTTTGCAAGCAGACTTCAACATTTTGTATTTCGTTCTTCGAGCTCAGCCCTTGGCGACGCGGGTGATGTGATAGCACACACATGCGGTCGTCCATTGCGCTTATGTGGTTTTTGTGACCAACCGTTTAATCAATTCAGCGATTACTCTAAACCGAATTTTTTCTTCATTACTCTGTTCGGTTAGCTATTGAGCTCCGTGAACGACTCATAACTGGGTAAAAGGACTTAAAATCTCGTTTACTTCTTGGGCCACCCATTGTGGAAATTGTGAGCTGGTGCATCATAATATTTTATCGAGCGACGGCTGTCATCCTGACCACAAATTCGTCTTTATTCTGACCAGCACTTGTTTTTATGAAATGTATACTTTAATACTTATAGTAGGTGTCTTTCCTTGACACTAATTTCAAGCACTGAACTAAACCTGAAACAGTTCTATTCACATCCGTGTCATATCATTTTTTAATTCTTTGAGGTGTTGCATACAATTGTAACTCATTAATTGGATTAGAACAAAATTGGGCTATAAGCGATGTTGCCCCGTGGCTTTTGGGTCCCTTAGCGATTTAATTGCTAGTTGAGGGTTGGTATGTCTTGGTTAATCAGGCGCTTCTTGCCTTAGCGTTGTTTTACCTATAATGGTGATTGATAACCTCGTTCTTGCATTCGAATGTCTGTTGTCCATTGTTGGCTACATTGCTCGCCAAATCCTGGCTACTGAGTACGCGCTTTGTTCTGCTATAGTATTGTTAAATGTCGGTCCGTTCCCTCCCTTGCTTTTCAAATGGAATGAGTGAGTTTGCAGGAGATTCATTTTGAAGGTTTGGAAGCATGACAATGCCATGACAATGTTAAGCATTTTTTACAACCGCTGGTCTGGCAAACGTTTTTGTACGACTTAACGTATCATCCATCAAACTTTCCTGAGTGAAACGTAATAGCATGATCCGAGTGGTCGTTTTATTGATTCTCATTTCAAACGCAGGAGACTGCCTGAGTTCGTTGACAAACTAACTTTTGCCGAAAATGGGAGGCGAGGAAGGAGCATCGAGTATTGTTTACCCGCGAGCTCATTTCTATCTGGAAGAAGCTCTGTGCGAGGCAGCGGGCACAAATGATTTGAGCAAAGCACGGCGCATCTTGATGGAGCGTGTAGACCCAAATTGGATCAACGGTTTTGGGCTCTCGCCCCTTCACATAGCTTGTAAGAATGGCAACTTTGAGGTAGCCAAGATTTTGGTGTGCAACAAGGCAATGGTTGATTTGGAGAATGCGATCGGTGTCACGCCATTGCACTTGGCGGCGAAAAACAACCACTTAAAGTGTGCACAACTGCTGCTACTGTCAGGTGCAGCCGCGGCCAAGCCAACGTGGTCTCTCTGCACGCCTCGCGAGTACGCGCCTAGTGGAAGCAGGTTGCGCAGAGTGCTAGAACTAGCAGAGCAGGGAATCTCTCCAGACCCCGCGCACGTTTTCGAAATGTCAGTGGAGCCTTTGGTTCCCAAATTTTCCATTCCACCCAAACCTCCAGAACGGGAGCAAAAAAATAATGCGCCTTCCAAAGATGTGGCATCCGTTGGGAAAAAGAAACGCTAGGGTCATCAAGCGACTTTACGCCTCGTTCTTTTGTGGTGTGGTTTGAAAATTCGGTGAGACTAGAAATTCTGCCGTTTATTTACCATTGGCCAATTTGGATGAGTGAGAAATGTGAGATGGAGTGGTTAAACCCCAAGACTGAGAAAAAAACATTTTAGCAGGTTTAGCGAATTTGAGTTTAATACCCGTTTGCGATTCTAGGTCACAGCATTGATGTTTTTATTCTCAAGTTTAAATGTCGCTCCTGTCCACTGTGCGCAATAACTACTTCATAATACAAGATAAAACTAGGACCTTATCCGAAGATTCAGATGGGGATTTTGTCTCAAGTTCTAAGACTTGCGTGGATTCTCTATGCCCTGAATACTCAGGAGTGTCTTCCATGAGGCGCGAAAGTCATCGGTGAAATTCACAAAACCAATCAAATTATCACGCCTTGCGGAAGAGAGTGCTTTAATGTAGGATCCGTAGTCAACATATATAACGATGTGGAACAGATGGAGACGTGTTGCAGCGGTGCGCAGCCAAGGTTTTGTATTCCTAGTAGTCCAAGATCAGCATCAACTTTGTGATCGTGAATTGATAAATTAGCAATGGCAAATGGATCGTTCTATGAAGAACTATCAGGACCACAAAGAACAAATTTTGCTCATAAGTGGTGTGTTGCAGTGTGTTCAGTCCAAACCTTGATTGCAAAAAGCTTCTTCCTTCAACCGTCTATGCCCTGCATTTGTGCAATTAAGAGAATTGCCTAGCGTCTTCGCTTTTCGTCGCATTGAGCTTATTGAGTAGCACATCCTGAAAGCAAACAAAACGTTTCAGCTATCACACTTTAAGGCAACTGGTTGGATGTGCCACCTTCTACGGGATTAAGATGTTTAAATTTACCACTTAAGGACAAACATGGTAATTAAAACAAAACTAGGTTTCCTGTAGGGGAATTAAATGTAAAATGGGAGAATACAACCGGCATTCCATGTCATAATAATCATTGTTGGAATCAAAAACTTCGGTTTATACTTAAGTATGATGGTTCAAAAGAAAAACATGCAATCAAAATAAAATTAAATCATGTTTGGTACAAAGGGTTTGCTTAAGCTATAAATTTCTGAAAATTATTCCTTGGCATTCTTGGCAATCACACTCATCCCTACATGTACTTTTAGATGTGCGGTTTTGTTCCTTACCTCCAGCAGTCTAATGTAAAGGAAAGCAGAATTGCAGACGCATTCTGCGCTCGACTGAAAATGCAGAAGTCGGGTTTATACCCGAAGGCTGTCAGGTGGATTACCACGTGCGACATTAATCACTTTGACGTGCATCGTCACATGACCATTACTCCCTCATTGCCATGCAGACAAATGCTTCACGAATTGGTTGCTTCATCTGGATGCTGCTGCGATGCAACGATTAAAACGAGCTGCATTACTAAATCAATTAGAACAGCCAATGCTTTTCTACATGCACTACGTTGGATCTACCATTGCCATGATGAGGATATTATGATATAGAAAAACACTATAATTGAAATAATACTTTTGTAAACCAAAGCGCCAATAGGATCTGCATGATGTATTTCCGCAGAGATTATCAGAGGGGCGTTTTAGGATTTTGCACTAAGTTAAGTAAAATTCGACAAAGAATATGCCAGCGCATAAAACCACACTCTTGTGCACTATATCGAGAAGGCGCTTCGGCAATGGCCTGCTTGAACTAAGTAGTTTCGGAGGGCAGAGAGTATCAAAAGACCTTACAGGTCGTGCCAACAGATGCTACATCCGCCATTTTCATACGGGAATGTGATTTGCGAACAGCTACTCGTATGAAGTTAGTTAGCTGCGTCAATGCTTTTAGATTGCATGATTCTGTGAACTGCCGCATTTTTATTCATTCATTCAATCATCCATTCTGCAGTAAGAGATTCGTCATACGTTCGCTGCTCCTCACATGCACGAACTCACATATTTTCATTACGCTTGTCAGTATCACCTTTTGGTCTATGAAACAGATTATCGAAAAATGGTTTAATTTGTAAAGGCACTTTAAGTCAGCATTCTGGAATCATGCTTATTACGTAACCGCGGTCGAATACTAATGTGGCAGTTAAGATGTACAAAAAAGCATTTGCTTCCTTAGCTATTTTAAATCTGCTTTCATATACATAACTTTTTGTCGATCTGTTTACAGGTATCAAACAAGCTTCAAATAGTTGTATGTACACCAGGACGAATTCGCGTGCTTTGATTTTCATATAAGAAAATGAGCATTAACCTCTATTTTCCACCCTAAAGCTGTTCTCTAGCAGCTCTAGCAGCAGAACTGAGAGCGAGACACATTAAAGCCATTTGGCATCACCAAAACTTACCTTTCAAAGTGCCGAAGCAATGGAGAAGACTTTAATTCGATGAAATGATCTTCAGCTTCACATGGTCCTTCATCCAGATTAAAAGTGCTAGCAATTGACAGTGAGGCAGCATATCGACTAGGCGTTGTGGAAACCTCCTCATTTCCTTTCCAATTGTCCATTGTTGTCTCTTGCAGATTGATGTTTTTTTGTTTTATGGAGGCTCGCATGACATGGCTGAATAAATCATCTGTATCTCCGTTATTTTTCTTATTCATTTTTCCCAAACTTCCAGTTGTCTTGAATGGGACGGATGACATCCGTGGCAAAGACTGCAGCCTTGTGGGTGAGAAAGCAGAAGAGGAGCGATTGAACGTGCGGTCATGATCATCATGATCAATAAGGGCATTTGTGTCGTCTTCCAGCAAGGGATCGTTTTTGATTGATTTAAAAAATGGGACCTGTAAGTGAAATCTATCCAGCGCTCCATGCATTATTAAAACGACTGATTTAATAATGAAGGTATGCTGAGCTGTTTTACGTGGAATTCAAAAGCTGTCATTTAAAGTTCGTCATTGGCTCATGGGGACTGCAACCAATGTTAAAGAGACCAACGCCTTTGGGGTACTTACTTTGTCGCATAGAGACAGGGTGCAGCGGTCCTCAAATTAGTGCCTAAATATATGCTTTTCTGCAACCTTAGTTAAGACGCCGCTTTCTCCCATAACCATGTTATTAAGCCGATTCTACTGGCAGTTCCTGCATAACTTATTCACATGCACTTTGTAGTTGTTTAATTTATGCATAGTTTCCCTGTCAGCATCTTGCATGAAAGTCCGTATGGCCTCTCCTCTGTTCGATGTATGTGTCTGTATACGGCTATTCAAATATGGTTCGCAAAGAATGCGTCGTCGCCTTCAGCTAAAGCGGTCGCCTTGTCGAATTGAATTACCTGGTAAAAAATAAGCGACTGAATAATTTAATGGAGACACTACTGCAAAAGTCTGTCAGTTGCTAATATTTTTTCTGTGAATAGCACTTTGGAGAGTAGACAAAGATATCAACGAAATGATAGCACCCTAGTAATCAGTTAAAGGCGTTTGGGAATTGGTGATAACCGCTTGCACATGAATTTGAAGTGTGAAATATTTCGCATTGCTATAGTTCATACTTTTATCCCAATGAAGCTATGATAATCTCACCTTAAAATGAACAAGTTAATACTTCGCACACGCGTGTTAACCAACTTTAAGTGAAAATATAATACATATGGACTTTATTTATCTCCCAAACGTTAGTCTCAATCATGTGCACTGATGGACGGATAAGTGAAGGGCACCACGCATGCTACTGTAAGTAGGTATTCTTAACTGAGCCATTCCTGCCAAAATTAGTGTTCCCATACTTCCCGAGGGTTGCGTTTGCACTGCGTTCACCTCACACACTGGCCTGTTAGCGAATGGACGCGCGACCTCAGTAGGTGTTTGTGCTGCCTTCCGCCTACGCGAGTGGGTTAGGCAGTCGTGCACTGCACTGATTGGCCAAGGGCGTCTCTCCCATTGGTCAGGCATCCCGTGCAGGCGTGGCAAAACCTGATGCGCACATACGCATACCCAGCTGATCGGATCGAAAGGCGAAGGAGCTAGCTCTGTGATGCATGGCTGTTTGACACTGATCGATTACACCTGGAAGGAGAGCGATGACAGTGAGTGCACATCACCGAAGCATCACGAAGGTGTTCACTCGAAGCGTCGGCAAGAGCACAACGCCATCCAATTTCAACGAGCCGCCACACTAGCAACATGCGAAGATCGTAGCAAACACTTGGGAAAGTACGGTAGGAAGATGACGAGTCCAGCAGAGAGGGCGAGAGTTAGGCGCACTCTCACCGTGACCGATGTCTACCCACCCAGGCAGGCACCGACCTACGCGTCGTGGGTACGCATGCACAGACCAGAGTTTGCCTCAGTTTGGTATCCCTTCGTTCATTGCCGATATAGACTTCAAAGGGACCAAAACACAGGGGCTATACAATGGAATTTGGACTCAAATACATTATTTTGCACTCCCCGGTAGGCTCTCTGTTTCTTATCACATGTAATCCGACTCCGCACGACTGTATTTCCCACTTCTTTCCTTATCAAGATTGCTGTTGGCCATAAGCAAAGCGACCAATGTCCTCAACTTTTGCTGGGAAAATGAAACGCAATTTTATTAGCAACAAAGCTATTCAATTTACTGGCTCAATTTTTCCCGACGGCAGCACTCATACTCAATAATGCTTAACATCTTTTTTTAGCACAATGACAGAAGCTGAATTAATTCGGAGTCTACATTTTCATTTGTTTAGGACAAAGTTTACATAATATTTAAAACAATAGCAAATCACTCATGCTTTGGCATGATTCCAGTTACCTTGGTCACTAGAATGCTAATCGCCTATTACAGCAACACTCTGCAAAACTATTTTTGATGCAACTTGACTATCTGCTCATATTCGCCAAAAGTATGCGCAATAAAACTTTATGGAAACTTAAAAATTCCATTACTTTAGGTTCATCAATGTATAAATAAAAGGCTAAAGCATCAATTTATAAATAGAAGTCTGCCCGAAATAAATTTTATGTTTGGGAGAGTTTCGGAGTATGCAATGGGGTACACGAATGCGGTCTGAGCAATCTGCAGCGGTGCGGTCCCCTTTGCCGCGAATTAATGAGTCTAACAAATCTGTAATAAACTGGTTGGGTTTTAGCTCAGAAAGAGGAACCGTTGTAATTGATAAATAAGGAGGGTTTTTGTAAAAGTCATTTATTTTGCATTATGTCTCTTCCCCTGTTGATCCTCAGCCTTCGGTTTCTTAAAGAACTACCATCATTTGCCATTGCAGAACTTTGACGGAGATTTGCATAGCTTATTTGATTCGTGACTGGCCTTGCAGTCTGCCGCTGCGTGGCCAGCAGACGATCCCTCCAGAGCCAGTGTGTTCCGGGCTAAAGGACACCCTGTCCGCCTCGCGTTCCGACTACAAACACCTTTCTGTGAATCTCTTCGAGAAGCTTCTCACTGAGGCAATCGTTCAACGTGACTGTGCAGCCATTTCTGGTCTCATTGCAAACTGGCCCGGCGTCTATCTGAATGTTCGGCGGATCTTACCAAAGGAGGACTTTCCTCTAACTCGAGGCTATCTCACAAAACCCGTCTTCGTCACTTCGAATTCTGACTCCCTTGGTTCCATCTCCAGCAGCGTTCTCAAAGGACCAAGTCTTCTGGATGCCCTTATCATTGGGGTATTGTCTAGGCATCCAAATTGTGCACTCCAAGTGATCGATGTCAATGGTTTTGAGGAGGGTAAGCTAGTTGGTCTTTTACAATTCCAGTTCATTCTTTCGCTGATTCAACAATGTAAAAACGTTGTGGTATGATCAAACTTATACGAATTGTTTGTGGTTCGCCCAACTTCGACGTTAATAGTTTATTTTCAACACAAAAGTTATTTCACAGGGATGCATTTGCTAATCTGTGAAGTTAACCAAGGGTATTGAAAGAACGAGCTAATTCGGACTGGAGACAATAAGCATTTACTTTACCGAGCAATGCAATCACTGGCTTCGGAGAGCATGCAATGCAGTCATTAAAACGACATTCTACTGGGTCAGCTGGCATCTTAGATTCTTGCGTTGTAGTGGGTAGAATGGAGTGAATTATATCACGCCATCCATAAAACCTGACAAAACAATCTCACGCATCAGTGCTAAAGTTATTTTCCTTCTCTCAGCTGTTGCTTAGTCTTGACAGAAAGCGACAAACCAGGCCAAATTTGCGCTGCTACTGCATAATGGCGTGACATAAACTTGTTCAAACGTTTATCTCAACAATCGCAGTCATTGCGAGAATTTTCACCTTGCTTGATTGTGCTGTATCCATTGCATTATCAAACTGATCGTAGAAGAACCTTTTCCTTTTTACAAGCCAATACAGCAGTGAGGTTTTAATAAAGGGCCTTTTAATTGGTCTGATTTAGTGCATTTGCCAAGTTCCGAGGCTTGATGCGCTCGTGCAGTCTAAACACTCGAAGGAATATATTTTAAACTCTGTCCTTCAGGGCCAGAGCTTCCGGTAACAGGCTGCTGTCGATGTCGCTAACTTCGATATTTTTGCAGTTCGCAGGCACACTACTGATATGAAAATTCAAACCCATGCATGTAATTTTTAAACAAACATAAAAAAGTCAACGACACTTCAACGTTTTACAAAGTTTTGGTGATGCTGGAAAAAATGAAGGTCAGAACCTGTTTTGCAAAGCATGACTACGCAAGCAAAATTCAGGGCACCCCATCAACCCAAAGACTTCATTTCGCGTTGCGTTAAGCGCTTTTCACCTTTGCCGAACACTGTCTTCATTCTTATGCCCACCTGCGTTTAAGTCTTAATATGCCACCGACGAACCCACACGGTCTCATTTTATTAACGCAACACGCATTTCGCTAATTGTGACTTTTTGTGAAATCATCTTTGTTCTTTTTAAAGCATTTGAATACGTTGTCGTCTTTTGTCCTGATGCCTAAGTTTCAAAGATTTCTTTTGTATCGATACTGGCTGCATTTATTGCATTTCCCCATTTCGACCGCAACCTCCAGGCTGCCGGTACTCCGATTTTCAAAAACTAGCGACGCAATGTGCTGGCAAAATCACTTGCAGGATAAAAGCGGCATTCGTACGCGCTGATGCTTTCCATAATTTTTTGTACATCAGCACCCAGAGACCGTTCTTTGCACTGGCGCTACTTAGTAGGTCTTGCTTTTAACGCGATTATCTTTATTTCCTACTCAGGACTAACTTAATGACTTACTATTCTAATTTCGTCAATCTTGGATTTTTTGCGCTGTGCTTTCCTTAAAAGTTGTAAAAGACAGTAAGTGAGACTGATTCTAACGGCACCAATTATAACATTAAACAAGTAAATGCTTTACTAGGTCGCGACTCAAAAGCCCTACTTATTAATCGCCATCACGTGTGTCATCATCTATGCACACATAAACTGCCTATCTACGGATCTATAGTGATGAGGTTGGAGGTAGAATCAATCTCTTCTAAATTATGAAAGAAACGGTGAGAACATCCACTTTCTCAACCAGCGCATAAGAGTAACTTCTAGTAGATAGACGGAAAGAATATAATGTTTAGATCGACGGGTGAGTATCGAGCTGTCGAGGCTGCCACTGCTTTGGATGAGCCCGGAGAGACGCGGCTCCGAAGACGTGCGACAGCAAATTCGCGGCAGTTTACAACTGGCCATTCAGGATCAACGCTTCGACCGGTACTTTGCTCGAATTTCTACCATTTACAACCTTCATGAGAGTGACTTCTGCCATGAGCAGAATTCCGGTAAGTCGTGGATGTTTGACTCACGTTGGTCTACTTGGGTATCCATTTTCGGAATGCAACTTTAATATGAAAACTTGCATTAATGTTTCCATAGTACGTTCATTTAGTTGGTCATGCCAATTTATTGGCAAAGCACAGAGCCTTTTAAACGGGTGTTTCCTTTGGATCCTAAACTAACGAGAAATTAGGGGACAAGAGCGCCTTAAATAAATTGCTTACACTTTGAAGTTGCCCTTAAACGCTTTTATGTTGTCTCGTCGCTTTCCGCTGCTTGCAGATTAAATAATTAAGAATTTTGAGTTAAGCTTCTATATGCTCATTCGTATTTACTTCTCTTAATTTGCACAAATAGAACCACTGACAATATGCTTGGACTGTAATATGTCAGTCGATGAGGTGGCATTTGGCCTAGCACTGCAGTCAATGACTCCCTTTCGCTTTTCCTGCAATCGTCTGCTCATGCGACGCTTGCCCGAGCTTCAACTTCCCGTCTTCAATCTCATTCGACTACTCGACCCTTTGGTAAGTCGACATTGCATGCTTTTAGTTGCCTCTCTTCAGGTGCTCTCAGTGCGCGCTCCTCGGTGACGCACTACAACTGCTCCGTCATAATTCCCGTCACTCAGGAATAGGATGCCACTGAGTCACAGTTTGGTGCCCTCTTTACCAAGATAGACACATCAGGATTGCTGCTTGCATATTTATCGACTTACCCGAAGTATTATCTATAAGATCATAAATTGTACGACTATTCCCAGTCATGTTAACGCATAATTGTATGCGCATTACCATTGACAAATCTTCCAACTCAGAAGTTTGTCCTGTTCAGGCCTTAAGGGTTAGCAGATTTTTACTTGACCATCAAGATATACCTTGTGGCAGCAGGAGTGTACAGCTCCCTTCGACAAATGAAACTCAGCCTTCATTGCGGACTTGAAAGCTCAACTTATTGCTTAAAGTGCTTAGCAGCTCAATCGACTGAAATCTCCTCAAGTGGACTCACTCGTCGATTTTAGTGTTCAATTCCTTATTAACGCCTTTGGTATAAATAAACGCAATTTAAAAATTTTTATCAGTGTGTAGGTTCCTTCAAGTCTTATTCCCAAAGCCTCTGAATAATCTTGTCTGACATTCTGCATATGCTTTTCATGGACAGGTTTAAGCTTAAACGCTATCTTTCTAGTCCTTCATATGATCATACTAGTGAGCAGTTGAATGAACGGTCTCTTCTTATATCTGCCTGCAATTTTAGTCGATAACACAGTTTGAGTTGGAGGACCCAGAACTTGGAGCCGGTTCGATGGGAGGCATGCCCTCTGCACTCGGTTGGTTAGCGAGCCTGCGCAATCTCCGAGCCTGTTCACTGCCCGCATGCATTCCTCCGCCTCTCAACACCACCACTTCAGCCGCCTCGTCATCCGCCGCTGTTGCCTCCAAGCCCCCAAATTTAGGTGCCTGTCGTCTGCTCAATCGGTCGCTCATCTCACTACGCCACTTGCAACGCCTCAGTCTGGCTCGGTGCTACCTTCAGGGACAACTTCAGCTCCTCCTTGGTGCGCTTAGCCAGCCACTGGAGTATCTCAATCTTCAGGTAGTGGGTCGTCCCTTGACAAAGGTTTCACTCATAAAAAAACATCATCAGTCTTGGCATTCCTTGCCAAATTTGGCATCAATGCGTTAGTTTCCTTTTACACGTTTTTAGCCTATAACCCTTACGAAATAATATGATTTGCACTGCAAAATTCAGAAAACATAACATGATTGAGTGGTTTATTTATTACTCATCGACGACGATTTTTCACTACATTGGATCGTTTGCGCTTTTAGGATTGTTGTTTATGCGCGGAGGACGTTGAATTTCTGGCTTTCAATTGGCGGCCTCTATCTGGTCTCTATGAGTTGAACATATCCCGAAACAATCTCGCCCGCGTGCCCGAGACAACACTCGCTCAGCTCTTTTGGAAAACATGTTTCAGTCACACCGGCCATCTCACCTGCCTCTCTCTTGCTTACACATGTCTTCCCTTCGATCGTCTAATATGGACTCTTCGTCTCTTTGCTAGAGAAATCAAGGCTTCCGTAAGTAGATGGGCCAATACTTGGTTTATTAATTATTAAAGCCTAAGTTTAGGATTCTTCACTTACTTGTTTAAACAAGAAGCATGATTAGGAAAGCGAGCTTTTTTCGTTAAATTCCCTGCTGAAGGCAAAATCATTACAGCCAGAATCAACTCGATACCATTTAAAGGCAAGTAAGAAGAACTTTGCAAAAAATGCCGAGACTGATCTATCAATTAACGGAAGGAAATTCCGCTCTTGCATGACGATGCGCGACCTCAAACGGCAGAACCTAGATGTGATTTTCGTGGTCCATCCGGATAGAGCGCTAATTGTTGGATGACTCGCTCTCTAAACTGGGAGTTTACTCGCAATATAGGCTGTAGATTTGATAAAGGGAGGCGGTAACAGAGAAAATCAGGGACAAGCTGTTTGCTTATGAACGATAAAGGTTTTGCAAAAGAGGTATTCGTTATTTTTTGCTACTTAAAATAAGAATATTTGGCATTTCAACAAATAAAGGTTTTGAGGACCTCTTCGTCATTGTTTTACCAACAGAAAGGACTTCACTATCAGTAAAAAGGAGTACTGAAGTGAGTCACCTCCCTTCAGAATTTAGGGATGATCATTTTGGAGTATTCATACAGTAAATAAACTTCTTGGCATCCTGATTTTGAGCCACAAAACATTGGCAAGCTTCGATGAACCATCTAATATTGCCAAAACTAGATTTACTTGCCTGCCACATAAATGCTTTCTTACAAATGGATGGTTTGCAAAACGGTGATTTTTGTCATGCACCATCGAAAGTCGGATCAATTGGTCAAGAAAGCTGTGTCATCTTGGCATGCTTGCCTCAAATATTCAATTTCCAACACCGATGAGATGAGACGATGCTATAAAAGAACCCTATAAATGCCTCTTTTGATTCTTCAGTTTTGCTAATGCATTGAATAGGATTAGGGAATTTGTTGAGGCACAGTACCGTGTCTTTTAAATATTTTATATTTTTTGAATGTTATTCGGAAATGTCTTTGGCTCCTTATACTTAATGATAGGATATGCCTAGCAAAAATGTGCCGTCGGCTGCGCAAAACTGTCCAATTTCTTCTGACGACTCAGATGCTGAATGCCTATCCTCACGATGTACACTCAGAGTTCTTTGTATCCAAAACTTTATTCCACCTTCGACAGAGATTAGCCACAGTTTGCTGCATCTAGCCATCAGTTTACCACGCCTTCGACTGCTCCAACTCTATCCAGCGTTCTACGCTTTCCCCGGAGTAAGTGAAAAGGAGCAACAGGCCAACAGAACCCAGGCCATCCTACAAAGCAATGCTTATGTAAGACGCCGAGGTCGCAGAGGCATTGAGATTCGGTGACCCACGCAGCTTTCCCATTGGACCCTATGCCCATAACTTGCTGCACAATCATTGAAACGTTGCATGATCAAATGGACGATTTCGGAGGTTGTTTCTAATAATTAACCACCTATATTGCGTTTCATTCTGATATGCTCTAGCATCCACCGGGGCTGGGTTCGGTCTGCATCGAGCTTCGCGGCTTTCAGTATCAAAGTGTTCAGCACTTACCTTTTTAGTTGATGTAGTCCCACCCCACGATGCTACCATCTTTCCACTGGTAAATGTAGACGATACCAAATATTAATAATATGGTGCTCTTTGACTTCCCTGAAGGCAAAAAAAGACAATACTCAAGCAGATTTATATGTTCGCCGACAGAGAAGACTAGGCCTGCTAGCATGACCCAGAAACGAGCCCACCCGGCGAAGGCAATATGGCTGACCACGTGGCCGCACAAATCAAACAAACGATAAGGCCTATTATACATGTTGCACGATTGAAGGTAATTTGCCTAGATGCTTAAGTACAGCTGAGTATAATTATTTATGTAAATGCTTAAGCCACTGAGTAATAGTAGTAACTGATTATTTGATAATGTCTTCCACCTAGTCAATTGAATCCATAGAAAATTTTGTTTAAACAAAGCTTTTTAAGCTACTTTAGAGATTTTGTTAGGTAGTATTTATCAATTCACAGTGCTCAAAATGTGTTTGCGATTCTTTATACTTTTCTCTTGTTTGTTTAAAATTATTGAGGACCATGACCTCTAATTGTTTAGCCATTATTCTAACTTGGTGTGCGTCTGACGCATGCGGGGTTTCCTAACTGGCTGCGGGGACTTTGATGCATAGGTTGTTTGTGGGTTCAGCGACATCTAGTTTTGTGTTTTTTTGCTCCGAGATATATCACAGGCCGTATTTGCACGTTTCATTTCATTTGCTATTGCTACGACCAACTACTAAATCTTTACATACATGCCGATGATGCTTAATGCCTTGAAGGGAGTGGTTTCGCTCGATAAGCGGCTGTCTTTTAATTCTTACCGTCACCCAATCATCACAACATTTATCTGCTCGGGTGTTGTGTACAGGATGTATGCCAGCTGGAATCGAAATCAGCCGTGCTCTACATTTAAAATTGATTCAAGCAGGTCCCTACCTTCACTCGTGCATTCACTCCCCGCCTATACTCCTTCATACATTTTGTATTTCGGTGAAGATGATGGATGTCAATCCACTATTGCCGATCCAAATTCAAGAAGAGACTTCGAGTCCCGAGCCGAAAAATTAATCCTTCTTCGAAAATGGATTGAAAATGATCTTCCGGCGGTATTCTCACGAAGCATTTTCGATACGATTGACCTATTTCGTCCTGGAACTGTTTTGGAAATCGAAAGAGCCAACTGTCGACCTCTCTTCTTTAAGTGCGTTTGTGTTTTGTTCAATCTTTCTCGCATTACTCGGTTTTGGAATTTAAGTTTGGTAATTTGGCGGTTAACTTCTTATCAAATTTTCTTTACCTCCAATCATTTAGAAACTTAAAAAGCCGTTTTAAATAGGAGAAAAACTGTGTTTGGCGTAATATGAGCACCCATTTCCACAGATTGGTAATCCTCATTATTGACAAATTGTTTTGAATTTCGTTGGAAAGTGATTGTTGCTGCTATTGGTAGGGTTTTCGGTAATTTCACTCCTAATTTCAATCGTTGTTGCCGAATGAACAATTTGACTATTGTACTCAGCTCGTTTCACATCACTCCTTGTATATAGGTAGCTGTTACAGTTTCTGCATGAGGTCTGTTTGGGTGATCTTATTTTAAGCAGCCTACAATGGGCTGCGTTTAGATACAATTTTATATCCTGTCGTTTGTGCGCTTAGGACGGTAATAATAGCGACTTGGACTTCCGCGGCATTTGCGGCTAAAACCAGTGTTAAATTTCGATGACTGACGCAAGCGTGTCTTGCTAAGGATTGCTGGTGCAGTCTTAGCTTGGAGTGATTTACAATTTGTAATTGAAATGGATGTAATGTACTCCTGCTACGATAACTTTCCGATTATATTGTATTCAAAAACTACCTTTTGTGACGCCGTGTTCCGATAATCTCTAATCTGCCAAGTTACTCGGCAGCAGTTGGTCTTTAACCGCTCTCTGTCAGCTATGCTATTTATGTTAGTAATTATTGGTAATGGTTTTCGTACCTATCCAGGGGTTCCTCGCAGGCCAACTGTGTGCTGGCGCTGGCGCGTTCCTATTTTGTAGCAGTCTCCGCGGCTAGGAGAATTGAAGTGCTCAGTGCTGAGGTCGATCATGTGCGCTGGCGAGCGGAGGCCTCTTTTCGCGTCGTTCTTCTGCCTTCGCCGACTAGAGAAGAACGTCAGCTCCCTTCAAATCAAGTCATTCAGCGTCTCGAAGCTAGAGCTAAGTGGGTATTCCTCTTCAGCCGCATTTACTCATTACTCGTTTATAATAAATTATGGTTCTGTAAATGTCAAACGTAAATTCCCACTAAGAAACTTTCCTTTTGTCTCGTGAATGTTGAGTATCTTGCAGTCTTGTGTTGAGTTACTTGACGGATATGGATCTCATCGAAATTCGTACTGCTGTGGTTTCACTACTTTGAGTTTGCGACCCTCAATTCGGTCCCTATCGTTAGCCTCTCCGGTGCATATTTCTGTTTTTCGTAAATGAAGGGTGGTCCTTCTACGTATAAATGATTATTAACTGGATTCCGATTACAGATCTTAATTGTTCACTACTTGGGTGATTTTCCTTTTGTAGATGGCTTGATTTCCGCGCCGTTTTCTACATCAACAAAAAGGGTGATTTGTCGCGAGTGAAGATAACGCGGGTGGGTGCGCAGTCCTTTTTAATCGTACACCGATTCACACTTCCCCTAGCCCATCAAAAGGTGGAAGTTTTGCTGCTCCTGTCTCCTTCCCTTCCTTCAGGGAAACCGAATGGGTCACTACTCGACCCCACCTAGTACCGCTTTGACATTTGCGACAAACTTAATTGCTCTATTGTAGGAAAATTTTCTGGTTGGTTTTTGGCATAGCTTGCCTAAAATTTAAAAGTTAAACGTTTTCCAATACCCCTGTATGGTCATTCGAATTTCCCGCTTACAAATCTTACAATATATGCTTTATTTTTCCCCATCATTTCAATTTGAAAATGCTCCTGTGCTTTTTTTATATGTTTTTTATTTCAATTTGTTTGTATTCTTCCGTAATTCCTTTTCAGTGTCGCTGCTAGTCTATTCCCATTGTTTTGTGAGCACTTTAGGAACATTGGTGCTACTTATTTAATTTTGATTTAATTTTGGGGCACTGCTGGCATTTTTTTTTTATTTGCAGATGAATCGACGGCGTAAAAACCTTCTTGATTTATCTATCCGAAAGCTGAGATTGGCTGACGACATCGTTCCCATAACAACCGACTCCACTGGTGTCGCTCTCCAACTACAAGAGCTATTATCGAGTCTTGAATCAACTTTTAAAGAGCAGTCCGACTATGGGGGTCTGCTTCCAACCAGATTCTGTCCTGACCCCATGGAAAATGAGGAAGACGCAGCCATCTTCCAATTCACCAAACTGGCTAATTTGAAGGCGGTTCCTTCTCCGACACTTTCGGCCCTCACGAGCTCCCCCAAGATCCCGATTCTGAGCGGCCATCCTTACATCTTCGGAACTGTTTTCACGCTCTTCACAGCTTCAGGTTTGATTTCCTGAACTCGTCTTTTTCTGTACATTATTTATTACAGTTATGCGTAGAGTTCATTCAGTTTTTGAGATAACTAGATTCCAAGTTATGTGGCGTCTTACCACTGTTTCCCTACTTTTTCCTTTGTACACTTTTGAATAGAAAACAGGTATTACTTCCCAATCTTATCAATAAGATGTAGATGTTAAATTGGAGAATTATCTATTTTAACATTTTTTTCAGTCGTTAAACAACTAAGAAGCGAATCGTATTCTAAATAATCGGCAACGGGGTGTGGAATTCTGTTTTTCACCTCTTTCACTCTACTGTAAAAGTTGTTTTCTCGTAAGCGTAAATGAAGATATCGGTGTTGGAGCTGTGGCCCTTGGATCATGGAGCATTAAGGTTTCGTCGTATGTAACAATCTATGGGTAAGCAAGGGTATTACATCTGTGTTTCTGTAGGGGAAAATATTTCTCTGCCAGTTCTAGCAAAGCTAGTTTCAGCCCTGCAATCACAGCCGCCAAGGTGGTAGCCAAACGTTTTTTTTGGAAATGACAGTAACAAGTCTCATTCTTTCCGACCAGCTCTCTAAAACTGACAGGAGTTACCAGTAGTGACGTAATATTTGGGTCGCATAATTTTATATCAGCTGCGATCGTGCTGTTTTGGGGAGAAATCAAAGCCATCAGTTGGAATATTCGGACTAGCTGAAATAGTACGCAAGCAACTCGAGGGTAGATGAGTTATTCGCTAACATAGCTGCTATAGCAAGCAATTACGGTTGTTGATGTGGTTTTTCATACCTTCCAACTTGGAGCAGGACATTATCGCCACCACTGTACAATCTTCAAACAAAATATTCGGCTCCCTTCAAATGGATTGATAACATCAGCAATGAACTCGCCACTTAAAAATAGGCTTTGCAGTTTTATTTATGCTGTATTTTAGATTTATTACTACCGCTAGGAAAATAGGCCAATGCCAAATAAATCTATTTCTTTACATGCATGATATATGCTAGTAGATTTTTGATAGATCAGTCCTCGCAACTGAGACTGTCAAATTTACAATCCCATCACTGATTTCGGGATGGCGTACCGAAGGCGGTCCCAAAACACTGTCTGCCATCTTCGTCAAAATGAACCCTGAAATTATAATGAATTTTACAAGTATTGCTCTTACGTGAGGACCATGAAAAAAAATAATAAATGCATTTCCTGAGCTCGCTCTTGTTGGACACTAATATGGTTAGTGTCAGGCGTCGTCACATGACCTTTATTATAAGCTCACCGTTATCACTCTTTCGACATAGATGTTTAGTGGAGCATGGCGATTGATGCGAACGAGCAGCACATTTTGGTACACAGACTGTCTTGGGAGCTTCTGTGTAGCAGAGCCTCCTTCATCGACTTTTCTGTTGTTTATTGGTTCTTTATGCCTTGAAGAAAAGAAGAATATCGCCCAAAGGAAGCGGAAAAACACGTCCATACGACATAATTGTTTGCAAACTATTAAATTTTAACACCAAGCTTTTCTTGTACAGGTAAGGCGTGCTTACCTGCGCGTTCTGGGGGTGGATAACGCTAAATGATGGTCTTAAATTCATTCTTATGACTGAACGAAGGAGTCTGTGTAACGTTTGCGCTCTGTTAGTAAGTTGGTACGTCATTTTTCTCCTATAACTGACTTTGGCCACCTCGTTTGAATTCCTTGGATGGGTCTGTGAATTGTAATGATCTGTGCCCCACAACGGGTTTTCGCGTTGCCTTTCCTGATCATGGTTTGCCATTGACGGTGAAGATTAGCAAAACAAGGAGGAGTAGCGATGCCTCTGAGTCCTTTAACTGATTCATGTAGTTTTATTGCATCCGAGAGCCTCGGTGTCATCGCTGAACGCATGCATTCAAAGTGATGAAGATACAAGAGTCTAGGTGTTAAGCACACAAGCAATATCAAGAAGGAATTTGTGTATTTTACTGACAACACATCACTTAACAATAATTGACCACTAAAGCCATCCAGCCTTTGGATTAGGTTAAATGAGTACGAGCTAACCTACCGTCCTCCTCTGTACCTGCTGGTTATGCGTCATTCCGTCCACTGCCCTCCGGTAGTCAACTGATCAGCGTAAGTGATCGTTCATTTATACACGCTAAGCTGCACGCGAAGGCTGTTGGTATAGCATTGATCCTTATCTGACTCACAGATGATGGTAGCGATCAGTGCATTAACTTGACGCCTGCCTCATTTTGACAGGACTTGTATCGTCTCATGGGTGTTGCTTTTTAAATGCATAAAAATCGTATTTAGAAGGCGCCTACACTAGATAGCTATTGTATATGCAAAAAGCGATTCGGAACTGCTTTTGATGAACACTAAGTGAATAGCGTTAATTTTGTTTTCGTAACTTCTCAGTGTCTGTGCGGGTGGAAGACCTGCTCTCACACTGACTCCATCGAATCATCTGGCTCTTAAGTCAAATTTGAGACAGCCAGGGCTGTGGTAGCATACACTTCTCCGCCCGACCAACTCTGTGTCTTAGTCCTTGAGGTGCTTTATTCAAAGAACAACTGACTGCGTGCGTTGCATTATGTGTCATTTCTAATCAGTTAGAGGCGAACACCACTGCAATGCAGCAGCAGCTTCGATATTCTTTCTCACCCACATTTCGCAGTATCTTATTGACAGTGTTATAATCTTCACAACATTCAAACGATTTGTTTGCTATCCTAATACCTTAGAGGCATTTATCGCGAGCCGGACCCACTTGCTTAGGGTATCACTATGTAAGTCATAAAAAGTGTAGCTGATGGAGAGTGCCATAAGGAACTAGTGGAGACAAGCGGATCAACGGCATCAATGGTCTATAACCTATCTTGTGGCCTCCCTTAAATTAACTAGTCAGTCTAAGCAACCGCGATTCGCCAGTATGACACTGGCACAGATTTACTTTACTGGGGATGTACTAGCTATGCGAAGCGTTATTTGTGATGTACAAGTTTTCCTGTGCTCACACAAGTCATCACATTACGAGGGAACGTCTTAACCTTTGGAAGGTTGGTATAAGGTATTTCTTGTTATGAAATGGAACGGTGTTTGAACTAGATTCCTAAAAGTGTTATTAACACTGATAACAGTGAACTAGAAAGGCATGATAAAATATCGGATTTGCATTTAACAGTCTCAACATAGTCACCTTCATAATATCTATTCTGTTGTATTACTACAGCTTTCACTCCAAGTTCAATCATGCTACAGAGCCAAACCGGTTATAGGTTTGAGCTTCCCGCCTTTCTTGACGCTTTTAGCCAACGAATGATAAAACTGACGTTGCAAAATTTGAAATTATACAACCAAATCTTGTCTACTCCTAGTTCTGGAGATTGAAGAATGTCGTAAACTTGTGAGATTTGGTGCCTACCTCGCAAGAACATGAAAGCAGAAGAAGTAGACTCATTTTCTCACAGTGGTTATGAAAGATACTTGCCAATCAGTAAAGAATTTATGGCATGCAGATCCTACGTATTCATTCTTTATGCAAGCCAAAAATAAATTTTACCGACTTATGAGCAGTCCATAAAATGTTACCGCAGTGGAAAGAGTTGAGCCACATTTGTTCCTGAGAAAAGATAAACAAGATACAAGAAGCTTCATGTGTCTTGAATTTTTCTCGTTATACTGGTGCTGAAGTGGTAACTACTTCTAATTGCATCTTTATGCAGATGCCACCCATTCCACTGGATGATTCTAAGTAATGACACACGGAAGTATCACTAAAGAATTAAGAATTCGCTGTGAAAAACATTGTGAGAAACTCACATTTACTCCTAACGTATCACATCGTCTTAAAGACTCAAGGGTGATTTTGCCTTCACTGAGATCAGCACCTTGAAATTGCCAGAATTGCATTCCAACCACTTGAGTAGTGAGGCTGCGAAGTTTATCGGATTGTCATGAAGCCTTTTTCAGTGCGTCCCCACTACTGCGGTCCATTTCTGGGCAAATAATATGCGTTGGTTTATTTCCGCTTCTACGCTGATCAGAGGGAATGTTCACCGCTTCGTCTACTAAGGATTGTGTTCTCAGAGCATTTTGGAGAAAGAACATTATATGCATTACTGACTGCCTATGGGTCGAATTTAACCGGCTGGAAGGCTTGAAGCACTAACAAATACCGGTGGAGCTTGTACCCACTCGATCTGGTAATGTCTATAAAAACTTTCATATTCTTCAAAATTCCACTGTAATAATTGGTTGTTTGTCGGTGAAGGCCACCTTATTCCTCCGTTAGTTGAATATGTACATTCTACCCTAGTGCTATACCTTCTTTTGCCTTCAGGGAAGTCTCGGGACGCAGCACTGGTGCCAGTGGAAAGCGGGCCCAAACCCATAGGGCTTCTATCCCAAAAGAAAGTGCACGTGCTACGGATGGTAGAACCTTTGGCGCCCCGTAACAGAAGGGCTGAGAGCGATATCTGTCTTCGACACCTACCCCATCCCCGTGTCCTGCAAGCAAGATGTTAACAACTAAAGCGATACTATCAATGAACCACCCGGATGATTTCCAAAGTGGTTGAAAATCCGGTTCCTGTTGAACGGCTAAGAGGAAATGTTGACGCTGTGGTCAAGCAACTCCTTAATTGAGCTGGACTTTCAATGAATGGCGCAGCTGGCTCGTGGGTGTTTCTTCGAACACCGAACACTTTTTGACGACTGACTTGGAGGTTAACAATGGGGAGCGCCGAGGACGAAACTCAAAAGAGAAAAGGGGCATTGTAATACTTGGTTGTTTGGCTGCTGGTGGAGGCCATTTAAGCGGCCATCTTGTCCTGTCCGGCTAGGGCTGGACTTTAGGACCATGCCAGCTGCCCCTACCCCTCTATTGGTTGAATGTATGCATTTTTCCTTAGTGCAATGCCTTATCTTGCCTTTGGGAAGCCTTGGGACTCTACAGCCACCCTATCTATCAGTTTGTGCAAAGTTGCAGGAATGAACCGGAATATTAACAAATTCCAGATACAGTGCCATAATTTTGTGATTTCCAATACCCAAAAGGGTCCGAAGCAGGTATTTTCCAGAAATGCATGATCGTCCTTAAAGTGGAAGAAGTATTCCCCCTTTGGAGGGAGGGCAGAAAGAAAACAATTCCAAAACATAACTGAATCTAGAAGCCTTCAGAAGGAATCAGACCTAAAAAATGATATGGGCACGTGTTTTTTGACGCGCAAGTCTAAGGTAAATGAGGTGATGAACCATTAATTTTGGTTTTCGCATATTTAGAAATTAGGTCGCTTTCTAAGCATAAACTCAATTATTTAAGGATAAGCAACTTTTGTGCGCGCAACCTCTCTTTAGTGCAAATTTATTAGTTGTTTTATATTATTTTTACTTGAAATTAATTATCATATATGTTTTCCACCAAAAAGTCTGTTTGCTGTTCATATTAGTTTTAGTCAACCGAGTACACATTGGATCTTCGTAGGCCATCAGTCAAAGTAGTGTGGTTTGTTTCTTTTTTTAATTTTGTGGCGTCTACTTCTATAACTATGGTTTTCCATCTCTTTGCACCATCACTGCTCGCCTTCATCTTCAATGTGACGTTCATAATCACTGTTTGGAGAGTCTTTTCTACCATTTTTCTTTTCTGAGTTTAAGCCACGCGGTCATCGATTTTGGACTTTTGAGCTCTAATTGAGTATTTATACAATCTTTTCTTTCTAACACAGCAAAACTTTTGAATTGAAGTGTTGAAGTTGTCTGGTCGTGTTTTCCGTGATCATTTCTTGTTTGAAGACTGCGGCTCAACTTTGTAGTGAAAATTTTGTTATTCCCGCAGATAATCAGGCAGTAAAGCATGTTATGGGTCGCAATGAATTTTCTTGCTTGCATAGTTCCTACTATACAGGATAAATATCACCCAAACTTAAAGTTGGAACCCATATAGTTGGAGGGGCGTTATTGATCACAAATTCACTGCGGCAGAACCCTGTAATGGGAATTGGCTGTTTCATATCAACGAGTTTTGGTTCCAATTTTATTCACAATAGACGATTTCTTTCTAAGGGAATGTATCTCAAAAGGAATTGTTGAACAAACTTAATTGTGATGAGCTTTACATATCTCAAAGTTGAAGAGTCGAGTGGTACTATCAAATTACTTGACTTAGGAATTTAACCTAGCTTGTTACCTCATTATTTTTTGATCTTATAACGGTTCAGTATATTAAGGTCGGTAAGTGTGTACCAAAAACCGGTCGTATCTAACAGATGACACTTCCGTTCGTCTATAATCTTTTTCTTTTGACTTCACAAAGCCGTCACCATACACCAGTTTTGGTTTACTCTAATAGGCCTATACGAACACTTTTATTGCTTTACTCCATATGCATTTTGTCTTTTAAGTATGTGCATATCCAATGCCTGACAGAAAATGGGAATCTGGGCGTTTATCCGGTTCAGGTATGTGCTTTGTTTCAACTCATCTTGAACCAGAGAACCGATCTTCACCACCATTGAAGAGAAGAAGGAGCATTCCTGGTCCTTTGAGTATGCTACCCATGTGCGGAGTAGGTTTTCTGAAATTGTACATTGTGTGAACCCCTCTTCTCTGGTAAAGACACCGCCATCTTCTTTTAGCCGAGTTCACGGGGCACTCACAAACGCAAACTTCACGTAAGCTGATTCCACCTTCGTAATGCTTAGTCTCTTTCGAGCAATGAATCTTTTACTGAAGGTGTTTCGGATTGTGACCTCTCTGTCTCCCAAAGTAACGTTATTTGGGATCGGATGGCTGCTCTATTTGGTTCTGAATCATGGAAAATTATCTGCGACTACACTATTGAGAAAATAATAAGGGTAAGAGAAATGTTGATTTTGCCATTGTACAGAGCACAGATAAAGCTTTTCCTCGAGGAAAGATTCCCGTATTTTGTGCTATAATCGAGAAGATTGATACTGCCCTCCCGATTGCCAGGGCAGTTTTGCAAGACGGAACAGGTAAACTTATGTAACTCTGCGTACTTTTTTACTACAAGTAGCTGTATTGAATAAAATAGCCGTTAGTAATGTCAATTTTATCATTAATCTATGCTATTGATGGCAAATTTTCCCTGGCCAATTGGGATTCAGCTGAACACATACTTAGTTATGAAGTTGCACTTATTACTCTCCACAACTATCTTCTACGCGGGGTACTTTTTTAGGTAAAATCGGCTGCAGTATTGACAAAAACGTAGTTCGCAAGTACAGGAGATTCCTTTGTGTAGGCGCCATTTTGATTCTTAAGCAGGTTAGTTTATCCTTGCGTCGCGTTGTATTTGGTACTTTAATCGCCGTTCACCTTAGCTTTGACGGGTTCGCGGCGATAACTTAAAGGAAATGTCTGTTGTAGAACGGCCACTCTAAGGTCTGGGATTTTTTTGCCAAAATCCTCTCGTTTTTTGAAGTACCAGTTTGTGTTTTCATTTTCGCACATATTTCAGCCTTATACGTTTGTGAATTTTAGGTTTGGTATTTAAATAACTCGTTATTGTTTATAAGGAATAAAGAATCACTTGTACTTTGCGCTTCTATGCTCAAGCTTCCGATGTGGGATGAAGTTTTGGATGCTTTCTTCTTTTACATAACTTTTATTCGTCCTTAACCTTAATTATGCTCGCCATGTTCACTGTGCCTGCAGGTTATTCGCGTTGGCGTTCATATGCGTTGAAATTTATCATTTATTTTCTCGGATTTCTCATAATTTTTGGTAATGGTCAAGCCGATCGGCGATGCATTATTACACAGTTGGGGATTCTCAGATTCTTGCCCATTATTTTCCTTTTCTGGGACATCAGGGGTCTATGTTAGTACAGTGGTGAAGGGAGATTGTCCATACTTTAGCCTGCTCGACCAAATACTTCACCAATAGAGAACTAAGTTTTACACCCGCGTTGTCTACGATTCAGTTTTTTAAACCTCAATTTTCGCTTTCAATATGTTTTTTACAGGCTCGTGAGTTAATTCTCAGTTCTACAATCAATTTTGATAATTTATTTCTCAGTTCCCAGTCATTTAGTATCCCTTGAATTACTTTTTAAGCCTACCTACTTCTAGACCGTGTCTGGTAAGGATCGGTTGAAGTATTTTACATATTAATGGTAATTCGATTGTTCTTATCAGTGAAACATTTCTCCCCCAGTTTTTGATGGGATTTCGCCTCACTGCCATTCGATGCCACTTTTCAGGAGCTTTGGTCCGTTGGTCTCCACTCGCATGCTGAATTTCATAAGCCAATCTGGTGTACTTATTCCACTTATCCCAAGTAATAGGTTAAGTGCTTACGCCCTTATAGTATTGACACTTCAAGTGTCCTGTTGCTAGCGTCGCTCAAAGTAATCTAGTACCGTTTGAAAATTTGGCTTATTTTTCTTGAACTCTCCTGATTTCTAATGTTCAAATACCTTGGACTCTTTTTTTTCATTCGGAGCACCATCTCACTTCTTTTTAGTTGGAAAGTTGGGAGTGTATCGTTTTTGTACCGAAATAGTGGTTTTTCATATTTAAATTATTTTAAAATATACTGTCGGTTTTTTAACCGAACCCAAATGTAGTTGGTAATATTTTGTGCATCCCTTTTCGTTCTATTACCCCTTGTTCAATCTGTGCACCACCATATTTTCCTTGATTCAAAAAATTTCCACATGGAGGTGGTTAATGCTAGAGTGCTTTTCTTCCAATGTGGATACTTCGCTGTCACTGACCTGTCGTCCGCAGCGCGCGACCCAAAATTGCGCCATCGACTTCTCACGCCGTGGATTGTGCTCACTACACCTCGTTCTTCAACTGGTAGAAGCAACAGTAGAGGAAGAAATTCAAATGGGTACAGATGCAGCTGCATTGTCCGTTAGCGGGGTGCTTCAGAAAGCGTTGGTGCATAGTCCACTTTTTGAGGGTGGTCCTTGTCCCTTGTGTGTATGTATATTTACATCTAACTGCCTTTGTTGTGGTTCCATAAGCCATGGGAAATGTTAACTGGATTGTGGTAATTGTTCGAAAAGTAATAAAACGTGATTTGTGTTTCATTGTTGCAGTTGCTTTTTAGCTACCATACCAAACACCCTTATGGTCATACTCTGCAGAACAATGGTTCATTTTGGAAAGGCAGGTTAATTATAAGTTACTTGCGGAAGGCAATACTGGTTTCTCGGGGCTATTTGATCTGACAAATCCGACTGTGTTTAAATTCGCTTCTTTTATGTCTGTGTTCTAGTACTGCTTCCAGTGTTTTAAGCACGTTATCCCTACCAAGGTGTATGCTGTATCAAATAGGATATGGTCTCAGTTGCTTTGATTGTGATATGTTTCTTGTGTATTCATTCAGTTGCGACTATTTTTAGAACAATGTTCTTGACTATTAAAAACATTTTTGAAACTGTGATGAGGGACGGGATCTGGGTCGAATTTCTTTAACTGTCAACTGCTAGACGAAAAAGCTCACTTTATTTCTACAAAGGAAACTTTTCCAATAATCACCATTCGCGCTTTGGGCTTTATCTCTTGACATCTTGTCACACCGTGACATGTCCATTCAATACGTCGCGCTTGCTACTTTCCATTATTCAATCTTCGCATTTTGCCTGAGATCTTTAACTCCTTATTCCCGTATGGCTTTTTCGCATATAAACAATAAAATCGTTTTCGTGCCTGTTCCGTCATGATATTTTTATCCGAACTGATATAACTTTATTAGCAGCGCTTTCTCTTCATGTATACATAATTTTAAAGTCATTTTGGGAACTGATTTGTCCCATTATTTGTCAGTTTCCCACGCCTGAGTATTTAATTAATCGCCGTATCTCGGGTTCTGTCATGATTAATTATAGGCCGCCATTTCTTGAGATACTTGTTTTGCAAATAAAGCAACGGATAAGAACCAGGCTACAATTGGGTTATACGCAAAACACAGTACCTGCTCCCACTTTTTGAATTTGCATTCAATTGTTTTATTTCCATTCATCTTTAACATTATCGTAACTCCATTTTCATTACAAACCTAACTCCCTCATGTTTTTACGTTGATTAGATAAGCCTTTTCAGCCTCAATCAAAAGACGTTTTACTTGAACATAACGTCCCCCAATGTATCGAGAATTTTTCTCGATGCATCTTCCATTGACTCGAGACTGCTGGGCTCTCGAATTGCCGAGGATGTGTCTATCTGCGGTCCAGACTTCCCACTGACTAGTCCCCCTCTTTCAGTGAACGATCTGAGGGCTCTAGTCGTTGAATGTCTAGCACCACTTTCTCCATCTCCGCTTCCCGCTCATCCTCTCTTCAAGCAAGTTCCTTCCGACAATATATCCTCCTTGTAACTTCTCTCTCCCACACTTAGTCCAAATTGCTTCACTATAATTGATGTTTAATTTGGCTTACGACAATTTTAAGCCTTGGAGACTAGCTTTTTATCCCAGGTGCTAATGTTCGGGTTTGCTTCAAGTACCATTGGCAATGAGTAAATAGTTTCCCCTTAGCTTGATGTAGTGGCGGTTGCTGGTTATTCGGCATACGTGAGTTTAATCTTTTATTAGACATTGTCCATTTTACTATTTTTTTCTTGAAAATATTGACACTGGTTAAGGAATTCGCTTGCCACGGCTATCTAGCCTCGTCTTACATGCGTGGTCTCGAACCATCTAGTAGGTCGCACAACAACTTTCCGGACAAATGCGGTCGCCTTTCGGCTCTACAACTATTCCTGTATTTGTTTTGCAATCATGAAATCGATAGTGGGGGAAGATTTTGATTTGGAAAGGGTCAAGGCTTACGCAGATACCTCATGGTATCACTCATGTGTGCCCTGAGCCGAATTTTGTCGGCTATTATTGTTTTTAGTGTAATCGTCAATATTGGTTTATTCAGGCCAAAAAACTCTGGGTCCACGATTAATTGAAACGACAACCTCTCTGAAGTGCTTGCGTGTCTATGTAGGTATGCGTTTGGTTATGCCAGTAATTAGGCATGATGGCAGAAATTTGCAACGAATAAAGGATCTTTTCACGTGCACGTTCCCAGCTTGTTTTTGGTCGGCATCGTCCTCTAGTTACACGCTCGCACTGGGTTGTGACTTGGTCGCGTTGTTTGCACAGTAGTGCACGTTTGTTTCATATTAATTTCATCCACTTCAACTTAGCCCCCATTTTGCTTTTCGGAAATATGAAGTTTTTGTGCGGGTTTCGGGGTAAATTTCCGCAAAAATTCGTTATAATTTTTTTCTCAGGAGTTTTTGAACTTGATCGAATGGTTTCTGGTCTATGCATGCATGGATTTGTTTCACTTCAAGAAAATTTGCAACGATTGGCTTCTTCCTGGCTCAATTAACCTTGACTACCAGTGGGTGGTTAATCTATCGTAGCATTTCGCATTCCTGTCTGATTGTGATTTGTGTCCCCTCGTTCGGGTCTATTGACCATAAATTATTTTACCATACTTCTCTTGGATGGAAATTGTTAAACTTGTGCTGATTTGAGTTTTCCGACCGATCTTTTTGCCTGCGAAGATGATCATGGAAAGGAATCCTGTGTCATCTTTTCACCCAGTTTCCCTTTACAATCCATGATCCCATTTAATCACCTAGCTTGCGTTAGCTCTGTTTTTCGGTCCAATTTTTGTTACGTCATCGTTTTATCGTATCGGTGATGTATTTATTCTTCAATGCTGTAAGCTATACCACTGTTTTTTTTGCGTAACCTTTAGTATGACTAAACGGGTTTATTTTGTGTATTTAATACCTTTTACCAGCTTGTGGATGTCACTTCCATTATAACGCCTCTCTAACTTATACCCTTTCTTCTTTAACGCCAACGCACTGTTTTATAAAGGCTGCGTATTATCCGTTTTCTTGACATGTGAAAACATTCCCGTTCCATATTATCATGAAAGCCGATATTTTGAGTTGTTACAATCTTACCCTTACCCTCACTCCAGAGAACAATCATTATTTGTTTTAATACTTACATGTCACTGTCCTATGACTTGTGAACTCCTGATCCTACACCACTTCAGTTTGTGTACCGAGTTATTATATATAACCTACGTTGGTTTGTCCGCATCCTTTCCTTAGATCTATTTTGTAGTGCCGCCCTTTTTCTTGTGTGAAATTGCCAATTACTTCCATACGTCCATTGGCGCTGAAGGAGTTATCTGTTGCCATTTGATCTAGTTAATAAGGTAATACCCATTCATACATTCGCTGGGCTTTGTTCTTGCAGGTTTTTAGTGTTTTATGGAATTTTAATTGTTTGGTTATTTGCACAGTCTTAACTGCTCGCACATTATTCTCCATTTGACGGTTATGGTTGTCATGGCGTTTTGTTCTTACTAATGGCGAAGGAATGGGTTTATTCCTCGTTACTTCATGTCGAGAACTGCGAAGATAGTTGAGTTATGAACTTAAAGATGTAATGAGTATGATGTAATGCACATTGCACCTCGCTCACCTATGTCTAAAAGTGAGTTTGATAAAGTTACTTCGAACCTCAAAATTTGAGTGCCAGATGCTATTTTATATTTTACGGCAAAATTTACCTCACCGGGATACGGCAGTCATGCTATGGCCTCAGCGTAGCATCAATAGCACACTCGAAGGGCATAGTCGGTATCGCAGTCAAGCGCTGTGGCCATCACCTTGTTAAAAGGCCGTCGCATGGTGTTGGAGGGAGTCTCACACTGTAGGCCGCTGCGAAGGGCTTAAACTAAACTGACTCATTTCCATGTGGGTGGGGTGAGTGAACAAATGGTGTTGCCGTCTTTGAAGCTTCTGGTCGTCGTCTGCTTTTGAAGGGTCAACTGGAGTCTGGCCCATAAGTTTTTGCAATCAAGTGGATGACTAAGCTGAAATTAGGTGAATTCGTTTCATGGACCACACATTTCACCAAATCCATGCTGTGCTGTTAGTCATGTTTGTTACGTTTTAATTACCCCACGTCTAGTTATGTTGGTTCGGCAGCTAAAGCATGCGAATGTGACTATGGAGACGAAATAAACCATATAAATCCGAGTTGTGGGTCATTATTGGCATCACTATATTTTCAAGCTTCTGTTCACCTTCATCGTCATGGTGATGGATAAATCTCGAATTTATCTGTCTGTGCAGTTTATTGCATCAGGGTCATCTGCAGTGTTTCATGACTTCATTTTGGTTTAACCATGTTAAAAGCTAAACGCTTTATACCTTCTGTTCCCTTTATGAAGGGTAAGTAATAAAATACTTGCCAGGCTTTAAAAAATGCCATTTAATTTAGTATCGCCGCCTATTCTCCAGATGTTTTCCATTGAGCACTCGCGCAAGTTCTGTTTGCATTTACTTATAATCAAATCGACCACGGAATGTTAAATTCCTTGATTCACTCTAGGCAGCTTAATAAATCGGAGCTGGTCGAGAAACATTTTCCATCTGGGAATGGTTGTGATACTTCCACCTAGATGTAGGAGAATCCCCTTAAAGCAGTGCCAATAGCTGGAGAAATGCCTTTTATATTACCTTCGCGAGCTGTTTGACTAGTTGACTTTTGTTCACCTACTTTTATTCAGCACGAACTTCCTTAGAGGATAGTTATTCTATTTACTTCTGCGTTGTAAATGTTGGCTACTCCTCAATTTCATGGGCAACCTTTGGCAATTCTTTTTTACATTCATAAAGTGGGTAGGGACTTGCAAATTCTCTTCTTAGCATAAAATAGGGCCATGTTCCAAAGGTATGGATTTCAAGACAACTGAGAACCCTCTCAAATTAAAGATGTTATTCATTTTGACATTGTAGCATGTTATGCTCATTTGAATGGTGTTTTGTAATCGCGTCATCACATTGCAGGATATTAATACAATTATTATTCTATTTGTTAGTAATATGTTAATAACTCTACACTACATATTTTATGGTAAGTTAAATATTCTTGCTTTGCTCTGGAGTCAAATATTTTGCTATTTAGAATGTAGATTTAAAGTATGGTTAGCTCAAGGCATGAGAAGGACTTATCGAATAAATTGTATTGTTTGTAGTGTAAATTATTCAATGCGACCGCTGCTATTTAGAGTCGAAAAATCTGCCTCACTATGTTAACTTCAGATTGCTGTTTAGTGTTGCTATAATTTACCATAGGTTGAGAAATTTCATACTGCATGGTTTTCAAATGTTAGCACTTTGGAAGGATAATTCTGCATTGTCGGTTGTTCCCATGCTTGACTAGCACGCACCGAGATCGTTTTATCGTTACAGCATTTGATAGCGTTAAATTACCATATAAAGTGAGCGTATTACCCAGTTGAATGATCAAGGTGGTAGTTTAACGAAGTTGAAGGCAATGCGTTAGTTCGCACTTTTATTCAAATGAACCTTTTACGTTGGTTTCCTTGGGATCGAAGAATTTTCACTTTGTCTCTGAACCTATTATTCGAATTTGCACATCGTTAGTATACTTCCGGAGTTTGGCCTTTCTCACAATGAAGATCACACATGGGTTGGGAATAGGGAAACCTCGGTGGTCGATATTTGATAATAGACAATTTTGCCTACCAAAGGGTTGAGTTTTCTCCTTCCCAAAGCGCTTATTAATTGTTTCAATCCCCTCGCCCTATGGTGCCTTAATCACTTCATAGGGCGCTAAATCAAGCGGTTGTTGGCTGTAGATGCAATTAACGAAATTCAAACGTTTATCCTTTGCTGCTTCGAGGCTCGACTGTGGGTTTCTGTTAATCCAATCAGGATCATCGTATTTCAGTATATCTATCATTTGTACCATCTTATGTGCCTAGATCAGTTTCTTGTATTTTAATTTTTTACTTTCTTTAAAAATGTTGATGCTTCTTCTCTCAATAGCTTGCGAACTTTGCTTAAATTAGTTGATATGTTCTTGAACCAATGTTCCGATGACATGTGTAGCTACTTCCAATGCCAGCTTAGTGCAATTGAAGGTTGCGTCTGGAAGGTTCTGTTTTTTAAAATAATTATACTTTTTGGTTCGGTATTGCAGGCCTATAGAATCGGTGTCTCCTCCACGAAACACTTCACGTTGTTTAAAGAAGTCTCCTCACCGGCTTACTCCAACGCAATCCAGGTGGGTCATTTTCAATGTCGGTCCATTTATTCAGAAGTAGGTGAAACGCTAAACTTCCTTCGATCTCAAAGGTGTCTCAGTTTATTCACGAATCCCATCTTTACTTTAATGATTTACCAGTCGATTCCACTTCTACGTGTTACAGTGTTTGCACAAAACATCCGGAGGTCTTTTTCTGCTTTGGTTTCGCCCTCGATATTAATAAGTTTCTTCGAGGTCACTTCCTCATTACTAGCATTTGATCTTCGTCAGAAGCAATTCATTGGGAAACACTTGTATGCGTGTACCAGCCCTTTTATCACCTTTTGGCCGTGCCGTGTAGGCAGGTCAAACTTCAAAGTACAGTCTCAAGTTACTTTCAAAATTCCACGCTTTAAAGGTTAATTTGCGTATTTAAGGGTTGGATTCCAGAACTTAGCGTTTTTAGCAACGCTTACCAAGTATTCATGATTCCTCCTTATCCGTAGCGGGTTCTGGAAGTTTGCCTTGAGAATGTTCGTTTAGGATCCAATGAAAATTCAACGATTCATGAAGCGCTAATTTCCAATCGTTTTATTGTCTAAAGGCTTTTTGTCGTGCAGAAACCTCAGTCAACTTTTCAAATCATCTCCTCAGTCTCACTGAAGAACTTAATGCCACAATATCTTTGAGCATCGGCGAATCTCGTTAAAGATCTATCGGTAAAAAGTGGATTCGGAACAATTTTCGCCACATTGACCAAGCATTCTTCCCTTAGTTGAATGAGAGGAGATTGTGGTTGTTGTTTGTAAAAGTAGATCACTTATCATCAATTGAAATGATGGTGCCAATTTAGTCAGGGCGGTCAAACTCATTTTGGTAGCAACATCTACCACCATTCTCACGTGTGGTCCTTAGGGCTGCCTTTGGTGATCGTTTTCAAGTGGCGATTTGAAGTAACCCGGAGCTCTTCAACTAAATTCGCTTTGTTGGAGGTGCCGAAACTTGCCTCCTTACATTTTGTTAAATATTACGTGGAAACCGTCATTCGGCACGCAAGATAGCGGTACCGTTTTTACAAATGCGGAAAAATTACTAATCACTAAAATGTAGAAAATTTAAGCCTTTGAAAGGAGTGGTTTAGGAGAGCCGCCACTTTGCACCACATCTGGGATCACTTTTGGTGTTCTACTTTGATTTTCAGTGAGACCGTGCCAGTTGTTAATGGGATTTGAATGTCTTTTTTGGAGGGAAGGGAGAAGGCCGGCTAGATAGATGGGTGGGGGGTTAAGGCCTAAAACTGGAAATTGGTGGCAAAGTGCAGATGCGTGCACTGACCTGTTTGCGTTCTTCCCTTCCGTGCGGTCGGTCACATTGGATCGTCCCAAATATGGAGGGGGTGAGGAGGTCAAGCGTTATTTAAAGTACAGCGTTTCGTGTGAAATTATTAGGACCTCTTGCATTATTCACAGATCAATTGAGAACCGTCTTTCTGTTGGGATGCCTACAATGTCTGTTAGATCGGTCGTGTCATTCTTACTATTACGGACGCTTTACGTGGTTCCCCGCTATTTTCGACAGCGTTCTTGTTGTCTAGATATTCTAGTAATTAACATTATTATTGAATCTAGTCCTTAATGCGCTTTGGTAGTTCAAATTTTATTGCTTTCACAGTACATGTCTCAGTGGAAAAGTTTATTTTGCAATTGGTGTCCTTAAGATTTTTTTCTTCTTTTCTTCGACTTCTGCGCGAAGTTGTATCGTTTTCATCTTATTTGAAAACCTTTTTGGTACTTCGGTACATTATTTAGGTAGTTCATAATGGAGAATTGAACCCGCCAATGTCGCTTTGAAAACGCTACCATCACTTATCATTTTTAAGGGATCGAAATAGGCGATTGATTAGTGGTAGACTGACCTCCGATATCGCCACCTCTCCTCCCTCGACGTCTGGATCGAAATCTCTACCACCTTTCCGATGTCGACGTGGTATCCGGTCCCTTTTGCGGAGCGCTCCAAACGCTACTAATTCTCAGCCTTCAGCAACGGACACACCGAAGTCTGTCCCACGTGTACAAAACCCAGCTGCATCTTCCCCAAGTACGCTTATCCAATTTAGTTGATTACTACCCTCTAAGGCTACGGCAAATTCGGTAGAGTTGATCTGTCTGCTCAACAATTATCATGTTAACTTGATTTAATTTACTCATTCAATCTCTTATGTAAACTACTCTTATGCCTATCACTAAATCATTTACGTTTATTTGAAATAACATTGAGTTCGTTGAGTCAACCACCATGGCTTCGTCATCACGAAGCAGCTAATCAAATCCGTAGTATTTATGCTTAGTTGACAAAGAATAATGTTCTTTACTCGGCTATCATGCGTGTTCAATTTTTAGCTGCAAAATCTGTGATCAGATTAAATAACAAGGAAGATAAGCCAGGTGGTGAGCCTTACTTGCCCTTTATTGTCGTTCAAAACTATTTGCAACTTATTTTTCGAGTATGCTTTATATTGTTTCCTCACAATTGTCGGATGTATTTGCTTTCAATTCTCCAGGCGCTACGTCACCCATGCCTTCGGATTGGATGGAGGATGGTAATTTAGCTTAAATTAGCTTAATCTTGTCAATAATATACTATTGCCCTTTATCTGAATACCCAGTGGCAATCTTGGGGTCGCGGAATACACTTACCGAAATTGAGCTGATTTCTGTCAAGTTATTTCCATGATGCCTATGAACTTCATGTCTTAACTTGACTATGAATCCCTTGATCCGCATAAGCTTTTGGGTGGAACAGTTACGTCTCCCTTGAAGGGAATTAGGCGTTTACTAACTACTTGTGTTTTCTAACTTTCGTCCACATCTTGTACTGCAGCTACCACTGACACATTTAGTGTGATTGTTAGAAGTCAACTAGGCTAGGTATTCAAACTTGGATCAAATTTGTCAACGCACTAGTGGTATATGGTTAATTACATTCAAGCCTTAGGCAACCGTGCTTGAAGTCCCTTGGTCTGCTTAAGTATTTTAGACTGCTATCATTAATCATTACGGATCGTACATACCAGGCACGCACGTAAATGCTCCCCTTTTTCATGCACTTAAAATAACTTGTTTATTGAGATTTACTGGTAGTATTTACGACACTCGTTTATACACTGAGTGTATGAGTGTTGAAAAATATGAGGATAAAGTGGTGGACTACCCCGAGTCGTACGTTCTCTTTCGAGAAATGCCTGCTAACGTTATATGGCTCTATTTTTCTCTGTTCATTTTCATCGTTTGTATTTCATTGTCTTTCCCTTTTATTGCTTTTTGGAATTCGTCTGTTTTTGCGGGCTTAGATTGTTGGACTGAACACAGGCTGAGTAGTAGTTGTTGAAAAATCATCAGGACTTCTCATCTGTTCTTGCTACACCTTGCGACAAAATGTATTTCTCATGCACATCAATATCGTTTTGTCATCATCTGCTTTTCAGGGGCGATTGATCTTACCATTAGTTTGTCTTTTTCAGGCTTATTCATTTATCACTATTCAAAGTTCTAGCTATGGCTACAAATGTTCTTTTGATTAATTTATGTTGTTTTATTGCCAACTTGACTGCTTTTCAAGGGATAAGAACTCCAACAGATTTTTGTTTATCTTTACTATCGGGTCCGTTACCCATTCAGCGTTTTGAATTATTGAAAGGAAATAGGAACAAAAAATCTTTCTGGTTTCCCATACCCGTTGTGTTGATTTATTCTCATCACATCGTAAACTTTCAATTAATTTTGAAGTTGACAGTTCGGGTGAGGTAGGTTTTTTCGGTATACCATTAATCATTAAGCCCTTCAATATATTTTGCATTCTCGCCGCCGGTTGTACCCATAACTCCTAGAAGCAGGTGCTCTGCTCGATTTCGATTCATACTCTGGGAAGGATATTTTTACAAGATTATTAGGCTATTCTCAAATGCAAATGGGGAGGCTCTGCCAGCTTATCTAGATTTTGGTTGCTTTTTGCGTGCTCCGACTTGTCGGTTATGCGTTCAAGTGCGGGTGGCGGACGTTCTTTTCTCCTGTTTGTATCAGTGCTTTAAGTACAAACTGTCCACAAAAATTTGGATACGAATGTCTTCCAATAAATCAAAATAAAACCATTTTCATACAAGTGTTGTCTAGGCCTTTTTGTACCCACCAATGCTCCTTAGATCGAGTAAAAATGCTCAGGTTGTCAGATAATCCCGCTTGAAATGATTCTGTAACATTTTGGTAGCGATGTCTATGTGTGTGTGAGTGTGGAAATACTGGAACCTGTGTGAAAATTTCGCAGTAATCACTCGCCTCGGACAAATCTCGTGGAGCGTGTACACCTGTTCTGTGATTTTCCCAGGGTGCGGCATATCTGGCCCTTTAGCGCTTCTGCATATTCCCACCTTATGAGGTGGCATGATGTGTCTGTGCAATTTCTATCCACCGTCTTTGCTCGCCCAGGATGAAGAAAATATCCATCACTCGACGATGCTTTAGCTCCCGCACCCTTTTGCATGCGCTTAAAATTATCTCATGTGAGGAACTTCCCCGGAGTGGCTTTGTTACGCCATATGTAAATTGTTCAATCATGCTATTTGGTTTGAAAAGGTGAAAACCAGAAATTCCTTAGGAGTTAAAGTCAATGATGATGTTAACTTGCAATTCAGATCGGGACCTTTGCATGCGAAATTTCGAACTTGGATGGTAATGACTGTTATTGGCCATTATCAGCGATCAAGCAAACTATCGCTCATCAGTTTGACCCTTTCACTCAAAGTCATCTTTGGTCTACCCTGTGAAATAAAAATATAATCTTTCCAAAGACATGGGCTATATTTTTTGAGTAACTGGACTATGACCTTGGGTCAAGCTGAATGACTAGTAATAGTTGGGATAGCTCTTAAGGGATTAGGTTCAGTCGTCTGTTTCATTGAATCACTAACAATGTCGCTTTTTTGTCTGTTTCAGTAAAAACAGGGCTTTATCACACTTTTGCGGTAGTAACTCTTGCTCTTGTGAGTTTCATGAAATTGTCCGCGTGAATATTGCAACCGCTTAAATAAATTGGCATAGCAAACAAGCTAGGTACGTGCGATTCGCGTTCATTCTCTAGCACATTCTGGTCTTGAGTCTTGCACATTTACACTTAGCCATCAAGGTTCTCCGACGAATTTTGCATCCTACCCGTATTAGCTTATCAAACCTGAATGTATGCTTATTTGCAAATACCGGAAAGTATAATACTAACATCCTCAGTTGAGTGCTGATCGGTACAAATGTGATAACATATGATGGCGTACATGGTTTCCTATATACGTCTTCCAAGGCGCATACGTAAGTTTTTGAGGCTGACTATGTCTAAATTTACACCCAACTGTTTAGCATAGTTTCCTACGCTATACTTTGGTCATTGTGTTAGATTTGATTCTTAAAATTTATGGATAAAGGTGGAGGCTACCGCTGTATTTTGAGATGGTTAATTTACATAGTTTACTCGCTAGTATCAAATTTGCTTACACTTTTCCCATTTTGTTTTTTTACGAGCCCACAGATAAAACCGCTGGTATAAATCTTCAATTTTGGGCCCACTTTTCTTAGTGTATTTGCCATCTGAACTGTGATACCATTTACTTACCACAATGCGATTAGCCATCAGTTCTTTAAATTTAATCTTAGCTGGTGTTCAGAACTTTATAGAACTTTAGAACTTTAAACGAAAGCATCCTAGTTTTATCCCCATGGAAACCGTATCTAATTTGACTTTCTGGTCCCCAAACGTTACTGTTTTTTGTCAATCACAGATCTGCTTTATTTAGAATTTATGGGAGCGTTATTAGTGTTCTCTCGATTCAATCAAGGCCAGAAACGTATTCACGCTTAAGCAATTTTTTTTAGGCTTGTTCATTAAATTTACATATCTGCTTGCCACTGCATCTGTGTTCTCTCAGAGACTCTTGTTTGACAAGTCTTTAAAGCTTAAGTTAAGGCCTCCGTTTTTGCATCAACCTTGAATAAAGTATCCTTCCATAGAGTTTGACTAGATCATGATTTTTGCATGATAATCCATATGCGTCTCCCCTGCCCTTCAAGGTGTATTGCTTTCCCTCTTCCTCCGCTCACCCTAATCTCGTAGTGGAGCACGCGTAACGTAACTTTTGGCTCTAAATGCACGCGTAGCTCAGCTCTGCTTTTTCTGACCCAAACACTGGCCTATTGTGCATTTTGTGTAAATGCACCCTTGCAGTCTTCTCACAGAATGTCCTGGCATCACTGACAGGATCGTATGTCCCCGATCCCACAAAACTGCTCTGTTTTAAACAAAACAGTCTCGAACTTGGACCCTCTTTTCAATCGACTGATCCCATCATTTATCTCTACGACTACAGTATTTTTTATACTAGTTCCTCAACTGACTACCTCTTGTGTGCACACTTGCTTGTACCACTTCGAAAAGCACATTGTAATTTTACTCCCGAAAACCTGGAGTTCGTTTTAGTATCCCATGAACCAGTGGCCGCTTGTTTGCAGTACCGTACTGAAGCCACTACGTCTTAGGTCAGAATTTGGTTAACCTTTACTTTAATAAGTTACATCAATTGGTAGCAGTCCGATTTTTTGTAGTCTTTGAGAAGAAAACTAGTGAGGTTTCAAATTCGAGTCTTTTGTGTGTGCTTCACTTGGATGCTCCACGCAAAGGATATTCGCACATTCTTCGTATTTCTTCCCGCGAATCTCCTGTTTGTGCAAGAAAAGGCAGCGATGTGGGAATTTCATTGCTAATGAGGCTTTTTCTGCTTTTCATCTCTATCATGAGTTTCATGAGTAACTGGTTAGCTTACCGGTCTGTTTCTTTTTAGATATGGACAATTTACTCGCAAGCATGGTGGAATGAATTGGTCGCAAGATCACAATGATTCACTAATTGATGCCCCAGATTTCGTTGAACTTCATCTTGTGCAACCGCGCTTTCGCCATCCACCGACAAACTTGTGCATGTTTTCATATTCGCTGTTTTGAGCCTAGAATTTAAGATTAAAATATTTGCTACTTTTGACAAAGATTTATAAATAACTCTGTTATGCCTTCACTCTACAGAACAGCATAGCTCTCCATGCATCTCGCCATTTATGTGCAATTTTGGTCGTGTTGTCTTGGGTGTTGGAAACATTTTTAAGGTTTTTTTAGAACCCGAAGTCGCCTCCATTGAAGATCTGTCCCTACATACCAGGATGCACGGCACGATATCGTTAAAAATTCAATTCCAGCACTCTTGCAGTAGTTTGTTGGCTGGATCCCTCTTTTAGTTTGGAAAAAATTCGACTGATATAGATTGAAGTCTGTTTTGCTCCCGGTCAGAGGTGTTTTTTTCCTTTTAAGAAATTTAGGGCGGAAGACGTGATGTTAGCGCCTTCCGGCCTGACTGTTGATTAACGATTTGCCGCTTTTCCTGACTTAGAAAACAGCGAATTAATTTTGCATGCTTAGATTTTTTCATCCGGAGGAATAATTTGAACTGAAGTACCTGTTTTGCGATTAAAAAATGGCCTATTTCTAAATCGAACATGTAGTTTTCCATGCGGACTATTTAACTCCTGGCGGAAGAATTCATTAACATTAGCATACCCTTATTTAATCACTGCTAGGCTAAGTGATCAGATTAGATCCACAATTGAGGATTTGGGATTAAGATTTACCGTTGGCAATTTGGTAGTCTCACGACGTTGATTTAATGAGAAATGCATAAGTGTCTTTCAATGCCAAATAGTAAGCCTTTTCCCTGCATAGCGGAAATCTTGGCCATCTAGTGTAGTCATCACTTGTCAAATCATTTTCGTTTAAGTGGACCTCTAATCAAGATGGGGTTATTGATATTTCCGATTTTTTTTGTAATCCTACTGTTTCCGTGATTCCTAAATTTTTATTTCCTAGTTTACGGAGACTTGTGTCGATTCGAGGTTCCACAAATATTTGGTGCTGCAGATTTGGTGCCTTCTGCATATATTTTGTGCACTTCTTCTACTGTTATTATTTAACAATACCTTACATTTTGAGAAGAATGCCTTACTCCTGAATATTTTCAGTTTATTAACATTCGTTTCATGCCTTGGGAAGTGTTGACATCCCACCAAGGTGTCTTCCAGAGCCCCCTCAGTTGGAAGTCATATCTCATCTTCCATTCACTGCAATCGGATGGTCGACTGTTTAAACTGTACTATTAAATCAGATTACATCCCTCGTCCCCCACATACTACTTCAGACTAAAGGACATTCTTCGCTGTATATTCTCAACTGGAGCGAAGGTAGCCGGAGGTGGGGTTTGAAATGGAACTTGAGTTTTTGTAAAGTGGTTTGCCATAAATGAGGCTGAGCTTCAGTTCCTGTCACTTGAATCGCTTTTTGCACAGAAGAATGGCCACTTCGGTCCGTATGTAAGCAGGTGCGAAATAACGGTCTTATTAGATCACTCGGAGTGAATTCACTTGGTCGGTGGCATGTGAACTAGCTCCGCCCGTCATAAATTTCAATAGCGTGTGAAAACGAGTCTGTGTACGGGCAGTCTGAATAGCAGGGAAGGCAAATTAAAGGTCAGCGATGATTCTCATTTTCTCACATTAACCTGCCACAAGCACAAACCGTAATCATAACAAGATTAAAGCTAGATTTCTAAGGTGTGTCTAAATAATTAACCAAATTCATTCTGATTTTAGTGTGATATATTCATAGATCTTAGCGTCAAAGTTGCCTAGGACGGTTAGGAAATTAGCGAATTAGTACACTCAGGAAAAGGCTTAGTCATAAAGTGCAAGCCCCACACAATATAGTGAAACTCCTTACATCTGCATTACTTTTACTGGCGTTGAATGCGCTCTAAATGTGACTTTAAAACAGCTTAATCTTACGCTAGCGCTGGTGAGGGTCGTGCTGGTCACCCGATTCCTCAAATTCCATCATTGGATTAAGCATTTGTTCATGACCATGAAGATTTAATGAAATGGAGCAAATTAGTTTGCCTTGCATACACGAGTCAATGAGGCCTACCTGCCCACGATCAATCTTTGTTGCCCCATTGTCCACTAGCATGCTCTACCGCCTATCACACAAAAGTTGACTAACGCTTAACTGCAGGTTCTGCTGTTCCTCAAGTTGAAATAACTTTTGCAACTAAACAATTCCCCTGCTTCTCACCGCATTAAAGTACTGCTATTTTTCTGCAGAGGAATCTTTTGAATTATTTAAGATTTTTTTCTCCGGTAGTTATTGTAACTCATCCAAGTTACGGAGGCTGCTGTGTTTCCGAGGTGCTTATTTTGAATTTCCTACCAACAACGATTGTCATTGCCATATCTGAAGAATTGACAAAGGGCGAGGCAATTTCATCCAATTGGTAGGGGTGCTGTTCACACTAGTCCTTTTATAGGCTGTTAAATATGCATCCCATTCAATGCTGTCACTATGCGGGTGCACTTTAAGACTCTGTAGATTCTGTAACATATGATCTAAGCAAGAATTACGAAACGAAGAATACTCCCCTAAATACGCATTTTAGCAGGTTTGACGGCTGCAATAATGAACAATAATTTTTCCCTAGACAATGTATTAAGGAAGCGAAATTTGTACACTTGACTGCATTTGAGTTCCTTAGGAATTTCTCTATAAAGCCAACGTGAAATTAAGGGAAATAGTTTTATTTCAGAGGGCTTAGTGCTATTACCTTCAATCAAAAGTTCGGTGTTAGAGCCATCTGGCAGCTTAGTGGCATTCATCTAAATGACTCGTGGTGAATTTACACAAACATCTCACGTGCCCAGACCCCAACTTGCTTCCCTCGGTTCCATGGAGGTTTAGTCCTGTTTGGTTTGGTGTCGTTGCCGTGCTTACCATATTCTAAAACATGCACGGCAGGGCCAAATTACCAAGTCACCCCTGAGGCGTAACCGATTTTCTTAAATAAACCTACAGTCACGATTTTTCATATCGTTCAAACCTACTATATGTTGCCACATTACCTGTATCCATCAGTGGCAATTGATTTTAACTTTAACCCACTTGGGGAATTTCGCCGCTCTTCGTTGAGTTCTTTCGAGGAAATGGCACAATGTTAAAAGTATTCATTTTTTCTTGGATAGATATTGTGAGTCGGGGGCGCTAGCAGTGGAAGCAAATTGACGACATTTTACATTGAAATAGGAATTAAATTAGCTGGATTGGCCCCACTGAAGTTAGCCCACCTCACTCCTACTCAATTCTGTAGAATCATTCTAAACCATATCGTCTGTGGATATTGGTAATACTTTCACCAAGAGGACTGGTTCAATCATTCGTTCTAATATTGATACAGTTCAGCCAGACCTTATTAAATGCTACTCGCGGTGCTCTTTGTGAGCTATAAATATAAGCTAGGCGTCAATAAAAATAGTTTGGCATGGACTGATCAGGTCTTCAAGTCCTGGCTCGCGAGTAACTCATTTTGGGGTGCTAAGTGAAGGTTTTTTTAGCCTTGGCTCTATTATATCGGGTGCTTTGAAGCGAGTTAAAAGACTTCATTGTGATTCATTCTTCAACTCGTATCTACGAGTCTCAAGGCGAGTTGTGGGGCTTCCCGCTCTGCAGTTTGATTCAAGTAGAACTCATTTTGGGGTATTTATCTACTTGTTAGAATGCACACGGTCCATTTTTTGCAGATGCAAAATTCAATTCGTTTGCTCAAGTTTAAGTTAATTGAATGGACTCTGCCTTGAAGATGAAGGTTGGCTTTTCCCCAGGGCAGTTGACTGAGACCAGCATACTCAAAAGCTTAAGTTGGTTTTTTTGGTGCTTTTTGAGTGCATAAAATGAAACTGTAGTGAAGTCCATAAAACAGTTTCGAGATGTCTTCCAAAAATTGACAGTAATAGTCTCTATAATTTGATAATTTCGCTTAGCAAAACCAGCAAAAAAGTCTGCTGTATATCGCTGGGTGGAGAAGGCCCATGCCAGACGAATGTGAGGGAGACTGGCCTGAAACTCTGCTTTGCAATGTCAATCGTCGGAATTTCTACCTTCTGATCATAGACATACATTTGCCTTGCAGTGCAGTGTTTTGGCATTTAGTAAAGTGTGGTTTGGATGAATAAAGCATCCGTATCCATCGCCCATATCACCATGGTTACTGGGTGTCACTGCTCCCGACGCTGGTGCATCCGAAGCGTACACGCATGCGCCCACTAGGGTGACTGCTTAATTAAACTGCTGGCCTGACTTGCACCTCAGTAGGCTCATAAAATGACCTCCAATCTGTAGTTTATTGCCAAGACGAAGAAGAAATCCGAGTTTGGGTAGGGCACCAATGTCTCAAGTTGTCACTTGAGGCTGCAGCAATGGCTTATTTTTCCATGCCATTCATATAAACAGGCTTTTTCGTCGATAGACGCCTTTTACAAGCATCCAAAGCGTCTAGCTAAAGTGTGGTAAATGATGCTTTCATATTTTATTTTACGCAGATCGTTAGTATCCGTCTGTCAAATACTTTCGGTAGGGATTATTGAGTTAATTGAAGAACAATCTTGTGCTCAGCAGGTGAAGTTACTCTGCACTATTGCGACAACGAAAAGATAACAGTCAATTTATTAAAAGTGATTTTAGGATCCTTATGGGCGAAGTCCACTCGCGTTTCCATGGTTTGAAACTACCAGTAAAGCCGGTTCTACAATTATTCAAGGTCTTATGAAAGCGTTGTGAGCCGTTCCCCATGCTACTGTACTTGCGAGTGGGTGAAATTTGTGTTTGCCATGTTTGTTGCGCCGCCACGACTGTTATCACCACGCTCAAAAGTGGCAACAATAACGCGATGTCACGAAAAGCAAATTCTTCTCTACAATATTGTCTGAACGTTTGTTATTTATCATGGGTCAGCGTTTGTTAACAAGCTTATTGTCCTTCGGTTTTTCTTGTTTTCTCGTAGTCTCTTGCGTTGCAAATGTCTTCTTATCAACGAACTACATGGCAATGATTTTTTCCGGACTGTCGCGATGTCTGATTTATTGCATTGCTCTCGTCCTACTGTACCACCATCATGGATTACTAATCGCGGTGAAGAAATTTTAATTTCAATGAGAACATGGCCTTTTAGCTCCGGACCAGAGACCCCTACTCCGTAATGCAATTAGGCCAAAAATGCCGCTTTTTATTTGGTAAATTAAAAAAATACGCCAGCATTTTTGCCACGGCGGGCGGTACCTTCACTAACTGGTGGAATTGTGAGCAGTTTTATTGGAAATGGAAATTTTCCATGAATGTCTGTTTGTTTTTAAAAAATAGAGGCAATTTACTTTCGAGTATTGCATGGTATGGCATTATATAGTGTGGCGCAGTTTAATATAGCATGGTTGATTTGTGTTGTAGTGCCGCGGAGCGAGTCCCTGTCCTTTAATTCTTTGAGTGTGGGTAAGAAACTCCGAGTTCTAAGTCCATGGCGTGAATATTCGAAACAGGTCAATAGTATGCTAGTAACTCTCACGTTTATAGTGAGACAGCGGCTTGTATTATCTGAAGTGGAATGAAAATGCTCTCAAAAATGGGCTTCCTTATCTCTAATGAGGCCCAGAAGTCAATGCAAGTCACTGTCGCCCTCAAGTTGATCGAAAAAGCCGGACTCATGAATACTTTCGCCGTTACACCCTGCACGCTGATCAAATCTTCTTACAATTAAAAGCTTTGAATTTCTTCTAGTTAAACACATACTAAATATTTACTTTACAAAATTATTTTGAGCTGAAGTTTATGTGGTTACCATGTTTTAGGGTTTAGCTATGTTCTGAAAAGTACAACTCCGGAGCTGGTTGATTTGACAGAGCTTAACAGTTTTCAAGATAGAAGCCAATCGAAATGCTGTTTTATTAGTTATGAAGTTGACTTTACCACCAGGTTATCCAGCAACATTATTTTTTCATTTATGCCTTTGAAATGTTCGATAGGGATGAATAAACTCAATCAACTCAGACATTTGTTCCTGTCAATTAAATATTAAAACAGGCATTCGACAAGTTCTACCGGAAATCAGCGGTGGATTGGATGAAGGAATTGTATACAAGCTCACACAGACATCCACAAGATCTGATAACCGTAAACGGGTCGATAACTAGAACCATTCGTTTCAGCCGGATTCATATCCATCGAACTTGCAGTCTAGGAATTGGTTTGAGAATAATCTCTTCCCCTCCCCATAAACCTCTCTAAGAAGGGGTTCACCACATAGACGGTGGAAATAGATGAGCATGAGCAGCCATGACTGTAATTGAAGGACGATTCTTAGGGAAAAAGATGTAAAAGTCTATTTAATTGGATCCGATGAAAAAATTATATCATTGCCAGTCGCTAAATTGCAAGTTAACCACTGGTATAAATTTGTTAGGAGAAGTTGCGACGGAACTTATAGACTCTCGTCTCAGCCTCGCCAAAGAAAGCCAATGACGTTGATGACCAGCGTCGCCAGACGACCCAGCCTTCAAGGTTTTCGCAAGGAATGATTTATCCAACTCTTGAATGAAGTACTTCCAACATTGGCGAAGAAATTTTCAGCGGAGAAAACTGTTTCTTACCAATAACTGCCGCTGACTGTACAGGAGCAGGGAGGCCAGTGGTTTGTTTTGTTGCCATGCAACCACAATGAAGATGCGAATATGCCAATCCTAAAGGGGCCTTTTCATAATTCCTTCCCATATTGCTGCAGAATTTGTAGATACGGTATTCATCTGACTAATAGCTCTTACACCACTGTTGCAGTTCATTAGGAACTTGAAAATTTGTAGTTCTCTTAATCAGTATGCGCTTTATCGCAGAAAAGGATGCCACCGAAACCGCAAACGACTTGTTTAATGTCCTTAAACAAGTGGTCCTAAGTCAAAGTAATCAAATTAGAAAGTAGCCTTTTCATAACGCATTTCCCTTTTAATAGCTTTGTTTTGACAGCAACATAAGGTAGTTTCTTCTGCTAGGTGCCAATAACAACCAGCAATCCAACTGCATGCCTTAATCTTTTGTGTCAGTTTTATTGGAGACTAATTCTTACAACCCTTTTTTCTGGTTACCAAAATCCACATTAAAATTCGGTGCTTTGGATTTTTATTAAAAATCTCATAGATAGCTACCCTTACTCCTTTTTATGCACAGCCCATAATGCAAAATATGCTGCTTGTTGGCCCCTCAATGCTAACGAATTGTGAAGTCTCGAAGACCTTGTCACTATTTTACTCTACGTTCATTAGGCACTTACACCTCATCGCTCATACGAGCTACTATCTAGAGAGGTTTTCGTTGAACCACCTGCACACAACGTACTTTTATTTATCCACTGTCTTCTCTAAATGTCACTAAGGTTTACCCGTGTGTGCCCATGACACCTGCCGCTAGTCAACGGTGACCCGGCTGATGGCCCATTCTTAAGGTGTCTAGACGTTACAAGGCACGACAGTAGTATCCTATCCGTGCACAAAATCCATTATCACAATACGTAATCATTTCATAGTAGAAAGATGGCTGAGGCGTCCTGCTTACACAACATTACGAGGCTGTGCAAGTATCCCTTATTAGTCCGCCCCGTTTGTCCAAAGGAGGGCTTTAGCGATGACCTACTTTCTGCGCTACCTTTCCTGTGCTTCCCACAGAGTGTGTTTGTGTGCGCCTTGGCAGAATACTTTATCGTCCGACTCGAGCGCTTTCCCACCTTGCGAACACATCGACGACTACGCCTGAACAGTGCAGAGGATCTCATGTCTCTTAACAGGTACACACACACTTCGGTCAGTCTGTGGATTGTTTAAAGTGCGAGTGTAAAAAGCTCGAAGATGTTGTACAGCGACAACAGGTGTTGCACCCTTTAATCACATGGTGCGGATGAAGTGGGAGAAGCAGACGCGTAGTCGCGCGTAGTGGATGCCTCAGTAGCGAGTAACTGCTACATTTACAACAATTTCGTTTTGCTTTTTCAGGCTGCCTCTTATCTTCACTCTAACTGGTTTTTTATGTGATCTACTGAACCGTCTTCGAAAGTGGGGATGCTAATGTTCATGTGACATTGCAGCACACTTTTGCGCCTTGACCGCTGCACATCATTCCCAAATACATTGCCGCCAGAAATTAATCCATTACTTAAATCCTTTTGCGCAATGAAATGTAATTTCGGAGTTTAAAGCGCAACACAAACTATCATATTACTTTTTGCATTCATAAAATAACTAATCGCATCACAGTAGTGGCTTTTGTTGTGGATCACTCGGAGGGAGTACTTGTGTTTGTGTTTGTAAATGTCACCCAGTAGCTGTATTAAGGATGAAGTCGTCCAAATAATCTTCTGGTCTGGAGTTTATTACCGGTTGTCGCGCTCAATTATAGTGGTTTGATAAACTACTTTGAGCTCTTTTGTTCCCCACAAAGTTTATTTAGGGACAGCTCTTTGGACGCTAAGATCTAATCAGTCAGATTTGAAACAGTTTTAAACAAGTCAGTAACGTAGGTAGAACTGAAACTCAATAACTTTAATTGCCTCGATTTCGGGGTACCAATTGTTTATTCATAATCGCAAGATGCAGTTGTTTCGAAAGTATGCTTTACGACGCCATGCATCCTCGAGTGCCATCATGTCCACTGGTAAGATCCACTTGACAGGGTGGTCGGCCAAGTTATGACAATTGTTTGGATGATAAGAAATTTCTGATTAACCTCCTTTGCGCATGAGGAATTGGCATTTCATCTACTTATTATAATAAATTGTATCTTCATCGAAAAGGGCTACTTTTTGTAGGTCACCCCTGATGAGCTAAATATTTCCACAGAATAGAATGAAAAGCAATTTACACATGACTGAAAATGAAAGAAGTGGGAGCTCAACACCAGACAGTTTTATGCTGTCCTGCCCTCAGGAATGTTGATCTTTACTTTTAGCCCTGTTTTAAAGTGGAATTGGAGTACCTCTTGCAATGCCCCGAGACCATACCTTGTTCAGAAGTCAAGCTGAGGGTGAGGTTGATTGTAGTCATAGGAAGAGGCTGCCGTTATATTTTGCATCGTCAGGCGTGCGGAAAGAGTGAGGGGAGGTCGGCATATGGAAGCAGTACAAGGCTGTCCCAGACAACGAAACATAATAAAATAAAGAGCATTAGCGGCGTCAGATAGAACGCTACCGTGGGAAATGGGAATCGTGACTGTGCGAAACAGGGGCTGCGACGCCAACACCACCGTCACTTGTATCGCACCCTCTGAACCTTTGGGATGTCAAGATAGTTGTATTTGATAGGACACCATTGCGCTAGTCATAAATATGGTTGGTGTTGAATATGGCAGTTTGCTAGAGTCTCGGCAGTTGTCATCGATAGTCTCTTCAAGTACGATTTTTCAATCGGTTCTCAAACCTTCTGAATACACGATCAGACATGGACACAAATTATGAAATGCTATTCAACCACTGAGGTGAATAGATTTGCAAAGAGGGATTTGGATGGGTTCTCTCGATGTGTGTGTAATAGATCTAAGTATAAAAATGAACAAAGATATCAAATTAAGGTTTGGTTTGTTTGTCAAAAATATGCGTGCATCAAGGTTTGGATGGAAGTGCAGCAAATGGCAAGTTCAAATTCTCATCGACATTTTGGGATCATTGTAAGAATAACAAATTATGAGAACGGCATAGTTTTTTAAATTCATTTCCATTTATGCAAACCGTGTCTGTGCAGTTTGATAAAGTTAACATTTTTTCCGTTGATCCTCCTTAAGTGTTGCAAAGTGTGACTAAACGGTGTCTTCATACTTCTGTCCAAGTTTGACATTGATTGGTTTAGCACTTGATTGAAAAGGAGCGGCCGCACACTCGAGCACGTGGATACGAATCTTGTCCAGCTAGCTTTTTAATGCAAAAAGGATTACCCAAGACAAACGAGTTGTGATCTCTTATTATACCGAAGCTTACCACAAGTTCCTATAATATAGATACATACATGATGTGCTGAGGGTGGCAAAAAACGATGTGTATGGTGAGCTTCTGACTTCTACTAACACTGCGAATAACAGAGACTAAAAATCGAATGGGGAAAGGGAAAGTGGTGAATTCTGCCTATGGTTGTTGAGGTGTAGACAAGGAACAGGGTCTACTTAGATCATCCTCAGTGGAAATGAAGTTTCCATGATAAAAGTTTGCCTAAGGCTTACAAAACGGTGATTAGTTGTTTTCAAGACAGTAAAGGTGCCAATATGCGGGGCTGATAATTGGTCGGGCGATTTGTCCCAAGAATGTGTCATGCGCATTTCGAAGCATTATTTTCATAAGTCTTCTGCTAAAACGACGCCTCAACTCAGCTAATCCGCCCTTCAAACCTGACCAAAAATTGGCGATCTAACACATGGAACTTGTTTAATTTCATACCTAAAAAAGTGATACCAGGACTTCCAAATAACGGCATTTGGGTGGAGATTTTAATGTTGGAGTTATATATATTCAGCGAAAAATATCGCTGTAAAACGCGCATTTTAACACTCAGGATGGTAGACCACAAGATTGATAGATTTGCTATGAATGTGCGTTTCAATCCCATGTAGTTAGGCGTATTTACAAATTGAACGCTTAAGTGTAAAGGTAGTTGGTTCCCAGTTTGTTAAGTTAGATAAAGTATTCCAGTGCCCATTTGATAATTAGGAAAGGACTTTAAAGGGTTGTATCTACCCATGGAGATTGACGAATATGTTAAATTGAAAAGTTGGTTTAATTTAAAGTGGCAGCTGTTTTCAAACCAACGGCCATCAATTTACAGTCAGAGCACCATAGCATTAACACATATCCACTCGACTGCCGTTACTCATGGATAATCTACTTTAAAATTGAGATGAAAGGCACTACAAACGCTGGTTCAGCACTTCCAGATATCTGTAGCCCTTACCTGTGCTCCGCAATATCGCGCTCTTGTCATACCTTACACACTTGTAGAATGCTCCCATGAGAAAAGGGCATATGTTACAAATAAATTATTAAAGAGGCCTGTCTTCATATCATCACTTTGTGAGCAGTCCAGCATTAGGATTTTCGATCCTCCAAAACAAGGCAGACAATTTTACCAACGAAGAAGAAGTCAGAGCTCGTTATGACTTGTATCTCAACATTTCAAGTAAAAATTCCAGTAAGTTGCAATTTAGTGCATAGTCGTGGCACAAAACGCACAGTCCTCTCTCCAGAAGGCGGGTCATTTCCTCAAACTGACTTCGTCAAATAAACCCTATGGTGGTGTTGTTAAAGAGCGAGACATGCTGATAAAAATAGGGAAGTTCTTGGTAGAAGATGAGAGTAGATTTTGACATTGGCTTCAATATGGCTTAAACAGAGCCTCTTAGTGGAATTGCTGAGCTGTTTTTCGCTATTGTTTGGGAAAGCATCTTCTCAGCCACTTGACCAAGTTTTTTAAAACAAGAACAATTTTAAAGGTTCCTCCCAAAACCAACTGCTACAGACCTTAAAGAGTTTTACAAGAAAGTTGAAATCTGTCAAATACTTCCTATTGTTTAGCTTAAACAGAGTCTATTGTGTCAACCCTTATTTGAGCGACATAATTTGCCCACTATTTTGTAAAACCAGTGAGCAAAATTGCTGCGCATTTCTAAGCAGTAAGGAGTGAATTACTTCGAAAAATCGTTGGATGCTGACGGAGGTTGTTGGACCCAAGTAGAAATATGTCGCACATAGCCAAGCAAATGATTTACAATGTGCTTCAGCCATTTGGCTGCCATGCTCGAAGCCGTTATGCTGTTTTGAGTGCCAAAACTTTATTTAAGGCCTCCTTTATTTTTCTAATGTTTCTAATGTTTTAACAGTAGAACTGTGAGTTCCTGTAGGTTAAACCGAGTCTCGCATCCCTTGTCACACTAGACTGTGTTACATTAACCCCATTAGATTTTGGTGCTAGTGCCAATCTCAACCCACCTTACAAACCAAAGCCAGTAAATTAAGTTCCTTTCATTGGCAGCGTACCAGTAATGATGGTGCCTTTTCAAAGAGAATTGGCAAAGGTTGGAGGTTGTTAGGGTGTGATACGCGAGCAAAGAAACTGCACACGTGCGATGATAGGCACTCACCAGGCACTGGCACCCTCTGGACGTGTGAAGCTTCGTCGTTTTGTACGAAAGCCAATTCTCAAAAGGCTCTGAGACCTTTAGAAAATTTGCATACTTACTAAAACGGCTACACTGGAAAGCAACTCTGGCATTTAGTGAATACGCACCACACAAACACATCGGTTTTACTTGCCTTTCCATCTGTGCTCTTGTTGCCATTATTCTTAATCCACGAGATGTACGAATGGAAGATAGGCAAGTTAACAAATGGGGATTACCTAAGGAATGGAAATGCTCTAAGGTTTTACAAAGAAGGACGAGTTTGCACCGTTCTTTGTTTTGTCGATATAATCTCACATTTAGTCGCAAAATGATTCCTCATACCAAGGCCCAAAGGCAGTAAAAATGGAATATGTCTGGGTCTTATTATACTTCTTATGAAAATGCTGGCCAATAAATAAAAGGTGACCATTTGGAGACTAGCTTGCTGTGTTTAGTTATCCAAGGCTTACCCTTATACCGACATTCAATCCTCTTTTGGTGGCACTTACACATACAAATTGTTTTTTTAAATTCTTCCAGACTCCTTAGTTAGTTCAGCAAATGGGATCAATTCCCATCTGGATCTTTCTGCTCATTAACTTTTGGCTTTTTTTTTGTCTGTAGGACTACACTTATGGTGGTCATTACTTTGGCCTGGAACGTCTACGAAGGCCATTGCTAATCAAGAAGCTCATTAATATGCCATTGTTGTTGTGTTGTTGGTTGTGTGAAATACCGTAAGTTTCATCTATGCATTAGACTTGACTGAAAACTACTGTCAAATCTTGCTTGTGGGCCTTCCAAGACCCAAATGGTGGAGTTTTACACTTGACTTTGAACAGTATCAATAAAAATAGTGATTCAGGTCATTTGTTGCATTTTATTTGAGAAATATTTTCGTATTTAATTCAGCCTTTTAAAATAATTACTTAACCATTAAAATAGCTGCACGGCGTTGCCTAATACTGCACCACGTCTTCAATATGAATGGTGTGTGATGAGGACTGAGGAGAAAGAGCGTGGACGCAGAAATTCGGCTTCAATTTTGTGACCAACAATCCTCGATCCATGCAACGTCTACGATAAGGCTTGTTAACTCACTAAAGCTAAGGTACGCAACCAGGAGGTGCTAGCAAATGTATGACTTTGAAAGAAAAATTCTGGCCAAATTGTTTCTGAATTCCAATGATTTTTTAACAATAAATTACAGAAAAATAGTTAAAATAATAAAAAGACACAGTCACTGTCCTTCCTTTGAACTATGGACCCATTCCGACGTGCCTTTTCCTTCTTCGGAAATGCCACTTGGTAAAATTAATCATAGGAAAATTTACCTTTTAGTGAGGATCAGGTAAAAAATAAATGCATAGAAGAGAGATAAGAAATTCTGCTTGGCCTCAGTGAATAGTGAATCGCATTTGTTGCCCTTATCATTAGCATCCGTTTCTTTGCTGCAAAGCTCATTTCGATCGAGCCTTTGATAGGTGACTATGTCAGTTGATAAGTCTAAATAGTTGAAAAGTCCTCTCGCGGATCAACATGGTGAGCAGTGCCATTATTTGGCGGTGACGGCAGAATACATCCCTTCTTCAATAGAATTTCCTCAAGTAGTCGAGATTGAGCATCATTTCAGAAAGTTAATGAGCCTGTTGCACACCTAGTTTTTTCACTGGCCAGAACCGTAGGAGCATAATTTGCAGTGCATCCTCTAGTACCGGTGCCGGATAAATGATGTGTTTAATAATTAATTCAATCAGGCTTTAGAATTTAATTTTATTTCACTCACACCATGAGCCGACTAAAAATTAAACAATCGGTGGAGGTCTTTTTTTGTTTACAGTGTAAATTATCAAAGTCGCTCATAAAACTTTTAGTCTTTTTCCGATCAATGGAAAAAATTTCGCGGTCGACTTTATCAAACGTACGCGAAAATCGCAGTTGTCACTGTGATTACTCAGTTTTGCACAACCCATTCACTTCAGACAGCTGAAGGCACTCTGCGTAATTTTGACTTGTCACGGTTTTATTACTTGCATGGGGTTGCACCTCATACTGCTGCTAATTGGCAGTGGAAGCCGGACGATAGCAAATTTCAAATGTGGACTCGACGAATGGCAATTTCATTACAAAAGCTTAAGCCATCATTTAATTCCTAATTTAACGATTCAGGACTTTTAAAACATTAGAGGGATTTTTTCATTTTGCACGCTTTTTTCTTTTTCATCGTGAACCGAGAGAGTGAACTGAGGGTAGACCCAAGAGAAGCTCATTGTTGCTATTGTAGGCAACGATCGAGGCTGTCGCCTAGTGTGGTAGGTCATTACTGCTGCTCTGCTTCAAATCCAGCAGCCTCCACTTTACCCAACTACCTTCCTCAATGCAGTTCGGAGCTTCCCTCTCCTTTTGCATCCATCTTATTCACTTCTGACAGATTAGTCTGAATTGTGATATTTGAAAGACAAAGTTGACATTTCCTTGTTGCAACTTACACTGTACTGTAAGCTGGCCTATGGAAAGGGTGCCTAAATGTCATTCAACTCCAATTACGATGTTCAAGCAGATGGTCAAAATCTGGCAACTTTGTAAAACAAGTCATAAACAGCAAAGCGATGACATTTTTAGCCTCTGCGTGCCTTTATTTATAATTTTTGAAGCTGATGAGTTGGATTCTTTTAGTAGAAAAGGTGAATGCCTTCACCAGTTGGATGTAATAACTTACATCGTTTCGGCTAATTTAATTGGATGATCACAATTAGAAGTAATGTCTTTTATTAAATAAAGTAGTGTCAATTCAGGATCGGGCTTATACTATTTAAACTTAAGCTAAAAAACGTTTCCATAGGTTTCCATCGTTGGGCGGCCACGCTTAGAAAGGACATGTCCTAACGACTAAATAAACAACTCTTTCCAGCATGGAGTCAGTGAGGATAGGGGAAAGGAGGTTGCCACACAACTATCTAGCGGCGCTCAAGGTCTCAGACAGGTATGGACACTACTCTCTAGGAGTTAATTGGGTCCAATAAGAAGGCAATTTGCTTGGTAGATCGGGTCTGGAAACTATGGTGTTGGTTTTTTTTTGTAGTAATGCTTTTTTCGAGATCAGGAAGCTAAATCCAGCATAAGACAAAGCCTTAGCATATTATTGCCTTTTTTGACCTGATAACGAACACTATATTAACCCATCACTCATGAGCAATTTAAACCGTCACTCCATTGTGTCCAAGCAACTGTCCTGCTTCAAACCGCGTTGAACATTCCCTCCTAAAAGGCAAATTTTGTGTACACAAGTCGGCAAAGTTTTCGGACTGTTTTATTAAGCACAATTCCTTCATTGTATTAGAACCGCTTTAGTCGTCCATTAGCAATTGCTATTCTCTAACCCATTCTCTGTCAACCCCTCTATCTATGACCGTATCCATCACGCAGACGTGATTTATAAATCGTGCCGATATCCTCATGGAAATGCAGAAATCAAAAGGTCAAACATCCAACATTCGCCTTCTCGAGTGCACTAAAAGGCCACTTCATGATGACTTCAGTTGTGGTTTAGGTTTTGAGGAAGTAACGTTGTGCGACAACGGTAGATATAGAAAGTACAGAGAAGTGCCTCTGTCATTGATAGACTGTTTTTTTAACTTTGATTAGAATAACAACAAATAGGTCTTTCTAATAAGTTTCGGTCCGTGGAGTTTTATTACATAAAGCTAAGCATTGTCGCCTTCAGATGGAGGTAGTCAGATATTATTAAAATATTTACAAACGTCTGAAAACATTTACAATAGTAAAACACGATCTTGCTCTTTCAATCATTTAAACTTGTATGAAAGGTTCAGATACTTGCTTTTTTGTTTGGTGATAGTCAAAATGCTATAAGTATTAAGGTTTCTTTTTAACTTCAACCATAACTTTAAAAAGAGATTCCGCTTTGCCTGAAATAATCCGACTGAAGGCAATGTTTTGTCGAACTGTCCAATGGTGATTAATCTACTAAATTTTGAGTTTGATGCCAAGACGCCGATTCCAAAGTTAAGTGAAAGTTTCGCAACCGATTAGCTAAAAGCTCTAATCTATTTAATTTAAGCAACATTTTCAACGGTTGACATCCCTCTTCAGAGAGACTGTCTGAAATTCAAAGAAGTTCATCCGTGGCTGATTCATCGAATCGGTAATAAAATCCAACCTCAAACGAGGGCTCCTTTTGGATGCCACCAGGTTACCAGCACCTAAATTCGTCGTGAAATTTAACCTTGGAGAGGCGTTTGTGGAAAACACATCGGAGTGCGGGCAACTTAAAAATGCTTACCTATATTTTACCACACGTTATGGCTGTTTTAGATTTAGCACCCTTAGTATCCAAGTGGTGATGTTTAAATAGCTCATTTGGGTGATTTTAAGAGAAAACCGTGGAAGTTTAATGTACTTAGAACTCAGTAATCGCGTGCAATTTTCCCCATTTGCAGCTTTCATGAAATAAGCCATAAATTGCTCGAAAGTGTTCAGAATCGCAGCGGAAGTCACCAGCATTCCGAAACCTAAGTGGAAGTAGTATCACTTTTAGCTGATAGCTACTATGAGATGACGAAATCGTTGAGCTGAATAGGCTGTAGTGAAAGGATGTGTAGCTATTTGGCACGCACCTATGAAATGTGATACTGTTGTTGCATTACTAAGTCAAATAGATAGAATTGACAAATGGTCTTATGTGAGAGATAACTTAACGCTCTCCCATTACAATGGCCTGGAGCAATAGGCACATACGCTAAAGGTTAATAAACTCTAGTCGTTGTAGTCACGCAGCAGCCTTGCGGATGCATGCCTAGTTGCCTTCTCATCACCCTTATGCACATCGAAGACTGACAACCACCTGGCCAATGAGTGGCGAACTCGTTGCGCATTGGCAGTTGCCTCGTACATTTATTGGTCTTGCGCATGAGCGGACGTAGGGTTTGGACCAATGACAAACAAGGATAGTGTTTATAAGCCTCCTTTTATGTCCTATTCCCTCGACTATCAGGTGTGATCTACGTTCAAGTCAGTAGTGTAGTGAACCTCCAACGGGTGTTCAGGAATGATCAAGGGTAGATACGTGCAACAGCACTCCCTGTCCAATACCAATACGTCACTAGTTCTTCTCCCGACTGATTTCTTACATACAACGATGGTCTCTCCTCACGGAATACTACCGGTTATTCTCACAATTTTGGCATTGCTCACTGCCGGCACAGCAGATATCACCGACATGATCGGTGAAGCCATATGTGCCGCACAGTGCCTCACCAATTTTACTTTATCTGTGAGTTTTCTTTCGTTATTCAGGGATTTATATGTTGCTACCACATTCCCTTCCTTATTACCTTTTGAGAAGCACATAACTTGAATACTCAAGCTGAGTAATAGATGATCTACTAAGACCGACTTAATTGATGTGCTTAACCTCAAAATGTTTCTTATTTGAGCATTTGGTTGTACCGTTAATTGAGCTCTGGTTCATAATGATCACATCTGAGGTGAGCAAAAATGAATCATATTTACATTCTTCAGACCTAAAAGTAATTTTTAGGTTGTCATGGTATAAATCTGAGGGAGTGGTTAAGGCGCCAGCGCATCCAAGTATCCTTGACTTTGCAGGCGCACGAGTTTCGATTAAACATTTTCCTCAGTAGAAATTTGATTCAATATGGTGCAACTGCGACGCAGAAAATAAACTGGCTCATTAAGCCAATTTGCCAATCCGGACCCTTAGAATAAAGTAGGTCTTCACCAAGTAGATTAGTGTTCGTTGCTTTGCTTGCATACGTTTGCTCTTACGATTTCTTCCTATCTTTAAAAACCCCCCTCGCTCTAGTATTGTTTACCACTTAAGCAAAATACCTTGACGCCCAGTGGACTTTTGTACAATTTGTCGTCGTTCCATAATTACTACTTAACTCAAGGTTCGAGCATACCTATGAGATTCACAGGGTCTAGAAGAATTCGCACCCAGCGAGTGCTCTCGCAGTGTTTTAGCACTATTCATAGGTAAATTAGAGTCATTCAGTCTACGTCACCCTTATAGCAGAAGCGACATTTATTCTATATGTACAGATTTTACAGTAGCGCATGGCGAGAGATCAAATGGTTGAGATGACTTAACTCGTTCAAGCATGAGCAACAACTTTACGGTGAACTGCCTTTTTATTTCATGTGTAAAATAAAACCCGACCTGGATCCTCAGTCTTTTATTGTACTTGCGCCACCTATTGGCCTTGTGGTTTCGTCGTCAACTAGGTTGCCTCAAATTCACTCTACAACATGCATCAAGCAGACCCACCCCAAATGTTTTTTTATTACCGTGGGGAATTCGAGTGACACGGCGTGATTGTTTTGGAATCACGCTCCTGCACATGTGCTTATGTGTGGTGGGCTTGTGTGCGCCGCTTCAAAGACCTCACAACGCTGTATCAGCGACAGCAGACGGGCTGGCAGCAAATGTCATAATTTACAGATAAATGTCACTTGACTGAGCGTCGCTGGGTATGGGTGACGAGGGATCGCCTCCTTGCATTGGGTACGAGGTAGGACTAACAAGCTGGCGGTTGAGAGTGGATGGAGCTGTCGATTCTTCGTCTCCCTTTAAATAGTCAATAAAGGGAAGAAAAGTATTAGAGAAAGGGAGTTTGGCTATGGCTTGACCTTAATTGATGCAGCTCCTTTTATTCATCTATGAAAGCCTGCAATACTGTAATAATCGTTGCTGTCATTATGTTCAGCCAGTTAGTTATTTACTTTCCGCCGAAAATAAAATAAAATATTGCATAAAGTATGTGACAAATGATCACAGGATCGCTAATAGCTAAGCCAGTTCTTCATCATCTTTGGGAAACTTGCATGTGGTCACTTCGGTTTGACATCACTCAACTAAGCCGTCGCCGTACCAACCGTTGCGCCTTGAGTAGCATAACCTCCTCATATAGTAGAAAACATGGGGCTAAATGACATCACAAACTTTATGCAGGGTAGTAACGTTTCATCAAGGTAGTTTGTTCTTTGATTGTAAGCGATTTGAGTAATGCGAGCTTGATAGATTTCAATGCCACTCTGCTGGAACACCCGATGTTGGCATATTTTTTATCACATATTAGTTAGCAGTGTGTTGATCATTGTAGGACGCAGAGAAATCTCAGCTGGGTGTACATTTGTGAGGTAATTACGCGCTAACCTAACAACAGCGAACTGAGGTAATGTTCGTTGCCTCAACGCGCCTTCTTACCTCGCGGTCAAACTCTCTTTGCTACGGTTTCAAATGGGACACATAGTTGGCTTGATCTCACACTTACGTAATGAAGTAAAACAGCGCCTTGGTAGCAGACCCTTGACACATTTACATAATGCATTCAAAACCAAGCTACAGAAGCACTATTAGTCAATATTAAATGAACATAATTTCTATTTGCTTCTTCATATTTAGTCCAATAAGCGATGGCAAATCCCAATTGTGTACCACTAATTCAGAATCTCATATTTTTACTACACAGATAGTCAAATTAGGGCTTTCCTTACTGATTGCATGTGTGTGAAATTCCCATGAATTCTTTAGCTCGATTTACTGCTAAAATAGTCCTTTCTGCTTTGAGCACTTTTGCGCTGGGCGTTTAATATTTTCTGACCAACAAAGGAATTTCTGTCAAGAATAATCCATCTGATATCTTTTGCATACTCTGACAGACAGTCTAGTGAGATGGTAAATTGTGCCTAATTTTGAATTTGCGTTAGTGCTAGGAACATAAATATAAGGAATCGGATTCTATCAGTAATCTTTTGCAAATTGCTGCTTCTCAATGCATAAAATCAAAGCCTCAAGTCTAAGATGAGGACTCACGAACGATCCTCCAGTGATCCTACATTCACACTGATCCGCTTTAGGCTAGAATGCATCCGTACACCAAATCAGTTGGTTTCGCAACTAGTGCACCCACGGCGGCACCTTGAACTTTCGCCTTTTTACTGGAGGCTAATCGTCGGAGGATGATGCGATAGATTGTGATTATTTAATCGGCATGTCGGAATTTGAATTGTTCAGTACGCACCACTAGTGATTTAATCCATTTTATTTATACTGTTACGTTGTTTTGTTAGAAGCAAATAGCGTTAATTTTTTACGGAAGGATGGCCATAAATACAGGTAGTTGCCTTGCACAATGCATTATAAAAATTACGCTTTATAAGGAAGAGGTTATTGCCATTAGTTACTTTGTTCCTTACGTGGGCACCGATGGCAAAAAGTTCGCCATCACTTATTAGGTGATACGAAAGAAGCAGTAGCAGACGATCTTGTTTGATATAGGGGATGGATGAAATTAAGTCACATAAAAAAATTTGAATTACAACCCAACTTAAATCTGTAGCTTCCAAACCAAAAATTGAAACCTCTAGTGAATTAATAATTCCATTTTTAAGTGGCGTACCAGGAACACTAGAAAGTTCATCCTTTGCTGTGCTGAAGTCAGTTGAGACAAATGCCTTAGGTGCAGATGCCAATCAGGAAGCGTGCGCGCGCTATCCAGTCGAATTCCGCAGATTTAAGTCGTGCACGCAGACATGCGCTCCCCTGAATGGGTGGTTTGCAATGAGATTGTAGCACAGCTGGTTTCCGATTTTTAACTGCAACAATAGTGAGATGAGTGGACACTGTTCTAGGACGTCTTCAATGCAGCGAAGTGGCAAACGTGGGTGAAACCTACCGGAATGAAGGAATGGTTTCTGTGAAGCAAAGCATAAAAGTCTACCTTAGGTAAACTTCGCAATGTAAAAATAGAGCGTTTACTTAAGATAGGATGTGCATTAGTTGTCTACATCAAATAGAGATCATGGAGAGGTTTTATTCTTATTTTCAGCTGGATGAACCCGAACGGAGCTTCCTCAGTCAGCGTCCAGACCTCACCGAGCCGCATTGTCTGAGCAAGCGCTCAAACTGCAGTCTCGTGAGTCCTCAAACCAAATAAATATTTGATGGATAAAGAGGGCCATTTTTAACCATACACTCACAGAAGCAATGCAAAATCGTAATTCGTGTTTCCCTTGGCGATGGTGATGGTGTTTTTGTATCTGAGACAGAATTGAGGTTGCATAAATAAAGGCTGCAAACGAGGTCTAGTGGTTTATATGTCTTGCCGGGATTCACATTTGGGAGCCGGTAGGACTCGCACGGTCGCACTCGTGCCTCCTAGCCGATGATTCAACCTGTAGGCTGTGCGCATGTCCGCGTGGATGCACGCGTACAGCACTCCCCTCCCCAGGGGACGCGACTCCTCCTGTTAGTCAAGAAATTATTTCCTTTTTCTCATCTCCTTTAGTGCCTCGAAGTTTGTCGATGGCCTCAACAAAATATCTCGTCGTGTGAATCGTCTTGCAAACAGCTTGAGGTGGGTGCCTTACCTCAATCCCACATGGTGGTGCTAATATTAAATCCAAATTTTCACTTTGCTACCACGACTACATATATTGACCCTTTTGAATGACATTTTTCCTGAAAATGCACCCATCAGTTTTCCAAGGTATTCATTTGAGTGAATATTTGCTCCTTGATTGCTAATGTGTCTCAAAATAAGCCGTGGTAGTCATATTCTATGGAATACCTCCTCGTTTGGCTCTCTGAATGAACTGTGAGGCCGATAATGCCCATCGGTAGGGTCTATGTTTCGGTTCACCACTGCAAGGCAGACGTCTTTAAGTTTCAGCTCTCACTCTTCGCATTTTGGTTTTATAAATAAATTGCAGTTTCGGTATTCAATAAGGATCTAATTTCTACCTTAACTGTGCTGGCATAGCCAGCACTCACCACAACGACTTATTTAAGCGAATAGGCAATCACATTAGCCTTAAGCGCCTTCCTTTTCACTTCTCAGGCGAGCGCATTGCAAATGTTGCCCAACAGTCCACTTGAGATACACCGCAGAACGTGTTTAGAAGCCTGTGCGTTTTTGCACACCAACCGTAGAGACAGAGCGGCAGTGGTAAGCGGACAGCTGCCAGCCTCTTGTCCTCTGCCCACAAGTTGGCCCGATGGCTCAACGTGTCAGCCGCATCAGAGTTGCACCACCGACGCGGATTGCGGCCACGGCTCACTTGCCAAGTGTTGTCGTTTCGATGCTTGCCTCCTGGAGCATCAGTCTCCTCCACCGTCCCCTTCTATGCTCTACCGCTTGGCTCGTGGTGGTGGACCATCCACTCTCCACCGGCCTCTCCCTCCCACTGGGTTTTGTATGCGCATTACCAACGACACCGCCTTCGCCTACAGAGGTTAGCAGCACTGGTCTCTACTCCCATGGAAAATTGTTGCTCTAAGCACATGTGTAGAATTGTCTTCTAGTACTCTAGTGAGCAGTCACTTATGATTTTGGCTTATTTTGTCTCGATGATGGCATCAATCACACATTTGATGTCGCTTTTAGTGTGTATTGGCATCTGCACTTTACTGAAATGTAGGTTGTACAAATGCAAATGGACATTGGACGAGTGTTTGCAATTTCTCCTGGTAAAATGGTTCTCGGTCTAATCACAGCATAAAATTTTGAATTATTGAATATCGTCCCATATCTTCTTCAAGTTAAAATTAGGTGAAATATGGCGATGTCGGAAATCACTTTTGCCCCGGAGTACTTTCACAATGCAAATTGTTCTCATAATCAATTCCATAAGTAAGCTTAGTAAACTGTGGACAACTACGTCGTTTTGAGGCCAAATGCACCGTTGTAATGTTTGCATTATCAAAAGTAATGAATTGCTAAATTATTTTTATCGTTACATTAACCTTTTATGAAACGGAGACAGTACTAAGCCCTTCAGTTAGCATTCAAATAAATTCCTCATAGTCTCTATAACCTTTTAGGTGTAGCCCCAGTACCTGGTCGACCGTCAGTGCGCCAAACGGCTATGACTCTGGGTGAACAGGACGTCTATAAATTAGAATTAGATTGGCCCGACTACTACAACCTCAGCAGACCTGCCAGCTCACCAGATTGGATTCATCCCGCCGTCTTCCTCGTCCAAGTTCGCCTTTTTCGTGACCTGGGCGATCAGGTATTTGGGGATCAGAGTGAATTCGGAGATGAAATATTTCAGGAAGAACTCTTCAGTGAGTGGCGAAGCCTCGTTTGGGTAAGAATCTCACATCATTTCTCCTGATCCTATGCATGATTTCGGTTCGTTAGAAGTTAGCCATAATTGTATAACAATTGTGTTTCGTAAATAACGTTTATCCCCAACACGTTAGCTACTTTTATAGTTATGATTTTATTGTAAAGCCTTAGGTTCAGTGTAGTTAAGTCGTTGGCACAACGTTGTGGAATGTCCTACTAGTTTCCAAACCTCCATTTCCCATTGTGCTCATAAGGCCTAATGAGCTTACATCGGTATTCAAACCATTTCCTTCTTCCTGAGTTCGATCCCTTCTTAATTTTGGCAGTTCACTAGAATCCTCTTGCATTTACCCAAACTGACAATGTTAGTATTCTCATGTCACGCAAGTGGGTTCGTGGTCAAAGTATCGAGGGTGTCAGACTGGGAATGTGATGGTTTTTAACTCTCACCAATATTTGCGGTGGCAGTGGCATGCATAAATCAACCCATGTCAGCCGAGTGCGCGCATGTTTATTTTACTCCTTGTCGAACGGCCACATGCCCATTTTTGTATTGAAGGAGTGGCAGCGACAGTCCATGGGAATTTCACAGGGAAGACCACTCATCCGTCTACCCCTCATCTCTTTTTCTGATGTTGCAAAACTATTTCGTTGTCTGCCTACTAAATATGCTTTTCCTTCTCACCTCCTATAGACGTGATTTCACTTTGCTTTAAGCAAACTAGACCTGATTCAATTGTCCTATAAGATATTTTTAATTTATACTTAAATGATGTAGAATATGCGGCAGCACGAACAACTCACTACTCGTTTTTTTCTCGATATCCAAAGACAACAAAAGTTGGCGCAGTTCTTTCGGATCTCAGTCCTGGAACCTGGTATCAATTTCGCTTGAAAGCCGCCTCAGGAGCAGGTTTCGGTGGCAACGGTCGTCCCAGTCGACCTATCAAGTTGATGACACTACCCGAGGCTCCTCGTAATCTTACAGAGAGTAATCTGCGCATCCATTCAAATAAAGTCGAGGTGAAACTCCAGTGGGAACCACCTGCCTACGGAAGCGCTCCTGTCAAATTTTACAGGGTACGATTCCAACAACTTTGTTTACTGTCCTTTAGCTTCCCTGAAGAGACGGAGACTAACTATTTTTCCCTCTACAGATAAGCTGGAAGAAGTATGCTCCCATGGACATGGACGACAACTCATTGGGGGAGTATGGGGCCAAGGTGCCCAAGAAAGTCCTTACCTACACTCTGCAGGACCTGGAACCAGGCACCTCCTACAAGGTGCAGGTGACTTCAGTTGCCGTCGTCGACGGAAAGGAGTGGTCCAGTTCTCCGGTGACGCGCTTCATTAAGACCGTACCGGTTCCCTCCAAAGAATATCCCATAAGTGGTAAGTATTGCGTCCTCGGCTTTATATTGCGCTTCCATTACTCTTGTTCAGCATAGTGTTCAAGGTTTTAATGTCACGTAAATGGGTTACCACACTCTAAGCTCTAGTATACTCTTGAATTATGACAATTATTTCTCGTTATTTATTCTAGTTATAAATTATTATTATCACACCGAAGCAGGAAGATGCCGATGTGGTGATTCTCCCGAAAATCGAAATTTTATCCAACCTGCATTCTTTGAAGGCGGAGTCCTAAAAGTGCACCTCACAATACCTCGGCATCTTCGTAAGTTTAGTATTTTGCTACGATCCTGTTAGTGTGAACTAAGATTGAACTTGAAATTTAGCTCCATCATGTTCTGTTTATAGATTATCATTTTTCACAATTTACTACACTTTGTGTTTGGTTAAAGGGTTTCATATGGTCAAGTTTTAAAAGTTGAATTCATCCAAGAGAATTCATAAACACACAACCAAGGAATGACTGACGTCGTGAAAAATGTTTATGCAGATGTTAAGTGCTCTTTTGTACGTATCATAGTGGCTCAATACTTTGGATCCAGTGTCAAAGACACCACGATCTTCCAACTTCTTTGGAGTCCACATGTCTGCATTGAAACGCCAAATTCTGAAGTTGGTTTCACCAACACTCCTACTGTAATAAAAGTCTATGTGAGTGATTGCCTTGGAAACTGGCCGGTTCCATTTATACTCCATCCCATTGTACCCACCTCTTCCATCTGACAAAATTATGGAATGCGGATTCTTTTTTACTCAGGCGGCAAATCTTTCTGATGTGAACTTGGAAAACCTACAGTTTCAATGTCATTACAAGCTGCAAATACGCATGACAGAGGTGTCCCCAAAAATTGAGTCGAAGAACTCCCTGGATTTGTGTTTTTGCACACCCTCATGTACAGAAGTTGTTGTCAGATCTGGTCCTGGACCGAGGAACTGTTCCTTTGCAGGTAAATTAATCCTTCCTGTGGATGCTGAATACGCCTCACGAAATAAGTGGATTAGGTGATGTTTGGGACTGTAAGTATTAAATATATCAACTTAACCAAATGTCTATTTAAGAAATCATAGGATTATTTCATTCAGAGACCCACCTTAGGACTATGTTCCGATTACCCACCCAGTTTACTAATTTTAGATGTTCTTGTCCCTCACCGGCCTGTTGACGTTGGCTATCGCTTGTTCCCCACTGAAGCAAATCAGCGACACCCCATAGCCTCAGGAGTAGCGGCCATCTCCTCGCAATCGGAAACAGAACCAATATTTCCCGTTCGTAATGCCTTTAAGACGAGTGCCAGTAAGTCCCTCGGTTTTGACGCAATCATCTTCTGGAAGCCGCATCCCGACATGGTGATGGCCACAGAGGGCATCGGGAGGTCTACAAAATACATCAACCCCAAGGTACACCCCTTTTCTGAGGCTCGTCGACAGTTGCGTGGCTACCGGGTGATTTGGGGACCCCGTCTTGTTGAACCCATCGAACCGGACATGTACAGTAACGGCATCGCTCCACAGCTGGATCCCGAACGAACTGAATCCAAAGTTGTCGACTCGGTATGTTAAGCAAGGATCCATATTTGAACTGCGCTTTTCAAACCTTATCGTAACATCTAAGTTGCTATTGTTCCTTGCATATAAACCTTGATTTATAGATGTGCATGCCTTCCGTACTATAAAGTCCTAAGCCAAACTCTCATACCTTACATTCACATCCTCTTAGAAAGTGCACAATGTGATATTAAGAAATCTGGAACCAGACACACTGTACATAGTCCAGGTTCAAACAATCGGCGCTCATGGAGACAGTCCTGTAAATGCAGTCTTCTTTACCACCCCAAGTAAGTCTCTTTTATTTCAATCTAACTGATTTGTGTATATTTAACTGATTTAACTCAAACTTCCGCTTTATTATTGTAATTAAAGGTCAGTCCTATTTTTACATCATGTCCCGTCTTAGCGTAATTTCCCAGCAGATATGATAAAAATACGTTGGTTAAGGTATTGATACCTCATTGCTTATTCGTGTTTGGGTAAAGTGATTAGCTCTATGCACACTTCTTCCATTTTGAAGTCTTTTTTCTGTTCCAATGGACACATGGTTTGTTTGCTGGACTGTATATTCAGAACAGAATCTCCTAAGCAGCAGGTAAAATCCCAGATTTTTAAATCACTTCTGAGGGTTGCAAACAGACCATTGTGAGATATTCACTCCTCTCGTTAAATTTAATGTTTGATCATTTCTCTTAAATTGCGTTTATGCATGAAATAAGGGTTCACCAAAGTGTCTTCTTCAGATAGTGTAGCCCCAGCGCGCCACACTGTAAAAAGGAAAACATAGCCTGATTATTCCTTTTAGACAGACTTTTTGACAGTCAGTCTGCTATACCTATTGATCTATCTTCAATGAGTTCTCGAACAGGCTTCCACTTTACACCGTTGTGACGTTCACCAAACGGAAAATTCCCATTCTTTTGAATAAGGGCAAATTCAAAGCGCTAGCAGAACCGGCGTATATGCGCACGAGGCTTCCAATCACAATCACTATCCATACTACGAAGCTGAGGCTCGCCTTCAAAAAGGAAAATGCACTAAATTTCCCCCTTAATCGGCTGTAATTGGGCCTTACCTGTTGCCTTTTGGTTCACGCGCTCTCCAGCTGAAAAAGTGGGTATGACTAATAAAAGGGCTTAAAGGCGGAGGAGGTGGAGGATGGAGGAAGAGGAGAGGATATTAGATGGGGTGGGTTGTGCCAGTCGGTCGTGGCAGTGGAATACCAATGCTGACGGGAGGCGGTCTCGATTACCTCTTACCAGGTAGTAATTAACTCTCGCTCCCTCTAATCCAAATTCAGGCGAGGTTGTTAATCATTGTCTGATGAGTCTTGATGTTTGGTGCAGCCAAATTCCAAGTCTTCCCTTCTCTCCACTTAAATACTTATCGTTTCTACGCTGTTCGGATTATTTGCCTCTGAAATTTCTGATTTTACCATTCATCTCCAAATTTTCATGCTCCATTTACCACCCCAAGATGTTTTCAAATAAAACCACGAAGCTAAGTGGGAACTATGAATAAATGCCTTTAAAAAGGGTCAATGGAGAGAAAACACAAAAAACTGGTTGAAATGGCTACTCGTTCATGTGATGTACTCACATGAAATGGTCCTCTGAAACCGTCCAACATGATGATTATGTTTTCGCCCACATCAGGTGATGGTAGATCGACTCCTCGTAAAAAGGCAGATAAATCCAACTTCAGAGTTATTGCATGCTCACCCTCAATCTCGCAACCCATCAACTGATATAGATGGTCGCAGAATTTGAAATACTTCCCTTACTTGGATTACATAAATTTGGAATTACAGTAGTGTTTACGTAAGCGCATACTAAGGAGTAAGAGCTGGCACCTTCATTTAGGCAAGTACTACAAACCAAGTTCTGTTTTTAAACTGTGCGAGGTTAGCGTTAATTCTGAGAATTATGCCTTTTGGCCAACTATCCTAAGGCTGGTGTCCTACCGCGCAGCAGCTCCAATAAACCCATCGCCATTTCAATCAGCAATTTTTTTTTATTCTATAGGTCTGGGAGTATACGATGATGCCGACTCATCCAGCGTTCAGCGATGTAGTTTGGATGCTTGTATGCCTTTGGCATCGTTGTGCCTAATTCTCCATTGTGTTTTGCTTCGGTGATTTGCCGGATTGCTATAGCAAACATGTATTCAGTCTTTCCACGCTCACTTCCCCCGACAACCCACCCCGGTCTCGTAAGTACACCACCAGATTTGGCAAAACTCCACTCCGATCTCCATTTTGGCTTATAAAACACGAAGTGCCTTTTTCTATTGACCTCGGTTTCCTGTACATAAAACACCGACAGCCCACAGTTTTTCTGATCTGTGTATGAGTGAAGACGTCTAATTTAAATGAATAATGCTCTCTTACATATGTTCATACCTCTCATAATTTATCCAAGCATCTATCACCATTTTTGATGTTGCATAAGTCTTTTTAACTTGGTAGGCAACTAACTGCACTGACTTGTTGATTCACTGGTGGATAGGATGTTTTTAAGTAAATTCATATTAGCTCCGCTTTCTTACTACTCCTCTTAAGAATCAAAAGCAATACTGGGGCAGAATCCATGTACATATTCAACATACAGTAGGATTGGAGGGCGACTGGCTTGACCCAGAGGTCAGTCCATCCGTGGAAGATGCAACGTCATGACACCTGAGTGGCTTTCCTACACAAACCGAGAGTTAAACAGCGCGTATTAGATTCACTGCTTAACCGATACATTGAATCGTTTTGGTACGAAATTAACTAGATCTTTGTGTCTGCGCTGTTTCCTAGTGCTGCAATACCCAGTTAACGAGCAAGAAATGATATAACTAAATATGTTCCCTTAACATGACAAAGTACTAGGATCAAAGTGATCACCATTTGCTAAATAAATTTATTTCATAGGCACTTGAGAAGTTGTGCGACCCTGTGCCAACTCGACCGGATCGGTGGGGAGGCAGGTGAGGGGAGGGGACAAAGGGTTTGAATGCAATCTGGTGCAAAATTTCAGTGAAGGCAGATGCAAGGAGCCATATTTTAAGAAGAACGCAATTGTACTATCGGCTACAAGTGAGGTATTGCTGGAATTAAAAATAGGTCACCGTATTAATATTGTAAGATGGGCAAAGTTTACAATCTTGGCAGGTGGAAATACTTTGTCATCGAAGGAAATTTTTTATATGAGGTGATTAAAGAAGCAACCTAGTAGGTTATTGTAATTTTAAAAAGAAAACTGCCTCAATTTCTTTTGGTATTTTAGCATGATAGATTCTGATTTTAATGCCACGAAAAATGGAGAAGAGTTAGGAGGTGCAGTGGGGTAGGTAGTGTAGTGGGTTTTTGCTCATTATTCAAGCATGCTAGATATTTGCCTAATGTCGGCTACCCTTGCATAAAACATTGATCTACCAGGCCCACTTGCATTTCCATGACAATGAATCCGCCAATTATGATGTCAAGAATCTCGAGGCTTGAATGGCTCTGACAGTGTCTAAGGCTTAAAGTGCAGTTGTGCTTAGTACAGTGCTTGAAGGATAAAGCATGAAAGCTTTAACACACTTCTCTACAGGCAAAGGGTCATCATAGGAAAATAAGCATCTTACATATTTTTCATTCTTAAATTAATATAGGTGTAAACGTTCATGTCAATGATCCAAGCTAGGCTATGAAGTGATGAATTTGCTACACTAGACGAATGACTCACGCTGAATGTCCAAGCGCTGTACATCTGGCTGCCAGTAGTACTACAGCACCTCGAGTCTTTCCTGAAGACGACAGAAGTCACGCTGCTAGAACAGAAAATACGTTGCCAATTCAGAGAAGGTTTAAGGCGCTACTCGCAAGATCCGCAGGCCAGTAAAACCACAAAGGTGGGGCCTTACGAGTCCGCAAAACCGAAACGAAGGGATAGGCTAATTTTTAAAGCACCATCTGCACCAACCGAAATCTCCCAGCTATTATATGCTGAAACCGTCGAGTATGTAATGTTCCCCACTCAGTTTTACTTCCTTCTTCGGTTAATAAAATCACCAAAATAAAAAAATGTCATTTTAATGAGAAATGCAATCAGCTTGAATAGTTTAAGATCTCTCAACCAGGATTCAGCAACCAAGCCTTTCAGTTTTTCTGAGTGAGGGGACCGAGAATGTTAGGCTCTACACGAAGGCGACAGAGACAGATCTACGCATTAAAGTGGCATTTAAGAAACCTTTTTATTAAGGCGTGCACAACCATTTGCCATAAAAACTTGAACAGACTCATTTGTAGGCTTGACGGAAGAAATCGTTTAGCTGGGTTCAAAACCTCTAGTAAATCATTCTGCAAATAATCGCAGGAAGATATATATGCATACAATTCATGAAGATCCTAAAGCAATTTCACCCACCATAGCCTTTTCCAAAATGAGCGCTTCTGTTTTAATGGACGTGGATAGAAGCGGGGAGTCAAATAGGGAACTATCAGTGACAAATTCTGTGTCAGCCAGCACTGTCGCCTCTGTTTTGTTATTCAGGGCAGTAATTGCTTCTCATTCATAATTTTACAATTCTGCAGTTGTTGTACACAACCATCGTAAGTTCGAAGTGGGCCTCTCATCAGGCTACCCATGAACATTTGGTCTGTCTACGCTTTCTGCAACCAATTTCAAGAATTCTATATCATTCATTTTCGTAAAAATCAGAACAGGTGATTGCTATGAAACACAATTCAATCGTGAAGAAAGGCATTAAATGTAATATTGGGCCTCTGTTCAGATTTTGAAGACTCATACATTTAGCTTTATCTGATGTTCATGCTCTTGCCTTGTAGGGAATTTTTACGCATAAACTATGGATGAATAGCAAGAAAGTACCTCATCTTCGCTAAGGAATTTTCTAATCCAATAGTTCTTCAGCTAATTGTTATTCACCAAACCCTTACAAATACGCGAATTAACGAAGTAAGAATACAAGTTTTCGGGCATATCTATAATTTACCCAGAAGGTCAAAGCGTTCCGTCTGTGTAAAACATGAAACTTCTCAAGCCCACACAATACGCTGTTGACTATCCGTCACCCGACTCTGGATGGAAGCGTATGCAGCCTTCATCTTTGCCCGGACTTAGCCGAACTGGTTCTTGCCAATATCAGGCAATCTACCGGCATCCGTCTCAATGCGTCTTTCGGTTTGCACTAACAATTTACCTTTTTTGAATAGAAAGTAGTATGCATATCGGTGACACTAGCCAAGCTAAACTTAACCATCTGACATTACTCTATGCTATGAAAGGATAATTTTTGAATTGAATGTAAATATACTAAGGTACACAAATCCAAAGGATAGCAGATCCATGCATAGGAAACAGGTAGAATTTCTACAATCGCCATTTATTGCCATGCCTGGAGCCTTTGAGAAAAACCATTGGGCCATAACCATTGGCGGCTGGCGGCGCGCCCAAAAGGGAGCAACAAACCGCAGAGACTGAAAAGCCCATGCACCGTAACGTGCACTAAGACAATTATAGGACCGCCGCCTATCGCCTACTTGTGAGTATCTTTACAAGGCATTGTTATTACTTAAAACGCCTGTTTCCGAGCAGGAAGCATATCACTTGGCATCAAAAGCCTCTTCCGTAGAATACATACCTTAGCCATCTTCCCATCAATAAGTGGCTTTTCCAACTCTAAATAAATGAGTTAATCACTTCTTAAAACATACATGGAACAGCCTAAATATGATTGGTTCTCATTTGTACAATTAACTTGAATGTATCGAAGAAAAAAAAATAAAAGATGCGTACAGTTCACCATGGTGCTTTATGGAAAGTTGACTCTGTCAAAAAAATTAAGAACAGAGGCTGAAATAAAGTCAGTAATGGGTTCTCCGACTCCATTACAAAAATAAGCTTCAGGTTTTGGTTAAAATACCCTCCATTTAAACGTTCCTGGAGTAAGTGCACTGAAGCAAACGGGGAACGGGACAAACCAATTTATATTCGTTACTAAAGTAGATCCATGGAAGAACAGATGAATCAGAAGCAGTGGACATTAACTTAAAAAATCAAATCAGTGTCATCCAGACAGAGCAATTTGGGATTTGCAGCACAATGGCGATTCGCTAATTTTCTGATTGAGTTGGCGATGCAAATCACAGCATAAGGCAGCGGCCCAACTTAAAACTCACATAATACGATAAATTAAGACAACTAATTAAGTGCTAATACAGTTAAACATTAAATTCACGGTTTTTTGGATTAAATATATACCTTAGAGGGCACCTGAGTCTGCAGTCCATGCCTTTTATCGGTGGTGTGGACTTTGGGCCATGCTTGCGAAATCCCGACCTTCCCGTGCGACATCAGTGTATGTTCTTTCATAGTACCTTGGAAATATCCGAGGCATTGCATAAAACGCTTTTATAGATGCTAAACTGCAAAACAGAATGAGTTCGTGACTAAATCCGTTTTAAAGAAGCACAGATAGGTGCCCGCAAATGGAAGTAGCATGTACTGCATTAGTCCAACTGCAGAATGTGTTTTCTACTCCATCAATGCATCACCGATGGTGGATTATGGTAAGGAAATAGTTTACCTCTTAAATGAATCTATCATCAGTGGATTCTAGTAATTCCGAATCTGACCAGGTCGCATGCAATCGTTTGGTGGGATTGCAACTTCCAATTTACAAACTTCATGGTGGAAACAAAAACTATTATCGTACTGGGAAAATGTAAAGCCAGACAAATGATATTTAGGCGGTGAGCAATTAATCTAATCGAAGACTTTAGCCCGTTAAAAAAACCGGAATGAATGCAGCCAATAATCTGAGTGCCACATGTTTTGGCTTTAAAATATGCAGGTGTTTAGGCTTACTTTTTAAAGGAATAAAGCTAAGCAATAGTGTGTTCAGATACACGAAAAATACTGCATTAAAAATATTCAGAAATGATTTTTGACACGCAAAAACCCCAAAAGAATCCTGGAATATAACACTACAGGTCATGCTTTCTTTAAATTTTTAGTTAATCTTTGCCTCTTTATACTGTCAAAGTATGTTCCGCGCTTTTCAGATACTGTTGGTGTTATAGGTGTGCAGTCTTCTGTCTGTCATTTGTTTTAGAGTTTCAATTGACTTTCAACTCGCAATGTTGCCAAATAGAACTTTTAAGTGTTTAACCACCTAGAGCCGGTGGTAGAGTTGTTCCATTATTTCTTCTGTGCAAACACGCTTAAATATTGTGTAATACTTGGATCAACTTTTGATGAGAAGATTTTGGTTTTTTATTTCGTGCGTACCACTTTTGCGCGTTTTTCCTGTCCATTTGATCTAGGTGATTTCTGCCTATACGTTTATTTAACTTATCGACTTCTTTTCTGTAGTTGGGATGAAGTTTTCACTTTTACTTGCAGAATTAAAAGGTAGGCGATCAAACATTTGCGCACCAGCTTAACTAGTTTTCACCAGGGCTATTTCGGCATTGGGGAAACTTGGTGATGAAATCTACTTTGAATGCGGTCCGCATGAAGTACGCTTCCTCATACATAAACATGCCTGCTCTCCAGTTCAGTCTTCGATGCGTCAATTCATCCCGATCGGCATTTGCTGCTGTTCACTTTTCTGAGTGTTTTTTTGAAAATGCCTCCAAGGTTGCGGACGCTGTTGTACGCTTTAAGCTGAATACCAAGGTTGTTCTATGCGTTTTATTCAACTGCAAACAGACATGTTGTAAGGTTTTTAGGCAGACTGTTGCTTGGGATAAAGTTCTACAAAGGTGTAAAATGCGCCTAGAGGATGGTCAAAATAGATTAATTGTACAGTTTTTCCAAAGACATGGTTCGTGGCATTTTCTTAACGATAATCTTTTGCAAGGGATCGTCAAGACATATAATCTTCCTATTATTGAATGTGAAAGCCTTGAAGCTGTATACAGTATGAGCAACGCTACCTGTCAGATTGTGATGTCGTCAAAGTTAGCGTGCACTTAAGTTGAACTGTTGTTTTGCATTAGGGTGGCTAGTGAAATCATGCAAAATTTCAGGCCAAGTCAAACTGAAGTGACGATGGATTTGCAGGAAGGCGAGTGTATCTTTCGCAACTACGTCCCCGACTCAGGTAATTGAGTGAGATCTAACTCTTCAGACCTTACCGCTGTCATTACGCATATCCCGGTTGCTTCCACCGAGTTCGAAGCCTATCGGTTGAGTGAAGAATGTGATCTCACTTTTTGTCAAAAAGATTTTCGAGTAGGTGTTGCTATAATTCAGTACGACGCACGAACCCGTTCAGGTGTTAATTCGAAGTTTTCCTTACTGCTTCACAGGCCGCCCTCACGTTTGGTGAATCCATGAACGCTCTATTTGTTATTAACTGTAGTCGGCCTGGAAAGCCCATGATCCTCACTTTCACGGATGAAAAGCATTACAAAGCTCACTTCGTCCTCGCGACTCTGCCACTTCCCTATTTTCCAACGAGAATTCCGTTGAATTCAATGAACACTTCATCACAGTCCAGATCGAGGTTTAATGTCGACGTGTCGGTCGCCTCTCCGTATGTTAATTTAAGATTAAAATCCAGCTCTGCTTTCTATGGCTTCATTTATTAATTGCGTTTTGCTGTGGACGAAGGTGTTTTTTGTCGGTCGCATTTAATAAATAATTGAACACATCAAAGCTTGATATTTCTATTATCCACTGAATCTGAAGATTATGGGGCATATTTAACATATCGTTTCTTTAACCTCCTGACTAGTAGTCTTGATGACACTCGCCAGGAAGCACCTAATCCGCCCTTAAACACCACTTTAATGGCGGCCCCAACTCAGGTTCTCCACTCCTCCATTCATGAAACTTCGAGGGCTAATTTAACTGTAAGTTTTTTGTATACTGAATCAGAATGTCGGGCATTCACCAGGTAAAAGTGTCAGCTTCTTATTTAAAAATAGTGCGAGCCGTTTTGCCTAACAGACTTTCATTTTTTAGGCTTCTACACCACTCGCAGTGCATTGTCAAGGGACCGAACCACCTATCAAAAAAGTGAGAGGAAACGTCTTCTACCTTATCATTTATGGCTAGTGGTTATGAAATGGGCATATTGAAAGGCTCTGAAGTAATTTTGTCATATTTCAAATGATTGATAATTAGCAGCTTTGAGCCCTGTGAAAACTCCCTGTACCGCAGGTTTGGTCATTGGTTATTGCCAGTTGGTGGTGTTAAAAGTGTACAGCGTTTGCTAGGCGCGCTCGGTGCTCTTCTCCTACATCGGTGGTGGAAATACTGACGACTCCTTCCTCCGCAACCCGCCTCCTGCTCGGGAGCCCGAGAGCCTGTGTGAGAACTCCCCAAAGGATGACTCGACAGGAGACCGTAGCGATGACCTTATTGGCAGCAACAACAACGCTGCGATCTGCAATCGGATCATTGCTCGTCGCTCCGATGCCAGAGTGGCTGCCACTGTGGGATGGCGTAGTGCCGATGGTCTGTGCCAGCCATCACCAGGACACCCTAGTCCCACCCTCCTTGTTGCCGATTCGGATGAAGAAACTTGAGCCTATTTCTGTCCATCTGTTCTATAGTTTACACGTGTATTCTTTAAAAAGAATACCTTGGCAGTCCCGTGTTTTTTCAAAGTAGAGCGGTTTTCGTGCAAGCGATCAAAAGGGGCATCTCTTCTCATAATTCATGTAGTTATTTTTTCAAGGTTAGAAAATCTCCGTAACTATGGAATCCAAGTGGGAATTCCCTGGGGTAGGGATCATTTCAAGCTAATAAATTAATATTGTACACTGAGAACGGGAGTTACACTACAATCGGTTGGGAACCCTGCCTTTGAGTAAATCAAAGTACTTAGTGGTTGGATTTGGGTGGCACTGCACAAAAAAATAAGCACGCATGTGGACTTTAAACGTATTGACCCTTCACACGAATCCCACTTCAATCTTCTGAATCTTCTCGTGGGGAGCGATCTTCACTTCTAGAGGCATGGGACTGGTGGGGGGTGGGGTTTTATCTTCCGCCTTTTTGTCTCGGTAGTCCTGCCAGACCAGTCCTACGACATCCGCGGCTAGTACGTCACCTGCGTTGATCGCCAACATTCTGACGAGAAAGACTCCGTCTTGTCGGAGGTAATCGTCAACAAAATTTTGTAGTCGGGTTTTCCTGCTTCCCGCTTCAGTGCGTTGCCTTGCCTCCTCATCCATTTTGCAAACCCTAAGAAATCTGGCTATGTACCGATGTCTACGGAAGGGACTGGTGACGCGAATGATCCAGAGAAGTAGACTGAAGAGGCTGATTATCAGGAGGAAAAGGATCCAGAACCAGAGGAAGATATAGATCTTCTCATTGAGCATGTTAATTGGGAGGGTGCACTGTGCAGTGTAGGCGTTCTCGCCGCCTACCAATCGAATGCTGGGCACACGGCAGTAGGCCACACGCGGAAACAGCAGAGTCTCTGGCCATTCCTGACCTGAGCGTATGTAACTTGCTATGGCCCAACCGAATGAATATCCATGCTCACTTTTTTCTAGAAAGCAGAATTGAAGCTAGGTTCTCTACTAATGTTTTATAAAGTAGACAAAACAATTTGCTTGTGTACCACGTTTGAAACAACCTTTTCACCCATGCAGTATAATAATGACTGTGACCGTTTTTCATTTTTTTTTCAAATTGAGGAGCGTTCTACGGTTTTTATACTTTATGCAAGCTAAAATAGACTCCAACCAATGCCTAAAATGCCATTTAAGTAAGGTGAAGATCACTTTTTTCGAGACACCGTCCTTCGCTCAGATTTGTCTCGCTTAGGTTCTATTAATAAACAATTTTTGGTGTCAATTTTAGCCTAAAACAGCATATCATTGAGGGATCGCCTAAGCTGGGCCACAATTTAGCTTACTCAAAATCGCGTGCATTAATTTGTCAAAAAGTCACATCGTTCTACGGAAGAAAACCGGGAGAAGAATCTAATGTAGCCCTCAAGCAAAGTTAGATTATGCCATTCTCTCAGAACGAATTTTGATGCCACCACGGTGAGTCCAAGTACTGAGGCCTTCACAAATTATTTAGGGTTCCCACAGTTACGGGTCATGACTTGTATATGCTGGTTTTTGGGTATCTAGCTTCGCATCCAGTAAGGTCAAGTTGATTCCTTTCCAACGCGTTGCCGTCATCTCAACTCCATTAAACTAAAAGTGAGTTGAAAACGAAAAAGTCACCTTTAGGGCTATGGGAGCGGTGGGTAGGAAGTTAGCTTGGCATTATTTTAAAAGTCCAGATAGACTTATGAAAATAGGCTTTTCAATCATCTTGTCACTCGAGGTCGGGAATACAGCAGCCTCATAATCATCAATTCTACCTCCACTCTCTCAATTTCGAAGCCGAAAATGGGGCTTAAAATCATTAAAGTCTGTGACATTTTATTTCAAATTACTTCACTAGTTGGAAGAATGTCTGCTAATTGCTGATGCTTTTTTCGGGACAAAAACCGTTCTGCCTACATTTGCTTAGAATTTCGCATATCTTGCGTAAATAGAACGTGGGTAGGGAAGTTGGCTCCTTTACAATGATTGGCAGGAAAATCCAAAAACTATGGTAATTGAGCTGAAAAATTTTGTGCATTGCAAGGTCTACTGACCGTTGACTGGTCGCATATGCTTCACCAGATAGCGTAATCCTATGAACAATTGCTTAGATCAATATGATCTTCCTTAAGAGCACCGGTCTACAGATTTCTTCAATTAGATTTCAAACCTATGTAACTAATGCATTTGTTTGTTATTTTTGAAGCCTTTACGACAAAAAAAACACTTGCTTACCAGACGGATATTGTGTTTCCCCCTGAATGAGTGAGTCAACAGGTGCTGGCTTAATGTAGTGTCCAGTGAAACCGAGGAATACTTGGATAAGGTGTAATTGCAGGGCCGCATTCAGTATGATGACTATCTTGAGGGCGATGTACGACCACACGAGGCAGGTTCCCATGCGTTTACTCACCACACAGAGTCCACAGTTGTTGTACATCCTGTCCACCAACTTGGCCTTGCGGCCCTTAAAGGGTGCAAAGAGTGAACCAATTTGAGGTGGAGTCTCTTAAGCCTGGACTTTATGAAATGAATCCGCACACGCATCCTTTGATTAAACACTAATAAGTACGGATAAAGCACGAAATGAAATAGGAGAAGTGCGACACCATTTGCATACTCATGCAGTGATAAACAGCGTGGTGAAAATCAGCAACTCCCGGACACCGGGTAGCACACCCACCGTGCACGTGCACACAAACGGCGCTGTCCTCATAAGGCCGAAATTGTACCTAGTTCTGAGGCATTCACCTAGCTTCCATAAATTATGATTAGGCCAATCCGGTGTTCCAAATCTAGAGGCGTTGGCACTGCTACGTATCGCAACTAAGGACAAAAGTGTCGCCGTGTCAATTTTCTGTCACTCTTTCCAACGTTTATCCAAGCATGTTGGTTTATGAGTAGAGGCATTTGTGATGAATCCAAGCGTTTTTAGAAGAGAACCTACTCTTCGTGGACACCGATGGGTATCAATCATGTCCTCCAGGAATTCAGCTACTCGTTGGACCTCCTTCTTCCGATCGCTGCGACTACCGGATGCAGCCTTCCTGGCGGCCTGAATCAATGTGAAGACGTCGCCGCTAGCTCGGGAGATGCATATCATCTCCCATAAGAGATGTGGAAGGTAGAAGATTATGCATTGGAGACCCAACACAAACGGCACCCACTGGTAGTAGGCTTGAAATAAGATGATTCTTGACGTTCAGAAGCTGCAGGCATTTCAACAGTCAACGCCAGGTTGTTTAGGCTCCTTATTTGCGCAAAAAACTTGAGGCTTATGGAATTTAAAATCGTTGCAAGTTGTTATTTTAAAAAAGCTTGTGAAGTAAATTTTGTGATCTGCACGTACAAAGGGAACTCATGTCAGAGTATATTCCTGAAACAGCTGAGGGACAGCCAAAATATTCAACAGCAGATACGAATTTCAACCTTTTCAAGAGACTAATCTATGGAAATCATAAACCGTTGTTGTACATAAGCAGAAAGTCTTGAGATTTTTAAAGTAAACATAAGTCGACGACGAAAACCACATATCGAGACTTTGTTTGGGATAAATTGGTGCTTATTACAGAAGTAATAGCATTTCCAGCAGTTAATTTATCAAACAACTCAAACTATTTATCACCGTTCGCAGAAACTGTTTGTCAGTTGAGATAGGCAGCCATTTGTTGGAGTTAAAGTAAACAAAGGTCTTTGTGTGTGCGTCCAAAAGAGAACGAGGCTAAGGTGCCTGACTTTATCCACGGCAATTTGTTCAGAAACCATTTATTCCTATATTTGACCAAAAAAACAATACTGAGGCCCCATTTGGGTGCGGGAGAAAAGCATATCACAATCTGCATAAATTAGAATGATTTAAAGTTGCCAACATCAAAATTAAATGCAACGTTCCGTTCATCTTGAATACATAGGATCAAATCAAACGGTCTTTATACTAACAAAAATGATAGGTGATTTAGCAAACTTACTGATTCTGCGGTACTTATCATAGAGGTTCCACTCCTCCGGCGTCGAAGGCATTCGCTCATCAGGCCGCAGTGGAATTGTTCCATGCACCCAGCAGTAGTCGGCAAGGTAATTTTTAAATTCGCTGCCAGACGGCTGGACCGGAATGTAGCATGAAATGGAGTTGAACACATACTGTTTCACCGAAATAAGTAGGGTACAAAGGAGTAATAAAAGGACAGTGAAGAGATTTAGTCGGTCGGCAAAATCGTCGACGGAGAGGTTGGTATTCGTTTGGAAGCTTCTGAAGAGGTCAATGAACTCCTTGCCCACCATGTTGGGTCGCAGTCCTCGAGACGCGTCGTGCAGTGAGAGTGTAAGAGAGAGGTCTCAGGAGCACGAGGTAGCGCGAGAGCTTGTTCCGGGTCAAAGTGCCGGTAGGGTGACTGGCCTAGCACGTTCTATTCTCTTGCACCGCGTGTGATTGTGGCTGTGTGCGCTGGCTACCCAGCACACGCACACCGCGCACACGCCCCTATTCAGGAGGACGCCCACACGCTCTGCCGGCCTGTGTGCACCCAGTGGACTGTACCGGGAGGCACACCGAATGAGAACAAAGCTGACTCAATCTGGGACGCCTTTGGCCGGCACAACTGTGGCATGCGACCCGACGAACAGCAAAACTTCCTTTTTGTTCACGGAGATCAGCCTTCTCACCTGCTATTACCTACTAGCATCCATCTTTTAAATCAAATGTAAAAATGTTTGAGCTATCATCGGAATTATTTGCAATATCTTAATCAAAAGTTAAAGAAAAATGACGCTTTAGGTTGGCATGCGCAATACAGTGTCGCCACCATCCAACCTTTCCTTTACATTTATTCGAGTTTATGTGTATCAGCTAAATAAATGTCCACTTTGTGAGCTTGGGATTTTGCTCTTCTACTGCTGAATAGTCTCGTCGATTATCGTGGTGCTGCATATTGCAAATATCCATTGGGTGGCCAAACCTAACACTGACATTTTAGATTTCAGGATTTGTGCTCCGAGGAAACGACTGCCAACTAAATGTCAATAGTCTGAGTGAACCATTACAAATATTCATTCATTCATTCTTCAAATGTCATGGTACTTTCGCATACAACCCTCTGTACCACGCAATGCCTTTAAATGAGGTAGGGGGTTGCATTACCTGAGTAAAGATGTAACGCTCGCATCACCATTTCGGGTCAGTCGCGAACTGAAACATAATATGATCTCGACTTTCATTAAAATAGCTTGATATAGTTGCACCTGATTTGATAAAAGGTCACTTCGAAGAACCTGTAATGAAGTTAGCCATGCACTGCTAAAATGAGAGAACTTTGGACGTTGGAGATAGAAACTGTTGACGCTACTGGTTAGGGCATTCTATTTACTTTGGGCAAATGCTTTCGACTCTGTAGGAGATGCGTTGAGTGCGGACTGCCTATGCCACAGTGAATTGTAGGACTGGTGCAAAGCGGTATTTTAGGCGAAATCATACATTAACCTCACACCGTACGTTGTACTATACGATGAAATTATCCTCAAGTGTACTATCCCGTAGCCCGTGATCGTCAGGAAAAAAGTTGCTTTCCTCATATGCGTTTCTTTATTTTGGGGACTCTTCCGTTAAAATGAATCTTAGCGAAGTAAGGAGTTGCGGTTAGTTCTCCTGTGATTTCATTAAACCATAGTTGAACAAAACCGCATTCAATAGTTCTTCCAGTATTCCTCTGTCATGGCTATGTACAAAATTTGACTCAAAAGTACAGTAAAGCAGCATGTGAAAGAAACGAAATCATTTCAACGCATAGATTTGCCACACAACGTTTCATTATTACCCCATCAAGTTAAGTTAAAATAAGCAGTGAGTGTTCGCGCATTGTTTCATAGGGCTTGGAAGAGTCTAAAAATATTTTCTTGCAATTTCATGTAGCAGACTTCGCCTTTGTGTTTCGGGAGCCACCTATAGCAGGCTTCCAAACAAAATCGCTATGATCAGCCAGGCATTGTTATTCTCTACACAAAGCAGTGTTTTCAAAACAATTATGATCCCTCGAATGTATTGCTGTTATAACTTCCTCAATGACAAAGTAACTAATTGTATTGCATTTGTTCAAAGGTTGCTTCAAACAATACAATAAAACCACAGATTTCTTAACTTTTCATACGACCACTAATGTGCTGTTTGAAAAACGAAAACAACTTTTCCAATGCAAGATTCATCTGGCAGATGAATGTAGTTATTGTAGTTCGAAAGCCGATGAAAAAAATCCTAAGGAGAAAGGCATAAGTACTTCAAGCGTTTATTACAGTTCCGCTGAATGCACAGAAAATCAGCACAAATAGAAGTGAAAAAGTTATTTTTTAGGATGCGTATACTTAAAACCTCGAGCAGTGTAATATTATGTGGTAGAATTATAATTAGGTTTTTCGATTTTTTTGAAGTGAGTCCAAGTAACTTATTGAATGCTGACGACTTTCATAGTTGGTGGTGGACCTAAGAACCGGACGAAGCGTTACTTTGCTTGCGCATCCTAGGGAACCGGGGCACATAAACGTTGGTCGTGAGTCTATACTGAGGGAACTGGTAAATCCATTACTCCCAATTACTTGAGAGCTTCAAACAAATAAATACGTTTTTTAATATCATTTGCGCATTTCCATATTGTTTCGCAATTATCAACCTCTTTAGCTTTGGTGTGAGCGAAGTCGACGACAGCATTCAAGCAAGCAACCACTGGACCGAATTTCAGCGCCGTGGTGGAACGCATTTTGATGGATGTGTGGCCCGTGCAGCATACTTTGCAGCTAGCCTTAGTACTCACTTGAAAAATCTACAAACCAGTAAAAGTTGCTGTTCTCAGATGATCCGTGGTGCAACTGACCGTTGACGCACCAAAAACGCCTAAAATGAAAGCCAATTAAAATGAAATTTACTAAAGATTGCTCAAATTGCATAAGGAAGTCGACCCTCTGCTAAATTTAGGACTTGACGGGAAGACAGTTGGTGTGATGTGAAAAATATTTCGGCGACTATTTCATTGCATAAACACTTAATATCGATAGGTTATCAACAGTTTTTCAAAACTCTAATACAGGAGAATTGATTCTGGTGTAGAGTTGGCAATTCAACAAAGGGAGAAACAAATTTCGTCGCAACTTGAAAGTTCTACACTCCGATTGCCAATGTTTGCGTGAATTTTTGCGAAGGTTGGTCCAAATTCGCAGTGCGTGTTGAACAGGTAGCCCACTTTTTGATACATGCCAAGTGCACACTTGTGGAGTTTGGCTGAGTGTGCAAACCACATCCAGGAAAATAGTTTACACTGCCAATCCTAGGGTGTTATCAGAAGTTTTATGAAGCCTCTTCTTTCAACCAACACTATTCGCCGACAAAAGGCGAACTCTCAACTCTTCTGCGCACCGCTTGAGTTGGCATGGCGTGAGCGCAGGCCCGCAAATTTCATTCATTTTAGCTGCACCCATTTACTCGTACAATTCGAGCGAAACCAAGCTATTTCGACATCCGGTAACATACGAGTACTTATTAAAACTTGCACTCTAAGACCCCATTAGGCTAAAAGGGGAGCTGAAGTTTAAAAACAAGCGGAAATTAATAAAAAAAGGCGCAGCTTTTTATTTCCACAAAATTAAAATGTTCCCCAGTGTGAGCTTCCGATTTGTGCAGACGTGGATAGTGTTCCGCCTCCTGTTAATTTTTACTCAAATATTTTGTACATTTAAATTGTCCAAGCATATCAACACCGCTATTCAGACTGCGCATGACCTGAGTAAGCGGAATAAAGGTCAGCGTAATTGTAAAGTGGAAAAAGTGGAGCATAAAGTGCATGAAAACCAAAAGCGTATGCTTATGGGTTAAAATAACTAAGTTTTTTTAACATTAGGCATGCCTTTTCCTTTAAGAGCTCTGAGTTGTTTGAATTTTCAAGCTGACTGCATTAATGGGGAAATTTTGCTTACCAAACTCGCACTTCACGGTTACAGAGTATTGTCTGCTCTATTTTCAAACAAATGATGAATAACTTTGAGTAAGAAGCCATTGTTCAAGCGTTACATGCCGAGAGGTGTGGTGCAGTGAGGTCCTTGTCATGGCTAACCTCCGGGTGATTGACCTACTGATGGCTTTCGTGAATTCTGGCATACTTTGCATCCTTGTGCCGCCGATTTTGCACTGCCACAACTTAAGGTGACCTGCCAGTTTATTGTCTCAGTTGAATTTTAAATTTTAAATTGAGATAGTTAACTGCACTATTTGAAGATTTCATAGTAAAGAAAACGTCAAGGGCCTCTTTAAACTGCACAATAGTTCAGATTCGGTTTTTATTAAATACGAAGGTACATATACATCTGAAAGCTTTTCGTGGACATCATTTCTGTAGGTGTTTACAGCGGCTGAACTCATTAACTCCTAATTTCGGCTTGAGGCAGAAGCCAACCTGTTGGTGTATAATCAGATCCAGATTAGCCAACCAATCATAAATTAATTCTGAGTACGTAATTCCCTACATTCTCGGGTATAAAAGGACATCCCTTTGGAGGTAATGCCAGTTTTATGCTCACAGGTAATAAATTAAGGTGAGTTCAAATTAAGCAGCAATTATTGTCTTATTTATTCATCTTCTCTGTGCGTACAGATAAGTAAGTTTGGCAAAGTAAGCATCCAAATCATTCTGCACAAAGGATAATTTGGAGCAGTGCACCGAACGGTCTTTCCCCACGGCGTGCAATGGCTTATATAAACGCCGCATTGAAAGAGGTCCTTTCGTTAAGATATCAGAAATGCTGATCACTATCAAAATACAATTTTTATGCCATAGAAAACACGATTTTAGATATTGGGCATTTCGCTCTTTTATTCACAAATCATTCAATGTTTTCGTTAAAGGACGATGCAAGAGGGCTGTTTTTCGTTTTCCTGATCAAACAATTTTCGCCTCTTTCTTTTCATAGGGCATTCATGTTCACCTACAAATTTGCATTCTGCCTCTCTCTCGTCTGCTTCTGTTTGATCCTTTTGGAGACTCCACAAACAAGTGGCGCGCGAATTCAGAGAAATCTCTTGGGAGTTCTGACCAATGCTGACCCTCTCGAGGATCCGGAGAACCAACTTTTCTTGGAAGAATTGAATAGCCTCTCACCGGGACTTCATCGTAGACTTTCTTCTAAACGTGGATTTGTTCGTCTTGGCTAAATATGCAAACTCACTTTTGTTGAATTCCCGGTCTTAATTGTGTTTGATGACAGGTCCGGAGATTATCAGTGAATAAACACATTCTTTACATAAAATCCTATTTATTTGTAGAAACTTCAAAAACGTACGTACGAATGTATGATCTTGGGGGCATTTAAAATGATCAGAGGACAGCTAAGTCTAAAACAGATTAATGGCGCTTGGCGGATTCATGGACTTGATTTCGAAACAAGTCGCAAATAATGTTTCGTAGCTATATTTTCAGGTCGTCAATGCCCCACAATGGCAATACGGCCCCACTAGTCCGACGCGTATTAGTGGATCCAAAATTGATGCATGTTTGTTCTATGTGCACTTACTGCCTATACTCACTTGATCCCACTGCCAAGTACAAGATCACCGATTACACGCAGGCAAGATTAACTTCGCAAACGTTTACATGCCACAGGTAGGCCCTAAACCATGGGATAACCGCAGTGACGCGGCTTAGCAGCGCAGAATTTAAAGGATTTCATGTTAATCATGGTGCAAAATATATCAGACCAACTGCCATGCAGTACTGTGATTGCAAAAACTATTCTTGAGGCAATTTACCTGCCCATTGCCGTAGGATGATTTGCTCTACGAGACCACCTCTACTGCACGGAATGTGGCGGCTTCTGGGTAACAAAATACCTGGTAAGACATACGACGAACAAAAGGGACTTTGATTAATCTAAGCACTTTCTTCAATTCATTTTGCGTCAGTTTGCTGCAGATCGGTGTCTACTAGTGCAGGCATTTTGAGGCGATTTGCCAGAGGATCCTCCCTGCAAATTGTGCGCGGGAGAACTGAATTTGCTGACCGCTGCTAACTGCTTAACCCAAGTAAATGAGGCGCACACGCCTCGGACCGCCTGCACGGTTGGACTGCGCGACTTCTTCCTAAGTCATCTTAGTCCTCTCTGTCTCATATCTCCACTTGTCATCCAGTGTTTGCCTTACAAAAATAAATTGAGGTTCGTTTTAGTTGTGCTTTTTACAAACTCTTAAATAACACTTAATTAATTTTAGGTTCTCCTACACCGTGATTAATGGAGTGTGAAGGTCGTATACTTCAAATGATTGATGCGGCCTTAATGATGATCATTCAGCATTGTGACCTTTAAAGTTTACTTTATTTAACATTTTGAGTTACTGCCTAAAGTTGCAAGAAGAGACTGATGACAAATAGGTTTGTTCCAAGTAAATATCTTCCGTTAACAATTCATTTTAATTTTAACACCTGTTTACTTGTATTGCAGTTACCACGACCAAACCCTACGTGTTTTTCACTTTCCAATTTGTCTCAATTCCAAGACATTCTGTTGCTATTTTTGCCTGAAGTGAGGTATGAAAAATTCTTCAAGACCAGGTCTTATGCACCTTTCATTGCCCTTATAATTTGCTTTGTAAAGTTTCGATGTAAGCACTTTACGTAGCAGCAATTTTTTTCCAAAATCAAATTTTGAATGCTCACTCTAAATCATGAAAAGGTAACCAGTCTACCCTCTAATTTCATTGTTATTATGAGCATCAGTTCAAGAGTTTCGCTTCTTCAAACCTATGTGTATGCTAAATCGGAGAATCTTTTGGAGGATTTACTTAGTTAAGTGGGCAAAGATTTGGGAAAAGTGGCTATTTTGGGGGAACTGATGGCCTACTTCTGATGCGTAAAGTTCTTGGCAGCTTAATATTGAGATCCCAGATATCTAAAGCCGCACGTTCTGCTGTGGCGCTCACATTGGCGCGGTCTGTCCCAATAAAAGTGAGTACTGACTCCGGGGACTCATAAGGGTCTGTCATCCGCAGCGCCTGCTGCATTTTTAATGCCCACAAACCAAACATTACCTGTGGCCTTCGTCAAGAGCAGCCTCTGCTGGCAAAATTCATACTGTACTATCTTAATGAGAGAAGCCCGCACAAAGAAATGAGTGGACCTTTCGCTGTAGTTGGGTCAGGTAATCACTTGCTCACTAAACTCGAACTCGTGCGGATTTGTTCCCAATGGATAGCAACATTCCCCAAGTTTTTTAGCACTTCTTATGCCATTGATTCATCAAATGCCTGGCTTAGCATTTGGAAAGTCCCTTTGGTCGTTATGCTCACATTTTATATCCAGCAAGAATTAATCTCTTTTTCATCAATGCGCACTTTTGCTGATTTCGATGAAAGATCGTAAATAATGCAATCTTCACCTCATTATTTTGCTAGACGGTTCATTTATCCAGTAGACCTACAAAAGAAGGAAAATTGTTGCCGCCTTTTGATCGGACACCGTACAAGAAAGGTGTCCTCTTTTGTTGATGCTTAGTTTGGAATGCCGATTTGGTATTGCTCTAAAAGTTTCACACCACTCGTAATCAAACTACATTGTAACCTTTTATGTCACACATTCTCCATCATAATTAGCAATAGCTAGGATTCTTTGTATGCCTGGTATGGACAAAGCAACTAAAAATCGCTTTCGAAGTGAATGGAAACCCCTTTAGCCAGGGTTAAAACATGAGTGACGCTACTTAATTCGCCCTAGTAGGCAGATTAAAGGGCGCATGCTTGTTTCGGAGTAATGCATAAAGGTAGAGCAGGTTGAATCCGCTTTGCGCAATTGGTACCGGCCACTTCCATGGTATCCCTTGATTATCTCACTTCAATCGATCTGTTGCAAAGGTGTGGAGCAGTTAAGTAAAAGGAAACTGCTTAGAACAGGAAGGAAATAAGGTCCTCAGGTTTGTCACCTTAATAGAACAGCAGGAATTTTGGGGCTGCATAGCCGATTTTTATCAAAGAGTCTTGTAGGCACTGTTTTAAACAATGAATTGGGTAAATTATGCTGAGTTGATGTCACTCCTTTGCAAGCGTTGACACGTGAGATTTCATTTCTTCAAAAATAGGGAATACAGTAGCACGAGGGGCAAGTTTCACACGTTTCAGATGAACGCGTGATTAATTTATGTACCGTTTATTATTGTGTTCTTTTCCTTTAGACTACGCTACATGGGTGAAATGCTGCAAGGAAGTTCCTACTTTTCAACTTTTTTTCGCAAGTAATCCAATGCCCTCCTATGAATACTTCAATTCATATTATGCCCACTGCAACTGTACATTGCATTTCCCTCACATTGACAATAGTAGGATAAAACCAAAGTAATCGTGTTATTTGGGATGATGCGCTAAATTTCATGGACATAGAATTTTTGAGTAAATGAATGAGAGGTTCATTAATGTGAACCAAGAACTGGCTGCAAACGAGCTTTTTCCAGAAAGTGTATGGAGCGTCAAGCTGGTAAATATCAGCAACATCACCGCGCGTCTGACAGGCATCCAATTAGTGAGATTGGTCGAGCCGCTGTTTTGGAACACCTCATTAATTTCTTCACCTCGACCATTTCCTTTGCCGATGCAGACCAAATCTAACAAACATCATGAACGTTAAATCATTTTCTTGGTACCTTCACTACAATATGCATTTCCAATGCCCAGCTACAAAAGCCTAGTGGTAGCATATGCGGCTCACGCTAACACTTACAGCATCTATTGAAGCACTAATTTAAATTGGCCACGAATAAAAGTGCACTAGTGTGTCAGAGCATCGTGGGGCGATTTTGTTCGGGCAATATTTCCTAAAGATCGTAGCCATTGTAGCATTTATTAAAGGAAAAGGAGAACCAGTTCTGTTTCACATCAGACTGATTAGCAAAGCATAAGTGGTGTGCGTACGTCAAGGAAAATGCAAACAAGCAAACAGAAAAACCCATTAGAGAAAATGGGGCGAATTGAACCTTAAGTTGTGCATCCGCTTACAGCCTTTCGGCTGGTCATGGCCACTTTTAATCTACCATGGCGATTTATTAGATTCACGCAGTTCATTTCAGTGTTTATTATCCTATTACAAAAATACCGTTTAATGAATCAGTCATGTCAACTTTCTTTCGTTGGAAAGTTCAAATCTTTATTATCTGAATAGTACTGTCATGCCTAGCTTCATTGTCAAAAAATGCTGAAAATAGAACAAGCATGCACGCATTAGCTAATCCAGACCTACGTGCAGTAATTGATTATGCTGCTGAAGGTAATAGATTGTAGTAACATTGATGAAAGGAGTTACTTGAACTTCTCTTACATCTATAACTTATTTGATGTGCCAAAGCACATGTGAAATTCCAATACATTGCCTGGCACCGCATGCAAGACAGGCGATTCATTGCTAGGAGAAATTTCGCTCCGAATCCCGCGTTGTCCAATCAATCATTTGTCCACACCTCCGCATCCTCCGCACCGTCTGTCAGTCACTTAATGTGTGCGCAAGGCGCACATATGCACACACAGCACACACCATCCATCCAATCAGAGGTGGGATTGAAGCGTGCCCGTGTGAGAAGCGACATGTGCGCACTCTAGCTTGCTATAAAGGTCGGGGTCGCCCACAAACGCATCTCCACAGCACAGAATGCTTCTCCTCGCGATCCTCCTTACGATATCAGCAGCCCAAGCCAACACAGTAGGCCGGTGGGACTGGCATCGCGGAGGCGGTGCGAAGAACAAGACAGCTGTGACCAGCTCTCCATTTGGCGGAGCCTCATTGTCCCGCCTCACCACCGCCGATGCAGACATGATCTCCAATGAGCCACCCCAATCACCTTACTTCTCGGACTGGAACCGTCTGGTGAGCGGATATGGTTCACAGCGTTGCTACAAGATCCCGCGGGGGATGAAGCTCTGTCACAAGATTGGCTACGACTTCATGGTACTACCCAACAGCCTGGAGCATGAGACTCTGGATGAAGCAATCACACAGTCGGAGGTATGGTTGACTCTAGTCAATCTCGGCTGCCACGACGAGTTGAAGCGTTTCCTCTGCTCTCTTTACGCTCCTGTCTGCATTAATGGCTACCACGAGAAGTTGATCCAACCATGTCGGGAATTGTGCGAGAGTGTACGAGCCGCCTGCCTGCCCACCATGACCACCTTCGGTCTCGGATGGCCCGATATCGTAAAGTGCTCCAAATTTCCCCAATCTCCGCAAGAGTTGTGCATACCACTCAATAAGCAGAAAAGTGAGGTTGAGTTTTTCAGCGAACAGGAAATCTACGTAATCTTTAAAGTAAAACGATATGTGAGCAAAGTGACCAGAAATAAAAAAAGTGTTCTTGAAAGAGGCAACTATTTTGGATTATTAGACATGGTAAAGATTGAATAAACAGAAGCACACGTATGCATACGTTAGCAGTATTTCGAGTTTCCATTAAATCTCGCAATTTTAAAAGCCTTAATTCATTTAAATTATTTCAAGAAGTCAAAATAGCAACATATGCTTTCAATAGGGAACTGTTGAAGCTGCAACGACAAGCCACATGCAGCCGGAGGAACTGACTGGTAGATTCAACTGTGCCACTACACTTTAATAGCAGCTTATTTTTAAGCTGCTGTTGCACTATCACGCCAGTGTAACGCATTAGTAGTTGATAAGTTGCCGATTTTCGTTGACGCTGGCCTGATACCTTCCTTTAGCATAGCATAGTGTGAAGGGAAACTGCCAAAGTCAAAGAAGTTATAAGTCTATTCAATGCCTTGCTTTTTATTTCTAATGTGTCTGTGGTAGGCTATTTGATGTGTTTTAGATCGCTTGATAATTGATCGACTGACTTATACCATAATCCCATCTTCTCTCCATGTAGACAAGACAATTATTTTGAATCCAGGTGATTGTTAAGCGAAATTATAATGCTTTGCCTGAAGTTTTGGCTATGTAAGCATGCTATGGTAGTGACTTAATTACCGTCTCTTCAACTTTGATTTTTGCTTTGCCGAAATCTGGTGTTATGGTTTTCCGCTCGTGGAAATTCCACTACCAGATTGCTGTCTGACTACAAGTAGTTAATAAGCAGATTTTTGATCTTGCCTTTTCTACTACCACAAGGATTAACAACATCCAATTGCCCAGTGCAAGGCCTTGCTTGCTACTGCTATGTTAATTTACGCGCAAACAGTGAATTTGCAGTTTTTGAGAGGCCAGGTGTAGAATTGGAAATTTGTAAGTCGCTAGACCATTAAAATGTTTTTATTTTTTTTAAACTTTAAATGAAAGCACACCTGAGAACCCATCGATTATGCCTGCCACGGTGAGTTTGGTCTGGTTGTGAAATGAGTGGAGAGTTGTTCTGCTGTCTTTTTCCTGTATTCACTAAGTGGGGATGGAAACACTGCCGTACGTCGAGCATATGCTACACAATTTTACATGCTAACCCAAACATTAATGTAAAGCAAAGTCAACTTGAAATCCCCATTTACTAGACTATAAAATATGCTTGTGTGGGCAATCATTACTGCAATATTTTTCAACGGCATGCACAGCGAGAGACGTTTGAGTGCTTGAGTGTTACATTAATGCTGAGTGGTCTGAAGTAGACCTGCAGAAGCTCCAAAATCAAAGGCCAGGTGCCACATTGTTGAGGTTTAACTGGTTTCTTAATAAAACCAAAAGTCATCACAGCTGTTGCAGAGCAAAGTCGTTCCTTAGCCAGCATTTGATCGCAATGGTGCTGCCACATGCTGGGTATCATTTGCGGGGAAGGAAGGTCTCGTCGGCGTGATGCTTCACACTTGTCCTCTGTGGCATTTAGTTTTCGCCTTAATCGCCCCACTCACAGTTGTAGAGTAAAAATGGCTATATGAGGTGTTTGGTGCATTCTAAGAACTCATTTTTATTAAATATGAAATCTCAATTTCGATGCTACGAGATGATCAAATTCCACCACTCCAGTTCATAACCTTTTTAATAGAACAAATGTAACATTGGCAACTTTTGCGTAAAATGCATGCAGCCTTTTCATAAAAAGAGGGTGTAAATGCACATGGTGAATGATAATGCAACAAGCCTTCATAAAGCGAGATGTACACTGCGTTTCGGTCAAAATGAACCATTGTACACAATATATGCTGCCTTTCATCACAGCAAGCTGGTGCATTTTACCGAGGCCAGGGAAGGACATGTGTCAAATGCAGGCGGCTGTTCTTCGATATCATTCATTACCCGCAGGCTGAGTCATGTGAAAGGACTACCGTACAGTGATTTGTATTTCGGGATTTTCGAACTAAACTGTTTGCCCACATCTCTTCTGGGATGTTTTGTAGTGCATTGCCATGTTACATGTGCCCATATTTAATCCCACTGATCATGATGGCAAATGAGCATAATTTTTGGTGGTGCTGACAGTAGTTCTAACACAGAAAAAAAACGAAACTACCTATGTGCTTTCCAGCTTCCAAAAGTCGGAAACTTTCTTACGCGCAATTCAACGAACTGTCACAATTAACTCCTCAAGTGATCTTATTTGCAAACCACTTTCTAAAAGGCTAAAACAGAATTTCCTGCTTCTGAACGGGCATTTAAGTGCGCCTTTGGCTTCTGCGCTTTGAAGATAATTTCTGTACGACGACTTTGCAACTGTCTTTTTGTGAAGTTTTCCTTTTCTAAAGATCGCCTTGAAACATGCGTGTGTGTAGTTTGCATGAAATATAGCAATGATTCGCCGTTCCACACGCTTGCGAATAAGCGATCACTTCACATTCCAAATGTTGTAGAAACTCGCTGTTCAGGATGCATCGATAGACCAACCTACGAAAGCGCTATTGGCAGCTTTTGCACAGCCGACGTCGGTAAGATTATTGCTATCACCACCAAAATTTCATCACCTTTTTTAGTGGTTATGAATACAGATGATATGCTGCACAGGTCTTTATTGTCAAATGTACTACTGTACTACTAATAACCAGCTTTCTTATGTTACGTATGTCGAGGGGAATCGTAGTAGTAAAATCAACACTTCACTATGGGAAGTATTCAGTTTAAAGTCCGACGGATAATTGCCACTTCTTGCTTCTTGAAGAAGTTTAGAACACTCATGACTGCATCTTTAACTTCTATTTTAAGAGATTCTGTTAAAATGCCTTCAAAGGAGAGCAATAAAATGTGCAAATGATTTGGACAGTGTCGAAATGCCTGATGGCTCATTTGGTGCTTTGACACCGAATAAAGAGGTGTGTATGCCTTGTTCCCCATATAGAAAGCACATCTCTCTCTTACTACTCCTAACAAACCTCACCTACGTCTCTTCACTCATCTCAGAGATATCAATAAAGGAATCAAATTGCCTTCCTATGATTAACAGCCAACCAGTATTTTTAGCTACCTCACGCTTAAGGACCGAGATGGCGTTAGGGTCTTTACAATTTTGCATTCAAAACGCCCTTATTGTACTCAAGTTCTGTGACCTATCCTGCATTGCTCCAGGTGAAGCAAAAGTAAATTTATTTTTTAGTGATTCGGGCAAAAGTGCTGGATCTCATACCTGCACTGCCTTCAAGTGGTCGCAACACAACCCACAGGATCAGGACAACCGGCAGAGTGGGCACTTTCAAGCTACCCAAGGCTCTCAACTCTGTCGTGAATTTGGTCTTCGAAATGGAGTGCGACTGCCCCATTATCAAGGCAGCCTTAACTCGACAAAAAGGGCCAGGACGGTGGCTTATGATGGGCAAACTGAACGATGACAAGAGAACAGTTACAGTAAGCCTATGTAAATTATGTGAATAATTAAGGGTTTCTGTCGCCAAAACGACCAATTTCCGGAGCTTTGGTACAACCCATTACCAACTCAGGTATATGGAAGAGGAAAGGCAACAAATCTACGTAAACTCTTCAACGATTGCATAAACACCTTGGTTAATATAATAGTAATTTTACTAAGCATCTTCTACGGCGATAGAGGACATTGATTAGCATAAAGCTATCATTGCTCCGATTATTCCAACTGTTTTTTTTTTAAATTTTATAGATCCAACACATATCTCAGCCCTCCAGACAGAACGTTGAGATAAAACGCGCCATCAGGGATATTCGCCGTCGTCCGGATTCCCTCTGCAAGGTAGATCTGATGCATCCCATTCCAATGACGCATACAAGAGCCGCCACCGGTTCATCCCAACTCAGGTCAGTGCAGAGTTCGCGTCCTCGAAGCCGTCAGCTGCGCAGGAATCGACCGCACCTGAGCCCTGAAGAACGACGGCGGAGGCGCCAATTGCGACGCAGGCGCAACCACCCCCGAGGTTCTCCGCCAGAAGAGCAACAGGGCGCCACTGACGTGACCTCTTCCAGCGAACCTCAGCAATCGCAACAGCAATCCATTAACGACATGCCAATCCTCACACCGACCCCACGACCTTACAACCGCCACATCCGTCAGCTGCAGCAAGAGCGGATGGGCTATCTGCCACAAACCCATTGAGGGGCTACACCCCAGAAGCTAGTAACTCGGGTTAAGGGTATGTCACACTTTTCACCATCAAACAATGAACTTATTCTCATCGCCGGCCACCTTCATTTTTACGCATTCACTCAATTTCAATGTCGCAGATTCCATTCTTGTAGCGTTGCGCAAACAATATACATTAGCATGCATTAAACAGTGTGCGAATAAACGGTGATTTTGAACTTCCTTTGGCCTCTCTTCTCTTAGGGCTGGCTAATCTCATTGGCTTCACTTTGATCATTAAATTTTAGTCGTTAAGCAGGTCTTTGTTTGCCATGATGTGCAATGCCTGGTTTAATTTTGTCCACTTTATGTTACCATTTACTGAGAGAGAACAACAAGCATTTCACAACCGACCAAACTTTTACTGTCATTCAAATGAATAATGGGTTAGAATTTCAATCAAATAGTTTTTCCTGATTTATCAATGCAAAATGTTCTTTGCTTCACCTCAGAGCGCACAATTGCATCGTGTGCAAAGACGTTTACAGCGTTCAAGTTTAATGGGATGAAAGCCCAAAGTGTTGTAACCCAGGCTCTGGCAGTACTTGGAGCATCGATTCCTTGGAGACGTTGATTAATTGAGCTGAGTGAATCAAATGCAGATGGAAACTATTTGGTTTTTAACGAACACTGCCCTTTTCCTGGTTCCTGTCTGTGCTGAATGATTGATTTCGCTTTACACACCGTGCTAAAGGGAGGGTTCCAGCATTAAGATGCCATCAGTGTGCGATTTCGCGCCCTTCTAAAACACCTTCCTTTCAAGGATTCTATTCATTCAAATGCACAATGAAAGATTAAGTCATATTTGGTGTGGAGCGGAACCAAACGGATAAAACAATTAAGTTTAAGAGAGATTGGTAAGTCCAAGTAAGCAATTTCCGTATGGTGCACACCCCATGAAAAGAAAAATAATAAATAGCGCATTTTCATGCATCGTGAGCCAAATTGCATTGGTGAAGAGGCCAAGGATTAAACGCATTCATTCGGTGACTGTTTCATATAAGGGGCAAACTAACCCTCCAAAAAGTGTTAACATCAAAATGGTCCAAATGCTTCACCATTCATGTCGATAGGGGCATTTGGCCAGTACGACCACACCGATAAGCAGAACAGCACAAAGGACCGGAATAGTTGATGTTATTTTAAAGCGTGTCTGCAAAGCCGTAAGCAGGTACAAAATTGAAGATGATATCATGGGCCTATTCGGTAATTTTGCTGTAATTTTGTTTAGCGTAGAGATATGATAAGGTTGTGTTGAGGAAATCACGAGGCAATTTTACTAATTGCATTCTTCGGACAAATTACCAACCCAATAATGGTTTTGAAATGAAAAATAGGGCAGGGTTTCTCCGACACTCTTGTTCCTGTGCTGGCTAAGCTGCAGCGATCCGTTAGAGTCAAAAACGTTCCACCTGGTCTGGAAAATTTATGATACCTCCGGACGGCAGGAAACGCGCGGTCGCAAAGAGGAGACGCAGCGTGCGTAGGATGTAATCTGTCCTGCTCTGCCAACAGTCCTCCTCTGCCCCTTGCACACTCCTGCCACCACCCAATCCCCTCGGCGTGGTACCCGCGCCAAAATGCACGCTTTGATATGCCGCAGCACAAATGGGCGGAAATTGTGAAAAAGTGGGCTCTCTACATATGCGTACATGTATGTGTGATTAAAAAGCCGAGGCCTGTGCTGTTAGTCGATGTGCACGTACGATTCTTTTGTATTGCCTTTAGCAATTGTCCCAGCGAGTTGAATAGTTCAATTTCCTTGCGCATTCAGGAGTGGTGAAATCTGCACGCAAATGCCAACCTCTGTGATTTTATACTTTGTTCTTACACCCAATAAAGCAATGCTTCAAACACTTACTCCTCCCTGAATATTTGGGTGCGTTAGGTTTTACAGCGCAATACAAGATTCATGTTCTGTATGCACTCAGTTTACCTTAATGCCTTAGCCCCATTGAACAATGAAACGCTTCGGCATGGCAAGTTCAACAGTGGCATTACTCCTCATCGCAATGTATAACAGAGGTTGTAGAGCACTTATTTTTGTACACTGTCAATCCGGCCTTACTTTATGTATCCACTTGCAGTAATTATCACTGTATCTATCAAATCAAAGCCATATTTTGATAGGTTGGAAAATCATCTGCGTTCAACTCCGAAAAGGAAAAATTGCTGAATCAGCACAAATGTAGTGGTTCAATTTATTCCCCTTCTTCATCAAATAGTTTGCTATGATGAAATTTTCTTATGTGGGAATCTAATGGGCTTGGAGGAGGGTATGGAGCGATTGATTTTAAGGTCGAAGAGGGAATTTAGCCATCGAAAGAAAGAGAAGAGAGCTCGCGCCAATCCGTCGTCCTTTGCCTCTGGGTCGTTTGATTGACATGCATGTGCACGTGTCGGGGTCAGAAAAATCCGTCATCCAAGTGTACCTCCGACCTTCGCACCTCTCCTCCACCCCCAGGGCATGCCCACACAGCAGTGGATGTAATCCAGGCCGCCTGCCGCTATTTTGACGTTTCCTCTAATATACAAATGCTATAAAAAAACAATCATTGTGGGCGGCTGCAAGATGTTGGGTTTATGCGCCCACTTAGCCAAAGCACTTCATTCAGCGAATATTGAATTTATTGGAACCAAGCACACGTAATTTGCACTGGATGAGATTTGACTTTTTTTTTCAAAAAACTTGATGCAGAAATATTGGCTTAGGGCACTATGAATAAAAAATTTCTTTTAAATGGCAGAACTGGTTGTATGAACTGAAGTGGCACCAAGTTATAACTTTAATAGCACCTCCAATTTCAACATTCAGTCTGATCGGGATCGTGATAGAGGTTAAATGACGTTTGTTGACAAATTGATTACTTACAGTGGTAGGAAATAACCTTCCATCTAGCATGACACCCACTATAGGCATGTGCACTCGCATTTAGACCTTGGGGCCACTTCCCGCAGACACCCAAGCGTAATCAAACGCGAGCTCGATTTCATATTAAAGACCACATGCCTTTTCACAGACCTCTGAATAAGTAAATATTTGCTCTTAGGTCGCTATTAACATGAAAATGTATGCATAATAACACCTACACTATCCATTACGATTTTATTGATGTATTAAAAAACAGTTCGGACCATTATTCTCAATTTGAAGGAGTGACTTTCTCATTGTCACTTTTGCCGCGAATTCTTACCATCAATTTCTTGTACAAAGAGTCTCTCCTCATATTCACTCCCCAGTCCCCACTCCCCACTTTTTCCTTTCCCAGTTTATCTTGGCACTAACTTTTCTTTCAAATGCAATTTGACCAGCGACTTGCACTACGCAAACCAAAGCGAGCAAAATAATTTGGACAATTTCCTGCCAGCAAAACATCCTACTCATTAATTAATTACAAAATCATTGAATCGGTTTGTAAACCCAACTCCCCTCAACGTTAGTTTGAGTATCATATCGGCCAATTGGAGCGCGGATTTGCTTAGATGTAACCGTCTCATTACTGCTACGGCAAAGTAATTGATTGTCCCCTCAATTCTTCGCCATTGTGCAGACGCATGAGCTTCGGTTCTCCAAAATGGACTTTATCTGCTGCAAGTGAATTAATAAATCCTAGGATTTTGACGCGTTGCAAAAGTTGCAGTTCAGTCAGCGAAGGTGCTCAATATTGTCATTTTAAGTACTAATCGAGGCTTCCTCAGGCTGACGCCTAGTCGCCTCAATGAGCCGCGGAATTTTAGAGGACTGATCCCATTTTAAAGAGCCGATTTTCGGAACCCAGCGCCGAGGGGCTATGACGCATGACTGGACCATGCTGCCAGAAGCAGGGGAGATGCACGTGGTCCATTGCGAGCAATGAATTGGTCGATTTGCATAATGAACACAGTGGCAGTTGACCATAATTCGGCCTGATCAAAGAAACACAGAGCCAGTACTTGCCTCTTTTTCAAGTACATTGCTTGTACTGATAAAACTGGACCAGATCTGGATACAGCATCCTCGTGTAGTGGAAGTTTTCTCATAATTTACAATATTTTCTATTTAAAGGCCAAAAGTGTACTCACGCTGAAAATTGTTGCAAGAATGCCACACCAATTTTAAGGCGCTTTTACTTCTTAAAGATTCAGCGAAACTTTAGCATATGCTACACGACTTTCTAAGTGAAGTTTGCCGCGCGAAATAGCTAGACTTTCCAAAAGCATGCAATAATCCCTCCATTAGCACTCCAACAAGGTCTCCTTCAAAACGCAATAAGGTTGTAAGGGAAAGGTACTTTAAGCAATAAAAACGACACAATACCAAAAGGAAGCGGTGATTTGGTAGTTGAGTGTACTAGAACGCTTTAGCTTTGTAGATGAGACATCTTAACCAGAGGAATGTAAGAATTTTAGCGATTTTTGTGCATCCAGACGACATCTGTCACGGCTCATTAATCTGGTGTTTTGTGCTACCTGCGTGCCCACAGAGGGAAAAGAAGCGGTAGCTCAGTTTGGCAAACGTGATGAATTTTGTATTGCTGTTATTTGGAGTCGCTCGAGAAAAAAACCATGTCAGAAACAGATTATCCCTCCCCTTCCTGCTTGTTTCTGGCTGGCTTCCTTTTCTCCCTTCACCTCCTGCTAAAGGGTCGTGGAGTCTTGACAGGAAGAATTGCATAGAGAATGCTTGCGTGTGTTGGTCTGTGACCGTTTTCTCCCACGGCTACGTTTTTTCGGGAATTTTTCTCGCTGGTGTTTGGTGATTGGATCAGGACCATTCCCTTCCGCCTTCCCACCGTCCTCCCATCTGATTGTCTGGTGTTGGAGAAAGCCTAGAAAGGTTGACCGCCTGGCTTTGTGCTTGGCGTCTTCCCACCCCTTTCTATCCAAAAGCATATCTTTTCACCGTATCTGACAGTTCCGCCCCTGCAAAAGGTCCTGCATGCATACAGTATAATCAAACGAATCTTAACTGATATCGAAATGATTTGCGAATTCTTCAACTAGAAAAGTATGCTAAAAGCGAATTTACACTCGCCCTATGCTGTGGTAGACTACGAAAACCTCTTCAAAGCATACGACTGCAACAATAGTAGGTGCAGAAGATAGACTAGTCCACTACAAGCCTCTTTTCTACTAGGCAGTTACTAACCCACAGGATTCCTTCGATGATATCTAGAAAATCATGTCCGTGCTTGAGTGTAGGCAACCCGACATCCACACAGAGCTGTCAATTGCCATACCAACCAACATTGAATAATGAGAACGAGAGAAGTGACTAAAACATTCCACATTGATGAAATTAGAATTACAGACTTCTAATATATATATATATATATATATATATATATATATATATATATATATATATATTGAAATGCTTCCTCTAAAACACCAGGCAATGGAAAGTGGAATGCAAACTTCAAAGTTTGCTCCACAAGAAGGCAGATTTTACACGAGTAAACCTACACCTATCTCTAGGAGCTTTAAACACGAGAACCCAGAGTGGGCTAGCAACCAAAAACAATTCACAATCTCGATTGATCAATTTAAAAGATGAATTCAATGTCTGACCAACTAATCCATCCTCACAATTGGGTAGAAGCAACGAACAAACGCACCGAAGCACAAAACTGTGACAAAAGTTCCAAAGCGGAAGGGTTGATGTGCGGAAAACTGAATTCTCCGAGGGACTTAAAGAGGACGCATAGCTAATATGGACACATCAGGTTGAGACTAGAAACTGAGTATTGAGTAAGAGCAGGTACCACGAAAACAGATTGCATCAAAGTGGGTAGCGCACGAAGCCAGCAAATGCAGGGCGCAACGGCGCAGACAGTGTTCGCCAACTGTTATCCCAAAATTGTGTATTCGAATAACTAGATGAGCAGGAATGGACACAAATCCTCCAGATTCGTCATTAAAACCACATGGGATACAGAAGTGATATAACTAGGTAAAAGACTGTACAGCGAGCATGCCGACGAAGTGAGGATAGGTCCCAAACACTACTGGAACATGAATCGCCCGCTAGTTGAAGGCTGACTGTCGGTCGACGGGCCAGGAACTGTAGACTGATTGATGCCTGCCTCGGAGGTATCAGTGCCACCGGAAAAGAGGCTGCTCAGGAAACCTCCACCTCTGCCGCCTTCCGAGAGTGGCGGCTGTTCATCCGTCATTTCGGGTTGTTCTTAAATTTGGAATGAAAATATGGCTACTAATAAACTGTAAGTAAAACGTAAAATTACAAGATAACGAGGCGAAATAAACACGGAGGAGTGTGCTCGCTAAAATGGAGGGTTGTCCAAGTTACCCATGCCAGCTTCTTTCTAAATGACGATCAAGACTAAAAGTATCAATGAATCCTCAAATAATGCATTTGAAGCACACTCATAAATTACCAAATTGGTTGGCGTTAGAAGCACGGACAATCCGTAGATTTTATCAACGTGACAGAGGCAAGGTTCAAAGAGGTGGCCTCATAGAGGCAAACAATCACAGAAACAACAAGGATCGGGACAGACACATATTTACACAATTAACACCGCTGTAGTGCAAATTGGATTCACCGTAAGATACAAAAATAAATTTCAGTAAAAAACAACCTCAAGCACAATAACCGAATAAGTAAGACATACGCATGAGCATGGGGGCAAAACGGCTCATCATGATTCCAAGGCCCTCTATGATGGCGAGAATTATCCCACCAATGACAGCTTGGCCGGCCATCGCGGCGGGACCATGACGAACAGCGAGGACGGCTCCAGTGATGGCACCGCTGGTGATTGAGTTCCAAGGATCCTCCTTCTTGCGCACAAACACCAAAGTGCAATCCACAGCAGTGAACATACCACCCCACACGGCAAAAGCACCACCCAGAAGGGGTGCCTTCATGCGACTCTGAGCGAATGCAGAAGAGAGCTTGCGAAGCTTCCCTGTTGGGGCATTTCGATAGCCCTTGTAGGCATGAATTAGTCCACCACCTATGGTTCCCATAGCAAAAGCTGCGCCGCAATCACTGATTATTCTGAAAGGGCTATTAAGAACAATGGATAACAACACCTGAGATTCAACAAACGATCCTTTCCAAGTAGTGAAATAAGCAATAGATGAGAAAAGAAGGAGCGATCAATTATGTTAGAGCATATACTTATGATTGCGAACGACATGCTACCATTTTCTCTTGCAGAAAAGCACAACATTGGAGGAATGCCATGAATAGAGTAGTGCGGTTAACATTCTTTTGGAACAAGAACAGTCTTCAACAGTCCGAGTAAAAATGATTACAATACAGAAATATCCCCAATGAAAAGAATGCGTGCACAAAGAAACCACGCACCAAGGTTCCCTAGCGTACTCCTCCATCACTAAAAGCGATGACCACTGAGTGCGAAATCAAAGGGGCAGCAGAAAAGCAGGCAAAACAAACAACATTTCATATGAAGCAGACGGCTTAAAAGTAGGTAAAGGTAAATCATAACCACGAAATAATGTAAATTGTCTATTTTAGATCAGTGAACTTCCAAATCGGGTTAATGGGAACGTCAAATATTGCATCCATACTTCTGACTAGTTTATATTTGAGGGATTACAGGACACGTTTGCTGTAGCTGTCTGCACCCTCACAAAAGTCTGGCAAAAATGCCAAGCAAAGTTCAGTTCCATAGCTTGATGATTATTCTTAACGCTTAAAACGATAAGAATGGTTCATCATCAATTTTCGAAAGTTTTTGAGCCTAACTTATGAAGTGGTCTTGTGCTAGAAGTAAACGGTCAATCAAGGAATCAAATTTAAAAGCCATTACCTTTTATAATTTAAGACAGTTTTGTCTTACTTTTATATTTAAGTTATAAGTTAATATTAAAAAGCGCACTCACTTATAAATATGGAGTAAACTAAAAAGGGACAAAAATTGTTTTAATGGATTGAGTTTTCACTTGTCCTTATTTGACGATGGGGGACTACGAGGACTTTCGGTCGAGGAAGGCTTTTGTTGGTACCTATCGTGATTCCTTTGAGTACAAGTAGCTGAATTTTGTCAGATTATTTCCTTAGTCAAATGACCAACGATTCCTATGAAAGTTCATCGGTCTCTACGCTGTTGTTTAATGATATGCCCGCGTCCGTATCAGAGCGTGATGTAAGGTTTTTGATGTTTTTATGCTATAGTTGAGATATGCGCTCGAGGACGAAAAAGTCAGATTTATTGACTTGCGCTTTATGAGGGATAAGTCAAGGTGCTTTGCCTTTGTTGACTTCGCTCCGGATGAAGCTGGCAATCTAATTCGAAGCTGTCGGGTTCGCGTCCTTTGGCTTCTGATTTTTCCTTAGAATGAGATAAAGGTTCGCGGCTTCAAGGTGCTCTTTGATTATGCTGATCCAAAGGACGAGGCTTTGAGATTCGAACGTGGTCATGTTGGTGATTCTCGTTTTTCGGGCAATGTTGAGGAGCCTACTTCCAACATTATGATTCGTGGAATACCATCGGAAATCGACGAACGCGATGTAAGAACGATTGAGTTGTGTTTGATGGAACAACATGTAGATAATTGAGGAACTCAGTCGGAACAATGTCCGCTACGCCGATGTACGTGTTATTCGCGATAGATTAACAGGTTAGTTATTGACAAACTGGCTGAGCTCCCACCAACGTTCGTCAATGCTTTGCAAATATTTGTCCTGTTGTGATCGATGCTGGGTGTTTCGCATCTGATTTGGTCGACGGATTGCGAGTATTGAGGAAACTAGTATCTGGAGTCGATGTTTGAAATGGCTTTTTGTTCTCTATCATATCTCTTCTTTCCGGGAACTTTGTTGTCTATGCGGGGTATCGATGTTAATGCTGTCGGGTCTTCTTTTCAATAGGTGTGTCGAGAGGCTTCGGCTTTATCGAATTCGCTTCCACGCAGGAAGCCATTCATTGGATGGATGCGCAAAAAGTGAATCCCTTTCAATGTGCCGAAGTCGACTTCGTATCAATGAGTCCATTTGTTATATTATTCACATTTCGTAGTACTCTTTCAAGGCCCTCAGACAGCGGCTCAGTAAAAAAATGCTACATTTATCATTTTTCTGTTATATTTTAGGGACTGCTACACGTCCGCCGGCACACCATGCGCCTCAATTTCAGCTCCCCGCGAAATCAGCCTGATTCTAATAGAAATGATCCTAGTCACCGCGAATCTCGTTTTGGCAGTAGTCACAATTTCACCCCTGAGTCGCTCACTTCGGGTGATTGGAAGTGCTTCAGGGTGGGTATCAGCTTCTGCCTTCATATTCTGGCCCATTTATCGATGCACTGAGACTGCCGACGTTGTCCTGTTCTCAATACCCTTGTGTATACGCTTTGCCGTGACTACTTTCGACAAACATAGGGCATTGCAGTAACGGAATCGCACATTGGTTTTGGTTAATACTACTTTAGTGTTCAAGTCACAACTTCAAGCGTCGTGAATTCTGTTTTCGCTGCCAACATCCACGTTCTCAAGCTCATCCGGATGCAAGTGCCTACACTTCGGATGGATCAGATCTCGTTGGGACAACTCCGTGCAATAGTAAGCCAGAGATCTTCAGTCGTAATTACATCTGTAACTTCCAAATTCACCTTTGATTGTTGGTTTTGAATAAGATGTTGAATTTATTTCTGAGACATCTCTACCGGAACGAATTCTTGCTAAATCTTCATTTCAGCTTTGGTTTTACGTTGCTTGGATGCGTTTACTACGGAATCGAGTATCCAGGCTGCTTTCATCGATCAACACAATGTACAGATTAAAAGGTGTTATGTCATGCGTGATAAAAATACCAATACTTCGCGTTGTTTTGCTGTTGCGGAGTTACCGACTGTTGCGGATGCTTACAAGGTAGTGGATACAATTATGAAGGAGCATAAAATTTTTGAAATTGAAGGCAAAGCCATCGCCATCAATTACGCCAAGAACAACTTCAAGTGAGTTATTTTCCAGCAATTGCAGCTTGGGGCTGCTTGGGTTGGTGGGTTACAATTAGCTAATCTCGATATAGGATTGTGGCTTTATCTTTGCTGGCTTTCTTGGTTTAATAAATGCTCGAATTTAGTCTTTTTTTTCAGCACAATTATGACTACATTAAAAATGGAAGGCGCTTTAAATGAACATGCGCTTGCAAGTCATTCCCAACCCAGTCCGTCGGTGCCTAATGTTGTTGGGTACAGTTCGTATGCGGCGGGGCAGATCTCGGTGGCGCCGCCGCCTCTGTCCACCTCTGGCGTTGCAGTTGCGCAAGCGGCTATACAGATGAAGCAGACGGAGGCCCGTCTTGCTTCGATAGTTGCTCAGTCGGTACACCACCCTCAGGGTCTCCTCGGCTATCCTCCCCAACAGGGTGGCTCCACTGTTCGTCCGCAGACTTTCCCCAATACTTTGGCTAGTTTTCCTGCTCCAACGATGCCTTTTAACGCCTCCACAGCTGCTAACACAGAATATCGTAAATATGTTTGCCTGAACATTATTCTTTTGCATTGAAGTATTCACTCCTGGGCAATTTCATTCGCTACCCACCTTGATGTCTTTTCCCCAAGTTCCCTACCTTAAACTGTTTTATTAACTGAACTGTAATTTCATTTACAGCGTTTCCTGATACTACAAAGTTCCTATACGACGAAACAATCCGCTACTACTACGACCCACTAACTGGCTTGCTGTATGAACCTAACACTCGCTATTTCTTCGATCGTGCTACTCAGCAGTATTACCACTACGATACCTCACGCAGTCTTTACGTTCCTGCTACGCAAGTCGTCAATCAGCAAAATCAAAGTGAAGCTGTCAAAAGCATTGAGGAACCCACCAAGAAAAAGGAAAAAAAGGATAAGGAGAAAACTGCTCAGAAGATTGCTAAAGAGATGGAGAAGTGGGCTAGGCGAATGAACTCGCAAAAGGAGGCCCCTGTATCGGTTCCTAAAGTTGAACAGGCTGCTGTGAGCCCTACTTATAATTCACTAGGTCTTACTTAGTACCTGAATTAAATTTAGCTTTTGCGTTTAATAACTTAATGTATTCTTACCACCTGCATTTATGCGCTGGATGTCCATTTTTTTCTGTCTCGCGCAGTCTGAAAATTGCAAAACGGCTGATACGGGGTATGCTATACTTCAAGCAGCATCCACCGCGTCTGTTTCAAGCAGTTCACCGACACCTGCGGGTTTAGTTGCCCAGTACGGGGGTGAGGACAGTGAGGAAGACGATCCCACTCAGTCGGACGAGAAGGAGTTAGAAGCTCAGGTGACCGCAGAAGAGTCGAAGTAAGCTTTAATTCTAGGTTAAGTAATGATCTCGGTTTTCCTTAATGACAGAGAGTTAGTCTGACATGCGTTGTCAGGGCTTGTAAACGGATGTGATTTCGCTATTTCATGCTTCAGGCTCATGGATTGGACAAAATTGGCCTGTCTATTGTGTTCTCGTGGATTCAGAGATGTGGAGACAATGCAGAAGCATCGCGTCTTTTCTAACCTTCATCTCCAGAACCTAAACAAACTTCGTTCAAAATATGGTCTTAGAGAATTGCCTGCACTGCCAGCGCAACAACAACAGCAATCGCAGAAGCTTGAGACGCAGACCCATGCTGAGGCAATTGAATCTCTAATGCAGTTAGGTGCCGCTGTAGCTAGTAGTCATGCAAGGGACGTAGCAGCTAGTAGACATCAATCTAACCCTCTTGGTGCAAATTCGTCTCCACCTTACGGCTCTGTCTCTGGTGGGCGTTACCGAGATAGAGCAAAGGAGAGGCGCGAGAAATTTGGCACTGTACCGCCGTCAAGATTCGACCAACAGGATGCTTCAATGCCGGTCTCTTCCCCTCATCCCCCTGTGGACGCGCCACCTGCCCTCGCCTCCGCATCGCCTACAGCCAATAATGGTAGGGTACGGATTCTGCTTGGTGCAATGAATTCAGGCGTTATTAACTTTCTCTTATTTTTTGAGGTCTTTCACGTATTTTGCACCTAGAATTTCGTTCAATTGCACTCCACTGAACAATACTTCAAATTTTTAGGTGCTGTCAGTGGTAACGTAGGCAGTCGTTTAATGGAGAAAATGGGCTGGCAAGCAGGGCAGGGTCTGGGAAAGTCAAATCAAGGTCGGACACAACTGGTTGAACCAGAGTTCCGCGAAGTCGGCGTTGGCCTGGGCGTCAAGGTCTCCAAGCGTCTTCCTCCTGCGGATAACTACAAGGATAATGTCAAGCGTGCCATGTACGCTCGCTATCACGAACTAGGGTGAGGTTAACTATGCTTCACCCAAGTTGCCAGTCTCGTCATCCGTGTACAGTATAAATAGTGTTTGAATCGTTTCTTTACTCGGCTCTTGACATATTGAGTGACGATTGCGTTTTTCTGCTATGCGCGTACGGTTGCAACGCGCGCCGGCAATTGGTGGCCATGGTTTCGCAGCTGATCGTAGCTGCCTTGTGTCTTATGGGAGAAGGGAACAATGTTTGAGCTTCACAGATCGTTTGGTCTCGCGGCGAGGGGCACCGTGGACACTTGCTATCGCCGCAAGTAGCAGCGCGTAGTGCGGTTGGCTGCACGAGCTGGCTCGCCTCCCCGTTGCGAGATGTGGGCAGACGGTGGCGACCGTTCCAGTGGGTTTCGGTTTCGAGTGGCCACACAAATAAGGGTACCCGACAAACAACTTTACTTGTGGGTAGCAGTAATTGTAAAGGGGCGTCTTTTATTCAAAACAAACAAGAGACGACAAAGATACAGGATGGAAGCTCAGTAGGAGTGCGAATGGCAACTAACTTCGTCAGCAAGTAGTCGACCCGAGGTGGTTTCGCTCACTTGCTTGTGAGCAATGTAGAGGAAGAAGGTGCTGCAAACCGTGCTAACTAGGAATATAACGTCGAACCACCTATGATAGAAATGGAATTGAAGATCCCCCAAAATCTGAGTAAGGATCGTCCTGTACACCGCCGTCATATTCATCCGCAAAAGCACAACAGAAGAGAGGAAGTATGTCCCCATGATGTGAGCGATGAAGAGCACGATGACGTTGGACGACTTGGTGCTTGCAATCGCATAAAAAAACTTCGTGAGTGTGAGCAAGAGTCCGCGAATAGAAGTTACTACAATGACTCCGACAAGCCAGAAAGAGATTTGTTGCGACCAAAAAGGGACATCAACATTGAATCCCAAATGATGCACAACTATATCAATTCCGCGAGTGATTGGGTCCTGCAGACCAACACGATTGAACAAGATATTAATAATGCTAACGATAATTTTCCAAATGCAATATCCACAGAAGAAATAACCAAGACAGTTGAAATATTGACCCTTGAGTGTGCGCGAGAACTGAATCCGCTCCTCAGCACAGCGGAGTTGGTGCAATTCCAAGAAAAGATGTCGACCAACTTCTTCAAGACTTGCAATCTATGTTAAAATATAGAGTAAAACGTGCTCAATTCGGAATTAAAATTGAAAATAGCCAATAAGCCAAACTAACCTCATCCTTTAACGTTTGAACATTAACATTGCTCCCACCCAGCCTATTTCCAACTGCATGTATCACTCCCCAGAATCCATTATCGTTGAATGATGACTATAACGAGGATCAAAAAAACAACGTAGGAAAAATGACATTCCGACAAAGACCTTATCAAAGGACCCAGTCATATGTTTCTGCTAAGGAATATGCAGAAACAAGAATCAATTATGTAAGTTATAAAAATGATGATAAAATGTGCCAGCTCACAGTGAGCATAAGGTATAAAAATGCATACTTTCTTTTCCAACTCGACAAGGCGAAGACGACGTTTTTTAGCAAGTAGCATGTTGAGAGTTTGCATAAGACGCTTTTCGCCTGCGTCGATATCCACTCGGGAGACAGGATGAACAAACAGACTCATACACGTGTAGGGGTAATTGACGGCACCGAACCCAGAAAGTAGTGCCATTATGGTGACACCTATAACGCCAACCCTTCCGAGGCATGGCTCGAAGGAAAATAATGAGTGACGAGGACTAGAGATGGGGAATGATATTCCAAGTCTCCAAAATGCGTATGCATAAAAGAGAAACAGCACAAGAGAACCGCCCAACCTTAATTTTAAGTTATTCGGAAGAAAGCCAAATGTTGTAGTTATATAGAATGATATAAGATATGGCAAAACTATAATGACGTCGAATAGTGTAAGAACCAATACAAACTGCCAATGAAGTCTACGGGAAGAGGATTCCAAGACATCGAGTATTTCGAAAGTTACAAGTTCGAACATAAGGCAAGACAAGGAAAAGGTGAACGAAAAAACGACCACAACGGTCAATTGACGAACTTCGTAATCCTTAAACAGTTTACGAAGAAAAAAGACCCAGCCTCCCAAGAAAAAGAAGAGCTGGGAAAACACAATAATAAGAGTGTCACCGACGAAACCCATATGCAGGCGGCTAGTCCGATTGGTTGAGCACAATGTGATTAGTGGCATTAGAAATAGCCTAGGTACAACGATGGTAAATTCACTTGCACAAAACGCCGCATTAGTACTATTATCTTGAAAAAGTATTTTGTAGCATACATTAAATAAATTTGCAGATTAAACGAAATTACAAAGTTCTGTTTTAATAATTGATAAATTGTTTGATACAAATTCAGAAAGTTCAAAAAAGGTAATTTGGTGCTTAAATCTTGTCTTAATGCAATTTTAACCAGAAACGAGTCTGTGGCGTCTTTATTATTTTAAGAAATGCAATACATTGCGAATGAAAAGGGCCAAGGTTCTGCTGGCTAATGTGCGAAAGCTAAGCCCTTGGTAGATCCCTATTGCAGTACTTGGTTTGCCTTACTGCTGATTTTGGTTACGGTTCCTTGAGTGGCAAAACTGTTCTATCTGGCTGGGACAGAGCTTGAGGCCACGCAATCTACACCAATCCTACATTTGTTGCACACACACACATATATATATATTCTGCCTTAGTGCTATGTCCCCTTTTGCCTTCAGGGAAGTCTCGGGATGCTACACCTACTACAACTAAGAGCACAACGATATAGAATATGTTATAGCTGCTTGGGAACCCCTGAAGATATAAAACACAAATACTCCATCTGAACACATATTTGACACACAAGAGCTTGTAGCTACCGTCCTGACCAGAAGATCAGTTTACTCGGAAAGGTTTCGATGGCGGATTACTTAGCTTGCTCGGTTACCATAACCGAGAATTAAATAACCGACGCATCATAGTAACAGCACAATATATGGTGCGCTGCTTAACTATACAGCAGATAGTGTAATGAAAATATTCACGAACTAACCGACACAGTCATCGAAATTGCGTAAAAAAAAAATGCCTAAGCACAAAAGTACTGGCTTAGATTATGAGTAATCAGGATTTCGGGTATTATCCTGCTTGGAAAATTGGATTAGGGGACAAGAGATATGCTTTTCGCAGGGTCTGCTTAGCACTAGTTGTAAGGGAACTGACCTCAAAGTAGTCTTTTAAATTAGGAAGGAAATGAATGTAGTTTCGTAGGGGTAGGATCTTGTCAGTTCCACAGTGTCATATCGTTCCAACTTCTGGGTTGATCAGGTAGTAGAAATTTTGAGATAGCGCTTGCTGTTGTGATTGAGGTCATCATGCACAAATTATTAACATTTCCATGGAGAGCTTCCAAAAGAATCTTGGACTGTATTGTGTCAGATGTAAAATTACCCTTGCAGAATATGGAACTATGACTGTTAGCAAAAGGGGGAGTTGCTTTAGATTCCCTTGTAGTAGGTTGTCATAGGTTCTCCCACTTTGTTACATGTAAACTGCTTTGGTTATTTTAAGCTTCAGCATCCATTAATGGTACTCACCGTGACTGCATGTTACGGTTATTTTTGCTTTTCGCTTTCACCAACATGATACTCGGCCGATTTTGCGAAGAAGAGGGACACCATAATACCAGGACGAAAGGGTTGGGAGACTAATTGTACGGATTGGAATCCAGCGCAAAGAAGAAGCAGAGCGTATATTTTCAACATACTGAAGAGGTTGAGGTTGCTGGAATATTATGGGGGCCAGTCTACCCGGTAAAGGTACAATTAATAGGCCATTTTCGTCCTCTATCCTGCGGCTACCCGTAGTATGGAAAGGTGAAATCGACCTACTTCTTGAGGTCGAGATTTAAGTAGTGCTCTGTCTGTAGCCGAAATTATACATTTAATGAAAAATAACGATTGTGCTTAAGTCCTAAAGGGCAGGTAATGCTATCAACACTATTAATACACTTTCCTAAATGGCTTAATAAGCAACCACATGTTTTTAGATTGCAGCTAATTTATGCAATTGCGACATTATGTGAATTGTCTAAATGTTCGGGGGATCACTGTAACAATATAATGGAACAACATTTTACTCGGCTTTGTTTTTCTATCCAAATTAAAAAGACTGTGAAATGTGCCTACACCAGAATTTCTTTTAATTTATGTACTGAACGGTCTCCGCGTTACATATTACATGTTGTACCAAATTGAATTAATAAATGGGTATTTCTCTAAGTAGTCACGCCGAGTGGTCCGAGACTAGAGACAGAGAACACAGAATACTCATCTTTTCTGATGTTAACAATTTTATAATAGAGTCATATACAAGTTTTATTGGTCCATATGTCGCGAAAAATCCCTACGTTTCCGCATTACCGTTCGTTGGGCAAACTTCCTGGAGTTCCTTACTAAAATTCAGGGATTTGAAAAATTTTGACTTTTAGTAATGAATATTTTGTAACGAGGCTTTAGCAAAAATTGTGCAACATCGAGGGAACTCGACAAAGATGGTAAACCTGTTGCAGTTCTTGAACAAGTTTCGAATGAGGAGTTTAAAGCTACAGCAAGAACGTTTGGGGCCTTGAATAACTTCCTCAACTCTGCTGGTGATTTTAAACTAGCTGAAATGAAACGTTTCCTTGAAGGTTTTTTTGGAATTTTGAGTGCGTAATGGTTTTAGAAAACATAAACATCTATGAAAAGATTTGTGGTAAAGAAGTTAATATAAAGAGATGGTCATTTGATGAGTTGAAACTATTTAAAATAGCAGAAGACCTCAAAAGGGCTTTAAATAGTTTGCCAGCTTTGTATTCGCTAATTATTTTCACTAGATCAAAGGACTGCAAGCATTCGAGAAAAGGGACTGATTAAACTTGTTGTCGATTTGCACAACTATGATATTCAGTTGAGGAGAGAAATTTGCGGAATGAAGAATAGGTTTAATAAGTATTCCAAAGACTATCTTTAGGAGAGTTCCTTTGTCAGCGTTATACATTGAAACTGAATACGATTTGATGAGAATGCTCGTCGACGGGAAATGTGAAAAGAATCCTTTAATTGAAATCCGTGAAACGGATCGTAGGTCTTGAAAGGAGCCCTAACTTATAATAAACCTTCATGAAACGAATAAGGTGGTTGGTTATTTGCCTTAATATGATTGAAACTGGTGGTGTACGTGGTGTGCCCGCCTCCAGTTTCACTTTCATACATTTCTGCTCAAAATTCTGTGACCACAGTTAACGCTAGATTTGATCTGCTTCACTCCATTGCCTCCGTAGATTACAACTGTCTATACTCTATCATTATTTTTCCTTCTTTTTAAGCCTATACTGTCAAAAGAAGTAACGGCTACAGGGCTCCTCCCTGGCGAGAAGTTCTCGGCGAAGTGGCCTATTTCCTCATTACTGTCGAAGGGCATGAGAATGTTCTATCCATCACAGCATCAAATAGGGGCTGGTTTATAAACCGGGTACATAGACTTGTAACAATAGGGCTTGTTCGCCTCAGTAGCCTAAATTGACTACAAAACCAACCATTGTTTCTATAGGGGGTGATTAATTATACATCTAACTGAAGAATGTTGTGAAGCAGTTGTGTATTTTGAAGGTGACGGAAGGTAATTTATCTTCAACATTTACGGTTGAAACTTTCAACCTAGACACATGAAACAAATTTCAAAATATGGGCGCTCTTTTAAATTTTAGCACTTGAAACGATGCATTCACCCATAGACGGCATTAGGAGGTGGTATTGAATCCGTACAGAAACTTATAGTTTGTTAGATTTCCTTGTTGATACTCATAATTATCAAACTGCTGCATGTAATGCAAACGTGTTTCTTCACGCTTAAGGGTTTCGACTCGGTGAAATGTGAACTGTCTTTTGATCAAGAAGGGGAAGTTTATCCCACCTTGCTTGCATTGTTGAGAAGTGAATGCAGCGCTTTTGAAGAGTTTCTCAGTGCACCTGAGGGCGTACTTCTCATGTATCGCCTGAAATGGCTTTACAGAATTGAAAAGTCTACCAGAAAAAGTCTTACTGAGCTGAGGCAAGAGGGTGCGGAGCGAAAGTTGGACGGAAATAATCTGAGCAGAGATGTGTATGAAAATCCCACACCTCGACAGACATCCGGAGTCGCCCTTCATGGTGTCGAAAAATGCGAACGCAGCGCCAGCAAGCCACGTACCGATGTCATCTCGCAAATGCGTATTCGCCTTTGCAGCGGCGAACGGAACCTTACTTCCCCTTCTACGAGCGTCGCCAAACCTAGCGGTGACCAAATGCAGAAACGGTGCGATGCCAGATTAGAGAGCATTGCATACTCTCCATTTATCGCGGTTTTATACACACGCTAGAAAACTAGGTTAAAGTGGTGATCCACAGTTTTTCATTGCCATGCTTGCGTGTTCATATTTCTTTGTTAAACTATAAATGTTGTATTAGGTGTTCTTGGTATAGGTGGTGAGAACCATATCTCATCCCCCCCCAAAGGTTAAGGTAACGCTATATAACCTAATCTCTTAGTGGTTTAGCTAAGGTGTATTAGGTGAATAAATAGTAGTAGGAACTTCGTATTGAAGCCGGAACGCATTGGATTTGTCGACGTATTTTTTTGGTGATAAAAGTATATCCACATTTCAGATTTTTGGTCTATATGGGAGAAATTCTGACCAATGGGGTTGGAAAGTTTTGTGAGAGGCTGTGAGAAGCAAATTTTGGTGCTGCAAAACATCCGCTTTATTCGTATCAGTTTCAGTGAAAACAAATTTACGTTAATAACAATGCTATTTGCATTAATTAAAACCAGAAACGCCTTGTTGCCTTCTGTTAAAACGAGCCTGGACGATACAAGTTTGCGCACACCGAGGTCCACCAGTTCGGAGCAGTGGGACACCATTGACACAAATAACAGTTTACTCCCCAGACCATCGAATGCTTCGAACGAGAACATAGACCGCTCAAATCACAACGCTTCACAGTCAAAAAGTGCGATAAAAGGGGATAGTACTTACTATTACACGGAAGATGAGGATACCGCCAAATATGCCTTCAAAGATGCTGGGTACTTGTGGTGTTCTTTTTTTTGCTCTCGTTCGTTAGATAGTTACTGCATTGATAATTTATTCATAACGTAAAAATAATTTTTAAGGATCTTCGGACCCTATTTGGATGTTATTACGCACGAGCGTATTAAAAACCAATTTTACTCACCAAGGTGGGTTGAGGTTTGTTGTGGTTAAAGTTGTGGATATCTCCTTTACCCATCGAACTTTTTATCGATACCATCGATGTAAGCAAGCAATTATGGTAAGACACTAATATTATCCTTTAACCGCGTAGCGGAACACTTTACTTGTATGGTTAATTGAAATGCGTCCAAAAAGCTTATAGTACTCTGAGTTTCACCTTTTTTAGCAAGCTATAGCTAAACAACGAGCGGTTGATAGTTATATAATTGGTTAAACAGCACATTTTCAGAAAGCTATTATTTTTTTGGCTACCGTGTTTCCTGCTTCTTAACCAAGGCGAGATCAAAATGTTGTTGAATGGCTAAAGTTACCGAAAGGTATGAAATCATGCGGAGTCAAATTGCCTGTTGTACTAAAAATAAAAAGCAAGGAGCGACATGGGACTTCTCTGTATTTTTCCAAATAGTGTCAAATGTTTCCTAAATAGACGCCAGTTTAATAAATCTATAAGGTAAAACGCATTATTGTTTTTAACAGAGCACCGGAGACGGATGTGGATTCTATAGGGGAGCCAAGCTCTGATAGTGAAGAGGAGGGTCAGGCACAAAATTTCTTTGTCAAAGATCCCAATACTGAACTACCGCCTGAACACTGGCAAATCGGGAAGCTTGTTAAGTACATAAAGGTAAGAAGAGCTTATGAAATGCTGCAAAATGGTACTCTTGGGAGGCATTTTACACTTCCCATTGCTAGGGTGGTAACCAGACATCAACGACTATATCTTTGTGCGCCCTTTACGACATGCCGCTAAATACCGAGGTTTGTCAGCTGGCTGTTCGTGATACCGGAGGCGTGGAGGTTTTGGTAAATCTATTGGAAACCGATGAAGTCCGCTGTAAAGTTAGTTATTTTTCAGAATAAAGGGAGGTTACTTGCAATTCGATTGTGATTATGAAATTATCGCTTCTTTAGCTTGGAGCTCTTAAAATCTTGAAGGAGATCTCACAAAATCCAGAGCTGCGAAGAGCCATTTCTGACCAAGGCGGTATTCCTCCGATGGTTGAGCTGCTGCGTTCACCAAATCGCGATCTCAAGTGCCTCAGTGCAGAAGCGATTGCCAATGTGGCTAAATTCGCACGAGCTCGACGCACGGTACGACAACAAGGAGGTATCAAGAAACTGGTATGTATCCTCGGGATATAACTGGTGAATGCTGCGATTCTAGGGCTTTATGTTACGAAACTATCAAGGTTAAACATTGTCTAGAAATCAATGAAAATGCACATTTATATCATCTTAAAGCATTTGACATGTATGAATAATGCCTGATCTTCATGCTTTGGCAAAACACGCACAGCATTTAATACGCGCAGATGTTGAAGATTGCAGCTTTTTGGAAACCTCGCCAACATGAATTCAATTTTTAGGATGCTCATACATCTCTAACTGCATGGTGATCTAACAAAATTGGTGATTTACTGTTTTACTAACAATGATGCCTTCTTTCGAGGCTTGAGCAAATAATTTTAGAGTTTGATGCGGTAGGTGGCCCTGTTGGATGTGACCAATTACTGCGGTGACGTAAGAAGTCCGGATGTAGGGCGTGACCTTGAGGTGGCGCGATGCGGCGCTCTCGCCCTCTGGTCGTGCTCTAAGTCTGTTCGTGCCAGGGCGGCCATGAAGAAGGCGGGTGTCATCTCACTCCTCGCGCGCCTCCTCAAGTCTCCCTACGAGGCCCTCCTCATACCCACCATTGGCATTCTTGAGGAGTGTGCCTCCGAGGTACTGACTCTTCCCTCCTCAACAATTTCCCATCCTCTTCCTCATCCTTTCATTTTGCACTGTCCTTCTTCCTTCTCTCCAGTACTTTTCACCTTCTTGATTTTAATCAATTCCGTACTACTTGCGCCTTAGTTTGGTTATAAATTTGAGGAATAATATGGCATCGGACATTATTCCTCCGTATCACAGAAAACTTTCCTTACTGTTACTCGAAAAACTTATTGTTTGTGCACTACTGACGCATTCCATTCTTATTTTTATTTATAGCTTAAAAAATGATTTGCTTGCTTAAATGCATAACTTGTTGAGTTCACACCAAGAATGAAATATCTCATGCTCGTTGCGACGGAAGTCCTTTCAAGGTACTTTAATGGTTAACAAACTAAAAGATTCTGAGGATATTTAGGATTGGTGAATAAGGTGAATTAATACGATACTATGAGCAATGTCTAAAAGTCCATTTCATACTTTAGCATGATTATCGTGATGCCATTCGTACGGAGGGGATGGTCGAGGACCTTGTTGCTCACTTACGAGTCCAAAACGAGGAACTTCAGATGCACTGTGCGACAACAATTTTTAAGGTGTGCCAGTTTTTAGTTGATTATTAGTAGTTTTGACCACCCTCTGCTCCCCATGCTCATTATTCGGCTAAAGCATGTTTCTCTCCGACTCTGTAGATGGTTTTTTCTGAAAAATGCCCAATGGGCTTGTCATAGTTGTGAAGTATGATATTTTTTACTGAATAATCGTCTCCGGAACCATTTGGAATTCACACCTGAGTGTAGAATTGCACATACCCCTTCAGTGTGCTGTCGAACAAGAAACACGCGATCTGGTTCGTCAACATGGCGGTTTACTGCCACTGCTTGAACTACTTTCAGTCAACGAGAATAAAGAACTTCAGGCTGCTACCACGGGAGCTATTTGGAAGTGTGCAATTTCGCCAGAAAACGCAAAGGAACTTCAAAAGGGCGATGTTATTTCCAAGTTGGTTGCAATTTTGACACAGCAACCCGAAGAAGTGAGTGCAGTTTAAGTTGTTAACGCCTCTTCAACGTCAATGCATCTGGGGAATTGTGTCGATGAGGGCTAACTAGATTCCATTTCAAGAGTCATTGCTTGCAGCTGGAGGGTTCAAAGTTGAGGAGAACAGCCGTATTGATGATATATGATTGATCTAGCTCAATAGTGCTAGCTTGTAAGTAAATGAAGAAAGCAAAACTATTGTGCATTATTCTGTATCTGCAATACATTTTACATTCTCTTACAGATGAAAACATTCATTTATGTTAAGTCGGTTTCCAAGCGTGTAAAACTAGTTTGGAGAACTGAAAAAGTAATGTTGGGTTTTGTTCAAAACCACTCTTTTACCGTTGCCTCATGCACTTACTTTGTTTTCGTGCAACGCATCAATAGAACCGAAACTAAGTTAAACATTAAAAAGTACTTCCTATTTAATTTGAAAATTGATGGTAGAAGTTTTGAATAACGAAAAAATGTAAGTGTTGAGATAGCTTATTATCTCCACCAAACGTGAAATTGAAAGAGTACAGGAACTTGCTGAGATCTTGCAATCAGCATTTGCAACTCAACGTAAAGTTATTAAAATGGCACTGAAGGTCTGGTGATGAAACCTTCCATTGAGCTGGGAAATAACATACCCTTTAGTACTCAACGACTTAATATGATGCAATTTTTCAAAAGAGATGCGTTTGTTTTTCTGTGTTGGTTAATTCATCCATAAACAGCCTTATTGTTGTACACCTATCCCGGGTGCTCGCTTCAACTGGAACATCGAAATTGTAGGTACTGGTCAACGTCGTTGGGGCCTTGGGAGAGATGGCAAAAAACAAAAATAACATCGCTCTCATCCGACAAGCGAATGGCATACCACCTCTAATTGCACTGCTTACAGGTACCAACGAAGACCTCTTAATCAACACTACCCGTGCTCTTGGCCGTATAGCTGAGGATCAAGAAAGCGCGCCGTAAGTTGTGGCGCTTTTATCAAAGAAGCAAATAGTTTCGTTGAATTTTGGGGATCACATAACCTTCTAAATGTACTTTGGTAAATGCACGTGTTAAGGCTTGTGTTGAGCGATCGTTGATCTTACCGATAAGAAGGCGAACTTAGTAAGGCAAATTAGTGATTTTCTGTGTGGTGTCCAAAATTGGCTCTAAAGCATTACATGAAGGCGTATATAGCATAAGTCATCGCTTGATGGGGTCTGATCCCTTCCTCTGGTCCATTCACATTGGAACTGGGACTATATTTTCGTAGCCTAGATCTGATTCCGTTTAATCTAAGCACTGAGGAGTCTATTTAAATTCACTCCAAATTTCACTTATCTATAAAATTTTAAAGTATGATGCACCCTTTGGTAACAACTTTTAATGTAAGAAAGGATTTTTCTGCATAGATAGGCGTTGAGTGCTTGCTCTGAGCTATGTCCAGCTAAAAACACCTCATCGAATTGCAACCCTTCACTAAATTCATACTAGTTATGCGGCCATAGCAAAGGGAATGCTATTGTCTTGTACGCCTCAAATTGACAATGGTAGCCATTGAGCTATTGCACAAAGGTGCAGCCTCAAAATAGTAAGCTAGCCACACAAAAAAAACGTTTATTTAATTCATACAAGAATATATATGGGTAAGTATAGTGCTGAAAAGCTTGGAAGATGTAAAATCTCACCTGTAATCCATTCAAATCATGACATATGGTGCCGGTAACCCTTGCTCCATTGGCGGATTATAATTAAATTTATTGGTTGCAGGGTAATTGAAAAGTACGACGGTGTTCGTCTTCTGTGGTCTCTCATGAAAAGTAATAATCCGAGTGTCCAAGCCAATGCAGCCTGGGCTCTCTGCCCCTGTATTGAAAACGCCGTTGTAAGTTATTCGAAGTAGTTTGATCAGTGGTGCATGTAATAGTTCAATATTTTATTCTGCAAATTATCACATTGTTGCGTGAATGTAGTAAATTATAGAGTTCGATACCCCAACACGAATAGACCTGTGTCAAAGTTCGTAAAACTGCGACGGCGTCTGGCTCATACGCCAAATTTGTTGAATCGGTGTGGGCTATTTGGAGACTTTCATATGTTCTCGCCCATATGATACCCTCACTAAATCTCGGGCTCCATTTTTTAATCATAGTCTCACAGCAAAGCTTCCTTGTATACTAAAAATATACTTGGCACCATCCAATATCTGTGCCACGCTAACGGAGGGTGTGCTTGGTCAACTTTGCTTAAGTTATGTATTTGAAACAAGTGTTCAAGTAATGCCATAAATATACCATGCTGCTTACAATATGAAGTATCGTAGGCGATGCATTTCATGCACGGTGTATGCTTACTCACATTTACTGACTTTCTTCAGCACTTGTAATTATCAACTCTTATACTTTCAATAACTTCTGACCAAACTTATCCGTTCTTCAATCCTTCTGTCCTTGTCCAACTGCCATCGGACCTTATGGGGCAAAAATTAGGCAATATTAATTCTTCCCTTGTTTGGTGAATATGTGGTTGTAATTAAGTTTGTTCATTCTTCACAGTAATGAACATTTTATTAAAAAAAGTGGACAAAACTTGGTTGAATGGGGGCTCAAAAGAATCATGCTTTGTGGCGACATAAGTGCGAACCTTCGCAGGATGTGATAGTGGCATACACAGCACTTGCGACATCATAACTGCTTGTTTCCTAAATAAGCTGGACTAAATTTTCCGTAAAAACGGCGCAAAACCTGGGATATTTCATTGCAATAATACAGCCTTGTAATCCACAAGCATGAGTCTATGTTGGTTTTCCAGGGGATTTTTTCGAATGAACTGTGACTATAACTTATCAAGATTGCTTTTTGGCCGTTCTGGTCTGTAACCAGCTTGATGGAACTAGAATTCTGAGTCTACACCAAGTAAAAAGCAATTATCGCCTTATAAATTTTGTAATTTACCACAATAAAGGCAATGGTTTTTCCAAACTCACGATATTACACGCGAATGCGCGGAACCGCCAAAATGGATCCGAAATTAGCACCAATCGCAGACGAGGTCTGCAAAACTTTTTCCTTAAACAGCATGATGAATCTTGTCACGACTACTTCAAATCCGAATGACGGTGAATCGTTTCAGGAGAGGTAATGTAATTTTTATTGAAAGAGTGCTTACGTTCTGACTGAACAGGAGGGCGGCGAGATGGTTCGTTCCTTCGTGGGCGGTCTTGAGCTAGTCATCGGTCTCCTGCGTTCACCCTCGATGGAGGTGCGCGCGGCGATATGCGGTGTCATTTCAAAAATTGCTAAGGATGAGGAGAACCTTGCCGTAATCACCGACCACGGCGCTGTTCCTCTGCTCTCCGAACTATCCTATACGGTTGGGACATAGAAATTAACCTTTTATGGAGAATTATAAGGACCCTCATATTTACCTGTGATATTCATGTTATGCTCCTGAAGCAATTTCCTAAGCGTAATTTTTTACTGCCAAATTCAAATCTCTACCATTTCGAATCTAAGTCTAAATGAATAATAACAGTGACACATGCCATTCTGAGATTTCTTACGATCCATTGTAAACTACAACTGAATCAAATTAGAGCTGAAGATTATTGATGGTGTAAGGCAAGGAGAGTTAGTGACGAGGTGGGGAACAGGACATTAAGTGATACGATATTAGTAACCCTTTGTACACGCTAGACGGAGGACTCACTGCGGCGACCGCTGGCAGAGGCGGTGGCGCGGTGCTGCTGTTGGGCCACAAATCGCAGCGACTTCGGCAAGAATGGGGCCGTGGAGCCGCTAGTGTGTTACCTCAAGTCCGAGGACCCTGATGTTCAATGCGCCACTGCCAAGGCTCTCCACCAGCTTAGCAAACACCCCGAGAACTGCGTTGTCATGCATGCTGCCGGTGCTGTGAAGTACCTTGTTGATTTGGTCAGCTCTAATGTAAGTAAGTAAACGTTTCTGGAACCATCTCGCACGAATCACTCGAATTTCGCATGAATATGCCTAAATTTACGGTGCATGAAAGCGCAAATAACGTGCTAATTCACAAACTCTTCAATGTCCTCAATTTCCATTGTTCCATTACTGCAGTCCATTAGTATACTACTTCGCTCACTGTCCGGTTACACTTTCTCAAATTTTGCTAAAAGATCAGAAGCTTTAATACTAAGCATTGCCTAGTTATTTGATCAGTGCTTGAGTCCTTACTAACTATAGCAAACGTGCGGAGTTATTTTACGCAATCAACGGTTGCCACTTTATCAACGAGCAAATTTACGGAACTTTCGACGATTCTACTTTTCGCATCTGGCCCCAGTGATAGTTATTGTAACAAAATGCGTGACAAACGCTTATTTTGGTATTCCAAAGGTCGCTTTATTTATTTTCCAGTTATTTGCAAGCACATGATCACTTTCCACCAAAAAAGCCTTCAAATCATGTTTACCGATGCATGTTTCGATACTTTTGAAAAAAGAATTCATAATATCTAATCATTCCACTTCTGACCAGCGTGTCAAACTTAATCCTCTCACTTCACTAGATTTGAGTGTTTCGGAAGTAAATTGTAGCTATTTTTAATAGAATTAAAGTCACCAGCAATTACTTTTCATGATGCACTTATCCAGGGCATAATTAGTCACAACACAAATGGATCAGACCCAACCTCTATCTTCCCTTTTAGAATGAGGAGTTGCAGGAGGCGGCGTCATCATGTATCGCCAACATTCGGCGCATTGCTTTGGCCCACGTGAGGGCCCAACAGGAGTGGCAAGCGAGGGAGACGCGACAACAATTCATTCGCCACGCAGAAGTCCCAGCCAGACCCTCCCCCGGTCCCAGAACTTCTACGATCTCCCCTACGACAGCAACTTTAAAAACAGCTTGAGGAGGCCTCCAAGTCGTTGGGGTCCCTCGGTTTCGATGGGGTTTTTCACTCCACCTAAATTGATAATGGACAACTAAGTTTAGTTGTACCTTCCCACTCAACTTTTGTGACCATCCGCCGAAATGGTATCTATGGCATGAGTGGTGACTTCTTTTTCAAGAAAGCTATTTTTTGGTGAGGGTGCGAATAATCATTCTTGGTTGTTGTAACTTTAAAACGCGTATTGCCTATCTTGGCTTACAATTCAAGTCTACTGAATTTCATACCTTAAACTTTGGACGAATTTAACACCCAACCTGTGATTGCATAAATAATTTGTCAATGGTGAAATCATTTTTGGAAAGGTGCACATCTCATAACTGTAGCGCCCCGGAACTTGGCTGTGTGGATGTGCTAGGAGCATGCGAAAGGATTAGGAGCAGCTGGCTGACCCAAGACTAGGTCGACAGAGCGGCGCTGCAACCACAGTTGCGGCGCACTTAAACATTAGGACAAAATACTCCATTATATTGCGAGTTTTCATGCAACATCATGCCTGGATTGATGCATATACGTGTGTGGACGTACATACACACGGTGCAACCGAATGATTTGCATAATAGAGAGCTGGTCGTAGTAAACTCAATAATCTTCTGTGCAGTTGGAATAATATACGTCTCAATTTCCAGCTTTTAGTGGGAGCGGAAATAGGAGCAATTTCTTCAACGCTCCTCACCATTCTAAATACTCGATGAGAACATAAAAACGAGAGAATCGCGTTCAATTCCAGTGAATTTTTATTGCTTTTACCAATCCAATTGAATGCTATGTTACATTAAGGTATTGTTAATTCATAACAGACTAAATCACCAACGGGGGTTGATGATCAGCCATGCCATAAACTTCTAAGCTCCACTTACGACAAATAGCATAGGAAAACGCCATAGCGTGTCCAAATCAGATGCACTGTGCGACACATATCCCTTATTTGCTCGCAAGTGTCGCATTAGAGACGGCGCCATTGCGTAGTAGTCGAGGCGCCTGGAGGCACATTAGCGCACGTTCGAGTTTACCGCTGGATACTGCAAACAAGTAGTTTTTCTAATCAAGAAATTATGCTTTTAGTAGCAAAAGTCACTTCAATGCAAATATTTCAGTGCATTTCTTCCCTTACCCCCACTGAGGTTTTGAATACATTTGGAAGTGCCAGACAGGCGTCGCCTAGCTAAACCTTGCGAAAATATTTGAAAACACGTTTATTTAGAAATTGATTGAATTCTAAGATGTGATCCAAAAAGCATTTCGCCACTATTTCTATAGCAGCTCATAAAGTTGTCGGTAACGTGCGCTAAAAACGTAGTCAAACTTATTCATCACAAGAAAATGAAAGAAATTTTCATATAACTTCTCAGCCCCCTTTTTAGAAACATGCGCCACACATTACATTAATTGATTGCATTTGATTCGTGCACTAATAATGCTCTCGATAACCCTTTTGATATGTGAATTCATTAGCACTTTTTCGACAAATGCAACGACACTCATACTCACTAGCAGACGGACAGATGGACTTCCTCCTCTGTCCACAAATCGGAAATTTTGTCACGTAGAAGAAAAGCTTTCGGAACCACTTAAATGAGTCTCGATGTAGCGGAAGCCCTACCTGATCGCAACTTAATGCTCGGACTGATGAGAGTACGGCCTATCAACTATGTCACATTTGAACTTTCAATTTTTGTGCTACCAAAAGCGATGAAGCTAGATGACGGTCCATGAGCACAAAAAAAGCATATTTTATTGAGGCTGGGCTTTTCTCATTCGTACCTACAATAGAATGCTGTACCACTTTCTAAGTCGCGCTACTTATCTTTCAGTTAGTTTTCAGCCTGTTACGCGAGTCGACTGAACTCACAAAATTGTGTTTATTAGACCACCATTGGATCATTTCTCGTCCAGTGGGAAATTGAGAAGCGCATTTGCGAGAAAGCGGTTTATGCGAGGTGTTACTTCAGTCTGCAGATTCATGAGTGTGAGAACAAAAGCCTTCTGGAAGGTCTTTTCTTCGAACCTCTTTGACTATGAAACACAAAAGGTTGTGCAGATCAATTCATTTAAAATTGGCTTCACCTACCGCCTCATACAGCTTTGTATTGTGCTCTACGTCGTGCTCTGGGTGATGTACCACGAGAAGGGCTACCAGGCTTTTGACGAAGCCGTGAGTGGTGTCACGGCTAAACTCAAAGGCATTGCTTTCTCCAACCAAACAAACAACAATCTTGGCGCAATAGTCTGGGACGCCGCCGACTACGTCATTCCCCCTCAACAGCGCTCTGCATTTTTTGTGATGACAAATCTTGTTGCAACTACAGGCCAAACACTGGGCACTTGCGAAGAGTCCCACGACGTCGCTGGCAACGACTGTAGGTCTGATAAAGACTGCGAGGCCGGTCGGATTGTGATGATAGGCAGTGGAGTTCAAACTGGGATATGTGTTCCTTCAACTCGCAAGGCCAACTTGAGTGTCTGCGAAATCTATGGATGGTGTCCTACAGAACACGATGCTCTTCCGAACGATTTCATATTATCCAATGCTCCCAATTTTACTGTGATGCTTAAGAATAGCATAGAATTTCCGCAATACCATGTTAAACGACGTAACATTTTGGGCTGGATGGATAAACATTTCCTATCAACTTGTCGATACAACCCAAACAACGAAAGATTGAAGTACTGTCCCATTTTTCGTCTTGCTGACATAATGGAGTACACGGAGGCAGAAAATAAGCACATATGGAACAAAGGGGGCATGGTATCAATTCACATTGAGTGGAATTGCAATCTAGACTACAACGAGGAGCAGTGTCTGCCGAAGTACATATTTCGTCGGTTAGACGATTTCAACAATCCTGTGGGAAAGGGATGGAATTTCCGATTTAGCCACCACTATATAGAAGACAAGGTGCGCAAGCGAAATCTCATCAAAGCATATGGAATACAATTTTTTATCACAGTCTACGGTAAGGGCGGAAAGTTCCATTTACTCACGTTTTCCATGAATCTTGGGTCAGGACTTGCTCTTCTCGGCATTGCTACCGTACTATGTGATACCATCGTTTTGAACATAACCAGAAAACGCAAAATCTACCGAAACGCAAGGGTTGATCTTGTGGCACAAATGCGAAAAATCCAGAAGAAGGCCTATAAGCCCCGGATCAGGATACGATCAAACGGGATCAAGACGTTACAGCGTGAAAGCGACCTTCCCGTGGACGACTCCTCAGCATGGCTTGAGGAATAAAACCTGCCTACGTGGCCAAAGCAATGCATTCACATATTCCTTTGCAGCATTCTGACTATGCATTATAATCTACCTAAGCTTCAATACCTTTCAAATGAATAACATTTGCAATAATTGCCCAATACATGAAATTCATTTGGAAAAAAACGGCATCCTAAAATCCTCTTAATTGTATAAATACATATCGCGTGTCTCGATAGGTACAAAAGTACGCTCCTTGTAGCAAATTTCCCCAATTCATAAAATCCGCAATAAAAGACAGCCTCACACGGAAATTAGGACTTCTAATTAGCATTATTGCCACTTTCAGGGGCCGAATATTCAATGCTTCAGCATGCAAACCCTACATCTCGAATGCCTATGAGCATCCAAATTTCCTTTCTACGAGGCCCAAGGTTCTTAATTCAAAAAACCTGGACACTGCATCTTATGCCGCGGTTTGTTTAATTAATTCGGCCGCCCATTGATGTTCCAGGGAGGTAACTTCCAATGAGAGGAAGTCAGGTTTCGCGACATTTAACATGAAACGATTATCTCAACCTACCCTATTGCACTGCATAGCATTTGCCATCTTTCCATGCGTGAACCCAAGAATAGTGCAACTATTTTTAAAGCACTCCACATTATTACCACATTATTTCCCTACATCGATTCGTCTTATTTTGACTTCGATGAAGACCTGGGATACTACGAAGTTATTTGTCAATGTTCATGCTCATGGGCCCACGTTGACGAGCGCTCCAGTAAGCATGAACCAAAAGCACTCACACTATTGTAGTAAACTTATTTTTATCACGTGATAATTTGTTTCTCTTGTGTACTCTGCACAATACACAAAAGACACGATTACAAATGAACTTGATAGGGCTACTGGTGAGAGGGTAAAGCCAACTTAACTCTAACCAACACCTTCCTAAAATAATCATGGCGATCATTCACCCACGCGCACATAGCAGGGCATCGATGCAAGACCAGCAGCAGTGTTCCCAGCTTCGCGACGGCGGATACCTACACACACCGCTTGCCGCGGACGGTTCGCAAAACCCCAGCGTAAATATCTGGGCATTTCCCTTCATTGCCTTGATGACAGTGGCCTATGCGAAAGCTTCAACGCTTTAGCCGGGACACCTTTCCCCGTGAAAAGTCGAACTAAAATGAAGGCTATCAACCAAGAGCGCAACATCAAACGCAGTTAAGCACGAAGAGGCGGTCAGAACTAGGTCCCCTCAGAGGAAGCTAATGCAAAAACACCGAGTTCAGAGCTACTCAAACCGAGGCAGACGGCTGGAGACTAAGCTGATGCCCCCTTCAGAGGTGAACCCTGTATCTCCAGCTATTTCCCATTTCAGGCTGACTAGAACAAAAAGTAGCCGTGGTAGTCCGCTGCACGTGCGATTACACCAACCCAAAAACAGCCAACTCACGCAAGTCCGACGCCCCCGCGCAAATTTAACATCCCCACATATGCCAAAAACGTCGAACTCCCATCACTAACTATAAATCAAAGCAGGTGAACAGTGCCGGAGAGACCTTGGACTTAAAAGGCGATTCAAAGCGCAACCAAACTATCACATTTGGAGAAAGTTGAGGTTCCATGACGCGATTACAAGAACTCCCTAGAACAACGCCGCTTTTTACGATAACTATCCTACAATTTTACTGTTCCTAACTCTAACCGACAAACCCGGCATACCCAAACCGCAGGAATAAGAAAATCATGCCAATTTAACAGCGCCAACTTCAAGTGCCAAATTGTCATTTTTGTTAGAACCACCTTCTACCGTAAAACAAACGACTAAGTAATAGAACAAGCATAAAAACCCACTATGATCATATTTACATTCATGAAAGTGAAAGTGGGGACAACTTCACGGTATTTGTTAAACCTGCACGGATTCGTAGCGAGCGAAGGCCTTTGTGTTCACCATGCGAAGAGTGGCACCCAGCTGGCGACCGGGACCAACCTCGACAGTTCGTGGAAAAGGAGCGCCATCAGGACGACTGAACAATGCGTGTAGGGACTGTTCCCAGCACAGCGGACGCGTTATCTGCATAAAATCGACGGTTTGAAGATGCAAAGTACTATAGAGATCCATAAGCATTTAATGGGTCATAAAATTTAAGGCTACCAAATTATCTAAGCAAGCCAATTTCAATAGTGACGTTGTACAACAGAAACAATCAATAAACTACACTTATGTGCTAATCTACCTGTTTGGTAAGACGCAGTGAAACCGTAGAGCCTTTCCCATAAGGTTCCGCATCAACATTACTGATAACGGGTATACATGGAGTACGAGCGGCACCAACGCGTTGGAGGGCATGTTTAAGAGGTTCCACAGCAGGAAGCATCAGAGGGGTGTGAAAGGCACCTGCTACATCAAGCTTTCGAAGGGACTTCAAACGAAACTGCTGCGCATGTTCCATGATATAATTCAAAGCCTAAGAAAAGATCATGAGGAAAATTAATCCATTAATACAAATCCACTAAAGTTGATGAGAAAAGAAACCTAAACTCAGATTGAATTCACCAAAGACGAAAAAAGCACCTCCCACTGTTTCCCAGTTCGGAACTTTTCAAAACGGAGTAAAACTCATAAGAAGCAAAGCGAGGAACCTTACCTCATTATTTCCCGCAATAACCTTACATTCAGGGCCAAGGAAACAAGAGACTTGGCAGATGATCGGAACATTTAACTTCAACTCCTCTTTACAGTAATTGATAGCAGCAGATAGGGCCATGCGAAGTTGCGAATCGTGTGACAGATGAACGGTTAGCATTCCGCCAGGAATGAGATCACAAGCACGCTGCATCGCTTCAGCACGTACGCGGATCAAGTGCAAACCTATCCAGAAATAAGTCAATAAAAGGGTGCTGAGTACCATTACAGCACGGCGAACATGAGAATCTAAGGTGTCAGACCAATACTGCACATTGAAATTCGTAATCCAAGCCAAAAATATGGTGTTCCCAAAAGAAATTACCTAAGTATCTCTCATTGCAAAACCTAAGACTAAGCCATCAAAATCCCGACCCCCAAGAATAGCCCATTTAACTCAGGTACGGACAACTGTCACTGATTGAATACCGACCAATAAACATATAAAATCAGTCTGATGGCTGGACCTTTCAAAAGGCATGAAAAGTGGACGAAACCAACCTTCTTCAAACGTATAAGCACCAGCATAAACTAGAGCCGTGATTTCACCAACACTATAACCGGCAGCTGCTACGCACTTCTCCACCAACTAAACAAAAAATACACAGCAATCTTCGTACCTCAGGGGAAGTAGCTTCCACTTTTTTTGCCGCAGCTAACGAAGTGACGTATATGGCTGGCTGACAATGAATGTTCTGCTTGAGTTTCTCGGCCGGTCCCTCAAGACAAGTCCTCAGTAAATTAGTTCGCAAGATAGAGCTAGCAGTTTCAAACATCTCCTTTACTCCCTTAACTCCAAGAAGATTTTTTGCCATTCCAACGAATTGAGAACCCTGACCTGGGAAGAGAAGCACAGATGTTGATTCAATGGGTTCCTGACATGGTCTGTCATAATACTGGCACCATGCATCAGGTCTTTGACCATTTTTGAAAGGCGATGAGGGCGCATTGTGTGACGACTGTACCACCGGAAAACAGCTCTGAGCTAAACGCACAGCCGGACGCCCTCGCAACATAGCGTACGAACGAAAGGGATGCGCTTCACCAACAAGGCCCAACACCAGCAATGAACTCAATTAAACAAGTACTAGCACGGATTTCATAGTCGTGTTTAATCACTGTTAACTTTATGGGCAATCGAATCGCTCGATGCGTTCTAGTAAGAAACACACATTAAAAATTGTCAAAGAACATGTTTTATACTTTAGTTAAAATATAATAGGCAAGAAAAAACAAAGTTGGAAGTTTAGTTCTATTACAATTTGAGATGGATGCTTTTAAATGTTGCATCAGTTGGCTCATAGCATAAATAACTGCACAATTTAAAACAATTTGCTTAGAATGATTTGGCTAAATTTCCATGGTGATCTCCTTGGAGGCGGATTTTATTAGACGGTAAATTAACCCCGAAAGTATAAAGTATGGCGCTGACACCAAAATGTGCAGAGATATGTGGTTTGTCCGTTGCCCAAATGCTCTATGTAGGACCAATTGGACTGAGGGGATTAAATAGTGAGCTTGAGTGTTTTGAACTGCGTGTTCTTGCTATGGGCCAGGCTTTCGGCTTCACAAAAAGAAAGAGGGCATTTGTTTTGAGTCTATAAATTTTTGATTGAAAACTGCCTCACCCTTCTGGTGATTACCTACTGTCCTTCAAGAATGGTCCTAGTAGCCTAGGTGTCATTGAGCTTTTGTGCTCCAGAGCCCAATGCAATAGTCTCTATTGTGGCAACCTAAAGGTACTTACATGGACAATCGACGTTCCTTCCGCGCCTGAATGGATGGGTGTGGAATAACAGTTTGAGAATGAAGCGACAAAGTGGGGAATATATGACGTATTAGCTCGATCTGGCCTATAAATTTTTTCTGCTCTTGGACTAAACTTTCCAGGACTGGCAACTGGTCTCCCAGCCCTTCTGCACGCTAATACCACGGTTTTTTTACTCTGCTCTGTCTCATCGCGACCTGAACGAATTCTTGTAGCAATAGGTATGTGGATTAACTGGATCCATAATTCGTTTCACGTGTACTAGATTGAAACAAGTCACAATGAAGTGGCGAAGTTGTCCTTGGTCAGTCTTCTCAGTCGGCTGTTAGCAGGTGGGCCAGCGTATCGTATTTATACAAAGCTTTCGGGGTTTAACTTCTGGTTTGGTGTCAAATTACACTCGTTTGTTTCAAAGTCCTCCTTTTTGTTTCTGGGTTGTGCCATTAATTTGTTGCTGCTCGTTTTAACTGTCCACCTTACCGAGCACAATCGCATCCAGAGAAGTTGGCGATCGGAATCATATTAATTTTGCGATTTCTAAGATTCCAGAAGAAGAACGCTTTATCCGAAATAAAAGCTACAGCTTCTCAAACATGTTTTTTACATTCTTTTCCAGACCGTGTGTTTCGTTTGGCGAAATCGCCACCACATTTCTTTTTCCTTGGTTATTGGTGTCTATACTACCTAGCTCATGTCCTTTCAGAATGGAAGCCTCCTTGTGTACTGGAATATGCTTTATTCTCATGCATTGGCTGTTTATAATCTGTTGCCTTGGTGGAATTGACTGCTTCCCCTGCAATCACCTGGGTCTAAAGGCGGACGACATCATCCAAAACATTGTCGTGCTTCGCACAGAACGTTTCAAACGGCGAGCTGAGCTCTCCCATCTCTCTTTTGATGTTTACATGGATCCATCTTTCATGGGTTTACCCAATAGTCCTGAGATAATGGTAGTCCTTTCGTGGTCATCCTATCATTTAGTCTCTCATTGTTAATCCTGCTTTGAAATTTTTCGAAGATGCCCTTTATCTTCGCAGTCCTGTCAGTTTGGTCAATCTTGGCAGGTAAGTGACGCCCGCGTTGAATGCACGTTACTGTTTGGATCTTGCAAAAAAAGATAATTAATGGCTCTTCACAACTTGCTAGGGAAGGAACTTCATTCTACGCTTTGGGTTGCGAGGAAGTAACACGCTGCGGTCCTGTAGCCATACCTTCTAAGCACTTTGGTGTAAGCCATTTCTTGATTACATGTTGCCCATAGAGTCGCCGATTATTCACTGACGTCTACAATAATACCGGTCTTGGCTCATTTGTAAAAACGAGTAATTTTCTGCTCTATCTGGCGGCCAAGCGTACCAGAAAGTGCACTAATGCGAATATTTTGGGCTACTCCTCCCACTGTCAGCGGGAAATGAATACGGACAGGTTTGCCATTGTTACTTCTCTAAGGAAGTAGACCGATCGCGGGTTTTATTAATTTTTGCTTGAGCCACTCTGATCGCCTACAAGATTTGTCGCAGCTGGATTACTTCGTTAGACATGAAGTGTTGCATGTACTGGTAACCATAATAATTTACCAAAGACATCGTTAGGGATTTTCACCCTCTTTATATGCTTTTTTCCGTGATGTTAATGGTACTCCTTTGACGCCTCGGCAGCCGAAATCAGGCACCCCCGCCCTCGGATGGCTTGATTCAGCTAGGTCAGTATCCACCTTACAGGTTGCTGTAACCCAACACTATTCCTCCCACAGTCACTAACAATTTTTCTCCTTTTAAGGGGCATTTACAAGTGGAGTGAAAGAGTAATAAGAACGGAGGTGCGGGCTTGGCGGAGCGCACTTGGTACATTTCAAAGGAAAGTCCACATTGTTGTTACGCCAACAGTCTTGGTACGTCTTCATCCTTCCTCCTTCATTGTGCGTTCGAACCTACCGGCGCTCCTCAACTCATATCCATGCCTCACAGCGCTTCGCCCGCGAGTACTTCTCATGCCCCCAACTGGAAGGTGTTGAGTTGGAGAACCAGGGCGGCGTCGGCGTCTCTCTCTCGCATTGGGAGATGCGCATCTTGGGTGTAAGCTGTTCCTAGTCAACTGAGTGCTCTATGCCTATAATAGAGTTATTTGGTCACGAGGAACAGTGACTGTGGAAACACTGCTTCATTTTGGGATCACTTAAGTTAGGCCATGGATAGTGTAAGCAAGAATTATAGCGAGTCAAAATTTCTGATTTTTTGCCTCCTGTATCAACAAGCTTCTATGCTCATTCAGAACGAACTGATGACCGCGACCTATACAAACGTTTTTCGTCTTTCCAACTTGACCTTGGCCTTCCTGGAAGATACTGGGTATGTGTGACTTGATTTGCCTTTTATTTAATTTACGTGGCTATTTAGTGAATTTTGAGTCTTTCAGTTGGTATTTACCGAACTATTCTCTGGCCGAACACCTGGCCTGGGGCTCAAAACGTGGGTGTATCTTTTCAACAGAGAGCTGTTACTCCTACATGCTAAATCAGCTAGATAAGTAATTATTTAAGCTGCATAAGTATGCCAACCGACGCACTTTGTAGGGGCGCGGATATCGCACCTTTTTGTCTAACTCCGCAGGATAAGCACCTTGGTGATCTCTTCGTCTGCACTCCAGATCGACGTAGTTTTGGATACTGTAATCTTGTCCAAGTGGCACCGAAATCTAATGCAACCAATAGTCATCCCATGTACACCTACTTCGGTAATACCTCGCATTTGAATTATAAAAAGGTTATACCGCATGATTATTTTGGCAAAGTGGATCTTGCCGACTTTTGTCCCTTTGTTCAGGTGAGTTTTATCCATTTGCTTAGAATTGTAAAAGTGCACGACAGTTCATAACTGAAAGTTATAAACAGCTAGGACTACAAATCGGGTGGGTTTCAACCCGCAGGTGGTAATTTGCTGCTAATTCGTAACCTTGTCTCAGTGCTGCTTTATCTGGCCTTAATAACTTATCCTTTCAGGAGGTGACTTGGTCAGGTCCCAATGGGGTGCCTTCACGCTCGAGTTACTGTGGCGATAATCGCAGTTCAAAAGGTCAGTACTTTAGTGGTTTTGTAAATGATTGGCGCGACATCTCATTGGAACACCTCATTCATTTCGATTTACGTGTTGATAGGATTTCTATTTTAAACCGGTTCAAGTTCAGCAAAATCAAATAATGTTTTTATCAAAAATAGCTTTGACGAAGCAGAACAATTACAATCTGGAAGTCTACGGGCCGAATTCCATTTGCTTGTCCATCGCACCTAATTGGACTCTGCTTGGTAGAAAGTCAACGTTTTACGAAGTTCCTGTTCGTGGAGCCGGGTGTTATAAGGTTAGCTCACTGAGGGATGTAAGCAAATCATGTACTTGTGGATGTTCATGTTATCAGTTGCGCTAAAAGCCTGGTTTGGCTATTAACACCATTGCGTTGGTTGTATCAACACGTTCGGCTTTAGTACCGATGTAGCCACAAGGAAGGTGGCTTAGTATTGGAGCTGGCTGGAGGCCTTCAGGTTCTTTGTCCTGCTGGAGTGCCTTCAGCCCTCGTAAACATCTCGGTCTGTCTCCGCGAGCCCGCTCTGACTGTTCTGGGCTACTTCCACTGCCCCGAATGCACTTTCTTCTGCAGCGTAAGTCCCTCATCTCACTTTCACTGTAACTGTGATGACCTCTCATTTACGCAAAATCTCTTCCCTTTGATATCCCCAATCTACTGAGTTCAGCGGCACTTGCGTAGGGAATTGCCAACCATTCTTACCAGAATGGTACCACTACAGGCTATTATTGGACCACTCCATGCTAGTGAAGGCTCATCATATATCTGATTACAAACTTCATTTAGTTTTCCTCGGTCACTGTCCTATTTCCTCATTACTAGACATCTGTTTGTTTCTCACGCAATTCCCCCAAGTCACCGGTGGCGCGACCTTTTCTGAAGTATGGGAAGACACTCTCCCAATCTCCGATCCTTCTGCAGCCTTGCAGAGGAAACGCGCTTGCCTCCGCATTTGATTTTACTACTTTTTTGTTAGTAACTCTCAACTCTATTGAACTTTGCTTCCAGCATGATCCCTGAATTTTGTAGTTTTAAGTGATATTCCACAATGTGGTTTTGGAAACCATATGAAGATGACCATAACTCTTGCACGCCAGGATTATTCAATCGAATCATTGTTTTTTCCCACACGTGCTCGGCAGTGGTCTTTTCAACACTCTGATACGCAGCCCATGTGAAGGCGACCTTCGCAAGTCGGAGTCAGTGTGCGCTACATGTTCACAATTCTACTCCCCAAGACATTAGTTCAGTATCTAAAAGCATTAACCTGACGTACTTCAATTCTTCTACTAAATTATCCCACGGGTGGGGTGCCACCCACATCATAGCAGTTTAAGGGATAATGCAAAGAACGTTGACAGCAATTTGTAGTGGTTTTATTTGCTCGGCGTTACAAAAGGTCCATCCCTCCCTGGTCACGTGATGTTTGCTGCAAATGCTAATTTCTTCAGGTGGATGTCCAGCTCTAACCGTACTTCCCTAGGATGGAGGTCAAGTACAGAACAATAATCGCTGGACAGCTTATGCGACATTTTAAATATGAATTGATGCACCGACGCAGATAAAAGGCCGGATTCGTAAGAGTATTTCAAATAACTACTTAACATAGTTGGAGAGAAGGAGACTCGCGTTGGTGCCACCGAACCCGAAAGAGTTTGTCAAGACCAGTCTCCGCCGTCCATTGTTCTCGGTTCGCTTGGCCCAATCACGGTCTGAGTTAAAGGAGATATTTTCGAAAAGTTTCTGAGCCACCGATCTGGCGGTTTTCTTGTCACTACGCTCGAGTATCTCCGCAACTTCTGTCGTTGAAATAGGGCGCTCCAGATTGCGATTGCCAACGCAGACGCCGTGGTGCGCAGCCATAGCTGAGTAGACAGCCTCTACGGCACCAGCTGCTCCCAGACAATGGCCTAGGTGACCCTTCACCGAGTTCACGTGAATTGGTGTACTGCCACCGCGCCTTCCATAAGCCGCTATTAGCCTGGCCACTGCCGATAACTCGATGGCGTCTCCCACAGGTGTGGATGTTGCGTGACAATTTATGTGGCCCAGCTGCATTACAAACAAGATAGTAGATAATGCCATGAACCAAAGCGAGGAATTAAACATATCAAAACGCGGAAGCAGATGCGCATGTTGAAGAAGCATACCTCCCGCTGAAAGGATAAAGGCATATTGTCGTCAGTCTGAATGAATAGTAAACCGTGGACTTCCACGATTGCATAGTGGACATTTATGATCTTTTCACTGTCACAGAGGCATCTAACGGTGAGGAATGAAATACTTAGCATATTTAGTCTACGAGATTCAACCTGCAACCCTCTTCGGAACCTAAGATTGTAGCACTAAAGATATTGATTTTGAGAAACGTATTGCTTCACTTGAATCTAAAATGTAATACTGCTTACCTCGTCAAGGAATTCAACACCAGCATCATCTAGGGCGGCCTTCATACTTCTAAAGGCTCCGTCACCAGATGGCTCAGGTGAGACCAAAGAATAGGCATCAGCTGCGGAAACAAAATTCAAACAAACATTGTTCTCATAGACCAGTTTGGAAGACTGCAAAGGGCTGGGCCCGAATAGTAAATCAAATAGATGTTTTTATTAAACTATACTGGAGGTTAATAAAATGGGAATATTATGGCGACATGAAAGTACTCAGTCGAAACTCTAATTCAAGACAGAACAGCGAAAAGAGGGTAAAATTCGGAGATTTTGTGTACACACTAACCGGATCGTCCAAATCCAAGAACTTCTGCAATAGGTGTTTGGGAGGGCGAAGAGATAGGTGAGGGCCAGGCTTCAAGCACAAGGGCTGCAGCACCCTCGGCCATGACGAAACCATCGCGAGCAGCGTCAAAAGGTCGCGAGGCACGTTGCGCCTGCATCTCCGTTGACAATGCCCGAATACGCGAAAACGCCATCAGAGACCATGGATTTAGGGGCGCTTCTGCGGCACCAGCTAAAACCATATCTGCTTCACCGTACCTTACTGGAAACAGACGCATAATTTCAATCTGTTAAGAAGGAGCAAACGATGAAGGAAGAGGAAAGCTGTACTCATTCGGAAGGCCTCTCCAACGGAGTGGAGGCCGGAGGCACAGGAGGTGCTACATGCCATGTTGGGACCACGCAGGCCCCAGGCACGACTGATGTGGGCCACGGGCATGTTTGCCAAGGTTCGCAATAGCACGTGCGCATCCATGCCGGCGTAACCACGTTTATCCACACGAGTCTGGCTGCTTAAAATCTCAGCTACACCCTCTAGACCTGTGCTAAAGTAAGCTCCTACAATAAAAAACATAAAATTGAGCCTTCCTACTGATTCAATGTTATTCACCAACAATGCTGAAATTACGTGATTGCTGAAAAAAGTGTGGAGACCCATTCAAAAACAGTTAATTCAGTGGGACATCAACGAGTTATTTAAACTTCATACTGAAATATTAGAGTAATGAGAGCAAACCTACAGATTTGCTCACTGAGTGCACAACTTTGATTAAGATTCGGCCATTCTAGCGAATACCGAGTGGTCAAGAAATACCTTTAGGTACAAGTTGAATAAACCATGTTAGTGGTTAGGAAAGGATACGCCGCATTGCCTGCAGCAGATCTCCAGCTTCATATCTGGAGAATTCATAGCACGAAAAAAGCGCTAAAATGCACTACTGACGCAAGGCATGAAGAACATTGCAAGTGTGCTGCAAAGCAAAAACTCCATTCGAGTGAACCCTAATTCACTAACAAGGAATATTTCGAGGAAGAACTAGGATGACAGAAATCCCAAGATGAAATTACCCGCACGGTAGCTAACATCGTCGGGTGCAGAATAGTTTCGGGAGGGCGAACTGAAGTGCTGCGGCAGCCATCCAGACTGTTTGAGTGCCTCCTGAGAAGCCAACATGCCAAGCATACTAGCGCGAGACATGGCCCGGCGATCGACCTGCCTTTCAACACCGGTAAGAAAAGCCTGCTCCTCCTCTAGTAGGCGCCATCGCGATTCGATCGCTTCGTTATTCACTTTTCCACCAATGCGACAAGGGGCGTCAGCACAGATGTCTACAAGATGGGAAGTTAAACCGACATAACATAAAATGAGCAATTGATAAGTAGATTACAGCACTCCATACCCTCGAGAAGTTCGATGCCACATTCATTCTTCAAAAGACGCGCCCAGTTTTCAGTCACCGTCACGCCCAGACATGATACCAAACCAACGCCACGAATGACTACTCTTCGAGACTTTTCCAACATATCAGGCCTAATTTGCCATTATTTTAAACATATTGGTTAAAGGGCAGTCAGACGTATTCAATCGTCAAAGGATAAAAATTACGCTTAATTACAGCAAACCTTGGATTCAAACGATACCATTTGCAGCCAAAACTTAATGCAGCGAAATTTGCTTAGGAAAGGATAACACAAGACAAGATTTTATTTTCAGTAAACGAGATAAGTGATGCATGTACAGTGCGTTATAGCCGACAATATCCATTTATACAGATTGCATATAAAAATACAACTTAATATTGCAGAGGCGACGTGGGGAATATAAATACCAATACATAGGCAAAGAAAAGAAGAATACGTAAAAGAAAACAAGCTTATGTAAACAGGGCAAGATGAAAAGCCTCTTCCACGCTAGTCTTCTTTTTCCTCAAGGGTCTGAAGCTGATCTTCCTTGAAAGCAAGAATAATAACACCAACAAGGACCCCGTGAATCATAATTACAGAAACGGCAGCTGAAGCTATGTAAACCGACCCATCGGAGAAGTCGAAGTATTCTAAAAAAAGCCAAATCCTTCCAATCTTACCTTTAAAAATACGACGAGAAAAGAAATAGGAAAATATAGGTAAAACAAGCATAAGAAAAGTGACTGATAGAAGCCTCTTCGAAGTGTTGAATTTTTGCCCAAGCATCTCCTAAAATGAAAATTATAGAGGAGCCTAATTGCGTTTTGACACGGAGGCACGGCGCGTCAGCAATATAGAATCAGTGTAACTGGAATATGCAGCAGGGTGCAGAAGGAAACCGTTAATTCACCTCAGATAAAATCCACCAATCCTTTGAACATATATCTGGAGGCAAACAGCCGTGTAAGATAAGTATGAACAAACTAGTGTACCAAGAAAGTGACCAACCGGCCTGAAAAACGCCTAGCGTTTTTAAACGCAAAGCACTAAACTTAGGAGATTATAATATTTCTGCATTATTTAAAATTAAAACGTATGTACTACTAACAAGTAATAACCCTAAAAATTAATTAAAAGAATGTGACAAATAAGCACGGTACCACGTTAAGAGGTAAGGGTTAATAATTCTACCAAATAATCATACATCTTCGAGCCCTCTCTTAATAAAATTGGAGGACTTAAGACGCGAGACCCTCATTAAATAAAACAAAAAATTGGTTGGATCGGTGTGATCTATAGGCTACCCTAGTCGCCAAATCAAAAAGTGCCTACCACTTGCCCATATTCAAAACTTTGTGTCAAATAAGCAACAAAGCTAATGCGCACACCCTCTCCTCTTTACGATGCCAATTTTGGTACGCTTTCTGCTCAATCCTTTGCAGCTCTAAAAGGTAAAACATTCTAGATGTTTCATAACTGTTGCTGCTTCGTCACACGTGGGCGACATTCTATGATATTTCATTGATGTTTTGTCCTTCCGCAGTGCATCGGCAGCGTCTCGAGACTTGAGCGGAATGCATATACATATATCTAGAAAATGAGAAGGATTTAAGGCTACTGGAATGGCCTGGAGGATATTCACACCCTTCCAGAAAAACAGAGCACCATAAGTTATACAATGTTTCACAGAGTTCCTCTCTTATTTTGAGCGTTATCCTCGAAGACCCACTCAGTGTGCCGCTCGGTTCAGCCATCACAACGCAGTTAGTGTTCTATGAAGCACTCAGAGCTAACCGTGCTAATAAATAAAAACGAGCGCTACTTAGGAGGTTATTGGCCACAACGTCACTGTCTCCGCTTAGCTAATGAAATAAGCCTAGATTTTATTTAGTTTAGAAACTAAATCAAGGGCAAGAGGTTCTGCCGACCAACAGTGACGCAAGAGTACCAAGCAGGCTGTACAGTTATGCTTGGTTATTCGCCAAAAAGAAAAGTTTCTAGGTTGATTCATAGAGTAACATAAATTTCTTGCAGAACATAAAAATAAGGTAAAAGTTGTGCGTGGATATCGTGCTTGACTTTTCTGTTATGATGTGTCAAGATTATACCATCCATGGCACGCATTACTTTCGCACTGTTAGTTTGTCATAAGCGGTGAAGATAAGGTAAGCATACTTTCTGTCGCCAACAATGCATCATCCGGATACATTGTTAGGGACAAAAAAAGGCATGCCAATGAAAAGGACTAAATATTTAGAAAACTAAGTGCGATGAAGGCTGGAGGAACGGTCAGGGGGAACGCCCACTGGGCTAAGAAATTAGCGCAACCCGAGTGACTAAAACTAAAAGCAGTAGGTAATCAAAGCATTAAAATTTAAGGTTTTTTAACACCATAAATCTGTAACTGCCTTGCCATTCTGCAAAAGACATTTGTGTTTATACAAATACGAGAAGTTCAGGCTGCACATAGCTCTCTCGTTGTTACTAAAACAAACTTCCAATTCAGTGATTTTTTAATTTAGTTGATTATTAATAAATTGTACTTTTAGTCGCTTGAATGGCTACGAATATTTTTTAGCTCTGCCGCTAGCCATTAATGCATATGCCGTACGTAAAATCCAAAAAATTACAACGTCAATTTCTAATTACCAAAGATTTTTAAAAATTATTTATATGTTATTGTTTGCAAGGATAAATAAATTGTCAAAAGCGTAGAGAGCTGCTTGATTAAAATCGCGTTTTGTTTAAAGCTTTCACGTAATGCGCGCTCTATTAAAAATCGTTCGCGGGGTCGATTGTGTGACGTCTGTCCTTGTTGCTCAATTATATGCTAATATTGCCTTCGACTTATGAATTCGAATTTACGGTTTTTCTCGTGCCGTCATACGCTTTTTCTGTTTTCTATCATTTTTCTCTTTTGTCATCTAGAATTTTGCCCTTAGCAACTTTTATCCCTTGCGTTTACGCGTTCTCTTCCATCATTGTTTTATGTTGCTTCGTTTACACCCGTATGCTATTGAAAGCCTTTTATCTTTTATTTTTCTATTGTGCTACAGCATAGAATTTTGTCTCTTGTAAGTATTGTGTACTTACTTCCGTGCAGATTAAAATGCAGGCAGATGAGATGCTTTCTGACGCCAGCGTCCGTTGCAAAAATTACGCCGATGCTGACAGTGACGTGTGCAGGGATTTTCTCAGGAATGTATGTAAGAGAGGGAAGAAGTGTAAATATAGGCATCCTGTTTCGGCTTCGCCATTAGACGCTTCGTAAGTTGCAATTGTCTTTTGTTTGCGTTATCGTGTATTTTTAAGAAGTGTAAAATTATTTAAACATGTAGTCTGGTTTATTGGATTTCTAGTGGGCTGATTCTGCTTTGTATTTCTACAAATTAGATCTATGGGTGTCTTCAACCTTGATTCAACTATTTTTTTGCTCGAGTGCGTCAATGAGCTTGTATACTTTGCACTGCAAGCTTTAAAATTTTTCATTGTGTTTATAGACTTGAACCGATTTATTGCCATGATTTTCAAAATGGAGTTTGTCGCAGGTATTCATGCAAATTTCTTCATTATACAAAGAAAGAGGAGGGGTTTTTTCGCTCACACGGAGTTACCCCACCCCCTCAGTCATCTGATTGCGAAGTCCACGATATAGACGCACCCATTTGCAAGGTTAGATGTCGTTGTCGCATTCCTTTATACTTTTTATGCTTTATTTACTATCTGGCCTATTAAACACGGTGGGAAATATTGAGTATTACTACAAATTTAGTTGTTCTTTTTTAATGTGACATAGAAGTTAAATGTGCTTTTAATTTGGTACGATACGCAGTTTGCTTGCATTTGACGGATTTACTGTTTTTTTTAATGATGCTTATAAAAAGAGTGTAACTCATGGAAATCGCCAAGTTTTTGTCTGTTGACTCATTTTCGTTGATTTTCTATCGCTTTTTGCTTGGTTATTAAAAGGACTTCTTGAATCATAACTGTCACCGTGGCTCCTCCTGTAAATTTCGACACGGCAAACCAGTCTCCAGCCCGAATACTTCCTCCTCGTTCAATTCTATCTCCAATAAATCACCAACATACCATAACTCAGATCTTCCTCACCATACCAATCTTCCTAATCATCTTTCTCATCAATGTTTGCAATACCAAAATGGTAATGGAAATGCTGTTTCTCCACCGCGCACTTCCGAGTCTGCCGTCACCACGTCGGAGACGACGGCGATGGTTGCTGCAGCTGCAGCAGCTGGATATTTGGCCATGCAGAAGCACGGTCAACACCACCAACACCAGTACCACCGGCATGGAACCGCAGTGCAGGGTTCATCGCCCATGACTTCTCTCTCCACCTCTGCCCTCCCTCCCGCCTCTGCGGCTGCTGTGGCCGCTGCTGCTGCTGCAACTGCTCTTGCTACCACACAACATCATCAGCAGCACCATGCTTCTGTAAATTAGCATAAGAGATCAGTCTGTACTACCTAATTTAGTGGACTCCCCGCTATCAATTGTTTGGTTTACTATTTTTAGTATTCTGAAACAGTTTTAACTGCTTCCCAATCTACCGGCATTCCTGTTATGCAGTCTATATTGGGGGTAGTGACCAACTCTGATGTATTGCGTCCGCGGGGTTCGAATGACTCCACTTTTTCCTCAACAACTCCGCTTCCATCTACTTCGGTCCCTACAGATGTCGGATGTCACTACCATCAAGGAAATGACGGGCCTATGTGTGGTCTAAAATCTAATTTCTGCGTTAGTAGAGGTATAATTCACCATAGTTTAAAGAACTACCACTTTCCGATACTTCCTTTTTTAGATTACCAGGTCTCTCCATCAGTTGATTTTGACTTGCCATCCCTTGCTAACCATTCTGCGAAATCTGCCAGTTATGTGAATTCTGATGTGATTAAAAAACCGGTGAATTCTCACACCCCCTTCAACCAACACAGCCAACAGCAGCAAGACGCTAATACGGCAGCCGCAGTGGCGGCTGCAGCATGCTTCGGTAATCTTCTCACTCTTCTCGTATGATTCTGTCACCTCTCATTTGTATAGTGAAACCCGTCTCTGAGCTATTGGGATGCACTGACAGTATGATATATGGGCTGCGTTAACCTTTTTTAATAGGTGCTATACTTTCTCAACCCGTTGCTGCCGCAGCAGCGGCTTCACATGCTGCTGTATCAAAGCCGACAGCAAGCGATATTCTCTCCCAAGCAGTTGGTGGCGACTGTGCTCTCTCCTCAATGTCTGCGCCTCCCACTGTAATAGTTCCTCAGCCTTCTGCTAGCGGCGTGACATCGTCGGCCCCACCTGCACCACCACCACCGACTGCAGTAGCTGCTGCTGCCGCGGCCGCTGTAGCTGCTGCCGTAGTCAGTTCGGCCGGGCCCTCAGCTGCCGTCGCTGCCATCTCCGCGGCACACCTCGCCACTTCATCTCTATCCCATGCGCACTCAGCTACGCGAGTGTCCTGCGCTCCACCTGATACCAGCTTGGCGCTAACTGCCAGTGCCAGGTATTTGTATTTTATTGTCCATGATCTTTTCTCCATCCCACAATTGCTGTCAAATTCTTAGTATGTAATTCGTTGTGAAAAAATGTGCTGTTTTTACGATGCATATGGACACTGAATACATTTTGAACCGACATTCCTTTGACTATCTTTTCTTCGTAGATCAGTCCTGATAATCAAATCGTTTTAACCCATTGTCGCGTCGATTTAGATTTTTGTAAATGTTAATCCATCGTAGCAATTTTGTCGGCTCAAGTCCGCTCTGGAGAAGTTATTGACTATTTAGGTTATATGCACGTAATGAATCTGGTGGACTTTGTTTTTTTTCAAGTCCATATGCTACGAATATGAAGCCTTCAGGTGCTGTTGACCCATTGGGGGTCGGTGGTCGTCACAGAAAAGTGTGTAACTCCAACGAGACACGGGTGGATGTGTACGGTACCGATGACAATATGCCTCTCCGTCTAAATGTGCCTCCGTCTCCACCGCCACCACCATCCGCCATACCCGCAATAAGTGCTGCTACTGCTGCCAATCCTTCGCCACTGGGCTCTTCAGCCGCAACAGCGGCTTACACTGCTACAATGACGACAGCCGCCGCAGCAGCTGCAATGGCTGCTGCGGTGGCCGTAGAAGAACACAATCAAAAGAAGAATGCAGCTGCAGCGGCTATGGCCGCATTTAGTGAAAGCGCCGCACTAGCAGTACGTTACTATTATTATTACATCTGACCTCCCCTTGTTAAATTACTTCCCTTGGTACTGTGAATTTTGACGGCGAATGATACACAACCAAGTCTCCTACCAATTTTTAGCACGAAGTTCAAAATATGGCTCGGATCGCTGATCACACCTCCTTGTCTCCTGGATCCCTACCTTCTTCAAGTCTTACTACAACCACCAAATCTTCTCCATCTGAGATAACCACCGTCTATCCTTTGCCGACTGGCAAACCCGTGCATCGCCGTCGACTGCGTCTTCCTCGGAATCGCCACCAAGCTCATTTCCCTGCTTTTGATGTCGTCGATGATGAAAGTTACGAGGAAAGCTACGATGAAGATGAGGAAGATGAAGGCGATGAAACAAGCAGTACTGTGCTGGATCCTCATCACAAATATCGGAAGTGTTCTAGAATAGGTCGGTCGTGCTCCCCAGACCGCATTTTTGGGCGAAGCCAACCGCTTGTGGATAAACCACGACAACGGTCCCTATCATATCCAACTTGTGCTGCTTCTTTAGAATCAGATGCAAGCAAGGAAGAGCCAATAAAACGTCCTGCTTGTATATCACATTTATCCCCGCAAGCCTCGTCCATCAATTCAGCAACTGAGCCACCACGCATGTATCGCGAATGTGGCCTTCCCACCAAACGGCCCAAACTTGTTGCTCCGTGTGGTGACGATCATGTCGCTTCCTCTAATTCACCAACTTACATGCGTAGGGGGTATCAACATTTCTCCCGGCGTGTGCAACAGATTGATATGGAATCAGAGATGGACGAAGAAGAGGAACTCTGCTACACTGAGGATGCCGAGTTCTACAGTCCAGCAGCTGTGGTCACCCAACCGTCTTATAGGGAAAGACTGCATGTGCTTAAGTGTGAGAACGCTCGACTTCGGTTACACTTGCAAAGAGTTGTTCAGCAGAGAAATCAACTGCAAATTGAAAATCACACTCTAATTAAACAGAATTTAAAATTGCGCAATCTTAGCTCTGCGACTAAAAGATCAAGTATATACTCCAAAGACATTTCTGTGAAGTCGACACCAACCTCCTTCCTGGCCCCGGAAGCAAAACAACGACTTCTCCGGTCGCCATCCCCTTCCCCGCGGCCAACACCCTCGGTGTCCAACCGCAAAAAACCCAGTAAGCTTTGTCCTTACCAAGGCCGTTATCCAGGACTGAGGGCGCTTTAAGTTAACTACGCCTTTCTACCCATCTCTAAGCCGGCGTCTTAGTAAACTCCAGCCGCTACAGGTCCGACCATTAGGTAAATACCCCGCTACTCAATAATGCCGGTTAAACCCTTAACTCTTGTGCTTGCCCCCTCGATCCGCTGTCGTTTCGTTAGTCTCCACCGCCAATGTTCTGTATCAGACAAGACGCTCATTAACACCCGCCTCGCGGATCATCTGGGAATCTATTCTTTTATTATAGTGTCTCGAAACCCGTTTGTGCCGGCAAAGTGAACACCAGCTAACCCAACTTCAACAATTTGTATATTTTTGCTCTTTTTGCTTTAATCGTTAACACTTCCAACTGCCTTATTCCTACCCATGCTCATGATGTAATCCTCAAACAACAAATTTTGTAATTATTATTTTCCGTAGGCTTCTACAGAGATCAAGTAGGCATCGCCATTTAACCGCTGTAATGAAGAAAAGAATGTGGGAAATACCCATTCTGGGGTCTCCTTTGCATGTGAAACAGCATTAACGCTTGTTGCTTGATAAGTGCCAAATCAATAAAAGGCTTTAAGCATTAAACAGATGTCAAATTCAAACGCGATGTGTTACTTTCCCAAGACGTCCAGTGATACGGGGATGGCAAGAAAAATCTACCAGTTAGGCTCAGGGAGGCAAAGACAGTTACAGTCCAGAGCAGAGATGTAGGGGCCAAACAGGGTTATTATTCGTGCCATTCAACAGGCGGGTGGCGGCGGGCTAACGCCTTTTACCTCTCTTACCACCTTTCCCTTGTGGTCCGTAATCCGGACCAGAATGGCGTGTCTTCAGTAGAGGAATAGTCCCACCAAGATGTATTAACAATGCCTGGCGGGTGGGAAACCTAACGGATGGATCATGCGTGTATCGAGGCCTACTCGGGCATGCAGGGGGAGCCATCATCATTCTTCAGCTGCACTCTAACGCGCCAGCGATTTTGCGTCTCTGCGGGATCTCTCTCACGAGAGTAAACCTGAAGCATGTAAAAAATTGCTTTCGTACCTTATTTTCAGCCAAATGGCGTAGTCCCAGATTCTGCAATATGGCGCAAATTTCAGAATGCTTGGGGTTGTCAACACCTTGCTTTACAGAGACTTTGCGGCCCTTTGCTCGCGTAACACGACTATTTAAATAAACCGGATAAATGCATATCCATCTTTCCTTTTCAGAGTGACGCGTAGATGGTGAAAAGGGCTTCGAAGCAGGCGGATCCATACGCACACCACAACCGCTAGGAAAACTGCGAGACGGGTGGGAATCATACAAACAAAAATATAATTCGGGTTTATTAGGTTTTGAGCAACTCAGAGAGAGTTTGGGCAAATTCTCATTGGTTTCCTTACTTTAAAGTCTTTCTGCTTTTCGTTTAAAACATCACAGAGGGGTGACTGATTGAGAGCAAGTTTGTGGCCAGGAGCCCTCGATTTTCCTGGTGAGCTGGCTCCTGCGCTGCGTAATTTATAACAAGCCCTTCTGTCTGTCAAAGCCTTACATTCCACCTATCTATAATAGCGGATATTGATCCTCCGGAAGTTGATGGGAGAGTAAATATGGTTTGGAGCGGTAAAATTACGTGTTAGCCTAGCAAAAACTAAACGGCTTAGTCTTTAACTACCGTAATTTTATTTTTGCTTTGCGGTTTTGAAATATTGTCACAATTCTGCAAGTGCCTACTTTTTGTAATCTAAGTGCGTTGTTCATGACCTAGATAATGAGCATGTGGTGCCGCTCCCACCCCTCTTTAATTCTCATTCCAGCCTATTTTTTTTGGCCTGATTAATTATAAGCAGGTTGCGCCTAGTCATCGTCAAATCTAAGATGCTTCTACTTATATTCCTTCCATAATGTCAAAACATTGGGTAATACGAATACGAAAGCCTTCTTTGAGCGCCGCGCTGGCCATGTTTTTTGGAGGAGTCACGGCTGCTTGCTCATGGTGGATATTTAAGCGCCTATTCCCCGGAAAATCAACTTTAGAAGACGCGCCTTCTGATCAGGTCAAGCTTAGGGAATGCAGATCTGACGCTACATACGCGTCGCATCATTGCTTCGACGATGCCTTGCCTATATCAACTATAGGTGCTGTGTCTTTTCGCAGATCATGTAGCAGAATATTTTCTCGTCGTACTTCAGTTTCTACGATCACCTCTCTTGCCGTTGATTGTGGGACGATCGGTTTAGAAACATTGAACAAAATTGTGGATCAATTAGAGGACTGCATAAGTAAGATTAGTCGCACAGTTCAGCAGTTTAATTTGAAAGATTCAAGTACTGATGTTTTCGTAAGCGAACTGCAAAGGTTTCTGGAGACGTCGTATCTTTTAAGAGAACAATTTAAACGCGCTTTCATTCAGGAAGCCTCATTTTTTGCATCCGAACTTCAGGGCGTTGATTCGCTTTCCGACGTTGAAACTGAATCGTACTTTTCTGCTGTCGAGGAAATTGACTTTTCTGAACTTGAACTTCAAATTTCGTCAAATTTTCACCGGCCACTTTATCGAAGTGCTTTGAAAGAATTAAATGAAGGCAGCGTCACTTTTAGGTACGCCCATTCTCGCTGGTTGAAATTTTCATGCCTTTAATTTGTCAATATTTTTACCTAAACTGGATCTTTGCTCTCACAGTATCAGTTCAAGGGGATTATTTGCCGATGGTAAATTTGGACGCTTTGTGGTGTCATATGATTTGAATATTTGTCCAACATTTAACTTAGAGGCTACTGTAACTTATCTGAGGAATTTCAGGGTTTAATACTGAATTGCAGTGGCAGGTTTTTATTGAGCTTTAGCCTACTTCTTTTAGAGGTATATTGGGCCATCTGCATGTGGTACCGTATTAATAATCTCATTTTCCCGCAGATCTCTTCGCACAGAAATGATGAATTGTCAATCGGATATTGAGTATCTTGGAAAACTAGTATGTGTTCGACGCGGGTTCGACTATATCCTTGCCCATGATGAACAGGTTGCTTGGCTTACGCAAGTTGGCGAGTCATTAGCCTGTGGTGCTCTCATTTGTCTTGGATGCCGAACCATGGATTTCGAAGAGGCTTATGCGTCCGTTGATTCCCGGTTTTTTTGATGTTTCGGCATTGCTTTGAGAAATTTTCATTTTATTATTTATTATGATAATGCTCAAAATCCTTGTTGTCTGATAAGATTTCTTAAGTGCCAGTTGATCATGTATTACTCTCTTGTTGAGCTCCAAATTGTGAGCTCGTCCTTAGAGTGATTTTTGGATTTTAGATCTCTACTTGAATATTTGCAATCGGCTAAAGACCCTGAGAATCTTGCGAAGTTTCTTGATGAACTCGCGGGTAGAGATGTCCGGGCAATAAACTTTTATGATATATTTTTCGATCGCATCCTGATAGACGCTCTTGAGAACCTTGGCAATCCCCCCTCCTCTATTCTGGCGTTAACGCGTAACACGTGGCTGAGTCCCAGCTTCAAGCGTTCTGCTCTTGACTCGGCTGTGTGGACTCTCATGGCTGCGAAGCGCAAGCTGCTGAAGTACCCAGATGGATTTTTCTCCCTTTACTATCGCGTGGTTGAGACTGTTGCATCCGCTATGGCATGGGGCTTCCTTGGCTCTGATGAGGTGCTTAACACTTTCTGTGATTCCGTCCGGGAAGAGGTGGTGACTTTTCTGCGTTCACTCTTCAAATTCATCCAGGTCGGTGCCTCAGGCGTCAATGATGGTGCATCTTCATCTGCTTTTCCAGACTTCGTGGAAAATGAGCACGACTTCGAGGAAGATGATGCCACAATCACCCCTGATGTAGATAGTGAACCACCTCTCCATGATGCCTACACGGGCATGGATTTCACCAGTATTGAAGCGTTTTCTGCGTGCATCTACTCCAATATTGCGACTCTCCAACGGCGACTAGCTACATTAATTATCGATTTTTCGATAAGTAGGAACACACCCTTGCAGGACAGCATATTTAATGGACTACATCTGAACCAGCCTCCATTGCCAAAACATCCAGACATTAATGTCATGGCGTTTTGATCTGCCATGCCTTTGATAATGAATTGTACATTACATGCCTGCGGTTACTCGGTACTACCACTTCGTAATTTTAATAACCGCAATCGCTAAAAGTCGATCAGCTGTCTAAAAATCCTTCCCCTTAAAGGAAAGTCCTCGTTTCACCGACCGCTTGTTCACTGGTTAATGTAAAATGTGGCGCCAAATCTTATTTCGTGGTGATGACTGCTTAGAAGCCAACTCGTCACCTGGAGGCTTTAGTTATGCGCGGCCTGCACGTCGCCGGGCGCAGCATAGTGTAGATGCTGTTAACCTGGTAACTTGTTCAGCTTCTGCTAACTAGCAATGCGGCTCGTCTTACTCTTCACCGGTCTTGATGCATGCATGAGAAACTCATACAAAAGGGAATAATTTACGGCGTGTACCTATTTAGTACAATACAACTGACAAGTGATAAGTGCGCCACAGACCGCAATGAATCGGAAGTGAATCAAAGCTGGGTGGACGACTGTATCCCGTGATACGCGGTCTATCAGAATTCCAAGGTTAGAGTGCTTTGGTTTACAATCAAACGATTTGTTAGGGGGTGTCCCAACAGCAGGAAGCAGAAAAGACTGCCAACCCAGGATTGGCAGTTTGTGTATCTCATGGCAATGTGGTTACCAATTTTTGGAATATAGCCCAGGATAAAACTGTCAATGGAAGATTGTACGATTTCGCAAAGGCCTTCGGCCAAAGAGCGGTGCTTGGCTTCTTGAAGGCGTCTCAACACCTAAGCACGCGACCTTCCGTGTTAATTATGAGTCTCAGCCTCAAAGATGTGCAAGTTGTAACGCGCCATTCTCCAGGCCAACCTGAATCTTACGATAAGACAAGTTATTTTGAAGATTTTGGGAGGGATAGACTCATATGCCAATTCATGAACCAAGCCCAACTTATATGTTTTAAGTGATGACTAGTTTAAAGCCGTTATGGATGTGATGTAGGAACTACGCATTCAACATTTCCGATTCCACATCGCTCCACCAGAACATGTGAACGATAAGTGGTGACTTCTGGCGTAACTTATTGAAGCAAAAATGAGTTAAGTAAGTTTTAATAATAGAAGCATAAAGGTAGGTAGGGTGGTAAATCAAATAAAATGTAAAGAAATTAATGACAACAGGAATAGATAAGCGTAGACATGGTAAACAAAGAAGCTACAATAGAGAACATTGTAATGACTGCGCGATCTGGAGGCTCCTCGACCTAAGTATATCCATTGGGAGAGGGAAGTGATATGAAACTAACCTAACACAAATTCGCACGTTATCATGAGGTTTGAGCCTTTCGGCCAACCAGGAGGTGGGTGCGCATCTCGCCTTTGCCCTTGACGAAAACATTGCCACGATACTCAAATTCGTAGTGCTTGGCGAGGCGTCGCGCCACCTCCTCAGTCACCTGTACCCGTCCCTTCTGGCCCGTCGAATACATCCGACTGGCCACGTTCACAGTGTCGCCCCAAATATCGTATAACAGCTTTGTCGTGCCAATAACACCCGCTGTCACCTCTCCGATATTGTAGCCGATTTTCAACTCAAATTGAAAGTTGAACATTTGTCGGTTGAAGTCATCCAGGGTCTTGAGAAGCTCAATGGCAAAGTCCATTAGAGCACACAAATGATCATCTGGTGATGTGTTCTGTGCACGCTGAACCAAATTCAAGCCCGAAGCAGCCATGAAACACTCGGCAATTGTCTTGATTTTCTCCACATCCTTAAACTTCACAGAGGAAAGGAGGTGTTCAAAATCTGCAAAAATTTCGTTCAACACTCGCAACATCTCCTGCCCTCCCTGGTACTGCTCATCATAGAATTCTGAAAAGTTGGCTATCGACGCAAACGTAACAGCAGCGTCAGTCACGTGTTGAGAATACTTGTTGGTCTTTCTCAGGTCAGTCAGCACAAAGCGCGGGATGATATTTTCCAGCAGCCATTCGCCCTGCATCTTCTCCCGGGTAATGGCCTTCTTTGCACGGCTCGCTTCAAAGTCGCGATTGAAAGAGACACGAAAGCTGATGTCGATGTCGCGGTTGAGAAAGAATATGAGGATGAGATTAAGGATGAGTATAACGGTCATTTCCCATGGGAATAGACTACTTTCGGCGGCAGCCAACCAGATAGGAGATGTGCTTAATTCTCTAGCTGTAGTTACAGCAGCAAAGCCAGCCACTTGGTCGGAGTACACATAGGAAAAACCCGCGAAGGGCCAGTGAATCAACAAACAAGCAATTAAGCATAAGGTCATTGCTGAGAGAGATTTTGCCCACGAGGAGTAGTTTGGAAACAGTGTCAAATTAAACAACATGAAAGTGAACAGGATCCCATGAACCATACGGTATTCTCCAGTTGAGAAATCAGCCACCGCTGCGACATCAGATGATCGACTGAACCAGAAGAGACCAATTTGAAAATTGGCTAGCACAAACGCCGCAGGGCTACACAGCATCAGCACCCCGACGATGTTCCTCACATACCAGCTGAACAGAACCCGATAGATACGTTGGAGAGGACGCTTTGCGGGAAGACAGAAGCCTCCCCATGCAAGCAAATCCGAAAAAACAATGGCTATGAATAGAGAGTTAAAACAAAGGGCAAGTGAAAACATAACGAAAGGTATCACTAGAATCAGTTGACTGTTTGTTAAATTTGGAAAGTTAATAAAACAGGCTAATGAGACGAGAAGGAAGAAGAGAAAGTGAGCCAGCCCGTTGGTGACAGGGGTTAGACGGGGTGTTGCGAGGGTGATGAGCACGGACTGACGGGGAACACGAAGCACTTGTCGCCGGTAGGTTTGTTCAAGAGATTGTGAGAGAAAGCAAAGAGAAAAGCGTGAAATCGGTGGAAATTTGAAGACTTCTTCCGGCTTGGAGAGATTCCACAAAGCGTCCAACATCTCCACATCCGATCCACGAGCTCTCACCTCCGGTTCGTCAGATCCAGGGGATGTTGCAAGGGTCAGTTCGTTTGACCCCATCGGTGATGTGATGATCTGATCGATTGATGCCTTCGGCTGGTCCTTGACAAAAGGCGGAGCGTTGTTTGTCTCATTACCAGAAATAGGTGTTTTGGGCTTAAAGAAAAACGGGATTTTAAAACATACGCCTCTGGTCTTTGCAATTCACCATTGAAGATAAAAGCATGGGTATTTATTGAATTAGAAATATAACAAAATAACCATAAGTGTGTGAATCAAAATGCAACTTTTTCAGGTGTATCAAAAATCTATTCACAGTCTTGGCCAACAGGGAAAGTGAAGTAAATGAAAAACACTAAAGAGTATGTTTATAAGGTAAGCTACGGCGGTCTGGTAGTAGGTTGGTTAAACGCACCTTATCCAGCATGATAATTGGTTTGCTGTCGAAACGCCTCTCAATGAAGTAGGTTTTAATAACTAAAGGAAATACAAACAAGAGATAACTTAGGAATGATTCGACATATTAAGAGGCAGCTAGGCAATTGCAAGGCTTTGGAAATTCGCATCGAGTATTGGCCAAACAGCTGTCACCAAAAAAGATATCAATGGGTAATGCAACCCACACAACTTCGAGGCATCGGTGTACCTCTTGTCGCACATTTCGCGGGTAGAACTGGGATGGCCAAATGCACCGACGGAGAAAGAACAGAAAGAATTCGAATTTTGACGAAAACATATGGTAACCTCTTAAACAAAGGAAGAAAGGTGTAAAAAGGATAAAGTTTGGGGAAATCTCTAATTAACTTTAATTCAGTCAGCACAAACACGCACTGCCCCCTGCAACAGCTCTAGGATGATATTTGCGGTAGGCAAGAGTAACCAGCAATCTCAATTTCATCAAACCCGGCACAAATGTATCCCAAAATTAGAACAAAACTAAGAAAAGATGTATAAAAACTGTTAACTACTCCAAAAATATTCTTAAATAAAAAAGCAAACGGTGCCAACATATCACATCCCTGCGCACATAATAGAAAAAGTGTAACAGATTTAAAAAAAATGAAGACAAAATAGACTAGCGGCGTGCATGGCACGCAATATCAAATGTCAACAGAACTAAAAATGCAATAAATGAAGACGACTTTAGTGGTTTTACAAATATTTAAGAAAACTCGCAGCTGTGTTTGCACATGGCAAACAACAAGGCTGGCGATCAGTGTCTCCGCAAATTGACTCAGTCGGAAATACTTGTGCTAAGTCACCTAGTACCTTCGGGACAAATATGAATTTCGCAGTAGGCGTCGAAAGGTGGGCCACTCAACACTCAAACTTTTAGTTCATGCACTACTTGTGCATTTCATTTTTAAGGAATTAAAAAAGCAATAAATCTTGAATTCAGAACTACCTAATTCATGAAAGGTGGTCGTGCCTGAGGGGAAGAAAACCGTTCCAAGGAGATAAAATTAAGGAAAAACAACTTATGAAATGCAAATGACAACAATATGGAGCATTTTCAAACCGCACTTAGTAATGTATTCCTTTTTATGATTCACTTGATGCCCATTTCAAAGAAATGGAAATTCTATATGAATGGGGAGGCAACTTACGAGCCTGGTCTTGAGTATGTTTAATGGCGTAACGTTGATCCTCCTTGTTGTAGTACTCTATTAACACTTTCACTTTACGAATGTCTAAAAAGTGCCATGTAAATAAATAACAGAACGCAAAACACTTTGTCAAATACACCCTCACGTACCAGGGACGGGTTCTCCATCCGAAACTTCGTAGATATCCTTGACGAATTCCAGAGTAGTTTCGGAGATGTGCACTTTACCTGCCTTACCCGAGGATTCCATCTGATTAGCTAGGGTGACATCGTTTGACCAAACGTCGAATTTAAAGCGGCGTGTTCCAACCAATCCGCAAATTACCTTTCCGGTATGCACCCCAACACGCATGTTCACCTGAAATCGAAACCGTTCAGCAGGCAGGTGAGAAATGCACTAATTTTATTTTGTCAGGCGTAGAGGCACCTATCAATCAGATTGAAACAAAAAACTCACCGATGTTAACAGGCTTAGGAAAAGTTTCAAAAACTAAGTTTATTCTTCAAAAACAAAGTTAATCGGAGTAAAAATGTATTAGATTTCAAACACATGGCTGCATAACATCAGTGACGAATGGGAAAAGCACCATCAGAGGAATGCACGATTTGCAGCGATTACTGATGAAGTGAAGGACCATACCTGTTCGGCGTGATCATCATCAAACTGTTGGATGGCCACACACATGGAACGCCCCATTTCGACAATTCTCTCCGCGTGGTCAGGTACGGAGTTGGGGCATCCCGACACGCAGTAGTAGCAGTCGCCTAACGTTGCTATCTTCTCACACTGATTCAGCTCACAAAGGCTGTCGAACCTGTGGCGAGAAATACTGAGGCTGGCATTCAAGCTTCCAGGAATTTGCAACGACAACAAATCCAAAGCAGGCTTCACAGTAATCACCTGATACAAGCTTCCATTTTCAAATCTTGGATTATAACAATAGTACCGTTTTTGTATCCTTGTTAATTGCGGTACGAATAACAGCTTACCAAGTTTCAAAATAAGAAGTAATCTTACTGCTACGATTTTTAACTACATTTTTGAGAGAAGCGATAAGTGGAATGCATAAAATGATAAGCAAGAATGATTGAATTCGATAAAGATTACTGTTTTAAGCTGCAACAGAAAATAACTTACAAAAAAATTAGGTGTGTTATTTACAAATAAGTGCATTGGAAGCATTTGCCCAGGTACATAGAAACAAATGACAGCAACAAACTCCTCAATACTAGAGATAGCTGGTGGCGGGTCGATTTGGATAAACAGAGAGCAGTGTAAACAACAGTCCATGCTAGTAAAAGTTGATTGTGGATTGACAAAGAGCCGCAAAACATCCGTTAACCAACCAATAAGTACCGAAACAACAGGACGGTTTAAAAATAAAAAGCTGTGTAGCTGTGCTATATCAACCCCTCTAAGCATCTAGGAATTGGTAAACGTTTCTTACCTAATACGACAAGTGATAGACTGTAACGTGTAACCGATTTGCTACTCCAAACGGGCTGTTAGGTGTAGCTGCTGAAATACTGGCATACAATCTACTGACAAATGGAGAGGATAAATAAGAACTAGAGAAGTAGTCGCAGTGCGTTAAATGCGATGCTCCATGGTATTATAGTTAATTTTAACGGAACACCTGTGTTTAAAGTAATATCATTGATTCAAAATTACCGTATACCCTGGAACAATTTTAATTAAAGTCTACAACGAAGAAAAGGAGAGAATGACACCAGCAATAGCAGTGTGAGCAGTTGGGACATCAGTAACACTGAAGTCAAATAGAATTGTTAAACCTAAAAAGGCACCACTTTCAAGATTAAGTAAATCGCTCAGAAATTACCGTCCAAAGAGATCATTTAAGAGAAGCAGAAGTTGGGAGGCAGACTTATTGGAGCTCATATTAGTGAACCCCACGATATCAGCGAAGAGGATGCTGACATTTTCCATCTGACTGACGTGGAATTTGCGAAACTTCACAGCATGTCCTGCCGGAGGTCGCGATATGTTGGACGAAGACGCAAGTCGTACATCAGGGTTGTGCCCCCTATGCTCTCTGCGGGCTGTAGACGATAAACGAAAGACAAGATCTATCCAAAATATCATGCAAAACTGGTTGAATAACATGAAGTTTTCAAACACAGTAAATCATCATGGGTTCCATTCATCCTTGATAAAGTGGACTCAAACACGCGCTCAAAACTAAATAATTGCAATTTTTGATGGACTATGGTAAGCAGAATTCATGGTGACTTTTGGAAAATTTATAAACTTATCATGATAAAATTACATAGTGTTGGGTAGGAATTAAGGTTGCACAAATAAGGATGCGCACTGGCCAAGCACTAGCATACTCAATTTTCCATTCCAAATATAGTAATCAACACAGCTTTGAAAACAAGCATTTATGGGAAGAGGAGAGAAAAGGTACCACAATGTCTCCAATGATGTCACGGTGAGTTAGACTTCAGATGGAAATGCCATACGCATAATTAAAGCGCAGAAGGCAATGATGAGAGGTATCAAGGCATCACTTTGAAGTGAATTATATGAAATACAAATAGCAATGAAATCTACGGAGAACAGCGAGACGGAGTGAGGGGTGGTCAAATAACCCACATCCAGGTAATTAGTGCGGCAGAGACATTCCTGGATTACCTAGTCAGAATAACAAACTGCCTTTGCTCTAGAAAACTGGCATCAGGCCCACCTTGACTCCCCCTGTCAACGAATTTTGGGAAAACAACGTACAAAAGCACTCAAGAAATCATTTAATATGCAGGGCTGTTCGGAGAAGAAATCTCAAGCGAAAAAACCGCCCCAAGGCTTATTGGTTGTTATCTATGCATAAACAGAAGCGGACGGAGGAATGTAGATTGCTGCTAGATGTAGCTGGAATGGAAACAGCACAAGCTCAAATTATCTTCATTGATTCCGATATTAGCAGTAAACATACCCAATTTAAATGCATGAAACAAGAAACTTATGCACGCAAAGTAAACCGATATTTAGTAACGAAAGCGAGTCATGTGAGTGGAGACATTTGAATGGGGCAAAAAAGCAGAAAATTTATTTAGTGGTTTTTTCTATTAAGTCTGTTGTTGAAAAGTTGCAAGAGTATAAATAGCCATAACAGAGCATAGTTCTTTATCCTCAAAGCATAGTGCAATGACTATAATCAAGGTAATTGAAATCGCAAAGTCTTTGAAAAAAGATAGCAAATAATGACGATGAATTAAGGAACGGCTCGCAGTCACAGAATAGCACCCGGTTAAGAGCGCACTACCCTCGCTTTAGTGTTCCCACATTGATCGACCAATTCGGCCATCTGCGACCAGCTGACCAATCAGGTTTTTAAGCCGTCCCGACCTATCAGCAATCAACTGTTTCTACCAAGCCGTCAAACGTTCGGACTAGATCAATGTTTTAAACATCAGTCGGCATAGTATCTTCAGTCAGAGTAGCATGCAAGGTTTACGTGAAGCCTATATCTGAGTTTTTCAGCAGATTGCATATGGGTAAGAATAAATCTGCAAACGCTCATCCCAGGGGGGAGGGAAATAATCCCAACAACAGTAAAGAGCCGGATTAACTAAACAGCATATCAGTTTTTGTGGCGTGATCTATCATCAGCCAAAGGAGAAAAGAGTTCTCTTTTCTTAAATGGCTTCCAATAGGTCAAAATTCGATATGTGAGATGAGTTCTACGTAATGCACCGAGAAAATCCCGATTATTCGATTGGAAAATGACTTAAAGACGCCAACAACGCGAACATTGATAGATGCTCGTAAACGAAGGGAACATAAATGAGAGGAAAGCAATGCAGCATAAGCCCAATCGAAAAAAAACGATGAAAATTTCGCCACTTAATGATATTTCAGGTTTCGCATCGCCCACACTGTTCACTAAGGCTTTGTAAATGAGAAAAACGAACCTATCAAACTCACGGAACTCTAAAGATGCCCTTTGGGGGAAATAAAACTGTCAAGTCCTATGATGACGTTCGATTTTGGAAGAAAGTATTCGGAGGACAAAAAACCATGGAATTTGGCATATTATCAACGCACGCCACCAGATAAAAAATTACTCATATAAAGCGCACAAAGTGATAGAATTAAGCCGAAAGTCTACTAAAGCTCCTTGTTTGAAATGAGAAATGAGTGAAAGAAATGAGCATTCGAAGCGCCACCGTGTTGCGATTTTAGCAAATTTTAGAGCAGTCTATGAATAGAGCTTTTATAATTCGGTCAGAACTATCAATTTCCGACATTTGCTTGGGTTTTATCAAGGACCGCAAACTTTGGAACGTTGGCAGGATTGTCAACGCCACATACATCCCAAAACTAAATGACAAAGTAACTTTCAAACATAGGGAAAGAGCAAGGTCGGATGGGAACGTGTTATGGGCGGCAATAACAGTAGCAGAAAACTGATAGGTATATTGAAGAATAGCAACTGGATCATGGGCTGAGAATATTTGTAACTTAGCAAACTAACCATCAATATAGTCACTAATCCCAAAGTGGCTCACCCTTGACAGTTAGCTTAAAATAAGTAGAATTTAAAGTAGGGGCGATACTTGATCAATTTCATAAAGTACCTTGTAATCGGATTTTCTGCAAATATAGTTATATAGCTAAGGCTACTCTCCCTCGATTTCGATGTTTCATTGCCTTTGTTAAGTTGCACCTGGACACGAAACAGCAATTTTCCTAACTAATTCCCTTACAATGAAGTAGGACAAATAATGGGACAACGTAATACAGTAAACATTGATATTTTAGCGGGGTGCTTTACAGAATCAGAAATGAGGGGAAATAGACTGGATACAGTTGAGGTCAAAACTCTGTCCATGAGCGATGGGCATGGTGCCTCGGTATGGTCAAAATGAGACGCTATGCAAATTCTGCTGCACATACCAAATAATGATGGAGGAGACAAAGCCTTTTAGTGGTAACAGTGACGTGGAGAGATGAAACAAAGGAAACAAAGTCATGCGTTCTAGAAAACTTATCCTCAGACTTCTGCTAGTTGCGGATTATTTTATAGTAATAAAAACGTAAGCTAGTTCTAGTCTCCAAATGGGCAATTGGGATGTCGACAGCGAGTAATAAAGAAAAAATTGAAAATTCCATGAAGTCGGCAGGGAACTAGGGCCTTGAAAAGGAATTAAAACATAAATGATGAACACATATAAAGAAAAGTACCATTCTTCAGAGCATTAAAAAAATATGGAGAAACGCGGTTATGCATGTAGTGCATCGTTACTTACCCGTAAAATTTTAAAACACGCATGTACTTGAGTTAGAATTAAATGAACCCTGCTAAAAACCACCGAACACGGTGCGAATTAAAACGTCATCAGACGTAAATTTCGATCGCAAGCGCCAAAAAATCGTGCATTCAAGGCACAACCAATTCAGCTCTCAAGTAGCAAATGCAAGAGTTAATGAGGCCCCACTGAGATCTTCAGCAAAGGCAATCTACGTGAGTGCGACGAAATGCCGATGAGCCGGTTCACATTGGTGTACGCATGAAAAGCTTTAGTATTCCGGAAAATAAACTGCTCAATTCACAGCCAGTACTTTTGTTGTGTATTCCCAACCTGTGGGCCATGGCTGGAGATTTAACTTTTGGCCAGGCAGCAAAACCACTTCCCACAACGAACCGATAAATTGACAAGTTTTGCAACGAAATATTTTGTGGTATTTCGCAAAATTCGAAACGGAAGTATATAGGTATCTATAGACCAGTGCTATTTTACTTACATGTACTAGCCTGCGTTCCTTTCAACGGTTCACTTTCGTCGGCGCTGTAGTCATCCGTATCGTCAGAGAAGCTGGCATTTTTTCCTTCCTTGACGTTTGTCTTCCCAAGATTAGTCGCTCTTGCAGCCTTTTCTCCAGCTTGAAAACTAACCATTCGCAATTCGTCTTCATTTGCCTCATCCTCATCTTCGCTATTGTAGGAACCCTGCATTACCTCATGCGCAACCTTCTGGGGCATTAGGGACTGGATCATCTCATTTTGGGTCTGTTGCTCTTTTTCCAAGGCCTTGCGCATCAGAGCACTATGACCAAGTCGCATAAACGTTGAGCGCCGTCGCACCTAAATGGACGATAGGTAACTTAAATACAAACGTTTTCCACTTCTCAAAACTTGTCTCATATGCAAAAAACGTGTTTATCAGGGTGTGCATCAGCGTTTTTTGACTATCGCGGAATGCCAGATGAAACATTGGTCCAGATCCCCAAAAGTAATTCGATTTTAGAACGGTAATTCCAGTTAAAACTTACGATTCCGTATGTACCTGTATAATCAGGAGCAATGCCTATTTGAAGATTGAAGTTTAACTTTTTCGTGGAACTATGCTACGGAGTTGAAATCTTAGAGAATAGAGCATGAAATCAAGGTTGGAAGATGAAGTAAGTCCAGGAGATGCGACCAATTGGAGAGAACAGTGGTAGAGAGTACACGATTAAGGATGTTCTGAAACCTGTACATATCCTAAGTATGCCGCTAACATTGATCTTGTTTCCTTTATTCAACAACCTTCAACTGGTGTTCATCGATCCAAGAGCGCAAACTAGCAAACCAAACGAATACCTGGGTATCAATTATGTATACAAATGAATTTTGTCCTAAGAGTTACAACAGGACATAAACCCAATAGCGAAATCGGTTCAGTAGACTTTAATCTTCACTCTAGCTTGCAATTACGTAACATATTGGACTTGTCTCAACAAAAGGGGAAAGTCGTAGGAAATTTAGACATGGACAGATTTAAAGGCAATTGCAAGAATAAGTAAATATATAGGTAAGGAAGCTAGTAGTGAATAAAAACGATAGGTTATTTTGTACTCAAAAAAGTGAACTTGAGTAAGTTTTCAGCATTAGCCCCATTCAAACTCATAATTGTAACCGGAATCAACACCTAGCTGTTTAGGATACATAAAGATAGTAACAGAATCATAACGCAGAATGGCACAATGACAAAAGCTTCTGTGCAAAGAACGGCCGGACACCCGTAAAAATAAGCTTAATTGAAAATGGACACGATTTCGCAAATATCGCAAAAAGGACCAAATTCAAAATTGAAACGTCAGTACTCAAGTGAGGCAATGGATGAGAAGTTCCTAAGGTACTCTTGTTAGAAATCAGAGCAATAACACAAGGATTGACAATACGTAAAAATTAAGAACATCGAGTCGGTAATTGCCACAGAAATATTAATTCAGACTCAAAAACTCATCCATTTCATAAGCCAGGAATCAAAAGCAAAACTGAACTTCATCGAATAAGCACATTTTGAATACTGTCATCAGATTATGCACGAAATCTGCTTGCCATGTTTAGATTATAATTAAACACAAGAAAAAAAGAAATTAGATGTGCCAAAAACACTACATTGGTTTTAAGAACTGACAGATGACAGCATGAATACCGAATATATTTATTTATTAAGAACTCACCTGGGATAAAATATGTTGCACGAATCCAATCATATGGATGCAGCAGTGTAAGATTACATATATACAAGTTAACCGGGAATTTATCTTTCCACAAACCGTACACGATAGCACAACGTGCATAATGCTTATAGGTCCACAAATAAGCATTACTTGCCAAAGTCGAAGCGGAATATTGATGTAGATTGTCAGAAGCAACTGAACAATCAGACTAGCATTAAACGCCGAAGAGACTCCAACTGTCGAAGGAACAAATGCAAGCAGAAACAGTAAACTGAAGAACAAGGCGAGTATTATGTACAAAACAAGAAAGTTCTTTTCAAATACGACTTTTGAACACGTAAGTCCAAACAGAACAATCGCTACTACAAGACCGGTAGCAGCACCGGCAACATATACCATCCATTGTTCTGTTCCAGAGGCAGCAAAAAAAACCATCCAGGTTGCACAAACAAGGGCGAAATACGAGACCGCGATTCGAAATCTGGACAAAGAATGAGGAAACGAACAGAGAGTATAGTAACTCTCCAGAACCGTCGAATCAAACCTCAGATTTAGTACTCCACCAGAGCACCGTTCAAAGAGATGGAATCGAAATTTACTGCTTCTGCTCGAACTTCTCGATACTTCGTTCTCATTATTCTGCATTTTGCGGGCAACCATTTTTTGAAACGTGACGATCGCCAGTTAGAAGGACTACAGCAGAGCACACACAGGCCCCCACGCGAGCGCCGCCCAATTATAACAAGTCCTTGAAAAAGAACGTAGACTGCAGTTTTATTGGACTGTCAAGGTTGACGTGGCTTGTTAAAACAAAACTCAGAAGCCCGCAAGTATACATTGTAGCATCCGTATTCTATGCGCAACAAGCAGCTCCGTTTTTATCAATCAAATACCGGAAAATCACAACTACCCCCTTTCACCTCAACTACAGCCTTCTTTCATGTGCACCTCAGCAGATGGTCTAACCACCAATCCCCCGCACGCGAGAAATAACGCAAAGTAGGCAGTCTGCCCATGTAATTGTAAGAAGAAACTCCAGCGATATGTACACAGTATTTACCGCCTGCAATGTCGGCTGCCGACGGATTTCCTCGGACGCTTTTTGGCGTAACTTGAGTTCGCTGCTGACTGTTCACGACGCTCACGCAAGCACTTTGGACAGAACCATTGAGCAGATTCGGGTTCCTTCGACAGGCCCAAGCAACTACTGTAAGTTTATGAACGTGAAATAAGGTCACTTGGTAAAATTGCCATCGGATGAAATAAACCTTAGAGATACCTGTGGTACCAGTCGTCACAGCTGTCGCACCCCACCATTAAATTGCCATCATCCTCAGTTCGACAAATAGGGCAAAGCCATATCTGTTCCCCAGCATTGTTCTAAACAAAAGTATCGATAACAATTACAAATTGACATAATAAAGTTACTTTCAAGGACCAGGCAACTACACTTCTTTCTGCACACTTGAAAACAACAGGCATGGGCTTGATGCTTACAAAGTAATAGGACGTTCCTGCCGAAGCAGCAATAATCTGAGTAGTTGGAGGAGTGATCTGACTTGAAGTTTTGGCTCGATCCCCTTCAAACCTTCGCCTCTTGCTCTCGTGTCGACCATGTTCGTGACTTCGACGACTGTCCCGTGAACGCATACTTAGGCTGTCTCCAGTGCTGGCGATAGCATCTTCCTCTTCGTCGTCAGAGAAGACTGAATCGACTAAAACCCGCTTACCACAGGCTGAGTGGCAGAGTCCTAGTTTCGGCGGTGACTGTGACGTATACCTTTTCCGCGATCCCTTCTTCTCACGCTTGGAGGACGATTTATTGCTACATTCTATGATTTAAATTTGTGTTAAAATGGCAATTATAAAACTAGGCGCTACTTCAAATGCATTAAAGTCGAGTCCCGTGAGTAAAAATAATCAATTCGACTTACGTCCAAAGGATGGCGCGGGTGAATACGCTGTAGTATTTGATGTGGCGACCGATGGCTTTAGGACCGGAGTAAGAGACGGGATAATGTGCAAAGGCCGAAGTTGGGGAGGTAATTTTTTGCATTCGGAAGTGGAGGATGTCACTTTGGAGGAGGGATCTTTCAGCAGGGAAAGTGCCGGTGGTTGAGATGATCGATTACCAGTTCTTGCACTTGGGAGTCTTTCCAGTACAGGCAGATGAGGGGGCCTCGAGACAGGAGCTTCATCTTCATCATCTGAGGTTTGGCTTGTAGAGCTGGAGCTACTGCTTTCCATGCTACTAATACTGCTGCCACGGAGTTTTTCATGAGCAAAAGCAGGCTTCAGGCGTAATACTTGTTGATCCAGTGGTCGTACAATGCTGGTAGAGCCATGCTCATGACCACCGAATTTAATGACTCTGAAAGGGAAGAAATCACCACTAATTAAGCATTTTCTGATTTCATAAACGGTTTGGAATTCGCTACAAATCTTCACACGTGTATTTCAATCACACACCGTAGGGATGCTAATGTAACCTTACAATTTGGGGGTTTTGACGCTGAAGGACGGTTGCTGAGACATGGAGGGTGCGCGAAGCTGTGGTTTACTGGTAAGAGGGCCAAAAGATGACGCAGGTTCGTGTCTTTTTCCTTTCACGACAAGCGCAGGTGGAATGGCAGAGTGACGCCTAGCAGTAGTCTCCTCATCGGAAACTTGAGCAGAGCTAAGAGGAGATGAGACACTACTGCTGCTGGTGGATGAACTGGAGTTGGTGTTGGTGAAAGCAGGCTCACTTGAACGGACACTCATTGTTTCTCCATCAGGACCACCCAGACGAATCTTTATACGAATACCACCACCAGCCGTAGCAGCCGCAGTGTGAGGAACCTCGGTAGGCTCCGCAACATACCCAGTAACTGGGTTTGTTTGCCGTGGCGCCAATGAACCAGGTAATGAGGACGATGCACGTGAAGAGTGCTGGAACAAATGAAGAAAGCGAAAAAATATGAATCTACACCCAAAACAGTGAAAATTTGAAACTCGTGGTACTAAAATGTGATTATAGCTTCTTCAAAGTTCTGGGAAAAAGGTGAGAAAATTGACAATATTTATATTACAGAGGCCTTAGAAGTTGCGACGCTAAATAGGATAAAGCTCACGTCAGAGGATGGCTGTTGAATTGGTAGTTGCGAAGGAACGCGGAGCGTAGAAGTTACAGCCGGAGGTACTGAAAAAACAGCAGCTTTTGAAGAATCGGTGACCGTTGAGGAGGAAGAGGAAGTTGATGGTGAAGACGATGAAGGAGAGGAAGAAGAAGGTGAAAAACTCGAACGCCTTGTTGGAGGAAAATTGAAGAAACGCGGCACCTCATAATCTCGACTCAGTTCTTCGTTTGTTAGTGGTTCAGTGCAAGAATCGGAGGAGGTCGGCGAGTAAAGGTCTTCACTTTTCATACATACATTATTACTTGACGAAGCCATGGAAGGGGTCTATACAAAGAAATTTCTTCTAACTTATGACGAAATAAGAAGAATCAAAGATCTACCCACGAGTAGGTGGTACTATCACATTTCCGAATTTATGCTCACCTCAACTCTTCGCTCTGCTGGTCCTAGAGCAGCCTGAGCCAGGGTCTCAGAAATTTGGGGTGTGGGTCGGGATTGCTTCAGAAAAGATACAGTATCATCTGGAATTCTTAAAGGACTTCCAAGAGCACCAGAGCCACCAAGTAGTGAGCTTTGGTCCGGCATTGACGTGGTTAGTGGTTTGGGTGACAGAGCAGGAGAACAGTGCGCTAAATTTAGGTGGAATAACTAAGACACAGCAACCTTAAAAAGCCGTTTTAACTAATAGTAAGCATTGTGTAAGGAACAAAATAAAATTTTTGATAATCGTTTTCAATACAGAAAAGAGCATAATCAAGCACCTACGAATTTCTTTAGGAATAAGTCCTATTCAAATAAGAGATTGCTCAAACTGAATCAGCAATAGCGAAGCCGGATCAAAATCATTTAAAGCTATCCAGCTGATGCCTTATTGAATAACCAGGAAATGATAAACAAGGAGTTGCTCTGCGAAAAAAAGGAACGTACTCGACAAAGACGTGGCATGCACATCGGATGGGTGCGCGTCGTCTAATGCCACAGTGTCCGGAATGCCAACAGCTGTCATAAACTCCAAAGTGCATCGACTTGGAGGATCAGCCAAAATAGGAGCCGCACCGTTGACCTCTTTATCATCAGGGGTTCGGTGATCGGCAGCCTTGGTAACCTTCGCAATTTCAATCGCAGGAGACACGGAGGGTTTAAGTGGCTGTGCAGTCCGTTTTCCTATTGATTGAAACCGTCTCCGACCAAAGCCAAATCGCTTTTTCCGAGTTTGCGAATTACGACGACTGACGCTAAAAGAGTTTACTAGTTTGTAAGGATGATTCAAGTGAAAACCAAAATACCATAACACCGATAGAATGAGTATTCTGAAAAGGTAAAATTCTACGAAAAGCCCTAAAACAAGTACACAAATCACAAAGCATAATAAACACACCGAGATTTCCCAGCATTGGATGGAGAGCATGTACTCTTGGGGTGAGAGGAAGGCAAAGTGGGAGTAGCATCTGTGAGGATAACATCGGAGGCATTTAGCGACACCAATGGCGAAGTAGTTGAACCAGACTTTCTGCTTATTCGTGGTGGCGACAGGGAGGTCTAAAACAGACATCAAATTAAAAACACAAAATTTGCCTTCAAAGCACACTCCCGCATAGCATCTGTGGCACGAGTCGATTTGTTGTTCTGAGCGGCGAGGACATCTGACAAATAATCGGAATCAGATAACAGGGGCGACGTTTGAGGTTTACGAAACGCCGAGACCGTTGATCTGCTAGAATATCTTTTTACGGACGAAATGGAGGGAGTGACGGGAGGAGGTATATTACGTTCCACCACTGAACCAAGACTCGGATCGTAAGTGACACAAGTAAGCTTGTACTTGACTTTACCAGCCCAAAGTGGCAATTTGCGATCATTACGTCCCTGCATTGTAGCTGAGGTCTGCCCGTTAGTACTTTCAACTTTATTTTCCGTAAGCAACTCAGCTCCATCCTTGGAGCACAAAGGTTCCCGGAGCAATGAGTTAGAAGGAACTAAAAGCGTTTTTTCCTTCAGGAACGGTATGTTCAATTCCGTTCTGCCAGCAAGAGGTATGTACATGATCGGAGGCTTGGGAAAATATGACCCCGATTCTCTAACGTATTTGACCAAATCGGGCAGTGGTTCATTCATCAACTCCAGGATAGTTAACCCATCAATTACGCTAAAGTATTCGTCCTCAACTAAAAACGAAATGTGAAACATGGCACTTACATGCGAGATCAGCAACTGACTTCGAAATTGATTGCATGTATTTAAAAAGAATTTCAGAAAGGATGTCAGCAGCCTCCACACTCGCTAGTTCAAAGCCGACATGACTTGCAACTTTAAAAACCACATTTAGCAGCGTTTTCTTCAAAATCTCTGTTGGCATCTAATGTGAGAGAAAGGCAAAATCACGTTAGGCACAATAAAAGACACCTCGGACATAAATATGCTTCAAAAAAAAATAGCGCTCATACAACACAGACCCCTACTTCAAATACAAGAGAATAGGCATCTAGCACAACGTAGAAAGTCAATAAATATAAGGAATACTCTACACATTTAAAATTCATAAATTTCCCAACGTGAGATACCTGAAAAATGCCACACAATTAGAATACAAAAAATTGCAACCGAAAAAGCATGTCATGCCATAAAAAGTATTGTAAAAACTGACCTTTGGCCCTTCAATACACGCGTCAAAGCAGCGCAAGTGTAGTGTACACGAAAGTCCGGAACGCGCGGAAACAAAGAACAATAAAACACAAGTAACCCAAAAAGTAAGTATTAAAACGACCGTAGGCTTTGATTAAAGAAAGCCGTAGTTGAAATATATTTAGTAAAATTTTAAAACAAAAGCTAAATGGTTTTGAATGGCTAATGCAGGCTACATTTAACCCCCTTTTTAAATTGCAATCCCTAGCGAGTAAAGAGATCTGCGTTCATTTTCAGCCAATGGTTTCAGTGCGAAGACGGAGTCATACTATTAATCCGACTTGCCAAGTATTCCTACGTTCAACTGAAGAGCAAGTGCCTCTCCACACAGGACTCGACACCAATCCTGCCTTTTATAATCCATTCCTACTCAGAAAGCTAGATCGATCGACGGAAACATTGGGGTTGCATGGCACCCACGCAAGCAGCAGGAAATTTTAACGCATCGACACCACATAGTGTACACCGCGAGGCACGAACACTCTACCAAGCCTGGCGCCTAGGTAATTGAGACTAAGCCAAAATACACCACTCTCGGAAAGCACCACTCAGGGCACAACTTTCACAAAAGTGGCCCCCTTCCGAAACACATCTATAGCTGATGTTCGGCAATCGTCATGAGTGTTTACGACACTCCAAAAGACAAAACCCAAGGAACGAAGCAAAACAACTCATAGATAAAATTGTATTACTACTTCAGCAAGGTTCAACTGCACTGAAACTACAATTAATAGGCGTGAGCTTCGCCATATCCATTTTCGTTATACCACTTCAGAAAGGCAGCTTGCCCGATTGTATATGCAATTGCAATTGCAAGTCCATGAGGCAACCGATTAAAGAAACAACTTTTACACACTTGCCAGGGTGTTTTGTAAATGCGGGGTGAGTAAACCCATACATAGTTTCTATAATATTACAAAGCAATAAACAAATGGAAATTATTCGAATTACAGACCTCACCCAGGGGTCCTTTAATCCAATTTCCTGCAAGCGTTTTACGTGTCTAACCACGGCAGGATGCTCAATTTTGTAGTCTTGCCAATTTGGCCTGATCCAGGTGAAATTGCCCCCTAACACGCTGCGGGAGCAAAACAATTATTTCTAACTAGCCTTTGATTAGCATCTGATCGGATCAAAATGGGGTAAAAAACCAAAGGTTATCTTAGCATGATGATAATAGCATAAAAATATATCGTAATAATACTTTAATAGCACTACGAAAAAACGAACGTGGATGTGATACGCATCACGGCGACAAACGCGGCTGAAAAACCCGGGTGCAATGGTGCTAACACAAACACAAATTGAAAAATGAATTGCATTGTGATAATGTTTGAGTCTTGGTTATTATGAGGAGAAATTTTTACTTGATTTAACTAGAGGGTGGCTATGAGAATCCCCTAAGCAAAACCAAACCATTCATCTTGTTTTAAAACAAAATTATGCTCCACTTTGCCGCAGCCTAGACACTTTGTCGGTAAATGCTCCCAGGACTCCACTAGAATCGCGCCCACCCCCAAGCTTGGCCTCACTATACCGACAACGTCCACGCAACCCAACCGGGTCCAATCAAGCCGTCTGCGCAGAGGCGCACAAATCCAATACTCAGGGGCATGCCAGGCAACGCGATCAAGCGCACGATCCGGAACCATAAGTACCCCCAGCGCACCCCACTCGACGTTAGGCAACAGTTTACCCATTATGGTGGCAGAACGCATGAAATGCTAAACGATACCATAGTTTATTATACAAATGAAAACCGTTGCTGCACATGCCAGAATTACCCGCAAGTTGCCTTCATTTGCCTGAGAATGTTTTCCCTCTGAACCTCTGAGAAATGATTTGCACATTCCGGACACATAAAATTCACGGCCTTCGGAATTTTAAGGTAACGTAATTGACGTCCCTTACTAGAGCGAGCGACGCCATTCTTATAAACGCTCAGTGACTAAGAACTCTGTTACCTTCTTCGTACACGTCTTCTCATCTTCCTCGTTTCGAGTTCGTGGAGCAGACGAATCCTGTTTTTCGCAACAGGCGGAGTTCTGGTTATACCTGCAAAGCAAGTTGAGTACCTATTAAAAAGGCCTACTTTCACGAAATCCATGGAAATACCTGGTTAAAAACTCTCGATGAATTTCTGACAACTTTGGACTAGCAAAAAAACATACTCGACAATTGGATCCCCACTACCAGTCCTGGCACAAATCGGAGATCCCATCAGCCTATGGAAAACGGCGTATGTACAAACCGGGCGCCTACACACCATTAAGGAGAAATATGAGAATAAACAAACCCCAACAAATTCATTTGTTAGAAGGAGCCCTGCATAATTAGTTGCGTATATTTCACAGTAAAGCTGAAATTAGCATGCGTGTCTCTATTTATTATGTTGTTTGTTGGGGTCGAGGTTCATTCGTCCATTAAAATAGGTGGATTGTCAATGCTGCGACAAAGTGTTGTCAAAACATTAAATAACATTTTGCTGTGCTGTACACCTTCGTAATAAAATAACTTTTTCTTAAATGAATGTTTTTGTTACCTGCTGGAACTAAGTCCTGGATGAATGAGTCAGTTCATTCCTTATGATAAGCTTTAAGTGCCAGTTGGATTGAAGGGACTTAAGGGTGAATGCCCATAGAGTAGGTAGGGATCTGTAGGTATGTTTGGAACTTTTCAAGTTGGAGTAAGTGATGCTGCAGAGCAAAATTAAAATAAGCAAACTATGGCGCAGGAATCCTTGTAGTGTTGTTGCTTAAGGCGTGAGATGAAATGTTTTGCTCAATTTCCATGAAAAATTTGTCGTTACTCAGCGTGACTCATTTTATTTTGAAGTTAAATGCTTTTGTAGCTGAATTTTCCGGTTACTTTCCCTTTTTCTATTTCTTAATACCAACTGCCAATGCGCTTTATGCTGTGTGTTTGTGAAATCGGCAACTGCTCTCGTGTTCATGGCTGAGTCTTTGCTCTCTTCCTCCTCGCAGATCATAGTTCGTGCCCTGTCACTAGAATCGGAAGGCAAACTTACACAATCATTAGTCTGCTATGAGGAAGGTATTGGGCTGTTGCTGAAGTGCTTAAAATTTGAATCTGGTAATGGTAAAAATATTTATTCAAGAACCGAAATTGAGACTGAAACTGAAGGAAAAAATCACGGCCTATATTTCCCATGCTGAAGAAATAAAGAAAACAATTCAGCAAAAGAAAAGAGGTCACCTCCTTAATCCTTATCATTTATGTAGATTGTAAATACCATGAGCATATAGACATAGCTGACGGTGAAACCGGTTACGGCTACCGAAAACTGTTTAGCAGGTTTCTGGACGATGGTCGGGTAACATGCGTCAATATTGAGGACCCTTACATAAGGAATTCCTTCCAGGTAATATGGTTCTCTTACCGATTGTTCAGATCGAGAAGTTCTCCCATTTCTGTGAAGTACTTGTTGGCTCTGCGTCTCCTGTGCAGCGCATCATTCTTCAAACTGGAGTCGATTGTGAGGTGAGCTTTGTCTGAGTTCGCAGCTAGTGCGCCTAAAGGCACTTGGATGTTACATCTGATTTCATTTTATGGCTTAGCTTTGTTACGCAGCGAGAATTGAAGTAAGGCACACACTTTTTTGAATTTCGGGTGGTTATAGCATGTCAAGTTTCCTTCGGTTTAACATTATATTTCTGTTTTCGTTAATTGTATTTTCAAGCTTGTTTGTGATCAAGTAACTTTTTGTTACCCTTTTGCCGTACACCGTGAATGCGGTTTGGAAACTGTAGTACTCGTTTGTTGCACATGCCTTTCGTCTTGAAGCAACGTGTTTTCTGGCAAAGATTCGGTTCCAATGTTAAGATTTGGCTTTTCCTTTACTGTTTACCTAACCGGACACTTCGGTCTTCCGGGGCCGTGCCTCAACTTTTGAGCGTGATGTTTGGGCAGCGCCAAAACATCTCGGCTCTTGCTTTCGTTCGTATTATGTGGTCTCTCATACTATTTTGCTTTCCCACAAATTCAGTAGAGGCCAGAGGCGCTGCAATGCGGATATGATTTTAATTTGGCTTTGACCATGTGCTGATGATGAGAGGGAATTTCTACTGAAATAGGAACAGTAAGGCTGAATATGATTGAAACCACATTCATGAACCTGCACAACTTCACACTAATGTGGAGTACGCAACTGGTTGTTATTCCTCTACACTTCAACTTTGTTTCCTTTCGGGCAGAGAACTCGTATGGAGCTACTCACTGCATGCGAAACTGCCAACATTCCTTTTGGCAGACTCCCAACTCTATTTTGGGATCTAGGTAATGCCTCTTTCCCTCTTTATTCACGCTTGACCTGCGTTCTCCATAATGACAACCAAACTTGCCAAACGGTACGAAGTGAGGACAGTTTTGAAGGATTTGAGCTGAAGTTACCCGGAAATTTCTCCCCAGTGTTTACTTCTCTTCCTGAGGTTGTCGTTTTAACCGCTGAGCGAGTTAGGTAAAGATTTTATCGCTTGGTGATTTTTCGTCCAATTTTTTTCATAAATTACCACATCGTGCGTGGAACTTTCCTCTTCGAAGTTGCCACTATGAATCTCCTTTATTTTACCCCGAAAGGCAGCAATTTGTTTATGACCGCTAGGGTGTTTTGCGTCTCTTGTTTCTTGTGATGGATTGGGTGAATTTGAGATTCTTATGATATATCTTTCGGAAAATAGGGCTTCCGCTGACCCTTCAAAGTCATAACTGCTTGTTAAAAATCGCTGGGGTTACGCATCACCCCTAATGTACGGTCAACTCAGATGACATTTTATATAGAAATTTTTGGGAAATTAGGCTAGCTCTATGTTGAATAGCTTGTGTGTTCCAGCCAAATGGATGCATTGGGGTGACATTGGTAGCTTCTACTAGGGGCGTTTGTGTGTGTTCCTTTTTTACAACGTCGTTGGTTCCTCGTTTGGTGTGGTACGGTCAGTCTGTTGAGGGTAGGAGGGGGCGGTGGAAGCACAGAGGGCAATAATAAGTGGCTGTGTTTGCCGCCCAGACCCAGGCGTAAAGGCAAGCCAAGAAAAGGGAGAGGAAAAGCACCTTACATTTGCTGACTTGTGCGATTGTGTATAAGAAGTCCTGCCCTAATTGATCATCATTAGCCCTTCGCAGGTTTTTGACTTGTAACAAATACTTATGTTCTCTGGATCCTTGTCGAGTTCAAGGAGTGATAACGGTGCGTATTGACCTCCGTATGCGTGTTTGTGTGGAATGCGCAGTAGTTTGTACTGGGAGGAAAATTATCTTGGCAGTTTGGTGAGGCCGTTCCTCTTAAAATATGTTTGCTCAATCGCACACACTTCCCGTACCGAATTCTTGGCATTTTTGTACCTGTCTGCTTGGTATGGGAGCTGTACGTTCCTTGTGAGGTGCCGCTTTATGGTCGAAGTCAATAGCTCAAATTTTGTGAATTGTGTGTCGACGTTATGCATAGTGCTCAATGTGTTGGGTTGCAATTCAGGTAATTAAACCAATTGAGGGGCGGCCTCAAATCTTTTTTTCATGGTTGTAGAATTTTGGTTGGAGTTTCTTGATTCTCCTGAATTTGTGTGAAGAATGATGGTTTCCCGAATTCTTGTTTCCACTTCCGTTTTTCATTCACCAGCGCTTGGGATAGTGCCAAATTCTATCCAAGAAGAATCCTTGCTTGCGCCACAGGCAAAACTATTGGCTAGCTGCTCACTGAAAGGGATGCTGAGTCATTGCTCGGTCAGTATTTTGCTAAGGTGTTCTTGCTGTTAAATCCCCACGCATGCGCGTGCGCTCACTCCTCATTTTGGCAAGCGATTTGAGTAAAGGCGAAATTTAATTCTTTCTCGAGTGGAAAGTGTGATGGGTTTCGTAGAGGTACTTTCCTGTTCGATTTTTGTGCCTTAGGCTATGCTCCTCAATATCCAATGCTGGTTCCGCTCTGCCAAATGCACGCCTGGTCTAATTTTCTCCTAATCACTAAGATTCCGGCCCTATGAGTGTTACGTTAGCGGGATCTACACTGGACTGCGTTGCATCGTGATTTTCGATAGGAACCACTAAGGGTATTTTGAAATTTCAGTTGAAGGCGTAATCACTAGCCTTGTTTAATGTGCTTTATTCGCAATCCTTTTTGTTCATAAGCAGAAGGCTTCCATTGCATAGACTTGGAACCATTAGCTGAAGGCTGCTCAGGTTATGTACCTTTCGCCCACACTCGTCATTGCTATTGTTAATCCCTCTTTCCAGAAATCTGAAGAGCAATTAAAGAAGTTCGAAACTCTGAAGCAAGATCTACAACTACGTAAAGTTGACTTCATATGGAACTTTTCTCCTCTGCTTCATGACAGGCAAATTAGGTGAGTTTTCCCTCACTCGGTTGATGCGGCCTACGCTTATTCTCTTCTTCATGCATTTGCCATTCATTTATTGGTATCATATAAAAGCATTGGTTTTCACGATTTCACACTTTCTTCATTTTTGTGCTGATGCTAATGTCGCCTTAGGGAGTAGGGGTAATGGCATGAGTTTCGTTGTCGGAAGCGATGCAATTTTGTCATGTGTATCTATAAACGTTAGAAGCCGTTCCTCCAAAACCGGATGATATTGGGTCTTGTAATCCTCTCTGATTTCTAAGCTAACAGGGGTATAATTTTCACCTTTTGGCGTCTTACTCATGATTTTCTAACCTCAGTGCTTTTGGTTCTGCCTTTCATGTTTGTTTTAGATTTAACAATGGTTGGGTGATCAAAATCGGTCGGGGTCTGGATTACATCAAGAATGCACCTCACAAATTTGTCGGGCTCGGTGTTCACGACTTTGACTTTAGACCCTGCTTACAGACCACCATTGATATATTCTACGAAGGCGAACCTCCTCTTTAATCCCATTTATTTGTATTTTATCTAATTATCTTTTCAAAATTATCAACCTTAACTAATACCTCCCATTTCATCATATGTGTTCACAAGCCTAGCGCCGACCTTATGTGTGGTCTCCTCTTAGGTTCCTTTTTGCAAATACCATCTGGAAATTAGTGTGCGTTTGTTGTCAATCTTAACCTCATTGCATGGTTTGTGGATTTGGCTTCCAACAGGCAAGCTTATCCATTGTTTCTTCGGAGTGCTTTGGTTTGCTTTCTTTTTGTCGCTCTCCTTTAATAGACCTTATGAACCGAATTTTTGGGCATCGTTGGTGGCGGTCGTCGCTGTCAGATGATTTCTCGCGCGAGTGGCATAGTTTCAGGTTCCAGGTGTGCTCTCGGGTTAGATGGAACAGTTTGGAATAAAAAAAAGTCTGTATGGTCTTTACAGATTGGCTTTTATGATTTTCACCTTAACATTCGTAATTTGGGCCTTGCGGTCAAATGGACGTCTCCTGGTGCAGCGTTAAAAAAGATTTTGTGCATTGGCACTGTTTTCATAGGTATTCAAAGAGATGCCACGTGGTATCCTCTTCAGCTCAAATTGGAGTATTCAGCGGTCGCTCTTTTACTCCATGATTGTATTTCCAAATTTTATCGTGATCCAGGCTCACTGGGTGGATGTGCTGGTATAACTCTGAGGCAGTTTGTTCAATTTAAATGCAACCTTTATGCTACTACTTGTGTTGCAAGGACGTAGTTTTCGCCACTCCGAGATATGACGGCTGCATCACCATTTTTCATCGTGAATTAGCCAACACTGAAGTTTTGATGTTCCCTAGGTGGAGTACTACTCCCCTTGTTTGCAGATTTAAGGTGTATGACCTACGTTGAAAATAAAATGCATTAAGAGACTAAAACTGTTTGGGGATAACATCTAGGGATTTTTGGATAGGCCATTTAGCTCTGGAATGTCTCTTTCCTGTCTCAATGGGATACTGCTAGTTTTGGCAAACGCTGGCAATCAAGCAGTCTTAGTCCCATCTAGAGAAATTTGAATGTTTGTTGAAACAAAGTTGTGTGTTTGCTTTGGCTTTGTGGAATGAAGTTTTGGTTAATTATATGCTTATTATTCAGCTGTTCAATGATGTTTACAGGCCTCTGTGCGAATGTTGTTTCCTTCGTCCCAGTTACACTGTGGCCTCCCCGTGCAGTGAAACAACATGATTAGAGGAATATTCTATGGCGCAGATTAAGTGCTTGGCACCACTTGATTGTTAGCTTCAAAAGGATGTGCGTTTTGAAAGTTTGACAACTTTCCTCCTTTGTACACTAATTTCAATAGTAGCTGTTGCAGTTGAAGGATCATCTTTCTAAATTAATCAAAGCTTTCTTTGAGATTTCTCCGGACCATTCATTTGTTTAAAATTGTCCACAATTTACAGTACTCTGAACTGCTTTCCCATCAGTCCGTATGCGGCAGCGACTTTTTAATGCTTTGGGAGCGAACGAAGTCTCCTCATGTCAGGATGGTAACAGCCCCATTGTTTTTGTTTGCACGGTGGCATATGGGCAAAGGTGGTCGTAGGAATCAAACCCGAGTGATTGCACCCTAGGCGGCCAATGTTCGTTACAGGCTATTGGCTCCTTTTGCGTTTGCATGGTGGTCTTGTAATCGCATTGGTGCTATTTCCCGTCCCATCGTCCTAATGTACCGTCGCGCTCTTCGAGAAAAAATGCAGAGACTCAATGCTCCTCAATTGTGCCAACCTCAAGTTCCCAATATTTTTGGACTCAAAAATTAGGATACTCCTTGACCCTGGATATCTGTAAAAATATTTACTTTGGGCAGGAGCTACATTGATGCTACTCGTCTATCGGTGAAAGTTTATCGTCTTCTACTACTTTGTTTGTGCAAACATCAAATCCCATTGTGCTTTTGCTTGTTATAGGAACCCTGTTACTAAGCCTACAATGTTGGGGCATGGGTAGTAGCGAACAACCATGAACACCTAAGTAAGGAGAACGTTCGGATGCAGGTTGTAGGCTCAAAACATTGCAAAGCAGTTAGTTAACTTGGTTGTCTGCTTTACGTTGGAGAAATCTTGGCTCCATTTAGCATCGGGTCTAATAACTACCGGACAGATGTAAAACATAGAGATGGGGTCATTGATATAGTCTTTCTGGCGTTAAGTTACCGGTCAGGTGTTTGAGAAGTATAAAATAAACGGGAGCGATGAAATGAGAGTTACTGCCTAACATTCAACAGTGCAGTTGGAAAAGTCTTCAATTTTCTACCTTAATAGCTGGGAGGCTTTGAGTGCAAACCAGCACTATCATAGCAATAAACACTAAGTAATCACCGGTTGAAAATCAAGATAGTCTTGCCAAAGTACCACATGGGAACCATGGCCAGAAGTAATGGCCGCAACGCTTTTGCCCCTAAAACTAAGAAATGAATTTGCAACCAGGTGAAAGAGTCCCTCTCAAGCATTTTTTTAATTATGCATTTTCTTAAACCTTAGGTGCCAAGTGTTAACAGAGAGTCACGTAATCAAACTCCTTCCTTTAAGACGAGAGATGTAATAAAGTGTTTTTCGCTTACTAATCCGCATTAAAAGTACCCATGGAAGTAGAGGCATGCGTCTTCCCAACTATCGTTAACTCCGGTCCTGCTCGAATTAGCATCGTGGGATTCACCTGAGTTTCGCAATTTAATAAACTTGAACGATGCATCAATGCCTTACCAATCTTAGTAACTATTGAACCGAGTCCGTGGCGCATAAGAAGGATTGGGAAGAATACATGAAACATAATTGTGCATTTTAATATGTAAAAGAATACAGTAAGGACCATTTTGTACATCTTATTTATCTCAAGATATGTGTTGTGTATAATGACCTAAGAAAAAACCAAGGGGCGAGAAGACTGGAGAGTGTGTGGACGAGGTGCTGAAGGGGATTCGGAATGATTAGAGGAGCGTTCGAGATTGGTGAAAACGATAAGTTGGAATAGGAGTCACAGACAGGAAAGGCGCAAAGGAGAGCCGAGCCACACTTTATGGATTCACGGAGATGAAAACGTTTGGCACTTCTCCGCAATGAATGCCGAACTGACAGGCACGTGGACACTCTCTGGACTGCGTAACCGTACGCCTGATTGACCGACACTCCGGTCTTCGGCATTGGGTTGGTATGGGCGGGCAGATGTAGAGCAAGTTCCACCTCTTGGAGAGGCGATAGTTTGGACATACGGCCATGTACGGCTTGCGATTGGCGAAGGCATGCCCATTGGGACAGAATCCTATGTACCACGTTGGATTGTGTAACTTGGACGCCAAATGAACTGCAACAGGAATGGAGAACTTGGCAAAACTATCACTTCGCGGCGGATAATCTCGTCTGAAGCTGCGTCTCACTTCCGTCGAATTACTACCGTTGCTACTGGTGTTAGTGGCGGCGATAGTTGTTTGAAACTGGGACTCTGATTTGACTGCCACATGAGTTTGCCCTGGTGATGATTGTTTATGAGCGGATTTCAGAGGCTTTCCTGGGACGGCAAGCTCGCGACTTGGAAGAAAACCATGTAGGAGACAGCGGCGTGGATTTACGCGTTTCTGAAAACATCAACCACTTAAATGTATCCCGACCGCCATTTACTCTTGCTGTCTCATTGATTGAGTGGACGAATTAAGAATACCCATGCGCAGAGTTCTTAAAAATAGCAAAATGGTTTGTAACTCCTTCTAAAGATGACTCTAGAGTCCCTATGGCATAGATGTGCGGTAACCATTGATGCTAGCTGGGCATTGGCCATATTACACACATCTCTAAAGAATGGAGAGAGTTTGGGGGCTTTTGCTACATAAACGTGTTCAGTGGATTGGGTAATGTTGCAGCAGCAAAGTTGGCTGCCCACACGAGGGATGACTAGACCATAAATGCCCCTTTCCAAGTGCACTCAAGGCCACAAAAGTGCACTCCATTGGCATTAATCAATAACGCCACTCACCTGTCTTGCGTCACTCAGACGTGTCATAACCTTGGTTACAAGACCATCCATCTGCATTAACTTACACGAGCCGTCGGCCTGCCGTGTTTGTTGAAACAGAGGAAGTATTTAGATGCTTTGTTCCGCAAAAATGCGCCGAAATTTTTTGGTTGAGGTATCCATTCCCATTCGACTAAGCAAACAGAAATAAGAGAGAGAAAAGACGATATGAATGTACGTTATAGAGCATGAGAACAATTAAATGCAATATTACAGGAAACTGCTAAGCGGTCGAGGTTTTCTGGGGTTACGGATCCAACTCCATGTTTTGATGTAGTTCGCCCATCAGCTTGCTTCAGCATTCAGAAGCAAAATTTACTTTTCAAATGTGCTCAAGTGTCAAATTCAAATGTCTGCCAAACGATCCATTAATAACTACCTCGATTATGCAAACACAACATACGTAGCGAACACTAGCCAAGTTCTTCAACGTATTTGTGATGGAAGATTTGTCTCTGCGAAACCGACGAAAAGTATTGCCTAGTGCAATTTCAAGCTATGTGGTAACTGTTAAAAAATTTGATAATATTTTCAAATCTCCTGCAAAAGTACCGAGGAAGAGAGTGCAATTCTTTTCAAGCTAATCAAAATAACACGAAGTGCAAGTTGGGTCTTCGGCATTGATGGATTTTAAAGTGGCCACGACGACAAGTTTTCATCAAATTATGTACACACGTGTCTCTATTTGGGTCCGTCCCGTACGCAAGGCCTTTCAAGCCGATTCACCAAACTGCACCTACTCTCGCATTAATTGAAATGCATATGACGTACTGTTCTGGCTGAAGGGATCACGGTCCTGAGCAACTACCTCACTGGTTGAGTTGCTTCTGGAAAGGTAGGCGCGTGTTTCGGAGTTGTAGAAACGGAAAACCGGAAAGGCAGTCACTGCATCAAAGCCGCTAATTCCACTCTTCAACTGAATGGTTTGAGTGTGCAAATCATCGCCTCCGGAAAGACAATTTGAAAATGTGGAAAAGGAATTGGCTACATCGTAGATCCATGTATTGAAAAACTCAAAGCTTATTTGCGAGTTTTGACTCGAGATCGGTAGAAGCCAGCTTGCCATTCTGTTAGTCGTGGGCACACGTGAACGAAAGGGGTTCGGCAACGGAGATGATGTCTCCGATTTCCGGTATTGCTTGTGGGCCCTAACACTGGGCTCCAGGTTTAGACCCTACAACCAATCCGAGCATAAATTGTCATGTATAAAGGTAGTTATTCTCATCAGCTTTCCTACCATGAATAACTAGTATAATGTTCAAGTCGGAACACTGTAGCTGTATCTCTGTAGACCATTAGTTAAAAAGGCGAAGGATCCTCTCCTGATTACTTCCTGGATAAGAAGATATTGCTTAATCAGAAGATTATGCATGATTAAATAGTTTCTGTCTTTTTGCTTTTACTTTCCTTTATTTTAATAAGTACTCAAGGAAGAAAAGCGGCTATTCTCAAATTCTTCAAGGTCGTGTTCAGAGATGGCATAAATTCGTTAACGTCTCAAAATGGTATTAATAGTCATCTGTTGAGGCCTACCTGAGTGAATTGTTCAGAAGGTCCAAACATTGTCAGGGTACAAAAAATTACAATCCATAAACTAAAAGAAAAAAAGCGATCTTATGGTTGACTTTTGGTGAAGCTAAAATTGAACTCAGAGCCACCGTTAACCAGGGCTCACCCACATCTCTCCCACTGGCATCAACTTGAGTAAGTATAAATCAAACCGCAACTCTGACAAGCACGCAGAGGAAGTTCAATTTGTGCTACCTCTTAGCGGCAAATACATTCGAACAGCCTATTTTCGTGCTAAACATCTGTTGAGTCCGTTGCTCTTGCGGTCAAGGCAAGTCCTTCCCAATGATGCGATGCGCCTTAGAGGTTGCACAATCAATTTTAATCCAACTTAACCTTCTTTTCAAGAAATATATATTCATCAACCGACCTCATAAAATAAGCATCTTTGTAGCAACCAAAATTTGTCCCTCAGTTAGATCACCGCCTGCCGATTCCTAGATGACAAAAAAGTATAGCGAAAAACAATGCCAACCCGACATCCATGGCACAAAATACCCAATCAGTAGTCCAATAATTTTACATGGACGCCTTTCTCAAGAGGCACCTGTGCATAAGGCTTCGGATAAATCTATGCACATGTATAGTTGCCGCAACAAAATTTTATTCCGGGAGCAAAAACTTAACTAAAAGGTCTTCCAAGTTCGTGGTTTAACCTAAGAAATGATAAAGACTCCGAAGAGACTGCATCCATAAATCTGTTCATGCACTGCACCTGGGTCAGACTAAGTTAGGGATCTCAGCATAGTTTTGTACTTACCTCCTAAAGAAAACTGATCTGTTTTTAAGCTTCAATAGTTGTACATCGTGGAGTTCCACGATTTTGTGGATAAGAAGAGAACGATTGCTTGGAACATAAACACGCAACCTCTGCAAGATCTCACACTTGAACGACAGATAGTGATTTGGGTGTCTGTCGGGCAAACTGAAGCTCCACCTCCCATGGAGTGGGTCTTCCGGATCATCCATGTGTGTGGTTTATGCGCTAAGCCAGGTAGAGAATGAGGGATGATAAGCCGAACGTTTTGAAGGTCACATGTCTGGTATGGTTTGGCTCCCCTGTTGCGGCTGCCTCTGGACGGTCCTCATAGCTCCACTCCCCCATCAACCATCCACACACACCCACACACCCTTCACCTTATCTTTCCACTCTTCGCTCTGGATTCCCGCCTTTCGCCATCATCGAATATATCTTAGCGGCTGGTACACTTTATAATCACTAACACACATGCATATAAAAGCATGAAATTAGGCTAGCGTTCTGCCGGGGAGAAGGGGCGTACAAAATTATACTGAGCCGAAATCCCACCTACAATGCGCGCGCAATCGCAAAAGGTTAAATTATGACAGGTATTATTAATTGATTTGGCGTGGTGCAGGCCGACCGACCAGGTTTGCAAGCGTGTGAAACAAAATACGGGGAAACAGGTTTCTTACTTTTTCTGAAAAATCGCAGCTCTACGCAGATGCGGATGTAGGTGTAGGGTGAAACACGAAAAGCATAGACAAAGTAGGGAAATTAAGCCTTTTACAACAGAATCTACTTAAATGCAAGATCAAAATGGCAGATTAAAGAGTATCTTAACATAAATTAAGGAATGCGAGTGTTGTGGACACACTGCTTCCCACAAAAACATCATGAAGCCATGAGAAAAATAGTGTCCACACTGATAACATCACAAAGCATATCGCATCATTTGCTGGTGCCACTGTTTTGCCAAGCACGACGAATGACGGGACTAAGAACAATTTTTTGTTAAGATTAAATGTCGCTTTTTAGTACTTTTGGTAAATATGCCCTATAGAGTTTATATAATTTAGTGGAAATAAGTCATCTTGTATTATTTGGGAGTGGTGAGCGGTGAAGGCAATAAATGTAAAAGAGGAAATTTGACGCAGAACTACTACAGCCTATGCACATTATTTGGTGAGAACAAATAAGTCCTGATGGTGTCTACGTGACAGGATTGACAGCAGCACCTATTTTGTTTAAATGCTTCCTTTAAGCGGGTGGCGAGCAAGCGACTTCAGTAGTGTGGAATAGAAGCAGTGAGAACCCCTCGGGTCCGGTAGGGGCTTGGTATCCGGATCTCCCTAAACACATGCTCTAACAAATAAACATATCTTGATCAAATCAGCCTGTTCGTTCAAAGGGCACTATGGCCAGAGTGGAGGAGATGGACTGAGAACGTGCCACGTAACGGTTAATTCAAGGAATGTTTACTGTTGCTGTAACCATTAGCATTCTATGACTGACGGAAGTCTTAATGTATTGCCGAGATTTTGAAGTGAGTTGCAAAACTGTTTCTTTCAAACTCTACATAATTAAAGAGCTGTTATCATTCTCGTATATAACTAATTCTATTTATGGGAGGCGCTTCTCAATTCCATAAAAAGATTCTAGGAAGTGGTAAAAGGTGACTTAAGTGAATGTCGACTCTTGCTCACTTTAATTTTGTAAGACATTTTGCGAATAAGCAGGCACCTTCACTCTTAGTGGAATTCATCATGGTCAAGTGAATACTAAATGGAACTTTTTTACAATCTAGAATAAATTTGCCACATTAATGCAAAGACAAAGGTTAGTACTTTCTACGTACCGGTATTTAAACTGAATACTAGATTTGCTGCTCCTAATGCGACAGGACGACAACACGGTAAACGACTGTAGCTTGGCAGGTGGGATCGTGGAATACATGGAATCTTCCAGCCCAGAAGAACATAGCTCTTAGACACGAGGAGGCAGGGGTTGACCGTAAGTGCGTAAGACGGCCAGATCGTTGCTGCTGCTGGTAGGTGTGACGGTGATAGCAGTTTCTTTTTATCAGCCTTTCAGCCCTGGGCAGCAGCAGCTTCATGAAGCTTGCAGATACAATCCAACGGATAATGGTGAGCTTTTTTCTAGGGACTGTTTCGAGTTTCACTGAGTCTACTGCAAAGATGCACGCAATCTATAAGAAAAAATCGCAGCCAATTCCCCCTCTCGAGTGGATAAAATCGCCCAGTAAAGTGTCACGCAAGGCTGCCATTTGTTCACTCAAATATCTACCACAATGTGGGGAAGCACTCGATCCCTAACTTTTAGTGTTATACAGAATCTGTCTCCTTGTTTGCTGGGGTTGGAAAAGAGCTGCCATCACCGTGACGACAGCGCGCTGCCTCAGTCACCTTAGCTCAAAAAACAGTTAAAATGGACAAATTTGTGTATTGAAGATGGAAGTTGTGCTGATTAGGCAGTTTAGCTAGCCTAAAAGCTACATCATAGGTGAAAAATAAGTGAGAATATAGGTGACTGTGGCGGGTTTTTTACAGTTTTTTTTCAGAAACCACAATTATGGTAAGAAAGTTTTTCACTCAATGAAAATGTTTCCTATAGTATTCGTATTCGTTTTTTAATTAACGGCTTGCAATATCTTCACGATTATTAGTTAGTTAGTAGCCTTAGTGAAACAGAGCACAATGATTGGTGAAGTTGCGGCTGGAACTCTACTGTTATTCGTAATAGCCATGTCACTGTAAAAGTCTACTAAAAAATCCTTCTGAAGCTAAATAGCTTTATTGAAAATTGCAGCTTGGAAATGCCAACTCAAAATTCTCATTTCATGGAAGGCTAGCTACCCAATTAGGTTGCTGTTTCTTTAATTTCGCATTCAATGCGCAATCCATCGAAATTTTAGAAAAAACGTCGAATGCAACAGTCCTTTACCAGTATGCCTTATTTTGTCGAGGTAGATCGCATCTGTTGCGTAGCTTAAAGCTTAGTCTGTAAAGGAATGAGGATAAAATAAGCATAGCTGAATTCAATTGAAATTAGGTATTGTCATCCATAAGTGATGCACAGGAGTACATCTGCTCAAAAGTATGAAAGGCCTAAAGCGCTTAGATACTGTACTATACTATTGACTATTTCGGTGCCGTAGGAAGGACAGGTGGCGCCTGTATTACATGCTGAGCCATCTAACGACCCAAGAAATAAGAAAATTATGTTTGTTGTAAATACACGTAGCTTGTTTTTTTCCTAAAATTTCATTTTAAGAAGCTGGCTAAGATGTAAAATCATAATGAAAGATGCTAAGTAGATACGAAACGATGATCCCATAAGAATTGGAATGAAGCGCGAAAGGTTAAGCAATCTTAGTAAGAAAGATTATTATCATTAAGTCTGCAAAAGTGTGGGGGTAGGACAACACCAAAGTGAGTAATTTAGTTATGCATTTTAACCCCGGCTAGAGTAAATTATTTTTGATTGGGAAATAAATTTTAAATGTCAACTACATTGCAAGAATTATTTTTTAAAGTATATTTTTACACAATTAAGCATTGCATAAAGGCATGGATTATGAGCAATGCATCTCGCCTGATATAAAAAGACAAGTATCAAAAAACTGATTATCAAATATTGCAAAAAAGATATTAAAACTGCTACCGTCCTTACGATATACGACACTTGAATAATTAGAACAAACTGCAAATATTGGTTTAAAATTACATATCGATTAGCACACAGAAGAACAAAAAAATGTTAAGGATTTAAAGAAGTTATAAGTGCTATGTATACATCGCCATCAAGAATTAAACAAACAAATCTTAGTCTTTAAATATAACACATCCAAGCAAAACAAAGTTGATTTACAGAACACATAAATTATGCGCAAAAGTAAGGGATGTATTGCGCGAACAATCGGCGGTAAAAATCAACTTAGAAATGGCACCGAAGCCTATGGACAGCGTTGCGAGGGAAGAGAAAGATTTCAAAAAATCTTTAACGAATGCAATTATACACGAAAAGCTCAGTTGAGCTAACGGTAGTATGGGAACTAAGTTCACCTGCAAAGATTAATTTCAATGACAAGCGTGTGTATTTTTTGTTGCAGCAGGAATAAAAAAGAAAGGAGATGAAGGGATTGCGTACGCGATTGTGTGTTAATTGCTTTTTTAATACATAGCTTTATTAGCTATCCATAGTTCATTAACATGCAACCAAATTTGTAACAGCATTAAAATATCTAGCAAAAAGCATAAAGTAAACCGATAAACAAGATTGAAGCTTAACTAGCATGAAAATGATAAAAAAATGTGGCGAGAATGCACTAACAACAGTGTACTCTCGTAAAATGCCTGAACAAAGAAAACTTGCGCGAGGCTTGTGTATTAACCAGCCTACCACAATGTCTAATACAATGCGTGGTTTTGCCTGAAGGTGTTTGAAAAGTCTCAAGGCTAGCGATTTCATAACCTCAGAAGCGATAAAAATTAAGTATTTGCCATCCTGCATAGTTTGCAGGTAAAAACTATTTAATCATTTTAATTTTTAATTTTATTGTCTTAAATTTGCAGTTTTGGCGAAAAATTTTAAGATATATTTAACTAAATACGGCAAAAATGGCGTATAACATAACCAGGTTCATCAAGATTTATATCGAACAAACACGTAGACCTTATTTCTATAGCTAAATTTTTACAGAGCATGTGAAAAATATTCTGAATTTGTATTCCTATAATCCCGCAACACCAGGGATTTCGCGCTTGATTGATGGAAGCTATAATACCTTGACTGCCAGCTAAGGTCACAATGCCTGCAACATTATTCTGCCCAGACGGGCCTGCCTTCGGATCATGCTAGCTGCCCCTATCCCTCTGTTGAGTAAAAGCATTTTAGCGTCCCGTGACTTACCTGTACCTAAATAAAGCATAGCATTAGGGCGAAATGAACACAGGTGTTCAGCCAACAGAGGTATAGAGGCAGCTGGCATAACTCAAAGGCCAACTTGGTCACACAAAACACTATGGCAGCCCAATTTACCATAACCGGCGGTTAAATAACAATGGTATGACACATATTTCCTGCCCTGATGCTTTGCTTTTTCGCCTTAAGTAGAGGCTTGGCACGGCACAGTAGCGTTCTTTCAAATTAACATGCTAAAATTATTACTAAAGGCAGGCGGCATTAACCACCTACAACTTGCTGGCATTGGGCACAGGCCATCTTCACATAGGTGTATAAGTCGATCACCTCATTGCCTTTAATTTTAACCTAAAGATGAACAAATGACAGACGTCGTGCGTTTATAAATTTCGGCAGCTTAATTCTTTCCTGTGGTACGCAAAATGCGTTAATCTATTGCTTAAAGTGTACAACCTAATTTATGTCAACTTGAGATTGCTAGACGTTTTTAAATTGCTTCGGGTAAAATGCAGTAGTTTCATGTAGAATTACCTTTTTGATAAAATTTGAACCTCAAAAGCCCTAATTTTGCAAAGTACTTTTTTCCTTTTTGGCTTGAATTCTAGATAATGTTACCTTTTTAACGCTTAAAATTAAAAGTAGGCTAGCAGTAATTTTTTTGCCACACACGTCTTGTTTTAATTTTTTAAATATTACGGCGGGCTGCTTTGGTGCGTCTCTCACGTGCTATAGGTTCTTTTTTTTTCTATTCTGAATTCAAACTCTTTCATGACATCAGAAGAATTATCGATAGTGGACCCTGAATTCGATCTCATTAAACACCCAAAAAAGGTTTTTGCGGTTTGTATTCTTACTTAGACCAAGCTTGCTCGATTGCCTGTTGAGCAGCCAAAGAATGAAGACGTCTTGCTTAATCCAGCGTGGACGGACGATGAGAATCTTGCTGATCGTGGAGAGACGTGTGCTTTAAGGTAGTCTTAACTGTTGCGTGCATGTATTTTCAGTGAACCTGCTGTTCTTGACATACGCGCTCATCTTAAACGCAAGCGAACCGTAACCGATGGTGAATTGGCGGCTTCTGATATGGTCACTACTGAGAAACTGTATGCTGTTTTTCGTGAAAGTGGTCGTCAGTTGTCAGATGCTGATATTTCGATGTGTCGATTAAGCGATGCTAACATGGAGCGACTTTCCTGCGGTCCGTTAACATCTGCTGAATTTAGTCCTGCGCATCGTATCGCCATGACAGCAAGTGTTGACACTACGATGGCATTGTTCAGTGTGGGGGTTTGATTCTCTTGTGTAATGTTTTTTATGTACAGTTAGAAAATTCAGAAAGTCACTTGTTGGCGGATTTTGCATTCGAGAAGTTTCCAATCAGCTCTGCAAGATTCACACGTGCCGGGGATAGGATTATTCTTACTGGAAAAAGAAAATATTTTAAAGTATGTATTTTCTCATTTGTTATTTTTATACATAGTGCTCGTAGTTTTGTTGCTGATTCGTTTCATTTCTTGAAATAACGAAATCGCTCTTTTGTTTTTGCTCTTGGGTATACGAAAATGTGCTATTTCATAGTAAATTTGCTTTGCTCCTTCAGGCTAGGATCGGCATTGTCTTGGCATAGCAATTGAGTCCTAACTGCAAAATTTATTGCTTCCACTTCTGCCCTATTTGAGTATCTGGGTTGCATTTGCTTCGATTTTTTTACTGATGGCATAAAAGTAACACTGCTTTATCTGTTGTATTTTTAGGTGTACGATCTGAACAGCAACAAAGAATCTCATCCAGTTGTTCCTCTTGGTACGCGTTATGGAGAGAAAATAAATTCCGTGCAAATGTCCCCCATGTGTGAAATCGCTGCTTTTTCGGCGACTGGTGGTATCTACCTTTTTGATTTTCGCGTAAGCGGACCTAATTGCTGGTTCTTTATCTGCAATAGGACTTGGCCTCTTAGTATCTAGTGCCTTTGATTACTATTTTCCTCGTCATTTATATTTTTAAATGATTATTTCATAGCCATATCGTTGCCTTTACGTTCCGGCGTGTTTTACCATGCATGCCGTCTACTGAATGCAAACTTCGCATACCCGAGTAAACAATTTAATTTTTTAAATTCAATTTTTTGAAGTATGCTGAACATAAATTTTCATTAATTTGTTGTGTGTGGTTTCATACTCCTCCATTGATTTTATTGTTAATCACGTATTTTTGGCTGTTGGATGATCAATCAATGTTAAAATTGCCCCAAGCTTAAAACGCAATTTTAACCTGTCATCGGTATCACTTTTTGCATTCTTACATTTTATCTCTACTGTAATGCCCTGTTTACATTCGAGCTTAGCACACGTCATTTAATGAATTATTCACTGCCGACTTGGGCAGACGCCCTTAAGCGGCAAATATGGAGGCTGTATGTTTTTATCAATTCGAGCTGCGTATGACTTAGTATTCGTGAGGCACTAGGCATCTTCAGTGTCCTCTTTCTGCCCGCAGACATCCGCATCACCACAGCTAGATCCTTGGGCATGATTGAGTTTTTTAAGCTAAAGGTAAATGTGAGGTTTTTTCTAAGGAACCACCTAGCTTCTTTGTGCTCAGTTGTATTTCTTTACTAACTCCTTTAGTATCTGCTCTCACAATCACATGTTTGCCACATTTTGAAATGAATATGTGGTGCAAGTGTTGCGGGGTGTGTCAAAGGCTACCACTACTTACTAACAACGATATGATGCACTTATTCTTCATTTTTATCACCGCATCCAAAGTTCTGTTTGATGGGAAGATTTCGCTGATTTGAAGATCTTAATACTATTAGGATTCATTTTTGAAATATAATAAAGGAGGGCCTCCGTGTGCCTTGGTTTTGCTTCCTAGTTGCTAATCTCTCTAATAAAACGTCTTCGTTCGTGTTTTCCCAGCGCCATCCACACTTAGTCCTTGCTCCTGTTTTAAATCAATTTTAGAGCTTTGAAAAGACTACTACTGTCCGTGTAAGCGGGAATGCAGTTGCGCATTGCTTCGCTCAAGGTGGTGACATCCTCAATGCTTTCTCAAGTGAGTGCTTCGCTGTTGTGATTCTTCGTTCTTATTGAGTCAAATATAAACAATTCCGCTATTGCCACTTTAGTCTAGTGATTTTTATTTCCCTAAATGTCTTGAATTTGTAGTTTTGGAACTTGCTCTCGATATATAAGCAGATGCCATTAGAGGGGTTGATTTCATTGCATGAAGCGGCCGTTGTCCGCTCTTTTCGTGGCTCAAAAACTCATGCATCTCCACGTCCACCTTTCTGGAAGACGGTCTCGTTTCTTCTATTCTTCACATATGTGGGTTTTTAAGGCAAAAGACGACTCCTCGGGGTTCCGGTCTTTGTTAGTGAAAATGTGTTGAAATGGGAAAAACAAAATAACGAAATAGGTTTCACCCTCTAGTTTACATAAAGGATACCTTTCGTCTAATTCGACTCCCTTCATTTTTTTAGGATTTGTAATTCTGTTTACTTTGCCCACCACCCAAATTGTACGACTTGTTCTCGAAATAAATCGTCGAAATGTTCTCTATTTCTAAATACAACCCTTGTTAAGAATATTTGGAAGCAATCTAATCAGCACTATTTTGCGAATATAGTTTGTGTATATACTGTACTTTTTTCACCATCTTTTAAATTGCAAAATGGAACAATCGGAGCTAGGTTGCTATCCTCGAAAAACTGTTTAAATCAGAGTGAGTTTGTAGCTTAGAGGAAGTCCTAATGAATGGAATTTAATATTTAGCGTGATGCTTACTCCTAGCGTGTTTACGGCTGTTACATGAGTTTTATTCAATATTGGACAGGAGGAAATGTGAAATTATTCATTTATCGCTGTAAGCTTTTTTGTGCGTAGCATTTCCTTTTGTTAAGCACACCGCCTTTTGAATACTTTTTCATCTCTTTACCATGGTCACCAGTTCAGTAAGTTTGAATCAGAAAACCTGGTAGGTGGGATCGTTATCTTACCTGCAGCTGCCATCGGATTTTATGAGGAGTTTTGGTCTTGACTTATATTTTTATATTCAAAATCAGAAGCTTCTGGTGTTCACTGCCAAATTTACCTTTTTAATGCAACGCGCTTTTGGTTATTTTGGCACTGCCTTCCCTGCTTTGCCTGTTTCAATTTTTTTACAGCTTAAAGGGTAAGTTAAATCCCTGGTAGGAGATCGATGTTTTATCTTTTTGGATTTGATTGCAGTGGTTCGCGGTCGCTATATTTCAACCGAGATGTTTTGTTGTCCTCATCTCAGAGTTCGACCTTCATACCATTGCCTCTGCTTTCAGTTTCTATAGTACTTTTGCCTTGACCGTATCACAACCTTACATCGCGAGCAAATTTAGTTTTTGTCTTCCTATCCGACATATCTAAGGCCGATCGGCAAGGTTTTCTCAGATTATTTATGAGTCTGAGTTTGTAAATGCTTCCGCATTTCTAATGCAAGTACATTATTCTCAGTAGATAAAACTTTTTTTATTAGCCTATCGAAGGTCTAAAACTGTTTCTAGTTGAGTTTTTGTGCTGCCTCAACTACTTACATTTCTGATTGTGTTGATTTTTTAATGGTTGATTGCAGTTTATTTTGCTGGAGATTTAAATCCATTGTCTTGAGGCATTTCCGGATAAATTGCTCCACCTGACAGTTTCTACAGTATTTATTTTGGACAAGTGCTGGAATAGAGTGAAAACTGTCCATTTTTCTAATCCTTATGGTTTGGTACCTTACTTGCTCCCTCTTTTTACGAGCATGAGAAGCAATCAAAGTTATGAGATAACGGTGATCGGTCCGCGTGAATATGCTGTCAAGGCATACGTGACTGCATCGTAGACCTCGGTCAACTCCATCTCCCAAAGGTGTTGAGCTTCATACCTTGGTTACTTACTGCGCTCACCGCGGCGTTCATTGCTCTATCGCTTGAACATCAGACACATGTGGGCACTTTTCGGATGGGACGTTTGCTCATATTCCTGATCTCAGTCAGTGGAGACGCGAGTAGGGCGAGTCTTCCATTAAACGTCGCTTCCACATAACCCTTTTTGTCCCAACGTTTTATTGACGGCTATTTACGATAAATTGGCAGTTAGAATAGAATGTCAATTCTCGCAAGCTACAAAGATTCGTCGACGCTATGGTGGCTCTTTCAATTACGATTACTCGGTCGTATCGACGTTAATTTATGGTCTAGGATTGCCTCTAGAGATCCACCGGAGCATGGTTGTCTAACGACGCCTAACCTCTGTTCACTGCGCTTTATTCTTATTGTTTTGCGTCTCATCGTTGCGCGAGGCGACTTTTTTAGCCATTTATGGAGCTGGATTGAGGTAAAATGATTGTGTACCAAACTTTTGACGCGACTCTTATGTGCCCTCCTAAGTCTCAAAACATTAGCAAAATAATATGCCACAATGGATGCACAAAATGATGTATAGGCCTCGACCATTGACTAGGGTTTTTGATTACTCACTTCTAAACTGGTCTCTTCAAGTTAGTTTTGTCTGTTCCTGGCATTTCAGTGATTTTCGGCTTTTTCTTCTAATCAATTTTTTTTTAAATCCCTGCGAGTTGAGAATTTTGTCAGACTGGAGATTGATGCAATTTTTTTCAATTTTAAGTTTTAGTTTTAAACTCCCGTTTTGGTTGTTTTGAGTTGAGAACTATCACAGTTTTCTCTTTTGTCGGTGACGAAATTTAATGGCCCAGAACAAAGCCTACTGCAAGACACCTTCCTCTGTCCCTTTCGTGCAATCTTTCGTTGACCATTGTACGAGGAATAAATTTTCCTTAAATGGTTGCGCCCTAGGGGAAGTATCTTGAAGCACGCTAACGCGCACGCACCCGCAGTCTCACACGCTCCCACGCTAGCACTGACATCCTCATACTTCAAAGGCGCCTCAGCATCGGTCTTTATTGCCCAGTCAGTGAGCACTTCGGCTTTCACTAGTCTTCAAAAGCACTCATTGTCGCGTGGTCCTGGAAAGCGTTGCTTTATGTACCGTAAACTCTGACAAATCCTCCTGTGTATGTAATTTATTAAACATCGTCTCTGAGTTGTTTTTTCGTCAATTAAATATCTGCCGTTTGTGAACTTGTCGGAAGGCACTCGACTATCTGGCTAGCTGGATACATGTCATTGAGCATCTGGTGAAACTTTAAAAAGAAAATGAGTTACAAAACGCACGAGTTTTTTTCTCCTTATTCCCACCAGCGTTTAAACAGCTCCTTGATCTTTGCTTCATAAAAGACGCACTATTGTAAGCTTTAACGCTTTTCCCATGAAGGTGATGAGCGTATTATTTTACAGATTTGGGAAGAATTCTTTCAGTTTGAACGGGTTTATTTTTTTCCAAATTTATCAAGACAGGATGACGCCTTTAAGCAATGGAAAGTTAGTTATCGTAAGATCTATTAGTCTGGTAGAGAATTAGATGGTTTTTTTCTTCAAATAGACGATGGATCCGTCTTCATGTTTGATCTGCGACACAACGCGCGTCCGGTGCATCGGTGGAGCGATTATAGTTGCACGGGCGGTTGCAGTTTCGCCATCTCAGACGATTCAAAGTATATTGCCTGTGGGTAGGTTGGCCATTGATGTGGAGTACGTCTCCGTTCCCGTCTCCACTACCATTTCAATGGTTGAGAAGCCTTTTTTATTTTAAAATGATTTATAAGAACACTTAGGCTGATCTCATTTATGTGTAATATCGGGTAGCTATCAAGTTACTAAAATATGCTAAGTGTGCCGTGGAAAATCATATAAGATTGCCAGGGGCACTCACTTCTCCATTGGAGAAGCGCCAGTCACGTTATGTGTGCAGAGCCCTGGAAGATTGTTACCAAGTCCCTATTACGCGTTAATTCTATAATTTATTTTTGGTCATATGTCAAGATATGACGGGCCATAATGGTTCACTGTATTTGCACGAAACAAGTAATGTGAGAAAACGTTAATTTTTTTAATGTCCTGTGCTAGCTTTATAATGGTACATTTGAAATTAAATAGATTTCTAGACCTTCGATGTGGTGTTGGTGAATGCGTTAATTTGGTAGGAGGCTACATTTTCTTGATGATTTTATGGCTGCGTATCACTTTAGCTTTCATCACTATAATGTGATAAGCAACTTTCTTTTGGCCATCAATACGCGGCGTTAACTCCCATGAAAAGCACTTTGAACTCTTTATGCCGTATACCTATCAATAACTGGGTCGTTTATTCGCTTAAAAGGCGTTAATTAGACCACTTTCGCCACGTTTAATGCCGTTTTCACATAATTGCGTCGAGGTGCAATGCTAGTTTCCCCCTATTATCTCCCTGTCATCTTATTATTATCATCTTATCGCTCCCAATAACGTCAAATTATCCTTATAGTCATCAGATAATTCATTACCACTGATCAATTTGCTTTACTAAAGCTATTTTTGAGCACATTTGCTCTCATTAGAGGAGACGCTTATTAACTCTCAGCAGTAGTCAATGATTCCCCATCCCTTGTACCCTTAATCACAAAAGGAACTTATCATGGCTGATTAGAAGGCTTGTTGTATTTATTGGATGCAGGCATTGAGAAATGAACTCGCGGTTAGACTGGCGTTTGGCATTGTTTTCTGGATGTTCTGTAAAAGTTACATGTTTGTATCCTATGAATTAATTCCCAATGCATAACTCAATGTAAATCAACTCAGTCACACATTACTTCGGAGCCTGTGTTTTCTGGTACGATTTGCTAATTATGGTGTGGAGCTCTTTATTTAGCTATTAACGGAATGGTTTCCACATTGTTTTGGCCTTTTTTGGCCTCATGAATAAAAACACCTGTTGTTATGCGTCCGAAACGGGAGGTTTTGTTTGCGAAAACCCGTTTCATGAACAACAATGATGTCCTTTAGTTAAAAAAATTACCTATCCGTTAAACACCCTAGATTTTGTGCACAGTTGCAGTCCATCTTTGTGGAGGAATGATTTGCAACGAATTACTTAAACATAAGTTAATGAATGGTACTGAGACGTATCTACACTCCTCATAAGGGGTTCAGGAAAGGTAGACGAGAATACCTTTCATTGCTGAGCAAAGGAAGGAAAACTACCCTTCGTCGCATAACGGATTAAACCCCTCACCATCCTTTTTTCAAAGTCGGCAGTAAATAAGGTAGAGGATGTTAAATTTGACGGAAGTTTGTGGCCGTGCAAAACTTTCGAATGTTCGTTCACCTACCAATTTTGGAAAACCTGTTTTATCGGTGCACAATTCAGGTTGTTTGTGCCACACTTCTTTATTTCAATTTTGGATTGGTCGAATTATGCTTTGTATGGTGATTTGCTGAGAAACTTAAAATAGCACAATGTTCTTTGTTTGGACAGTTTTTTGGTTTTGGTAGTGTGTCGTATGCCAATATTTGCAACTGAGGATGCACGTAGAATGAAGTGCCTTTGCAACTCCTTTGTAGCCGCTTCAATTATCACCATGATGCGATGCATGAGTGAATGATGGTATCTCTCACTCCAAAGGGACCTCACAACAGAATAGTAACCGTCCCTTACTTCCCAAAATCAGTGCATTTAAATTTTTTTTCACTGCGGTGCATGCTTCACGAACAGGCGTCGCCTTCCGTCACCGCCGTTAATTGGTAAAGTCTGGCGTTCGTAGTTTTTCAGCCATGAGGCAACCGATGCATGCGTGGTGCGTGCCGAAGCCCACGGGCCGTACAGTTGTGAGGTCATACCTTTAAATTACCGGCTTTTCGCTGCACTACATTCTGTGTTTTTGAAAGTTAATTTCACTGATGCGGAATCAATGCAAAAATGAGATTATTAAGAGGGCACATAAACCTTGATAGAGATGGAAGCAGCTCGATGACAATGACGCGAACAGTACAAAGCTATAAAGTTCAGTTGATCGCAAAAGTTAATGTAATTTGTCATTATAGTTTGGGATAGCTTCACTTAATTCCCCCCCTTCATTTAAAATGTATGAGGCCTATTCTACTGAGCCTTTCTAAAAGAAAAGCGTAGGATTCTGCTAACTTTGTGAAACACTTTTTTGTCATTTTGATTTTGGAAAACTGGAATTTGTTTTGTTGATTTACAAAGTGTGAAGGTGAACCGAAACCTTGCATAAAGAGAACGTTTCTTGCTTTTTTATCCTTAATGCTATAGTGAGAATTAAACTGAGAGGAAGCAAGAGTTTGTTCCCAAAAGCAGCTTCATGTGGAATATGCTTTTTCTCGTTTATTGCAGCTCGGAATCCGGCTACGTGAACATCTACACCTGGGAAGCGGTGATGAATGGCTCAATAAGGCGCCCAAAGCCACTAAAATCTGTAGGGAATTTGACCACCGCGGTGGATCAACTTCTCTTCCATCCTTCGAACCAGTTGCTCTATATGTCCTCCTCTCTGCAATCTGCAGCTGCGAGGCTGGTAAGTCAACCACTTTTAACCAAGATTCAGCTTCTAATTCTTTTGATATATAGAAATCCCGGGATTTTTTGGCTTAGACAGATTTCCTAAGACTGGTTCCTTTGATCTTTATTGCTACTCATTCCATCAGTTGGGTCGTGAATTCATTACCTTGCCAGATATGTATATTGGAACGGCAAATGTCAGTCTTTGATCTCAGCGCAGAAAACTCAAATGTCTCCAAACTTTATTTTTAGACTTTTCTTGTGGACTTTTTAGAGTGTTTTGGCGGTTTCGGTTATGCTTGAGTGGACACTTGATATCCATAAGAAAGTGGTTTTCATTCTTGCGACTTCGCAGGCTTTTGAGCTTTGCCACTTGCTGACGGACCTTTTATTACGTCTCTCTCTGTAAACTAGAGGCAGAATTGATTGCGAATTTTCGCGCCGATTCCAAATGATAATGTGGTGAAACGTGTTCAACATTGTTTTATGTTTATCCAAGCACTTACTTGGACATGAGCGCTTTTTACTATGCTTGCGTGTACACTGTTGAAATACATATCCACTGGTCATGGCACCGTTACTCGTTTAAACGCTATAAGCACTGATTCGCTCAAGTTATTAATGTTGTTGTTAAATTTGCATATCATCGTTCAGAAACTTGCATCGGTTAACTCATTCTTTTTCGCTTTAACATTGTGCTCGTGATATGACGCTTTCCTGTTATACCTTTTACGAAGATCTAAAATCTGCTATTTGATGGACAACTGGTGATTTATCAAGATCGAAGTTCTGCCTAGTTTTTTTTCAACGAAATTTATGTTTAAAGACCGTGATAATTTTTATAACAACTGGGTGATTATAGTGTTAGGGTAGCAACTATCGAGTGTTGGAATGTTTGCAAGTCACGTTTTGCTTGACTGTTCACTTTAATAAAGGCTGTAAAGGAATGATATTTTTCACGACATTTTCCTAAAAAGACGGCTTAATATAGGACTCTTAATTGGCACCTCTAAGGTGCGGGTCTGCCCTGCAGAATAAGCAAATCCCTAAAATCGGAGCTAATACTATTCCCAATGTTCTATATTCTGTGCCTCTTTTAGTACGACCTGGGTGGTCAGCAGGTGTATTCCAACTTTCCGACTTGCATGGGCCGATTGGGCGTGCCGACTGCCGTAGGATTCAGCCCGCATGGTGGCTACCTGGCCGTGGGGCAAGCGAGCGGTCATGCCGCCCTCTACCGCTTCGACTGGCAGGGAAGCAAGTACTAATAACACTTTACCACTCTGTGGGTCTACAGCACTTTCCTTCTCTTGACCAGCCTCTGTATTGGATGGGCCTTTATCAGCGCTGTATCGCATTCTAACTTATCATCTACTCCCGGACCGCTGTATCGGTGGTGTAAATTCTTGATAATATTTGTCTATTGTCGTGATGTTAGTTTTCATAACTTTTTTGGACGCTTCACCGATTTTTAAATGGCAGGGGTTTAAACGGTCCATTTGGATGTCAAATGGCTGCGCGGACTAGCGCACACTTTGAGTTGGAAACTTTCAGGTTGTAGCATAGGTGATTAAAATGGGTTTTGATCACAGAGTTTACTCCCAATTTGCTACATTTACAACGTGGAACTAGCGTTAGTAAACTAGAAAATAGGCACGTTTAGCTGCTGTCTGAATTTTTGTAAAGATTATGCGATTCCACTGCGTAACGTTTCAAAACGTTTGTAACCCTTTGATATGTTTTTGTGGTATTGAAGTGTAGTGCAATAACTTCCGAATCGAGGGTTTATAAGCTTTGCTGAGCCTATACTTGTTGAACTTTTTGCAGGGTGTAGATGGATTTGGGTTCTCGCTGCGGGCACTCTATTTTTTGTGAAATATTTTGGACTTAATGGATGTGATGCCGTGAAGTATCTTTCATGATGACGAAATTCAGATAGATTGAAACTGTGTTATCTTGACACGGTGGGGATGCTGGTGTTAGGACTCATGGCACATTGCTGTTTTTAAGCTGGTCTGACGTGCGCGGCTGCATTTTTGTCTAGCGGGTTTGAGGCCACCAGTGTTTGGCCTACTTTTGGCAAGATCTGTCGTACAGACGGATCTAAGGAGGATAGACAGTCGACTTCTTAACCAGCATCTTTCATTACTGTACGAGGGAATTCGTAATCGGTGCTCTGTGGTTTAGGTAGTATACCCAGATGGGATAGCAAGTGTCCTTTCCACGCCGGAATGGGTCTGCTGCGCCACTCATGCCTGCCGAGATTGTTTTGACGTTCTTCGGTCAGCACCAGCAAGAAAGAACAGCGCAACCTCCATATTGAGCGTTTATGAGCCCGTTTACGCGTTGGTCAATGTGGTGAATACTGGAGGCAGCGGTCGGTTGGCACTTTTGCTATTTTGAAATGAGCTGAAGGAAGGGGATTAAACGCACTAGAGATGTGGAAAGTTGCTAGTTCAGATATGGGACCTGAAGAGAGCGCAAAACGGTTTCCATCAATTTTACGGAAAAAGTCGCAAGCTTAGCTGTCCTTGTGAAATTTTATGCATATTCAAAAAACTGGAACATAGCGTGGACATTCAGTTGTCAAGTGTCATGCGACAATCACGCACAAATATGACTTCGTTAATTGTCTCGCTCTATTCCATATTCTACAGCTGCGATAAATAGTGATGAGCAATAAAAAATTATCCGTCTGAAATCACTAGCTTACTATTTAATATTTTATGCTTAGAATTCTCTTGCATCTCAAGTCCGACTGACGCAACTATGGTTGACTTTACGATACTTCACCATTGACGATATGGATGACTGGGAATGCAAACTTACCTTTGAGTGCATGCTTAGACCTCAGCCGGCCAACGTTCCTGTTTTGCTCCCAAGTTGGCCTCAAACTGCAGTGCGAAATGGAGGGTTTGCTCAAGTTTACTATAACGTTAATAAGGTAAGTTAAAGCACGATATGCACGACTCCACTTACGCAGACAATTGTGAATTCTCGTTTGCTGTTTCTTTTCAAAATGTGTGCTCACTATCTATTAAGATGGGAAAAGCGGTGGCTTTTCCTAGTGCACTAAATCTCGTGAAGCTTCACCCTCTTGATTTCGTCATGTGCTATTTCCAAAATTACCACGGCGTGCCAAATGAGTCCCACAGGTAATAAAATTTTGTGAGCCATTATTTCTAGATTTAATTTGGTTTTTCACGCGTCAGAGTAGTGCATTTTAATTATTAAACTCGATTTAAATACGCATCGAAATGCTTATATGACTGGCGATGAAAACGCTTGAAGCAAAATATATAATGATTTCCCACTTTCCTGCAGTTTAAACCATGAGTGAAGCTGAATCGGCAGACCTGTTTGTGCACTTCATTCTGAGTGTGTACTTCCAGATCGGGGTGTTTATATTTTTTGCTGGGTGGAAGAAATGCAAAGATCTGAATTTGGGCAATTTTAGTGTGCATTCTGTGACCGGCTATCACTATAGCGATTTACTGGTACCTCAAAAAGCAATGCCTCACAATTTGTGGTGTCCCAGGTAGTTCGAAGTAGCCATCATAGAATGGACCGGACTAGGGGTGAAGGTATCCTTTTGCCCGTGCAGATCGAAGTGAGCACAAATAAAATGGGTAAAAGTGGGCAAAGGTTTGTTCACCTAGCTAGTGAAATGAGTTTTGAGAATTGGAGATGAATTCAGTGCTTTTTTGTGATTTTTTGGCGGTCTGTTCTTTGTCAAAATATAAACCGCTAAGTGATTGCGAACATCTTCGTTTTCGGAGGGAAGCAGTTCAAAACTAAGAAAATTAAATGCCTCACGCATATCCCATACGAATTTATGGAAATTTGAGGTAAATAAATTAAACTGTGAAAGCGTTCGTTTTGCGCCTATTTCTGTTAATTGTATGGCATTTGCTAACGCCACACCTCATGGAGTTGACTCCATTCCCTTCCTCTTCACAAGGTTCTGGAGTATTTAGGCGATTCTATTAATAAGAGCAGACCATGGAAGTTCATGTAGCAAAAGGACCGCCGGAAATAAACAATTTCTTGCAAGTGTGCAACGGTTTTGACTGCAAATTGTAGCGTTTAAAAGACTGCTGGAATCGCCTACTCGTGAAGTCACGTTGCTAAGTTCGTTTAAAGCGTCCCTTAAAATTGGAAGCCGGAGGCAAATTTCATGCCAAAACACCCCGGGCTAGTATTTTTTATTTCATGATTTACTGCCCTCTGGGTGCCAGATGAACCTCATCGTAGTGTTGTCCGAAGAATGAAACACTGTGTGTGTGTGCCTACGAAAGCATGGATGAGCTTGCTTTCCTCAAATCGCATTATTTAACCGGTGGGGAATTCTCTTATCTGTTTTCGCGTTTAATCATTCTGAGAGAGCAGGGATATTTGACCTTTTCCCACCACGGACGGAAGTTGACTCACGTGTCCTACCGGTTCGTGAATAGTAGTCGGAAATTTTGAACTTATTTTCCATTTAATGTAGTTTCACTGCTCGTCTTAGATCGCTAAAGTAGCAGTCATGACCTTAAGGGGTCAGGCTTTCCCTCCTTTAATATTCAGACACGTCTTTGTGCTAAATTGTTGGGAAAACTTCGGTTCTTTTGAAACGAGCCGCTCTTTCCAAGTGATCTCGAAACCATCTGTATTTGACAACCCAATCTTAATAAAGAATAAGGGTCGATTTCTTCGAGTAGTTATGGTGCTGAGCTCGGATATTTTTTACTGGAAAAGGAAAGTAGACTTTGGCCTGCATTTTGAAAATACGACACCAACGACTAAATCTGGTATCACTCGAGTATACAATAGGTATTAATCACATGAGGTTATATTAGTTGTGAAGAGGTGCAAATCAAGCCCTCTTAGCTAAAATTATTCAAAACTTTGAACGGCGCTTTGCTTTATTGCATGGGGAAATTTCTCCATCTCATTACAGGTGTTTCTGCCAAAGACGTAGATGCACGGAGGTGCTCAGTGAAATGGGTGCATGTATAAACTACTTGGGTATTTCTTTAAAAAATGAATAATAGCGCCTGCGCAGTCCCGAAGTGAGCATTTTGAGCTCTTTTTTACTAACAAAACTGCGGTTCTTAAATCAAAAAGCAGAATTAGGAAAACAAAGGTAAGTACGCCTAGTTGGCAAATAAATACAAAGGAGAAAGAGGCTGTGATTTGAAAATTTGCGACTGCTTTTTTCGACGACAATTCCCATGATGCAGATGGCCTTGTTGAATTTTTTTACTGGACGCTTGTAATGCTTCGAGGTGGTCATGGGCTACGGGTGTCAAAAGCGTCTGAGCACGTTAGGGTAGTTGCATTTATTTACTCATCTAAATCAGGCACTGCAACGCTTTACCCTAAGCATGTGAAGGCGTTCGAAACCGTTTGACTTCATGAGAAATCCACGGGCATGCTTTAACGCGTATGGGGTGGGCCCACCACCATAAATGCTGGATGATGTGATGCCCAAATTAGTTTTTGCATGGAAAAGGACAAGAACTTTGCCAAAGCATAGCTGACGAGTGAAAAGCATGAGGTTGAGAGGAGTGCGTAAATCAAGGTTGATAAAGATTGGATACTGCAGCTATAATAAACATGGTTTGTTTTTCGACAACTACTATGATGAAAGGTGACGTTGGTTCAACTTTAAAGAGTAGTTTTGGTGTAATTCCAGGTGGAACACGGTTAAGTTTTATCACTCGGCCTCGCTAACTTAACTGGATTTGAAAGGAAATGCATGTAGTCAATGGATTTCCTTAAAGGTTTGATGTTATAGGTCGTTTCATTGTAGTCCCCATTGTCGCGCCATTGTGGTATTTTCGGGCATCTCACTTCTACGTGATTGGCCCACGGCCACTGGGCTGTGTTCTCAACATGCGTAGCCAATCTGCCGCGAGCATGATTTTGTCACTTTACGTGTGAATTCAGGGTAGCCCTCCTTTCCGCTGCATGCAAAGAGTTCTTAAATTATGTACAACTTGTAGCCACTACCGGCCGAAGGAAGAAGAATCATGCCCAAATCACGAAAACCTTGGCTCCTCTCACGCGTCTGCGAAACAATCGAGGGAGCCGGTCTGCTAATCGGTGTGGTTTCAGCCTCTGCTGTCGCACTGCGCAAACCGCCCACCACAGTGCTCGAGAAGGAGACCTACTCAGCGGAGCTCTTCAAGCGTCGGCGCCGTCTAAAGGAAATTCGTGCGGGGTTTAAGCGTTTCCTCGCCTTCCTCTTCTCTCAAATCGGTCTCTCACTCCTTGTTATCGGCTACACCATCATTGGTGGCATTATTTTTCGTGCCGTAGAGTTAGAAAATGAAAAAATGGTAAAGGTAAAGGGAAAGGAATTGCGAAATGCTTTGGCTGACCAATTTTCGGGTGAAATCATTCGTGAGCTTCGCTATCAAATATCATCGCTCAATACATGGCAGGAAAAGTATTACGTACCCTTACCCATGAACAAGAAAAGTTTCGAAACCCCTTTAAGAGTTAAAAAAAACGAAATGGGAAGTAAGATTCGTCGACGTCGCGGACTTGGTGGTCGTACTGAAAGTGAATTTGCTCGTCTAAGGCAATGGCTACATGTAATCGCGTACACGCTGCGGCATAAGACTCGACAAGAGCTTCATAGCAGTCTCCGAAAGCTTGTAAAAATGATGGATCGCGAGGGCTGGAACGGTGAGGATTCTATGGATGATCTGAAGTGGAGTTGGGAAGGTTCCATTCTATTTGCAGTGACCGTTATAACAACCATTGGTGAGTCCCAGGGTTCCATCCTGATTGCTGATAAAAAAGCGGCTTGAATGGCAGATACTTGTGTTATTGGGCGAATGAACAAAGTAGCCTCTGAAAGTGCATTTTACTAAGTTTGGACTCGTCACCTCGAATTGTGCCTGCATCCCAAACGCGGTCGCAGTGGTGATGGTGGCGCTGCTGCTGGCCATTTTACTTGTCGGTCACCAGTCTAGAATGGGAGACTTTTACTCTGTATCAAATAAGGACAAAGCGCAGTCACCAACTAATTTCGATTTCAATCAGAGGTATTTGGGTTCAAGTCAATGAAAGTGGTTAATTGTCACACTGAAGATGTTATTTGTTGTGCTAGTGATTGCAACTTAAATTGTCAATCACAGCTTCTCAGAGCAGATAGGAGCCAAGTCGATAGTGACTTATGCAGTTTTCTTTGGACGGTTCTTGGCTAAATTTTAATGATATTATGCAGCTCAGCACTAATTTTGACCCTCTTTGTTTAATTTTTAAGTGAAAAATTAACTACTCACCCAATAGACTTATAATTTTTATTCTCAAATGTGTGTTTAAACATAGCATGCTGAATAAGTCCCAAAATCCATCGCTAAGTTCTTGGAATGGAATGCCTTTGGAAAGATTGGAAGATGTTTTTGCAAGGACACAGGCGTCAGTGTTTTGATGTGAGCCACGGCAAAAGCGATGCGTATCAGGCATATAAGCTGCCATAAACCGAACGGCATCTATGGTCTGCTATGTGCTTACGCATTAGCACCAAAGTATTTAATATTTAGTGGTTCTACCCATTTTTGAATGTGGTGGAAGCAGCTAATAGTAGTAGCCTTTGTCGAATAAGATTACGGTGTTTTACAATAAAATGTCCCTCACCAGTGGTTACACAAGTGAGATTCGCGATGTTCACACATTCGTTGCTGGATTCGCGAAGGTATTCACCGACTGACCATTTGAATAGTCCACTTACATGCTGCAATTCACACTATCCAAGTGTCCGGCTTTAAAGTAGTGCAATCGAGTCATAAAGCGTGTGTTCAGTGCACCTCGCCTTCATTACTCAGGAGTGCTTTTGCGGAAGTTCATTTTCAGCTATTTCGAATTGAAGGAACTTGGATTTAATGGCAGCACCACTTTGCTAACTTTCAACAAGTTGGGTTGGAACCGTGGAGGAAGATTGAGCGTGTGTGCTAACTTGTTGAATGCCAAATTGGAAGCTAAAGTTACTTATCGGGATGATATCATAATGACATCTATCAAGACCCACCTAAAGTCATTTTTGCCTAGAAGAGTGGAAGCATGATGCATAGCGTTAGGCATAAGATTAATGTGCGATATACGATGTGCCTGAGATTAAAAGTGACGATGTTAATTACGACTGAAACTCAAACTGACAATTGTCCATGCACTGACGGCTCGGCCGTCCTGAATTTTTGATGATAGCGAAGTCTTTATGAAGGAGTAATGACTGCATGTTGTGTAGGAAGAGTCGTTGTGAGCGTTAAAATAGTCTAACAACTACAAGTGGCACGTACTTACAGAGCCGAGGAAGATGGCAGAGAATTAGAGAGCCCTACTGCTGCGCTGCTTCTCTGATGTGCGCAAGTGAAACCACTTTGGAGCCTGAAAGATTGACGGTGGCGAACATGGGGCAGGCAGTTTGCCGCCTTGGGCTCAATCATGTCAATCCCCAGGCCACGCGTTAAGTCAACCGACTTGATGCATCATTGATAAGTTGAAGGTGAAATCAACTTGTCCTTCCTTGTGATGATTACAGAACAAAGTCCAACCTTGGTGGGACTTGAATCTATTGTTAAACTTTATGCGCACAATCTTTACGAATATCACTGCTACCCTGAACAGCATTAATGACTTCTTTTAGTAGATTGCACTAGTCAAAGTCGCCTCAAAGTGTACTTTACATGAAGTGGAACCTCGCTCTGTAGCTAATACTTTGAAGCACCAAAATTGACCGTAAACGGAGTGCCATGGCTTAATGCCCATGAGCCTTTATCTTACAAAACTCTCGCTGTTTTGTGACTTAATGCGAATATAGTTGATTTTGCATGCGAGTTTTTTCGATTTGAACCAAAATTAGTTTGATGGATGTGGTCTTCTTCTACACATCTGGATAGAGCAGAATAGAATATACCCTTTAAGATTATTTAGGTAAATGTAGCATCGCAATAGTTCATTTAAGTGTAAGTCTAAGTGAGTAAATCGCCAAGCACGGTAATTTTCATCCCCTATTGACGCTGTGGTTGAGATTACTTGGTGTCTATGATCCATCGCCCTAACCTATTTTACTCTTTCATTATTCTGTTCTGCAGAATTGTGGCCTGATTGCAAAGGCGAGTTCTGTTATGCGTCGAACCTACTCCATGATGAATGCTGAACTGCACCGTGCAGATTCATTACATGGCCATTTGTGTCAGTGGACTAGGCAACTTATTTGTGGACGCATTCGTTTTAAATTTTTGCAAGAAGTAAACTCTGGTTGCGCTTGATTTTCCACTACGATTGAAGATAATCCCACACCGCACAGTGATGTGGAATACCAAACACCGACTTGGTCGACTTCCCCCAAGGAGGGGACTATTTTACTCAATCATTTGATAACAGATTGTTTTTATTTGCCGTTAAAGTGTAATTGAAATCAGGAAATTATTTGGACATAGCATTACCAGACACACAATTCAAATCACTCCAAATTTCGCTTTCAACTTTATGTTCGCGGTGAATGAATCGCATCTGGACTATCAATGGGTTGAGCTCCCCACGTCGGAATAACGCGCCTTCACTAATGAAACCCAATCGTCGCATTTGCTGTATAAAAATTTTCATCTCTTTAAAAGAGTTCGTATTCTTGCTGCACGGTTTCATGAAGAGGGCGAAATAGTTGAATAAACGGCTTTAATTTTGAAAATTCATAGGAGAAGCCTAATAACAAACAGCCTTCGAGACGGGCAATTTCGGCTAATGGTGTTAACGCATTGTTGTCCTTCCTAGGTTTCTGGGATGCTGTTACTACTTTTGTATCCGAGCACATTTGTTACTGTGGCAGATAAATCTCTACAGCCACGCTGCGTGTGAGTGCTGAACTAGGTGGAATCAGAGGAGATCTTGCGGTAATTGAAGCAGAAACCCCATTGAATGGTATTTCTGGCATTAGCATGGCATTCAGAGCTCATTTTCCATTTGAGCTTTCATTTCCAAAAAGCCTAGAAATGCGTATGAAATAGACTTGCATAACTTTTATTCGGTATGTGTAAATCCAAAGGCATCTAAAAGTCTGTTTTCGAAGAAGGCCCTTCTGCTTGAAGCCATCCAATCAACGGTTTAACAAATTGCTTAGGCCACGGACGATTCAGTCGGTTGGCCTCTCATTGTCTCTTGTCCTGATTACCACCAGACAAGTCTCACAAAATCAGTTGTTAACTCCAAAATATCAGTTTTTTTGCAAATTTCATCTCAAGGGATTTCGTCATGGTAGTTGTGCTTCGTTTTGCATCCTCTTTTCTTACATTCAGATGGTAAATCTTTTTTGATAGTTGTCATTCAGGAAAAAAATTTTGAATGCTGGCTGATCGCTATCGTAATAACAATGTCAAACAACAACTTCAACAACCTATAAATACTTTAGGCGTCAAATTTGATGGTAGCGATCTCGTTTCCCGTCGTGTATATGTAACTTTGCCAAAACCTGAAGGCACGACCATTTTGATAGCTTTGTAAAAAGGAACTACGGTTAACAAATAATACCTTGATGTTTTTGGCTTAATATAACGCAGCTGAAATAAATGCTACAAGTGTCGGAAACATTGCCACAAAAGGGGATAGACAGGCCTCTCCAAACTTAAAGCCGCATTATAGTGTAGGCGTGAGTAAAGTACTGTGTAATGAACGCGCCAACAGAACTTTATAAATATTGCCAAGGATCATAATTTGGGAAGCATTTTGCTGGTAGTACCCCATTCCGCCAGCCTGTTCATTCATGCTGCTTATACACTTATTTATGCATTGCCGTTTCTCCACTTTGAGATCACCAGTTCAGGTTCACTTCTGCCGCTTCACAGGATTCTAGCCACATGCATGCACCCAAGATGCTCCAACACAGATGCCTTAAGCTGTTGCACTAAATGTCTTTACTAGCACCGAAATTAGCTTGTTTTGGAGTTCAAAAGTTATCATTTAAAAAGCTCCTCTGCTTTCTAATGTGCAACCTAAGTTTTTCCTTTCCGAAGGGTAGAAAATAATTGGGTACCCGCGAGCTGTTTGCATGGCAAATGGTAAATTGTTTTTTCAAGATGTAAAAAAGTTTGTCTCCATGCGTCAGTACCTGGTCCATGTACCTTTTTACTACTCCTTTCAGCCTGCCAGTAACGTACGGAGCAAAGCTCGGACAGAACCATGCAGCCACTTTTGACAGAGTGTGAATGACTTTGAGTGAAAATGCGATTTGCTACTGAAATATACACTCACGAATTGCTAATAGGTGCCATAACTCATGTCAGATTGAGGCGTTTGGCTTAATTTTTCGCTGACTGCTTATCAAATAACAGGCTATGCTTTTCGACTCACCAGGACGCTAGTAATCAAGAGTGGCAAAGGATAACTCCGCGAATTTATCTTTAAGGCAAACGAAAGTGTGAGCGTGAGACCACCTTTATCATGAAGTTTATCTTTTTCAAAAATGAACGCGCCGCTTCATTGACCCATTCTCAACCGATAAGGCACGGCTTTTTCGTGTGCGATTTTGACTAAACCATGGCGAAGATAAGCAGCCATGCTTAGAATGTTTGGAAGCATTTGGATTGTTTTCTTCTCACCCCAGTAGCATTTGAACCGCCTACTCAGGGTGGTGTGCTATGGCAAACACAAGTTTATGATCACAATGACTATGCGATGCTTACCACAGTGCTGTTAAGAACAACAAATAAATAAACATATTCTCTCTCAAAAACACAAAAATTCTTGCTCTTGTTGTCCATATTTGTCCGGAGCTTATCCAGGTGGCAGAAGAGCAACAATTTTTCATCTGACTGTGAATGAGAAATAGGGCAAAATCATCATGCAATATGTTAAATCAAATAATCTGATAAAATCTCGTTAGTCCGGATTAAATGTTTAACATGAACAGAAATATAACTCTGTTTGTTCAGTTGCGTGACATGCAAAGTTACAACTCTTTGTTTCCCTTGCAACCAATTTTCAGTATTATTTTAAATATACTATATCAAACGTGGATAGTACTGAAATTCCTAAGGTGCCTTCTTCCTCGAGGAGGCAACATCACTTACGTGAACAGCGTGATAGAGAGCTCCCTTTACCATGAAAACGCTGTCTCTATTAGTCATTTGATTGCCATTTTAGTCACTTTTACACCTGATACCGCTAATTATCGAGTCATAATTAGATTTAATAAATTTGAGTAGTGTAAACTTTTGTCCGATCTCAAAAATTACTTTCTACGAATGTAAAGGTTATGGTCATGCTGTACCCAAAACCAATGCCGGGAAGGTGCTCACCATCATCTACGCACTTGTGGGGATTCCACTGGTCATCCTCTATTTGACCAACATCGGCGATTATCTGGCCTCTCTCTTCCGAACCCTTTACACCAGGGTCTGCCGACGCTGCTGTGAAGGCACCTGCCTCAATAAGACGGAACTTCACAGGAAAATGAGCATTTTCAATGCTCTAAGGGCACAGCCTTCGGAGATAGACCTGACTCAGCGGCGAGACTTTTTGTTGGATGAATCCCTCCATCGGAACAACATCAATGTTATTCGTCGAATAGGCTCCTTCGGTGTGGGAAGAGACAAGACAAAAAATGTGAAGAAGGAAGACCATGTGTTGGATTGTGTTGGCATAAATGTATTTTGTAACGAGCATGCCATTGAAGCGGATCGAAGGGAGCAAGCAGAACAGCAAAGGCAGAGAGCAACAGCGGTACGTCGTGTTGTGTTTTACATCAATCAGTAATGCCTTTATCATCTAAAGTTTATAAAGTTGTCAAAATTTTGTATCAATGAAATATTCACTGGACCTGTGTTTCAAATAAACTGCCTACCTCACCATGAAAAATGCACTTTTAGTGGGTAGCTCTCCGACGCTTTTGTGTAATTGTGGCTCATACCCAACATACTCAGGCAAAAGAAAACTAAAAACCGCTTGAATAAGAGAAGTCCAAATTGATGGCTTTAGGGTATTACATTCCATGAATACGAAAGTGTAGCGCGTGAGGTACAAAGTAAAATATACGGTAGTTATTCAAAAGAAATTGAAATGGACCCCGAATGCCGTCATGACGTTTTGGATGATTTCTCATGTCAATTATGCGTTTTACACCTTCTCTGCCATCCAAAGAATTCCAGAGGAAAGCATGCACTATGCTGTGACCGATTAATTGTTTATACGCATGGTTAGTTTCTTTGACAGTTTCCTAATTTGAACTTAACCCTCTGGACTTCTTGCAACTGACCACGTGTGACCTTCTTCAAAGTCAATGAAATTCACGCTTCCTTTTAATAAAAAATCCTTGTACTTCTTTACAACCAAGGAAACACCTCATTCCATGATGGCACTTTGCATTTCCAAAAGCGCATCCTCATTTCGTTGCACTATTCGTTGCCTTCATAAGGATTCGCTAGCCGTTTAAATTATGCCTTGGAATGAGCGCATGTTTAAGAAAATAGAGACCAGGTCTCATAACATTTTGAACATGCATTTGCAAATTTTGAATTTGCAAACCTGCGAATGTGTAGCAGCGATGTGGAGAAAGCCCTGTCCGCACTCTGTTTGTCCATAATTGGTCTGGCCGAATGCACAGCATTCAGCCTGGAATCCTAAGAAATTGTTGGAATTTTCGAATTCCCATCAATTTGCTCTAGCTTTGCTCCTAATTTTTTATGCTAAGTACTCTAGAATATGTAGAGACGAATGTAGCAATCAATTGTGCCCCTATGAAGAGGTGGTACGCTTCAAGTTAACTCTAGGGATTCTGCAAAAATCAAAAACTTTACTCAGCATGGGCTTTTGTGTTTCCCTAGGGCGGTTTATTCATAGGCCAGACCATTTAGTTCTGCAATCCTGGCAAAGTTCATGTGATACACTCTTAGTGTACCGCTTTCGAAACTATTTCTTGCATTCCCCCAGCAAAGTGTGATCTGCCCTAAAAATGTCTTCTAATGGAGTAGGGAGAACAAGGAAGTGTATAATCTTGGCACGAAATTGCGCAATTACACTAACACTGGGATGGTAACTTTTGCTTTCCCTATGTACGTATTTTTAGCGGTTGAAACTAGCTTAACACAGTGCGTATCCATTGCTGCATTTTTAGGATCTTGATATGTTACCAAGTGAGAGTTATCAAATGTGCCTCAGAGTTATGACAAATCCATCACGACCTTTTTGGTTTAATGGCACAAATGTAAAGATGGAATGCGTAAAGAAGTGTGCGTTGCAGGCACCCTCGCTATACGCAAACGCATTACAAAAGGTGGAATCAGAAACTTTGCAAGAACATTTTGAAGTGCGCGACTTCCATGTACCCAAATCGGCAGCAAGCTCCCCCAGGAAGGCGCTGGAGAACTCCTCTTCCACATGTGGTGTTCTCCTTCCAACACCAGGAACATCAGTGAACGGACGTAACTTGATTAGGCCTATCCACACAGATGGCAGCGCTCTATCACTTCATAACGTTGGCACTCAGACAGCCCTGCATGCTGGACCAGATGACGCCCTCACGTACAGGAGTTTGTGCAAGTCTTTCGTCACGGGTCAGTATTTTAGGTCTTACCGTCGTGAAATGTGGCACCAGCGCAAGCAGATGCGACGAAGGCTCAAAAGTCAATTGCATGCAGTACCGGCGAGGTACAAAAATGGCTGCGATCCTGATGGAATAGGGTGCACGCCAGAGAACCGAAGGTCATTTTTTGAGGCTCCTTCTGACATCTACACATCGGAAGACACAAATGCATTTTCATCAATACAGGATTTTAAAGTCACCTCTGTGATGAAGAACAAATCGAATTCAGCGAGGTTTGTGTCTCTTACCTCCAATGCAAAATCAAAGCCTTCGAAGGAGGAACCTATTACAATGTCTGTCCTTTCTTTACCGGTGAAAGTAGAGAGGCAAAAAGCCAATTCACCACAAGTCGTAACTGATGGTGGAGAGATGAGTGCCAGGCCGTCTACAAATCATATTCTCAAATCCCGTCTCTCCGTGCTTTCCTCTTTGGCCAGCTCTTCAAACGACCTCATGATCCGACTTAGCTATTATTCAAATGAAAATGTTCACGAAGCTGACTCCACGTCTCCACAACGGAGTCTTGATGGCGATGACCTTGATGATGAGGATGTTTCGAATGTCACAGTACCTATCAGTCTTTCAATCATGATAATGACTACATACATCCTCATTGGAGCGATTGTATTCTGCATTTGGGAGGATCCAAACTACCTAAAATGGTCATATTTCTGTTTTGTAACTCTATCAACAATCGGATTCGGCGATATTGTTCCAGGTATGCCTTACTTAACCGATAATTGATGAACATCGTAAAATACTAATCCACCTATGCGAAAATATAAGGAAAGTTTGGGGTTAGCTGCCAGTTGAGGGACGCAACTGTGCGAGCTTTGCCTTGCTCAAAGTGTTGTAGAGTCCAGTCTGTAAAGTGGGTAGCAAACACATAAAGCAACCAAGACACCATCGGGGTGAATGGCGAAATTGGCGGTAAACTGTGCAGATAGGCGATAGTGGTAAACAATTAAGCGCAATAGTCCAGGTAAAGATTCACTGGCTATTTATTAGTAGTAGCGATATAAACTCCAGATCTTGGCAACATCTCACTGTTCATTCAGTTTCCAGTGAAGCGCATGTAGCGCAAACTCCATCCGCAATTGTAACCGGCCGGATGACCGCTGCACCCACATGCATTGGCCACGTCAAAATGCGGGGTCTTCGAGACTAGGTTTGGAAAGTCAGACCCAAATTCTTAACGCACGATTTGTTCTACTAGCTCAGTAGTAAAGCGATGCAAACAGCGCTTATTTGAAATGGCTAAAGTACTGCACGTGGATCGGAAGAATCCGAAGTATACATAAAATGGCAACTGCTAGTGCTGTACCTGTTGGTAACTCATTAAGGAACTATTCCAATTCGTCCGCTTGCTTGCTAGAAGATGATTGAGAAACCATTTTGCAGGGAATCGAAGAAACTCATGTAAAATTGTTAAAAGGATGTAACCCTAACAATGTTTTCTATGTTATGTGAGTTGCTTAGTTATTACCAATAGGGAGCCGTCCCTGTTTACTTAACAATGCTTCAGCTCATTCAAAAGATTCACCTTCAAATTTAAGTATTTGCATCTGAGAAGGTTTGAATTTGCCTTTAGATAGATGTAATGGATGTGAAAATTTGATTGCAGGTACCAAGATCGATTCGACTAATCCCCAAGAAAAGCTCATTATCATCACCCTATACGTAGCGGTGGGACTGTCCGTATTTGCCATGTGCTTCAAGTTGATGCAGGAGGAGGTGGTCTCAAAATGCAAGTGGCTGGCCCGCTACATCGGCGCTCTCAAGCGGAGAGTGCGCAGGCATCGGATAGAACGACCTCAACAGCTTGATATGACCTCCCTGCAAAAGGATGCATTCAATAACGAGGCACTTTCGCTTTCCTAGCATCAGCGTGCGTGTGGTTTCTCGGTGTTGTAACTTTTCATCCAAAATTGGTTCTTCTTCTGCAACTGTCGCGGGAATTCCGTTTTTTTGAAACATGCGCTCAAGCAATCGTGGTTCAACCTTATACCAAGAACTCAATATCGACACGATCCAGTGTACACTAATTTCCTACTTTCATGAGATATTAAAAAAACGTAAAGATTCGCCGAGCGTATAGTTGCCTACTTATATGAGGCCGTACGGCTTAATGCTGTTTGCATTGCAAAGGGAGGGTGGACCTGAGTACAACATGTAACACTTTTTAGCATGAGATGTGGAGGGTAGTTTGTTTGTGGCAGTCTTCCCACCACACTTACCTCCAATACGTTTATCAACCATCATGTTGTTCTATAAATCAAAGCGTTGCCCGTGAATGCCACCTCGCAAAGGTTGTTCCCTTGGCCACGGCCTCATCAGATACCCATTTAGTACACTGCCCCTTTTGGATATCACATTCAGTGTTGGTGGTATTGTCCACACTCTGGCGGCCAAGAAAACCGCATCCTGGTTACCGGTGGGAACAGCCACCAACGCAGCAGTGAAATCGCCGTGTTCTCGCCTGCTGTCAAATTATCCCATTATGGTAATAGTTGCTTAACTTGGTACCTTCGTTCTTGCTGCCATACGCCCATCCATGAATGAGGTGTCAAATGAACAAAAATGAGTGGCCGTTGTCAAGGCCAAACGAAGTGAGCAGTGGTTCCGAGACACCAACTTTCAGGTTTTGCTACTTAGGTTTTCAATTTACTAAGAACATCTACCTAACGCTTAATTTAACCGGAGTGCTGTGCCGCGCCCAAGTGGCTAACGGAGGTAAATTACCATTTCAAAAAACTCTTTTGTACTGCTCTCTCCTCAAACATGCACTTATGTCTGCATCGCAATTCGTTGTGAAAGGCGGTAAAAGCTACAAATTCAACCTGCAATTATTCCTGCTCCCTTTGTTATTTTCCCTCTCCATCTTTTCTTGGCGAAGTTTTTCAGAAACCTTAAGATTGGGACTTGCGATCGCAATCAAATTAAACGGCAAAATTTTCGCTCCTCAAAGTATTTAAAGGTATGCAATGGTATTTACCAGTACATTGTCCCTGATTTCATCAGCTAAGGAAGGTTTAGTTTTATCACCGGTTTCACTTACTAATTTCCAACCATCCTAGCGTTATGAGGCACTGCATAAGCAAGTCGGTTTCGGAGACATCAGGAGTGGCTAGAAGAAGCTTTCATTTCCGGTACCGCAGGTAGATTAATTTGTTAAACACTTGATGTTTTTATGCCGAGGATAATACTGTTGGTGGAATAGTTCGGCATAATCTCAGTCCTGTTGAAGCAAAATGGAAAGATAAAACACTTCCGTTGAAAGAGCTTAGGATGCTTTTAATTGATAAGACTGGAATAATGAAGACACTGAGTTACATTGAGGCTCATTCTTGGCCAAGTTACTTTGCAATACTTCTCTGTAAATTAACATTAAGTGATTGACCATTGGCGCGCTACCTGGTGGGAGTGGAAAACTTTAATCCCTCCACGGTTTCATTCCTTTGTTTGCTTTTTCTAAAAGAAATCTGCCTAATGTTACCAAACCTTGTTGGTATTGAGAAGTAGGTGCCAATCTACCGCTTCCATTGAACGAAAATTTGCACAAAATTTGTCAATGTAAGAGATTTGTCAAACTTTCGCCCCGTGTTGGGTCACATTGCTTTTGGTGAGCATGAAACTCACTCAGTAGTAGGCGTCGTAACAGAATGAAACAAAGGTTTTTACTCCTCACTCGGTGTACATTGGGGCACAAAATTCTGGACGCCTCTTTTGAAGCACAAATTGCTACAGGGACAGGCTTAAACTACACTACTCAGTGCCGTACCAGTGTGCAGTGGCCCTTTCCGACACCTATTTTGTCGCACCGCCGCTGTTTACAACGGAGCAGCTTGCAACAAATTATAGGATAAATACTAAACTTTTAATGGCGCCAGCGCCTCCTGATCATTGGCAAAGGTATTTTGGCCTTCATCCCACACTAATCTTGGTACTTTAGCATTCTCGCATGGCATTTTGAGTCCACCATTGAATTTAACCAGTTGGTCGCCATTAAAATCGCATTAAACTAAGTACCACCCATTGGTCGCTTTGCTAGCCGCGATCGCATCCATCACACATCGGGAAGCAATGTTTCAAAGTTGCTTCCCTCATTAAAGGAACCCCATCAGAGGCCAAACGACTTTAATTCAGTTTCCGTTTGCCGTCCTAGAAGCTATGCGCCAAGCTTATATCATTCGGTTCAAGGTGTTTCCATTTCGATAACGTTATCTTCTTAACCGTCCACGTCGTAGCAGCTGTTTGAAATTCTTTGATGTGGGCGGTGAAAAACCTGTCCAAAATAGTTGTGTTCTATTTTACTTTTTAGTTAGTTAACCAACTTCAGTGACCCATTTCTTGAAAAGGGTAGTGAGCTTTCGTGAAGACAAAGTGGAACTCTCTTAGTTGGCATGATTATGTGATATAAGGCCTGCACTTTATACGGGGTAATTTCATAAAATTTGTACTGAACTGTGTTTTTCATAAATACAAAGTCAACCCTAACGCCTCTGCCGCACAATCAATTGCTCCTTCGAGGTAACGCGACCGCCTCCTCTAGTTAAGTAGAAATCTGGCACAATTGAAAGTACCTAGTACTGCCGTACATGATACTTAGTACGAAACAAGCCAATTTAATGCAAAGAAACAAAAATCGAGAAGTTGAGTACACCCATCGAGATTCCCAACACGGAAATTCAACTTTCTACCAGGCAGTCTTCAGTACGTGTAGACTCGCCTCCCGATCAGATCCCATGTTGGAGAGCAAAAATAACAGGATTTTTTTAAATGCCTTAAAGGTATTGAAAAGAATCTATCAACGATTAAGCGATCTCATAACTTAAGTCGTTTTATCGCGGCCCAAATTGTAGTTGAGAGTTGGCCTAAAAGAAACTCAATTCCAAATAAAACCCCTTTAAATACCAGATCCTGTAAAATGATTTCTGGTAGTGTAACGTACACTCTTCCTCACATAAAGGATAATTAGCATCCTTTGGGTAAACTTCAAATTCATACCAATCTCATTCTGATAGAGAAGTTGCTATAACGAATACGTGAGAGAATATTCGACACCACAATTGCGATAACTTCTGTGAACTAAATCGTCCGACTAAAAATCCCGAAGATTAAATACAGGGAAAACTGGAAAGCGTGGATCTCAGCAGTCCGACTCACTGAAAGATGGGTTGGGGCCAGCAATTTGACACAGAAGGGAGGATTCTGTGCATGATGCATACCTTACGGACTAAGATAAGAGTTTAAGAATACCACCACAGATGCCATGTATTTCTCACATAGCATTGATTTTGATTCCTTGGGCCGAGAAGACTAGGCACAGGAGCGTATCTTCTAGCCATAAGGAATAATTAAAGCTTACAAATCTGGAAATTTAAGGAAATCGAGTATTTTTGCACTCCTCAGAAGCCAGTTAAACACGCACTGCCACACTGGTGGCATGGCCTGACCTCCTCTTCCATAAAAGGTATACTTAAACAAGAAGAAATGCGGTATTGGGAGCTTTGCATGTGACTGAAGGAAAAAATTGGAGCCTGCACTATAAGCTTACGCAGTTTTTGTCCTATTTGAGCAAATGCGACGAAATCACTACACAATCTGAGAAATGCTTTATTGCTTCTAGGGAATTTATGAGTATAATTGTAGTACGTTAGTTGATTATTCAATTCTTCCTTTCGGCTACAAGCAAATCGTTAGCTATTTTGCACACGTCGGGTGGGCTTGCAGCGGCGCACGCTAGCAGACCTAATCAGCACTGTTTGCCGAATGTATATATTCTACACGTTAATTGTGTATTACATGCCTCAAAGTAAGTAAGTAGGTATAGTATAGCATCCCTCCATTCTCGGTTTCAGTAGGAAAGCAGCAAACAATGAGACACAAGCCGTGAGCCACCTGAGAAATTCAGCCTTACTAGGTGTCTTCACCATGCTTGCATAACGATACCAACAATATGAATTCCACGCTTTACTTCATTAATCTGCTTACATGTATATCTGGAAGAATTACCAAGCGGTGCCAATGACGTTGCAGTCAGGTATCTCCTTAGTTGGATAGAAAACGACAGCATGCTCAACCAGCTTGTGGGCACTTTCTTGCAGCTCCGGTTAAATTACGATGGCAAATATCGAGAGTTGACTGGCATTTACGCCCAATGTAGGGGAGGCGTACATACTACGTTTGTTGGTCGCTTGACCCTCGATTTCGGCTACCAGTACAGGATTGGCTACGATGTCCCTAGCGGGTGTGATGGCCTTGGGATCACACCAGGGTAGCTAACCCTCTCTGGGTGCTAAAATGTGTATGTCATAAACGAGTAATTTATCTAATTTAGTCTGTACAAATTTATGTACGATATATCAGTACTTCCTAGGCAAGATGTAATTCGATAAAACTTCAGTACACTCTTTGCAAACAAAAAGACCCATAACTCCATGCAATGCAAAATAAATTTTGGCTGCCATTAACAGCAGATTTTTATAATGACTACATTTCATCGCCACACATGGTAAATTAGTACTTGTGGAACCCAACCTAAGAATTGCCCGCGCTTTGTAAGTTTGTGTGCCTTGGCAAACGAAAATTTGGGGGGGGGATTGCATTAGCACATTTCCTGGAATTTACTAACTTTATGGTGTATTGAATAAGCGTAATGGTTCTTTTATGATGCTTTTCCTTTTATAAACACACTAGGAGTGTGGAATGTGCAAGTCGTTCTCTTGCGTGGTTGACAGTCGGACGACACAAGTTTTTTGTCTTCATCTCATGTATTTGTTCTGCTTTTCCTTGTGTGTAATCATACCAATTCTATGCTTTTCCTGTTATGCGGTGCTTGCTATAATGTGGCGGCTGGTTGCCAGTTTGCACTTGCACAGGGTTTCTTTGGCTATTTATTTCGCTTCTATGTTTTAAATTCTCGTCATTATTGCACTAGTATGCTTATGGGTATCTTAATGCGTTTTTCTTGATACCAAGATTACTGTGAGTAAACTTTCGAACAGAGGCATTCGTTCAATATCGCACATCATCTCTTTCTTGAGAAGAATGGAAAATAAGTTGAATGATGATGATTGGAAAAAGAGGTTACCTCCAGATGTGTACCACATTACTCGTGAGAAGGGCACTGAGGCGGTAGGCGCTTCGTGGATTTTATATTTTTAGCCTTTTACAGGAAAATATAATAAACATTTCGAAAATGGGCACTACAAATGTGTGTGCTGTGGAGCTGTACTGTTCAAGTGAGTGTTTTGATATCCAAAACAATTGAACACGATTCTGACATGGTCTTCTTTTATCCTTAACAATGTTTACATGAAGATTCAGCTGCATTCTTGTGACATTTTTTTACTCCGCCAGCCCAAGTCGTTGTTGGTTGTTTGCTCTTAAATATACAGCTTCCTTAAATAAAGGTCGAAAGACAAATTCGAAAGTCACTGTGGGTGGCCAGCCTTCTCCCGCGCCGCAGGCTCCTTGGCTTCCGGTGCCGATGCAGGAACCAACGTCGAGCAGCGTTTAGATACTTCGTTGGGTATGCGGCGTGTTGAGATCGTCTGCAAATCGGTAAGATTTGTTTTAGGAGAATTACTTCGGAAGTAGATCTTTAGACACCTTGCAGTTAAACGCACTCAACACAGTACTTTCCTACGTGACCTTGCAAAACATCGCAAAATCAGGGCGCCTTAAGTCTTTGCGTGTCTGGTTCCGTCATCTTTTGAACTTGGCTCACTTTCGCTTTCCTGATTCCCTTTGCTTGTGTTAGATTTTCACCATTCATTTGGATGTTCAGCATCAAAAGTACTAATTTATGCGTGCATTCGGTTTGTCGTCTTATCCATACAATAGCATTTTTATCTTTTTTGCAGTGTGACGCACATTTGGGACATGTATTTGAAGACGGACCTGCGCCTACAAATCTAAGGTACTGCGTAAACAGTGCATCTCTATCCTTTGAATCGGAAGGCTCATTATAGCTCGCGTTACATGGGTCATTGTTTCGTTTTTGAAACAAGTATTTTGACCCGTTATCTTGTTTCAATCCACCTTCAGTTCTTCGTGCCTCATTTTGGCCATGCTTCGGCGTTCAGGAATAATTAAAATGATATATGAAACGTATTCCAAGGTGTTGTACTACTCTCATGATTTCATTTAGTAAATTGAAGTGCCATTCCATTCCAGAGGTGCATTACGCCTACGTACTAGGATGACAACCTTCCAGCAAGTATGCGATTTTCTTAGAAATAGATGGTTTGGGTGTTTTTTATAACTGTGGCTCAGAATTGTGTTAAGAATCTTCATCAGATTGCCTGGTTTCATTTGCATTGTGTTGATGGCCTAGATTTGTTCATCAAATTATATCAATTAATTTGTCCAAATACTAAGTAATGTGGAGCATTCCATCGAAAAGGGGATTTGTACTGACTTATTGAAACTGTCCAAGGTTTAGAGCAGTGTGGTGAGATGATGCTCTTACAGTTCGTCTGGCTGTTACTCCAGGGCCCTTACTCAAACAGGGTCAGTACGGCATAGCTCCCTAAGCCAACGTTATACTTTCTGCCATCCTACAATAATTTATTGCAACTTCAAGAAAGATAAGGTAGCCACATACATCATTAACAAATACTGAAGAGTTTGTATAAGTCACGTTAACTGTTTTGTAAGCGTAAATTGCTTAAAAAATAAAAAATGGAGGATCTGGTGGTCTGATAGACAATATGGTTTGACCTTCACTTGCAGAAAGCGGTGTGCCACCGCAAAACGATGGTATCATGACCGCATCTAATTGAAGCAGATGTGGCAGCAGAGACGCGCGGTGCGTTCGACTGGTGCTCCAGTGCGGCAGTGCTTGATGCAGCGCCGCTAACGTTGGCCAGTCACCTCCGCGCTTCAGACTGCATGGATGAAGCCGCGGTAACAATGAGCTTAAGTACCTACGTGTTATGGAATCAGTAGGAAATTACGTACCAGTTAAAGCAAAGCCAATTTCTCATTGTTGCCTCGTGCTAATAAAAGACGTTTCTCTGTGTAGTTGCCAGTGCAAGGGCGATTCCCTTTTGTAAGGTGGGAAACGCCCTCCAGCCCGATTTGCTTGGCGCCCAACTATTTCGGGTAGTAACCAGTGCGAGGGATTGGCGTAACTGTTGACCCCCTCCCCGAATAAATGTATAATTTGGCTCCACTCATAATAATCGGCTGTCGAGGAATGGTAGGTTTAGTCGGATGCTTTGTGGCCTACTTGTCATTGCAAGGGACTTTAATCGCGATGCAACGAGTGAAGTCATGATTTAGTTACAAGTAAATAATCAGTAGAGTGAAATTTTAGCCTAGTTCCGCTTGATGTACGCTCCTGACTTCCATTATGTCTGTGGAGAAGGTTTTGTCCTGTTCGAACAGATTATCACATTGCGTGATAATCGTGACTCGTCCACTGCAATTGCAAGAGTTAGGCCAACACCCGAAAGCGACCTCATTGCAACTCATGCTCTTCTGAGGAAACTCCAGCTGTATCATTAGATGTCAATCAGAGATTCGGGGATGCAAGCTCTAGTCATTGAATAAATTGGTGAGAACAGCTGAAGGGTGCTAAACATGTCAATTCCAACAAATCTTAGGCAAAGGTGTTAACAGAAAATGTATCTAGATTTGGGAGCGAGACAGCGCTAGATTTCTCGCCTTTTGGGGTGGCACATGGCATGCTTGCTTGACGAAATTGTATGGATTTGAGATAAAATCTGACGAAAGAGTTAAGATAAGTGGCGCAGAAAATTCATTAAATCTGAGTTACCATTGTAATATTTTAATCTGAGTATTCTTACAGCTGTCATTATAAGTTAATGCTAGTTGCTTCCTACTGGTTGGCATTGCAATGCTTCTCCTTCACCATATACGTTAGATTGAAGGCCTGATATTTCCTAAACTCCATGATTAGAGTGATAATATCCATTTGCAGGAAAAACGTAACGCGACTTTTTATACAATGCTTTCATTATATGTATAACAGCCTCGGAGCCTTTGTAATATGCCCTTGTCAAATGAACACTTGCGGCCAAAGCTATGAAATCGAGAGAAACCGGCGCAAGTTCCATAATTTTACCACAAATTCTAATTACCCTTTTTAAAGCTTTATGCTGGTTAAAATTAGCATTTTTAAAAGGCCTGTTACTTAATGAAACAGCTGCTTGGAGCAAATAAATGAAGCTATGTACCTGCATTAAGCAACATCAGACAAAAATGGGTTTAATACGCACAGCCTACCCTACCCTGCAGTTAAAATGTAAATAAACACCTCGTTGCTAATGCAAATAACAGTTTTGAAACTTTTGTATATTTTTAAGGTCACACATTTAATTGTTTAAATTGGCTTAGTAACGCCGCCAGTTAGAACATTTTTCGGCGACTCAAATGTCTTCGTCTCACACCAAGACAATCAGTCGCATTTTGGACCCTGTTGCTCAACAAGTGTGTATCTTTAAGCAATTATTGTCTTTACAAAGGTTTTGAAACTAATTTTGTTGTTTGAAGATGGAGGTACGGCAGGAGATACGCCTGATCTTGCCAATCGCGTTTCTGTTGTAAAAATGGCCGTCGACAATCTTGTTAAAGTAAAGCAATGTATCTGAATAACATGTCTAGGTTGGTTACGAAACTATTCGTCAGAGTTCAGATCAGCTTTTTAAACATGATATGCCACCTGCGCTTGTTCGCGTGGAGGAAGCGTCAGTTTTTCTTCAGGATGCTGTTAAACTGCTTTCCCGGGATCCATCTTCAGTGATTGGCCGGAAAAAACTTATAGATGGTTCTCGAGGGATTCTTCAAGGAACTTGGGCGGTGTTAGTTGCGTTCGATATGTCGGAAGTCAGGAAAATTGTTGAATGTTGCAATTCTGTCCTCACCATGCTTAATACCGTCCCAGATATCAAAACCTTCCCAGAGCTTGCGAATTTTGTAAAGGTAAAGAACGCTGTAGTGTAGCATTTTGTAGAACCTTACTCCAGGAATGTCTCAGATGATTAAGGAAGTCGACGAAAGACAGGATGAGCTTGTTATCAAGTCGCACGCGGAAATCCTCCAGCGGGGAATTGCTCAAGTGAAACGTATTACTCCCATTCTTATATCTTCGGTTAAGCTCTATCTCAACACATCCCAACAACGTATGTTATTTCGCGTTGTTTTTGCATTTATCCTGGTTGATGTTTTTAACCGGCATACTTTTTTAGGTCTACCTGCAGCTGGCGAAGCGCAGTCGAACAGAGACTACTTTTTGCGGCAAATGTCTGATGAGATATATGAAATCATTCGTGGTCTTCAGCTTACAAGTTCTGATGACACTGATTACTTGGGCGACCACAATGGCCTTCGTCTTATAGTTCGAAACAGAAAATTTGCAGATGAGTGGTTGCTGAATCCCTCTGTAAGAATACGCATCTTACTGCTTCTTTTGATCATTCGCAGCTATCTGTTTTTAGCAAATATGGTGTTTTTACTCGGGGTCGTTTACAGATTTTTTTGTTGCTTTCTAGACACGATTTTTTGTTGTAAAATATAATGGGCGGAGTGCTTCGAATATTGACCTATTTGTCTGGTTGCTGTGGTAGCTTAAGCTTTCCTCCTTACTCAACAAATTCCCCATGACTACTTAATTTTTCTCCTATTAACACTGAGGCATTGGAGTACCTTTTGTCTGCTTAAAATATACTCTTTTTTTCTGACGTTCTTGTGTATACTTTGATTTCCTTCTCTTTCCTTTAGGCTAGCATAAACGGTGCTGAATTTATTCAGGATATTCTTGATACGGCACGTCATTTTGAAGCGTTCTGTATGTCAGACTCAGAGCGAATGGGTCTTCACGGACTTATCAGTGGCATTGATTCTCGATTGCATCAGCTTCTAGATGGGCAGCAGAGGGTATGCTAAAGTTTGTTCCTTTGGTACACCGTGTTTCAAATCTTGAACCCATCTCTGCTGTAGGCGATTTGGTTCGCATCCAATACTTTTTTATCATTTTATTTTGATTTCAAAGCTATTGGTCTGCGTAAACGACGTTTTCCCCGACATTTGGATACCTTCATTTTGAACAGGTATCGATTCAAGGTTTTATCACTGGGATAGTTGTTGACACTCGTTTCGTGGTTGCTTTGATTTTGATGGTGTAAATTGCGAATAATTACCGTGATATTTGAGACCGTATTTTACTAGCGATAAAATTTTGACCGGATGGATTTTCTTCATTAATTTGACTCATTACAACCTCAACTGATTGTGTCTTATTCAGAGTGACTAACTTGGTCACTCAACTGACACTCACGATTTGCAAAAAATGTCGCTTTCTCTAACTCCTGTCACCGTATAGTCCTATGACTTTTACTATTAGTAATAATGTTGCTCATTCAATACTGACGACAGTTTGAACATTTACTGTAGCTTATTCGATAGTCTAATGTGTCACTCGACGTATCAATGAATTTTTGATCTTAACATTCAATCGGTGGTAGTTATCATTATTGTGGGAATTAATATTTCACGAGTTAGCCACGTAGATCGGTCGATCGTTTACTTCAAACCGAGGTGTAACTTTCAAAAATATTCCTAGCATGACTTCCTCAAAAAACAAGTCATGTGGGTCAAAACAATTTGGTAAAAGAACTTTAGGTTGAAGGTTCTTTCCAAGTCTGCCTCCAAATATGTATGCTGCATGACTTGCAGCGTCTGCTAAAGTTGAAACCTGTGGTTTTTCAAATTGTAGATTCTGGTTTAATTTGCAATTATAGGCGATAAAATCTTCAAAGTAGTCAATGTATTCATTTTTTTCCCATTCATATTCATTTCTAGAAAAAAATATCTGATACTACGGCTTATGACCATGGTTTATAACGATGTTCTATTAAACACGCTATGCTATGTTTCCTACAAGTAGGTACTTAGCTTGGCTTCAGTCAGTGTCCATGCCGTAAAATACGTCGATGTGAAGTGCATCTCTTTGCAACACTTAATCAATTGAAGTTGCAGCGGTTTTCTCCAAATAAGAAAAAATCTGCTCTGGCGTCGAAGAAAAGCGATATTTTTTGAAGTGTTTTTGCCGGAACCAATCGGAGGGCAAAATATTGCTATCAGACATTACAAACTTAGCTACATTGCTTGCTTGAGGGGCAAGAAACGTTTAGTGACAGCCATTATGACGCGAAATTGTTTTGCTAAAGTACTCGCGGTAATGTTTCATTGGACTTAGGTCTCACCCAAATTTTAACACGTCATTTGACTTATTTGACTTCTGCGGACTTCGATGAGTACGAGTTTGGCCAATGCGCGAAGGCTTTTTTTTCCAAAGGTCGATCGTACGATAACCCCAAATTTTGGCGGGCACAGAATCTGGTAGTAGTTACGCCACTCTAATTTTTAGAGAAATTGCACAATCAAGCATTGCGCGCTGTATTTGGTAGGACAAAGTGCAGAAACCGGTAAACAGGTTCCATTCAAATTTCTATCAATGGATAGGTTTATTTGGAATCCCTAGTTTTAGTTTGTCTTTATGCGAAAAATCCACATTTGTGAAATTATTTATGTTTATTGGGACTACGGTTTCTGTACTCATCTTTTCATTGATTTGATGTGTTTGTGCAAATGCAACTCCAAAGCCTTATCGTAAACCATTTTATTCCATAAACGGTCTTCGAACTTCATCTACTGTGTGTGCTGCTTTTTACGTGTGTACGCGTCTCCATGTCCATGAACCACTGGTAGTCATCATTCTCACCTCTCAACCATGCAATCGTTCTGTTCGCATTCAGTGTTCGAGTCTCCCTCAAAAGATATGCTTTCGAAAGCGATATTACTAGGGTGCATTTGGGATTTCATTTTGTGTGTTCATAGTCGACATCAATAGCAACTTTGTCGTTATTGTAAAACTGAAATGCTTACACGCATCACGCATATTGTATCGTCGTCTTTGTGTTGATGCACAAAATAAGTTACCTTTCCAGGTGTTAATGCGGAGTCACGTCTGTATGCTGCGTGAATGAGACTTCAAATAATTTAAAAGCACTCTGTAGAGCCATCCCATCCATCAAAAAGGTTGTCAGTTATTTTCAGTTTATTATGTCCACTCAGATGTGGTTTTCATACCATCCGGACTCATCTGAATGTAATTCCTGCGTGGATCTTTTTCCCTTTTGAGGTTTCTAGGCTTCATACGTTGTTGTGTGAGCCTAATTGTTTTATCTGAAGATTCTATTTATACCAAGAATTTTAAAATAATAAAAGCCTAGTTTAGTTTTCAAAGACGGACCATATAAACATTCTGGTTACGCGTTCCAATTGATTTCGGTTTGCACTGTTCAAGGCTCGACACCCCAGTTTGTTGTAACATGTAAAATTACTTGATTCAGCGGCAGCAGCTCAGTCGCACCAAGTTGGGCGTGCGGACCCAAGCGGCAGGGAATTCCTCCAGGAGGCCACGCTTGTTGATGAGTATAGGAAACAGCAGCAGACGCTAAGTTACTCAAAGGAAAATTTTTTGGAGACTCTATGGGTCTTGCAGAACTTCAGAAACGTTTATCTATGCAGCAGCAGTGAAGGCTAAAAAGGAGAAGGGGATGCAAAACAGCACCAAAGTGTACAGCAATTACCGCTAATGGTTTACACTGCAAAGAGGCTACTCCGATGTTGTCTTTAGCACTGTCATCTAGGCACTTTACTTGGCTCATAATGCATTCGAAATTGTGTATGTTTTGTGTTATCAGCTCTCCAGTAACGTTCGATTGCTTGCAGGGGACGGAAGTAGCGGCGAATGTACCAACTCATTTATTCAAGCATCTCATAAACCTTGGCCCTGTTTGCGGTATAGAGTTCACCTTTTGTGTGGTTTCTGTCCAATGGAGGCATTTACTTTAGCCCAGGATTAGTCGCCAAGTTGTGTACGCAAGGTACGTCTGCTCAGATCGAACTTTGTGTTGGCCGGTTGCATCGGTTGCAATTTCCAGGTTTCAGAGTGCGTATTCAAAGCCTTGCTCGACAGAACATAACCCAAGAAGCGTGGCAAACGAGCTTTTCTTCCTTGAAAGCCAGTCGATTGTGGGTACTTTTGGAAGCCTATCTGTCTTATTAATGATTTGAGAATATTGTACTTCGGACACCAGCTTCTCAGGGTCTCAATCATTGCTTTTTTGGATGTTCTTTTTGTAAAACTAAATTTCATGTGGTTTGCTGTTATTGGCATAAACAGCTTTTAAATTGCTTTTTGTTAGGTTGTCAAGGTTCTTCGCACTTTTTTGAGTAAAGAATTAATTTCCACAAAATTTACTTTTGCTCGCTTTCTAGTTGCACCGATTTTAAGTTGTCCTAGGACTAGACTGTTTACGAACATTCGTTAATATTGCATCTATTGATCATTAAGAGATAGGTTTTGACATCTTAAGAAGGGACACCATGCTCTTGCAAGGCTAGCAGCGAAATGGCCAAAATTCTGTTAAGCTTGATGTTGTGTTCCATAAATGTCTTTTACATGAGCTCACACTTTTGCATAAGCGTTCCAATTTGCTATCTTTCCCGTGGTTTTGATCCCGTAGACGGTCTCCATATTCTAGGCCTAAATTTCGTCACCATCAAGTCACCACATTCACAAACCCTATTTTTCTCTCTTGCCGAGGCATTGCCAACTGGAAGTGCAGAATTGACAATGAACCTTTTGTAACGGAAATACCATCAAAGTATTTTACGTAGCAGCAAGTGACAGTTCGGATTTAAGGTCTGCCTTTCAGAATAGTGGAGCTCATGACCCATTTCCTGTTATGATCCTTCTTCGATTTACGTAATCTTCAAACCCTTTTAGCTAACTTGCCATATTTTGTCCCATTTCGTTGCAGTTGAACAAACCTGCGCTAATACACGTAATGGGATTTGTATGAATGCGGTCTTCTAGGCGCATTCTTCCAGAATCAGGGCTGTCAAATAAGCTTCTCTATGCAGTAATTGGCACATCGTGTCTTACCTTTACTACACTGTTACAAAAGCTACCAAGCTATCACTTATTCCATTGCTCAGAGCTAATGTCTGTACTTGGATTAATCTGGCACTTTCTCTCTGAAGAATCCTGCTTGATATTCATAATTTTTAATTCTTATTTCCCCTCCGCCTACCTACGACGCTTTATAAGGCAAGCTGGAGTTCAGAATATTACATGGCAAAAAATATAATCTGACATTATCCCTCCACCTCCGCGTTTTTCTAAGAGCTGAAATTGCATACACACTTTGCCAAGTCTTAGGAAGGTGCAACCTGTCTTCTTGGATGGAAATTTTCGACTTTGTCAGTCGAAATACGAATAGTAAGTGTTTGGACAGGAGCCAAAACCACTATTTCCATATGGTCGTAAAATAGTCCTGGTCCTCTACCGGCTTTCCTTGCTCTCGTAAGTTTTTCACGTTCATAATAGCAAATACCACAGTTAATATTGTTCTACCACGAAGTCAAGCCCGCAGAAAAGTGACTTCCCCAGTACATGACCTCGAATCTTCTTATTTGTGCGCAGAGCTGTGACCTCAGTACAATGAATTGGTCCTCATATGCCTATGATAGTATGTTGGCAGAAGTGAAGCATTAAAACAGGGATCAGATTTCACGAACCCTTATCTTCTTGAAAATCGGCTTGTTTCTTTCTATTTTCCATGTTTGGGACTATACCACATTAGCGTACTCCAGATTTTTTTCTAGCTTATATCATTAAATATTTTTCCATAAGAATGCTCCTTGGATGTTTTATTCCATAGGCCAAACTTAATGATCTACAAATGGTATCATTTCAGTACTTCGTCCCATGACCTAAACCAGGTTATGCATTACATGTCCTTTATTAACAAGATCTTGTTACGCCCTGATCATTGCCCGGATCGTCATCGTCAACACGCCTTACTAGTTCTAATCGGACACTAATTCAGCGCGTCTGCAGTTCTTACATTCTGAGGTCATTCGGCCTTTCATTTTGTCGGATCAACGAAATACAGTCTAATTTTTATGGAGGAAATAATTTTGGGATAGCTCTAGTACTACCCAACTCTGTGCCATAGTCACGCTCGGAAAAGTTTGTGATGTATTGTCCCCGTGTCGCGCAAACTTTGGAGCCAGATTAATGAAAAATTATACACGCTTATATTCTCGAACGTGTCTAGTCGCTGAAGTCACTTGTTTAGACTACTGATGAAGCTAAAAAATTCAGGTGTCTCAGGACTCACATTCAGTGAAAAGTGGAGTAATGCGAAAACACGGATGCTTTATTTAATTTTATTTGTCCTCAAGCAAAAGGATTTGTGTACCGCTAGGGCGTGTGGTGAATGCGTGTGTGTGTGCACGTGGACCTTTGTTTCAGGGCGATGCTGCAGCAGCAGCGCAGAGCGCGGTGGCGTGCCGTGGCGACCTGGCACGTCTGCTAGAACTGTGCCAGGCGTTGTGTGAGCGGACGGAACATCAAAATGCCATCTACCGACTAGCACGCACACTGGAGGGCAAAGCTACGCAAGCGCGGCGCTGGCTTCTCGAGCCCCGTGGGCCTCAGCGACAAGTTGGTTATGAGGCCGCCAGGGCTCTCCTCGCTCAAGCTCTCCAAATCATTCAAACGGAGGCTGAAGAGGAAGGATTTCAGGATCCCGACTTTCAGAAGTCATGCAACAGTCTAAGCTCCAAAACCGATGAGCTTTATGCTCTGCTCGCGAAGCCAATCAGTTTGTGCCCTGTTGACAAATGAGTGTTTTTGCAAAATTTGCGCATCATCATTCTAGGCTCGACTATTCCATAGCTTGCACCCGGCTGTTGTCCAGTAGTTAACATTAGATAACTGTAATGTTAGCTGGCCTTCCCATATTTGAAAAGCAACATATTTCCACTTAACCATAACTCTTCCCTTAATTGTTTCTCTTCAGACTGCCTGTGAATGTGAGACACATGTCAAACTTTTCCGTGGTTGCTTAATCGAGAAGAATTGGAAACAGTTAGCGTTGGTAAATAAATAAGGCGATGATTTGGCGTTTTTTTTAGAACTAGGTCTGACTTAACGAAGTTGCTGCGTAAATTTTCACAAAATAACTTGTATTCTTTAACCTGTTTCCATTTTCCCATCCAAAACTCTAGTTTCTGAAGTCCAGAGGGTGCGAGAGCAAAAGCTCGCAGCGGAAGCCGTTCAAGCTTTGGACTTCATGTGGCACAATATGCAGCACGGATTAGTTCGACAAGTTGCCAATTTCTTCACAGATCTTATTGGTCCCATCAAGAATCTGCAGGAGGCAACTTCTGCTGTCCCTGTCAATGAAACCGCTTATCAACAGGCAGCCAATAACTTCCTTGTGAGTCTTTCATTTTGTTTTAATCTTAAGAAGAAGAATACATTCCAATCGTCCTCTTCCTTCCGGAACAAATTATTCAACTTTGCTTAATTTTTTCTATTTGGACTCTGCCTGCTGTCGTACAGCCATATTTAGAACTGTTTCCACATTATTCAAAACTCTTAGCGAACGAAAACCAGCCTTCTACCTGTTAGGTAATAGTATTTTTACTAGGAGTGAAATTTTGTGGATTTCCTTGCAAAACCTGTAGTTTAATCACAAATTCAAAGCCTTCACTACTTTTCATATGCGATCTCTTTGTGCACAAGCAGCTGTGGGTGCATAAATCTCCTAGCGATAGTGTGCATGTCACAGTCTACCTCGAATTCGGAATTTTAACACTAGTGAAGGAAATGGGTCTTATCAACCTGTTATCACGAGGCTTGACGCTGTTGGTGGTCCCTGCTAGAGGTGATGTTGATGATGGTAGTAATTTTAGCATGCGTGTTCACAGGAGCACTCGCGAAGGGTGAAGCGGACGGCCAGTCTAGCAGCGAGCAATTTGGTGGATCCGTGGAGGGGCATTGCGTTGCAGGCCCTCGCCTCTAACCTCGAGAGTGTCGGCAGCCAAGTCAATATGGCAGGCAGAGCGGTAATGTCGGCGCGCCAGAACGGGGCTAGCACCCAACTTCAAAACGCCGCCTCAGACCACTTTGATCTCATCAAGAGGCATTGGACTGAGTGTGCCGAGCGCACCAGGAATTTGATCGACGAAGCCATTGACGCCAAAGCCTTCATTAAGGCCCAAGGTACTTCTTGCGTCTTCTGTGTTCTCCATCGCTTCCATTGGTAGGAAATTCGTTATACCTTAGTTAGCCTAAAGAACTAAAAGTGATCGAGTGTCTCATACAATAAAAGTAATCTCGTTGGGATAATTTTCATTGTATTTAAATTTTATGCTTTTTTTCATAATAAATTCAATTTTTATTTTGGCATCTTGTTAAGCCTTCAGCTACATCAGTAGAGGATTTCAAAATTGCCTTTGACTTTCGGACCTCTCCCCTTCGGCAAAATTCTATCATTAGCTCTCGGCTTTCGAATCAACTTTTACAAGTTGTAACACTTTCAACACATTTAAAGACTTTTCGTGGTATGATCTGCAGCTCATGAAAAATTTGGCACCATTATTTTGGTTTAAGTTATTGTCCTTATAAATTAATCGCCCTGAACATGTGATGGCTGTGGGTGGGAGAGCCTCATCTTCCCCACCTTTTACCACCTTCAGAAACTGGAATATTGAGAGACGTCGATCATATCGAGGATAGTGTTGATCAGCACTGTCCCGCCTCCGTTGTAAATGGAACCACGAGCATTGCTCTGAGGGCGAATCGTGTGCTGCAAGTTGCCATGCGGGAGACCGAGAACAGCGAAGACGGTGTTTATGTTGAACTTGTCAACGAAGCCATCCACAAACTACGAGCTAGTGAGTTGCTTAGGCTCTTTCCATACTCTTTGTTTTTTGCCCAGAAGATAGTCAAATGGATTGGTTTTTGTTTTTCTACGTTACCAATCACACTTAGCTACCAAATCATTGCGTAACTACTTCATTCTCCATCTTAGGAATCACAGCGATGGTGGCGGATGCCAAAAGTATGGTTCTGGCGATGGACGATCCGGGTGTCCGCGAGCGTTGGCGGGCTTCCAGCCGAAATTTGGTTGACGCTGTCTCTGGTGTAGGTCAGGTAGTCGAGCCAACTTATCTCCATTCCGCGGCGGTCAATGCAGGCCTGGCATCTCAAAGAAATACATTAAGGGATAAGGTAGCTCCGGTCAATGACGCGATCCCCATTGCTGAGATGCGACAGCTTTACATCCAAGGTACTAGCGCTTTCATGCATTTTTTCCTCAACTTTTCTCCAGATACACATTTTATGATTTAGAGCTCAGGATAAATCGAAATCGGCCCATTTAACCAAAATTTTATTTACTATTGTTATTTCATTAGCACATTTTGGATCAGATGACGTTCAGAAAAGTCTCTTCCTCAAAGTGACCACTTTTCACCAATACGAATTCCTTTTTTGCTATAGCTACCTTGACTTAGTCTGGGTTTCTGTTTGCAATAGACAAAGTTGTAGGTGATATCTGATTCCGATATTAACTAATTGATGAACTTTTTCTGTCATCTGTAATTAATGTTTCCTATCTTTTGATGGTAAAAGTACTTGCAGTGCCTCCGTAGAACCTGACTTGATGCTTCTCAGGGCTGTCTCTTAACCTAATTTCGGGTGAAAAGTTTATATCATTTTCTCCATGACTTTATAAGTTTGATGGATACAATATTACTTGGTCGCAAACTATGGCTAAATTAATGTTGCTCTTGAGCAGTACTAGCCTTCCGTCAACCGGCTTTTGGGGACGCTGTCACTTGGCCGATGAAATTGACATGCGCCCGTCATTCACGCAAGGACATTATTTCCTTCCCATTTTATGTCTTTTCTAACACCAGTATTTCGTCGACCAGATAATCGGTTACAGGTTGGGAAATAATTTCGTTCTTAAACCCAAATAACTCGCCTAACCTTTATGCTAGTAAATGAAAAATTGAGACCGAATCATGGAGATCTGTGTGGTCGGTGTAGTCCAGTTATGCCCTACCAACTATTTATCGTACTAATTTCAAAACTACCGCAACAGAGCTTGTCCGTAATTTAGTGAAGATTATTAACTAAATATTTATAATTAATGCATAGTGTTTTCCTTCGCCTTGTTTTGTTGTAACCACTAAAGAAACCACACCCACGGTATCGGCTCCAATGTCTGTCCATTCAACAGTGAGAAAATGTATTCCCACGTAACAAGGATTTGCTTTGAAATTACACATGACCCACTTTTATTTAATCCTTTATTTCCTAATGGGCGCCTTCATTGTGCCACTTCGTGCCTCCTTTTCAACCTTAAATGGGCGTTTTTTGCCTCACTTGAGCCAAGTCGTGAGCTCCCCAGGATGAATTTTCCACCCTCTCACTGCATATCAATTATTCCAAACAACGATGAATTTCCTCCTCATTTTTGACTCTACACGTGAATATTCACGACTGTCACTTCCTCAAGGCTGGCGCAGTTGTCACTATAGCATTGGCACCTTATTCACTCATAGACCTGCTTCTGTAATCAAATTGTTTTCATATTCAATGTGCAGACACTTTAGCCACAAATATTTGCGAATTCTGCTGGAAACTACAAAGCAATGGTGCAAGTGAAAGTGCATGCACCGTTGGAGAGCGTTTCGGGGCCCAATTTATGATTAAGCTCCATTTATTTAAGACAATAAATAAGGATAGAACTAATGTTTGATCGCCACTAAGTCTGTATCAATGTCAGCTCTTTCAATCGGTCGTACGCGTTGGAATCGGCCCAGGACGAAGTGTTGGACATGATTGGAGGTCACAGGAACGTAATCGCGTGGTTCACACGCGTTGTCGCAAGAAGCACCGGTTGCCTCGTAATGCGAAGTTGGCGGCCTCGGGGATGAGCTTATCAAGGTGCTCCTTTCTACCCAGCATCCACGAAAGGATATGCATATATTTCACTAGTTTCGCTTCCTTTTAGCACTTCACTGGACATCAGTCAGTCCAACGGGGCGCCCAGATAACTTACAGAAATCGGTCAGAAAGACAACCGGTTGAATAAATAAAACTTATGAGTGAAAAACTGCCTATTGAAATTTAAAAATTTCAGTAGACGGTTTATTTACAAGTCATTGGGATCGATGTTATGGGATTTAGCGACCTGTAGACCTGTAGTTTCAGCGGTTATTTCATTACTTTTAGTCTGCGTTCCTTGTCGAAATTTAGTGCTCGGTAAACATCAAGAGCTACTGCCTAGTGTTCCCCACTCAACTCCTCTTTCTGGTTTTATTATTTTTGGAAGTTCTCTGAACATTATGCGGATATTTTTTTAGCACATCGGTATTTGGATCTGCGAATTCTCCGGTTTTTATGGCCATTAGGGGTAAATCGCACTAATCCGACTTCTTAATGCACCTTATCGTTCCAACTAACCGGATTCAGAAGCGATTACGATGCGCTGTTAAATGGCGATCAGTTGGTTTTCTGGCTTTGGCATTGGCAACACTTTTTATGCGACACCGCATGGAGTTGAAAACAAATCAACTTTATATCTCCTATAGGATAAACTTTAGTTTGCACAACTTCCAAATTAGTCACCTGGATCTTTCTCTTTGTGCTCTTTCGGGAGGGCGTTGATGCACAAACCTGTATGCTTGTCATTTCGCTCACATATGCTTCGAGTCGCCGTCCTCGGAGGTGGGGGAAGAAAGAGGCGATGAGGCGAATTTGTCCTGTGCATTGTAGCACGGCGGTGCCTGGCCAGCGCGGTAACAGTGGCCTTGGCGAGGCTGGTCCACTCGACTGCGTCCGCGATGACTCACGCCCTTGTGCGGCGCTGGTGCAAGCTATGGGATGGCTCTGGCACGACCTCCTGTCGCCTGTTTGTTCTGTACACCAGCGACCTGTCTTTGACAGGTGGTTGAATTTTCCCTGGGTGTGCGTGCAATTGATCCTGAAGCCCATATAGACGTTTTCACTTATTGGTCATACCGCCTTAGAAATTGCGCTAAACGCTTTTGTTTGGTATGCTCTAACAGATTCCTATATGCTGTTCGAGGTTTCGATGATTCGCAATTGATAGGTTTCTCCTTTCATCTTTAATTTCGTGGTTGGTAGGATGCAAAACTTCATCAGCAGCGCTCTGACTTGCCGGCAGCACGTAAAACTTATTCCAATATGCCTTTGGGCATAGTTGAAGCTTATTTCAGTCTGCAGGAATTGACCTGATTATCCTTGCTCTCCATGATTCTTTTTCCCAAAACAGGTTGTATTTTTGCGTATTTCGAACGCTGAACCCGAATCTTATGTGTTCACATTAAATTTTGGTTAAAAATTTGTTATTCACAATCAATAATAGTTTATGGAACTCGTCTTGTAAGTGGCCGAACCCACAATGAGATTAATTCAGTAAAATCTAGTAAAAGAAAGCGTTTGTTCCGATCACTTGAAATCCTGTGGTTGATACTGGAATGAATAATTTATTTGTTATCCTCCTTGCTTGTAGTCCACCCACAAGGTATCTCCTCTTCCAACTTCACTAACGGTGGTGGAGGTTGCTGTGGTGGCTCGTCAACGACTTCTAGTTCCATCCATACGGGCTTCAAAATTTCCGCTCGAAATAAACACTTTCCTTCATATTGCTTGGAGCGTTTCCAAGGTATTGCATGAGAAGTAAAATGATGTTGGAGACGTCGGCAGTGATCACTTTCTTCCTCCCTAGTCGTCTTCTGGGGACGCATGGTCTCTAGCTAACCGTTCCTTCTTTGTTCCGACGACATTCCATAGATTTAGTTTTGGAAAAGACTCTCGTACACATTCGCGTGCCATTTTTGTTAATTTAATCGTGTGCATGGACTTTCACCTTTAAGATCAACAGCAATCTCTGTCGAGCCATAACCCATTCCCAATTCTGCCAGTTTTGCATCTTGATATGCGTGGATGAGGTCATCGCATTCCTTTCACTTGACCCCAGTACTCATGATTGGACTGTGAAAAGAACCGGTTCGCTAGACCTTATGCTTGATGCCCCCATATTTATCGGCCATTAGTGTAAATGTAGCTTAGTCGGTGCAACAAACTGTTTATGTGATCGAAAATGGCTGCGCTTTCTATTGCCTTTGACTGACTCAATACTCTTCGTTGCGTCGCTTCATCACTTCTTTTGGGAGTTGTTGTAACCCATCCAGTTACTGTTCACTTCAAATTCATTTCAGCAAGCAACGTGCCATAATGCATATCGGCCTCCTGATTTCTCTGTCTAATTTGATTTTAGTGCTTGTGACTAATATTAGCCTCACTGCTCTACAGGTGCTGCCTCTTCCAGCATAAGTGATGACAATTCGCGCCCTCTCTCTCCCGAAACTGACCTAGAGGACGAATTTAACTATCCCCTCCCCGAAAAAAACCAGCCAATCATGGTGAGCCTAAACTTTCTGACAGTAGTTTACCCTTAAAAGTATATTGGTTGATTTAATTGTTTCACATTTCAAGGGGTGAAATGTTTTGAATGGACCAGATCAATAACATAAGTGATAACTGTGGTCACAGACAAACCAAAAGTTTAAATTACTACTATTTGCCATTAGCGTTTTGTTTCAATATTTGTAGTTGAATGCTTGAGTGCTGATATCACTGAATAGCTTCATAAAATATCCTTGTGGAGATTTATTTGATTGAAATTCACAAAGCGTTAATGGACATTAATAAAACGCCTTGGCAATCTTGTAAAATAGCTTAAGGACGTCACCATTTCTATGTCTAATTCTTATGTGAAAGGTTTACGACAAATTAATTTTAAGGGCGGAATCTTGCAGCATCATTCGAGGTTCATTATTTGTCATCCGTTTGGCTTGAACGTCATTAACCGTTAATTTTGTCTTTTAGGCTGCCGCCCACGCTCTGCATCAGGAGGCGCGGCTCTGGTCAAGTCGCGACAATGAACTCATCGCTGCCACTAAGCGCATTGCCGCTCTCATGGCAAAACTGAGCCAGATTGTCCGGTGCGTTCCCATCATTTTGTCGCAAGCTAGTCACTTTGATCCTTTGCATTCCTAAAGTGATTACATTGGAGAAGCAATGTTATTGTCCCTACAAGCAGCTGCAACAGAGAATGTAGTTGTCCTGGTTAAGCATCATGCAGTCGTTGGCTAGCAAGTAGTTTTGAATCGCCAATTGTCCGAACTTCCATTTTACGAGAACATTTCATCTGTAGCAATATCTGTCAGCTTCCCTCTTTTGTGATTATACTATTGCTTTACCCTTGAAATGTTGTGGGTGGGGCACAAGTTTTCCTCGCGCAAGTGGGCTTGCGGCTCATAGACGCCCTTCCGCACTCAAGTAAGACCCGATTGTGATTTTCCATGAAACACTTCACCTTTGAGGTAAATGAAAACCATTTTATTCTTATTTTCAGTCGCCCTCAAGACTACCCACTCAAACGTAGAGATTGTTTTTGATTAGTGTTCCCTAGCATATTTCCCTTCTGCAAAGACCTTAATTTCTTAAGGACTTCCTGTGGGAAGATTCCTATGCACACTTTTTATGGCCCTACCTTATTCTGCCTTATTCAGACTATTCTTTTTCAATTTAGTAGCTTTCTCTTTTTTTTGGCGGAAAGTTAGATTAGATTCCCCCTATTTGTGTCCATTTTGAGATGTTTATGCGATTGGCGTTTGAAGAGCGCAATTATCTGAAGTAGTAATTTGGTAACCAAATGATTTTTTATTGCAAGAGATCAGTAACTTCGTCTTATTTTCATCTTTCCCAGCCAACTTCTTTGAGAATGTAGGAATTAGTAGGACTACGCATGTCTAACAGGGTATTTCTTCGGTCCAAAAGGCACCTCTTATAAATATCTTTTGGAATATGCACCAATTTTTGTTAATTGTGTGCGTTAAAAATGACAAAATTAGGTGACTTTCTCCGCATGCATGTGATGAAAGGTTTTCACTATTCATCGAGACCTGTACGGCTCTCGCCCAATCAAAATAGCTTCCTTCTTTCGTACAAACCTTTTGATTAACCAACGTTTGCTACATTTGTAGCTTTGTTGGTTTGCTCCAATTTATAGCAAAATTAGTTTCTGCTCTTCTCCCTCTTTGAAGGCTCCTCATTATTCTCCACTTACGTATGGCTTTAAGGTTTAATTTTCGACATTTTGGGAAGTATTTTCCTAAACATATCTCCGTCTGTTTCACTTTTCCACTCGCAGTGGTGAGTATGGTAACAAGAAGGACCTTATCAACGTTTCAATGGCGATTGCAGAGGCTTCTGTGGACGTGACGCGTTGTGCTCGAGCCCTCGGAAGGGAGTGTACCGACAGACGTATGAAAACTGTAGGTTTGATTGCCTCCACACCCATTATTATTTAGAATTAAAGCAAATAATTTACTCCAGGCTACACATAAACCATGATATTTGGCAAATTGGAGCACTTGCCACCAATTGGATTTTAGAGTCTCCTACAGTTGAGTGAACGCATTCAAATGATTGGCAATCAACTGAAGATCCTTTCAACAGTGAAGGCCACTATGCTTGGGTCAGATGGTACGTACCATTGGCCATAATATCGCATTCCCGCCACCACTGATTGTAGCACTTTGGAGTGCCTTATACTCGGGCAAACTTCATCACTCCGCAACATTTTAAAGACTATCCTTGGCCTCCACAAGGATCAAATCCTATTGTTTTACCACACTCTTTCTGTCGTATGAACATTAGATGATCCTTTAAAAGCTAAGTTTTGTATCCCAATTCTCTGCATAGGTCAGCCAATAAACGCAGAGTTTACTGATGCAGGTAATGGATCTTACCAATGCTATTAATATTGATAGTAGGCGTTTAATAAGACTTTCCCCAGATCCGGCCTCTTAATGCATCCACACATTACTCATTTTGCTTCCATAAAAAGGTTGCACTTTCCCCTTCCCATTCTTCAAAGATGCGCTTTTCATTATGCTTCAACTGAGCTTTACGTCCTATAACTGCAATTTTGCTTCCAAAATGTCTCCCATGACTAATTTTAACGGAGTAATTTATCGTTTTTCCCGGCAGACAATTAAAAATAACCTTTTGGTATGAAAGCTATTTGAAATTCTAGTGGATTCCAAAGTATTTTCTAGTAGTCAGGTACTTATCGCTTCTGCGACTAAACTTCCAAGTTTCCTGCTGTTTTAAAAAACCTTATTAATGTCAAGGTTTCACTGAATATCCAGTGGTGTCAGAACTCGAGTGCGGTAAATGAGTCGACTGAGACAATGCGCATGTGCCTGACCCCTGCATGCCTGCTACCTTTTGCATTTTGTGCCAATTCAGGTCATGACTTGAGCACAGCCTGCCTAGATCCCAGTAAGCCTTGTTGTTGTATCCTCTTGTTGTATTGCACAAAGATCCGTCAATTTCTTAATTTGCTACTTCTTACCACTAAATTTCATCAGAATTTTGTTGATAAGGGATCTAATTGGCAAGTTCAAGGCGTCATCGTTCTTACGAGCAGACATTTACGACCTGGAGGTCTAACTGTACCCATTTAAGGTATTTATCAAATTAGTAGTGATTCGACCCAGCCAGTTGGAACAGCATGAGTATTTCATTCGAAAAAATGCGCACACGGAGCATGTTCATGTTCACGCCCAATTGCACATTAAAGTCGATCCTGCTCTGCATTGGAAGGTACACACAAACGTACTCACATTCCACAATCGAACAACTCGTCTACTTTTCCATCAAAAATAGTCCTGTGATATCAATTAGCAGCGGATGTTGAAAATACAGCACAAGCTAGTTACATCGCAGCATCACATCTGAATCTTTAACGCTTCTTTATATTTTCATGCCTGCCATTAGATCATAGTCGGAACCTAGATCAGTCTCCCAATTCTCACCTTCATAGCACTCACACACAGGTCCATGCTGCGCTGCTTTTTGTTTACTGAACCAAATCGAATAGGAGGAGCGCATGGTTTTGCTGCGGTCACAACCCCCAAGTTTGTTGCACCTCTACCCGTCCTGTGCAGTTTAAACTTCCGTCGGCAATTTACTCCTTCTGCAGTTCAACAAAGTGTCACCAAAAGCAGGCTAAGTGCTTCGCATTTACAGCCCACTTGGTTTACCCTAAACCAGAATGAGTCGTAGAAACAAGCCTTTCGTCTTTGCGTATCGCTTTTAAAGGCTAATACTTCGGTTTGGAACACAATTGTACACCCTGCCTAGTTGCTAAGCTCATATTCGGCTTGCGCTTTTTGACAGCCATGCGACCACAGCCAACACACCTGGTAGCTGTCGTGTTGTAGCCAAAAGGCATGTCCATTTGGTATAAAATGAAGTTTTCCTTGTTAATTAATGTTAGACTCCCCGGAGGATCAGGAGAACACAGAGGTCCTGGTGGGCAATGCACAGAACTTGATGCAGGCCGTAATTGAGACTGTGCGGGTAGCAGAGGGAGCTAGTATCAAGATGCGTGTGGATAGCGGCTACAAGATTCGTTGGATGCCAAGGCTCATCTCTACCATCGGTCCTGGCTACATGACTCATTGAAACGCGTTGCTGGTATCGCCACCGCCGCTGCTGCCGAATTTCAAATCCGACAATCAGCCGACTTTGCGAAACCTCACCTCCGATCCCCTTTCTTTCTTCCTCGCCTCCCAACCCTTAATAAATTCCCCTCGCGGTGAATTGCATGATTATAGGCGGCTTAATCAAATTTTTATTACTGCTTGTTTATGTGAGCCTAACTGACAGAAATGTATTCGGGTGGTTACTTAATTGAGAACATCCCACTTGTGTAGTCATGCCTTTAGTTACGATTCGATCACATCCCAACCCACAACCTCAGAGCCATGCAATAACCAAGCAATGATTTGTTGCTGAATCCAATTGGTCGAATGATTCCCAAAGATGGAGTGAGGTGTGTGAATGTATTTTAGCGTTTACAGAAGGGTTGAGATTGGACAGATAAATTAATTAGAGTGCCAAAATAACAGTGATAGCAGGTTGGGAGGTTGATGAGGTCGAAAACATGGTTGGGACAGCTAGCATTACCTGAAGTCTTGCTAGATCCGACGGAGTTGCAATGTCTCAATTGGGAAAGATCGCCCAGTAGCCGCCCGTCTGCGTTCATTGGCTATTAGCTCACGACGAGCCATCAAAACTAGCCAGCGGACACGTCAACTGACTACCAAATTAAGTTACCCTTATACATCCCAAAGCTGACATGCTTGCCCATACACATAACCAAGGAGTTCACTTGATTGTGCTAAATGGTTCACACAACTCCAACTTAGACGGCTTTTAAGTACGCAAGCGGGGAGGTTTGACGAAACGCGGCTTTGAATCCTCGTCAAGACCAGATGATAACCCTCAACGCAATAGTAGAATGCTTCCGAAAACTTACGCAAAACATTCCTGACAGCGCACCATTTACCCAAACGGCATTTTTGTGTCGTGGAAAGTGAAAATAACCACACAAAGGTCTCCATTTATCCAAGCGAAAGACGCCAAGACTACATTTTAACAAAATAACGGTTAGCAGCAATAACAGGAGTCGAGAGAGGTGAGGGTAAAACATATCAAAATCTTTGTGATTTGACTCCACATTGGCCCCACTATCTCCGCCTCCTCTCACCTTCTCATATGATTGAGAGCATTTTCTTCAACTCAACCATCAGTTTCCAGTCTTCCTTGTTTAAGTCGTTCCGGTAAAACTCTTTCACAATGTCAATACTGTCGCGGGATATCTACGAAGAATGAATAAAGGTAACAATGTGGGCATTTAATTAAGGTAACATCCATCCACGCAATAGCACCCGAACGCATTTCACTAAAAGCACAAAACTCAAAAACGAGCACTGTCATTACAGCCAAAAACCCATCACAACTTGCAGAGGACTTCAAAGAACGAATTCTAGAATAATCCGTGCTAAAAATCGGGGATTTATTACCCTTAAACATTATGGATGAACAAATTCGCACACTGATGAAATGAAAAAAAAAACAGCTAAACAACGAAATAAGAAGCGCTGCCACTCAGCCCAACCGCACAAAAACACAGGCAACGTCCCAATAACCTTTCAGCGCTAGTTTCAGTCGTTTTTCATCGAACGGTAAGATAGAGCTATTCATAAACAGAAAAAGAAGTTGGAGGCGATCATCGAATGACTGTGGGCAAGTGCAGGCTTTTACCTTTGATATAAGCAGATCCGTGTGGTCGAAGTGCCGGCCGTATAATTTGGGCGCCTCGCCCTCTACGGGGTCGATACGAATGCACACTTCTTGGCCGGTTCGCGCCTCCTGGATAGCTTTGTGGTTGAACTCAATGGAGAACACTCTGCCGAGGAGCGCGTTGTCACGAGAGGGAACGCAAATGGGTGTGCCCTCACGCAGCAAACCCGCCTCCACATGTACTCCTACGACGATCGGCGCGCGTTTGTTGAACACCATGTCGGGAAGGATGCGCAGCTTAACTGGGAATACGGCTTGATTTGCGTGCTTCCTTCGGTTTTCCCTCATCAGAGCCTCCCTGTCAGTAAAGGAACATATCCCCAACTACTGTAAATACAACCTACTTAAATTTAAAAAGTCCAGCCTCATTCATACATCAATCAACAGAATTTGATACAAATTAATTTCACAAAAATTATGGTAAGGTTATCTGTGATGAAAACACGTACACATATTCTTCCATGCGAGTTTGGAGGTGATAAATGATGTTCGCAGTGAATATCTGCACACCAACTTCGTTGGCCATCTTTTGCGCGTCCCTGTCTACCTTCACGTCAAAGGCGAGAATGACGGCCCACTTCTTGTCTCGTTCCACCATAATAGACGCCTTCATAACATCTTTTTTGTGTACCGTGCCAATACTAATGCCTGAGTACTAAACCATCAATATGAAAATATTACTTAAAGTGCATTGTTCCAAAACGTCTACAGCAATGTTACAACTTATTTCCCTTTAAAAAGCGGCAATTACGTGGCAATAATTGCCAAAGAACATGAATGACCTTTCAAATACAAACCCTTAATCAACTTAGGGAATGCGACGCAAAACCTGGAGTACATACAAGCGCACGATTCTGATAATCCTACATTCGCTAGGGTAAACCCTTACTAAGCAAAAACGAGAAATGAACGTACCGGAATGTTAACAGACTTAAGATAGGTGAGTAAGGACTCAAGAGAACCGAGAGTGCTCGCCACAACGTAGACACCTACAGGACTGACGGTAATTGCTTTCAGCGCCGCCTTCAAGCCATTACCCACTTCATCCTGTAGAGAACATTAGTAACACCTTTCGTTACAGGATATGTAAATATTTGCAACATTATACCAGCAGTTAATATCTAAGACCTGCTTCTTATTCACACCCACACGATAGAAGGGACAAGCATCGTCCATAAACCGCCGTAAACATATCTGACTGAGGAAATAGTGCACTTAGGACCCACAAACTTATAATAAACTTAAAGAAAGCAAGGCGAAGGCTATCACCAAAGTTATGAATGCATTATGACGCCAGGAATTCGGGCATCTAAATTGAGTACCAGTAACAATGATAAGGTTTGGTCGGAAAATGGACTGTACAATGAAATACCTTAAAGTAGAGCTCCTCAGCCAAATCCCTGGCGACATATAATGGAAGCCCGGCCAGTGCCTTTTCGAGATCGCGAGCAATAATTCTGACTCCCTGTGCACCAATCACCTCTTTCAGATGTTCGTATGTCCCTTTCACACGCAGTTCCGACATAGGCGCTGGCATAAGAATGCTGCGCACCGTGGTCACTATAGGGCCCTCCTGGCCTGCTAGCACGATGGTGTCGCCCTCACAAATGCGACCATTCACCACAATCACATCTAAACTTGTACCCAAGCCAACAGTCTCTTTTACCTACCGAAAAAATGAAAAATACTGGTTGGTCAAACGCAAATGTTCGCGAGATCAACCTAGATACATTATAATACTTAATAGTTCAAAATCGTTGCAATAAATTGAGAGCTAATAGCTCAAGAATGCAGTGGATTGTACATTCGGTGAAAAAAGGACCCGCAAGGTGATACATAAGCATTAAGAACTCGAATGAAAATAAATTGAAAATCGAAAAACAAAAGTAGCACGGTATGACATTAACCTTGAGCGGTGGATGACGCATATTTATTAACACTAAAATGCATGAACCCCTTCAAGAGTAAATTCTATGTATGGGTCCCACATATTGAAACACGTGAAGGTACCTCCATAACCGATGCTTTGAGTTCCTCGGAGAAAGTTAGGCGTTTATATAACCTACGTTGCATTTCTTTGCACATAAATGCTAAAAGGTCACCCATTCCATCACCAGAATGAGCAGATGTTGGAACCATGCTGATAAATTCACTAGGATTTGCATTCCTGTAAAATAACTCAACATTTAGTTCCATTAGCGCAAAATGTTGAACCACCTGAAAAGAAACAAAGTTGTAAAGCAATACAGCATGCCGAGTTTAAATATCGGAGTCCCAATCTAGTAAAACCGGATTATTCTAGTTCATCATGATATCAGAAACACAGCTTTTGTAAAGCTTGAGCAGCCATCCAGCAATGAAAAATTAAAATAATTACTAATCCAACATTAACAGGCAAAAGTAAGGAAAAACTACAAAATTATCTTGCTTTTACAATATTCTGAATTCGAAAAAGGACGTTAGGCTAAAAATACAGACCTCTTTGAAGCGCAGGTTGAAGTCGTTAATTGTAACCTCATCTTGCTTTGCCAACACCTCCTCAACGGGAAGATTCGGATAACTTCTCCACTGATATAGCCGATCGATTTTATTAAGCGCCACAACGAAAGGTGTTTTGCGGCTCAAGAGAATCCGAATGGACTCCTTTGTCTGTTCTTCTATACCATGCATTATATCGACCACGAGGATCGCAAAATCACATAAGGACGATCCCCGCACTCGTAAGTTCCTGGAGACAATTATTCAGACCATAAATACTTACGTAAATGACTCATGACCCGGGGTATCAATTATTAACAAACCAGGCAGTTTCAAATCATCCGCCGTGAAGTATTTGCACATCCGAATAGAACGAATAATGTTCTCTCTTGGAACGTTTGTAGCACCGATTTGTTGAGTGATACCCCCCGCTTCCCGATCTTGAACGTTAGTATTACGTAATTTATCGAGAATCTTTGTTTTGCCAGTATCAACATGGCCCAATACACATATTACACCAGATCTAAGCGTTCTTTCAAAGAGAGTCTCCTCATTTTGCGCACGCTGTTGCTAAAACACGGTAAACAAATCCCGATTGGCTACCTGCAGTCGCATCTTAACTTGTTCGATGAGACTACGTTTCTCATCTTCGGTGAGCTGACTTTCAGATAATTTAAACGCCTCTGACTGGTCAGTTACTTGATTAGGCTCTAGAATAGGGGGAGAAGGAGAACTTTCAATTTCACCACGAAGCTCTTCTTCAGATGGAATGGATACTTTTTCACATTCACCATTGTCCGAGGTGATAAGATCTGCAGCAAGGTCTTCCCAGTCAAGAACACCATCGTTGGGTTCATCTGAATGTTCATTCTTAACCTCTTCCTCAGCAACAGGTTGGGTCAAAGCGGATTCATCAACCTGGCCTTGTGGACGCTTCTTTATTCTGGAGTAGGTTCGATTTTTTAAATCACATTTAGCACCCCCAAGATCCAAACCACGAGCGTGAGCAAGTTCCATAACTTTTCTCCTATTTTCCTTTTCCTTGTCTGTTAAAAGCTTTCCCTCCTCCTTAAGTCTTTGCCTTCGCTCCTTTTCTTTCTGCTTCTTACGTTCGCGCTTTTCGGCCTCCAGACGGCGCCGTTCCTCGAGTTTAAGCAACTCTTCTTGATAACGACGCTCCTCCTCCTCAGCCTCTCTCCGACTTCGCTCTTCTTCTTCACGTTGTCTCGCTATTTGTTCCTTAATTGCATCTAACCTCTTTGAAACCTTTTCTTTTTTGAGTTCCTGTTTTGTCAGTTTTGCTTCCTTCTTGACAGGCTTCTTCTTGTTCTTCTTGGCTGCTGCGGATTTCGCCAGGGTTTCACCACCATCCTTAGCACCGCTTGATGTAGAGTCGGCCATTGCGTAACTTAACGGGAATTATTACGTACAGAAGAAAACCAGCGACGCGCCACAAAGGCAACAACGCGCAGCAGAATCGCATCAACTTAAATTTAGCGCCTGAATACACGAGAAGATTAAGTCTATCGTTATTTGAACGTTGTTTCCTTCCTTTAACTAAACATGATATTTAAAACTAAACAAAGATATTAACAATCAAATTAGATATAAAAGTTAGTAAATTTGTTTTTTAGGATAAAAAGGCAAACACTTGCCAATTTATTTAGTCGAAAAGGTAATTTTGAGCGTTTTAGTGTTACTTGACAGTAAATAGTTGATTAGTTGCGGTTTTGGATTTAGAAATTGCAGAATTGCGACGGCAAATCTGAATACCCATCTCCAGCGAATACGAATATCAGCTATGTGGGCACTCGCGTACTGAAGGTTTTCCTTACGGGGACTTGCTCATAATGAATTATGTCACTTAATCAATTTCCAAATAGCCTTGCTGTGTGTTGACTGCGCCTCCTTATATGCACCGCCGATTAATATCCCAATTAAGCCACACCTAGCTAGAGTTGTTGGCTTTACGGATTTGGCCAAAAACTAAGCTTTTTGGTGTTAATTCGACCTTCACTACATTTGTTTGAAGCCGTTCTTTTTGATGGCTTAAATAGTCGTAGATACGTGCGCAACTTGACGGGTCGTGTGTGGCTAATTTTGCTGGCGGTTGATTGGTGGAAATTCGGTCGTGTAGTCTACTTTGCTGGTCTTGTTCTTGATCCCAGCCTGATGGGCTGTTTCTCTACGTGCTGATACATCGAATTTCACCCCCAAATTGTATATTGCGGAGAAAAACTGTTACGGAGCCCTGTTTGTGTAAATCTTTGCTTTGTGTAACACAATGCAAACAATTGTTTATGTGAGGCTAAGTAGCTTCACAACTATGGAATAGTGCGACATATAAACAGTTCGCTTCTTTCACGATCATTCTACGGTGCTACTAGCCTGCATCAATTACTTACTCAATGCCCTTTGATCACTGTACCAATCTGAATATGACTTCTCATTTTTTGAAAGTTTTGGATAACCAACGCTTCTAGTATCTTCTTGCACTCTGTTTTCTCAATAGATGCACGGTTTTCTATCTTATTAATGCAGAAGATATTGGTGAGGCAATTTCTTCCAGCTCTGGCGGCACTGCCGGTCATATCGCTCATCATATGTGTTGTTTGGACCGTTGCCGAAGATCCCTTGGGACTGACACGTACACACTGTTCTGTAAGGAGCGGCATTTTATAGAAGGATCATCTTTCCGCACCACAGAGAGCCATTGCCGAATCCCTTTACCTTGTAGATCCCAAACTATGTTCCCTCCTTGAGTGCGTCAGTTGCCTCCGGGCTGAGGAAGCGCATTTGGATAGCCAGTATCGGTCTTTCGTGTGCCGTTCGCATTTTTGTCCATTCTACTTACAATTTTGGCTTGTCACATCTGGTAGATGCGTCGTATCGCATGGGTTTCTGCCTTCAGGCTCATTACTGGATGCATTTAATAGAAATTTTATGCCTCTTTTCCCTGACAATCTTCACCTCAAAGGAAAACTTTCGTAAGCTGGATGTCTATTCTAACAGGCTACGTTGGTTTATACTGGATTCTTATAACGATATGTTCTTGCTTTCAGTAGTTTAATTTGTACGAAAGAATTTGCATTCCTGCGCCAATTCATCCTACCTTCTCCTAGGCATTTTGGAAAAATTCAGATGTTTATTTACGCTTTTGCTTTTTTCAAGCTATCAGTGCTTCGTAGGCTGTTGAAAAGGTACTTCTTTAACTCCATGTTTCATGCTTACGTGTATTCTTAATATTAACAGCCATGCACCGAAATGCCTTCGGCCTTTTCGTCATATCGTGTGCGCTCTTTGGATTTTTGGATCTGCACATCCTGCGAGAACTTCAGAACACGTATCCTCCCTTGGTATGCAAGCGAAGCATGTGATTGTTTTAGGTCCACTCACTTAGGAGGAAAAGTCACTTGTATGCTCTCATGACAGTGTCAATACTCCTCTCCGCTGTCTGTTACCTTCTTCACAATCGTTACTGTATCTCTCATGGTGAGTTGAATTTCGCCTTCATTATGTTATGCACGATAGGTGACAGATATTTTTCACTGTTCTTCAGTTTACTCCGTATTCGCGCTTTTTGAGCACATCTTCATTCTCTCCAACCTGGCCTTTCACTACTACGTCATTGACGTGATCGGGGACTTACCATTAATGTTCTCTGATCCAATTACTCGCACTCTTTCTCTCAACGTCCGACCGTGATGTTTGCTTCGTTTTTGTAAATATTCAGGCGCTATGTTCCATGGCTAAATGTTGTCTTAGTTGATTTCCATGACTTTCTTCAAGCCGAACGGAATAACGCCAGACGCCTCTGTTCTCAGTGCGGGACGGCCGGGGGGGGGCTGTTACAGCAAATTTTGCGCGAATCGGTTGCTTCGTCGTGTGGGGTTCGTAGCACGGTGGCTTTTGTTTCTTGTCGCTACCGCTTGTTCGGTATCTAAACTGTTACGTGGTGGGTATGGTCGCTAGGTAGTCGTAGTCCTGCGATATTTCCGAGGGGATGGGGTGCGTCAGGGAGTCACTCTCCGATCGAACGCTGGTTTACAACAGAGGGAGTAGAAGCTTTCCTCACTTTTCTAGTTTCCGGAAGAGGTGCGTTGCATCACGAGGTTACAGTGTGCAATAGGCCGCATCTGAGACACCACAAAGTTGTAAGAATATGGTGTAAAACAATGGTGTCAAAAGTATCCTAAACACTAAAACGGTAGATACGCACTTTCCACACTTATTAATATGTGTACCCTGATACTTGTTTGTATTGACTTACCAGATGAGCGATTTTTTGAAGGGGATGTTTCGCAGGAATAAGAAGAGGGATTTCGTTGAAGAAAACTCAAGGAGAAAATTTTTGTGCAACAAAGAGCTGTCGAAAAAAGTCAAGCATTTAAAACTTTTGATTGGTAACATGTCTTTTGTCTGGATTATTATTTAGACAATTTACCGAGCTCCGACGTTCAGAAATTTTTTGAGGAACATCATTCCGAAATTTTCCATAATTTTTATGACTGTTTTGACGCTGAGCTTAGATCTAAGCGTAATTTTTATTTCTAATTTAAATTGTTAAGTTCCTACACTTTCGTTCAAGGATCCCGACTGTTGCCTTCTTATTCTTGAAGTAATTTCCGTCATAACAAAATTATTTTCCATAGAAACTTTTGGTTTATCTCCCAGAGCGTTTCAATTCACAATGGCAAATGAAATGCATTTGTACTTTTATACTTTATCAATTGAATTTTAGTTGATCTTGTATGTGATTTGTTGTCCCCGTTAAACCCCTTGTGTGTTCAAGTAAATGGGATGCGAATATTCCTTCTGTGGTATCAAATACTTGGAGAAAATGCAGTTTCGGAGTGTACAGACTTGTTTATTCATCTTGTGCCGGATTTTGGTATTCTTCATGACACGTACAAGTCACTGAAATGTATGCACTGCTTAAGCACTTGAACCTTTAGACAAAGCTTCAGATCTGACCCCGGTCAGCCCAGATGGAGATTGTCGGAAGAGTAATCGCAATGTGGGATTGTACCCAAGGATGGATTCAGTGCCAACAGCTGCATCTTCTCTTATAAGTGACGAGGTATTTATGTCTAGAATAAATTTGACATGAGGAGAGCATGGTTACTTTGCTTGTTTCTATGCCCCAACTAGGAAGCATGGAGCTTTTTTTTTATTTTTCACTAAGATTGCTCTTTTTGGGCCAAGTATCTTCAGGCTGGTGAATTCTCTTCGAAACCATCAACGGCTCCTTTTGTTTGTGTCCTACGATTATAAATTGGATTGCTTTGAAGGTTTTAAGCTAGAATTATCTTAACTATGGCTCTTGTTTATTTTTTAAAAGCGAAAAAATTGCATTCTCCTTCGGTATCTTCTTCGATTTGCGGTTACCGAGGTGGATAAAATCCAATGGAATTCAAATACTTTTGATCGGAGACCAATGTGTTTTTGGTTCATCTTTGAACAACTCAAACGATACTATTTTCCGGCTATATTTCCAAAGTATCTTCAAGAATGTTGTTACCACTTTCAATAGGATTTCCGCGAAATACAGTCTCTACGATGGAGGTGTGTTAACAGCAATGATAAAGAACCCTTTGGATTACTCTCCTGCTCCCGAAGGGTACACCCTTTCCGTTACTCGTCTCGCCATTTACCAGGAAGAGGTCGTGCGATGGTTGTCTGACTTTTTATACACAGGTCCACGCGCCTTTTTACCGAGTTTGAGGTAAGCAACTGTTCTTATGTGCATAGTTATCAATTTCTACTGTTCAGAATTGGGCACTTTCCCTCTATTTATACATGGCAGTAATGGGAATTTCAGTCTCAATAAATGAGTAAACATATAACCGTATGTGTGTTACAGGCCTAGCTCCAGCACAGGCGACTTACGAAATCAAATGGCGAGCGATGGGGTTGGATTGAGGAATCCGCATTCTAGCGAGGGAAGCACCTCTGGAATCGACTTAAGTAGTCAATCAGACCAGCAACGCCCAAATGGTAACGCGCAAGATATCCGAACCATTACTCCCTCTACCGGTTTGTATGGTTACGTCACATCATCTGTCATTAGGACTGAGTTGTAGGGAATTTATTTGTTGAACTTAAGGCTCATGTCTCAGCAACTGTACGTCCAGAGCATGTGACCAACTAATTTCAAATTTTTATGCAACTGTTATATTTCCAACCTTTTTAAATTCATGCTTTTGCTTTAAGTGTTGCGATGCAGTTTGTAAATTGTTACGTTTTCTATATTTTTTAATTGGATTTCTTATTTCACAGAAACATTCGCTTCCATCAAGACTGGCAAAAAGCCATAAAATGTTTTAGACTTGCGTCTAGATGTGCCTTTATCATGCTCGTGCAGCGAAGGCTCGCCCCAACAACAAGCTTCTCAGCTCTCGTTTTCAGTTATACCTTCAGCGCAACGGCAGCAACGCCGTAGCTCTGCCGCCTTCACAAATCTACTATCAATTCTGGAAATTCGCCAAACGGTTCCTGGTTACTTTGCTGAGCATTCAGTAATGGCGTCACAGCGAGCGGTTTTCCTGGAACCCGTTTTGCCTATGCTTGCAGAGTGGAGTTCTGAGTACTCTTCCAAAATGGTGAGTCTGCTGTTAACTTTCTTTTCAAATAGTCTTATCCGATATTAATTGGCTTTTTCAGTCTCGCTTTCGTGTCTGTGGTGCTTTGTAGTATTAACGGTGCTACCTACAGTTAGATTTTTATTGTCATTAGATGTCCCATTAGGCATTAGTATCATTATTATGAAATTGGAACAAGGGCAGTCAATTACCAATGCTCGTTTCCCATTAAACTTCTTCCATCTTCCTAAATTTACTTTGGCTCTAGACAGTTCAAATCACCTGCTTAACCTGTACTTTTCACTTGCGTGTCTTCGTGTGTGCGGGTACTTGGAAATAGTCTTTTAATTGCCCTTATTGCATTGTATAATCACAGGATTGCTTTCCGTATTTGGAGCACTCTTCTCGCTTCATTAAGGTGGAGCCGTTAGAGGACAATGTGCAGCGATGGTTTATTTGGTCGAAAAGGTGTACTCTAAGTACTTATGCTTATGCTCAGATTCAATTCTGCGAATAGGTTTATAAATGCCAACTCAGTCTGGACTCTTAAATGTTTTGCGTTCGTTACAATCGTATATCCTACCAAAACTTGGATTAGGTAAGAAAAACAGTATTTTTTTCCTACCAGAAAAATGTTATTGAAATATTGAGTTTCGCGTACCAGCTGGTGTCAAAGTGTATCAAAGGGTCGACCCAGAAATTTCTGATTTGATACGCTTCTTAGTGAGCTCAGTTTGGTTGTCTATATGCTTTTCAACGCTTGAAAATCCAATCGGTTTTAATGCTCGAGATTATTTATCCAATTAATTGTCCCCTGTAGAACATTAATCGCATGGTGCATGGTGCAGTCATTTTCCTTCCTGATTGTAGACTGAACGGGTGCGTGACATCCTCTTCTACTCACGACAGAATATCAATCTAATCCACGCAATATTCTACCATGCTTCTTTACTACCTATTGATCGATATAAGGCACTCTTTTGCCTTATTCTCGTCTACCGCTCATGGCTGAAGGTGAGTTATTGTCAAAGCTTAACCTTCTAGCTCCCTATGTGTAAGTTAAATCAACTTGAAAATTACTGTATTAGATTCAAGCACCCGCCAAAATTCCTTGTGTTCACAACCCTTTGCATTTGTAATCCTCTGTAGAACTTGGAGCTTCTCACTCATTAAGTAATGTCGTCCCCGGTTAAGGTTAAGTTGGGTACTGGAAATAACGCTCAAGGTGGATTTACTCCCGCTCCCCAACATTTGAAATAATTACTTCAGCAAAGTTTGCTTTAAAATAGGTTTGCACTTTCTCAACACGGTGCACAGTTGTAAGGTTGACTGTTCTCGGTAATCATAGTCTAGTTTGTTTCGGGGTTAGTAACCTTTTGCCTGTCGTAAAAAAAGTAGATCAATAGATTTTTTCCTTGAATCAGTGTGGGGATACCGAATGTATTTAAAACTTGCAGTCCAAACAACGTCACATGGTGGTAGAAAAAATGATGATGGTCGTCCAGTTTGCACCCCTGTTTCTCCTATCCGTCGGGCAACCGACCGGTCGCGTTATAAAACAATAGCTAGACACCAAACGTGTTAAGCAACAGTATTCAAATAGATGCTTTGATTTCTTGCATTCGTGGAACGTTTCGTGTGTGGATGTATCAGGAGAACAAATTTAAGTGTATTTTTTTATTTATGCATTAGGCTTACAGGTTAACTTGTTTTTTTTGCGCATGCATTTTTGGCCTCATCAACAAAGGCATGTGTGCTCTCGTTACTACGATAATGTGGTCTTATATCGTGTGGTGTCAGTAAAGTATATGATATTCTTTTAGGCTCACGACCTGAATTTTATTGACTCGTGTGACACCAAATCTGTTTTTATGTTTAGGACAAGGTAGCGTTTATGAAGGACGTCGACACCAAGCGCGTATCAATCAAAGTGAGTTTGTGAACTATCAAGCTGCTTACCTGTTTTTCGCTATTATTACATGCAAACAATGCAAAGATTTTCAGGTTTTATGTTTTCCCTTGCTACAACTTCGTGTGCTTAGTTTCGGTTCCGTTTTTCACATGCTTAAAAAGCATATTAAAATTGACCAACTATTTGGTTCGAAACCGTAATTATGTAACGACACCTATCGGGAACCATACAACTACTGTTTATTGCTCACGCTGTCTGTTGGATAGTTTTTTATTGCAACAAAAGAGGTGCGGTATTTATTTGCCAATAAATGTATTGAGTGAAGAAACTGATATCGTGTTATGGTCATTCATTTGCAAATAAATCGTTACATTTGCCACCTCGTAGCGTAGAACCTACCCGATTGCTGGCTCATTTTTTTACTGTACGAGGTGTGCATGTCACTTTTGGTGTTCTGATCTTCATTTGAGATTCTGACGTAGCTATTCCAGATAGGATAAATGATCTGCCCTCTGCATGTTTTTCATCACTGATCCTCTGAGGACTAGAAGTCGTAGGACGCAATCAAGAGATCTACCTTGGAGACTAAAATATAAGTCTTGCACGGTGGAATTGGGTACGCGGTTTCCTCCTAACGAACCACTTAGTTCCTTTTTTCACTATTTTTGAGTGAGCTATTTATCACTATCTACGTAAAGCTTGTCGAATTTCACTAAAAGAATACCGTAACTCAATGCGCTCATGTTGTGGTCCAATGGCCGAAGAGAAACCAAATGAGTTGTTGCGGTTTCTCGCGTTTAATTTTAACTCGGGACTAATAGCAAAGTTATTTTTTGTGCTCGTACAAACTTATGCATTGTATTTTGTTACGTGTTTGCCAGTAAAAAGGAATTTTAAAATACAGCCTGTTTTTGTTTAATCAGATTCGCTATTTTATGTTTGCGCTAGTAATCTTTACTTTCAGATTTACAAAAAATGCTGTTATCATTTATTCTACCCCGGCTGGTGTTTCTCGATAAAGTTGAGCAGCATTTGTAATGTTAGGGCGCTGCACAACCAAATTTCGGACCGAATTCAAGTCTTAAAGACATGAGGCGTCGCCACGAAGCAAATCTATCGGGAGTTCTTCCGAATATGGGCCTCTCTAAGCCTCCCAACAATCCGCCTGCCCTTTCAACACAACATCCCTTCCCGTTTCCGCGTAATGATGTCGGAGGATGTTTGCAGACAACTTACCAGGTATATCATCGACTAAAGTTTTTTTGCTCTGTATCACACTTGTATTTTTAAATATGGCTTGAAAAATACCCTCATTTTATTGATGGCCTATTGGACATATACCCTTCCAATTCTTAACGCGGCTTGGTTGTCAATTACACATTGTTTTTGAGTCCCTTCTCTGCAAACATTTTTCTCTACAACATCTAGGCTGCCGTTTCTCTTACTCATGTTAGTCATAACCAGTTCTCCACTGCTAAATGAGGTGTCCCGTCACACTCCTTAACGTTTGCTTTGTTAAATACAGCTTCATGATCAAATTCCCATTGCGTCATATGTTCCATTTAATATACTTGCGTCTTTGTATTTTAAACTTTTAATGGCCCCTGTGCAAATGCAAGCATTGTAATCTACTGTGCAGTCATTTACGCCGCCTTTGGGTGAAAACTTTAAGAATGCGGTGCTTCCCATTGTTTTGGGTTAATTATTCCCTAAGGTTAACATCATTCACTTAACCATCAAGAAAACTTTTTAACATTCTCATAGTGGTTTTCTACGAATTCATGGAATGGTGCAGATTCACGAGTTCTTGTCTGAAATACACCAATTTTGTTTCCGATACTCACGGTTAGGAATGTGAATATCTCCAAGACGCCAACCTATTGTTCGTTTAATTTCTTCGCTGCCATGTCGTTCACTCACATTGCTCCAATTCTTTTACCCAAGTCACTATGATAAGGAAGACACATTATGACTTAAGGGCTTTTTCCGATAGACCTCTGAAGACATTAGAATAAGGTTTTGGAATGTTCCCTAAGGTGATGTTTACCAATCTGGCGCACATTTTCCTCCGCGTCTGTCCGCCGGCCTGCGTGGTGACCTTGGAGCTGACGGATAGAGTGCAAGAGACGCCGGTGGATTTTGTCGCACAGCAAATCGCCTTGTGCACTCTCATTATCGATATCATCGTCCAACCGCTAATTCAGTCCAATGCCCTCAGCACAGAGAGCTGGTAGACGCATTGACCCTCACAACTGCCTCTTAATGTTGCTTTGAATTCTCGCGTTCCTTTGGCTTTTGCTGGTATCAACATGCATGTAGCGACCACTGTTCTTAATTTATTACTAAGACTTTTCACCAATGCAAGCATTACTTTCAAGTCAAATTTTGTAGCTTTCCATTGCTGCTTTATGGATACCTCGTAAAGATTTTGTGTTGTATCTTAGGATTTATCATTTTGCTTCATATTTTCAATGGAGCACACCAATGGTAATTTCATTCACGCTCCAGTGAAAGGATTGCAAATTTCATGTTTGGGTCCACACAACTGAGAACAATGAAAGGTTTTCTGTTTTCGCTTTGCAGATGCTTTTGTATTTCATTTATAAGGCCAGCAAGGTATCAACAACTTTTTTCCCAATCACACCTTTCCAGGGAGAAATTGCTCTTCACCTTAATGCATATCGTTTCGGAGGTGATGTCGAAAATCTACCAGACAGACCAATTCGATTCCCATTGGGTGTCTAATGATAGGCTCTTGGGCAAAATGTTTCAGGTAAATCTTTGAAGTTTAGCACTTTTTTCAACGCTTGAAAGCTTTTTCTTACATTGCGTCATCTAATCGGATTGCGTATTTATCGTCGTGCTATTAATCTATCCAATGCTTTGATTTATTTTAAAGCACAAACATAACTAACAAAATTGTATTTATTAAGCCAAAGTTTTAAAAGTGGGTTTTGTTTTTAATGAGTTTTGAGTATCTTTAACTTTCCTTCATTATATATCCCTGCTGTGCGTGTGTATTTCTTCCGCCCAGTTGCACTTCCTGTGTTAGATAGCACACTTTCATGAGACTTAAATTATATCAGCACTTAGTAAATGTAATGTCTTAATGTGTAGCAATTAAGCTCCCAAGTTTTTTACACCTTTTGCAGTCTTCCTGCGCGTCTAGATAAGCCAACTCCGACTAATCGGGGCTTCACTAAATTTGCTCTAACCGTTTAATTGGCACCATATAAGCAATCTGTTCAGTGATAGACGTATTGGCTTATTTGGATGTTTTTTTGTCCTTTGTTTCATGCTTTTGTCCTGATGGGTATCTTCATCACTATTCAGAATTTTTGTTTTTATCGCATCACCCTTATTAGTTCGCAAAATATATATTTTCTCGAACCTTTCCATTGATAACCAGTGTTTGATGCTGAAAGTTGGCGCATTTTAAGTTAAGAGCGCATTTCTGGAACCGAATGCCCATTTTTATGTTTCCTTTATGTAAAAAAATGTTTCAACTTTCATTGTGCGATGACTGAGGGCGGTAAACTGCAGCTCATTGTCCGATATTACCTCCTCAAACATGTAATTTGCAATATCGTCAGGTCTCGCTATGTCATCCTCTTTCTGTTTTAATTTCTTTAGACTCTCAATACGGCCTGTATTTATGCAACTCTTGCGGCACCAATATCCTCAGCTACCTGGGATAGGTGCTTGAGTATTTATTCCAAACTCCCAGATTGTCCGGCTCTCTTTCGAGAGTGGAAGGCGAGTAGTTTGCCCTGAATGTTATCGCGGACCTGATTTTATAATTATTTTTATGCATTCAAAACTTGTTTTTGTTGTGGTTTGAATAATGTTCATAACCCTATATTTTAAGTACCATAGTTTCCAGTTAATATGATCCCTTAGATTGATGCTAGCGGCGGTATCCATATTCGGTCGAGATTTGTTTGGAGTAAATACACTTATAAAAGCATAATTGCTTAATCTGATCTACTTTTTTCATGATGCAAAAATATTATAATAATCTGCCACCTATGCTCTCATGGTCTTATACTACCGAATTACGTCTTACTCGCAGGTACTAACAGTTTATGCGCTACATCTTTATTAAGTCATAATGGAACCGAGCTCACTTAACTTCGGTTTATAGCATACGCTTAAGTTACACTTGACTGCTGCAAGTTCATAAAAGGCTGGTTTCGGACAATCATTCTTCCTTTGCAGAAAGCTATGGATTTCTTGACGCGTCAACTGGGCAAAATTGTTTTTGACGTGGATCTCGCCAACCTTCCCGATGAAACGAAGACCAAACGGGGCAGGCGAGCCTTGGGTGAGAACTACATAGTACTTTCCAGTATTCCTCCTTTCCATGATCCACTTCTCCAATGTTATCAAATTCCTGTTAAATTATCTCAATTTTCGTATCTTTGGAAGACTTCTTTACCTAAACTTCGTCGATAGTTCAGGCATCGAGTTTGTCAGATGTTATTTGCGGTACAAATTTGGACTGTTGAGTGTTTTAACGTTGCCTAAACTTAATGGCGTTTGCACATTGAGGATCTTAACTCGAAGCGATTCCTTTCTTATTGGATCTTTTGGTGTTGCAGGGGTTATGAATGCAGTTGGCGAAATTAATGTTTCCTCACTCATAAAGTTAATTGTGCCTGCCAAAATTATGCCTATATCACATTTCTTGTGGTCACATGATCCTCTCATGCATCGTAAATGCTGGTATTCCGTGTTTTTTTTCCAACGCATGCGACCGGTCTGTCGTGATTTTCCATTGTCGCATGTGCTGATCAATTTTGATAATTTCCTTCCATTATGAGTCATGCGAATTTCTCTGGCATAAAATGAAAAAGGTAGGAATTTGTTGAAATCCTTACAAGTTAAGGTGTTTTATACTAGTTTTAACTTATGCCATACTGCTTTGAATTGGCAGTCTTAAGTCATCAAGAGCGCTGAATCTGCGCACCTCTCCATCGATAGGGATTTCGATTTAAAAGTGCCTTTACGACTTCAATCACCTTAATAGTTACTTTGCTTCAGCTAAGCGGTTATAAGGGAACGCTTTCATACCGTTGTTAGTGGTTTTGCAAAATCACTTATTGGCCTCAATCATGTGTCTTGTAGGTAAATTGGGTGCCGCTTCTCAGTACGTGGGTCCATCCCGTATTGCTTCAAGGGAAAAGCGAAATTCTGCTGACGGTGGGGTTCTTTTTCATAGCATCGTGGTGCTTAGGTTTTTCTTAAAGGCAATTTAGCAACTTAACTTTAATTTTACTCCAGACGTCTGAAAAAAGTAGTAGATTTTGGTGTTGGTAATTTTGTCGCCAAGTAAATTTGCTTGAACATGTTTGCATAAAAGATTTTGGAACTGTAGACTGTCTCAAATCAACCTTTAGAGTGAAGTTGTAAACCAAATAATTTGGTGGCATTCTGGGAATTGCATTCTTAGCAGGCTTTAACCATTTGGAAGCTATGTTTTTGAATAAACTACATTCGCGAAAGTGTCGTTAGGTAAAACCAACAGGAGTTGTATTATTTTGTTCCGAAGTATAGTTTACAATCGCCTTTTAGTTAAAACTGTTGGTGGTGTTATGTCAGGTCTGTTGAGCGCTAAGCTGCCTTCTAAGACATTCGATTTCGAAGAACCCATTTCCATCGAATCCAACTCGGCAGTCTTGGAACAGGGGACACCGGTGGTGGAGTTCAATCTGACCACCAGTTATGATGATGCCGACGAGGTTAGCTCTCATGGGGCTGTTGAAACCTTGAGTGCTACTGAGGGGATAAGCACTACTTATCATGAGTCGTCCAACTTCTATGATGGTTGCGGTAGTGACGTTGATTACGTGAGTTTTCGTATGTCTTCCATGCGGTCTTACCTTTTGGCACTTTCAAAATTAAATCCTTACGAATTTTTTTTGAAGCTTGGTCCATGTTTGCCTTGAAAATACAATCTGTGTGCCTTCTTGTCAATCTAGCCACCAAGGGATCATATTTTCATGCCCTGGACTGAAACTCCGATGAATGAAGTCGATGGGAAAGGAGACGATGAGAGTGTGGCACCGCCATCCTTCAAGGCACCGGATAGCGGAAGCAGCAAGTCGGCGGTTCAGACCCGGCTCTGCTACACGGAAAATCCCACTTCTGATAACAGTTGTGAATCAGAAGAGGCCGTTCAAGCGGTCTTGGCGCACAGTAGTGATTCGCGCACGATAAGATCCCAAATGAGGGCCGAAAATGTATGCATTCGTTTTTTTAACTTTTGTTCACATCCTTATGCATTGCGTTTTGATGATAGCTGTTTTGATCAGATACAAAAATTATATGATCAGTTTGAGGAGCGCCCAAAAATGCAGAACCGAATTGTTTTTTTTCCCATATTTTTCCGCTTGGGAAAGGCAATAGCTCAATCACTTTTGTTCTCCACTCAGACCGTAGAATGCAATAGCTTAGAAGTGCATGTGACCCGTTTGGAACTTCACAATACTACTCTGAATTAGAGAGTTTTACTATTTAGTTTTGATGGGATTTTTGTTGGAGTTTTGCTGGTGTGGGAAGGTATTGTATATTTACTGTTGAAGGTTAGCGGGTTTTTATGGCTTTTCTGTGAGGGTTTAATTGAACATTTGCGTATCCATTAGGATCAAAACCAATGAGATTACTTCCTTTAGCGCATTGCCATAAACTTTATAAATGAAATCAGTTCCAGGTTAAATCAGGCACAGCAAATTGACCAAGCTTGGGGATGCGCCATTTGCTGGTTCTCTTGAGTCGGCATTAGTTATTATCAAAGATGTCGAAACAACGTACTCTCCTAGTTCCATCCCAGCTGATTTCAACTCCTTACACTTAGCAGCTTTCATCTATAATGGAATCAGGACGTTGTTCATCTCCGGGAAGCTCCAATTTTTAGAACCAAAACCTCTTCAATCATATCACTCTTTGAATTACCCCATTGCGACTTTGCGCTTGCTCCATCTCGTTCAAATGCATTTGGAAATTGTCGTGCATTCCTTCTTCACTTGACTTAAGTGCCAGCTGCCGGTTGTCGACTTCCCGTGTTCAAATAATTTTACCAGGGATATAGCAGCAGTTAAGGCGTTTTTTATTGCCATTAATATTATCGATTGTCGTATTTTCCTGTAACGCTCTTTGGCTTTCGGTATATCTGTCAAGGTAATTTGAAAGTGTGTAAGTGCAGTGTTGTATGGTTCTGCTCAAAGCAGGTATACTAGTAAATAATTTTCGCTGAGTTATTGAAACCACACTCAAGTCTTGCCATGATAAGGTGTAAATATTGCATAGTAAACGTGCAAGCGGCTACCCTACTCACTGCGCCTTCCTTAATTCGAAGTAAATCGTCCCATTTATGCTAATAGACTTCATTGATGGCGTCCCTAGCTTTGCTAACTGATGGGGTCTTGATAATTTTTGCACATTTGTGCTTAACTTTGAGTCCTTTGTTTCTTCTAGGCAGAGTCGTTGGATGGCGTGTGCCAGGAGCAATTGACAGGTGGGTTTCCTTTTGTCACCTAATTACCTATCCACGAGCTCGCGAATAGACACCTAAAAGTTCTTTTATTCGAATCCAGTGAAATTTTTCCTTTTTGACTTTAGAAAACTTGCTGTCCACCGCAACATTAACGAGAGCTACTAGTTATGAAAGTAGGCACAATGGCGTCTTTTGATGAACAAATGAACAACTTGAAGTTCAAACACTCAATTGTGGTTCCGGAAAGGAACATGAAATCGTGTCTCCATAACAAAACTTATTCTTTTTGTAGCTTTACGCGCTTAAAAGTTTTCCTCGTTTGATCCCCAGAGCTTGTGTATTTTTTTTAACACAGATGAGAACTTTTGTTTTATTCTTATTACAACAACGAACTTAAGGCATTTTGTATACAATTTTACTAGCTTATAACTAATAGCATGGTGTTCCAATGGTGCATTTCAATTCATAGCACCTTCACAAGCGTCTACGTTGAAAAAACCGACTTCGGAATATTTGAAGGGAAGCAGTGTTTTGGCTGGTGGGAAGGAGTTGGGCTGGAATGTCGACTCCGCCGTAGTCTGTTGGCGCCGCTTTCTCGGTCTGTTGGGCGATTTCAGCCACCTCGCTAGCCCTGCCGTAATGGCTGATGTCTTTGCGTACCTTGATTCACTAACCAACTCTCTTCTCGCCATTGACGCCTATCAACCGCTGGAACTTATGCCGAATGGAACCGTCAAAGCACCCACAAATCGTCCTCCCATCGACTACCTTGTGCCTGTCTATCTGAAGGTGTGGTACAGTTTATCTATAAAAGGTGTTAGTATCAGAAGTTAATAAAAAAAATACCCTTGATGATCGTTCTCTTTTATGTCATAGGTCTTGCAAATGCCCTCTGAATTTATTGAAGGAAAGAAACTGGCTATTAGTATTTTGAAGAAGATTCTTATCGTGCAGCGTGATCTTGAACCGAGCGAAGAACTATTGGCCCAGTTCTACCGTACTCTGCATCATTTGCTCACCCAAAAAGAATGCGTGAGTATTTCTCTTAAAAAAGTATTAAGGATTGAAAGAAAAAATTGACTTCACATTTCGTTAACTCATAGTACAAAGTCTTGAAATTGAATTAACATAGCATTGCAAGAACAACACATTCATTGAGAATTGCTGTTGATTTGAAACTGTTTAACCTAACAACATCAGCTTTTAGTCGTTTAACGCAACGCGCTGAGGTGGGCTTGTAAAACGTATTCGTTTCGACAGTTTTGTTAAATGTGAAACATTTGGTTGCTTCTGTTCATTGTTCTACTTGTTGTTTTTGTGTCCGATTCGTTTGCAGACTTACCTAAGTTTGTGACCTCAAGTAGCCGTCCATAGCATGGTGGGTGTAACATTCACTAGAGTTCTTTTGCACTTGCAGAACTTCGCTAGCGAAGTTATTCGGTCGGGCTGTGGAAAGATCTTTAGCTACTCTCTGTCCGGTTGTGGTCTGCTGACCTTAGATTTTATTCAGGCTGTTGACGAAATTCTGTGCCAGCCTTCTTCACAGGACGAGGTTTGTCATTATGAATGTTCTTTGGTGCAGCAGTAACTTCATTCTATTTCACATAGTTACCATTTGATTAAACTGCACGCCACTTTGGGTATGCTCAAATGCAAAATTTACGTTTTGTAGTAAGGACTGTCCTATTGATCGTTATACCTCCTCACATCGGCACGCTATCGTACCATTTTGACACTTTTTGTAGAATTCACTGCACCGTATGCTGCTTCCTCTCCCTTCTTCATTTTTGAACAATTTAAAGTTTATTTTAACTTCTTTGTGGTAGCCTTTGCTCATGTGATCCATCGCACCGTCTTTGTGTAGCTCCTAAAATACCTTGTCCAAGTGTTTTTGATGTTCCGCTGCCTATTTTTTACAATTTTATTTCGATCTAAAATTAACTATTGATGATCAGCACATATTGGATTTATTTTCATTATTAGCGCGAAATGATTACAATTTTAGCAATTTCACCATATTAAAGAGGTGAAAAATAACATGTATGTTAATTGTTCGCCACTCTCATTTGATTTATACGTTTCCTAATTCTAGAAATACTCGCTTTTTTCATAATAAAACATTTAAGAAACCAAATGGGCATCATTTAATCGTGTCTATCCTAGGCCTTACGCTCTGAGGCGATGTCCATTCTCGTCACTCTCCTCCCATTTCAACAGCATTTCGGAACACTGAGGGTATTCAATCCCGCTCTGCGCGAGCTTAAAGTAAAGGAGACTGATGACATCATCGTGAGTTGGCTACCAAAGCCATTTATAACCATAACATAACTAAATGTCAGATTTAGTAATCTTCAAATTTTCATTGGCTATTTTATGTACACTTTTCTCAGTAAATTATTGTGCTATAGTTAGTACAAGCTAAGCGTGATATTTGAATTTTGTAAGTTATTTTGAACTAAACTCGTACTGATGGTAATTTAATGTGTAAGGCGGTGGTGTTCCCTCTCAGCCTCTCCTGGCCTCTCGACTGTTTCGTGGAGTCGTAGCAGAGGCGAATGAGGGGGCCCGTCAGGTGGCGATCTGTGGCCTTTTAGTAATGTGCTACTCCAGTCTCAATAGACAACCGGTTTCTCGCTTCGCCTCGGCCGAGAAGACTACCTCTCTTCGCACCTGCCTCATCACTCTACTGCGTTGTACCCGCCTCACCAGCCGCGCCATCGCCCTCACCGCTATGAGTATGCTTCGCGCGCTAACTGAGTGTTCTGAGGCCATCTTTGACATCAATCCCGCCTATCCCATCCTCGTTATTCAGGCAAGTAATCTTCCCTCTTCTCGTTATTGCTTGAGAAGTCTCTTCGTCTCCTCCTGAGAATATGTGTCAACCCTTACCTCTTTTATTCGCTTAAAAACTCTATTCTTCACCCTTCTCGGTTAAATAATATTCTATTTCAAATTTAAACCCTTTTCCAAGCTACTGTATTTCACACTAAGTATCTTTATTGAAATATTTCAGTTCTCATTTTAGACACTCGCTTGGAACTTAGCTTTTCTATGGAGCCAAGCCTACACGGAGGAGAAAATATCGCCTACATTTAAAATGGTATTATTTCCACTTATGCTGCCCGCTTTCTGCTCTGACACATTTGCCTCTATACGTCAATTTATATGATGGCAATTTGTTTAACTTTGAGTTTTTGTTCTGTCTAGCCCATATTTACTGTCTTACATCGTCCAGTTTGTTCGATTTGGGTTTATTTCAAGCTAATTTGCCTGATTCGTTGATGAATGTTGCATTAGTTGCTTTTGTATTCTCTGCCTATTATTAAATTTGGTTGCACGAAATACTACCCTTAAAGATTTGCGTAATCCGCTCTACTGGAATCTGCTAATGTGAAATGTATTGTTCACTTTAGCTCTTGACCACAAACATATCAACGTTGATGGAATGGACAGTAAAAATACCATTGCCACTTCTGACTTCACCGTTCGTTGATTTGAACAAGGCGGGAGGAGCCGGTATGGAATGGTCAAAAGAAGTTACCTGTCTCTGGGTGGTCTTCTCTGTGCTGGAATTCATCTGCTCTTCCTCTGCCACCTCCGGTCAGTTGGAACCGGTGGGTCCTGGTTGGGTACCCGGCTGCCCAATCCCTGATCCTCTCGTCGACGAAGTTAAAAGCAAGGTCGGTTTTGCTCTCTTCATTCCCAATCTTCCTATTTGACTGTTAGTAATCCGCCTATTTATCTATAACACGTTAGAGTTACCATTTAGCAAAACCAACGTATCAACCTTTAATAGTGCGAAATTATGTGTAATATTCCTGCATCAGGTTACTCAATGGTTTCCCTACCAACTACTGTCTGTTGAGCAGAAGAAGAGAGTGAGTGAAATTCCTACTTTGTATATTGGCGGTAGCTAAACGTGTGTACTTACCGCGCTCCTTTGCGGTGCCTCTTATCTTCAGCTTAAAACGGCACATGTCTTCGTCTTTGCACATACCATCCTCACTTGTCATCCTTCGTTTCAATTCGTGTGTGTTTATTCGTCTTGGAAATTCAGCAATGATGTAATGTCTGAATGCCGTTATTTTCAGTTTATCGATGAGCTACGACCGACCGTGGGCGATGGAGAACATCATTCCGACCCTGTAGAAATATTTTCCGACCAGAGCTACTTTCTGGCACCAACTCCCCTCACTCCAGAGAGCATTCGGATGGCGGCTCGGTTTGCTCGCTGTCAACTCTTTTGTCAACTCGGTCGTTACCCCTTAGTGAGTGGCAACTCTTTCCTTTTTATCCCTGGAGGGCCCTCTAAACCGTCGACACTAATGGTTCTGTGACTAAAGTGCTCGCGCAATCACTGGCGATGAGCGCTTTTAACCTCAAAAATTTAGATACCTTCAACATAGTCTACGTCACGTTTGTTCAGAAATTATTTTGTACTAAACGACCGGTTTAATAAATTGGATTTGTTTAATTATTGCCACAACTTCCTTTCCTTTTAGTCAAGTACCAATGATGTGATGGATTCGCGTGTTCAAGAGCATCATGATAGAAAAGCACTCGTGGGGGACTTAAATGAGGAGTTGACTTTTGAATCGCTTGATCAGCCTGATGTGCAAATATTTGTCGTAAATCGATCCTTCTTGGTGTCAATTTTCACCGTGGCTTCATCTCACGGTGAGTCCAACAACTGGGCCTCGAGAACTGGACATGCGATTACTACTGAAGCCCTCGGGGAAGACGCTGTAACAGGTGCACCTTTTTAAAAAATTTCATGCAATCGTTATTCCACAAGTCTACGTTTCGGACACTGGAGGTCTGTCGTTTTGGCCAAGGCAGCGGTCTGAAATCGGTGTTTTTTTTTTGTTTACCACGAAATAGACCTTTGTAATGTTCGCGTGATTGTGCGGGATGTTGCGGGCAAATACGCATGGGACGCTACTCGTATCTATGGCCTAGTGCCAGAGACGCAGAAACAAGCACCATCGCCCCCACCTCGTCAGCGAGCTCTTTTAATTAACTTGGAAACTCCTGCCCCCGGTGACGATGAGCAGAGCACCAAATCCAGGTTGGACTTCCTCACCAAGGTGCATGCGGCTGAGAGGCCATCAATGCTTTGTCAATTTTTATTAGTTTTGCGCAAGTATCTGAGATTATTTTCCTATACTACTGCTTCTACTCTATGCTGTACACTCATCAAATAAATTTGCATTGTTCTGTAATGGAAGTTTACCCATGATTGAGATCGAGTATTAATATTTTACAGAGCAGAATAAAATAGTTTTATTCTCCTGTGTTGAGGTGATTTATTGTTGCAATGTTTTTTACTATTTAGCTCCTTGAAGGCTTGGTCTCGCAGCACCCTGAACTTAGGTCCCAAATCCCACTAGAAGCCACCGATACGGCCGGTACAATTGATGCCAGTGACTGTATAGTGAACTCAGCATTTGAGAAATGGGCCTCTGAGCGGATCTCAACTGCAATAAAGAACGAAACACGAATCCTTGGACGCAGTGCTGAGATTCCGCCATTGTGGGTTTTTTTAATTGCTTCCACATTTTATTTACGCTAAACGCTCCGTCCTGGTAGCTTATGCATTCCTTTTTATTTGGTGATATCAGACACGTCGTTAGTATGATTCAAAACTGTTTTTTATCAATTGAATGGTTTGATAACTTCTCTCTTACCACCTCTAGGTTATGTATTTCAATCGTAACGTCCTTATCTATTCCATTTATTCCTCAGGCATTTCTATGGTAACAGTGCTGAGGACACACCGGAAACGAATGAAATGAAGGAGTGGTCTAAGCTCAACCAGAAATACAATGCCATTAAACAACTTCTATGTCAACTTGGTTTTTTATCGCAAAGTCGTCGCCCCTCCATCGAATTGCTAAAGAAGTCTTCGGGATTAGTCCGTGAAATCAAGAATCTTGACAAGCGACGATCGTAAGTTTCGTATTTCATCGCTCTTTTAGCCATTTAATCATTTGTTCAATGTCCAGGTCTTCTCTAGACACGTAATATATGAATATTTAGAGTATGCAGAAGTTATCAACTCATTTTTTCCAAAAATTCGCAACTCCCATATCCAATATGGCTTATTTTACCCCACGATGTGAATGGTAACATGACTAACTTGTAATTGCTCCTGATGGTTAGCACTGCTGCCTTATAGGAGCAGTTGTAAAATTTAGTAGCTGCCGATACGTTCCATATTATCTTTTCACTGAAGTAATAGAAGTGAATGTGTTATCCCGGTTTTTTATTGTTAAAATTTGGAAATACATGTGGTATACTTATAAACGTATTGGCACCCAATTATGTCAATTTAGGCGTCAGACCTATAAAATAGCATTGGTGTACGTTGGGCCGGGGCAGGAGGAAAAGCAGGATATTTTATCGAATCCGCGGGGTTCCATTGAGTTCCAGCGGTTCGCCTCTAATCTCGGTTGGTCTGTGAACTTAGCCAACCATCGGGGCTTCACGGGAGGCTTGCAGTACCCCGAGGATGGCGACGTCGCCACTTACTTTGCCAGTCCTGCGGTTGAAGTCATCTTCCACGTCTCCACTCAAATGCCTTCTGCCACTGATGAGGATCGACATCGAATGGTGAGCTCGGGGACCACTCCATATTCACACTACTCGATATTTTTAATCACATCATGTTTCTGCAGTACTATGGCACGTGATTGTACTTCAAAAATAAGAGTTAATTACTTAGGCTACTGAAATTTTCTCCTATGGATGATAGGGCTTTGTTTATGGTGAAGTTATTTTCCTTTTATTAAGCTCTTTATACCCATGTTTTAGTTTAAACACCTTGGCAATGATGAAGTGATGATCATATGGACTGAACATTGGCGTTCTTTTCGAAGGAGTAGCCTTCGTACGGAGTTTGGTGATGTACTCATTATTATCTCACCGCTTTCCAGTGGTCTGTTTCGGATCGAGATACGGAAAGAACCGGAGGTAGTTACAATGCTAACAAATCTCTAGTTTGCATTTTGATTCATCTTAGCCAACACCTTGAGGAGCGATCCAGCTGATCTTTTGGTGGGCTAAAGGGTGAAGCATCTTTCACTCATTTTACTTGTAAACTTTTTAATCAGTTGCATTAGTTTCATTTTAAATTGATATACGGTTGTTTTTTTTGTGCTTAAGATACCATTTTTCGGCCCTCTCATTGATGGTATGCTGGTTTCGGAAGAGCATCTACCCTTCCTAGTTCGTTCAACGGCGATCCAAGCTAGTAACGCCATAAATACCAGGAAACCAAATTTTAAGGAGCAGTATCCTTTTTTTGCATGGCATCAAGCACGATGGCCTTAATGTACTCCGTTACCGATTTCCATGCACTGTGGTCTCCGTTACAGACTTAACGTTCTTGTCCTAGCTTTGAAGAGCGATGTTTCTATCTTCAGTCGATCATTAATAGTCATGTGCAAAACACTGCCTTTGAAGATTTCGTCATTCAAGTGGCCTCACCGAAACCTCTTTTTGGTAAGTTTGTTTTCATTTGAGGAGGGTGCAACCGTGCATGTCTTTATTTACCACCTTCAATTTGTCGGTTTAAAGAAATCAGTCGCGTTTTCTCAGCATTTATCTGGATTACTTGCATACCACCACACCAACCTACGTTAATAGGAGCCAATATAGTGCTCTGATCATCATCGTTCAGATCATTTTTAACTATGTATGGTGCTAGAATAAGATATTGTTGATTTTAGTTTCCTTACTAGTGTAGCACTGCTCCGTCACAAATTACCTATTTGAGGTGAAGTGACTGCTCTCCTTCCACCAGTGCCAAGACAGTCTGTAATGCAGTGCAAGTTTCGTCAAGATTTGAGCATCGTTAACATAGAGCTGTTTGACAATCACATTCACAGCTTTTAAACCTCCCTTCGCAGGGCAAGAGAGCACTGGTCGCGGACCTACTACTGCTGTAGCACCAAGTTTTCCAATTCATCTTGACACGGATTCAGCTAAACTCCCAAGTATCCCGCTAAAAGGTATTGCGCTCATTCTTCTAGCTCATTTTATCATTGGTTCTATTTTTGTTTCCTCTTTTGCTTTCCCACTTTTTCAATGGACCTAATTCAGGAAAGCAAATGACCTTGGCCGGCAGTAGGCAAACGAATGTTACCTGTGCCAGCCGCAAATTCTTTCCTAATGTGGTTGTTTACTCAGACTATATTTAGATTCTTATCTCTCAAATAGACATTATCTTCGTTTTTTTGCCGTTGTTAGTTATGCGCGGTACCCATTGGTAGGAGTGAATTTTGGGGTAAAGTAACACGATATTATTTTACCATAAACCCCATTGGTTGGCTGTGATGGGCGAGGCTTGAGGTCTAGTTGGTTTTTGCCTAAGGCCTGTTTGATCTGCGGACAACAACATTAATCCCAACGTTGTCTACTATTGAATGAAAATAGCTTCTTAGTTCTCATTTATTCTATCCTCCGAGCAGACGCAGCGATTCTATCGGAAGGATCTTTTTCCTCTTAGCACCTTACGTAGCCCATCTTCAATGCCACCTTATTTGCTGATGCATTAGTTTATCATTTTGCTTCCCCATTGCGATTTTTACATGCATTAATATAGCTCCTCTGCTCTACGAAGAACTAAAAGCCAACTAAAGGGACGGATTTCGAGTTTCTAAGGCATTTTTAGTGATGAGTGTTACAGTTTTTTACACATGAGGTATCGTCTCATTGTGTGTATATTTTCTGTGGCCATTAAACCTTTATTTGTTACTTATAATTACTCCGCACACCGTCTTTACAGCACTTCCTCAACGCCTCTGAGCTCTGGTATGCAACTTAATGGAACACTTTGTTTGCGTTTGTGTGCAACTGTTAATTTGTTAGTGGCATAGCATTATTGCTTTGTCTGTTTGTTTTTGTTGTCAGCTTCCTTGTTGCGCTTGCCTTCAATCTTTTTGGCGTCTAATTCATGTGAAGTGCATGCGAGTTACTATTGCCTTCCTTCTTGATTGCCTCCAAGTGTTAATTTCAGCTGTGCAAGTTTTACTATAGCCTGCCAATAACCTGCTGTGTAGTTCTAGAACACACTGAATATATTAGGAAGGAGGTGTGAGCTGTTTGCACAGAAGGCTCCAAGGAACGGATTGGATTCGGTTATTTTAACATGTAGCGATAAATCGCTTTGGTGATTTATGTAATTTTCTTAACGGAATTATTCTTGCATGATCGTTAACAGATTCAATGCTGAAATCACGAATTGCCGTATTGTTAAAACTGTGTGTGCGTTCTTTCGAAACATTTAGCCCTAGATTTAACCAAGTTGACATTCCTGATTCGGCTTATGCATCTGTTTTACCAAATTGTGGTATGCTCGAGACCCTTCGGGGATTTGCATGGAAATACTTGTAGATGTGGATTTGCATGCATATGGAGCTTAGGTTAGTTGATGAGGTAGTTGTTTTTTTCGTTTTTGAATCGATGCTTCGTTTAGACGTTTCACCACTACTCCGAATGAGGCAGCGTACGCTCAATCAAAGCGAAAGTGTTTCAGGTGCAGAGGACCTTATCACTCCTGATCTGGCCAACGCAGAATCTTACCGAATGAATTCTTTCAATTTGTCCAATGAGGATGAAATTCCCCCAACCGAAACAGCTCCGCGCACCGTTCCCACTTCAGCAACTGCACCTACTCCCTCTGACGCATCGCAACAAGCCATCTTTATGAAAGAGCAGTCCCGAACGAGCCTCTTTAACCGCATCTCACTGCGACATAAACGGCGCAACGCTGGCGCGCAGGGACGCAGAGCATCTGTTAACAGATTCTTTAATGCCAGCAATCACTAAACTGTGCATACCACACATATCACCCATTGCCTCTATTCCGGTATTTAAGTGCACCATTCCGTCTAAGCAGATTGTGATGAGCTCTATCATTCACTCACCACAACCACCACCACCACCACCACCACTCTTTTCATCTTCCTTGTGGTGTCATGTCCTCTTGTTTTTATGCAATATAGTGGATCAATTTCGATCTCAGTATACGTAGAACCGCACAGCAGGAAAATTTGGGGTATTTTTCGTTCAATTTGAGACCGAGGGCATGACTGTAGACCAATTCATATACACTCGTGTTCGTCCGCCTATGCTTGCTCTCGTCACAGACGCTGCATGTCTTCGTTGCCGATCGTGACGATTCCCAGTGCTGAATTTATATACAATCTAGGTACTTTTAGTAACTAATCCTTCCTTTCTTGAGGCTTCAACTTCCCTGCTGGAATGTTAAATTGGAAATATTATCTCAGGCCATCGGGGATTCCAACCTCTGTGATCGTGTCGTTGGGTTGTCCTGAAGTACGGAAAAAAACAGTAATTGGATGGCCTCTCAAAATGACCTAGATGCTTTTGATCGATGTAACAAAGTGAGCGGTATGATGATTTGTGAGGTTGAGGATGACAGCGGACTCCCGCTAAGGGCCTCTACTAACCTGGGTACAAGCATAAGACTTCCCTTATACCTTATTAGCAGAGACAATAGGCGACCACCAAGTATCCTTTGTATTATCATTTTATTCATTTCAACACACAGATATAACAGAAAATAATCCCCACGAAATTGTCACCTGGAAGTCCGTAGTATGCCGATGTTCCGTGTTCTGGGAACGTACCTAATTGTGATTGAAATTCTTTTTTTGCGTTCCAGTAAGTAGGAGAGATCCTCTAAGTCGGGAATTTGAGGGAGATTAAATAATCTCTTCTCTATTTGGCTATCAGATTCAACATGAGTGGATGATTTAGAACCGCCTTTGATCTGTGGTAGATAGTCGATTTCTCTTTCCTCAATTCCGTGCATGAAGTAGGTATAGAGACTCTCCGTCACCATATTTAAACTGCGAGGCATCAGCAGTGCCGATCCAACATAACGTGCGAACAATGATGCGTTCTTAATAGCACAATCGAAAAGCATTTATGAATTACGCTCAGATTTGAGACGCGCTGATTCATTATGAATAACACGCGGATATGCAGTTAAGGAACATTGAGGTTGTAAAACGCATGTTCAACTGCGTTATAAGCAAGAATCCCATAAGTAAACAGTAGCTCAGGACGGAGCCAAACACATCACTATATGTGATAGACGCTCACCGATGTTTCTGTCGTAATGGGCTTGTAGAAGTCTAAAACACTATGTCCGCCCAAATTCACAGTTGCGACGACTGGATAGTAAAGAGCACCATCATGATGAGGCTAAATCATTCATGCAAACAATTAATGCAAAGAAACAAACCATTATTCCTTGCCCTGGTTCGTACTCATTAATTAGCACATGATTGGCCCGATTAGGACCAAAAATACCCAAGTCCGAAACCCGATCCATTAGCCTGTGAAGCCACTGAAAAAAATTTTAAACAAGGTAAATGTCCCACTTCTGGAATCTCCTCCGCAATCATACCGTTTGAGTGAGGAATTCCACCCCAAATCTGAAGGCGCCGATGCGAAAGACACTTCCATTTCCCAGCAGCATAGACATTTCTCAAGAGTTCACTTTCAGCATAAGGATCAAGGAAGTCCGGAATATAAAAAAAAGTCTTCGGTGCACTTAAAACAATAAAATTGGCAACTTCCCTGGGCCACATGTTAGGAGGTTCCATAATTATCTACAAAATTAGAAAGGAAAGATGAGGACGATATTTGCGCATGTGATGCGTTAAGTTTATCAGCTATAATTGCCATAACCCTCATGTATAAACGGTAATTTTTAAAACAGGTGATCAATAACAAGAAAGGCTGTCTATAGTTTCCGCAATATGAGAAAATCGAGGGAGGCTCAATAGCGTTAAAGGACATTTGTGCAAAAAGCATTTCCAAAAGTAAACCTTAAAAACACGGTTTAACGAGGTGGAAGAAAATGAAATAAAGGGAATGCAAGCCTGGCAGTTTGTCAATGAGGCAATCATCATCACAGTGAGTCATCGAGAAACGGATGCACACAGGATCGAGAGGCGGCCGAAAGTAAAACGTCAAGGCCATATCAAACTAGTTTAAATCTCTGAGCTTTAAACGTTAAAACATTATGCGCTTTTTATAATATATAATAAAATGTATTATTAATTTTCGTTTTATTAGTTAAAACCAAGGTTATTGCAACATTTTAATCAGCGGCCAATTCAAAATTGTCGGTGTGGTTTTAGAAAGCGATGAGCTCGGACAAGGTTGTTGCTGCGTTTGGTAGTCATACAAGTGGTAATTTCTTAGCACATATAGAGATGTATTTCATTATCCACTCCACGACGTTTATTTGCTTTGTCCCGCGTATGCTATACTCACTAATCTAAAACGACTTTGTTGAGTTCCATTGCCTGTATTCACAACTCCAGCAGCGTGCGGTCAATTTTTGGTTTAGCTCAAACAATATCACGCTTTGTATGATTTAACGAGTCTGAAATGTCTTTCCTGCAGACTGACTTGGCAATTTTTACCGTATTTCCCCATAGCCTGTAGGGCACTGATTATCCCTTTGACTCATTGGTGCTGTAAGACTGAGTAGGGTTAATTTGATGACTTTGACAGGTACAGTATTGGTACCTACATGATTTCATTATTTAATTGTAGAACGTGCCTGTAGGCGCAAAAGAACTGTTAAGACGGATTCGGATTTTGACTTCACCGGTACCATGAAAAAAGCACTCCGGTCCAGAGGTGTAACTAACAAAACGAAATCTTCCAATGGCTCGTCCGGCTCTAAGTGCAAATCTAGGAGGTCTGTTTTTAAAACAAATGTAATCTGCTCTTCCGTTCTAACTTTACTCCTTTTAGCCCACCAAACTTGCTCCACCACGGGCCTTTGTCCGCCTTGAATCACGTATTTTGCACAAGGTTCGCTTTTTCACTTTGATCGTGGCTCTCTAGGGTAAATGGCTTCAAATTGGAGACATAGTTTCGGTTACGGATGTCGAGGGTGGGGAGTACTATGCTCAGGTCCGAAGTGTCATAGTTGATAACTCTGGAGACGCCTCGGTCGTGCTTACCTGGCTTGTGCCAACGTCAGAGGCAAGAAGGGGAGAGTTTGATCCTTCAAAATATGTGATAGGTTTGTTTTCTTTCGCTGGCGATATTTTTAGGGATGGAGGAAGATATTCCTCGCAGCGTAGATTGCGTGAGTTTCCTGTGTCATTGTCCCTCGGATTATTTCAGACCGACCGACTCCCCTTACACACTGCAATCTTGGTACCCTCGTGTTACTCCTCCCACAAAGTGATGGATGCTAAAATTATTTTTGAAATGTACTCAGCCCCTTGTTCTTATGTCAAATCGCGGGGTGGTTAATTTCACCAGGACCTTTACCAAATCGTTTTAGACTGTACCTTAAAAGCTGCATTCTACCATCAGCCCCGGCCTCCAAATTTGTTTCGGCCGCCCCCGACAAGAGCTTTAATAATTATTATTCGACTGTAAAGAAGCGCGTTCGGTGATCGGAATTAGACTCCGAGTACGTGGTCAATTACAGGTACGCGCGACGTAGCAAACAAATTTGGGGAACATCAGGTTTATTTACAGAATCCTGATCAAAAAAACCAGCTAGATCTGTTAGTGGCTAACGGGGGTTAAGCAGTCCATCAGTCTGACGTCTTAACTTTGATAACGTGTGACTGTAAGGGCAACGGCTGCTTGAACTCGCTGTTGCAGTTTGAGATTCCCATGCCAAGTCCGAATCCAGTGCCAAATATCAGAGGCCACGGTCGACCTAATGCTTAAAAGTGCGACAAACGTTGCTTACGTCGGGCGAATAGAACAGAAACGATTATGCCAACAGAAACACCAGCCCCTATGAGGTTAGTTTCCGAGAGAAGGTATATTACCTGTTTTAATTAGCACATCAGAAATGCAGCGATCAACTTTTCTTCCTATAATATCTTCGCTATTACCAGGAGAACCCATGTTAGAGTGAACAGCAGCAGAGAAGCCTAACAACTACGGGACCGGACTTTCGACTATGGCGGCTGTTTGAGGTGACAGCTTTAATAAATGTTTTTATTAAGTTCTGAGAAAGTGATGGAGGTGCATACGTGCCTTGCTCGAACTAGTTACAAGTATTGTATTTTGGGATATTTGTTAACAATTTCGAACATCTCATTATTATTTTAATTCATATTTTCAGTATTTTGTATTCATTCCAAAAATTGCAGTACATGCACTTCATTAAAGTTTAAGGTTTAGCTTGGATCGTTTCACTTTATAAACTATTTACTGAGTCTGGAAGCGTGAAGTATTTGATCTTTCATTTTTCTTCTAACGCCAGCATAAGAAACATTGCCGTACTGTATCCTGTAGCACCTTTTCCGGCCGTTTACTCCACTCGGGAATACATAGCTCTTGAAAGGTCAAACCGATTGGATTGCGCTACACTTATTAGCTTGCCGTACTGCAAACCAATACAAGTTTTAGGGAAATGGGATGCTGAACCCATCTCTGATTTGAGGTTTAGCACGAGGTTCCAACTATTATCCTTCTTTTTACCCGAAGGTGCACTCAAAACAGCAAAGATTAAACAATGCGCAGCTGACAACCTGCTTTTTTAATTGTTGTAGGGAAGGCGGTGTTTGAGGCTTAGGTTATTAGACATTGGCGTACATGCTTTTACCACACCAGCTCTAATTTTTAGTTTATAGAGACCTTTCAAAGAATACCAAATAAATTAAGGCAGTGACTCATATTTTCTCTGCCAGTTGTTTTCATAAATTGTCACGATTTAAATACTTTTTAGCCGTCAACCTTATTTATGGCTTCGCGTAACTTCAAACCGTGTAATTTTCGTCATTCTGGGTGTTAACTTCAACAATGCAAACTCCCTTTGCCCAGGAGTAGTCAAGCATGTTCATTCCTAATCCTCATTATTACAATTTTTAACCCCAAGAGAGCAAGATGGCGTCGGACCTCTTTGAAATCCATATTTAGCCTTTTGCTGTGAAAAGCCTTTACCCCAACCATCTCCCGTGCCTAATGAGCATCCGGGTGATCATTTTTACTATGCCAAACGAAGGCACCAGGTATATTCGAAGGTGGTGCTGCCACTAAAGTTCGTGTGTAAACATTGACGATACTATAGGGCATATACAAGTATGAGCAGGTTCATTGACGACGCATGCATAGTCGCAAAACCAGAATCATGATTTCCATCAGTAGAGTCAGGTTCGACCGATGAGGTGGTCAGGCCCCAAGAGATGTTGACGAATCGCACAATGGCACCAATAATTAAGGTAAATAGTGTTGTGCTCTAAAGCGCTATGAATTGATGAAGATAATGTTTTTGTTTTCAGTTGAATTGTTCCCTTAACTTTTCTATTTTCGGTCCTCAATTTTTTTGCCATGCTATTAACATATCTGATTCATTGGCCCCTTAATTTTTAGCACATTTTCATAACGAAATACTTGCCCCTTTCCTTCGCAGTACTTACCTGCCTTTTCGAAGATCCGTTAACTCCAGCAGTAGATTTCTGTTTCCCTCTAGTATCTGAAAAGCACCAGAAAGATTGCCCATTGGTAAGCCTTGGCACTGCATCTTCTTAGGTATATTTTTAGCTTAGACTAGTTTTGAAGCATGGAATTCTCATAATTCTGTATGTTTTCTTTCTATTCCCAAGCTTTAATTTGTTACCACAGCATTTATTTGACTGTCTAAAATGGACGCTGTTTCCTTATTTGTTTCTCTACGATCCGACGCTAAAATTTTGTTCCGGAAGGATTGACATTTGTGGTTGACAACAATATTCTGTCAATTTTATCCGCGCCGATCGGCCGATTGCGAGTACTGACGTAGCCACGTCTTCCTAAGGTGATATGCCGCTGGATTTCAAGATCCGGCATTTTGTCAAAAAACCAATTCTGAGCACCTGCAAGCCCCTTGGTAATTTACCAAAAGGATGCCTCGCTTAGATCCCCTTCTATCATACATGCAATTATTACTCGTAAGCGCTCTGTATATTACTCTTGTGAACATGGCATCATTTGGCAGTGTTTGATATGCGTCACTATAAACAGCTGCTTTGGAAGCTGCATGGTCGGCCTTCAATGATGCAAAATAGCATTGTTATCATTGTTTTTAAAGGCTGATGCGTACTTCAGAGATCGATCCATCCATGAGCAGGTACTTAGCTTTTTGGACCGATTTTTAACTATATTGCATTCTACACATTTTGAGATATGCCCCTGTAGATTCGAGCAATAAAAATGCATTAAAAAATAACTCACTATCACTTCTACGTTGTAACTGTTCAATAAAAGGATTTACTAAGGCAGCATAATAGGAAGTTCCAAAGTTGCGTCTAAATTTAGCAGACCATCTGGTCTCCACCGCAGCTGACTGCTGAATGCTAAACAAGCACAAAACCCCTTTTTATGAGATCGTTTTTTTAAATAAGTAACTGTTTTCCTTTGTCCCGAATACAGAATGCACTATTCGGCTCCCATAATCTGTCAGTTCTCAAGTCATCCCTAGGAGTTTCGCTTCTCTGGAGACAAGTTTCTACTTCCGTCCTGCTTCAAAATTATTCATGCTAGTAATTGTGCTCTGGGTAGCTAAAGCGAATAGTGCTACTATTTTCCGCGTCAGATTTGCAGTATTTCTGGGGAAAGCTTGCCCTTTGAGTGTGCTTTAAGATGTTGAACTGTACCATAGATCTCCAGTACTGGAATGCGGCAGAAGGTCATCTTTTATAAATGTCATCGGCTTGGGTGACAGATTTTAGATGAGTCTGTTTGACCCTACAATTAGGGCCAGGTATCATGGTACCAGGTGACACTGAGAATCACGGTGTTTGGAAGGATGAGATACTTCAGCCTATATAACAGTGCAGAGGCGCTTGCATCAGCTACTGTTTGCAGTAAAATTGATCAACCAGCATTTTACTTCGTTAATTCGCCCCTAGGTTTTGCCCTCACGGTCGTAACTTACAAGGTCCAAGGAAGTGGCACGGCACTTTGAGTTATCATTACCGACGTAACATCGTGAACGCGTGGTACTGGACCGCAGCAGTGGTAAAGGTGCGAGGGAAGTGGCGACTTTTTGTGCAAATCTTTATTGAATTCGCCAGAAAACCAAGGCGCGCCTTTGGATCTTTGTCCATATACCCACTAGAAAGATCCCTCATGTCAACAAAATGTATCTATTTTCATGAGCTCTTCATCTGTTTCGACAGTTTGGGACCAAGACTTTCTGAATGTTATTGACTTGTTTGTGCTTGTTGCAATCACAGAAGACTTAATGAAGGCATAACTACAACAGGTTGCCTTGAAAGGAGGATAATGCGCAGCATGTTGTATAATTTGCACTGTATGCAAAAGTGTCACTTGTAAATGTCCTACACAACTTGGCATCGTTGCGCAATGCTTAAGCGACTCCTGCTGATAGCATAAAGAATAGACTTGAATGGTACGAAGAAGAGTGGCCAACACTGTAGAGGCCAAGGGTGCCTGAAATGGAAACCGCCGTGTAGTGGAGGTATGCGCTCAGGCACAGACTACACGACATTGTGGAGCAATCACCTCTGAGCTTGGAATCATGCGGTAAAAAGAAAACACCGACCTACAGGTACGATGGTTTATGGTATCTTTTGCTTCCCCACGCCAGGTTGGTGATAGCCATTGTGACACTCTCTCACGCCTTTGTCTCGCAACGGATGCGTGCCTGCGACTTTCTTGCTAAATGGTAGCTTTATTATACTTGGATGCAGTTCTCTCAAATGTTAGTAAATCACCATGTTACCTAGCAGGCTCTCTTGTTATTGCAAGTTAACCTGTTTATTTGCAACATCAAACTATCTCGTTGAATGCTTTTCGGCTTCCACTACCACAATTTCTATTCACATAGTCAACATTGACGCGGAGAAGGGTTCTGCAACTGCTGAAGGGGTTACCGCAATCCATCTAAAATAGGAAAAATCACTGGAAGGTAGTGTGCAGAACTAATGATGTAGGCCTTTCTTTGCACTACAGATATCTGCTTAATTGCTGTCATCTCACGTCTTCCTCCAATTCTATCCTCATTTTAGGCTTATCACTGTCAGAAAGTGAAATTTCCCCCGAGCATGATAACTTTCCATTGAAGATTCTGTCGTCGCCCCCTCCGACTTGGCCTTTGTCCTCAACGCAAATTACGGCGACCGCGTGATCCCACCCGTGCGTTGACTAGTCGCAGAGACACTGCTTTACTTGTAGACTTGAAATGCAATGATGTGGCCAGTATGAAAGCAGCACTACCCCACCGTCAGTTGAAAGAAAATGCCTCGTCTTAAACAGGTAGCGTGCTCTGCTAAAATTCATCTAGCAAGAAAGGGAATTACTCTGGTAAAATGACACACCAGTCTCCTATTTTTTTGGCATGTGAGCTTCAACTGAACGTCATCACGTACCCATAGACTACCTCGCAGTTTGAGCATTGAGTCCACTCATGTCAGCAGGGCAATCAGGCTCCTGGGCATCGCACATACTAACACGAATACCACTTCAACCGCATGCCTAAAGGCTTCAGGTGGGAATTTAGAACTGGCTGAAATGGGGCCAAAAACCTCGCTCAATAAACTGTGCTAATTCCACTTCGCCTACTGAATGCTAAACCTATGTGAAACAAATGAAAAATCAGTTTATCACTCGATGTACCTAATGAATCGGCGCCGTCCATCGATGCTTGCAGTAGGTAGCTATGAACCGAGGCAGGATTTCAACAACTCTATGTCCAACACCTTACGACAGGTTTGACAGCACTGAAAGCCCAGCGCCATGTGATGCAGCAAGTTAGGCGATCCGAGTGCACTACAATTCCAGTAGTGCTGAAAGGAAACTTCATTTTTTGGTAAAAGACTAATATCAGAAGCCGTCTGGAAACAAATTTGCCTACTTTGCAAATGACTACCTGTAATAGATCTTACAGAGACGCGGCAAGCGGTCGCGTTGAGACCAGAGTGATGCGTAATTACCGCAGGCTTCAAACGGCTCCATGTGCGTTGACGGGTAGGCGCGGCCTAATCGCCATTTCGTCCGCCTAAGTGCTGTTGCGATGCTCACAACGGGGGATAACATCCACCGGCAAGGACGATAACATGCTGGGTGAGTGGATGAGAGCGAACACAGAAAACGAGTAGGATGAGCAAACCTCGAGGCCTTAAACCCTACTTTTCGGAAGCGAAGAATACTTTATTGTAATCATAGCTTCCAAAAGTCAACAACCCAGCGTTGTGGAAGGATAATCGACTACTAGCAAAGTAATCGAAACTGTAACGAAATGAGCACTATTGAGGAATTCACTATAACATCCATGAGGTTGTCCGACTTACGAAGGCCCTTCTTCACATTAGCATTGAATAATACAGATAGACACATTTTACCTGATTACCAATGTTTCTTCGTCGGAAATTTGAACACAAGACGCACAAACAAGAACGCGCAGTGCGTAGTGATAAACAAAAATCCCTCAACCCCTGCGCTCGCACGAGCTCTCACACTGGAGACTCAACGCACCCACGGTTCCAGCGATGCAAAGTTATATGCATCATGCATAAATTCCACCTCTGCACTGTCTGGCTAAGTAGCCATAGATAACCGCATTGCTATATGCATTGCGTGTCGCCTGGATAGGGGTATGTACAAGGAAAGGTGATAAAGTCCACCCAATCAGTTCTGGGAAGTGGAGTCAGGAGCTGAAACAATGGTGTAGTTTGTAACCTCCAATTCGCCATCAAATTGGTCATGAGGGGTGACTCCACCTGGAGTTATGTCCGAATTTGTGAAGGGTACAGTGCTAGATATGATCGCAGACTGAAGAACGTCGCCGACATGGATGGTGTTTGGGGTGGTGCCAGAGGACTCGGAATTGGGATTTGCATTTAGTACTGCAGGAGAAACGATTGAGGAATAATTCGGGGTCTGGGGGCAGTAGCGAACAGGCGGCGGACCTACAAGCGCCCCAAACGTATCGGACAACGTCGGAGAACCTCGCCAAAGGTGGGCCGCTTCACGAAAGTCGTTGCGAATGGAAGAGGGAGTTGCACCATAGGACTTTGAGCACAACATAATACACCGCTGAAAGGACTCATTTGGCCGTGGAACCTTGATTTTGTCAAAGTACGAAAAACCAATATCAAGGAGAATGGGCTCCAGATTTGACGGGTCAATTGTCATCGTCTTGTAATTCTCTTGCTGCTTAATCTAGAAAGTACATTAATCAGGAAATTTCAAGCATACAGTAAACCTGCTGTTCTTATAGGAAGCCTTTGGTTGAGGCTCTAGCAAAAGATGGCCACCCGGCTTCAGTAGATTAAACACACGTCGAAAGAAGCGCATCAAACCTGCATCACCGTAGTTTAAGTGTATCCACTTAGTCACACTGAAGGCAAGAATAATGTTGTATGTGGGATCATCGGCCGTTGATGTGCAATCACTCCAATCAGCTACTTGAAAGTTGATTTTTTCGAAGTTTGCACTACTTTGGTTCGCCCAACGAATTTTCTCCCTTTGTAAGCTCTTTGCATTCTCAATCAATTCTGCATCACAATCGAAGGCATCGATTCTGTTTACATCCGGAAAATGCTCGAGTATTTTGAAGGTGACTGTGCCATTGTGGCACCCGTAATCAGCAACATCACTGTTAGAGAACCACTCGGGCATGAGAAACTTAATTCGATCATCCGGGTCGCGTCTAGAGTAGTAATCAGGATAGTTTCCGGTAAGAGGCATCCGCCTACCCTGCCACCTCATTCGCCTCGAATTTCTTAAGCACGAACCACTGCTACGGTAGGATAAAGAGCTCCTCTTCCCGTTGCGCTTAAGTGAGGACTGTGAGATATTTGAGTCTGGAAGATCAGTAGCGTTAGGACTGGTTCCATCAGGTTCACCATTGATGCTTAGAGCGGGGGTATTAAGACGGGAATCACCGTGAGGGGGCGAGAGCCCTTCAGTTCTACGACGATCCGTCTCCTTCATTAGGTCCTGGAGATTTAGAGGATCGCTTGGATTGAGGGCAGGCTTCCATTTTTTAAAGTGACGACGTCTATTTTTTGTGTGATATTTAGCGGAACGAAATGTAGATGAGCGCGATTGGGAGGGGATAGGGCGCCTAGCTGTCCGGCCAACGGCAAGGCGGGAAACGGAATCGAAGGCGTAACTATAAGATCTCGGCGGGCAATGCGAAATCCAGCTGCTTTGGAATAACGGACGGGATGGCAGGGGCGTACGAAAACGCCAACGGTAGGGGGACGAGAATCGTGGCTCTGCCAACACGGGCACATCTAAAGATGAATATTTGCGAATCAAACAGACGCTACTACTCAAACGTCTAATAAGTAGGTTGGTTGCAAAAAGGTAAACAAAAGATCGCAATCCTAAGAACTTCCAACGACTCAGTTAATCAGCTATCTTGACTGAACATTCGCTTACGGTTGTACCCAGGCCAGAACTGAGGTCTCATTCGGCTCCTTTGCATAGCACCGAAAACGAGAGAACGCAGCAGCGCGCCAGCATCATAAGTCGGAAACACCCTCGCAGGGTAGCGAACGCCCTTATATAACACCCAAAAAATATAAAACAAGCTTATATAAAAGATTTTAATAGATTTCGGTGTTTCCAAAACAAATATCATATAAAAAGAACATTTAAATGGGAAAACATTGAAAAATACAAAATTTAACTTATGAAAAAATTTAACAGGTTTTTTATTTTACGTATGGTTAATAGACCGCACCTAAACATTGAGATGCGACAAAGTTAATAAAAACCTTTTATCCTCCAGTATTTTTCTTCAAAAACAATTAATAATAAAAATGGTTGCATTGAACGAAAGGGTTCAACAACAGCTTTCGCAAATATACTTGAATAGGTTTTCTTAAAAATATATGCACGTACTCATAATCAAAACCATATTGACGGTGTATAATAACTGAAGGAGAGGCTTGAATGTCGAATCCAAGCCCTATATTAGAGATCCTTGAAAAGTTATAATTTTGATGTTACGCGATTGTGCCCCCAATCGGAGCGAAATGCATAGACAAGCATCGGGATCGTTGTTAAAGGCCTACATTCCCATTTTGTTGTAACTACCGACGCAGTTGTTGAATGGAAGTATTTTAAGCTCTAAGGGTTTATAGTTCACTCCAATATATTACGCTTTCATCCGACCAAACCTATAGCTACCCGACACTATTCTGAAGGTAAAGAAGGCATAGCGCTGGATCAGAATGTACATAGTCCACTAACAGAGGGATTGGGGCGGTTGGCATGATCCAAAGTCAAGCCCCAGCCGGACAGAGCAAGATGGCAGCTTAAGTGACCTTCAACGGTAGTCAGAAAACAAAGTATTGCATTAAAAATTTAAATCACAGGGGCTTGTCTGCAAGCATCCACGAAGAAAATTGGCTATCCACGGTGACAGCATCCATAAATGAGTCTTTAAACGTCCAGGGACTTCCATAATAGCATGCAGAAGGGGTTAGTGCGACTCCCATGTCGTAGGGGTCACTCCACCAGGGTGGGTTATAAATTCTTAGACAACAATACCCCTTTCAGTAAATCTAGAAATTAAACAACCTGTCAATGCTGACTCGGAAAGGGTTGCATCAACGTAAACATCTAGCAAGTTCATGTGTCCCACTTCTGCACAATATTCCGGGAAGTGGAAGAGTTCTGCGAGTCTGTAGCAAAGCTATTCTACTGCTTTTGTACATCTGCAAATTAGACACGTAGCATTCATGTGCTGCTCATCCACAAATGGCATTTAGATGAACACGAGAAATAGACGATTGGGCACCTAAAATGCCTTTGCTACTGAACTCTAATATGCCGATTGTCCAACACTGTTGCTGACTCAGTGGCCTCCAGACTATGTCAATAGACTTAAACCGTAGTGTATCGCCCAAGGTTTGTGACCTCTTTCATTTTCAAGGAAGTCATGCGCACTACAGAAGCTTGCTGCCACTTTGGTACGTACTAAAACACATAGTGTAGCGTCCTGAGACTTCCCAGAAGGCAAAAGATGGCAAAACATCAAGACGGAATATACACATACATATGCATATACGTACACACATGCATACATACATGCTGGTGGCTTGGCTCGAGAGCCAGACTACCCGACTAGAGCATTATGACCACTAATGCAACCGTAACGGAAACCGGCAGTCCAACAAACAAAGTACTAGATAGCCCCCCCCCCCTTGGAGCCCCGTTCCCAGCACTCCTCATGGCAAGCTCTCCGCATCAGCCATCACAACTCAATCAGTGCTGGAGGAAACACCCACCTGCTAGCATTGCCAGTCATCGAAATTGGAACGCAACTGCGGAGGTATTTGAGCACCACGTCACTGACCCCTCTCGGCTGTGCACCTGGATCTAGGGTTTCGTCAGGTCCGCGAATGGAACTTAGAGCAGGAGGTTCTACCCACCGACGGCGTGTCCATAGAGTGGCGTAAGAACACCGGTCTTCTTAAGCAGATACATTGGGAAAATTCCCGAAATTAAGCTCCTACAGGTGGTTCACGTCTTGTGTCGCTTCAGTTGTTATTGGCTTTCTTGGAAATGGTGTAAATGCCAACGGCAGACGTCGTTCTCGGTCCTTTTCTTATTGGGTGTCAGAGATTATCCCATCCACAGTATATACACTGTCTTCGCATCGTTAGTGTGTTGCAGGCAATATAGGTTTGGGTAGAAATCCTATAAAGTCGGATTTGTGTTCCGCCGCCACCAGCTAAGCGTCCCGAGACTCCCTTGAAGGCAAAGATGGGGAATAACTCTAGGGCAGAATGTATGTATTTGGCAAACGAGAAGGAATTAAGCCTGTTTGCACGCCTTAAAGACCAGCCCTAGCCGGATAGGATAATATGTCTTCAATAGAGGCAAAATCCGCATGCCTTCTTTTGCTTTTAAATATGTCTATAGACGCTGCATTTTACTTTGGGATGGGTTTTTTTTCCTACAGTATAAAAACAATTCTTTGAGTTATGTCTGCTGTATTTTTCGCATATTTGTGCCCTAAAATATATCAATCATCCGCAGCAGTTTAATCTAATGAAGCTTTGCAGAAACTGTGGTAAGTAAGGTGACATTATAATAATTCGTGCATACTTAGATTTATAAAAAATTTTCCGTGTTCGATTATAGTTTAAGGTTTTTTACGGCTAATTAGGGTCATATGAGCTGCCATATATCGGATATGGCTGAGGCCTGCCTATGGACCATGCCTGCAGCCCTAATCCTTCTGTTGGTTGAATGCATATATTCTATCCTGGTGTCATGCCTTCTTTTGACTTTAGAGATGTCTGGGAATCCCAAGAAGACTTAAAATTGTCCAACGAGGGGGGATTAGAAATGGCTATTATGTTGCAAAGCATTAACTTTATTATCAAGACTGTTTTAGTTGCAGATTTAAGGCTTGGAGCGGGATCTGGCTAGGGCTTCGTGTCTGACAGGGGCTTCTAATTCTCGATGCTCAGAGAATTTTGCTACTCTAACACTCTGAAGACCTTACAATCCCTTTTATACCAGGTATAGAATGTCACAGAAGGATCAATCTTTTCGTGCATGCGATTCCCCCAAAGAAGGAGGGCTTAACAGGGATGCTACTGCACAATCTTTGCGGTGAAGTAGTTTACAAGTGATTTTGAGAATTTTGGAAATTACAGATTAAGGGCGAAAGTAGCCAAAATACTGATTGACTTGTTTCCTGAGTCTAGTATTCAGTGCAAAAACCTTGGATGGCATTGATTAGCCGTGTGCATGAAAATGAAAACAATGCAATTCCTTTTTATTCTCTAGTGTGTTAATATCTTTCTGGAGCCAATTTGTGGTGAACAATTGCCTCTCCTTAAGCGGGTCATTTAATTGAGCGAATGCCACATTCGCTAGGGTCTTCTCTGCGATGAGGTGCGCGCTTCGAATTGGGTCGTCATTTTGCCCAAATGATCTGAAGAGGGTCTTAAAGACACAAAAATCACTGTTTTCTACAGCTTTTCGTGAATCCTCCCAGCTATATGGTAGGTGATAATGATGTGTGCATACATGTAAACAGTTATTCTATCAAGGAAACGTTCAGCTTCCAGGAGCTGGCCCGAAATTCAGCTTGGGCCTATCAGCGCAGTAAATCCTAGGTGTCCATTACCGGGCCATGTAGGATTGTTGGGAACTCCGAAAGCGAACACGATATCGTTTGTTCCAGCAACTCTTAATTTGCCACCTACTTTGATTAATCATTACGTATCGATTATGGCCCAAGCTGGAAGATTTTTAGAAGTTAGCCTTGTTATGACTATTGTGACTAATTTTTATGTTTTCGTAGCCTCTCTTCGTTCTTGTAGCTTGTGGCCTTTGCGTGGGGTTGTTCGTTGTAGTTTTGGTACTTAATTTGGCCCTGAGTTTAGATTATTTATGCTCTAACTTTAATCTATGACTGAATCACACTCAGTCCCTCTATCAATTTTAGGAATTCGACACAGAAACCCAGTCACTTGTTCCTGTTATTGACACCAGCGCTATCGAATGCATTGTGTGTGCGTGCCCGCAGCTCATTAAATTGGATCTTATGAATCTCTTCCCAAGTAAGAGTTTCTCAGAAGCTAAGATGACGACCATCATATTTCGGCATCAAATGGAGGTGAAAGAAGTTGGGAGCATCGAACATGTTTACGAGATAGTAAGCAGCTTTGATTTATTAACATGTTACTTAGTTTATACGTTTTGCAATTGACATATGCGTATCACTGAAAAATTCGGGTTATTGGGCTGATTTTATCCATCCGACATCCGGTATACCGGTGAGTTTACCATCATTTTATCTGATATGCCCTATATGGTTTTATATTACTACCTTTTTACATTATTAGTACCTCGGATTTCATGAGGAGCCGACTATCGCTCGTCTGAACAGGCGATCGACGAACTTTCACTTTGTTGTTGACAACAAGGGCTGCTGTAAGATTCTTCGAAGTCGGCAATTTGATAAACACATGTTCATTGGTATGATTTTTACAGATGCCCCGAAAGACCATCTAATCTTGACTCACTTGCCCAGTATATGGAAATAAATGGCAAATGTTTTCCGCCTGAGGCTTCATAATGACATCACTAACGAGTGTTAATTGATTTGTGCAGTTTGGATTTTTCTACCCCGAAGAGACGTTTCTGTATACTACACTGGAAAAAATAATATTCATTAATGCAGCCGTTAAGCAAGTAGTGTATCATTGGAATGCGTTGTTCAAGTGTCATTCTACAATTTCTTCTGGTACACTACATCCTCTCAGCTCTTGAGTTTTTGGTTCATCTGACTTTTTATTGGTCCGTCTGATGTAAAAATACAGCAACTTTTTTCGTGTGCATTAAAGTTCATTTACTTAACAGAGAATTTGGTAACAAACCAAAAGTAATATTCGGCACTCATGCGTATCGACTTCCTAATAGTGCAATCGAATAAAGACGTCGATCACGTGGAACTCGCCATTCGTGTACAGTAAATGTAGGTTCAAGTATTATTGGCGGTCGATTTTGGGTTCTGTGTCTAACTCCTTCAGGGGTGGTATCCGTCGGGAAGGGCTTAGACCACAGAAGTTGACTTTGTATTCCTCGAAATTGAGCTAACTGAATGACATTGTTGTAAAACCTAGGTGTTGCAAGCCTGAACCGTTTTGAGGCCATCTTGAATTCCCATCTTGTGTAAGGTGAGGTCTCGACTGTGATCCCAATCACAGAATAAAAACCATATTAATGGGTAAGTGGCTTTGGGGTATGAAAGAAGTGGGGGGAAGGTGGTGTTTCTGCAACCACCAACAGGTACTCCAAGGTTTTATGACCCATTCAACTGATCTCCAGGTGGAGACGTTCTCAGGGAGTTGCATCCAATGACAGGCGATACACGGCCTGTGAAACTACTTTTAGCAAGGTCGGCGGAGTGATCCCTGCTAATGGGTGGAATTAGCTCGTGGCTGGTGAATCGGTTTTAAGGCCCGCGATGCGATGACGGTCAAGTGCACTGTGCTTTAACAAAAATTATATCGGTTTATAATTGGCATCTCTATTTGGCGCACAAAATTCTTTTACATGGTCAAAATAAGCCACCGGAGGATTGTGGAATGCTCACTTTTAGTGCACAATCAGGTAAGGCCAACAACGTGGAGTGGGGTTTGTGGGTTCCGAAAGTTTGGCGTCGTCACTTGCACAGACGAAACAAAGTTGCCGCATAGTAACAACCAAGTATGTATTGTATCGCCGGTTTTGCAAGGGTTTATTTGGTGACAGGAATGAAAAATAATTGGGAAGACTTGCTTCAAACCTAGCTTACTTTAAAGAGTCATGAGAAAAATTAGTGTGATGATATTAAGTTTCTCGGCGCCAGGCGTAAGGCGCGCTTTTGTTCCTCTCCTCCAGGGCTCGCTGTGCCATCTCTAAATGCAACCTTTTAGCTCTACATGACCCTCTTCGTTTCGCAAACCCTCTTTATCACTCCATAATAGATGCAATGTGACAGGCTGTAATGATTGCACTGGAACGTTTACTAGCACCACTGACTTCGAGCTTTCTGATACCAATTTGGAGATCAATTTATTTCTAAAGCCCGTTTATCATTCCAAATGCTTAGCTATCATCACTTACTGTGTATCGAATCAGCGATGCGAATTCAGCGGTTTGGGTAAGCGAAACTGGAGATCTATTGCATAAAAATGCATAATTTTATTTTTAAATTTATATAGATAAGTACATTGTATGCTGACATGCAAGAAATATGCTGCATCACTTCTGGCCATGGCATTTTTCGTCCTCGAATTCAGTGGCAATATTAATAGTTGTCAAAAGCATCTTTACTATAAATTCACATTCAATTTTCGCTAACCACTGATACCACCACAGTAGACGCCAGCGTTACCAACTTAGAAATTGTTACCTTTGTAGTCTTTTTCATTTGAATCTAATCGTTGAATCATAATTGTGTATTTAAACACCCTCGAGTTGGAAGTACATGCGTGTGGAAGATGAATTGTCCTACACTTGAGTAAGACGGGAATCGTTGGTACTGAAGCCCACTACAGCATCGACATCCAAAGGAAGCCGGTTTTACTCGTTGATCTGGAGAGCACCTGTTACGTTCAGTTCTCACTTTTGAAGGGAACAGTTGAGATAAATTTTTTGCAAATTGTAAAGTTATCTTTATTTTGCAAACCTTGAAGCGCGGATTACCCTCCTTTCGGTAGTCACAGTGGTCCACGACATAACGCTGTTTCTTTTCTACTTTAGTTTTCCCAAACGTCCCATTAGTTAATGGTTCGACGTTTGTTTTCATTTCTCCTCCAAGCATTATTCCAGGAAATAGATTTCATAGTTATCAGTGAGTATTGTCAGTGTTTCGTCCACAAGGTTGGGGGATTGGCGAATTAAGAAGGTTAGTATTGTAGTACGTTGATTGTCTGAAGCTGCGTAGAATTCCAGAAACTTGTCAAGTATGTGCAGAAACATTTGGATAGTACGCCCTTCCCTAGCTCAAAGCAACCTTACCTACGGTATGCGTTCGCCATACGTGACATTAAAAATCTCAATTTCATATGACAGTTTCGACCAATCAAAATTTTCAGCAATAAGTGCAAATTCAGAATGGAAACTTACGAACCTAGGTAAAGCTCCAGATTAATTAACATCCATCGGTGAGCCGCCGAAAACAACCGTATTTCTGCAGGCCCAGAGCAAAAAAGCAACTGCCAATGGACTCAGCCATCATTCAGTGAAAGCGTGCGATGGGAAATTTCAACTTGACTGCGTGTTAGACAGGTGGTGCTAGAGAAAATCATACTGTAACCAGAAGATAGCGGGAAATTTCATCGTCTAGACCCTCCCTTATTGCGGCAGCGTGGAGAGTGTCCAATCCTACCAGATTAGCAAGGCACTTTATGAAGGTGGCGATGGCGTCGTGTTCAGCAGTGTCCGCTTCCTTGCGCTTCCGCTGTTCCGTCACCACCAGTGGATGACTTTGACGTAGCAGCTGCACGGCTGCGGGCAGCAAATGTCGTACAATCAACGGTGACTCCATGTCGAGGTCTGCTATAATGTCGCATAGCTCGTGGATCAGGCTCGCCGAGTCTGAGGTGCTCAAGAAGATGGCTTTTAATAAGGGTTTCACCAATGCCCCGGCACCTACACCACAAGCAAAGGGATTTAATTTGATTCAATGGTCATGTACATTATAAGATTATAATTTTTTTAAAAAAAGTTTTTGACACTTTCCTGAAGATGAATTGAACTGTTTAACAATGTGCTGTTAACAAAGCAGCTTGGTAGTCGTGCAGAACGCTTTTCACCATCGCGCCGTTTATATAATTTTAAAAAATTTTTTTCGAATGAGCTTTAATCAAGATCATTCATGATTCCCCCAAAAAATCTTCCAGGTAGAATTCCTCTGTTTCCGCAAGCCAATTATGTTCTCTTGCACTAATGCTCGATCACTTGTCCACGAATCGAAAGACGGTAAAATTTGCAATCCATACAGCAATACGCACAGGTGGACAATTGCACCCTCAAGTAAATGCAATGCTGTAAAGTGGAATGATTGAAAGTACAAAGCTAAATTGTTCCAATTGAAATGCAGGGAATTTAGAGTGATCTTATCGAAAAACTGTGTGTCAGGCGTCATTATGGGCGGTCATTTATGGATAAGTCATTATCACACTGGAGCACCAATCTAGTTACAAGGCTTAATTTTAATCCACGCAAACGATCGACTCTCGATACTAAGTTTACAAAACAGAACAGTGGGTCAAGCACTCCTCGCCCATTTATTCCTAAGGGTTATTTTCAGGCAAACGACTAATTGTAAACCACCTGAGTGATGGCTGAAAGGCGAAGTTCTTCCAATCACATAAAAGTTAATGGCTTTCCATCGAAATCGTTCTTCAAAATACCCAAATGTGCATGGATAAAAAAACTCTTTAAAGAGATTACTTGGCAAAAGATATTTCTTTGAGAAACTGTGAGTAATCTAGTATAAATCAGCCAGATTGGAATACATTCTCTAACGGGTAGGTGTGTTTAAGGGTTCGACACATCGGCTCAGGTGGTCATAGAGCGCAATTGCCCACCTTAGTCATTTGGTAACAGCTTTGAAGATGTAGTATACGTTGTGTGGGCTAGATTACCTAGTATGCGTCGAGTCTCGTCAAGGCATTTGCGTGATAATTTGGACACACCAGTCAATTTGCTATGAAGTTGTTGATAGATGAGTGCTAAAACAGTCGTAAAGCCCTCCGTATCCTCCTTTTTGCATAGAAGAGAGAGCAGACCTGGGCAAAATTTGTCCTCATCGTGGTTGCAATAGCTGTTTCCCAAATTCAGCTGCCTCGCATCCAGACACAGCTTTAATGCTGCGACGACAATTTCTTCGTTCTCATCCCTTAGCATTGGTGATACTAGATCCACTATCTATGAAATAAAGTCAGTAATAATTAATACACTAAGAAATGGAAGTTTTAAACCATATAAATTGGCTATTGAAAGCATTTAAGGCAAACAAAAGTCGGACAGTAGTATCGGTTAAGTTAAAGTCTTTAAATTGAAGAAAAAATCACTGATAGCTTAAAGACTCAATTTTACTTAAGGTCTCCATTAAGATAGGTAGTGTAGCTTTTAAAATTTGTCATCTGAGGCAATTTAATACCCAAATCACGGCGAGGGCTTGTGCCAAAATTTTTCCTAACACACTCATGAAGGGAATAAATTTAGGAATAGAAAATATTTTTTTAAGTACTTTACGCAAATCCGAACCAAAATGCCCACGGACGCCACTGGCATGAAATCTCACTTATGCATTTTGGAACAATCATACACCGGTCTGAAAGCGACACCACCGCCGTGCAAATGCGTAACATACGTGATGTTGGAGTCCATTATTATCTGTATATCCTTTTCAGCCAAATAACGGCCTACCAAAGCGTTCGCAGAAAAAGAATGCAAGATAGCTGCAAGATTTTAGAGTCATTCCATTCAAAAACGTAACTAAAACTGCAAAGGTGATCTCGACACAATGGCACAAGTGATTCAGTATAAACCACCGTTCTTCCTTCACATCAAACAGGCAGCTTGAATATTTTTCTAGCCGAAAGCCTAGCCTATCTTACAAAGCGCAGCTTTTAAACTTAGCGAGCATGTGGTAGAGTAAGTAACGTTTTGACCTCTGGGGTTGAGAGCTCAATCGGAACATCGGACTCCTTGATCTGTGCCCCGAGTTTGAGAAGACTGAAGAGACGCTCTTGATCGCCTAGCTGCTGCACTGTGACTTGGCTGCTGTCATTACAGTGGTTGCACTGCACAACCTCGTTTGGGGGCCTGGTCAGAGGCCCGAGCGGGAGTGGAGCGAGTGGTGTTGGGGCGCTTAGGTCGAATGATCGACTGCTTGAGCGCCCGTGCGCAACGCGACGGCGAGTAGGTCGGCGTGACATTCTCAGGGTCGAGAACGCGCCGTTCATGTGGGATTTGCCCTCGATGAAATATTGGATTCATACGCGTAAAAAAGTGCGTATATTTATGGGTTTCTGGAGCATGCAGTACCTTGCGTTTAAGCAACTTATCCATGGCTTCCGTGAAAGTGCTGCGATCGTGGTCATTTAGCACTAGACTGAGGTTTGTTTCAAAGTCACGAATTGTCATCAACAGTTGGAGAACTTTTTCTCCATTGTTCCTGGAAGATTTAGACGCGGATTAGATTGAGTGAAAAGATTGTATAAAATGGAGAAGTTTTGTAACCACATACAGCACCAATCCAACAGGTCTCCGTTAAAAATAATTTTAAAAAATTCCAGGCTTTATAGACTGAAGCAGCGTGAAAGATAAAAAATAAAGCACTACGAGAGCTTTATGACACCGACGTCTCAGTCTAAATGATGAGGATAGTGGTTATATTGAAATCCATTTGTTTAAAGCTGATCAACCTTGCATGTGTATTTGAGTTCAATTTTCACCACCCAAAATTATAGTGCAGCCGTAATTTCAACTGGCATGAAAGGGCAAAGAGTGGGCGAACGCGAAGAACCTGGTTTCAAAGTCGCCATTACGGAGGAAAGAGGCGAGGTGAGGGAGCATCCGGTCGAAGACGTCCTTATGTTTGCGCGTCAGGAGGTGCTGGTCGCCCTTGGATAGACACGTACTGGTGGTCAGGAGGCGAGGTATAACGGCGGCGTAGCAGCGTACGAGACAACGCCGACCAAGGAGGCTGCGCGATGGGGTGTTGTGGCAGGCGTCGTTGAGACAGGCGAGGAGGGCAAGCGCAGGCGCCCGCTCCACCAACAGATCGATCGCCTCGCACGCTTCGTTGCGCAGAAAAGTGGTACTCGCATCGCCACCTACTCGACCCACCAGGCCGAAGAAGAGCGACCGCGTCATCGGTTCCAGCTGCTCCGGCGTCAACAACTTCACTGTCGACTTTATGCCTTCTATGGCCATTCTTGACACCTTTACACAGGGCATAAAATTAGTGTTTACCAAATTTTTTAAATGGTGCATCGATTATATTTCAGGTCTAAATCAAACCGGTATTTTAGGAGTCGTAGACTATTGCCTAGACAATCTAGTTTTGCGTCGGCTCCAAAAAAGCCAACTATAAAAGCTGTTTAACCAAGAGGGTTGGGTCGTAAACTGAGTGACTTATATCATGAACAATTATGCTTTTTCTTTTCCAACGTAAGAAGAAACAAGTTAGTGGAGTACTTTTTTTGCACCCTTAAATTAAATTTTCCTTAACGCTGATAATAGATTTCCTGTGTGAAATCCCTGTCTATGGTGAATGATGCTAAAATTGGCATTCGTGATAGAGTACCAACCTGTGAGCGAAGACTTGATGCGGCGAAGACGAGACCGCTGCAAAGTTGTTGAATTTGTTCTAGCGACCAGCTGTGAAGTTCGTGGCCCGCCGTGTACAAGTTGGCTCCGAAGAAGCAGCTCAAGAAACGCAAAGCGTCATGCTGCTTCTCCCACTCCCCTGAGGATAGAGCCCCCAAAACACCTTTGACATCGGCACTGGGCTGACGCAAAGGTCGGCCTGCCCAATGCACTGTTCGAGACCGCTTGAGTCGCGCTTGTCTGCAGCCATGGCACGTATATGAAGTCTTAGTGATAAGCAGTTACAATTCACTGTACTGCATTTACACCGGTGACCAAATCAAAGGTTATTTAGTCGGAAACTTTATACTCTCAGATGCCTCAGGCACAGGACGTTAGAAATTGATTTATTCATTTGTGGCATTGGCTTGGCGATTTTGTGTTCCGAATTCGTTGCCATGGGCTACAATGCCCTGTTACTTTTACGTTCGTGGAAAACGAACCCATGCGCACATCCGCGATCACGCACATGGGCATTTGCGTGCGACACGAAACAATGCCGGCTCGTTTCTTCCCTACTGTAAGCTATGCAAAAAAGGCCATACGAGGGATTTGCAGCGTTACTTGCTGTCTGAAATACGAGACGTTTGCCGCAGTTTCGTTAACAAGCTTTTTATATTTCATAGTGATTAAATGAATTAATGGAAACAATTTTTTGTAACTTTGGCAGTGATATGGTACGAAAAAAATGGACCAAATCTAAGTATCCTTTAGGTTGCTTTAGATAGATTTTAATTAATTAGTGCTCTTCTGTGTTGAGAAGGCAAGTAACTTAACATACAGCGATTTCCGCAATCGTGGTCGAATTTGCATCTCCATTCCAGAGGTCGATATTAGAGATGTGGACTTTTGGGAAAATGGCTCTCTCCCACTTTCATCCTGATCTCTTTCTGTTTAAAAATAAAATACCTTGTGTGTTAATGCATAAGTGTATCTTCAAGTATATTTGGGCCTGCAAGCATACTCGCTACAACTTCGGATTGCGTTTTTGTAGTGGCAACTTGATTAACATCTTCCGAGGCGTAGCCACTGCTCAGTCGAGTTATAGCCTCTCGATTTTCCTTTGACGCAACTTCAGTGACGTTGTTGGCAGAATTTTGGAGAGCTTCCTGTATCCACGATCTCGTTTTCTCAAGAGAGCCCATTACCCTCGGTGCTCGCCTATGGAGGTAGTACGACGCAACTATAGTTACCTTGCACTGGGTGAGCATTCAATGTTTCTCAACTGTGAAATTCTGTTTCGCAAAGAGTCCAACCGCTTGGAAGCTGAAAACTTAATGCTCATTATTGAATCGGCGATCTGACAGATTATCCTCGGTGATTAATAATAACGTTACCTGCGAGAAGCTTGTACTACTTTCACCTTCTTTTTCTTCAAGCGATAGAGCTGAGTAGCAGCGTCTCAATCCGTTTTGCTAAATGGGGCAGATTATTTTGTGTTTACTAGCATTCAGACAGAAAATGCTGTGCCAAATATACTAGTACCGATAAAAGACGACTGCTTGTGATTTGCGACACGATGGATGAACGCAAATGCATAGTCAATTACAAGATCTCCTCAGTAGGTTTGCATGTGCTTCTAACTCTTTCATGTACCTTTCTTTCCAAAATGGACCTCTTCTCCTGGCTCTCAAGAAATAGTGGTCGTTCTCTCGACCGCATCTCATTACTCGTCAACCGCCTTTTCTCGGCTATGTGCGCATAGCTGTTGGACCTGGCATCGCCAGCAGGAACGCTGATGCGTGAGTTGTCCTCAAGTGTCGAAATTAGCGGAAATTGTTTCCCGTCAGTCGCGTTCGTTGCTGCAGTTCTGGTGTTGAGATGAGATTGTGTAGCCTTTTGGAATTCCTGAAGAGCTGAAGACGCAGTCGAGCTAACATGACTTTACACTCATGAACCAAGATTTGCACTGCCGAATAGATACGCAACAAAACTTACAAACCGTACTGACATAAAGCTTAGGTCTTATCAGCTATAAATGTTATACAAATGTGCATAAAGGGGCTGTGTTATTTACTGAAAACGTAGCGTTGACCTAAGGCATTCTTTTTATGGGGTTGGTGTCTTTAATTTTACGTATTTCGTAAAAAAACAATAAAAATCGGGAGGAATTCCTCACCGGAGAAATGATGAGCGTAGCCTAAGCGTGCTTGACGAGTGCGACGGAGAGCAGCTCGCCAGGGAGATGATCGCTGAGGTGGCTTCATCACCTCCTGCAAAAGACGATTAAATTACTGAAACACTTCGTTGCACTCAATGTACTCCACCTCAAATCTAGTATACCTTTCCAGCTATTTCTTTATATTGCAACGACGAAAACATCTGTGTATAGTGAGAATTTATAAGTCGCCCCCTAACACCAGCGAATTGACTCGCTTTTACTATTTCGACCTACACACATTCCACCTATGTTCCACAGTTAAATTTGTCACAAGTTTTTCCGTGAAGCGTTATAGCAACAGTAACGCATCTCTTTAATTCAGCAATTAAAATCCGGATGTACTACGATTTTAATAGTTCAGCTACCCTAAAAAAAGTTCTATCAAAATGCCTTTTATTTGACGGCCATATCGTTAAAACATAGATAAATACGAAGCTTTGGTGCCAGATCATCCATTTACACATCTATTCTTTTACTTTGAGAAGTTCACTGCTAGCATGATAGCATTCACAAAATTGCGCACAAGAACGCAGCAGCTTTTAGACATCCTACGTAGATAACCTATTTGTTCCGCTATGATGGCCTAAGCAACTACTGCACTGGAAAATACTTCACGAATTTGAAATGTATCACTATCAAAGTCTCTGAGCTTACTTTACAGCTGGAGAGAGACTCATTGGTGCTTCTATCTCGAGCAACGACACGAAGGGCGTTCAGATCATCTAAAAATCATGGGCAGTACAAAAAAAGCGTACATCACTGATTTTTACGGCTTGGCATTCTTTATTGCCTATCAGCATATAAAACAAGTAGATTTTGTGGAGTTCTGAAGGGTAAAGTCATTGATAAAACATTTGATGTAAAAACCTGTATTTACGCCCAAAGCCGCGTCTTTAGTGATACCTGAATTCAGGAAATCGGAAATCTCTGGTTCGTAGACAAGTAAGCCACCAGACCCCAACTTTGGCGGAGGTTGCATTTTCGCACGCATTTCAACACTGCGCAAAATCTTCCCCTTCGTTCCCTCGTCAATTGAGAGAGGCATGCTATTCGAGAGGTATTTCGTGAACTGATTCTCTGAGACATTATCCAAGGAAAATATTGCCGCATAACATCTCATTGCAGCCTTTAAAACCTAAAATTTTCTTGCGTAACGAAGTGTGAATTAAAAAAGGTGGTGTAAAATTGCGTACCTTTGGTTCACTATTAAATAAAGTTTGGATCAATTTGCTGCATACCATATCAATTTCTAATGGCGAAATTGTGTTCGTTAAGATAAGCACTGTAATAACATCAACAGAGTTTATTCTTATAGTAGAACTGTCGCAGCGCAATTGAAGAAGGAGGAACTCAAATATGTATTGAATTGGAAAGCGTTTGCAAAGCACCAAAGAGGTTGTGTGAATAAGTTTTTTAATATGAATACTCTCCATATTTAGACGATGAAAAACTGCAGCCAGCAAAAAGTCCTTAATGCTGGCAAGAATGTACGTAGGAAGGTCTTTAGTTAGAAGCTGATGCAAAGAAAAAAATTGTCATTACGAAAGAGTACCGCAATTAACTTCTGCTTCAATGCTAATTAGCCGTAAAATAGGAGCATCGTATCCACACACTTAGCAAAACTTATATCCAACACTTAAAGTAAATTATGGCACAAGTTTTTGCAATCGTATCAATTAATATCAAAGGCGAAAAACAGTTACCTATAAAAATGACCTACCATAAACATTGAAAAGCATTCATCAGCCAGCTGGCCTTCCTCAATATCAAGTAACTTTTGCAAAAATGTGAGAAATGACGACATATGGGCAATACTTTCTAACAAGTCACCATGCCGAGGAAATAGAAACCAATCATCATCACAGGGCATACACTTCAAAAATGACTTCAGCAGCGCATTTATTTGCAGAAGTGCAGCTTTCCTTTGACACACATTATCGCTTTCAACAACAACTATGTAAAGTTTGATTGGAATAAACCCAAAAAGCAAGGGATATTCACGCAAAGGCATCCGAATATCGATGTTAAAAAACTATGACACAAGGACGTAGGGCGCGCGAACACGAAATTGCTTGTAAACCAAATAAGATTTTCAATACAAATATCTCTCAATTCCGTTAAGCTATTATATCCATATTACCAATTTGCCAAAAACAACTCATAGAGCAAAAAGTAAGGAAAACATGCAAGAGATTTCACAGGTCCATAAATCACACAAATCAACGCGCATCTATTTGTTTGGGATGTCAAGGTCGAAAGGTGCTTCAATAAACAAATCCAATTGCAAAATGTCAAAGTTAAAAAAAATATTTTTTTTTAAACGCTGTAAAAACAAAATTTTTAAAAATTTACTGCAAAAACCTATTAGGTTTTATGCCTAGACATATCCTTGAAAAATTCAGTAGCAAATGCGGCAAATTTTTATTTCCCTAAATTGCTTTAACTTCTAAAAAATTTAAGGCTTTATTAAAAAATTTTAATAAACTGAGAAGATCAAATAAATCATATAACTATCGGCATTTTCACTTAAGTTCCGGGGTTAAAAACTTGATATTAGGGCATGACATCACCAATAGCATGCAGAAGGGGTTAGTGCGACTCCCATGTCGTAGGGGTCACTCCACCAGGGTGGGTTATAAATTCTTAGACAACAATACCCCTTTCAGTAAATCTAGAAATTAAACAACCTGTCAATGCTGACTCGGAAAGGGTTGCATCAACGTAAACATCTAGCAAGTTCATGTGTCCCACTTCTGCACAATATTCCGGGAAGTGGAAGAGTTCTGCGAGTCTGTAGCAAAGCTATTCTACTGCTTTTGTACATCTGCAAATTAGACACGTAGCATTCATGTGCTGCTCATCCACAAATGGCATTTAGATGAACACGAGAAATAGACGATTGGGCACCTAAAATGCCTTTGCTACTGAACTCTAATATGCCGATTGTCCAACACTGTTGCTGACTCAGTGGCCTCCAGACTATGTCAATAGACTTAAACCGTAGTGTATCGCCCAAGGTTTGTGACCTCTTTCATTTTCAAGGAAGTCATGCGCACTACAGAAGCTTGCTGCCACTTTGGTACGTACTAAAACACATAGTGTAGCGTCCTGAGACTTCCCAGAAGGCAAAAGATGGCAAAACATCAAGACGGAATATACACATACATATGCATATACGTACACACATGCATACATACATGCTGGTGGCTTGGCTCGAGAGCCAGACTACCCGACTAGAGCATTATGACCACTAATGCAACCGTAACGGAAACCGGCAGTCCAACAAACAAAGTACTAGATAGCCCCCCTTGGAGCCCCGTTCCCAGCACTCCTCATGGCAAGCTCTCCGCATCAGCCATCACAACTCAATCAGTGCTGGAGGAAACACCCACCTGCTAGCATTGCCAGTCATCGAAATTGGAACGCAACTGCGGAGGTATTTGAGCACCACGTCACTGACCCCTCTCGGCTGTGCACCTGGATCTAGGGTTTCGTCAGGTCCGCGAATGGAACTTAGAGCAGGAGGTTCTACCCACCGACGGCGTGTCCATAGAGTGGCGTAAGAACACCGGTCTTCTTAAGCAGATACATTGGGAAAATTCCCGAAATTAAGCTCCTACAGGTGGTTCACGTCTTGTGTCGCTTCAGTTGTTATTGGCTTTCTTGGAAATGGTGTAAATGCCAACGGCAGACGTCGTTCTCGGTCCTTTTCTTATTGGGTGTCAGAGATTATCCCATCCACAGTATATACACTGTCTTCGCATCGTTAGTGTGTTGCAGGCAATATAGGTTTGGGTAGAAATCCTATAAAGTCGGATTTGTGTTCCGCCGCCACCAGCTAAGCGTCCCGAGACTCCCTTGAAGGCAAAGATGGGGAATAACTCTAGGGCAGAATGTATGTATTTGGCAAACGAGAAGGGATTAAGCCTGTTTGCACGCCTTAAAGACCAGTCCCAGTCGGAATGGACAATTTCGCCACAGGAGGACCATAGCTGAATTTGGCAGTCAGAATGACAAAGCGTTACATTAATAGTCGTTGAGGATTGATTTAATTGGCACGTTGAATAGACTGGTTTACCAGCAATCCTAGTAGGCATGTCAATCACTGAAATAAGTTTTGAGACCTTTGTCTGTTAAGACACACCTGGTTTATTGGCTTTGAAGACACATTAGTCTATGAGTGATGCAATTTTGATCACAACGTAAGCACTCTCAGGTTTGAATCAAAATGAATACGTACAATTTGTAGGACCTAGTGCTTTAATGTGCGCTGTTATAAACCTTTTTCTCAATATTCATTTTGTTAGCTGTTCCGTCCTCTTTGAGAAAACCGGCCCCAGGATCATGGTAATTGCGTCATTTTGCTTTGTTTTTTGCGCCAATTTATGTATCAGTGTATTCATTTATTGTACTGGTATACTTCGTGGTCACATCTTTGGTTGTAAAAACCATATTATACCTGTATCTGCTAATTTTGCCCTACCCCTTTTTATTTAAAATGCATTTGCATTACCTTCACTATTCATGTTTAGTAAAATGAAGGAACTTATTTATCGAACCTTAGAACTGCTTTCGAGTTGCGGAACCGACTTATGATGCAAGAGTGAATAGCCAAAAAAGTTGCAATGATAAAAAATTGCGTGAAATAAATCAGGTTACCATGATGCGTAGTGGATGTATTTAAATTCTTCTATCCATAATTTACCTTTTTAAAAACAATATTATCGAGTGGCATCCGTTTTAAACTTGGGTCGACCACTATTAACTTGATTCAAAATTTAAAAAATCGAAAGAAGATGAAGCCATTTATTTTGCTTTTTTAGCTCTAAATACGGGATTATGCTGTCTTAGCATATTGCAATGCCTAAAAGTTTGATCTATTCACGATATGCATTTGTTTTATCGCACCAGCATCCGAAAAAAGACCATTAATATCCTTCTGGTGCTATTGTCGGGTACCTGGTTGGTGCAGCGCTTATTTTTGCTTATAGGCGTTTTTTCTGTTCTTATCCTCCTAGCGTGGCTTGGAAATACGTTTATTTTTTATTTTTACATGTTTTTTTGAAGTGACATTTATTCTAGGCACTACGGCGTTCTTGAGTTCTTATTGGCACTCATTTCCATTTCCCCATATTTTGTTATGTTTCTACTTTCTCCATTATTTTCCAGGTTTCTGTTAGGTCGGATGTTTTATTTATCTGCGATACGTCTAAAGCTTTTGTCCGATAAGTATTTGTGAAAAATGCTCCAAGCACTCCAGTTGGATGATCCGATTGTCAGTGTTGAGGACATCAAGAAGTTTAAGTTGGCATTTCTGATGCAATTTTTTGTCCAACACAAGCAAAGGTTTCGATTCCCTCGTTTGCGGCTACAGGCAAGTTTGTCTTATTCGTTCGTGTATTTTTTTGTCTTCAAGTGGTGCCTTTTATTCCCAACCGACTTCAGTTACTGTAACAAGTAGTTGCGCTAGCGAGTGGTCTAGACATTATTTTCGTCCATTGCTGGGGTCCTTTTATTGTGCTATCACTTACACCAAATCATTCACTTGATATTGATCTTTCACAGACTAGTCGTATATTTCCTCCTCATGGGCTCTTTCGCACCCTGTTAATTTTGTCATTTTGATCTATGTAGCGGTTAAATAAGTTTTGTCACAACCGTTACGGTCATCTTTGTTTAATTTCTATCTCTTGCGGCCACTACCTTCCAAACGTTACCGCGGTTGCCCTTGTTATGTCAGCGTTTTTGAAGTCTTATTTTTTACAAGCATCTTATGGAACAAGTCACTGGTTAGAAATTATTGTGCTTTGGCTTGTAGATGTCGGCTAGCTACGAATTTTTGTGTTGAAGGTCAATAAAGTATTTTAGCCCTATGTTTGTCAATATTAATTGATCGAAAGCCAAAGTTTTGCTCTAACGTCGAAAGCTTGAGAGTGCAGTAGTCGAGCGTACGCCTCCACTTTGCGAATTGTTGCGTTACTTATGGCTTGCGACCACCCCGTAGAAAGTGGCAGTTGACAATTTCGCTATTGTATGCTTAAGAACGCTGGGGGAAGTGGGTATTTCTGGTAAGTTTTGTTTTCTCACCGGTGGGGCAGGCGTTTAATCTTTGCGACCTTTGCAGTACAACTGTTGAGCCTTCTTGAATGATCGCTTATTTAAAATCACAGCTAAAAGCTGTGGAAGGTAGCCTGGTCTTTAATACCGCAATTGACAGTCAAAGTGAGGCGTTTATTCTCCTCAGAAATTCTCTTTATCTACTCGTTTGGTTTTGCTTTTAAAGTCATCCATGAGTCATCAAATTTTTATTGTATGCAGATTAGTCTCATTAGTTAAGGCCAGGATTTTCTAATTTTTTTACCCTAGCACTACCTTTTCTTCTTTGATACTTCAGCCTGGCTCAGTGTAGTGAACACTTGCACCACTCTAATAGTAATGCTTTTGGCATTTTAGAGACTAAGTCAAGACCCTTAAAACTAACAGCAATTTCACTCTCGAGATGCTTATTTTGGCATTAAGTGTCATTACTTGCGTTTGCACTTTACGCAGGATTTATATCAACACATACTGAAGGGATCGGAGACCGTGCCACTATGTGACTGCGTGGCCCGGATTCTGCGCTTCCTACGTCACCGCGACCCGACAGTGTGTATCGCTAGTGTTGACGTCGCCCTGGATGCTTTTGTGAGCGAGAAGCGCACCACTCATCGCCAAGCTCTGCAGGCCGCTCGCTCCGGTCGGTCTGTCTCTGAGCTCGATCCTCCCGCTCGTGCTCTCCTCCTCGAGCACCTCATTGAGTGTGTTTATGATGAGCGTCCCGACCTCAGCTTTAACGCTGTTCTCAATGCTCCCAAGACCAACGCTGAGAAGGACACTGGTGTTCTTGCCTCTCCCGATGACGAAAGCCTTCTCATCAAAGCTGGTCAAGATGCTTCTGGCTCAAGCTACTATTACATGGATGGTAAGCTTTCTTCATCTGCTTGTTAGTTTTTGCTTTCCTGACGGCGATTATGGAGGCATGGTTTTTGGGTTCTATTCGCTGCATTCGCGTTTTTTGCGCGCGAATTTGAATATTCGTTTTGGCTCTTATCTATACGGGAGTCTGCGGCGCATTACTATTACGTTTCAATGTCTGTACACTTCCCTGCTGTCTGAAATCTGGCGCTTGATGGTTTTGTTTCTCTATAATCTCAAGTGTTTTGGAGGTGTTTGCCGCTATTAATCAAGGAATTTTTTTCCCTGTGATTTGAAGATTCTCCCTTGTATATCGCTGATTAGGTCTCCTGCGTATCCTCGTGTACGCTCATAAAATCAAACGTTTCTTGAGGTGCCTTAATTGCAAATCAGTATTCTTTTTCATCCCATTATGTGTCATTCTCCAGCTAAGGCATAGTTTGAGTTGCTTGCATTTACTTTCGTTATGTACCTTGAAGTCAATCAGAACACAATTCGCGCTTAATGTCTAGCTGTAGTAAACAAACATCCCCTTGTGAAACCTTGTCATCCAATTGAGGCCATTGTTTATGTTTTAGCCGCATACGCTTGTGCTTTTTATACGGCTTGGTTGTATCGGTTTGAGTGTGTATTAGCCATTAAAGCTGTTGTGAATGCCTTCATTGCGTTTGTGCCTCCTGTATTATGTTGGTGTCAAATTTGTTCCTTCAAGGAAGGAAATAGAGGCATCATCTTTAGTGATGCCCTCATGATTGTTGTTTTGGTTTATCAAATTTGTTTTTCTATGGGCAATAATGTCCCATTTATCGGCCTTCACGCTTCGAAATGAGGACTTACCGCCGTACTTTTGTGTCCCTTCCGCTCACATGAATTAGGCGTCGCAGTCCACCTCCCAGACCTCGGGATGAAACGCAGGACCCATTGCAGCAAAATCACAATTGCTCAGCTGTTAGGGTTATCCTTTTGTCAGGTGCTACTAAATGCTTCCTTATTGTTGCTTGGGGTACGCCAGTGCTCTACCACTGATCCTGAGAGTCAATAGGCTTTGAATTGCTTTGTTGAGCTCTGTTTTTTCGTTTGCGCCTGTCTACGAATCACTGTGTGAAGTTTCATTTCCTTTTCTCGCCAGAGACTCTTGAACTTATTTTTGATGTCATCAACGACCGTTGTACGCTAGATCTTTCGGTTTTAATGTTCACCAATCGACTATTAGGCCTTTGTGGTATCGCAAAATTTGTTCAGATTGCAGGTGTCAATTTTGGTAAATACCTTCTTTTCTTTCGTAAGACCTCCGTCTCTATCGTGAAACCCCTCAGAGCGGCTTCTCATCACACTGGTCCGTGGCTGTCGGTCCAACAATTCAGCAATGGACTTCCTTTATCGCCTCGCTGGGTCGTGCTGGAGAGGAGGCGGAGTTATGCCACTTTTTAAAGAAAGATCTCTTCTCGTACGTACAGGACTGTATTGAAAATCCGTATATGAATGACTTCGCTGATGAACTCAACTCGGCTCGACTTCTGGATAAGGAGGCGGCTGAATTGGCGGAAATTCGGCAGCAAAGGGGGTTGCCTGTGGTTCCCACACCTCTCCCTCAGGTCAAATCCTTGGCTTCCCCATCCTCTCAGGTCTGTATGCCTCTAGTGACAGAAGGCGGCAGTGGCAGCAGTGCGGCAAGCAGCAGTGGAAACTCTACTTCCACTTGTCCTCTCACTCCTCCCAACGAAACACCCTCCGCGCTACCCGGTGTATCCCAGGCCTCTCAACCTACTGCGTCTACGCCGGAGTCATCTGCCGCGCCTGTGAAGGCCAGTCTCACCGCCCCCAACACTCCATGTAATTTTGCTTTTGATCGTCTGTTCTTCCTTGCTATGTAATTATTGATCTAAACACTGTAAACGTACAAAGTTGCCGTAGTATCACTTGGTGTAAATTGTTTTGGGTTCAATGAGTTATTTATCGACGTCTTGGTTAGTGTTAGTTGCTATGCCTCTATCAACCGTGTAGCGCAGTTCACAACACCCTCAAAGTTCCCTCTTCTGCTAATCTTGAATCGCGTCTTTTCTTATTGGCTTGTCGGCTTATCACTAAAGAATTCCAATTCTCCATTCAGCATTTGTGCTGGTTGTAAATTCTTGGCATAAATGAAGCTTGCAATTAGCAGACGAATGGGTTCTAACCGAGAGCCCAAGAGTTCTGCTGCAAAAATGTATCTCTTGTTCGCGTGATGACGCGAAGCGCTTGGTTTGAATGTTGTGTGTGACGCTGCATCCTGCTGCCCAGATTTTTCTAAATTATTTTTTTTTAGCTTGATTGGCTCAGCCCCTTGCCAGATGTTTTCATCAATTTGTTTACTTTAGAAAGCTCCCTTGTCCTATTGCAAAAGTTGGGGTTAAGCCTAGCGTGGCGATGTCCCGACCCCTGGGTCTGTTCAAGGTGCATTGCGTCGGTATTTGCTACGATCTCGCTTTCTTGTTGGTTCGATCCCGGCATAGTGATCTGAGCATGCACGAGAGGTGTATGGCACGTGAGTCATGTATTTTGACCCCATCAACCCGCACCGGTGGTCCTATGAACCGGGTCAGGGTAGATGAGTTATCATGTGTTTCACCGATTTGGATTGCCCAGGAATTGGGCTCTTTTCATTTCTTTGCGTACATTTATGATGATTCGTGCGGCATTGTTGCGCATTGACCTTCTTGGTATTGCCCCATTAGCGAGATTTCTATGAGTTTTGCACCTGATTAGCATTTCGTGGCTTAGAGTGGTTATCCATCCGCATAATTGCCCCAATTGGTGCGACGATAAGTTAAATTTGACCCTTCAATGTTGAGTGAAATGTAGCTGACACTGACACCATTTCGTGTGATTTTTACGGTCATTGGGTGGAAACCTTATATGAATTCTAGGCTAATTTCACGTACTGCTTTGTCTCCTTGTCCCAGCCATTGTTCATAATGCAATATTTGATGCCGACTTGCTTGCACTTAGTAAACTGATATATCTCTTTTGGACTGCATTGGATTTCCTCACTCCTCGCGCCTGTTATCGAAGGGTAGAAACTTACTTCACCTGCTCCTCCTTCAGATCCAGGAGCTCGAAACGTGGTTATCGTTGCATTCATCCGTTAATTTTTTAATTATGTAAGACGACCTGTTATCGTTGTGCAACCTCCCATCTGTTTTTTTTTGCATTATTTTAGACTCTGTTAAGTAGCAAATCATTTCCCGTATTCCTTTTGAGATTTGGATGATGGATTCGAGGGTAGGGTTCTCTTCCGTCTGCATTGAATACCATCCTGGCACATGTATCTATGCAGTCGTTTTTTTTGGATCATTCTTAATTGCCCACCGCTTTCGATTCCGGCATTACAGATTATCTATTTGTGGCCTGATGTATCGCCTCATTTCTTATTAAACGGTCCTAGTGCGCAGGCTGGTCTCTATAATTATGGAAACCGGCATCTAGTGTCCCAGTTTGAGGGTGCTTTCCCCCCCCCCCAGGGTGAGTTGTTCTACGTCCTCGTCTGGTGTTTTATTTTTTAGTAGCATGTATGCCCACCCATTGTTCTGTCGTACAGACACGGGGCTGGTTAAAACGGGGTACAGTTCTTCCATCTGGCACTATTTGGCGACAGTATCCGCGCTTGTGTGGTGCGCAAGTGCACGTATCTGCGCGCATGCACTTGCGCATCACTCTCCCGCGCCTGGCTGGAACAGGCGAGAGAGGGTGGCTGCCACACACGTGCGTGTCTGCGCCGCACATTGATTCACAAACGCACATAAGATGCCCGTGGTAGATTGGCCACCTCACAACACCAAAACAGTCCGCCTGGAAATTGCAGCGCACAAACGTATTCTGGCGCCCGAATGCACGCTGGAGAAAGTGTATCAAGAGCAATGAAATGAGACAGAGGAAAATTTGGCGTTTTTGTGCGCGTGCATGTGCGCATTGTGTGCTGGCACCACATGGACAAATCAATTCGTGCACAGCGTGTGTTCGCGTTGGAAGTCCGAACTGGCCTAGGCAGGGCTATCGCACGCGCGCCTGCGAGTGGGGACTAACGTCAGACCTTTGGATCATGCGTCTGCACATCCTCTGAATCCTCAGCTCAGCATTCAGTCCTGGTTTGCATTGCCTCAATCTGAATTTTCGTGCTTATCACGGATACTCATGTGGCACTTCCGGATATTGCTCTCCGTGACATGCTATGGGCAGTTGAGATATGAAAAGATGCTCTGAGAGGGTGTTGCACAGCTGTGGTGTGAAGCTGTTTCCTTTCTATTCCTTAAGTCCCTTTCAAGGTTTTCACATTTTGATTGTTACGTTTTGTGGGATGTTTTGCTTAATTGTTTATTTTTTCTCTTGTGTATTGATCTGTCCATGGCTTTTGAGGAACCAAAGGCACTTTACGATCTTCCTGTTCAGATAATTGTCTTAATAAACGAATCATTGGATTGGATGCGCACATTTAATTTGCCTTGTTTCCAGGGGTTTCTTCGAACACGAGTCACTGGCATAATTTGTGGTTCAATATTCCAACGTACGTATTTCATTTTATGCGTGATATGCGCTTCTGCCTATTTGGGATCCAATCAGCACGCTAAGAACTTTCGTTTGTTAGAATAACCTCCATGCACGAAACCAATGTGTTGTAGATTGTCGGAAACGCCTCGTATACAAATAATGTCGCCTACTTCCATATTGAATATCATCAGGCTCTTTTAAGTGCTTACATTGTGGCTGAATTGAACAGCAAAGTCTGATTTCAGAGGTTGCAATGCAGCATTGCCTGTTCGTTCCCTCTCCATATGGCCAAGTACAGTAAGTACAGGGCTGAAAAAGGGGCGATTCCACTAATGTGAACCGTTTTGAATTGACAGGCGCTACGTGAGCAAAAAATTATCCGCTCTTTCCTACAGTTCTGCCTTCCTCGCCTCCACTGCCCTATTTTCGTGTTGGTGGTGGTGATAGAGGAGGCAGTTAGTTGCAGGAATTTGCCCTACCTCATATGCTCGTGCACACGTTTGCACGCCTCTGCGCATAGGCACTGTACACGTCTACTTTCCTATTCGGGTATAAAATTATGAACTGTTTTCAACTGGCTTTACGCGTCGCATTTTGCGTTTTGAGCATACTCACTGACTTGGTAAATATAGGTGGTCGTTCCTTTTCCTCAAACTTTAATTATATTTTAATCTTACATCTCTTCCTAGCCACTTCTTGACGATCTTGGAGACCTGCTGTCGATAAAATTATTGCTTGTGCTGAATTTCCTTGGTGTGTGTGTAAAAATGTCGAGGTGGACAGATGGCTCATCACCATTTGGTATTTTCTTAGTTTCGTAATAGTGACTCATAACCGTTGGTTCCATTCCGTCTTTCCACTCTCACAGCCACCGGAGTCTGGATACCAGATGGTGGTCATCCCTCCTCAACTGTAGTAGGGGGTTCGACAACGACAACACACGGCCAGCATCCGAACAGCGTGGAACCTCCGCGATCAGTTTACTCGCTCTGCTCCTCTTCACCGTCTCAGCAGCATATCAAGACGACCAACGAACCTGCATCAGGGCAGCAGCATTTGCTTGATTCGCCTCTTAGGCGACCGGCCAGTGGACCCATGCCTGCGGAAGTCGCCCCTCAAGCGGACGGTGGCCAACCACACTCGGCTCCGCCTTTCTCTGCTCCTTCTTCTGTCGGTGATGGTCGCAGGAGAACTTCCATGGCATCTAGTCAAACCTTTCCCATGAGCGCACAAAAACTTGACGCTGGTAGGGTTCGTAGAGTTATTGGCATTGTTCTCGTCTTCAGTGATTACACCTCGTATATGGACTGCGCTATACGCCGATTTACACTAAATGATTATGACGAGAGTGGGCGCTGGTTGATAACCTATGGTTAACGTTTCCTAAAGTGCTATCCTCTCACCCTTTCTTGTTTTTTTGTAATCGAAGTCCTAGAAAATTTGCCGGATTCTTTTATATTCCTTTATTGTCGAGCTACTCTTAGTTCGAACTACTGCGAATCCATATCGCTCATTTACGACGTTAAGTTTTACTGTCATTTTTGCAACCTCTAAAGCATGCCACATGTACCGAAATTTGTCTTTAGTCCCTGAAGGAATGGTGGATGCAGTCCCGACTTCGAGCACTGTGGTGTCTTCCTCAACTTCTTCCTCGGGGGGTAGCGCACCTCGTCCCACAGCTGCAGTCTCTGGCTCCCTTCCCCCCCCCCCTAATGTTGCCCCCGCACGTACTCGTATTCACTACGGAGATGGCTAACGAGGCTGCAGCCAAGTGTCAACGCACCCGAATGCGCATCACAACCTTCCACTCAATGCACCCATTGGTGCAGCAATTTATGCTGCAAAGCGGTCTAATTCCTGGTGGTAACCCTTCAGCCATTGGTGGCAGCGCTGTCAACTGTGCTGTCACACAGGAACAGCTGGAGAATCGAAAAAGCAAAATGGCTCAGCTAGAGAAAATTCACTCGAAACTTACCAAGAGCAAAATGGCCTCTACCCCTGGCGCCGCAACGGTTGCCGCTATGCAGCAGCAACAAATGTATGCGGTCGCCGCAGGTAATGGTGGTCAATTGCCCCAGTCGCTGCCACCACCTCCGCCACCACCTGGTACCGCGATCCCTCCTATCCAACATGACCCACGTACGTTGGTTTCTTGGTGGATCTCATCAAAAAAGTATATGCATAATTCGTAGCTACGCTGCTGCTTCTCGTGCAGATTCTCCCATATTCAGACTGTGTTTATGCTAACGCCAGTCGAAAATTTCGCTTAAAGTACGTCACCATACCGTCGAACACACATTGTCACATATTTGCAGCATCTAGATTCGGCGTGCCCTTGTTGGTGAGATCAAAGGCTTTCCTCATTACCCCTATCCATTCCCTCGTGGAACACGGTAACCAATGTAGCCCAGGCATTAGTGTCTGATCGCTGTCATAGGCATTGGCGAGTGGTAGGAAGTAGTTTATTTTTTGTCTTGGGCTACGAAGCGGTGTTGTTAACAGCATCTGACGATGACGGGGCTACAAGCGGAAGCACCGCAGTAGCAGTACGTTGTTTGCGCCCCGTGACTCACCGTCCCGCTGCCGCTGCCGCTGCTGAGTGCTCGATGAGTCATCGTAATTATCGTTGGGTTGTCTGTTGTTCGGTCCGGATTGACTTCATCCTTGTACGCACAGGGGGATGAAAATCCAGTATTATTCGATTCCTCAGAATAATTAGCTACTTGTGGTGGCTAGTGGTAGTTTAAATGTTAGCTGGTACCCATCTGTCTCTAGTTCCAAAATCGATTTAGAAACATTTTTTGGCTGATGTAGGAACCATTGTCCAAAAATGACCTTTTGTTGATCCTGTAACATAAAAAGTTTGGTAAGGTAATTCATAAGTTTTTCCCCTCTAAATAGTCAATCTTCCACCTCATTCCACTGGGGGCATACCTGCCGACCTTAATCAGCAGCCGCGTGGAATGATGGTCGTTCGACCTGAAGAACGTGATTTTGATCGAGGGTCGTGGATGCAGCAGCAGCGGAAGCACCCTGGCCCAATAGGGGATCCTAATGGGGTCCACTTCCAGTACAGTGGTTCGGTGGACCATGCGGTTGGCCCCCCTCCTCCTCCAGGTGGTGGGGGCCCGCCCGTCCTCGTGGTTCCTCCAAACAATGTCTGTGGATATCCGCCTCCACCCAATAAGTTTTGCGTTCCTGCGCCTCCACCACCACCACCATACAAGCGCCCCTATCCGCCTGAAATGACACCTCCTGAACAGCAGTTCTGGGATCAGCAGCAAGCTATGTTTGAGCAGCATCAGCAGCAACAGACCATGCTGATGCAGCAGCAACAGACCGTCGCTACCAATCCAGTGAACTGTGGTCGGCCAACTTCAGGTAGGGGTGGTCTAAGCAAAAAACGCAAATCGGCTTCCGGAGCAGCTGGTCGGTCGGCATCGTCTCGTCTTCCACAGCTGTCATCTATGTCTCCCTTCAGTAGTTCACAACGGATTTCACAACCTCAACCGTCTGCCATCGTTATAAAATCCGGGGGTTTCGGAAGTGTTCCCATCGGGCCTCCACGAGGCTCTGCTCCAGGAGGTTCATATCAAACCATCTCCGGTGATCCGATGAACGGCGCATATATGGTGTGTTTAGCAATCTTTTGTCTCGCCATCTCTGGTCGTTATGGTTCGCCCAAAGTTGTTTGCTTCTTTACTAAGGGTAGCCTGGTAAGAGTATCAAAACGCACCAAGGAATACACAGAGTGATCCGGATGGTTCATCAAATCGTGTTTTTTGGAGAACACATTTTATTGAATTTTTATAAGTTTGGCATAACCGCTAATTCTGTGAAGACATGTTTGTTCAATTAATGAGTCGTCAGTACTGCCGCCCTGGTGATTACTTCCAACCACTACCATTCGCGTCTGTTTTAACACACAACATTCGTGCATGTTAAAGTGATCACAGGAAGTGGCTTTGGGAATAATAGTTGATTTGGGGCTTTTATGTATATTTTGCACAGTATTTGACAGTTCCATGGTTTTTAAGCGAGGCCTTGACTAGTTCCAGACTTCAAGGTTTTGATCGACTTGACTTGAATCTGTAATTCAGTGCACTTCTTGCTCTATCAGTGTGGGTGCGTGAGTTGCATTATGTTTTCATCCTCGTTGTAAATTTCATACGTTAGTTATCCGTTTTGTCAGATATTTTGAAAATTCCTTACCTTGGCCTAGTAAAGCCATTGATTGTGCTTATCAATGAGCGCAATTCCTTTACACAAGAATGCGGGTGACCCTATCTCATCAGAAAGAAGTGCTATGGATTCACAGTTTACGCATTGGCTGCCTCCTATTTTATGGTGACGGTGCAATCCTGTCCCAATCAAGGATGGGGCATATGAAATGAAGAGCACCTACGCAAGTGTTTGCATGCGCACGCTCGTGTATGCAAGGGGCACAAGTAATCAAGCCTCATCCACAGGCCTGTTCGCCCACCTTGGCATTTCGAATTAAAGTGCGTACGCGTGCGCGTAACCGTCTACAATTAAGCTTAGCCAATCGGTGCAGTGCTTTTCGAGGGGTGGTACCACGACGAGGGTGTTTTGCTAAAAATAGTTTGCACCCGCTATTATTTTGCTCAGTGTACAACACGGCGCAGGTAGAGCAGGGTAGAGAGGTGAACGGGGGTGAGGGCAGGTGACGGAGGAGTGAACGTTAACTCGCTTTCGTTACTGTTTTGACAGTCCCCTTCAGTGCGCGTTGGCTTATTCATTCAGCTACCCAGGTGGGAGAGCGTAAACCGGACCCTGTTATACAAGTTATGCGTTTCAAAAACTAGGCCCTTGAGGTCTCGAGAGTAATGGGCTTTTAATACTGATGTGACTGTGAGGAGTTTGCTCTAACCGGGTCACTACATTGATGTATCACCGATTATTTGCCTGAAATTCCACTCAAGTGGTAGTTATTAAGTTACTCTTCGTATTTAATGGTTATCTGGTTCCAAAATTACCTTTGCTCTGAGGTAAACCAAGTCCCATGTGGTAGATTGTGATTTCCATTCAAAATTCCCTTTCCATTGAGCAAAAGATTGTCAGGTAATGCGTTTGTGTAAGCTTTAAACAATTTCAAAGTATACGAAGCATTAAAATTTGGTGCAACATGAAGTTTAGCTCGCTGATAATGCATTAGTTACTTATTTTAGAATCCCAGCTATCGAGGGTCTGGCATTGCTTCTGGCAATTCATCAGCAATGATAGAACAGCCTCAATATCCACCGGTTCCTCCTTGTTCCACAAACGCGTCTCTCCCACCCACGTCCCAGCAGCAGCTTCCCACTGGTGGTTACGCTCACCCGGCGGATAGTGTTCCTATCTCTTCCTCCCCTACGCAGCATCTTACTTCTGCGAGCCTCGCCAGCCTCGCACGCCTCTCTCAACTCTCGGGTTCTGAGGGCCCCTTTTGTCCCCCTCCTGCTGCCTCGACTAACTCTGCCCCAGCCTGTCCTCCACCCTCGGGGTACTCAAGAATGGCCTCTGCACCTGACATTCTCGCCTTCTCTGGTGGAGCTGGTCCTGGCATAATGCCCAATCCCGATGGCGATCCAAACTCTCTCTACTCAATGGGCTCCGGTCCCACAAACTCTAGTGTTGCAGGTGGTGGTCCCTCTTATCAGGCCATAACGATACCTCAAGGAGGTCAGCAGGTAATAGTTCATCACTCATTTTTTTGTATGATCTATCCTTATGAGGGCACATTACCATTGTCGAATACCATTTGGTTGGCCTGTGTTTTACTTAAAATACATGGCTTGCTCTTGATTTTCACCTTGCATAATTTTGGTATTGTGGTTAATTTGTCCTACCATGGTGCCGCTTGAGTCCTAAACATCGTATTGCCATGGCATCTGCTTCAAGTAGCAGCCTATTGGTCTGATGTTAACGTACATCTCTTAAATTTTCGTATCAAAGCCCGTCCACGTCCGGATCGTTCTTATCTTGTTCGTGCTCGACTTACTATAATCAGCTGTACTTACAACTTATGCAAAATTTACGTTTTTAATGTTCGGATTTTCTAACGCCTCAACAGTTGAGTTTTGATACCTCGCATCCGCAGATGTCGCCGCAGCAGCACTTTCCCACGGGTCCTTCTAGTCAGCCCGTGGGCGGTGTTCGACCCTCGGATCAGGTGCAGCCGCCAGGCCCCGGTGGTGCTTTCACGTCCTCCGATCAACCACGATCAGCCGTGGATCCTCCCCCCTCTGCGTCTAGGTGTCTTACACCGAGTTCCGCCCCACCCGTCTGTCCCACTTCCGCCTCTCCTACAACTCCTGCAACTGCAAATTCTGTGCCTCCTGCCTCTGCTGCGGCGCCACAGTCTGTATCACAACAGCAACCACTTCCCCCTCAATCGATACAGGTAATACGGACCTTACCTTGTGGGTAGGGCAACAATTATTTCTTTTCTCATTTATTATTCTTAGAATGCTAGCCAAGGATTCTGGAGCATCTTTAGCTTACTCGCTTTCATAGTCACTAATATCGCAACCATTGCATCTCTGACTAGAGTGCGCTAAATGACTGCTAAGCCTCCTTGTTACCACATACCTATGAACTACCGTAAATAGCGTCCAATTGATAGATTTCCGCTCATTTCCCATACAAAAACGCCTAGATAAGTTCAATATCCCACGTAGTCAAGGGGGTGGATTCTAGCACAATAGTTATCCTCGTATGATTCTCGCGTGGTGTGAAAATTTTGCGCATTTGCGTCCACTTTCGTCACGTCCTTTTGGGGCTAGTGTGCAATCTGCTCTATAGAGTTTGGACGTGTGTAAATTTATAAACTTTCCCAATACCTACGACTTTTCTCAGTATTTTAACCTCCCAGGCCTTGAGGTCAATGATTAGTAGTCAAGTTCTGTGTTATACGGATTTTAGGTAACGGTGCTTAAATGGGGTGAGGCTAATTTACTCTCTTCTAAATCACAAGTACAGGTTCTGCCCCCTATGCTTGAGGTGGCGTCTGTAGTTTTGTCTCCCAGAGTCGACGCATTTGGTGCAGTTCACCACGTCCTAATAAGATTATTGAATAACCTACACAGCTTTTTATTCGTCCTACGGTCTCCCAGCATCGTGGGCCTTACAAGTCAACTATTTACGGCTAAGTATTTACTATACCGTGTTCATCAGACCGGCTCGAGAGCTGGCGAATCAGAGATGGTGGCGTGAACTTGCAGGTATCGGATGGTAGTAGAGGTGTGCCTGCTCCGGTCTGTCCCCTCATCGGTGTGGTGGGATGCTTGTGCGTGCGTGCATGCGTGCGTGCATGCATGCATTCATCCGAACCGAGACGCTACTCTGTTGAGTCTGTGCGCGCGCGTGCGTACGAGCGTGTGTATGTGTGCGTGCGTTCATAGCTCTAATCGATAGGTGTGAGAGGTTACTTCTTTGCGCGTGCGCGCGCCAAGCTCTCACGTATCCAGTTGCTTGCGTGCTCTCCCTTTGTCACTCCCTGCGTTAGTAACATCTCGTTGCGAGCCTATTACACACTTCTACCGCCACACTCAACTATTATTAGAGTTTTGAGTCCGCGTTTTTGTGACAAGACAGAGAGGCCGAGAAGTAGCTCACACGCGCGCTTTTTGGCCGTACGTGTCCTTCCATTTACAAGGGCGGTGGCATGATACCGTGTATGCGATATCGTCAAGTGCATAACAAGTTGCAGTCTTTTATGAGTGCTAAAAACATCAAAATTATCTGTATCCTTTGGTTAAATTTAAGTGTTAGGTCAAATGGTCCGTTAGTGAAAAAGGAAGAAAGCATATTTTACTCAAGAGCGAGTCAATTCATGGCTTTTGGGACTCTTAGAATTCATTTTCTGTGAAGCGTACACCACCTTGGTTTCATCGTTGAAGTTATTTTCTATTTAAGGTCAATAATACCTTCTTCAACGCACAACTGAATGTTCAGCAAATGAATTACCAACACATAAACGGGGGCTGCGGCAGCGCTCACATGCAGATTCAGTTTATGCAACAGCAGCAACAGCATCCTTACTACGGCAGCAACGGTTGCCCGATGTCACAACCTCCACCGAATCAGAGGGTTGAGTCACGTACTCCACAACCCCCAAGCAATGTGCAAATAATGCCAAAGACTCCCCACACCATTCAATATCTTCCCACCTCCTCCGCTTCTGCCCCTTGCACGTCATCTGCTACATCTGGCACTTCTACCCCTCCGATGACATCAACAAATACGGCCAGTGTGGCAGGAGGACCGTATCCATCACAGTCGGCTCCTCTCGGTGTTAACGGGAAGCCGAGAGTTTCTCAGTCAACGGTCTCCACAGTTCCGCCACCCGTGTCGAGAATCCAGTCACCCACTCACTCCCAGGTGGCCCCCAATGCCGTAGCCACCAGCTCCACAGTTCCATCGGCCAATCCCTCTACAGTCGGTATCGGTGTTGCTACTTCTATTTTAGCTACACCTGAGCATCGAACAACAACGATTCCACCCAGACAACAACCACAAAGAGGGCAAAAAATAGATCCTTCGCAAACACACCCAGCGCAGCTTCCTATGACAAGTATAGCACAGAGCTCAATGACAATAAGCAGTGGTGTTGCGGTTCATCCGGGTTTGTTTATTTATTTATCATTTTTGGTTAAGGCCATTCATAACGTTTGTGTTTTTGACCAAAGTTATATTCATGAGTCGTTCCATATGTGTGCCGGTACCCTACCTTCTTGAGAAGGTGAGGTTTTCTTCCTTTTCCCCGGTTCGAAGTCAAATTGTGAAATGCTATAAGTCTATATCCACAGGTGTGCAAGCGTCTTCTCTGCCACGAATGTTGGTATATTTGGGATCCTGGTACTGATTTGCCCTTGTGTTTATTTAGCTCTATTTTTAATTCATTTGGCAGCTATTTTGGATTGTCGCGTATTTTAGTCCCTGCCATAGCACCATTTTAGATCAGAAAGTCGCGCCTTGGTAGGTAAGATGCTGGTACGGGAATCGTGTTAGCTGTGTGTATATATCTAGAAGATATGGCCCCCTCTATGATGATGTACATTGTTACTATAGTCACCCTTTTTTGGGCCTCACTGCCCATGCGTGCGGACATTTATGCGCGCATTTAGTCGATTCACGCTACCCATCATTGTCCCGGCAGTTTGGATTTGGCTGACCGACCGTGTTCGCGCCCTTAACCAATCGTGTCGTGACTGTCAGACCTCACGAACAATTAGCATGCACTATCATTTCCCCCCCAGCGCGGGGCTATTTTGATAAACTTGCTACTACACTTGTGGGTAGAAGGATAACAGAAAAAACTTGCACTTTCGTGCTTTTTTTTCAAGGAATTGCGCACAATTTGTTATCAATGTTCTGCTTTCCGTTTCCCAAACGGCTGGAAGTTAGTGTTCTAGGTCGTATTCTGAGGGTCTGTCCCTTCCTCACATCGTTTTGGTGATTCAAGCAAATTGTAAATTGACTTCTACAACAACCAATCTTTTGCAATTAGTATTGTTCTTTCTCATTAGGAGAGATGGTACCATTGCCTGATGGGATGTACGTGGGCAGTGGGGCCACAACTGCTCAGAAGTATCCGCAGGGCTTCCCGATTTCCGTAGTGGATGTGCCTCAGGTGCAACAAATGGACAATACAAATCCCTTTGATTTTCCACAAGGCGCCACCGCGTACCCCGTTTCCGCCTCCAACGCGAACGCCCAGTCTCGCGGACCCTATCGGGAGCAATTACCCATTCATTACCCATCGTCGACAGCCTCGAGCACTTCTGCGGCCTACAGAGTGGATACCGAATTTCCATCCTCCGTTTCAACCCTCACCGCCTCAACCTCTGCCTCTACCGTCACATCAACAACTACTGCCACCAAAAAGTTTCTCCCCCCGGCCTCTCAAATGTATGTGAGCGATATTACCTACCAGCAACAGCGTTGGCAGCAACAACAGGTCCAAATGATGTCTGGAAGCGATTTTTACGTTCAGCAATCTCAAAATAGCACTGGTAGTTGTAACAGCAGTGTCATGATGATGCCTCCAACGCCGACAGTACAGGCATCCCAAGCACAGCAGCAGTATTATATGCCACCGCCCGCAGCGGTGCCGAGTCACTTGCACCAGCACCTGCAACCGCAGCCTCCAACGCAGGCCAGCCACTCACGGGCCTACCCCGCTCTCATGTAAATACCCATGTGTGTGCGTGTTCAGTGATATGCACGCAAGGTGAAAACAGTTTAACTACGAGTGAGAAAATGCATTTTCTACGTCCTCGCATGTGTTTTTCTGACATAGGACGACTGAGATCTCAATTACATAGCTATTATTGATTACTGTACAAAGGTCTCAGTTTCTCTGTAAATTTTACTCTCAAGACTCGATGTGCCATCGACTTTTTACTCGCATTTTCACATTTCCTCTTCCATCTCCCAATTCACCGTTACTGTAACTCTACTAGATCTGTATTTACACTTTTGTGAACCTATTTTGACCTTACCAGGCGACTTCGACGTCTCAAATCCTACAGCGTCCCCTCGATTAATTTGGAATCAAGCTCTTGTTTGTCATAGTTCCGAATTGCGATCGTGTTCCTTCAATATGTAAGGCAATATACGTCGTTTAAATTCTCATAGTTCATTTGGTGAAATGCATCATCATAAAAAACCTTATGCGGTATTTGCGTTTTTATCTTTTGTGGTCGAGGCAGCGGCCGCTGGAGTGATATTAAGGCTTGAATCGCGGGCGTTTACTCGTAACTACTGTTTCACAAATTTCGGGGGGTGAGAAATCTTGAACTTGTTTGGCCGCCCTTTCAACAAGCATGTATCATGCAACTTTGGCATCTCCATGTCTGGTAAATTGCCCAATTGGGTGGGCCTAATCATCGTCTCCTGTGCTACATTGGCACCTCAGGGTAAGAATGTCAGGTCAGTACTCATACGAAATGAGAATGGTTTCCTTTCGGAAGAATAATGGAGCGTTATTCTAGTTCCCCCTCCTCTTCATCTTTTTTTCTATCGATTCATCTGGTGGCAGGTACTCACGTGGCTGGTGGGTTGGGTTGTAGAGCGGCTGGCAATTCGACGCAGTGCTGTCGATCTCTCAATCAATGTCGGGGAAAGCTTCAGTTTCTCGATTATACCTAGAGCACTGGCGAACTCAGGGCGGGCTCAACGTACCTCCACCCAGAAGTCAGGTGCCTGTGGAATTCCCGCCAGTCAGTGGTCATTGGTTTGCAGTCGTGGTAGCTGCAATCGGGGTTCTCTTGAATATTTCGCTTATCATCCATCTACTCCTAAAGAAATATTCACCGTTTGCTTGGTTTGCTATTGGGATTGGGTGGTGCGATTTGTTGGCCTGTTTATTCTACGCGTTCGGTGAGATATATCGGATAGTGCACAACTCTTTGCGATGGAAGTGGATGGGTTGTGCGGTTGTAATTTCGAAACCTGCATTTTGGGTCTGCTTCACCGTTCGCATGGCTCTTACGGTAATGGAGGCTTGGTGTCTCTTTACTCGCCTCATCTTCCCGTCTGTTTACCGACGCTATGGGCGGTGGACGATACTAGCTTGCATATTCTTCTTTTACGTTTTTCAAGCAGTTTTGGCAGATTTCGTTCACTCTCTAACCGCTGAAACGGGCAGATACATGCTGTGCTTCGAGAACACGGACATGTTCCGTCTTTATGGTGACGTGACTGGCTGCCAAAAGCTTGCTGTCGCCCACCACGTAGCCATGACTTTCATATTGCCGCTTCTTTTTACGCGTTATCTCTACATGAACATGCTGAATGTTCTCGCCGAGTCCCCAAACGCTACTCATCTCCTTACTTATAATTTCGTTCAACAGATGTACTTCATGGACAACCTTCTTCCTGCGTTTGTGTGGAGTCCTTTCTTCTTCTTCTTCTTTGTTTTTCACTTTGGCACTTATCTCCACTTCTCCCAGACGACCATGCTTCACAGAGTTACGTTTGGTACTGGTCTCACCTACCACGCTTTTTATCCACTGTTATGCGTCTATTTCAGACGTGACGTTGGTGGTCATCTGATGGGCGGCCTGGATGTAAGTCATGGCTACTGGGCTAAAAATGAAGAAGACAGAGAGGAGTTTTATGGCTTTACTATCGAACGCGTAACCCCAACTTGGTCCAGCAGCGCCATCAGGACCCCGCATTTTGTGACGAAGAGCAAGGCCTTTAAAGGCACTAAAATCGACTATCAAACAATATAGAGTACGACCTCTTCAAAAAGCTTCAAATATAAGGTTTTTTTCGAACAGAAGCTCCATGGGGCTAATAGTGAGGGGGGTGGCGCATCGAAAATATCCCGGGTAGTATCTGGCGCACCGCCTAATGGTTGGATGTCGTGGTACATTAAATCCCACAAATACTGGGTCAATGTTGTCAGCTTTAAACATATGCAATGCTTTTAATGTGATAAAGCTAGGATAACCATAAACAGGTTAGATATTGGCGAATTGCACTCACGAATAATTGCGCATTACCTGAAGTTGGGGTTACAATTTCGGGCGTTTGAAGACAAATGCAGTCAGTACTTGAGTGTGGATGCATTGTGCAAGATGGTCAAAATGGATAAACTTGTAATACAATTTTACAGCTCTTCAATTACAAGCAATAAACTTCCGTTAGGTTGGGCGGTTTAACACTACCATCAAAATAGTCACCTGATAAGCCCTACCCGATTCAGCCGCACACAACCTTAACCCGGTGACTAACTAGCCGAAGTCCGCGTTGAGTAAGCTGGATATTAGTCATCTGCAACTGTGTCGAAGACTGGCTAAAACCTTAAGACGGACCACAGCAATAGCGACATGACTGAAAGTTCCTCCACACGATGCGTAGTCTACGAACTTTTCCCCCTCTATCGTTTGGTACGACGGTGCGACAAATGAGCCTTGTGATGAGCAAAGTCGATAATCTAAGAAAATCGACAGAACCGCTAATCAGGTGTCACTTTTTGATTGTGACATCAAAAAATTCGCCACCTGATCTGAAATTGATTCACGAAAATAGACTTAAGAACCTTAACAATGTTGAAAGAGAGCTTAAATGCATACTGACATGCAAGAAAATCCCAAATAGGGGCAAAAAATGCTATCAACGTTGGAGACCTCATTTGTGAAACTTTGAGTGGGGACGTTGACTTATCAAAACCAATCCTAATGGTAGGATGGCACAGTAACGTAATCATGTCATGATTTTCAGCATTGGCTTTATCAAGCAACTTGGTCGGCGCCAAATGTGCATTTGGATGTCCCGGCATTTCAAAAACTTAAACCCACACTTGCTATGAGCATGGTGAATGAGTACCAAATCAAAACATTTCTACCATAAAATGAATAAAAGGAACGGGAACCGACAGCCTTTCATCAAGAATATGAGCAAACGCATCTACATTTTAAGTTAATTTTATGTTACTATCAGAAATGTGTTTATCACCAACTTCTGGAATGCATTGATGTACCTTCACCGCTCTAATGGATTTAGAACTCACCGAGTTGCTAACACCTTTTTTCAGAATGAGTCCAAAGAATTTTCCCCCTTAATCTTCCCATGACTAGGAGTCCAGCTGCAGTTATGGACACTAAACTTTTAGGACTTACCTTCAAGGATTTTTATCACTTCGTTTTCACTCAACCCTCGACCTCACAAACGTCTTTTGGCCCAAATTACCACCGTCTCTGCTTACGCTTTAGCAAGGAAATTGCTCATCAGACATGGCAGCGAAAAAAGTTCTAAGCAGTTCATATCTCTTATTTGCTATCTTTAATATTCATTCTACATCATTAAAACATTTCAAGAGACTGACAAGAAACAGCATAAAAGCGCAGGGTAATGCAAGCGAGGACTAAAAACGCACAAATTTTAACATTTGTATCTATACCCCATGAAGGCTTCCATCTGGTTATCGATAACCTTAACACACATCCACAACTAGGACGAAGATCTCGATTAAAAACGGTATGATTCTCGCAAAATGTACCAATGGGAATAACCTATGCATTTTGCAGAATACCTCGCTGATAACTTAGGGATGCAAGATGACAACTCCAGCAGCAATTTCCAGCACATGTCGTATGACGCAAAATTTCGAAGCTTTCTGAAAAAAAGACAAACTCCTTCATCACTCCGAGGCCATTCATTTGCAGTTGCTATACGACAGCAACTCCAAGCTCTTCTGTCTGTCGAACATACGCACGCATTTTTGCCTTTCGTCCCTAGGTCAGTCTTGCTGCGCTACAATTATGACTCGCTAAATTTGCTAAGCCCAGACCGTCAGTGTGTAAGAGATTTACATTCGAAAAATGTTTTCAGTGAATGTGGCACCTCACTCATGTTTGTTGTCTAGGTAATTTGTTGGAAATAAAGAGATGTCTACAGGACTGCACTTTAAAGTTCCATTTCTACATAATGAAATTTCGGTTATAGTGTAATTGCATGCAAGTCTTATAACCCCATGGACGTTTAATCTTCCGACAAAATTCATTTATTTGTGTTGGCGACAGTGAGCTTACGGGAACGTGAATAAGCAAATAAAAAAAACCCAAAATTTTCGATATCTGTAACAGTAATGTTCTTTAAATGTGTCTCATGTGCAAGAGGCGGGTAGACAATTTAAATCAGGTCCTGGACGAGAGGATCAGTTAGCTGGACCTAGACAGATCCACATCCTAACTTCTATCAATATACGTCCTACCAACTCTTTCAGCCGCTACGATAAAAATGCCTAAAAGCACCAAGCTTTCTCATATCAGAGGTGGTGAAAGAGAATAGGAGGTAAAGAAAGGAATTCCTACAATGTTTTGCTTACTTAGGCGTGGAGTTCAAACCGAAGGGCTGCGGATTTATTGCAAAAAATAAGAAGAAAACGAAGAAATTCTGAAGCAGCTTCCAAAAATGAATAAAAAATTTAAACTCAAAAGGCTATTGTCAAAAACTAAATAAATATGTGTAACGACAGATAAGTGTTCTACTGAAAGCGCTAATTTCAGTTTTGTCCTGTAGGCTACATAACGGGTCAACGTGTTAGTTTAAAAATAAATTAAAGTTGGCTACCTGCAAGCAATTGGATGAAAAAATCTATGTTTACGAAAGGTCCGTGTAAATAATTTTGCAGTTATGAAAATCACGCGTTTGTGAATGGCATTGGTTACCAATTTTAAGGATTTAATTAGGGAATGTATGTGTCGATTCCTTCGAATTAATCTTGCTTAGCGCAACCATCTTTTATGTAAAGGCTGATGCAACAAGAATTTAAGATACAATTTACACTATTTTTAGTTGTATTGTTGTGTTTACTATATCCTTTTTTTGTTATAACCTGCATGAATTGAAGGCGCGCTTTATGTCTGGTGATGATTTTAGGATGACTTCGGTTGGCGAGGCTGAGCCGCCTACTGCCTCGGACAGTGATGCGAAGGATGAGGCTGTTGAGGATGTCGAAGTCGACGTCTCTCCAGCCAAGGACTTTGGCCTGGTTAAACAAAGTAAAAGTAAATGCCGATTATTGATTTTTTAAATTTCTAGCAGACAATGCACATCTTAAAATTCTCGTGCCTTCAGTTGCCGCAGGGGCGATTATCGGCAAAAATGGGGAGGCCATCACGAACATACAAAACTGCACTGGTGCTAAGGTTAAAATGTCCAAAGCCAACGATTTCTATCCAGGTTTTGCTTTTTGATGCCTAATTTTCACAGGAACCAATGAAAGGGTATGCTTAATCATCGGGACCACGGCTGCCATTACCGAAGTCTATGACTACATCTCTGAAAAGATATATGAGAAACCCGAAACGGTTTCCCGTATGGTTGCGGATGGTAGGGTCCCCTATGAACGCCACAAGCAGGTAAGATGTTTTACCAAATCGTCTAGCGAATTTCCATACAGCGACTATTACTCACCCCTAAGTTTTTGTTTAATTATATTTTATTGTTGCATAAATATTAATAACGGCAAAGTAGAACTTGCTTCGGAAATGATGTTAGTTTTTCTTCTGCGGGTAGGTGAAAATACTAGTTCCCAACAGCACTGCCGGAATGATTATTGGTAAAGGCGGAAGTTTTATAAAGGAAATCAAGAGCAAGACTGGTGCTTTCATTCAGGTTTCTCAGAAATCTAGAGAGATGAGCCTCGCTGAAAGGTGCATTACAGTTGGAGGTAAGTTATTTTAAAATCAGGATGTGCTATCTCAGTCTGATTATAAATGTTTTTGCTGTGACGTTTGCGTTCTACACTTGCCTCTCCTTGTAGATGAGAAATGGAGGGAACGCATTTGCTTCCATAGTTTTATTGGTTATTAGTTACTCTAATTCCTTCATTAGTTATTTATTGCTATTTCCAATAATCATTAACCTATGTGAATACTTTGAGCGCTCTGCATTTCTGATAGTAGATTCGCTAATTTTCTGTTAACGTACTTCAAAATACTACTATGATTTGCTCTTGATGCTGCTGCTTCTCCTTTATGTGAGTTTTTTGACCCTTTTTTGTTTCTCATGTCGGCGCCAGAGGCTCAGTGCTTTGTCCTATAGACACTTTGATGCCATTTCGCTTATCCATTATTTTTTAGTTTATATTTTGCAGTCGTATTTTCGAAAGGCTCGTGGTACATTGAATTTTGTACAGATCTCAAGGATTTGTGCTGAAGGATTGATTCCATTTTTGGTGTACTTACTAGCAAGCAGAAATTTGATTTTTAGTACATTTGTAATATTGTAGCACAGAATACTGCAGTTATATAGCTCAGTTAAATCGTATTTCACTTTCTATCTTCGCTATTTTTGTGTTTAAATTTAAATTTTTTGTAATAGCTTCAATAGGCAGCTTAATTTATGTTCCATATAAATTATTTAGGATTTCATCATTTGCCAAGTTATCTGTCATTTGCATTTGGTGTGCCTATTTTCAAGGTAGAATACCCAGTTGGCCTTAATGTAACTTCTATTACTGTTGTCTTTGTTGCAAGTACTTAAGCTTTAGTGAAGGTTGTGCTACTTTGATTGTTCAACTCAGGCTCTGTGGCCATAAAAGTGCATGGCTTTTCTGAAGTGAATGCCAGGCAGATGCTGGGGTTGAAATTGGCGTTCCTGGTTTATACATGTACGAAGACAAAACAGATCATTGGTTCGAAGACGGTTATTCGTAACAGTTTGTACACGAGATAGCTTAACCTGAAACTAAACTAGAAACCCAGTTACCATGCAGCACCGTAGCCGTCTCAGTGTACGTGTTTTCGCTTTGCCTACTGATCTGCAATACTGTGGTCAAAGCAAGTACTTTCTGCTTATTATTGGTTGGTAACTTCTTAGGCGAATTGAATCAAACCCGCGAAACAATGCGGCTCCTACTGACAAAGATTGCTGAAGATCCTTTATCATCGAGTTGTCCCAATATTTCCTACGTAGACGTCACTGGTCCTGTGGCTAGTGCCTACCCCACGGGTTCCCCCTACGCCCTCTTTAGCGCACCTCCCGCTGGTCCGCCTCACCACCACCCCTCCACCGCTTCGGGTCTATCCCCTTGCTCTCCACCAGGCAGGTGTTTCATGCATACCCTGCCACAGCAGCAGCAACAGCATCATCATCACGGTGGTGGCGGCGCTGCCAGTTGTGGTGGTTCTCTCTCCTCCCCCACGGCAACCAATGGGCGAGTAGAAACAAGTGCTGCTGTCGGTCGTCGCGTGCTAAACGGACGTGGCACAGCATCCCAGAGCCTTCTGGGAGCAGCCTCACTGCCTCATGGTGGGGGCGCGGGTGGAGCCAATCTTTGGTCATCACCAACGTCCCCGCCCTTCCCCATCAGCCTAGATGTTGTGCGGGGCCTTCTTCATTCTACTGGATACACTGAGGACGCGATGGAGGAAATCACTCGCGCAATGCGTGTGCTAAATGTTTATGGGCTTCTCTCTCTTACGAGTTTGGCATCTTGGGTCGGGTTCGGGGGTGGTAGTGGTGGCGGGGGCAACGCATCGAGGCCTGGAGTGTCGCCACAGGTTGCAACAGCCCTACCTCCGACACAGCCACCACAAGAAGCAAACGCCCCCTTATCATCCCCATTCGGATCTCCCACCTTCCAGTCCGCGCCTCCACCGCCCTCACAGCAACAGCCACAGCAGCAGTCGCAGCCGAAGCAGCAACAACAGCCTTCTTCACCCGTCGATACCTTCTACCGGCCTCAGGATAATGGAAGCGGGCCAAGTGCTACAAATAACGCGGATAATGGCTCCCGATAGAACGGAGAAGTTTACAATCAAAGTTCCCCATTCCCCACTGCCCTTTAAATACCCTTAGTCTTTCTGTTGAGACGATTAAGCCGCACTCCATTCATTTCTGTCATCACTATTGCCATGCGTAGCAGCCGACCTGTGATATCGCACCCGACGCCTTATCGCGCTTTTCTCTCGCTGAACATGCCATCGATCTTGACGTTATTTTGGCTAAATTATTGTGACCGTGATTTTACCGTGCCATTTGAATCCTCTCTCCCTATCACTTTATTTTATCATTGTTTCTTTCACCATTGGAGAGGATCGTTCAGAGTAAAATAGACGAACTTCCGCCTTTGCACATCTATCCTCGTTCTTATCATAGTTTCCTTTTGCTCTATTTTAATCTCACTTCGTTATTCACTCTCCATGTTATTATTTGAGAATAAAAATATACTGCTTGAATTTTCAGTCCCATAGTGGATGTCGCCACGTAGACGCTTGTATTGCTGAAACCCCCTCTCACTGTTCGTGATAGCCATCCTAGTCCTACATGGATTGTATACGGACAGTTTTCGTCTTTTCTTGAAGCCATAATGTTCAAGTTCAGTTCCTCAAGGCTTCTGTTGTTTCTACATAGCCGCATTGAGCTGTCGGTATTGAATTCGCATTTCGATGATCACCATGCCTCGCCAAGGATGTGCATGATGCCTCCAAACGCTCGACCGAATTCGGCGGAATGGGAACCACCTGTCGCGCTAAATCTATTGTGCTTTGTACAAACTCTGTCAAGTGGACTAGGAATTGGCAAATGATGGACGTCATTTTGTACATTGTGAAATCGTAAAATCGGTTACTTATCAGCTATTTATTTCAACACCAAAATTTCTATGGGGAGAAGGTATTTGAGTTTGTCTCATCCAAACGCACTTAGGCACGGTCAAAGCAATCTCCTTCGTTTCCTTTTGGACCCGTCAGACTGAGTTGGCTCTTTGCGCACACAAGCTGTTACTTTTTTGTTTCGAGCCCCGTTCACCTTATGCATGATAATTTTTATCAGAATGGAATCAAAATCGCCTGGCTCTGTATCATCAGGTTAGAGAGTTCATCTAAAGTTTAAGCTGTGCACCTTGCTGCGTAGATGTTCCACCCCTAAATGTAAAGCGCTTCTTAAAGAAATTATACGACTTTCTTGAGTAGCATTTTAGGCTACACTGAAAGCATTTAAACAATTTGCTCCAGGTAGACACTTTGCTGAAATGCGTCTCGTTAGATTGAGAATCAATTACCAGCATAAATCTTGTTCATTCTGGAGCCTCGACTGATTAAAAGGGAGGGATGCTTAAGATGAGTTCCCGGATGTTGACTTGGTCTTCTACATATATTTTTCGTGTTGCATATTTCACGATAAAGTTAAAGGGAACAATCAGAACACCTCAATGTGATTGCATCTTTGGCCACAGACGAGTTCACATCGCGAACGACCAGCACATCATACCTCGCCGTGTTTTCGCCACCAATCGATGCGCTGGCATTGCTGCTGGTGCTGCCATGCCCAAAATACGGTGCACGCCCGTGTGATCGCACGCAAGTGCTTGCATCTTGACCAATTGTCTCACAGCCTCGTCAAGCGGCCAATAAGGTCCCGCAGTCGAATGGACGCGCAGTTTGTGTCCTCGTGCGTGTGTGCGCGCGCTGTTGCATTGGGCGCGCATGCGTCGGAGGTGAGCGCGGGAGAGTACTTGGACCGGCTACTTTGTCCCTACTAGTGAGCCAAAGTTGATCTGTTTCGACTTCCCACGGTAATGGCATAGCTCTATCGAGGCGTGACAGTTTTATTCCAACATGTAACAAATTCCGTGCTGGTTTGGGGTAGCCATGGTGAGGGCTATTTTTACCAGCGCAGAGTCGAAGGGCTCCCTTGTCCTCGAATACCCTGATACGATACTTGTTAGCCCGGAGGCTAGTCTTTGCGTTTATTCCATAATGGTGTAATTGGTTAGCTTGAATAATGCGCCAAATGGGTATTTGAGCAATTTAAAGCGGGAGGATGCAATGAAATCCTTCCAGGATACCACCCTTAACTGTTTATCTAAAATGTGGTGCTCATATTGGGACATGAGAGAAATAAGTGATCGCATTATGCCACAACGTGCTTGATTAAGAGTCGACAGATTGGAATTAATTTGAAAATCGGCACCTCGGAACAGCATATTCCAAAACTCATCTGAAAAAACACATACTCTTAAAAATTATTGAAACTATGCTAGAAGAGCACGTGAGAAGTCACAATTTCCCTTGGAGTCTGTTCGTATGCCAACATTCCAAATGGAAACGACACATGGAGTGCGAGCGCGGCTATAAAACGACATCGCAAAATATGGGATGGGTTTTTTTAAAACTAGCTAGGTGGTATAAACTTAGGAAAACTCACTTGATCCTTTGCTTGTCAAGAGGACGTCTCTTAGCAATGCTGGACATGTGCCGCTTCCAATACAGATGTCACCTCCTCATTCATGCATGCTTTTACAAATGCTCGTGAGGATATGCCGATAGTAGCATTAAACGTGAATTGTTATTATGAGGTGGAACAAGAAATGGGAACGTAAAATCACCCAAACATGAGGCTGAAATAAAACCTCTTGGGCTATTCTTCGTGGATGCATCGAAACACGAAGTCAATTTTCTGTTTCTTTGTTAAAGTAAAGTGCGACAAGATGTCGTACATCGAAGAAGCTGATTTAATCAATACCTTTTTGTTTTTCTACAGCAACATTTTGTGATCCAAATGCATTATGTCTTTTTTTCACAGTGCAAGTAGTTGCCCGACTATTCGATGCATCAAAGTTAGTGAAAGCAAACACCACAGCTATAAGCACCTCTAGTGGGGGATCGAGGATGGTTATGGTGCACTACTATTTTTTAGAAGTTTCGGAACTAATACTTTGATATAATAAGCAAAATACAACACGGTAAGGAAAAAAGCGCCGGCCTACTTTATATGCATTAAAATGCATCAGAATAGCCAGAATTTTTTTGCCACTTGAATAGAGGTCACTGGATAAGGCACGAACCCAAGTTTCCATCTAATAAAAATACTGCTTTGAAATAGTCGTTTGTTTAACCGTTGGTTTTGGTAATAGTAACTTGGGAGGGGCCGCCAAGGTGCCTCCACAAGGTGGTCTGACCTCTGTACGCCATTAGCCCTAATCTCAAATATGTGCCGACGATGCGTATTTTGCTCAATGGCTCTGACCACTTTGGCAGTTGGGGAAGAGTCGGAAGTTTAATAAATTTCAGTAGTACGGTATCATGGACCTAAAATAATTTTGTGTGGATGAATACACTTAAAAATTGACGGGAAGGAAAAAGGATGGCAAAACATGATGTGCAAATAAAAGCGGTAAAAATGCTAGTGACATTACATCACCGAGTTGTGAGCAAATAATGTCCTTTAATCTAGAACAGCAGAATATATTAATTTAAATATTTTGCATATTAGCATCTATCCAAGAATCTAGCAAAAATTCCTGGGCAATAGTATTAGGTACAAAGGAAAGCATATATTTGACATCGCAGGGCCACGGTGGCCCTGATCAGAAGATACATAAAGCTCGGACTCATATGCACAGATTTACCAAAGCTACAAAATCATTGCATATAATTTTTCATGTGCGAAACATCAAATAAATCTGCATTTCAAACGAGCCCTCCTATTTCAGAACATCATTTATAAAATTTAACAATGCTTGTAAAGCAAGTTAGACGAGTCTAAAAGATGCACTATGAAGGAATTTGCTATGCAATGAAACCGCACAAAGTTACGATGTAATCACTAGATTTAGATAACACACGCGCAGGTATTATTGTTGTATTTTTCGGGCAGCATCACAGTTTTAGAACTCAAATACATCTAAAACAGCATGAAGTTCAAATCTATGCACAGATAGTAGAATTGCTTAACTAGAGTAATTGATGAAATTTGTTTGAAATCACTTAAGGAAATTACCACAGTTTATTTTGGAGGCCGCTCCTTGCGTCGTTGGTCTGCTGTGCCTTGACTGACTTCAGGACTCATTATAATCTAGAAAAATGCCTCAGTCAGATGTTCACTTTTACATCGGATTGTCTTTGGCTCTGGCATCAACTGTATTCATAGGCTGCAGTTTCATTGTTAAAAAGATTGCCTTGCGAAGGTTGGCTGCGACGGGCACGCGAGCGGGCGAGTATATACTTTGGTCACATATTACTGGAATGTTCCTGTTATACAGGGTTTCATTTATCTTTGGCAATCTGTACAGTAATGTTGCTATATTTTGGCCAGTTGTTGGCTCTGCGGAGACACATTATTCTCAAATTAGGACCGGCATTAAATTTATAACCCACAAATAACTCTGTAATGCCAACGCAAGCGGCGCGTTTTGTCAGATCTTAACTAAATTGGTTCTCTTAAACCCAAATTCTGGACTATTTGTAGGTGGGTTTGATGCTGAGCGTTCTAATTCTTATTCATCACTCCATTTCACCATGTCGGCGTTTTGCATATCTCTTGTTACTTTACTTTAATGGCGTGCCGCATATTCTTAATTACTTTAGGTATATACTACTTGAACTTTATTTTATTAATATTACCTCTGTTTTTTTGTGCGTAATTGTTTTTTCATTGGTGGGCATTGGCTACGCCAAGTTAGAGTTGCTGGTGTATCATGGAGAGTATTTGGGCAAAGTAATTCGAAACGATATGTTTTATAGAGGAGGACAATACTTTACTGATTGCAAAACCTGTCTCCTTCCCATTAGGCATTCTTTGTATAGCTGAAATGGTTTATGGTCGTTATAAAATCTTCGAGTCTGGAATCGGTTTAGCTTTGGGTAGTAGAAAAGGTCCTATTGCATTTATTAGGCGCTTTAGGTGAAGCAAGCAGTAACAATTTACTAGAAGTAGTTGGAGATACTGTTTAATGGTATTAATATACAATATTTTTTCAAAATATCTCAATATTAACAATTACCACTATTATTGTAAGATGGCAATTATCATGTTTGATGCTACACATATACAAGTGCTGCTTCTAGTAAGGCTTCAAGTAGGTTACTCAATTGTGAGAAAACCGTTCCCGATGGAAGGACAAATCTTGACTGACTGGCGTTACTTCTCTCTTGATGATACTTCTGCTTGGGAGAAGCTGAGATATTGTCCATATTCGTTGAAACTGAGGTCGTTATAAATGTAATGAGTGTAACAAATGTTTTTTAGACGAGTGAGTTAGATCATGGAGTCACTTTGATGGTGTTTTATGTATCACACTTTAATGGCTTGTTATAGGCGACGGTGGTTACCAGTACCTCTGTGACTGGGTTTGGTGGCTGGGGCTCATCCTCATGGGGTTGGGAGAGGCAGCCAATTTTGCGGGTTACGCTTTTGCACCCGCTTCTCTCGTAACCCCCATGGGAGGTCTCTCTGTTCTTTTCTCAGCGGTCTTCAGCTCCCACTTCCTTGGTGAGCGTCTCAATTTCATCGGCAAAATTGGTTGTGTTGTTTGCATCTGCGGCTCAACTGTGGTTGTCCTTCACGCGCCTAAGGAACAGGAAGTCCAATCTCTCCATGAACTCAGTATCAAGGTTTTGGATCCAGGTTGGCTTCAGTTTCATTTGCTTTCTAATCGCTCCCTTGTCAGCATACTTTCTTCTTAAGTTTCGTGCCTTCGCACTCTTGTATCATCCTTTGTGAATCTCGAATTCAAGAGATTCACTAATGCATCGCAGTGTTTTGTCTTGAACTTTTGATTGTGTTTCGTGGTACTTTGATGGATGTTGCTTGAGCGGTAAACATAAATTTTTAATTTTGTAGTACCTTTGAAAGACACTGATGCGAATGTTCATACAAAAAACTGCTTCTATTATAACGCTATGAGGTTCAGGAATTGCGATAAGTTCCCCTGTTAGTTTTTTTATCAATCATATTTAGGACTCTTTCTACTTCTCCATTTCCCATCCCTGTTTAATTCGACGATTTTTCTACAAGGCTACAAGTGGCGTTTGCTTATTAGTGTTAAAATACACCATTGGGTTTACGCAAATCGCAGTGCCTTTTTTAGCACTTTTGACCAATTTTTACGGAAACGTTAAACGAAAATACGTTTGCCATGTTTTACTGTACATTTCGTCAACTCCGAGTATCACTCATGGAATCTTGAGGCATAGTTTGTCAAAGTGCTTCTCCGAATAACCTTAAAATTTGGATAACCTTTGCACCAGGATACCGGCGACGGAATGCAATTTTGCAAGAAATGTCATTAAATGATTTTTCTTTTGCTTTTGGAAATCTTCAAAAGCGACATGGCCAAGTACAAGCTACAGAAGTACCGGAAGTGTATTATCATCAGCGTCACTTCAAAGTTTTCACACTAGCACTTTCATAATCCTTTTGGATCATGTTTTGTTTTGTCCGTATTATTTGATCGCAACCACTTAGTGCGATCGAGTTACACTTGTTTTCCGCTGTGAATTGTTTGTGTCTTGACATCGTATTGAGCGACATTTGGTCCAAGAACCATTTTGAGTACAGGATATGGCGTGTTACTAGTCGCGCAACTGTAAGAAGACTATTCGTTACTGTACAAGGCCACTTTCATTGTCCACTCTACAGTTATGCCCACCAGCTGTGCGCTCCTGCATACATAGGCCACCAATTTCGTAGTCGTGCGACAAAGGTTTCAGATAAAGTGCCTTTCACGTATACATGGTTCCCTTGTCATCCGCATAGCGTATCTTCTGAGTGGAATGTCCTTTTCTTTTTTAAACTGGATAGTTGTTCCTCCTTTTCGGAATCGTTTGGATATTGTTGATACATAGTTAATTTAAGCAATATACGAGTATCTCTCTGATGGACTTTCCTTTTCATGCGTATATTTAGCTATGTAACTATCTGCATTGGGAAAATCTTATTCGCTTTTCTCCAAAAAAGTTCGGCACTGTCGATATCTTCAAAGATGGGCTGCACTAACCTTCTTTCCTGGGTGTAGAGGATTTTTCTGCTTTTTTTGGGAGGGGGAGTTTCCTACCTCAAAAGTAAAAAATTAATAATTCCAAACGTATCTAGGTGCACTCACTTCTTATACGAAGGCAAGTGACAATTGTATGCATTTTGCGTGAGTGCTTCGTATGCAATACCTCTTGATTGTTGGACTTTTGACCAAAGCAAAGTCTAGAGCACAACAAAACACCCACTTACTCCCCATAGCTCTTATACCATATGACTACCGCAAAGTTGGAATGTGTGATTTGTTCTTATCCGCCTTTTAGCAATGAATCTTAACCACAATGAACCTCAAAAGCTTACAGCACCATGGCTGAAATCCCTCCTCGCTCCCTTCATTAGTTTCCAATCAGTAGGCAAATATGTGCACAAGATTATCGAAATTACTTGCCGTACTCCGTGCCTCGGATGCTTCTACTCTGCGTTTTCAGAAGCTGAGCAACTTAACTATCTGCCATCAATGCCAATTTTTTTGCTTAGGGTTCCTCACTTATGCAATAGCGATCACAATCGCAGGCCTAGTGTCAATTTTCGTGATCGCTCCGAAGTTTGGGAATCGTAACCCCCTCGTCTTCGTCTTCATTAGTGGCAGCATCGGGTCGCTCTCGGTTATGGCATGCAAAGGAATAGGTTTGGGGTTTAAGGTGAGTTTATACCTCCTCTGGTCCGCTTAGAAATTCCACATTCATTCGTTTGTAAATTTTGGCTCTTGGATTTGTATGTTTGCATGAGTAACCCATGCATATTTAACTAGTGTCATGTGCCAGTGCCACTTGGATGCTACTACGAGGAATCTCGGTAATACGCCTTCATTACACAATCGCACACCCACATGCGACTTCTGCGCTTTTTTTGCAAATAAGCTCAGCGAAGGTCATGAGCTTGAATATCAGGATCGTGCACCAACTACAGGATAACATTTCATCTTGATCTTTTGTTGCACGGACATAGTGGTAAAGTTTATTCTCATGCTTTTCCTCTCTTCATACTGGTCGAGCAATTAGTTCTCCAACTAACTTCCAGTTCACTGCTTTCATCCATCGATTTGAATTCGTCTTTGAAAAAGTGATTTTTTTCCAAGTCCTTTCATTTCCAAATTTCTTCCATATGATTGACAAAATTTAGTGCTCACAACCAATCACGTGGAATTTCTTTTCGCACATTAGTTTGGCTTTATGGAAGTCTTTTTTAAGGCCCAATATCATGTTTTGTCGACTTATGTGTTGTGTTAACTTTGAGTGTTAAGATTTTCCAATGCTTTAATTCCTTCTATCTAACGTCGTCAGTCTTGGTTCCCTTTCTGACAATGGGTTGTAGTTATCTGAAGGTTCAGTACTCGGAGCTCGTAATGTAATGCTACCGTGATGTCTATCGCTCTTCATTAACTTCACTTTTATGACTAACCTCTTATATTTTTTTCTTTTGGTCTCCTCTTGGGAGGGCGCATGATGTGTTTTGCGGTTTGAAAATATCGTTGTTATTCGCTTTACTTGTCAAGTAATTTGCGCCAGAGAAAGCTCATTAACGTTGTGTTTTAAACTCCAATGGTTTCATACGATCCTGCATGGTATGCCACTACGTACGCATGTATGTATGCAGCAGCGATGATATTGTCCATGTTTTTGGGCCTCTCATGTGACTGCGTTGACATCACAATTATTTTTCCGTGTGCCCTCATTGGAACCCTCGGTTTAATGAGTTAGTCGTCAGTTCCTGTCCGTTTCTGCAATGGAAAAGTGTCTCATACTAGGTTGAATAATGAATTTGTGCTGTTTTTTGAGGCGCAGTGCTATCGCAACCACTTCTTCGAGCTTAAAAATGCATGAGCCAGGTCACCACAACTATGCCTCAGAGGGGGTATTTGCATCACTATCTAACCATGTTTACAAATGGCACTCTGGATTATCCTGGAGCCATCAGTCTTACTTGATTATGGGCTGAACATCGCGATTGATGAACTTAGGCACACCACTACTTGGAGGTTGGTGTGTTCTATACGAAAAATGTTTCTGAAGATCCTAAACTTTGATCAACTATTGATGCCCGTTTCAAGTGTTTTGTCAGAGGTTCCCGATTTTACAAATCTCCGTCGATGTATGTGTTTTTGCATTCTGCGAAATAGTCACAGTCCTATTTAAAGCCAAAATTGTGTTTTTTAGGCCCCTCATATCGCTTTACTGTCTTCTGTGCCATGGCTATGAAGACTATTAGTAAAAAGTTTTCAAATTTCAGTAAAATTACTTTATAATTCTTATCTGCACAACCTGAATATTCTCGAAACCTTCTCTGCTTGACAGCATGAATTCAATTAAGTCACTTGGTTATTATTTTAAGACTCTTTTGATAATTAAGCTTTGTGGTAAAGTAACTGGAGCATCTCATGCACTTTTTCTTTAGGAGGCTATTGAGTATGGGATTCTCTCCATCCTTCGGCAATGGATTTTCTGGTTCTTCCTGATTGGTCTAGTTTTTTGTCTGACTGTGCAGCTGAACTACCTCAATCGGGCTCTCGACATTTTTAACACGAGCATTGTCACTCCTTTGCTTTACGTTTTCTTCACGGCCTTCGTTCTGATCGCGTCAACCATCCTCTTCAAGGAGGGCTCCTCGCTCTCCCCCACTGACTACATTGGTAATGCCGTCGGTCTGGTCTGCATCGTCAGTGGAATCGTCCTTTTGACGCTCTTCAGAGTGAGTTGGCTGTCGCTAATTAGTGTTACTTCAAACTCCTTTTCCATAAACCGTCTCACTGCCATCATTTGAGTACTAATTTGGCTCGTTTGTTTTAGAAGGAAAGCCGTTGTTTGCCTTTTGAAAGTTTCATTTTACACATAGATTAACGTAAGACATCTGGGCGTTGTTTTTTAGTGCTTTTATGCCTAACTTGTTTCCCCCTTCATTTTGAAGGCAAACGATTCTAGAAAACGTTACAGCTAGAGCATTTAACTATTGCACTCTCATTGCAACTGTCTATTAGAACTGCTGTACTCAGAAATTTTATTCGTTTTCACTGTTATTTTGCGTATAACTTACTGAAGGTTGTTTGATGTCAAAAGCCTCACTATATCCACGCTACATTTACATTTGTCTAATAATGTAGCTCAGTTTTAACCACTCGATGAGCACTAGCGTTGAAAAATTGATGCCGTCAGGCAGGTGTAAATAGTTAATGATGCAAATTAAGCTCCCAAGTGTTAAATCACGGCGCCTTTAGCTGAGGTTGGAGATAATGCTCGCATTTTTTTAGTTTTGTCGTGTCCTTGCTTGAATTAAGGCGTTGCAACGTGATTGTGCCAGGTATCATCATAAATATCCTCCTATGCCGATTTTTAAATAATTTTACTTTGAAACAGCGATAGTTGTAGTACATCGTTTTGCGATTTTGCAATCATCTTACACCATAATTACCTCCATTGTGATTGTTTTCGAAGATTTACTCCCTCAGCATAGCCACACTGCGATTTGTTTGGAATTAATTGCGTCTACTGGTGAGCCCTTCCCCGTCTCATACTTGGCGGGTTGTCCACGGTCTTCGGTTTAAGTGGTTGAGGTGTCTGAATCCCTGTCGAGACGGCTGCACTACGCCGGGTTTAGGTGCATTAGGTGCACAGCTGGTGCCTTGCAACTTCGATGTGGCGTGATTAGTAAAATCCCAATGCCTTCATCCACACGCTAGGTGCGCTGAATAATGACTCGATGTAACAACGTGTGGGCCGAAAAATGTACGAGTCTCGCGATGTCGCGCGTTATTGTGTTCGTGTGTGTCGGTGATCCGCGAACCGCATTATCTGCTGGTAACAAGCATTTTTTGGCTATTTCAATTTTTCCAATTACAATACCTTTTTTTCTAGTAAATGATTGGCAGCAGCCGTTTACAGGCTACTAAAGTGTGACATTTAGCGTCATAGATGCCTATGCCCAAGATGCTCATTACTTTGTGGGGAGCCCTAACTTTACGGTCGCATTCACTGAATCAAAAACCCACGTCATTCATGAGTTGAATGCGGTTTGTGCATCGTTATTATGTTTCTACACCTAGTTGAGGCCAAGATGACGCTTCTTTCTAGAAACACGTAATTCCTTTTTCTTGTCAATGCGAATTTACACATGGCCTTTGATTATCCCACCTAACTCAGTGGTCTTCTGCCCCTTTAAGCACTTTGCTCAACAATTTTGGAAAGGCGCCACTTACAAGCAGTTTGCATTACTTAGAGGATTTTTGGGGCGGTCTACCACTCCCCCATTTGGCGTTGTATTTGGGCCCTCCTCACTCTCGTATTTACGTCATTCACTTGCGCAACTTTATGAGCGTGCGTGGGATGGAGGCCTCTTTTTTACAAACACGTGTATGTGCTCTAAATTACACTTTGCTGTTGTGCGTAGCCTCTTGAAAGGACCCTAAGGAACCCTGCTTCTTTACAGAGAATCTGCCCTCTGGCTCTGTGTACACACACACACACATACATATATATATATATATATATATATATATATATATATATATATATATATATATGCAGGCAAGGCTAAGAATACACGTATACGAACACCACTACGTCCCCCTTGTATTGTTTTAGCCGACCACCATTCGATCTCGTCTTGGCTCCTTGAAGGATTTCGTTTTGCTTCCGGTGCCTAGGAATTACCGGTCGGATTTATAACGGCTTATGATCCATGCCTCTCGCCTTTCCGTGATTCGCCGCCACATGTTCTTTCCTCATATTTTGCTATACTGAACTATACAACATTGCTAATCTCTATCGTTGCACAATTTTGCTATTCAATTTGAAGAAATAAGGCAAACATGCAGCTACACTTCTGGCTTGTAATTCCTGTACCTTGGTGAGAATGGGGGATTGTTATCACAGAGTTTTTCAATCGGTACGTGTTGGGAGTCATGTTTCGGAGTCTGCGATTTGGGTGAGGCTACTTGTGCTGACCTAAAAACTTCTATGAGCTTCCTTAAATCCGGCATTGAATTGCGAATCACGTTATTCATCATGCATTATCTGGAGTCCTCCAGATATATCGCTACCGATTGAGGAGCTCACAATACTGAAAATTGTGTTTGTGTCTAAGGGTAATGTGGTAGTGCTTTGAAGAGAGACCATTATCAAGAGGAATGGAAACTTTGCAATGACGGGCACTTTACTTCTCGTAGGCGAAGTTCACCGTACTAATGGGGTTTGGGTAGCATTAGTGTATTTGCACAACTTTGTAGGACATGAACGTGTCACTGGGCGATTTGGTGAAAGATTTTATGGGCCCAGTGCCCACACGCGTGGTGCACCTCAACGGTGACCTGTCTTTCAAGCATCGCTTTTCTCCGACGTGGTGCAAGCGAAAGGGTCGCGGCCTCTCGGATGAGACGTACACGCTGCTGTCGACGTCAAATGAGTGTAGTGGTAGCAATGAGAGTAGCCACAGCTCCTCGCCAAACCGCGACATGGTAGAGTATCCAAAACTGGAGCGCCATCATCAAGGCGTGCACCAGCGCACCGGCTCTGGCGCCTCAGTCTTTAATTTTGCCCCCGTTGCCGTCACCACCGAGAACTACTCCACCGTCAGCGAGACGGGCAACGTTAATCACTCCACCGTCTGGGCCTCAATATGAACAACACTACTGTGCTGCACTTCGCACTTGTGCAAATACAAATGTCTTTCCCTTTCTCCTCTTTCTTCCTCCTCCCTTCTCACTGTTCTCGCTACCATGTTTATACTATTGTGTACTGCCCTACTCAAACCTCTGCAAATGTATGCTTGTTATTTTTTGTATTATTTCCATTACTGTGAAATGCCTTTCCAAGGGCTTTGCACTGGTTGAAATTACATTTTACGAACTTCTGGAGTTCTTTAGCGTCTTTTGGGTGTATCGGTTCTTTCATTGGACTAGTCAAGTAGTAGCTTTTCTCGATTTCTTGTAACAGATTGTACCCCCGCCTATATTACGGTGCGTAAGTTAACCACATTTTGACCGAAATAAGTAGATACTGGTTGCTTCCCTTTGAACACCAATATAATTTGCAAATTACTAATTTGTGTTTGCTTTTTAATTACTCAGTTTAAAATCTATCGTCGTGGTTATGTCTTGCTTTAGCGGCTGTGTCTTTATCTTTTTTTGGTGTTTACTCCTTGAATGAGGAATACAACTTAATGCATCTGCCGAATCCCACCAGCATGTAGTTCGTATCCCAAACCAGTTGAAGGACTAGTCATGGAATGCGTTACCAGCAATGATTAGATCATCAGCAATTGTCTAGATCGTTCTAGTTGGCGGGTTTGGCTAGATCTGACCAATGAGTAGTACGGTCTGGCGGATCTCAGACCCACAGACGATTTGAATTTCAGCAAAAATTAAAGTAGCTGCAATATACGTCCCTGCCAGTTTCTCCATCGGCTTCATATTTCTTCCTCTCGTCATGCTATTGAGGCATTGCTTCCCTGCTTAAGATTGCTACGGAAAACGTCAAGTAAGTGGTGTGCGCCACTGTAGCTGCAGAGAAGCCAATGCTTTACCACTTCGTGTGTCCGAGAAATCAATTATTATTTCCTTTAGTAGTTTGTCTGCTCTTCGTCATGTTAGAATCTCACTGCAGATTCAGCATTAGTGGTGCAAGCATTCACTATGCTTGCCTCAATTGAGTAGCTGGCAGCAAGGCTCCTCTGCCAAAGTTATCCCAGGCGATGCGCTGTGGTGATCTGCCAGTGGCCATGCTAAACAAGAATGCCTCAGATATCACGTATGATTCGATTACCGCTTGAAATTTGGTTCAAAACCAAGGGAATATTTCCACATTTTCCTCGGCTGACAAGGATGGCTTGTGCAAAGTGTAGCAGAAAACTAGCAATGCATTGCCTATACCCGGTTCCAAGGAAGGGGCCATATTAGCATGCCAATTTTGTACTTCTTAAGGTGCCACCTCATCAGAAGACGTCATTATGCCAAGTGTTTTCGATTGGGCCACAAAGAAGAACGCCGCCGCAAGTAAAGGCAGCTGACGGATAGGTACCTAATCCCTGGAAGTGGAAGCGTTTGAAATCAAATGCTGTCACATCACTGCAATGCCAATTTTCAAGGCAGAGGTGAAACAGTGTCGGAAAACTTATGCTATCGGGTTAACAGGCTATTTTGTATGGATTACGCCACTATTTTCGTCAAATTGGTGCATGGTTCCATGGGAATGCACACAGTCGTCATACGCTACCGTAGAAATACACCAGGTGTCAAAAGTCTTTTTCGAGAAACTCAACAGGGGTAAATGCACGGTCGAATCCGATCTGATGATATTCGCTTACGGGTGCTTGCATTGAAGGAGTTGAATATCTGGCTATCCATATTGGTGCGCAAACCAATGGTATAGTGAGCCGTTAGATTCAAGAAATGGTTTGCCACTTTCTGTTTACATCAAGTTTACGTGTGCAAAGTTTATGATTTAATGTACCCTTCAGGAAAAATTATCTTATTATTATCAGAATTTAAAAGGTTGCGGACACTATCGGCAGAAATCTGCAGCAAGTCCGACACTGCCTGTGTGTAGCTGTTGGGAGGAGGAGGAGAAGGAGGCGAAGGAGGGGAGGAGGGAATGATATCAAGGTGACTTGTACGATTCGCGATACAGTTGGATGGCATAAACTTGTGTGTATTCTTGTTAGGCCTATTTACGGGTAGCAAATCAGCACTGGAAAGCTGAATAAATTATTTAATCATGGAAGAACTGTGGCAGTCTAGTAAACAGCAACGATTATGGCGGCTGTGATGGTAGTGCAAGACCGTCAGTAAACCATCAACATTGTTTGCCTCTTTCCTTGTAAAAGTTGGTTAATATACACCTATTTGATTATTTCTACCGCTTTGGCTATTACCGTTTTTTGGGCCTCTTGCTAACCCTTCTCAAGCATATTTCTTAAAACCCACATATCTGAGGTCTCACTTTGCTTCCTTATTTTTTCAAACTTATAATAGCTGGTATCGATTTTTAATGCCTCTTTGAGCCATTTTTTGATCCTCCGAGCATCGTGTTTCAACGTCCATAGTGGAACGCGGTGCGAAGCTAATCAAAACTCAATGCGATCAGCCTAATTGGGCATTATTCTTTTGATTTTACAGAGATCAAGAGTATACGCTAGAGACAGGCACGCTAATAACCATTCATCAGGAAACTCGTCTACAAAGTTCTTTCCATTTACGCTGCCGTTGGAGTTCACCGCAGTAATGGGGGTAAGGATTCATTCGTAAAGAACGAGTGTTGAAGAGTCCCACTTGGAGTGGTCATCGCGACCATGGAGAGGGAGGCATTGCTTACTGAGGGTTCCCTACTCACAGGCAGTAGTCACTGCGGCCAGGTCTATAATCGCAGAGCAGTGGTGCACAACAAGGCATGTATAAACTGGATCTGCCTGTTTAATGCACTTAGCGCTGCAAAAATATTTGAAGGGGATTTTAATGCAATGGTTGAAGACATTGTCTCGATTGTATCAGTGAACATAAACGCGAGTCACTATTTTCTTTGTAATGCAATGCTGCATTACTGTTGCTACCATGGAATGCGAAAGCACTGTGATTATCTTTATAGATTTCTAGCTGACATTTAACGACTCACGAAAGTTGAATTACGTGATGTGCTGAGAATTTGCACGAATTTATGCGTCAATCGCACTTGTGGCCGGTATTGCAAGGGATCACCTACAGCCGCGTGGAACTGCACTGCTTTCCCAACCATTTGCTTTTGGTTTGCTAGCGCATGCGAAGTTATACCAAGTGGAGGATGTCCAGACAAATGTCGAAAAAATGGGTATAAGGGGATTTGATCATTCAATTGAACTGTTGAGATTCTTCGGTATGCAGTAATCTGCTCAGGCATTCTCACATGGGTTATTTTGGTTAAGAATTGCATCGAGGTATCTTTTTATTTTTTTAATAAAGACGTGGCGTTTCGGACGTAAAAATAAGATAAATTCTAAAGGCTAACCTTAACCTCCACTAGCGCTTACACCACTTCAATGCAACGAGAGAGAACCTGAGATGATTTAATGAAGACCTGGTCCTTCATTTACTCTGTTTTCGATCACCAGCCTTTGACATAAATCAGCTTTGACCACTCAAGCCGAGTCAACAGCGATACCAGTTAAGATGTCAATGAGTCAACTTTCCGCTGTCACTTACACCTACCTTAACTCCAAGGCTCATTGGTCATTGGGGGAGTCAAACGCCTTAGAGTTTTTTAGCGTATGGTTTAATTATCCCCCATTGTACACCTAGATCAGTCTTTTCAAAGTTTGTCTCCTGAAGCATGATGTAACTATCCCCATTAATGCCAAACGCAAATTCACCTTCCTTAATGCTAGAGGGGCGCTATTTGCATACACTTTGGGTAACAGTGGGGCTCATAATCAGCCATTTAGTGTCATGCCATTTTCACCTCCGCTGTCCTCATTGGACACAGGAGCACTTTCTTAGCATAACAAGTCGACTCCTCACAAATTTGCTGTAATCCATTCAGGAGGTTTATTAGAAATACCTAAATAAGAGGGGAAATGCTAGGAAGTTTCCCGAAGTTCTTGCGGCTGAACGCTCGTAACACATATTTTTACACGCTTTTTGAGAGTGGCAATCAATCCTTATAAATGCACCTGCCACCATTGTTAATGAAAATACGAAATGATAAAATTAAATCAGAACAGCTACTGCTTTGGCATACTCTGTGAAGGGAAGATGGTTGACAAATTAATGTTTCTAAAGGAGTGTGCATTGACTTGCGCAAGAATCTACCATTTTTTGCTTATCCCTAGAGTGAGGAGTCGGATATCCTTAGTGAAACGTTTTCAGGAAGAACAGTTACGATTGCCTAGTTAAAACATTAATGGACCAACATCCCTCTCTACGAAGATGGAGGACACACAGAAATACATAAACGCAGATATCCACCGGGCACCTACCCTGCGCAAGAGGATCGGCGGAAAGGACCATATCACACTTAATTGATCTGAAGCCTGACGCTTTGCATTTATTTTGTTCCGCAAAAGTACCAATACTTTCGTTCCTTACCTCAACTCCAACCTAATAATATCCAACGCCTTACTTGAATGAATTGTGGAAAAATCGTGAATTGCCACTAAAAACAGACCAAGAACTGCGGCAAATAGAGTATTCCGTAGGTCAACAAACCAAGAGTCTAGCCAAGTTCTGAATGGATCCCCAAATAATCTTAATTTTTAGCTGCCAGGCCGCTAGAGTTTCATCTGCAATTCCCCATTCACTTTGGTTAATCAGAATAGCTTTATTTCGCATAAATGCACTGTTCAGTATATCAATTTCTGTCAACCACAATATGGGATCTGCATTTTTCCATATTTGTTTATTCAATTGCAAGGCCTTCATGTTCAACTACTATCGAAACATGAAGCCATTAAAAAATCTCATTGCATTATTTATTGAAATACTCACTGCTACAATCCATCGTCTTTTCTTAATAAGAATCAATCCTAGAAATTCCGCTTCTAAAAGTCATTTTGTCTCTAGAACGATGATGCCTCACCTCATCCACTTCTGTTCTTACCTCGATTTTATATTCTAATTACCCATTCCACTTTGCATGTGGCTGCCTAATGCCAAGGTTCTCGCCCTGCCCTCCCAAAGCGCGATCTTCTCCCAGTAAATTCAGCGGTACACCATCGTGCGATACCCAGACCTTTACAGACTGACTGACGAATCGTGGCTCTCTCTAAAGAAGAGTTTCTGTTAAAACAATTCCAGTTTATCATCTGGGTTCCCTTGGTGCTCACTCAAATATTTGTAGTGAACAACTCTTCTGCAAGCAAACCAAAGGAAGGTGAGGTGATTATCGAATGGATTCCTTCGGATAATTAAGGATTTGACTTCTGACCTGATGTTGTAATAAAAAGCCGTTTCCAATCACAAGTCAGTCAGCATTTTTGCAGGGTGCAGGAAGTAAAAAACAAGCCAGCAGTTTTTAATGCCTGATGTCATCCCTCAATGTATTGTTAAACTCATTTGCTTAGTTTTGGGCGCCACTTCCTTAGTTGACGTATATGCAGTCTCTTGACGCACGCATTTTATATTATTGTGCCAAATAGCTGAACGTATTTCCTCATCCTAAGAAAAAGACAATGGTTAATTATTGGAACCACTCAAACCGTCTAAGCTTTTGCACGATGGTAATGCTCAGTCACCGTACCTTCTCCAAAAGCTAAACGAATTTCACTGAGCAGCTTCTGTGACTTTAAGAGCTCAGCAAAGACTGTAAAGGGGACAAGTTTAAATTGCATTATATTCAACAAATAGCAGATGTCAGTTCAAAACGATCGAGAAGTTGTGGACAGGACAGAATAGCGTGCCGATAGGCTAATAGACGTTTCCAGCTTATGATACATTTTCGTAATATCACTTTACAAGTCCATACACGTTACCACAGGTCGTTGTAGCAACCTTTTTGGTTGGCCGATGCTGCTTATGACGAGAGAATACATTTGCGCAAATATTTACATGCTATTCATTGAATATAAGTAGATGATTGAATGGAATATCCATGGTACAAAACTAAAGCAAAAGGTGGTTTTCTTCGCAATAGTACGATTATTTGCTTTTTTTGTGTAGGTTTTAGCATAATCATCCTGTCGGTTAATTCCCTATGCGAGGTATTAACAGCTTTTGTATTGGAGAATCGAGTGGGTAACCAGATGTGCGCACCACCCATCCAGTGGTGACGCTTTGAATAATGGCAGTAGATCTGGCACAAACTGTAGTATCCACTCACAATTTGCATTAATAATCCAGGTCAAATTATAGAACCTAGAAGACAAGGCCTCAATTATCATAAGGCTGGACGTTGACACGCATGCGGAGCAAATTATGTTCCACTATGTTCTACTAAATTGCCGACTCAAATTCTCTCGTGTCTATTTCTTTGGTAAGAAGTCAGCAAATAAAATCGAAAAATGTGCCACTTAATGAGGTAAATGGGAGGGTGCGTAAATTCTAGCAAATGCACAAGAGTTCCTGTGTATAACAGGAGCAAAACGAAGATCTAGGTGCGATAACGCCCTTTGTGTGCACCATTCTTGTCATAATGCAAAGCGAGCGTGTCTGCCAATGACAAAGCTTTTAAATTAACCCAAAATAAGAAGACTAAAGCAATAATACAGTCCGGAATCTCTTAGCTAAAATTTACAGGGTTATTAGTAGTAGCCTTTAGTGCTCATTAAGATTTTCAGTGAAAGCACTCCAGTATTAAAGGCATACATTCGGGGAGTCGGCTCGGTGCAGGGTATAATTTATGGACGATATGCGCTTATAGTGGAAATCACGCTATTTAATTAAAATTATTTTTACGGAATCGGGGTCGCCAACGTGATATATGACGATGGCACAGCACCGCAACTCTCTTTAAATTAAATACCAATCGGCTTATACTAAAAAAAAACTTCCAATTGATAGGAAATAAATATAATGTGATACTTATGTAAGTCTAAATAGTATGATGGCCATTAACCAGAATTTTTTTGCGTCAGTTTTGGTGTTTGAATAGACTAAAATAGACGGAAAGGAGCTGAAAGGCCATGGATAGCCACGGCTGATCGTCGCTTTGTGCCTCTCATTAACCTCTTTCAGTTGCGTTTCCTTTTGAAAAAAGAAAAAGATTTAGAGGTAAAAATGGGCGTTGAATTCGCTTTTCTTCTTTTTACATTAACAACCATTAATTATCCTATTGTAGCTGTCTAATATGCCAGTGATTGTCCTTTATTCATCCAAATACTTTGCCTTTAAATAGGACAGAAGAAAGAGACTTTGAATTGTAGGGCTCAGTTTAAAGGCAAGGCGATGGTACGTCTTCATGCAGGAGAATAATTTTTATGCTAGACTCAAATCTGGTATTTGGACTCGCGAAAATAAAAACCTGGGTAAAATCAGACGCTCAAGTTCAAAACTCATTACGCAGTTTCAATGGACTGAAAGTTACTTAAAGCCATCAGTGACTTCATTGCTGGGCGTTCTCGAGTGAGGGCGGACAAAGTGGGCCGCGTTGGTAAATGCATGCCCGTAGTATTGGGATAAATTATGTACACTCCACCATGTATTTGCGCACACAAATCAAGCCTGGCAGTGCCAGCAATCTGGTGTGGTCGGGTGTCAAGTAGGATGACTTTGCTCCTCACCCCTTCTTTCTTCCCTTCCACTCTCTCTGCACATGCGCCTTGTGCTCTGGCTTGATTTATCTGGGTGCAAAATTCTCCCACGAACCGATGAGCCTGCCTCCTCCTGATGAACGCTCGGCTGGATTGTTTCCCGTCGAGGCGACTCATATTTCCTGGCAAATAATGCTTCCTGCGTAAAATAAAATTATTGATAATTGAAGGCATTGGTACTGCTAAAGGTTGTCCTTAATTACAGTTTGTCTTTTAAGCGCAATAAAAGTGGACGGATTATCCAATCATGGGCTCTAAAACGGGTTTCATCTATGCGAAATACATTTAATAAACCTAAATCACCTTAGGCACAAATGCTTTAACTTACGTCAATCAATAATAACGTGACAATAAATAGCAGCAAGTGAATTGTTTGAGGATTTCTGGCGATCCACAAAGGAATGTTAGGTCGGGAGGTGTGAATCACTAAATGACTTCACTGTTAAATTCTTGGGTAGGGAAGGTTGGCAACAATGAGGAATCCCTTAGGTAACCAAAATATGTAGGAAAACAAGCACTCCACTCTCCTGCTTGTGGATCGATCAGCCACCTCAGTCACGAGGCTATTTTAGTCCTTCCGCTAATAGTCGCGGGTGTACTGGAAGAGATAAGCGTTGAAGTCACGGCTACTCTTGGTCACGTTAACTCGATACTGCTGTCATCCTAAGGAATTCAATTTGATACTTAAGCACTTACTCAATTAAACTCCAAGGTATCGCAAATTATCACTAAAAGGAATGTTAGTCTTACCAGTTCACTTAATAATTTAGGTTCCTTACTTACTCAAAATCTTACCAAGGCAGCGTCCTAGCACTAACTTGAAATGACAATACTAGACACTTTATGTAATGCCTCCGCACGTCAGCACGCTTGCACGTAAGTGTGCGCACCCATTGTCATGAGCATCTTTCGGTTCCCACCTCGATTGTGAAAACCGTGTGCTTCCCATGCTTTGCTCAATATCGTATCAAAATTCGCAAAGTCCCGCTTTGCAGCAATATTGCTAATAATAGTGCGTCATTTAAGCTTCAAGTTTTAACAATATTCTCTTTTTCTGTCCACAAATTTAACAGTCGCATAGCTCATAATCATTGGATGACTAAAATTTGGAGATAAAATCATGGCAGAGAATAGAGCAATTAATGAATTCAAATATCCATAATTGTGCCCTGACGTTTACTTTAACTTGCGTGATGCTCTTCTGGTTGAATATTTTAACAACTAAAAGGAAAATTCATTTTGGCTGTGGCAGCAATTGTCACGTGTATCACAAATCAAAGTGGACGACGAACGCACTTTGCAGATGCAATTTGGGAAAAGTTGGCCTGCATTGTCGGAGTCACCTTCTTCAGTTCGACAAATGGTAGAATCCGAAATGCTGCTATCTAGTACCTAAAATTCTCATTCACAAACATTTTTCATAACCAATATATGGTAGAGCAGGTGGATAAATTACTTTTATTAAATAAGAGCTCAGGAATATATTTCAGATAAGAGCAGTGAGAGGAGACAAAATAAAATTCTTTGTACCAAATTCACACAATGTTCAAATGATGGACTGTAGTCCATTACTCCATCTTTAGTCGTTCCAAAGTATTTTAACCTTTAATTTCCATTTGCATTGGCCAAGACGTCTTCGACGCAGGACGGCACGTTGGCCTCGAGGAAGCAGCTGGAGAGCACAGCACATGCAAGCACGCACGGTGGGAAATTGGTTGCGAGAGTGGGCAGGAAGACATGGACAAGAACAGAAAAATTGGTGAATAATACATGCAACGGTGGAATAAACATGGGTGCTTTACAGATTACCAGTGACTTCGCTTTGAGACCAACCCAACAGATAATCATTAATAAAACACTGACATTCAAAAGCACGTATGCTGCATGTGAACTGTTTTAAATCAGGAAACAAATTTATTCTTTAGTAACACTGCGTGGGCTTTCTTGAAAGATGGTTATTTCTGAAGAACTCGACTACTTTCTGCACCCGCAAAATAGGTCTCATTTGTGCACCAACATTTCCGACTACGTTTTGGGTTTCGTGCCAGCCTCGGGATTAAGTCGTGTTTATCTTGCTAATCCATGGAAGATAATTTCAAGCACGTTAAGCAAGAAAAACTACCAGAAAAAAGTCTCGTTTTGCTAATGTAATTATTCTACAAAATAATTCTTCGGGTTTGCCATTTTGATGAGGTTTGTGCTCAGCCGATCCACACTGAAGCCATGGCAACTAGTTCCTTAACCTATTTCGCAGAATGCATACTGATCACAACCATGCATTGCCAAATGCTGCAAGCTTCTTCAAAATGCAAAGACAATCGTACAAAGTATGATATTCTCAAAGCACAGTGAAAGCATGTCCAAGTAAAGCTTTGATACCTATTTCCGCTCTCTCTTCATCTCAGCAAGAAAGTGCTTTAATCACCTCAATGAAATGAAACATGAAATTGGGTGTGAGGCACCAGAATTCTTCTATCAAACTCAATTAACGAAGTTTGTTTTAAGACAAACCGCTGCGGTCTATGTGGATAATACGATCCGTGTAAAAGTCGGTTCATGGAAGTACTAATGACTGGAGGACCGCGTCTCATCATTCAGATTTTCACTTTTAAGAAAATATCACCCAACGAAACGTATTTGTAGCTTGTCTCGCACATCTTTTGAATTTAATTAAGGACCAAACTGTATGGTTTATTTTGATATTTTATTTAAAACTACATACTAATTTGGTGCGAGTAATTATTAACCAGTTTCAAAGCAGAACAGTTTGCATTTTTATGAGTCGAACCTTGTTAGCTAAGATTATAGTGTCCAAAAATGCTTCAAAACTGGGAAAATTCTCAGGACCACAAAGTCATCTGTCTCCGCAGTCCTGCGTTGATGTTGTAGTCATTTTGCGGGAATGATGGCCTCGATGCGCTAGAGCCTTTGGGGATTAATGAAGCTGTTTCAGGGAATTAAAACGTCTAGTAAAATGGAATGATAGTTATCCAAATGTCGACAACCTTTCAAGTCACATAACTTCAAGATAACACAATTTAGGTTACTTGATTTAATCGGAGTTTCACCCTGGCTTAGTGACTTTGTGCATGGGTCTTTCTCTGGAAGGGGAATTACTTTCGCTTTTATTTAATTTAAACTCCCACCATATATTTTGTTAACTCCCGAATTATAAGCGAGGTTTCTTCCTCATGTATTTAATTCCTTAAATAGATAGAAATTCTTCCCTAACACGAGCTTGGATCACTGATGTCTCGTTTCGCGTGAAACAGTCGGCTCAAACAAGTGTCAATGCCAGATCCCACTTTACCTGCCCACTTGATAAAGTGTCTGGAATTAATCACTATGATAGCAGTAAGAAGGAATGAATTGGCAAAATTACGCTCTTATGCGGTTTTATGTCACTACCTTAGTTATGAGCCCGGTTCCACCAGAATAAGGCTCTGGTTGGTGCCGATATCGGTGTTGGTAGCACTGCAGCCACGCCCTAGTGCCGGGCAGCGCCCCATCGTGGTGGGTTGGAGCCCTGGCAGGCGCTTCCCAATACGGATTGGCATATTCCTGTGGTTGGAGATTATATCAACTGCTCTTCCAAAATGTGCTGCTAATTACCTTTTCGTTGTATTCAGGTCATTCAAGGCTACGATTTTATGCAAATAAAAATTATTGTCAAAGTAGACCAAAATTCTGCCTCCTGGAAAGAGAATTGCAAACTTTGAACGCTATTTCCAAATCGCAATTGACAAAGAACGTTCGGAGGATGATACCGGCTTTTTTGTGGCAGTTGACAAACACTCGTGTCACCTTGCATATAGTGAAAGGCACACTGATATCCAAGACCAGCAATGCGCGTCAATTAGGATAGTTGAATGTCGGAAGGGAAGGCCTCTTCCTAATATTCTTTTTCTTGGTTTCATGCTCGATTATAAAGTACACAATTGCATTTACAAAACTGGGAGAAAAGTATTTTCTAATGCCTTTATGTTGCCTTGTCGCGCATTTTACTCCTAGTTACCATTTGTTGGAGGTTTTGTTTAAACTCTATTGAGTTTAAGTGACACAGTTCCTGCTTACTAACGATCCTTTTCTTTACACGCTTTTATTCTATCAACGCCACTTGTTTTGGACGATAATGCGAGACTGAATCGTGATAGTTGATCGTTTACAACAGGTTATGAACGCCCCATCTCGACATTTTTGTAGATAATATTTCCATTTTCAAATGACATGCTCCTGCAAGCACTGATCAGGCTACTCTACTCGAGCAATCTTAAGTGATTCGGTCACTTGCCCCATCACACTAACACCTAATGACAAATTTCTTCAAGGCTGTTGCATGATGAGCTCTTTTTTCCTTGGTTATATCAGTAGTTACACTCCAATTCTCTCGGTATTGCACCTATCCTTGTAGTGCCAACACATGCTGTTACTTGGGGCCGCATTTCACACACTGATTTCTGATGTTTTTAAAACGGATTCGTTAAAAATGATTCGTATAAACAGCTGGGATAATCAGTAGTATTTTGTGGTGCACTGTAGCCTTTTACGTGTTTCAGAAAACAGGTAACACAATAGGGTCTGTACTGGCCACAACTCGTCTCTCACGACGCCTGTGACATTAAGGTGGCAGTGCTGCTGGTCCAGAGGAAAACCGAGTTAGTTTAAATCAAAAGACTGATTTATTTACTTTCGTTAACGATTCCGCCTCCTCATCCCGCGACCTTTGCACATTCTTTTTAAAAATGTGTAAGGAAATACTGAGGCACCACGTCAAATGCTAGCATAAGTTTTACAAATCCAATGTAAGGATCTGAGCACGTTATTTTATATTTTCTGACTGCGAAATAAATAAGGGATATTAATTTGCTGCAAATACAAGTTTATAAACAAAATTTTCACTTTGCTTACGAATCAATTTTACCGGAACCAATTTTTTCCACTCTCCGTATCGGAACACCCGGAAGTGGCGGAAATTGCACGCAATAAGTAGACTGGACATAACTGGGCGTCATTCAACACGCTTGCAAGTAAGGATGAAATTTAGGGGGTTGTCATTATTCGAGATGATACTTTGCAAATGCTCCCGATATTGCAACCGACCATTAAAAAGGACGGAATTTATGATGGTCGAACCAGAATTTCCCTCCAAATAATAGCAAACACTAATGTTAATGCATAGATCAGAGTAAATATTTTCAAGAGGATTGATGTTATCATCCTAGAGGTGATGGGGAAGTTGTTACAGGCGAGTTGCTTTGAGGCACTCGCAAGGAGTTTTCAGGGCATTCAAAGAAACTTTCAAGTTGCATACTTGTAAAGCGTGATAAACTGCTCAAAGCGATTACGTAAACCCCATTTTGTGAAACAGGCAGTTAAATAATCCGAAAAGAGTAAGTTGTCCTCCAAATCCATATCCCCACTTAAATCTGACATTTGTTCGCCAAACTTTTACCATACAAGGTAAGCACAAATGTGAGGATAAAGATTGGAAACCTCATTTTAATTAAGTCAAGTGGAAATGCAAAGCCTTGCAAATGTCCTGCATTCATTTGCGCATTCACATTGGCATGCAGTCCATAGCCCATTCAGATGAGCCCTTTGGGCAAATGCGAGGCTCGTATGGCAATTTCTTAGATGTGGCTGTGTGATTAATTAGTTAGTGAACCATCTCACTCTTTTCATTATTTACTCTTCGTTTGCTTGTCGATTAAACTTCCATTTAACCAATCACTGGCTATTCATCAAATGCTGTTTTACGGTATCAAAATAAGGCATTATTGCACATCTTCCTCTGTTTTGAACAATACTTTGTTCTGTCTTTTTGCAGCCGCAGCACATGCTTCAACTACTTTGATCTAATCGATTCCCTGGGGCGCTTGCTATAACGCCAAGCCTTTGCTGTTACAAAGCCCTTCCACCATCTGCATGGGAAATTTGCTCAAATCGGCACACCTGTTTACGCCATAATACAACTGAAATTACTTGTGTGTGCTGCTGTTGGCCAGAGGGGAAGGATGACGGCTTTGTGATGATGATGGATCTTAGTGTATCATAGTGAAGTTCCACTTGGAAGTCCTTTCACCTCCGCGCCCAGTCCCACTCTGTGGTGCACCCACGTGTGCATGTCATAGAGTAGCGCGCTCAGCCATTGGTAAATAGGATTGGCCAATCGCGTCCCTGCTGCTGATGTTGCTGGGTTGCGCTTGCTCTCCTGTGCGTGCGTGCGTGCTCTTTTCGGGCGTAGTGTTTTTCTGCCCGTAACGGCGAAGTCAAGAATCAACTGAATCACTTGCTTGTTGGGCCAAATCTGCTGCCCCAGAATACGAAAATTCACACATATCTGCCCATTCACGCGAGTGGAGTACCAGCTTGCCATTGATACCCACATGATATGATCTGAGTTGGCCGGACTCAAACCCTTGCTTGCATTTATCGGGACACCAGGCTTAACAACTTCAATCTGTGTGTAAGTTCGTAATGTAAATTTCGTGTTGTGATGCCATACATGTAGAAGTACGTGTGGGGTTACTAAGATCCGGAGTTAAATCTAGTTAAGCATGTTTATAAGGTTCGATATTTTCTAAATTCATTATTTTCATGAAAATTGTTAACAAACTCTGTAATGGCAATTGTCTTGACGCTGAAAATGTAGCGCAGATGTCAGCAGCAAATCGTTTTGGTACTGTTGATTAAAAACTATTTCTGCACTTTAACAATTAATTGGGGCTACTGAAAAAAACAATTGTTGATAATTGTACCAGACACTGATCTTCAGAGTCCACCACCATTCAGAAGATAAAATCGAGCCTATTAATCCGCTCACGCGAAGCAGCTGCAGGTCCCATCTCCAACGTGAGGCACAGACTTATGGCATGGTTCGCACAGTTAAAGTTTTTACTTTAAACCTACTTTTGGATGCCAAACTTCTTTAAGCATCTCTCGTTCTACATGGCCATTGTTGCTAAACCTGCACCAACCAGTGCAAGGTCAAGTAGCAAGCACTTTGAATAAGGATGCCATGTAAATAACCCATTAGACTGCGTTCAGTTTACCCTGGAATAAGGTCCCTTATCAGTCCATGATCACGCCCCACCTGGAATTCAGCACTCCTAAAAGTTACATTAATGTAGTTTTATCGAATAAACGTCACTGATTAAGTGAATGGTGTTTTAGGCAACTCATTCTTCGTCGCATGCTTAATGTTTTGATGGTAAGATAGGCCTAGCTGAACTTTTCTTTCATTAATGAATACTTCAGGAGCCATTAATTAAAGCTTACCCAAGGTGGTGTCGCCATCAGTCTATTATCAATGCAAATAATTAATTACTTTATCTTGTCAACTATCTACGAAACCGGAAATTAGCCACGCATTTTAATTTCCCTGTTCATGCAGACAGTTCGTGATGCACGATTACTATTTGCAAGTGTTCGCGAAGCACTACTTTGGTTGATGGTCAATTGGATGTGCTGTGAACGATTGCAATGAACTTATTCGAGCCAAACGCAGATATTCATACTGATTGTTTTATGCCAGCATTACTCCACTATGGCCAAGTTGGGAATCAGGCTGATCGCTTTTGCCAGAGGTTGCAAGTTTCCTCAGAGAAGAGTCTATCACAACGCAACAATTTAAGTTGCAGCTCAAGCACGCTTTTTGCCAGTTTCCAATGAGGCTAGATGCGTGTACGTATTCGGGCCTTGAATCAGTTGCAACAAATGGATATTCAGTCATTTCACTTTCAAAAGTCAATACTGCATTTTAGTGTGGGTGCCGTTTTGCTTTTACAATCTGAAAACTACGCTATGTGCTATTATTAGTAAATGAGAAGAGATGGGTCGGTAAATTCGATTCCTCACTAAAGCAATGTGTGCCTCTATTTTGAACAGCGACTTGGAATAAAATTCTCTGGGAAGTGTAATTTGTACCATGGCTCTGGTCACTTGCACTACAATCCATCGACCTAGGTTAATGCTGAAGTAATCCAAGGATTCGAAGCGAAGCAGTCGCCACCTCTTCGCCTCAGGATGTGCCTCTCGGCCGAACAGTGGTTAGAACGCGCAAGTATGAGTTAGCTACGAAATGTGTAGATGAAACCAAAATGCTAACAGCTATAAATAGCAGCAATCTCACGAAAACGCCAAAACCTCGTCAGTTCGCATTATACCTAAACGGCAAAATACTTTGTCGACTTGATTTCGCCTTCTTTACAGAGGATGAAAGTCAACAACAGATGACTGCAGATGCATTAATCGGAAATACTATGGAGAATTGCATTTGCATTCGTTGACTCCTTACAATGCGTAAAAGGAAGTGGAATTTGAGAAAAACACCTTATTTTTAATTCAACCTCTTCTTGAGCATAATTTCAAAGCTATTGCAAGTTGCACTTGAAATTAATTTATTTTCGGCCAACATTTCCCCGCCCCCGCCCCGCCCCGCCCCTCCCCATTGCATACGGTCACATGTTGATGGCCATTTATTTATGCAACACAAATATTGCTAAAGGAAAATTATTTGCACACTTACAGCTGCAAGCTATTCGTTTCAGTGTAACTGCGTTGCCATCAAGGACCACCCATTAAAACAGAGTGAATATCCGTTGATTCCGCAATTTTCAAACCTCGTTGTCTAGAAAGGCTGCAATAGTATTTAAGAACGACAGTTACTAAAGCCTTCGCGCTGTCGAAGGATTACAGTGTTTGGCATAAACGTGCAAGAGTTTTCATTATGGCTACGGTTCTCTCCGTTAAAGCTGTGTTCCTTTTTTTCCTGCCTCGTATTATCCTTCGTCTATCATGTCTGTAAGAGAAGAATTTTGAGCATTTTCTACCAAAGACGTCCTTGCCAAAATGCCGAGCCATAGAAATGAGGACGAGTTGGAGTTCGTTTGCATTTCCTTTTTCAAAGTTGGCGCTAATCGCAAAAGTATTGTTAAATCCCTATTGTCGGTGTTTTCACCTGAAAGAGGTATTGCAAACCCATTCTGTCAAATAGCCTCATTTTCGGTAGCGGTGACAGCACTTGATTACTCCCTCCACTCCTTCTTCTCTATTTAATTTCTCTCCGTAAATGCCCTAGGCGCACAGTGGCAGCTTTATTGCAAGTCCCGTTTTTCAACCACCCTTCGAGCGTAATCACAGTCGGTGGATGGAATATTGCCTAACAAGCCGAACAGAAATTGCACTTGAGCAACTGCACAACAGGCACTCATGGTAGCGCATTCAAAATTGGGCTCTTATTTTTCCTACATCATGCGAATAATGGTGCCTGTTACATAGCACACCACAAGAAATACATGACTAGAATACGAATCACATATTCCCATAAAGATTAATGAGAATGGCACATGCGAATCTGCAAGATATGTGATTGAATTGACGCACTTTAGGACTACTTTCCTAGCCTCGACCATTAGAAGGTGAGAGTCTTGATTCGTGGATAGATAATACGAGTCGCTTTGGTATCAACTTGGCGCAGTGCGAGGAGCACATGGAAATCAGCCCGACTCCCTCGGAAGCGCTCTGTACGTCTGCGCACTTCCTGACTGGCGGAGGGCGAAAGAGACCATGCCCCTTTTACAGAACGCAGAAACGTGCATGGGTCGAATTGTATACAGCAACACAGGTGGAGCAGGCAAAGTGTAAATTCCTTAATGTGTGTGTGTGTGTGTGTGTGTGTGTGTGTTTCAAAGGTGTATGACTAACGCGTTTGAATGGTAGAGAGAACATGCAGCAAGAGCATCCCATGCTCAGGGTTTTTAACTCGCGTACGTGTTGACAGTTACCGTCCTTCTTCGCACCTAGGATAAGTTAGTTTATTTGATTTTAACCTAGGGACCATAAATCCATTTGTTTCAGGTAGACAAACTTTTTGCAACAAATTCTGACTGTTAACGACCTTCTACTATCAATGAGTAAGTGTATCGCGAATGCTGGATGGGAGAGAACTGCATCTACGTGTCCGTCTGAGTATTTGCATGGGTAGTTCAACAATCAGACTTAATAGTGCCTTAATTGCATCGTGTACGGCTTTTTAATGACTTATTAAGATACCAACTGCAAACAAACTTCCGTAAAGTTATCATCTGTGCAATGATCCTAAATGTTTGATCCAACGTGTATCCCCTGATGAATAAAACCAAATTTGTCAGCAACTGTGTAATGTGTATTTTAAGCCGCGAGGTCTTTACAATACAGGGAAAGTATGGCAACGAGCGAAAACTTCAAATTCCCTGTCTAGTCTGTTTTCCTGAGCATCGTTCTTTGTGGTAGATTCTATTGTTTTCAAGACTAAATGTGGTATGGATGGCAAAAAAATGGGAAGTAGGTCTGAGAAAAAAAGGTTACTGTGCACTCAAGTCTCTGCTTTTTGTGGAAGTTTACACTTTTATTGCAAAAAATATTTTAAAAATTGAGGACAAACTATATTTTGATCCACAGTCCATGGCTTGATTAATGATATGACCTTAGCTGCCAGTATTCATTTTGTGGCACTCAGTTGACACCCTTAATTAATGGTCTTCCGTTTGAATAATTGAGTGCTCTCTAATTTAAACATATTCCAGTTGTATTTCGCTGGAATGTTGCCGTCAGATGGAACAGCTTGGATTTGCAAGGGAATCTTGGCCTCCATCTTTAAAATGCTATTATTTGCTGGTACAACGCCCAACTCACTATGCTAAACAATTTTGAGGTGTGAAACAAATGGAACGGCTAAGCAGTCCATCATTGCAGCACTTCTGTGTATGCACCGTACAAAGGAGCCACATTCCTCCGTCAGTCAGTTTAAATTCAAGCCGAAGACAATAGTTTGGTTATTAGTTTCCCGTGTTAGAGCAAGCAGTGATGTCTGCTTCCTGCAAAGTGCAGGTCTCTCCACTGGTGGAAGCGAGCGCAGGCGCATCATTGGACATTTCTCTCAAACTCTGGAGGTTATGGATGAACTCGATGGGGTAGTGGAATTTGGCAGATATTTCAACTTCAAATAACTCGACGCTTTTATGTCATCAAAAACTCTTATACGCCAAAATCCATGAGGTCATACTCGTTTTATTCCTTTTATAATTACTGCAAAACCGGGTATTTTTAATTGCCAGTGACTGTGAACCCAAACGACAATGCAGTTAAGCGGTTGAAGTGCTAATAAATAAAAAAGAAGAAAATTTTGGCAATAAAAGCAAAAAATCCGAAGCTCGACCATTAAAATATGCTTGCTTAACGCACATTTACTGAATTCCAATTCATATTTTAACGACAAGCTCTGTTAGTGCGTAATGAAAGTTTACGCAGGGTATCTCATGCGCACTCCATAACTGCCTAGACAATACAGCGGTCGGAGTTGTTTTTCATAGCGAATCCAACCATGATTTTCAACTGCCTGGCAATTTCCAGCCTAATTAAGTAAACATGGCCAATTTGCTATTGCGTTTCGCCAACACCGGGGGTTCCTGGATTGCCGATTTATCTACTTGCGTGTCTCCCATCAACTCTTGCATTCTGATTGAACCCTAGCATTCGTTCTCGGTTGGTATTTTGTGGCAACAGCGGCGTTTGTGTCACGGTTATTCTTTCCTTCTCACTCCTGCTTTCTTCTCGTGCATAGCTGTCATGACACTTAGGGCGCAATAGCGCATAACGTCCATGATTTATTGCGGTCGCGTGCTGATATCTGCCGGCCATATTTCGTCCTGCACGAAAGCGAGGCGACGGGCAGTGATACGCAGCCAAGACAGCGAAGAAAAAAACTAGTGATGTGGTGACTACTGCAACCAGTACTACTGCTGCCGCAACCATCGATGCCATTGTTGCCTAATTTCAGTCAGTTAACCACGTTTCGTTTTGTGCCTGTTGGCTATCACGTATATTACCTTGAACTAAGAAACATCTTTGCAGAAAATTATTCTTTTAGAATGAACTATTTAGCTTCCAGACTGAAACACGCCATGAAGAGTAATACGCTGGCTTAGACCCCACAATTTTAAGCATTTGAAGAGTTTAATCAAAAGCAGGTGCATCAATCACATGGGAAGGACGATGCTCAATCTCATGGCGGGACAAATGCGTAGTGAGGATTTGTGCACAAAATGCTTCGAATTCAAAGGCATTACGATTATTTTACATGGACTTTCCTTTAAAGGTTATAATTCTCTCTTCTGCTAGAGTTTGAAGACTAAATGATCACTAGACCAATCACGACATACCATTAAGTTGCGAAAATTATGAATCCTTTTAGGCACATTGTTTAATTTACTGGGTACCTCCTTCCACCTAAGAATGCGTTATTCAAACTAATGTGATCGATTCGTATGTAACTATGGGCCTAGAGTAACCCTTAATCTACTTCCACGTTATACTAAGACTGGGGTAACCGAAAAAGTAGTGAAATCACAAGTAAAACCTCCAATAAATGAACTTTTAGACTGATAAAGGTTTGGCCAGACTACTTTCAGGCGCCCATCGTAATAATTATGTTCATGGCTCTTGAAAGTTTCATACCGCAAACGCAATCTAGTTTCAGGGTTCGGTTGGCTCAAAGATACCGTCTTCACGCCGTTTTGTCATAATTGATCAATTCGTAACGCTGGGGCCCAGAGGTACTTTAATCCACTACTAGCGCAGCCGTAAGGGCAACCAACGGTACGAGTCACTTGGGTCTTGAAGGAGAGTGAAGGTCGACCAATCAGAGACTCGGAGGAGGAAGCACGCGCGCACCTAAGCACGCACGAATGCACGTGATTAGGGAGGCCACGCGCGCTGCGCCGTCCTGCTTCTGTGTTACGAGCATTACCATACGCCCGTTGGGAAGACTCAATGCCAGTGCTCAAATATTCATAAGCAGACTCTCTCTGAGTATTTTAATGGTCTTAAGAATACGTGACTTGACTACTAAGGAGCTGCGTTGTAGCGATCATCTCGTAAGTTCTTTTTCTATTGATGGATAGGTCGCTTCCGTACAAAGGGGATCACTTCAATTTTCATAACAGCTATTTTGACTCTTTGGTCAATGCTCAAAAGTCAGCCGATCCCAAACTATTGAAATCTTCCACTTAGTACCAACGACGTTTGTAATGCGCCTATTTGGCAGCAAAACCCTTCCTATGCAAAATCTCAATGGGTATAAGTCAGTTTGTCTTCCCGACTAAGCTGGGTCTGTGAAACATTGCCAACCATTCAATTACCTTTTATTTTTATTCTATTTACAGAACTATGCTATTTGTGTGCTCAGGCCAGAATATTTGTTACTTTACATTGCCATGGATATCCTACATCTCAACGCTGAAAGTCTTCGTGCTTTGTTTTGGGAGCTTTTTTTCGAATATCGCCAATAATCACATAACCCGATATAAGCTAGAGTCCATGGCTTAAATCGCAGGCTGAAATCTGTGTATGGACGCTGAAGGTAGGAAGTCGTGTTCGGAGGTGTAAGCACAAAAAGAAAAAGGTGGCTTCTGCATCTTGGGCTTAACAGTTGTATGCATGTAGGAGGGCACTTTGTGCCGTGTATATCAGATACTCGTTTTCCGCACTAAGATATATCTGCAAGTGCTTGCAACAACCGCAATTCATGAAATACTTTTTTTATTGCGCTAATGTAAATGGCCTAAAAGCTTTCTGGATCAATTAAAATTTATTTTGGTTAAGATTTGTTTCATACGAAGGTGTTTTTACTCTTCTCAGTTTCACTTGTAAGGTGGAATTAAAAGACTCGTAAAATTCTCACTTTTCAAAGTTGCATTATGGTATAATATAGGTATTTGTCCCTGAGATGAATAATTTTACTACTTATTAAGTAATCGAACGATTCGGTGCCTTTTTCTGAGATCTGGAAGAGGAGACATGACCTACTTTGAATTGCCTTCCGTTTTACTGGTGGCTCTACTCCTAGCCTTTTCGTTGTCTTAGAAGCCCTAGAACTGGCGCCTTTTAGTCTTCTCCCACAACATTCTTTTTTCGAAGTCCCAAAGTTTCTCCGGCGCCATCGTTCTCTTTGCAAGTTTTCTCTCCTCTGGCCTTCTCGCATTGTGCGCGCAGGTGCTTGCGTGCTTGGGTGCCGCAGGATAGGCGCGAGGTGAGGCACATTCAACGCATACACGCCCTCGCGCCCTCGACTTTTTGAATTCCACAAATGTACGCACAAAAATTGGCCAATGGAGGCCGACCGGGATGGGGCTGCTTTTTTCTTTGCCTCCTGGGCGCGTGGACACGCACGCGTCGCAAGGGCACTCGTGCCTGCGCGGACATGCGGCTGTGCCTCCCTCCCACCCGTTGTCGCTGTTCTCATCACCACTAATCATACGCGTCGAAGACTGCAGGGGCTGCAGCGAGCAAACCCATCTCTGCCACTTCTTGACCCTCTTTCTTCACCAGAAGAACTGTTGGCGAGACGGCACTCGCGATTTATTTATTCGTATCCCAACATATAGGTTGGTTAATGCATGTTGACGGACAGCCAGTCGCGAGCCTATAATAATTTGAGTTTACAATAATGCTTAGTCCATCAATTATTGCCCAAAGGAAGTTAGCAATTGTTCGGTCTTAGTTATTCGTAACATGCGCCTTGAGTATTAAAACATAGGCACGATGTTCATGGACATTTCCATGGTGTTGTGGTCATTTATTTTGTGACTTGGATACGGAAATAATTGGCTGCTGTAGTATGCGAGATGGAGTCTCGTTAAAAGGGCGAAATGCTTTTTTTCTCGATACCATCGCGACTGCTTATTTGACAGCCATGCACAACAAAGAAGTGTGTGAAAGTCACGGAAACAGGAAGCTTGATGCGTTATCGTTTTACGCAGGAACGTAGAGAATGAGAACTGCTATGTGCGATAGTGGAGAACGGAAGTTGGCATGCGTTGGTTGCATCGCCGTTGGGCTGGGCGACATTTCTGGCCATCACACTTTTGCTGTCTCCCCTGCATAATGCGCGCATAAAAAGTGTCTTTAAAAATTTAAATGTGCTGGGTCAGGTGCAGTTGGCCCCCAGGATAAAGCAAGAGCTGTATGAAGGGACCACTGTCTCTAAATGGCTCACCTCTTAATGAAATGAGATAAACACACGCTGGCGCTATCAGTTGCAGCTTCTTCTGGAATGAATGCATTTAAATCAAGCTTGTCTCCATGCTTTATCTATCTAGCTTGAAGTGAAATTCAACGGCAATGAATTTTATGCTTTTCAAGTTCAATGCAGGTCAATAATTGTGTCGATCTAAATTGAGCTATGTTAAACATTACGTACATTTGTCTACAGCAATCATTTTTCTAATGTGTAAAAGCCGGAAGCGTCATTAATACAGTCAGATTTGGAGTTAAATTTATGTTAAAACGGCTGTTTAAAGTATTAGTTTAACTGTTTGCCTGTGGATTTTATTTTTGCATTGTATTTGAAAGGTGACAAAAAAACCACAAATGGTGGGTGTTTCAAGAGCTGATCCGTGGTATATGAAACGCCATAAATGCTTTCTAAGTGGTTTTGATTCGTCGATGTTTTGATCATTATTCTTTGCAGGGGTTGAATACCTCTGAAAATTACCCTTTATATTCGCCGCAAGCATTACTGTCTAGCGAGTGAGACTTTCACCATCCACTTTTGTGTGCAAGAGTTTAATGAGGATGGAAGTTAATGGGATTTCATGCGGTCCCGACCCGAACTTGTCGTGTCTACTCGCTAGTCTAATTGGCAGGGAAATCACCAAGAATATAAGTTACATGCAGTCCAGCAAGTGGTTTCGAGATTCTAACAGCGATGGCCTGCCGCAGATGCACAAACGTGCCAAGACGCGTGTTAGGGTGAAAAGCGTTTCTGCCTCGAGAGTGTGTGTTTGCATATTTGTGTGAGTGGTCCTATCCCTTTTTTCAGAAAATCGTGGGCTTGTCGTCACTCGTCAGTCATGACGCATAAACACGCGTAGACAAGTGCGAACACAGGACTTGGTGGCTGTCAATCTCATTGTGTATGTATATGTTGGACAGTGTTAGTGTGCGTGTGCCGTCAAACCGGTTGAGGGTGTACACAAGGGCTCAAGCACTCTCACAGACCGATACACGGTTTGGGTGAGCATGTTTAGAGGCACTGCAGATGCACATTCACAATGTCATCAATGGTATCTTGATCAATCATCCGTCTTAATTGTAGTAACATAACGCAACCAAATTCAACGCTCCTCTAATGCTGAACCACTCGCCGCTGTCTGGACAACGGGTATCCGCGAAGTGCGTTGCGTCCTCAGTACTTTTTCTCCACCTTCTAGTTTTCGTGATAAACGCGGTTTCTGCCAATGGTAAGTTTTCTACTGATTCCTTATTATGATCTTCTTGATCTAAAGGAAAATTTCATTGACTGGGATCATTCTGATTATTATCATAAAATCGTTATGGTTTCATTTCTCATAAGCAAACTAATTACTCAACATTAGTAATGGAAATGAAGTAACCCAACGCTGCATGCGGAAGCAAAAAAGGTAGAGTGCAGACAGGAGGTTCAAACTGCAACTGAATCAAGACCATGCGCCTACCACTCCGAATGGTTGAAGCAACTGCTCTGGTCTTTGTAAGATACACTAGCAAAAAATATTCTTCAAATAATACTAATGATACATTGTGCGCAAAAGCCCCTTTCAAGTGAGTTTAGGCGTGCCTATGGGATAATTTCCCCTGGGATGGAACAGAACCTCGAGTTTGCTCTAGTCTGGTTGGAACAAAGCCTCCATATCAACTCCCCGCCAGGTAAAACAGAACCAAAATAATTGATACGACTAATTTTTGAGTGCCATTGGTGCATAGCATTATTTGCGTTTAAAACAAAACCGTCGTTGGAGGTTGGGGCGATAAATTACAATGTATTCCTCCTCTTCTTTATTACACCTTTCAGTAGTTCCTTAACGTGTACATTGTTTGGACACCTTATAGAGCTGGGAACTGTTGAGATTTGTCATTTCCATTTTCTGATCATATGGATACGCGATGTCAGATTTAATTTCAAATGTTTGTGTGCCTCAATAAGGAAATGTCGTTGTTGCGAACCTGCCACATTCACAAGCATTCTGTCCAGTTGCCAAATGGTTAAAAAGGAAACGTAAAATGGGATGTCGTGCGAGGGAACTAAATGGAATAATTCCTTCCATGGACAATTTGCATCACTGCAGAAAATACAGACTAATTTTATCGCATTCTTAGTCGTATCCGTTGAATCCCTAGCGTTGTTTTCTGGCACAATAGCAGTTGCACATTTACGAGAGACTTCTTTTGTCAATGAACTGCTAGATCGGATTTCCAACCGTTGAGCTATTTCCCACACCCGCTGATGTGTGTTTGCTTAACCATAGAAGATTCTGCCTTATTTACTTTTGGTTGCTCACTATCAAAAAGGAGTGCCTCCATCGGTGTCAGAACGTTAAAGACGATGAGCGATTAGGAACAGCGTTAATAGTCTACATCATGGTGGCGAAAGGTAGCCTAGTAATTAATCGACAGCTTGCGAGACCACGGAATAATAATAGAAATAACTTTATTAATTAAGTAGCATAACTACGAGAGCTTTTTTAACCATCTAATGGCCACAACTTCCCCACTTATTAAACCTTTGTCCACGCCACGGGTGCTTACTTGCAGTGTCTGTGCCCAAATATATTCATACGTGTATTGTCCTGTCCGTATTCCTCATTAAAATCGGCTTCCTGTGCTTTTCCTTTTATCTATCTCCTTCTCATCTCGCGCAGATCTTGCAAGTGAAAACGTTTCACAAAAAACGCAATTGCTACCAATCTTTTTACCAAAACTTCATCGAAGGATCCTGCCATCATTAGTTCACGTGGACTGGTTCACGTTTTGTTTCGCATTCTTAAGCGCTAAATAGCCTGCCTTCACCAGTAACTTTAGTTTGATGTATCCACTGCTTAACTGATATTGCAATTCCCTGAATCGTTCGCACTGATGTCGTTTGAGTGGGACAACTTGTTTGTCACAGTCTCCACACACATGCCAGACTATTGACACTTTCCTGGGGTGTAACAAAATTTCCTTCATTAAACCAATTATAGTCCATAGACTTTCCCCAAGTGGTTCGAACATGTCGGTTAATTAGCTGCACACTGAATTTCAAAGATTCCTCGTCTAAAAATAAGCAATTTACTGTCCCGTGCAACTGCTTCGTAGGTTGCAGCTTAAGGCATAATAAGCGAATCGTAAGTTTTTAGAAGAAGAATGTGACAGAAATACTGTTTGCATGGGTCTGAGTAAGTAACATGCTTTTGCCGGTGTTATTTGAACGGCTTGTAGAAGTTCCCAAACATTACAATTAGGAACCAATGAAGGCATGAGTCCGCAATACATGGTTTTGCGATTGTACGAATAGAGGATCATGAAGTTGCAAATGCCCCGATGCTGCCAAGCCTCGACCAAACCTGCATTTGCAATGTACCCGCGTGGGCCGAGGGAGCCCACACGCATTCAAAGCTCATTTTCCCCGATACTGCTGTCTGCTATCGCATTGTAGAACCGCAACAGCAGCCTCGGTCTGTTCTTTGTCAAGAACTTTTCATCGCTCATCTTTCGTTTCTATCCTTTACCTATGGTCCCCTCTATTTCTACACAGCACCCAGAAATCGCAATAATAGCCTAGCAAATGTCTTGTTTGTTCCAACCTTAGGAGCAAAGTGAGTGGACTAATAGGAGTGTTAACATAAAGTGCGCGTAAGGAAAGGAGAGGTCAACATTCATATTTCAGTGTTAGATAAACTTTTGAGGCGCAAGGTGCTGTTTCACTGGTATCCACATGGCTTATGTAAAGCGTGTTAAAAGACATGAATTTTATTAAGTTTCTTTTGAATTATAAGGTAAGGAATCATCTGGTTTTCTGGGACATGGAGATGCGAGTAGTCCAGTTTCTCGGTCTCTTAAGGAGACTGAACTGGCCAAACTCACCCATGCTTTTTTTGTGCTGACTAGAAGAGCACAGTCTTGCGTACATCTGTTTCCACACTTGCATGGGCTATGGTCAACGACGAGCGAAGCCTGTGAAAAAGTGTGATGCAAAAAAACATCAAATTAGTCATGTGGGTGTCACCAAAATTGATTTATTCTCTAAGACTGAAATTGTAGTGTATAAGAGATGAATTTGAAGTCGACGTCTATATTGTTTAGCATCACTTGGATCAGCATAAACGAGCCATCATGTTATGCCTATGCACTATTCCAACCTCCTTTTTGAATATCTTGACTCAGTTATCTCCGGTGAAGCATCACTTCTCCTTCGCTTAATGTAACAATACAAACTGAAGTGGCTAAATTTTGTTTATTTATAGGATCTGATAAAATTTTATGCGTTTTCTTTTGTCCGCATAAAATATGGTTTCGAATGCGTCCATATTGATTCGCCTCACGTGGGTAAACACACAGTCTTCTACCTCGAAAGACCATCTTTTCTGCACATAATGCGTTCCTTACAAACTCGGCCTGTACCAACCAAGATACGCAAAAAATGCTCACTACACCAAGGGTAGTGGTTGTCAGTTTTTGTGTCCGCATTTGTTCGCGTGTGTTCCTAAACGGCATTTAGTCTTACCCTGCTGTCCTGCTGCCTATCCGTATTTCTTACTCCTTCTTTCTTTTTCACAGACAACATTATTGCACGTTAGAAGCCTGGACAACTAGAGTTTAGAATGAATTATTAGAAGAACACTGTGAGGAAGGTTATTTTTTGCACTGATAATTGCACGATGAAGTGATTGACACTCGTGATAAACGACAGCACAGGCATACAAAAGCATATAGAAATAATTGGAATAGTGTCAGTAGTTTTACACCTCAATGACAAGTGATGAAGGTGTTATTGTTTTTAAAATCAATTTCATTCCGAAAGTCTCTTTGCAATATTTACACTTTGACGTGAATTTGGCAGTCCGGGATTAGCAATCAAATCGGTATCATTGACCACAACCAGTGGCACTTTGGGCGAGGATTTAAAAAACCGAGGATTACAGCTTTGTTTACAATGTACTTCAAGAATCCGACAATGGCATTCTTATGCTACTAGAGTAAACGTTGCTCCAAAGTAAATAATGGTGATGGATAGAAAATCTCAAGTTTTCTTGGCGTCTCCTAGTTTCTCTGAAGACAGCAGACAGTGGGACTGTCGATATCACTTTTCAAAGGAGACATTGAATACAAAGAACTCCTGGCGCTGGCAAAATCAACCCAGAAAACTCCCGCCAGAAGAAATTATATGAATAAAGAAATCATTATTTTCCTGAATGTGTCACCTTCTCTTCAGCTGCTGTCGGTTCAAAGGTCTATTCTCCCGCTTGCGCTGGCCACTTACCCAATCCATGCTAGCCAGATAGGCGGAAGGCGTGGTATCAGAGTTTGGTACAGACACTACATTTTTCGAATCATTTGGCATTTTATGGCTACCAAGGCAGAACTGCATAAACTTGTGTTGGTTGATTACCTGAACTTAGTTAAAATAACATTCCGCTGTTATTGGACGCAAAAATTTCGAAACATCCAAGTGACCATCGGGAGAGTATAAGATTGAAATAAGTATTTTTATGTGCCAAAATAATGAGGATCCATCATTAAGGAGCAATATGCACTCGCACTATTGCATAAAGTTTGTGATTTTCCAAATAGGATTGTATTATGAGTTAGCGTTTAACCGAATTTATTCCTTCCAATAGACCCAGCCATGGCAGCGACGCTACAACAGCGAATCACACATCGACGTGGATATTTGGTGCCATTGAATACTCAGATTACTCTCTCCTGCCCCTTCGAAACACCTTTTTACAAGTGGACTCGGCCGGACTATCCCTCCCACTTCCTTGACGAGACCAAAAATCTCACCATCACTGCCGACTCCTTCGATGTGAGCGGACGTTACCAGTGCAGTGCTGTCAACGGCTTCGGAAACTCTTTAGCTGAAATGGCCATTCGTGTCGTCGGTAAGTGGGTACTTTGAATTAACTCTCCAACTGTTGAACCATCTTATTTGATATTGTCACCCTTTTGATCAAAACATGCTTGCAACTTATCGTAACTATAACACAATTGATTCACCTACTTCAGTCCTTCGAAGTGTACAACATAAGTGACTTACGGTCCATAAATAACTTAAGGTTCCAAATTGCAGCTACTCTTTTGTGTATGATTATTATCATGATTATTTGTTAAACTCAGTCTCAGTCGTAAAGTGCCTTTGATGTGATTTTAGCCTCTGGGTCATCAGCTTACCGGAATAAAAGCTGTGTTTCTGTGACACCGAGTTTAGTCTTCTGTCCTCCTTCTACACAGCTACACATACTGTTTTGTAATTAAAGGTCTCACTAAAGCGTGAGTCATTTAATTAAGGCTTCTAAGGTCTTGCTTGATGCAGTTTCTTTAGAAGGATTTTTGGGTTTTTCTCTTCTTTTCTACCCAGACTATAATTCACAAGTCATCAAAGAGGAATGTGCTCTTTTACGTGATGGGAAAATCAACACAGCAGGTGAGTAGTGTATCTGCTATTTCTTTCATAAGCGACGAGAAAAGGTAACATTTTACAGGAAAATGCTGCTACGCACTACTGCTCACGGCCACTCAAGTAGGCAATACCACCTATTCATCCTAGTTTCTCTCAAAAAGGCATTGTTATAGCTTCATTTTCTCCCCCGTCTTCAGTCCACAAGCCTTTGCATTATTTATTAACCTCTTTCTGCAGATGTAGCCGTAATAGGAGCAACTATCCGCCTTCCTCTCCACCTCGTGTTTTTCTGCTTTTGCTCACGCGCTTGAGTCATTGTCTGACATAAGCGACCACAGATATATGCATGTACCGCCACCCTCACTCCCAGCTGAGCACAAGGCTCAAATCACTGGGATGGCCATTTTCGTCGCTGTACATAGCTTACGTGGAAGGCAAGCATTACCTGTGTGCCTGTGTGTGTAGTCATCTGGTTTAGAGGTAGTGTTCAAGGCTGCAACAGCGGTCGCGGTGGAATCAGCACGCTCCTCTGTAGGCGCGATGAAAAAGTAGCGAATGCGTAGGAGACGGTTTGCTTATAAAAAAGACCCATCTCTCCCCTGCTCTCTAGTCCGACAGTCAACTAATTGCGCTGTTAAAAATCTCTCCTCTACCGTGCTCTTCCCTTCAACTCATACTCCGGCCTTTGGCAATTTACCGTCTCCTCCATCTCGCCCACCCTAGTTTGTATCAGCATGCGGTAGGAAGAGCAACATAGATGGAAAATGTAAATGCATTTACTTTCACGATTTGGACTGTCACATTTTCAAGGCCCGCCTTACTCACTTACGACAGGTATACGTAGGATTTTACCATTCTCTGTTAGGTATTCTTAAATAATATACCATCATATCCTTCAGTATTTTCATTTGAGCATAGCGCCAGCTTTTCAGCGCTTCACTTTCCTGCAGATAGTCTGCGTTTATTCAATGATGTTTGATCACCAAGTTAGATGAGGGGCAAACTCTGCTGGAAATTTGAGGCAATTGCGCTGTGGTTACGCCCGATTTTCTAATCATCTTTATTCACTCTATTTTTTCAAAGACCTACTTGAAGCTAGTGATCATAATTACTTCATGAGCGAGACATGCTTTCATACCCAAAAAGGTGGTGAAATAGGTAGTATGCTAACCTAGAGTCAAATTTAATGAATTTCTCCCGTCGCGACCACCCTACCACCTGGTACCCTTGTAATATTTTGCTAAATTTTTATTTATTTACCAGTGGTTTGGTTGGAGGTGGGCGAAATCCGTGTTATTGACGGGCAGTAACTTATGCTGTAACTTTTATAGCCCATTAACTTTCGTGCAAGTCTATCTAAATATTATTCAGATTATTTTGCTGTTCTAAGCAGCTGCCACACCTTAATTGAGCCCTGAGAAGAGGATTTTTTATCCCTCCTCCAGAGCGTATTAATGATGGGAACAATAATCGACAAATTTAAAGAGACGACACTTTAACACACAAAATAACCCACGTCCATAAGTTCATCAAGATCTTCGTGGTTGGATATTATGACTAATTAAACGGTCAGTAAACATTTGTAAGTTGTGCGCTGGTCAGCGAGAAGCACGAAAATCCTGATTTGGATAACTTGGAACTTCTTCCTGGTTCTTCCATATATCACATGTTCACCCAATTAGAAGGCTGTTTTTGGGCTCCAAAATTGGGAGCGCCACGCATTTGGCTGCTGTCAAAAGCTTTTTTCCCCACCCCGTGCTTCGCATTATGCACGCACATCGCACGCTGTCCGTCGGGCTAAATTTTATACAGGCCTGGGGAGGTGGATGCTGAGGAGGAGGAGGAGGAGGAGGAGGAGGCGGTGGCAGAGGGATGCGTAGGCGTACGCGTGGCATACACACACAAGACGGACCAATTTTTAGAAAACCTATCTCCTGTAAACACGGGATGCATGAGTCATTTCACTCTTCTGATGGGACTGCAGACGAGTCTTGGCTGACCTCTCGCCTGAATAGCATTTTAACCACTTTTTGGACGTGGTTCCATGACTATTTTGTCTATTTAAGAACGTGACTCACTCATCTCGTGGGTTTGCCGGAGGGTGGTGGAAGTTAACGGATTGCTCATGCGTTGGACAAGGGCGAGGTACATCATCATTTCCCTAAGCCTAAAGGCGTTAACTCGATTAGTCTCGTGGTTATTTTCCTTCTACGAATCACCTAGTTCCCCCAAAGCCCTATACGGTGAGGAATGAAACCAGTTTTATGCTATTTGATTAACCCTAGGTGCCAAATCAAAAGCATCTTGATGGCTTTGCACCTAACCGGACAAAAGAAACGCTACATAAGCATATATTAATGTGACGTAGGCACCCACCTAATTCAATTTATGACAAATCCGCTTTGCATTTTTTATGCCGACTGAAATGAATTCGAAATTGGATTCTATAATAAAAAGCCATCTGACAGAGATATGGATACACTATTTTTACGTTACGGAACATGAGGTCCCTTTAAAAGGCCATTTGATTAGGACTTCAGATTAATTCGTCAGCACTGCTCTGCCACCGGACTGGTATGGGGTTCTCGTCCAAGGACAAAAATTAGTCGTTTTCAGACTTGGACTGCGAGATAGGAAGAAGTGGCTGTGAGAACTCGCGTGCATATGACTTATTTGTCACTCACGACGAATGCTCCTCCCCTTCGCCATCTGATCTAGCTTGGCGTGCTGTTCCCTCTGCCGGAACGAATTGACTAATTCATGGAAGGTGTCAATCGTATCTGGGGTTGAGTCACGGGCCACAATATATGCTTCTTCTGTCTGGCTTACTCTTTTCTTGTTTTCCTCTTCCATCCCTGTTGACTCACACTGGCTAAATCACATCAAGCCCTATGCAAATAACTCATCCCAACCAGTGAGAGTCATCAGCCTTTCTCTACACACGCTTAAGCAAAACCATTTATCTCCACCGTAAATACGCTAACTTACAAGAGGATAAAACCAAATAAAAACAGACCTGATAAGCCGATTGGATGATTCAATACTAGTCATTGGGTGGTCAGGTTCCTCAATGGTTTAGCAACCAGTTTAAATGATTTATTACTTTTAGTAAAATCAGGTAACTTTAAAGCAACGGATTAACGTCTAAACCATGTTCCATCATGTATTGATACAATGGCAGATATGAATGGATAATTTTGGTTAATTATTACTCTATGTGTAGGTCCCTGTTTTCTGAGGAGCTATGCTAATTCAGAGCTAGTTATAACGCGCTACTGGGGAGAGGACGTTACCTTTGACTGCAGTAGCGTGACGGCGGATGGTCGAACCTACCAACTGGATTACGCCTGGGAGTTCTACAAGCAGGGCCTCGGAAAGGGCCCTTCATCCTCCCCGCTAGCTAATCGACTGACACGCCGCAGCAACACACGAGTTGTCACACCCGGTGGCAGCTCTTCGGGATCGGGCGGGGCCAGCACCAACGCCGGTATTGGTGGCAGCGGCAGTGGAGGTGTTGGGAATAACGTGGGTGTAGGTGGAGGAGGGGGCAGAGCTGACGTGGCTCGTTTCTCTGAATCGCAACTCACTATCCGCAAGGTCACTCTTAGCAACATGGGCGAGTATAGATGTACAGTTACCAATCCCACTCCCGATTCCAGTTCCACCGTCATACCGAAAATCGAGAGGACCTTTCAATTGCACGTAATTCGTAAGTTTTTACTATGTCAGTTTACACTGCTGGAACTAGTGCCCATCACATTGCGATACTAAGTTTCTCCATACTGAGACAGTCGTTAAGGTCCGCAAATTCGTTATTAAATCCACGTAATCGTATGTAGAACAGTATTTCCTTTAAGGTGACACTTAGACTTACTTTGTGTTTGGTTAACTTAGTTTGGATGCCTTGAATAAATATTTAAAGTTCATGCATCTAGGTAATTGGCATCCATCACCATATTATTAAAGGAAGAAAATTTAGTTTAGGGAAATGCCGATTCTTTGGTAAACTCATTTATGGAAGTTGGTTTTATTGGTTGGTATCGCTTTATTTACTTCGCGAACAACCATTTATGCAGAGCATTAAACGAGTTGAGGTTAAATATCTAAAAATGCTGAATCTGAGAATAACTTCTTGAATACTTATTTTCGCATTACTATCAAAAGAAAGATGTCTGGTAGCAAGGGATATTTTTTTACTTATCAGACATTAAAATTGGAGCGCCTCCTAAAGAAATTCAATTAAAGACCAAGTTCAGTCACAAAAGTTCAACGCTGATATACTGGTTCGTTGTTTTTGAATGCATGGGCAGCGCAAACCTTCGTAGGTTGCAAAATTAGACAAATGTAGTTTGAAACAGCACAGTCGTAATGGACATCGGGTTTGTGGATGTAGGTATTTTACTGTAATTTGTATGTACAAGCCGTATCAACGATTGGGGACGTGTGCGTGTGTACCAAGAAGGCCAATGTTCAAAAACTTCTCTCCTCTCAGTTCTGACTCACACCCAAACGAAATCCGTTGCAAGCGCACATTGTGGACGAAGGCGAATCGAAACGCGCAATTATGGTGCGCCAGTGCCTGTGCCCAAATGACCAGGGTTCAGCTTCTTTTCCCCATCAGCATGACCGGCGGCTCTCGCCACCACTCTGCCTCTGGCCATTTTTTTCCATACTGTAGGCTGATGTCACCTGCCTACCTTCCTGTTCTTCAGTACGTACACACAGCATGGCGTGTCCCTTTTCTCCAACAGAGAAGAGATTGCGCTACCTGTCTAGATGTCAGGGTGAAGGGCTCCCTAAAGAGCCCATACAGGTCTATAAACGCTCTAAGTATCGCATTCTTCCTTCACAAGAGAGTGTCCTCAAATAGGCTTTGATTAGGAATGAAAGAAATGGAGATCGGTTTTTGTGTACCAATTCAGATCTTCGTAGCTTCTTCGGCACTTGGATTCATTTACACGATCACTCATGCATCACCCGGCTAAATACGAATTCGCAGCATGTGGAAAGTCAAATTACTTTTCCACTCTATAGTTTAAAAGTCCGGGCCGAAGGGAGCTAACTTTAATAAAAGTTATCAGAGTGAAATTAAATCGTGTTAGCTTTCCTAATGCTAGTGTTCGCTGGTCCGAGTGTCATTGTGCAAAATTACTTAATCGCGCTTCGAGTCTTCCCTGAGATCGCAATAAGCCGAAGTAGAATGCAGTACCACATAGCAAACTGAGGAAGACCGGGGGGACTCCCGGCACGATCTGCAATGCTGTGCTGCGGGGGCCGAAGTGGCCGTGTGGCTAAGCGCGCTGTTAAAAAAGTATCAAATCGTCACAATAATGCACCATAGTTCACGCTTTTCTTTCCTCAGCTGAAGGCTCTTTGTGAGTAAATTTTTCTACATAATTCAAAGCTGGTCGCTCTGAGTCTTAGAATAATTTATGAAAAATAGACTGCACGTTTTGCTGCTTAGTAATAAGAGGCTTATTATCGTAAAATATGCAGCCAATTCACCGATTACATGATTTTAGCATCTGTTGGTGTATATGGCACCGTTTATCAAAAGTCCTGCAAACTGTAAGAAGTACCACAAGGACGAAGCTAAAACATCCTCTGAAGCTGCCAACAGGTACATCCCAAGTAATGTGGAAATGATTGTTATGAAAATCTCACGAAATCTCTACTGATTTTGATATGCATAATAGAATTTAAGAACTGAATAAGTATGCGACAAACTATCCGGATTTGGGATGGAAATATTTTTTTTACGTACCATTCGGAAGGGGAGTGGAAAGGAGCGAGGGCAGGGAATATCGGTCAGCCGCTCAAGGTTTGCGCCTGATGCGGTCGCATGCACTTGAGCAGAAAGTAGGAGCAACCAGAGAAGGAGGAGGAAAGTAGAAGAGAAGCTATATCAACTTGCTATTGGCAATTCATTATTCCTGTATACAATTCGCATCGCCGCCGCTGCCGCCGCCGATGCCGCTGTCGATGCCGCCACCAACACTCTACCCACACACCCATCGCATTTCGGTTCCGTGAAGGGTGACTACGCCGGTCTGAAATCCTCGCTACCTCACGTTCCTGCACTGCACTTCGCGTGCTAATCCACCCAACGGTTCCCTCACTAACTAGTTGCTTCGACTCACTTCTCCCCTCCCACTGCCTCCCGTTTACTCGATGGAGAGTGGGGTGCTAGCGGGGATTGAGGCGACAGTGGTTTATAGTCCTCTGTGGCATAAATATCCCACAAATTGTCAAACATTTTGGCCTAATCAAATTAAACACCTTCTCCCTAATTTTTTACCAACGACGCTAAAAAAACAAATTAAAATTATTAATTTATCAATGAGCAGCCTCTAAAAATTATTATTTATAAAAAAACTGTGTGCTAGTAAAAGTGAAATGAGTGCCATCTTACACATCCGTGTTTGGTTGCTTTAAAATGTAACGAATTTCAACCTTTGATAAAGTGCCTACGTTTTGGAGCTTGAAAACGTTTAGGCACATGCAATCATTTTTTATTTTGCTTGTGTATGTCGTCGTCTGCGCTGCTTTTGATAATTTGCACCTGAACTAGCTTCGTTGGTTATTATTTTACCTTGACTGTGGTAAGTTTGGGAGGAGACCGCTGTGTGCACTCTCAGTTCCTCCAAACGTGGGCATAGTGGCGACAACTGGGAGGCTTGAAGCCTCACAAGGAGGAGGGAGGATGGAAGTAGATGCCATTCAAGCAAGTGAAAATCTTCGACCCATTCTGGTGCATTAATGGACAAAAGTTAAACAGCTACGACAGCTTTATTGGATCAAATTGCAAGTAACTCCGCTCTATCATTTGAGTTATAAGCTTAGGCAGTAGCCCACAAGAATGCAGAAGAAACTAGCGTTGCATTCTCCAAAGTGCATAACTATCTTCATATTGTTCATACAGTTCTTGAATGCCTCCGTACTATTGTTGTGAGACTAAATGAAACGAATTTGGAAGAAACCCAATCACAAGCAGTGCGAGGAGATGAGGAAGGAGCACCGCTTCTTAAGTTACTGCTTCATTATTTTTTTATTTTAAAAACGATTGTTAACTGTTAACTGGCTATATTTTATTGAAATGAAAGACACGACACTTGATTCCCTATGCGGTAGTGTTATTACAGCCCATTGGTATACCGAGCTGTGACTTAATTGCAAAGGGGACAGAGCCATCAGAGACTTTTCGGAATGCGCCTGCTAAGTCTCTTGGCCCTTATTTTGGTTTTTCCTGCTAGATGATGTGAGAGAAAATCACTGATTTTACTTCACACCTGACATCCTAGGGAGATTTTGATGCACTAAAAGTATACTGTGTTTAGGCCTTATGAATCGCCAGTTAGTAATTTCCAAACCTCCAATGGACTGATGCTCCTAAGTTGAATTTAGTCAAATACGCGCTGCTGTGATAATGGTTTTCGGGCCTGATTGCTCCTTTTGCACTGTTTTTGAAGGCGTGATGAGATTTGCTTGTAATGCTTAAATAGCAATTTTCCTCAAAAAGTAGAAGCTCAAATAGAGCATACAGGTTAAAATATCATGCAATAGCCTCTTGAGATTAAGGGCGATACATGCCAAACAGGTTTGACTGGATCGTTTGACCCATTCGAAATTGGTACAAATAGCAGTGGTCGTTGTCACAGAAGTCGCATTTACCAGGAGTTCACATACTTCACCGATAGGCGAACTTTGTAAAGACTACCTTCCGTAACACAGTCGCATAATCACTGAATAACGTCCATCCTCGAAGCAATTAGCTCTAGTGGTCGTTGAGACAGGTATGGCTTGGTTAGAATCTCAATGTTTGGACGTAAAATGAAGATTTTAACATTTGTTTCAATTTAATGCTTCAAGGTAACGATCGAAGATATTTCAGGGATTAGCAACTTTGAATACAAAAACGGAAAAAGAAGTCTGAGTGCGTAAACCTGGGTGGCGAGGTAAGGGAAGAAGAGGCAGAGGAAGCATAAGATGAGGATTGTAGGGCGGAGCGAAAAAAAAAGCTGCCCTCGTTGCAACAGTTTGTTTACAAGACGAAAAAATTCTGCCTCAGGCCTTCAAGCATCTGTGAGAGCATGTGTGTGTGCAAAGCAGATAAGATTGTTCGTTTGTGTGTGTGCGTCTGTACATATTTAAATGCCATCGTTTGAAAAAAAGGAACCGTAAAGGGAAGTGTGTATATGTGTGGGCGCCTTGTTCCTCTCCAAACCGATCTCCCCGCCCCGCCCCGCTCCTCCCCAACGCGAGTGTCCGAAGAGGGGAATGGCCGCAAATGCTAAACGCAATCAGGCGCTCCAGGGCTTCCTCTGTGGCCCAGGTCGGAGGAGGGGGTGGTGGGTGTGTGGATGTGTAAGGTTAAAGTAGTTACGAGTGTTTGCAAACATGAGCTGTCAGAGAGGCGCGGTAACCTGAAGTCTGATCGTCAGGCAGTGGTGTGGGACATTCTCGCTTCTGAGTGGCGCGCTAGTTTCGCTTAATTGCCAAACACTTTTTCCACTCAATGACATTTCCCCATCTACGAGTTCGGCTTGGGTTCATCACCTCCACCCTTGTAACTTCGCGTCCATTTAGTTCAGACACAAGCTTAAATGAGCGAACGAGAGGAAGAGAGGGAAAGAGAGAGAGGGAAGAGAAAATGAAAATACACATTCCAATCCGTGGTCTGTCTTCTTCTTTCTAGCTTCAAATATATTTCCGCTTCTTGTGAATAAGTATGGGTACCATAGCATGGAATGCATTAGACTGTCAAAAATTATAGTGACTAGGCGCAGCGTTTGTGTTGAGGAGTGAAATATCCTAACTATTAAAATCTGACCGTTTATGCCGCACGCTACTTGACCAGTGAATCAAGTTTGGTCTGATTTCGCAAAAAGAGCAAGGTAGTCTTTCTGATTTGACACGCTTTATGCGCAAAACCATATGCGTAAAAACGTCCTCCAATGTTTCAATTACATGACACGAATTACAGGCAGGGAAAGTCTCATCCATGCATTTGAGTGACCCTTTCCTCTTTTACTACTTCATCCTTGTTTAGCACGTTCCGAAGGTGCTATCATCATTGGCGACCATGACATAACAGTGCACGTCAAGTCTGGAGAGAACCTCATTCAGTCGTGCAAAGTGAACGCTGAACAACACCGATCCGTCACCATTAGGGTAAGTTCCATGTTAAAATGCACACGAAACAAGCGAAACAGAGAGCCGCTGTAGGAGACAATGCTTGATCTCTGAAAAGCATTACAGCCGTTACTAACAATCGTTCCTCCTCCTCAACTTCAACGCGCAGTATTATCCTACCTTGACCTCGAGACTCAAACTTTTACTTAAGCACTTGTAAGCATGACGTAAAATAATGTTACAAAGCTTGGATGAAATGAGAAAAAACTTGCTGTTTCTAGAATTAGTCTATGGTGTAATGTAACAGTTAGTAAAAAAACATCGTATTTTGTAAAAGAGAACGACTAGGCAGGGAGCAAATTACTTAGGTGAAATGTGAAGTTTGCTGGCAGCAAAATCGACCCTCGCCAAGCACAAGCACAAAGTTGATGAGGGTGCACCGACTTAATTAAGCAGCACTGTTTGTATCAACGTTGTCCAGCATGGAAGGGGCTGTACCTCATCCCCAGAATGTGCTAGGTGGCGTTAATAAACCGAGTGACCATTTGAAGAAAAAGCAAAAAGAGCAAATTGCGATTTTGTGTAGACAAAAGCCCCAACCCAGCGTATAACGATTGCATTGCATTGGACTTTATGCAGTGGTGCGCAACTCATAAAGGGAGGAGGTTAGTTATCAGACTTTTCCATGAACCACAGTTTAAAATACTTTATCTCGATAAATGATAAAAATGCAAGCAAAGCTGATGCAATGCATAATTTTTTGGTTTCCGATAATTTATATTTTCCTACCTTTACTAAAATAAACCTCACATTTGACATCTCGATTGTCTACCATTCTGCAACTTCATTTTTCCGGTTCCAAATCAACCACACCTGGACATTGCAGTCTTTAGATGGGGTTGCTTATAATAATCCGTAATCAACTCATACGCCACCTGATTTAAGCCGTGGTATGTAGTTAATTGAAAGAGCGAAAATTCTCATTGGCTTACGTCGCGAATATTTGCCGCTCGCATTAGATTAACATTAGAGCTCTCTATGCGATTCTGCAGTGGGGCAAGATAATTGAGCCAAGCAAAGCAATTCCTGCTTACGAGGGAAATGGGAAGGAGATAATTCATCTCTCCAATATCGCCTTCATCGTGTTTCCTTTGATGCCGACGAGCGAGGCTAGCAACAAACTTACCTCCAGCACTCCGGCCGTCAGTGCCCCCTTCGCTGTCAGCGATCCCGGCTCACCTGAGAGTCAGCTAGTCATTCAGCGCGTGACCGGTCGTGATGCCGGCGTTTACATCTGCTCTGTCATCACTGAGTCCGGGTGGGATGACCGAAAACTCGTACGCGTTGTTGTCTCCGGTACGAAGTCATGCACTTCCACTCTTACCACCCTGAGCCGCATTTACTTCTATACAATTACATGCATATGGATCGCAGTGAACATTAGCATGTCGGCGTAAGGAAAAAGCAAGTTTAAGTGAGCCACTTATCCTGGAGTGGTTTGTAGTTAAAAATATAAGAGGAGAGATTTTGAAGTTATTTCAATTCGACTTATTTGCAAAATGCAGATTTGCTAATTGTTGTCCCAGGCTAGATTGTTGAGTTGGCCTTCAGAACATTCTTGAAGTGATTGCTCGCTCCAGTGTGTTAAAAAACGTTGCATTTGCAGCACAAATTTTGAAGTTGCAAGTAGCGGCGGTCCACCCATTTGGAAATATGACTTATGAGTAAATTAGCCCTGATTAAAGGCAATTTATGAGTGAATCGTTTAGTGTTTACATAATCAGGACTAATTTGTTTCATCCCTTCAGATGCTCAAACTGAGCCTTCCGCAGAAACACTGGAGGAGAACAGTTATCCGCGACGTCTAGCACTATACATCGCTGCACCAGTGGTCATTTTCTTTGTTTGCATCTTCATCATTAGCTACTGCCTTATCAATCGCAAAAGCCGTCGCTGTTCACAAATCAACGGAGGTGGTCGCACACGAGCCACATTACCAGTTATAAGGCAGATTGGTAACAGCAATAACTCAGTGAGTATTTATCGCGGTGGGCTAAACGGCCCTGGGATCGTAGGCAAGACCAACACCACGAGCCTTATTGACCACCACTTGGGACATCACTCTCCACAGGGTCCTCCTTCCTCCGCGGTTACAGCCTCGGCAGCAGCAAATAATAATAGCAATAATAATAATAATAATACCAATAACAGCAACCACGTTGCCTACTCCTCGTCGACGGGCTCTCATTCGCTGAGCGGCACCTCTGCTGGCACGCCAGGTTCCATGCTACTCGCTAATACTATGGTTCAAGTTCTGCCACCAGATGGATCGGGCTATCCTCTTCTAAAGCCCAACGGACATCACCATCACCATCAATCCCCACCACAGTCTCAGGCGCCGCCGCCACCTCCTCACAGCGTCTACGATCCCTACAACACGAGCCATCTGAGTAACGGGGTTTCCAGCGACGCAGGGGTAGGAGGCCCAAACACTATGATGTACATGCCTTCTGCGTACCGCGATTTTCAAGCTTAGCAACTTCCAAGCATGGCTAGACCAGGCTGTCAACACAGCAGTCTTCTTTCCCTGTACAAATATGCTTTATTTCTTGTGCTCCCATTAAGAGAGAAACACAGAAAGTGAATGTGACACTTTGAAGCGTGTATCCTCCATCCACTCCTCCATTCACACTGTCCTTTGATTTGCTGCTTTCGCCCACAGCATCTTCTCTCGCCTTCTTACATCAAGCGAGCCGGTCCAGGGTACACATAAACACAAAAACCCATACACATCTACTCCAAGTACAAACATTCTCTGATTGTCCCTAGATTCCGCCCCTTTCCACTTCCCCATGTTCATTCACCATAATGCTGATGCGAGTCATTTCATTTATTGTACGGAACTGTCTAAACGAACGATACAAGGCCATACACATACACACTTGCATACAGGGTATTCTTAAGCTGTATAAAACACAAATTCACAGGTGACTATGACAATGATGCAATGCTTTTAATTTGTCGACCTTTCTCAAGATCTCTACAATGCCTGTCCGTCACTCACGCCTCCTTAGTCGATACTACATGAAAATGCATTTTGCGTGGCGTCCGTCGGCCATTTAGCTGCACTCTGCACCGCATTCAAAGGCCGTCCTAAGCATCCCACATCTTTGCTCCATCCTCAAACTTTTTATAGCTTTATTTGAGGCTAAATTCATGAATAAATGTCTTACTGAGGGAAAGTATACATATGTATTTCTAGTGAAGGACCTGCACAAATGGCAGCAATACAGCTGGAACTTCAATTCCACCATCCGTGTGGCATCGTTGTGTGAGGGCAGGAGATTCTCAAGCCTGCTCTCCTTGTATTTAACAATTACTTGGTTTGTCAACACACTAGGTGTTTCAATTTTAGGCCAAGTTGGTGGAAAATCTACTGCTAGGAGTAGCTGTATGTTAAGACATTAAAAACGCCTGAAAAGGGCCTATTTAGCCATTTTCTACTAACTGGGACAATCTTTGCGCGGTAACTAATTTTCATTTGGCCTTTCCAATGGAAGAGCAAAGTAAACTTACTGGGTCGGTAGCAGGTGACGCCTGACACCCGTGGGATCAAAAATAACCTCGTGATGTCGTCCACGCATTGTGGGATTGCAGAAGTCTACTCGATAGCCTCAGACTGCTAATGGTTGGATCAAGTGCCGTCTTTATTAGGCGATTATGAGTAGTTGACTTTAAAAGATGGAGCTATTATAGCATTAGTGCTTTAGTTTTTCTCATCGAGAATTGGAAGCTAGCATTTGACTGGAAAATGCCTTGAGTCAACATTTGAAACGAGCTAATAGGTTTTAGCAGAGAGGGAATTATTCTAAAGTGGTTTCCAAAATTGCCTGTGTTTATTTCGCTATTCTTAAAATGCAAGCAATTTTTTGCTTCAATTTCTCAAAGATTTATTGAACTGCCCTTTTTGAGGACTCATTTAGGCTTTGAACATCTTTAAAAAAAAAATCAAAACTGCGGTCTTAATGAATTAACTGTTTAATCAGCTTGTATAATAATCTTACGTAAAACCAAAAGGAACTTAATATTTTCACATAGGATGACTCACGTCCTGAATAAATCACAATTTCGTGAGAATGAAGAAACTCTTGTTATTCTCCTACCATATGCACACGGAGGGGTTCGTGCCATATCAAGTCTCCGTTAACTGACAAGTCCAGATGGCCTGATTTATGTGGACACTACTAAATCGTGAATAAAGGGCATTTGGAAAATAAATAAATCGGTTCGGAAAACTTATGCGCAGTCAAAATGCTTGCCTGCTTAATGTCAGGCATTAACTTTTCCATCGCATAGCAAAACATGCTTCGAATCAACGTGGTATTAATGGAGGCACTCTATAGAAAGCTCCTCTTCGGCATATAAATTGGAGCGATGCTTTTGGAGCCTAAAATATAGAATGCAGTGCAACTGCATAGTATGGTGCAATAATCAAGAAATAAGACTAATTAAAAAAGTGGGTCTAGTAAAACCTCCATTTTCCTCAGCACAGTTTTGAGTCTTTTGCCTGCGGGGAGCGTCTACTCCAGATACATAGCATCTAAAAGATTTTCTCCTGCAGCCTGTGAGCTTTCACTTCTACAATGGGCAAGTTATAAGCTTCAATAAAATATGAACAGTGCTTAAAATGTTCATACGTGGACTGACAAGTCGTCAAATGAAATGAGAGGCTGTGAGACCGGACACTGAGATGGCGGGTGATTCGCTACGATTAAAGAAGACGGAAAATGCAGTTTAATAAATGACTCACTGTGGAAATTTAGAGAACCAGCATTCGGAGAAGATGGGGGAAGTAATGCAATATGCCACTCATACTCTTTAATAAGGCACCTTCGGACCATTTACTCCTCCACAAACAGGAAGAAAGGAATATTGGGGGGGAACAATTCTCCTCGGAATGGTTTAAGACAACGCTTCCTCTTGTCTTTTAGAGAACCAAAATAAGTGTTTTGAACAAGCTTACAAATTGCTGTAGGTGTAATTCTAAAAATTCGCTCATTTAACATTTTTATTTGATACTAGGCTATCCCTTCACAACGGTACGCCTTCAAGAATCTGCAAAAAATACTGCTTGTTCTCATTGATTGCCACTGGACGATTTCGACTACTGCCAGTTGGTTACTTCCAACAATTTGCACAGCCTTTGTTAGAGATCCTGGATTAAAAGGATGTTCACAAACATCTCTTTATTAACGGACAATTTTTTGCGTCTTTATCGCATTTTGATTTGCAAAATTGGCTGATTAAAAACGGTATTCCTGGCTTCACTTTATCATAATCAAATTTAGTGATGTTAAGCACATTATTTTGCTGCAATAACTTTGCATACAGCTGAAGTTGGCATCGAAAAGTTCAGAATAAATAGCATAATTGAAATAGGCATTGTAGAATTTAGGGTGCAAGCCTCTGATAACTGATGGAAGTCATCTTGCATGGCAGGCATTGTCCTTGTTCCTAGTGAACATCGAGGAAAGACTCAATATTTCTTCGTAAACCTACCACACACACAAAAGCTTGCTATACTTCAGTCCTCCCTCCCGTGCCGCTCCGATTTTCTTCTCACGAAGGCCATGCATCTGATTTATGCTGACACAGCCCTCGACTACGCGGTGCGCCCGTGCGCGCGCGAAAAATTCTAAACAACGGCATTTGCTGTTGCGGGGATAAGGGAAAACAGTGGCCTCTTTTGGGGAGTTTTTGCTAGAATGCCATTCAAGACTGAAAATAATCAATTTTTCGTTTCAACTAGCTTGGTGAAGACCAAAATACATGTAAGTATAATTGAATTAGTAGCTTTCAACTGACATTAGAAGGGGATTGACTACTTTATCACTTCTCACCTTTACAATACGGGCTTGCTTTGCCTACTGACTACCGATGGCTGAGGTGGACTTCATTCTTGACCTATCCACCCAATGAGGGCCTCGGCTAAAGATTGCTCAGGATTAAACTTTCAATTGAAACGTCAGTGGAAGGGAAGCACATTTTTGCTCTGGATATTTTTTACTATTTCGCAAACTTGTTTATCGCCCTACCACTGCACATCTGACTGTTTAGACTGGGTAAACAACATGAAATGAACTTTAGCATTAACGTACTCTTGTAATACGATGGATGAGTTTTGTTTTTTTACCATTCCATTAACGCTACATTTGAGATGGACAAAGGCCTGTCCAACATCGAGTTACCGAAGACCCAGATGTCGGAACTTGACTGTCAGTACACTGCCAACTTCAAACAATTGAGGAAGGTGATTATACTTCTCCCTTTTTAAAATCCACGACTCTGCCATATCTGGTCCTTGGAATTTGGGCTTCTCTAGATGAGGACTGACGCTTGGTTATGGTACAACGCTTAGGCTTATCGCAGCATCAAAATTGGATGCAATGATTGTGGCAAGCTAACAAGCACTCAAAGTTTTCCATTTGACTGTCATTGACAACCACGTTGTTGCCTACAATTCGACGTCTGCGTTATTGGCAGAGGGAAATAGACCTGTACACGATGTGTAGAAGTAAGGTTAAAGAAAAACAATTGTGCTAAACGGGACAGCTGGTGCACAATTTCATGCGCTTTTCTTGGGATTCAACCAAAATCACAGCACGCTGCTTGCAACCAATTACCGAGAAGAGTTCGCTGCACGTTTTTTGTCAAATGTAATTGCGTTTGCCTTTAAGGTTTCGTTAGTTGACAGTTAGTGCCTAATTTGTCATTGTAATCTAGCCTGAACACACAAGGAGACCCCGTTGACCGATTTTATGCAAAGGTTCCCGATTGCTCACGCCATAATAAAGGAACCCTTTGGAGAATACTGAAGAGCTCATAGTAGCAAGTTCCTTGTGAATAAATACTCAGAGAATTGGTGAAGTGTAACAAACTGAAATTATGCATTACTGCTAATGGATAAAAGGGCTTGAGGTTAAAATAATTGCTAATTTACACTGTAGATCGCGATCCCATACCAGAGGAGTGCATTTCCTGCTCTCTGAGACAACTGTCTGGGCACGTGCTTTTAACTAAGCACTGCATGCTTTGGATATATTTTTTTGGTATATTATCTCAGCGTCTGTCAGTAAATTCCACAATGAAATCGCACTTATATCCATTAGCTCATACATACCCGCTTAGTGTATCTTACTACATCAAAGGTTACAATGAAAAAGACAACTCTTTGACAACTCTTCCCCTGGTTTAATGTCTGGGACTTTTGGGTGTACCAAGAATGCATATAAGTGCGTGTAATCAACCAGTGAAGCGCAAAAGAAGCACTCAGAATACGCAAAACACTTCCCATCTCCGTCCCAACTTTCAGTACACGCTAACGTGATGACGAATTAAGAAGTGTATTAGCTGCCTACATTCGAAGACTTCTCCATCAAGCCTATTGGAACATTGGGATTATTGCTGTTCTCCTCCATTGCTTCCCTTTTGCTGCATTACTCCCATGCACTCCATATGGAGCTATTCGCAATTGTGTGCAGTTTGGGTCAGACCAACTGTTTTGTTCGCGCTCTTACGCGAAATTTGCCACTTCTGCTTTAAGCTTTTGCAGCTTGAAGTGCTCCAACACATGTGCAGCCTGTGACCAAAACAAGTAATTGAGCTAAACCCAGACCTTTGTAAGGAAAAAAATCGCAATGTCAGAAGTCAAACACTTCAGTTTCGGACTCAAGCAAATTTAAGTGCCGAAACAATTACCGGAAAGGCGGTAAAAGTCCATATTACTTCTAGACGGTGATTTTCAATGTTAGGTTGCTATGCAAACAATATCATAATACAGCATTCTGCTGCGATGGTCATGCAAAAGCACCGCAAATAAGTGTTTGGGCGTCACAGATCTGGAAATGTGTAATATAAGCCTAGTGGCAACTCGATAACGGGATTAAAATGGCTCAACAGCTTCAAATCATGCAGTGTGGAGCATTCTCATTCTTAATTCAAATTGTCAGGTCCTATGTGGTAATAATTTAGGACGTATGCAGTCCGCCCTCCGCAGCTCAGAGATTTACATGGCGAACTGCTGCTGAAAATAAAATTTAAGTCCCTCCTTTAATTCTCCTACTTTTTGCCTTGATTCAGCTGGTCAAGCTGGGTACAGTGTGCAAACTTGTCAAACCAACAACATACGTAATCACTCATTAGCGATAAGAGAGCATTGAAATCTCATACTATCCTGGATTTTCTTTAACGCCTTAAACTTGGTGTAGACGATGGATTCTTGTTGGCTGCTTTAAACGCCCACGGACCCCCTAGCTAACTCTCATCCCAAGCCTATGAACTGTTGTAGGGCACGATTTCATAATAATTGACGGTGCTGATGCCATTGAGTTTGCGCAACTTCTTTGGGAAGGCATTGCATCAACTGCCTTGGCAACATCCACTGTAAATCTTCTTGGACGGACTGATGAGAGTCCTTTGATTTGTTTCGACCTTTCCGTAATTCTCAACAAATATTTTATCATAATTTTAATGATTATCTCTGCCTGATGATGCTTTGAGAGACTTAATTGCTTTTTCTGAACTCTCACTTTAATCTCCTTCCGTTTTGTCTGAAGACTGCACCCGGCATATTGCAGAATGTAATAAAAGCTGATCACTTCTGATTTTGAAGGCCGTATTACCTTCCATGGCAACGTTATTTGCGTCCTAAACACGCAACTCCATGGTGACTGCCTGTATAGGTTATCCTATCGGTTCTGCCGTTGTAGGATTTCACACGATGTAAAGGAGGTTAATTTTAAACATCTTGGAGCTTTCATGCCTTTACTATAGGCCCAAGTCTGAAGGACTTCTCTCGACCTTTCGAACGCCAATACCAATGACTTTTAATAAATGCCTACTCTGGCAGACATTCTTTGGCACTACTATAATTCTATTTCCAACTCAATTCAATTTTGGTCTCACAGTAATTCCAAGTTGTCTGCCATAAATGAGCAGGCATTGAGAATTGTCTGTATTTTCTTGCTCCCAAAGCTAATTTGCGACCACCATCGCGTTTGATCGCTACTGCCTCCCTCACAGATAATGGCGCAGTGGTAGAGCAGAATGCCATCCTGTTCCAAGAGTCCCGGTTCATTTAAATGCAACTATGATAAAATGAACAGACAAGTAGCGACTGTGTAATGACCCGTTAAGTGACTTCATGAATAATTGTTTGGCGCGCCTTTTACTATTACCACTAACTAGATCTCCTTTAAGGTCGTTCATAATTCTCAGGTCATTAGCGAGATCCTCTGTTGCAAAAGTTTAACTGGTGGCTTGCTCTGATAACATCAAATACGCATTTCGAGTTCATTTTCCATGCTACCTGACTCCGCATACTATCTACAAAGGTATAGCTGCAACGGGATGCATGGCGAAGTTCTCATAAAATCCTCTAAAGATGGTAAATAATTTTCTAGTGCTCCTAGACACCCCCAGCCCAACGTCCATACAATGAGCTTCGACCGCATTCTTACGAGTGCCATCAAATCGTCCAATTCGTTTGATTTCGTTTAACCATGATGCGTCATGAACATCATCTCAATGCAATACCGCATGGCTGTGAACTCGAAAAGTAGAAGTGGTCCAGCTTAGCTATCGCAAAGTTGTAGTCTGAGTTGTACAAAATTTCTATGCTACCGAGGGAACGATGTCAGAGTGCCAAGAGGGCTTGCTTGCAAAAAGCCGAAAATATATAAAAGCTAACTTGTAGATTTAAATAAGAGCTTCATTCAAAAAGGACGTATTGATAAACTTCTGCATGAATTGATCACGTCTAGCACTGATCGCAGTACTTTAGAGTCTATCGGTAATTTCAGATCCGTCGTGGAAGACAAGTCAGGAAGCATTACAAAAATTGAGGGATCGGACTAACCCTAAGCGAAGCAGCCTAGCTACGAAACGAGGATGGATGCAATGTTTACCACGATGCCCAAGTTTTTTTGCCACTCCTATGTTACCACAGCCCTGTCATGAGCTACCAATCATCCCGCATACAATCCGATTTCGGTCGCACTGTCCCGTTGCCACTGGGTTCAGGAGGTCCTAGGGGAGCTTCTAATATGTTTGGATTATTGCATATATGCATACGAGAACTAGAATTTGCTTGAATCCGACTGTAAATGCGAAACTAACTTAGCTAAAATGCCCTCGAAACTCATGTCCATTTATTTCTGGTGGAATTTCTCCAGCTACCTTGAATTAAATAAATGGCAGAGTAAAATGAACAGACAAAACGATTAATTTCTTTTGAGCATTCACGTTCCAGAATATTCTTCACCACTTGCATATGCAGCTTATCGGTCGCCAATGATTTACAGAGCCGTTGGTCATGGAGACAAAGCTTCATCGGTACTCCCATAGCGAACATAGCTGCTACAGTTTGAACGATTTTTTGTTGAAAGTTCTCCGTGCTCCCCTCATACATTCACGATAACTTACCCTTGCTTTTCGAGAATTAGCCCATTTAAATAAACCCGGCTAGATTTTGAACTAAGGAATCAAGGGTTAATGAAAGTTCCATGGCAAAGAACAAGAAGACGAAAATACCTGTGGACACAAACAGCTGCCACGGACTCCTAGACTTAGCTTTGGACACTCGGAAAACCATCGATGCAATGCCAATGAAATATGTTTTTCAATCCCAAAAAATTTGGTAATAATTGCAGGAAGGTATTTAATAATAATCCGCAGTCAACTAAGATACCGGTGCTTCTTTCATCTAAAAAAATCCATACCAAAAACAGCACATTTCTGTCGTAAAATCGCAAACTTGATTCGGACAGGATGATGTCCCGAAGCAACACACCGGTCAATGTACCAAAGAAGGACCTCTGAAATGTGCATGCTAAATATTGCTAATAAACTCTCAAATGAGACATTTCAAATGCTGCATAACTGCAGAAGCAGAAGGTTAACAGTGTAGAATCTATGCAAACATAGAGTGATTGGCAAAAGGCAAGTGCTTTTGAACATAATTTCAATAGGGGTACTATCAGAGTTCAAATAAAGTGTTACTTGCATTAATTCAGTATAAGTTGCGAGCTGATACTTTTTACCAAGTGTCATGATAACGCGAAAGAGGTGACTTTTTTAAAATGGTCGAAAACTCGTTGAAATCGATGACACCATCGTTGTTTAAATCGGCCCCATTAAATAATTCCTGTAAATAATAGCAGAGATCAGTTGGAAAATACAACTCAACTTGTAATTCCTCATCCGAAATGTCCTCGTTCAGCTGCCTCGCGATACGTTGAGTATCACCAAATGTGATGTACTCAGCGCCATTTTGACTGCAAATCTGGAAAGTCTTAATTATTTCTTCATCAGTATACTTAGTAAACATAATCCTTTCCACCATGGTTAGGAATCCTCTGAAATCGAGTGTTCCTAATGAAAATTAAAACTCTAAGGAAGCAAGACAAAATATACCAGTTTTTTGAGGATCATAGCGTCGAATAAGTTTTGATATGTCAGTTGGTGTGGCATGAAGTCCAAGAGCTCGAATTACGATAACAATGTCCTGGACTTCTATTGTCCCGACACCCTGTTCATCCAAAATATCGAAGGCGCATTTTAGCTCATCCTTTTGCTTTAAATTTAGGCTATAGCTAATTTCCTCTTTTGCGGAACAAATAGAAAATCCAGCTTCCATAAAAAACTACAATAAATTAGTGGTTAAAACTCATGGCAACAGAATAAAAAAACAAAAATAATTTAAAACTTGAAATGAGAAAATTGAGCCTTCTATGCCAGTTTAATTGCAAATGCAAAATTAGGCAAACTAAGTGAATTTAATATTTTAAAGGTGGAGATAATAAAGTACACAGCTACCGAACCTAAATAAGCAGCATTCTATAATGCTATACGATGATTTATTAATAAAACCTGTAAGCACAAAGCACCGCAAAAATTAAACAAGAACTTTTAAATTAATTTTGAATGCCTTAGAAGATAAACAAATGAATTCCGACAACTACTTGCACGAATAGCGAACCCCACAGAACGAACCAGTTCCAACAGAAAACGCCAACTAAAACCCCGAAAGGCCGCACATAAACAAATGTGGCTTATTATAACAAAAGTAAAATAATTGTTTATTTTGTTAGTTCGCATTAAACAATGTACAGATTAGGTTTTAAGTATATTTAGACTTAAATATTTTGTTCTAAGAAGAGGTCTTGATAACCTAGCTTAAGAAAAATTGTGTGCTTTTGATTCCGATGGATATAAGACGTGACATGTTGGGCAAGCGCGGCATTATTTTCGCAAAATTTTGTTATTGACCAATAAAAACAACAATGCGCGTTATAATTTCTTTGAAATGTGCTCAATTTTGAGATTTCGATGTGATTAATGACGTGTAAATCATTATGATTTTGCCGTGATTTCCATGTTGTTATCAACGATTCAATATACTTTAAAATACTCTCTTTAACCATATAATATTTGCTTCACGATTTGTGCTTTGCTTTGGATACAATACCTTAAATTACAGCAACGGTGTGGCAGATGATTTTCGAAGGAAATGCGAGGCCAAAAGAGACCCGCTGCTCTGTTGCATACCTGGCCATTATCCGCTGGAGGATTTAACTTCATTGTGCGGCATTATTTTAGAGATTTGTAAGTGTTGCAGACGTCTCAGATATTTGGAAGAAGGGTTGTAACATTCTACTGCGGGCTTAAAGTTAGCCTAGGCGTCAATAGCTGTCCGAATTTTTTTCATTTTGACGTCAAGTTTATATTTATTTAGGTATTTAAGGCTGCCATCAATTTAATTATGCACTCAACAAAAGTCGCAATATTAATTATGTTGTAACCATTTCGTTCTAAAATCGGGTCCCGATGTTTTAATTTATTTACTTCAATATATGCTCAATAGTGTGTGCCACTGTTCCACCGCGCTTACTTCAATTACTGTGGTTCTGCGGGTATGTTTAGCTTGAGCGTGGTCTGTGCGTCGCATCTGTGGAGCGTATCCTTTCTTGGGTTCTTTAATCACTACTATCCTCGCGCCTTGCCTTAGTGTGCACCAGTTTCCTGCAGCTCTGCTGTTTCTTTCATGCACTCCGGCATGTTTTTGTGATATCTACACGTTAATTTTCGTAAACCCTTCAAGGTTGTCATCTACTGCAAATGAAGGTTCTGTCGCAATGTCGTCGACTCTTTATTGCGAACTCTGGTTTGCGCTAAATATACATTCCGTTTCTGGTGGTGAGGGTAACCTCTGTTCTTATGTAATCAGGGACGGTTAATACGGTGCTCACGATCCACACTGCATTGTTTTATCCGTGTTGGTGTTGTTTGGCTCTTTCAAACCCTATGGTTGTTTTTGCTTATGGTTTGCTTTACAGTCTAATGGAGAACTTCAAGGAGCTGACTCTTCAGGATGCTGAAAAGGCCCTATCACATGAGCTAGAGCTTCTCACATCGGGCATCCCGGACATTATGGAAAGTGAAAAGATGCGATTTGCCCAACAAATGCGGTCGTTCCAGAATCTTTTTAAAAGGTTTATCGAAACAACTAAGGACTTTGCATGGGAAAAAATTGAATTGCTTCCGGACGATGATGTATGTATCTTTTTTTAATACCGTTCATTTGGTCGTGTTTATGTTGTTACCGCCGTTCTTAGCTTATATCTTATAGAAAGTTGCCAAAAGTTGTCGACACTGTTACTATAAAGGACCAACTCAATAAGCTTGTCGTCATCAAACTCAATGGTGGGCTAGGAACAAGTATGGGTTGTACTGGTCCGAAATCGCTCATCTCTGTCAGAAACGAGTTGACGTTCCTGGATTTAACCATTCAACAAATCGAGGTGTGTTTTCTCTTCATCATTCATCAACACTAGAAATCACCGGGTTTGTGACTCACTGAGAGTCCTATTCAGGTTTACTTTTAATCACTTGAACTGGTGGATTATGACACTTTTCCAACCCTTGAATTTAGTGTTATATTGAACGGCTTTTACTTAAGAGCATTCTTATTCTGCTCACTGACGCTTTTGCTTGTTTCTAATGTTTTTATGGAGAACCTCAACAAATCTTATGGGTGCAATATTCCTCTTGTTTTGATGAACTCCTTTAACACCCAAGAAGAGACCGCTAAGGTTTTGCGGAAGTACAAAAAAGTAAACGTTGAAATTGAGACCTTCGTTCAAAGCATGTAGGTTTTTATCCATTTCTGAAAACGTACCTGAAGTATTTGTGAATGTACTCGTTTGGATGGGTGGTTCAGTGCAGTGCATTACCCAAACTATAGGAGAATTTACCCCATTGCAAAATTATTTCATTCCTAAGTTCACTCCTAATTTTGCATGTAATCATATCGATTAACAACTACAGTCCTTCTTTGCTCACTTTGGATTTGCCTTCTTTTCATATGAAAGTGTCTAGTACACAGATGTATCGGTTCGCATTAGGATAGTGTACCGTGCCTTTTTCGATAGCAACAGCTTCAATTTCCCTTTTAAACAGGTATCCTCGTTTGAATCGGGAGTCTTTGTTACCCATTGTGAAGCATGTCGATCCAGCTCTGCTGGTGGGATCGAAGAAGTCGGAGAATTACGATCGCCCACCTGTCGATCTTTCTGGTTGGTATCCTCCAGGCCACGGTGACGTCTACCGCCGCTTCTGCGAGTCTGGATTGGCCGAAAAGATGCGCAAAGCAGGAAAAGAGTGGATATTTATTTCCAACATTGATAACCTCGGTGCCTGCGTCGATCTAAGTAATTTCAGCTTCATTTGTTTTCAAGCCGCTAGCACCGTCGGTTTTGTTGTATGGGCTAACTTTTGGTGCCTTTTCAAATTTCTCCAAGTGCAATCGTTGCTCTGTCTTACGACAATATGAAGTTTGAATATTTACATTCAAGCATTTTTAGGTTGCAGAATGCATTTGGTGTCATTTCCCATGTTAATCGAAGACTTATTGTGCTAGTGATAAATAGGTTAAGAAGCGCCGCAGCTTTTGTTTATGACATTCTGCTGCATTTTGTCTAATTTATTGCCATTTTGCATCACTCAACGGCATTTCGCTCTCTAAGACCTGTTCTTTGCCTCGTAAAGTACGCATAAAAATTCGTTTGCGTTTTTCTAGTTTTTTTGTCTAGCCTGTAATGGAGTATTCTAAACACTCTCACAAGAAGACCAATTTAGTATGCTGTCCGCGTAATCTAATTTAAAGACTCGCATTCTTAGCAAATACGTTTGCATTTTTTGCTCCGTTTTCGCTTATAGACATCCTAAATTTTCTCACTTCGGATTCGAAGTCGGCGCCCAGTTTCGTGATGGAGGTGACTGACAAAACAAGAGCTGATGTTAAAGGTGGTACTCTAGTAGGATATGAAGGCCGTTTGCGACTTCTTGAAATTGCACAGGTAATCATTTCTGGCTGCGTCTTCATGCTGGCAATACCTATAATATCCACTGCTCATTCACAATTTATGTTGTTTTCACGAGGCCAGCGATTGTCCTAGCCTTTTTAAAGCCGTCGCATAGGGCTACAATTCCTGTTCAGCTTTACTTCCATTAGGGTAATTGTATGCCATATATTTAGCAAAATAGTCTGGTTTTTTGCTTACTTTTGCGCAAATTGATGTAAGCTATGTTTTGAGCATGTTATTGTATCCAATATGGTCGTCGTTCGGGGCCTTTTGTGCATCAGTTCTGTATTTAGAAGCTGATTCATCTGCGTATTTTTTCCCATCTTGCAACAGGTCCCTCCAGAGCACGTTGATGAGTTTACCAGTGTGCGCAAGTTTCGCATTTTCAATACAAATAACTTGTGGGCGAAGTTGAGCGAGGTAGAGGAGTTGGTGAAGAACGACCAGATGACCATGGAGGTGATTCGCAACCCTAAGACTCTCGACTCCGGTATCAACATCATCCAACTCGAGGAGGCTGCCGGTGCTGCCATTCGCAACTTCAAGGGTGCTATTGGTGAGAACTAATGAATTTAACGACTTTTCTTGCTTCTTAGCCTTGTTGTAACTGACGTGATCATGCTTAGCGTCTGCCTTCTTACTCCATTCATGATTTCTAGTAAAAATACAAACTCTACCATTTTTCAATTATTTCTAACTGGGAATCACATAAATTATTCACATTTGAGGTATCAACGTTCCCCGTAGCCGATTTCTCCCTGTCAAGACGACTTCAGATCTGCTACTTCTCATGTCAAATCTCTACACTCTTGACAATGGCACCATCATGATGTCACCCAAGCGTTCGTTCCCCACAGTGCCGTTAGTAAAATTGGGGGATGAATTCAAGAAAGTCAAGGACTTTTTGTCTCGCTTCGCCAACATCCCAGACCTGTTGGAGCTGGACCATCTGACTATCGCCGGCAACGTCTACATTGGTCAGGACGTCTCTCTCAAGGTGTGACAGCTTCTCATTTACATTTGTTTTTAGGTACCCTTCACCTAACCTCATATTATTTCTATACCACATTCCAGAATGCAGATGTTAGTCTGTGTATGAGCTTCTCCTAACATTGTTTAGTTTTGTGCTGGGATTTTTCCGTAGTTTTCCGCCGGTTTGTGAACTTAATGTCTGCAAGCCGGCGTCCAGTGACCCGTTTGTCATATTGTATAGCTGTTAAACTGTTTTTTCTGTGCTTTACGAGCTCATCCAACCTCGACAGCTATTTCCTGTATCACATTGGCCGTAAGCGTTGTTCTGCCAGTCTCGTTCTGTGCACTTTCTATTCCAGTCAGTTTTGCCTTGTGTATTTGTGTCAGATGCGTACGTTTGCGAATTACTGCGTATCGATGTCGATGCCGCGTGCATTGCATCGTATATGGCTGTTTATGAAAAAGTTGCATTATTAGTTAAGAAGTCCCCCCAAAGCCTATGCTCTTCTACCCATTTCTTTGATGATTTTGTGCCGTTTTCGATCATGGAGGTTTGGTCGGCGATAGGTCGATTTATGGTCTTTACATTTCAATAAATTTCTGTCCTTCATTTTGGCCACTCCGACTTCAAAAGGCCTGGGGTGTGTCTAAGGGCGGTTCATTTTCATTTTGACTATCATTCCGCCTGGAAAAGAACGAATCAATAGTTTACATGTGCATGTAAATAAAGAACCAGGTGGTGCGCTTCCTGTTTACGCGATGGCCGGTGCGGTTGCTGTGGCCGTGCGTGCGCGTTGCCTGCACACCCAACCAGGCGTCTCTTTTCTGCTTACACTTGATGAAGTGAGGAAACCAATTTTCACGGTCGCATAGTAAAGCTGCACATTGCTACTGGGGCTTTATGGTTGGATAAGTCCACATGGGTCTGCTTTCTTCCTCTATTTTTTCACTGGATTAAATACATGGGTGTTCGTGAGTTTTTTGTTGATATTCGATTGGCAATGCACAAATGCCCAAGTGCTGTGCTGAACTTTGCTAATTAAAATTTGTCCTTCTATTTGAATTTTATTGTGCTGCTTATCGAATGAAGTCTCTCGGACTCTTAACAATACTTTCTGTGGTTCAATAACTTATTAACTTACCTCCTATATGAATTGAATTTTAGATATTTTTTTCCGTTTTTTCATTAGGGGACGGTTATAATTATAGCGAACCATGGGGAGAAAATATGCATCCCCAAAGGTTCTCAGTTGGAAAACAAAATTGTCTCCGGTAACCTGCACATCTTGGACCACTAGAAACACCATTATTTGCTAGCACATTTCGCAATTTGCTTCGCTTTAGCCTGTGATGAGATGACCCCTTGATCACCATCCCGTTCACTCTACCTCTCCATTACTAATCATGTTAATTGTTTTTTTCGCTACACTTTCTTCGCTTTTCTCATACCCAGTTGTCCCCTTTTAGTGCACACGTCGTGCACATTTGCCAATATGTAGATAAAGTAGTGCATGTCGACTCGTTTTTTTAAAGGCTGCACTAGGCATTGTTTTACAGTTGAAAGGAGTCTTTGGGCTAAATAATTCTACCCTGTGGCAGTAGTGTGCATATTTGGGTGGTGGTGGGGGAGGGAGTGGAGTAGTTCTTCCAATTTTATTGCCATGTTTTGATTTATGCTAGCCAATTGGCTATAAGCGGTAGTTTCAGTGTGTAGAATCGAGTTTTTACCACAGAGCAGTTTTGTTGGGCATCGATGCGCCAAAATGCGATTCTAAGCAAAGGTTAACGAGCGTCCAAGACCGCTCATACTTTAACTTTGGTATGATAGACTAGGGATTCAAGTCGGAATACTGAGTGAAGTAACCGGAGTGCAGTGATGGGTCGTTGGCCTTTTCGGTGTATAAAACAGTGAGGGAATAAGGTTCATGCCAATTAAGTGTTACGACGGAGTTGCTGTTCCCCATGCAGAGCTAATTAATGTCAATATTGCTAGGATAGCTGCAAAAACCCCATTTCTCCAAAATTAATTTTTTACGGGTAAACTTTATAATGGGGCCAGTAGCGGTTTGGTATCATGAAAGTGACGTTCGCTGCGTGCGCCATGTGGAAGGCGCGCTTGAATCAAATTGGAGCTTCCAATTTCAAACTTGCATAAATGGGTGATTCCGCAGCCGCATTGCAGGTGGCGTACCTTCTGCCATGCTGTGCGGCGCTCGCGATACCGCCGATAGAAGGCCAGGCAGTAGTAGTGTCTGCATGAAGCAGTGATCGTTGATGTGCGAAGTTTGTTGTGAACGTAAAATAAACTTGGCAAAACTTCTTCCTATATCATCCGGGGGGGTGTCCGTGTTTACATGCCCGGAAGAATCAACTGATGAAATGTGTGGACGGCGCTTCCTGTTTACATTGAGACCCATGCAGCCGCTGATGTATGTGCCTGTGCATACCCAATCGAGTCGTCTGTACCTATAAGGTTAGCATCCCTCTTAAGGAAAATTTCTTGAGTTTCTTACCAATTCTTCTGAAAATTGGTTTCTCTTTGAGCACAAACCATTACGTGTTGTTAATTCCTCAAAGGCGAACCTCAATAAAAAGCACCAGAAACGAATTTTGCATGATGCTCCGTCGAGTAGGTAGTTTTGCCGTTTGGTCGTCATTAGCCTCAGAAAACCTCCGCGAGGATGTACAATTTTGTGCATAATCTACTTTACAATGGGCTAATTTATCATCTAAACAGTACTCAACTTATAAGCATCGATGGGGAACCCCCCACATCTATCATAGGCCAGTTGGAATCGTTACCAGGGCACCGATAGTTTTAGCGGCACTGGTAATACAAATGCATTTCCACAAGAGTGTACCACCACACATTACCGTCGGCCACTCACCGATAGATTGAAATGCACAAACAGGCCTCGCCACAGTATAGCGAACTTGAGAAGCACAAACCACCTGACGACAGGATGAAACAAGGCCCCCAAACCACGATCACTGTAAAGGCCATACCGATCTGGCCAAGCACCACCCACCAACCCCTTAGCCGTCTTACGTCGCCCTACCGCGCCACCACTCTTGGACAGCAGCCCACCACCGTCGTGCCTACAGGTATCTGAAATCCCAACACGTCCCCTAGCCCATGTAAACCCCACAAACATCAATGCAATCGACCTACCCCAGGAATCTAACCTCCTAGATCCCAATTTTTGGCATTGGTAATGCTAGGCAAACACATAGGTGTGATTCCGAAGCAAGAGCATATATACAGGAGAAGCATAAAAATGTCAATCACTGATGATGTGCTGGTGAAGGGAATATGAGATCATTATTTAAGACACCAGATAAATCTTCATTGCTCAAATACTTGAGGATTTCATCAATGCTATCAGCGGAGCTCGACGGTGTTAGGGGAACATCAGCAGTTTCATCCACAAACGAATTGTAAATTTCAGTGTACAGAGAAGGAGCAGACACAATCGGAGCGATATCTACCTCGCAGGAAGCACCTTCGGTGGGTTGCGATGGAATCGTAACTTCCGAGGAAATGTCGGCAACAATACCATCTTGAAAAACGACACCACAATCGTTGGCGTAGGCCGACTGAACGAAGCCAGGACTAGGTTGACAAAGGAAAGGCAAACTAGAAGTATGACGCAGAGAACCACACCCTGCTGCAGAGGGGAGAGCACTGCTGACTCAGAGGGCTCAATCTGCTCAAATTTACCCAGTTGGTCACCACTCGTCAACAAGCCCAATTGGTAATGCATTGAATTAAGTCGAATTTCCTGCTCTTGACACTTGTGCTTTAAGAAGCTAATTGTTTGACGCAATGACCGATTTTCTGACTGAAGACTGCGAATACTTTGCTCCATAAGACGGATGGAGTCCTTTTTTCTATCTCTAGCTTTCTGTGCAGCTTCGCGGTTTAGAAGCTTCCTAACAATGAGGATGTAGAAGTTGAAACAAACCTTCTCAGAGCTTTCTCCTCCTCAGTTAAATAGTCTAACCTGGACCTCTTGCGATTGCCATTAACAAGGGGAAGAGAAAGTACACGATCCAGGACAACACCACCCCGCTTCCCACTCATTACGTCAGGACATTAAAATCGCCGCACCAGCAATTTAAACAATCATTAACCCAAACCACGAAGGTAAAAACGTAGTTAAATTAGGAGAATATCTACCTGACTCATAATCTATAAAATATTTTGATACTTGCCCTCTTCACTTACTCTTTTGGGTAATTAGCAAAAGGAAAAAAGATATATAGCTTTATTTATCGCAACTAGCGAATATTAATGCATTTGACCCTTTCAGCCAAACACGATTTATGATTTGTCAATTCAATAATGAACATGTGTCTAACTCCTTTACCTAGCATTCTTATATAAACTCTAATATCCCTGTCATGATAAATATTGGATTTAGGTCAAAAATGTGTGCACGGTGTTCTGTCACCCTGCGATCTGGAAAATTTTCACATGTGGTTAACCTATAGATTAATCTAATTCAGCCATATAGCGGCATCCTTGACATCCCCAACTGTAGACTTTGTCCTAGACTATGAGTAGGAACAGCATTTAAGATAGCCGGTCGGTTTGTTTCGAAATCTATTAATCCAGGACGGGTTTACTCCTCCACTTTTGATTTCTCAATCATGAGTATCGACACACGTAATCTCAGAAACTGGGCTGGTCGTATTTTTTCCCATTTTTCCTGCCTACCAGCGCCTTTGTCTGCTAGAATTCGTGTGAAGCGAAGTCCATTGGGAAATAAGACGATGTATAGCGTTTGTTCCAAATGGAAGCAGGTTGACAGCTGTCGGAACGACTGCTTGATCATGGATCAGGAGTACTCGATTTTCTTCCAAGACAGATCTGAAGTGCCACAGCTATTGTGTTCCTCTTCCGGAACAGTGACGTCTTTTAGTTCCTGGTGTTCACATGCAGGGAAGTCTGAAACTCTTTTGTGGGACATTGAACATGGTCACTTGCGCGCTATTTTCGTCGAGTATGCTATCCCAGGCAGTATGATTGGTGATTCCGAGGCAATGAAGGCTTGTACAGCTACTTCCGGGACGTTTGTCCATTTGTTTTGTTCAAAGAGTGGAAAAAAAATAAAAACGATTCAATTACCCACTGAAAAATCTAAAAAGTCCCCTGTTATTCATGGAAAGGTGCATGGGTCGGGTGATCCCTCAGGGACATTCGCTTCCTGTCGATTTTGTCCTACAAATCCGCGTAAGGTGATATATTTAGCCGAGTATTCCCGCGCCGTCAGCGACAAGGATCCTTTTGAATCGGTGTGTTTCGGTATACTGAATGGTTTTATTTTAAGTTAATGCCAGAGTTTGCTAGAAATATGTTCCACTTGTATGATATCTATGTTGAGGTTGATGGCACAATTTATGCTTAAGAGGCTAATGCCGGTAAAGTACATTCTCTGTCACAATTTATTTTATGGTATTTACGATAAGCAGGTCCTTAAAGTAGTCACAAAGGGAGACCAATCAAAAGGCCTAATAAAACTAATGAGGTTTCACAACTTTGCTTAGGGCATCGGAGGTATTCCTGAAAGGTCTCCTTTCATATTTGAGGAGAACTGGGGTGAAGGTTTGAGTCATACCTCGCGCCCAGTTATTTTTCTCCTTGATCTGGAGACGGAAGAAGTGGTCTCCACCCAGCCTATCTTAGAAAAACTCGTCCCAGAGGCAAAGCACTGGTCTTTTGACGACCCGCATTATACCCCCAATGGCAGTGGAATCGTTTTTATTGCTTACGATAACAATCCATATCGACTTGGGTTGAAGTACTGCTATCAACGTGCTGCTCGATTAATGTATTGGGAATTTGGTGAGTCCACACAATAATTTCACCGTTTGAATGGCATTTGAGGTTTGTTCCATGGTGTCTTACTGTTTAGAGACATCGACTCTACACTGTCTTAGTCGTGAAAATCATTCCGTACGATGGCCGCGTTTTTCTCCCGATGGCTCGAAATTGATTTGGTTCGAAATGCCTGCTGGTGGACCGCATGGGCAGTGTTTCGCGATGCTAGCCCAGGATTGGCCCCCAACCCAGTTTAAATCCGAGGTTGTTGTTCCTCTTATTGCTATGGTGAAGGATCGGTCTGATTTTCCAGGTATGCAGTCTCAATCCAGTATCTTACTCCATGGTACTTTGCTGCCACTTTAACTTCATTTGGGTTTTTTTATCAAGGTCTTTATCTTTGTGCCGGGGTTCCCGAAAGATGCTGGACAGCTGATAGCAAGGGTGTCGTTTTGTCGACCATCTGGGGTACTGCAAATGCTCTAATCCATGTTAGTTTGGATTCGAGTCCGTCGGAGCGAATTTCTCGTTTTCCATCACCTATTGCTGGTGTGGAGAATGGTGGTGGTTATGGAACTGTCACATTACTGGACATAAATGATGATATACTAGTTGTTGATGCTAGTTCACCGACTGTCCCCAATTTCCTCGCTGTTGCTAAGGTTTCAAGCGAAAGCGTTGCGAAAACAATGTAAGGTGTCGTTTTAAGCTGCTTTATTGCTTTTAGCTGGCTCAACCTTAATCTAACTGGAGACGAGCAGCCCGTGGTGCCCTATTTGAAGGGGCTCGCGTGGAAAGTTCTTGAGCATGCAGCTAAAACGGAAGACTCGCGTTTTGGCGTTACACACTTCGAGTCTATTCTCGTTTATCCTCTGCTAGACTCTTCTTCGTTACAATTCAGTAAAGGTTCACGTATGTCCATGTCCAAGAAAACCGCTTTTGATCACTTTCTCACCCTGCAAATTGTGCTTTCGTTCTTTTCGCTTTTAAGATTTCACGAGTCAGGAGATTATTTGGGGGACCACTCGCGGCCTAATTGTTGTTCCTCATGGCGGTCCTCATTCCGCTTTTACAGCCGAATGGCTGCCATTGTTGGCCTCTTACATCGCCGCTGGTTTTGCCTGTCTTCTTGTTAACTACCGTGGTTCTGTCGGATATGGCAACTCCAGCATCTATTCCCTTCCTGGTAAATGTGGCATCATCGACGTGGCAGATTGTGTTCAGGTTAGCTCCCCAATTGGAATCCAATAAGGCTTTCCTTCCATATCATCAACACGCTGATCTTTCAGGCGACTGAAGAGGCCCTGCACGAATTGAATAAGTCCGATCTGCCGTGCGTTTTGCTCGGAGGCTCTCACGGCGGCTTTTTGGTGTTGCATTTGGCAGGTCGCCACGCATCACTGTACCGAGCCGTAGTGGCTCGTAACCCTGTGACAAACCTGGTAAGTATGCTGAGTACCACTGACATCCCCGACTGGTGTTGGACTGAGGCGGGTATCGGGTTGGACAACGTGGTTGCTGATCCCCAGCATCCTGATCACCTCTGTCGCGATTGTATCTTCGCCTCTAATTTTTGTCCTACCAATCCCGACCATCTAACACGTCTCGTTGCCTGCTCTCCAATCATCCACATCTCGTCACAATGGTCTGTCCCGGTTCTCATGTGCATTGGTGCTAAAGACAAGCGGGTGCCGAATGAACAGGTGTGTCTCGTTGTTGTTCCGTTTCTTATTTCATCATCTGCACATTATCACACAATCTAAATTTGAATATTGCTATAGGGGATCTCCTTCATGCGAACACTGCGAGCCCACTTGGGTGAAGGCGTGGACGAGACAATGTGTCAAACTCTGTGTTTCCCCACAGAGGCACATCCCATTCAGAGTCCCGCAGCCTCAAAAGATAATTTTGTGAGAGCCGTTGAGTGGTATTACCAAGCTCTTGGGTTCCTCAATGCGTAAATATTGGCGTTTTCCTGCACCCTCTCATTCCTCTTCAATGTCTCCTTACCTAATCGTGCCCTTTTCTAGTAAAAATATACATTCTCTTTGACATACGATCTCTTACTTCTTACTGCATGCACCCTTTTTGACATCATATTTTCTGATTATCGTGTAGCGAGATTCTTGAATTGGTTTCTGGCGAAGTCGGTACTCAAATCTAGGAAAGTGGAGCTAAGTTCGTTTTTTCACCGTTACTAAACGGTAGATTAAGTGCGTATTCAGAAGCAGTCCTGCGAATCGTAGCTGAATTTGGCAGGGTCTCCTGCTGTCTCACAACCGACCTGGTTGTTTGTGTCTCTGAAGTCAGGGTAGTTTACTGATTCGCAGTCTAACGGTAGTCGCAACTCTTATCAAAGCTTTAAATCGGGGGAAACCCAAGATTCCAATGCGTGTGCCTTCTCAAGAACGTGGAAATTAGTTACATAAATCGGTACTTCAACAGTGATTTCGCAAAGGTTTATTTATGCAACCTTTATTTCATTGTTTAGCTTTCCTACTACTCTCATCTCAATGGACAACAGTGCCTTTTCAGATTTTCTTCAAGATGACGACTATGATTTGGACGATCCTGAATGGGTAGGCATGAAAGTATTTACTTTATTTTCACTAGATTCCAAGATCATAACGGGCATATGTAGGGGAAAATATTTGTATTTGAATTTGCGTGTGTGCGTTTGACTATTACTGCTTGGCTGTATTGTGGTACACTCCTTGGGGCTTAACGATTCCCGTGAATCTTGCAAATCCATACGTTTAATATCAGACGAATAATGGTAAAACCGATCAACTTGAAGGATTTAGTGTTTTATGTTGCGATCATTCCTCGGAACAAAACAAGTTCTCCATTTAGAATGTGTACACCGCCTCCCATTCCTCTCAGCCTTGCAGCTTTTATCATTCGAGTAATAAGATGGCACATCACTTTGTTCTTAATGTGTGTTCGATTCTTAAATATGACCACTATTAACCTGTAAAACGGATATTTTTTAATATTTGAGGATATTCCTCGTTCAAATGTTAGATTTAAACGGGATTCGGTTGCCAAACATTATTGATCATCACGGCATTATTTGGTAATTGAGAAGTTCATATTTTTGGTCCAGTGTTTTTCTCAGCTTCTCATTGAGTACTTTTTTTTGTTCCAGGCCGGCCGAAATCTCATTTCCACTTATCTCATTTATCAGGTAATAAAGTATGCCTCATGGTTTTACTCTCTAAATTTTTTCCTTTAGTTTCCGGCAGCACGAGACGGTGTGATATTTCTGATTGACTGCACAGCCACCATGGTCAGCGGAAAGATACCTCAGGCCCCAGTCGGGGCAGCTACTGACACTGCTCTGAAATTGGCTCTCCTGCTCTGCGAGAACTTCATGCAAAAAAAGGCCCTCAGCAGTCCCAACGATATTGTTGGGTTGGTTCTCATGAGGATAGTAAGAGCATTTTATCTTTTGCACTTGCGACGCGCAGTGGACTTTCCTCTTTTCGTCGATGTCTTGCTAGTGTTAAAAGTTAACTCTAATGCAAATTTGCTTCTTTATTTTCTTGATCGGTAGTTAAAATTTTAGACAGTTTCATACAAAAACATTGTTGTCGATGCGTGACATTTGTATTTCATGCTTACCTACATTTCGTTGACTTACCTGCTTATGGAAGTCGTGTCAGTTTAAGGCATTTCAGCTGCAAATCTTGAGCTCGGATTTGTCATCATTAACACGCTCACAATGAGAAAATAACAAGAGCTTATTTGTGCCTTTTGTCTTGCAGAGCACTTCGACCCCCTCAGAATTTAGAGGAGTGAAAATTTTGCAGGTATTTTGGTGAATGAAAAACATCATTTTAGAAAAAGCTGCTTAAAGGTGACTATTTAATCGGGTCAAATGTTATCATAGAATTAATCGAATTAGACTTTGTATGCACTAAGGTGCAGATTTTCGCCCAATTCCATTATTTACATTGTAATAGAACCTCGATTTGACTGATGCACCGCGTATCCTCGCCATCGAGAAAATGCGCGAGATGTCCTCGAGGCAATTTGTCGAATGTTGTGGACGCCCCCTTACAGGGGAAAGTTATCCCATTCACGAAGCACTTTGGGCCTGCCAAAACATTTTTAACAACACGTAATTTGTGCCTCGTAAATTTCCATATTCATAACATTCCATCGATGTCGCCGTCTATCTCTGGCTACGGGTCTTCAAATTCTAATCCTAAAATATAAAGTATCCAGAGTAGTTATGTCGTGATTCATTATCAATCCAAATGGGATCGTTCTAAGCTTCAACAGATTTGAATTGTCTGCACTCGGCTACATTGTTCTTATATTTTTTTACTAGTATATTTTTCACCCAGCAGGTAATTTTGAAGAGTAGAATCTTGGGCTTTTCTTGAGACCGTCATTTATGTTTGCTCTGTAGGATTACTTTCGTGTTTTTAATTTTTAGGAAAAAGTCCCTAGGCTATAAACGCATATTTTTGCTGACAGACGACCCTGATCCAGTTGGAAGCAAGATCCAACTCAAGGTTAGGCTAATGATTTGCAGTTTCTTATTCTGCTTCATTCCGCTTCGCTGCTCTTCTTGTGTTGCTTTGATGTCTCTAGCGTCAGGCCATTTTAAAGGCGAATGACTTGCGACAAAGTGGGATAGAAATAATACTCATACGCATTCAACAAGCCGAAGTCGATTTTAGAATGGACGTTTTCTATAAGGTAAAATTGTTTTCCTGCTTATAATTGTCTCACGCCTATAAATTCACCTTACCCACCGCTCTCATCTTTCATCGCTATATTTATGTTATTTTAAACTGTTTCAGCATCTTCTTCCCTCGGAGATCGTGATTAATTTACCTACTGTGGAATCAAGCAATACTTTAGACAAGCTATTAAATTGGTCAGTGCTAACTTGTCTTTGAGTCTTCACCTCAATGAGTGAAGCGCTCAATCTTATGCACGTTCCGAATCGAACTTAGTCATGAACAGATTATGCCAGAACCCATTTATAACCCAGCAGTAATTTCTGCTCCGAGGCAGCCGCAAGGGTTAAAAAACCTAGCAAAAAGCGTATCGCTTTCGTGGACGTGTTTATACAAACTTCAGTATGCTGTTTTTGCTACCTAGAGTCATTGTTACGAAGAGTATCCGACCTAACAGTGGTCGTACGTGGGAGTATGCATCCTTTAAAATGTAGCTACACAACTCCTGTGGCTGGTTCACCATTATCTCACAAATACTGATCATATTACCGCTCCAAAGCTTAAAGTGTTGTTGGAATTTAACCAATGGAAAAGGTTGGTATAATTTTAAAGTTGTTGTTGTGTGTGGCCAATTGCTGAACTATGTGGCAAACTCATAATTATGCAGCAGCGCGTAAGGATTCGAGGTATTTTTACCAAATAATCTTTTATCTATGGTGTAAATGTTGGTTGTAAGCTTCCTATCACAACAAAGATCTTCATTTTTTAAGGCTCTGTTGGAGCGCAGATGCTTAAAATTAGCTGAATCACAATTTCTATAACATGCATATCAAATGGAATATTACCTATCGAGTGTGGTCATTTCAGTCTTCCATACCCGTAAGCATTCTTATCGTAGATATCTCTCCATCACCATTTCTTTCTAATGACCATAAGTCCAGCTGTGTGTGACTCCTTAGGTCTCTTTCATTGGTCCTACACAAAAAACTTATTTTACGTTTTCTTTAAATAAATTTTCAAGCGATCAGTGACAACAGGCTCGTTTGCATGGGACGCACCAAGACTAGTGGAATTGAAGGCTGCTATCATGTACCGGGGACTACAGCGATCCTCTTGTTTGTAGGGAAGGATTATACGAACCCAAGCGCCGTCGGTTGGGTCGTCTACCTCTCTATCTGGTGCCCTTGACTCCTGCAGCGCTGATCAGAGAAGCCATCGCCGCTGAATTTTTTGGCCAGGCGCCGACCCTTGCTTTCGGTGTCGCCTCCTACTGCCCCGTGCGGCGCACCCCGCCGCCCAGACAAGTGCGGTTCTCTTAGGTGTCCCAGTAGTCCCTGTGGGCATTGGCGGTTAAGAAGAGGCATTCGCAACTTCTTCCCTTGTTTTGGAACTGTCTCATACGCGGATGTAACCTCAAATTAAACTAGGCTCTAATCCATATGATTTGTGGTAGATTACGGCATCTGCATTGCACTGTAAGATCGGAAAGGGTTCACCGTTACCACGAAATCCTAGTGACGTTAAATGAGAAGCGGTTAAGAGCACATTTTTTTTCTTTTAAGCCAAGTAATATGTTTATCCACATGGACCTAATAGTGCCTATTTGACCAATTGGAATCAAGGGTCCGTGGACTCAAGACCATTATACAAGCAGCTACTTTTGTAGCACTTCGGCTTTGACATTCCTTCATGCGGATGCATGTCTCATTCAGCAGTATTTTAAAACTCTTCTTTTGATTGTGGTGTTTGTTGACATTTGAGTAAGTAATTTGCTCAAATGTTAGAACCTTGTTCTCCACATTACCGTTTTATACCCAATCAATTCATGCTTTGCTATGCGCGAGTAATTTCCCTCTTAATTACAAAATCTGTCGTTAAACTGTCGAGTTTGTTCCAAGGACAATTTCTTTCCATTAACTAAGGTGCGTGTTTACGCTAAAACCGGCGAGTCCATCACAGTGAAGCGTCGATTCTACAAAGTCCTGGGAAATGATCAGCATTCCAGAGGTACAAAAATGGACATTGGAAATCTCGTTATGCCACAGGATATTGTTCGAGGACTTCGCGTTGGAAAACGCATGGTCCACTTTGCTAAAAGTGAACTTGCTGGACGCCTAAGACAAGTTGCTGCAATGGGTAAGGGTGAACTTACTTTAATGAACAACAGAAACGTGTGCTAAGGTTTATTTTGTCGGATGCATTGCTGAATAATTACATGCTGTGTTAGTCAACAAATAGTAACTATGCGTTAGCTTGTCCACAGCAATTCGTTGCCTTATTTGCCGTAAGGTATTCACATACTTGGGTTCAAGTCGCTTAAAAAGCTGAAACCCTGGTGCCAATTGAAGGCGGCGCAGTTTCTCTTCCCCGAAGAAGGGATGGCCAGAGGTAGTACTCTTTGGTTTACGACACTTCTCTCTGCCTGTCTGAGGAAGCAGGTCTTTGCTGTGGCACTCTACGTGCGTCATCGAGGGATGTCGCCGCATTTTGTTGCACTCGTTCCTCAAGTAAATTCCATCTATCTGTTTATCCACCCGCATCGCCCTACTTAGCTTTCATTTAAACATACTTTTTCATTACAGGCAGAGAAAACGGATGAATGTGGGGCACAAGTTGCGGGTCCTGGATTCCACGTCCTCTATCTTCCATATCGAGAGGATTTTAGGCGTTTTAAGCTACCTAAACAGTCACTAGGTACTTAATTTCTCGTTTTGGTATCTCTAATGAACCAAAACCTGGCGTGAGTAAATGTTATCTGCATCATTTTTCATGTGAATCAGCACCATGTTAACCTGCGTTGGATCGTAACAGGCTTGCCCATGTCTATAGCACCTTCTTACGCTCTTTATAGCTCGAAGCAATAACTGGCTTAGGTATCACTTATACGATTCAATTACTCATCAAACCTATCAAATTCCATTCAAGATTTCCATTTTTTTAGCCAACTATTGCGCAATAAGACATAAAATAACCTACTTCAAGTCGAACCCGGGAAGTTGTGACGATCACACCAGGGTATCCTAGTTTTGTCCCAAAACTAAGGCATTACAACAGTACCAGTATCGAGGTAGTGTTAAACTTAGGCACATCTACATCAGAGTTTGGTTCAAAAGATCATTCTCTTTAAGGAAACATGTTAATTCATAACTATAGAACATTAGAGTAAATCCTCAAATAATACCATTGGGCTCATCACTATTTCAAGCTGAATCAGAGGAAGTGGAAGCGGCGAAGGCGATAGTAAGGAAAATGTCCACCAACTACCATCCTGAGGCAATACCAAATCCGTCCCTCCAGAGGCACTACGCAGAACTGGAAGCCCTGGCGCTCGAGCGTACTGATCTCCGTGTGAGTGTTGACTACACGCGTACGTCACCCTCTCATTTAACTGCAATTTACCAAATTCAACAGACTGGCGATGCTTTTCAGGTGATTGCGCTTTCTAAACTGGTTGATACTCCACTCCAGCCATTTTGATTTTCATGTTCCGTTCTCACCATGCGTGTGGATCAATTTATGCAATACTAATCGAGGTAGAAAATAACCTTAAGTGAGTAAGTGCATTCATTCTCTGTCAATGAAATGGCAAACGTTGAGCCAGTGCGATAAGTGCAAATCTAATGGTTTCGATATCAAATTGCAAATCAAGTGTTGGAATAATCATTAGCCAGTTGATTGTTTAATCTTTTGGTAGAACCCGATCTGCAACGAATAAAAGAGTATGCGGGGAGGGAGATTGAACAGTTTGCGAACCTCCTTTTGCAGCCCTCGCAGAAGCCTTCCTCGTTGCTGCCCAAAGTGGCACCGACGGTTGAAGGACTTTGAGATCATTTGGACGCACGCGCAATGAACAGGTGGCCGTGTTCCTGTTCAAGTGCAGCTTCGCCACGGCCGATTTGGAGTTCGTATCACTCAAAAGGTGATTTTCTTGCATCAATTACCCACCATTCCCGATCACACTGACTTGAAATCCTCTTATGTGCCTTTGCATGAAGTCACACGTTCATTTTGCCTCTACCTTAATTGTTCATAGAATAATTTAACCAATTCGTCCCCCAACGTGTGCTAACTGGTACAGAACCAACGGTCTTTGAAATCCACACTTTTGACACTTTATTTGGTGTTTAATTATACATGCACTTTGGAACCTAGTTTCCCCGCAAGACTATTCATCTTGCAGTTAAAGCAAAATCACCATTTGCGAACACTGGCCTTGACGTAAAATGAAGAGCCCGAACAGTAACCACCGCGCAATAACAGCATTCACTACATAGACGACTTCAAAATCAGAAACGCTGTTGCTTGCGCTATCACAGAAAGCCTACCAGGCTGTACGAATGAGCAATCGCAAATTGGTGCAAAAGTCTGTGGTGTTACAACCCGTTTGCTCAGACGAAATCTAAATAGGAAGAGTGTCAAACCTTTCGACAAGAGCAGCACCCTCATAAATCCGTCATCAATGAGACAAATCCTCACTGAGTCGAAAGATTGCTTCCATATCTCATACTTCAAAACCCTGGGCTCCGAAATCATCTTTGACAAGGCCGCGGTTTGCCAGGTTTAAGTGTAAAACCCCACTGAGATATGGAAATTTAGGCAACGGAATACCACATAGGAGTTTTCCTTACTTTTCTGCATTTTTGCGCATATTCACAGAAGTGTAAGCGCCAGTGGTGGCTGTCGAAAATATGAGTGAGAAAGACGGGTGCGTGCGAATACGGGTGGTGAAGCAGCTAGTGAAGAAGAAGGATGATGATTCCAATGACCAGTAAAATGAGAGTAAGCGGCATCACCAATAAGAGGTCTGAAGAACAGCCCGAGGGTGAGGTAGCCTTATGTTGTCCGCTGTAGCTTCCTGCCATTTTTCCAGAGCAGTCAATTAGTGTTCGTGAGACTATTCCACCCCCTGGCTTGCCCGAACGTGACGGGAGGCTGAAAACAAAATGATCAGCTCTTCAGATTAACCCGTTAAGACACCGTTGTCACCAGTTAAGTTTCCCACCCTGCGATCCTAGCAAAACGTTTAGTTAATTGCTCCCCACAACACTCAAACATTGACACGAAAGGCGAATGGAAGACAGATAGAATAGGATCGTGCATACTTGTAGCGGAGGTGCAAGGGAATGCTGAGTTCAATAGCTGCATTAGAGCCCCAGATCTGTCGCTGTGAATCAAGGGCAAACTTCCATCGTGTTGGCTCTGACTTCCAGCTTGGTGCCTCGATGTCTACCTCTGAGGCGTTTAGGGAAATCTCCTGCCTACTCTCCGACTCGACACTCTTCTTGGCGAAAAAGAACCTCGACAGTCGATCTGCTTCGCGTGTAGCTTTTCTTGCTATCGTAAATTTCACTTCAGGCAATTTGTCCGCCAGTTCGTATGGGTTCGCGTAAACACCTTAAGAGTAGTAGTAATATCTTTGCATCCTGCAATTTTTACTTGACAATTCAGTTTGTTTCATTTAACTACCTCGAGCAAGATCGACATTAACTGAACATTGGTCCCAAGCTCCAGAAGTCGTCGGTGTAAGAGAGCAATGCAGCTTCAAATGCAAAGCTTTCTGCTCCAAATCGCAGAGAATATTTCTCTGGAGTGCTTTATGAAAGCAATTATACGACTAGACACTTTACCTTTGGCTGGATCATCCGCTAGTGTGAGAACAATGAAGAGCGCGAAGATGACTTGCACTCGCATCAGTCTACGCCTATAAAAGTTGGAGTATTAGCGTTTAGAACGGGCATGCACCCCTCTGTTTCATAAAAGGCACATAAAAAGTGGAAGCCATTGACACTGATGGCACATGAGATCACATAGCATTGTAAAATGCTACGCCATAGTTAAACATCTCAATGATCCGTCGCATTAACTGTAATAACAGCCTACCGTAGCCGACGTTGCATTTAACTATCACCTATTACCAATCGTTGCCCATAGTTTAAACCACTTGGAACAGTAAACACTAACTTCCACTCAAAAGCTCATTGCAAAAAAAACTGTTAGTGAAACAAGAAAGAGGAACAAGTTTTAACCATACTCCAGTCTTGTGTTAATCAATAAACGAAAACAGGAAAAATCAAAATGGAGCAAGTTGTTGCAAAGAATGAAATTTATTGGCGCAAACAGAACGCACGTAGAAGTCGTTAAAATGTACATCAAATCTTCCAGCTTCTCAAAGCGTTTTTCTCCTGAGACACTTGCCGTCACATTTCCTACTTTGTCCGACGCTGCTGCTGCTTCGTATGGCCTTCATCATCGGCCCCCATAGCAACACCAAAAGCATCTTTCGGTTTTGACTGAAAGAAACAAGATTAGTAACACTATTTCTGTAGGTTAAGCTTCAAAGAACGGTAACGGTTTGACCAACAAAAGGTGGAAGGAGAAGAACGGCGCACTGTGGTGGGGTGAGAGTACATATTAGGGCGAAACAATCTACGCAAGGAGCCCACACATTTGTGCCGAAAGTATTCAAAGGAATATGCAAAATCGTCAATAGTATAAATAATACCAACGAGCTAAACAGGGCAATGCCGTTCTAATATGGAAAATCTTTCGTTTGCAGGTCTGTAGAAGACTCACACGAAACTCCTTTTCAAGTTGAAGCAGTGCGCTCTTGTAGATTGTTTTGTAGACCCTTAATTTGCTACTGTGAATGGGAAAATTCCTAGCGCGTTTGCCAACAGATTTAAGACTAGATTTGAAGTACCGTATCTACAAAAAGGCCATTGAATATATTAAAGACAGTCAAAACTAGTTGAAAACTAACCTCTTTAGACACTCAGAAAAAAGGGATCTTACACATTACCTGATTCCGAAGAAGGAGTGTAAACGCCTGACCAGTTTTACCGGCTCTGGCTGTACGGCCCACACGATGAACATATGTCTTGACCGACTGTGGGATTTCATAAGATACCACGCAGGAGACATTTGCAATATCTATCCCTCGAGCAACCGCATCTGTGCATACCATGAGCTGAAAGCAACGAAAAAACGGGACTCTAAACATGTTTCTCAATCTCTATCATTCCATTTCAGTCAAAAAACCTAGCACCGGTATCTAGAGGCTAGAATAGGCTTGCCAACAACTGACCGACGCGGGGCACGAGATCGCAAGATATTTAACGAGCTATTGTTGCACACTGAGAATGAAGAAAAGGAAAAACCAACCTGGAATTCACCACTAGCAAAAGAAGAAAGTAAACGCGCCCGTTTTTGCAATGGCATACCAGCGTTTAATGCTCCAGCTTTAACACCTTCAAAGTGAGACATCAAAACTGCGAGTCTTTTGGTCGATTCCCGGGAGTTGGTGAAACAAAGAATCCTTTGATACCCCAGCTTTTTTATGAGATGAGCCAAAAATAGAGGTTTTTGATTTTCAGATAATTCAACAAAGAATTCTTTTAATCCATTTGGAGTCGAAAAGACGCCGACACCACCGGCGCTGCTATCGCCAGTTTGTTGCCGAAATCTGTCTAGGTGATGATTTCTTCCTTCTGACTTATCATGAGTTTCACATCCTACGCCAGCACATTGCCCTTTTGTGTAACTCCCTTGTGGTCCTATTGCGCTAGAATCTGTTGTTCTACCCGACGCCAAGAATAAACGAGGAAAATTCAAACGAAAACGTTTCAATGGTTCTGGGTCATGCGTCAGCGTTGCCGAAAGCAATATCTAAAAGAGTGGATAAGAAGCAATACAGCATGCTACGATACAATACAATACACCCCAACTACCAGAGCATATATATTCACGGTACAAGACATTTGATATCACCCTACCTGTGTAGCTGTTGCAAAAACCAACAAACTTGGAGGTATATATATATATATACGTAAATATGTATACATAACAGGACTTAAATTGCTTTACGAAATGAACAAGAGTTGAAAACTCATGAATAGCGACGTGAAAAACATCTGGCAAATTGTCAGGAGGACAAATGACCATGAAACTAACCTTTTGCAATGTAAACGGAGTACCAGAACATTGAGATTCGATCGTTGGGAGAGGAAACGATCGCTTCGGCCCAACTTTTGATTCAGACAAATTCGAACCACCATAAACGGCCCTTTCAAAGATATTATACCAGTCCTGTTTTTCCTCGACGATAACACGATCGGCTTCATCAATAACCTATAGAAGAGAAGCCCAAATGTGGAAAAAAATAGGATATGACGAAAATATATGGAGTCCTGCTCCAAACCTACTAGAAATCGAACGTGTTCAAGGCAAAAATTCGGAGTATTGTAAATATGGTCCACAAGGCGCCCAGGAGTACAAACAATGATGTCGGGCAAAACAGGGTTCCCGGAATTTCTTTTTTGGTTAGAGTTAGGATATTCACTTACGCAATAAGCAATTTCTCCTGCTCAGAGGTAAAACTATCCTCACCGGTAAGGAGAGTTACCTACGAAGTAAAAATGAATAACTGGAATTACACGGAGAGAGGTGCCATGTGCAAGTCCATGAATCGTCTCGGACACTTGCTTGGCCAAATCTCGAACTGGAACGACAATAACGGCCCGAATAACTTTAACTTTACATGTGTTAAGCAGCTAAACAAAAAGGAAGCAAATAAGCTTACCTGAAGGATAGGCAATAAGTATGCCAAGGTTTTACCGCTTCCAGTAGGGGCTGATATGCAAATATCCCGGGGTTGACCAGAGAAAAGGCAACCTCGACTTTCGTAAAAATCCAGAATAAAAGGAATAACGACGCTTTGAACTGGAACATATAGGAACGATTTAGGCATACCTGGAAACAGTCGCTCTATCCCCATTTGGACCAGATTATTGCGTAAATCTTCACTGATCCTCCCAAAGCTTTTTAGCGAAACCCCATCCATAAGCACATCAGAGCATTTAATGGGGGATGACATCCAAAATGGAAGAATTCCCTCGACCTTGGGAGCTCAATTTGGTGAAAAAAAGCACCGCTACCCTTTGTTTCCTGTATTTAAGTTTATTGCGCACCACAGTAAAGCCACCAACAACACCATCTCTACTTGAGGCTTTTTGTGAAACAGCAGAACGGGGGTCGTCCACTTCCATGCCTGCCCAGGAAACCGACACCTGCCAACAGCCAATAAACTCAAGGAAACGCTTATTAAAAGTGATCGCCGAACTTAGTGTCAAGTAAAACAAATTTCTTAATGATTTGCAAATGAGAGAGCAACCTTATAACAAGACTACGCAAATATCAGGTTTAAAAGCTTAAGTTAATAAAACTACTTGTTATGTATTTTTAAAATAATTTAGTTGTCTGACCAAATAATGCAAATACATTTACTTATTTAAAATAAAAAATTTTCGCAGGAGCAATTAGCGAAAGAGTACAGATGCGGCAAAATTATTTTTTTATTGCTCGCGATTAATTTTGGAGCGCAAGGACCTGCCGACTTGGGACATTTTTTGATGCCCGAAAGCCTGCAATAGCAATGTCCTCGTGGTACTTCGGCTGCCAGGTAAGGTGACTTAAGTGACCGCATCGTCTCTGGCTGGGACTGGCGTTCGAGCTACGCTAGCTGCCTCGATACTTCTTTTGGCTGAACACATATTCCGCCCTAGCGTTATGTCTTCTTTTGCCGGAAACCGTGCTGCTCACGAATATAGAGACCTTAGGGGTGGGAACGACTATGCGCCTAATGAAGCCGAAAATTGGTCCCGACATCGCCCTTTCTTCGACTTTCATCCCCAGCTATCCACTAGGTCAGCCTGTCGCATCACCTGCCATGTCGTCGTCGTAATTTGAGAGACACCCCGAGATATGGAGCTTGAGTCACCCCACTCCTCGCTTGCATAATAGCACTTGATGCCATTGTAAATTGCCTTACCAGTTCTGCAGAGCTATTTGCTACTTACAGCTAAGCGGAAATGGGCTGACTTTATATCACTCAGAGCGGGGCCAAACCTTACAATGCGGACAGCTCTTGCTCCAGCTGTTGGTCGTAGAGAGCCGAGTTTCAAGAGCAGGCCGTCTACTTGAAGACACTACTAGAGTACCCCTATGAAGCTGATAAACCCAGTCTAGTCCCGCTCACTACTGTGTTTTACAATCCGATGTTGAGGGTGTGGTGGAGATACTAAACATGGACTTACCCAATATCGTTAGACGGAGATCAAAGACAACCTTGTAACAGACCTCTCGATCGATTTCTGTCTGGTGCAGGTCCACATGTTAGTGCTCCTCTTGCATAACACGTGTTCGACGCGTTCGTCAAGGTCCGATCAAACCGTTAACCGCTCTGACTAAACTCCTTCCACAACATTAAGCCAACATTCTGCCACATAAATCTAGGTGCGCACTTTTTGCTCGGGTTCGCCCATTGCTACCGATAAAGACTGTTATCCTATTCGATCAAATGCCGTAATAGGCTGGTCACCAAGGAAATACATGTTGCTGCTCTACGGGAGACCTAGGGTGTTGTTAACAGGTCTGAAGAACCGAATGTGAGGGGCAGGGTACAGCCCTCGAGAGCTGGCAAGCCTCAGTACCAAGCAAGAATCCAAACTGTTACATAAATCCCTGCATATTCACACCGCAAAAATCCTTACACTTACCTCTGTACTTCAATGTCGCTGTCCATGATTGCTTATCTTACCTTGAGCTAATGATAAGTACAACGTACGATCCTAAGCCGATTTCAGCGTTGCAATCATCCAATTTGAGAGAAAAAATACCAAATCTACTCGACTTCACCAACTCTGACACCGCTCGGCTGGACAATCTGACTCGCCCAAATAAAATACTTAACCTAATACAACAATAAATCGCATCTTGATGGTGCAGGTATCATCAGCGCTGAGAACAGAGTAACGATGGTCTAAAAGCAGCAAAAATAACGAAGCAAAGCCCTAATGGCATCACATATATATGAAAGTAAGTTCAGGAGTTACGAAATGGGGGTAAGCTAAATTGTAAAGAATAAACGAATGAGACAGGCTAAGTATTGCTTGATCTCCGAGCCACTTAGTTTTGAAGTACCGTAAAGACGATCAACAAATGAAATCCCAACCTAGCGCGAAGGAGTAAAATGAATTTCCTCATACCTCGCCAATTTTATAGCCCATGGACGACGCACGAGCCATCATCTCCATTTGAAAAACATAACCACGTGAAACGGAACACTTTATCAATTCTGATAAAACATTCCGCTTGTATAAACTAGAAAAGTGGTAGGAATCCCTTCCAAAACACCTTACCGAAAGCTTCCCGTTAAGTCTGAAGCCCTAGGCAGCAGCAGCAGATGTGCCAGAAAGTTTGCACCCCGACTAGAATTGAAGCAAGGCAAAATATTATATGTGTGTATAATGCATATTGTAACATATATTACGCATCATACTAGCGCTTTCCTAAAGGCCAGTAGATTAAATGATAAGCAACATCAATAAAAGAAAATCCAAAGGTAAATCGACTCTCAGCCCCTATAAGTTCGATGCAACATCACATCTGGAACAAGTAAACCCAAGCTGAATACTAGAATGTCAGGAAAATTTCCAGTAATAGGTACAAAAACAACCAACATTGGAAACGGAAATTCGCGGACAGTACCTGATAATTTTGCGTTTGAAGCTCCAACCGTACACACCACCACCACATGCATATCGAGTACCGGTTACGATATCATAATCCATACACTTCTGCAACCTGAATCTCCACAACCGACCACGGACTTACTCTATGAAGACTGGTAAAAATTTTGGCTATAATAGGATATTTAAGAAAAATCAACTCTTTACGTTATGCGAAAGATCGGCATCCATAATAATAACAAAATCTCCTGTAGTGTACTTCAAACCATGCATGTAAGCTGATCCTAAAGTACAAATATTTGGCGAACGCAAACACGCAATTACCCAATCCTTCTTTTTTTTGCCGAGGTTTAAGAACCTATGGGTAAAAAGAGAAAGGAAACAAACGATTTTCTCAGAACCGTATAATTTTTGAAGCTTCTCAGCAACCACCTGGGTTCCATCAGGGCTATTGTCGTCAATAATAATGATTTCGTAGTTATATGAACTTTGAAGCTCATCATATCAATATGACACTTACTTGCTATTCATGTACTTATCTATAAGATAGACAGTAAGGGGGAGATTTTCTTTTTCATTATAAGTAGGCAGTAATATGGAATAACGACTCATTTTCTGATAGCCACCTTAACAGTGGGGTTAAGGTAACACGCAATCGGGCTAATCTGCGAATGGCGTGACAGTTTGATTAGGGAAATTAAGGAAATCCTCAGACTTATTAAAAATACAAATAATTTTCTGTTTGACAGCAAACCAAAACTATTATGTTGAATGTCTTGCTTGCTTGTTCATTTAAGCAAGAAATAATTTTTCTTAAATTCTATTAGTATATTAAGTTGTGCCCTATATTCTGTCTTGCAAAATTGCCCCGGAATCCAACATATCAATTTGTTATGTCTTTAGTCATAATTGGCCTAATACATTTTTAGTGATACTAAAACTGCAACAGTTGTGCTTGATATTGAAGTTAACATTTATGGATAATAATTTACATGCGCAGAATGTTCCCAATCACCATACGATTTACACGTTGGATTTTCAGGCTTACGGCTATTTTTTGTCAATCACTTGATATCTTTGCACCGTCCCAAGATTTTCCTGAAGAATAAAGAAGAATTGGTGTATCCCCAAAAAAATTCACTGAAGGCATAGAAGGCATAATACCTGGTTAGAATACACATATTCCACAAGCTGAAAAGGACTGAAGCTGTTAGCTTGGTTTAAATGCCAGCCTATTTGGTACAATCCAATTGGTCACCCAAGTCATAATCGAAATCGGCAGTCAAACAAATAAGCGGTATTGTTAACATAGGGAAGGGATCGGGTCTACTGACATGGTCTAGAGGTTAGGCCGCTCAGCAAGAGTGGGATAATAAAGCTTCATTAACGTCCTACATAAACGCACAATTATAGCATTATAATTCCAATTCCAATCCCAATCTGTGACATTTTACAAAATTTTTAATTTTATTTTCTGCTCCCTTGGCAAAGTTATAGATAAGATGGCCGACTCGTCATTAGAGTGATCATATCAATGCTGTTGTAAAGGAAGATTAGTTGCTGACGCATAGACTTGTTTTCTTGGACACGCCTTTTGGGCGACAAATGGTCAGTTACGCATCAGGGCTGGTTTCATCACACGTGTCGAATGAGAGATGTCCATCCCGGCCATTCTTCTCGTTCTAAGGATCTGATAACAGAAGGGCAGATAAAGCATCTAATTTGGTCAACGACGAGATTGCAATAACTACATACTGAAAAAGCCAGTGACATTATCATGGGACACTGAGTTCTTTACTATTTGGCAACAGTCCTAGCACAGCAGAGTACTTTATTTGGTTTCCCTTTGAAATCATGACAGGCAAAAGGTCTGTGAAGGAAGCACATTACTATTGCACTTAGCCCAAAAATCATGCCTCAGCGTAAAAGCCAAGCAATTATACAGTTGTGCAAAGTATTTAACCACCGCAACAATTCCACCCCTTATAAACAGTTATGAAGCAAATCAAGATTATTTATGAAATGCCGACTATGAGACTATTTAATACCTAGTTCTAGGAGTTTATCTTTTGCACACCGTGCCCATTATATAAAGTAACCAGGCCCTTTAAGCCTTTTAAGTAAATTCGAGGAGGAATGGCATGGACTCACGTCAATCACGTTAAGACTGTCGACGTTGAGCACGGACTTCCAGAAGAAGTAACTGTGGGTCACATGGCTGTTTTTAAGGCCTGAACGACGCCACACTCCATAAAACTTTGTCTTTAGCATTAGCAGATGGGATAGATAAACGAGGGTATAATGTGGCGCCAATGCCAATTGCCTTGTTCATTTTTGCTCTGAGCTTGTAGTGATATCTTTGCCGATCTCGACCAATTCATGATGGTAATTTTAAAAAAATTATAATTGGACCTGCACTTTTGTTACTATCGTTTTGCGCATAAGACAAATATTAGCACTTTTTAAAAAAAATGAGTCCCAGTGCCTCAATTTTTCAAATGGATCTGCATGTGTTTGTGAGTTGGTTTACACTGGAGGCCAATCACCAGATTGCAACTCTATTTAATGTTAAAGTCCTAATCTGATTATAATTTTTCCGCATTGAAATATAGAGGAGTGTAGTTTCAAAATGCATCATCAGAACTTGGGAATTTGTTTCACCTTGAGTGCGTACCAACCTGTTACTGACAGGATAAACGCTGCCTATGCTACTGAATTTTCAGAAATTAAATACAAGATCCTAGGAAATGTTTTCATGCAATGCTCCTTATCAAATAACAAATCCAGCAAATTGTGTTCATGGGCACAGCCTTGTTTTTGGTGTCACCTTGTGCAAATCTCTAGTTTTCATTTCCGCAGGTATGCCTGCAGTCCGCCACGGGTAAAACGCCCGATTCCCATTGACTGGACAGATCAGCGCGCCAATGGACGTGCAATGGATTAAGGGAGTCAATGGCAGGGCAGTTATGGGGATCGGAGTTCTTTTTTTGCATCATAGTGCAACGAGATAGCAGAAATGTTATCATTGAAAAAGTCTCCAAAACGTTTTTTCGTCCTCATCGGCGGAATACTAAACTTTGTTGGTCTTGGATATTACTACACCGTTGGTTTGTAAATCATTAAAGAATATCAAGTTTCAAATCAGGTCCATTCCTCCCAACTATTACGATTTACTTAATCAAGCAAAATTTGGGTGTTGAGTCCATTAACACAAAGTGGTTCCCAACTCTCACACTGGTGACTTCGGCTGTTGCCATGCCCGCTGCAGGAGCACTTGAACGGCGCAACATTTTTAAAGCAACTCTCTTTTTGTCGGCCATGTTTTGTTCGTGAGTATGTTTTTTGACTGGTTATCTAAGTTTGTTTTGTATGCAATAGCGCTGATGCAAAGTACCATGAGCTTAAATGTTCTACAAAATATTGAAACAAAACCAACATAGAATAAGGACTCAGAATCGGTCATATGCTTTCCAGTAACAATAAAGACGCATGCGCGAGGAACTGTCAGTCAACTCAGGTCAAAGTTGAAGTAGTGTTGCGCCAAGCAAATGGTACTGTGACGTGCTTGATGCGCCTCGATAAAGAACCATTTGTATCACGAGCGAGTACTTTTCCTTTCATTCAGAGCCCGATATGAAAACGCATTGAAAGGCCTTTGGAACCTTTGGCGAATTTTTTTTACCAAATTCGTCAGCGTTTTTTGCCTAATTTTTTAGACTTGGAATACTGTTGTCGCATCTAAGCGTTAAATCTGGCTATGCATGCTTCATGCTCACCTACTGCGTGATGTACGGCATAGGATTTGGTCTGAATTACTCCACCACGCCCTTTGTTGTTCTCGAGGTAATATGATGCTTTTTCAACTTAATGGTAATTTATAAACAGCAAAGACTGCAGTTACCCAAATTTTAGTCCTTATGTTCTCCTGTTCTTTATTCAACAAAAAATAAAATTGTGTGGATGAGGACTGAATCACTCTCCTTAATGTTTGATGCAGCTCTTCTAAGGACCCCGCATTTGCCACGGCATTGTACAAACCCAAAATACATCTAAGTGAAATCCTCTTGATTTTATGCCGCCAAGTGTAGAATCGTACACAGCAAGTAATCCATGGCTTAAAATGGCAAAATGCAACTTGACCCTGTATGTAACGACGTAGCGTTCATGAACAAAACGTTATCGGTTCTCTACAAGTGCGATGCACTATGCTATTCCCATTCAGAAGCACCGTTCGGCAGATACATCCCATTGGGCTTCCCATTTCCAGAAAAAAACTAGGTCTTTGACTCTTTGGTAGGGTAATACGCTTGTCTTCATACTAACTTTATTTTATAATTCATCGAAAGGCAGCTGCATTAGCTACAGTAGCAGAAGTTGAACGTTATTTGCTATCTTAACTTTAGTGGTACCCCAATAACCAGTGTTTGGCTTGCGGTTCCGTATTTTTTGGCCTTGGCGTTGGCTGGATATTGTTTTCCCAAATTCAAACGTATATTGTCAAATCACAAAAATGTGACTTCGTCTTCATGTGAGTCGTTTCCACTCATGCTAAGAATTTTCGCCATTGTAATACTCCTTATGCATTATAAGTGCTTATTGTGCTTGTTGACCTTCCGCATCAACTTGGGTGCGTCAATTGCACTCTCGTGGCAAGACAATTAGTACAAATGTTAGTGTTGATGCAAGGTCCTCCTCAAAATGCATTGCAGCAGTGGACATGAATGGACTTTAGCATCAATATTCTACACACAAATTACTGTCGAAACGTTTTAGTCTTATTTGACACAATGACATCCATCTGCCCTTCATACAATCCTGGAAAAACAAAAAATCCGTCTTCTCTCCACCCGTAAAGCACTTTTGATGCAATTTATGAATTCAATATGCTGCATCCGTGTTTCATCACTTGTGTGGGGAATGAGATAGAACCCTGTCAAGACAGGAACTCGCATGGGAGCCTTGATATGTCCCCAACCAGCGCCTTAGCAACACGGCAGTCCCTGCAGAGTAGCATTTATCAGACCAATGTACAGGAATCAGCTAACGTCTGCCATTTAGCTCAAACGTTCAAATATAATTTGCAAGTTGACACGCTTCGGTAGGCGTGATGAAGCCGAAAATGGGCGCATAAATGGCACAATGACGAACTATTTTAGCAACGGTACGAACTGTGAGGCACCGGATAAAGTTCCTTCAGTTTTCATGATCAACGGATCCATCATATTTGCCGTGCAAATGCTAGGAACTGTCCTCATGAAGAAGCGAGAAGTAAGTAAACCGATGGCAGAGTGTGAAATCGGTATCCACGCTCTAATTCACTATAAAGAGGATAAATTGGCACATTTTCATTTTAGTCAAATGAATTCCATCATGAAGACTACCATTCAAGTGAGGAAGCATCATTGTAAGTGATTTTCTGTTTAAATTCGTTGCCTTAGTTAATGTGACGCCACTCATTAGAATTAAAAAAAAGGTTCGTTCACGCATATACGTGCATTTATGGAGAATTTGAAATCCGTTGAATCGTTAATGCTGACACGATTTGGCCGTCCCACTCACCCATCAGTGTAAATGAACAAAAATACCCGTGCACGTTTCCAGGGCGACTCCTGAAGTTTCTTGTTCAAGATTTGTAGCAGCATTTGTTCTCCGCAAATGCACTGACCCTTAACAAGGAAAATAGAAGTTTTATGCTCACAAAAATTAATTTCATCTCCTTGTAGAGAAACTGACACTTCAACCTGTCCGGATGTCAACCCAAGAGACCTTGTACATTATCGAGGATTTTACATTCTTTGGATGTTACAACTGATTGAATGTTTCCCGACAATGATATTTCTCACCTTTTACAAAGTGGGCAAATCGAGAGTGCACAAGTTGTTATGCGGCATTTTCAAAACAGCTAATTGCCTTATGGGCACAAACTCTGTTCAGTGGTGGACACCACACATCCCATTAATTAATGGTTCACTTTCCATTAGCCGTAGACTCTTGTTCATCAAATAACACACAAAATAATTTACAAATTCGCGACTCATTAAGTTTGCGTCCACTTTACAGTCCATTGGTTTTGCCACAATTGAGGAAAACCTTTTCGTCCGCATCGTGAGCGATTCATCGGCGGCATTCCTTTTGGTTGGCTTCATTCTATGGAGCTTCTTAGCAGATAAACTCTCCTACAAGGTAAAGCTTATCTATTTCTTTGCTTGATTCTGATATATAGGATAAAAGCAGTCTAACTTAAAGCAGGCAATGTAAAATTCCCGAGGGCGTATATGCACAATCAAGAATCGCAAAATAATTGTGCACATTTTTTGAATGCTTCAACAGGCACCGAGGTTCGCAGTACCACTTATTTCTGCTTCCTAATAAGTCCCTCCCAACCAATTGGAAATAACCCATTTTCTCAGAAAAGACTGTTTTCAATTTAGATTCCTCTTCTAATTGTGGCGTTGTGCAGAACGATTGGGCTTGCAATATTTCCGCAGTGTTTGGAGCTCCAACCGATTAAATTCTTCTACGCAATTTTGGTTTTCATATCAGTTCTTTGCATTGCTGGATACAGAATACTAATCTTCGTGACAGTAGCCAAAGCGTTCGGTGTTAAATACTTGGGTTTCAATTTTGCATGCATTAACACAGCTTCTGTGAGTGAATTAACTCAGGGCTAAAATTTGTGGCGATCAATGCGTCCTTACATGACCTTTCTTTCAGATTTTCGGAGGGCTATCATGCACGCTATTTGTCATATACTTCCCCGTCCTCGAAAAGATTGACAATGTCTTGTATATTTGTGCAGCGTTAAATGCCATAGGTAGGTTGATTTTAGCTTATTTCCAATGCACTCCTTTTAAAATGCCAGAGGGCAAACAACCACAGGGGATTTTATTTGTTTCAGCTCTGCTTCTCCTTGCATTTCTGCCAGACAGAAGATATAGCTGTACTTGTTCCAAATCTGCGGCGCCTGCAAAGGAAGCGGTATCTTAACCTGCCAGTATTGCCTCCTATGAATGCTGCCGTTCCCGGTCCGCACTCTGCTTATCTGTGTTGCATTCCTAATCACATGATTGTCGTTAAGAAACTTTTTGCAGCCTTACGCATTTCACAACTTCACTAGAGATTATGGCTTAATGTCAAAACCACATTGCTTTGCCTTTCCTTTGTCTACTACTAAAAGAAACCAAAATTGTGGGGGAATCAAAATAGCCACCAGACCCTCAGATATTTCAATAATGAAAACTGGAGGTATTTATAGCTTCACCTGAAGTGTACGACTTTGTAGCTCCGGCAAGAGATACACCCGCGGTAAAGGCTGCAGGTATTTTTTGCCTAGATAAATTATCCAGCTTTTAATCAAATACTTTGTACAGTATGAAAATCCTTTCTATACTTCACGTATAATTAATAAATGCATCGAAGAATCCTCTTTGGTAGCTGCCTAGGTCGACAGTACCACGATACGCTGCCAGTACTCAAATGAACATGAAAAAGTGAGCGAGTGTTTGAAGAAGTGAAATCAAGGACAACAAATTGACCTCCATAAGGGAATGTGGGTCTTCGCAGATTCCCGTTGTCAGCCCCCCGATATCTTAACTCACATTGCGGTTTTGTTGAAGATCGTGCTTTCGCGAAGATGAGCATCAACTTTGCCCCGCTCTAACGTGCATTCACTGATAGTCGCAGAGACAGATAAGCAACTGGAAGTAAGGCTGCGTTTTAAGTAAAAGGCAATTAGCACGATTGAATTTTGTGCAAATTTTCTGCAAAGGGAACAGCAAAGGTAACAATCTGACAAGGTTTAGTGAGGAAACAGAATAAATGGTGACCCATGGTGCCTAAGACAGTCCTGTCATAAAGTGTTAGCCAATTTTTCCCTTAATATCCTACGTAGATAGCCTGTGCCGTTAAGCAAACATCTTTAATACTTAATTTCAAGCATTACCATAAACTTTATTGCTGTAAATAAAAAGGGAATTTGTCAATAACCTTCCTGAGGGGCACAAGCTGGCGAACGCAAAAGCTTCCCCATTAAGCATTCAGGGCTTGCAACAAGAAGCTTGTTTGCCTCATGTGCTGTGCAAGAGGCGTGAGGCCATTCACAAACTCATTGAGTTACGCATTAACCTTAGTGCGGGAAACGGTATTCCATTCCATTCTATAAAAAATGATACCAAAGTGATTAAATTTAAAGGGTATAGCACACAAACTTTGTGTTGCCCTACCTTCATCGAAAGCTCATCCTGCCTTTGCTCACTGCGCCGACGCAACTGTTAGCGCTTGGTTGAGCTATTATTTAGTTGTAAATGTGCCCCTTGCCATGGAGGGAAAGTTTGCTTAACTGCTTGCCTTTTATTTCCAGTGAATGAAAATACTACATGAGAGACTTAAATTAGTTACGAAATGATAAATCCTCGAGATTGCTATGTCAAAGTGGTGCTGGCATTGTCCACTAACAGCACTAGCCTTGAAAGGGTCTGAAATTGTATGCTTTGCCAAGCTCTGTTAGGGCTCATTATTTTACCCGTTTGGATGCAAGAAATGCATCATAACTCAGGTCACCGAAGTACTATTATTAATGCTGTAAAGGAGGGGAACAATATATACAAACTGAGCGAAACTCGTATGAAGACGAAAGGTATACTTTAAAAGGGATGCACAAAATGTTCAGAGAACTAGGAATACTTTATTTTTCAAGCTTTACTCAGACAGTATCAGGTGAGAAGAATAAAACAGTTACCCTAGTAAGTGAATTTCAGAGACAGGTACGCTTGATGAGGACTCGCAAGAGTACCAGGTTACATGAACACCTCAAGGTAATTGTGTCATTTGACAGCCGCGTATGTCTCACGGTCAATTTTTTGGTGTCCCAGCTGTGGCTGAAATAGGCGATACTTTCCTGCCAGGAGACCCAGCCCTAGAGCACAGATGAGGAAATTTCCAAGAAAGACAATGTAGGCGTATTCCACGAAGATGCCACCCTCAAGAGGACCGAGAAGGAAGGCAAAGTTACTAACACAGCGCAGGTAGGAGAGGGCACGATCGAGATCATTAGAAGGGACCATTTTTGTGTAGAGGGACTCTGTAACGGCCAGCGCCAGCGGCATCCCGATCACATGGATCGCCACTCCAACAATGAGGAGGGGAGCACCCAACTCCACCGTGAGTCCATTAATGAAGGCCGTTGTAAATATGAGCCAAATGTAGGCACACACCAGACAAACGAAACCCACCAAAGCCAGTTTACGGTCCTCAACGCACTTAGACAGAGCGTGCAAGATTAGGCACATAAGGATTAACAGCCCACTGGCACCGAGGTAAACGTAGCTCACCTTCACCTCATCCCAATTGAAATAAACGGCCACCACAGGTGGCAGAACCGTTTCTAAGCTCATTACACAGAAGTATGTAGCAAACACCATAAGGTACATCGAAAGCACTGGATAAGTTGTATAGGGCTTCCATTCCTCGCAGTCACAGTCGCAGCATCTCCGCTTTTTCAGCGTCGGTTGAAGCAATTTATCCTTTTCCGAGCTTTCGTTGGCAGACTTCATGTACTTGCCATCTCTGGGAGGCTTTTGAACTATGGGATAAAAGAAAATCACCAAGATTGTGTGAAAGGCCCAAAGTGCAGCCATAAGTAGGCCTGGTCCATTGTAGACACTCAGTTTGAATTGACCCACGGTCCAATGCAGTTTATGCATTAGAAGTGTGCAAACCGGACCAAAGACGATGCCAATTTGCTTCGCAACATAGGTGACAGTCATGTAAGGCGTTCGCTCCTCCAATGTGGTGGTTCTTGCCAAGTCGGCGTACATAGGAGTATCACAGCTACCTCCGACTCCCGAAATGAATCGACCAGCCAGCACCACCCACGGCTGTTGCGCTACAAGGTATGCTAGGTTCCCCAGAAGTTCAATCATATTGGCAAAGATTAACAAATACTTGGCTTGAATTCCTTTGTGGGCAGCATAACCATAAACTGGTGTAAAGAGAAGCACCGAGAGGCTGAACGAAGCCATGGCCCACCCATACCACGTCCTGGCAACCTGGTCACTCCAGTAAGTTTTGAAATAGAGCCACATCGTGGGTAAAATAATGGCACGTTCCACATTTGTGAGGAAACCCCAAAGGGCCGTTAGAAATGCAATGGGGACTTTCATGGGAACGGTTCTACTGCAGCCGCATCCGTTACACACAGTGCAGCACTTGGTCCTCTGTTCGGCGGATTCTGGAGCCGGATCGACTGGAGGAGGAGGATGAGGAGGGGGTTTTTCCGTGTCTTCTTTCATTCTGCTCTAGTGAGCTAATGGTACCTGCTTACGCAGTGATCTTGCCATCAAAGAGACCACATAGCACACTACCACCTCCCGCAAGAGCGAGCCAATCAATAGACACACGTGGATCAAGCTCATTGGCAGAGCATGACGGTGTGTGCACACGCTCACGCGGAGGAACGCACTCGCCCCGCCCTAACACAAGCACTCTGTGGTGAAATCCTGGTCTCACAGTGAGAGTTCAGGCTTTTGTCGTAAACCAGCTTTGATTTGTGTCACCGAGTGACTATGCCACCGTCTTATTAAAGTTAACCTTGCTTACATGTGAGAGCAAATAAGCCGGTTGATGCCGCAAACAAAACAAAACGTCAACTGCAAGTGAGTCACAGAGTCATGTGCCCACAACCGCTCATGAGCATTGGATTTGTGCTGGACAGGTCAAGTTATTTAGCAACCATTTCGACGCAAACATAATAGGAATGCGAAATTGCAGAAGATAACTTACATCCCGTAAACACATGCGGTCATCAGGAGATGGGAATGCTCGTCGGCAGCACCCACTACCGGCTCAAACCAATTCTGTTGAAGCATGGAAATGAGCCACCCATTGGTAAATCCTACTCAAGTTCTCATAAGTCCGGCTTCCCCTACTTAAAAGCTCCACCAATGTCGAATAGGACGCGATATTGGGGGTAAGTTTGCCTTTACAGATCAGGATGCTCGAGGCGAATCAAAATCGCACCAAGCAATAATACGTTACGGCGACCAAGTGCCAGCTAAGTTAACCATTTAAAGTAATTTAAACGCAGTTATTTACTCGCCCTAGTGACCGAGTAGCCACAGTTCAATTAGACGTGTATTTCACCAGAGATGTCAGTATCGCCGATGGTTTCATGCAAAAGCTGTCGACTGTATAAAAATCACTCCATTTAATACGTGATAGTAATCGAGCAACTTTCTAAAACCGATGAAAATCAGGCAAAGCAATGGATAAATATGCAAAACCCGCCACAAGGAACGGTACATTAGTCTCTGATTGTAAGTATGGGATGGAATACGAGGAGATGGTAGTGTAAACAGAAGAGAAAAGGTCAATAATCCTGCTCTCCTAGCAAGGTGGCAATTTTTCACGAAGAATGATGCATTTGTCGAAGGACGTCCTTCTTTGTTATGATCCCCAAAAGACGCCTGAATGGTAAGAAGTTGGGAAAAGAGGTGAACCGAAGGCAACAAAACTAAGAAAGTATACAACGGATCCTCCCATGTGCAAAAATCCGCGCGAACCATATCACATTAGTGAATTATAAGGGCGCAAAGCGAGTACAAAGGTGGAGCGGAACACTGGCGGCAGCCTTAATACAACGTAAGAAGTCAAATTATAAAGTAGTACTTGAAATGCGATAGGTATCAACCATTTTGATTCATTTCTAAAGGGTGTTGGATGAATGTTCCTGTGAATAAACAGCAGCAGCGTCAATGTATAAGCTAATTCCATTGGGAGGGCAGAGTTGTAGTATTTCGGAATTTAAATCTCAGCAAATATTTGTAACATAACTTAATAAACAAACGAAGCAGTTGAAAATTTTTTAACAATTGTCTACCATCCAAACGTGTGAAGTGGATAGTAACTTAATGTAAACGTACACTTTAGCCAAATTTTCTTTCCGTTCCGCTGCTGGTCTAACTTTGCCTCCGCTTCATTAGTTGCAATGTTTATTATTAAAATAAAGAAATTTTTGAAAGTGTGAGTAATCAAAATAAATCCAGTTACAATACAATCTGAGTGCTCGCTTGACAAACGAATGTAAGAAAAATACGAGTGTGCGTGATTAATAAAGGCATGCAGTATCATAAACCTCTCCATGGTACCATCGTGCGGAGTTTACTCCCGTGTGCTGGCCGCAGAAATAAGTTAGACGAAGTAATACGCAAACGGGTTGCCGTTTGAAACCTTCACATTCAAAAAAGTACAATACAACACCTTGGGAAGCTTTACAGCTTAATAAAACGCAAAAATACGTAGTGGAGATTTTAAAACGACTGACATCAACTCCCTTGATTGGGCGTTCAATTCGATTGAGGAAGTTTAATCATCCACCATTCCTTCTCAAGGCACGGTCAAACTATGACCCGACACTGCATGCAAACCATTTGACAAAGCTTCGTTGCACATGGAAGAACTAGTACAACTTTTATTCGCAACCGTAGTAAATTCACAGATTAAGCAAACAAAGCACAAAGCCTAGGCTAAACGGGTTTCCATGACAAAAAAAGGATTTGTAAGAAATCGCTGATGATCCAATCAATGGTCGGAGCCTCAGACGCAGCCGAGGGAAATACCAGGACTTACCCATTCTTGGTCACCAGGACCTGCCGGAGTCCTAATTTTCGGAAGAAGTCAAGAACAGTTTCCATGGGCGTTTGGTCAGTGACAGTGATAGGTGACTGCAAAATGTGGGAGTTACATATTAAAAAAAACCTGCACAGCAACGGTCATAATAAAATACGACTTACGCAGATGGAATTTGCAGAAAAATAAACAAAAAAACAAGCTGTTTGGTACTGTGTTTGTCAGGCTTAAAATGTCCATCATAGTGAAACAATAAATGATTTGAAATAAGAATGACGTAAGATGGGCTTACAAGATCGACAATCGCCGAAAGGTTCGCGACATTTGTAGGCAGACCAAAGTCACCAGCACTGTTGCTGTCTGTGAAATAGACCATTGATTCTGTAGCAACATCTGGATTGTAAAGTTTCTCTTGCTCTAAAATAAAGTCCATAAGATGCCATTTAGAACTCAGCTACATATTTATACTAATCTCAGTCATGGAAGAGAATAGCATCTAAATAGCTACAAGAGGACTAAATCATCGCTACCAAAAGCAACTAACAAAAATAGAATAGATAAACACAAGGAATCAAATTGCTTTTCCCGGTGTTCATACACAGCTATGTAACATCTAAATCGTTGCTTTATAACCTAAGAGATGTTGAAATTGCCGCGGCATCAGGTGGTGAAGTAAATGAAAGAGAAATAGAAATACTCGAGACACATTACTCACCGAGCGCACGTGTAAGGTCTCGTCTCGTGATCCAGCCAACTAAATACTGGGACACCTCCGACACCACAACAGGGAAGCCTTTGAAAGTTGAAGAGGAAAGGAGATACTCTATATCCCCAACGGTCATAGAGTTTTGCGTCACCACCAGCAGAGGAGATGTTTGCGCTCTTAATTGAAGATGTAAGCCCATTATTCTTACATTAGTTGCGGCGTGATACGTCACACATTTGCTTGTAAAGGCAGTTAGAGGAGTTAGGGCAACATTAAGTATCTGGTCTATGGCTGCAAGGCACATCACAGAGAACTTAAAAGATCGCGGATAAAACTAACTTGGGCTGCATGACATCAGCGGCAATGGAGGTGTGGGTGAGCTCCTCCCGGCTGCTCAAGTAAGGGTACTTATTGAGGCGAATGTGCTCCTCGTAGATGCTACCGTTGGTCAAACGGTCCCCTGTCCATTTGCTTACCATTGCGGCAACCATCAGCGGCAAAATGTAGGTCAGACTAATACAAGAAAACCTCACAGTGAAATAAATCAAATTAAGAGCAAAACTCGAAGGGTCAACCTCAAGAAGTCAATTTTGCCTAAATTTCATTCTAGGGCTTTGTTTGTTGCAACAATTTCTTATTATTGCACCAACGTGCCAAATTACAGTTCTGAGAATTTAAAAACGGATATATGTGCCTTCCACAAGTAAAAAATAAAACTATAACGGCTTCGTACGAATCGGTTAAAACGCTAACATGCCCCTACAATCACTGCTTTGATGGGAACTATGTTCCAAACTTCACAACCAGGCTCAAAACTTACAAACGCTGCACAGAAAGTAATTTGACAGCATGATTAGATAATACCAATGGGATTTTGGCTTACCCTCCGGTGAGCTCGAGCATGACAACAACGAGGGAGATGGTCATACGCGTCACGCCACCCAAAGTGGAGGCAGCGCCCACTAGGGCGTAGAGACCGGGATTGATGCAAGGTTGGGCTGATTTGCACATGCGCTGCACCAGCGGGTGATCTGCGTGATACACCACCAGCTGCTCAATTCCAACACCCAGCATGCGGCCCATCATGGCACCCACCTTGAAAGGGCGCACAACATACACATTACTTATGATGCTTAGGTAGATATATTTTTCAACTTCCGAAAAAGGACCCACCGCAAGTGAAGGTATAAACAGGCCGGTAGGAACTTTGATGCCAAATGTGAAGACAGTAATGATCGACTTCAGGATGAGGGTAACAGCAAGCATCCACATGGCACGGGAGACGCCAGGTCCCGCCGGGTAGCTACCCATCATTGTGGCCTGTGTGTCGCTAAGATTCACCTTGTAGTCGCTACGGTTGAGAGCAGTTGAGAAAGTAAAAAAATGATATCCAAAGACTGGTTTGGTGGATAGAAAAAAATTCCACCATAAGCGGTTTCGATCTGTGCAATGGTTATTTGAGTAATGAGAGCTTAGCCTCGTGCATGAACTACGCCGCTCATGGAATGTGGGCTAATGCAAGTATGCTTCATTCACTATAAAAATGAAAAGGAATCACAAAAGCTTAAAAGTGAAGAAAAACGTGTGTTTACACAAAGTTTACTCATCGAAACCAGCATGCGATAGCGGGTGTCACGTAGCCTACTCTTACGAATAAACAATGCGCTAAGATAGATTTTATTAAACCCTTAAAACCAAATAAGTGGCTAACGCTACGTCCGGAAGCCAATATTTTGTTGTCATCAGTTAATAACCCATCGCCGAGCTCCATGGTAAGCTTTAGTCTAATTTAACGAAAAGTGTAGTTCATGTTATAGCATAAAAAGTAGCCCTTTAATCAAGCTCGCTACAACTTAGATGCATTACTGCAACTGGAATTAAAAAGGGACGAACTTATTATTGATATGCAAAAGGGACAATTAGGTCAAACAATGGTCGTAATTCCTCTGCAGTTTAAGTTGTGTAAACTTAAAAAACAAATTATGACAACTTTGTTCTCATTTACATAGGACTTCTTTGGGCAACGCTGCACAGTGTACGTGTTCAAGAACGGCATATTCAAAGATGTGAAGAAAGGTTACATAGCCAAGGAGTTAATTTTGTGACTAAGCCTTTGAAAAATCCACAAAAAACGACTCACCAGAGGGCGCCCAGATCACCAGGTCCACACTTGCTCACCATCAGGCGGATGAGATCGCCCATATTCATACGCATATAAGGCAAAGGATAAGAGAGGACTGCTGTGACCAGGGTGATCGACAGCACCTCGCGCACCGGATACTTGCCCAACCAGGTGGTCTTGCGCAGACGACATATGAAGAGGTTCGATCGGTTAAAGAGCGTTCCGAAAATTCCCTACAATCCAGCCGGGCAAAGTGATGGTAAGACCGACTGGCTCAATAATAAGTGAGCCAAAAGAGCACAACATTTACCCCCATTATGCCTAGCATAGCGAACGGGATGAGTTCGGCAATATGCCATTGTGCCTTGTAGTCGATTTGGAACATAACTAGATGCTCGTCACCGTAGGGATTAATCATGCGTACGAGGTTGGCGGAAACCATGGCACAAAAGAAGGACCGGAACATGGTCTTCATTGGAAAGTAGTAGGAGGCCTCCTCGAGAGAGAAGAGGACCCCTCCAATGGGTGCGCCAAAGGCCACTGCGACGCCAGCCGCTGCGGCAGCCGACAGTATCTATGCCAAAAGCGTACATCAATCTCTGCAAAACTAAAGCCCATCCAAATTATCCCAGGCACTCGGGCGGTAACTATATCACCCGAGCACACATAATGTAAAGGGCAATAAGTTTTACTGAACACTAACAGTTTACAAGTGCATACTGCGTCCGTTCAATCATTTCCTTTGCCCTAAAGCATGCTATAGATATGGTTTAGTTCACACTTGCAGAATAAGCCTCTAATATCATGCCTTTGTAAACAGCCCTACACTAACTTTTCAGTTTAAGAAACACACAGACAAAAAAGACAATACTGAAGTTTGTGGTGTAGCAACACGAAGCATTGTTTAATTTGTATAGCATTATTACGGGCGCGGAAGCAAGAGCTGTCAATGCTAACTCAGCGGTTGTGTGCAAGCATAAATACCTCTCTCTTCTTGGCCTCGTTTTTGGAGTACTTGGGGAAGAGGTATGAGAGGATATTGCCGCAACAAGAGGCCATGTGAACCATGGGACCTTCTTTACCCAGACTGAGACCTGCGGAAACACCGAGAACCATGCCCATAGACTTCACCAGCAAAGTCCATTTACCCAAATAGCCTCGAATGATGAAACCACTGAGAATCGTCTTGATCTCTGGAATCCCCGAGCCTGCAAAGATAATTTACTCTCAAGTTGCAGTGCAAGCCTAATCAACGAGAGCGACACACCTGGGGAGGATTTTAAAACTGAAGAATATGTTAGCAGACAGCTTCCTCCGGCCAATGCAAACTATCAGCGATAGAGTGGTTTAGTTTATTAAAGTATCAGTTTCAAAACATCATTGAACCCCAAGTGGAGCATTGTCATTTTGTGCAGTCACATACAAAACGTTAATCATAGGAAGGTTGGCGAAGCACTGAAATTTCTGAATGCTAACATGCAAAGGTAGATTGTAAATTCGTTTGGTTAGGTATATACAGGCTGCTTATGAAAAAGGGCTCACCGCAAGCGTAAGGGGCAAACATCCGAACGAAAGCAACACACAACGCAGAGAACGCGAGGGCCCACAGAACAAATATGACATAGGCAACGAAGTAGGCGTCTGGGTGGTCACCTGTCGGGTCTTTGTTCATTGCTAATCGCGACCATGAATACCACTAGCAATAGAGAGCGATACGCAAAAACATACCTACAGCATTGTTGAGTTTGTAGGCTTTAGATTAATTGGCTAATTTTAAGCAATCACCAAAGTAAAACCCCTAGCCATTACATGTCTGACTATTTAACTCCACCTAACTGGACCCCAAAACTAGGTATATTTGCACCTCCAGGTAAACGCGCCAGACAAGATTTCAGGAGGGCCATTTGGTCAATTAAAAATAATCGGTTTTGTGAAATAAGCCGCGAAAACCCTCGTGTCGAGGCGCTCGTGGCAAGCCGCAGCCCATCGATGGAGTGGCTAGGATGAATCAGATTGGCAACTGGAAAAATTAAATACAGTAAAGGGAACATGCGTTTTGAGGAAACAGATGTTTTATCAAAAGTGGAAATAAAATACGCTGGATAAATCTACTTGACATCGACGTAATGATGGATGCCATTCAAAACAAGAATTAGTGTAGCCTCGGAGCAGCTCATAAACATTCTTACCTATAGACCTAAGCTCTGAGATGATGTAATCAGAATTTGGATTTTGCCATCTGCCAAAGTACTAAAAATGAACGATTTATCTTTAACGCGCGGGGCTTTTTAAATCCGTTACAGATGCAAACGCATTAGGGAACTCCGAACTTTGTTTACTTTTCAATAATAAAGTGCGCAATAGTCAAGAAACAATGACTTCATAGGTACGTTAAATTCGGAGAAATGATATCATATCGACCAAAATATTGATAACAAGGATAAGGGGAATTCCACTGATCTAAGTTATTACTGCCGAAGTGTCCTTTTCTCAATCTGACGATACGGTAAAAAAGAAAATTTGATTAAAGAACCTCGGGACAATCTTCACCAGGAACAGCGGAAGACCAGCAACATTGAGCGCGGTTGAACCAAAGTGCGTCGAGACAAATGCCCTCCTTGAGGTCAGTGAGCCAAGGTGTACCGATGTCTATCAGAGCGGCTATCAAACCCGCGGCTATCCCCACAAGACTCACGCAAACCCAACCTGAAGCTGAATTCCAGTATATCCGAAGGCATCCAAGAAATGTATTCTAAAGAGTTCATAAAAATGAATCATTTGGGAATATTTTCTGATCAGTAATAATAAAAAACAATAACAATTGAATTAGCCTAGCTTTGATATAAACGCTCAGTAGTCTAGCCATTCTTACGCAATATCATATTGCCAAGGAATTCATGGAGGGCTCAACAATGGCAAACGATGACGATGAGCCAAATGCAAAAACTAGGTATGACGAATTCCAGTAGCAATCGAGAGGAATGCAAGCATTTGTAATTAAAGCATAAACCATGCCCACCGAAATTCACAGACGACCCTAAGCTGTTTAGCAAATACAGCACCCAGGCCGAAATTCAAACGACCAGAAATGGGGGCAAATGGATAACAAAGATCGTACCCTGTCCGAGTGAATCCGCCTATGGCGATCTCGATCACAAGCAATATCCTTTACCCAATCAATCGTCTCAAAGTCGTCATATTGCTGCCCCTCAGGTTTGTGTAGCACAGGATGCTGTTCAGTTTTACGGGCAATTAATTTCGCTTGCGATGCATTGAAGTCGGTAAAAGGTGAAGTTCGAATAATTTTCGTTGCTACATTTGAAAGAACAAACAAGTTTGCTCTTAACGATGGGAATCTCAACCACGTTAGGTAACATTTTGGTAAAAAGATATTGATAGGTAAGCATAAACACCATATTCACGTTCCATTATAATAGCAGATGCATGTCAAATAATTACACGATTCTACCGAGGCTGTGGAGAAGTTTAAGTAAAATTTGCTAATAAAGCCACCATGCGTAAAATGCAGCAGGAGATGCAATCACTTCACATAGACAAAAAAGACTAACTCTGGGCAAAATTAGCTGACGCTGCGGATCCACCATTAGAATCTGGAACACTAAAGGTTGTGAAGCGAGATGTCTTCTTCGAGGGAGTAGAGCCAACAGCATCTGGATCTGCAAATGGATTCACGGATTCGTTCATGTTTTTTCTAACTGAAGGCACTTAACTTGTCCAGGACGTAGATAGCCTAAAATGATTAAACATTCCCGATTGACTGTAACTCAAAACAATAATTTCGGAAATTTCGAACCAAGGAAAAACAAAAAAACCTTGAAAATTATATTTAAAAAGCACTGTACAACGGTTGGAAATAAAATAAACTCATTAGGGTGACAAAAATACCAGCATATCATAAAAATTTTGTGCTGAAACGATATTCCAGAGGCATTGGACGATCCTACAAAGGTAATAACCCATGCTTGATAAGTAGAAAATTACATGAACGTATCTACAGAAAAAAAACTCAATAAAGAACCGAACACCAGACGCTTACATCATTCCAATATACAACTCGCACGAACTTGAGAACATGGTCTCGACCTAAAAAGGTTCCTTTTTCGCAGTTGTTAATGAAGATATCGATCTAAATGAATGGAGCCCTCAATAAACCTTTGAAAATGCTTTACCTCATTAAACTTGGACATATCATTAAGGACCTGCTGTGCAATATACTTTCTAAGATGTGTGACCGTAGCCTTCGAGGAGATTCGAAGGTATTTTAAATTCAATGGCTTAAGAGTTGCGGAGCCTGGTTCCAGTTTTACATGAACCTGTTCATCATTACGATGGAAATTGGGATCAGCTGGAGGCAAATTGGTTTGGGTCGACTTGGCTGACCCATCCACCACGTCACTGATGCTAAGGGTTTTGTGTTCGTAGATAAGGTCTACATATCGTGAAATTAGTACATGGTCAAAAAAACGAGAGCAGAAACATTACCTTCCGAGGGAGGAGGAGATTGACCGATGGACCGATAGAAGTCTGATCGACTTTTTCTTTCAGCTAAACATAATGGTGCGAAACGCAACTACCTTCTTTAAGGTTAGGCACAATTTTGTAAACAATGTCCTGCAAGGTCCTATCAGCACTAATATAATGACTAATTGCGCCAAAACAACGTACCTGATGTAGTTAAGCGGGTGACTTTGGTGAATAGTTATATCGCACACTGGGCACGTATTGTTGGTGGCCAGATATTTTACAATGCATGACTTACAAACTACAAGTAAAGGGGCTAGCCAACCTACATGGATGAAGACATTCAGTTATTGAAACTGCGTCAATCAAGTAACCATGACATATATTACAAGTGAGATGAGGGTTAAGATAAGCCAAGGTAACATGTTCGTTTATAGCCATACCCGTACCAGGTCACACCGACAACCAACCAGTGAAACAGCAATCAGAAAACACAGTTCAACATCCGCGCAATAAGTCTAATGTATTAAAACAAATATATGGTGAAAAAATTGATAAGGCTGAGCTTCAAAAAACAGCGAATTGCCTCAAATCCAAACACTTTACTACCATAATTGCTGTGCAATGGTGACGCGTTTGAGTAAGCGCCCCTTAGTCGAAATCACCATTCCCGACTACGAATTGGAGGCCCTCAACCCCAACCGGGTCAGCTAACCGGCCAGAGCAACAGCCAGAGAGCCACCTACACAAGCCCACCCCGGCAACCACCACCGCTAGCAGTCTACCCATCCAGCCGAAACGAGGCAGACCGACGCAGCGAAAGAGCCAACGCCGACAACCCCTAGAGACGAACGAACCCAACCACGTATGAGGCACCGACAGCAAGAAAACACTGCGTCCTTACAAACCGCTTTTTATTTCACAGCACCCAATCCGGAAATTCAATGGCCACATCTTTCCCGGAGAGCTTCTTGTATAACCCCGTTATGGTTTTAAGCTAAAGGTAAATCATTTTTCAGACAATGGTTACCTTATGCTCGACATAGTTCCTTTGGGCAATATCGAGGTGACACTTAATGAGCGAACTCCCGTCTATTTTGACCTGAGTACGTTGACCGACAATTTCTGCGGGGTAAACAATGTCCTTTAAGATGGCTTGGTGAACCGCAGTGAGTGTGCGGCTCCGTGGACGCTTCTGTTTAGGATTGCTCTTACACTTCCTACGAGGCTTAGGTAAGATCCGCCTAAAAGCGACGATAAACACCTGCGGACCCCGCAGCTTCTTCTCCAACTCCCCAACCAAGCGATTGTGAAGTTGATGATAAATGCGCAGTTGAGGAACAGGAACGTAGATAACAATAGCCTTTTCGTGGCCGATAGAGAACTCCTATGGTCGGAATCAAAATAATTGCCTGATTTACCTTAGCACCACAAAAGTAAAGCATCTTAACCGACTCCGACATATCATCGTGTGATTGCAAATCCACCAAGGTGGCAGCGATCTCCTCCTCCAGAGGCGTAGGAAGCGTTTTATCCGGTTTCAACAGCTTCGCAAGCGCCATGCCTTGAATGCACGGACAGATCAGAAAGTACCATTCAAGTCGCTCACGCTAAGGATAAATGGTTGGCTAAAACAAACTTGGCTCAATAGATCCACCCAAATTTATTTTGTAATTAAAGACAATAGCTTTGACAAAAAATTGTAGATATATTTTTTAGTTTTTAATTTTTGTCTTGATAATGATTTTTTAAAAAGCAAATTTTTTAAAATTTGCTGTTTGAATTTTTTGCAGCACTGACAACTTTTTAAGGGTAACTTTTTTAAAAGCCTTAGAATAAATAATTATGCAAGCGCCTTTTGATTAGCTCTCAATTTTTAATTAGTGCAGGCGATTTTGACCAACCAGGTTTAATTTTTCGTTATATTGTTTTTTACAGCTTTTTGAGTTTTTATTATGTTTTTTCAACTTTGTTTTTACACCTCACCATATTACATGATCTTATGAAAATTCTGGTTGTGTATCATCGGTGTGATGCTCCTTGGGAGGTGGAATCTTACAGCTAACTCTGTTCGCAACGCTGCGTTTACTATCTTCGGAATTAGCAACTCAGATTTGATCTCTGTCCTGTTGCTATTTTGTGTCAACTTTCTTAACTACATGGATAGGTTTACAATAGCTGGTTTGTCCTAAGTTCTTTTTATTTGTCTAAGGTATTCCTGATATGATAAGGAGTTATTACCACATTGACAGCAAGAGGCTTGGCCTTGTGCAAACATCTTTTGTTATATCTTATATGTTCCTGAGCCCTGTGTTTGGCTACCTGGGTGATAGATGGAAACGCAAATATCTGATGGTTGTTGGTCTCTTTGTTTGGTCTACGGTCTCTCTCGGCAGCTCTTTTGTGCCTTCCAACGTAATATTTTGCATTTTTAATTGCATTTTAGAGCTTTGGTTTATTTCTTACGTTAAGATGTATAGTTGGCGTTGGTGAAGCTAGCTATTCCACCTTGGCGCCTACTATTCTAACTGATCTTTTTACTGGAAGCTCTCGGACTTCCGTTCTTGGGTTTTTCTATTTTGCGGTTCCCGTAGGAAGGTAAGTGACTCTCCAGGTGGTGTACATTTTACTACTTTAGTGGTTTTGGATACGTCTTGGGCTCTGCTGTCGCGCATGCCACCGGCAATTGGGCATGGGCGCTTCGCATTACCCCAACTCTTGGATTATTTTGCCTTCTTGCTCTCATTCTTCTTCACACGGACCCACCTCGTGGACTGGCTGACGGTGCAGTTCGTCTACATGCTACTTCTTGGCGGTCAGACCTTCGAAGTCTCTCCTCCAATCGCTGTTTTTTGCTCCTTTCTGTCGGATTTACCGGCAACTGTTTCGTCCTCGGTGCTCTTTCTTGGTTTTCTGTCGACTATATCCAAGACGCTATAAGTGCGAGAGGTCATGGCGACGCGTCCGCCTATCCGTGAGCGCCTATTCACCAGGACTTGACAACCTAACTTCTATGTATGTTAAACATTTGTGGTTTTTCTTAGTGTAGCACTCCTTTTTGGACTGAGCGCCTGTCTTGCGGGGCTTCTGGGTGTCGTTGCTGGTGCTTCATTGGCACGGAGCTTAAGAGCATATTCTACCCGTGTTGATGCCTACATCAGTGGGATAGGCTTACTCTTGAGTGCTCCCTTTATCCTTGCAGGCCTTATAGCGCCTATTTACAGCTTTTATCTATGCTTGGTATGTTAGAGAGCGTTTGTTGATGCACTCTTTCTACTTAAGTAAGTATTGAATGCAAAGGGTACTGTTCTCGTTAAATGCTTAAAATGCTCTGACTTCTGTACATTGCAAACATCCTGTTTGCTTTTTCTATGCTTTAACTTAATGCTTTGTGTCTGTATCATTTTAGGGGTTTGTTTTTGCTGGACAATTTCTGATTTGCCTGAACTGGCCTCTCATAACAGATATGACAATGGTGGGTAAATGATTTCGCCTAGGGATTTTTAAGTATTTTCAACGCTCCCTGGAACTAACTCGTAATGTGCTGTCCATTGATGCCCCCTTTCACGTTTTACAACGGTCTGGACAGTAATTATTGGTTTTACTTGCATTCCGTATTATTCTCTCATTCGCTTCTGGTCTTATTGCTGCCCACCTACAATTCACTGTATTTCGAATTTGCTGCCAGTAAGCCAGTGAGTCTACGAACTCACTAAAACCACAGTAATCTTGCCATTCTGGAATTAGGATAAGGATGTTTTCTTTAATTTAGTAAACTGCCCTAATCTAAATACGCCTTTACTTTGTTAAACTATAATTAAAAATCACTTACAAAATTAATAGCACTCAAGAAACCATAATAAGCAACATATGCTTCTGTTCCCTTCAGTCTGTTGTAGTTCCCACTCGTCGGGCGACTGCCAATGCATTTCAGATGCTCATGACGCATGCCCTTGGTGATGCCATCAGTCCCTTCATTATCGGCATCGTAAGCCCATCTATTGGCTTCTATTTGTTCTTATTGCATTTCATGTCAAGGAGTTCCGAAGTGAAAACAGGTTTCCAGTGAATTTGAAGGGTACTTTGAGGGGATGCTGTTTTGGGCTTTATTTGTTCGTAATGTTCCAGCCAATTGTATTCCACTGTAGGCCTTTGCCTCAGGGGACTATTAATTCAGCTTATCAATTGCAAGTCATGAAATTGGGTTCTGTTTCAAACTAAGTTTACGAATGGTTTTATGGCATAATGATAATACTTGGCTACCACAGTCAACGGTGCACACATTAAAGGTGCCAAGCTTTCTGGTATTTCACCCAACCCTTGTGTGCATAATATTCCAATTTTCAGATAGCTGATGCTCAGCAAACGTCTGATTCAGCGATGTCGCGTTACCTGGGCATGCAACGGGCCCTTTTTATTACCGTATTCATTTGCATCCTATCCGGATATCTACTCCTTTGTGGCTCTTGGTACTTAGAGCCGGCAAAGGCACGCGTTCAATTCATTATTGATGGTAAAGGTGCTTGTGGATTTTTCCGTTTATACCACATAAGTTGATATTAAGTCTGTCTACTTAATTGTATCAGCCTCACAAGTGGAGCACTTCGATGTCCACGAGGCAGAGGTGGAGGCCGAAAGACGGCCGCTTTTGCCTGACGGCGGTTACGGCACTTTGGCGCAATCTACCTCTTGGCTGTCTTTTGCGCGATCGAATGTTGTGATTTCATAATTGTACTATTTGATCATCTGAAGCATTTGTTACAGGACTTGTTTCACCTGCAAATCTAGTATTCCATTGCTGAATTCGTATTTCCCCCTATTTCACACTTAAAGTGGTTTATAGGTCCACCGTAACCTAAACTCCGACAAAATATTACTCGATTAAATGAATGCTGCATTTTTTTCCAACCCGGCACTACTCAACCAAGATTGAAATGGCGTCAAAATCCATGTTGCAACGTTATGCTTACCCACCTTACGGAGTAACTGTAGGCTGGACTATTGGATAGGACTCGCGAGTCTACAGACCTAAAAAATTTTTATGATCATCTGGTCCTTTTGTTTAGAAACCATCGCCGGTGGTGGGTTTCCAACCGACTTGACACCAATGTGAGTTCCTAAGTGGGCATTCTCCACAGAAGAATATTGCTAAATCCCCACTCTAATGTGATCTTGTTTGCATCTTAATCCTTTATCACTAGTGGATCACCAGACCAGGCAGTCGAATCTGCACAAATGTGAGCGAAAAGGGCGACCTGCAGATGTTAGTTCATGCACGCGAACTCTAAATGCCGCCCGAAAGTTGGAAGCTCTGCTGACGAAGTTTGCCTTCACAGCTAAGGTTTCTCTGTCGATGAGGGTGTGCAGTTAAACAGTGCTTGAGAGAGGGCCAAACAAAACGAACAGCAAGGGTAGATTGGGGACTTGATATTCTGACAACCAAATACCAAAAATACACGGAGTCAACGGTTCCCAGAGAAGACCGTTACGAAGGTGGATCGCAACGAGATGGATTTCATACTTGGGAATCGGAAAAAGTGATTGGATTGACAAAAGTATAAAACCTGCGCAGTTATGAATCTACATATACGTAGGTTGTTAAATAATCAGAAGGGTGATTTTGATTGGTTAGGAAAGCTTCACTTTCAGCCTCGGTTACTTCTCCTTCCGAGAGTCCGACGTTACTCCTCTTGGTTCCGAATGAAAGCTGGTGCTGTACTTTTTGCTCAGGTAACCGCGTTTATGAGGATTCAGAAGAGCCAATTTCTGTTTCACAACCATGAGGGTGGTGAGGAGGTTACCAGTGGCAACAAAGGCGTAGATTAGTCCAACGACTGCCGGCTGAGAAAAACAGTTGTGGGAAAGTAGACAGGGAGAAGTAATGCCACAACCAATGGAGAGGGTAAGTAAGACCTGAGTAGGACTCAATGGAAAAGTCTGCTTGACACTCGTGAAAATGACATAGAAACCAACATTATAAGGCCACTAAGCGGTAAAGGTGATGAAGTCGGAAGATGTGCATCAAGTGGACAACGCTGTGATCAGATCAACACGCGATTACGGCTGATAGGCGAATTGCACGTACGCAAACGGTGAGAATAGGTTTAGTGGAAATGGAAATTTGTTTCAAGCACCTCTACAAAGCAAGTACTTCAGGAATTCGGAACATTACTTAAAATGAGGACGATTTTGAATACAGGTACGACTCTAAGGTCAGTAGAAGCGGTCGCTACAAGAGTATAATGGACAGAAGACTGATTCGTAACAGCAGAAAAGTGTGTTGAAAGTGCTGTGGTCAAGTGAACGAGTTAGTTATTGGAAAGTGCATAAATGTGGGGTTAGAAGACGGCGAAGAATGGGTGGTCTTAAGATTTTATGTTACAGGCCACGCGTTAGGACAAAAAAAGTATCCCCACCACAGTCCTTACCAAAAGTCATTGATAACAGGAAAAATCCGGTTTTTGAGGATGTGACGCATAAAAATTCCCAGCAATCAAAGTCATTTGGGGCAACAACCAAGAGTGCTTCACAAAATTCATGCATGAATGTACATAGGAAAGGGCAAACGCAAACGTTTACTTCCAGCTTAAGGCCTACCGACTAACAAGTTTTTGCTGTCCATGCTGACTAGAGCGACAGCGATAAACAAATGTTGAATGAATGCCTCGAGTAAATGATCACGTTTAGACACATGCGCCTTGCAAAATCCCAGACGAAAAGTACTACCGCTTGCACAAAGGTAGACAGGAGGGGGGTTCGCGTGTGCTTCATTTTACACGAGCAACAGACCTAACCAGTGGGTCGCCTTATTACAGTCCCTCTATTCGCCTAGCCTGCGTTACTTTCACTATAATTTCACCTCTGTGTGAATCCCAACTTGAATGCTCAAATTCAATAAAAACGGCAACAGCATCACATATTTACTGTTGTAGAAACTGAGTCAACATAAACAGGTCCTATATTTTTCGGCAAGTGGAAAGAGGACTTTATCGCATACCGACTTGTTACTCAGGTAAAAAGGATAAACTGACCTGCCACTCCTGGCAATAAGGTGCCTGTGAGATGTGGTAGAGAATATAGGCATTGTGGATTTGGAAAGCGTATGCGCTGAGCAAGAAGACGAGTACAAATGACAACCGGCTCGACATCCATGACATATACCCATCTAAACGATAGAAAAAGCACGTGTTCAATTAATTATGCAACGGAAAACAAAACAGGGCATGCTTTGGCAACAACCGTACATATTCTAAAAATACAGCACTGAAAACATTGCAATTGACTACCCATTATCAAAAACGAAGGAACAACTTCAATGAATAGATAAAAACTCACCAACTGTTATATCCATGGAAGGTCTTTCACCAAGAGCTCTCAGTTTATATAGACAGCCCATTTGATAATAGTATTGCATGCACTGAACAATAACTAAAAATGGGGGGTAAAACGGGACATCAGTCTATCAGAGAGCAAGCAAAATGGACCCATATGACTCGAGTACAGCAACATTAACTTAAAAATGATCTATACCAGTATTAAGCTACTCCATTCATACTTGGTCATCCATCCACTGGTCATTCATTAAAATTACTCTCATAAGCATAGCTAAAGAAATGACCGTTGATGACTGAAATTCCATAGCAAATGCCACTATCCAGACGCTATCGTAGCATGGCCGAAACTAAACATATTCAATTGAGGTTCACTGAAAAACAAGATGAATGCACAAAAACAATATGTCCCGCAAGATCTGCAGAATATTATCACACAGACCAAATATCACAGCCTTGAGAATACAACAATTGATGTTTCAAGTATTTAGTAGCATAGGGCCCCTGTGGAACTCTTCCTATCACAGAGTTCGTTTTCAACACTCATACTTCTCTGCTAACGATAATTCAATCACCCATTGATTGTAATATCAGCAAGACCTGCTGCAGCAATATCGAAACATAAAGCAACGCTTACGTATGTAAAAGACGTATAACATGAATTGATCGCGGAACTCTGAGTAGGAACGTGACGATGGCCTGAAAAAGTGGGTCAGAATGATCACTCGAAAGCAGTAAGATGGCTCTTAAACAATAAAATGATAAATAATTTGAGTTATCAAGCTGTAGCTTTGTTCAGTACGATCAGCCCATCCCCTAACGGACCAACAGAGAGCTGTGATGAGCATGCAGAGCCGCTACTTCCGAAGCAAATGAAATGGCTACTCAACCACGATTAATCCATGTAAAATAATGCCTATTCACGTTCTCCAGTTTGAGCCAGGCAAACATTAAAAAATGCAGAGGCATGGAAATCTCAGATTAGCACTCAGTGCATTTTACAGCGAATGACACACGAATTGACTAGACAGAGTTGCGCAATTTTAACGTGCGCAGCTATTAGTTTAATCTTTCAATAGCATCGCTGGCCTCGTTGATACCTAGCCGACCGCCATCAAACAGTTTAAGGATAGATTATTCGCGCAAAAAAGGGTTTACAAAAACATTGTGCGACGGTGCTCTGATGAGACGTGGTGAAAACATAAAAATGCTGATAAAATGATTATCAAGGCTTTGCAACGTACCAGATAAGCATGACAGCCGCCTCAGCAGTGAGAATGAAATGATACATGGCCCACCAACCCTTAATACGAGACCCATTTTGCATAAGAATTCGTTCACGGATAGTCAAAGTGCAGTAATACCAAACAATGAGAAGGTGGATTATCGAATCCAATAAGCTAGAAAATGAAAATGCCTTTTAGTAGGGAACAAGGACATTAAGAGTAATAAATTAATGGAGCTATCTCTGGCGAGCAAACATTAGCGGGGAAAATCGAGCTGGGAAGGCATAGTAACAAATTGGATATCTTCAGCAAAATCATGAATGCCGTTATCTTCGCACTGTAATTCCGTGTACCTTGCACTTCTTTTATCCTACTCAAAGGTTCACTACTAAATAAGAAGATTCAATAACAATATTGTGTCAGACTAAAAAAATAGAAGTGTAGTTGAAGACATTGCATATGTTCCTAAGACTGATGATAAAGAACAGCAAACGAACGTCAGCAAAAATGTGCTTCAAAACTGCTGCTAACGAGTTTGATACAAATCAGCTGTCTTTAGTTTCTTAAAAGCTTACCTGTATTGATTAAAGAAGTAAAGGAAGAGAGCATAGATGCTAATGATAGCGGAGACGGTAATCTTGAAATTCTCGTAGTTGTTTTTGTATTCAAATTTATCCTGCTTACTCGTAAAGGACACATCCACTGTTCCTAGGATGATCCGCAAATACAACCTACCACCGATGTCATCACAACCAGTCACAATGACATCCATACCCATTCTGTTTGGGAAGGCAGTCTTCCATATCTCGGAGAATATGAGCCTTGTCTTCAAAACTGTTCTTCATCACAGCTAACTCCATTTGATCCTGTACGCTAGGAGATGACTCGAGTCTACAAAATGAGGGACTGAAGAAGTTATAATTAGGACCTATTGTGATTGGCATAAGTGATTAACATTTTTGGTCTCGTAAACTAAAGTGCATTAATCCATTTTGGCAGCAATACTCAAGATCCATGAAATGAAGTTAGATAATTCTGAAAATGCTTGTAGAGAGGAGACGCAAAGGCTTGGCTGGAAAGAGCCTACATTTTAGATTGTGTATAGGACTTGACCAAACCTACAAATGCACAGAAATATAAACATGCGCGCACGTCCTTACCGAGACAGCTTGGACCGAAGCATCCTGATGTACATCTTGTAGTGCTTGATGTCGCGTTTGCAAGCGTTTTGGTCCGCCTTAATCCTTTCGGAGAGTTCAACGTATTGTTCATAGCGTTTTTCAAAGGCATCGAACTCGCTCTCAAATTTTTCAACCATTTGCTTCATCTCCTCCATGACTGAGAGAAACCTTGCGATTAATGAACCACACTGATGCATCATTTCAAAATGTTTAGCCGAGGTTAGTACTACTAGTCATACGTATAACACAAATGCATTCATACTAAAATCTCCACGTTAATTACGAGCAATACATAAGGTGAGATAGAGGTCAGGATAGCATTTGCGACATAGATGAACCAAAATACATCCATTCTCCTCCAAGACTTGGCAAGACCAAAGGCTGGGCTAATGTTTATGAAGTGATTCAAAGCAGAAACTAATAAAAATAGAAACTAAAAAGTCTCAAAAGTACTTAACCTTCCAAAAAATATTTTAGCACCACCTATGAAACACCCTGTTCACCACTATGCAATCACATCACTCAATTAAATTCAATTTCATGATTTGGTGAAAGAAATCAAACTTCAGCCACCATTCCAGTCATAAAACACTTTCGTCGCATTTCTTCTTTAAGTACAAAACGTTTAGTGAAAATAACAAAGCACATTTTGCATGGCAAAATAGCCGAACCTATGGTACACTGTACAAAATTTATGCACTGAAGTTCAAAGCACGTCACTTCACCTAGATTCACAGGAAAAGAACACACGAAACCTTTACAAAAAAGAAACACTTGTACCTGAAAAAACCTTTGGACGCATTGAAAAAACGCTAACGTAAGATAATGCCAGCAATAAAGACACGGATCAGCATTTATTTCAGCGGCTATCTGTGAATTCTACAAAAATAGTCCCCAGCCCAATTCCGTTGTCAAATAAAAAACAGAGGAAGAACACCACGAAATCTATCAAGAGCAGTGAGACAGTATAGTATCAAATTCGTTTACGAATATCGAATTATTCAGCATGCATTACACTCAACCAAGTGTTAGACGGTCGAAATTAGGTAAACATGCACTATGAAAACAACTCTAGAGTGAACCGACGCAGTCCCAGAGCTACACGTAGTGAAACTATTCACGGTACAGATCAGATGAATTACGTCAAACCATATCATTTAAAGGTGAAGTTCAGGTAACAAAATCACCATAAACCAGTAATGTTGACATCTTTACCTTTCTTGTAAATAGGTCCGCGGTTACTCACTGGCTGAGCTACTGGCAGAAGCCCCGTGCCACTAGTACAACCAGCAATCTTATTCAAAATTTAAATTCTTGCTCAAAAGCCACTTGCTGTACCAGAAGTTTAGCCTAGGTGCAAAATAATAGCTAAGACGACCATTTAATCAAGACGAATAAATCATGCCTTAACAAATGCACAGTGAAAAAGAGCAATTGATACCCAAGTAAACTTTGACCGCCCATCAGAGAGAATAAATTCCTCCTTGAAAGTTGATGCATTCATACATAGAGGGACGAGAAATTACTTATTTACACTTTCAGCCTCTAACGCCTATTGATATTCGCATGTGTTGAAATAGTTTGCCTCTTAAAGTATACGACTGGTGTGAAGAATTGATTCCAGATCAGGGATTTACACCACTATTCAAGCATGAAATATGGTGTGATTCGGAATTTTGTGCACCAACTAACAAGCAGACCTCTCACCACATGAAGGAAAACATAATGCTTAGCTAAGGTCGTTCAATCAAAAGTTACTCATAAATGGAGTTGAAATGGGCAAAAAATTATTGGTAGGATACAAAACGTGACTAAAAATGTGAAAATAATTCGATAGAGTTAATTATTGAGTAAACGCGGGCACCTGAGTTGCAATTAGACAAGCAAAACATAAGCATCACTCAACGGTTCAAATGGAAACCATATGAGCCCGTACGTTCTGCACATTACATGAAACTACGATTACAAACTGAAACAGAGCTCACCCAAAGTCGATAAACGAGACCCTTGACTTCTTAAGTTACCCGCTCCCCAAATAGCACACAAATATACCAAATTGCGTTTTCCATCCTATTTAATAGCAAGTACAATACTTGTTGGTATAAATGAATTACCTTAAATTAAGTGTCTTTGAGAAATTGTGATTGAGGCTCACTGGAGATTAATTACAGTGGAATTGAATTTCCACATTTATCAAAAATTTGACCTAGGCGACCGAACATCTTCTGTGTGTGCTTTTTCAAACACACTCTTATGTATTGTCTACAGAATGCTTCCGCCAGTTATGTAGCCAAATAATAGAGCGATTCAGGCTATTCTAATGTAGTCAAATTCAATATATGATCCAACATACACTCGAGTTCCTTCGAACTATCACAGCCGATAAATGGCTTTACCAGAATGCGCTTGGGCCAAAAACTTACATATGTTAATCTTGCTTGCATTTGGAAATTACACTTCTAGATTTTCTGGTTTATGCAAAGCCTTTAGTCATCCAAATGCATCAGCATATATGTTATCATCCGCAATACTGCACACCCCAGATGATTTTGGTTCCTAAAAGCATTTTCCTTGAAATCTGTAAACGCTCGAATGTCCAGAATGCAAAAATGCGGCCCTCGATTGGTACTCTCGTTATTGCATCTGATATCATACGTGTGAATTTGGATTATATAACGAAACTATCCTTTTTAAAGGCTACATTAGTGCTTTATTTGTCGAATCTTCCATAAGCGCACAAAAGAACTGGGAGGTTACAGAGAAAGGAGGAAAGAAAGGCCTCCAAGATATTGACAAATATACCGACCCTAGGTTATCCTGAAGATGTAAAAATTCCAACTACTAAGGTAGAATTTTTACTCCTAATACCAAGAATGTCTGGAATCTACTGCCATAGTCTTCAAGACCATACCACCCTCTGGAAGTACAAAGGCGGAGCCCTAACTGCCAAGGACTCCAAAACCAAGAGTTGAAGAGACAGTTATAATCATTTCATGTAATCATTGGACGCCAATGACTCTGCAATTAATTTTTAGTCACCAAAAATGAGAAGAAGTTTGAAGTATTATGTGTCTCGAGACTTCCCTCGGGACAAAAGAAGACATCACACTAAGTGAGAAGATATATATTCAACCAACAGAGATAGAGGGCAGTTGGCATGGCCCAAGGGCCGGATCCCAGTCGGACGGGATAATATGATCGTTCAAATGACCGTAACTGGTTGTTAACCAAACAAGGTATCACTCTCAATAATGCTCCTTTTGCTTTCAGTCTTGCCACTTTTTTAAATGGCGATATTCTGGGGGCACAATTTGCAGCAAATACGAGTGCTAACGCGTTCTTTTTAAGGTTTGATTTTGGGATAGGAGGTCAAAAACATTGTTGAAGCCTTGTTTGTCAATTTCTTTTCGAACTCCCCACCGAATGAATTCATGAATTTGCCTTTTTGCTAAATTGGTAGTGCTTTTAGCTTCCCGAGACTTCCTTGAAGACAATAGAAGGCAGAATACTTGGGTGAAGTGCATGTGTTTAACAAACAGAAAGGAGTTTTGGCCACCAGCATGCTTTAGAGGCTAGCCTACCTGGCTTCGAAGTCAATTTTTAATAAGTGACGTCTTGGTGACAGCGTAGTTCATGTAGCGTCCTGAGACTTCCTTAGAGGCAAAAGAAGGCACAACACCAGAGCAGAATACACACACGCACACACACACACACACACACACACACATATATATATATATATATATATATATATATATATATATATATATATATATATCAACGAAAGAAAAGCGATTGGAGATGTTGGTATGACCCGAAGGCCAGCCTCAGCCAGACAGGACAGTATGACCGCTCAAGTGACCGTAACCGGCAGTAAACCAAACAAAGCATTACAGTTTGTGTGCACTTTTATCTGCCAGTAGGGAGCAGATATTTCAACCCCAAAAGATTAAAACGATGTTGGATATTCATATTAATTTACTGCTGCCATTCAATATGTCTGGAAATGGCTCTGCATTGAAATATGAGCCCATTACATCAGTAATCAAAATTTAGTAATGCAATGGTGCGTGTACGCCGTGAAATACTGTGGATATGTAAACTTGATAAAAGAGTTTACATCGTTTTGCAAATTTTCTTATGCCAAAATTCAAATCAAATTTCTTCTTTTCCGAGTTTTTGGCAAAACTTTATGTTAGCTTTGGAATATTGATGCTTCAACATAACTCAATGATCGAATTTCATTAAATGCGATATTTTAGGCATCCAAGTATTTAGTATTTGGAAATCACAGTGAGTTCTGTTTCATTTCAACATTAATTGCATTTCCAGTCAGGGTGTCAAAGATACTTTTCCTACATTGAAACGTTCAAACTCAAATGCTTATTCATGACCGATTCTACTCCACAGATCAGGAGCATGGTATTAAGGGTCGTTACAAATTTGACAGATGCTTTGATGGATCAGAATCGTGAATATTCTTTTGCCATCAGAGGAATAGCCTTAAAAGTCATTGGAGTACTTCCTGGAGGGCTGGACTTAAACGTCTTTATGATCTTTTCACAGTGTGATAGCAGTAATCAAGGCTCTATTCATATCCTCTCTGAACACATCAACTTAATGAGGCTGCTCTTCATGACTTGATGATAATGTTCAAGTGCAATGTTTTTTGCGCAAATTAGTAGTGGTTTAAATCCTTCAAAATATGATCTGGAAGAAAATTAAATTTTGTGATATTTCAGTTTTCTTAACAATACCAGCACATCGTACAATGCAATTTTTCGGTAATGGGGCATTACTTCGCAGCATTTGCCCAAGTCAAACGTGTTTTATTGTCGTGGCACTGGGCCATACTGCATGGTACAATGATTGCTTATTTGTCGATGCTGCAGTCTTCAAAACAAAACAAAACACATCATTTTGTGCACCAAACAGTAGTTTTAGGAGACCACGTTTTAGTGCGCTTTGTGCGACAGCCGCGGCATCATGCCACAAGGAGTGAGGCCGGTTTTTGTGGTACGTGAATAAGATAGCAAACCCTCTAATAGCTCAAGTGGCAGATTTATCAAACGGTCAGTGTGTAGCCAGGTCAATCCCTTTTAAGTAAACCCAGCTCATGTATGTTTTATATCTTGATTTTCACACCAAACTGTCAGCCTACGTCATCATACTTATTCGTCAGTTTTTCTCATGAAACAAAACAGAAGCTAAAATATGCGCGTAGTTTTAGCTTTGGAAAAAGTTTATTTGACGACTACCAGAAAGATTGCCTAGGGGCCTGGCTTTTACGTTTGGTAGTTTATTGGCTTCTAACTTAGAGACGATGTGTCAGGTATTATAGTGCAAATGGATCCTTGGTAGTGTTTTCACGAATAAAAGTGCGCCACTTCGTTAGACGCGAAAGTTCCGTTATTCTGCTGCTTAAGCGATGCGATCACACATTCGGAGCGAAGGTCTGTGTTATATGGCCAAAGACGCATTTTGGTAAAAGCAACATTTTTTAAGGCAGCTGAAGTTTGGTGGACATTTCACTTCCCATTTAGGCTTAAGTGTTTACCAAATAGGTTAGTCTGATTTCTTAAGCTGCTAAGATTGGTGATAGTATGCAAATGGTACGTCTTTACAGGAAATTAGTTAAAACTTGGAATAGATTGTTGGCACTTCCTTATCCATAACAACAATTTAGTTTATAAAATAGACGTTTGAACCAAAAGTTCAATCGATCTTGGTTTCGTCTAAGAGGGTGACCCTCTTCAAACACGGAGACGCTTTGTCACTACCATATTTGCTCCGCTTCCTGCATCCCAATTTCAGGAAAGGATGATTCCTTGCACACAATAGTATTTCGCAGCGAATATGGGCGTTGTCGTTTGCGAATGCAATGGAGCATGCTATCATTCAAACATCAGCCAATCATGCCTCATTAAGACCTCAATCATATCGTGAACTAACTGTCGAAGCCATTACTACATAGCTCGGACCCTTGAAGAAGACCATCACGTACGCCCAAATGACGCTATCCACCATCCGCAGACAAAGGATGGCATAGTTATTTCGATTTTCACTTAGCTACCATAAGAACAAAATCTAATAGATTAGATTACTTAGGCAATCTTTAAATTTAGTTGTTTTGGATTTTGGTACACAAAGGCGAGTGGTTTCGGTGCTTAAGAAAGGATTGAAAACAGGAACGTCACTTCCGACTGAAGCACCTCAAAGCCCATGTAGGAATTGTAAAACCATTTTATCAGGGGTCGGTGATCAGTCAGTTTTCTGTTGAACCTACATCTACTGCGCCGCTGAGTTCATACTTTGGGTGAGCCCACCTTTGTTAGAACTACGTATTCGTGATCAAGCACCATCACAAGGGAGAATTAAAAGGAGAGGGATGTATTGAGGGGAAGCATTTAGTGAATCGAAATGCTTCAAACATTCTCACATTGTAATTTGTGCATTGTAGAGTGCACTACATTACTTGGATAAACTCCGATGAATCCGTTTTGCTGCCGGTAGTTATATAAGAAGTGAAAACCACATTTCTGGCATTATTTCCGTGGCTTATTTCTCTGTCAGTCACTAGTTTGATCCCATTCAGAGGCACCTTTGCCGAATTGTAAGCATTTGCCTTCACCAAAAAAGTCCTCCATTACAAAATTATCCACAGATCAATGCGTGAGTATTTTGACGTATTTTACACCGCCATAAGGAATTGCGTTAGCGGAACCCCTAGACTGCCAAACTCACCTTTGCCTTAGTGATTTGTCAGATGCGAGTTGAGAAGTGGAACTACACTCCCCTTCGTTGTGTGTATGTAAGGGTGAATGTTCAAGGTACAATCTTTGCAAATTCGTGGACCACCAAAGAGAAGGCAACGCTAGGAAAACCCCAGTCATGACACAAATTTTGTTAACACATGAAGAATTCAAAATAACTATGTGGGGCTGTTAAAACTTGATACAATTCATGGTCGCAATGTTTTTGGCACAGTAGTCTCATAAAACGCCTTGGACCGAGAGCCAGAATTCCAAAATGACCTAGCGTTTAGGAGGTGGAAAAGAAAACAACCGGAATCTAGTAACGCGGTTTCGACCAAGCAGACACGGAGAATTCAAAAGAATCGTTGCATATTTACGCTCAACATTTTTGCGAAATAGGCAGATTTTTAAAAACCCTTGTTTTTATATTTTTCCTCCTACTACAATACGTCGGAGTCATCTGTGTAATCCCTTAAAATGGAGTAAAGCTGCACTCCAAAGTGCTAAAGGCTTCCCTTCATTGCCTCTTCCATTTGCTTCAAATCCAGACAACTATGTTCACAATTGGGTGTTTTGTTATTATTAAGATGAAATCGACGACAAGTTCAAAAGCGAGGTGGCGTCTTTCCACCGTCGCATTCAAGAATCAACCTTAATTTCTGCCGTTTTTTGGCAGAATGGCATTTCCAAATGGAGGTTACGAAAATAAAGATGCCAGAACACTTTCGGGTCACAAATTAACAGGAGATTTGGTTAAATCACAATTTATGGTCACAGTATGACAGTCGCTTCCACCGAGGTTTGAGCATAGACGTGAGTTTCTTATGAGGAGTACATGATTCAAATGTTTATCACAATCCATTACTGGCTCTCTGTGTCTTTTATGAGAAGACTTTTCAGTGCTCTATATAACTTTTTAAATGGTAGTTTAAATATCTGGCCATTGTGCTGAATTTCGAAGCTGGTAACCTCAACCGCTGACGCAAAATCGCAACTTTGCTACTTCTGAAAGAGTTTTTTAGCCACCTTAGGAAAATTTTGAGACAAAAAGCCTTTGGTGGGCTGTTTTGTAGTCATCTCCTCATTTAGCACCAAGCTCCTGGGTCGATTTGCCGCATGGGAAGGTAGATGGTGCGCAAGTTGTTGTCAGAAGGGCATAAATTGACCACTTAATGTTACAGCAACTTCTAAAATACTGTAAAATCAATGTAGGAGGGCTTAGTTAGGTTTTTGAGACAAATTGCTCATTTGTTCATTCAGTCCATTTGACTTGTAAATGTTCAAAAGGGTGTTTGCATGCAAAAGTCATTTTCCTTTTAGCAGAGCAAACAGCAAATTAGTGATAATTTGTCAACACACTATGCCAGAACATCTACTGAGTATAGGTAGCAGCAAATATCCCAGGGGAGTGGTTGGGTTTCTACCACCTTGCAAACCGCAAACAATGTTCAAGGAGAATGATTGGAATTGCCTGCATGAGAATACACGATTTTTGATGGAATGACTGATCGCATGAAGTACTCGTGTTTAAAATTCCTATTATTTATATGATATCTTTAGATCAAATCAAATCCTGAAATCTTTTCCTCTTTTAAAACTCCCAATTGGTAAGCCCGTGTCAGGTCTCAAGGCTGTAAGTTTTATTCAATGCCCGTCTTTTCCCGATCTCGAAGTAAGCAATTAAAAAGGGAACGGTCATTAACGCTGCGTTTGGCTTTTCTTCTCCGTGAAGTTGTAGATACTAGATAGTTAAATGAATCAAGCATTTTGAGTTAAATATCATGTATTTTTTTAATTCCCTCGGTAGACTCAGAATTATTTTATTTCTAAAAGTCTTGTAGCACTTTTCACTCCGCAGCAAAGTAGACAGCCACTCACATTGTATACAGTGAAAATAGAAATGTGGTCTCGGAATGCTTGGTAGTAAGAAGAGCTAAAATGGTCCCTGAAAGGTGGTGGTAATGCGCTATAACTTGATGAGCGTAACCTCGATCAAGATTCCGTTACATCCCCTGCATTAGAGCAGTAGTGTAACACCTACAAAACGCATGAGGTTGCGAAATCTGTTAATCTTTTCATCAACCGTTTGAGGCTGCCAATATGCATCCCCCAATCACAATTGCCTATTGTAAATGAGGCAGCTATTAGCTCCAAAGTGTCCTCAAAATAATTTAGCATGCAATTGGAACATGACAGGCAACCAATGATTCTGATGGCATTGTTGGTGTAATTTACATTTGTGTTCATTATCAGAGTAAGAAAAGATGTTTACATGTTCTTCAGGGATTTTATTGCTCGGTCGGCCCCACCTCATTGTCCGAAGGGCAAGTAAATGAAGCATATAAGAACTTCATCTCGAAATGCTAAGCACCTCAATTCAAAGGAACGAGGAACCAAATTCAGATTACCGGTTTTTAGCGCATTTTCCCAAATAAATACCAACTTAAATGCCAGGGAAGGTTCACATTTTTGCAACATCCAGGTGTAAACACCTTCTCCACACTTAGGGAATTTTTTCGCTTTTACATTTCTTAACCTGGGAGCGGAATAGAAGTGTGGCGAAGATATGCAGGCAGCAGTCCAGATATTTGCATGCGACAACTCCAGTTATACCGGAAATTTGCGATTCTGGTACCATTTTTGGGCCAATGAATTCAGCAAATCGGGTGAATTTATTGAAGAAGGTTTGGGCGAATGCAGCCTCCCAAAACTGTCATCTGCACGATTTGGAGCGTTTACAGCTTGATGAAGCACACCAGGCTCGAGCCAACTTTTACTCGTCTTAGGAAAGCACGACAACTTGGGTATAAAAAGCGTAAATTATAGGGTTATTAGTTTTTGGGCGTCAGACAAGTTACCGAATCATTTTGGTCTTTAAATGAAACTCTGAAAACGCCGGCAAGATACAGTACAGATTAGGAGAAAACAAATTTTAACATGATAAAAAGTGCCAAGCATAGAAAATCAGATACTTGCAACATTTCCTTAGCATAAAATAATTGGATGCTTTATGAAGTGAAATGCAAAATCGTTTTGGGACATTCGTAACGGTAGGAGCTGAGGTAATTCACGTGTTACTTGCTGAATACCCAAGTTACGGATTAGTGCATCAAACAGGGTGCTTGGCGTTTTGCAATAAAACAGATTGACCAGGAGTCCCAGAAAAATAATCCTTTCATGTATCACCTAAAGCAACAACTTTCATTAATCAAAATGTTTATAAAGTCACGCATTCTAATGCAGCCAGTCTCCCTGTAATGAAGGCCTTCTTGAAATGCACCATCTAGTCATGTGGTCATTCAGGGTGACTTTGTCATAGCAGATTTATCGGATGTGATATAAACAGTCTGTGCGGCTGATGCATGAAATTCCATATAAAGCAGTAAAATTACATTAGGCAGCGTGGAAGCTCAGGTACTAAAGGTCCAGCCAAAACCTGTCTTTAGTGCCAATGTCAATACACAGTTTATGCGCAGTAGTAGTATTGCTACCAGCGGCATTGCGAAGACGCATATACGTGATTTCAGGCAAGGCATTCAATTGTACGTGATAATTTGTGTTCAATTTTACATGCATTCTGCTAAACTGAAGTCTGAAGAATGCACCTGAAGAGATTTCGATTCACTTCCAGGTTTATACCTTCTTTCGTAAAACCTATGTAGACGGCAATGATAGATTAAAAGCCAAATCTAAATGCACATTCTTGACTTATGCATTTGCACATTTGTATCGGTGAAGCTACGAGAAAAACAAATGGTATTTTGGATTATCAACCCTAAAAAGACCATCTCTGGTGCCAATCTTGCCTTACCGTATATTTTTGGATCATAGTTATGGTTGAATTTGAGGCATTTGCGTCTGCGTATCAGCTCCAATTAGCACAATCATTGCATTTAACTGTTTTGTTGATATTGTTTAACTCTACCTGGTTTCATCCTTCCTATTCTGCATGTTTCCAAAGTCTGAGACAGCTTTTTCAGTTTTCTAAGACCAAGTACTAGGCAATGCCTTGCCCAAGTCGGACGCGTGCGAACGCCTACCTCTTCCAATCAATTTACTGATGGCGCTCGTACCCTATTGGTTCACACAGTCTGTTATGAGCACGAAGCGGCAAAATGATTGGCTTGCGCAACTCGTCTGCACGCGTCGGTGAGAATGGCTACTAGCCGAGAAATCCCGTGTCATGATAATTCAACTTTGCGCAAAATTGGGTATTGATCGTGTCGCCTCTCTGTAGCTCATACCAACACCAAACTTTTTACTTTCTTGGACCGAAACTGATGGATAATAGTGGCAAATCCTCTCCAGAGGGCTCTGAGGACACATCACCTTTGGTCGAAGAGTTGCCAAGTGATTTGGCTAATGGCGATTGGCCTGCCGACGCCGATCACTTTGCGTTGCAACTGGATGAAAAAGTAAACGATAGTTACAGACCTCCGGACAATGCAATGACTCTGTGCGAATCAGAAAATTCTCTAATTGATGCTGAAACCATGGATGAGGCTCCAGAACCGACTATTACTTCTAGCGAAAATGAAAGATACGTTGAACACTTTGCTCCAATTTATCCGACAGAATCCAAGTTCAGCAATTACCTTAGCGAATCACAGGAAGTCTCCAAGGACGACATTCAACCATCCATCGTGGGTGATCAGTCATCCAAAGATTTAATGCGTCCTCAAAATGACGATGGATCTGCATTAATTCCTGCTTCGGAAAGGGTCCATGATACAGATAGATCAACAGAGGGGCCACATCAACTGGCAAAAGCCCAACATAGTGATGCCTCAAGTGCATTTTTAGACCATGAACCTCCTGAATCAGGTTCCATAAATACAATCAGTGAATCACGTAAATCTCAAGAAAGTGATCTTAACATTGCCGAACAGGAGGATGATACCATTTTACTGAAGGATAATGCATATGGAAAAGATGTACCGGTTATAACAATACATGAAACAGATCCTCAAAAAAATCAGGAGTTAGGAAACGGTATCACTGCTGAGTGTAATCACACACAGCCGTGTGAAATTGAAAATAAGGAGGATGTTGAGGGTGTACAAGTGGGATTGGAAAGAGAACTGAACCTGGAAGAGTCTATCGATCCAATGGAAGCCACGTTACACTATGAAGACGAAAAAGTAACGGATGAATTACCAAGTGTTATTGTGGAGGAGAGACCACTTGCCATGATAAGCACTCACAAAGTTTATGCACAAACCCATGAGACTGTGGACTCTATGCCTCCTGCTTCCGTTGAGACCTATGAAGGCGTGACCTTCGATTCGGCTCAAGCCAAAGCAATACATCATGTAAATGAACTACAGACAGCTGCAGTGCATTCTGTGTCTGTAGAGTTCTCAACTTTCCAACCAGGCAATAATGAATTCACAACCAGCAAATGGAATCCAGAACCGATTAAAGAATCGGAGTTGGCTATTGACCAATCCACCGAAATGACTGAACCAATTTCAAGGATGGAATTAAAAAAAGGAGAATTTGTTAAAGTGCCCGTAACTGCTACTGCTGTGAGCTATAAACCGGAAACCAAACACAATAATTCAGAAACTCTGGTAGATCCGACTGACAAATTACAAGCTGACAAATTACCATCACTTCCGAATACAAAAACTTTAGGTGGTTTTAGTGATGACAAGGAGAACAAAATTCCACTATGTGCTGAAACAAACAGTCATGACGTGTCACTGACAAGTACAAGGGATTACGCAAATGATGAAACAGAATTGAATGCTTCAGATGAGAAACTTGATTTTGATACCAGATATGCTCTCCTTGTTGGAAAGATCCTTCCTGGTCACGAAATTTACTATATGCCTTCATCCAACTCAAAGAAGAAGCAGGTTACTTTTCGCCGCGGAGGGACGTTGGATCAGCGCCAAATAGTTTCGGGGAGTTTGCCGCTTTGGGACGCTTCGTTCAACATAATGAGCTTCAAATCAGCAACATTGGAGGCGCCACATCGTACTCGGCGTCGGCTGCAGCCAAAGCCGGCAGTGAACGACGACCACCTCTTTCCGGACTCGGTTACACCCTCAAAGGTGGAGAAGGCGCTCAGTGAGGACGATACTAGCGCTTCCAAAGAGGAGGGAAACCGGTATGACGTGCCTTTTATGGATGATGACGCGTTCGTGCCAAAAAAATATCGGAGCATTGTGGTGGTCGAAGACGATTCTAGCAGCGAATCTGACTACTCGGATGAGAGGAGAAATCTGCTGGGAACAGAGCACTTGGCCAAAATGGATGAAACCTCATCACACCTTGGTAGGTGCACACTACTTTCAATAGAATTCTATTAAAGGGCTGTACAAATTGTTTTTTTTGGATTTATTTTTAACTGCGACTCTGTGTGTGTAGTCAGAGTTGTAACTTTCGTTGTAAAGGCGTATTTTTCTGTGTATATTGACGGAATCATAAAGGTAACATGACTCCCTTTTATGCATAAAATGACATTGACATCAACTGACATTAAATGACAGATTCATTCTTTCTGTAACCAATCGAGCACAATTATCGAAACAACTCATTTCTTGAATAAACCCTTTGCACCCACTATTTTTCAGGTACTTCGACTGAGGTACAATCCTCCAGGTGGTAAAAAGATTATATGATTCAGCCCCTCATTTATCAGAAAAACATAAAAGCATTATAAATTACAACATTTAGTCAGAGCCATGCAAACAACCTGCTGCTTCATTCGGTTTTCAAGTACCGTCAAAAAGAGTTAAGTTAGCGATTAAAAAACCGAATCGTAGCACACAATTTTCGACCCAAGAAAAGTTTCAAACTGGTCTCATGGTGCTTACTCCAAAAAGGCCAGGAAAATGGTCAGATGCAGTTTTAAGTTTGCATCGTAAAATACAAATGGCATCCCCCAGTGTGCAAATGAGATGGAATCCTTCTAAATCGCTTACAAGACATGCACAATGAATCACCGAAGGGGTCAGCAGTACACCAAAATTCCCCACGAAAAGTGTAAAGTTAGGTACTCCGCTGCACCAATAGGCAAATTTGAGATAAAATTGATCTGAATATCAAGGCAAATCCTCCTGACTGTACCCTTCTACATCACTTACCTTTCTTACCATCTATAGGAACGTGCTGCACTGGGGCTGGAAAGGTGTCATTTATAACGAAAAATAGTTCCGCCCTTGTTCTCGCATAAGTCAACACGTCCCTTGAGAATGATCAAAGGCCTGTGTGCTGCACTTTTCAAAAATAAGCGTTTTTGTTTAGCGACGGAAATGCTATGTGGTGGTACTAAAAATGCTTATCTCAGCATCATCTCGCCTCACTTTTCATCCAACTCTTACGTAAGCAATGCTGTTAGGATAATTTTCCTCAACACATAGTAAAAGTCCAAAGGGCGGGTTAATTTTTCCCCTAGAAACATTTGTAATAAAATGAAATTCGATTTAGTGTTGGTTTCACATGTTCACAAACTTATTAGTGATATCATTCAAGTACAAGGATTTTAAAATGACACCTATTTGCGATTATAGAAAAATAAATAGCTGACTAGTAGAACTAGTGGCCTGTTAATTTAATGTAGTACGCTCCGATAATGCATGCTCTGGACTGTTAAATGCAATGGATCAATTGTGCAATTCAAGGTCTAATTTTTCCATTATAGGAGGTCATAATCCCTTATGCTACACGCATTAGCAGGCTCCCATTCTCTTCTAAAAATGCACCCAAGATTAATTGCAAATACTAACAAGAAGAGCAACTCTAATATCTTGGAGGGCAGCACCACACTCCAATCATCTCAATTTGAACTTCACGTGGGACACTTTATTGAAGCTCAGTTACATCTCATTTGGGTTGGTAAAGTTTGTGTCCATTGTTCGGACTCTACGCTTAATTTTAAGTTTCACTAATACAATAAATGAAATAATAGACTTGGAAACAGTTTTTGTATTCAGGTATGTCAACGCTGTTTGTGACATTTTTACAACCAGTATAATCGGCCTCAGTTGTGGTCAAAGTCGTGGTTTGAATGCCTATTTAAATGAATGAAATCGGCCATTTTGTTCATAATTTACCATAATACAAGAAGCGAATGAATTGCTATCGCAAAAAGCTCCACAGTACGCTCAAAGGAAGTACCGTTTATTTTAGGTCTTGCGACAATTGATGGAAAGCGGAATATCGGACACGAGGGTGGCTCGCGATGGATGCTGGGCCTGAGCATCTGTGGTTGTCTTCGGCGACGTCGATGAATGGCAGGGACAAGCGACTCCCTCCCCTTCTCCCCACATGCGCCTCCTTCAGTCTTCGCTGTGCTTATTTACACTTTCCACTACAACCCTTCTTCAGTACCTCCAACTCATCGCGCTGCTTCAGAGACCCATTGCTGTTTTCTCTAGGTTCGTATAAGTATGAGCCTAGATTTGGCTTTTGTACTGCACCTCAAAATGTGTGAATACATTCATGCACACACTTTCACGGGATAGAAAGAATGCGTCCTTTTTCATCCATCAGTTGCACACCTCGCTTACTTTGGTTCAAACTTCTGGCCCATTGCGATTCTTTATTTTCGGCAAATCAAAGCACACTATTCTGTTGAAATAAATCTATAGGATGTTGACTAGTCCTTGTGGATAATAGAGTACAATTACTCCTATGCTTATTTTAATTGCCTCTGAGATGGGCTAGCACTCTATCAAGAAAACTAAAAGGGAATTTTGGCATTACAAAATTGGTAAATATTCCTCCTCTTTCTGGCGCTAAGCTCATTTTTCATTGATCACATTGCTTGCAATGGGAGTTAGCTAGTCTGTCACCCATATTATTAGCGCCACAAAGTTGAGCACTAAACTTGAAGGTCCAAAAGCAGGAATGACATATGCGACATCCGCCGAAGCCAAAGCAAATATATTAATAAAGAACCCTTGAAAGCAAGTAAATTCAGTGCGATGGATACCGAACAGATTAACTCTCTATAAGGAAAAAGCTTTAAAGTTTACCTAGAGATGACCTATAGGATCGCGGGTCCATTGCTTAAACGTTGTTGTCACTAGCCATCAAAACGATAATAATAGTAGTTTTGCAAATTTGAGGACTGATGTTAAAATTAAGCTGATTTAAATTTATTAAAGAATTATTATTTATGAGATAACTATACGCATATGCTTGAGATAGCTACACTGAATAGGGGAAAAAGGTGTGTTTGAACAGGGTAAACCCAAACATCCTAGATCCGACGCAAATGACCAGAAGCATAGAAATTCCTAATAGACAGGCTTTTGATGGGGATAAAATATTGTCAAAATGGGAGACAAACAGGCGTCTTCTACTTTCCAAACACGACCAAGGGAGCAAACCACAAAAAACAGGAGTAATAAACATTTGAATCCCATATTTGGACTCTGAGAGCTTTATCATATTTTCACTAAAGATTCCACGACATAGGCATAGGTGAACTAGAGTTAATCAAAATAATAGTGGCATTTAATGGCATTTGTGAAACTATAATTCGACGCGACCAGTGGAGTGAATTAGCCGCCCAAGTTGGTTTTGATTCACAACGACAGCATATACATATTCCTTTACAGTAAATAGACCTAAACCGAAATTTCTCAAGGAACAAGTTGTTTTCCTGGGGAAAGTTGTCAGCTCACAGCCGAACTCATTAATTGCACGTTGGTCTGTTCAAGCAGGAAATCACTTGATTTTTTCACTTTTGTCAGAGTCATTGACCAGCAATTGTTTTAAACAACAGGTGAAAGAGCAATCTTCGCCCTGTTATTTGGGAGTAACTGCACTAAATTTACCTCATAACTTATGCACTGCAATCCTATGTCGCGTACCAAGCCTGTGGATTGCGCCTCTCAAATCCCGATGGCCAGTGATGCTCGTTCAACAAGTGCTTCATCGTGATAGGTTTCTTGATAAACACAAAACTCGTCTTGACTCCGTTACGAGGTACCTCTTAAAAAAATTGTTTTTTATTCGATTTGCTTTTCGAATTCAAATGTTTACATTTGGCTGTCAGCTGTGACTAAACACTGTATTTTTTGGGTGTTGTAAACAAGTCCACATTCTCACGGAAACTGGGATGAACAAACTACCGGCAGGATGAATCGTTTAAGCATTCATTGAAATGATACGCACCGATGACACATGAACGCAATCCATTATTGCAATTTACATTTGTCACATTTTCTTGTAGTTCATTTCCCTCATTATAAAACACTTTAATACTGTGCTGATTGACCGGATAGATAGTGTGACATTTGTGTGACGTTACTCACATGGCAGGCCATTAGGTCTACTATCTAAAGCCAATAGTAGCAACAACGACAGTGGCAATAATACATTTCAAGTGGTGGTATGCAAGGTGTTTAGCTCAAATTTTGCTCCACTTTCAGCTGTGCTATTTCCAGCTGAGGTGGTTGATGAATGTTTAGTTGAGAACGGGAGCGTGTTCAAATAGCCTGGATGACATGCTATGATCCTGTCAAGTTAAATTATCTAGAGCGGTGCATTATGCGTGATCTAGTGTTACACAGCTTTGAAGCACTCTTACATGCTGTCAAAATATCCTCTGTCTTTTGCCTGGCTGCTTAGAAAATGCTCATTTTTACTTTTTTACACATTTTATCGATTTATTAAAGCATATATTATTTTCTTCAATCAAAATCTTCCAACTCTGCTGACGGAGAGTGGGTATGTGTGTCCTATTTCAATATGTGCTGATTATTGTAACCATTGCTTAACTCCTGTTTGAGACAGAAGTTCTTGTGGCCTTTATTGCAGTCTATTAAAGTACATACACTCGGCAACTACATGTTACTGGTCAGGTATCCTGTAAGTTGGGATATTTCGATGATCTGTTTTGCTCGAATTTCCTAAAAAGCAGCCCTTTGCTTTGGAAAATAGCATTCACTGGTTAAATTAATTTGCATTTCTGCAATCTAACTGCCAGTGAAATTCAGTATTTTGACATTGCAAATCATCCCTACTACTCTAATCTCATTGTTGGTAAACCATTGGGATCTGATCATTTTTGCTTCCCTTTGGTAGTTGTTATTGCTCGCTCCTCTCCCAAACAAAAGGTAGGTAGGAATAATTTCGTCTAGCTTTGTTGAGCAATTCAGGGTATTTTACTACTTTACTTCAGCACGTTTACTCGTACTCTGGTATCATCATGTACTAGACGCATGGGGACACAGTGGCACATGGCAGAGCTGATAGAACAATTGGTATCTAGAGGGCTATCATCAACTTGCCCTGATAGTCCAAAGAATGGCGATACTTTTTTGTTTATCGTCTACAATATACCAAAACATTCGTTGTTTTCGTAACACAAACACACTACCGTGCAAAAAATGAAATACTAGTCCCTTTGGAAAGGAACTGTTTATTTGTAACGAATATCAGATATCTTAAGAGAGAGCCCTAACCCTTCTCCCGGCCAAACGTGAATAGCTCAGACCCATGTCCATCCGCCAGGAAGATTACGCTAACGCTTTTGTGGCCGAAATTTGAGAAATCCTTCAATATATTAGATGACCATTCTGCTCCTTAAGCTAAATCTGCACTGATTAGACAAAGCGAAATCTGCGTTTGGAGTCTTTTTGCCTTCCTGAGACTCCACTACTACTCACAACGAAATCTTAATGTGGGAAGTTACCTATTCAAACGTATTTCCATGAGACAGGTTTTTTTTTATTTTCCGGGCTGACACGACTTTCACCATCCTACCACAAGCATGGAGTTACTGACAATTCCATTTTATGGATAAAACCTCCAGTGTCGTGACCATATATGCCATCGTTACTCCCAAATGATGAAATGATGACAGAGTGTTGCTATTTGTGCTGCGATAATAAGACTAATATCTTGAGGTTTTGATCAAATCAGCACTCCTGTAAATCTCCCATGAGTTTTCACAAAAAATTCCCGATTGCGGCCTTATTTCTGGCTCGCATTAAGAATATTAGCACGGACTTATTTCGTTTTCCTAAAATAATGCAGTGGGCCATACTTGCATTGTATCAGATGTAATAGCCATAATGGGTGCGTTTTGATATTACGCTTGATTTGATTATTTCATGTGTCTTTGATCACATTATTTGTAATGTTAATGCAAGATTTTGCACAGTTTTTAAAGCTTGACATTCACGTAGCCATACCAAAAAAGCCATGGCAAAAATACCCTTAATGCTGCAGAAAACAATCCGAGCATTGCAGGAGTAATGTCATTATTTAAGACTGGTTGCGATCACTTGAATTGAATCACATCGTCTACATTGGCACCGTTTTAATGCTTTTTAACATGTCAGATGACATTTTCATAAAAGAAAGCTTGTATGGCCATAACTGCAATGTATTTTGACTTTATTTCCTATCCTTCCGCAGTAAGAGGCAAATCGTATAGTTGAAGTAGTTAGTGGCTTTTGGAGACACGTGGGGTAAAGTCGGTCCACTGACACTTGCGTTTAATTTCGGTGTTAGGCTTTAGCACGTCAAGTCAGTAGCTAGCCAATAATCCCTCACGCAAACTCTAAATCGCTTTTCATGTGAATACCGTGCGGCGAGCAAACAATACCTCCTATTCAATCATCGTCTTTGTAGTGTTAGTCCAATTAGGTTCGCCAGCGGTTTAAGCCATCACTGCAGTCGCCTAATACACGCAGTTGCCTGTAATGCAAACCTGTCAGCCCAATTATTTCCGACATTAAGGGGATTAAGCTGGTGCATTAGAGCCTCATCTAATACGTAATAGCGATTTGCTACCTCTTTCATAATCGCATGCTCAAGGGAATTCACGCATACATCCGACACACATTTACTCAGGTTTCTTGTCTACTTTGTTTTCTTTCCATTTAACAATGAACCCCAACGCTTTTATTAATGGTGAATATTTTCTAAGAACTTGTAATGAGTGACTATTTGTCTTCATCTTGTATTGTAACGGAAACCGAATGGTTAGTACGGTTGCAGCCGGTGACACCTCAGTCATAATTAAATAATTAAGCTACAACTTAGGCTACTTTAGCCAAAACAACCTTAAATAGTCGGAGTTATACTTTTTAAGCAAGAAGGACTTCGCCCTCACAATAAGACATCTGCGTCGAAAGTCTCCATCGGACTGGTGTCCAAGCCTTAGCCGCGAGCACCCACTGGAGCTAATTTCATTTCAATAGAGCTGTAATCTAACATCCATTGCTTGATTGTATTGAGCACCAATGTTGTGATGCTAATACTATTCGCATGGATCGCAATCCATGATGGCTCTTTTGGTGCTTGCCATGACGTGTGCAGTGACGAATGAAGGAGTCGGCGACCCAAGAAGCACTCAGATCAAGCACCCCGACTGCACTTTACTATCCTCTTATGACTTTAAGAAGACTGCCACCCTCATTGCTTATTTGTGGTTTGCCGTAAATACATTCAATTCAAGTGTCATCGACACCCGCCGCAACACCAGCATGGTTGCGGTCAGCAACACCTGTCAGCAGTTTGGTAATAGAATTCAATTCTGAATACACATGATCTACTCACTCATTTGAGACATTTCTGCACAAGCACAAATGTCCTTCCTCACACTTTCTTTTGGAAAGTTCCGGTTTTGCGCATTCTGACACAGCAGTGCACCTCAAAGTATACATCGACAACGAAAGCAGGCCAACCTTGGTTACATCCAACGCTCGCACATACACCCAATATTACGATGGGTAGACCCTTGTGGGTCCATTCAAACAGCCAATTTGCAGGTGTATGGCTAGCATTAAAACCTAAGTAATGCTTCAGCGTACGAATTTGGCAGTTGCACGCACACAACTCAAAGGCTCCAGCAATTTCGAATGCCCCTTGTAGAACATTGCTTACAAGAAGCGCTGTAATTTCGAACGTATCAAAGAAGCTTAGATAAAAGCCACAAATAATGAGCACTTAGTCAAAAAGACTTACTGTATTTGCTTCTTACTGAGAACCTTTTCATGCATACAATCGCATTTCAACACTAACCTTCTAAGCATTCGCAATAGTTCAAAAAGATCGCCACCCGAAGCAGATTAAGTCAAAAAGTAAATTCCACGAAATGCTTATGGATTCCCTTGGGTAATTTACAAGAGCGGAAGTTGATACTTATCACCACCAATTTTTAAAACTATGTTCGCCAGTTCAAACCCCTCCAACGGCGCATGTGAAGAAATGAAATCGTCGATCGATGTCTAAAAAAGGAACAACGTGATTTTTACTAATGACAGAAAAAAGATCGGCTTACTCAAAAACTTCCCCAAGCTCCCATCACAAATGATTTAGCGGAATCCAATGCGCATTGAGTTTGCGTAAGAGCACAACCAAAGATTTCTTATGGTTAATCTAAGAGCCAAGGAAATTATGCAAACTCGAAGCCAATGTAAATGAAGGCATCGCAATACAGAGTACAATTGTACCCACCGTTTTACGAAGCCATCTGGCCGAAGTCCCAACTACGAGGCAGTGCGCAAGGGGTGCTAATATATATATGCTCGACTCTCCATAAACCCTAAAATTAATATATTCCAAAGCCCAAGAGAGCTTATATATCGCGCCTCCCAACGAATTTGTGGACTAAAATTGATGACAATTACTAAGCAGGCTTTCATGAATGGACAAAATCGGCCAACAGAACCCAAAGAAGCAGCCAAGATGCAAAAACATAAATGTAGTGAAATGCTTGGATTAATTTCAGTAAAAATGAGACTATAAAGAGAAGGAGCTTATGGCAATTCAAAAAGCCTTTGGCTTTAGTGTCCACAACCCACAACCTTTGAATGAAGTTAGATCCTTACCAGACATGTTTTCCTCCAATTGGGAGAGACGCTATTTTCTACGTCTCCGAGACACCATGAAAGACTAAAGTGGAAAATGCGATCCTGTCGGTAAGAGCAACTAATGGAAGTGCTTACTTTGTAATACGGTTCTCCTCGGTATGAAGCAACTATGGGATCGAGGTCGTTTACGATACAATTCAAGAAGGTAGACTCCTTTACACCAACAACCAAAAAAGAGCTTTGATGTTATGCCCAATTACAGCCCTACCGAGTTCTTTCTTCATTAACGAGGAAGCCAGCTTCACCGAGTGTGATGCAGGGCCTAATAATACACAAAGAGTAGTTGATTCAAACCTTTGGTGATTTGCAGCGACTCCACGAACGGCTTCAATAAACCCTGCAATCCAGTGATGGAGAATGGGCCAGGTTTTCGTCACACTCAAATGAAAATCCTCGCAGGTATAAAATTGTTGTTTGCATCGAGAAAGAATCAGGTCGATGTCATTTAGAAGTGCATTAAAGAACAGTTCAAGCGATGCACTAGCTGAAAGTAATGGAAACACAGTTAGCATTCTGCTCTTCTTGGTTCGGGTCAAAAAAGGCTTAATTAGACAATCAGGCTTAAATTTCTATACCCGAATAAAAAATGAAGGAATTCTAGTTAACATCCAGAAGAGTGATGAGAACAGACAGTCTATGCGTGAAACTCACAAAAGAAACAGTGCATTCCAGAGGTACTCTAACCCAACCTAGATTGAGCTTAAAAAGCCTTTCAAATTTATGTTAGTAGAACTAATTTATACATCTCAATAAAACAACTTCCAATGACAACATTGCTGGATATCTCTCTGAACCAAAACTAATTACGAATTTTATAAGCGCACTGGGGATTATGACTAATTAATCAATGAGAAGGCAGTCGACTGCACCTAATAAATATATCAAACAACGAAAATAATATTTTGGGAAAGCAGCAAGCGTACTGCTGATGAACTGCAGTTCGTCTAGGTTGAGCATTGTAAAATCGGGCACAGAAGTGGTACTCTATTGCATAAAAATACACAGAGCAAGCACTATGATAGCTCGGCCATTCACCGGAGAGAACAGTCAAATTAAAGGTTTACTCTAGTTTTTTACGATCGCCCAAATCGAGCTATGGCATAAGAATAACTTTGCATAAAAGCACTAAGAAAAACCCAACATCCCATAATGCATTAAACTCCAGATTTCAAGGTACGTCCCCATGCCCGCAAGTCACCATCATTGCCATATTTCAGTTAATAAAATAGTGCTACAAAGAGTCTCGAATCCCAAGTTCACCTACCCGGAAGAAACATGCAAGTGGCCCAATTACCGTGCTTATGAGCAAATCTTCGTGCTCGTCCACTGAAACAGGATATCCTACCCGATTCAGCGAAACGAACTCCGTCGCTTTCGATGTTACAGGTAAATGGAGGTAAGATAGAATCCTCCTTGACCTCACATCCGCCTTCGTCTTCGCTTGACGAATACTCAACCAAGGCCATGATCCCAGATTTTGGCCCCTAAAATTGAATTTGATATTTTGAAACCATGGCCGACGAAAGAAACGCTCCAGTTGCCGAACGGGGCATTTACAGTGGCAGTTTAATAATAATCCATAAGATCATCACCACTTTTCCACAAGGGTATCTCATTCTTTCCTAAAAGCTGAAACAGGACGACAAAATTTACGCGTGGAAAACTTGGGCATGCTTTTAACCTTCAAAACGACTACGTATATAAGCCACGAATGTATCAAGCACCCAACTTAATACCACTGACTCTTACTGGATAAGGCAAAATTTATACCCTGAACGTAGCAACGACTACTAAGGGCGACCATGGAAGCTCACACCCATTAGCACATTGAATGAAAAATAATCCCCCAACGCGAAACACACCAATCTAAGCAAACCGGCTTTGCTGACTGCCCTTTGTTCTGTACCAGTAAAATCAAAGAATATCTCAAGCAAAATAAAACCATGCTTGCATCCCGTAAATTCTTAAATTTTTTTATAGAAAAATCACAAATAAATTTTTCTAGAGGATGCCAAGTGGATTTAGCTAAGGCAATGCGAACACAAATTGCGCACAATCTTACCTTGTAGGAAATAAGTTCTATTGATTTTTTTACACACAAAAATCTATATAGATTAAAAAATCCAAATTTAGTGGATTACTATTACGGCGCCTATGTTAATAGCGCTTTAAGACTTCCCTGAAGGCAAAAGAAGGCATAGAATTAGGGCAGAATATGTACATATATTCAACTAGTAGAGGGTTAAATACAGCCAACGAGCCCTAAGGCCAGCCCGACCAGACAAAACATGATAGTTCCTTAAGCAACAGTCAGACAACAAAGTAATGCATAGTCTCTCTCTTATTTTGAGCGTCGTCCTCCCGCGTTAGCTGTCACAACGTAATCAATGTTCAAAGAAACACCCACAAGGCAGCCACGCCAGTCATCCAAATTTAAGCTCATTTGAGTAAATGCCTGGCCACAGTCACCAATCCCTCTTGGCTGCCTGACAGGATCTGGATTTTCATCTGCTCTGATAAGTATTCTGGTGGTTCATGGCTAGTGTTGCTTCAGTTGCTAGCATGCTTTTGGAACACGGGGATGCGGTTGATGCCAAAGACAGACGTCGCTCTCACCCCCTGTGTTATGGGATTTTAAGGGTTCCCCCATCCGTAGCATATGCACTTCTTTAGCACCGCTAGTTTGTCGCAAGTGGAACAAATCGGGATAGAAGTCCAATAAAGTTGCGTCCGCTATCCACTGTCAACAGTGTGGCGTCCCAAGACTTTCCTTTTTGCAATGAAGGCATGACACTAGAGAATATATATATACATATATATATAACTAAAGGAGGGGGAGGGCAGCTGGCATAGCCCAAAGGCCAGCTCTAGCTGAAGAGGACAAGATGGACGCTGAAGTGACCTTCACTGGCAGCCAAACAACCAAGTGTTACAATGCCGTTCGCTTAAATCTCGGTCCCGGTTACGGGCAATTGGTTGACTATTTTGCTTTCTACGCCTGGTCTAACCTCCGAGTTATCAGAGTAGTACTATTTTCTTCGGCCTGGTCATTGTGTTTTACTTTGTGTCTAGGGTACTGCAGTTATAGTCAACATAATTAAAAAAGGTCATTTATCTCCTTGTCAAGCAATAACTACAACTCTTGCCTCCTATATGTGCATGAGCGTCTGTATTTCAAATTAACCTAATTAACCAGGCACATTTGCAAAGTTGGGCGTAATTAAACGACTTTGCAATTTACTAAAAAGTTCTCACTAAAGTCGTTGATATCCTTATGACGAGTTCGATGCTTTGCTTGATTTCCGTGAGATCTCCATAGGCCTCTAGCCATTCACTTTCCTGAAGGCACCGCTATAATGCCGTGTGTTATTGTGGCGCCCTGGGACCTCCCTAAAAATCAAAGGCGTAAGGCTGCCTACATGGCCTAAAGGCTGCCACCTGGCAAAGGCAATATGGGCAACCAAGTGCTTCCAATGGAAACCGGAAGTCAGGCAAACAACCAAGCATTGCACTACTATGGCTTCGAATCTATGCGGAAGGCTAAATATTAGTAAAAGTTGGCAAATTTTGAGACCTTTATCTATGGAACGTGTAAAACTCCCTAAATCTAATCCTTAAGCAATATTTTTTTAGTATCCTCTGTGCCGCGGGTAACAAAATTAGCAAACTCACCGGTAACCTGTTTATCTGATCCTTTGGGATGCGGACATTAAAGGATCACTAGATGCATGTTTAAACCCTGTTGTTCGAATTTCAGACAGTGTTACATGTCAGTGTCTTTAATCTTTTTTAGGCATGAGCAGCGAGAAACTAATACTTGATTAATTTTGCTCTTGTCTGACAGCTTTTTCTATACAAAAGTTTGTCTCTGACATCCTTTTTGGGCATTAAGGAAGAGGGCAGTGGTACCGTCCCCTTTCATAAGTCCCGTTCGGGGGTGACCGATGAAGTGGACAGTGTCTGATTTTCGGCAAAGTTCTAGAGGAAATCAAAGTATTTGATGGCAGAAATTTCTCAATTCGCCCATATGCAACTGATTTTTGAAGTAGCTGTGATGGATCTTCACCTTTATCAGAGACCATGAGGAAAAGCATGCCTAAGGAAACGACATTAGATACGTTTTGAGATGTCCTTAAACCCGATTTCGCAAAGTTCAATTCAGCGCTCACACAAGTGCAGCGCTTTAGCCATCCGCGATGTCCTGGTAACAGCGGTACGGAAGACGAAATATTAGGTGGGCAGTGACCGGGAGCGGAATACAACCTCTGTAAACTTGATTGCATGTGCAGTTAAACAAAGTGTTTGCTTTACCCCATTTGTGGGCACGCTAGTTCGGACATTTCCGTTGTTAACTTACAGATCTCAGCGTTCATAAAGAGGGTAGAGTTTCGTAGCAATGGTTAATGAAATCGTTAAACCTCATTTTATTTGGCGTAGGGCAGTGTTTCTGCGAATAGCGATCGACCTTGCAGTTTATTCCATTTTATTTGCGTGCTGCTAACCTCGGACGCACAAAATTAACCATGGGTAAAATCCCAATGGAAAAGATTGGTGCACAGGTAGGTGGTCCAAGAACACACCCCATTAGCAGTTTTCTTCCAATTTTTTTTGCACGGGAAACTGATGTCCTGCACCTTAATGACTGTCGAATCGCAGCTCAAATCAGCCTAATCAACTTTCGTGTTAATGCCAGGTATGTACCACGTTTCTACTGTAAGTAAAATTCAAAACTCAAAGCATCACACTGCACAACTGCTACTTGTTTAGTGTACTTACATCTTCCCAACAGATTTCGTTTGTTCGCACTTCTTGCCCAGATTTATTCGCAATATGTCACAGAACTAGCCCAGTCTCAAAATATGAGCTCGGTAAATCCACTACAACGCTTACGACGCTACACGGCGAAAAAAAGCAGGAGACAGGAGAACAACTCTTAGGTTGGTTTTTTCATGTTGTCGATATTCATTATACAAGATTACGCTTAAACTGAAATACATTTGGTTAAAAAAACTTCCACAATCCGTAATCACAATTGGCCGCTCACACGGGAGCGGCCGGAGATGAGCAATCGAAGCAGCTTTGAACTTTTCATCGACAAGGTACTCGAGAACACATTGGCAAAGTGCATAAACATATATATGTCTGATTTTATACCATAATCATGGTAATTCATATATTGGTGAGGGAGCAGAGATAATCGAACTATACCATGGATAAGGAGGTCTGGATACTGTCACTGTCATGGGGAAGCGAAGCGGTCTGACGGACTGGGTGTGCCCTTTTCTACCAACAACAAATCATCTTTACCGGATTGGACTTGTTTAGTACCCTCCGAGGATAGATGAGATAAGCTCCCTTCTTGTCGGCGCACATTATTCCCCCACAAAAGTGGTTTGTCCTGGAGGATGCCAGACAGTCGCTCAGTAAGGTGTCGTCAACAGGTTGTATTATATCAATGCCTCTCTTCTTCCTCTCCTTCATCGTGTGGTCGATGCGCTGACTGCAAATACTCTGTTGCACGCGCTGAAGCCAGTAAATCCTTGACAACTTTTTATCAAGCAGCATTATACGTTCATCGGTGGTGCAAATAATGTGGGAGGGCACAATATTAAACATAATGCTGGGAGTAAATTGCGTAAAAGTATCTGTAGTGAGGTCGAGAATGAAGACCTTGTCATCTAGTGGACAACTAGCCCACACCTCGTTTTCCTGCCTGGAGATGCAGAGGAAGGAAGGTGAGAGTTGTGGATTATTTAGAAACCATTCCCTATCAACCTGCTTCAGATCATCAGGGTTGAGACGACAAACCATGGCGTTGGCACAGAGGGCAACATAAATGGCACCAGTCACTCGATCAATGTCCAGACCCGCGACTGTGGGTCGTTCCCGTTGAGCCATGCCTACTGCGTCGCGAAGGAAGATACTCGAGACGTCAATTGTACTAAACTTATGCTTCTCGGAATAACCACCACCAAATTCGTTGGATGTGAATATGTGATTGGGATCTGGCAGAGCACAACAAATCACCAGCCCAGGGTCGATGAGATCATCCGATATCGCGGTATCATCGGGGGTTCCAACGTCTTGGCTCTGTTGCCGAACAATCACCGTCATGTAGATGCGGTTTTTGAAAAATCGAACGTACTGTACCTCAAGCTTTCCCATGTTAGAAATGTTGTCGAGACTCCAGCGTTGCCGAAGAATGGCCTCTGAATTCTTCTCGGATAATTTCCCCGAACTTGGAGAAATTGAGAAACTCTCGCGTCCGGGATGAATGGGTACTCTCCTGCGCCACAAATGAAGGACATCACTGGTTTCATCTGTGCCAATCGTGTATTGCATTACTTGGGTTTTTGACTTATTGGGTAATAAATGCATATCAATGTATGCAATATTCTCACGAGGTATGCCATTGCATTGACCAAGGGCCTTCCAGAGACATACGTAGTCAGAATTTCGCATCATCACAGTCCTAGCTGTCAACAGCTCACGATAATTGGCGTAACTTAATCTTTCGGGATCTGATCGACACGCACCTGCACCAAGAGCATGATTTGCAGCCGAATGAAATCTTCCATTGCTACTTCTTCTCGAAGTGTCATTTCGTCGTTTCCTTGGTGATGCAACTCCCTTCGTCCTTGGAGGGGACAAAGGAGCTGGAGGCGCTGAGGGTTCAACCATTACCGGCTCTGGTAGGTTGAAGAATGATTTCTGCCCTTCTGATGGCTGCTCCTGTTGCTGACATTGCTTCTGTTCTGACAATTCCGCCAACTTGCGCACTTCATGAAGCACTTGAGCCAAATTTAAGACAGTATTGCTTTTGCTTCGCTTGAGAGCAACGATGTCAGCAACGAGGCTATTCAGTGCATCGGAGGTAACATTCAGAGAGGTCTTACGACGCCCCATGGGCGAGGGATTGTGGAAACTGCTATGAGACGAGCTCGGTCCCCCACTACACGTTCCAGAATCACTGGGCTCAACCATAAAGGCTTGGCTACGAATGTATTCCAGGATCGTGCTGTGGTTGAATGACTTAGGGTAGTCACGAGCTGTGTTCGACTCAGGTATAGCATGAAGCGCGCGACAGATAGGACATGGCAGCTGGGGACGACTGGGGGAAGCGCCTTTCTTGGGACGGGAGAGAATCTGGAGGATGTAGGAGTCGAGGCATTGGCGACAGAAGACGTGGCCGCAGGGAAGGAGACGTGGATCCTCGAGAAAATTTAAATCTATGGGACAGGTTACCATCTCTTCCAGCGGTTTGAGGTTCATCACTTTTACACGTGACGACGTTTTAGCCTGAGGATCAAAAAAGATAGGTGAGGGTAGGCTAGGTACGCCTAAAAAAAGGTGGAGGAAAGTTCTGGATCAATTGTTTTCGATTTGTTTTTTCTTCAGCCTTTTACTATATCACTAAGCGGAGTTGACGCTAGTACTTCGAAATCACAGGCTCAAAAAAATTTCTCGTGGATGATTAGTCAAAATTTTTGTTGCATACATATGTATGCAATAAGTTCGGTGCGATTTAAACCAAGGTAGGAACTTGGGGAGCGGATTGAATTAGATACGACTATGACATCAAAAAGCTGGATTTGATGCTTCCGCCTGATGCTTCATCTTGAGTTGTCGGACTAGTCGAATGCAGTAAAAGGGTGGGAAAAGAAACTGCCAAACTTATCAATCGATGAGTGGCAGTGAACACGGGCTGAAACCCATCTGCGCGAGCGGTTACGTGCGGCGCGTCGCGTGGTGAATTACTCACACTTGAAGGCCAATGACAGCCCGCGTGCGTATGTGCGTGGTACGGACACCGCCGCCGCGGCGACTGCACCAGCTCCACTCACAGCAGATATCACAACGTTGGGTTTCAAGAAAATGTTATGCAGGACGCATAACCATACAGTGGTTCCAACACACTACCCATAGGCCACCGGTGAATGAGCATCTCAGTTGTGAAGAGACACAGAGATTTAAAAAACTGCACCAGCCAATCATATGTTAACGTCGAGGCTCAATTTCAATGGCATGCGCATGTTTTAAAATTCACATTTGGCATAAATTCATGCATCTCGAATCAGGACCATGTTCGAACCATCTGCATCAGAACGGTGGATGTTAAGCTGAAGAGCCAAATAATTAAGTGGCATTAACTGCTACATCAGATTGGTAACACCAATATGGCAAAGTGACATGGCTACAGGGGTCAAGATTATGAATAAAACACAGTTTGACACCTCAGGCATTCAAAGCAGACAAACGACCAAATGCACCTGGCAATTTTTTCTCTGACACTTGACAATTGCTTCTGATTTTGAAAGGGGCTGTTGCCCAATTTGCTACAAGAAATGTTATGCCTTCTAAGGTAGCATCATTTGATTTGAAAGCCACTTTAATTCTAATTCGAGTTTTCACTTAAATTCACTTAAATGTTATGTTTTTCCTATCATAAACTGTGTAAACAAGTACATTAAATACAAGAACGGGCTAAAGTCCAAGTATCAGACCGTCACCTGGAGTCGTGGGTAAGTGGAACCAGTGTACGTACATGCACTAAAGTAATGCCATTTGATGCCAAATTGCAAAAACTCGATTTATTAGGCTGGCAGTTTTAGAGTAGCATGTTGAGTAGATCTGGATCTGGATCAAGATCGCAAAGAACAGCAGGCATTGGTGGACGCGCCTAGACACCCCAGCGAAGAAACAGTCTCATTCTGCGGTGCCATTCTCAGCCTAAGTATTCGCTGACAACCCGAGTTTAACTCTTAAAAATAGGTTTTCGTCTCCGATTTGACACAAGTGGCACACGCAGTGCGCACAGTCACTATGGCCTTTGGACCGCGAGGGAGGCAGAAATCTGATGCCTGTGTGGGCCTTCACTCGGTTCAAGGCACAGACAGTGCGCACACGACAGACACGCAGATTTGACTCCACTCAAGCGACACTCGATGCTTATGCACCAGGTGTTGCGGAAATAAAGGCTTTGCTAACTCATTTCGCGGGACCTACGGGACGATAATCTTGCACATAGAAATCCTGACCAAAGCCCTCCACAAATAGAGAGCAAGATTTTCCATCTGACCTACTTTACGTGCTAAGAATTAGCGACAAAGGTGATTACCAAGCCATTTCTGTCCTTTTGTCAATGCCACAAACATTCTGCTTGTATTGATTTTAAGAGTTATCAAGTTTCCACCGAACTTGTAACCGATCCCAGTTACGCCATTTGTGAATCCACCTGGCCCGGAAACTTATCACCATTAAATAGCTATTTCATGAAATACTCACGTACTTTTAGCGACGCCCTTCGCCCATGGGAAGAGAAAGCTTGTATCTACTGGCTTCTAATGAGCACAGGTAAATCATTTGAAGTCGGCTATGATAGCCCTCCTTCAGTGATCGCATCCCAAAGTATGCAGGAAAAGTTGGACCAAGTGCATCTCGAAGACTAGCAAGAACATTAATTGCACGGTTTTATAGGATTTATGGTGAGAAATCTTGTTCTGGGACGAAATTTGATCATTATTTTATTACCACCTTGGCTGTAACAGTTTCCATAAGGAGGAACAGTTTGCTTTCGGAAGGAGGATGGCAGCCATCATAGTGAACACCAAGATAGAATGGAGCGAAACTTGTGAAGACGTATCATCCAAGCAAATTTTGCAGAAGGCGTGTGCAAGGGGAAGTGGGAGAAGGTCTGCGGTCAATACAACCGCATCGCGTTTCAAGGTTACGTACAAGGGCATACATAGGGATGCATGATATTTGAGCCGCATCATTACGTTCGAGGCTTTGAAGTCCCAAGTATTGGTGGACAGTAACGAATCGATGAACTAAAAGGCACACTTACAATCCTCTATTTATTGAACGTTGGTGACCAAGGGGAAAGCAGTTATTCAAAGACAATCACCAAAGAATCTCCTTAAAGAAAGGCACGAGATTTCTAAACTACTTTGAAACAAATTCAAGGATTTTCTCTGGCCTTTGTCTTTTGGGCAAAATGTTGGCTGGGAAGTTAGAACGTACAGAATGCGGTACTCCGTTTACAAACCGACTTGTAACGCGCTTCAAGTAATTCACTAAGAAAAGGCTTTGGGATTCCTTGTCTTCAGTAGACTTGTCTTATTTTTCGGCAACCTGAGTGTCGCCCAGTGTTAGAGCAACAAACCCAAGAAATGGGAAAATATCTACGCAAGTTTTACAGTCTTAACGTGTGATTTCGATTCTGGCGTTAAACATCTACCGAAAATTGGTCTCAGGGACACGAAAGGGAGCACCTTAACCGTGGGGGAGGTGCAAAATTTATGAATACAAGCACGAGGTATTTGTGCAAATAATTTTTTTGTATAAAAACTAAGGTGAGTAAAATGAGGTCAAATAAATATCTGTGTGCCACATAAAGTGACAACCGTGGCTATAGTAGACGAGTTTGTTCAAGTCTGAAGGGTACACCATTTGATAGATAAGAGGGCTATTAATTCCATGTGCAACAAAAGTTATGACTGAGAATTACATTCACAGAGCCTAATTTCAATGTATAATTAACAGCCCTGATAGCTTCTGTTAGATATCAATAAGTAAAACTACTTTTGAAAAAAAAATAAACAGCTAAAATGCTGCAAAAAATTAGACAACAGTGGCTGAAGTAGGCTTGAAACCCTAAAATTGTCGTACAGCTATCGGATTCCAAGGGGAGACTATTTTCAGAGTTTTTTTGATCTGTCGCCTAATCGGTTAGGTGAAAAAAATCAACACTGGCGAACAAAATTCATGATCCCAACGTGCAAGCTTGTCTAATCCAGCCCAATATACCTAGCATGACACTAAAAAGTACACTGTAAAAAGGAAAATAAGTAATTTAGTCAAAAGACAGTAATCGGCTAACTATTAATTTAACGACTTACTGATCCTTTTGCCTCAGGAAGATTGGCATGAGACGATCCTCTTCGGGGATTTCTGAAGCTAAGGTTAGCTGCTGAGAGGCGTGAACAAGACCCCCCAAAGGCCGACATTGAATTATTTGAGTACGAAGTCGCGTAGAATCGCGGTGTTTAATTAATTAAGAAATGGAAAGTATTACTGGGGCAAGGGCAAAAAAAACAGTAAATCCTAGCGCCGCGCCAGCAGCCGAAAAGCCCACTCGACCCGAACGAATGGGTGGGTCTAACTGAAGCTGCCACTGGCAGTGCGATGCCATTTCGCAACAGCACTTAACGAACCAGAAGGCAGCCCTCAGATTTCTAGCCTGTTCATTGGTTAGCACGCTCCCGTTCCACTTCCAATCGGCCATTCATTAGTTGGCAAATTAACCAATAGCTGTGTGAGCAACCGATTCGACCTTGTCCCAGATTTTTGGTGGGTCTGTACTTCTTCAAGCCAATAGTATCGTCAGCCTTCTAAGTCCCCAAGCTACTTGCCTAGTTTTTGGTACTTTCTTAACCTTTCGGACGAATTTTTTCACAGTTGTCCTTGTCATTATTCAAACAAAGGCAATTTAGGACTAAACAAGTTGCTTATTAAAAAAGGTTTTCACTAAAATGGAGGAAATACACATCTTTCGCATGGGTATAGGTTTTAAAAGCACAAGTCGTAAGCTTCGTACCAAAGATACATTGGCGTTATTGCCCCAGTTTTTAAGGGGGGAATCCTTCCGCTGACTTTAAAGTAGATACAGCTGAGATCTCTAGCAGTTTGGTCGTTATTTTGATGGACATAAGGCAGGTTAAGTTAAAGGCCTCAGTCATCAAGTTATGACGCCTCCAATCGAGACTGGCAAAGGCTGAAAAATGTTTCGGGTCTGGTCTATCCGTGGTGTTGACAGCATACAAGCTTTCTAGTTTTTTAGTCGAGGGGCCTTTTGGGGCTGCACCACCATCGCAGAGACACCGCTCGGAAGTCATGTGATGTAGATGCGTGCACACGTGTGCCGCAGCACGCACCGCTACTCACGTCTGCACGACGAAACAAAGGAAGGCCAGGGAGCCGTGGACGCAATCGGCTCACCACCAAAAACTGCCCTCATCTTGCCAATCTGACGTGCAGGAAACCCAAAAAGGATCACATGGCTTTAGGTAATTTATGGAAACTCGTAAGGTGTGTTTAATGGCTGGTGCACGCCAAAAAGGGGTAAACGTGCTCTATCTCGATAGTACGATACTCCCTACGTAGATGCGTCCCAATATCCACTGCCTTTCCAGCCCCACGGACTTGAGTCAGACTAGTTCGCTAATCGTGCTATGGTTATCTCGAAATCTAGGTCAGTTGCGATATACAGTAGCAGCAGTAGCAGTACCAGCAGTTATACTTCAAACAACCAGGTTCTAGTGGTGACGCTCTCGAAGGCAGATGCAATGCATTTGAAAAGGTCCTCTATACTTACCAGCAGTGCGAAGTAGGCGTTGCTGTTGGTTGTGACAATGGAAGACCAACGTGTAGAGAAATGGCACACACGGATAATGTGGAGGCTGCAACAACTGCTTCACAGCTACATTCACTGGGAAAACGGTGGTGGAGGCCGAGCGAATGGACCCTCACCCCATGCGTCAAGGGACGATCGGACCAACCAATGGCTTCAAAGTCGATCAATCACCTTCCTCTCACTCCTCTCACTCACCTTACATGGTGTAGCTTTTCGGATAGTTTGTTGCTTGGCTGATTTGGGGTGGAAAGTGGCCATAGCCTTCCATCGGTTATCTCCGGCCCGTCCACTCACTGACCCGCAATTCCACTTTGTGCATGTATGTGTGTGCTTATTCGTTCGTGGTGAGGTTTATCGCTGAATGCGCGTCAGTGACGGCTGTGATCTACTTGCCCGTTTCCTCCTAAGAAAGGCTCCAATTGAGCAATCAGTGGGAAGGAAGCGTCCTTCCTCTGACAATATGTCACCAAGCCAATATCACCTTTCCTTAACATTAACTGACAACTAAATACGGAATCGACTGTTGGAAAGTGGGGGCGAGGTAAGGAAGGAGGCGAATAGAAGCAGATTTATTTTTTGGTTTTTAACGCAAAACATTTTGCAAAAGTGAGCTTCAGTTGTTCCCGTCTCATTGAAAGAGATTTTAAGAGATTTTCTTGGCCGTTAGTATAACCACTAAAATTTTTCTGATCGCATTCCACACCATCCAATGAGAAACAATAAGGTTTAGAACTTTGGTAAATTTTTTTTTGGGATCACAAGGTAAGTATTTTTACTTAAAGGTGGACGGTTGGACTATACTGGTACTGTACCTAACTGAAGTCGGCATAGGCCTATTTCTTGAACGTTATAGGAAAAAAGTGTTTTTAAAGGTTAGAACTGCATTATTGCGGCTTTTCATCGTGATGTTTGGCTGGTACTGGAAACTTCGACTGAAAAAACACAAGTATTTAGCGTACATCCGATTACTATGCGGCAAAGTAAAAGCAATAAGGAGACAGATTTAAGAAAATCAGGAATTCCAAATGGTTTAACGGCTGTCCGCACTACAGTCTTTTGAAGGGAAGACCTGGCCATCTCTGTGGCTGCCCTGTGGTTACCGACCATTATGAGAGGATTTCGGTAGAAGCATACTGAAAGCGGCTGCCGATAAGCTGGTCGAAGACCAGGTTACAACCACAGTAACACGCAAAACAGACGGGTGTGAAATGAATTGAAGCAGTTGAGGGTGAAACATTTATTACCAACTTGCGCACAAAACTGTCGCATCACAAAAATGTTTATAAGGGCGCCCTAGAATAAACCAAGCTAAAATGCCTCCTAGCAGTGCAAAAGCAAACTGAAAGTCATCTTGGGTGTTATAGTAGCGCAGAAACTGCAACTGAGAGCTAAACAAACGCCTAGTGCCAGCAGCACACTTTGGTCGACACATTTTGATTAGATAAGGATCTAAGCTAACTCCTATTGACATATACTGGCAAGGGGAATTTAAATGATCACTTGTAAAACTATTCACAGACGTGTTTACATCTCTCCTTTTAATGCAAGAGCTGCTTTGAATGAATCACCAAACCGTGTCGCTTGAAATTTCTTCAATTATCTCATTTCCCATTTTGCGCAAGGACACAAGGGTTAGGTAATGTAGTACTTTGCATCAAACTTTTACCTTTGTAGAGGACGGGGAGAATGTTAACTTGAAAAAACTAGATATTTACCATCAAACCCTACTTCCAGTTAACGGCTATTTTATTTGGTAAAATCACTGCCAAGAGGAAAAGCCAGTAGATGGATAGAGTGCGGGAGGTAATTGGGCGGTGAGAGAATTGTTTGGCGCACCTGGCAGTATAAGGGGTTCGAGTATTTACCACGGACAGAAAGCACCAGCCCCTCTCCCCTGCCCCAATCCACTCGCGCCGAATGCTAAAACCTCTTGCACATCCCAGTCAGACATAAACAGGCAATGGAATTGGCATAAAGGAAAGCAGATTTACATGAATTACTTTCTGCTTAACTGACACTCCATTATCACTGCAAGTCTTGTAACTTAGCATACCTCACCAATATGCCTTTTGCAGCTAAAAATACTTGACACTGAAGAGAATTAAAACGTCTAATTTTGTTTCGTTATAAAGCAGTCGTTGAAGCTAGTTAGTGGGGGCATTTTGATAGTTGCGCATTGTTCAAAGGTGACTAAAGTTTATGCACAAACCCACCTACGCTCATCATATTACTGCTCATTTATTGCAGAGCTGACCAACCTAATTCTCCACCCTAACGATACAACATCTTTGCAGGATCACTTTAAAGTGTTAACGACATTATATCAGATAACGCATAAGGATAGCCCCTAAAGAGACTGGCATTGTCCATCGCGTTACTATTCCCTCATAGCCATTGCGATGTGAAACAGCAACCAAGAGATTGGGAATGCCAGGTTTGTCTCCCGTGGAGCCTGTTTGGTGATGAGTCATCAAACTGTCTTGAAAGTCTGTGCTAGGCCAAAATGATCCGCTTGGGCGTCAACACTGCCTTAGCGGCGTACCTTATCATCTGATTTTACGCTAGAAGCCTACCAGACGTGATCTACAGGACTCGACTAATACACAACACTCTGTAAAGAGAGCAGAAGGCGCCAGGCGAACAAGCGACTGTGTTTGCAATTGGCCCTCAACGGGGATGCTCAATGCCCAAAGCATAGCGCAACACAAAGTGCCTGCTTCAAGGTTGATTAGAACAAATTAAGCTAATGCCTGAGACGGAAATTATTGTCCCTACTGTGTGCTGAGAGAAAAGTCATGAGAGGAGCAAAAATTGCAGCGATGGACCGTAGCACAATCAAAAACTGTAGACATGCTCCATGCATTCATATCTCAGGGCTTGAAAAATCCTTGTTAAGCCCTTTCTTTACTTCTATGCTACAAGAGACTAACAATCTCGACCACGACACAGAGATGCAGCTAGCCATTTATTTGAAGAAAGAAACCCCCCGACACGATCTTAGTTAAGCCCCCATAGTACTTCACTTTCGGAGCCTAACCTTGCAAATATTCGAGGCATTAATACACATACATCGAAGCGTTTCGTTTCAGTCATTTCGACAAACTACACTTCGAAAAGCAACAGTAAACTTCCCCCCCTTGTTACCCTAGACGCAATAGCACTGCCCAGTAAAGCAAACTGCAGCTTAACCACGGCGAGCTTAAATCTTTCGTGACGATCTGACGCAATGCGTGCCAGGTCCCCAGAATCATAATCCAAACGCTTCACACGAGAGACCAAGGCATCACCTACCAACGCATGCATCCAAGCTCGTTGAACTACTCAGCATCAACCCCGGAACATTGCCAAACGCTCAAAATCCTTCAACACCCACAACAACAACCTACTTAGGTGGTTGACAGTAGAGACTTACACCGCTTATTAGGTAACAGCACCGCCATGCGAGTAGCACATGGTCCACTGAGGCAGCCACGCCTTAAGGGATAGACTTGTTTAAGAATTGTAGCAAATTGACTGCGCAAACCTCATGACGCGGATACTTCTGGGCCCCAACGCAATTTACCGAACGCAAAAAAAAATAAAGCTTTACATGACAAACTGCCTTATGGAAACACATCAGAACCAAATAGATGAGATCAATAGTGGTTTAAAGAGACCAATGAGCACGGATGTCTCAGGTTAAGCAAAAACAATACACCAGCTCCTAATTGTTGCCACTAAACGGAATGCAATTTCTACAAAGGAGAACAATGTAGGGTGGGAAACAGTTTTAGCGATAGAGATAATCCGCGTTGATATTTGCAGCAATCTCAACTTCCCACCGGTCTCCGTTTTCTAAAAGCTTCTCCTTATTGTACAAAAGCTCCTCATGAGTTTCCGTCGAACACTCGAAATTGGGGCCCTAATGCCGTAAAAACACAAAAGTGATATGACATAGATACTTTCGTAAACCTAATTAATAGCTAGTCAAACGCGACTTAGTTCAGAATACTGGTTCAAATACGATGCAGGGATAAACATATAAAATCAACCGATTTACAGCACGAATTCATTAAAATAACTAGCACCAAAGTTCAGAAAACATCAAAGGATGTGACAGAAAGGCTATACGTTTCCATCTCTGCTTCAATACAGCAAAATAAAAGTGAAACGTACCTCAACGATGGCATCAACAGGGCAAGCTTCTTGACAGAAACCGCAGTATATGCACTTGGTCATGTCAATGTCGTAACGGGTTGTACGCCGGCTGCCGTCTTCCCTAGGCTCAGCTTCAATAGTTATAGCTTGAGCAGGGCAAATAGCTTCACATAACTTGCACGCAATGCAACGTTCTTCGCCACTAGCATAGCGACGAAGTGCATGTTCACCACGAAATCGAGGGCTGAGAGGGCCTTTTTCAAAGGGATAGTTAATGGTCGCCGGCTCCTTCAGAATGTACCCAAGGGTAATGCCAAAACCTTTTGCAATTTCAGTCAGCAAAAGCTTGCGTGCAAGGGTATCAACACCCCCAGCCAATGAATCATCCTCAGGTGGCTTTGAAACAATTTTGTAATTTCCGAGAACGGCAGAAGAACCAAACGCATACCGAGGGGCAGATGAAAGACGCCCCGACAAGGGCAGACACCGGCGAAAAGCCAAGGCCGCCATGCTTCAATGAGGCGCAGTGACTAAATGTTAAAACAACCAGGTATTTAAAAAATCATAATAATAATTTAGAAAAAAACATTTGCAAATTAAAAAAGTTTAGCAGTAAATATATAATAAATAATAGTGCAAATCGCTAAGTTGTGGTTATATTATTTATTTTAGCTTTGACATATATTTGCAAATAAATCATATCTGATTTTCTGCTATTATTGGCGCGATGGACAAAACTGTCGGCTTCGTGATTGTGGGCTGTGCTTAGCGGTGGTCATGGCTTCCGTCGATTCTTCTAGCGTTCAGGCGTCCTTAGATCGGACAAAGAGAGCGAAATTCGCGAAGGTAATTTGATGCATTAAGTTTTTTTACCTATCAAGGTGAAAAATAAAACACCAGCACCGATACAAATTACTGCAGAACAAATTCTCCGAGAGGCAAAGAACAGGGAACTTGAGGTTGCCCCCGTAGCGCCGACACAAAAAATCACAAATCTTGCTGAATTGCGGGACTTCCAACTGCGGAAACGTAAGGACTATGAAGACAACATTCGAAAGAATCGACTTGCTATGCAAAATTGGATTAAATATGCAAAATTTGAGGAAAGTCAAGGAGAATTGCAGAGGTTGGTTGCGTCGGCCTTTTTTTCATTTATTGAATCTTGAACTTTGTGTATCTTTGGTGAAAATCTGAGCTTGTTTACATCCTACCCAGTTGTCATCATTGCTGGGTTTTCATATCGGCGTTCATTCCACTAAGTATTTTACGCGTGTCGCTTGGTAATTGTTTTGCATACTGAGGTTTTATCATTGATTCATTACTTGTAGAGCGCGTTCCATTTTCGAGCGTGCGCTCGATGTGGACTTCCGAAACATAGGATTGTGGCTTAAGTACGCTGACATGGAAATGCGTAACAAACAAGTGAACCATGCGCGTAACCTTTGGGATAGAGCCGTTACATTGATTCCAAGGGCTAATCAATTTTGGTATAAGTATACCTACATGGAGGAATTGCTGGGTAACATTGCAGGTGCCCGTCAGGTGTTTGAACGCTGGATGGAGTGGGAACCGGAGGAGCAGGCATGGCATGCTTACATCAACTTTGAACTACGATACAAAGAGCTGCAACGTGCTCGATTGATATACGAGCGCTTCGTTTTGGTCAATCCTGAACCCAAGAATTGGGTAAAGTATGCGAAATTCGAGGAAAGAAATGGTTACATTAATTCGGCCCGGAAGGTGTTTGAAAGGGCAGTTGAATTTTATGGTGGTGACAATCCACAGGCCCGTTTGCTGATTGAATTTGCCAGATTTGAAGAGAGGCAGAAAGAGGTAAGTTACTTCACTTTGTGTTTACACTTCTTTGGCTTCAGCACGACCGTGCTAGAGTTATATATAAGTACGCTCTCGATAATCTTCCATCCAACGAATGCCCTGAAATTTACAAAGCTTTCACATTACACGAGAAGAAATATGGTGATCGTTTAGCGATTGAAGGCGTTATCCTTAACAAGCGGAAATTCCAGTATGAGTCAGTAAGTTAGTGCTTGCATGTTTCTAGTTGCTGGTGCTGTAGTTACGTGATATTAAATCACTGAAAATGTTTGTAGGAAGTGGAAGCGAACCCTCATAACTACGATGTCTGGTTTGATTACGTTCGCTTAATGGAAGAGGAAGGTTCGGTTGAGCAAACACGAGAGCTGTACGAACGAGCGGTAGCAAATTTTCCCCCTATTAAGGTAATGGCGATGAGATTGTGGGTTTTACGATGTTTTGACATGTTAAATGGCAGCCTTTCGTGACTTTGTGCTCTGAAGGCAGGAAGTAAGAAAGGTGATGAGTAGTCTCCTATAATTTTGGTTTCAGGAGAAACGTTACTGGCGTCGATACATTTATCTGTGGATAAATTATGCTCTCTACGAGGAGCTGGTAGTGGGAGATGTGGAGAGAACTCGCGAGGTCTATAACTTTGTTCTCCATCTCATTCCTCATCGGAAGTTCACGTTCGCTAAAATGTGGCTTTATGCGGCGAAGTTCGAGATACGTCAGAAGCAACTGACGGGCGCCCGCAAGCTATTAGTGAGCGATGACTTTAACTCACGTCTGTACTGAAGATTTTTTTTTGTAAAATTAGGTCTCGCTTTTTAGGGCACAGCGCTTGGTAAGTGTCCCAAGGCCAAAATCTTTCGTGGATATATTGAACTGGAGATCCAGCTGCGCGAATTTGATCGTTGTCGAAAGCTTTACGAAAAATTCTTGGAATTTTCGCCAGAAAACTGCACAACCTGGATGCGTGTAGGTTGCTTGCGCAATATTTCTTATGGCACAATATTTATGCATGATAAGTACGTTTCTTTGTGCAGTTGAACTTCCATGGTCAAAGTATGCTTAGTCATATTGCAACAGACCAAATAGGCTATTTTGGTTCCTCGTTCCGAGTTCGCTCTACTAATTGGGTTTACTGTGGGAAAAAAACCTTACCCGAATTCCGCACTTTTTAGATTCTTTGGATGGAATGAAGCTACTTTAGAATTTGTTCGGTCAATTAAACACTTGCACTCGTAGTTCCTGTAGCCTCTTTGAGGCTGTTCGAGGTTTTTTTAAATTGTTTATGCTGTGCTGACTTTTCTTTGTTGTGCAGTATGCGGAAATGGAGGCTCTGTTAGATGAAGTGGAGCGGGCTCGTGCTATTTACGAGTTGGCAATTTCTCAACCGCTTTTGGATATGCCTGAGATTCTATGGAAAGCATACATTGACTATGAGATAGAACAGCGAGAGTGGGATCGTGCGCGTGCCCTCTACCGCCGCCTTATGGAAAAGACGCATCACGTTAAAGTAAGATGGAATAGACCCTTAGCTCCCTACGCTGACATCTAATTCATCTTCGTTCCGCCTAAATTGTAGTAGTTAAACGTTACACAATTTGTGGCCCACTGTGTCATTAACACACCTGATACAAGGTTGGGTATTTTTGTAGATTTTGGGCTCTAGACTATCCAGGAGTGATAGTTAATACCACAACATAAATGAACGGTAAACCGTATGAAAGTAATGGTTGGCCTTTTTGAATCTGTTGGTTGCAGGTTTGGCTAAGCCTGGCAAATTTCGAACTGTGCGCACAGGACTCTGTGGCGGAGGAGGAAGAAAACGAAGGTTCTTCGGGCACCACCACCGCACACAATGAACGAGAGGCACGGGCTGCTATTGGGCGCGCTCGCGCCATCTTTCGCGAAGCCAATATGGCTCTCTGCAAGGCTAACAGTAAGGAGCAGCGTGTCCAACTCGTCGAGGAGTGGAAAAACTTCGAGGTGAGTTTACTGAAGTAATTAATTAATCACATTTATTATTTGCAAGTCGATCGCATTCAACACAATCGTTCTAGCCATAACTTGTTTGTCGGGACGAAGTGGATAGAGGAAATGTTAGACTAATAAACCATTCCTTCAGCTATGATCAAATTACAGAATATCCTAGCAAATGAGCCTCAAAGCGGTCGAAAAGTACAACCTTTTTTAGCATCGCTAGGATGCAGCGAAAAAAATCCACTTTTTAAACCATTTGGAGGTATACTTATTTGCATTATAGGAAGAATATGGAGATGAGGAGACGCGGAAGGAGGTGGCGGGTTTCGAGCCGCAACGGGTAGTGCGCAGCCGCCGAGTAGAGGAGGGAGGAGCTGGCGGTGGTTGGGAGGAGTACGTTGAGTACATTTTCCCGGACACCGCCGCTGAGCAGCCGAACCGCAAACTGCTCGCCTTTGCCAACAAATGGGCAATGCTCCACGAACACTCCGATGATGATGATGATGACGAGGAGGAGGATGGAGAAAATGACAGTACTGATGGCAATGGCGTGCCCATTAATGACAATAGTACTAACTCAGTAACTGAGTCGAAGAACATGAACGAACCCAAGCAAACTCCGATACCTGAGAAAATTGGCTTTGCTGAAGCCTAAATATGTACAGTTTCGACAGTTGTTCTGTGTATTATATGGAGTAAGCTAAAATGCAGCGAATCACGATACTGTGCATCTGTGTTAGTCCGGCTCCGACTCCTGCACGCTGGTATGTGGCCAAAAGGCGTACCACGGTTCGACCCATTACATAGCATCAGAGTGGGATAGGTCGGTTTCCTGTAATTGAACAAATTGTAATCCGATAATGCATGTATAATGCGCGCACCAAGCCACAACCCGTAACTGTGACAACTTTCACCCAGTAGTTCCCCGCCCCCACGCCCAGAAAGTGCCCTCAAGAGGCTTTCATTCGAAGCTGATAGGACCAAAAGCGACTGCTCGCCAAAAGATCACTAATGCAAAATTTCTAAAAGAAGACCGAGTTTGCGGTTGGTGATGTCGGCAGTATCCAAACTGAGCCAGCAAAAGGCAAGTCATTCATTCGAAAATGGCCTTTTTTGATGCAAAATACCCAGTAAGACAAATGCAGTACGACTAAGGGCGTTTCGGGAGCCACAAGACAGTCACTTCACATGACCTTCCGTCCACGAAGTACCAATTGCCTCTCGGTTCACCTTTGTGAGACAAAACCTAAAAATTGAAAGTACTCAATCGTCCATGGAAATGAAAATGACAAATGAACAGCATTAAGAACGTCAGCAATCTAAGTGAAAAATGGTTATGAAGGCGAAGATCAACCACCTGAATGACTTCTTGAGATACAATCCCGCCGATAATGGCACTTATGGCGACGAGTGATGGTCCAGAACAAGATCTGTGAAGGGCAAAATATTTAAGAATGCAAGTGGGATGGTGAAACTCTGCAAGATCTACTACTCAAAGTCATCATCCGATAACAGTGCCGTCGGGACACCAAGATGTTCCGCGACTCGAGGCCAAGCTTCCTTAAGGTTTTGGCTGGATATGGAGCAATCGAGCTCTGAAATAACTAAAACAACAAAATTCCACAAAAGAGAACGGAATGTTTTGCCGATATAGTCGAAGCACACATAGCTTACGTCGTGCAAGGTAAAATCCCTTCGGCATTCGTTTAGCCGGCAATGGCGCATTCTCGCTGCCATGCCAGCTAACATCGAAGAAAGTCTTCAATGAAGGGCACTCAACAGTCTATGTGTGTAAGTTGTCAAAAATAATCACAAAATTTAATTACACAGAAGCTGATTGGTAAATCAATCACTCTATTTCCGTTTCCATTCGGTGCGGTAGCAAAGGAGTCATTCGTGGCAGGCTTGGGATTACGAATCCGCATCTGATCGTCTCTACAGCTGTGAGGAAAAACATCGAACAGACCCATCGTAGGTGTAGCAACCAAGGTCAGCGAAACCGACTGCATGCATCCCAAATGACATGACACAGTGCACTTTGGGCCTGCATGGTCGACTAGAAAACTTCACAGCATAATCGATCCAACGCTTTAATGTTCCTTCCGCTACAATAACCACTTCATCATAATTCTGATATTTATCTGAGAGGAAGTCAGCACTCATATTTTCCTCGCAAGTGATATTAACCACTTCATTGAGAGCCCGCACCCTCTTCAATGCAGAACTATTCCTCTTTTGGAGTAAACAAAAACATGAAGCCTACCATTTGTCCCACATGACATCCTTCATATAAAAAACATTGTTCGATATCGTCCTGAGTAACCACTTTATCGTCACATATTGTCAATGTTTCAATGCCACACAAAACAATATTTTTAATTACTTCGCCAGCGACAGGAGAAAGTCCAATGAGAAGAAGTTTCGCCTTCTTTATTCGAGACTGTGCTTCTAAGCCCCACAATCTGATCTGACGATCGTATAAAGCAGCCTCCTCCTCAGAAATGCCCTGAGAACTCATTCACGGAGAAGTACAGTGATTTGAGCTAGGCGGGAAGTTCACTAATTTAAACTTTTTGATGTGCAGTAAAAATATTGTAATTGACAATTAAAAAATATGCGTGTATTTTAGCATAATAAAATTTACAATGCAAAATAAAACAGTTTAAGAATAAAAATTTTTTATTTTTTGTTTTTTACACTTGAGGAATAACATTACATTAAAGTTTATTTACATATGTTTTTAATTAGCGCATAACTTTGTTATGGTGAACAGCAGCAGGCAATTCGACCTTCACATGGGAAGTGGCATTTCAACTGCTTGTTTATTTCTTAGTAGATCCCTTATGCTGATGTGTCTCGGCTGTTGAGTGATTGTAATTTTTTTGCACTAAATTCATGGGAATTATTTTAAATCTTTAGAGTTAGGGTAAAAGGTTTTAACTAGCGTGTATTGCAATTTAATGTGTTGCATTATTGGGCTAATTTCAAGTACCGAAGCTCCATTTAGAAAATTTTGGAAGCATTTAGCTGCCCGTAAGTTAAGACAGGGTTGATTATACATTTGTTAGAAACAATTATTGTTAAACTTGTGTTTTTACTTTTTTGATAACAGATCGATTACTTGCTTTTAGACCAGCATGAGTATCTCTGCTCTTCTGACTCCTAGCGAGAAGCAGCGTTTTGTGAATCAAGTTTCTCCTAATGTTACAATTTGTATGGCATGTGTTGCGCGTTTGTACAAAGTTGAGCATTGGAGATGGGTCAGAGTCTCTTCTGGAGTTGCTACACTTCAAGAGGATTCAAGCTTACGCGTTGTATCTATAGCTTTTTATGACATATTTGTAGGTTTTTAGTTTTATTTACGTGCGATAATTATACGTACGTAGAGACAGGAAGCGATCGTGTTGTTTTTAGTAACTTGCTTTTGTGTAATGAACATATATCGCGGGCACAATGTATTTTTTGTACGAGTATGGTTTTTTTTATACAAAGGCTTAAAACATGCTCCATAAGATGATTGCAGTAAGCTCTAAAATTTTTTTTGTATTCTGATTAAAGTAAATTCTTTTTCTTTATTTTGTCTTCATCTGGCACGATTTGAAATTCTAATCAATTTCATTAAAATGGATAGAATATACTTCAGAGCAAATTTTCTTGCTGAATTCCAATAAAGTTAGAACATTTTGGGCCATACACTTCTCTTGACAGAGAGATGGGTGATTTATTATAAGAAGTCTATTGACGTTTTCCCAAGAGTGACTGTGTTGCGGCTTCCTGCTCTCCCCTCACTTTTGCTTGTTAGTGCGAATCTCACCTACTAAATGCTAATGTCAAGCTACGCACCTTTATTTATTTATTTAACTTATCCAGGCAAAAACAAGTAGTATATGTTGCACTTTTGATATTTATCATGGGTATAATATTTGCTGTATCTGTGGTTTGAATTTGGGCGATTTGTAAAAATACTCCAAAGCTAAGTGGTAATCGAAGAAACGCATCTTCGCTTTAAGTTTATAGGGAACATTCCTTTACTTTCTTTTTAACTGAGTGATATCACGGTTTCTCTTAAGATGTATTCACTTTAAGGAATTTTAAGTACGCCATGCGGAATTTGTTTTCTAACTTAAAAGACAGATTACCTAACCATAGTGCAATGCTTTTGACCTGTTTCCTTATTGTTAATAATGCAATTCCAGAAGAATAAAAAAATAATCAAGACAGACCTGTTCAGAGAGATGGGATACCAAGAATGCGGACCTCAATTTCACTCATTCAATGGCGTGACTGGCCCTCTCGGCTTGGCATTTGCTTGCTCCAAGGAAGCCCATGATTTATTTACTTCCGTTCAGGCTAAACTAATTCCTTCATCTTTTGAAACCAAAAAAATTTTAAGATTTGTAAAATGGGTGAAGCAAGTAAGTCCTTATTGATGCGCCCACTTTTTTAATAAAATGTCAGATTAGTTGTGTAGACTCCGTAGATACTTATAATTATGACGGCTTGGCTTTTTGTCTTTTTTAGTTACTATAAGTGAGATTTTTTTCAAACATTGCATATTTTTCTAGACTGATGCTTAAAAAAGATGAAGTGATTAAACTTATGACAGGAAACAATGATGCGAGTTATTTTTTGTGATTAAATTTTAATTACTTAATTTCATGTTAATTGGCAGAATTCTCATCGGTTTGCTGGAAATGAAAAGGTAGGTAAAATCACTTTGCTGGTTGCAGCTTGCATAGTTTCTTAAAGTAGCCTGCAATCCCAATTAACTACATTTACTACTTTTGATTTTTGGAGACTTTTTCGAAATGAAAGTGAGGTGCGCACAACTTTGGCGATAGTGGTGCCGTTGGTTCCATTGCTTCTAGTCTTTTAAATGACAATCGATGCTCTTTAGGAAGCTGTGAATTTTGAGATGAATGAGTTCCGGCACTCTGAACACATTGGCATGGATTCTGATGGAAAGGGTTTTAAAGTCGAAGCGCTGAATCAAGAGTTGGCCATGGAGCTGCTAGACTTACTCAGAATGACAGCACGCAATGAAAACGACGTGGCAGCCGTCAGCAAACTTATCACAAGCTGCGGAACAACAAAGGTAAAAATTTGAATAGGTTGCTCAAGCCTTTCTCTAAAGCTTTGTCGAATATTCTAAGACCCAGTTTTAAATAAATCCGGTAGTGACTTTATTCTGACTTTACATAAAGTAGGTAAAATCTAGTGAATTTAAAGATGTCTAGTTGTAGCGATTGCTACTGGCCGGCTAATAATACAAATTCAAAAATATCTATAAGCTCGTGATTGCACAAAGCTGAAGTACTGGTTTAAAGGGTGCGACTTATTCCTGCCCCAGAAAACCTGATTCCGTAGCTCGTAGTACATTAATTTAACTGTTAATAAATTGACATGGCACTTTATTTCGCATAGTCATTTGAAAATATTTAAGAAATGACAGTGTCGGCAAAGTCATCAAAGGTGCAACAAGATCACCAGATTAGTGCATGAGCACGTGGGTGCTGAACCTCCACGCCAATGGTACAACGAGCACCGGGAAGGTCAAAACAAACATCGTGTACTGGTCATCTACCTCATTTTTGCAGTCTTATTCTGACTCAATTACACTTTCACGCAAAATGTGGGTCAGAAATTGGTCGACGCTTCTTTGTTGCTGCCAAAATAGAATATACCGAAGCCTTTGTTACTAATCCTGTTTTGGGAGAGCCCACAGTCTGAGATATAGAAGGCCATGTTTGGTCCAGGTCCGTTTAATGCAAAAATGTCAAGGCTGCTTCAAAAGTCTTTTGAGGATAGTACGTGAATTTCCGTCAACCTAATGGTCAGAGTGCTTGTTCTCCCTTCTCACGACGCATAGCAATAAACTTCGCTACAACGCCTGAATACTACTGGAAAGTTCGCTGAGCGGCGTAATCATGTTGGTTGCAAAACCGCAATTTTCCTGGAAGAACTTGCACGGACCTCTAACCTGAGGAAGCGTTAATTTTTGCATCATTAACAGGCACAAAAAGCACTAGAAATTCACAACTATCTTGAGTTGGGACAGTCAAATCAATCAAGACCTGCACCACTACCGCCACCATCACAACAACAGGCCAGCGATGGTCGCAGTGGTCTGCTCAGCTCAATTACAAATTTTGATGTCTCCCAGCTAAAACAGGTACATCGATCATTCATTTATACCCTTGCCTTACCTTTAATGCCTAGCCATCCGGAAATTAGTGTGTTGTAAGAGCACTTTAGTCCTACCAAATATAACCCGAGTTCTTAGGTGAGGGAAGGTGACAAGGGGGAAAGCCTACCCAACAAAGGATCTGACGTTGTGGACTCAATCGGGATGGCGTTGGCCCAAATGTTGGCAAATCGTAGGATGCATCTAAATGGATGCGATTCAGATGAAGAAAGCTGATTTTTACACTTACATTCGTCACACTACTGATGTAACGAGCTTATTTAGCATATCATTGGCAAAAATGCTATTGAGGACGTGTTGGCATTCTTGATTAGGGAATATCAAACTCTTTTTTGCAGAAATAAACAATGGAAAGTATAAAGTGCACCCACTTTCATCGAGAAGTTGTTGTGTATCAGTAACATCTCTAGGATTATGGTTTATATGTCACTCATAGTGTTTGAAAAACCAATTGTAATGCTCAACTACACAGCACAAAAGTGCTATTCTTGTAGTCTTGATTGCAGACAAATGGCGTGACTTTCGAGTGGGGTGTGTCTTCAATATTAGTAAGCTCAATCAATGCTACGAATGCGGCGCTACTGGTGGAACCCGTGAAATGGTGCCAGCGATGCTCAATGAGCACTGCCACCGAGTTTTCGTGAAAATTAAATCCAGACAGCGTTCGCGCTCGCACAATCCGTGTAGACGGTAGGACATTTCAGGGCGCCAAAGACCGTAGCTTCTTTGAATTCTGTGGTGGTAGGCTATAGCAGTATTGCTCTCCTCACAAAATGACAATCTACTTATCCCCTACGGGCTCGTAATAATCACTCCTCAGATTGTTTTCCATGCGAAATTGGTGTGGTTACAAAAAGGCACGACATAGTGAAGCGGACCTCCTTAAAGCGTGAGGAGTCAAAATCAATTTGAGGCGCTTTTCTTGGTACTCTCACAATGAGGACAATCACTGCCTCGATATCGTTCATAAGAGTCTAGTAGTAGATGCATTCTGGACTTAAGTTTGCATATCTCTGAACTTCACTTTCATTCAGTGCTAGACTACTGTTTTGCACCCACATCGTATGGTCTTAGTCTCACCTTTATTGGGCGAAGCCCTTCATAGCATACCAAGGAAATTCCGTATATTCACATGGAGCAGTGGACCTTGTATTGAATTGAGTGTTAATAGAAAGGCAGGACTTGGTCAAAAAGGGACGAATTTTACGTAACCGCTCTAACTGCAAGCAAACATCATAAAGTCTGTTCAAATATCAATAAGCTCATAATCAAACTCCCACTGAGCGGTGTCCAATTCATCAAGTTTACTGTTGATAAGCTTTTTTTTCAGTTTTGTAAGTTGCATAACTGGAACACGAATGGAGGACTAGGGTGTGGACTGCATTCCACTTGAGTTGGCCAGATAAGGTGCAGTCGATGCAATATGTGGTATTTGTCCTCAGCCATCCATAGTAAAAGAAGGCTTGCATGTGTACTTCAAAATGATGAAACGGGTTAAAATGAAAGCCGTCAAGAAATATTTTTCGTTATCTGCCTCAGCGCCTACTGAAAAGTTATGCCATTTTTACAAAGCGTTACTAGCACTTAAAAAGTGAACAGTTTAGAGGCTTTTACCCAGTGAGCGTCACGCGGTAGGCGCTTAAGGCACTTCAGCGGTTTGAACTGATTATGTTCTGCTCGACCCGACGTGCCTTTTGTTGCTTTTGGCATACGGACCAATATTGAGACAGCAAATTGAGTTACTGACGATTTCCATTTGACAATGGGATGTATTGCCGATGATAAAGAATTGCATTGCCTGTTTTAGTTTAATTCTAAACCATTCGAAAAAGTCACAAGAAAACGTCTTCATAAGACTGGTAACTCTACGTGCGGAAAGCGCTGCGCATTTTAGCCATCAGCAGATTCTTCTTTGAACGCCTGCAAGCTACACGCCAATTGAATACTTGACAATAGGCGATTGCACTGACATTCCCTTATCCTGACAAAAATCGCTCATTCACCGTATTTGATGTGATTCCGCCCCACTACTTCCAGTTCTCCAGCATCTTTGCCCGTCATGCACGGTTGCACCAGCAGAAGAGAAGTCACCTAAAGGCATAACGGCTTGGAAAAGAAGTTCCAGAAATCAAAAGCTTCCTATTCTCCTCAGTTTCGTTCAATGCTGACCACTGTCCAAGGTTCTAACTGCAGTGTTTCATGCTCTCCAGCTCTTTCATACATTAATCGCTACACATCTCCGTCTTCTGGAACCTGAACCCAGAGCCTCTGTTAGGCCTCGTGGAAGATCTAAGCTTCGTATATTGCAAATACTAATTTAATTTAACATAAAAGTTTTCAGCATGCTACTCGACCGAAGCTGAGAGGCACCTCTAGACTTACACAAAGGTGGGCATCTATGCATCGTTAATTCCAATGTGCGACGAGCCTACCCTGCGTATTTACGACAGCACTACTGATACGCACATCAGTAAACGAGCTATCATCTACTCTTGTGAGTGCACCGTGGCAGCATCTGCAAAAACACCGATATTGCGAACAACGAAGCCAACGCCCACACACGTAAATACAGGGCTGGATGATGCTCACACTCAGTCGCTATGATTACTCTGCCAGCAATATGATTAACCGGGGAAACTAGCTACGAGTCCGGCCTATAGAACTAAAGTAAAGCATAGATTGAATCCACTGACAGGTTTTGGATATAAAACTGCGTCAGATTTAATTAAATGAACAAATAACAAAATATAAAATCGACGACATGAACGTCAATTAAGATGGATGGTGAGTTGTGAAAGAAAGTTTGTACAGGAATAAGTGTTAAAACAGAAGTGTTCATGGCATCAGTGATGGAACCGGTTGGATAGGCAATACTTGACTATGTACAAGAAAAGTCCCAATGAATGGAGTTCGATTTCGAGCTGGAATACTTCTTAAATGGCACCTGAAATCACCCGGATGACTTGTCTCCACTTTCCCTAGAACTTTCTGCACATTTCGCCATAACCTGGCAGGCTACTGCCGATTCTGGACAAGAAAGGGACGAAGGAGACCGAGGCTTTAATTCGGTTTGATTAAAATCCGGCGGCTGAGGGGGCAAAATAGACGACCGATGAGGATGTGGATGAGTTGCAGAAGACGTGGAATGTGCGAGGGAGGGCAGACTGGTGGTCGAGGGGTTATTGCATCCTATCTGCATGGCAAAAGGGCCGGGAAGAATGGGAGAAGAGGGTGTGGATACGGGAGGCGTGCATCGACTAGAATCGCGTGAAGGTGAACCGAAGTGCGAAAGCACACTGGGGAGGTTAACCGCACCTTCTGACGACCTTAAAATCTTTCCAGTTCTACAAAACGTGCGAGGAGACTCAGGAGAACTCTCACGACTAGCTTCTGCACTTGAAGCCATATCATTGTTCCGCAGGCACTTATAAGCACGCTTCTTCCCACGATTGTTGCCAAATATCAGTGGACTCGCACTGCTGCCACTGCTTACGCTTGCAGTTCGCTTTTTGGCGGCAAAGCTAGACGGGAGGCCAATACTAGGGGAATAACACTGAACGCGTGATGAAACGGGAGATGCCACAGGGGAAGGATAACAAGACGCTGAACGAGAGAAGGAGACAATGCCCGGGGCAGTAGTTATCGCAACTGACGATCTGGATTCATTCGCGTTAGCGTTCGGAACCCCAGCACCGCCAGAACACGTGACAGAGATTACAAGAGGTCCACTGAAGGAATTTTGACGGTGACCAACAGGACTACTTCCCGAAGATCCAGGCGAGGAAAAACCACAGTCTGAATACTCTGGCTTATCGTTCCCCGTAAGACGAAGATTTGCCCAGGATGAAGTAAGGCGAGAGGTCTCCGTTAGGTGTCTTTCATGCTTCATCTCATTTTTAATGTGTTCCTCTGCCGTTACATAAAACTGCGCAGAAGACCTTCTCAGTACTCGCCTCTTTTCGAAACCTTGTTCCATAAATGGTTCTTTGACAGAGATCGAGATGCGCCCTAAAATAGAGCATTGGTTAACGCGTCGTGGTGTTATTAATAATTTTACAATCAAGAGTATCAACCGCAATACACCAGCCACCAAAGATCACAAGTCACGTCTATCTTAAACGAGACAATAACCTAGAAATTATATAAACACGACAATCAACCATGCACTACGGAAATGCTGTGATATCGATATGGCTGAAATTGAAAGGGTTTGCTTCACGTCGACTAAGAACAAGTCGGAGTATTATACGTAGGTAATGCGAGGCACGGAGCCCATATGCCACTTGCAAATATATCACGATACGCAAAACACCATGCCAAAGGAGAACACCTCACCACTTATGCCTTCGTTACTGGCGCGTTTTAAACTAGCTGGTTCCAACATAACATCCAAAATTCCGAAGCAAAGCATGCTAAACAAGGAATTAGAGCATATGATGACTTATTCTACCGAATCAATAAATTTAAGATAAATGTTGACGAGAGAATAAAAAAGGGCTTTTTTAATTTTCACTAATGGAAAATAAAAGGCTCTAAGGTCATTACAATTTTAACTGGAGTAAACTTGCTCCAACAAAGCAAAATACACTCTGAAACCGTTTTGTTAAATTAATGTAAAACAATAAATTGCATATCATGGTTCGGGTTTATAATTCAAGTAAGCCTTGTATCTTGACTAGTATTTTTGTAATGCCTCAGATTCTTCATTGCCCCTTTGCCTGGCAGTCTCTACTTTAGGTCATGCCAGTGAATTCCCACCTCCACTTTAAAGCGAAATACCGTTCTGTTAGACGTTATGCCTCATTTGATCGTTAGGAGAGTTCTAGAGCGCTATATCGATTGTAGCGTCTTTAGGCTTCTTTAAGAGCAAAAGAAGGCAAATAACTGAAGCAGAATTCTTTATTTAGCAAGCAAAAAGGATCTAAAGCCACCAACATGACCCGAGGGCCAGCTTACCCGGAGAGAACAATATGGCCATCCAAATGGCCGTAACCGAAACAGGTTGTCAAACAAAGAAGCAAAGCATTATGTGAATAATCTTTTGGTTGACATTTAGATGTTTCTTTTGATAGACATTGACCGGCAACTTATTAAGAATACTTAAGATGGTGTATTTGTCCATTGCTACTAGTCGAACACAACTCACTACACGATCCTTCCCCACGGTTGTATTTCTAAAATCTGTGTCTTGATTTAGGTCGTAGGTAGCCGTAGTTCATCGACTGCAGCGTACCACTTGCGTAAAGAAGAAGCTACTATCATGGCCCATAACCTGCGGCTACTTATGTGATCTCGTAATTAAAGGCAGTGTTAAACGAACTATCAGCTCATTAGTAGGAAACCCAGGTAGCATATTTGAGCGAGCTCTGTCCATAAGCATGACCTGTAGCAGCTTTTCAGATCGATTTGCTGAGCCATATCCTGTTATAAGTTCTCAAATTTCGAAAAGCTCATGGAGTACTGCATAAACTCATTTTCGCGTAAATGGTGAAAATGGCATCGATGGCAAGTCAGATTGAGAATGAAGACAGTAAGCAAAGCATTTTATTATAAAAGTGATGGTGGTTAGATGCACGAATCTTGTAGGTGCAGTTGTTTCATTTTAGGCAAATTCTGTCACAACCAATATTTACTGTTTTATGAACTAGGCTACAAAAATGACGATATATTCCACGAATATTGTACTAAAAATAGATATTGTCGACATTAAAGACGAAGAATGACTCTTCTTCGCCTATACCGAGATTAATTGTATTTACTTGCTTGAGGGCACTTTCATGCATGAAGTATCAAAGATGATCCAAAAAGGGTCACATGGATTTAATATAACTTTAAGGAATGGCTTTAGGTAATTTATGGAAACTCGTAAGGTGTGTTTAATGGCTGGTGCACGCCAAAAAGGGGTAAACGTGCTCTATCTCGATAGTACGATACTCCCTACGTAGATGCGTCCCAATATCCACTGCCTTTCCAGCCCCACGGACTTGAGTCAGACTAGTTCGCTAATCGTGCTATGGTTATCTCGAAATCTAGGTCAGTTGCGATATACAGTAGCAGCAGTAGCAGTACCAGCAGTTATACTTCAAACAACCAGGTTCTAGTGGTGACGCTCTCGAAGGCAGATGCAATGCATTTGAAAAGGTCCTCTATACTTACCAGCAGTGCGAAGTAGGCGTTGCTGTTGGTTGTGACAATGGAAGACCAACGTGTAGAGAAATGGCACACACGGATAATGTGGAGGCTGCAACAACTGCTTCACAGCTACATTCACTGGGAAAACGGTGGTGGAGGCCGAGCGAATGGACCCTCACCCCATGCGTCAAGGGACGATCGGACCAACCAATGGCTTCAAAGTCGATCAATCACCTTCCTCTCACTCCTCTCACTCACCTTACATGGTGTAGCTTTTCGGATAGTTTGTTGCTTGGCTGATTTGGGGTGGAAAGTGGCCATAGCCTTCCATCGGTTATCTCCGGCCCGTCCACTCACTGACCCGCAATTCCACTTTGTGCATGTATGTGTGTGCTTATTCGTTCGTGGTGAGGTTTATCGCTGAATGCGCGTCAGTGACGGCTGTGATCTACTTGCCCGTTTCCTCCTAAGAAAGGCTCCAATTGAGCAATCAGTGGGAAGGAAGCGTCCTTCCTCTGACAATATGTCACCAAGCCAATATCACCTTTCCTTAACATTAACTGACAACTAAATACGGAATCGACTGTTGGAAAGTGGGGGCGAGGTAAGGAAGGAGGCGAATAGAAGCAGATTTATTTTTTGGTTTTTAACGCAAAACATTTTGCAAAAGTGAGCTTCAGTTGTTCCCGTCCCATTGTATAGGAATGAGCACAATCTTGAATAAGTTTTCCTTAGTTTATAATACGACCACTAAAAATAGTTTTTTGCAGCAAAATCATAGAAGCATTGTTCGTTTTAGCTTATTATTCTGAGCTTAATTGGAACTAGGGGATCATGGTCCCGGTTAGATTCTTGGCATAAACAGATCCTTTTTTGCTTTAAGTCATTGTTTATTATAACGGCCGGCCCTTACAGCCTTGTGCCATTATGTGTCAATTAAAAACAGATGACGTTGGGTTTTGTTATTTTCGCTTTTTCCTTATGCCCATTTTAATGGAATTCTGTTGTTATGCTTCTAATGACCATCACTTCAACCTCGCTGTTTTAGTCGATTTTGATTTTTCTTTATCTAAAATAACCCGTTCTATGGCCAATGCAGTGGTTTAGCGTCCTTTTCAGGAAAATAATAATAAAATACTTTGCTGGATTCTTACAAGCTTCTGATTACGGCCAAATTTAAAAATAGTCCCGCAAGTTTCAAGTCCTAATGACTACCTCGTGGAGTCTCCCAGCACGAAACACGGGAAACTCCACCATCTACAGTGTGGGCCCCTCGATTAGCGTAGTCGGCTTTGCTTTATAGCGTGATGTTTTGGCGAGCCAACACTAAAATTCAATGCATTCTCAGGAGGTACACTTAATTTTGACTAAGCCGTTTTTGAGTAATGGCTATGTGAACGGTCCCTTTCGTCTGGATGTTCGTTGATAGGTGAAAATAAAGTATTCATTTGGGAGGGTTAATGCTTCTTAGTGCTTGAAGTTACTTCGATGTTCTTCACTAATGCGAAAGTATTGTATCTGAAAAATATTGCAAACAAAATTACGCAATGACAAACCTATCACATATTTGAAACCACGTCTAAATTGGTTGGCAAAACGAATATTTTACTTAAACATTTCCTACTTCACTTGCCAATTTCGGATTATTTTAATAACCGACTGAATGCAACTTTTGCACATACTTTAAGAGCTGGGCATCAGGAAGGAAGTTCGAAAAATTTGGAAGCTGACGTAGTGGTTGCAGTCATTTACCCATTCATAAAATACCTCAGTGGCGATGAGAATGCTGCTACCGTACGGAGGGAAGGTTTGCAGCTTTCCCATAGGTGGGCCTGTTTTGACCAATCAGGCAAAATGAATGCAACGAATATCTAGACTGTGCAGCATTAATTTCTTGTTTGTGTAATTAGAATGCCTATGACACCGATGGTTCTAGTCATTCTAGCATATTTGGCATGCGCGGATCAGCACTCAATAACCATTACACGTTTTCCATCCACTCGCAACTTTGCCCTTGACGGTCGCGTCACGATTTCGGGTGTAGAAATACGTTTTTCCGATCCGAAACTGCAACCAGTGCACGCAGTATACGGTCTGCGTTATGCATCTCTTGGTGGCGAAGGAGACAGCATGGTGCCGGAAACGGGGGCCGCGGAGACGGGAGAGCTTCATCATCCAGCCGCAAAAAGGCGCTTCATGCACTCTGTTGCGGCATTTATATACGAGACGCCAGGGCGTGGACACCTGCAGAAGACCGGACCCCCACCTGAATGCCCACAGCCGCGAAAAGCGCAGCCGGCACATGAAAGCTCTTTTGATGAATGGCCAGCCAGGTCTGCTACCAGTTTTATCTCCTCCCGCCACCTCTTCCAAGACCCTCAGCCCTCTACCCAGGCGGAGGACTGCCTGACCTTAAACATTTTCGTTCCTGAGGCAGGTAGGTACCCGCCTCCTTAATTTCTATAACTCAAATTTGCAAGGAGCTTCGTGGTTGTGCAAGGACATTTCTCATGTATATACCTTACATAGGAGATAAAATGATGCAACCAAGTCTCCTCATTTGCTTGTGCGATAAAATGAGTCTATGCCAGATTGAGCACCCTAGATTCAGCTAACAACTTGATGGCCTCGCGTCAATATGCAGTTGAAAAGAGACCGTCAGACCGAGTACGTCAATAAAATGGCCCAGTAGAAAGCAGATGCAGCTAAATTAGCTTCGTTTATTATTAATGGAAGGTTGCAGTGATTTCGAAGAAGAGGGAGGCTATTTGGAACACCACTGTAGCCAATTATTTAAGAAAGCGATTCGGAGGAAAGACAGTGTTAAAGTCTGATATTTTCATTTGCAGACAGAGAATGAGGGAGTAAGGAACAATCATATTGAGTATGGCTGGGACGATGCAGTAAGGAATAGGCCGGTTGCAGTACGGCTTGAGCACAAAGCATGAAACCATAACCTTCTTTAAACACTTTACTTGGTGCTTCGCGGAATGCAAACAAAAAATTGCCTTTAAGCAGTTGTTGACCCATAGCCATAGCGATAACTTTTATGCCAAAACCAAGTCACGGGGAAACAGGTCAACTTTAATGCGTGAGAATGAGCTTTTGTGATCCACAGAAATAGTTCATTCATTAAACTGCAGTGAAACGGAAAGAGGTGGTATACCTCTGCTATGAAATGCCAGGTCAAGGTGGTCTCCGTCGTGGCCTATTCTAGTGCGTTAAGTGACTGGCTAATTGCTAAGTCCAAATCCAATGAACCCCTTTTTGCCTTTCTTCACTTTCCATTTGGCATAAATAGTAACATTTATCTAACAAAACGTGTTGCCATTGTCGTGAATATGCGTGCCCCAACGTCAGCACCACGAAAGCCAGCTCCTTTTGTCTGACACTCAACCAATTAACGACGAAAAGTTGTGCAAATGCAGCATTTGAGCCAGCATTACTCGCAACATTTCCTGAAAAGATGCAAACATTACCGGTCAGACGCGCAAAAGTTGAGGTGCTTGATTTACATCACACAGTGATAACAGTCGTCATTGGATGAACAAGACTGCCAGACATGGTTTACTTACATTTATCCTGCCAAGTCACTGATCCATACGCAATCAGTATGGGCACATACACTAGTGTACTTTCCCTCGAACAATGAGCATTACCTGAGGAGAAACAAACTTAGGTGAGATTTTGACGCGATTAGATGGAAGTGCTCTCAGCAGACTCTGAATGGGTATTTTGCGTTGGGTCACGTCTAGGCGCGGAGAATCTAAATGAGCATGCAATTCCAGTGCTAATTTTCGTACACGGTGACTCCTACGAGCATGGATCTGGAAACGCCTACGATTTCAGCCTGTTTTCCAGCCTTGGCAGTGTCATTGTGGTTACACTCAACTACAGGCTCGGTATTTTGGGTGAGTTCCTGCATGAAACTTATGGTCACTTATTAGCGCCAAAAAATTCACACTATCAGCAACCCTCAGCTCTCCTCAAGGCAAGCAAACGGGTCTGCACAAATTATAATCGAAAAATTAAGTAAGGCATCCTAGTAAAAGTATTATTTGATATTTCAAGGCCACACTTTGATATGCAAACATGATTGTAAGGCTGTGAGGTGCTCTGTAAACTTCGTGAGCAAAAAGTCAAATAATCTCAATGGCACTTTGCGGTAAAAATTGCAGTAGTCGCACAATGGCCATTGTTTGCGTCTACTTATCGTTATTCTGAAAGAAAATTGTACGAGAATGAGGATATGGGTGGCCATACATTCTGATTATACGTTAGAAATGAGACGCAGGTTTTGTAAAACGCAATCCCTATTATTAGTGGAACCAAAAGTAGCCGGTCCAAGGCAAACGTAGTATGCAGAGTTGCTTAAAGCATGGAGATTGGTTCGAAATTTGGATACGGAGAAAAGAACGAGGAGCATTCGTCACCACTGCAATATTTTTGAAAATAATTTTACTCTTGCAAACTTGAATAACTTGTAGCATTTGTGTATTAAAAATTGCACCACTAGCAATTGGATTCGGCTAAAACTGCACAGCTTTGTTCTCTCGTAACAAAGTGCACTGAAAAGGACGTGTAATCTGAGGATATTTATGCAAGTCATCAGCATTTATGGATAAAATGCGATCCAAAACGCTTTAAAACCGGTTTTTTTGCAACGCAAAACACTTGATTGCAGGTTTTCTATCGGAGGGCGTCGCTGGCTCGACTCGAGGCAATTTCGCCCTATTCGATTTGCAGGCCGCGATTCAGTGGATCCATTCCAATATCCATCGTTTTGGAGGTGACTGTGAGCAACTGACCTTAATGGGCCACTCACATGGAGCTGCACTTGTGCATCTATTCGCCACGTCCTTGCTGTCCGTCGGTAATGTTTCAGAAAACGCCTTTCATTTTCGCATACAACATGACTCCACAACACCTTTTTTTATCACATGGCAGCCAGACGCGCATGACATCACCCAGCACTTAATCGCATCGCCAATGCGATCAAAGCCTTATCAACGAGCACCTTATAATACTGCGTGGCATTGCTTACCAGGCGAGCATTACTGTTGCATGCCAGCTGAAGTCGGCGGAGTGAGCGCAGGCAGTGAGTGAGGTCAAAGTGGGCTCAGCCACACTTTGCATCAGAAGCCGTAAAAACGAGCAGGAGGATGCGGAAGCTGGCATTTTTAAATAGCCTCCGCTACAATGCTGGTGCAGTCGTATCTCAAAAACAGCATCACTTTCACCGATGCTCCATGAGAGTTATCCCTTGGCTTAATAAATGTGTCTAGTATGTTGCAATACAAAGAAGTTGAAGACGCTATTGGTAGAAGAAACATGAAAAAACGTTACATGACGTAAATAAACTAGTTTTGCATGCTACGAATGTTCCACCTCTGAAGCTGTCTACAGTTTCGCTTAGTACCAAGTTCAAAACATTGAGCCATCCTGTATTTTCAGGCAAACTATCAATGGAATTTGATTTCATCAAAGCAATGCAAAATTACACAGCCAGAGGGAGTTAATTCACATCGAAGGCTCCATTTCCGATAATGGTGGTCTACAGCATCTTTGTAAATAACATCCGCTCTCCAGAAAGTAAAAATTATATCCCTTAATATTTTATAAGTTGTCAGTTGCATTTTGTGCGAAAAAATCCTACCCACCAGTTAAAAGAACGAGTGCATCAAAAATGACCAGCCTTTCATTTACTAAAATCTTTGATGTCCATTGTAACAACCCCTTCCATGGTCAGTTGTGTCTAGTCAACTACTAAATGCGTCATTTCAGTTGTCGGTCGCATTAAACGTCGATTCGAAGTCTTGATTGAAATACGCAGACCCATTAAAATATTGTAAAATTTTTTTAATATTGTGCACAAGTTAGTCCCAATAAATGATTTAAAACATTTGCTTCGTTTACTGGATGCAATTTTCACAGGAATAAACGTATGTGTGACGTCCCATTTATGGAAATGAGACGGACAGTTAAGCTCGCTTTCACTCTTAACCGCAATTCATCCATAAACTCCACTTGCAAACCATTTAAAAACATCAAAAAGACCTAGGAATTTTTCACAAAATTTGGCTAAGGAAAGTTGATATTATGCAAGGTAGATTAATCACGGAAAGATTTACAAGCTGAAATTTGAAAGCATCAGACCATCGCCCCTGCGTCCTCCTTTCCTTAGCGAAATTGTGACTTCACTTAGGCCTCGGCGTGTGCAAACGCCGCGCATTGTGCGCCTGGAATGACTCTATGCTGCCATTCAACGCGATTATTGACGTTGAAGCACCTCAACAACCATCGTTGGAAGATCATTCCATTTCACTCCCTTTCCATCACCTTCTGAAAACCAATTTGGTCCGAACCGAGACTGTACATTAAAATGCCTACTTCTATCTGCACCACTTCCAAAGGAAGGCAAGCTCAAAATTAATTCTACTGACATGGAAATTCAAAAACTCCGTTAGGTTAGAAAAATTAAAACAAATAACTTTTACCAATCAAAAAAGCGATGCCTCTACCAACTGGTCGGGAGTACAATGAAGGATTCGTCCATGATGAACTTGAATTTATCAAAATGAATTTTAAATAACAACTCCCTTACCTTTTATGAAAGTGGGAGTCTATTGCCATAAAATATACACTTTTAAGCATAAAAATACTCTAGTTCCATGACCCAGAGTTTATTATTGATACGTTTCTAGTGCTACTCAAAGCGAAAGTGTGTTAGAATTCTCCGGCCACCACTATTTACTATCAGTTCTATCACACATATGCCCAGATTAATACTATTTGCCATTATTTAGTCTATTGTTTATAGTGCGCTCAACAGGGAGTGTAAATTTTCACTTACAAGGCCCAAATTACTACGGAATAAAAAGACTCGTCCTTTTCGACGGGTCAGCCAACGCACCGTGGGCTACGTCTCTATGCGACACCGACATCAAGTCACTCGTCGAAGCCAATTTTCAAATGCAACAGCCCTCTCCTGCCACCGTTTTTGATCTGCTGCAAGACCTTCCTATTTCATCCATCCTCGAAATACAGCGGAATTTGTCTCGTCTAGGCCTTGAAAGGTGTTTCTCCCCTCTGCCAAGGAAACAGCAGGTTATCACCGAGAGACCGACACTTTTCAATCGGGTCAGCCTCATATACGGACAGACAGAATTTGCAGGATCTCTTTTTTACCGCAATGCAGCAGTTGATAGTAATGTCAACAAAGTCATGCCAGCATTGATCTACCTACTGGAACATATGTTTCAAGTCTCCCCCTACCCACTAGCCGACCTGCTGAAATACATTTACGCGCAACCCGACACATGGACTCAAAACGATGATAGTAGTGAGGAAAAAAACAAGGTGCGTTTCATCACCTTTCATTTCATGATACCTAATATAAAAGTACTTGTCCATGCAGCATAAAATGTCCAAAAGAGATCGAGTGCATTAATGGTGAACAAATCACATTCTAACATGTTTTGTGATTATTTAATTCAGATGCCTTTGATTCAGTTAAATTTCTCAGTTGGGCATTTTTAGTTAAAACCCGTTTGCGATTCAATAGCAATTTCGAAAAGCAACTATTTGTGGTATGAATGCACTCAAATCTTCAGGACCAATAATGGCGATAATTTCAGATGTACAAAATTTTCACTGATGCATTGTTCTGGACCCCTGGCCTGGCAACTCTTAGACAACATGAAACCGGACAGAAGCAGAGCTCGGAATTCGGTTCAGCTGTGTCCTCCCGATATGTTGTTCACTTTTCTCAGGCAGACTATGGAGATGATCTTGATCTCCTTCTCGGTGCACCATTTGTGTCGACCTTCAACCTCAAGAACAGCGTGAAAAGACGCCTTTCTCAGATCCTTATCCAATATGCTACGAACTTCATTCATTTTGGGTAATTAGCCTTGAATTATTATTTTAGGAAAATCCACGATTAAGATTTCATACCTTGATGTCGTAAAGCGGTACACTGCTACCAGTTAATGTAAAAGGGACGATGGGTAGGAGTAGCCCAACTACTGAATGCATTAGTTTGCAACTTCACTAGTAGTTCGTGTCCAACTCCTTCGCCATCTGTGTGCTTATGCGAAGTGCTACCAACGCCGGCATTTGCGCAATATTTGTCTGTGCTTCTTAGTCAAGCAGACTGGCAAGAGAAACTACTAAAACTAAGGTGTGGAGGCCAATCAGATACGCTACTCGGCTGCCAAGTAACAATTTTTCCACGAGGTTGCAGACTGGCATCTTGCCTTCAAACGACCATTGACAGCATGGTGCTGACGATCTACGGTTATGGTAGAAAATCGAGGCGAGGTTAAGTGCTGCTTGCTGCCAATGGGTTGGTCTGATTTTGACCTCTTAAGGCACTGCTCTCGAATAGAAGACCGAGGGTGCGGCCCGTAATTTTGAAGTAGTCTGTGTTTGTTTGGTAGAGAGCCTCTATACATGAACTGTTAGTGCACAGAAATAGTAGAATTATTTTACGAGTGCTCATGCTCAATATAGTAAGCGTTGAATTTCATCATCATCATCACGCTAGTGGGAGTATTTTATGCATTTCTGTTTCAGAGATCCCAACAGACACATAACAATTCCAAATATTGCTGAAAACCTTACGAAAACATGGCCAACGTTCAATTCAAGAAACGAACTATCTCTAAAACTATGTATGCACGGCATTTCTCTTTACTTTATCAACGAAGTTGCTACCTTTGATAGCAGAGTAAATGCTAATTCAGCAATGACTAACATTGTTTATTGCTAGTCTTTTGTGGATATTTCCCTTAAATGAGAATCAGCAAATAACCTAGGAATAATTTATGCAATAATCCACAAATAATCTGGTCTTGATAGATAACATTGATCTAGTTATCAGCCACATTCGCCGTCCATGAGGCCGATTCACAAGGACTTCTTTGGTAGGGTCCACAGGCATCAACGGACCACGACGTTTGTCTTCAGCTACTGGAACTATCCCGATTAAAACAATTCCCTCTCTTAATACCAAACGTTTGCAGGACGTTTGACTTAAAATCGCTTACCGACATTTTCCTAAGGGTCTAAGGGAAAATGCAACTTTAACTGATGCATTGCATACAATTCCCCCATCCTTGCCTCGGATACCTTCTTTCCCATTAATCCATCTTAAGACGTTGATTAGAACCTTTTAAATCTCCCTATTTAATTAATCCACACCTTCGCCTTCCCCACTTTCAGTGACATTGGAGGAGGTTCCAGTTATCAAATAATCGTGATTACCAGGTGCCAGTAATTTTGTTTCAGGCAAGCCAAGTGCCGGATTCAATGAGCCGTCGCCGCCGAACGGTGTACTCGAAGTTGCCTCAGCTTACAGAAGCCACTATACGACCTTTTGGATGAATATATTCCCTAAGATTGCTGCCAATAATAGAAGAACGCCAAAATGTAAGAGCAGAACCGTAACCCACTTTGCCGTGCCTGAGGTTCAGTATAAAGAAGTCACAGTAAACGGATACACATCAGTACCCTCCAAATCAGTCGAACAGGTGCCAACGGGTGAACGACTACTTACCATTTCCAACGAAACGGTGGAGTTCCCATCTTTCTATGATACAAGCCAGGTAGAGTATCAATTTTACTCGCAACCTTTTAATTATGGTACGAGTGACGCTTGGATTAAATAGCTAAATTTAGTAAACGCCCCCCAATAATGAATGGGCGATTGCATCCCACCGACATATTAACCGAAATGAACTGTTGAGCATATCACAACAACAACTGCATGGTAATAAACTACAGTAATAATCGGTTTTCCAATGGCTGTTCTTCCTTATCTGTTTTTAGTTCTGCTCATTACAGGAAACACAACTGACCGTGAATAATACCTCTTTACTAGTAAGAACCATGATTTGTAAACGGCAAATGACGTTGGAATTAGAATTGTAGAGAGAGAAATTAATTTGACACTTCTCATAAATTCCCAATGCAGAGACGTTTCTGTTTGTTGTGACAGACTAATGCCTTACCAGAAATGTTTAATTGTATATTCGAATGATAGAAAATAATCAGTGTCATGACTTTACTCTAATTATTTTTAAAGATGCCGCTTTCAACAGCTGGAGATACGAAGGAGGGTTATAAGCGAATTTTCCTGCTGACAATAGTTGTGGGTCTCTCGTTATTTCTTCTCAACATTGTCTTTACTGCAACATTCTACTTCTGCCATCAACAACATAAGGATGGATCTGGTGGTATCCTCATCTCAGCATCCGAGGCAGATCACCGAGAAAACAGTGAGAATATCTCGTAAATTGTACTGACAGTTCTCAGTGACGTGTGGGATTTCGGTTGTAGTAATTGCTCAAAATCAAAAGGGTAACAGAGGAGGCTATTCAATTCTTCGCCATGCGCCAAACTGAGGGTCGAAAAATATCATCTCGTACCCGCTCAAACATTGTGCGATATTTTTAAATAAAAGCAAAATTTCGGCCACTTAACCGTGAAATTCCCGATATTTTGTCAAATCCCAAGTCTTCGACAAAGGTAGGTACAGATCACATGGAACAATTAATGGTCAAGTAAAGCTGACAGCGGGTGAAGTTCATGAAGTTAGGAGATTGAATTAAAAATAAGTGGACACATGGTGTGAAATGGAAATTTGGGAGTTCGTTAGTGAAAAAGGAAAGAACTGAAAACTTAGTTTTGGTAAGGCAAAATCAACAACGCGTCACTGAACATATTCCCCGCACCTTCTCATTCCAGCAAAATATGATAGTCGGTCTCTCTTTTATGCCTCTTCAAGACAAAATTCACATAATGGAAGTTGGATGCATTGTGAGCAATGTTCCTAATTTTACGTCTAGAAAATAATCCGTCCGCTAAGCCAACAAATTCGATGGCAGGTTGCCACCAGTCAGTGGTGAAGTTACCTCTACTCAGCTCGACTATGGAAGTACCGTTTCAGCTGGCAACAGCAAAAATGCAGACAGATTTTCAAGGTGTTGCCTTTGAGACACTGCAGGGATCGTCTAACCAACTGGGACAGATGTACCCACCCAGTGGGAATCGGACAGCACGCATGATAGACCATCGAACCATCACGACGTTGGACTCTGGGCAAGAGGAAGAAGAGGACAAGAGACCCAGTGCCAGTATGATTTGAGATTCAAATGCCACACTTCTCCTCTTCCTACTACACACAAACTTAATTTTCTGTCAAAACTATCTGAAGCGAAAAAAAATTTGATGCTTCGTACCACTTAATTTGCAGTGAGTAATCAAACCCAATGGGATAGAATGGAATTTTACATAATGCAAATCAATGTGGAAATGTACTGGAAATGGACACTGGAAATCAGTAAAAAGAACAATTTCTTCTTGCTTTTCCACCTGCTCGTAAAGACCCAAAAGTGCTATGAGTGGTCCATATTTGACAGTGAAAATCAAATTATTGTGAGCGATCTGCTTTCAGCAAGTAAGCCTTTCTCTCCTTGACACAAAAGCGGGAATATCTTGCACCTAGTCCACGGAACAAATAGTTTTCTTTCTTAGAAAGGACAAGTAGATTCACGAGTGCTGACGTATGATGGATTTACGTTCAAATGACGTAGGAAAGTTAGAAATGCCTTCTACCCCTGGTACCCTTGCTGCACGCTCCGTTGGAGCCCGCAGCGAAGCACAGGTTTGAGCTGCAAACCCAGCCAGAGCTCTGCATTCAAGGCGGGACGACCATTTTGTGCACTCACGTTGTCGCACCCTGTAGTAACTTAACTAGAGGGCATCACTTTAATAAATTAACAACTGACAGGCGCTGACACCCCTAAAAGTAAAAATATTGAGGCCCGATAATTGACTCTGTGGGTAACAAAGCCACCCGATTATCAACATGCTGTAGAGAGACATAAATCCCTGTTCCTTGCATCATCAAAATGTCTTTCAGCCATAAATAGAGGTGAGAGAGACACACTTCAACTTCGTACTAGACCAAAGCTAAAAACAGTGCAATAAAGTACACGACGAATTTAGCCAGATTTTAGCTTATTAAGAACATACACGTCTTTAAGCGCAACGCATGTAAACACACTCCATACCGGTGTAAGAAAAAGCCAGAATACAAAAATAGCTTATTACGAATTTTAGCTAAAATATACTTAAGTATAAAAGGGACATCGTCGACTTCCTCCTACACATCGATAACATCAAGATCCATATTTACGATAGATATTTTTCCTCAATTCCACGGACGAGCAATTTCTCACCTGCCAGCTTTGGACCTTTTCGCTCCTAAAAAAATATTGAGCCATGCTATCTCAACAAAGACACCGCAAAGCTCTAATTACATTATTCCCAGAAAATGCATAGTAAAATTGTTCAAAACAAACCTACAGCACGAGAGATAAACAGTAACTCACAGCAATTGCACCGGCTTTTTCAAATAGGGATTCACCGCAGTTGCTAAAAAATGTCAATTCAAACATAAAATTTCACGTCTCAAGAATTTGCTGTGATGGTTTGGTGTTGGCGTGCGGGTGGTCGAAGACCGCCGAAAAGATTTCATATCTTCTCAGGGGCTTCGGCTTTGAAGAAGCTACCTGGCGTGAGATGTGGCCGCACGGTATAGCACATCAAGCCAAAATATACGCAAATAACACGCCATTCACTGAGCCTGTTTCCCATGGCTAAATCAAACCATCCACAAAACAAACAAGGCAGAAAGGACAAAATGTCAACACAAATGGTATAGCGGGAGTGAATGGGACAAATAATTGCATAGTTAAAATTGGCGAACATTAAACAGTTCGCGATCTTTCGGACATCACTAAAAACCAATCTATACGAATACCCACATACAATAACATTATTTTTGCAATGTAAACAGCAATGCAGGTAAGAATAGCAAGTGTGGAAGCATTAAGAAGACGCGTTAAAAGTTTGCCCTCAAGGCCCCTCTACTTTAAACAAGGCTTGTAGGACCACAGAATTATCCAAATTTACTTTCCGTGTAAAAAGCGAGAAGCGCTTCTCTCGTCTGTTGGGTGCAAAAAGGATGCTGGATTAGAATTGGAAAGAAGATGGGAATCCATAAACGGCAGGTTAAAATAAGCCAATTCATTTACATAAATTAAAAAAAACGTGCCTAATTTCAGTTAAAAACATGAAATACGCACAAGTTGCAGGATGTGTAAACGAACGCATTACCAAGGGTAGATCTAGGTCTTCGACTCAAACAGTTAAACAACTGGTCTTCATTTGGAAGCTGCGGATAGACCACTGCCAGAACTAGGCGATATATGGTGGGTCAATTCAAAAAAGAGGGATAATGCTGACATCTGGATTATGAGATAAAACTTGCCTAATGCTAAGTAATACCAATTGAAGAACCAAATGCATTGAAGTCATCCAAATAGACCGTTGACCGGCATACATGGAACATAGCAACCAAATTGGGGGAAATTCTTTATTGAAGTAGTGTAATTAGAGCAGAAAACTGAAATTGCAGAATACAACCAACGACAACCAACTGAGCCGCCGAATGTGAGCAAGCGCAGATTTTATGATTCTGCGGAAAAACATTACTAGAAACAACTCATCTCCAGACATCGAATTAGAGAGATTGTCACCCTTTCCTACCACTACAACACCCAAAACTGGTAGGGTATGATTAACCCAACCGAAACAACTTGACACATTTCAAAAATGATATTTTACATGAACAATTAAAATACATGGCTTTCAGACGTTAAGAGGCCAAATGACTAAACAAATTGTTAAGGAGAAAAGATATGAGCCAAGAAAAAAACCTACATGCATGCAAAGTTGGGATAGCGGTCCAACGTAGTTGTTCTGGTTTTGCACTTTCGACAGGCAAAGAAGCGCTTTACACCAGTGGAAAACTCCAGATCGTGTCCTTCTTTGCGGCAAATTTGGCTGACATGCAGCGATCTATATTGGCACTAAATAAGTCGCGACAAAACTGTGGTGAGTCGGGCGTGGACCAAGCACACAATAGGATACGCCTTTCCCTGTAACTTCAAAAGTTAACAAACTTCACTTCTAATACCCTCCTCACAACAGTAACCCACTGCTGACCGAGGCATTAAGCTTCCCATTTTCCCTAACAGGCAAACACTTCCAGTCGAAGTCAGCTAGCAATGGGTGGAATAAGGCTTAGTATAAACCTGCAATTTCGCCAACACGTCATCTAAAGCACAACACTTCACAACACTGGTCATTAGTCAAATGGAAAGTTGCGCATTAGCCTGATTAAAGGCGAATGGGGGAAATTTTAATCAAACAAATAGATATTGCGCTAGAAAATAAATTGTCCCAAATAATTTGGACCTCCTCAAACATCCAAGCTATACATTTTGGGAAATACCAAATCATCAAGTAACAAGGGAAACTGTTCAGACAAGTTTTGGACTAACCACTTCATATTAAAAGGAAATTTTGATGTTACGGCAAATAGCCTTGTCCAATGTTGCCTATTGCAAGGATGGTTGTAAAATAGCAACTGCTATATCTATCACAACGCCTCTATTCTCTTTGTTTTAACTGTAATAAGGCAGCCACTTCTGAAGAGATGGCAATCAGCAAGCTTTAAAAGTGGAATACGTGTTGAAGATCGGATTGCCTGTTGAGTATCGACTTTAAAGAAGTAAATAACGATATCAAATTATTACTTCCAAAATTAAACATTGAAGTCAAAGGCTATAGAAATACTTGGTAATTGTAGAGCCCTGAAAACCAACAATTTTACTTTCTCCATATTGCTGAAGAAAATCCACAAAAAATCGGCAGATTCGAGGATTGGTAATATCATTCAGACAATTCAAGTATCCGCAGAATTTTGTGGACTCACTCTGAGGCAGGTGACGATCTGGCACTCCTGTTTGTGCTGATTCAAGAGCACCTGCTCGATGCTATCGCGTTCTTCGAGACGAGAGAGCAACTTTTGCTCAGCGCTGGCTTCGTTGGCAGCAGCAATGTCAGTGTGACGCGAACCCTGACTGACTAACCTGGCAAGTGCTTCACGCTTCTCACTCTCCGAAGTGTCTGACGCCTTTGGAATTCTTTCGCTGATCCCCTGTTTGGGATTTGTACTTGTTTTCAAGAATGGTGCTGAGTCTAGTATCTGTGTAAGTGGACTATAAGGGGAGAAAAGAGAATTATTCTTGATTTGATGAAGTTTCAAAGTAATCGATTGCATCCTAGCTGAGCTGCAGAATCTGGCAAGGTCAAGATTTTGTAATTTGCAACTTATTCAAGCTGCCTCGCATTAGCACCATTAGAATGAAGACTTAGAATAACGGACAAAAACATTGACCCCAAAGGAAAGCTGTATTTAGGTGGTAATGCTACAACAAACACGTACGCCAGAAACTAACTGGGTTAGAGTAAAACATGAAGAGAGATCTCTCTGACCACAAAATGGACTAGGCATTAATGAGAACATTATTCACTTTGAGAATGCTATGTAACGCAAATACAAAAGTACAATAGGTGAATTTAAATGGGTGCCTTGAGTAGAGCCAAATAAAGTCTGTTTATTGAGATCCAACGCACGAGGGCTTAGGCTTTTTTGCAGTTGACCGAGAGATCACGTCGAGTATTCGCTTTTGAGTTTGTTCCCGTGCAGACTGCTGAAGAGCGCCAATCCCCCCCTTAGTTTGAACGAGAGCCTCGGTCCGCCGACGAGCAGCATCATGCCAGGGCAGGGCGGTGGGGTTTGCGGTTAGCTTTGAGTGCTTTGCTGAAACCGGGCCCAAATCGATAAAATGATCATCCTTTGTGCCCACTTCCAACCCTCGCCCAATCTGGGGTTTCTGTGCCAGTGTCTGCGCACACACAATACAGATCGTACTCAAAAATTAAGCTACGAAACCCCTTATATTGGAATTAATTATTGCATTATCGTCACAACCACCTTATGTTTCACACCCGCAAAGAAAGCGGCGAAAGTTTTGTGCGACTTTGCTTGAAATGTTGCATTCTTCAAGTATTTGCTTTTAATTGAAGATTCAGGTATTGCTGAGTGAGAAGCATTGGTAGCCTCAAGGTAACGAAGGAGATTCAAAGAACCCTGGGTGGGACGAGTTAGCGAAGAGGCGAAGGAGGCTTCCAACTCAGATGTCACCTGAAACGAAGACCTGGAAGCTGTAGAGAGAGAGGACGAGCACTGGCCAATTGCATTGCCAGTTGATGCAAACTTAGCCACATTCAAGGCTGACGGAGATGATCTAAAAATAAGCATAACATATGAGCAGGTAACTACTTTGAAATCGCCATGTGGATGGAAACAATAAGCAAGGAAACAATGAAAAAAGTGGAGTTAGGATGTGGACTAGGCAGTGTTACTTTTCACCGCAGTGGTCCAGATCGCGATGCATAAGCAATAAGCACTGCCACAACAAAAAGCAAATCTGCAAAATGCCAAGATTAAATAGCAGTAGTAATGCGAGGAAAGTAGTTGAGCAGGGCACTCCCTACATCCCTGAAAGGTCTGGTGATGCTAACTCTGAATGACTTACTGTTAATTGGATTGTGTATTTGAAATAGCTAAGTGAAATTTCAAGTGATAAATGCTGAAATTCACAATTAATTAATCGCGAATTCAGTGTTACTTTCACCATTTGACAATGGGTTGGAAAGGAATAGCCTTCCGCAAAGACTGTCAGCTCCCGCGCGATTGCTACCGAAATCGCGAAATCGTGGGAAGTTAATAAAACGATCCAGTGTGAAGGAATTAAATGCGTTCCCTATGGGTTAGATAAAACATTTCAGCGTTTTCGGATAACCAAATTCGCTATTATTTGCAGCAAGCATAATAAAACTAAAGCAATTAAAGTTGATCATGGGAGTCAAACGCGTGAAAAGAGGATAACAACAATAAAATCAACGTCCAGCGAAGTTATCAACACTAAGTAAATATTTGTGATTCACCCAACTTTACAATTGAGACAACGCCAGATACTTGTATCTTCAAGGAATTTCGTACTTCATTGGCGTAAAATATAATTAACCATGTTAATGGAAACTTCCCAAAAGCGGAAATCACTACAAGGGGTAGGAAAGTGGAGGCACTGCACTGACAGCTGTGCATTGAAGATGTTCATAAGACGGTGGATTAAAGAATGACACCGACACGACTCGTGTCAAGTGAGAGCAAGTTCAGGCATCAAAGTGATATCTTCATAATCCAAAACGACCTAACATCACATCTTGAGATCTTCTGCATGTTATACAGCAGAAAATGTTAAAAATAAGCAATCTGTGGTGCCGTTTAGTGTTAATCAAGCAACAAAGGCGGCATCACCATAGAAAGAGAACATTGACTCACACGGCAAGTCTGTTGAGAGAGGAGGTGTCTTGACTGCGATTGACCGGCATAGAGGTGGGATGATGGAGTAAAAATACACTGCCCGACAGAGCCGAAGCTGAGGGACCACCAGACGACCTTTTCGAACCACGATGCTGCCTATAGCCTGGTTTGGAGATTCTAAGAAAGTCATAAATCTTTAATACGCAAGAAAACATGGAAAAGATATGATGTGCAAGACATATATGATTCACTAAGAATTTGGGGTGGTCCAAAAGATTAAAAACGACTATCACGATAAGAAACGCCATGACGGAGAACACTCACGACGTGGTCGCGAAACCGGGTCGCATGCTGCTAGCGGAGTAGTATGCAGTCTTGACATGCGAATCGCAGTATCGGCATACGTCTCTAAAAAATATAGTATTAATAGCAGAAAACACAAAACTATATTTCAGGTCAAGAAATTGGAAGAAGCCAGGCTCGTGACGATCAAGAAATTGGTATGCGAATGACAAAACCTATTACTAACAATAATTAAGTAGAAACGATGATGGATGAGATAAAGAACCACTGGATTTAGGATGGCAGACTGCGACAATAACGTTCAGACATATAAGGGTACCCAATATGAGAACTACTAGATTATGCTATCTTATGGGGAAAGACCTAAAACTTCACAAATAACCTTAAAACGAGACAAAAATTGCACCACTACTTACTTATTAACAATCCTTCTGCAAGGTCTTCCAAGCTTGGTAATGGCAGCACAGAGTGAGAAGTCCGGAGACATTCCAAGAAGCATCACAAACGGGGCAGAGTCCACAGTGATTGATAAACCGGCACCGCTGGTGCTTGTTAAGCTGCTATTCTTTCGGATTACAAATATGGAGCAAGAATAAAAAGTTCTACAAAACTTCGGCGTATGTAGATATACTTAAGCTTCATTCATTGGTTTGATTCATAAAATTAGCTGCTATCGATGGCAAATTTACAAAAACAGATGAATAAACAACATTAAATTTAGTGAGCACGTAAAACCAGTTACGTGCTTACTTCGTTGGGTGGAAGTAACTTCGGTTTAAGAATTGCCACTACGGTTCCTTCCGGTTCCTTCCACAACTTCTCATGCGCAGCTCCAAAAAGGAAGAGACTGATGTTGTACCCATTTGGCGCTCCAGTCCCCACACTCATCAGATCTGTGAGCCGCCAAACTGAAAAAATTTTGTTATTTCGACTACGATGCGGTGGCATCTTCGAACCGATCACACCGACAAGCACCGTGGCCTCTGTCTGCAGACTCGATCCACTTGACTCTGCAGCCTCTCGGACATACTGAGCGAGGCTAAAAACGCGCCGGTTGCTCGTTCGTGTCACCCACAGCTCCGAGGAGATTTGAGGTCGCCTAAAATTCGATAGTGATATCTACAAATATATTACATTTGAGCAAGAAATGTCTTAATAAGCATGTCAATTGCAATTTAGAGGTGACGAGATGAATTTGCAACCGGTTACCAACTTTTGATGGATGTGTCACAGCTTAAATGATTATATGGAGCCAAGACTGTGCAACTAAATTATGCTTTCTGAAGAGCGAGACACTTGCCAATGCAGTGAATATGGAACCTACATGACGCGTATATTTGTAGGCACCGCCACGAAGTGCTCACCACTTTTCAACGATGGTGAGTAGGAAGATAAACCCATTCCAGAGCTACCAAGCGATGCAACTGAAAAGATGAGGGAACATTGTGAATCATGAAGGGAATGGCAAAGTCACGCGATATATTTGGAACATTTCTTAGTAGGACTGGGGACTTAAGTAAAAAAGCAACAGCTATCTATTTCTCCCTTTTCTCCATCAATTTATAGATTATCTCGATTCGGAGAAGAGAATAGTAAGTAGGTAATCAAAATACTAACTTACGAACATTAGCGCGTTTGGACTCGCAGATTTGCAAAGCTTTTCGCCGGGAATCAGTTGGAGGACCATTTGACCCAATATATGCAACTTGTTCAGAATCACCAATGATTCGTTGACTTTCCCCTCCAACACGCCTTTCATGCCTTTCAGGGACTATTTCTGACAGAGAGTTTGGAATTCGCGATCCATGCTCACTCATTCCTGATTGCTGAGCTGGAAGGGAGAGATTGATGAACCCAGTTAAGGGTACGAACTCCCACCACGTTTCGGTAGGTTATGGGTTAGTAAATTTAATGTTGGCATGTGACGGGTTAAGGAGTTTTGCGACTCTGACGTCTGCAAAGCAAAAACACCAATATTGGTGGACGCACTTTTTTAACAAACTGTGACCGGGACCGATTAACAGGATCGAATATAAGCGCTTTGTTATTAACGTGACTCTTTACCTAAGTGAAAAAAGTAACAATGAGGAGCGGTTTTGAACAGGTATTGTTCGGCTTCCTTCAAGAGGAGATGCAATTTAAAGCGTAATAATCCGGTACAGCGACAGTATTTTGCATGTAAAATAAATAAATTACGACAATACGATAAAAAATCCACAAATAACTTCAATGCCAAGCGAACCTCTGGCAGGAAGCGGAACTGGTGATGGCGCGGAAACAGTACAAAGAGTGGCACTTCTTCCCCAAGACTCGACCTCTTCCCCTCCCTCAGCTTCCTCCTTAACATCGTTCCAATCAGAGCTATCACTGCTTTCATTGTCAGAGTGAGCGAGGAAATCGTTGATATCTTTAGCAGTTATAGGAGCAGTAACAGATTGAGTGCGTTCTAGGCGAACCCCCGCTCCCCCTCGGGGTGCCGTTGAGGATGGATTAACAGGCTCCTAAGGTTATGGAAAGAATACAAACACAGTAGCCACTGCAAAACAAGTTTCACCATATTTATATATCACCTCCAGCGATGATGATACGAGTTCAGATGGGGTAGAAGTGCAAGCATTAAAATAAATCTTTATGCATTACCCGATTCTACATCCCTTAAATTGAGTGGTACATACGCTAGCAAGGATAACTGTCTCACCTCAATTCTTCCCCAACATCTGCAGCACAACAGATGCTAATTTGGAATGCCAAAAAAAAAAATAAAACAAAACCGAGGATTGCAATACGCAGCGGGCCACAACAACGCGGCCTTCGTGCGTCCATTGCCTTGTAATGATTCTCATTAGCTGACTGATGGCATCATCACATTTTGCCACCTTCCTAGAATCCCTTAAAAGGGCATTTCCACTAATGACACTTACAAGCAAGCAGCGCTCTAATAACAATAGGGACATAAGAGTACTTTCAGACAATGCAGCACGTGGAATCGGAAGACAAGAGCATATTGAGAAAATGAACAAATTCCAGCTAGTACGAAACAATTGTATATTTAAATTTCATGTTTAAAACATGTACAAAGAAAGTTACAGATAAGAGTTCATATATACAATCGAGGGGAATATATGGACTAGCGATAATAAGCATGCTGCCACGTAGAATAACCGTAATTCCCTTGGGTACCATGGGAACTCCTCGAATATCGACCGCAAGTGGGCCCTTCCCTTAATGAATGACGTTCATTTCGAGCACCATGATAGGCAGGATACGGACTCCTGTAAGCTATATGGTCAAATTCTTGGACTAGTGAATCGTTAGAACGGCACTTATAACTGCTTTCCAAGATACACCAATCATCTCGGAAATGACGCCTACAATGGTAAAAATCGTCCGTTTCGCAAACTCGATTGTCGGTTTTTCCTTTATTTGGCCGTCTAAGTTTATTCCCGATGCCTGAAGAGGAAATCAGGCGTGAATCCACTGAAATGGTCGATCGCCATCCATGCCCTCCCTCGCACGGCTCGGATCGAGAGATTAGACCATCTGACACCGGCAATTTCCGAGTATGTTCCTCATTTTGTAGCTCAGATCCTATGAAAGCAGCAGGACTACCCTTTGCGCGTTTAAGCGTGTTACGAACCCGGTTGTAGGCACCTTGAGCATTGGGTAAATTTTTGTAAGGCTCAAAAGGCTGAATTCCAGAGCTAAAAGCTTCGAGTTCGGGAAGCTTTTTCTGAGCGCATGACACATTACGTTGACTGTCTGCTGAATTTGAATCACTATTATTAGCGATTACATGAACGATAATTGACGGAATAGCAGTACCCTCTTCTGGTTCTAGTTCCATCTGTTCCTTGGCTGGTTCAGCCACAACGCTCCCTTTGCTAACTTCCCCCAGAAAAGAGGCTTCCGCAGTGGCGAAATCACTCATCTTCCACGCACGATCAGTGCCTAAAAACAATAAAAAGATGCAAATATGTTGCGGTACATCTTTAGCTCATTTAACTAAACACCCCTCCTTTCGATTATTTAACTAATAACTCAATCACGGCAGTCAATTTTTATGCGACGGCCGCAGAGTCTAAGGTTATCAACAACACGACGTATAAGTGATTATCTCTCCAAGTGGAAAAATCCCGACGATTAGCCACTTAGCTATGCACGACTAACATAGTTCACAATATTTTTAAATAACTATCCAGCTAGGCTAAATTTTCCAGGCTAAGAGACAAACCCCTCATAGCCCCACTTCGAATAACAAAATAATAAGTCTAAATCCTGCACACAGCCAACCGTGGTTTCGATTCATGTACCTTGAAACGCAAAGGCCTTATCAACTTATAGTTGCACGGGATTTACCATTAAATGAGGCATACTCTGTGTTAGATGGGAGGATTTGGTTAGGATTGGACGTCCTTCCATCGTCCGGTGCCTCGCGTGGCAACGTTGATCCACTATGACCTGCATGGCTTTTCGATGACCCTTTACATTCTTTCGCCGACTCTGTTAAGCATTCATGTTAAACAACATTAATAGTTGCACGTGGAATCGAATACTCCACTAATGATGAGGCAAATGCTTAATTCCAAGGTTAGAGGTTAGACCAATGGGAAAATCCATACCATAAAAAGTGGCGAAAAACATCAGCCAAAGAGAAGCAGAACAACCGATGCGTGAAATGCGATCGGATTTTACACAATGATGTACTCTAGATCATGGAATATGGCGATTCAGTGGAGCGAAAGGAACAAAAAGCTACCCACCAGAATGGTCGGAAGAGGCTGATGGAAGCGAATTCCTTAGAGCATTTATTTCCGACAACAATCGCTGACGCTCGCCCTCCAAATCGTTTAGGTCTAACAAATGGAAAAGGCCAATGAAAAAAAGTGGCGTAAATGTCAAACGTTAGGAAAAGAGTGCACACTAACAAAATGGAACAACCTTTGCTTTCGAGCGATTCCTTGTAACGGGAAACTTCCAAAATGCTATTAGAACTATTACGAAGAGAAAGGATAAAGTTCTCCAGTAAATGACACCTTTGCATGCTGGGACACTGAAGCGCGTAACACTCATCACGTAATTTACTAGAGCAAACGTTGAACCCGGGATATGCAATGATTGCATCTTCATCATATTTCACTAGTTTAAACGTAAGAAAACATTTCAATGCTACTGCACGGTAAATGTTGCTTGCGAAATAAAAGCAAAGTCAGAAAAATAAAACTCTCAAAGAAGGGTTAAGAGACACCAGATTGACGTTTACCTACCCTCGAGACTACTGTTGATTTCATGCTCACCATCAAATAAAGGCAGCTGTTCTACCTTTGCTTTGCGCAACCATCCAGGAGGGTAACCCAAAGAACGCATGCGGTAAATGTGTAAAGGGATATCATGGTGCGAAATATGTAGGGCCTGACGGAGTTCAGAACTAAACTTTTAATCAGGAGTACATCACTTACGAAATACACCCAGGCTTAATTTTCGAAAACTTCTCGTTTTCATGGTATCGTTTTGAAGCGGCTAATCTCCGAAACTTACGAGGAGTAATAACCGACCTAGCCGGAGTGGATTCCTCCTCTCCAGGATCTCCAAAACTAGATTTTGACGGACAGTAAATGATATTGCCGTCATTAGGTGTCCTAATCACGTAAAATACACAGAACCAGCTACCGTCCAGCACCACCAGTGTCGAGAACAAATGAAGGTTCCATTTCAAGCAGCCAAGAAGAGGTGACGCTAACTAGGCGGAGGAATAGCGCCTAGTTCAACACGTCCAAGGCAATGTAAAATAAAATGCCACAGAAAACTCGTTAATACGGCATTCATTTTTTAATAATAAAGCACAAAATACAAATCCACTCATTATTTAAACAAAGAAAATTTTGTGACCTAGTTCCGTAATAATAAATTTTCACTTGAGTTAATTACACCACATATATTGCATATTTTTTATCAAGACCATCCCTAATTCGTACGCAATTTTTGATTTTTACAATCACGGCCTTTAAAATGCTAAAAATACTGCCAATCATCGTTGCTAAGCCCCAGGGTTCCCTCCAAAGGTTTCGACAAGCCTTAGGCATTGCTAAAAAACCATCAACTGCTGACCTACAAATGGGGCGGTAGGCTATTAACATAGTTTAAATGTCGTACCTATACACAGGCTGACTTTGCATGTAGCGCCCTAAGATTTCCCTGAAAGCAGAAAGAGGCATAACACAAGGACAGAATATGTGTATTCATCAGAATAAGGGATAAGAGCACCTGGCACGGCTCAATCCACAAGAACCAATGCATCAATACAGTTCAGTGTGTAAATAAAAGGCTTTATGAAAAAGTCCTTGATCTACTTCTTAAAGGCATGTCATTTTAGTGTGGATTCGAGACGTCGTCAATTTTAGGCTTAAAAACTGTTTCGCACACTGGTTGATACTTTTGTCTTAAGCATATCGTAGCAAACCTCGTTAACCTAATTATCCACTGCATATCTTTTGATAGTCTTTTTTAGCCAGATTTATGAGATTGAGAAATAACTTAATCGTTCTCCTTGATAGCTTAAATATCAGCAACTTCAGTGCCAAAAATTGATTTTTTTGCAGTTGCTTCATAAAAGATTGCTTTGTAACATTTGTGTTGTGCGATAATTTGTATGTTATCAGAATATTTACTTTTAATTAAGGTGTTGTGTCGTTGGTTTTACCATGCCAATGTCTCCAATCAGCAGACAGTTTGCACTTGTAAGTCGGTTTAGGCAGTGTGCGAATATGAGCGTTCGTCCTGTCAATCTGAGGGACAATGCGGTATGTACATATTGTGCGTTATTACGCGGTTAGACGATAAGTGCTGCTGCTCGGCAAGGTATAGAAATTCAAACGGAAAAGAAATGGGCAGCTGGTTCAAATAAGCAGCACGCGAATCCGAAAAATATAAATAAGCTGGATGAGGAAACCGAGGATTTCCACCATGCCACAATCCCTCTCGATGTCGGACGGCTGATTATGCAAGGAAGACAAGACGCCAACCTCACTCAGAAAGAACTCGCAACAAAAATTAATGAGAAACCTCAGGTAAGTCTGCTATCAGAATTTTGCACAATCGCTGAAGATCATTGCTGAGTATGAACAAGGAAAAGCAATTCCGAACCAAACTATCCTTACCAAGCTGGAGCGTGCTCTTGGAATTAAACTCCGTGGAAAGGATAAAGGCGCTCCTCTTAATAAAGGTCCAAAGAAAGTTTTGTAGAAGCCTATGTCAAAGACACTAGTAAAAAGGAGGTGTGCTGCTACTCGTTTCTTGCAAAAGAAAATAAACGTTGGTTACAATGAATAAACTTATTTTCACAACTTATGCTTACCTTTCATCGTGATTATTTTCGTTCTTCGCGGGCTCTCATCATTCTGTAAAGAGAATTTCGCGTGTAATCCGTTTTTTCGTGAAAGACTGTGATGTTTCTAAGACTAGCCATCTTCCAGTGCCTTAACTGGGGTTTTTGTGTTATGAAGCCTGGTGGCTTTGGGTCTTTTCTTTCCTCCGTCTGGTGGCGTCATCTGGGTTGTCTGAATACACTGTGGCTGGTCGTGAGAGATTTTGCTGGAGAGGAGTGGGTACTCAATGTTACCAAGTGCTAGCGAGATTCTATTCGTCAAAGGGAGAAGGTGGTCCCAATCGATGTAGCTAGGTAAATTGGTGCCTACGCCTTTCGGATGTGGAATTAAGCTTCAGTCGGTACCTGGGATGACTTCGTTTCCATGTCTTCATCTTTTGGTCGTAATTGACTAGTGTTGTACAAAGTGCAGTTGAAGAACGAGGGTGCAGTAGGTTTCTAGTGGAGACTTACTATTGCGCAACCAGGTGCAAGTTGTGGCACTTGACCTTAGGTGCTTCTGAAGGCAGAGCTTTGACACTACTGCTAGTGTTATTGCTACATTTCTGGGGAAGATAAATCTACACTTTTACCAGTCGGGTTGTCCTATGCGTGTTTTGTAATCCACACTTGTGATCTCTACAATTCTCGTGGTTATTTGCGGAGAGATAATAGCAGGCATTTCATTGTGCACAAAACTCGCAGTCCTCAGCAATTCCTCTCTAATGACTTTTTTGGTTACCTCATGTGACGTTAGCTAATGTGTGCTGCAGAATCATTGCGCAATCGAGACCACTGCTGTATTTTTAACATGCTGGGCACTTTGTTAGCTACCGGTTCTCCACGGTGTAAAATCTTTGAAAGTCAAGTTTTGAAGCGCTCATTTTGCTTGCTAAAAAATTAAATAAATATAAATAAAACTAGGTCTAAATGGAAAGTTGACATAGACTTAATTGGGTCTTTGATAATAGCACTCGTTTAACTGTGAACTAAAGCAACTTTCTGCTTGTTTGCTCTAAAATGGACACGAAACAAGGAGGAGGAATTTACGGCTTCTACCTTATTGCTTAGACACCGAATCGTTCAATCGCTGTGACGACATCCGTGATGCTTCGCCTGATGTCATCTACGCGTATCCTAAGTAGGTTTTTTCCTTTCACGAGTCACAGTGCTAATTGGTCGAAAGTAGAATAAGCAATGGCGATGCAAATGCGGCACATAAGGCGTCCTTTGACCTTTGGAATCCACACAATAGATACATTTGTCGTTATGAATTTGTTAAAACACTCCTGGTACCATAAATCTATTTGAAGAAACCTTGGCTTGCAAAATACCTCCATCTATCAGATAACGACAAATACCATCATGTAATGTTAGGACGTATGCCAACGGCTAAAGTGAAATCAAGTCCACTTTAGAATGCTAACCACGAGGACTCGATATCGAGGCAAAAGTGGAAAGTGGTCGAATTACGCCAACTTCGCTTCACTTTTGGTTGGTTCTTCACTCAGGCATTTGACTAGAATGGGGCGAAAAGTTTTGCAGTCCAGCCGTCATGTCCATATATGCTCGCTTATTGCCTTGGCGACCAACCACGGCTAACCAATGAAAATGATCAAAATGGATGCAACTTAGTTAAACTTGCCCCTCCGATAGTCACGCCCATAGGACAAGAGGCAATTCTCCAGCTACCATATTAAATGGCCGCGTTGAGGGATGCAGAAAATGCTGCCCGTGCAAATGCCTCCCGTAGTAAATGTGAATCCAATGAATGGTTTGTTCATGACCCCTCAACAGCAGCAAAACACTCCAATTTTAGCCCTCCTATTCGCCCAGAAGCAGATGAAATCACAGCCAAGAATATACGCGCAGCTGGTAGTCTGGGTCGAATGGCTGGATTCGTCGACGATCTGGAGTCATCAAGGACTACAGCAATCAGGAGATTACGTTCCAAAGAAGCCCATGAAATCTCGCAAAGGATGACTCAATCCACGGACGGTTGGTGCGATTTTGATGGGAATCGTACCGCTATTTCGGCTGTTCAACGAGCTCCAAGGCTGGGCGCTAGTCTGGAGGCGAAGGTAAGGGCATAGTACACGCGGCTGCATTGTGCAATACAAAAGGCCTGCTTGGTAAAATTATGCTCCACATAATTATGACATTCCATGTTTATAAAGACTCTGAGTGCGGGAATGAAATTTGTATTCACAAGGTTGATTATATGATAGAAATGAGATTTCACCCACTTTCGCAAGTATGGGTAAATGTTTGCAATTAGAACGAGGCAATGTAACGCCGGATTAGCAAATGGCTACGGCTTAGCGCACCTACTGTCATCCTCTGACGGCTTCGTCGGTCCCGCGAGCGGTCGTGCCAACTCAGGGAGTCCTGACTGCGCTAAGGGAGCAGCGTTCATGCCTCTAAGACTTCCAGAAGACTATATAATTGAGCCTTTAATCGAAGATAGTCCATTTTATGAGCAGTTGCCATCCACTTGATCGTTGCATACATGTGAAACATGGTATAATTTTGTTTCCTGCCATGCAATGGGGTGGCAGAAGGCTACCTTACATTTACATCGAATCATTATTATTATTATTTTTATTATTATTATCCTTATGTTATGCTGACTTTTTGCATCACCATTAATGCAACATCCAGGAGATAATGAGATCACAGACGCAAAAGTGTGACTGGTTCGCGCCTGATATCGAGCCGGTGAGCATAAGACCAAAGTCTACACGCCCGTCGACGGCACAGGCAGGGACTCTGAGTTGTGACTGGTTTGCTCACGGTGCTGCCAACCCACCCAAGGCGGATGCACGTTGCAGTTTTCGACGAGTCAGAGGAGAAGGCAAGGCGTATGCCCTACAGAACGGAGTACGTTCCATGTGATTAATTTAGCTTTGTGACGCGAACGCACGCTATACAGAACGGCAAAGCAAAACCCTGATGCTACTCTAGGTTTCAGAATCGGATGGTATGATATATAGCGACGCCGTTCTGGCATGCGAAAAACGCGATAAAGCCTCCTTCTGATCAGCATTTATAGTTCTTATTGACACTATAATCGTCAAAAAAATATGACGACATTCAGCAATCTAGAGTCCATTTTTAAACGAAGTAGATGCGAAAAATTCATCTGATCACAGGATAATGTTTAAAATAATCCCAATATTACTTTCTTTTTCACAAACGAAACAAAAATAATTAGTGCATGCTGTTTGGGCTTCTCAGAAGTTATTTTATGTGGCTACTTTTTGGCACATTCGTGGCAAGTTCCTCATCAATCCACCTAACCAACAGCCTCATTTGTCTTTGCCTTTTAATTTAGGTTTCGTGAAATGTTTTGAGTGCCTATGTATTCGGATTAGGTGTATTTCAGAAAATAAACAGGCGAATACTTCAGTTGAGGTTAATTGGGTTCTAGTCCGTCAACTTCCTATTCCATGAGTGGGTCTCCACAAGTTTTTGAGTCCAATTATTCCCAAACGATATCACAAGGGCGATCGTACGTTGTGTCCGTCCCGTTTCGTGGTAGAATAAGCAATGGAAAACACTTGCCAGTCTGCACTTAGTAGGGCGCAAAGTTGTTTTATCTCTTTTTTCACTTTAGGGCTGTAAAGATCTTTTAAAGACTGCACCACCAGATAATCCAGCTCTACCTCTGTATCGCTGTCCAACAAAGGAATCACAATGTTACTGTCGCCAGAATAAAGAAAGCAAGTCAGTGGCCGAGTGTTTGAGAACTTGCACATTGAACGACGTGCCATCTCGAAAGGCGAGAAAAGAGGACACGTCTATACGGAGCACTATCGGTGCATCCAACAGCCCAGGTGGTGTCTGTTCAAAGATCACAGGGAATGTTAATGACTGTGCATAAATTTAGTACTTAATATGACAACATACATAGCGTGACATAAACAAATGCTCATTCCCAAAGACGCCTCTAATCCTGTTCAAAGCTACCAAACCATTGCCTACAGAGATTCTAAAGCCTAAGCATGGAATGCTGCCAAGTCTTTGAAGTTTTGAAACAACTAAAAAATCCAATAAAGAAATTATCCTTATTGTTTAAGTGAATACAGGTAATTGCCAAGTAATTTTACTGTAATTAACATTCGGACTCGGGCAATAGGGTACAGTTGTGGAAAAATGCTCGTTTCTAGTAAAGCACGTTTGCGAAACAAAAATACAGCTCTGCTGAGCTAAGCATTACCCCTTACCTGGTGTTGATTTGAAGAACTTCTGCATATAGGCAGTGCAGAGGTGCTGCAAAGCCCCAATAAAGCGATTCCAACGACCCAAATGGCGCGTTGTATCACCCAAGTGGAAAAAGATGCACCACCAACTCCACGACGCCAAATGCTCAGTGTTTCCGATGAAGCTAGACAGATCTATCAAAAAAGTCGTGATGGCCAAATGGGACACCTTATCGGAAAGGATGCAGTCTCAACGATACTAAATTACCCATCCAAAAATCAGGTGAATTTCTTTAAATTATTTAAGGAACTGCAAAACTATTGTCCACTCAAAGATAGAGCACCTTCGAAGGACAAAGAATCTCGGCAGTTTACTTCAGCATCATTTATTCTACTTTATAAAATGGATGTGATAGTAAATGTTGCTAACAAATCTTTGACATAGACTACTTCTAGACTCATCACTATTAAGCTTCACAAGAAACGCTGATTTGAATGTTTGTTTCACGGAAACCTTTTTCTCAAAATTTTTAAGACGAAGGCAGTAAATTCTGAAGAAGCCATCCAGAACCAAGAAAGAGCCCGCGGAAATGCACTTAGAGCCCTGATAACACACAGCGACCTCACTGAGCCGCCATTGAAGCGGCAAATACGTCATCCGCATGACCAAATGAAATGCATTCTTGGTGAATCTGGCTCAGTCGAGTCGGGACAGCCGTTGCCGATGCCACCCCGACGACTGCCTTCTGCGGAGGCGCGGTGTTTCGCGGACCGCCAGCGCGGCAACATGCAAGATCTGCTCACGTAGGGATAATTCATTTCAGTCTATCATCAGTGGACCTGCATGCTTGACTTCCTTATTCCATTTAGTTTGCTCGTTCTTAATTAATATTGCGATTCACGAATTCGCACAAATTCATCGTGTTTGTCGGTCATCTTTTTATTCAGATTCTAAAATAATTGTATACAAGTTGCAGAACCAACTACACAACCATTAAAAAGTTGTGGTCTTCAGTAATAGGCCCTTTTTTCTTTCGTTGGTATATTTTTTCATTACCAAGCGTAAAGCTGACATTTCACGGCCAATTTGACTAAGTGCGTTCGTAATACGGAACTGGAAATTAAAAAAAAAATGAATGAAACATTCGTATGATATTGAGCTAGCTAATTATCAAGCTATAATGAAAACAATTATTCTGTAACTCAGGTGCATGAAGAGAGGGGCAAACGATGCATATGTAAGGGGTATTGGTGCGGAAAAAGTACCTCCTTCATTGATGGCTTAAATCCTAGAGACTGTTTCCGTCCACCGGTACACTCCACAGTCAGCTGGTTCAATGAATTTTCCAAGTGTGTTTTTTCTGATTGCAACCAATCGAAGCGTTTTTCACAACTAGCATATTCTGCTTCAGATGTGGGCATCCGAAAAAGACCATATTTGTCACCAGTTGAGGTCACCTGAGGGCCGTCAACCTTGGCTCCAGGGGTTGGAGGAGGAAGTCCAGATGACGCGCAGCTAGGATTTGGCACGCCGGGGCTCGGAGCCATGACGCCACTGAGCGGCTGTCGTGGTGGTGTATTTCGGCACATGATACGGCGATTGGGCGGTTGTGAAGCGCCCTGAACAGCTTGTGATTGCACACTTGGGTCTTTTAGCTACAAAAAGTTGCTTCCATTGGCATATAGTTAAGGTACGTTAGCTGTGCTTGCATTTTGCATGCACCACCAATCAACTCATCTCCAACTGAAGATGGATAGCAGCGAATTTTGCTCATAACATTTCCCTTCTTGTATAAAGAAGAACAGGAAATGATAAGATTAATGTTGGCCCTTTTGTAAACGAATAGTCTCTAGTGATCTTATGCATAACATTTACTTTGAGTAAATACTTTACAATCTTTTGGTTGCTTCTTTGGAAGTCCACCTTTAATGCTTTTTACAATGTCATGATAAAATTACAATTTTGCCGAAAACGGCCTTTACAAATCAATCTGTTATTATGAATCACTCCCCTAGACAAATTTTCTGGGGATCAAATAATGCCTTTGAAGAACCACCAGTAGCATTTAGTTACCATGTTTGTCACCATACCGGTAAAACAGAAGTGGTTACTTGTTCTTGACTTTCATGGGGTACTGCTGGCTGGGGCATTGGAAACGGTGGCGGCAGCAATGAACTCGAGATCTAAAATAGGACAAGCTTTTGTCCAAAATCACGTAAAGCCATGTTCATCCCAAAATTTTACACAAGTGCTTTTAGAATTGTATATTTGTACATCCGCTCTCTCTACTCCGATTCAGTCCACTGATCGCCACAATGGTGTTTTCGATGTTTGGGTTTACCGATAATTTTTATTTGTTCCATTGATGGAAAGTCGAATGAAAACGTCGTAAGAGGCTAGCAATATATATATATATATATATATATATATATATATATATATATCTAGGATAATTTTGGAACTTAGCAATAGTTAAATGCGAATAAAGTCGTATTTTTAAAGTGATTTCGCCACTGATTATTGAGGAGAGAGATGTGAGAAATGTGTGTTTCTACAAAAACCAAGAATGCATGTAGGCACTGACTGTTGATGCTGAACACAAAGGTATCTGAGCCGAAGCTGCTGATCTTGGCTGATTATCGTGAATGGGATGGATCTTGCGTGCGCCATACACGGCACTGGAGAATGCGGCTGAGGGTGATGGATCAATCTTTGTCGGTGGTGAAGAGGTAGCCAGTCGTGTTTCAACGAGGCCTGATGGTTCGTTTGGAAGGCTGCGACCTTTAAAAGGATTGAAGGGAGATCCACCTGCTTCTGGTAGGGCGTAAGTTCCCCTTGGTTCATTGTTTGACTGATGCAAAGAGGAGAGTGGATGAGGAAGAGAGCTTTGAGGAGGCTGCATAGGCGTATCAGAAACGGTTGGTGTTGCGATATGAGGAGGATGCGCCATTGGTGCACTGCTGGCTATTTGATAGCATGCTGCCACCGATGGTCCGGGGAAAACTTTTGAAGTTCGGATACTTAGTGCTGATCAACATACAAATTAAAGAGTCTCATGACCAGTCGCCTATTTAAAGTCGTATTAATAAGTGAAATTATATAGTCTCAAAGCTTCCGAAAAACACACTGAAGAAGAGTCCTCAGATTAGTTAAAAGAGTCGATTTTAGGCAACTAACTGCTATCTTCATTGTGCAGCATATTTCTCTCTCGACACTGTTTAGCATTGATCTCAAGTTCTTTGTATTGTTTCAATTCATTTTTCAACTTATGTTTGCGACTTGCGGATTTATGATGATGCCTGCTGGGCTTTCGAGATTTGTGCCGTCGATACTGCCGCGAGGTGCGACAGTGTTGGTACGTCCAGGGGTCAACTAAGACGGGTGGTGGCGCCATGTAACTAGGATGCGGGAGAGCTGATGGTGGTAGTGGAGGCGGGGGCGGAGGATAATATGGAAAGGGTGGATAGGCATAGCTTGGGTAGGGCTGTGGAGGAGGTAGATAACCAGCATACTGGGATATCGGTAACCAATGCCTAAATGAATGACACCGAAACATTGCAGATTTCCACTTACACTATGCTTCAAGATTTTATGCGTAATAATTTACCCAAACAGTTGAAAGTAAGTTCCGCATAAATTTATAATATTTGAACCACAAAACTATAGTGTTGTTCAAAACATCATTTAGCTTTAATTTTGTGCAAAGGATTGATTATCGTGATGGCAAAAACACTGTACTGGGAGATAAATCGCATCAGAAGACCCTCTTGTGCTCTGTTCACATGCAGTAATTCAAAAGCTTTACCTGTGTTCTACTAAGTTGTTTATTATTGAATTTGTTTTCGAACGCTATTCCTACCCTAAATGCACGTTAGAATGATAAATGAAACAATTTGGAGAACTAAACTTGAAAATGCTCGTGGTTGAAGCTTACCCATATTTGCAAGAGCGGCTACGATTCGAATCATCCCTGGAGGTGGAACTCGCATAATCACCCTTATGACTGCCATGTCGACGACGCCTCTGCTGGGTCCATGATTTCAACTTCGATGATTTTTTACCGCTTCTTGCTGTACTTCTCTTTACGTGTTCACGGTTCTTTGGAAGATTCCGAATACGAAAATGACTACGACCCCGCCGATGCGAGGTGCTGACATGTGCTGATTCGATTGAACTTGTAGTAGAGGAGTTCATTTCGAATGCTCCATTCTTATCGACATCAGACTTATACGGGGACCTCTTTTTAAGCTTTTAATGAACAGGGGCCCAAATATTCACATAAGTTATAAGATATAAACCCACACATTCCCAACTTAACTGTGAATTACTAAAGCGTATTTAACGCGTTAGAAGTCGGCGTTTTATGTACTAATTGGAGTAAAAGTAACCCACAGAGACGCCGACATAGGAATAAAGGAAGTATGTTCCATTTGTGGAAGAGCTTTTCATCAGCTTTTGTACGAAAAACATAATTTATGTCAAAGTTGATGAAGGTTGTGCTATGTTGTTGAAAACTAGTATAAGCACATGATTGGTTAATTATAACTACTAAAAAAGACACAACGAGTCTGGTTTGGTAACATTAGCAAAATTTAATGGTTGGGAAGGCTCGTGCAAATCTTTAAGAAAACATCATCAATGCTACTTGGGTTATGTTAGAAAATTAATGCAGACGTCTCTTCAAATACCTCACGCCGTAAATCTCTGTATTTCCTCATAAGAGCTTGGAGTTCATCCTCTCGGAGCGTAGTAACGTCATTTATTCGGAAACTACTATAGTCATCCGGTATCGGTAGCGCCGCTTCATTAGTTGCCTCTTCTGGTTTACTAAACAAAATCAGAGCATTTTGATTTAATTTGACGCTACCTAGGAGTGAAATTATTTTGAAACAGAAATAAGGTACCTTTGACACAAAAGGGAATCGAGAAAAAGTGGTTTAGATATATGTAATTATGATCACTGGATTTATAGAAAGGTTCAAAATGAACTTCCATTAGTTCAAAGCAGAAACATAAGTGTCTGAGAAACCCGTGCTTCTCAGCCTCCATACAAGTATTATTGCACAGGGAATGGGTATATAATATATTGATTAACCAAACTTCTGGAAAATGCTAGCTGCATGATTAGCTTTATTTGCCTCATTCTATTCAATAGCTGTAAGTGACTTATATTTCTTGAACCATCAAATGACAAGGAGAATATAGAAGGAAATTCCTAAATAAGGTATAACAAGCGCTCGCTTCTAGCCACTGGTTGGTCAATTCATTCTGAAGGAAATAAATATGTAAATAGATAAGCATTATTCCAAGACTGGCAAAAAAATACATGATCCTACTGCTTTCGAATCACAGCACTTAATAGAATACAAATGCTAATACTGCTTTACAGTTTATTTCCTTCTATGTGGTCAAGCAATGAATAAGAGAGCTCAGAGCTTAAATACCCATGCAAACTTAGCCGGAAGCAATAAATTCACCTCGAGACTAGACAGGACCTACGTCCGGTTGTTGATACCAACGAAGAAGGTCCCTGATCTAATGATGACATATAGACTTTCCCTTTTCTGAACAAATCCTGTTCAGTCAGAGTGCTCCTATTAGCTTCAAAAACCTCATTTTCTTTGGTATTGCTTTCGTGCTTCCATGGGAAATGCTCTCTTTCAGGTTCGCCTTTTTTAATCACAAGAGGATCTGGTCTGGCAGAACCATTCTCCTTAAGTAGTGCATCCACTTTATCTTCCTCATTGGCCTCTCCCTCCTCTTCATCCTTTGCTTGCTGATTCCTTTTATCTTCTTTGTTAATCTTTGATCCCCTTTTATCAAGGTCTGCGACATGTGCACTAGATTGAATTCAAATAAAAACCCAAGCTTTAACTAGCATTGCACCTGAAAACCACTTTTGTGCTAGTGACCACCCAATTTAAAAGGCAACTTTGAAGCGGTAAGACCAAATCACTCACACTTATGAAACCCAAGTAAGTCTATTTTTTTGAGGTGCGTGGGATGTAAGCGCTAAGTCATTTTTTACGTTTAGACTTCCCTAAAGAAATATTAGTCGCTATGCATAAAATGAATTTCAGGGAAGCTACCTCTTCCAATGTCGTCTGATCAAGTGAACCTTTTGAGTTTTGAGAACTAAGGTCAACATTGCTAAAATATAAAATGTAGCGTTTATGCGGTGAATGATTGTTCCGACGCGTATACATGGTGGTAAGTAGCCTTAACACCAACTTCGTAACTGAACAGCCGCCATCGATATCTGAAAGGACAAACTCTGACCCTTACATAACTTTATTTTTAAAGTACTCATATAGCGTAAGATGTCTTCCCCTAACCGCTGTTTCAACTTGAGGGTTTGAATATCATGGATCAAAGGGAAAATGCTATAAACATTTCACCGTTCTCTTTCCACAGCAGACAGATCTCGGCAAATGGTCCGAGCACGGCAGAATCAATTTCGAGTCACTCACAAAGGCAAAAAACCGACATGGGTTTCCTTCGAGTATTTTCACTGCTGTGAAAGTCGGGTTAACTATGTGCTGGCTTTGAGAACAGTGCAGTGCATCGATGCATCTAGTCATCTTCAAGGAGGAGCAGATGGTAGCCCGACAGTTCCATAACGGATTTTGAAGAAAACCTTCAAGGGCCGACATTTCACGCTTTTGTCCAATTGCTGACAATAAAAGTCACGGAAAGGATGGACTCCAAAGTTAGACACATTATTCATTGGGGCATTATGTTTGACGAATTCGAGAGTAGAGACACCAACTACTTCAGTGAAGTACAGCTCGTATTGAAGAGCCTCGGACTTTGAATACGACATTGCGTTGCAGCAGAAATGATAGGTCAAGCGCAACGCCGTTCAGCCGAGTCCTTCCATGTCCTACTCAAAACGTAGTTGAGTTCTCGTTCATTTCAATGCAGTTGTCTTTAAACAACTTCTCTTCATTTTTGCAAACTCCCAGTAAATTAGGACACTCATGCAATTTGATACGGTATTTAGCTATCAGGTCTAAGGATTTTCCAACACCTTTTCAAAAGGATTAGGATTGTTTCACTGTCCAATAGGCTATGATAATCATAATGCGAGAGGATGGCTGAAAGAGGGAAGGCTTTACACGCTGCCATAGGCAGAAATAGTTTTGAATATAATCCATAAGATGAATTTTCAAAGTATCACTGGAACCGTTCAATATTTTGCAGAAGGTACCTTCTCTGCTTATCAAGACAGTACAGCTGCGGTGAATTCTCCGCCGCCGATGAAGCTTTGATGATTTTTATAGTGCGCTGCTCAAAACCGCAACAATGAATATGAAAACAGCCGACCTTCTTTCGTAGCTTGCTGAAGCCACTGATAGTGAAGTAATATACTCCCTTAAGGTACTGATTGAGTACACAAGCATCTTGAAACCTACTTTAGAAAGCGGCGAGACTACACCGATCTGGAAACTATCAGGGCGCACATTGACTTTCTGATATAAATAAATCATCTAATGATTGAGACGCTGAAAGACAAGGTCAATAAGTCCTTCACGTCACCGCAAACCTATGTTTGGACAAGGATTAGGGATAAAAGCCATTGTCTATGTGCCGATAACACAAAGCTATTAAACCCTATGCGGTGGAGGGCGGTTCTCCATGTTTGACCTAAAACCGAGATATTGGCAGATGTGAATGGCGAAAACGGATAAAGCGAACACATTGTACTTTGGACCCTGAAACGCAGTGGCTACAAACCAACTTTGGGTGCAAGTTAAAATAAGTCTGTTAAGTCCAAAATTCTTCATAGAATACCTAGGCAGCAAAGTACTTATACCTAAGTCGATGTCCCCTGCATACAGGGCAGCAGTTCATATAATTCGCGAGCAAATCGCAATTTTAAGTGCTCAAAGACCATGATTTAATAGTACCAACAGATATCAGCTTACAGAAGGCAAAAATCAACCCTCAAGGTTCCAGAGTAAGCGATGCGACCGAAAGGAGAGGTGGGACAAATCTTTAGTCCTGCACGTTAACCACCTATAGCTATCGCATGCTAGACAAAAGGTATTTCAACAAGAGCAGTCAGCAACACCACAGACTTCTCGAAGTGTGTCATAAGCTTATCACCTTTAAAGCAAAGATGCAATTCGACTGGTGAAGGCCAATTCATTAACAAATTAGTTAGGGGACAGCGCACAGACTCGTGTACAGCGATCAAGGATAATTTTAATAAAATGGGTTTCCATAGAAGAACACAGCAAGTTAGGCGGGGAGATGAGATCCGCGAGCTAACCGAAGGAGCTCCCTTCTCTCTCCCCTCCTACGGTAGAAGTAGCCAAGTTCCCAAGGTGCTTAAAACGAGGGAGCCATGGGCGCATAATCTTGACGTTAAGCAGCCAGATTGGTCCAAACCCGTAATCAAGCAGACGCTATTGATACCCCCAAGACTAACGGTTCCTAAAGCACCCATTTACAAAATACAAGATGTCTTTCTATAAAAGCTTTTCTCGATTAAAAACCATGAAGCTTAGAGCAGGAAGAAAGCATGGTGAAAATATTCCATCAAAGTAAAATAAACAGTAACTCAAGAATTACCTTTGGCTGGCAGATGTCCCCATCTTTGAGCATGCTGTGGAATTATCTCTTTCAGGTCTTTGATTAGATAATTTTTCAGCGCAGTACAAAGAACAGTTTAGTTTCTCCGGGCATGAGGGAAAATCCATTTCGAACATTTGTTTAGTAGGCTAAAAAATTGTTACAATTCAAACTGTGGATGAACTTCAACTATTGTACACTCATTAAATGGCAACGTTTTCCAATTATTAGACTGATCTAATGGCTGAAATCTGAAAACTCTCAAATAGGAAATTGAGTCATGGTGTATACCTTATTGCCAGGTGTTTTTTGCACAGAGGTCCAACTAAGATAAATAGCATTTTTATCGTCATCGGCATTACATCGCGCCGGATGGCCCTCAGGTATAAGTGTGCTTGAACTGATAGATTCATAGTCATCAAAATTGGCATAGATTCCCATTTTCGGAAGCGTAGCTTTTTTTATTGAAGCTATCGACCGTTCTAACAAGACCGACTTGGGTCCTAGGCTTTGTCCATTTGCTGTTCTGGTAGTGATGAAATTTACCAGTTGTCTGTAACTCGTTGTGCCCTTAATAACATTTAACTTGATCGGTTCATCATGATTAGGGAGATTTGGAACAACTTTGACATCTATTATAGGAGTATCAGTTTTGGTAACTTGCTCCTCCGAATCACACCTGGAAACGCAGTTCGAAGTGGGTGCAATATGTAATGGAGGTGGACCATATTTCATTTTACCTGACCACGCGTCTTGATGAAAATAACTAGAATCTGAATCGGAAGCAATACTTTTGTCAATGGCGACTTTTGAGGAACTAGTACCTTTATTCTGTTTAACAAATTCTCGGTCAAGGCAGAACTCCGATTTTGAACAGCTTTTGCCGTAGTGGTTTTGACTTGATCCGAATGCGTTCAAATTAACACAGAATGCATTCGAACGCGATTCAACAATATTGCATGAACTTCCGTTTAACGGTGTAGATGTCGTTGTTTTTTTATGCAGATTTTGGGTTGAAAATAAAGTGCTTTCTTTACTTCTGCCTAAGTCTATAAATTCACATTTTATGCAGCTTGTGGCTGATTCCAGGCAACGTTTTGAACTTCGAGCTGCCTCTTCATCCGGAGAACGTTGGATTTTTGGTGATATCCAAACAGCCAACGCAGATGAAATGCCTGACCATGCATGCGCAGAGCAAATGGCCGCAAAGTGCTCCTTGGTGGATTTAACTTTATCTTTTAACAAACGATAGAGAACTTTCGTTTCATAAGTGAGATGATGCCTGTGATGATCAGGAATTTTAATCTCATCGGCTGTAGAATTGGATTCCACAAAGAAAGACATAGGTGAAATCGGACTGTGTTCATCAACACCTCTTTGATGCAAAAACTCTGCCTCGAGAACGGTAGAGGACTTTAAAATAAGGGTTGGATTAAGTGTACCGTTAACATAGAACGAAACTTTTGCTGCGGCGAACTTAGCATGAACATCGTAAATCTGTCGCTGTTCTATAAACGACATCGGAAATATTCCTGCCATTGATTGAGCAGTATACAATACGGAACATACCACCCTTCTCTCTGATAATGAACCTAGCATCCGACAATGCATACTATAGGCTTTGTGATGAAGTACTTCATGCTTGAATTCCCCGGGTGCTACATGATCTTGTTTCCTGGTATTTTGCACAACGAACGATTTCGCTCCAAAGGCACCATTGGCACAGTCAAACATGAAGAACCCCTGTGCAGTCGGTACGGCGACAGATTTTGACATGGCTTGAGAATCGAAACTGCACTCGCTGACCAATCGGGAAGAGTCAAACTGACAACGGGAATTTGGGTTAGATTTTATGAGTTGTGTACAGTCAAGGCTTTGAGTTGGAGAGGGAAAGGTAATGGGGTCCGCATTACTAAACGATAATGTTTTATGAGGAGAAGGCTGTGGAAGTGAGAACGACCGCATATCACGAGAGTGAAAGGAGGACGAACATTCTTCAAAGGATTGAGAATTTTTGTTTTTACTAACGAATCTCCATTTTTTTTCTTATTTCTTTAAAACGTGGGTAATCAAAGAAACGATCACTGACAGACTTCAAAACGTGACGTTCATTCTGTCTGTCAGCATATGGTCTTTGTATCGATTCATCTTTGTCTTTGTTATGCGAAATTGCTGGAACTTTAGAACTAAAAGAACAACCATAAGAGTCGTCGGTTGGTAAATTTCGAGGAAGACTTGCTTGCATTGTCGTATGTGTCTGAATAGATTCAGTTTCAAAGCTTTCGTTCATAGTTGAAGAGCGGATTCGCGGAATAGTTGATGAAGACTCACAACAGTGAAGTGACATCAATCCCTTGTAAGGTCGGGCAATATATACATTTTCGGTTTCATTGTCTTCTCCCATCAAGACTCCTTTACCCGATTGTAGCTTAATTACCTTCGTGGAAATAAATTTTGGCATAAATGCGGGAAGGGATGGCGAGGGATGCATAGAAGAAAGTGGCGAGCTTTGACATTCACCATGGTCAGCATTGTTCAGGCGATCAAAGGAAAAGCTCAGATGTGGAGTAGGTGGAGAAGAGACATCTATGTTATCAACAACGTTATTTTGTTGCACGTCAAGCTTTCGGGCAGCTGACATTGCGGGCGTAACATAAACTGGCTTGAAAAGGGTCGATGTCATGATATCGTACTTGTACCTTAAAAGGCACATTGTGCAAAGCATAACAAATCAAGTAATGGGGTTTAATAGCGTCACTAAGTAAATCAATATAAGCCTACAAAATTGCGATAATTTTGTTTCAATTCAAAGTATGGCACAATATATTCAACTCGCATGCAAGACCTGACCAGTTAGAATTAATTTTCGCCTGGTAAAGTTGCAAACGGGATGTTTGCACAAATATGATGAAAAATAGACTAGCCAGTATTTTCAATTTTTATGTTTTAGACCAATGAGCTAATCGATAGTGTGATTCTATGCACAAATTAGCTTACCTTCATGTGCTTGTAGTCCCGCTTCCAGTGTATCACTTATCGTGGTGGTTCTAAACTGGCGACCTAGTTTTGGACTTTAATTGGGTTCGACTACAGTCAAACAAATAACCCCTTTATGCATGTGCAGATATTTTATTCGCGCAGAATTCCGCAAAGGAAATTGTTTGCCTTTGTGATTTGGAATGTGCTTTGTTTATTTTATACGATTAACTTTTACCGAGCAATGCTCATTGACGCAACACCGGCATTCCACTCGAAGTTAGGGAAAGATAATTGAACTTGCAAATTTCCCCACTTTTCAATGCAAATTCACCCATGTTTTGGGCAGATTTGAAACACTGATAGACTTTAAGATGATTCTATGAATCAGTAGATGCTACTCTTCGTATAGCAAATCCCAGCCCCAACGTCAAGAATATACAGCCACCGACGCACCTTTGAAGCTAGCACTATGTTTACAGAAACGCATCTGCCGGAAACGAAACAACGAAACTGTTGGTCCAGCAATTCTAGCTGGCGTGTTTAGCGCGACGCATCCCAGTGCACTGAGCGGCCGAATGCCCCAGCGCAACCAGGGACGCGGAGCTTCTACCTCAAGAAGCAACCTATCATCCCATTGTCAGAATGAAAGATTACATACGGCGAATTAAGTGATATGGGGTAGCCGTATCAGGCAAAGATCAGAATCTGATTCGGTAGATGGCCCAAATTAATTGCAATTTTCCATAATTCACCGTGATCAATTGCACGCATACACCTGACAAATGGAAAGTGCTAGGGATGGTATTGTGACACCTCAGGATTATGATGGTGATGATGATGCGCCAGTCCAGTGTTTGACTTTGAGCTCGCATGTTGATGCTGAAGACGCGAATTCGTGTTGGCAAGATGGTTGTAGGCACTGCGGATGAGGGCACAGGGAAAGCAGGCCTCCTGAAGATTGGCAGTTAAAACGGGAGAGAGGCGGACTATCTCATCGAAAAGAAGATACACTGAGTCGCGATTCTCGCTAGACACGCAGTTAGGGTTATTCGTGTGACGCGATGAAGCGATGTTGTCACCAGCGCCGCTGATTTCTGCGGCAGAGACAAGGGAAGAACTTGTCTCAAGACCAAGCCGAAGTAAATTGGAGGATGCCAGAGCCAAAAATTCTGTCGAGCGCTCCTCCAAGTCTCCAGGACTGAGGACCGAGAACATACATACCTAGGGGGCATTGCCACACGTGTATGACATAGGCGAAACAAAATAACACAAAAAACACAATGATTCCAAGGACTTACCATAAGAGTTGTAACTGCATAGGCAATACAATGAGTGTTGCCCTCGTTGGCGGCTAAATTGACCCGGTAGGCGCATCCACTTACTCGAGCCAATTGAGGCAAAGCATTGGCAACGAAAACAATGAATAGGCAAGCGATGTGGTACTGCAGGTTGAGTGGAGGCTCCGCAGTGGGCGCGGTGGAGCCAGCGCCACCGTTCCAGCTCGTGGACGAACGCTGGGTAAGTCGAAGGAGTTCGCAGAGTCCCGCATCCAGTCCGTCACAAGAGATACCCATGGACGCGCAGAGGCCACTCGTCAGCAACTGCGCCTCCAGCAGGCGCACAACGTGTTCAGCGCCGCCACCGCTCCCCGTGCCCATGTTTGTTCCCGATTCTCCCCCTTCTTCCACCTCAGTCTCAAAAATCGCCGATGGAATGAGTTTGCCTTTCCCCTGACGACGCATGTGTATGCGAATATTCTTTGCTGTCTCCACGAGGAAAGGAGCGCGCAGCTAGAAGGAAACATTGGTGCGAGTCAGAGGTAGGACAATTGATCTATATACCTCTTATTAACCAAAATGCTACTCATTTAGTGACTTTTAGGGAGCAAGCAACTAAATGTCGCAAAATTGGACATCAATGGCACCTGGAATCGAAATCACAAGTGAAAAATCCCGCAGACGGAGAAGGTGCTAGAACTGTCAACAGAAAGGTAGACAAGTCCAGAACAAACTAGCCATGTGGAATTTCAGTGTGACTCACCTGGGTTACATCACCCAGGGCTTCGCGGCAGAGGGAGAGAAACGCCAACCCAATTCCGATTTCTCGTAGGTATGAGAGCAGCATATCCACTCTCAGCAGCTGAGCAGCAAGCTTTCGCGTCTTAACCGGGTCGTCAAAAGCTCCACGCAATTCCTCCAGCAAAGGACGATTTAAGATAACCAATTTCTTCACCTCGTCTACTCGCGAACCAATCTGATCCATGATTCGACTATGCAGATATTTCATTCCCACAGGACCTGAGCACAATAGAAAAAAGTTAGAAGAAAGCAGAGGCGGCCACGCAGTCAGAGTCTACTCCTACCGTGGATTTCAAGATTGGATTCACTGCTCTATTCGTCATTTTACAAAAGTTTGATTTTGGAACTGCATAAGCCCAAATCGGGCGAGCGCCATGAAGGTGAATAAGGAAGTTGCATATGATTAACGGGTTTAACGAAACACGAACGAGTAGCGTAAACTAACGGACAAGGTGAAAAAAAAACATCAAATTCAACTAGATGCAGCCCCAAGCTAAACAACGCTGTGGCCATAACCAATGGCCATGAATATACCAGCTTTAATACCACACTCCGCGATCATGTATGATTTACCGCTGCGAATAAACCTAGCATAATACAAGTCAAAAGAATGCTTAGTATTGGACGGATAAACTCGTTAAAAGCATGAAATTAGGCCAACTCAAGCCTAATACAAAACAAGCAAAATCGAAAGCAGGAAAGAAACGTAGCTACCGCAGAATGGGTGATATTAGACCCGCAGCAACCTTGAACCAACTTCAAAAGCATGCAACACTACTTGCATCGTTTCTTACCATGCAAATGTAAAACACCCATTTTTGCTGTCATGACCAAAGTGTGGCTGTTTTAAGGCATCAATTTCAATAACATGTAAATCCGGTGGAGCAGTTGTAATGGACAAGCTGGTGATACGGTGGGTTCTTTGCCCAAATTTATTGACAAAAAAGTGAAAGTTCAGAAACCTTTAGATAAAATGAAAGCCATCCACCTAAACAGATGCGCACTGATCAAAGGTTTGAAATGGCAACAGATTTACGCAAAACAACAAGGAACCACCCGAACGTTCAAGGATAGGGCAAACTTTGATTGTCAATCAAAGTTGAGATTAATAAATTTGATGAAGTGAAAATTGTCAGCTTCAAACATAAAAGTCGCGCCGAATAAATTGTAGTCAGTATTGATGAAACTGCATTAAAAGTGAGATCGACATATAAACATTTTTGAAAACAATGAAATGTTAAGTGAAATTACATTTTTCGAAAATTAAACAGGCAGTGAGAGCAGGAACATAGTCAACGCACCGATCAATTCGGCTAGAGCACGGAGTTCATTCAGGTCCGAGTATTCCTCAGCGCGGAATCGAGGTGAATCTGGAGAGGGCATCGTGACGAAAGTCATTAACAGTGGCGAGTAGACAAAGTGGCCCAAGTAGGCCTGTTGGATGAAGTCATCTGCATACCATTCTGAGTAGTGTGTAGTAAGGGTGGATACATTCTACAAGAAAATTAGAGCTCTAAACCGCTAATCTACAGACATCTAATATTTCCATTTGTTGTTTCTATAAATTGAGAAACAGTAGTCCGTAGTAGTGCAGTATCAAATAGAGATAATTAAATTTTAAAGCGTAATTGCACAACTTTTATTATTGTTGGGAAAAGGGAAATTAAAGTGCCTCTATAACAGTTTCCATACTAAAGCAAAAAGTATGAAAACAAAGCAACTGCATTGTTATGCGTAGAGGTATTCAAAGGATACACTAAAAGCAGTATGAGATAGATCTTTCAGGACAAAATCTACACACTCTGAGGTATTTCACATAGCTCAGAACAGCACTGAAAACTGAGCAGCCAGAGTCCAGCATTAGTGAGTAGCAAATAGGCGTTTTACCAAGGTGGTTCAGGATATACGTATAAAAAAGATGATGAACTCGATAACTAATAGGTTTGTTATGAGTGGATAATGCGGTTGATTTGATACTAATAGCATATAAAAGGGTACCTTTGACGTGTCACTACTTGGATGTGTATGCTGTTCAAAAACGCTGCTGAAAACTGCAACCACATCGATGCAAACCAAATCTTCGAGATCTATAAGTACTTCCATGACGGCCTGAGCTCGACGAAGCATGTCCGAAGGCCTGACCAAGCGACGAGTCTCTACATCTGACTTGTCTGCTGGCCCGGTGGGACTGCAAGGCGATATAGGAACACTGTGGTTAGTATTAAGGCGATGGCAAAGTCAAAACCGAGCCCCCTGAGTCGGAAGGAGAGGTCACAAGGAGGGGAGGGATTGCTGCTACATCATGTCACCGCACTTCTTAGGAGAATGGAGTAATAAGCGTGCAGATAAAGAGCTGAAATCATTTCTGAAAACGAAGCGCTGTCAATAAAAGGCAAAATTATATAGGGAATCAGTACTCAGAGACAAACAAATGGACCGGTCTAGAAAAGTCTCATATTGATGGAAAGCCTAAGGGTTAGCAATGCATTGCAGTAAATATGGTTGGGAAACCATTAGCAGTGAGATCTAAAGAAAATCCGCGGTAATCAAGAGGTACTTTCGGTTGGGCGATAAGATGCGTTAATATCCGTTATGGCTGCATGATGTCGGAACTCGCTGACAAGTAGGGGCCCGTTGGTGATTTTATTTAATGTCGCTAACCCACTTGCAGGTGTCATTGCTCAGATCTGCGCCTCAGCATAGTTGGGCGATTCATGTAGTCAGAATGGGGAGTAAACCCGACCGCAAGGGCATGAAAGTTGGGGTGAGTCAGACGCTGCCAATGAGCTACCGACTTAGCAAACACAAACAGCAGTGCGTTTGAGATAAATAATGTGGAAACTGGGCTTCAGATGATGAAAGTTATTCACAATTTGGAAATTTAAATCACATAAAGGGTTGGTAAAGCTCTCGGACGTGAGGGCAGGCTATAATCAAAATAACAAGGTGCCGTGCTTGCGTTCCAAATCGAAATTCGAAACAAATACTCAATTAAGCAATTATGGGCTAGCAAAATTACTGAACAGAGTTAAGGCTACACTTTACAGACAAAACGGAGCGCAGTGAATTGGGTAGTGAGACTTTTGAAAAAAATGTGGCTAAATTAGGTCAAAACGGATACTATCATTGTTTCCCATGTATCCATTAGCGAGCGCAAATGCCGACAAAAGGGGTTTGACATGTGGTAGCTCAATAACTTATTTGACTCCTGAGATCCATCTAACGCCTACTTTGAGAGCCCATAAAACTGAACACACACGGTTCTTCGCCATGATGATAGATTATCTCCGCATTTCACCGGCTAAGACAGAATATTTAGTTTTTACCTGAATGCAGCATTGCCTTTCAAGACTGCTCATTCAAGCAATAAAAAGATTGAAAGCAGAGTAAATACCGACAAATGCCACTTTTCGGAACACCAGGTCTGGTATAACTTGATGGATGAATGATAGCCAATGCACTGAGTGGAAAAATAGAACCTAGGCAGCATGAATCAGGTCAGAAAATTCACTTTTTTCGTTCGGAAAATGCGGCTACAGCGCGTCAAAGCCATCGGGTTGGAAATAATCATGGGCTCGATGACTCATCCACACCGTTAGGGTAGCAGGAAAAAACCACATTGCCTTGACAACAAAGCTTCCGGTTGAACAAAAGCCAGATTGGATGGTAACTGGCATTACAGCTGGCAACATGAACAATCGAATACTAAATTCGTAACACACACAGAAACTCAAATTACAAAAGACGGGGTTCTGTGGAAAACTTCCCAGGACTACAAGTTCAGAGGACGGAGGCAACTGTTTTAAAAGCTAATACACTATGGATAACAGGTAATGGATTGGGAGAAGATTCGAAGCTGGACAATTCGCTATAAATCAGAGTAACGGAGTAGAAGCTACCAATAACTTCTGGCATTAGGACGTGCGAAGTGCTCATAAAGGTCCTCAAAGATCTACTTACAACTTGTTGTGGCTCAAGTTATTTTAATCGCTTTTGTCATTTAACATGATGTAGAAAAACAAAAACACTTACTAAGTGTTCACGATGGGGCGAAGATATTCGAATAAACGCATCTGAAGTTCAGTTTGAAGAACCGTCCTAGGATCGAACACTTCCTCAAAGGCATGTAACTCCTTCCGGAAAGTAAGTGCAGAACAAAGTTGTGAAAGTGTGAAGAGCGTCTTGTCATGCGTAGTTTGATCAACGCGATCGCGACGAAAACTCTCTGTACCTGGCATCACTAATACGCTAGTTGGCTGTCCCAAGCCAGATCCAGTTTTGTTTTTTTTTATAGTTCCGTTAGTGTCAGCAGCCTTTTTCTTTAACAGCTTCTCCTCAATAAGCCAAGGCACACTCTTTTGGGGTGCCAATTGTTCGGCGAAGGTGCATGCTTCCTCCAGTCGAGTGAAAAAGGCGGTGCATAGTGCATCCACTAACTTTCGGCAAAATCGACGGGTCAAATTTCCTGCAGTTCTGCCGACAATAAAGCGTTCTTTTGGACACATTTCATGACAAATATTCACAAAACTCGAGGGCAAACTGAGAAATACGCCAGAGTAGCGTAACTGAGAGGGGTAGGCAAGGCTGTGGTTGAAAACCTCCTCCAACTTGTTCCAATAAAAGTAATACACCGAGAGGTCGGAAACTTGACGAAGGAGATCTTCAACCTGGTCAATTAACCGCGTGTGGAAGGTTGTAGAGTGAAGGTGTTCAGCCAGACGACGGCAATTAGCTAGTGGAAGTGGAGAATCCTTTGATGAAAGAATGGCTTGTAGACGAAGCCAATCAAGCCGAAGACTTGTAAATTCGCAATGACGAGGAGAACTAGAGGTTAATAGGTCTTCAACCTCTCGAAGTTGAGTCAGCATTCCGTTAAAAATATCAACCTCCTCCATCGGAAGATAATTAATAGATGGACGAAGGTATTCTTCTAATCCAGGGGCATCATAAGACGGAAGCATTTGAATGTGAAAGCGTTGGATTACAGCAGTGTAACGTCTTACTAGGTGACGAAGATCCTCAATATAATACAGCAACTCAGGCAGAGCGACATCAGCGAATTCCTCAACGTTAATATTCCTTTTTGGTTGCATGTTGTTGAAGTGTCGGAGAAGCCAGTGGATTTCATCAGCCGCATAGGATAGTCCCCAGAAGACAATGAAGGCTTTCGGACCAAGGAGTCCAGGTTGATCTGATAAAACTGAATGAAGCTGTCGCAAAGAGGAACGCAGATAGGCTCTTCTGTCAGAATGAGCTCCTGGAGCCTGTGAATAGGCGATGGACATAGCCTCTTTAATGTCAGAAAGGCGTTTGGAGGATGATTTCCCTGTCCAAACGGATTCGAAGAAAGTGATCAACAAACTGTGCACGTGAATGACTTCATCCCGGAAGAGTACGACAACATAGCTATTTCTGAGTGCAAGGCGGATCCTGGAGAAAGCGTCATCACCATCTCCAACACTTGATGGACCAACTAACAGGAAGCCAAACACAACCCAGCGCTCCATTACCTCATAAGAGAGCAGTTCGCAGGCCAGCTGGTCACTCAGCGCCGTGTGAGTGATCTTGCGTGGCTCTGCAAGGATGTTAAGGAAAAGACTGTCCCGCCAATTCTGCGCCCGCACAGTTCGTCGGATAAAAAAGTCATTCAAGGAACCCAAAGCTAATGAGAGAACAGGAGCATAGGGTTTAAATTCCTCCAGGAGGTGCTTCAAAAGTACCTCAGGGGGTTCAGTGAAACGCTCGGCCATCCTGGAAAAATTTGGCTCAGGCTTCCCATTTGCTTGCTCAAACAAGAAGTTAAAGAGCACGAGAACAGCCTTGAGATCGGGAATCCGCGTAAGAAAATACATCATTGCAAAGTAGTTTGTGGTAAGTTCGAGGTATAGATAAGTTAGATCTGAATTAAGAGTGATTTCAAGGCGAATTCCTGCATTACTAATCCGTTGTAACAGGTCCAAAACATTATCTTGTACCTCTAACACATCCACAAAGTTGTAATACAGGAGGGATGTTTGTTTAAAAATTTCCTTTTGATTACAAAAGATGCTTAGAATGGAATTGGATCGAGAGTCGAGGCTTGGAAATTTCTTTAAGAGAACCTTCCAGGCACTATCAAAGGATTTGTCACCACCAGGTAAGAAAGGATGACGAGTATCAGAGTCAGCCAGGTTGGTTTTCATAAAGTACAGGCGAGTCAACACGCCCAGCTGACGCCTGTTTAAAATAGACAATCGCTCGGCGATTTTTGGCTGCTTTGTGGCCGTCGTCATTGCTTCATAAGCCTTTTATTTCAATCCACAAGCAGTCCTGCACAAAGACAAGACAAATAGCATGATATCATTCCCAAAACGCAAGATACAAGAGCCAGATTGTGTCAGATAAACTTTATATGTACATCGTAAATAAGAAAAACAGGCTCATGATCAAACGCAATGGAACTATATTGGTGGTCGTACTCGATTAGCATTAATGCCACAAAGCAATAGCGGGTCAGAAATTCAAGTCTAACACGAATTTAATTTAACAAAAAAGATCGTGCTTTCAAGTCAAAAAAAACAACTGAGAGAGAAGCGCACAGTACTGCGCACTGTCCAAGGGAGGGGAAAGAAACCGACTTTAAAAACCCCCGAAGCATTACCTAACAGCCCAGAGAATTTGCAAGACCCACAAAATCAACGATACACTACTTTTTTTCTGATCAGTACAAACAAACAAAGGCAAAAGAATTCATTGCCGCTAGCAAATAACGTTCTAGCATAGCAGTGTCTTAAAAATTACTATAATCAAGAATTATTTAGACACCGAGTGGGTGATTATAGGCTTTATTATGCCCACGTTTTTTAAGTCGCCGATTTTGATGTGCGCAAGTTGGCACTTCAGTTAATCCAAAATACCATTTTAAGGACCTTTTAAGCGCAAAATTTGTCGTAGATCAACAGATTATGGATGAAGTTACAGTGGCATTAGCTTTTTTTTTAACTAGTTGTTTTGCTTTACGGAGCATTTAGGTCTCTCGTGATGAATGTCGTTTGAGCTATGCTGAAAAAGGCAGTCAAACAAACAAACTAACCATACACTTACAGGATGTGATTGTATCAATAATGAGTAGATTTAAAATGTGGTGATTTTGATATGCCGAATTGTAAATCTCTTTGGAGTATTACATGCAATGGTGATAGTAATTTTAATAGCTGGTGAAGTAATACGGGTTGTAGACTTTTTAGATGATTTTTTACTAAAATTTTACTCGATATTTATGATGATCATCCAAATTTTAGACTTGAGGTAAGTGTCCCAGAGTAATTGGAATTTACTGATTAGACGATGAGTGGATATGACATCATTTTTAAGGCATAATCCAGTACCTCAACTCCGACTTTGACTTTCAAATACTGGTTCCTCTTGCGCAAATACTAACTCTCCAAACCCGTTGTAATGTACTGGAGCAGTTGTTGCGGTTCCTTTATTGGAGCATCGGAAGTCCACACGCACGGCCTACTTCCTATCTGTAAAAAAACAGATTTTAACGATGGCTCAGAATTGTCACTTTGTTCACTAGCTTTCAGCAAATTTTATTTCACCCTTCAGATTATTATTTGTGGTACTTCTAAAAACAGTCGTTCTTTACTTTTATATAGCGCTCCGGTTGTTAGCTAACACGGCAGCTCTTACTGCCAAGTTGAGAATCATGAGATCGGTTTTTTAATGTCAGGTAAATTGTTCGTCAAGTTTAATTAAGCTCCATATGACACATTTACACAGATGCACGCAGCAAACGTACAAAGCTGCGTGTTGCCCTGTTTCAGTTGTTGATTGAACCAAGAGAAACGCACAGGTGTGCCAAAAACATCAGCAATTTACGCAAATCTGAAGGTGGAAAACTAATGAGACCTCAGTACAAATCCTACCAAGTGTAGAGAAATTGAAGAATGTGCGTGCAGTGAGCAAATCAATGCATTGATGCCTTCTGCTTATTTCAGAGATGTTTTTAGTCGCTTGTAATCATGCAACTTTCCAACCGTTCCTACCCTTGTTGTCAAGGCTTCCATACGGTCTACTTCCACTATTTGAAAGATATTAAAGCCCTCTCTATGAAGCAGGGCGGAACCTAAGCTTGGAATGCTATGTGAGGGTTAACTGAAAACCAAAACATTGAGATGAATTCGTCTGGCCGCATTGGGAGTGAGTCATCAACGTCATTAAATGCTTTTAAGGCATGTGGCATTGACAGGCTTGCCCGCGGGTCGGTCATGAAGTGGTAGTAGCATTGACGCGAGACTAGAGAAGGACCCTAGATACCAGAACAACCAAGCACAGCAACCCACAAGTGTAGACAGGCTCAGCAAGCACTCAGAGGGATTATCTCTAACTCGAACACGCAGCTGGCAGTATCTGGCCGTGGCCATCTACACATGATCGGTGGTTTACTTAAATTTTTGAGTGTGGCAGATAAAATAACACATCTCTTTGCAGCTTCGCTTCACTCCACTGTAGTCAGGCCTTGTTGGCTTGCAGCACTGTGGAACTCAACGCAGCGTACTCTTGAAAAGTTTTAATTCACTAGTAAAAATGGTGGCATGCATTAGCACTCGTCGCCTAGATGCGTACTTTCTACTAAGGAGCCTTATGGATGTTGCGACTGCCTTTTTTTGGCAAGTCCCTTCAAATATGTACATTGTCATACGATTAGTTCCAGTGTTTCACTTTACTCTTAGTTGCCTTTGACACAGGAATGCAGTTGAAAAGTTTCCTTCTTCACTGCCAGATTTTTTAAGGCGTATTGAAATGCAAGGGCCAAAACACGAAAGTAAGGTAAAAAACGCGTTGGTTCACTGAGTTGCCCTGAATAATAGAGGCGGTAGTACAAAATGGACAGACTTTAGCGCACAATCATCTATGCCAGGAATGTAAGGTCATACGCTTTAAGGCACATAAATGGCATTAATTACCAAATATTTGAACAATGCTTTATTGTGCTACAAAATCCATAAGTTTGAAAGGGGCTGTTACATCATAAATGACTGGCGATTCAATCGCCTTGGATTCTGGTATCAATTTAAAGTAAAGAACGCCATACGCAGCACCACCTCGAGAAGTGGCATTTAATTATTTGGGTTTTGAAAAATAAATACTAGATTTTTTTAATAAATTGAACTGAAGTCAATCACGTAACTTAGGGCTCAATCGCTTCAGTCTTCTCCCACCTACAACCTTACACGACATAAAGAACTTGTCTAAGGTCCAGGGTTGCGCTAGTGCTGGTGTTGTGCTCACATCCATGCGAATCTTCCTTTCCAACACACTTCACCCACTTGCGGGATCCAAATTAAAAAAGCCAACAAATTACGTAAAATCCAATTTTTGCCGCTAATCGTTCCTGTAGAACAAAAATACTTTAAGCCGACAAATACAGGCGTAAAACTTGCCTCATAGCAGGCTAGCCGAACAACGCATCCTCCCTTCATCAACTCTAAAAATTTGGACGTTTAGGGGAAGCCGTTTTGATTTTTTGGGTCCAGGTAGATAGCAATATATGGAAAGCCCTATGCAGTACGCAAATCGCTACGCTTTTGAGCTCGTCAGTAGGGCAGTTACTGCACCCTCTACAGCAGTTGTTAGGAGGCGTGACTCGATCATTCCCTTCCTCTCGCTTTTACCAAAACAAAAGACATTTCATCTTTGTGGTCTCTACTATTATGCCGTGACCCGCAGCGATAGGGATTATCTGTGGCATGTTGTCAATATGGCCCACGCAGTCGCCCGTAGTAGTCGTAAACCCATTCGCCACAAGAAGCTCATTCCCTGGACCGCGACATTAGGCGAATATTTGAGTTTTTTAAATATGCACTTTACAAGTACATAGAGCCGTGCAACGGTAGTAACGGTGGCCAAAACACCTGTCCAAATGTGAAGATTGTGTCTGTGCGCACTTCACCAAACTAATTTGCATGCCAATCAATGATTACGCCACTTTGTTGAGAGCAAACTTAAATACGTAATGCTAGTCCAAATGCAGGACGTGTCTACAGCATTTATTTGCTACTACAAATACAACTGCGCACACAACCCATCACTTCGCAAAATTGAATCTGGTTGCGTGGCGCGTAGGTCAAAATAGCTTGTACTGCCCCTTGGTGGGATTACCTCCGCGCCATGCCAGTAGCTCCAGCTTTTCTGTACGCCAGTAATAAATTCACTGCAGTCCTACAAGGGCTTTGTACAACTTCAAGAAAGATAACGTAGCCACATATATCACTAACAAATACTGAAGAGTTTGAATAAACTAAGTTACCTGTTTTGTACGCGTGAATCGCTTAAAAAATAGAAATAGAGGATCTGGTGCTCTGATAGACAATATGGTTTGACTTTCACTTGCAGAAAGCGGTGTGCCACCGCAAAACGATGGTATCATGACCGCATCTAATTGAAGCAGATGTGGTAGCAGAGACGTGTGGGGCATTCGACTGGTGCTCCAGTGCGGCAGTGCTTGATGCAGCGCCGCTAACGTTGGTCAGTCACCTCTGCGCTTCAGACTGCATTGGTGAAGCCGTGGTAACAATGAGCTTAAGTACCTACGTGTTATGGAATCGGTATGAAATTATGTACAGGTAAAAGCAAAGCCAAGATATCAGTGTTGACTCATGCCACTAAAAGACGTTTCTCTGTGTAGTTGCCAGTGCAAGGGCGATTCCCTTTTGTAAGGTGGGAAACGCCCTCCAGCCCAATTTGCTTGGCGCTTAACTGTTTCAGGTAATGATCAATGCGAGAGATTGATCCTCTGTTGATCCGCTCCCCGAACAAATGTACAATTTGGCTCCACTCTCAATAATCGGCTGTCAAGGAATGGCAGGTTTAGTCGGGTACTTTGTGGCCGACTAGTCATGGAAAGGTAAGGGACTTTAATCGCGATGCAGCGAGTGAAATCGTCATTTAGTTACAGGTAAACAATCGCTTACGCGATTTAGCCTCCATTCGTGCAGAATTGGCGAAGAACACACGTATTCATGAACAAAGAATAAGGCAACTGAAACATGGGGAGAGGAACTCAGCACTGCTTAACCGATTGCTTGCATGTAATCGCAAACTTCTGCTTCACACTTGGCAATAGTAATTGAAACGCCTTAATTTGGATTTGTTGCAGTATGTAAAATAAAGGGTAAAGAGTGGGTTATATAACGCAATTGGTCCATCAGTTAGGGCTCAAAACACCCTATAGGAATCGCGTGTGACTGTTGCACGAATTATTGAAATCTGAGTTGCCACTTCACTTGCCTCACAAGGGATATGAGAACACCGTCTTTGGCGTCCACCGTAAATTCTCTTTGTAAGCACAGTTCACTTGCACGCATTCAAGATGGACATGAAGGGCACACTTCTGCCTGTCTCAACTTCGGCGAGTGCCGATTGCACCCTCCATTGGCCGCGTCTCGTGCCCACCAGCTTGCCAAATCGACTGCCACACGACGGGCAGAAGGTGCCTCATCATGATGTCGCTGCAGTAACACGTTTGATTTGTGCAAAAAATGTACATGCATGCTCGAAACAGACAAAATTAACATGTTGTTTATTTTCAATGGTTATCATTCAGTTGGAACAGTATTGTCATTTTTAAGTGTAATTTAAACATGCAACTCATGACTTTCAGTTGCTACTTCTGCCTTGGCATGTGTGTAGGCAGAGGAGGTTTCCGCCTGCCTGCCGGCGTTTATATCAATCACAAACCTTGGAAGGCTTCGGCTAATAGCACGTATGGTATCCTCCGTTTCCCCTTGCAGACACAAAGCATAACAAGGAATGGTTTGTTAATAGCTAACTCCCCATGTAAGCATAAATGGAAATTAAAAATGATGCTCGAAAGTCTAATTCAGTAAGATTTAGCAGCCAAAAAGCTACATCCTCATTGCTAAGGTAAATATGAGTTCACTTTTCTTCTCTCATATGTAATGCATACATGGACAGCATTTTCGACTTAAGGCTAAATTCTTATGTCAGTCTAGTGCTACCTGACCAAGTCATTTGGGCAATGTCAGTTACTGATAAACAATTAAAATGAGTATCGTCGCAGGGAGAACAATCAGTCCACCTACCCCAGATTTCTTCGTATGAGCCTCGTGTTCCTCCATATTCACTTGGCATCAAGTCCTTCAAACCAGGAACAGCTTCATATGCGTTAGACATGTCCTTATCAGCTATGATAATCTTCAAAACAACGAACAATGTCAAAAGTGAATTAACAACATCATAACTCCCAGTGAAAAATAGCTACCTTTCCTGCATTGCAATCACTCAACCACCTTGTGCCAATACGATGGTCGCCTTCGAGGAAAGCGGGTGTGTTGCAGTACACAAATTGTGTTATGTGCAAGGGTAAGGCGTCCTGGAGTTAAAAAGGTGGTGCAATGAAATGGAGCTGATATAAAATGGCGTAGTTGAAGTAGTTTACTTCCCATCGTCAAAAGTGGAGTGTATCGCAAGTAAGCACTAGGCGCTGCAGTGAGGACATTTGGTTTTCACTGAAAAATATGATTTCAATGCCCTTAACTGCGATATGCTGTGATTTTCGATGAGTGCGTGAGGCAGAAAAACCGCTAATCCAAGCCGCAATTACGCTATTCCCAGTGACTCTGGCCTCCTAGGATGGAATCATCCCTTGGTTCACACTTGCGAGGTAGTTATAAAAAGCGTTTCCCACCTAGGGTGTGTCCCTTGGAGAATCATGGCACAACGCTTTTCGCAATCTTCCATGAGTTCCCCGTGCAAAGGTGACTGAAGGATTACCATACCTGGAAATATTGCGCGCCAAGCTGACATTTTTTGCCGCTTTCCATTTTGTAAACTTGTTCTTCTGTCATTCCTTGCAAATCGACTATAAAGGCTACTCCACCGATTTGAACACGCTGATCCATCATCAATACGTCATTCCATATTTGGCTCCAAGTTACAAGATCATCACAGGAGAATTTGTCCAAGTTTACGAAAGCTAGTGAGGAATTTGGTAAGCATAGCTCCACGAATCTCCATTCTCACCTGATCGAAAGAGCATGCACAAAACGCCTTGTGTAGTAAATCCCAATGGTAGGAATTGCCTGCGAGTAAAAAGAAACTTTTGTGAAACATAAGGAACCTCCTTGAAATGCGAAATAGCGTTGGTCAATCTACTTGAACTAGGAAATCCGTTTGTTAGGCACAGCATTTTTGGAATAAGGACGCCTTCATGGCAGAAGGTGTTGGGAAATAAGCAAAAGGAGAGACTATTATACCGCTGCTTTGAGTAGCCGTCAAATCCATTCAATAATTAGCTACCCTACCTTCGATGCTATTTTATAGAAAATGCCAACGCAAATTGTTTGACTTATGTAAAAGGAATGGGACCACTATATCAGTTGTCTTCCTTTAGATAAGTGGCATCTTTCACTAATTCTTATGCACTGCTTAATGTAGAGTTTGGATTAGAGAATTCAGTGTGGGCAGTTAAAGTCACCTAAATCAGGCAAATGGAGTCGGCTGATACTTAGCTTAGCCGTACCCATAGGGGCGAATCTATTGCTCTGCCAATCGCTTAAGTGATGGCTAGACAATAATCTAATGGAATACCTCGAGGTCAAAAAATTATTGGTTAGTTCACTACCGTAGGTTCTGTACTGAAACCAATGCGGTGCTAAGTGGGCTCGGAAGAGGCAGAAGTTGCTTAGGCGTTCAGCTGCTCTCCTGCAATCGAAGTGGGTGTATCTCAGAAAAGCTAGTAGGAATGTGTCATCTAGAAACAGAGACGAGCAACGTGTTATGGAATGAATGTGTCACAAATCATGCCTGATAACACCTAACCCTTTTGTATAAGTACTTAGACTCGTAGACAGTTTAAGAAACATAAAAATGCATCAAATCCATTGCTACAGATAGAGTTTAAATACCGTACCAACAGGGCAACACAAAGACGGGGTCGCGAGATACCACAGTCTAAAATTCTCTAACTGTTGGGCTAGAAGCTCTGGCCTCTCCCGTAACTCCTCGAAAGCTTTCTTCTTAAAAATATCAGGAATTGTTGAGTTTTCACGAAAAAGTGTGAATGGAAGGAACTGCGAGGGGGAATTTGCCTTGACTGCGGCATCCCAAAATTTCCATCGGAACCTAAATCGTTTTGGTGTACGGTTTAGAGGATGAGTTTGGCTGGCCAGCGGCCGCTGATGGCAACTATATCTTGAAATTGTACTGTAGAACTGCTCGTACGTAAGAATAAGGTACGATCCTTAGGTGACTACGATACAAAAGCTACGTAGAAAGTGGTCATGCTCCGATGCCACCTACAAAGTTTGTAACCAAACTGGCACAAAATGTGCCCTCAGGTGCCTCAAGGTCGGATACCCATGGACTAGAAGGATGTTAAATATAAAGACCGAAAGTTTAGAAGTCGGACGCAGGTGACGTAAAGTCCACCGATTGATAATTATGGCACAAAAGTCAAATGACATTTTGACCGCCATGGTTCACTTTGTGTTCATTAACAAATCAAAGTGCTCATGCAATTATGTATGCAAAACAATCTAACTTCAGATAACTTCACTGGAATTCTAAGCCATGTTTGCTTACGACGAGGCCATGAGGAGCATAGTTACTTAAAGCATGAAAGTGTTTGCACGTGAAAAAGATGACTAAACTTTCCTCAATTGGAACCAACAAATTTCACCTAATAACAGGTCATTGCGCATGAACACGCCTTTCTGATGCCGGTAAGAAAAGGGACATGCCGTCCACAAGACCCATTCTTCCTTCCTAATAGTTCAATAAGTATTACGCAGAATGGCCCAAAACGGAGACGCAGTTTAGTGTTTTTATTGGTAGTCATTAGCTAAATAAGTACTTAACTTAGCGGATTTCGAGGGACATACTAGCTTTTAAAAGAGCTATGCTATTTAAACAAAATTAGTAAGACCCACTTCACCGCGGTTTTTCTTGGTCATAAATTGGAAAAATGATTGCCTTGACTCACCGGATGTGAAGATAAAGTGGCTAGCATGAAATCTGATTTTTGAATGATTTCTAATGCAAAGCAAGACTCACATTTTTGCACAGGCAAATGTTTCCTGAATCCGACGCAACAACCAAGGCGTCAACCGCTTGAAGGTGGCAGTGCCGGTTAACGCCACGACAGCCAATTAGACGACTTCTCACAAGCATGCACGTAGGTGTTATAATGGCCAATGATACTTCAGCAACAACTCTCGCCGTTGTGGCGAGAGTTCGTAGTATGCATAGGTATTCAATGAGTTTGACGCGTGTTAGAATGGCCCAAGTTGGCGGCATTTTTTATTGGCTAGATCCATCAGTCAAAGGAAATTTCGCATAAATATGTTGGTGATCTCGATAAACCATAATGCTTAGAGGATACCTCTCCCAATGAGGTCACTGAATACAAAAGTATTCAATTTACTTTTCTTAGTACTAGGAGACGGCTATACACAAGTTTGGCTGACGAGAGATGATTTAGACTAAGAGGACTAAGAGCACTAAGCCCCCATCTGCTCCAGAGTCTTCAGAGCTCCCATTGATAACGCTATCAAAATTGCCCTTCGACTCGTATTCAAAAGAACGCATTTAATGCAAGATCAACATTACAACAGTAAGCAAGAGCAAAATACGGGCATTAACCCAAAATATGAAGTTTGGTAGAGCTAGTATGAACCCTGAGGATGCCAGCATAAAGGAATAGTATCTGAAACGTGTACTTGAAGCATCTGTAACAAGTAAAATAAAAACTATACAAGAATAGTCAATTTAGAGACAATGTGCCTTAAATTACTAGACGCAGATCATTAAGCTAAATCAAAATCGTGCTGAAGTGGTGCAAAGAAGCTGTGGGGCTCGTGTAGCGTGAAATCGATAGATTAATGCATGCCACCTATGAAATACTACTACGGTTCAAAAATTAATAAAACAAAAAATTATTTTAATTGAATCTGTAGGCTGAGTTTTTAGGTAACAACACACCATGGCTCTAACAATTTTGATTTTAAAATATTTGAAATAACTTGCTTTGTTTGGATGTTTTGATCTACCTAAGATTGTTTTTGGAGCCGAGGTTGAAGCTCCGCTCTCTGACCGTGTGCGGGAGTCTGCCCAATGTTTTGGTTTCGGTTTTTTCCATTACTGTTCATTACAAATTTGCAACGATGTCTTTTCCTACTTAACGGTTTGGCATTTTTATTGCTTGTGGTCCCTTTTCATATTAGTTAATCCTAAAACAGGATTTATGCTCCCGGGCCATGCGAATTTACACTAAACGTTTACTAGGTTTCAGTTTTTTATCCGCCCCGTTCCTTTGGCTTAGTCCTTTATGCTTGGTTGTTTGATTTTAAATTTCTTTGACTTATTCATATTTTTTAGGCCGTGCTGAGTTATCTGTTTCAAATTTCGCCGTCGTCAAAGTAAGCGGCCATGATATTAGCCAAATAATAGCGACAAAGTCTCGTGATTATATTGTGTCATTTTCGTATACTAGTCGTTCTATGTTGAGAATGGTCTACTTATTTTTCGGACTGTTTTAATCTTTAGGACATGCAGCAGGAAAATCATGTGCTGAAGTTGCGCCTGGATATGATGAAGAAAATGGAACTGGAATATATTGAGGAAATAGAAGATCTTAAAGGAATGGTTGACAGTCTGACGCACCAGTTGGAAGAGAGACGCTATGATCCCCCTCCAGAGAGCGCAGGAAATCTCACAATTGATGCCAGCAAGTCTACGGTTGAAATTGTTCAGCAGATTGATTTGCTGCAATCCGAATTGGAGCTTAGTGAGAAGAAAGTAACAGATTTGGAATCTCAAAATGCTCTTCTTCGGGAGCGCATTGATATTTTGGAACTTACGAAAGAAAGTGTATGTGGTTAATCATTTCAATGGCGGTTCGATTGTTGACAGTGGTTAATATGTATAAAAATCTGTCTAGACACCTTAACGTGTTCAAAAGTTCAACAATTTCATTGTGGACCTTTCAGTTAGCCGCTCATAATATTTTTACATTTAAGGATACTTCTCAACGCGAGCTTTTTCCTTTTCGTTTATTTTGTGTCTGTATTGCTTTTATTTTACATACATGTTCGCTATATTCGTGATCGAAATCGTTTTTAAATGAGGATGCTTTCATGTTTGTTGAAACAAATTCCTGCATGTGCTGTTGTAATAAAAGAATAAAACGAGCGTTTGTGCATTCCGAATGCTTTGCGTGGTTCTCTGCCCCATTTGACTTCTTTTTATCCCTTCCTTTCCTGATTTCTCAACTTCATTCTTATTTTTAGACGACACTTAATACCACTGTTGAAAATACCACAAATGAGCTTATTGCAGAAGTTGATAGCCTTAAGACACGATTGCTTTCCGAGGTATCGGAGAAGGAGAGAATGCATGCGTTGCTTGAAGAAAAAGAACAGGATTTGGACGCCGCTAAACTTCAAATAAATGAATTGCAATTGGCTGTTAAGGTTAGTTCACTTGGACTTCTATTTAATTCTTTAGCTTGACGTATCGGTTTTCGTTTTCTAAGGATTCCACGTGTTGAAAGTTTATTAGATGTGGCTGCTCCAATCTTAAATTTGTTAACTGACGGTCGGTTTGCGTTTCACTTCAACTTTTATTTGCTCTTCATTAATGGAAAGCTAAATGTTCGAGTTCGTCTTCTTTCATATGTTTTCTTTTTCATTTATTAAGTGTTTCTTTTTATGCTCCGCGTTAGGCAGTGCCATTAGTTGCATTGATGTATTTGTTTAGAGCCTCTGTCCGTTACTGAAACAGTCAATTTACTGGTACTTAAACGCTGTCAATAGGTTGATCTTATCAGCTAAAATTTGTTTAACGGGTTGTAATTTCCTGCGACTTGATATTTAAGCCAATCACTTAAGGCACATGAGAACTTTAATTAATTAGGGGAATGACGTTTGAGTTGATAGGTTTATTATTCGTTTCTATCCCTTATAATTAGTTGCTTCAATGGTACAATCGCTTAATCCTTTGTGCAAACCACGTTTCAGGACCTGCGAGAAGAAACGTGTGACCTCACCGCAGAACTGGAAAGTTTTAAATTGCAAGCTGGCTCTGTTGGCGATTCAAGGGGAAACTCACTTTTTTCCGAGGCAAGTTATTTCTCAACTTGGATGTTGAACCTCCGGGTAATAGGCATTGCTTATGTAAAATGTTTACTCAGCTCCTACTAACTCTTAAAGCTGGTTAGCAGGAATAAAATGACTGGGATTGTGCGGGAGTTGTTCATGTAGCCGTAAATTATAGTCCTCCATTCCATTCTTGCAAGGTTGAAGACCGTCGGCGTCGAGCTGAATTGTTAGTCAAGAATCAGCAGATAGCCTTAGACGAGCTCAAGAATGAGCTAAACTCTGTTCAACGCGAATCCCAAAGGAAAATCGTAAGTCATCTTAGAACGAGTTCATTGGCATAGGGAAGACAATTGCCATCGTAACTTTGAGTAGTGTTGTTTTTTGTGTAGTTGCAACTGCAGCGGGCGATTGAGTCAAATGTGGCCAAAGCCGACTCTGCGCTTATCACTCAGCTCTACGCTGAAGTTGACCGCCTAAAAACAGAAGTCTCACGCCTTGAATCAATTTTAAACGCAAATCGTGATCAACATGTAGGTACCCCGTTCATTCCTCCTGCATCATTTAATCCCATGTGTTAGCATTACATTACTCAGAATAAAAGTGATGGATGTATTTGCGGCAGCATGTTAATCATTATTTTATAAGGAAGACTTCAGCTACCTCCTTATTGAATTATTTAAAGGAGTTTATTCTTTAGGTTGCGAAGGTCACTAGGCCTTATGTACTTCTGCACTAAATGGGAGATGGGCTTAGTTGAAGATGGAACCGAGTAAAATTTCATGCAGTCGATGGGATTTTTGCAGAGTTGTAAGAATTTTGGTGAGGTGCTGTTCATTAGCCTTTGTCCTAGTTGACAGACCTTCGAGAAGCTGACCGGATGTCAACTGCCTTCAGGCCGGATAATTCCAGTCAGCACAATCTTATCAAAGCCCTAGAGTGAGTTTGACACTAACTTTTCCATTCTTCCACTGTCAATTGTATTTATGATTTATGGTGCGTTAGGAGCTCGTTTAGATAGACATTATTTGCGACCTCTATTTACTCTTGACAGTTAGGCTTATGGCTAATACTAATTATTAAGTAGATCTGCACCCCAAAACATGGTTAGTCGTCTGTCATCAAACACTTTGTTCATCAGTTCATGGGTAAGTTAAGCTTCCCAAATCATTTTCTATCCATCACCTATTTTTAAAATTGGGTCACTCAATCAAAGAAGAGTTTTCTGAATGCTCTATCCTCTGGCTTGACATGAGTGCTAACCGCCATGCAGACTTATCTATAAGGACACTTTTTGCACTGTGTAGAGAAAGACTTTTGGATTACAAATGTGACGCAGAGAAGGCGAGACAAGAATTGACCTCTATGCGAGAACGGTTTATGAAGGAGGCGCATGTTCGTTATGATTTGAATCGGGAACTCGCTCAACAACGTGCTCTAGCCCAATGTTTGTCCCAGAAACTTCAATCACTTCGTATAGCAAGTAACGGTACGTGGGTAGCGCACAGTGGTTACTTTAACAAATTTCCTTTGATACTCCACTGTTACGTGTCGAGTTTTAGATGCACCGGTCAAGTTTCTTTACCTTGATTATATTCCGAGGCCTTGTTAGTCTTACACAGTAGCACGTAGTAGCGATGGCGAGTATCCAATGTATATTCAGGGATGATGACTGTTTCAGTGTAGATGGTGCAATAAACAGACGTTCTGTGTCGTTCCTACGGGTGTGTTTCTTTTTGCTGTGAGAAGTAGTTCATTTACGGTGGGATCTTCGTGTGTGCAAGACTATTATCATAAATAATGAAACTTTTGTAGGAAAGTTACCAAACTTATAGTGTTTCACAATGGTTGCGCGTACTCACCGCCAACGAAACAACGGTATGCTGTCTGTTGTAGGTGAAATTTTCTCCCTAAAGCATTTGGCTTTAGAGAAGCAGGTGTTGAATTAATCGCTCAATATGCGTCACGCATACCCGTAGACCCGACCATTTACATGGTATTGTTCAGGAATAGTTTTTATCCCACAAAATTTTAATCTTTAACTCGTTTAATAGAAAATACGGAGAATTCGAAAACACCTCCTGAAAGCGGGGACACTGATTCATCAGAATTGTTGAACAATGCAGAACAAGGGAATTTCCCCCCTGGATCTTCCGATCCGCAAGAGAAGGTTGAATGTAAGCAGTCGTGACCCAGCACATCTATGTTCATTAATACCCGAACGTTTTTTATTGGCAACTGTTTTGAGCTTGACCACGAAGATGCCTACGGTTTATATCAGCCATCTATTCCCAAAATGTCTTATCTATCAAGGTAGGCACCGTCGGGTCATGGGTAATAAACGGAGCTGACATTGCCATGTCTTTTATAAAATTGCACTCATCTAATTTCATTTGATGGTTTAAAGTCTTGTCATGCTATCTTCGGTGAAGTTTGATTCAGTCAATCAGGTCCTTTCGAATTCTAGTGACGTCTACAGGGAGTTCAAGGGAGAATGCGTCTACAAGTAGGAAGTGGAGGATAAGGTGAAGGCTGAGTATTAAGCAGCCTGTAAAAATGACCCAAGATGCAGCAGGTAGGTGCCGGAAAGCGGACATTTCTGTGGATTGAATATTTCTTGCGCAAAACTTCGTTCCTGGAGATGTGCTTTTCACGATGCAATCTTGAGAGGATCATTTGTGGTCATGCATTCTAGTCGGCAAAATACGTACTTGGAGAATCGGTGCATCTCTCGCATAGTACCGCGTAATACCACTTCTTTCGCCTTTCTGAGCCAGCTTGTCTGTCGGATGAGAGGCCCAAGCAGTAAATGATTTGGCTTGACAGTTTGTAGTGCAGGAGGCACTACTGAGCGAGCCAAATCACCTCAGAGCAGATTCCGCCTTGAAACCATTTGATGATGCGTCTTACATTCGATGGAGTATAAAAACCACAAGGTTTTGCATGTAAACGGATCTGACTATTTTAATTGTTCAACCAATTAGATGAAACTTCGAAATCCTTTGCGGTACAGACACCACGTACCTCACCTACAAACGTGAGTGTGAATTGCGCGACCGAAGCACTTGGCGGCCCAGTGGTTTCAAATTGCTAATTTGGGGCGTGATGATGGGCCTGGCGCAGAATGTTGACAATGAAACAGAACTGCTGGCAGCAGTGCACCTGTTTGGCCAAAACGTATGAAGGGTGTTCCACTTCGATTGAGCCGATTCCCGTGTGGTCTCCGAATAGAGCCATTCTCGATTATCCATACGGTGGGGTCGTTGGATTTGAAGTTTACTTACCATTGGACTCAGTTTAATAGTTGAGACCTCAACTTAAAATCGATTTTTGTCGGTCGACACACACGGCAGATGTTAGCAACCAATTAAAAATCAGCGACTGACAGCAGAATCACACAACGAGGGTTTGCTGAGCGTTAATTTTAGTCCCCTCAATTCCTTTGTGCCAAATGCATCGTTACGTTTTGTGAAGTATCGAACTGTGTGAACACCGTGGGTGCCTCTCAATTCTTCGCGTTCATCAGTGCGTCTCATTCAGTTTCATTTTGCTTTGTTTAGGTTGACAACCTTATAGGCCATTATCAATCGAATCTAGCCTGGTAAATTGAAGATTTCACTCAAAATGCGAGAAACGAAAGCCGTTTCGTGAAAACACTTTACACAGGCATTTAGTGTTTGACCGCAGGGCAATTCCCAGTGTAGGCTACAAACGATTTAAGTCGTTGCAAGATTTGTTTAATTGAAATCGCAACGCATGACAACATTATTGGAACAAATTACGCGTCTGTCTTCCTAAGCATATCGGTTTCTTCGATTACGTTGACAATCTAAAAGAATGTAAAAGAGTAGGCACTTAGATACAATTGAGTCCTGACAGCACCTGAAATTTGAGTATCTTCATCCTTGTAAAACAGTGCGGAAGTCATTTCAATAGTTCAATTCACACAAACTTAAAGTAGTGTAGTAGAAATCAATGCAACAGATTTTCCAAGTGAGATAACGGATGAATCAGCCTCAACCACTGCCATCGCATGCGCACCAATGTGAATGCTTGGGGAAGCATTTAAAAATCGCTTACAAATTTGTACGCCGGATTTATTTTCAGATTCTTCAAAGAAATTTCACTTTGATTAGAGTTGCTGTTTTTCTCGCGTGATTGGAAGGCCTCAATGTCCTTTTGGAGCTGGGATATGTCCTTGTCCAAGTTCACTAATTCTTTTAGATCCTATAAGGTTGAGTATGCGAATTTGTCCAAGTTTGTGCACTAAGATGAAACAACTCATTTCTAGACACTTTCACACGGAACTCATATCCTCTTGCAATTCAAAAAAAAATTGTAAACATGAGAGATGCTTTAAGGCGGCACGTCCGGGTTGAGTAAATTAAGCAGGCAGAAAGCTGTATCACGCATCCGCTCGGTAGGGTAGGCAACGGCGTACCAACCCAGTTTGGAGGCGCACAGTTTCACTTTGTATAATTGAAGTAGTTAGGCCGTGGTTTAACCTTGCATATATGCTGCATTACATCAACAGCCAGCAACGAAAAGTGAGCGATAACAGTTCACCACGATCTTCAATAAGAAAATAGCACATACCCCCTTTTCAATGATTTCCGTGGATGCCGTAGATAACGTCTCTATCCTCGCTATGAGGGAATCGACATCCTCGATTTGTGCGTCCAGATTTGGATTCGACATCTCCTCCACTTTGTCCAGCATGGCTAAACTTTTCTCACGCAAGGTGTATATTTGAGTAACCAGAACCTCGTGAGCTTCTCGCAATTCCCTGATAAGATTTTCCTTAGCATTACTAGCTTTAGACATCAGCATTACAATTTCCTCATTGTATCTTTCTAGCTCTGGCGTTGTCACACTTATCAATTCATCACATAACTGCCGGACTTCCTCCCGAACCTAAAACACGTTTGACTACCGTAAAGCCAAAATACCTTAGAGCCGAATTCAAGCTCACTCACAACTTACGAAGACAAGTAATAGGCATCTTGATTAGATACAACCTGCGATGCTTGCATCGTCACGTAGACACGCAAGCCAAGCACTGTCATGATAACCAAAATTAGAAAGAATGTCATTATGCTTTAAAAAAGCCGCAAGCGTAGGAAATCGTTGCACGGAACCAAGTTTGTGCGATTTTTTGTATGGAAGAAAGCGCCCTAATAAACGACCACCAATAGGGAAGCGCAACAGTATTCTATCAGTACTTGAAGCCTAGACAGTGCTCAAGTACTCTATTATGCCCTGACAATGAGGTAGTGGGATGCTAAGAAAGATATCAATTGGAAAAACACCAGTGGGGGATTAACACCTAAGGCATTGCTAAAATGTACCTCGGCAGTATGCTTCGTCTGACAAAGAGAACATATAGATTTATTGCAATGGTCGCACTTTGCGGAGGATACTGCCGGTGTTTTACATCCCTCACAGAAGGTAGCGTTACCAAGCTGCGCGCTGTTTATCATTTCATTAAATACAAACGATTTTCTCAAATTCGCGACGGTGCAATGTTCCCTGCACGTGGGGCATTCCGCTTTCTTATTAAGCCAACCGGTTATACATTTCCGGCAAAAGGTATGCAGGCATGGCAGACTATGAGGATCATCGTACCTATAAAGTAAGAAATACAAATAGTTGAGAAAAAGTAAAGTGATACCAGCCCGATTACAGAATGAAAACATACACTTCGCAATAAAAAACATGATGAAACCCACACCTGGCAGTTGATAACTATTATCCTCCTTTGAAAGCACCAACGTCAGTTTATTTACCAAAGGTTCATAAAAAAGCGCAAGACAGCACACCGAGCAATGGAGACAGTGCAACCACATGGGACCCAGGAAATCTGGCGACATGCCATAGCAAACCTCATATAAACATTGACAACTTCATTAAAGTTTTTAAGGGGAAGAAAGAGAAAAAACTGCCAGAATGAACTAGCCAACAGCTTAAACATCACCTTGAACAGCAAATTGAACATTCCAACAGATCTAACGATACGTAAGCCATCTCATACAGTCAATAGGTTACAAAACTGATTCGGCAGCTTTAAAAAAATAGGCAAACATCAGAAAACTTAAACAATAGGCCATGTTTGCAAGTTAATCGTAGATTTTCACTAAATTTATTATAAGCTATATGATAAATTCTGCAAATGGTTCAAAGGTTGGTTTTTGCCGCAAATACCGTACTCAAGGCAGAAATTTTAATGGGTTAAATTTGGCGACATGCCTAGCGGGCGAACAATACCAGTCATTAAAATTCGAACGCAACTGTGGAGATGCTTAGTTACAATGTCACCGATTCCTGTTCGACGCCTGATAGTATTTGAAGTTTTGTCCAGTTCAAAATTAAATCTCATGTAAGCGATTCTGCCGACCATCATTTTGTTTATAGGTTGACGTTAGAGCACCAGTCTTCCTAAGCAAGCACATTGGAAACATCCTTTAAACAAAACATACTGTGGTGTATCACGGCTAGTTAAGCCTTAGTTGTTAGTGGTTTTCCTGCTGAACACGAGAATAGGGTGAATGTGGAAGGCAGTTGTCGTTCGTAGCCCATTTGTTATTGTGTGCTATGATTGCACCGCCAGTTACTCATGAGCGATATGTATTAAAATAGAAATCCTGTAAAGTCTGAACCGCTTCCCGCTGTCACCAAGGTAACGTTCCAAAACTTCCTTGAAGTCGAAAGGAGGCGTATTACATTGGCGGAATGTTTATTTAGCAACAGAACGGGTGACTGGTGCTAACAGAATTGCCCGAAGGCCATGCCCACCCTGATAGGGCAGTACAACCGTTTAAGTTACCGGAACTGAAACTATCAGCTAAATGAAGTATTGCAGCGTAGAACGCCGTGCATAACTCCGTCCTCAATTTAGTTCTCCTAAGTCGTGCACTGCACGCGTCGCCCGAGCGACAAACACCGCGAGTTCGTACACGCAACCACGCATGGCGTTTGAGACCCTCAACGGCTACCTCGTCCCGACTCGCCATCACCACACCCCGCTAGACGAAGGTCCCCAAAACGAACTGCAACGCTAAGAATAAAGAGGACCACACCACTGACTTCCCACCTGTTTTAAGCGATGTAGGTCACCAGTGCTCCCCCACATTTCCCCCGACCCAGGGCTACGCAAAGTGATACAGTCATTCGTCTCGTCAATTGAGGCAACAGTAGCAACATTCAGGTTATCGCCCAGTGGATAAAACCCCAACGGAGGGACTTTTTCTCCAAATACAAAACCTGTATACGACCAACTAACGGCCCATTAATACGAAAATCCAAGCTTCCTTCTTGAGTACCGATTAAAATATGCGGACACACGTAGTCAGACGATATTTGTGCTCGGATCAATTCCTGTCTTTCTAAAGACAAAAAACGCAGCGCCTAACTGAACTTTAATAATAAACCTACACACGCAAAAATCTGCAGAAAATGAATGCCCTCTGGGTTGAACATGAAGTATCGAACGCATAAAGTTCAAGCAATAAGGTCAGATCACGAATTCTTTCCCATTTACGAAATCCGTGACATCGTTCTTTACCGAGTCCCAGCCTGAGAGATATCGCCGACATTCGCACAGGTTCTGTCCCCACAGGACAGTCTGACGGCATATCTTGATCCAAACAGGCTTCCCAGGAGTGAGAAAAAGGGAAATGTTGTGCGAATGCACATTAAAGCCTGGTCGTCGATGATATTTCTCTAATTTTTGGCAATACCCTCCGAAGCAAAAAAGGCGCCTAAAACTGACAAATGAAAATCGACCCGTACCTGCAAGAGCAATTTTGAGGCCCAATTTTCTCACAACCCTCCATCGATTCCTCCGAGAATCTGTTCTGCTGAACTTCCACGACAGTTTCAAAGGTATTAAGTGGTGGTATAGGCTCATCTCCCACATCCCGACGGCTTATTTTCCGTTTTTTAAACCGATCCTCCTCATCATCGTCATCTCGATCAACTTCATCCATGTAGTCCTCGTCTAGATTCATATAGCATCGGGTGAACTTGTGCTTACAGAGCCTGACAGCACCCATGCCTAGAATAAAAAGTACCACGACCTTTTCATTCATTTTTTCACGACCACCCGGCAATGCTCATACCGATATCTACTACTCGACCGTAACGACAAATCACTCAGTCCGCCACAGCGGCTAGTAAGAAAGGGTAGCGCAAAATAAAAGAAACAAAGGATATTGGTTTCTTAATTCAGGCCTGTTTCAATTCAATTTGCTACAATGCAAATTGACTGCCACTCATTATTTTAAAATAGTTATGCATTTTTGGATACAAATATCAAACTTAACTTGCAATGAACTCGAACTTAATAATTGGTGACTAGGGCTAGAAAGGATAGCAGCACGTTTTTTTGACTATGGTAAAAGCCGTTACTTTAAGTTATGCATTTACATGTTGATAATTACCACTTGAGTACTAGTGCCCCCCGCCACCGTTTGGTACAGATTAAGATTATATGATTTTCACTGTACCTTCAGTATTAGTGTTTAATACTTACCTTTTTAATTTGTGACAAACTCTTTAAATGCTTTCTTTATGCGTAATGTATTGGAATTGAAATTCCTTTCTTGTTGATTACAAAAAATAGATAACTATATACTACGTCCTTTAGAACTATATGCCTTTTACAGAGAATTCTAAGCGTAGTTTTTTTTTTGTTGACAAACTTTTGTTGCATAAACACGTGAGCTTGATGGAATAATCTTATTTAATGCTTGTGCAAATGTTTAAACCAGCTGATCATGTTGCTAGTTTTAGGCGCTGAATAGTTGTCACCTCATTGGCGATGTGCTCTGGGTGGGTTTTTTCTTGCCCAGGCTGAAATTCATGTGAAGAGTGTTTTATTAATTAAGGCCTCATTTCGACATTATTTGCTTTTTGTTATACTTGAGTTTTAGTTACTGGTTTTTGCCAATTCACTTGCCACTGTATTTAAACTTTGTGCTTCCCCTGTAACTTTTTCTGCCTTGTGTCCGCAAGTCTACATTTGTTGTCACTAATGCCTTATTGCGATTTTGCGTCCCGTTCTTGTAGGTGCGATGTTGGTCTCATTGGCTTGGCTGTTATGGGCCAAAACTTAGTTTTAAATATGCTCGATCATGGCTTTAAGGTAATGTGACTCGTACTCGCCGGTTGTATTTTGGAGGTTTGTGTTTTTAACCGCACTGTTTCCAAAGTGGATGCCTTCGTCTGTCGTGAGGGCAAGCGGAAAAATTTGCGCGGCGCGAAAACCGCTGCCGAACTGGTTGACTGCCTTTCGAAGCCAAGAAAGATCATTATTCTTGTAAAAGCCGGTCAAGCGGTCGACGACTTCATTGAAATACTGGTAAATTTTTTAAAGCACCTACGGTGAAGTTATAATGTTTTTGTTAAGAAAACACTTGTGTTTCGTCACCGCTGGTTTAGGTTTATTATCTTGGGGTTCTACGTACTAATAAGTGTTTGTGGCAATACTTCGGTCTATTAGTGATTTTGCGGTATTTGGTTTGTACTTTGCCATTTCATGATGGTAGCATTTGTGGAGCATGTAATTGTCAGTTGATCATGATTTTGTCTGTAGTCTTATGACAAATGTGTCATTTCCTTTTGAGATTCCTCTCCTGGAGGCGGGTGATATCATAATTGACGGTGGAAATTCGGCTTTCACAGACACCGATAGGCGATGCAAATATCTTGAGTCGATTGGCTTGCTTTTTGTCGGTTCGGGGGTAAGCGGTGGTGAGGAGGGTGCGCGTACTGGGCCCAGCCTCATGCCTGGTGGTCATCCTGGGGCGTGGTGAGTTTGTAACCCCATTGACACGTTATTATTGCCCATGTGACAAATTCCTTGTCCAGTAACGATATCCGAATTCACTTGCCTCCAGAATTTTTCATAGATTAGAAAAAAACTGGCTTGGCCTACTTTTGGCAATAGTTACAACTTTGTAATGGTTGTTTCTGAATTAATTTTAGGCCTCATATCAAAAAACTCTTTCAATCAATTTCTGCAAAGACCCCAACAGGCGAACCTTGTTGCGATTGGGCAAGTTTGCATTTTAAAATGCAATACCGAAAAACACTACTAATGCATTCCGGTTCACCAAATGTTTTCCGGTTTTTTAATCATACTAGTCGATGAAAATCGCTATTGTGGATGGTGTTGGTACGAATGCAAATCGAAAGATAACTTCCCTTGTACGGTTACACTGCGATTCGGTAATCGATACCAATAATCCTAGAATGGGCAAAAAGGTGGAAATCTGGAGTTATAACTCGAGGAAATTTGCTTAATTTTGGTAGTCTCAAAGAGAGCCGCCCTAGTGTTACCTTATTCAAAGAACTTGGAGTACTTGGATGAAAGGTGGGATTGCTAGGTGATTAATTAAAAACGGAGTCTACAAAGTTTTGCAGCCTCAGACTTGAACAGGAACCGTAGGTTTTACTGACGCTTAATTATCAGGATAAGCATCTACGGGGAATTGACTGCTGGGGAGTCGTTTTGCCACTAGAAAGCGCACAGCCGTGGTATCAAACCAGTTGCTGCTGGTTGTGTTGCTTGAAAGGAGTTCTGGGACAATTCCACTTCTCTTGTTGCCACTTTTTGTCCCTCTCAGTATTACCAAAGTTTCTAAGGTAAAAGGTGATTGGTGGTTTGGGAAGAATTTTTTAATCATCATTTTGAACGTAACAAAGCTGTCAAAGCCAAACTTCCTTCATGTTTTGCGCAGATTGGAAGTGGTGGAGCCGGCCACTTCGTCAAAATGGTTCACAATGGTATCGAATATGGCGATATGCAATTGATTTCGGAGGCTTATTTTCTTCTTGCAAAGTATCTCCGGCTAACAGCTGCTGAAACCGCAAAGGTTTACAAACATCTGTATAACATTTCACGATTTTCCGACTACCTTTTACGCCATAATTAGACTTAGGTTTTATTATACTCATATTCTTATCCTTATAAATCTGTTTTTCTTATCCTGACGACTAAACTTGCATTTTACCGTATCGAAATTGTTAATCACATGCGCTTTTGTTGACCCCAGGTTTTCGATGAATGGAACAAAGGAGAACTTGAGTCTTACCTTATTCAGATAACTCGAGACATTTTGGCCTTTAATGACGAATCTGGCACCCCACTTTTGGAAAAGATTCGCGATGTTTCCGGTCAGGTAAAGCCTTTAAGGCCTTAGCTATTGGGGGGTTATTTCTTTTACTTATTTTACAGAAGTTGTAAGCGCTAAACATTTTTACATGCGTAACAGCCTGTATTTGTGGCTCGCAAAAGTGCCAGAGTTTTCTTGAATGACTTGGTGACTGTCTTGAACTTTGTCGGATATTTGATCTACTTGTTCCCTTACCTGACTTTGAACTGACCTAGCGATAAGACCCCATCATACGTTTATCATTATGAAAGCAGTCCTATGTTCTCCAATAGGTTCCTTTTAAATGGATTTTGGCTGTAAATGCAAATTCCCCACAAGCTACTATTTTCGTTTGACACCGACACAGCAGAGTTGACGGAGTACGTTTAGCACTCGATTGGCTATTCTTAGAACTATTTGCCTCTTTCTACCTACTCTGGCTGTAATCTTCGGTGATAGAGGCTGTCTTTCCACGGCAGACCCTATGATAGATCAAAGACACTTCATGGTACTATTTCAATTTCTTGAGAAGCACATCTTTGTCAGCCCTTTCTAACACTTTCCAGAGGACTGTTTTATATTAGAAGGTGTCCACCTTCAATTACCGTTTTAGCCGAGTATACATAGATTGTCGCACATGTTAGGGCGTGTCGTTTTATCATTGGCTGCTGAGACGCACTCTGAAGGTTTCTGTTCGAAGCTAGGTCTCTCCCGGTAGATTTTTTCAATAAGTTGTTATTTTTAAAATAAATTGGATCGATCTGGTTACACTTTGTGGGAAAGTTTTGAAATTTTTATCCTCCTGCAGTTGATTGGCCTTTATATAGGGCCCTGAAGTCCAGAAATAAAAGTAGGGCCCATGTAACTGCATGTTTTGATGTCAATAATTTGCCAAGATGCCGACCTCTGTTTCTGAATTTAGAAAGGCACTGGGAAGTGGACTACCATTTGCGGTCTTGAGCGTGGGTGTCCTATTACCCTCATCGGTGAGCTAAAACGTTCACGCAACCTATTCTCAAAAATAAATGCTGCAACCGACTGGTGATTCACCATATCGACTGCTTTCGCACGCATGACAGATTTTCATGTCATACGTTATATTTGAATATTTCCCATTCTCATGTTTTAGTAATTTGGAGTTTTTTTTGTTCAGCTGAGTCGGTTTTTTCGAGAAGTCTGTCTTCAATGAAGAAGGAACGAACGGAGGCGTCCAAAATCCTATCTGGTCCATCTCTTATCCCGGAAATTGACAAATATGGCAGAACCAAACTCGAAGAAAAGGAGACGGAAGTTGAACTTGTTCGACGGGTGAGTTCTCATGCACCTGTTGGGAAATTACTCGAAAGCTGCATAGTCATCTTCCAAAAAATCAGAACTCTAGTGCAGTTGTCACTCCACTTCTGCGTTTACGATGAATTTTATTGATTTCATCCGGATAACTTCTGTTAAGAACGCGTCAGAAGGCCCCTTCCCACAAGGCAAAGCTTGGTCTTAAAACAGTAGTATATTTTGGGCATTGGACAAAGCTAATAGCTTTACCTCTGGTTGATTTCCAATCGAAAATCTCGATTTGTCACATTTGATAGTTTTTTACTTCAAAAGCCATGTCTTTTTGTAATGGTGAGCCTTGAATTCTGTAGTTTATGCTCAAATAAAATTATCCATGCTTATTTGGCACATTCACTTATTTTAAATGCATTTGTCCTGGACCCTGCATGTATTTCACGAACAATGCATTTAGGCACTGTACGCATCAAAGATAGTCTCGTATGCTCAAGGGTTTATGCTATTGCAAAAAGCTCGTGAAGAATTCGGTTGGGATTTGAATTTGGGAGCCATTGCTCTCATTTGGCGAGGTGGCTGCATCATTCGAAGGTGCGTTCTTCGTTTGTTGGTTTCTCGGTTATGCATTTGGTGCGTGCGCACGATTTACGTAGCCTTAGAGCTCATTTTCTAAATCATCTTTTACTTTGACTAACGCCGGTAAGTAAATTCATTTTGCAGCCGCTTTCTTGACGATATCAAGGAAGCTTATACTCGAAACTCCGACCTTACTAACCTTCTCCTCGATCCTTTCTTCAAAAATGCCATCGATCAGTGTCAGGTAAGAATAAACTTATTGTCAAAGAATGTGGTTCCATGGAGCATCATACAGTAGCTTTTTGCCAAAGGAATCCTGGCGTTCTATGGTCTGTATGAGTGTGAAGGCAGGAATCCCCGTACCGGGTTTCAGCTCGGCGCTCGCCTTTTTTGATGCTTTCCGATCCGCGAGATTGCCTGCAAACTTGATTCAGGTAAATGCGTACGAGAAACCACAGCCCATTATTATCAATTGTGTGACCACATTACTATTTACAGGCCCAACGCGACTACTTCGGAGCACACTTATACGAACTGGAAGCATCTCCGGGCACATGGCATCACACTGACTGGACGGGCGGCGGCGGCAGCACCACGTCCTCATCTTACCAAGCCTGACAACCACAATCGTAAACTGATCCTGCTCTGATTGGTACCCCAATCAGATGATTTTGTTCCGGACTCGATAAACTTCATTTCTCTTTTTAAAAGAAGTGGCGTTTTATAAGTTCTCCCTTTTAATGTACGGTTGCGACATTTTTTTACAAGCTCACTCGCATCTCACTGTAATTACATGCGCGGAATTAAGTAGGAGATGAGACGGAGCGTCAAGGTGCGCATAAAAATACACGGGCGCGTCGCTGCTACGGCACGTCCTCATCTGACCGGTCCTCATCGACATTGCCCGAGTCGGCATCGACGTGTTGTGCTGGCCCGGAGTAACCAGAACTAACGCGACTCGCGTTGGGGCCTGTCTTCTGCGACCCCTGGCTAGGTGCACTTTTTGAGTGCTTTCCTTCACAAGCAACAATCTTCATCTAGAGGAATAGAGAACAACATAGGACACGGATGAGTGCGGACCCGTCATCTCTAGGTATGTATTAAGCATCGGCTCTGAAGAGCCTCTGCCATCAGGCGGTTACAACGGTGACACTAGTTACGGTACTTTCAGACGGATTGACTTGATATGATAGCACTAGCCAAAGGGGAGTTTCCCCGCAGTCCCTACCTTGTCGACGTGCATAGCCCCAGAGCCGTCCTTAATTTCTACATTGTTTAGAACGAGTGTCCAGACATTGTCGCAGTTTCTGTAGGCGTTAAGGTAGCCCTGAAGATTCAATCTGGCCTTAACTTGGGTCGAGAGCGCCGTGCAGATGCACTGGTCGAATTTTTTCATGATCTATGTGGTACTTTAAGGAGAAAACATCACATGCCTTCATTGCAGTTTGTGGCTTTAGTAGGCTGTGGTCGAGCATTTCGTCCAAAGACTCCTGCAATGTATTACCGAGGGTGGTTCCTCGGTACATCTGATGATAATCATCAGACATGGTAGGAAAACAGCTCTAGAAAGGAAAGTGTAAGCATGCAACCCATCTGAGAACCCACAGCATCTGTAACACAATCGACCCATTCCATTTCTAAAAACTATAGTGTAAATTGCTATAGTCGTGCACACGCTTTATAAATTCTCCAATTAGGAAGAATAGCGAGTGGGTAGAACCAAGAGAGTAGCACCAGTATCAACTAATTTGTGGTGAAACAAATATGAACTGAAGCATCAAACTTATGTCCGAATCATTAATGAGAGAGACAGTATATAGCCAACAAAGTATAGTTAGAGCCATATCGCCGACCAAAGAACAATCAGAAAAACGACCTCAAGTACCGCCAACAGTCAATGCAACTGTCTCGATCCAATGTTTGAATTGCGAAACCATTTTCACCCCACTAAAAATAAAGAAGACAGCTAACAGAGAGTGGAATAATTTGCATTGCGTCAAAACCTACCTATCACAAATGACAACAAATAGACCTACAGGTGGGAATTTAAGTATCCCAGCAAATACTTCAACAGATAAATAACCGACGTTGGCTTATTAAGCTAAATATTTAGAACACTCATCAAGTTTAGTTTAAACTTAACCAAACCTACAGTGCAAAGAAGAGTTCTTTCGAGGTATGATTCAACTGACCCTAGGTATGCATAGCAACTATAAAATCCCTTGATGTTGCTTGCCTCAGCTATGCATGTAGAGGGTAGACAGAGTTTAAGCAAGTCATGGAGCTTGAAAACAATTATTTATAGGATCTACGAAGTCTTCATCAGCGATTACGTAAACAATGCAGCTGATCTGGTAAAAAAATCAGAGAAGTCAACCCAGGCCCTGCCTACAGATGGCATCAACTAACAAATGTTCTCGATCGCTCCAATCGGTTAGGTGAGCACTTATACTAATGTAGACTGCACTTCTGCTCGGAACATTGCTGTTTTGTACAGAAATCGGAAAGCCAATTTTTCGCTTCACCATTTCATTTTCTACGTGTGTTTCAAGGAGGGCTTATCAGGATGCAATCGACAATAAAATTGGTTTATCTGTGAAGACTTAGCATCTTGAAGTCATTCATTTTAGCTAATGTTTGCATTTATAATTTTCAAAGGAGGATTACTAATAAACGTAGTTAACGGCATCTTTCACTAAAGCTGCGCATTGGATAGGTTGTCAAAAATGGAGTTATTAGAGTAATTGTGTGGTTTCTTTAAATTGCCAGGTGTGAATTGAGCATTAGCTACACATTTTCATCAGAAATGGGAAGCAGCTTTTAACTAGTTTTGCAAAACGAGCTCTTATATTTTCTTGAAAATTCGCTTATTGTAGTTTCTTGTGGTTTACACACTTTGTTTCTTCGGGCATTATTCTTTTGCAGCTTTTTAAATCCCTAACTTTGGAGGCGCTGGCCCGTGGGGTTTGTTTGAGGCGGTGTGGTATTTTAAGCACTCGTTAGTGCGTGTTTGATCTGTTTATGGTCAATTCGCTCTTTGTTACTCTCTTTCCCATCTATATTGTGAAAATAGTGCTTTTCAGGTACTAGGTATCCATTTTCACTCTTTTTGCGTGGGCGTCTCGATTATTCGTTTTATCAACGATCAGTCCGATTTATCCTGCCTCTGTCACCTCGCAATATCCCACCGTTTTACTAAATATTATATGCAATTTACTACAGTCTGATTTTGGTGACTTTGTCCCCGTCATTTCATGTTCTTAAATTATCTCCCTCTGTGTCAATCATTTATTTTACTCTGGGAGATTTAGCCATCATTTTGATGTAGCTTTACTGGTTTTTACTTGTGTCGTTTCAGACTCCGATCTATGCATATGCCATCAATCTCTCGTAGCTACTTTGAGGAATTGCGTAATTTGATAACACTGGCGTGCCCTTTGGTAAGATTGACAGTTTTGTATGATTGTGTTTTTATCTAAATCGCGGTTGCGGCATTTGTCTGTAAATAATCGGGACACTACTGAACATCGCACTCCTATTTCACATCGCAGCTCACTTAGAAAGGTTCTGTACATGACTTCAATTTTTTATATGCGATAAAGGAATTTTGTTTACTGTTTTTGCCACTGTTGAATTTGTATTTTCGTGAAATTCTCGCAAGAAATTGGTGTGTTATTTTTTCTGTTATTTCTCATTTCCCAGATGCTGACACAATTCCTTCGATTTATTTGTCCATTCTTGAGTATAATGATTTGTGGACACTTCAGCCGAGAGGAACTTGATGCGGCCTCTTTAGCCAGCACTGTAAGCGTGTTGTACGTAGACAGGCTTTCTGTAAATTCGGAAAGCTTAAATTTGCGTTCTAAACGCAACCGTCTTAATCGACACTGGTAACATCATTGTTTGATTTTCACATGCACTAGGGAGTTTGTCTCAATGACTGTTTGTAGTAGGATGAGTACTGACTGATGGAAGCGGAAATTCAGTCTACTTCAGGGCCTGTTTAATTCCCATTACTTATTTTACATTTTCGAGTTGGAAAGTGTTCGTTTTGTTGCTAATTTTTATGCACTTTGCAATTCATAATAATTGGTGCTGCTTTTACGCCTAATTAGGTAATAAACGTGCTTGGTCTTTGCATAGACATGGGATTCTCAACGGCTTCGGAAACTCTTTTCAGCCAGGTTTGTTTACTGGTTTAATACTGATGTTTAAGGTTAACTTTGTTAAATCCACCTTCTACTTCATACACATCTTTAACAATAAGCAGTCGCCCTTTTTGAAATAGCAGATGCTCTGTAATGAAGAATATGTCCTGACCTTTTCTTACCCACCTCGCTAGGGTCAAGTTTTTGTGATTTTTGATGCCTAGGTACGCAACAACCCAATTTGGAGTTGGATAGGTTAAAAGTGTTGTTTACTCCATTCATTTGTCATTATTGCGTTTGATGAGTTCAGTTAAGCGTTTTTTCTTTTAGACTTTTGGCAGTTCTAAGCGAAAGTTGATGGGAATTATCTTGCAAAGAGGTACGTTTTCCGATCTAATCGTTGCAATGTTTGTATTCGTTGTCATGGTTCCTCCTGTGGTGTATTATAGTTAAGCATGTTGTGTTTTTTCTGAGAAAGCCGCGCTAATGGAGGCTGCTCATAAGTGCAGCTATTTACTGCCATTTGTTATTAATTCTATTGCAAAATTATTCTTCATCCATCTCTCTTACATTTGACGATATTCTGTTTGAAGATCTTGTTCAAGTTTTGTAATAGATTGATTAGCCATTATGAGAACTGTTTTTACTGTCTTGCAAATAGCCTTAGATATGGTGGTGTTCAAGCTACTTTCAAATGTTTTCTCCTCAGCTTTGGTCATAATGACGCTGCTATTCATCACGCTTGCATGCATTCACGTCAATATTGAGGGTTTGCTACTGATGGCTAGGCAGGACCCTCTCATATCATCGTAAGAACATCCTTTTGTCTTATTTCTATGCATATTCGATTGTCCTCATGGAGCTATCTGTACTGTGTACCGCTTTTTATTCAAGTTGATATTAACATTCAGTTAAGCAAATATGTCATGCAGGCATTTTGAAATAGCTCTCCTATGTAATTCATGCCTAATGTTGTAGACATTCGTCTTCCCAGCCGGGGCGTAAAGTCTCGTTGCTATTGCTAAATGCGTCCGACCCCCCGAAAGCTTGGAAAATACTATGTGACTAAAATCTAAGCCTACAGTAGAATTGTAAAAATTGAAAGCTAGGGTTGAAACGCTAATGGCATTTAGGTATCAAGTTAAAGATAAGGTGGTGTTACATTACTTTGTCAACTTTAGGTTAGCTGCTGAATATATTCTATTCTTTCTTCCCGGACTTTATGTAAGTCCCAAATCATTCATATGCAAGTCAGCTGCAATGTATTGCCAAACCATTTTTATCTACTAGGATTCTTTTCCTTCTCTTTCCGTCGTTGTCTCCAATGCGGCAAAAGTTTAAGTGTCTAGGCGGACTTTGCACACAACGTGCGATGTGTGTACACGTGCATACGATGTGCAAACGGCAGAACTAAATATTCGAAACCATCAAAGTTGATGTTATGCTTTGCTAGGTTTGTGCCTGCTTTGGTGTGCACTTTTCTTATGCGAGGAAAGCACTGACACAACTACTCAGCCATTCTTTCCCCCAGTTTTCTAGTTCCCTAGCAACTATCATTGCAATTTACTTACTACTGAAATGAGTTTCGTTGTGACTTTATTTTTCATGTTAAATTTGGTCAGTTTGAACTGATTTTATGCGGCCTCGAATCCCAATGCGGGCATGAAATTTTCCGACAATCTTCGTAGTAAGGTTGGACTCTCTTCTTTCCATTTAACTCACACTTTTATCTTTTTAGTGTGATTTTTTGTTCATGACTCTCTCTCGGTACTTGACAAGCCAAAACCTTGTTCGACCCATGATGCTCGCTGCCTCAGCAGGTACAATCTTCACGGTTTTAACTCAACCGGCGGTTTACAGGTTGGGTCTTGGACTCAGGCGAGTATCGAATCATGCTATGTGCTGCTGTGATGCAACTCAAGCGCCGCTTTATTTGCAAAAAGACGCCATTTCAAGACCCACTGACATTCACTTGCGCAGTGTCTATCGTTCGCCACAATATTCCGGGCATAGATCTGATTAAGTTTCTCCTTGAAATTCTAATGCCATAAGCTTCTCTTTTTGCCTTGAAGAACTGAGAGTAACAAGGCTATTTTCGCTTTTCTAATCTGCAACAACTTCGCTTGCATGTAGATTCAGTAGCTTTCTCGTGTTAATTGTTTTATTCACTTTCTTCTGATATCTTTTCCTCCTTTTCTCCAATTCGCTAATTTATTATTACTATTTGCGTAGATCGTTTTTAGGCATCTTGCATCCCACAATCGTTGGGATGACATTTTAAGGCGACGTCCCAAGCACTGTAATGTCAATGGTACCCGTTTTTACAGACAGTATTGCATGAAACACTTGCGCGTCATTTTAGGGCCTCCGCGTGCTTCCTCTCCCTTTCTTTTGCAGTGATGCTCTCATGCGAAGTTCTATACATCTTCGTATATCGAATATATTCTGAAACTTGGGCCGGTAAGTTCGAACATTCGTCTGCCTTTAGTTTCACTATTCTAGGTTGGCTATAATGCAGTCGCAAATGTGTACTTTTAACTTCTGCTACTTCCAGAAAAGTTGAACTTCTAAATAACGATAAAAATTTTTTTACACTTGTTTAAGCCATCATGAATACACATCTGTGCGGTGATGGATAAAGAAATATGTTCTTCACAATGCAGAATTCATTAATAGTACCCAAGTTTTGCTGTGAATGGGTTGCGTTTTCCACTCACGATTATTATATGTTCACGATGTGTTCTACTTAATGTTATGGGAATTGCATTATGCTTCATTCCGAAATCAAGCTAGTCTTGCCAAAACGTCCCCACATTTTTGGGTATTTTAAGGCGCTTTTCTAAGCCTGCAATGTTTATTGATCCAAGAACGACTCAGAGGTTGGGTTTATTGTGTGATTAGCTCCTCTTCCATCTCATTTGGCAGTTTGGGGAGTTCTCGTCTTCTGTTCATTTTGCAGGCTGGGATTTCGCTGCCGCGATGTCTGAATGGGGCATATTCTTCAAACTCGGCATACCGGGCATTTTGATGATTGGGTTTGAGGAATGGTGTCTTGAATTGAGCACCTTCATCGCAGGTAAGCTTCATCCAGATAGTCATTTTCATATTCTCATTTGCGTGTGGGTGTCTCTAATGATTAAAAGGTCAACTGAGCCGAGCCATATTATCCGGCACTTGGCAATGTACTTTTTATTTCCTAATTCGTTTTGAAAACGACTTATTACTTGGCTGACAGTTGGTTTTATGAATTTTTACAAAAGTCATGGGTTTTCTGTTCGCTTTCATGCAGATTCATCGAAGCTTGCTGATAAGGCTGGCTGTAGATCGTCCCATATACGGTCAACATGCGTCAGTATTATTTATCTTGACGGATAAATCAGGCATAAAATTGGCTGTATTTGACCACTTCCTGATAATTGTCGAATCTTGGGATCACCATATTGGTTCCAGATTTCTCTTTCCTCGATGGACTAAATCCGCTTGGTTGTCTTTTAAATATCCGTTTATTATAAAGGAGGATTCAAATTCATAACATTACCGAAATTGTACTCTCACTAAATGCTTAGGGAGTCTTTGTCACCCTTCGATTTGAATTCCTGGAAGGGACTAGTTCCATCAACCGTTAAGGAATATTTGGTGCCGCAATGACGTCTCAAAGGAAAGGGAATCACATGGCCACATAATTGAGGCAATGTTTTTTAATTAACCGTAGTCCAAATTTGTTTGTTGTAGGAACAATAAGTGATGCTGTGTTGGGAGCTCAAGCAATCGTTTTTCAAATCCAGTCATTTATTTATATGGTGAGTATTTCCTCCACTAGATACCTATTTCTGAAATGCTTTTTCTTCTAATTTAAGGTCCTTTCTAATGGATTTATTTAAATATTGCCAGTTTCAATAGAGCTGTTGTGCCGATTCGGTCCAGCCCTCATCACATGATAGATTTATTTACAATCCTCGATTTCAACCCGTTATAACTCGTAGGCCATTAAATGCCATTTTTTCTCCTCAACTTCTCTGCATGCTTAAGCGCGCTTGCTTGGGGGAGACATCTCCTTACAATACGAAAGGGATAGATGTCTTAGTATTCAGCACTGAAGCTATTTGATAAATCGCTACCAGGTGCCATTGAGAAAATACAATTAAAACCTTCAGCTGTCGTCAGTCGGTTCCCAATAAGTTTCAACAAGTCATTGTTTCGTTCATTCAGCAAATTGTCGGGGATTAAGCCGATTGCCCTAAGTTCGTGTGTCAGTCTAGTAATCCCTGTTTTTGTTCCAATCCATTTAGTGTTAATGTCAGTGTTAGCTTGCAAAATCCTATTTACCTGCATGGTGCAGTTCTTGATCGCATGTTTCCTTAATTTGCATAATCTTTTGATAAAATCGTATCCCCTTATTGAGTATTATGGTGCAAATTTACCAGCTTTATCAGTTTATGAACTGTTTTAACTCGAAATGAAATCATCACATCAAAAAAAATATTTCCAAAATAGCTAACCTTACCGTTTGTACTGCCTCAACTCTTTCTCCTTTTAGGTTCCTTTGGGCATTTGCACCGCAGTGAATGTGAGAGTCGGGCAGGGCCTGGGTGCGTTTGATCCACAGAGGGCGAAACATACGTACACGACTGCTCTCTTATCAGTATGTAAGCCTTCTCCATTACATATGCTCTGCTATCAGAATGATCGGGTCCATTTTAGAAACTGTGTGGTCTATCCAGATTCTACAACGGTTCAACTGATCGTTTCATTATTTAACTTATCTTCCAAGTGCTGTACCTATTGTTCGCTTATTCTCTGACTGTCTAGTAGTTTTTTTATAATTAAACATGACTTTCATTCTAGTTCGCAATTTCACCCCATTATTTTACTCCTTATTTCAAGGTAGATTTATTTCTATTCTTTAATAGTTGGGATAGTCATTACAACCGCTGTGCCTATCGTCTTGTTGCGTAATAAAATACCATATCTCTTTACAACGGACAAGTGAGTTGTTGTGCCCTTACTAACACATATTCAAGGTCATTAATGCTATTTTTTTCTACATCACTGATGAATTTCAATTCTCACTAACCTCATTAATGAAATACCTTAACACCAAATTCTTCACGCTCCGACAACTTCTTTAAGTAGTGACTTCATAACTTTTAAAGCCATTTATTTCTGTTCATTTGAGTACTTTGCTTTATTTAGAATAAATGTTTTGCTTTTGTATCCTAAAGCGCCGGATTTCTTAACGCAATTACATTAGTTTACCAAACGAAATAACACAAACTACTTCTACGGTTGGTCCGTTTCCGAGTGTTGGAGTAATAACCATTACAACAACTAGCTCATGATTTGTAGTGGACGTTTTTACTTGGGAGTAGGTTTGTTCATCAGCTTGCTTGTTATTTACGGGTTTGGCCCGTTTGGTCAGCAATAGTCCTTTCATTGCATCCTTATTTTAACTGCTAAGGCATTTTTAAGATAGATATCATTTGACTACGTTATGTAACTAGAAGTATTTAGTCCCACGTGCTGCAATTTTGCAGTGTTCTTCGCATGCTGAAGCGTGATTTTGACGCTACTTTTTCAAACTCACTGGCTATGAATCTTTTTTGCTTTTACCAACTTCACGTGTTTGTTTATTTCTGAAACTCTATTTTCCATTACAGAGAAGTAGTCGAGGAGGCTGAAAAGTTATTTCCCATGCTTCTTATCTTCCAATTCTGTGAGGGTCTGGGAGTAAGTGATCTATGCGTCCAGGTTTAACTATGGTGCAGGATTGCCTACAGACTGCCCACTTTAGCTGCGTTGATATTTATTCCCCCTGTCCCATTCACTTCTACTAAATAAAATACCTTGTATGGTGTGGTTCACGTTTCTTTATATTTTCTTTTCACATCACGAGCTCCCACCCTGATCGTTTCGCTTAACACTTTATTTACGAGTAGCTGTAAGTTATGAACAGTTCGTTGTCCACGTTTGTGTTTTCCCACTCTTCAAGGCGATTAAATTCTGCTGCGTCACACATGGTTACATTTACTTCCACTTTTAAGTTACTGAATAACACTTGCTTCACTGATATCCTTATCAATGTTGTTTCTCTGCAAGATCAGCTGTTCACCTAGCAAACCATTGCAGGTCGAATAAATGCGGTTCCTTAGTTGAAGTGTTTGCCATCTGATTCCCTGTTCTGGCTTAGTCGTGCATCTAGGCTGATGAGACTAAGGTGCTGCCTCCGGACCATGACACCATGCAGGTAACGGCATGCAAGAGCTCCTTCACTTTCAGCGCAAATAATCCGCTCTTTATTATTTTTTACACTGACGGAAATCTATATGCTAGGTACTATTTGAGCGTTGGTTTAGAACACTGAGTCATTGCCATCCAGTGGTAGCTTCACGTCGAACATAATGCAAATCCACTAAATATGGCTCTCCCAATGTATTCTTACTTCATCTTAATTGAATTCATTCAACCACTTTTGGAATGGTACAGCAGTATTTCCAGTTGTCGTGTGTTAAAATTTCTGTGCGTTTTTATTTTTTGATTTTATACACTTTTTGATAATAAGTAAAACCACGTCGAGGTCCTAACGATAAACAGAATTGTTGATGCGTCATTTCAGGTGCTTTGCATCTACTTTTTGCTCGCTTTTATTGAATGAATATGTGTCTTGCTACTGCTTTAAAAGGTAAGGCATTTTAGCTTAAACATTCGTCTTTTTCTTCAAGGGTGTTTCAGAGGCCGTTTTATTGGCATGCGGGCGACAATTCCTGGGTGCCATCACAATTTTCCTAGGCTATTACGTCGTCGGTCTTCCATTGGGTCTTCTCCTCACTTATAAATTTGAAATCGGAATCATTGGTGAGTTTTTTCATGCTCAAGAGAGCGTTAGAAGTTTTCCATTTTTTGCAAGTTGGCAGGAGCGGAAATGATTTTCTTCTATTACTCCTATACAGCTTAAAATCGTATTTAGAGTCAAGTTTGAACAATGCGTCTACGCGATTTTTGGGGCCTTATTTAACTTTTAAATTAGAGGGTTTTCAATCAATGTGTGTGCAGCACCTGTCACCTATTTCCGCTGCAGTTGCTCCTGTGGAAGTGCGGTAAATGGAAGTATTGTCGTCTATTCGTGAGCCATTTTATCCCCAGAAAAAGTCTTTGAGCAATAATGATTTCATCTTTTGGTCTCCAAAATTTGCTGCGCTAGGTGCTTGAAGTACTTGCACCGGCACAGTGTTCCCAAATGTTTTACTTTGTGGTGAAAAAGTTAGTCAAAAGCAGGGTCTGTCTCCTCACTGGAAACTTCTCATGCATTACGCTCGACTAACCATGAACTGTTTACTGAAATAACTGTTGTAATGCTGGGGAATTTTGGCAAGGTGGTTTTTTTAGGGATGTGGGTGGGACTCGCTACTGGTTTCTTCTTAACGGATTGTGTCTACACCTTCACTGCTCTCCGGACAGATTGGAAGGAACAGTCTAGAAGGGTAAGATTATCGTCATCATCTTTTTCACGATAATCATTTTTTCACCTTGAAGAATCCTCCGTTTTCTGCCTCAAATTTTTGCTTCTCCATGTTACCTAAATCATCTCACCGTCACGATTTGTGCGTTTCAAACTGGCATTTGAAACGAAGTTGGTTGCATTTGATTTACTGCAACTTTTTTTCCGTCAAATTGGCTTTAAATGAAAATATAAAATGAGCCTATTTCCCAAAATTGGCTGGATTGCTTGGCGCTTGATCTTCTTTCAATTTTACTGATGCAGGCATGGGAGGCCGCTTGCCTTAGCTCTTACACGTTCCTTTTTTTTCGGCAACACTTTGGTGCGTTCGTTCGTTGTCTGTGCACGAAGATGTTTCTTTTACTTTTGATGTTTCCTCTATTTCCTTTTATTCGCAGGCGTTATGCAATGTACGCCAAAATTCTGAGGGCATCACAAACGGCTGCGGAGGTGTGTGACATGCCTTACTGCTACAACATTGCGTATTTCTTTTACTATTTCAGTGGTTCATCTTAGACTCTACTTCTTGCACTTCGTAAACACAGGTTTATTAGCTTTGTTCGCATCATGACTCAATAGAGTCCCAAAACATGCATCTTATCTCAATTTATTGCATAGCTACTTTTGTGTTAATGTGCTCTATTTGCTGTATTTGTATTTTAGGAGACCTATGCGATAAATTCTGCTCCCATTAGATGGATATTTTGGATTAAAATTGATGTTTTCTTACCACTAATGATATTGGTTGCTCATATTAAGTTATTTAAGGCATGCATAGTTGTAATTTCTTCAATATCCGCTAATGTTGTGCTGTATAGAAGGACTAACCTATATTTCTCCTAAATGCTTGTTTCATTTCATGCGTTGAAATGAAGTAAAACTTTGGCAGGGTGGTTGTCTGCATTAATCTTGGGTCAGACAAATCCATTTCATTATCATTGGTCATTTCACTATTACGATAGAATGATGATAGGTGCGCATATACATCGCCAACTTAGTTGGGTTGTATCCAAGTCGTTTGGCATACGACACGGAATTAGTGAATTCAAAGCTTCCCGAAAACATTTCACAATAGCTAGGGTACCCCAAGCTTTAAACAGCTTTCCAAGAGTTAATCTCCCTCCGATGTTATCATATGATCTCTCATTGGCGCAACTTAGTTTATCTAGATTCTTATTGCAGAATAAGCTGTCTTTGTTGGTAAATGGCGCCGGGTTCTTTTATATTTTGTAACTTTAGAAGCACTGCCGCATGAGCCCAATCACAGCGGGTTCGTCTCGATGAAATTGGAGATGTCAGTAGATGAAAAGCAATCTCCATTGACAACCCATCGATCAGACTATACGCATATTCGCCTGCGTATCGCAATATTCGCTGCCATCTCTGTCTTCCTATTTTGTAACTTGTGGTATCGTTTATTCTATTCTACGCCTTATTGGTTGAGTGTGTGTCAAAACCAAACAGGTAAGAAGCCAAGTGGCGAATTTTGTAAAAATTTTCCTCCCGCTCACTTAACGTGGTAACTCTCATCTTGTTTCCAAAGGGGAAGATAGCCCACCTTCCACTTATTGTACTTTGTATATTTACTACCTCAGATTTTTGTTTATTACAGAACTTCCATAACTGCATACTTATTTTCTTTTTTAATTTATTTAACTAGCATACTTAACGCTTCGACGAATGCTTTGGGGTGGTGATGATTATGTGTATCACGCGGCTCAGATGCTTGTGTTTTAATCATTAGTCGTATCTCATAATTCGCTTCGAAATTAATGAGCTTATCCATAAAATTACCTTAATTAGGTTTCGTCGTGGCAAGTATTTTAGTGGATAATCTTAATTTTGGGAGATTGGGTGAGCTCCTCAGGAATGCTAAAACGTGACCAGATTGGGTGCTATCATGACTATACTTAGTTGACTGGCTTTCCTTTGCAAATTTAAATCATTTGGACCTTCCGCAACTCATCATAGGTCGCCTTAGACCAGAACATGCTTTGTTAACGCACTTGAAAGGTAGGGGGATCCGAGGTTCATCCTACAGAGCAGAAGGCTATGCGCAGCTCAGCTCAGAGTTGGGCAAAGTAATGGATCAATGTGCCAGTGATTGTGGGTGCTTATCACCATCGAGCTGAGCTCGCCTGGTGGTTGTAAGGTTTTGTTGGGCTATAATGAGTGCTGTGCACGAAAAATCCCTGTGGAGACTAGATGGAAGCATTACCCAGTGCTCAGGGAAATGCACATTTCACATGCACCACCTATCTGGTGAAGGTGGCGGCAAATCTGCAATCGCACATGTAAATTGGCGCGTTGCAAAAAGGTGTGTAGATCGCAAATATTTCCACTACTGACGCAAAAGCGGCAATATGTAGTATGCGCAATAAGCCGTAAGACTTGTTAATCCATTACTAGATAGATAAAAATTCATCTGCAAGCATTTAAAGACTTTCAAAAATCAAGAATTTGCATGAATATGTGTTTGCGTCATACTTCACTGGTATATTAAAGCTTATGTAATTTAAGCGGGAAGTTACGTTAAAAGTACAATTGCGCGTTTAAATAAATCCCTCTTAAATTGTAAGTAATAATGTAACCAGCTGTAAAGTTTGTGTATTTTTTAAGTTAGCAGTATTTGTTTTTAAATGTTAAATATTGTTTTTTTGTTCAAATCGACCCCTATCGCTTATGCACTGTAGGTCACCGGCAGATCCGCGTGCTGCGTAATTTTCTAGGGGTTGAGTTGTTTTGGTTTGCCCTCCGCCTTCTTCATTTTGAGCGCATTAGACTCGTTGAAATATGGACGGATTTTTTAATTGTGATAGTGTCGTTTGGTGCACTACCTTTTGGACTAACGACTGGCAAATCCAACTGAAGGATTTCACAGATGGAATTTTTCTTAATCAAGTGTTTTGCGAAATGTAAATATCTTCCCCACTTTACATAATTCCGGTGGATGGCACTTGATTAAGCTTTTTAAATGCTATCGTTTTGCTCCTTTGCAAGTTTGAAGCTTAGAGTACTAATTCAACTGAATTCTACCAGAGCCTCCGGGCTATTTAGCTAATGCAACTGATTCGTTAGTTCCTACTTTTCGCGAATTTTATCTTTTTGGGATGTATCAATTTTGAGTTTTCTACTCCTTTAAAAATGAATTGAAAATACCAAGACGCCATTTTTCGACATGCTCTATTGTAAATGAGATGAAAGATCCGACTTTTCTAGAAGGGCAATAAAAATACGATAAAGTTCATACCTCTTAAGCAGGGTACTTATCGTAGGAGACATAATTGCTGATAGTACGAATACTTCTTGCTCAAACTGGCTCTGATAGTGGTGGAAACTTGTTTTTTACACTAAGGGAAAATGGAGATTGATTGTCAGTATACAATATTTTAGAGCAGAATACGACTGGACGGCTGTTGAGCCTCTTTTGAGCAACGCTAGCGCTTTTACGCGTTTGCGGAACTGGAAGATGCTTGTAAAAAATCTCGAGGAATTTTTTATCGTAGGTTTTTTATTCAACGTAATGCAAGATTTGGTGCCAGATAACTTCTTAACTAAATATATTTTAGGAAGAACTTCAACACCTTGTAGTAATCGCGCCCCCCAGTATTTTTCACATAATCTTTTCTCCTTCATCGTGTAAGTGTTTTATCAATTTTTTAGATGTAGAGCAAAATGACTTTCCTGACTTAACAATTACGACTTGGTCCGATATTTAACTTTGTAAAAACTTTTAACCGGATTGAATGGTTTAACCTAACTTCTCTTTGACTACGTTGATTTAAGTTTCAATGCACTATTTCACTAATCGCTGATGTTCTATGCCTTTTTAATCGCCATTAGCTATTTTTAAACTTATTTTAGGCGCTGCAAAAACTGAACTGGAACGTGTTACGCTTCTTCTGCTGCTTGCGGCCATAAAATGCAAAAGACGGGAATTATATATCCGTGATATCATGAATAATCTCAGCACTGAAACGCAAAAGGGTATAATGCAGTCCATAACCAGCGTACGTCATTTGGCATTTATTTGGAGTCAATAAACAAATTTCTTACGCATGTGTGGTTTTTAACAGCTCACAGAATACTCGGATACAACGATTAGCTTAACTGGAGCTTATGAACTTCCGTCTGGACTTAGGTACAGCATAAGAAAGGCACTTTCAAGTCGAGTGGAATTGTACTTTCTTGTACGTTTTTGCGCAGCTCATTTCCCTATTATGAGCGTCTTTTAGCTGGTTGAAGAAGTCCTTCGTCGTATCTGTGATCATAGTCCAGACTGGACTCCGACAAAAAGGACCATTTTCAGCCCACAGCAGGAAACGCGACAAGAGAAGGATTTTAGTGTTAAAATTTCACGAAGTCGATCTCTGACGTCTTCTCTGGACCTTGTTGGTCTTGCCTTCAAAAGGTCCAGCCTGATGAGATGTGATATGCTAAAGAGCCCACAAAGTATAGAAACGGATACGGCGACCACCTCTGAAACGGGATACGAGAGTCGTCCGCCCACTGACAAGCATCCGAGAGACAGGCAAGGATTGGAGGGGAAGAGGGACCTGAACTCAGTGTTGGGTATCGTAGAAGCTCGAATAGTCAACGGCGGTAATGAAAAGGTAGAAGATGCACAAATAACCAAAGCTAAAGCGAAATTGAGACAGCAGTCCTTGGTGATGTAAGTTCCAAGCTTACAGCATTTCATGCATTTCCAAATTATGAATCAGACTTGTGTCCCATTTATTATTACAACCTCCTGGTTATTTGAATGTTCTTGATATTTTCGAAACCTGGTTTTAAATTATGATTGATAATACCTGGTGTTGAGATAGTTACCAAATCGTCATTGTTTGCAGCTGTTAGAAGTACAAGCAGGAGTGCGTGTATGACATGGCGTATACTGATAGCCCAGAATGATCTTATTCTTCTCCCTCTTCATCTTTCTCTAGTTCGGAACAGGCCGACCAGTTGGAGGAGGTGCAATCCCAGTTGGCAGAAATGCGAGCAGAAGTAGACCGGCTCCGGACGGAGCGCGCACGACTTGCAGATGCGGCGGCGGCGGCGCGACACTGGCGAGACGAGGCCGACGCCGGTCAGCAGGCCATCGTTCAGCTGCGCGAATCGGAGCGCACGTGTGAGAAACTCAAACAACGCCTCGAAGCCGCTCAATACTATCGAGTAGGAATATTGCACTACCGCATCATTAATCCTGTGAACAGTACTGCATAGCGTTTGAGTTCCTCGTTTATTAGTATTAATGTCCGGAATGCGTTTTTAAGTCACTCCAATTTCCTGTGGCATGGAACTCAATGGTTTTACTGTTTACTGTTCACATAATGGTTGGAAGTGCAAGTTTAGTATTTATAATATTTTAGGGTAGTTTTGTGGTGTAAATACTGCCACGAACTCGATTTCATGCACGGAAATGGGTTAGCAAACAGCCTGATTGTAGTAAGAATGGTGCTTACTCGTTTATTTGTAAAGGCGAACTTATTTCTAGCAGTTTCCGCTGAAAAGCTTTCTTATTTTTCCATTCAAGGAAATTATGAAACCAGTTCGTTAGTTTGTACGTGGAAATGAATTGTTTTAGGTTCGGTGCCAGGAGCTCAGTAAAGAAGTTGAAACCTTGGTCAAGGCTCGTGATGCTCTTGAAAATCGTCTTTCTGAGCAGCGAGGCGAGCAATTCAAAATTCACCTACTTGATCAAAGACTCATAGAACAATCTCAACGAATAATGGAACTGGAGTCGGTAAATTAAACTTGCGTTTTTAAATGAAAATTGTTGATACTTCACTTTATCCTTTAAATGGTTAAAGCAACGTGAGAAGGACTTGGAGGAGATTTGCCGATTGAAGAATGAGGTGACGGAGAGTCGCATCGATGCACTCAGTGTGTCACGGATGGACTTAACTACACGAGGTGTCAGCCCTAGCCCTTCCGACTGCGAGAAAAGCGATCTACTCTCCAGATTGCCCAGCCTTCAAATTGAGACATCCGCTGCGGATTCGGTGGCCGTTCATCCTTCCCGAAGTGAAGCGTCTCAAACCCACGAAGTGTATGATAGGAACGCACTAAGGATCCAAAAGGTAAAAGCTTTAAGTGAGATTAAGGCTCAGAACTCGTGCATGGTAAAATGAAGGTTGGGATAGCACGACTGGGCTAATTGAAGTCATAGCAAGCTTATAATACAGTGGTCCTTCGATGATTGAGTTGGCCTTGTGACATTTACAACCACTATTCCATTTGTGGGAATTGGAAGACAAAGATGAAGCATAGAGCAAGTGTTTTGGTGTGAATGGAGGGCAAGATGGTGTGTTTTCGTGACCGACTTTACGCTTGGCACTAGCTCCCTCTCTTGCCACTAGCCTCCTAATTTGATTCATTAGTGTGGGGACAGGTGGTGCCAGGTTGCACTCCTAACGCCGTTTCTGCTTAACTCAGATTCAGAGTAGCACCCGATATCATCAACACCATCATTACTCATGGCTACTTTGTGCTCCTGAACGCTGCTTCCAGGCTGGCGCCACCCTTGCCATCGTGCGCACACGAAATTAACATGCGTTCCTTGTTTTTTGCCTGAAAAAGTATTCCTCCCTGGTGAAATCTAAATATTTACCAAGAGGTTTGCAAATTCTGAAAGTATTTCGACGTTATGCTTAAATATTCGAATAGGTTTTGAAATGCTTTAAGTTCACCCTTTATATGAAGCGGACTTCGTTGAAGGTGAAGCAAATAACTTTAAGGCGCCAAAGGCAATGGAGCTATTTTGTATTGCTATGACTTAAATGGCTCTTAACGGCTTGATCGGTTTTCTTTCACGATTCATCTTCCGTTGCAACTAGAGCGCATTTACATGAGGGCGACATTGGATAACTGAATATGGCTTCTGTTAAGCAGTGTATATCAGTCCAAACATACTTATTAATGAGGGAATTTTGAATATTTATCTTCAGTAAAGATAGCCGTTATTTACTGGATTTATCATCAGTTGGCTGTTGCGGTGCTGCGATAAACGTGTTTGAGTACCTGTAAAATGCATCGATTCAGTCGGAGCGCTTGTAAAGCGCATGGAACTATCCACTGGACCTTGTTGACCTACCTTGCTGTTTCTTGTCCGCAACTTGCTCAAATAAAGCGCTTGGCCTCACCGCAAACAGGTGTCATCATCTAACAAGTTGGCCCGCTTGATTGTCAGTCAACCTCTCGATTGGCTTCGCTTAGAAAAGGAACGAAGTGGAAAGGCTTAAGGTGCAGCATAGGGGTATTTGAAATAAAAGTAGTTATACGGCATTTAATTCACCTTTATTTCGAATAGTCCACTGCTTTCCTCCATTTAAGCCCACTTGTCATTCGTTAAACAAGTTGCATACACAATCTGCCGACAATTACTCGAATGCCTGCATGTCATCTCTTTGTGAGTTTTTGTGAAACCCAACTATTCATTCAATATATCTCAAGCAGGAGTTTGAAATTCCCGGCTAGCACTGATTCTTTTTTTTAAGATTCTTATTTTGACTAGCTTAAAAGCCGTTAGTCGTCTTTAGATAATCCTGACTCATACCGACGTAAAAAACGCTCGAAATTCCAATCTCAACTTAAAGGGAGTTTTCGTTCTGTTCCTCGCTAAACAAACCTTAAATAATTGCTATTAACAATATTAGCGATTATTTGAATTATCCCATAGGTGTAACTATGCTTTAGCTCAACCGGTGCTCCAATTCTTTAAAATACGTGTCATGTGGTGTCTTTCTCGAACGCGGCAAACCACAACTTCTTTGGGTCATGGACCTTCAGTAGGGTAGTTTTCGTTATGCTGCTTTGAGAGCTCGGAAGGTTAAAGCGGCAACTTCACTAGAGGGAAAATTTCTCATCCGTAGTAATGGTCAAATTCAGAACGTGCGTAGTGCTGGAATCCATCCTCATTGCTGATGACACAATGTAATTAGGAGGTTATCGCACAAAATTAGTCGCTAAAAGCTTATGAGGACACCAACAGTCAGATGGCTACAAAGCTGGTAAATTTTTTACTGTTGGTAGTTTCAGTCTCGCATCATGTAGATTATTTTAGCCGAGAAATAAGCATTCCTGCAAAGTTGTGCAGTTTCACATCTTCAAGTAAGCTCTTACCACCGGTATTGGCCCATGATCGGCATCATCGACAGTTTGCTCCGTTTTTTTCACAAACATTCATCCTGAAATGTGAACTCAAGATGCTGCCTCGTTGAACCCTTAAGTGCTAAACAAATTGATAACAATGTCCTGGTGAAACAAACACCCACAGACATCCAGTACGGGTTGATATGCCCTACGAATGATGGATGCATACTAGGCTTTAGTGTTAAAGGTCAGGCTGCCGTCGCATTAGTCATTGCTCCCATTTCGACAGGTCGACAGCAAAGCATGGCTTTTGACCCCGAAAGCGACTGTCGATCGTAAAGTCAATGACCACTAATAAGAACCGCCCCTAAGTGCAAATACGGTGAGCTGATCGCCGCCCTATTTCCTCTCAACAAATCATTGTCACGAACTTAGGGTTCGGCCATACTCAGATAGTTGGTGTGATCATAAAACTCAACGATTCGTGAAAACGGGCGCACATGGACTTAGTTTATCAATTGCTAAAATCAAATTCCCCATAAGACAACTGCTCTATGAATGTGAAAGTTTCATAATTCCTTTCAACCGCGCATGAAAGTAGCTGTCTTTTTTGTGATAAAACTTTACCAATTTAATTCCTCCAATGCAAATTCTTTCCCACTCATCTCATTTTGAGTCAATAAAGCTTATCCAAAGAGATTGGCGACCAAATTTTTTTTAAAAGGAACTGGAGCTAACTGTCGAACGATGCGCTTCACAGTTGCAAAGAATTCGGACTAAGCTCAATTCCGGCTACGGGAGAGAGGACACAGATCGGCAGTTAGGCGCGATCACAGCTTTTGATAACGTGGAAATCAACCTTGGAGAAAGCGCTGAAGCTCTCATTAAAGACCTCGAGCAGACGATTCTCGATATTATTGAAGCAGTTGAGGAAAACGATAAGAAACTTATAGATATGGAAAAAAGCAGGTAATAATATTCCCTTTCCGCTTTATTCATGTGTCCATTTAATTCAAAATAAAAATTGGAGGTCTGCAACCACTGACCAAGGCATGGAACTAATTAGATAAACCATAGCTTTCACCTTCATCTAAATGTTAAAGGGCTTTCATTGTGTTTTATAGATTCCTCTACATCAAGTTATGGGAACGGAAACTAGGTGTTGATGAATGTAGTTGGTTTCGCATGACCACTGCCAGATTTTCGGCTCTTGGGAGAGTTCCAAACCAATTTAGTTAGGTTCAATTGTTTCTTTCCTTTGTTTTCTGTACCGTTATGCGTAAGAACCGTAGACGTGATAAACGTTTAGTCCCAATGCACAAAATTAATTAAATTAAACTATTCACCCAAGTGTAATCGCTGCCACGGAACAATTCACTCCTGGATGATATCTGCTACTTAGCATTCCATATTATAAGAAAGGTTTTCATATCAGCTCTTACAATGGCTTTAGGTTATCGAAGCCAATGACATTTCCTGTGACCGTCCAAACTGACTTGATCCTCCCACAAACGGACGCAAGGATGTTTGAACAATCTTCTGCCTCCTTAAAAGCAGCCATGCTTTCAGCGCAGTCGACCTTTCAGGACAGTGTCGAGTCGCTGCATAACATTATAACCGACGCAATGCATCGCGAATTGAAGTCGACTCTTGACCGCATCAAAGACCAAGACGGTCGACCAGACGCGAACCTTGTTGTCAAAAGCACACAAACATATGCATTTGTAGGTTGTGTTCTACTTCGCTCATAAATAAGTGCCGTCGAAGTTCTCAAATGCATGAGGCACACACTGGCTTACTAGACTCTGCGGCAACTTCGCTTCGGTTTTTAATAGGTGGCTCGTTTTTGAAGAACAATCCTCATCAAAATTACTTATTTTACGGAACTTTCCCCGTTTTTCTCAATTAGTGTCAAATTGGTGTGCATTTTAGATTATCGTGCTGTTTAATAATGCTTCCCGGCATAATCATGTGAATTATACTTATTTACTGAACTCTTGATTATGGTGCCCGAGCATTTGCGGAAATTTTCGATTTCCATACAACATCAAGCACCCCATCCCACTTTAACGCAACATCCTTTTAACCACCTACTTGTACCACAATATGGTTGTCGCTTTCTGTTCTTGTTTTGCTTTATTAAAGTAGCTGCTACACTTGCTCTAAAATGCTTGATTTTGTAAAAATGGTTAAATTCGTTCGACCTTTTTAGCCTAGTAAGGATGCTCAATGTCAAATGTCACCAGAGAACCAACTGTCTCTCATCTCTAATACGGTTCAACGCCCTTACAGGATATGCAACCGATTTGGAACACCGCTTCAATTAAGTGTAGTTCAGCCTTGCAAAATTCAGCGATCAGGTAAATGGTAGTTTTCAATGCATGTAAAGTCGCCTATTGTTCTGCTTAAGAAAAGAAGTATGCATAACTAGTGATCCTCCGTATGGTTGCTCAAGTAGCGCTTTTAAGCATGCAAGGCTTTATTTTGACTGTCTGATCCATCGGAAGTGCAAATGATGCTTTGACATTTCATCAGGGTTATTTCTATGAATTGTGGGAAAGTAACCTTAAAATTTGCAAACATCATTTAGACAGTTGGGCAGGCTTTCCTGTGTGAATGCTGGCAACGATGACGGCGTCGGATAAACTAAATATTGACCATTGTGCTTATTTCTGATGAATTGCATGTGACTAGTGATTCCAAACACCTCCGTACGCTAACAAATCTGTAAAGTAGGTCTGCGTAAAAGGCTAGCCGTTCAGCCTTGTATGCTACCCAATTTGCATAGACCGCTTTGCTAGACCGCCCAAGTGAAAACAAATTTACTAGTTTAATTAAACTTAATTGATGTTAAATGGTGATAGTCGATGGTTGATGTACTTTGTGATCTCAGTTATCACAGTTTTGAAGGCGCAAGCCTTACTGAAAAGCGGCATGATCAACAATAAATTTGTCGTATGCACAAACAGCCCCGATGTGTTCTTTCAACATTCAGCTTCAATATCAAGTCGCGAGCAAGGCAATGGCTCCAAGGTTGTTAATTGCAAAGGAGTGGGCACATTGCCTATCGGGAGCCAGATGCAATTAGGTGTCAACGAGGCTGTAAGAGAGGCACTTCTGCAGGCTAGTGAGGCGAAAACGCGTATCGCTGTCCTCTGCAGGGAAAAGGATGAAGTCAACGAACTACTGAGGTCAACAGAGCACGAATTGGAACAATGCAAAGAGTTCCTCAAAGTAAGCTTATCATAAGATGTCCCCAAACTTAAACCGTCGTAATAGCATCGGCATTCCTCCAATCAGCGATTGAACGGTGAATGACTAGCCTTGTAAAGCTTCGTTACCCGCTTAATCAGAAAATTATGCCGCTTTTAGACTGCATAGGGATAGGAATTATGCAACAACGCCCTTAGTTTGGGCTTGCCCAGTGTGCATACAGGTATACAAAGTGTTAACTTGAATGCACAGAAAGTTAGCCAGTCATTTTTAGTTTGTTTCAGAATTTATCGTTTTCTCCAACTGCAACGGCATCAGTAAATGACTATCTTCGTATTTAACATTTACCTATTACTGAACTCCAGCATTTCGCGTAATACCTCGTGAAGTTGTTCAGACTGATATGATTCTTAAAACCGCGTGATGCACAACAATATTTTGGTTTGATCGGCTCATCAAATAATATGAAACTGAGAAAAAATAGGTCCCTTTTTCATGAGTGCACAAGTTCCTTATGCCTGACACATTTTGAGCTGCAGCACTTATGCACGCCTAATTTGAATTCCAAAGAATCAATTTGTCCTTGGCCCTTCATGCTAATTCAGAGGATTGCGCTTCTTGGGTCCGCCGATGTGGCGGGGCGATTTTGGAGACAGAATGCGGCGTTTGGCCGTCACCCCTGCAGTGTTAATGGGTGTGGCCGCTTGGGTCGGTGCGTGCGTGCGTGCGTGCGTGCGTGTGTGAGTGTGCAAGTGGTGCGTCAGTCAGGATTGCTCTGACGGTGAGTCAGCCGTCCGCCCAACTTTGGTCTCCTCCCGCCGCACCCCGGCATGCCATCAAACAACGGGTTGGAATGGCGAGGGATGCACAATTTTCTTTGGGCAAGGCTCTTACCTTGGGCGAAGTTGGGGTGCCATAGTCGTCTTTCGCCTCAATAAGAGCAATCATTGTTGTAAAGGCATCACTCTGAATGTCTGCCTTCTAAAAGGAAGTTGAACACTACCTCACGAATGGCTCATCGATGGCTGATTTTATAAACTAACTCATAACTTCTTGGGTCGATCGTCAATTAAGCCAATTTTGATATTCTACTATATTCAAGAATGGTTATTCGGAATATACAATGAGTGCTTCAGTAAGCTCATTTGCAATCATCTCCGTTGAAGTACTTCGTTTTGGTGGTATGCAGCATGGCGATGGGAGAGCATTCATGTGACTGCTGATTCTCACTAGTCGCGTTATTGCGTGTCGCCTTGGACAATCACATCATTGCATTGCTTGGGCGGTGCTGCTGAGTCACTTATCTGCGCGGTAGAAGCATCCTGCTACAAGCCTGCCTTGAGGCATCAGATTAAGAGCGACCACCAACGGTTGTTCTTCCTCCCTACCCTGATCTTAGTGCTTTGAACCGCTGCAGCAATTTTAGATGAGAGTGGCTCCAAGCTGGGGACTTTTCAGCACTCAGGACCTAGTATTTCTAGCTGAAGCCACTGTCCATCAGAATCCCTTTTCAAGTTGCAATTTTTCCACTTCGGTTTCGTCTCAAACACCTCAATTAAGTTGTTATCGAATTTGTTCCATTTTAAGGCTTTTGTTTTGTTCATGGTTGCATTTTTAAACTGTACTACAAAAACACAAAGCATTATTTGAAACCAGTGCCGTAGGTAGTTTGTTACAGTCATTTCCATGAATTTTCATCGTTGTCGGGCTTTTTTGAAACGTGAGCTGTCTGGCGCCAGATAAATGGAATTCACGATGCACTAAGATCACATATTTTCGCTTTGCAAATTAACACATTCAGTTGTTCTTATCAATTCTTTGTAAGCGAAACGTTTTGCGTCAAGCCGAACCTACTGCTTGGACTAATTTATGTGAAATATAAGTCAAACTGACTCAAAAGTCGGAAGTGGTGTACGAATAAAATTTGCATTTCAGGAATACGAAACTCGCAACACTTATTTGGAGAAAGAGAATCGTGCTCTGTTACTCCAATTGAAATCTCTTCTTTCTCAAAATCAGGGTGTAGCGACAGAGGCTCTGGAAAACAGTGAATACCACTACCGCGAACAACTTGCCCTCCGGTAAGGATAATTTCAGCCTTGTTTATTTTTAGGTTCTCTTATTATTTAAAATGTATTTGTTGTATTTTCGGGATGCTCGGAGGATGTGTATATGAAAAATTAATTTATAAGCTTAAATGCTGTCACTCATCGAAAGCAGGTAATCTGTGTATTTGTCGTCTCCTTCAACTTGTATTATTTATCGAGAACTTTGCTAGGTCACGACCTATTTTTCTACATTTCAGTGACTTTCATAAATGCTCAACAGTTTACTTTTCCCTTTAATTCCTCTTTATTGGCAAAGCTTAAGGTCTTCTATCTAGCTATTTGGCATGGGGACAGTTTGAGAGCTAGCAAAACACTAAGATCAGTTATCTACTTAAATTATGTCATTTATTTGACGCCATCACAGATTGAGTTGAATTTCATTCAGGCAAGGCCTCGTCAGCGTCCATGGAGGGCTTTGCTCGCACAAGAGTAAGATTTTCGTCAGCCCCTTATGTCTTCTCGGCGTGCGGAAGTGCCACCGCTTTGCGTTAATCATACGGCATTGATTTTGTGCCAATTATGTCCTTTAATCAAAGGATTCGCTCAGTTATGTCAAGTGAATCATGGGTTGTCACCGCCTTATTGATCGCATTACTTAAAGCCGGTAAAGTAAATTTTAGGTTCGATTTGTTCCTACTCCTCACTTGGGCAGATCTTGCATTCAGCAACCTGGGTTCAGATGTCCTCCTTGCTAAGGCTCTTGAAGCTACTGCCCAACTACATTACTTTGTTGCAGATGCACTGCTGTAACTGTTGCATTGCCCTTAATCAATGTAAAATTAATAACATTAATAATTAATAATCGTCCCATAATTTCTGATAGTTAATTTTTCAAAATTCCTGAGCATGCAAATGTTGCGCCGTGATTTAAGCCGTAGGAAATTTGCTAACTTCACTTTCTAAAAGCTCTGTGATCTGAGGCTGTCTTGCTCAATTCCTTTTAGTGACGAATTGGAGTTAATGAAGCACCATAAGGAACGACTAGAGGAGAAACCCATCGAACAGTACAAGACGCTCTCCTCACCCAAAAAGTACGAAAGTTGGTTGTCTGCCTTGGGAGTTAGTGCACGAAGGTCGCGCAAATGCTCAGTGGTCGTTTAAAGGTTATATAAATACGTGGATGTGCAGATTTTGACTTGGGAGGCAACTCAAGTAATTTAGCATCACAGTGAAGTAGCCGTGCTTGTCAACTTTACCATTTGAGCTTTAGCACATCTCAGCGATTTACAAAAAGTCATTCAACGCAGAAAGCTTGTTGTTCTGACACAATAGCTTCGCAAGAAGATGCTATAGATGAGGAGTAGCAATTTAATTTTGGATAGAAATTATGCTCCTGCCAATTTTACAAATCGGGTTTACTGAGGCAGAAAAGTGAAGTAGCAAATAGAATTTTGCTTTAAAGATTTTTTTATTATTTTATGGTCCCCTCTCTACTTGGACAGAATGTTAATGCATCCGCAGATGCGAACCTTGAAGTCGAAGAGCTCCTCAGGTTACGAGGCCGCGCCTGCACAGCGGCGATGGCCCACTTTTGTGTCACATTGCTTTCTTGAAGAGGGAATTTGAGTCACTTTGGAGGGTGGGTGCCTGGCATCTCCAGCGGAGGTGTTCAAATCTGACTATTGTCAGATATGGCCAGTCTTTTGAAATAAAACTTGTATATGCATAGGTTTCACACTCTTCAGACGTTGAATTGCCTCATCACGTTCTCTCCTACCGTTAATTCCTCCCTTTTATTGGGATGGGCTCTCACTGTCAATCTGCACATGGTTTTGGTTGAGATTGCCAAATGGATTCACCCTCCCTACAAGAGCGTTGAATAGTTGACCCCATAAAAAATTTACCTTAGTATGACTCATTGGTGCAATTGTAAATGAGCTTTAATTTTACTTTCCCAATTACTTCGAGGTACAAGTAAGTTGCGAAATAATCCCAAAACGTGAATACCGCAGCAGTTTCAACCTTCTATCCAAGACATTATTTATTTTCGCAGGGCAAAACCAGCCACAAGTTTTCTACAGAAGGCATGTGATGCTCTTTTGAAGGTATGTTCGTGTTTTCTACGCGTTTGAACTAGATCTTACCTCTCCATTTGAATATCACACTTCTTTGCATTAAAGTGACTTTCCCCAACGCACAGTTAAATGCAGTAGTGCAAACACTCCTACAATATGAAGACAAAGCAAAGCTAGTGGCTACTTATTTGAGCTCTGTAATGCATTCCATGGGCACCTATTCATAAGTATGCTTCTAACTTTACTTCTTTGCAATTTTAGACTAAGGACGTCTACACCCTTGATAATAGTCGTCTCCCGTCCACTGATAGCTATGAACAAGGTAGACTTTTACTAATGAAACACTTTTTTATGTAAGCGCAGTAAATAGGCCTGCAATTATAAACGCTTGAGCATGTGGAGAGCCCATAACACATCATTCGCCACCAAATGGGGCTATTCTGCTAGGTAAATTTGTTTCAATCCTTCATTCAATGGGATCATACTGAAGGTATGGTAACTCTAACTGCTTGACTAGAAACATAGCTAAAAGATTATTGAGTGAGACAGGATGAGGTAGCAGAGAGGGTTAAAGCGTGAAGGGAATACATGATTTGAGATGTATCATGTGCATAATATATTTGTGAATTTTCGTCCCGCTGCCTGTTAGTAGTTGCCAAAAGAATAAAATCATGATATACTTGAGATTTTTCCGGCTTTTGTTTATTCCAGGTACTAAGCACATTTTGTCCCCTTCCATCTCGCGATGCGGTAGGACGAAAGATGACGATGAATATGTTAGAGACTTCCAGAGGTTTATTGACCATTTAGAAAGACCTCAATTAAGCCCTCACTCGGTAAGCCATTTTGACCTACTTACTAAAATAAATAAGTAGGTACTATGCTATAGCCTAGTTAATTCTTTTTTATTTTTGACAACGAAGGATAACAGTCAAAAGGCACTAAAGGATTGGGGAAGTTCCATCCCAGTTTCCAGGTGTATGTCGGAGTACCAGCCTCGAACCGTACTAAACAGCTCTAGCACAGACTCTGAGCACACAGGTGGGGTCAAGAATTTGCAGGCTATTGACAAGCAGAATGCAAAACTGTATTACCTTAATGTAATACTTCTAGACAATTCAATGGTGTCGCTGGTTTTGAAATCCTCTCCACATTTCCCCGTTACTGATAGGTCTGAAGATCGTAAGTTACCTCACCATTCATCATTCCTGTTTGACGACAGCATTAGATTCTACACATCTACTATTTAAAATATTAGCTCTAAAAGTAAAAGAAATGCAGAAGCGTTTCTTGAAGTCGCGTGCAGAATTTTAATGCTTTTACTTTACAAAAAATAATGTCTTGCATTTTAGGCATAGAGGCATATTCAGTCAGCTCAATCGTGCCACCAAATAAGAAAGCCTTCATGAACCGAACGAATCCCTTATCATTCTTTTCCAAACCAAGTGTAAAAACGGCGGACGTACGGCCCCTAGGTGATGGAAACCCCAAGGAAACACAGTAAGTTAAGCCATTTGGGTCACTTTGGATTAAACTGTGAGAAGTATGAAGTTCAGTAGCCAGAACCAATATTCTACTCCCCGACAAGAATTCGAAATTCTAGTGTTTAAAGCCCTAGGTGTTTTTTCGAATTTTCATCTTTATTTCTGAGGTAGTCCTCGATGCAGTAGTGAACAGTGTAAAAAATAATTTTTCAAGAATTTATACTGCTAGCAACGATGTAACACTAATAGCTTAATGTTTTCTGTGCTTTTTATATTTAATTTAGTCACGTTTTTAGGATGCTTAATAGTCCAAAGGCTTGCATGTACGGGTGCTTTTGATGCACTGAATCAATCAACTCGAGCGCCTTTTCTGTAGCCGCTATGCGACACATTCTTCATGCATTAACGTGTGTTTTACCGCTTACAGGTCAGTGTGCATACATAGGCGCAGGGTGGCTTATGCCAATGAGAACTCAACAGCGCCCTGTCTGGGCGGTCTAATTGGTCGGGGAAGAGTCTCGGTTGTTGATCCCGATTACTTGAGTCCCATCACCTCCTTTTCGCAACAGCACAGCGATACCGTGAAGCAAAGCCACCATGAGTCGTCCGAGGTTGCCTCGAATGACAGGAAGTCTCCCACGACACCGGTACACACCACGAAAAGTCCTGACTGTCTGGCCAAACCCGTCGTTTTTTTGGAGTATGGTGATTTATAATTATCGTACCAATGTACATAACGCCAATATTTCTGAGAGATTTATGTACATTCTTTCCGCAATTTTCTGATTTCATGCAATCTATTTCCAACCATAGTTCTATATTGTGTCATTGCGTATTTCAAGGAAAATGTTTGAATACGTGCTTTCGCTAATCGGATCTAACGAGAAACGGCTTTTTAACTATATTAGCGTTAAACCTTAACAGTTATGCTAAATAGTGGCATCTAACCAGGAAGCCTTCTAAGTTACGGCTTAGACGTGGTATAATCGGGTTTCATGTATTGAGTAAGTTCATAAAAAGAAGTGTTTTAGTGACTCTTAACATTATTGGAAAGTGGTTGTTAAATGCAGACTTTTAAGTTACATACTACTACCCTATGACTGATGTGTTCTATTGAGGAATATCAACCGAAATGGGATTGTTTTGCCACGAATAGATTATGAACGTTTGCCGATAAACTCGTTGTTTGTCATCCAAAGTCGGCGGCAAAACAAAAAGATCAGTGTGGACATGGAGGCCGGTGACAATCACGAGGTTGGTTGCAAGGCTTTACCAAGCACTAATAAATAGAGTCGACTACCACCAATTGATAACTGCTTAAATGTAATTGATGAAAAATTGAGGAGGTGGGAAGAGCGCCCACTTACCGGAAAGAAAAGACGGTTTTTTTCCTATTACCACTATAAGTTTTGCCCGGTCTTATCTTACATACCTGATTGCAGCACTTTGATGCAACATTAAGTCTGTTAGAAAAAGCGTCTAATGCGGGTGAAAATTGTCAGTTGGCTCCATTGGGGATTTCGGCCAGCAGACTGGGGCCGTTGGTATCGTGTGTTTGGCAAGCCGCGTTGCAGTCTCGCGCGTGTGTAGTCTGCACAAAACACGACGACCGGGCCCAATCCACGACTAACGATGGACTAGCCCACAATATAGTTCATTAGCAAACCACACGATAGAAGGTTCTCAAGGCTGTGCGAACTGACCAGGGCGTCCCAATTTCTAAACACCTAGGGGCTTTGAAAAATTCTCAAGTCAACTTTGTCAAGGAAGATCTAGCTTTGTAACTTTCTCGCGTGACCCTTGCTGAGTTACATCTGGGAACTTGTCTGATAATGTGAATATGCTGGAGAATGTTTCGCAAATCATTTGCAGATGCCTGCCAACGGCAAATTTTGGCCGAGCCTATAATTCAGTAAATGGGTCAGGCACTGGCCTACCCACGTACCTCTTTTTACTGCTGCGCGAAGAGAAAATACCATGAAATTTTAAAAAGCAGAACAGAGTGGTAAATGACGATTTTTAAAGGGCATTTTTTGGACGTGTTGAAACACTGTGATGACGGTTGTAACCAAACCCTGTCAAATACTGTAAATGTCAGAAAACAGAACTCCAACTTTACTCATTGCTTGTCCAAAGGCACATTGATAACATTTGACATTTTATTGAATGACATTTAAGATTTGCAATAAAAGTGACAGTTTTGGGGAATTTGAACCGAAGTGTCGTGAATTAGTTTCCCCATCATTAAACTGTGGTCTGTTTTTAGTGTTTTATGCAATAAAAAATAACGTTAAGCGGTAAGTTGGAGGATTAATGACACTTCAAAGGTAAAGCAGCAGATTTATCCGAGTTGACAAATTAGCGCAAGACAGCAAACGTGACGTGAAAGGAGTCGGGTGGTTTTCAGCAAAGTATCTATTTTAAATACAATTCTTGAGGCGATTAAAATTTGACTAGGGCCAGCTCCACACAAATAGTCGGAAAGTTGCTGAGTATTGTGCAAAACGCTTTGTATTCTGCAAATGAATGTGTCAGGCCACGGTTTACGGGCATAAAAATGGTCGGCATTGACCAAGTTGAAACAGCTGAAATGCCGCAGAAGCATAATGTTCGTATTTCGGCAGCAAATTATTAGGCCCAGTTAATATATAAGCCTCGCAAGAAAATGCAAAGTTCAATTATCTGGGTTGTTAATGACTTAGTCCCTTGCCTTGAGGAGCTACGTCCATCAGCATCTTCAAGGGCATTGTTAGCCAAATTCTATTAGCACCACCATAAATTTCATTGATTTAAAAGGTGGACTTGGAAAACGCTTTTAGAAACCACGAGTGAATCGTACACAGAAGCGAGGGGATTATTGTGCATAATTTTGCGCTGACATTTACATATTTGGCGTAGAGTTGTTGATGAAGTCTGGCCTTATGCTTCCACGTAAACATTTTCCGGTGTGCGTGAGCGTGCACCGGTTGTGGAGTTCATCCGAGGACGAGGAAGGAAAGTCGGTTTATCCTCATAGCCTATGACACCTCAAAATCTACGTAACTAGACTTGACAGATGTCAAATCTATTGGCAAGTTACGCAATTTAACTCGGCGTCTGTTAAACGACTAGTATGTTTTTTTCATAACTTTAATGTCGCAAATAGAATTTGCGTTTCTATGCCAACCGATACTTATATTTAGAGGTATAAAAAACCGAAGAATGAAACACGGCTTTTATTTTGATTGGTAGGGTGGTAAAAGCAATTACAAAATCACTGCTTAGGCATTGGTAGGCGCTAGGCGGACCGTCCCATCTACCTCGGCGACCAAATTGCCCGGGCATTTTTCAATAACTGAAGGCAGCCTTACCATCAGTTCTTCGCTTTTGCTGCGGACAATTTGGATTGTGAAATATCAAAAAAATGCTACCCACTGATATGTTCTCCTTTCAAGATGAACTTTTGTTTATTAAAATTGTGCCTTAGAGCCCGTTTTAAATAGATTTTGTAAAATATGTAATAGCAGAACGCAACAGCACCATTCGATCCATTCGGTGAGACCGATCTTGTTTTTTTTGACTGATCCTAAAACTCCACCTAACTGTGAACACATCTATTTAAAAATTGACCTCCCAATCACTGATGGCATCTATAAAGACAAATCTTAACGCAATTTCATTAATTTGCTATCAAATTCTTTCCATCGGTAATCAGGTAGCTTCTCAAATAATTGAAATGATGGTTCAAGGTGACGACTAAAACTTGAAAACGTTTGCCAAAAAAAGAGCTTGTTAATCCACTTTTAAAAATGCTTATGAATAAATATGAAGAACCACTGTAAGTACACTTTTGATTGACGGCTTCACGAATGCGCTTTTTAGCAGTAACAATGGTGACCTGGTCTTTTGGAAAGCCATGTGGCGGATTATGTACGAGGAGTATGAAGGTGGTGTTACTTTCGCAAGTATAAAAATAGGCGTTTAGAGATTATTCTGCCACTTTTTGAGGCAGGGAGAGAGAGTGAATACTTCATTTAAAAATATGATCCAAACTCTACCTGGGATATTTCCACAATAAAATCGGAATTACGGGAATTATTAGCAAAAACAAATCCAACTGTCTACCACCAAATACTCTGCATGGAGAGTACCAGAGGAAGCAAAATGAAAGTACCTTTGTTACGTTAATCATATCTTCTTTAAAGCTTCGGTGAAATATAAATAGTGAACAATAAAAAAATCTACCGGTGCAACAGTAAATTATTGTCTAGTCGCCTCGATTTGAACCTCTTAAAATTGAGTTTACCACCACACACTCATGGGAGGATGGAGGGTTGCATTCGGTGATATCCCGTTGCACAAATGAAGTCGGTGAAGTTGGGAGCGAGAAAGTGGGAAGGGTGTGTGGTGCGCAGCAAACAAACGCGAGCAAATGGTAGGTACGAATCACTGACAGATTGCCGCCGCGATGATTGGCTGACCGCATGTCCGACACAGGTGTAAATTTACAGCACGATGATTGGCTCTTGTGGTCATTGTGCATGTGCGTGTGTGCACTTACGAGTTGGTGCAAACTTGGCACAAACGGAGTAAACGCATGCTTATGCCAAGTGTGGCTAATTGACCCCTCTTTTCACTTCACATCACTTACAGCAACTGATGTCGATTCAGAGATTAGTCGCACTGTCGAAACAATAATTTCTCCAATAACAAACGTGGAACATTATTACGCTTCATCAGATTGCAGGGGTGAGTTAATTATATCACTTTTTTGCGTAGGACGGCACTGCCGTGGAATTAAATGCTGAACATCTCACATCTATCCTCAGAGAACACATTGACCTGGTTTTGTAATTTTCACGCTTTTAACTAATGCATTAATGCGTGGAAATACTACTATTGGGAATCTGCCACTTAATATTGACTATGCAGCGAAACCATGAACAACTAGCATTTAACATAAACCATCGTGTGTTTAGCACCCAGCATGCACTTGTAAAGGTAATGCAGTGAATTACTTTGGGTTATGCACGAATCAAACACCCTCTTACACCAACTTACGGTGGCACAAAATTAGATAGCTACAACTTCAGACTTTACTTTCGATCTGTGGGCTCTAAGTCTACCGTTATTGCAGCGCATGCAAGCTATTCCGGGCGTTTTGATTCTACACTATCTTACTAATATGCTGTTTAGATGAATGAACTTGCGACACTCCCAAAAGAACTGTATCTCTAATTTATAACTTAAAATATTCGAAATTGGACTCTTAGTAGTCGTTTAGGCCTTCTCCTCAGAGTCGTTATTGCTGACCCCAATTGAACTGACGTTTTGACTCAGACTTTATTAGTACAAATGGAGCAATAGAAAAGGAACAAGCAAAAATTCCTGTGAACTTCCTTTTTGTTGATTAACTAATATATCATCAATGCAGAACAGTTGCGTGCTTCCGGTTGCACATCTGAAAACGCATTTCAACGTGCGTTCGAATGGATGCGGGGTGCGCATCTCTCGCGGGCGAAACGAAACTGCTGCCCGATTTAAGTGGGGCTGAAGTTTTTAAACACCACCCATGACATACATTTGTTGAGACTGGCGTGGATGATAAGCTCTCGAATATGATACCTTAAATTATTTCACACTTTATTGTGGGGTTTTCCAATGCCTGTAAGTTTTCTGCTAATAGCTCGCTTGCTTGCCACAGAACATCCCCAACGTTAACATTTAAAGTGTTAATCCTCGTAGTACTCTTAAATTCTTTTGGACTATTGAGGTTGAAACTCATCAACTTGTTTAAATGAACAAGCAAGCCAGCAAATCCAACGTTATAAAATGCTTCGCATTGCCTATGATTTTGACAAATAAAATCAGTGGATATAAATCAACGACCTTTTTCTTGCAGTAATATTAAATTTTTGCGGTCAGTCAAAATATACCAGCCAAGTTTATCTAAGCGATTAATTAAAAAGGCACACATAAACAATGTCAGGTTTCACATTTTCTTGAATACTCTCCACTTCGTATGCTTTAAGCACCATTTTGCTCAAAAGCGATCTCTTTCAAGCTTGATTATACTAAGTGCAATCAGTAAACAAAGCAGTGGTCTGTCTCCTCCAGCTACACATACACAAACTTGTAATGGAGGGATTTTCCCATCCACCTATCGACATCATACCCTTATTGCATAAGGGGAATGCGAAGTATCTGAAGATGATTTGAAATCCAATAAGGGAAAGTTGTCCAACCTTATTATTCAACAGCAATGTTTAGGCAAAGTAAGAGTAGACCAACTAATAAAAAGGCAACCTTTGCAAGATGATGAACAAATAACTTGGCCGACTTTCTTTTTTAACCACACACCTTCCTTACAGATGAATTGTATGGAATTCTTAGCCCTACTCACAAGCATAAGTTCAGGTTTGCTAAACGCCCACGCGTTTACTGACTCCCATTTGCAAATGTTTCAAATCATCGAGGAGTCTTCAAATGGAACCGAAATTGGAGGAGTCTCTGAATATCTTCACAATGCCATTGGAGTGGATCCTCAAGCGACCTTCCAGCTCCTCGATTCCCACGAAATGCTGACTCGGCTGCTGAAAATTGAATCCCAAACGGGTCGTCTTTATATAGACGGCCGGGTAGACAGAGAGGCCCTCTGTTCTCAGTCATCCGGAATCGCTCTAACATATTTAGATCCAGAAGCCTCTTGTGTAAAGCAAATAAATATACTAGCTACAGCACAAGCTGAAAACAATCAGGAAGTATCTGTTCAAACAATTCCAATTAAGCTCATGATTCAAGATGTCAACGATAATACGCCATCTTGGAATTCGGCCGGAAAACAACTCGATGGTCTACCCATTCTGGAAGCAAATATTATTGAGCAAGGTTCAGGAAATAAGATCCTTGTTCCTGCCGCCTACGATCCCGATTCGGGGCGAAACGGAGAGATTTCTTACCGTTTGGAAAACTACAGAAGTCTCTCGAGTGGTGACTCAAATGAACTTGACCAGGGCCCAGCACCATTTACAATAAGTGGTCCGATCAGTGGAATGCTACAATTGACACCTTTCCAGCCAATCGACTACGAAAAACAAAGCGTCTACGACCTTCTATTGATTGCTTCAGATGCTGGTGAACCGCCAAATGTAGGAAGGGCACATTTACGAATCAACGTAATTGACGTCAACGACGAGTGTCCGGTTTTCACCCAACAGATTTTTACCCCACCTGGTGGTGGAGGCATTTCAGAACGAACGCATCCAGGAGAGGTCATTCTCAATGTCACTGCAGTTGATGGAGATGCCTCCGAGCGTAACTCGCGTCTCACATATTCAATGGTTCCTAGCTCAAATCGGCTGATAGGGGAGATCTTTTCAGTACATCCAGATGGTCGAATTATTTTGCGACATTGGCTTGACTATGAAACTTTGGAGCCGGGACACATGGCCAGTTCTACTTCGGCGCTTCGTGAGGCTCCACCCACAGAAGGAAAGCAGTTTGCATTTTATGTGAAAGCCACAGATTCGGCACCACCACCCTATGAAAAAACTGGGACCGCTCTGGTTGTCATACCCATCATTGATGAAAACGACGAGAGACCGATAATCACTTCGCGTTTCTTGGGGTCACCTGAGCTTGTTAAGCACGGCGAGTCAGGTATGCTCCGCACGTTTGCCTTATTATTGGACTTCTTCAATCAGAGAAGAAAAGAGAAAGAGAGTTTTGCGTAAAATAATTGTAAAAAAGAGGGCCAAGGACATTGAACAAAATCAACGAAGCTCATTTTGACATTGCTAAACCTGCCCATATGAGTATCCAAAGTAAATATATTTTGATCTGCGATACAATTACATTATTAGCACTATTAGATAGCATTTAGACGTGACCTTAACCGCCATTAGTAGCATACTATTAGGCAAATTAAGCGCACCAGCCTATCTTCTTGTGGAGGTAGACTTAAGGTGCATTACATTCATACCAAGAATATGATGAGTAAGCATGAGACCTGTGAATTGATAATTTTATGGAATTGTTCTTTGTGCGAATATGACGTACCCATTGGTTTTGAGTCATGAACGCTACTATAGGCTGAGGTAATTTGTAACACCTTCAACTGGGCTTTCCTTTACTTTCAAAATAGCATGGCATAAAGCTTTATGCCAAAATAGGAGTCGAGGTCCCGTTGGCATGAAAGTAGCTTCAAATGATTTTTCGGCTTAAAAATTATGGTAAATGCTTGGATATAGCGCCTCCAGTCCCGATGGGATCGGCCAAAGAGAGGCAACGATCGAATTGAGCTGTTATTTCTGCCCAAATAACCTATGTAAGGATTTACTTTTACTAAACCTTTGACTTTTATTTAAAAATCGTAATAATTTCTCGATCTGTCTTGGATACTCAAGCGTATGGGAATATTTTGTAGAAGGCAACATTGCGGTAATGAGCTACATTAGAAGTTTCGACTCAGGAAACATACTCAAGATGTACTCCAACCTTTCGTTCGTGATACTCAATTGCTGTTCTTTTAAAACTCGACAAAAACCGTGGTGCAGTAAGTATAACAGGGCTAACAATCTAAACCACGACTCCTTAGGTTTTCATTGTGATAATCGCATTGATTTACGAAAAGATAAGTGTTCTTTTTAATAATTACAATATTTTAGCACTTGACCGCGTATTCTTTCAGGAGCTAAATTATTTTCTGTTGGCCGCACATCTGGACTTAAGAGTCAGTTATTCCAGTAAGGAGGACCAGCTGGTTCCGTATCCCCACCCTGTTCGATCCCGCCCAGAGGAGCGTTAAAGTTGGATTGCATTCAAAGCCCAATCGGTATTTTACTTTAAAACTGTGACTCAATCGAATACCAAATACGTCTGGAAATGAGGAGAACCCAAGACACAATCAGATTCTAGTAATATGCATAACTGGGGCCATCATGATCTTGCGATGTTTTTTAGCTTTCAGATGCAAATAAGATCTGATTTAAAGGAAATTGGCCATTTCGTTGAGTTTAAAGAAATGTTAACTAGATAGAGGCCGCAGAGAGTTTGTGAAAGTCACGAATCCAGACAAAGGCCATATCCTTGTGCTTTGGTGACATCTAAAAGGTGAACGTCACTTTGCCACAATGATCTTCACCTCTTTGCAAAATGTGTAGAAAAGAACAAATTTGATGCAATTCTTTTGATGCTATCCCCCTTATTCTAATAAAATCACGGAAAATTAGTCCAAAGACCAGAGATGCATTTGAGCATATCTGTAAACAGTTGCGAGCAGAAATGATGCGCCATATCGCTTATCGGGAAGTAAATGCAGGTATTTGGACAATATTTGTAGTTTACGCTGGGTTTTTGTATCTAACGCGGAATTGCCAGTGTTATTCGACTGTCAAGCAATTCGGTTTATTACAATTGCAGACTGTGCACCAAATCTTTTAGTTTTATTTATTGCTATAACGCACCAAATTTAGCAATATTTGGGCTTTTATGCTGCGTGTAGGGACAAAGGCAGCATAGGGGATGAAATATGCGGAAACTACAAGGAAAAATCCCCATGACTTTCGTATTATATGGTCGATTTCTAAACACTCTAGCCGGAAATTATCCTAAAACTATAGGTTTAATGAAAATGAGATCTGCAATGCTGAGGAGAGGGCTAAAATTGGCTACTAACTTTAAAATCGGCATCTTCTAAACACAAACGTTCTTCAATATTAAGACTTTATTTATCAAAAGTAATGCAGAAATACAGAACTCTAAGTAAAAGTTTTGCTTTGTTTTGATGCAACTTGGAATGGCTAGAAGAAATGTACCTTTTAGAATAATTTATTGGTGCATAAAGCATTTCGTATTAATGTTCTGAGCTAATCAGATGGGGAGCCAGTAGCTTGGCTCTTGTCGCTTTAAACCTATTCTTCCATTTCTTTGCACTTTAAGGCGTAATTACGGAGAATTCATCGGTACCAGTTCGACTTGCTTACATTCAAGCTCGGGACCCTGATTTTGAAGGTCGAGATCGTGTTGAATGTACCGTTCCGGATAACGAAAACCTCTCCCTTAGACGCGTTACACCACTTACTCACCGTCCCTCCACTGGCGATGTGAATATGCCCCCAAAAAACAACGACTTCCTTCTCAGTCTCGAGGAGCCTGTTGATAGGGAAACCACTAAAGTGCTCCAAATACGGATCCACTGTGTAGACGAGGCCAACAACACAGCGGATTTGCTTATCAATATTCGTGTATTGGATGTCAATGATGAGACTCCCAGCTTCCTTCGACCCGTCTTCTACTTTTCTGTCAATGAAAATACCAAAGTTCCTTCAGCTGGGAGTGGAGCAAACGGAACATTGCAGGGTTATAGAATCGGACGTGTAATTGCCTACGACAAGGATGAAGGCGATAATGCAAAAATTATGTATGGCCTTCTGCCGACAATTGAAATCGAGGAACCAAAGTTGCGGCCGAGCCTTTTTCCCTTAAGCGATTATGGCCATGAAATTGCGCCAACCCAGGCCTCCGACCTATTCCGTATTGATTCAATCACTGGAGAGTTGTTTGCACTAAGATCTTTTGACGCAGAGAAAGAAAAACGGATAAAACTGAAAGTAATTGCTGTAGATCAGCCATCTGACGCCACTGCAACATCCCACACAGGCACAGCCAGTGTCTACGTGCAAGTATTTGATATGAACGACTGGTCACCGGTATTTCATCGAGTGTTAGATAACGCTAAGCTCAGCCAGCAACTGTATGCCCCCAGCATTCTGGATGAGCCGACAATAGTGGACTCCTATCAGTTTTCAATAAAAGAGAATCTTCCAGCATACGCACTTGTTGGTCGCATTAGCGCCATTGATCCTGATGTGAGTTTCTGGGGAGTCATTGGCTCTGTCAACAATAGTAACGGGGCGGATGGTTCGTGGACGCCGCGCGGTGTGAGTATCCAGTTTGCACAGGGAACCGCTCCCTACGTGGAGAATGCTTTTACAATTCACTCAGCATCCGGGCAGCTGAGAACTACAGGACCTCTGGATAGGGAAGCTTATGCAAATTATACCTTCAGTGTGGTTGCCATCGACAGGGGTCCAGTCGACGGGGTTTCCAGAACATCAACTGCAGGTGTTACCGTTACAATTGAGGTAAGGTGTTTCGCAGCATTTATTAAGTGCTATGGAAGAACAGATATACTAGTCGTTACTAGGGAGCACTGTAAATGCTGCTTCACGTTAAAGTCACACCGATTATATTCTGCTAGTAAATTGCGAAAAATGAAGGCTCCATTCCTAACAGAGGAAGGGATTACTACACTTCTAAATCGTGGCAATGCTGAGACTGTGGGCTGTAATGAGCATAGACGCTACGTAGACTGTGAGGCGGGGGCGGTTGCGCACAGACAATGGAACACGCACGGTAAGACAGTGTACAGGCATTGGGGCCGAGAGAGGCCTGACCACCTGCACCAATATCGTATGCACAGAGGTACCTGGCGTTTTCGCATCCACATGTGCGCGTGCGCTCTGGCACGTAGGTTGGGTAGAGAACAGGGGCACCATGCAATCTGGCGCGCCCAACGAGGACGGTATCTGGTAGTTCGCAACCACTTCTGATTCACCAAGGCAATCATCCCATTTGCGGACGGAGAGCAGCCCCATCTTCTTTCTTTGAATAAAACTGCTTGCGGGAGATTAGGTATCCTGATTTTATTTGGAGTGATAACTAATTTTTCGCAGTGGGTGTGACCAACGCTTCAACAGTATACTGTTTGAGATAAGTCAATCAAGTGGACGGGGTTCAGATGTCATTGCGACCGACCTGATTTTGCTTTTTTTCAATTATGAGAAAACTAGATAAATCCATCGCGCCTATAAGTAAGAAGGCGACATTTTAAGTTAGGACAGCTAAGAACCACCCAACCGACCCTTTGTTGTAACAGATTTTGCACTTTGGAGTCTCGATTGGAAGCATTTAAAATATTCAGGCATCCGTTAATTAAGTCAAAAAGATCTGTTGCCTTGCCTTTTGAAAACACTAATTTTTCAAGAAAATTTTGGTTTCTAATGCACGGTAGACCGATTCGTTATTATGCCTCAATGTTGTCCATTCACTGGTATAATATTTTGCAACCACTTGCTAAGGTATTGGTGTCCTCACCAAACCAATGGAAACAACTTCAGTTGTCATTCCATAAGCGGTAATCCCATTGCTTAAATAACTTAAGGGGGTTATGTAAACCTGATACTATGTAGCTCAACTCTAGTAGTTGCCTTAGCCTATTCTTCCTACCAGGTTGTATACCCGAACACGCTTTCATACAGATCCGCCAAAATGTAAGCACTATGGCCGGTAGATGTCAACAAGACTAAGGTATTTAAAAAAGAATTATCTTAAGGGCCATTGCTTCAGTTTTGTTTACAGGCAGCAGAGCCGAATTTGATTTCTACCTCACTTTAAGACGGTCATAGTGGGGATTGATTAATGGTTTTAAGAAAAATTCCCCTTTACTTATTGGAAGGGATTGATGGAATTGGGGTATATCATTGATGTTTCCAGATCGGAGACCACAACCAACTTATGCGTGATTGCGTTTCTTATAGGCACTGTAGGTGAACTTGTTTGGGGCGAAATAGGAGCTTGTCTTCATTAAAAAATGCTTTAGAAAAAAGTAGCACGCGAACCGATGCTGCAATGCTGACTTTTTATACCAACTTTGTTTATTATCGGCAAACTAGGTGAAATTTTCTGGGTGTTCAAATAGCAATGCCGCTGCGATTGTGCAGATACATCTGTGCTTAGTAGTTGAAATCGAGTTTATCTTTGCATTTTTCAAACAATAAGCATTTTGCCCCGAAATTTGAAGATTATTATTTTAATTTTTCAAAAGGGAAATCGTTTTCGATAGCACATGGTTTATTGTCAGAAGCACAGGCCATGCTGTACTATCTTAGGACGAGAACGACAACGATCCAGTGTTCATCAGACCAGCAGCCGAGATGGCAGACACAAAGGGATCCGACGAATCCTACTTTGAAGAAGAGGCGTTCTCCCCACTCCCTCAGTCCATCGAATCTTCCTCCGCCTCCTCCGCTGACACCGATCGCATTCCTGTTGTGGCTGTCAGTCTGCCTGTCGGCAGTGGCTCTGTCGATGTCAACTGTAATGACTCTGGTTAATTAATCTTTCGTGAAACAAAACTTGCGACATATTATTAAATGATAAGGGGCTCGTGAAACCATTCTTGCCAGGCTCAAAGGAATCCGCCCAAATGCTTTATTCGCGTTTAAAACACAAAAGAGTCGTAGGTGATGGCATCCCGATGCTTACAATCTTTAAGCATTTCACCGAATCAAGGAATTTGAACAATGCTTCCGATCTCTTTACATTAATTTCATAAAACTTTACTACCCTCTCACTCAAAACGTGCTCTTCTTTATTTGCATTTTTGGCTTCCTAGGCAAATGCTCGTACTTAACCACCTTGATTAGAGCCTACTTGTAGACAGAAATCTGGCAGTTATGATTTAGTGAATATTTAATTACCCTATCCTTTTAAAGTAGTTTCGTGATTGCGTCTGCCAGCAAAGCTAAGCTGATATTTCATTAAGTTTTTGGGTAAATATTGCTCCAATGTTATACGATTGTACGAAAATGTTTGATAAAAGGAAAGATTCCCAAGATATTATTTGTAGTTGACAGCTTTGTAGTTTTGCTTAAAGGTGGCATTTGAGCTGGCTTTGGCGACAGGATAAACATGTGTCTTAGCCTCACCTATTTTTAGCGATCGGCTAACCACGAAGTAGCTCCTCGCTAGTGGCCGTGGCTGCTAATTACGAGGTGGGATTATTGACCTACACACGACTAATGAGGCCTGACTGGGTAGTTGTTGAAAGGCGAATTTAAGGACGATGTGAGATGAACACTTGCAAGCAGTTACTGCCTACTTAAAAGGAAATTAGTTGCTTTAAACACAAAATAACTGCAACTACGGCATAAAACCAAAATAGAATCTTCTAAATTACACTTTTTCACCTCTCAGCCAATCCAATTGCCCGTCCCCTCATTCGCATCGAAGCACAAGATCCCGATGCTGGTGCCAACGGTCAAATTCGATATGCCATCGCCTCAGGCAACACCGACGAAATTTTTTACCTCGACCCAACCACCGGCTCCCTCGTACTCAAAACTGCTTATTCAGCCACAAAGGAGGCTTCTAACTATCTTCTGCAATTCGAAGCTTGTGATCAAGGATCCCCCCCTCGTTGCGCAAGTCCTGCTCGCTTACGTATAGTCTTAGGCAGACCTGCCGCAAGCAAATCGGGGACCTCTGGAGGAATAGTTTACTCTGCAACACAAGACACCAATCCCTTCCTATCATCGAACCGCTTCCCCGGTAATTCTCTGGCGTCAGTGGGGGGGAGTGCTGTCGGATACCCTGAAGTCTGGGATGGTGAGCTTTATGGTGACTTCGGCACCGGATGGACCTCATCACGATTAAAATGGGAGGAAAAACATCGACACTTGAGAGAGGAGTATGAAAAGTCCGGAGTGGCTTACCGACGAAGTGGTGTGTCAGTTAGCGAGGCCGTGGTTATATGTGTTGCGGTAATATTTGCTGTCTTCTTGTGCGCCGCTTTGATATTAGTATACTTGGTGAAAAGGAAGTCAATTTACTTTTCGATTGGAGGAAAACAAAAGCATAAAGGTGAGCAGGTATTTGTGAAACGTTGCGAGATGATATGAAATGAATTTTGTTTTGATTACATGCTTTACTACGAATAAAATGCATCGATGTGAAGGAAAGTCATGACAATGTAAAAAATACTAGTTTTTAAGCTGCCGCAAAAAATATATTTATGCTATTTAAAATAGCGTTCGGTTTGGTAAGAGACGGGTATATGTGCTTTTAAGTTTCACAAATTTTGTTGTGAAGTGTCGTATAATTAGTAGAGCTGCTTATTTTATCAACATTTAGCAAAACATCCTCCTATTAACTGCAGCAGAAAGATGCATTACTAAAGTCGCGGTAGGTTATGTAAAACCTGACACCCCAAAAGCTGTCTGTCTGTACCAAGATACAATATTCCAATAAGTAAAGTAGGAATTGATTACTCTTTAATAAGTTTAACGCAAAATTTTTCTGTGCATTGAAAAAGTGGCGGCATTAATGACCTTGATAGGTCTGTGATTTCGATCGCATTATTGCTATCGCAAATCCTGATAAGTCCAATTTTCTACTTACTACAAACTAAACCTGCTCTACCACAGCGTTGTAAAGTTACTAATTAACTGGATCTGGCATTGTCTTCTGCTAATCTAATGATGTAAGTATCGATGATGCATCACTGCTATAAATCACAGGGATGTTTTTGAATTAACCTTCTGCAATCAAACCACTCAGAATTGCATCTGGAGCAAATGTCAGGGTACAATATTTATTGGGAAATAGGATTTACTATTTCAAAGCAAGATGGAAGAACTAACAATTCAAATAATTGTCTTGTAAACTTGCGGTCTATGGGAATTGAGAGTGCATGAACAGGCCTTCGTCAAAATTTTAAGTATAAGAAAATTGTATCAAGAACACCCTCGCATCTGTCGAGACGTCATCAGCACACCTAATTTGGTGGCTCTCGAAGTGTAATGCTCCTGTTATCACAAACAATTCTTAAAGCTCAAAATCCCCAGAAAAATTTTTCCAAAGGCGATTGCAGCCTCTTTGCAGCAACGTGTTAAGATGCTAGGAATGCTGTTAACGTACCATATATAGTACAACTTGGCTGCATCTTTCACTACTAATTTTACAACTTCAGATGTGGAATCCCCTGCGGATCCAGATTATACCCCTGGGAACTATAAGAGTGACAATTCGGCTACATGCGACGTAAGCACAGCAAATTGTTCTGACTACCCTTCCAATCGCACTACTTTTGCACCCTCCTCAGGATCATTACAACTTCAGCGACATAAATTAACTCTCCTTCGCAGTTTATTTGAAACTAAAGTGATGATAAGTATGCTAGATTTTGTTGTTAAAGTGCGCATGGAGTTCGCATGACTACTCATCTACCAATTCAGCTTTCATAAAGCGCACTAGTGTTTTTGAACTTGCACCGTGCTAAATTTATCTTTCAGATACATGCCAATAAATTCAAACCATGAAAGCAAATGATGGTTCTCGGATCTAATAGTAAAAGGTATTAAGCAAAAACCACATTCATTGCCAAGTGAAATTATTGTTTCGACTAGATGTGGTAGCATGCTACCGACGCTTACCATTGATTTCATGCCATCTTTGCTCCAGTCACATGCTGGTAATCCTGCCGTCTATTAGATCTGGCCAGTACACTACCTACAGTAAATGCGTCCTTTTCTGAACCGAATCGGCCGATACTAACAGCAGCCCAGTGTCACTTTGAATAGCCAGTGAGGCTAAACGGTCATGGTGCTGTGATGCAAAGCAATCGTGATTCCATGTGAATTACTACGACAATTTTAGGGAAAAATAAACCACGTTTGCTTGCTTAGATGGGTCTTGTGCGTGGTTATCGGAAGTTACCTGAACTATCAAGAGCCTGAGAATGACCAGAATCCACAAAAGTGGAATTAAAATGGTCCAGAATGTTGGTGGTCCGATTTATCCATTCTTTAGTTCGGTCACCCTTGACACTTCACATCGAAGCTCATTTCAATCCCAAAAAATGCATCTACATTGTGTGTACAAACAATATGGATTTATTCTGGGAATTAGTGATGACATTAGGACGCATGATTCGCACATTCAATTTGGCTAATTGAAACTGCCTAGTAAAAGCCGACCAACAGGACCCAGACACTGTTTATATTAAGCAAAATTCAATGGCAAGCAATGCATTTTTTGAAGAATTGACAATCCGATATTATTAGTGACTACCTGTAACTGTCAAAAGCCATGCTGAAGGGGCCATTTTTCGAAAACTGGGCAACTGTCAATTACGTGTGAAGTACCACATGTGAGCATGTCCCACTTGCCAGCTTACTGGAGGAAGTGAAGGCCTTTGTTGAAATCACTAAGGTAAGGCAGCTGGTGAGGGCGATAAACGCAGTAATTTCTTGCCTGGTAGATTTGAGTTGCATTGCTTTACCTGATTATTTATTTTTACCTGCGCAGCAAAAGTGACCAAACGGATTTTGCCCAAGTAGGCCACTTTTCTTTTACTCAAGCTAAAAGTGTTTATTTTGATTATTATCTAAAAGTTTATGTTAGCAACAGACAATGTCCAAGGAACATTGATGGCAACGAAACATCCAAATTATGCACGTGGTTAAAAAAATTAGTATAAATCACGAAAGTAAAACTTCACCTGACGTCCGTGTCATCAAAATTGACAAATTTGATAGAATAAACCTTGTATGCACTAGTATATTGACAGCTTGCACCGGTTTCCTCCCACTTGTGGTGGAGTTATTTGAGTAAAAATGATCAAACTAGTGTGCGAGTGCCATAAAGGGTATGCAAGTTTTTCTGCTTGTATTTGGCTATAGCTTTGAGGTTGAGAATACAGGTTGTTACTGTAAAGATACAAAAACATTATTTCCGACAAAAGACCCATTGAAATCACAATTAACGATTCACGATGGGATTGCTACGAAAAGGTAAGTAAATTAGTTGCTAGGCCAAGACCACAAATAAATTTCCTCGAAGCACTGGAACATTGTGCTAAAATTTAATCGGCTGCGTGAAACTTAAGTGCATCCGTTTGACTGCCTATTGTTCGAAACGGGGAGGGATGTCGCATACTTCATAGTGCAAAAAACGTGCATAGGTAACACTTGAAAGGAATATTCTGACGCCACTAATTAACAAGAACATTGAATATCAAAGCCAGAATGAGCCTAGTCCTTGAAAACAAAAATGTCCAAGATAGGTCAAAAGTTATAAGGGTTTATAATAATATTTTGAATATTTATGCTTGAATATTCTAATTTGAATGTTTTAGGCTCTTGAAAGCAACGAGAAAGCATCACTATACCGTATGATTCCAAACACACAGGTTCCAGGGAAGATAGTGTTTGTGGATAACAACTTCGAGAAGCAAAAGCTTACTGAAGGCCCTGTTTCAGAAGCCCTAGCTCTCAGTCCTATTGGTAAGTGGATTTGCTTTTGATTAATGAATTCTCAATCACGGGTCATGAACTGTAGCAGGCCACATATAATAAACGAGGTAGTAAAATTGTATAACCAAGAAAGCAGCTACCTGTTAGCCACTAATGCTTGCTAGAACGATACGGAATGTCGGGTTCGGTTTGCACAGATAATCTCAGACTAATTAATCTTATCGAGTACTTTTATTGTTTTAAGCCAATAGCAAACGCGCTGCGGCCTCTATGCAAAACTACAGTCTGCGAAGAGGGCTCAGTGCAAGCGCGGCAGTATTGACAAATTTGGAGTCAGTGTACATCGCTGGCCCAGGTGGACCAGAAGATTCAATGGATGCAGCTGAATATCCAGAAGTAGTCACTCGTTCCGCATTCAACTACCCTCAGACCGTGTCTCGAGATGGCATACAGGGTACGGAACTCCCACCTGCAGTATTCAGAACACTAATCGGACCAAAAGGCACCGCTCAAACCATTAATCTTGGTCAACACGGCGAATACGACGCTGCAACCTTTCAGCGGCGCTGCACAAGTCTAAAACCGGCATCTGGAATGGTGGCCACCGCCAATCCCTATCACTACATACATCCTCCTTATGCTTACACGCCCATGGTTGGTACTTCTCCTTCTCAAATGCTTCAGTGCAGAGGAATTTCAGAGCCGAACAACACCGATACCTCACCTTACTCCCCACGCAGTGTCCAACACAGGCAACCATACGTATTCACTAACGAAAGACATACCTACCATGATCTTGATATCCTTGCGGCCACTCTACAGCGGCAGCGTAGACCCCCAGAAAAATTTGTGGGGATTGCACAACCTGGAATTTCTAGCTCGCCTTATGGTAGACTGAGACAACCGATCAGCAGCTACGCTATAGCCTCCTCAAACAAGCGCTACGTAGCTATAAATGCTCGGATGGCCCCCGATGGCGAAGTGACCTCACTCATGGAGCCAATGCCAACCATGAAGCGAGTGAGAATACCTATTGCACCAATTGCACAGATAGATTCAACAGGTGAAGGAGAAGGCAGCAGAACCTCGGATGAGGGTGCCAGCGAAGCCTTCGATCAACAAAGCAGTCCAAATTCTCTTAGTGAGGCTTTCGCTGAGGCAGAATTCGAAGGCGACATAGGTGGGGAGGAAGAAGAGGAACCGGAATCAATTACTGATCCAAATGCTAAGTTGATCATATCTGAAGGCGAGCAAACGTTGACTTTAAAGAAGATGAGAGTGGAAGGAAAACAGTTGCAAACGCCCCCACACCACCAACCGGAATCCGAAAGTCAAGCAACGGAAGAAATAGTGGTCAGCTCTGAACCAGGATTCCCACCGTCTACCGAAGAAAGCGTTCAACAACCACCACCATCACAATTGCCACTGACTTACACAGTACACGAAGCAAGTTTCGTTTAAAACCCAAAAAAACTTATGGGTGCTCCAATGACACAAATTTAATCACTTGTCCGAAACACCGTTAACTCTTACTTTTGCCTTTTTCTATTTTTATTTGACTACCTCAGTTGCCTTTGAAGAAAGCATTCGTAGCATTGCAAACACAGATGTAGCGAACCCTTGTTGCACTAACATAGCAACCATATCATCGATAATGTGGTGACAACTTAAATATCACCAGGTAATTTATCATGCTGAATTTGGACTAATTTAAACTCACCAACTCTCCAACGATTATACTATAAGGTAGTTAATAAAAAACAATTCATTTAATTTGTTTAAAGTTACTGAACGATGCTACAGCATTACTAATAATTACCTAATTTGGTCAAATTGTGTCTATTTCACAAAGAAGTCGACGATGAAACCAGTAAAGCTACCGCGTCGTAAAAACCGAAGGATTTGAAAGAAAGTGCGCCAGAGCCATTGACAGGGAGTTCGATTAGGGCGTTTTCAATATTACCTTCGAAGCTGAGGCCGGCTTAGATAAAGTAGCCATCTAGTCTCCAAAATAACTTCGCTATCCTTTATGCTCTGTCACCGCAATTCCACAGTGCAAACAAGCCAGATGAAGAATCAAGATAGAACGAATTGCAACACATAAAGACGACAATTGGTTGCTCGGTAGTTGGGCGCATTAGCTGAAGGGACCGAAGTGCACGTCAGCTAATAAAGGATGTCTGAAATTAATGCACGATTTGACTTTCAAGCCAATTGTGTAGTAAAGTGATTTTAACAAGACAAAGAAGACAGCGTGATAGCTGATGATTCGGTTTAACGCTACATTCTGCGTTGAAAGTGCGACTGGTCACGCAGCGACAGTTAATGGTGTTCGCTATTGCGGCGTGCTAATCCATTGCGTGACACGGATGGGGACGAAACTTGGTTTTAGCAATCAGCGCCGTGCGTCGTGCAGCCCGGGAAACAATTCAACTGCCTTATGCGTCACTTCCCGGTCGTGTAATTTCCCATCTCGGTGACCAGAACTGACCGCTCAGACCATACAATTTAACGGAGTTTCACTTCCTATGGTATTTTCTTGGAGTCTGAGGTTCATGTCAACAGACCTACGACCACTCACACCTTAAGGACCATGAGTGAGCGCTCTATCAACTAAATTCACTCTCACTCATGCAAAACAGTCATGGAAATTTTAGACATGTGCATGCGCCACCAAAGCCGTGGAGGTCATTTACATAACATGTCTCCCCATATTTAACCCATGTTTGCACGCTTTGCCGAAGCTCAATCCATGCAGATCACCTATTGCCACCAAACAGTCACTATTGCCCCAAAAAGAGGAAAAGAAATTTACTTTTCAAATTCTGTACTCGGCATTTCTAGAATTTAATAACACGTCGAACTGCTTATGCAGAAACAGTAGAAGCGACAGATTCATTCCCCACGGTACGCTTCATTTTGGTTTTCGTCAATTGCATGAGCCTCAAAGAGTTTACCAGAACAGGGACCAGAACCGTAGTGGTCATATTTGCGCCTTGCATCGAGCCTTTTCAAACACAGCCAACAAAAGACCTCGCCACAGAGGAAACATTGCATAGCATTACAGCCTTCCATTCTCTGCAACAGATAAATGGACCTTAATCGTGAGGTCCATGAAACGACGGCATGATTTTACGATAAGAAATACTAAGGTATTCAAAATACGCCAAGATTGAAAGCACTGAATGCGCAATAGACCACTTTGCCTAAGTAACCTTATTACAAATAAAGGGATATGAAGACTTGAGTAAACTAATACTAGCCATGTAGTTAACAACTTTCAACGGTATTACAGGCGTTAAGAAGAGCAATAGTAAGGTTACCTGCACATATGCTTGACACTTAGGACACCTCTGGGTTTTCTCTGCCTTATATTTAAGAGTATAGTGTTCGTTCAGAAGATTTTTCAGGTTATTTCCGCCAAATTGCTCAATTAATGACTTCTTAAGCTCCTCATCAGCGCCCTCGAACATTTCAGCGACCTCCTCTAGTTAAAAAAAGGATAGTAGATATAAGTGACAAATGCTTTTCAACCGAATTGCATTTACATGAGTTTGCAAGCGCAAAAAGCAGAATGGAGCAAGACACGTAGCAAATGAGGAACAAGTCTATCTAAAAGTAGATAAGTAATGTCTAAGGCTCCGCAAAACACGCATTTTCAAGTTCATCTGTCAACACAATTGAAGTTCCAAAAATATCACAGATTATCAACTGACCTGGTTCAATAATTCACACAAAACACACAATTTCCATTTTATAAGCCTAGGCCCACAAGGTATACCGAGGAATGACATCAAGCTTACCCAATGTGGTATCCCCAAAGAGCAAGATGGAGGCGCAACTACCTTCTCCGTGATAAGTTCTTCTACATTTTGGACAAAAGCAGAGTTCACATTTTGGGCACCTTCCAAGAGATGGTGATAAAAGAACGACACTAGTTTAGCAGTTCCTTCTTGGACATTGCGCTACGTCCGGCATTTGATCTAGCGCTCTGGCGAGAAGTACTGACTCATATCGCTCATACAGTTCTTTTGAAAGCAAGGCACGAATCTGCCAGAAGAAAAGCAACGCCTTATGGCTGATTGACAGTAAATCCATCGAAATGTTTTGGAATGAGACGCTTCAAGTGCACATGGTGCATCCTGACCATAATACCGTTAATACGTCCAGCAAGAAGTAATACCTGATACAGATAACAAAATCGTCAAAATATGCAGGCCTTACCCCAAATTAGCTACAAAAGCACGAAATACAAAGATCTCAGAAAGCTGGGTGTAGCAAATTGTCTCGATCAAGGCCAGACACGCTCACCAAGGTGACGCAATGCTTCAAATTAAAAATTGTAATACTTAAAAACAAAAAGAGAGTCTTAAACATGAAATTGCTATACTGGGATGAGGATGATAAAACCTAAATAGGAATAACAGACAATCCTTGCCTCGAATTGTGAGACTTCCTTATCACACTGCAGGCATCGTAACGGTCCACCTGGTAAGCCAGAGCTTAAATTGCTTTCAAAGCTATCGCGAATACATCTGCGACAGAAAAGATGACCACAAGCGCTGAATCGGAAAGTTTGCTTGCCGAGAACGCCATCAAGGCAAACTTCACATGTGTAGATTTTTTCAGGAGAAATTTCTAGCAGCTTCTGCTCATTATATTGAATGACTGAATTAACTATCGCAATATTCCTCGGTGTAGTTGAATCAAGAATCATAGTTAGGCCATGTCCATCAAAAGGAGGATATAAGAACGCGAAGAGCTCGTGCTCAACAAAAGCAAGGCACGAACATAGGGGAAAATCAGTGGTATGCTCCCTGTATATCGATTCCAATCGATTCTCAACTGCCTTTATCTGATCCAAATGGAGCCAGTCACAATGTATGGTAAACGAAAGAGGATAGGAAACATCAGCACTTTGATAAAAGTTGACGAAAATGCGAGGAAGCGCATCGATCTTGTATTCCAAAAAACCATCGTCTTTCTCAGAATTTGTTTTCTCTGTTAGTAAAATAGGTGCATTAATGGGAAATGATTTTCGAAATTTTAGGTATACACAGGGCGCTGTAGGGGCCGAGATAAATAGGCCTTCTATTGAGCCATTTTCAAATTTTCTGAAATATAACGCATCAGGTCCGTAAAATTCCTGCAGCATTTCACACGCAAGTGCTAGATCCATGGTTTTACATCCACATAAAGACAAAACGCATCAAACAAGACGCGCCAGACGAAGGTCCAAAGACCACCAAAGTAACTCTCAGTACCGTAAAACAATAGATGGCACTGTGGTGTAATTTTAGGTGTATATAAGATATAACTTAATCAAAAGCCGCAAAAATATTACAGTTTTGTTTACGTCAATAATTTAGTGAGACTTCAGGATGTGGTTGTGATTGATCGATTTCCGCGTCAATTTGAGATAGGGAAGTCGGTAGGGCTCATATTTAAACGCACATTGGATGCATATTTTCACTTATTCAGGGTCGCTTTTTATTAGCTTTCGGTACTTCTGTTAGTGCGAGTAACTTTTAATACTTATTATTATATTGGCATTGCATTCCCTGTTACAATTCTTCCAAATGGCTCAAGACCGTTTGCTAGGGTAAGCTTTGCTTCAGTATGACATGCGTTTGGTAATTAAAAACAATGCGTTGCGATAAGACACTTAGGAGCCAACTTGGCCAGGCTGCAAAACCATTAAAACCTAGATGAACGAGCTTTTTGAGCAGCATTAAGATATAATTTGATTCTATGTGGGAGTTGTGTTAATGAAACGCCTTCACTTGTATGATGACTGGCGTTTTAATCACTTTTAATCTTTGCACTCATAAAAGCAACTAGCAGGGCACACAAAATAGCTTCGATGCCGTTGAGTAACTTCGTTAGAGTTGGAAATCGCCACCTTTTCCCAGCATCTGTTAGCATTGGTGCCGTCTGAAATGGATGCGACTCTTACTGAAGCCTCTTGGGACATGATATCGTAGAGAATAAGTCCTTAAATTTTCCGCTTACACCCTACATTGACATTTGAGGTCCCTTGGATGAACAGGAAGAGCCCTATAGACTAACATTGCTGCGTCCCCATTGGTTCCTTCCAATCGATCAATCAGATCAGCTCTGTGTGCGTGCCTTTAGTCATGCGCGCCTCCAGTTAATGAAACGTAAATAATTGTGTCCCTTGGACTAGGTGTCAATGTCAACGCAGTAGACAGACGCTTATTTACACGGTGCATTGATTTTAGGTTCACAATGAATAATGGGCGCATGTGGGCATCAGTAGGATTGCTGCTGCTCATCAGTGGACCTGTATCGGCTATTCACACTGGGGTAGGTCGAGGCAATGCTTGGAAATAATGTATTGCAAGCGTCTGTTAATTCTTTAATCATGTTGAACTTATTATAATCAATAATAGTTATCGTGAGTAGTATATCACTCGGTTGTCTAAGAACATGGCTTTAATTGAAATTAATTCACCTTTCAATATGTTATACGGCTGTAAACACGGTCCGGTTTATAGCAAAAGAGCATTGACGAAAGAATGTTCATGCTGTTTTTACTCTTGCCATTCGCATAACTAAATCACACTGTGTTCATAGCCTAATCACCTTGCATAAAAAATGTAGTCGTAGCTTCAGTGTTTTGGAGACGTGCCCTATAAGAAATGGCTTGCCAACAAACATTTTGAACGGAAGGGGAAATCTTCACTTCAAGGTGAGATATCGCACTTATTCAGACCAACTGGGGGCTCAAATGCTACACTCAATGAATTGATACGCATGCAGTGACATAATAAAGCATACTTAAAGACCGAGCTCCCATATAGGATGGATCCAAAAGTAGCAGTGGGTAATACGCAACTCTATTGCTCACTTTGAGTCCTTCGCTGAAGTGACTAGCCTGAGACTTGAAAATTAAAAATAATTAGTTAAGTTTTACAAGACGTCAGCTTGCAGTACCAAAGTGGTCTCAGGGATGTTTCATGTTTGAAGGTAGCGCAGACAAGTTTAGTCACTTATTTTCTGATTTATTCCTTTAATGTGCGATATTCTGGGTAATTCTTGAGCTCTCAAAATTGCATCTCTCTCTGGCTACAATTTGCACCTCACTTTGATTCAGTCGAGGAAGCACTAGAGGGGGAACGGGGAATGTGCATATTAGTGAGTGAACAAGAAAAAAACTGAAATGGCGAACGGGTCTTATGATTTACTCAAAGAATAGATCAAAGAACACACATGAGAAATTATTTGCACAGATTATTTTTTTGCAGCCGCTGTCCAATTTCCGATTGCTGTGTTATCTAACTTCACGCAGTGATAGGATGAATCAATGAATCAACCTCGGGTAGTATCAATTTACTCGCCCTCGAATTTTAAAGCAACGCGCTCTTTCGTTCCTACGAAACAAGCTTTACTCTGTGCTTATCAAAACCCAAATGATCACATGGTTCTCACACTGCCGTGATGATGTTCCTCTATGAGAAGGCGTTTTTCTCAATGCACACACGCTTACCTTCAAGCAAAGCTGTTCAATTGCCAAATAAAAAAAAAATAATTCTTCGCATCGAAGGATTGCCTGCATCTATTCCTCACGGTTTCAACCTTTATCTTAATGTTAAGAGAGTTTTTCCAATTCGTCCTAATAAAGAAAGTGGTTGCGAACCTTCGCCTCTCCCTGTACTACACCAATCCACAGCACGAGGCCGCCGATGGCTACTGCGACCGATCTTTCAACGATAACTGGTGTGACACCTACTTCAACATTTGCGTCACTTCTTCTAACTCGTATGTCCATCTGATTTGTGTAATGTATAAAGACAACTCTGGAACTAGAATTCGCTCGTAAATTTCAATATAAATAAGTTCATTTCATTGTCTTTCTCATTAGCAAAACGAGTCGAGGTTACCATAACAAGCAGCACACATTTCCAGCATTGTTTAAGGTAGCTCATACGTTCAGTGTGAACTAAGGGGCTGAGTTAAACGAAGCGCTCACTTCTGGTATGCAAAGATAAAAGCCTGAGTGCTGATGCCTTGAGTCCGCAGTTCTTTTCTTATCCGCGGAAAAATTTCTCATGAAGTTTATAAGCTTATTCCGATTGACACCATTAATGCTCTAAAAAGACCTAATTTTGATAAACAAGGGAGATTTTTGGGACACAATTTCCCTACTGCAGTTCGTACTTTGATCTATCTCTGGTGTTATGAACTTTGTTTCACCTGAAATTGTACATTTCTCGATTTCGCAAGAGTCCCAGGTTTTCTGGATCAGTGGGGTAAAGTGTCGTTTATTGAACGTCCTGGCAACTGTATGGAGCCTTTCTAGATCAGAATGAAGACGCACAGTGTCAAGAAGCCAATAAAAGATTTTACCCACGTCGTATGTCCACAAAGCCACCTATGCTTTAAGTAGTTCACTTTGAGCAACCCACTAAGCCAATAAATGTTTCCTCTTGAGGCTTACATAGGTAGCGGCTTGAAGGCAAATAATCGTTTTACTTTGTGACAAAATAATTAAATCCATTGGTAAACATGTAGCCAAGTGGATCTGGACAATAAGTCAAGCTATGCAAGAAAGCCGCAATTGAGATCAGCCAATAAAAAATCTCCTTTCTTTCTCTAAATTGTCTAAATTCTCGACGTGGTGATGGTAATTTTTTAAGCATTTATTTCCAAAGATCTGCAGACTGCGACCTTTTCTCAACTACGACAGAAACTCATTACGACAAATCGCATGTGAAATATGTAGAAAAGGAGGCGTTTCGGATCCCTCTGAAGTATCCGATTGCAGTAAGCCTTGATCTTGCGATTCGTTCTATGAAATTATAGACTATAAGATTATTATATGCTGCAAACTTGGCTCATGAGATTCTCGTGTACTTACAGGACCCTTTTTATCGCAATATTGACCCAAACAAACATTCATTAATGCTTCTATTGCCTTTAAAACTACTTTCGTTCCTGCTTTTGTCGATAGGAAAGCATTCAAATTAAGATATCAGCCTATGACAACGATCGCTTTACATCCCACGATCTCATTGCCAACTTTGAGAATCATGCCGTGGAAGTTCCGGTTCCAAATACTCTTGTAAGCGCTGGTCTCGTTAAAACAGAAAACACGGGACACAATGAACATGTAAAGTAGGTGTTCATGAACCTCCACTTTAAACGCGTTAAAACATTTGGACCTTAAAAATATTTAGTTAGGAAATACATCATCTCTGCATTGGACATTCCTGATCAAGTTACTTGGATAAAATGTGTTATGAAAGGAGTGTGAAAGGTTTAAAAACGTCTTTGCCTCTTTATCAAGCATGAAATGTCGAATCACAGATATGGGTTATTGCAGCACAAACACAATTTTGACTTGCCAAACAAGTTGCTTTTGAAAGAAAAAGTTGTTTCTCTAAAGGATAGGAAAGATTGGCATGTATGGCTGACACTGGCAAAGTGGCTTGACCCTTCATTTTTAATGATTTTGAATAGTAATTTGCATCGGTAGGCGTAAATGTGAGACAGTAATTCTGTTTCCAAATAAGTGAGGTTTCTTTTGTAAGATCGTTTTCTGTTTCACAGTATTACAGCAACTTTGGCAGTGGAATGCATGGAAGGCTTCTACGGAGAGAGATGCTCGATTGAATGTTTTCCGGAGAAATATCCCAGTATGTTGGGTTGCCACGAAAATGGGACGAGCATATGCCTACCTGGTAAGCGTACTGATTACAGCACAACAGTACCAAAAAGGACACTTTGAAAAGTCGTGACAGAACCTAGCTTAGATGGCAAGTGGATTTCTAATTTTAACTTCCTAGGAGTTGTGAGGTGAAATTATGGCTGATACATTTCAATCGTCTTTATTTTTATGTCGAATCAAGTGTAATAGTATCTCAATGATATAAAGTCGAAATTTTGGTTTTCAGCCGATGAGCTCTTAGCCTGCCATGCTCACCAGTGCAAGTGAGTCCTCCCATGTGGTCACTAAATCAGGCTACTTGGGCCTGATTTAATCCTTTAATAGAAAATTTGGACAATCTTTTTCGCGAGTTTTGAGGTTTAGACACAATCATGATGCCCAGATTTCCAAACTCTCACCTCTAATGATGGTGCTGGCCAGTGATTTTGCCACTGCATACAAAACACTGTTATAATTCTCAGATGCAAGCTTAACAACGGCGTAAAATAAGAATTTCAGAGCACTTTGACGACAGATGACAATGATACCAAGAAAATTTTCATTTTTTGGCGCGAATCTCCACTGTTCCGGAAGGTGCCTCTTTAATAATACAGTTAAAGAGTAATGCCGACATGCTGTAGTCTGCCTTAGGGTAGGGATAAACACTCACCTTTCTTGTGCTTATGCTAAATAGGTTTTCGCGGACAATTTTGTGAGAAGCCAGACGCTTGTTTCTACAAGCCATGTATTCCGGGAGCGGAATGTGTGAACGCGGACACTCCAACTGGCTACAAGTGCTTTTGCGGGGGAAGTGAAGGTGTGTGCCAAACAATTAAAACGCAATGACATGTGCTTTTATGAAGTCACAGAAGCCATCTGCTTATCTAAATAGTAAAGTATTCATCAAGCTATCGTCAAAAGCCCACTAATGAAGTTAAGCATACCTTACATATAAGTTTCATTTACTTTTTTGAAGTCGTGTTTCACTTGTCAAAAATATTTACATCTGATATCTTTTTTTAAGCTGCATGACTCCCTTTCGAAGATTTTATCAAAATCAGTCGATTTACGACTAATTTTACTGTCCAACGAATCTTCTGCATTTTTTTTATTTGGGGAGCAACAGTAGCTTAGGAGGTGGAGGCTGATTTGCTTTATTTCCACTGTGGTAGGTGCTCACTGCTATGCAGGCTACAATCCATGCGTCCCATCTCCATGCGAAAATCAGGGTCAATGTGTTAGGACTGGGGAAAAGCATGACTCTTTCACTTGCAACTGTCCAATTCAGTGGACTGGTAAATTATGCAACGTGCAACGATCGCCGTGTGAGGTGGCTAGCCAAAAATTGGCGAATGCCGATCTTCAAGACCTCTTTGGAATGCAAAAGAAGGACAATTATACCTACTTCGACGGTGAAAACATCACTAGGTCCGTCAGTGTCTGCAAAAATGGCGGAGTCTGTGTGGATCTAATGGAGGACTTTAAGTTCATTTGCAACTGCACTAGTGGTTGGAAAGGCGAATTGTGCACAATTCCAGATGTAAAGCCCTTTTAAAATATGAATACATGCATTGCTTTTTTTCAGGTCATTTATTTCTTTAGCCTTAGCTTCTACTTACTCCAAAATTCACTTCTGTAAACTTCAGCATTATAAGCCATTAAAACCGAACTATGCAATGCCACAAAGAAGAGTTGACCGTTTTATGCCCTTGGCGTGATAATATTTAAGATTTCAAGTGGTGCTCATAAAAATAACAATACTCAAAGTAGTAAATCTGCAAAATGCGCTGAAACTAATTATTACGTGCCTAGCATTAGGCAAGTGGGTGTAGTGCGATCTCAAGCTCAGGGTCAACAGCGAAGCTGTATTAACAAACAATCTCTTTTGCATTTGCATTGCTAAATTTGTTATTATGCAGTTTTATACTGCATTAAAGCTCAATTTTACCCAGCACTTTATTACCAAACTTGGTATTTTAGTGGACCAACGCAATTATCTCAGGGTGTGTTGTATCGGGTCTACTTGTGGTACTTCTCTGTGCGATTGTTCCTTGTTGTCTACGACTGCGAGTACTCCGACGAAGGTAGTCATTCACCCCTATTTAAACTTGCTTTAAAGCTATCCAAACATACTGCATATATCCCGACATATGCATTAGAAAACCGCAGATCCCCGTCGAACCACTCGTTTACAGTCATGGTGCCGCAAAGTGCCCAATCACTGAGCGCATTCCCTTCAAGGATGTTTTCTACAATTCCGTTATAATGAGCAACGCATCAAATTCACAGAATGCAGACAACACTCAACAGTTCTACGAATATTGCACAGTCACATCCCCTTCATCAAGAGAAGGCGATTCGAGTATTTTCACCTCAAATGATTACGAAATTTCGACGGAGGAAAAACCACCACCGGAACTGCCTGTCCGTCCGGACAGTTTGGCGCCTCTGCCAAAGTCGCATAATACTTCGAGCTGTCAGGATCGCGATTCGCTTCCATCCTCGCGATCCGAGTCAGTTTATAGTCGACAGCCGCTCCTGACTCCGCGAACTTCGGACTTCTTGACTGCATTGGAAGGGGAGGAGCATAACTCTCAAAACCCCAATGATCTTCCAAAACGCTCTATTGAGAATGGGGAGTCAACTCTCACAAAACTATTCCGCATTGCTAAGAAATGAAGCCCGCCATCATGGCAAATGCATTCAGCACCATTTCCCCATTTCACAATCATTATTCTTTATTTTGATTTATTATGAATGATTGGCTAAGATGGATATTATGTCGACAAAAAACGATGCGATTGCAAATACATTTTACAATAATTTTTGGTCCAAAATTAAAAATGTTCATGTTGCGTGTATTTGACAGTCAAATTTGATATCTGTTTTGATTAAACATCTGCATACGATTAAGTTGTAGATGTAAAACACCCACAAAGGCCACCCGAACTTTACTTCAGTACTGATGATAACGATAAACACTAGTTTACCATGTTAATTAAGGTTTTAAGATCGGGAAGCGGGTCTTAAATACCCTTCTATGGAGCTTCACTGAAATATTAAACAATATATAAATCCAAACACTATGAATAATCAAAAAGATGTCAAGTGCCTTTAGATGGGCATATTTTGAAGGGAAATAAAAAAAACTGGAAGGTGGTGCTAAACACTCAGCCCTTATACTTATCCCCTGTTAGGCCGACTACCCTGATCGGGTATTATACCATTATGAGAATTGCTTGGCGCATTTGACAATTTATGCAATGCTTTTCCTGGAATCGCTTAGCCGTACAAATGTGGACGTGGAATGGGGACTCTGCAATGCTGTATATAAGCATTACACAACGTCCGGCATGTTTTCATACGTCCAGCACCATTTATGGAATTTAATCAATCCCTATAATCCAGTAGGGACTTTGCCTTGGTAAATTTTAGAAAACTGCATGCATGCACGTTTTTGTATGCCATTGAGGAATGGCTTTCGTTAGTGTTGTTTATCAACCGGAGTGGAGCAGAGGCAGGAGTTTATGCTGAGACTGCGCCCAACGTAAACACAAAGGCAGGCCACCGTTGGCCGATTCTGCCCAAGATACGTCGTGTGCACGCGGGCGGTGTGAAGCTGTCAGTTGACACAATCGATGCTGGAGAGAGACTTGCGTAGATAACTCTGGAAGCATACTAGTTACTAAACAGGATTGCATTTTTAGTCAACTTACCCGTTCTGTTTGTTAAGGAATTCTATAAAATGATTCTATTATTATTATTATTATTATTATACCCGAACATGATCATCCACTGAACTTTTCACCAAGGCAGACTCCTACATAATCAAAGGACCCTATAGCCTGGAAAACTCCCAAAAAATGCATCAAACTGGAAGAATGTGGCTTATTATACAAGTCTATCCAACTTTATGCAGGCAGTCCCAGGTTCTAGTTGCAGGCAACGAAGCAATATCCCAATCTTTCCACACACTACCCTTGACACGTAGATGTTTGAGAATAAAGTCACACTTTTCGTAAACGCCTGTCAAGATCATGAATTTGCTTTCTTCTTATTTTTTTGATTAGCTGCTTAACGAGAGCTCTCCATGGTCTATAATTAGGGGAAATAAAAGTAAGTAAATACCGTCAAGCTATGTGAGCACGATTTGTACTTAGGTGGAACATTTTACATTTGCTGCGTTTCTATTAAGCACAAAGTGAAAATGAGTTGCCTTTAAGTGTGATTGTCCTAGAAGCAAAAAAATTAGCCGGTTTAATTCCATGAGGTATAATTGAAAACGTAGTTGCTGTACAGTCACTGAATCACCTCATGGTGACCACTACTGTTAGCAAGCTTTAAGAATTACAACGTCACTTAGGCTGAAGGCGCATCTCAGCGCTTGCCGTAAACGGCAAACGTCACCTGGAAAATAACAGTTTGAAATTTTTTAAATGGAATGCATCAAGCCTCGAACTGCCATTTTTTGCGTGAATGAAAATGCTTTGATTAAAACGCACATTTAAAATAGGAACTGGGTTGAACATAATGTTAATGGTTAAACCAGTACCATTACAACTGTCAATCGACTGTCTCTCGCTTGCGCAGTGGTATTTGAAGACTATTAATCCTCTCTTCTGGCAAATTCGTCTATGCACATTGCACAGCCTGAGCTAAACGGGCCGACTTGTTAATTGGATTCTGAAAAGTGTTTTCGAAATAAACAATTTTTGCAAAGCATTCAGTCTTACGTTGGTCTCGCTTTATGTAAACAGCCGTTGGAATCTGGTGACGGCGATACGATATGCTTGCACGTCACTTTCGTTGGTTTATTGGTTGCAGTGACATGCAGGTGTATTTTATTGGTTCTCTGCAACTTGATTACGTACTCTTGAATTCCACCCGTTTATTTTAGCGATTAGCCTTTTTGCCAAAAAGTTTCACTCGAACCCTTCATAAATGGAACCGAAATGCTATTTGCAGTGACATTTCTCCTTCCATTCGTGCACTTCTGCAATTGCAAAAGTTATTCGACGGTAAGACACTTTAATTACGACCAAATTTTGATATCTAAAAGTTAACGCATTAACTATCCTAGACAAGTGATAGAAAAATTTGCTTTAATCTGCCCACCACTTTTTGGGTGAGGGTGATTGTTTATGGTGGAATAATGTTGTGCCTCCGATAGGTTGATGTGAGAAAGCAGCAACCACGTGCTAAGCGCTGTTTACTCAAAAAGTAGTTTGTTTCCCTATGTAAATTCCTTAATCACTATTACAAAAGTGTTTGTTTATATGGGAAACTGTGGAATTTTTTGAAGCGCTTGCATGCAGATTCACCGAGAGGTGACTTAGGACCTCACTTAACTGAATCCATCATTGCCGCGTTGAGCAACACTGTTGCTATGATTTACCTGACGAGTCTGATAATTGCCCACTTCCGTTTGTTAGGATATACCTGGGAAACTCGAGTTGGAGTTAACCTATGCGAACCCAGGACACTACTCCAGCTCGGGTTGGTGTGATTTCTTTGCACGCACATGCGATGTCTATTTTGTTATCTGCATATGGAGTGCGGACCAGAGGTAAAACAAAAGTCGTTTTTAATCATTTTTAAAATGATTAAAATTTTCATGACACCTCAAATTTAACTGGTTTAGCTGATCGTTTTGTCGTGTCGAAATCCGAATATTATTTTAGGCAGCAGTTACAAATTAATACTGGAGAGATGTCGTACACTGCGTGACCACTACATGGTTTCATGAATGTTATGCTTCAAGTTCGTGCAGTATAAGTTAAACCTCTTGCTGTGCCATCTTTGCATGCCAGTTGAGACTGCTGAATGGATTCCTCTGTTCGATGCTTGGGTGTGCCGCTTCGGAGTCATTGTTTCATGGTACTTTCTGGTTCCTTGGATTGTGCAAAACTAATTGAACAATAGTTATGTCCGTGGGTAAAACTTTACAGAGTCAACAGTTGTGTGTGATGAACGCCCTAGACTATTATCGCAAATGGTAGAATGTCACGGCCATTTGGTCACGGTTCCATTCATTGTTTATTTTAATGGGTTCCAGGTGGTACGCACGTGTGAAATTTTAAGCTTCTCATTAAGGCTTGTCATATTCAAGCATGAGACATAAAGCAAAAATTGATAAATACATGTCGAAGTCCAAAACGTTGAAAAAATGGACCTCACGTTTAGCTTGCGTCTGCAACGAATGCTTCTTCACGCTGGCGTCGCGGTTTTAGCAAAAGAAGGTCAGGTGGCACAGCCGTATTCACATTCAATTGTTGTTACGACTAGCTATGAGGAGGCTTTGTAGCTAATCCCACACCGAGTCATAAGAAGGAGCCGGCAAAGCAGCTCATTGCAATTCAAAAGGTTCGAGCACTTGAGCACCATGTATCCAAACCCTTTTTGTATAGAGACACATTAGCGCTGACACATCAATCTTGAGCGCTCCGAACACCGGTCAATTTGACACCCTTTCACCCCAAAAGTCCTCACTGCCTTGTAACCAACCTCCAAAGCGTAAGTATAACAAATTATTGTTTCTTTGCAATTAAGCTCCCCTACCGAGTGCGGCGTGGCCAAAAAGACAACGCATGTAATCGGTCCGCATTCGAGAATAGATGAAATGATTGAGCTTCCTCTTTCCAATAACATACCAGTAAGCTCACTACTTCATTCTATTCTCCGTCAAATCAATTTCGTATTTTGAGTTAAAACTTTTTGAATTTCCCCTATAAACCCAAAGAAATTGATCAAAATGCGCATTGAAGCTTGGGACTCGGATCTGTCTACCGCAGATGACCTCATTGCGAAGTTTGTCTCCACCGAGGTGCCAATTTCCAGTCACACAGATTTTCGTATCGTAGACCTATCCAAGCAGGAGGAAACGTCTTATAATGAAGAAGTGAAGTAGGTTTACAGAGGTATTATACATTCCTTCAGTGCCATAAATAAAATGATTTTTCATATTGAAACATCTAAATTTGGGTGACAAGAGTTCCACCTATTGAACTGCCTTTTGCACCTGTACTTTGTTCAAACTTTACGAAAAGGTTGAGATGGTTGACGCAAGAGCTCTTTAAAAAATACAAACAACCTTGTTGATTGAATGTTAGTCCACCTTTACGTTTTTATGCAAAATAATCAAATATTTTCTTTGACTGACGCAGTACTTTGTTTTAAGCGTGTGACATTACGCAAGCTTTGATTTTATCTTGCGGAGGGCATTAATCACTTCGGGAAATGATTTTGGACATTTCAGTACATGACATTTTAGTTACAATCAAAAAATTGTAATGCTAATCTGACCTGCTTCTTCGTGAAATCTCTTCCTACCTCGACTAACACATCTGTCGCTTAGCAACGCCCTCGGTTTCGTGAGGTCGTAAACCCTGTTGGACGATTTTTAACTAACGAGACTAAAACATCGTCTGGACTGTAAATTAATGCGCGTGGAAGGATTCCATCAAATTGAACCTTCGTTTGAAAGTCTTAATGGAATAACGTTCTTCCCTACGATAGGCCTTGTTTTCTTCTGAGGTACTATTAATTGTTCTCTTTCACAATAATACTCTCGTGCACGGGTAACTTGCTAGGTTCTTTGTACTTCTATTCTCCCAGCATTCGCCACAATTGAGGGCACGCAGAGAACGCATGACGGTTTCAAATGTGTCATGGGTAATTTGGATGTTTGCCACACAATCCCTTTTTGAATGTTTGCCAAACAAGCCCTTATTAAGACGAAGTTACCTCGAATCTATCGCTTTCCCGAAAAATGCTGAAGCACGTGTCATGTCTCCCGATCAGTCAATTGGCCAAGGGAGCGAGCAGTAGACTGTGACCGGATGAGAAAATGGTGTCGCTTAGTTTAGTTTTAATGAGTCTAATGCTTAGAAGGCATGATTATGTTTATGCTGGCACTCGATGCCCATTGACTTTGAATTCATGAAATCGGAGTGAAGCTAAAGTTAGACTAAATACTTTTTCTCTAATCCACTGCATTATAAATAATGCAGCCTCATTAAAGCTTGTTTGGATTCAAGACTCCCCCAAGAAGATGGGTCACAGATGTCTTCTTCGATAAGTAGTATTGAGTTGAATGTATTTAAGTGCGGTAGAACATTCGGTCATTTCGTTTGGGTTGTTATATGGATTCTTTAGATATTTCAAAGATTGAAGAAGAAAATCTCAAGGGGCGCATAATTTTGAATGATTTGATATAAATATCGTGGTGTAGCTTTGAAATAAGAGATTAATTTGCATTGTCACTGATTTATTCTCATCTTAGGATCGAGGCATCGGTTAAACTTACATGTTCTTCCCACTACTACGGCGAACAATGCGAAACATATTGCAAACCCGATTACCGGTCATTCTATTGTGGGGAAAATGGTGAACGCAAATGCATCCCAGGTCAGCATTTCCCCATTCTCAATCTTTACCTGCAAAGTGTGCATTCATCGATACGCTTACATCACAAATATTCAGAGGCAAACACGCCTTGCAACTGCTTTCACAAATCCTGAGTATTCTTTAAGTGTATGAAGTAGTGCACTACTGCATTTGTCTCATGGTCAACTCGGGGTGTCTGCGCATGCAGTCGGAATAGCTGGTGGAGTTAAAATTGGTTTTACTACTCAAAATATAAATGCGTTGACCAGGTTAAGAAATCGACTACTGAGAATGCATAGTAGCGTTAGTTGAAACTGTTAGCGAGTTCACCACTTGCACCCAGGCAAGATGATGCGCCAAAGGGTTTACGCAATTCAACATGAATTGGAAAATAAATATTTGTATGTTTTTTTTACTTTTGAATTAACCATGCATAAAGACATTCATCGTAGCCATAAATGATAGGTTCTTCCATCATAACCACGATTACATATTCGATTTCCCATTGGCAAGTGCTGTAAAGACAGATTTAAGGATGAAGGTACGACTGATGTTAAGTATCGTAGATTTCTGCAGCCGATGAGTTGAAAATGATTTGTTGCTATTAATGTCCACTTCGTTTGTTAATGAATGGTAGGTTGGTATGGGAAATTCTGTCACAAGGTGGACAACTGCTTTTTGAAGCCCTGTGCACCCTACGCAATTTGTTCCAATACGGACGATGAAGAGGGTCGCATTTGCTATTGTAATGGTGGCAGTGGTAAGCCTTGCCCTTTTGAAGCATCACTGCTCTTGTGCAAAGTTCGCATGATTTGCCTTTGAATTTGGTGGGCTGTTTGGTTAAAGAATGCACAATGCATCCAGACAACTTTATAAAGATGCACTTTATTTAAGGTTTGGAATGCTATCAAGTGCAGGATCCATGCGACCCATCGCCGTGCCATAATGGGGGTGTCTGCACAAAGACTGGGTCGCACCTGGAGCAGTTTCTGTGCGAATGCAAGGAGTTCTGGTACGGACCAACCTGCGATCAGAGACATTCCGCCTGCGAGTGGGAGAAGAGAATCCTTGACAGTGATACCAACTCTAGCACTGAAGTCTGCCTAAATGGCGGTGTTTGTCAGGACAATCCCACCGAGTTCGGCTACACGTGCCTCTGTTCGAGCGGCTGGAAGGGAAAGCATTGCGAAGAACCAGACGTAAGCCGAGTTGTTTGGTAGGATTTCGTCTCACTCAGTTCTAAAAACAATGCTTAACGTTCACCTCTCCGCTTTAGTATACAGCTGTCATTGCGGCTGCAACCGTAATACCGATTGTTTTGATCATCGTAACCATTTTCATTTTACTCGTTCGGAGAACTCGATGGTGAGTTTATACATATTTTCTACTCAGGTTTAATCATTGCATCATTAATCTTTCATGAATTTGTGCTAATGTGATGTAAACTTTATTCCATTTCGCTTACGCCGAATTCGCGTTGGATGGCGTTTTTTTGAACTTGCCGCACCAACATTACTAGATTATGATTTCGGATAAACACATGTTTGTGGAAGCATAACTCCATATTTTCTGTCCACCCCTGCAAGTGGGTTAGATCGAATAAACTGATAAGGAAACAGGAGTGTACATTAGTGAAAAGGCGGCGTTTGTGGTCGACATTCAAAAGCTATTGTTTTTGATAAAGAGCAATCAATAAACAAAGCTTAAAAAATACGGTCCGTAAAACATGTAATTCGGATGTTTTCCGCCTTGCCTGACATGCAACGTGTCGCCCAAATTTGAATTTGTAATGGCTGTAGTCGGTGGAGTTTGCTGCCGCGGCATCATTAAAATATACTATGACTTTTGGTCTGGTTGGCCTAAAAAATCTAAAAATATTTTGAACATTTCTTACTTTAAACTGCTCTAGAATACGCCGTTGCGTGCTATTTTTTACATACACAGAAACGGTTGGCGGTAATAGAGTAATAATACTGATTGTGAGTTGAAAACTAACGGTTGTTTTATCATGATGAGGTGTCTTTTCTCCAAATTTTTTGTGGTTCTTTGAATACTTGAGTAGTATAATCATACAATTCTCGATGCAGCAGGCTGTTGGTTCATTCGCTGAAATGCTGAAAATATCTTCAGAATGCCCGCTGGATAGAATAAAATAAAGTGAAAAACTTCGTGTTTGTATCGTTGCCGGATCTTTCACATCAGTCAACGTCAGTACATTAACTAGGCTCAGGTGAAACAGTTCACAGTGTAAATGTGTGCTGTTTTCAGCTACCAACAGTTGCAGACGGTTTGTTTGCTTCAAAACTCACACAGCTAGTTTCGTTGGAGGCTTCAAGGCGTAGAATATAATGATTGGAAGAATAGTAAAATCTTTTTCTGACGAAAGGACATGGAATCAATAGACGAGAGAGACAAAAAGGTGTCAAAAGTGGGGCTAAGGTGTTCCTTTTACAATATAGGAGTTCAAGATTTAATCGACCAAGTATCGCGATTAAGGGTGGGCAGCAGTCAACGAAGTATTCGAGAAATGCTGATGAGACTGGAAGGGTTGAAGCAATTAGCAACGAAATTTATGGAGAGGTACCTTTACACGCTGTACCTGTTGAAGTTCTATCAGCCGAGGACGAATATGCAATGCTGGATGCAGCACCACAACCTCAAGTAGACCGTAAATCCTACGAAGGAGCTGTTCGTTACGCTTCACTTTTATGGGATAGTCCACCCGATCTGAGTCCGGAAAAGCCCACAGACGATAAGATGGGAGTCCCATCCCCACTACTTGTACCTCCAAGACCCAAATCCAACGAAATTACCAAGCCTCTGACTCGGTAATAAAGTGCATAAGACTTTCCCTTCCTACCCTTCACCTTGACCGAATTGCTCATAAAACTTTTACATTTGATAGTAAAGTGTGATGTTAGCAAATAGACCACAATAAAGCCTACAAAGCACTAATTCTAGCTTTGGAAGTAACTGCTTTTGATTATGTGTACAGTTTAATTGGGTTGCTAGAATCAACTTTAGTCAATTAATTTAGGTACCAGAATCGGCTACGGAACCAACTTGGGTCATACTTTACGCTTATGCTAATAGCTTTCTTATCATTGTGAACAAGATGGTGTAAGCTGATTAATTTGCCTGCATCTCCCCTACAGATCGTCCTATGTGAAGAGCAAAAGCCAAATACTCTTGCATGATCGGCCATCAGAAAATATTTATGAACGCACGAAGGATGATATAATCAATGAAAGGCGTACACCTCTTCCTTTTAGAAATCAAAGAGGATTGTAAATGAAATTGTTGGCCAATTAACATTTTCGTACTGCTCTGTTCGAGTATTTGATCTATACCCGACCTCAAACACGTTATAAGGTAAACTCTTATTAACTCACCAAAGGTACAAACACATTGTCAAAAGTCAGAAGTTGCACACAAGGATCCCCATGATTCTGTAGTTATACGCTGCTATCTGAACTAGCTTTCATCGCAACAAATAATGGTTAATGAACATCGACTGCGTTTACAAAGCGTGAAGAGGTGGAGCCATGTCTACAGCCTCCGAACTATACTGTGTGTTAATCATAAATCTCGCAATTAGGTGGGACTTATTACGACACACCGCAATACTCTGAACGCTGCGATACGTGTACACACTTGCATTGAACCCACAACTGAAGTACAACTTGTGGGGACTGAAGAACTCCTATAGTTAAAGTGTTAGGCCATTGCTGTGTATTCTTGCTTGTTATGCGTACTATACCAACTGTACAACTTACCATTTGGCTTTATAATTGTATCTGAAATATACACACTAGCCTATTAACTTTGACGTCTTGCATAGCTTTTTCACCATCGCCATTCCCTGAGCCTTCATTTCGTCTTAAGTAAAGTCAAATAATATCGTACAAACTAGTGTTTGAAATGCACCAGATAGGATACTCTACCTTAATAAAGCTCCCTGTTTCTTAAACAAAACCTCGTAATGCACTGGTTGTCCGACTCTATGCTCGATTACTCGGACACTTAAGTCTTCACCGATTGTACTCACGCCTTGTTGCAAAGACTTCGGGTTAGGCCAGCAGTCTTAGTTCTCTCGTGCACTACTAATCAGTCTTGCGTTATGCGCTTATGACTTTTCAACTCCAAGAAAGACTGAGACACTGCAAGCCTTTGTCAGCATTTAGGCGATAAATCAGAATAAGATGATATTTGAATTTAATCCAGAGAATGGTGATTGCAAGTTTTGCGCAGTACGGCGTTCCTCGCAATGCATACTCTTCGACACTCATTCTCTCGTATTATTACAACGGTATACCCAATAATGCTTATCTAAAACCACATTTTGATTTTGATCACGATGAGGCCCTGCCATCACTGCGTTTGATACGGTGCTGGATTTGTGCCCCGTAATATGCTGCACTAGTCCACTACGCATACTGCCTCGATTATTGTCTCATGAGACGCGCCCAAAGTGTTGCATGTGCCGAGATAATAGTTTTATAGGAGGTGAGTGCCGTCTCAAAGGACTGGATTGACTTAGTTGTTAGCTAAATATTTTAGAATCTCACTGACCTTTTCAGATAGGGCAACATGAGTTTGGTTGGTTCAAAGGAATTTTTTGTCTGCTGTAACTAGAATTGTCATTGGAATTACCATGCTTGGGCTAATTGCCACATTCAATCATATCAAATAACAGATTTAGGAGAGAAAAGGAAGCATCTCATCAGAAATGGATTTTTCCTGGTACCTTTTCTCCTTTTACGGCTTTCAGTGAATTGTCTAACAGTCTATTTTCGTTTATAAGTAAGGGAGATCATCATAGAAGCACTGGATGCTTAGAAAGCTCGGTTCTTCTTCATTACGTCATTGCAATCCTTAAAAAAACGATTTGTTTCAAAACCCCGTCTACCATAACCTTCTAGTAAAGCCTAAGTAAACAATAATAATAACATTGAAAGAGCCAGGAACATTGGTTTTGTTTTTATTAATTTATGTCTACACACAAATAGCTGAAATGTGGACTACTACTGAGGAGCGACCTTGTGCATACTTTTTTGTTTCCACACTAGCGAAATTCCTCTTTTTCAAAGGTTGTACTGGTTCGCCACCATCATGTCATCAAGTGGGTTTTATACTTGTTGAAATGCAGGATAGCTATTTTGATGGAATCCAAATTGCCTCTATAACTATGCATTGACACCTTTTGCAATGCACCAAGTGAAGTTTAGTGGTGGTTTATCAGGACACCAGTAGCTACTTTTCAGTAAGTTGAGATGGTGCAGCTTTTTGTAAACTTTGAACGTACATAACGGGATATAGAAGTCAACAACCGCTCTTTCCTCTTTAATGACACTTCTTTAGAAAGGTCTCCTTTGACCTGAAAAAAACTAAATTCACCCATTCCACGTTGATATGGTTTCTCGTGTTTCTATAATTAAAGGAACCGAAGGATTGAATTTAAAAATACTCTGGTCTCTGCTTCAAACACCAAAATTGACGCACACGGAAGGGTAGCTAGTACTCACACTGGCCCCATTTTTCAGATTCCCATCTCGAAGAAACACCCGATCGCGATGATCGCGTCGACAGACGAAACTCACAAATAGTGATTATCTCACGACCATATTCAAAGATGTAACTTTAACTGAATTTGGTAGTTTTAGCTGAATTACTTTTGATTAAAGTACAGCCTCTTAATATTAATTGTTGCGTCATAAGCAGGTTGGTAAGAGTAAAGAGTTACGATAAAAGTGAGTTGTTTGCCAGATTTCGCCAATTACTGGCCTATCAGGATTCAGTATACACAACTGACTGACTAGTTGACTGTGACATGCAAAATAGTATATTTCATCGGAATTTAATTAAAGTGAATGCGCATTTTAATAAGACTACAAAAACCAAGTACGGCTTTTAGAAAGGTCAAATGCACAACAGAGGCTTACACATGAACTTGATGAATCAGAGATCATCAGATACACATAAATGACGTCCACGTATCCATTCCTGAGGAGCTACGATTGAGCATTGTTAAATGCACGTTATACTTTGTTTGAACGCGTACGATAAATTTCAGAGTTGTAGACGAGTGAATAGTGATGGGTTTACTAGACTGGTGATGTACGATTTCTGCTGAGGACTTTTATTTCATCCCTTCGAACAGGGACCGGAGCCGAAGGTGAGAGGCCCTTGTTTGTCATTTTGCAGTACTCCACTTCATAAGACTGCAGTTCCTTGTCGCGGTCATACAAGCGAGTCAGAACTATTCCAACAACAGATATTACTACAACAATGCAGATGGATGAGCCAATCCCGATCGTTACTGAGTGATCTTCATGAATATCATCTCCGCATGTAACACCTAAAAGGATATTGAGGATTGGCTAGAGACGTACAGGCAAAGTCAGGCCATTGAGGACATAAACAGGTCTTGCTTGAAATGCAAACTAAAAAGGTTCATCAAGATCATCGAGAGCATTAAAGTTAATGGATTAGTTTTGTGCTTAATAAGGTACCCAACCCTAAGAAGGGCGGATCAAAGAAAGCCTACCCGCTCCGGTGAAGCTATCCTGATTAAAATCTCCAAACGATTGAAGCCTTATATGGCGCGTAGTGAGGACAACATACACCACGCCTGTGTCATTGAGGTAGATGTATTGGTTCCAAGTCCCATTTGAAGACCTTCCCTTTGAATTATTCAGGAATGATGTAAGGAGAATGTGTCTGCTGGAAGCGCATTGGTAAAAATCCCCTGCTCGTGCGCGAAATCGGTCCATATTTTTGCTAACTGCTACGAGTTCATTGTTACCTATAAAGTAACCTAAGTGCTATAGTGGCAGTAATGTTCTTCTATGATACAACGATGAATGAAACGTTTTTAAATGCAATTGCCAAGATGGCTCTTCTACTATTGATAACCTAGGATGATGAGCAAGAGTTTCGTATGATATATCTAGGGTTGGGTTGGAATGCAGACTTTTCGAGTGAAGTTGTTTCTGAGCTTCGTATACACAAGCATTTGAAAATTGTGACTATTCACGCAATCCAATCGCAAGAGACTATCACGCGAAATGGGCTCTACACACAGGAGTCATCGAACTGTAATGCTATATAATAAAAGGCCTTTGCCATTACAAAACGTGGTATTAGCACTCTTCCACAGAATGTGATACAATTATTGAAGGCACCAATGCAGCGCACTCATTAAAGCATTACTAATAGGCAAAGTGGACATGGCACTGTTGGCGACGTATGAAATGACTCCAGAGCTCCGAGTGAGCGTCCATTTGGGTCTACTGTTTTCAATGCTGTACCTCCGGTGGACTTTGGCAAACCATTGAAATGCTGCCTAACGAATGTAATCATGATGAATTTATAACGTTGCTTCAGGAAAAAATGACAAAATTTATATCATACATTATCATCCCTCTGCCGTAAGACCTATCCATTCACTAAAACACCAATTTTTTAAACAAGCATAGTTAGATTCATGTTCTATTCCCTTTGCAAAGCTTACTTTTCCATAAGATCGTTAAGCACTCGGTTTAAGCCAAATTTATGCATTTTTAAATTTCAAGAGTGGTACTTCAGCTAAACTTCATCTATTCTTTTTTGGCCTTACTAATTTGCCCGTCTCGCAACTAATCTAGCCAAGTAACAGAACAAACTGACAAATAGTAAACGATACAGACAGGTTGCGTAAGCGTCAGTTTAAGCATTTAGTGTTACTCCAATATCACTCTAATTAACCGGCAAATTTTCCGCAAATGTGCACAAATGAAGTTGTTCAACATGTTCCGCTTTGAAGGTCTAAGGCTACGCTTAGGTGCCTAATAAGTTCAACTAACCATTTACCATGGGAAACCTGACAGGATTGGGTAAGGTGCTAAAGGGACCTACCACATCCTCTCCTTACCTAATGTGTTCTAGTCACTCGCAATAATAGCTAAAATTGCGATGGTAAAAGGGACCCACCGACGGTTGATTGGGCATTAGAGAACGAGGAGAGACTGTACGTAAGTTGGATTTCAGTGAGACTGAAGGTGCCAGAGAGTGCTCCAAGATGGGCACCAACACTACTCCATCCCACCTCTCCATCCTCATAGTACTCAGGCTTACGGCCCCATGTAAACTCCAACGTCCATGGAACGCCGTCTCCAGCAGGGTCCAAATAAACTCCCATCTTGCGAGTTCTGTTGCCACAAAGAGTCATGTCATTCTCCGAAATTATAACTATACTGGTAAAATTGCGCTCCTGCTTCTCCTCCACTTGCTTGACCTTTACTGGACGCGAAGCGTTCCTTGGGGTTATGGCAGGGAAGCCGGATGAAGTAGCCGTGGGTGGTGCAAGCGAAACAATTTGACAGTTCAACTTCAATTCAAAAACACTGTTTACTTTATTGAGAAAAGTAAATAGAAATGGCATAAATACTTCTAGCTATCATTCACTTGTGTTAAAAGTGTCGTGAGGCAGATTTTGGTTCACCCATTAGCAAAGGATTCACAGACTCCAAGCCACTCCAAGACCAGTCCCACAATCACATTAAAGCCTTTTCATAAATTATGGTTTAATAATACCCTTGGTTGCATAATTGGTAATGGCTCACACCTAAATAACAACATAGCTTCTATGGAATGAAAGCAATGATTCATGTTTAGGTTCTTGGTTTTAGGCAGTGCTGTCTGACCTTGCGTGGATTACTGCTTAAGAGGTATTTGTTTTTCGATACAATACTTGAACTACTTTATTTCATGCACTTGAGGATGAAATGGGGACCGAATTAATGCACGTAGCCTGATAACTAGATGTTGAATTGGAAGTTCTACTGCTTTTAGATAATTAACTTTTTTCCTGAATCCTTTTAGATGGACTGGATAGTGTAGATAAGACAAAGATTTATCCCAACAGTTAATATGGCTTTTATGCTAGGACCCCATCACCAGCCCAGCGCGTGAGATTTTGTAGCATCCAGTGCCAATGAGTGACTTCATTTTCACGGGAGGATGGTTGGGATTAACATGAATAATGCATGCAGAAATTTGGTTCTAGGATTCCACCGCTAAATTAATGTCACTGAGCTATAAATTCAGTCGGTAAACTTGAATTTATTAGAATGATGAGGTCAGGTCGTTTGCTTGTTTCTTGGATTATTTGATAGCTTTTTGCTATTTAAATGTGATTTAAAAACTACACTAAAATGAAATGAAAACGGAGTTCACTACATTTCCCTGATCGGCGTCCCTGCATCAACGTGCTACAGTGGCCGGAGTTGAAGTTACGGGCATTTTTCTTGTTGAACTTTACATGAAGCGCGACTCGCATTACTAGGTGTCCGTATTTCTCAATGCGTTCTTACAGTGATGGTCAAACATTAGCGGACGTGTAGAAAATATCATCGAAGTCACAATTAGAATGTAACAAAACAATGCCGTTATCTTCTCTGAACAGCTTCAAACTACTTCAAAGCAAAGCCCTAACTTTGGCGGAAATTCCACGTCAGGTTTACCCACACTATTAATCTGGTGCCTACAGACAAAGATGCCGCAGTGCGTTCTTTAACGTTGAATATTCCATCAACCTATTCAATTACTTCGAAGGCTGAATAACCATAAACGCAAACAGGTATTTTAGTTCAGGGAATGGATTTCAACAACCATCCAAACTTGCTTTTCGAATTGCGTGATGTGACACAAAATAACCCGAATGGTCTATAAAGATAACACTTCTTCATATCAATCGGGGAAATGAGCTGACCAACTTGTAGTTAGAGCTATATGTGGCTGGTGAAGAAATTCCGACTTTCTCCCATCTTAATTGCTGCAACATCGACTTCGAATAAGTAAATTCATTTTCAAAACTACTAAACCTCGATGAAAGCAAAGTGCTTCACTGCCAGCAATTATAAAGTCAAGGAACCATAGAAACTCAAAATAATAGTCCATATTTAGTTCTCTTCCACCTCCAGATTCATGGGACAGATGGGTGAATCTGGTGAAATATGCTGAGGCCATCTTCGAGTGCTTTGGAAAACCCTGCATTCGCACCCATGAATGACCTTCTTCGCAAAAAGTTTAGATGTGAAACGAAAATAAAACATAATTTATGCACAGCTGAACGCAAAACGTATTCACTAAAAACTGGTTGTGCACGAGGAAACCTTAGCAATCGAAGCATTGTAGTCCATTATTTTGCCAGAACAAGAATGCAGCATTATGAAAAACTTCCCACTTATTATTATTATCTCGACAGGTTGTCATAAAAGATTTGTGTCGCTCTCACATAAACATACCTTCCCATCCTTTCCCAGGTAGAGGAAACTGAGATGTGCTTGCATTTCCATCAGCATACCCACCATGGACGCATCATGGGGACACAAGCCCAGATATCGGTAAGATGGAATAGACAGCCAAATCTGGTCATATGTAGAGTTCGTGCCGTCGTCAGAGACTTGAAGAGATTTCAAGCATTGATTTATTGCCTCATTGCCTTCTTTTTCCTGAACCTTTCCAGAGGCGTCGACAACCATACCTGCCGAGTTAACGCACCACATAATGTTGGGCGTGCCTATTGTGAAGAAAATAAACAGACCAATTGCTTTTCGTCCTGCTGAAGTATTCCACTTCGTGATTTGCCGGTAGTAAGTTGAGCTAAAAATTTGGTTCTCTATTGAAAGGAGGAACGGTTTAACACTGGGATATTTTATCAATTTTTACTTCGCTTTATTGGCAGTTCTGTGTTGGTAGCTCCACCAGACTTATGGATTACAGAGCGAAAAGCCACTGTAACTCCTGTCAGGTTTTACAACAACAAAACACCTACCTTGGCTCCATGATACTTAAGTTTTATCAATACAAATGACACCTAGATTTAATCAAGCGCACCTATTCAGTACCACTTCTGGTTGCATTGGGCAAGTTAAAAGCTGCAAACACTTACGTCTGTAACAAATTTTCTTATTATGAGGCAGATTTGGATGAATGGAACACCCCCTACGCGGGGAAATATTTTGCCATGTCAGCTTATTTACCTCGCAATGAGTTGGAGAACTGGTTTCAAGGCTATTAAATTATTAATCCCAATGCCCCCATTATGTTTGACATTAAGCTTAAAGGACTGATTTTACTTGAAACCTCAAAGAAGCCACTGTCCAACTTTGTTTATCTTGTAGAATTGTGACAAATTCTGTATTGCAAGCCGCATGCATAGCTAGCGCATAAACAGCGGAACTCTACATGCGAGAACCACCTCGATTGTTAATAATTTTCCGTTAATAGACAGGGCCTTGACTTGATCGCCTTCACAGAATAATAACGATTAATTCTGCCACCCGAACTTAAAACTTGGGTCAAAGTCAAACAGATTAGCGTCATACCAAAGCAAAACAACTTGAGTCATAAGCGCCGCAAACGTCCGGAAAAAGTTTCATACGCCCCAACTCATTCGCAGTTCAGAACCTTAAATTTGGGTAACCATACTCTTTATTACAACTCAGAGTTCATGGTCATTTAGTAAAAAGCAATAAGATCACAGCACTTTTACTCCTTATAGGCATGCGGTCCATTTATCAGCACGTCAAAAAAAGTGAACGCCTCTTGAGAAGGCTTAAAAGTGAGAAGGCAAGGAAAAGCGGTCCTACAAAAATCAATATTGGTGTTAATAATAGAATCATGGGTTTCAATCCCCATGTTGGACGTTTTATGAACCAACATGCTCGTTCTTTGGATAAAAACGCTTTCGAATGGCAACGCCCGCCAAAGTCACAATCACACCGCCAATTACCAGTCCCAGAGCGGCACCCGTCAACTGAGTCACCGGAAAATTAACCCTCATGTCACGGGGGCAAATCTCAGTTTCAGCTAAAACAAATTACATCCAACCAACTAATTACTTGTAGGCTGAAGATTAAAGGCTTGTAACGTGATGTTTGCCATTGAAAGCAAGGCATCATTATTCAACGGAATTTCGATCTGAGATGAGCACACAAATGTTCTTGACAAAGAGGTCATAAACTTCGGTGAAGGATCTGCTGAATAGGTTTCATTCCCATGATTGATTGTCAGATTTCGAAGTACGAAGACCGTATCCTGACGATGTTTAGTGAAATTAATGTGCATAACCCATTCAGTGCCGTTTATTATGAGTTCGAAAGAAGAATCCCCCGGATTTCGCACATAAGCCTTTTGAAGATCAATTCGTTGATGTTCCTAAGCATTCAAGTAAGTTAAGAATTGCAAACTTACACCTTTTACAAGCACTCGAATATTAAGCTCACCCTTTACGTAAGGAGGTTGGTCTATTCTGATAAAAGTAAACCCATCCTGCAGTGTCTTTACAAAACCGTCTAGGCCAACGGAAAAAGGCGAAATCGCAGTAAGCATGCAAAATATTCCAGACACGTAAGGTGAGAACAGTGTAGATAAAAACAATAAAAATATTTATCATTTTAATGTGCTTTGAACATAGTGTCTAGCATAAAAATATCTATTTTGGGCTACAATAAAGCTCCAAACCATTATAAAAAATACCCTACAGCGTATGAACTGCAGCACGTTTCTTCAGATAACCCAAAACGTATATCAAAGACAAAATGCATTGCGAAATTAGCAGTACAATGAAATTATCCTTGAAAGCAAGCGGCGCCGAATACTCAAATTGATTCTACAACGCTTAGTACGCCTACTCACTGTCGACGATCGAACAGCTAACTCAGAAGGATTACATTGGCAAGCCACAACAATAAAAGAAATCCGAACTTGATATAAGAGTCAATAGGCCAGAGGGTTTATAGAACCAAAGGCAAGGCGACACAATAAAAGGACAAGAAGAAGCATCCAGGAATATCAACCTACATAGAAAAAGTAATCCAAAAATAAAAATCATTGACTGATAGGACTATGGAGAAAACAAAGCGGCGGAGTACAAACACAGTCAGTCGACAGAAACAGTATTTCCAAAATGGAACTGCGCCAACATAACATTGATAAAAATGAAGAAATTACGAATAAGTGAGCAAGAGTTGTAGGGATTGAAAATGAATCCAACCAATTTTTTAGATTAGCTAATAAAAATCCAAAAATTAAGGCGAGAATGGTTTCAAAATTTTGAATTCACATCCTTGCAATGATTCCATATTATAACGAATTTTTTAAACCAGACAGCAAAATGAAAATTCGGATTACTTGCGGATCAAATTACTATTTGTTTATTCCTCGAAATAGTTGCAAACAACCTTAGGCAATTTTGGGTTTTCCGTAGAGTAACTTTCACAAATTTTGAGTCATTAACCAACTTTGGCCACTGCAATGGTACTAAACGTCTAGCGTGAGAACCGCTACCAAAACCTGGTATATTATGTAGGGTGCTTGCGTTCAATATGTGGTAGTTTGTTTAGCTCAGCTCTTGACTTTGCTTCACTGAGTCTCCGCTTTACCTTAGTTATACTTCTCCTGTCGTTCTTTGACTTCTGACGACGCGGGGAAGGTTTTGCGGCGGTGAAGTACAAGCTACCCTGTTCTCAACTGATGGGAATGTTGATAGGATATGCGTGCGCTTTGACAACGCCCACTCATTCACCTTCGGAAATTTATTGGGTTCAAGCTAACTCTTTCTTGTAAAAATGACATTCTGCAAAACCTTTGTGACACTCGTACAGGCTTGATGGCGTTCCTGCTTACAGACCATTTGGTATCAGTAGGTTATCTAGATCGAAGGTTTTTGCGTGCGTAGAGCTGCGATTAGCCGTAAATACGCATTGTACTATAGTTTTTAGCCTCAAGTGGAGTGAAGCTAAGAGAAATATGCCGAAGCAATAGGTGTGGGAAGCTATGTGCCTTCCCTGAGAGTCTTAATTGCTGTTGCTTCTCCACGCCTACTGCGCTGACCGCTTGTGTGCTATTTATATTCATTTGCCCAAAAACAACTGCAAAATGGTCGCGGGGTTGATGGTTTTACCCTGATGCTTTGGACTTTAGTTGAAACTAAATTGTGCAGTCTCTACAAACTCAAAATATTTTGCTGCATCACTTAGGTTGTTTGCCCAGCACTTCGTCTCGGCTTCGCGAGTATTTGAGTTTGACCCAGCGGCACTTTTTCTAAATGATGTAGGTGGCCGTTCAGTCTCTACGCCTGTCGGTAATACCTATGCAGCTTCCTGATACTTCAGTAAGATCCAAAAATGTAATACTCGGTTTGAATCTGCAAACGTATTCGGCACACAGAAGGGGTTGAGGCTAAAAGCTTGGTTTGGAGGTTACTTTAGACACAGCATAGACAGTAACCAATCGGGTGTCGTAAAAATCGTACCGAGTTAGGTGCCATCCAGTGGTCGCTTTACTGGACAGGTTCGACTGTAATACATTTTTTTAGGTGTACATTATAGTCGAGAGGCGGGAGGACAATTTAGATCTAGTATTGAGCAAACAAGGTAGCTACTTAGATTTTGGGCTACCCTGCTCTTACTGTTTTTTTTCGCTCCATGTGCCTGTAAAAAAGACGTAAAAAAACATCCAAATTTCTCATGGCTTGGGTCGTAGAGGTGAAGAAGAGGACTGGAAAGAATGATTTACATCGCACACCACACAGTGGAATGCAGAGTTTCTTAATTTGGTTCTTCATTTCCTCATTAAAAGCTTCCTCATTATAGGTTAAACGACTCTAATTTAGCATCCGTTCGCCACCCTAGAAGCCATGTACTAAGTTTGCATCATCGGATTCAAAGTATTTGCAATTCGACAACGATATATGTTTAGCCATCAACGTCATAACGACTGTTTATGGTTTTGTGCTCTAGATAGCGATAAAAATATATTTTAGTTGCAAGCTGTTTTATTTTTAAATTGTGACAATGCGACCTTGCACGAAATTCTTTGGTTATTTGTTGTAGATAGACGTAGGGAATTTTGAGAAAATAATATTAATGAAGCCCTTCAAGATATCTTTGAAGTTGTAAGGAAGATACAATGCTTCAATAGAATACACACCTTCGACATAAAAAGGAGACATATTGCCCTATGCGGATATTCTGCGACGTGGAGAAGAATGTAATTGAGGACTTCCATCACTTGCCATCGCAGCTTTCGATTATAGTACGGTAAACACTTTGAGAACTTGGACTCGATAACATAGCTGTGTGAAGTTTTACATTATAATTAGCAAAGTCCCATTACACTGCAAAAAGCTACCTGTAACTTAGCATCGCCATTCTTGTGGCATGCTGAATATATGGTCACTCAAGTTCAACCAATTTGTCGCACAAATCAGTTGTGGTTTTAGTTTCTGTATTAATTAATCGGAATTGTTTAAGTAACCCTCGGCATATGCCTCCACTTCGATACCTGAATGTGTCGCTACGTCTGTGGTGTTGAAGGGTTCGTCAAATGTCTCTACACTAGGAATCTCCATTATTGCTAAGTGGTAGTATAGTACTCTAGATAACGTAGTCCAGAACTAATGGCTGGTCTTTTGGGCATTTCGCGACCTGAAGTATTTTATTGCCTTCATTTAGTCTCCTTAACTGGTTTCTTGTTTAACTGCCTTTTGCTGCCATGTGCTGTTTTTACTACTTTTTGACTATGATCCTTAGCAAAGAGCCATGAAACAGTCTTGATGAGCATCAGTTATGTATTTGTTTTGTCGTATTTGCTTTCAATGCTTCACCGTATTAGAGGATCGACATCGACTGAAGTCGTCATCCTTTCTCTGGATGGGAAGGAGTGTTCTAAAGTTGTTGGACCGCACGTTAACCAATGGGTATGTGAGTACGTTTGCTGTACATATTTTGCTAACTATTTGCATCATATAGACTTTAGGAGTTGAGGCGGCCGTGGAGCGTGCACTCGGTCTCATCGAAATGGCGTTGAATAAAGCCAAGCTGCCCCTCATTACTAAATTTCTTTCACTAGTAGGTTTATTTTATTTGCGAATTGAGTCATTGTATGTTGCGAAAATCTAAATGATCCTATTAGATATCTGTGTTTTATTCGGTACAGAATGAGCAAAGTTGGTGTGATTTTTAATAATTTGGGAAAGTAACTTCTTAGTATTTTGATTTGGAGCGACTTGATTCTGGCATCGTTTATAAGTGAAGTGGTACATATCACCTAAAATGTTCTCACAGGGTCTAGCTCTGAGTGGCGTTGATTCTGAAGAAAATTCCCGTGATATTGAAAATGAAATTCGAAGAACAAGGCCCAACCTTGCCGAGCATATTTATGTCTGCAATGATTGCCAGGGAACTTTGTTTTCTGTCACTGAGAAAGGTGATGTTTAAAGGGGTAGATTTTCCCTTAATTATTTTGGTGCTATTTGGCTTGCGGCTTGCCAATGGCCGATTGTGACACCGTAGTAGTTTAAACCGCACAATGTATGAGAGCTGCTAACTGAATCAGCACACTTGTGCATTTTTTACAAAGTGGATGCATTATTTTGACCGATAGATATCTTCATGTTGTAATGAAGAATTCCATTTTGGGTCTCGCCTTGTTTTTAGCCTTCTTCCTTGAAACAGTGTTTCGAAGCTAGTCCTTTTTGGTTGGGTTCTTTTGAGCTTATTTTTGTGCGTACTTTAATGTCTTTGTGTGTGGTCAGTATTACTCTCTTAGACTGCATGCTATTTTTAGAATTCTGGCCTGATAAGTTTCCTTTAAAATGTCTATTTTTAGGATATTCTGTATTGTTTTACAAATACACAAATATGTTATTGTAATAATTCATCTTTAATGTGACGTAACAATTTTCGTATCTGACTTTCGGAACTTTGTTTCGTCATTTCCTTTCCTTGAATAGTGAATGCCTGCTTTGAGATGGATTTTCGCTTACATTTACCCCATACCATTGCCTACATTCGATAGCAAAAATATTGCTCTATTTTCCTTCTCTTCACCAGGTGGAATTGTTCTCATAGCAGGAACAGGCTCAAATTGTAAGCTTATTTGTGAGGATCTTTCGTCTTATGGTGTTGGAGGCTACGGGCACATGCTCGGTGACGAGGGCTCTGGTGAGTTCTTTACCTTCTACTTCATTTTTTGCGACTGATAACTGGATGCAATTCTGAATATTACAATCTACCGGATCGTCCAATGCTAAGTTACTATTAAATACCCTTTTCCAAACTTCAATAGTTATCGCACATATGTGCGATGAATTTCCCGTTTAACTACTGCTTGTAATTTGTTTTGTTTATTGATTGGTCATGAAAAATCCGTACAACTGTTCCATTCACTTGCCAGCTTTCTGGATTGTTCACCGTGCTATTAAAACCTATCTGGATGATGATGAAGGACTCGTTCTTACACCGCACGATACTTCTTCAGTCAAAAGGGCGATCTTTGACTACTTTGGTTTGCAAAATAATGTAGACCTTCTTGAGCCGCATTACCACTTTGAAAAGAGTTACTACTCCGGACTGTGCCAAAAACTGGCAGAGCGTAAGTCATTGACCCCTATGGGGTATACTTGAGGTGAGTCGTGTATCACTGTTATTTACTATAGTAGCTCGCTCTGGAGACGCTTTGTGCCAGCATATCTTCTACAAGGCTGGCTTCTTTTTGGCTGCACATGTTATGGCCGTTCTTCGAAAGGCAGATCCTGTATGTTTTGCGAAATAGGTACTGCCAGTGACTGTTGTAGTTATGGGGAATAGAGGGTTCGGATTATTACACTGACTTGAAAACGCTGTATTTATCTGGTCCGTTATCAAAGGCTAGTGGTGACGAATATTTTTTACTTGTAATTTCTTCCCTTAAATGTGGCATATAAACGGTGGACATTTCAAAATTTGGAAAAATTTGTTATTCTGATATTTAATTCCAGAGATTTGACTGTTTTCATCGCTGTATCTTATAGCAATGGAGAATGAACCCCAAGGGCGTCAGCGTTGTATGCAGAGGGGGTGTATTTCATAGTTGGGATCTCCTTGAAATTGGTCTGTTTCTCGGTACTCTGTACATATATCCGACTTAAAACCCTATTTCATGTCCTATTTATTGTTGTTTGTAAATAACTTGCGTTCGGATCATTTCGCGTTGACAGAATAAATGCGTATACTGATAATACTATTGGTGTTTAACACCAAGGTCGTGCTTACCCTTGATCAGGATGAGCTGAAGGCTATCTGACGATGGAAAAGCAAGTAAACTTAGTAGTGCATATTCCTACGCCTTGTTGGTTAGCGGTGGCTCACTTTCAGCTGACCACATCACTCCTACATCAATGGTTCATGAAAACCTTTAATAGTCCATTTGATAGCATAAAATTCCATCTCAGAGTTAACTGCAACTTATTCAGATACAGCATTAGTGACGAAATGAAGTTCCTACAGGCTCACATATTTCCTCCACCCTTCAGGATTTCGAGACCGTATTGTCCCAGACATAAAGACAAGGAAAATTGTCACTTCTCTCCGCCTTATGCTGCTTACCTCCCCGGTGGCTGTCGGAGCGGCGCTGCTTGCGGCCCATGTCAAATTGAATCTCACTATTCCTCGAAATGAGACCCAACAACTTTTGGTCGAATTTCACTCCTGATTTTCTACTAGCCGCTTCTAATTTGTGCAATTTTTCATAATTAGGCACTTTAAGGAGAATGCTCTATCAAGCTAAGGCAATAAATAATCTTACCGTTTTTGTGTCTTAATAGATTTTTTGGCCCTACATCCCCGCCACTTTATTGAAGCTAACTACCCATCTTTCACAAATGAATGAACCCTCGACCCTATGAAGGGGTGTATCTGATAGTTTGTGAAAAACACAGTGCCTCGAGAAAACTGCGGCTACACTTTTGCCTTGCGGTTTGGTGGCTGCCTCCAGGTGAAGGTAAACCTCAACTCGACATCTAAAGAGAATTCTCGAGCCTGGCTGTACTGTCTTCCAGTGCAGTTCCTGCCTAGCCGTGATAAATCTTTCGCCGGCGAGTTTTGGGGAGTCCACTTATGGTCAATAAAGAAGGGATTGAAAGCGAGATAAAATAAAATCCAGTTGGTTTCGTTACGGCACAATTTTTTAGTATTCTCACATCTGCACTTTTGTACATTCACCTAAATTGGATTTGCGAGCTCCTGCATTAGTCTGTGAGTTGGAATTCAGGGAAACTCTTGGTGACGACGCTGGACCAGGACTGACGGGTCGTGGGCCCTTGGGGACCTTCAGCTTGCCTTCAAGTACATCGCGAACCTGGTCGCTGCTGAGTGTCTCATAGAATAGTAACGCCTCAGCCAAGATTTGGTGTTCCTCGCGATGCTTGGTGAGTACCTCACGAGCTCGGGCTAGGGAAGCATTGAGTAGATCGTCTACCTCGCCGTCGATGGCATCGCGTGTCGCTTGACTCAGTTGACTGCCATCCTGATGGGAATTGACGAATACCCGGGGCCCCAGTTTTTTCGATAAGCCAAAACGACTCACCATATTCTCAGCGATCGTAGTTGCCTTCTGTTGAGGCAAAAATGACGTGACTGGGCTGATAACCGAGTACCAACAATAGCATCTCATGAGTAAATAGACTTTGACATTTAAAAGAGTAATTACGTTGTATTGGCATTATGTCAAGAACCTAAATTTGCCAAATCGAGTGTTTTCAAAGTATCGCAGATGCGGGTTGCTTTCGCCAACAACGATCAGCAGATGGCCTATGGGTAAATTAGTGCTTTGTCGATAAAATAAGTGTCAGCACAGCAACCAACCTTAAAGTCGTCTCCCGCACCAGTGGTCACATGGTCCATTCCGAAGGCCACCTCCTCACCAACACGACCACCCATGAGAACGTCCAACTGAGCGATAAGTTGAGAACGCGTCCAAAAGCTCGAATCCTTATCTTGAAGAAGGCTAGTGTGCCCACCAGACTCACCGCGCGGAATGATGGTCACCTGAATGGTTAGATTGAGCACAAGTAATGCGCGCACCGCGTGTGGGTGTGTGCGCGGATAGCAAGTGTTAAGAGAGATGCTCCTCGCACCTTATGCAGAGGGATGCTGTCGTTAGTGTAGAGCGTCATGAGAGCATGACCAGCCTCGTGATAGGCAGAGACTCTGTTGCTCTCATCATCAAGAGGTCGACGCTTGGCCGGTCCCATCAGCAGGCGGTCGCGCGCATCCCAGAGGTGGGCCATGGTAACTTCCGGTTCCTCCCTTAGACCAGCTGTAATTGCAGCCTGATTAACGAGATTTTGGATATCAGCTCCGGTGTAACCAACTGTACCCAAAGCAAGCTTCTCCACGTCCACTTCCGCCGCCGCCCTGACCTTCGATAGATAAAGCCGGAAAAGGGCTACCCGGCCCTTAAGGAAAAAATCGCATTCCATTAGAGGCTATTGATGTAGTCCATAACTTTTCACATTTCCGGGTGTCGAGTGCTGAGGATTCGGCTGTCCAAATGCCTTCCGCACTTCGTTTGAAAGTTATATCACGCTTCAAAATGGAGTAAACCACTCAGCACGATGTGTTTAACGATTGCTCTTTCAATGAAATCACCACAATAAAGTGTATAAGTTGTGCAGTTATGTTTAAGCGTTCAACAGCAAGGTCAAAGTCGGATTTAATGTGAAATCGGAAACCAATAGTGCCATTGAACAAATTGATCTCCATCAATCTACGATAGTCAAGTGTGACGAAAAGCATCCATCTTCAGTAGTACAAGGTATCTTCTCCCGAAAATTTGTGAGGTGATCTGTTCACACGCACAAAGAAAATGTTATTCCCTGATTCTGCTTGGCATTCTTAAAGAATGCTTTGCATCGACATCGGAATTAAGGTTGGTAATAAAGGGGAAGTTACTAAACTCACGAACGCATTACGATATCGGTGTGATTAGGTGCAAAATCGTGTTTACACTTTGCGCAGCACCCGGGAGCACAAACATGGATCAACTAATGCTAACGTAAGTTTACCTCGAAGCTAGGCGGCGATACATAGACCTGGAAATCGAAGCGACCAGGTCTCAAAAGTGCCTTGTCGAGGTCATCACGTTGGTTCGTAGCTCCAAGAACAATTATCCCCTCCGATGGTTCGAAGCCGTCCATCTCCGCAAGTAGTTGATTGATGGTCTGATTGGCGTAGGGGTGGAGGGGCGAAGACGACCGAAATCGACCTACTGAATCAATTTCATCAATGAAAATGAGACACGGAGCGTGTTCCTTGGCCGCAGAAAACAACTGCCGCACGCGAGAAGCGCCCATACCAACAAACATTTCTTCAAAATTACTTCCTGACACATAGAGAAATGGAACCTGTAGGGAAGGATTGTAACGTTAAAGGAAATATTAGCGGGAAATTAGAGTTCTTCAAGGATAAAATATTTTTCCGCATGCGGAAAGGATATATAACTAATTAGTAACGTACAATAAAAATAAAACAACTTTCATTCATTGTTGCGTCCAAAAGAAGTTCCTTTCCCAACTTGAATTGTAAAACTAGGAGAATTGTTTGGCGGAAAACATACCTGGGCCTCACCTGCGACAGCCCGAGCAAGAAGGGTTTTCCCCACTCCGGGAGGACCAACTAAAAGCACGCCCTTAGGTAGCTTAGCTCCAAGTTTGCTGAACTTTTCTGGGTTGCGCAGAAATTCAACAATATCCTCTAGCTCCTTCTTTACCTCATCGCACTAAGAAGGATTAAGCAAGTGCATAAAGGGTGCGTAAACGAAATCCTGGTAGGTTCGAACACTCCGTATAAGTTATCGACTAATAATGCGAACGCTGGCACAACTTACACCTTGGACATCAGAAAATCGTACATCAACATTATCCGCAAAAGAGGCCACAGTTGAATCAAATATTTTCGAAAAACCTCCGCCGAGACCACGTTCAGGGGATCTGATTAAAAAGAACACCAAAGCGGCTCCCAAACCAATCGTCATCACTCTTAGTATAAACGTCGAGATAGAGTGAAATGCACTGGTCTTCCTTTGGTTACTTGTATTAGATTGAACACCACGCCTGTAGGCCTCAACAAGTTGCAACTGCACTACTGGAGTGTACCCCTTGAGCATATCTTTCAGATCGTTTTGCTCAGGCTTTTTTGATGAACCTCTGGGCTCTGGAGAGCCAAAGATACCATGACTGAGTGAGCCCTTGTCACTTCGTCTTCCAAAGAACTTCGCATGTGGTAACTGCACGACCGAGAACTTTGAAATGATTCTGTAAAGTCGGCGGGGAAACAATTCATTGTGAAAATATCTTTCGCCTAAATGCGAGGCGCTTGCAAGACCCGCTACGCCCAAAAGACGACAAAACATGTCTAGTAAAGGTGAAAAGCACGAAGATTAAGTAAACTCAAAAATACTGGATGCAAATACGAAGCAAAACTTGCTATGGTCGGCAAAAAAACGTGTGAAACGATGTTTGCTCTGAGACTACAGAATAAGTTCGTACTAGAAGCAAGAAACCAGAAGGAGAAAAACCAGCAAAGTCGTAAATTGAATAATGCGAATGAAAAGGGTGCAGTCGGCTCAAAGGAAGCATGTTTTGTACCTCAGCAAATCAACAACTATTCCGTCGGCTCGTACGACCTTCATCTGTATCAGAAGACTAGTATTATTTTCAATGTGTAGAGAAGGAGTAACCACCTAAAACTCACAGCATAAACCGCAATTCAGAAAGAAACTTTACATTATTGCAAAATTAGATTACTATAAGGAGCAGAAAGACTTAAATTTAGACCCATCAATCATAGCAATGACTATATTACTGCAATAACCATTTCCAAAGTAAAAAATTGATTTAGGCTATTATTTTTCATTAAATAAAGCTAGCTATGCGCAAGTTTGTACAAACAATTTAATGTCATCTTTTAAAATTAGTATATTTATTGCTTTGTGAACCCATGCGCTAATCGCACTTGGCGATTTCTATCCCTAAAAGTCAATTCATTTTTAATAAAAGAAATTTCACTCGTTTAAATAAGTTAATATTTCTGATGTGCGTTATTGGCGGTTTTAGCGTTTTTTGACAGCTGTTGACTTGTGTATATACTAGTGTTTGGGGTTGAGTTTGGGTGATTTAGTCACTATTATTCTCTTTAAAGATTTGTTTATAGTGTTTTATAGCTTTTTAACGATTATCAATAACATACGTTGGAGTTGCAGCTTGTCGACCTCTATCAATTGTCTTCCCAATGCAGTCATAGGCTTTTCATCTGTCCTAGATTTTTTAACTCACATCTTTTTTGGGCCATGGAACCAAGTTGTTCTTCAAAGAGTTTACTTAATGACGTACGTCTCACTGCTCTGGAACTTCAAAGACTCCTTACCCTATCTCTCACCGATGGTTCTGATAGTTGTGATTTTGATTCCTTCACTGACCTTAACCCATTTTCTACATTAACGAGCACAACCGTGGTTGCATCATCACCAGAGGAAATCGATTTACAAGACAGAGGAGCTTATGAATCTGTGCAATACCAGGCAGTCGATCTTTTGCGAGCTGAAAGCCTTGTCCAATATTCAATTCTCCAGTCGGCGTGTGATATTGCTGAATCTGTTGCTTGTGATGCGGAGGAGGCTGTTTCAGGCTGTTGGGGATTGGTGAATGCCCTAAAAAAGCTACTTGAATTATTACATACAGAGGATCTGATGAAGCTCTGCAGTGGGTATAATAGAGCTTACCAGGAAAATGCTATTTGTGAGCAGAATGATTCAGCGAAGTGTGTTGTAGTGAGTGAAAAGTTGACACAGTCCTTCAGAACTCCAGGAAGGTCGAGGTGCTCTGATCTCAATCAAACAGATGTTTTTGAGATTGTGGAGAAAATATGTGAGCAGGCCGAGGATGAAAGGAAAACCCTTGAAATTGAGCTTCGCAAGACGCGGTATGATCTGGATCGAGCGCAAGGTGATTTGTGTTTTGGAAATGCTCTTAATGCACATAGAGCCCCCTACTCCTGTATGGACTTTTCATTTGAAGTCTTCTTACATTCTTCAACCTGTTATTCTGTTGCTGTTTGATTCGTTTGGTCTTTTGTTAAAAACGACTTTCATGTAATACTATAACTAATATTGGTATAATGTTTCTAAAGCTGTGCTTCTTTGTTGGAAGTGCTCGTACTTTTAATCCAAATACCGTATTTTTCTCTTTTTCAGTGCTCCTTAATTCTGTTGTCGTTTTCGTTTACTATTCTTGAGAGATTTTTTAATGATTTTAGATTCTCATGAAGTTGCTTGCAAGACTATCACTCACATTAAGACACAATTGGCATCGGAAAACAAGCGTTATGCATGCCTGGAGAACTCCTTCTCTGAAGTTATGTGTAGGTGGTAAGAATAGGCTCTGTCATTTTCGCTCCACAGATGCTGCAGTTTGCTTTATTTTGCAGCTATCGTTCGTGATGTTGCTACGGAACTTGAATGCTCTGAAACGGGCCTCAGTGGTCTTCAGATCGCACAGTCCCTTAAACGTCAAGTGAAGGGATTACTAACAGTATGTCCCTGGAAACGTGGTGCTCTTTATCGCTCACTCTGACGAACTGTTGTTTGTGATTAGGCCTTTCCATGGCTTCGATCGTGGAAAATGACGGAAGAGCCGCCCGATGAACTATACAGGGAGGTGAATCCCTATCACATTCTTCAGCTTAAGGTATCCGCTTGTCCCATAAAATCTTGCTGTCGTATCCTATTCTGCTATTGCCGATGGCGTTTTTTATGGGTTACTACTTTGCCTTACTGAATACATGACCACAGGTTTTGTGGCTTTGAGATGGTCTAATTTCATTTAAGGAGATGGAACTCAAGGAAAAAGTTGGAACGTTAGAGGCGGCAACATCTTTTATCAACGATTTGGGTGTTGAACTAAAGGATTTAAAAGCGGATAGAGCGCGACTTCGAGAAGAGTTGGAAAGCAAAAACCTCCTTATTCAGAGGGTCGGTTTATCAGTCTTTTATCGTGCTAATTGCTAGTAGATCTAATCTTACCTTAGCATTTTATCAATTTCTTATCAGCATTTTCCACCCATTCCTCTCAGGCTACCATTAGTTATCTGAAGAGGCCTGTTGCTCACGTTTATTCTTCACCTTTCATTGCTCTTGCTGTTATTTCGTTGGGTTTAGCTTCGTGAAGAGGGGAGTGAGAAAAGCATACAAATTGATCGATATAGAGCAACTTTTGATGCCCTTTTTGAACCAAACACCGCAGCGAATTTCGCAAAACAGGTTGCGGAACAGTACAGACGTTATGATAGTAAATCCTCCCTCCGAGGCACAACGAGGTCAACGTCTTCTGTTGATGCTGTCCCAGCCGAGTCAGCTCCGAATGTTCCTAGGCCTGGAGGTAAGGTTACAATCTATTTCGTTGATAAAATTGTTGTGTAAGTATACTGCCACTTTAATTTGAGGCGGACACGCGTTTTAGAGCGTCACGTTACACGCTATTCGAGTCGTCAATATCCTCATGTCGATGCTGTTACCTGTGCAAACTTTGCTCTTTCGCCTAAGCCTCTTCTCTCTACAAAGGCGTCTGATTGCAACAAAGAAAATGTTTCCAACAGCATGGTGAGCAGTTCTCTGTGTTTGCATCAATAAGGCATTTAATGTTTCTTTGGAGGATAACGGCGGTCTTTGCCTCGTGCTTCCTTCCTAGGCATCCAAGCCACTAAATTTGACGCAATCGAACCTCAAACAGCAGGTTTGTTTCAACTTTGGCACGAAGCAATCTGTCAAGAAACTTCCAAACGCCTCTCCAGTGACAACTGATCCGAAGCGCATCCGGCTAGTTGAGGTGAGTGCTGATGTGCCTCTCCCTGTTACTGGTGAGTTTGTATGTGACTCTAATTACCCCAATTAACTATATTACTAACTATCCAGACTTTACACCTAGTTTATTCTGTTTGGTCGAATTCGTATGTAGATCGGTGCTGTTGGGCTATCTCAATATGGTTGTTCTAGTACTGAGATTCTTTCTCTGATCATAGGAACCCCCGAAAGCATTTACTTCGCGTATCGCAAGTAGCGACTGGAGGAAACAACCCACTTTACAGGCGAAGTATTCACATCTGAATAGCCAAAATCAGCATGACGCCGAAGCTCTTCGTACGAGCAAGCCGTCACCGTCGTGTCCTTTGTCCTCGACTGAAAATCACGATTCGGGCTGTCCCACATCTTAAAACAGTTTTAATGTAAATAAACAATTTTTCTCTATTCTCGCTGTGATCGACCCGCCACGGTAATGCAGCAGAAATAACGAGTTACAAGAAGGGCCACGAGTGCTTGATGCATCGATTTCTCGAGTTTCGTAGCAGGTAATGCAGCTGGGGAGACCGGTGTACCGCCGGAACTTTACCCTGGTCAGTTTTCAGCACTGAGAGGTCCCAGCTTGGCGCTCGCGCTAAAGAGTAGTTCGCGGTGGGGAGGAGATTAATTTTGTCAACGGTATGGCTCCCAATCGTTAGGAACAAGTAGGAGTCCAAGTTTCCCTTCCCAACCTGAACACATGTCTTTTCCACGTTCAGTAAGTTTGCAACGCTCAAGGCACCTAGGGTTCAGTTAACAGTTTCCCGGCATCTGCTTCAAAAGCCAACTATTTGGACCAAATGAATATGATTAATAAACATGAACCATCCCGTAAATAAATGTCCAGCAGAGTATATAGGTCGTGGTTTCACTGAATATGAGACTGGCAAAGAGGGTGTATCCACTAAGAAAGTACTTTTGCCACTCTAGGCCAGTCTTGCGTAGAAGGAAGAGAGAAAGTACCATGCTCGACGTCAAGTAGAATAAGAACCCGATTATTCCAGTGAGTCCAAGAATGCCAGCTGCAACTCCAGCTACCGCTGCCAAAGCAGTTCGACAATACCCGACAACAATGACATTGTGTTGAGCTGCCGCCGCACTGTAAGCTAGTGATAGTTCCGAGCCTCCTATTGCTTACGCAAAAATAACAGCGTCTGAGTGAAAGTTTGGCGTAAGACTAGCATAACACCAATAAAAGTAGCGCCCCTAAACTCACCCACGCAACCACCACCCATTGAAATGCTGACCTCAAAAACGTGCTGCTTTAAACACGCAACTGAGGAGTTGATAAACCCATAAACAAAAAATCGTTATGCAAGCAAGGATAGAAGCATCTGCAAACGTTTAAAATATAAAGTATGGTACCATTAGGACCCCATACAAGAAGCAAAGAGACGTTTACCTTTGCGTGTAAATTTGCAGTTGCTCCAAACTTGCCAATTTATGAGTTCGAAATTACACCAAAGATGCTTATTCCATTGGAGTTCTTAGCTATCATAGCCGGAGCGTGACAAATTTCGAACTCAACTTATCTCAGCTAATCCTATATATTGTTAAAATTTTTAAATTTAGTAAATCAAGTGGAATTTGGTAATAGGCATCGTATGCAACTAATATTCTTCAAAAAAGGGTAATCTTTTATCGTCATTACTAACTACCGTTTAGGATCCCTTACAATTAGTTTAATAGATCATAATAATAAATTATTTAGATTGAATATCCTGACGCATTATTTGTGTTTTTCAATATCTTAAGAGCTGTTTGTCTACATGCATTTAAGTCTGTTACTGTTATGTGCATGATGATGGGCCCATTTAATTGGCCACTGATGATGTCTTTCCGCTGGAGTGGGACGAGCAGCGGTTTTCCCACCCGAGCTGTTTATAAGTTTTGCCGAAACAGATCTTCGTCATTTGGCATCTCGGGCTTTTTAGGTACTTTTGGCAATGGCAACCGTCTTTTCATAGACTAGATGTGTCTAGTAGATACCGCTTTCGTAAGAAGGGTTACAACTCTCCCGTGTCATCGCCATATCCAAATGTGACACCTGGAAGAGGTCGGTTTGACAATCAGATTAGCTCTACTAGGAGCAATAGTGAGGATGCTTTGGAATCTACATCGCTCCATCAACAATGCGGTAATTTTAGTTTCCGAGCCTTTCACTTTGCAGATACTACCTCTATCGAGTCTGTGCGAAGGACAGATTTGTTACGTAATAATAAGAAACACGTTCCCAGTGCTCCTATCTCGGCTTTCAGATCAAAGTACAAGATACGCTACAAAAAGCCAATCCTACTGCAAAAAGGGCGGGCCAACAGTTCTTCGGCTAAAGGCAAACAAAGTTGCAATGCATCTGGACAAAGGTCGGAAAACTCGGCTACTAGGACGGTTTCTCCATATAAGTGAGAATTTGTATAAATCGATTGCATAGATTGAGGGTTAAGAAGGCCATCGCGATGTTGCGCTATGAAAAAACTATCTGCTCACATTATGTGAAAACAGGTTATTGTCGGAACGAGAAAAACTGCCGCTTCTCGCACAATCATAATTATCTTCGACTTTGCCCAAAGTGAGCTTTCTTTCCCCTGAAACTTTCATATTAATTTACTTTTCATTACCCCAAATGATAACACTGGCTTACTTATTGACGTAGGTTTCTTCAACACTCATGTTTACTTGGTGAAGAAAAGTGCCCTTTGGCTCATGTTCTTGATCCCTGTCGTCTTCCTCAGTGTGAATTTTTTGCTGCTGGAAAATGTCATCGTGATGATTGTCCTTTCCTTCATGTAACCTACCCTGAAAATACTCCTATGTGTCCTAAGTTTGTTCTTGGACGATGCGAGCAGGGAAGGGAGGTATGTTTGTCTGCTCATTTTCTCACTTTTTTGTCGGTCGATTGGCTCAATTGTGCATGAACAATTGTTTCTTCCCTGATCCAGTGTACAAAGCGCCATGTATGGAGGTCACATAAGAGATCTGGGCAGCTTGCAATGCCAAAGCCATCTTCAAATGCCCCTGATATAAATGACGCCCCTGTTGCGAGGACCCATCAGGTGGAATCTCTTAGAGATGCTTGTCCCGTACCTGATTTCATCCCCTTTGTTCTTGATGACTAAGCCCAGTTCCCTTTCTCCTCTTTCGTCCCCCCGCTTTCTGCGGTACGGCAACAGACACATCAAACTCAGGTAAGATAGGCAGCGACTTCGTGAGAATTATTTATATGATTTAGATCTCTTCAAATGACAATATATGATTTATTTTTTTACATCGTAACCATTTTTACGCTACCGTTTCAATTGTCCTTGTCCTGTTTTTGGTTAAGTAACGTTACGTAATATTTACTTTTGTGACAAATATTTCTTCTAGCCGCGGATTAATGAGATCCAAGTGACCAAAGCTTGTCATTATTTTTCAGTTAGCTGGAATACTTGCTTTTTAAATCCATTCTAATGCTTCGAGTAACTGCGGTATGTGTTTTAGTTCCCTGAGCTTCATTTTCATGCGAATTAACACGAGACTACGATGAGAATGCGTGACGGCTACCGTTCAGTAAGAGCATATGGGTTGGGACGGCTTCTTACCTCTTTGGGGCGTGATTCTTCCGAAATGAGTGTGATGGGTGCTTCAAATTACAATGGTCAGTGCGGTATCCTGGAATATGATAGAGTACGGGGAATGATTGCATCTACTTTTCTAGCGCAGCATTAATAAAGTAGAATATGTACCGAAAATTTTCAAAGAATTTGCCCAGTGTATGTTTGAAAGATTAGAAATGTGCGGTGGTAGAGGCGGGCTAGGGGCAAAGTGTACACTGGTAACGAGCCTAGGTAGTAGGAGGGCAAAAATGAGTTCCTTCATTCGCGCAAATCACACAGACCTCTCTCAGCATCTGGAGAATGGTGTTGCCATTCATCACGGGCGTGTCGCATAATGGGGGAGGGGATTTTTGAAGCTCAGAGAGAACACCGTGGTAATGTGCTACCTCGTTCGGATGTGTTTACGGGCGGAATTCAGGCTTGGCAGGCTGTAGTTCCGCTTTCCTACTACTTCAGCAATTACATGGAAGGTCACATTACCGCAATTATTATTTCGTACTGAAAGCGGCATTTTACCGCGCTGCTTCTCATTAAGATTAGAGCTGGTGCTATTTCGCAACTGTGGGTGTGATGTGGTATAGTTTGACATTTTAAACTGTTTCGAGCTAGTTATTCATTGCAACGGTGCTTGCTGGGATAGCGATCAGAGGCGCAGTATGGTGATGGAGCGAAACTAGCCGCCAAATTTTAAATGCCCGTCGCTTCGCAGCTCGGTCATCTTGAGGATTTTTTTCGTTCTTGGATGCGGTCGTAAAAACGTTCCAAAGAATCATTCCATGGGCGTGCAGGTGTTGGCTGAGTAGCAGAAATTTGGTATCTATCTATGCAAATGACCTGGCAGCCATCTTTTTATTCTTCCCCAAGTGGATTTGTCGTTTTTGAAGCTTTTCGTATAATTATCCGCATTGCGACTCAAAAAGTATACTTGAGCAGGGCAGACAGGTGAGGAATGGGATAGAGACTTTTTAAGACGGATGCTTGGGTATTTTAGATCGTGCACACCTACCCCGAGCGCATGTTTGTGCACCATAAATAGGTTCTCAGTTTCAGCATGCACGAGCAGGGATGAAGCAATTAACGCGCAAGTTTTTTGGTCCTCGCTACAGCTCCCCAAGACTTTTCCGAAGACAAAGTGGGGCATTGATACAAGGCGAACAGAAGGAACTGGCATCGCTGGTATGGGCTAGAGGCTGGTCCATCCGGCGAAGGTGAAGTGGCTAACCAAGAGAACAAACAAAACACAAAACATGTGTTAAAGTTTGCACTTCAAATGTTCAGCTGTGTCAATGGAGGAGAATATAGATTAAAACTTAGTACCGTTTTAAGGTCTTGAACTCTTAAATGGTTGATACTAGTTCAAATTATGCCAGAATTGCTTAAGGGAAAAATCACTGGCTTGTTTCAATTTGGTACTTCTCTTAAAGTTCATTTAAATGCGCGGGCCACCGACCATGCTTGTGCCTCTCCACCCCTTCTCTATGTTCACGGTAAATCACCCTAAATTATTACGACCTCAAAGCGTTCTCCGGAAGCTACACCTTTTGTGCTTTTATCATGCGACTTAAAACTTTTTTGTTAAAACTCCCATCACTTTTCCTTATTACTTGCCTCCAAAATATTTTCCATGACTTACTTGGCATGCAAGTATACATCTTCCTTCTGGATGCCATTAAATTGCCTGTATCATCAATCACAGACAGAAGACAGTGAGAGTTAATTTGACATATGATATACGGGTTGTGCTATTGCGTGTGTGGTGGTGTTTTTGCTTTCAGAGTGAAACTCTGGTCCAGGAGTAAAATTACGAAATGGAGAAGAGCGCATTATGTCTATAATTCCAGTTGCTGGGACTTCCGTATGTAACCTGCACTAGTAAGATATCGTAGTTTTTTGAATTCTCGATATAATATTAATTATCGAAGAACTCGGTTGTTGGGTGGGGCAGTTCAGTAAATGAGATGTAAATCCATGCTTCCCGTTACCTCATGAGGAAAAATTAGTGGAACATGCAATAAACTTGATCGAATTTCCTGGGCAAGAATGTCATATTTTTCGCTCGCAGCTACCTCAGCTACCTGCATTAACTCCCAAGGCAATGAAGTAGTATTTTTCGCAATATGAACAGGACATCTCACTTGTCAAGAAACCTCAGTTGCATCCGAAGAAAAAATAACTGCGTACGCGAACAGTCGGTGATCAGTATTTAATACAAAAAAACTATTCGGCTCAGTGTTTCTGCTACTTCGGTCCGTCTTCTTGGATACCACATCAATGTGTACATAAAATGGTTTTCTTCTGAAAATCATGGTAAGGAATATTTGACAGATTTTGCTAACTACTTCCTTTATCATCCACTCACATGATCAGAGTCAGCGTAGTTACATTGGATGGCAAACATTGTGGTTGGTTTCGATGAGCTTCATAACCTCAGCGCAAGTTTACGGCATAATTAAATCTGACGATTCCGACTATCACTTAACGTTTAAATGTGCCGCCCCTAATCAAATTTTTAATTATGGCTTCTCCAACTTTGGTGTTTAGAGAACTGCCAGTTGGAGATGGATGCATCCAATGAGCCACTGCCGATCACAATGGGTGGAAAGACTGACTCGAGTAAAACGGTATGTCGCTAGCTGCTAGTGCAACAGTGTCAACCATGAAGACAGGCAGTAGAGAATGCGGCGACAGAAAGTTCTTTACAAGCTGCTTACTGTAGCAGTGCCCAGCATTCCGACTCGCAATGCATTGTTGAATGCTGCACCATTGCTGGGCGAACACTTCAAAAATGGTATCGGAGCCATGACAAGTGTGATTCAATAAACTATTCCAGTGAGTACACAACGAGTCAACCGAAAGGGTAAGTAGTAATTTTGTCTGAAAACACAATCAAATTATTCCTAAACACCTTTACCTGATTTTATCTACTGCGAGATTGTTCCAGTGGACACTGCATAGGGTTGTGAGAGTTGGTTGATGCAAGCAGCATCAATATAGCTGTCGATTGTAAAGCTGAATCCCTCAGGGTGTTATTATTTCCATTGGAACGATAGCATTGCCTCCTGCCGAACTCTGAAGGTTCATCCCTAATGATTCCATAATTGAAGAAACTAAATGGAATAAGGATTGTAAGTATTTAGCCTGTAGGTGCGCTTAATCGAACAACGAAAAATGCATTAACAATTAATTGAAATGAAGACGAATGCAAAACGATGAGAAGTGTATTTCAAAGAGGTTGCAGTTAAAAAAGAAAATGGGTTCTTGAGTTGTATCCTGTCAGAGTTAGTGTTCCGGCTTTTAAGTATGCGTTCAGCTTTTGAACTACCATTTCTGTCAAATGGAAATAATGATGCCGGGTTTCTAAGTGTCGTTTTTTAGTGTATAGTGGATGAAGCCTCATCTACTTTAAAGAAATCGGTACAAGTGTAGCAGTTCCTCCACCTCCGGCTTCAGATCCTTGAATCAAAAACAGTGGATGGAAGAGGACTTCTGACATAGTGTGTGGCACCGGGATATGCAAATCACCAATGCTTTACTGAAGGACCAGTTTTTCCTTGGACGCCGATGACCTCCGCTCCGCCGTGTGATTGGTGTAGCCTGACCTCCCGTTGCCTAAAAGTGTACTCGAACATCTACGCATTACAGACACATAAAACAGTACAGAAAAGCGCATTGAATAAATAGAAGATGAAATATTTCCCTTTCTTCTGCATGATATATGAATCTGAAAGTAGATGATAGTCGGAAATCTGGCTTTATCACGAGTTCTTTAAATTCCATCAAGATTCAATTAAGGTGATATTTATTAATTTTAGTTCGTAAATTCTAAATAGGGTATTGGCTGGAAATCCACTTGCGAGTGCTAAATGCGTTAATGTAAATAGAAATTTGCGGCCAAATGGTTCTCAATTTAGTGTATCGCAGATTCCAGCATCATGTATAGTTAATGTCCTGTGTACATAAGAAACTGAATAGCGGTTACGCCTGCTTTCCTTGGCAGTGCGACAATGGTCGGCAGCAGGACACCTATCGCCCCCAACCCCGGGGACGTGGGCGTACTCTCAGGGAAGGACGCATCTCTTAACAATCATTTCTAAAGTCTTAAATTCTCATGGCTATACACCACTGATGGCAGATAAGTTGACGGTGAGAGGAATAAATAAAGTATCCTGCATTTTGTCTTCTTGCAATGGCTCGGATGTACCGGTACGAGATTAAGAGACTATATCGCATTAACTTTAATATTAACAACTGCAGTGGTCTTAAGAATGATGTCAAAAGAAAACATTTTCATCCATTTATGTGCTCTTGTCAAAGTTCTAAAAACATTATGAAACCTCACACATGCGCCAACTTTATTGTTGCGCTAAGAAACCAAGTTTCAAAATGCATATTTATTAGGTCCCTGTTCAGTAAACTGCACAAAAGACAAAAAATATTTCTTAATAATCAAGATCAAACCTCAATCACACTATCTGGTTTTGTGGTGCATTGTGATTAAAACACCAAAGATTCAAGATGCCCTGTGCTTTTCACTGTGAGGCTCTCTTCTTCAACCCCGGCTTGCATGTATTTCACCCACATGGATAAAGTTGTTAAACAAAGCAGCCTTAGAATGCCATCGTCAAATTGGAGTCCTGTCCATCGCTGGTGCGTGGGTAGCATTGACGGACGTTGGCAAAGGCTTGCCATTTGCTGAGGACCGAATCACGCCTTGTCGATGCGCCAGAATTGCAATGCTGTACTCGCCAAACGCCGTTTAATGGCGCTCAACGTGTTTGCCCACAAAGATTATCAAATAAACACCGAGCAGTACTGGGTATTTTGCGGCAATATTTGGCCTTTTATGGCCTCAGCGATTATCATACTGGCGGGATCATTCTCACGTTTGCTAGGCGTATGCATATGATGAGGACTTACGATTTTAGCTTTGCATGCACCGCGCAACCCCTTTGTGCCTAGAATCAATCAGCCAAGATTCTTTACAATTCAAGCCAATTGTGTAAATGCTTTTCCAAGCGGTTTTGATGATTTTTGCTACTTAGTGCAATTGCCCGACCAATTTTGTGGCAACCGTGTCGCAAATGCTTTCTATTGAAGTGGACCTACAACAATACATTCATATTGAGCTATTTCAAAAAGCATTAAGAGAGTAAAGACCAACCGCCTTAGCAACAAAACAAAGCTGAAGAACAATGCTAAGGCAGCGTTATTATGCATTTATTTAGGATTGCTTTATCAAAGCGCCATTTTGCCCGTAAAAAATTTCCATTATCTTATAAAAGCATTTCAAACAGAAGCAATCTAAAAACAATAGACGTTTTTGTCTTTTCCTTGTGCAGTGAAGGATTTGCTGCTGGTGCTTTACAATTCAACGATTCACTTGCAATTGGCTCCAAAACCAGTAAATTACAAAGCAGAAACATTTCCCAGTCATTGTCAACAAAATCCACTGCTCCCGTTGAATTAAGTGGAAAGGATTGCTTACACTCGTTTTAAGCAATGCAATCGTTGCACAGCTTGCAAGACGGTTTGTTAACATGAGGGTAGAAAAGGCGTGGGAGGCATTATAAGCAGGTTTTTGGTCCGTGGGCAGTGCTGCTTGCCTACCCTGTGCTGGAAGTGACTAATAAATTTGCCGTTTAACGGTGACCACGAAGTGTAGCACACCGGTCTCGCTCATCTTACCGACAACGTCTTTTAACTTGTCAGCTGGCATATCAGAAATCCGGTGCTTTAGCACCAGCGTATCAGTCTTCAAACCCCATGCTCCTAGGTAATCGTTGTTGTGCGTGGTGTTCAGCTAACTGCTACACGGGTTTGTATATAAAACATTTTCATCATATCTAGCAAGAAGCCTTCCTCACCTCTTTTATTGTGTTATGCCTTAAAGTTGCGTGCAAGAGAGCAACATTACTAGATTTGCATCCATTTAAGTGTAAACCATTACAACTCGTGCGCTTCTAGTAAAGAATGTGGGAATTTATTAAAGCTGTTAATTAATGAGGGAAAGGTAACTTGTGACAGTAAAACAAGTGGAAAATGCAATCTAACTTAATAAATAAAGTAGAAGTAGTGCACATAGAAAGGGCGGAAATGAATGATGCTATCGCCATGTGGCGCATGCCATTTCTACTTCTCCTTATAATGCGAAAAAATGAAAGTCACTTCAGATTCATCATTGGTAATGTCACAGTTTATGTATAGATCGAGGGTCTTCTGGCAAATCGCTATCCATATGCAAAATTTTGCTTTACATCTTTCGCGATAAGACTGTAGGCCATGGCAACCGTACCATACTCCTACTGGTCAAAATAGAACCAATGAAAGTGGCCAAACCAAAAGAAGCAGCTTTACCAGTCTCTGGCTAGGTACTCCTATCAGATGGGAGGAAAGTGGGCATGTCGACTGAAGAATATGTCACTGCGTTTATGAAGAGGTGATGAAACACACATTTGTGTCCTCATCGCCTGGTCAGTATAGTATCACGGCAATCACCGAAAATCCATTGCACGACGTCTCCTTGTCTAAAAAGTCTGAGGAATATTCTCACACGCGCACTTCTCGGGCCAAGCAACTGCTCAACTCCCTAAGGAATTTTACTTCTGCTGGCACCACACCCACAGCTTCTCCAAACCGCAACGCCAATATTGGCCTAGTGTGTAGGATTCCGCGGACTTGCTGTAGATACAGCAGTCCCCAGAAGCAACCAAGATTCGAGAGTTCCCCACAACTGCGACTCAGTCAGACAGCAATCAACTCCTCCGTCCTGTTCCCTCTGAACAGCAACGATGCACAGCCATTTAGACGAAGGACGGAGTCGGATGGTTCCTCGGGAAGTGTGGTAGGAGTGATCATGGATATGAGGAAGCAACAGAGTGACCAACTCAGTCAGGTGAGTGAGGACTGATTTACATTTTTCATGCTTAAGACTACTTAAATCAAGTCACTATAAATATCAGTAAGTATTAGCTTTTTTAACCATTCGTTTTTGGTCTCCTTCAAGCTCACGGAGTGGCTATTAGCCTTGCTATAGATAATTGGAAATAGCAGCTACTCCAAAGGGTAAAAAGATAGAAGAACCTGATAATTTTACTTTTTATCAATCTCCGTTTTTGTTTTTTAAACAAAAACACATTTCTAAGCTAAAAAAAGAAATATCAGAGCAGCGTAGTGCTTTGGCCAAATGCATGGTTCAAGAGCCAAGACCTAACATTCGACCCTTGAATTTTACTTCAGTGCTAAGGCTACAGAAAACACAATTTACCTATACTCCCGCCATCAAGCAGGAAAAAGCGTTTATGCCCTTCCCGGGCAAGCAATTGGGTATTCGCTCCAGTCCAGATCAGAGTGACGATTTGCGCACTATCGCCTGATTAATGTTTCGAAGCATAATAAAAAATGGCCTGCCGATGGCCATACTATAACTTTATTAAGCTTTGTGTTAGCAATGAAAGATAGCAAAAAATGCACAGCTTTGTTCTCTGTTATCTTTCATTTTCTTTGTGGATTGGACCAGTAATGCGCCTACGAACTGAGCTTTCACCAAAAGTTAGTGACTTTGTCACTTCACTTATGTATCAAAGGTGATGCTAATTAATTGGGTGTCCTCACAAATCCCAGCTTTTCTTTCGCATGGATGGTTCGCTGACTTACTTGGATTATGCGAAGCGATTGCCTGTATAATAGTCACTGTACCATAATGTAATAGGAAGGGCTGCCGTTGTAGTATCGTTTAGAATTCTATTTCCTTTCAACGCTTATCGTTTTGACCGCCCTTACGCCAGGACTCGAAAGTCTCCATTTAGAGTCATTTTAATGATTTGAACACTTATTTTGACTGTTAAATTAAACCCTAGCTAAATAAAACGCTGTATACTTTATTTGTTTGCAGGGAACTCAGTATCCTATTTTATCGAAATGCATTTATCCATTATGTAACGACGCAATTTTTCCCTGTTGCTCTGGCTATATTTTGTTTAAGCATCAAAGTCAAATGGTTATTAATAAAAATGAATTGAAACTAATGACGATTGTAAATTATGCACAAGCCCTAAACAACGGCTTTGCAGTGGAGATACACGCAATAACCCTCGATAAAGACGGACCTAAAAACCCAAATCACTTTTAATTACACTTGGTCATGCTCTTATGACTTCTCTTTAAAGGGACGCATTTCTCAATGATCTGGTAGATCCGTTGTTTGTTAGTTCACTCATCTTTGCTTACAATTATGCACCAAAAATCTACCATTATGCTTCCCATGTACGAAAAAAACTACAAATGTGTAAACGGGTACAATTATATGATGCTCGAAAACTGCCTAGTGAAGTGAGACAATGATGGTAGTTGAAAAGTAACCCAGCGTTCCGAAAAATATGCTAATAAGATGCGAATGGGAAATACCATAAGTGGAACAGACCCCAAACAGTTTAACAGCCGAGAAAAATCAGTAATTTTTGACTTTCATCATTAGCTTGATCTGATTTCAGCACAATATTAGGGTATCTGAGAAAACTGGCAAATAACGTGCCGCCACCTCTCCAAAGGCACGTAGACGAGCACTGGTAATTGGAAATATCACTGCTGCTGTTTATACCAGCTATAGGTCGTTTCCTTTTTCCCATTCAAGAGCGCGTACTTCATCCTCGATAGGTCTCTGCGTATTCTCGCAGCACACTCTGTGCCACTATGCATCTCTGGTTAAGGCACTTCGATGGCAATTGAGGGAATCTGCGTAGTAGCAAAATGTTAAGTGCATTCAACCCCAACTAAACACATCCGTAAATAAAAGTGGGTTAAACCAGATCGCCATGTTTATCAGTAGTGTGAACAAGGCTGCTAGACAACCGATCGTCGAAATTGACACATTTCTTAACAAATGAGTCTGCGTAAGGGTGAACAAATGCAGCACCTGAAGACCTCGGAAAGTGTGTGTTTAAGAGAACTCGATTCCTCTTGCAACAGGAGTGTAAAATAATTTATTGGGAAGTCTCATCATGACCAAAAGTGCAACTATTAGCTTAAGATGAGAAGGCTCACCGCCTCCAGTTGGTGCAAAACGCATGTCTTTAAGCCCATTGAAAGTCTCATAAGAAACATTAAGTGTTTCCCGTTTAGAGGCCAAACCAGTTCCCCTTTTGTTAGTTTATGCACTCGTCGAATGCAGCCACTGTTTCATAAGCTGGTGAGCTATTAAAGGCCGAGTAAAACAGAATGCGTGAGCTAAAAATTGCAGTCATAATTTATATTTTACCCCATCAAAACAAGCGAAATTAAAGTAGTAATGGGTGCACCAGAAACTATTGGCTATACAGTATTTTAGAATCAACTGTTTCGGTCCATTTAACAAAAAGAATTTTTTGAAATTTGCATGTTCCATAATATGCGCGAGATGTCTGAAAAAGGGAGGAAAAACAGTTAAAAATCACTATAATTACAAATAGTCCAATACGCCTTAACGTTACTCCCAACTTGCACCGTTGACTTCATCAGGCAATTTACAGCATTCAGACATCATTTTTATTTCCATGCTATACCATGTAATGATTTTTCCATCAGTTTTTACACTCTCTCCATTTGGCACATTCTGCAGAAAATTCACTTTAAAATAGTTTGTTTCAGTTTTTGCGAGCGGTTTCGCAGCTAACAAAACTCCGGCATTTGACAATGTGCGTGCAAAAGTTATGCTGCAGCTACTTACTGGGATGACTAAAATTCCGAAGAGATTTTAACGCGCTTAAAAATCGAGGTCCCACCATCCTATAGCCACGTTTAATAAATTTGGGGCAAATGAGCATTAAGGTGAGTTAGCTCGCCTATATCCTTTTTAGTAGTTTTGAACCCCATGCAACGCCATCAGGATAAGGTGGAGTACTTTTCCAAAAGCCAACAACGATGGGATTAACTTTTTGTGTTAGCCAGTATCATCTATTTATGTTGTATTCGTTTTTTAATTTGTAGTTTACCTGTCGAAACATTCTGTTTAAAAGGCTGATCAGTGAAGTCTTGGACTCAGCAGCGACAAATTGTTACATTTGACAGTTACGGTGAATAACTTGATTTTTTTGATGGATTATGTGATTGCACCATTCTTTCGTAGTTTCAGAGTTTGAGCTATATTTTGCTAATGATTAAAAGGCTCTCTTTGCGATAAACTTAAATTGCACCATGTTCTTTTGAATACCTCATCCCATAAGGGTACGAGTTTTCCCACCAGGTCAGTCAAATTCAAATGCGTCTTGCAGTGTGAACAAACCATATTTTTCTGCACTAACTTGCGTCTTCAGAGATTCAATGTGGCAGCACATAAGCCGTTATTAACCGAAGTATTTCCCATTGCTGGCAACCTCATGTATTTTTACTTACGGTTTAAAAGTAGCAAATATTTATCAAGTATTCTAAAAATCTTGAGAGCCCTATTGTTGGGCGTCTTATCCTCCCAAATAATATTTATGAGAAAATTCTCCGGCTGGTAGAGCATGGAAAAGTTTTTTGTTTGTATTATTCTGTATCCAGGCTGTTAGGTGCGGAACTTAGGATTTCTGATACAATAAACTTTGTCAACGGCAGTAATTTACTAATGCAGAATGCGTGCTTAAATCACAGAAGAACTGTAAGGCCTGTTGGCTTTCCGAAGGTATAATTACATAACTTTAATAATTATTTTATAATCAGCGATTAAATTGTTAGCTTTTTTAATTATAAACCAACTCTAGTCAACGAGAATTCAAAAGTATCTGGTAAATTACGTCTACCCAATAAAGCCATTATTACTTTGCAGCTTATCTTTATTCTACCGATGCTCTTACAATTAGTGTTTTCAGATGAATATAAATGAGTAAAGTAAGAGCCCATTTAAATAACCTCTTAAGCCAAGGAAGAGGAGGGAGAAAGCTTAGCATAAATGGATGAAAAATGCCTCCGTGAAGAATGGTAACGTGTCAGACATGACCAGTGGGTGGAGCCGATTGATTGCTGCTCAAAATCCTACCTGCGCATCTCTTATGTCCGCGCGAATGCAAACGCAATCGCCTACTTGAGTTTTGATTGGTCTGTAGCTCTAATCAATCGCTAATTCCCCATCCAATCAGAACGGCGCAGACGCTTCGGCTGTACACTCGTGCCGTCCAATGGGCACGTCAAAGTGGGAAGCGCCTATTCTTCGGACGACAAGATTTAACCCACACAAGTGCTAACACGGAAGATATAATCGTTTTCCAAAGTTTTGATATTTTGTGTAGAAACTTATCCTGCCAACTGATTTGGTCTGTCATGGATTAAAGCCATTCAAGTAAGCTATCAGCATCTGATAGGTCGGCATCTTTTGTAAAATAGTCGTAAGTAGTGTTGCCTTTGTTTTATATTGCCGGCTAATTATGCCTATATTAGGCAACGCCGTGGTATCCACAATTTCTGCACAGTTAGAATTTACAACCCTTTTAAAACTATCACAGAATTAGACACTTTTAGTTTATATGTTTCATGGAAGGTCTAGATTTGGAACTTTTCGAGTAAAATTAAAAGATGGTTCTGACTTTTTGGTCTTTTAAACTATCATAAGGACCTCATCTTATTTTCGGATGCATTAATTCCAATTATTTTGTGATTTGCTCAAATTAATCTGGGATAAAGACAATCCTACTTCGGTATCTTTGGCACGATACTTTGAACCAAGCGACCCTTGCCTTGCGGTTTCACAGTTGAAGTAGTTAGTCTTCACTTTCCTCTATGAATTTGTACAAGTTGTATGGCCTTTTTCAAGTGCAAAAGTAGTAAGATCTATCCATCTGGGTGCTCTGAGCAAAATATCTCAATCTTAGGCTCTCAGTGACTATTAGTTATCGCAGCTTTATGCAAAGTAGCTTGATGGAAAAGATAAAAGGTTTAACATTCCTGTCTACAGTGTTTGGCAACTGGTTCAACGCTATGTTTTAAAATAGGTGGAATACCGAAAAGACGAAATAATCTGTTCATATATGCCCTGCTGCTAAAATTGTGATCGGAGTTTGGAGTATCGTGAATAGGACTTTGCGTCTTCCTAACAAGTGTCATTTAATAAACAAAATTTCGTTGGAGTTATGAATTGGGAGGGCAGGTAGATTGCCGATCATTTGATTTGCTGAGGTTAATTTCGTTTTGTCGATAAATTGTCATTTCCACAAGCCGTTTGTAGTCTGTGGGTGTATTTAAGTTAGGTAGGACCAAATATTAAGCTCTCAAGCTTACAAAATTTGCTAAATTTAGGCAGTCAAATTGATAACTGACGGCCGAATTGTACTTACTACCAAATAGCTTATAGACAACTCTCCTGGTGTTAATGTGACTTTTGCACCACTTGTGCCGCCATCAGTTTACAGATGGCGCTTGAATTTTACCCACCTTGCAAGTGCAGTAAAGAGAACATTCTCCTGTTCCAGTGGGAATGAGCTTAGCATGGAAATTGAATTGGATGGCAATCGGAAGTTCCCGCTGGCATGTGCTGACTCAAATTGCCATGATTATCTGGTGGTTAGAGTAATGTTAATTTTAATAGGATCAATAGCAAAAGTTTATGCATTTGGTGAGAGACTGTTGCATTTTTGGAGTCGAGCATTTTGTTCTGTCACATGAATTTAGTCATCTGCAGACTGTCTGTGGGTTTGTGTGCACAACATCGTGCTTAAAGGATGCTGAAAGCAAATGTACGGGTTTTGTGGACCGCATAACCTCATGCTTACCATGCGAGCCCCCATTTTTATCTTATCCTTACCGTCTGCTTAAGGTAAGATGACATCCAATTTCGTACCCAACGATTTACTGCCGTCATTTGCATTAAAATTTGGAGGTAAGATGCCCAAGATGTGTGCATAAAAGAAGTGAAGGCACTGCTTTATTCGATTATCCACTATTTATAGCTAAAACACTAGCTGTCTTGCTAAAATGAAGCTCTCACTACGGATTGTTGGAGCACCAAAGTTGCACTAGTTAAATACTGGGTAACTCCTCAACAGAACTGCAGGAAAGCCAAGAAACGAAAACCTGGGCAAAAAATTACTTAACACCTTTGATTAGAACAGTTACGAGGCATTCATATAGTCCTATTTGAGAAAACGATATATTTTAACTTGAGTCGGTTCGAATCACAATGCCTCAAAATGAAACAAAACATTTTGATGCTTTAGGGTAAACGCATTGCCTGTTGTCGTGATGTAGGCCGGAAAAGCTTGGAGTTTAAGAAGCCGATGTTTGCATTGAGACGGAGATTTACAACATATCAACGCCTTTGAAAGCAATGCCCGAAAAATCATCCCTCAACAAATGAAAAATTTTTAGTTACTTACCGCGCAAATTTATTGACCGAGGATGATCATGTCGGGTGAAATGTCCTTATGTGGTGCCGCCTCGATGTAAAATGGCTTCATTGTAAGGATTCTAGTATAATCAAGTATAAAATGAAAGCTGGGTTTTCAATAGATTTACGCCTTGTGAATATTTACAATAAAACAGTGACGATATTTATAGTGAGTATGTGTGCAGCTAGTTGGAACAGGACTTGTGCCCTTCAGCGAGTGTAAGTGTGGTCGCTTTTGCCACTTGCAGAGATCAAGTGCTTCTAGCATAGTCGATGTCGTTCAGCCATCAGAAATAAGGAAGCTACACAGCAACCAAATGTCGTCCATTCCCAAATCACTCACGGAGGCAAAACGAAATACGCCACTCATCAATGGAGGTGTTACTGCTGCTGGTGCTGGTAGTGGAGGGTGTAGCAGCAGCCTCGCCTCAAGAATCCCAACGGCGTCCACGGCAACGGGTGTGGTGATGGGAGCAGGTGTGGCAGCCAGCTTGGGTAGGAAGACGAGGGTAGCAGCAGTGGCGCAGCAGAAGACACTCCTCACCGGTCGTTTGGGGATCACTTCGCCACCCACGCAGAGGCCTATCGACTCACACTATGGTAGCGTCCGTCGTACCGAGATGACAAAGGTGATTGGCCAAGCAACTGCAGCAACCGCTACGTCTGCGGGGGCCCAAGGCCATCAGGGAAATCAAACCTACACTCTCATCGCCTACCAGCCCACCCAGTCTGGTACGTTAGTCTCACTAGCTTACAATGATTTGAAGTGTGTAAAATACGCATAGAGTTCGAAATCCTGGCAAACTGTTCTCGTAGGATCTTTAGTTTAAGGCCATAATGGTTTAATACGTTACCCTCTCATCCCATCCATTGGAGCATAATTGAATTAATTCAGGCATTTGATTTACATACTACAATAGTTCCCATTACAAGGGACTATGTTCCAATAATACCTTAGCTAACAGGATTTTTAATATTCCAGTCTATTTTATGGTGGACCATTTTATTCACGCCTTTTCAGACCCCCACCGAAAGGCCCAGAATCAACCGGCTGTCCTTTACGCGATTCCTTCAAACCACGCCTTCCTTCAACAGCACCAGATACATCAAATATTTCAACAGCAACAACAACAGCAACATTCCTCACAGGCAAGTTTTAAGCCGCTCCAACATGCGACATCTCCCAAAGTTTAAGAGGCGCAAATCGAGTTAAAGAATCGTAATATCTTGAGATGCAACATTTGCCTATTTTGACTTAGCTAAGGAGAACCTCAATGCCATGGCAAAAGAATGCTCTCCTAACAGGCATCCCAAGGGAGTAGAGACGGTCATAGTGCAGCTGGTAACGAAAAACAGTTTAATGTTTCCTACAATGTTGTTACTAATGTATTTGATGCTTGGAGCAGCTACTGGCAATTAATAAAAAGGCTCTCAGCTTTAAAAGACACAGAAAATTAAGTCAAAAGCAACAGTATTCCTTACTTTAAATGAAACAGCAGAGTTAGAATAATATTATAATTTAATAAATCCACGTTCACGTCTTTTACTTTTTGCCAGTTCCTCATAAATGTCGATTTAAAATTTTAAAAAATGTTAAATACCGACGACTCGCTCTGACAGGCCATAAAACGGGGTTCTGTATGATATTTATGCAACCATTCATAGTGTGCATTTTGTATCCTAATTTGAGGATTGTTAAGACCGTGGATTAGTAACGATGTGTCGACTTCACATCGCCCTATTCTTTACACCGTGATTACAGTCCCATAGGTTGGAAAACTTAAGTTTATTTTATAATGCCACTGCTTCTCGATCCACGGTAAACATGAATGATACAAGAATATACTTACCTACACTACTGAATTCCTGAAAACCATAAGGAGTAAGTAATGGAACTAGCAGACCTTACTTGTGGCACAACCAAACTTTGATCGCATTCGCTTTGACTAGTCGTGGGAACACAAACCCGCACCTAATCCTGTTTGCTGAAATTGTATCTATGTCCCACCAACTTTGCCACATGTATCCCCAACGCAGTAAATTTAACTATCATCGATGTTTTTGGCAAAAAGTGTGATTTTATGGAACCGTGACATCGACCGAGGCGAAGTTTATTTGGTCCTTTTCAGCCCGTCTCGGGTGTCATTGCGCCAGCAGCAGTTTTGATGCCGTCGACACGTCCAGGCCATGCGCATGCCCACGTTCACGGCTCCAACGCCTGTGACTCTGGCCAGCAGCAGCGGCCAACAATGGCAACGACTTCAGCAGCGACAGTAGCAACACCAGCACACCGACCTGGGGAATTGGTTTGTACTTGTCCGCCCGAGCTCCATCAAGGTATTCGAAAATGCCCTCCATTTCTCCCACTCTTCCTTCCTCGGTCACACAATACTTGCTTCGACTTTGTCCAAAAGATAGAATCGCAAACCCTCTAACATCCACTTATAGAAACAAACCATCAGTGCATATGCAGGTAAAAGCAAATGTGATTAATTCAGCCAACAGCAGTTATGGTACGTCCTAAGTTATTTTGCATAAATACTTCGGAAGAGATCACTATTTTGGGTCAAATGTCTGTTCAACCATGGAAGAGCTGGAAAATTAATTCGACTAACTCATTTTTTCGACTCATCAGAGTTACTAAATCTTAATGCAGGTGCATAGGTATGTGCATTTTGTAGTTTAAGCTTATTTGACTTTCATCTTTAGATGAGGTTTAAAAATTTTTCACGACATCTGTTATATACACATTTGTTGTTTAAATTTCTCAAAAGTAAATTGCATCAGTTCATTCAGGGAACAGCTATGAACGGAAGTCTTCATTAAGTTGGTGAGACCTACTACAACTACCACTGTTGCTTTGGGAATGGGAAGTAATAAAAAGATTCGTTAAACTGTTTCAACATATTTAAAAAACACCTTACGGAGTACACGCATTTCGTACATCAATTTTTGGTGGAAATTTATCACTTTGAGGAACTCTGAAGCACATAGCGCTGATCGTTCTGCACGGCCTCAGACTGAATGCTTAACGGGCACCTCTAGCCGGAATTGGGGCGGTCGTAGATCGCATTTATGTTTAGCTGATTTAAACATTGCAAGCGTTACTGCGGCGGGGCACTACTGCATTAATTTGGTGGAGGCATTACCCTGTTTATAACAGGGACGCCATTCTATTGCATCCATCTAACTTCACTTAAAGAAGGTCGTTTGCATTTTAAGTTTGGCGTTATTACTTCCCATAAAAGTTGGTTTCTCCCCAAAACCAAGAAGGGTTATTTCATGAGCTATTCAAATAGGCATGTGGCAATATTTTTTGAAAATAGAGCAATCGACAAAAATTCACTGTATTGTAAGAGCATCCACTTAAGTTGATTTGATTTTAGAGCACTACACTTAACCTTTTTTCCTCCATTGGCCGCTAACTGTTGTTTCCTGCTAAATACAGCTCTCATAGAGCACCATCAGCAACGTCAAAGCCAGCAGCATTCGCAGAATTTCCTCCTGATTAACCGTGATCAAACCCCAGTCCAACTGCCAGATGTCGCTCACGCAACTTTGCATGCAGAAAGAAAACTGAGGCAGGTTCATGTCATATTCAGCAAAACCGTTAGCATTGCAAGTAATTTCATGGACATAACAGCACTAACTCAGCCTATAAGTTTGATTTACTTGTTTAAAAAACGTTGGCACAAAACACACATTTCATTAATTGCGCCTCAAATATGTTTTATAGGATAAAAACCTGTTTGGCATTCAAACAAAAATGCATGACACAAGACATTATTGAGTTAGTGACTGACCTAAATTTCTACCTCATTCTCTCCGCCATTTCTGTACGCGCTATGCTAAGAATTCGAGTCGCGTTTTTCTTTTATAAGCTGAGCATGCTTTTAGTTTGGTCCTGTCTCTTTGTTTCATAAATCGAAGCACTGTTACTGATGTAGCGCATTTCATGAAGTGTACTTTGCGTTGTGAAGCGCGGTTGTTATGGTTGATTGTAATCTGGCAATAATTTGCATAGCACACCAGACAGCAGTCAGTTGCAGTGCGGAGACCTTCACTGCCCCCAGCGAAGCCGGGAGATGGACGCAGAGTCACACGTCAACTACCTGGTTACGCTCTTCCAGGTGCTGAGGGCCTCTGGAGTTCGCGAGGAATCCTTTGTCAGTGCCTTTCGGCTCATGGGACTGTCACCACAACTTACAGGTGCATTCCCTACCCCTTCCAAAATCCTATCTTGTTGACAAAAATTATTGGCCTTCTAAAGGTGGTTGAAGAGTGTGAACGATTGCTTTAGACTGCGATCGGTGCGGTGACAATTGGCTTACGGGTTTTTGCCATTTACGCAAGGCTTGAGTATAGACATACTGTTAGGTCTGCTTACTTGTTCAGAATTATGCCCGAATTTTTCGTTCAAACATTAGATTTTACGATTTAATTTCATTGTCATAAGTCAAGTTTCACTCGTCAAAATGGATGGCAAAAGAGTTGGGAGTTCACGTTTTAGTTACTCAAAAGACGGGCAGGTGAGGTAAAAAGTTGGCCGCCAGATACTGATTTAACTTTATAATTGAATCAAAACAAAGAAACGGGAAAATTGCGAAATCTAAACTGGGAAATGTGCTTGCTAAAATGGATAAATAGAACTTTTTGAAAAAACTACTAAGTAATGAAGGCACTTCATTAGCACTAACTGCCCCATTGATGCATTAAAGATTTCCAAAGAGAGACCGCTATTCGTGCAAAAAACGAGTTGCAACAGGTTCGTGTCGCATTATCGAATTTGAGGCGGGAGCAAATGCAGCTGAAAACAGTATTTGCAAAGGAGGTTCAGTGCTGTGAAAGGCAGATAGCTGTAAGTATCAACCCCCCACTGAGTGATCATCAAAAAGACAATCCAGATGCTGTCCAATTTTTTTCATTGTATCTCCAGGTGCAGTTGAAGAAGTACGAGCGCAGAAAGGGCCTACAGCAGGCCCAGCCCTTCTACGACACCAGGATACACAAGGTGCGCTCGGACAGACAAACGCTCGACAATGCACTGGCGGCCTATCAGACCACGTGGTCTTCTCTGATTGGCCAGTTGGCGGACCTAGAGGGTGTCATTGAGGAGACAGGCAATGATGTGCTCAAAGGTAGATGCCGAATCACCCTTCAAATGGTCAGTGCTCTCGAGGATCGCCTGCAACTCGCAACGTCAGCTATCGAATTTTGCTGTGGTGAGCTAAACTTTTTTACAATAAAGGGGTAGGAAATATCGGATTATGGACTAGTTTTACTAGTGATTTTGACATTTTTTTCTCGGCAGAAAGTGATCCCCTCTTGCGAAGGTCAATTTGGCAACATGCGGAGAACGAGATGGATTCTGCTGAACAGGAAACGCGGTAACTGATGCTTGCTGCTCATACACTTTAAAATATCCCTGTATTGAGCACTTTTAAGTGCAGCAGCGTATCTGTTACTTAAAAGTCATGCATCAGCAAAAACCGTGTCTATATGAGCATTTAGTCGTCTGTTAAATAACAGAGAAATAAAGAAGTACTTCGCAACAATATATTACAACAGTTCATTGTGAAGAGGAAGTCAGAATGCCCTTTTCAGCATTCATGCATGGAATTAACGGAGTGGATAAGCAATGTGATGTTTCTTATTAGACCTCAAAACAAGTCATCGTCACGAAATGACGCGGGTTTTGTTTTAATTGTCAACAGGATTCTCGAAGAACAGCTGGAACAGTTATCGGACCTGCGAGAGCGCAGTGCTAGGCTAAATGGAACAATTACAACACTAAAACGGTAAACCACGAACCAACACGACATCATTTTTACACTCTCCTTCAAAATGCTTTATCGTTAGCAAAGTCATTTGTACCAGCATGGAAACGAGCTCAATTAAGTTAACTGTATTTGGTTAGACATCTCTAGCACAGCGTTTGCAATCATTTTGATGCTAAATTTCTTTAAAAATTGGGAGAGCAATGAAAACGTCACTTCATTTTATTGTATGCACCGGCTTTGGGTAAAGTATTTCCCTTTAAATGCCTTTCATTTTTGCAGGTTGGCAAAAGTAAACACAAGCACCCGACAAAATGAGCAACAATTACAACGCTTGCAATCACTAGGAGGAGTCCTAAATCCTACTGCTGCGGATAGTGGAAGTGCCGAAAGGAAACGACTTATGGCCACCATCCGTCTGCTACAACCTGATCACGATGAAAGAATGCGTAGCATAGAGGTAGTCCATGAAGTTGTTCCAGTACACGCCGTGCATCAACCATGCATATTTAACTTCGGCGTTCTTACTTTAAACGATGACCATTTACCTTAATTTTAATCATTTTACCACAGAGCAGTTGGTTAGTTGTGTGCGTTGGTAATCTGCTCTCTTGATTTTCGATAGTTAAATCTACAGGTAAGGTCACCGTCACCTTATCCTAATTTGGTCCATTTCTTTCTCTTCAAGCCATCATACCCAGTGAGATAGCCTTTCTGACCCTTTTAGGGCCTTTCTAAGCTTCCTTTCACTTGCGATACTACCAGTGTAACTGCTTTCATATTTCAAGCGGAGGACTAGACTAGTATTTAGAATTCGACATATGGTAAAGCAAGTTTACATTGGAACTGGGATTTTTGTAATGCTGGTACCTCTTTGAAACTCAGATTCAAGAAGCCCTACGCGAGAGACGAAAACGCGTGTTTCGAGATCCCCCAGTGTTTAAGGGGCCTGCTAAAGCACTCCTTCTCAATGGTATTCACATCTCGCCCATTTGGCCGGAGGGCTTTTCGCGGAAATCAAGTCGCAATTCGACACTCACACCGGATCCCCCTGATGTTTCAGTGGTAAATGAAGAGCCGCCTGAAATCTCCAACACCACCGCAAATCTGCCCCAACCACTTCGTCTCCCTCTGTCCACCGTTCTCGTTAGCAGACTCAGAAATCCCAATGCACCCAGGTCCAAAAGAAATGTGCGCGTGAAATTCAATATGCAGGTTTATGTTGATGGTGAGGACCAGCCACTGCCACTGAATTACGTTCTGGAAGAAGAGAATCTCAGAAGCTCTCGGCGGAAGTCAGCTCCAGCCTTGCCCAGTCCGGATGAGGTAACACCGCCTGCTCCTCCTCCTCGCCTGGCAAGCCAGTCAGCCTCTGCACCTCCCGATGAGGCAACAAAGTGCCAGCTGCAAGGCAGTCCGATCAAAATGCTGCGCTATGAAAATATGGATATGTTTTTGAAAAATGTCCAACTACCTGCATCTGGTAAGTGTTGAAAAGTATTGCTACTTATTTTTTAAGTAGTAACTTACTTTATTTTGCTTTAGAGAAGAATGCGAATCTACCTGCTCAAAACTGAATCCGTCTCTTCCAGCAGTATTTCGATAATTACCTCAGCTAGAACACAACCCTCGTAAAGCCTAATTCCTACCCTACTTCATGGCGTTAATTGTATTTCATACTGTAAAAGTACTATAGACATAATTGTGACGTCTAACATTGCATCTCCATGTTTTATTTCATACTCTGTTTTCTGCTTGTACCTGTAAATAAAAGGTAAATACTTTTGAATTTGACCATGATAAATAAAATATATGGAAATTCCTCAATACTTATCTTCTATTGTTGGGTTATCCAGAAAGGAAAGAGGAATAAAGTTAAAGTACGTCCAATTGCATTGGTATGCTAAAATCGGATTAGCTACAATGTGGTGTTCATGATCCATCTATGGACTGACAATTATTTTTGCAAGGGACTGACTTCACTTAGATCTTTTGTTCATGGTCTGCTTTGACAAAAGGCTGGCTAATCCAACGATGCCAAATCGTGCACTTCCCTTGTTATCTCCAACCGTTTCGTTGCAAACTTTGAGCCCCTTCTGCTGCAAAAGGCTCCAAACCAACGATGACCTCATGCTTTTCCGATGAATAATTAAACAGGTTATTTGACCAATTACTACAATTATAATGTTCACTTAATACTATGAGAATATGACCGTATGCAAAGCATAAACAAGTGATCTAATTTCTGTCCTTAAAGTAGCCTCGCCCTACCAAAGTATCAATTCTCTTTGTGGGTTTGATTTTGCTATGCGATTGATGGAGATGTAATGTTAAATAGTGTCGGAAATTACACAGTGCTGCGCTACCTCGGGCTGTCAACATATGCATCAAACCTCAGAAATATTCTGCGAATCTTCACTCGGTCCAATTCATGAAACAGAACAGAGGAACCTTAACGAACCCTAACTCACTTTGGTCTTATTTATGCTAAATATCAAATATTGTCATTTATTTTTTGCATTGAAACGAGAATAACATTATTTACTTGTGTAGTAAATCTGCTCTGATCACTCTGCATCGCAGTAAGGTGGTATTTTTATTCACAGCTCGGTTAATAAAGCGATTCAATGGTATTAACTAAGCAAAGGTGACTATGTCCAAATTCTTTTATGGCTTTCCAAAAAAGCAAGTAAAGGTTGGGAAATATTTTGGTGCTTTTGAGCACGACTCTTTATGCATGAAAAGTTCAACAAGCATAGAACTTTCCCTTCTCACTAATAGCACGTTTGTTGAAATTTTGGATATTCCATAGATTCACTTTAGCCTGTCCATAAACTTAATCCATTTCACTTATGCCTTTTTAGGTTCGCACAATTTTTGGCTGCTTAGTAAAGTTACGCGCTTGCGTGTTAGTTAAGTTGTCAACAAATCTGTCAACGCCAGCTGGGAGGCACGTCCACGTGCTGCCATTTTTAGCTTCCATTGCAGTCTTGAGAAGTTCGACTCAAAGCTTGTAGTTCCACCCTCGTAATGCAAAATTTAGCCCCCTGTAGAAGAATTTTATCCATTACGGACAGTAAGACCCGTTAATTTTCGCCTTCGTTCAACTCACTCCCTAGTGTCCTTTCAAAGTAGTGGTTTCACTTGCACGGTCTTTGGTCAACACTTTGTTTATTCACAAGAAAAAGCACAGCGACAGACAAAGTGCCGCTGGAGAACAAATGAGGTTGCATTATAATGTGGAAAATAAGAGCCGTGGTAATTTAAGAAGTGGTTTCACGTGATTGACCCCAAAATATGCCTCAAGGCAACGTAAAACGCTGGCAGAAGTGCATTGCAGTGTAAGTTGTTCAGATAAAGTGAGGTGAAGCTTGTTTTGCAGAGAATGCTCAAATATTGTACCTTTTAATCCATCTTTGAAGCTCTCTGAACAGAGTAACGTGAAGCGTTCTGGAAGATAATGGGTGCGCATCAAGCTAATAATCTAAACCTGAAAGACTCAAGCTCATAACATACAGCGCATAGAGAGTGACTAAGGTACCTCCGTAATGTTGTATGTGACATGGAAAATGCATGAAACAATATTGTTTCATTAAATGGCTGAAATTACTACGTGTAAGCAACAATCGAAATGTAGGTAAGATGGTGCATAATTGTATAGTCAGATTAATCCATTCATCATATGAGAGAACTTCCTCCTTCACTGAGGTCTTTTTGCCAGAGGCGACCTTTTATTTAGAAAAATTTCCCTTCTTCCGATGCAAGTGTGATGCGAAAATTCTTAATTAAAAGAAATGAAGTGCATATTAACCGTGTGTATTTGTATGAAATTTGATTCAACATCGAACAGTGTGGAAACACAATTGTAATATCCGACTACAGACATGGCAAAGCTGTTCGACTACCTTCTTAACGGTAGTGATTCCAATTGTTGTGCGAATGCCTTTTGAAAATGGAAGATAGAGCGGATCCAGTCGATGGTTTAAAATAACTGCAAAGCAATCTGCGCGAGACCGTTGTGGTGGAAAACGACGTGGCTGGACCGAGCATCGTGAGGAGCTAAATTCCATTGCCTGGGCTCATGCATCCACCATTTTGGCGTTGACGCCATCAAGCCGCTGGTGGTGGTGTGTACAATTGACCATAACCCAAATGAGACCAAATGCGTGACAAATATTTCCTGATATCGAATAACAAGCTGACCGAGGATGTTTCCATGTCTGGTCAGTGCAGCGTTCACATGACAGAGAACAGAAGATGCTCCTAACAGCAGTGGCGTTTTCCGCCTGGTGAACTCAAGCTTTAAGTTAGGATTAAAGTAACCTTTATTTCCCCTCGATACAATGTAGACAGATGCCTTGCTTGCCCTGTTAAAAATGTGTTAAGCTGCCACAGCTGCGCTCTTGAACTGAGTTGACATTTATCGTCATAGACCATTATTAAAATGTGGGTTTGCAAAGTGCTTTTTTGGTTCCACTGGAATAAAAGCAAGCCAGATTATTCAGGGTGGAAGTATGTAGAAATAACTCTCAATATTTGATTGATCGTGTGGAAATGGAAAGCATAAACGCATTACTTGGGAGTGTTTTCTTCAAAATTAGCGCTATCTTGAAAATTCCATTGCCATAAGGAAGATATCATGTCAGATACTTATGCAATTACCAAAGTCTTACAAGTTAAGTGATTACTACCGTTCTTAATCAGAGCACTCAGAGCAAGAAAACAAATTTTAAACCAGCATGGTCCATTTGAACAAGCAAAAGTCCTATCTGAGCTAGTATTTGCTTCATTTAAATGAAACTAACCATGCACTACCATTGCATTGTCCAAATCCATAAAACGGTGCAAAATCCGGCTCTTGATCATGTTTACAGATTCAAATAAAACTTGTAATAACTTCTAATCAAAGGCAGGACTTAGAGGATAATAATAATTACAAAGTAGCCTCATTTTTCATTCAACGGGGATTTGCTCAAAAATTCCACTTTTCCAGGGTCCAACAGTACCGGAGTTTTCATGCGCGCAGACGAAGGACCATAGTCGGGTTGCTGAACGGTCATTTGCATTTAGTGAAAAGTGTTGTACAACAATCACTCGCAGCATGCGTTGTCGGTAGTTTCTGAGCTTGCGCAGTACCGGTCATGGATTCACTTATTAGAATAGGACTTTCACTTCACCGCAAGGATTATTGCATAATTTCTGAGGCACGCATAGCCTAACTCAGCTTAGAAAATCCGTTTGTAACCTTCAATAAAAAGGGTTTTCCCCGCATAACACAAATAACACTACACAGTCATTGTAGAAAGGAAAATTGAAATGCAACGGCATGTTCGCGTCAATAATACCATTTCTTTGAATTCCAAATTTTTCAATTGTTTATTGAGTTAAATTAAAATGTCCTCAGAACTCACAGTCTGCTTCAACCTATGCTGCACTTTGGATTCTGTAAGAGTTTTGTTTCCTTCCAACAACCCGCCATGGCTTTACCTACATAAGCGCTTTAGAAGTTTCACCGGTATTGTTGGCGTTGCATGAAGTAGCATTCATCTCCATGTTGTGCTCTGCGCCATGGATTTCAGTTGCTTGCTTTTAATAGACCCGAGACCGTGTGGATCTCATATATTACGTGGATCCCATTTCGAATCGCTCAGACTTTACTATGCTTGAAACACCGGCAATTGCAAAAGGCAAATGTTCATGCAAAATTTGATCCTTACCCGATTGAATATTCGTAAGTTCTTTTGATGAGGATTTATGAGAAATTGGGAGGAAATGCAAAATTTCAGTAGACTAGATCGGAACTTATGATGCTACGCAAGCTCCTTGAAATTGTGTGTGAGTAAAGTTCCTGTCTATTACGCTTGCTATTCTTCTGCATTTATGTCTAGGCGATGACAACAAACAATGGGGAAGTTAGTCAAAACTTTACCCAGTTGATACCACAGTCAAATCCATTGGCAAAGGGTATGAAAAGTGTAGCTGGATGATACGCTTGATAAAATGAACGTTTCACTTCCTGTTTATTGGTACAAATTGGGCCCTCTTTGGGTCATGCGCGATCCTCCTTCATCTTAGTGGTGATGTTAACGCCTTCTGCCTACCTTCCGTTGGAAAAATTGTGTAAATAAAGTAAAACTGCGTATTTTTTAGGTTTCAAGCTTTATGACCACGTATGAGGTAGTGGGTGGTTTATGAGGCTAGGCGCTTTTGACTGCCATGCTTATCGACGTTCTTATCCAATTGTGCATCTCTGTTGAATAAGCAATGCATAAAAATGCATACATCTCTCACTCTCGTGATCCAACATTTCAACAAACCACGCAACCGTGACAACAGTGTGTGCCTGAGAGAACATTTGCCATATTGATAATCACGCTAGATCAGCACGCTGCTACAGCGTACTTTGAGAGGCTGTTTGTCGAATGGTGCTGTTAACATCCATCGTTTCAATGTGCATTGCTTTTTTACGCGATTCGTATGTCACTGCTTAATTCCAATTCAAGCACTTTCCTCCCTTCTCCTTGCAAAAAGAGTGCGCTGCAAAGTATCCACGGTTTATGACTGCATTCATGCAAACAATGTGCATTTTTTTGCGACCCAATTTTCCTGCACAACGATGGAAATGCTGCAAATGTACATTTATTGCGCACTCTTCCGATTCAAGGTACATGAACTAAAATGGCAAAATACTGAATAAGAATTTTACGCTACAAGATTGTCCCTCTTAAGGCATTGGTAATAGTAAGCTAACCTCAGAAAGACTGGACAAATCAAGAAAGTCAAAAAAACAAGTAACAAGTAACTCCGATCGAGAAGTTTGGCTATCCACTCGAAAAAAAAAGCAGAATACAGATGATATAAAGCAGTAGGGCGCAATCACGTGGGTCGATCGTGTGGGTAGCTACAGAAGCAAATGCGTTTTAATAATGTTGTCGCTCAGGATGCTCGCTTTGGCAGCTGGAGAGTAGTGCAGTAGATACAGTACATCCAAAATAAAGGGATAACATATTGGCTAGGTTCCTGATCAACGACAAACTACAGGAAGCAGGGGGATAGGAAACAACTCAACACACACATCGTTAGACATAGTTGACCATGCCCACCCGCAAATCAACCAAAACAGAGCGCTATCCTTCCGTCGTAAATGGGTCACGTCAAGATTTTGTCAAGGGCGACGGTACGGCAAGATCCAAATTCATTCGACGTTAATTTCGTTAGAGATGTTCCTATTGATTTAAAATCGCATCATAAAAGCTATTGTTTCACCGATATAAAAATGTCTTAAAAGTTCTCTGCATTAATCCACCACTAATTCCTAAGCGAGTTCCAAAAATTGACTTTAAAAGATCTTTTAAGGTAGAAAAGCACTCGCGGCGGCTAAACAAACGGTTGAAGAAATAGCCACCAGTTCTAACCTATTAGCTGTCCATTCGTCATTATAAGTAAGGCTTTAAAGTGCATATGCTGCTCAGACGTTGCAGCAAGATTGCTTTAGTCCTTTCAGCAAAGTGTTAATTTGGAAACTAATTTAGACATAGGCCATCATTTTAAAGAGTAGTTTTATAGTTTTTCGTTATATTTTTTTAACGAAGACGCTAAGGAACATTGATAATCATTACGTCAAGCATACTTAAAAGCAGCTGGCTGATTAAACAACCTAAGGTTCGCATGAATAGGAACGGTGACTTAAAAAGAAGCTGTGGGAAATCTTGTCATTCGACAGTCATGAACGTGTTGGGTGTTACATGAGCTTAGCAACGGCCTCTCCAAAGCCGTTTAAGCAAATGTCAAAGAGATGGCGAGCTTATGACCATTTAATAGCCCCAGAGATTGTGACCAAAGCAGGCTTCAAATTAAAATTTGTGCTTATCACACAACTAATCCTAGAATATTTAAAGTAAGAGGATGAGAAAGACCCGAAGTGTGGAGATGACTTTAATTTGTGGAAGTTTGTCCGTAGCAGTTCCTACTTTCTAGATTTCCTTTACTTTTCCGATTGTGATAAAAGCTATAAAGTCCTTTCAATAGCAAAATTCCCTTCGGCTGAGTAATTCGTCTCGATATCGCCCAAGACAAACCATAAAAATAAATAATGTACAGTCGAAAATCCAACCCAGTTACTCATTTCTCGCATGCACAGTTCGTAAAACGCAAACCCTGATTAGTCCCAGTAGCATAATTGTTAAACGCTTCCGATTCGCTCCATGAAGATGCATTTGTCAACTCATAATTTTCTTTCCTTGTGCCACCAAGACGTGGCCGTTTTAAAGCTGATTACACGGACTCGAATTCCGCTCCTTTACTCAGCGAACTATTCAAAGCATACAAAATTACAGTTTTACATCTTTTGTGCCGTACGCATTTTCATAATAAACTTATCGGATTGTTTGGTTTGTTAAAGTACGCCCATGGGGTATTAACATGCCACAAATAGACGTTCACACTATGGCAGATAAACGGCATTTGCTGTTGTGTTTGGTAGGGTGTACAGACAACTGTAAGCATATTGACGGTGCATCCAACTGGGAAATACTAATTGTCCATTGAAGGCGTTAAACACTCACATATTGCTTGTGATACAAGTTTGTAAGAATTTAAACGAGCGCTGCACTACTCGCCACGTCCTAGTAAGGAAAGCGATTCGTGATGCTTAACGACTTACCGGTGCCTCGGTAAGGAATTCAGGCTGGAAGCCAATAAAGTGCTCTTAATGTTTGGTAGAAGCCAATCACACGGCTTCCAGTGCTACATCCCATACAATTAAAATGCCTGGCCTCAAAAACATGGAGCTGGAGTAATATGCGCATTCAAATGTTACTTTTTATCTAGGCTGCGTTGTTAATCCAGGTATCAGTTAACCTTCCTCAGTTTTTTCCCACCTCCTACTGTAGTGTTTTCCATGCTGCAATGGATAGTGTCTGTAGTGAGCGTCTTCATTGCCTTTTTAGTAAAAAATAATAACGCCGATGCTACTTATTAACCTTACAACGATATCGGCATTTTTATTAAGCAGTCTATACTTTTCAGGCTTCATGGATGTATCTGTCTATAATCCTTACTAGAACGGCATTACTTTGGCCTAATTTCGAGGATTCAGATACTGGATGAAGCCTATTTATTTTATAGCAAAATATCGTCGATTAGGCACTAATGGAGTCGAGAAATTCGTGTGCTTTTAGTAGAGTTAGTCTCAGGCATATTTTGAAGAGCCCATTTTTATGTTTACCATGGCACTAGGATCAGCGAGCGTTGTAAGTTATCGCATTGAATGCTAACCAATTTAGCTAACCATGTTTCTACTTAATTACTCATCCTACAACTATTTGCAAGCTATTTAAGTAGCCCTGGTCAAATTAGGCACGTGACCGAAATTGCCTGTGATAGCATTAAAAGCTCTTCGGAGATCCGTGTGTTTTGGAGATTTTCTCGCCTCACTTGCAAGTGTTTATTTGATCGAAAAGTCACTTCTCCACAGTCGATTATTTCATCCTCACCTTCGTCCACAACTGAGTCATCACACCCCATTGCACAATTGGGAGAAACAGAAATTTTTAAGAATGTACCTTTAAAATATCGCACGATTGTAAATTACTTATTTCACCTTAATGACGCCTGATCAATTTAATAGGATGCTAATTTATTGAAATTGCATTACGCCCTCCTCATATGTATTTCCTGCTTTCACTAATGAAATCAGAATCGCTTTTAAAAGACCTATCAGGAATATAACATAAGTCAGGCACAAAAATTATGCGACAATAAGCACAATTAGCCCGTAAGAAATTTAATATAAAATTTGCTCAATGAGATCTGTGCGTAAGTTCTCAAAAGTAACCAAATTGTTTGGAGTGCCACTTACCATGAACAGGACATTGGAATTGGACTAATGCTTGTCACAAATACCGACATTGATTTGGCAGTGATGCACTCTTCTACTAGAGTGACCTTCAATTTGATCGATGCACTGTTGAACAGCAGCTGAGATGTGAACTGAGACGCATAATTCTGCAAGAATAATGGGTCCAGTACCTGTCTACCGATACATAAAAAAGGAGTTCGTTAAATTTCGAAAAATCAGTCAAGCAGCCACGTCCCTGCAATTCAATTTTGACAAGGTCCTTTACTCGGTGGGTGTGTAGTTAGGGGCCATTTTGGAAGCAAAAGTGCAAAGAAAATTATGCTAAAATTTACTTGCAACCCAGCTAATCTGCTTAGTAACTAGGAGCCTCATGAACGTTTTGCAATTCTGAATGCGAAATACCGATGGCAGTAGCACTTGAGCTGCTCACTAGACTTGTGGCCATGACGGAGTGCTTATTTTTTTCTCATCGCATAACATTCATTTTTCCTCACCTTTGCTTAAATGATTTAACCAGTCGGACCTCACGAAATGAAGTTTGCCAGAAAATGTAGTTATTTTGCGTTTCATAGAAGCCCAACCGTGAAAACAAATACCTCTCTCGCCATTGACTCTGACTAAACTTCGAAGGGAAAAACTGAGATAAAGGTCTTACAAATGTAAATATTAAAATTTGCGACTCGCTTAATGAATTTTTAAAACGAATGTCATCGTTTTCTTCGACCCAAAGATAAAAGAAAATGTGTAATAGAATACTTTGCAAGTTAACGAGATGCATAGCTTTTCTACTCATTAAAGGCGGGTGCCATTTGGCGAATGTTTAAAGGAAAGGACTTGACTCGTAAAACTAGCAGTTAAGATCAAAATTTGGACGAGAATAAAATACGAAAAAGCCCTGTCAAGTAGGTTATGTTAGAACACTTAACAAGGGTAGAGTTCATTGAAAAGCCGTAGCAATGATATTTTAAATCCGTGATTTAACCTGCAGATGCGCAGTACCAATTATTAATGCCACCCACTTATTTATTATTTGTGGTTTGCAATAAACGTAGCATTTTGCACAGCAAAGCCATGTCCTCGTACATGAGAAATAGCCTTACCTTATTTAGAAAAGAAGTGAGCGAATGGTCTTGTGACTTCCGAGTCATATGGATCACACTTCTCATTTTACGTGCGGATAATGAGATACATCGCCAACTTCTTTTAAATTTTCGGGTGCTCATCTGTAGTCACAGTTTGCTGCTTTCCGCATAAAAATAACAGTAGAAGTGGTCATTTTTCTGACCTAAAAGTCAAGTAATTGTTGGCAGAAAAGTTGAGCACCAAAGTCGTAAATGTTTTAAACATGATAGACAACTTTTTTCATCCTGACATGTCGTCAATGATTTTACCACCAATTCGACTCCTCAACGAGGATTCAGGCAAGAGGTATCGGCACTGAGCACCAAATGCTTAAACATGCTGCAGAAGTGGCGCTCTTATTTACATGAAGTAAAGTAAGGCTGTCATAAAGCGGTGAACTGCACGTCAAAAACGCTAAGCAAGTGGGGCGGTGAATAACGAGGCTAAGGCGCAACGGTGTCACTGGCGCAGGGCGGTGTTTGTGCGTCTAGGCACGACAATTCATTGCACCTGCTCCAAAAACCCAAAACCGATACACAGCCGTTCACGCTGAACCCAGGAAGTAGATGTCACTAAATCGGTTCGCGCCTCTGCAATAAAGCGCTCTCTTTCCTCATAACTATTCAAGGAGTCTGTAAGCTTCTGAACGAAAAAGATTGGCTGCATATAAGTTGCATCGCCAGCAAATTTTTGCTGTTTTTCTCGATTTTGAGATTGGAGCTCAAAAAGAAAAGTGGATTCAAAATTTTAAACACCGAAGTAATAAATTCCAAAGCAATAAATTCGCCTTAAAAACGGATGAAACAGCTCTGATCACAAGACTTAAAAGGACGTCTGCATGCTTGTCTACCTTAAATTGTTCAGCTTCAACTTATGCAGCAGTAAATAAACAACGTCCTCGTTTTAGCAATTTGGAGCTTCAATTTTAAACCCAAACTTTATCTGCTACTGAGTGTCTTACAAATGAAATTCTTCAAATGAGTGGCAATGTAAACTTAGGTTTTTCTTATGGATCTGGTAGGAAATTTTCTGGATCTGAGACACTTGGCACCGTACTTTGAATGCTTTAATAAATTGCAATAGAAATGGCTACTATTTCATTCTATTTACTAGTAACAAAATGCCTGCCTTTTCTGGCTTGAAATTAATTTTGCGGACGCCAAAATTTATTAGTAAGTAATAATGAACAACCGTAAAAGGTATCTCGTGAGGATTCCCTACATCTATTCATAGATATTTGAAAAAATTGTGTGGTTTTTAACCAAGCTCGACGAAAGTGCGGGCGTTTGCACACTTTTTACGAGGTTTCCTGAAGCTTAGGACGCTTCCAGTTGACACAAATGTCCTAGATTACAACCGCTTTAAGAATTTGAAGGCCAACTGCATAATGGCTCTTCTCGAAATTTAAACAAAGCTGCGGCAAGAACATTGGGCTCATGTAAGCCTGTTTGAAGTATTATCGCTATGCATGACCTGAATAAACTAAGTAAATGTCCGTGTTTGTTTTTACATATTCCACTTAATAAGTAACTACCCTGGGTGAAATCTTGGCTTAAAATAATCCCTAAATGCTTCGATATGGCTAAGATGATGCCACGCTGAAGAGTAACAGGTTGGGTGACAAACCAAAATAAACATTTGTCAGCCCATCCACACACCACCTCTACAATGAGAGCAACAATTTTGTCCCCTAGCCAAGTCACACATGTAGGGTAATGAAGTAAGACCTTAAAATTCACACGAGACAAATCTAGCAATGCAAACAGCAGAATTTCCTTTACTACCCGGAATTCGTTCCATGCCGATTTGCCATTACAACAGCGCGCTTACAGCAATACTTCTCCCTCTTTCTTGCTTACGCTTTAACACAAAACTTTGGAAGTCGCCTCTTCGAATGTCAGCCAAATAGACACGCCAGTTAAACTGCACAATATAAGGCGAGAGCTAAACTTGGACAAGAGTACAAGGGAAATTGAGTGGTTCGATTCAATTTCGCTCATGCAAGGAAACGCTTTATCTATTTAGAATATCTGACACCCACTCTACGAGAGGATGATGCCAAAACAAGCATCCCCCATTGACTATAAGACCAATGTGGAAGTGTAACTATCATATCACCACCGTTGCACATGAAAAGTAGTTGTCACCTGACATTGTTGCACAGATTGCAGCCGACCGTCGGCAAGCATTATCCCTACATAAAACTCCCAATAATGTCGTCAGGCAATCAACTTCAACATGTAAGTCATTCCTGATACTTCACTAGAAATCACAAAAAGGCTTAAAAAGGCCGTGACGTAATTTTACAATGATCCGATAGTCCTGAACTAGAAGCTAATTGGATTCGGGTGCATAACACTTTGTTGAGCCATCAATACATCTTCATTAAATGGTGAAGTAAGGAAATTCAATTTCAAAGTTGGGGATTCACTGAGGATGATAAAAACCTATCGGTTAACCGGTCTGCTTCAGAGTTTTCTAAGAAACTTATACACACGTGCTTGAAATTCGCAACTTACAAAACTAAGGCAATGCCTTCGAAGGACAACACTTGAAACCACTAAATAATGCAGTATCGCGTCGTTGACATAATGAGCTTTGGAATATGCACACACCAACCTCCATTCAAAGGTAACGTTAACATTTGTGAGTCAGCAGAAATACGTGCTTCGTGATCTGAAGACACATACATAGTGGGTGGCTATAGGAAAAATAACATCTGAAACGGAAGGTACCAAGACAATTCAAGCGGATTCGTTCATGATTACAGCGGCGAGTTGTAACTTAAGTGGTAGTAAGTAGATGGTGAGATAAATTTGGTTTTGCATGGGTATGGAACTTAAGGTGTCAGTGGTTTCTACCTACATACAAAATATTAAAGTCTTTATTTCTTCACCTTTTTTACAGAGGAAAGGGAAAATGGATTGATTCAGTAAAAATTCTCGAAAAGTACTTATTTTTCACAGAATGACATGACGCCAAGCAAGGAAATCATTAAACGCATCCAAAAAGGGTCACATGAAAAAAGAACCGGAAAAACGGGAAAATTTGGCTCGTTTATGCTAAATCTGGTATCGTACTGCCATGCAACCACATGTTAAGGACGGGCTGAGCAGTACGGAGTGATCCGATTCCAGAAAAGAGGACCGCCACTTATTAAAGTGGAGAAGAAGAAAAGACCAAGACTATTGTAAATTTGTTTGATCAGGTTGCAAGGCATAGACCTTTTTATTAAGTTAATCCATTCAAGTTGTGCAATTGATACAGGAACCTTATTGCTTCTGTGGAGAACAAAGGGGAAAGTAGGATTTCTCGCACGAAATCATATGACTTCATACGATGAAGTTGCAAATGCAACATAATGCGTCCATAGATTGCGGGACAAGACATCTTTCTGCTCACATAAAACTAGGTTAAACTTACAATTACAAGTTTCATTGATTAAAACAATGCCTCGGAGCGAAGTGTGGAAGGGTAAAAAGAAAGGAATGACAAGCATAAACTGGAACGATTTGAAATTGCACGGGTTGAGTGTAACCTATTAGTTCCTTAAAAAAAATCTTCAAGTGTTTACGACGAAAAAGCAGGAATGTAGCAGTAGCAGTATTCAAAATCTCGAAGGTTGAGATTCTTGCAAAAATGGAAGCGTTTTTTACGTACCGGAAGTACCTAAAGGAGGGGCAACACTGCCAACAAGTCCCCAGCACGTTACTGCGTGGTCAATAAGCTGGGAAGAGTAAACGCCTTTCGCACTCGACCTCCGCCGATTTCACTCCACTCCTGAATTTTGTGACAAAAATCACAAGATAACTTTGAGTGAGATAACCTACGTGAATCTAAATAGATTTCGATAAACTTTACGGGAGAATAACCCTTGTACTCATTTGACGTGTTTCGCTACCTTCATAGAAAATGCTAAAATTATTTAATATATTCTGTCGTATTTTAATATATCACCATTGATGAAACACATCTGCTTCTTCTCATTTGCCAATAAAAGAAAAACGGCAGTAAAGTGCACTGAAAGTTGCATTCACTTCTAATGATAAAGCAAACTGCTGAGCTTTCTTAATTTCGTCATAGCCAGGTTCGCATAACTTTCGCATAACCCCTGCCGAGCGGCTAAACAATAGTCTATGCCTCAAAGAGATGTGTAACAGCGGGATGGAACTGATCATGAAAGGCAATGAGTCCGGCGATATAAAATGTATCGCCATACATCAGACGGTTGAGCGGTTCTTTATGGCTCAAACGCAGAAAATTACCTTAGTAAAATTAACTCGGTCCAAAATAGGCGTGTAATTAACGTCTGTGTAAACACAATAATAGTTCCAGAGCTAGTCATTCATATCGAAGGCTGAGCACGCCATGCGATTTATTACCGCTTAGGTCGGATCCGTATCCCTGGAATAAGAATTGCCTGCTATCTTTAGGATGCAACAGTCGGCCCAATGTCGTGCTACGTTGAGCGCCAGGAAATTTGCGCCAAACTTGAGCAGCGGAGCAATTCCAGCTATTAGGCCTGATCTATAATAAACTGCAGAATGGAACTACGATTTTTTATGGTTTCATAAATCACCCTATTTCATGAACTCATAATTTATCCCCATTACCCATGGAATCTGATTAAACGCCGAAGAAACTTAACACCATGATTGTGCGCCTTTTACGAAAGCCAAAATTGTCTGATTCACAGGAGAGGTCTATAATTTATTGCATTGTCATAATCATCTCATGACGCATTTACACACCAGCCTATAGTGTGATGGGTTTAATTGCACAATGAAGAACAATTAATCCTCCAACTCGGAATGTGCACCCCGCAAACCGAAGCAATTAAGGGCGATAAGGGCATTTATTCTCTCTACCCGGATTTAAAAAAAATAATAGACTCACCAACGCATCGTAGGAGTGAAAGCGGGTAGACGGTTTTACGCAGCAGCTAGATCAAATCTGTGTTAGCCAACACGATCCATGCTATTATTAAAGGAGAAAAGGATATAATAGGTATGTGACTGATGGAACCCCAATAAGTACCTTTCGCATAGAAAACATCCAATGAAAATGCACAAGTGCATGTGCGAATAAATAAACTAACCAGAACTTAAGAGGCGGTCTCACTTTCAAGTGTTTGATGTGATCTCCATTTCGCGTATTAAACTTGATCGGCTTATTCACAGGATAGGCGAGTCAACACCAATATTATTTCAATTAATATGCGCAGCCTGAGACAACTGAAATTATTCACAGTATTTACCCATGCACTCCACGATTGCGCTGTAAAGAAGTAAACCCTGCACAGGTCAATAATGTATAAATTAGCTTTACTACCTTGAGATTTTCCACGTAAATTTTTACATGCAAATGGGTTTATAATAAGATTACGAAATGATCTCTCAAATACCCTATGAGAAATTGGGACTTAAGAACTTATGAGGGGTTAATGTTTTAGTTGGTCATTCCCAAAGAGCCTGAAGGTCTTAATTCTTGGTTGCTTAGTTCAGCTCTTTCAGCGCAACTCAATTCAAAAGGCGCACTCTTGTCGATTGGACCAATTGCAAGTCAAATGACACCAAGCGGGTTAGCATTGGTCTGATCAACTACTGAATGCACTTAGTAAAGTTAATAGACTTTTAGAATGCGACAAAGCCAAATTTCGTGTGGTCATGTACTGGTCTGTTCCACACACACACACTACAGTTTATGCCGCGCATCACGATGATTTCGCATTAGCCAGCATACAATCACGTGACTTACGAATGGGGAAGCGCATAAGCGAGCCACCCAAGTATGCAACTCAATAAAGCTTAAGCAGCAACTTCTGCACCCTGCCGAACAACCTTCCAATTGACCATCACCTATGCACAACGATCTGCTAATAGCCCGGGAGTTGTGCAAAAGGAGGGTCGCGTTTGCGATTGCGTGGTAAAGTTTTTTAGCGGACTTACATGCTCAAGCGCTCTCAGTGTAGGGTACACCGCAGCACACACTTGTGCTGGCTGAAGATAAAAGACCACTTCTAGCCTGATTAGGCACATCAATAGTAAATACAAAGGTTAAAATGGTTATTTTGCCGAACATACTACTACACGATGGGAGACGGCACTCAAGTAGGCGTTATGAAAACGACATTTCATCACAGACCTTCACATTCAAATTAACAATGCACTGAAATAGACAACTTTTACAGGAAACAGAAGTATACCACTTCCCTGCCGCATGATGACTCATTTTTTGCTGTTTGAAGTATTTGCATTAAACTCTGCCATACTCCCTACGGATACGTTCCTACTACATTCCCGCATTTTGTACCAACTTAGACGTGACAGTCTCTTTAAAGTACTTCCATCCCTGATACCACCCGGCTGTGGTGAGAAAATTGGCCTCGAAGATATTCTCAGTCGTGAATACGCCTCACGACTGCAAGCTAATTTGATTTGTAGTTAGTGAGACTGCAAGCATTAACCTATTTAAAGTAATAGAACGCTGGTTTCTCAACTTCAAAGTTGGTTGCTAGTTTTGCTACCTTAAGACTTATTTGCTAGTGGTTTTACACGATCACCGTATCCTCTCCTACCAGACTGTAAGGGCTACTCGTAATTGCGTCATATGCAATGCGATCCTTACGCACACAGCAGCGTCTCTTTTGTGAGGCTTCAATCCGCACGCCAGCGCCTCCGCCCGATGTTGCAAGCCCCACCCCCACCCACCCCCTATGCGTTCGCGACGGGCACATCCGTGAACCAATCAACCCTAGGTGGGAGTGCCTGCCACTCGCAATAAAAACGCCTCCAAATATGGACAAAGTACGAACAGTCAATCCCCGGTACAACCCAACCAACCTACCTCGGTGACAATCTATAGCGCAAATCCTTCAATTTTTACGCATAAATCTGCTTTCTGGTGTGCATCGCGTATTTTCTTCGGTCAACTATGCACTCAACACGCACATGAGCCACCGCCTAGACTTTTTCCAAACCGTTACATTCAAACTTAAGTAGGGTGCTTGATTACTCGGACTTTCGCTTACAAATGCTTATTTAAACACAAACGCAGACAACTCACTCTAATTCCTATTGAACAAAAGATGGCAGAATGGAACACCGCAATTATCACTTCAACGAATTACACAAAAACAATCGCCGAATGAATCGCTGCTCTTCATTGTTTCACTTTTGAAGCAATTTCACCTTGTCAAAACAATCCTTCCTGGAGTTGAATATAGGGCTTTAAAAGCAAAATGCTAACTTAAAAAGCCTCGAACTAAAAACCCATAATGATGCAATTATTTGAGAGCTAATGCATCTTATCTTGATGAAGCCCACCATTTCAGCCAATTACTGCGCCTTCGAGAACATCTCAGGTAGATTTTCTATTTGCCAGATTGGTGTTTTCCTTCTTTAAACCAAAATTTAACATTCTTACACTCTTTTGAAAAGCTCCCAGAACAGCCTTTCTCTGGCGCAAAAATGAGAGTCGAAGCAGGCTTGGCTGCAATGCTACCGATTCATTAGGTAATTTTACGGCACATTCAACCTCAAAGCCATGTAGGAACAGAGCTTCATAACTGGCTCCTTAGTAGGACGTAGACAGGGTAGCAGAAGAAGGGACCGGACCAAAATAATGCTGCTAGGTGGATAGAGGGGACAAATAATGCATATCATTAGTACAGATGGAGTTATGCAGCCATACGAGAAACACGTTAACCTCGAGACAAAATAATTACGTATAAAGGTGTTTCTGAAGAGGGGACGAAGGAAGAGAGGTCAGCAATAGCGGGGAAGGGAATGAAAGAGCGTTGGAGTGACCTAGCAGGCCACCTTAATATCAAGATTTCACAGTTATTTCTATTGCGAATTGTCGAGAGGAGGGAGCACTCACATAGACATTCGGATGTGCGACTCGTGTTTGCACCATCCAGGCGGCAATAACAGTAATGCACAAAGGCGCCCTTGTTTGACGAGAGTGCACAGAAAGACGGTATGGCGAACGATGGAAAGGTAAGGAAAGCAATGTAAATATCTGAGGCTGATGGTGTGGATGAGGAAAGTGTGCAGTGGTAGCACGCGCCCACACAACGAACCCGACCGACAGAATCGATGGCGCGTGTGCGTGTGCCAATGCCCCTGGAATGGCGATGGAGAGCAATTTCTAGTTCCTTCATGATTTAGGTGGTATGCGAGAGAGAGGTGATGGAAGAAAACCCAATGCAGCAAAAAATAAGGAGTTAATCAATATGCTTGAAAGGAATGCGCACGCATAATTAAATGCGTCAATATCACTAGATACTTTATGCGATTATTTGTCGGGGCGACATCAACACAAATCCACACTAAGCAATGGGAGACGAGGATGGCAGAAAGTAAGCTTGTCTACTTCCAAAATTGGAATTGTGCGTGATTAGCGCAATCAAAAAGAATATCCACTTGGCTTTTGGTGGAACTGTACAGGATTGTCGGGAGAATTGGAACGGGTAGGAGGAAAGAGGGGAAAATTGGAGCAGAAGTAAAGATGGGAAACCCAAGCGAAAATGCGGTACGAAAAGACAAACTCTAGGCAATCGTGTATATATATATGAAGGCGTAACAGCGCCGTTTATGACCTTCAATCAGACGCACCAGCCCGAAGGAATTCATTGTGATTCTGCGGCTGTCGAACACTTGCATCAGAGCTCCGAAAAGGAGTCCTAGAAGCATCTTCCTGAGACGCAAATGTTGCTAGGCGTTGTTTCAGATGCTGCAGCTTAAAAGTCATCACCAGAAGACGTACTTCATCATCACGCCTTTCAGGTTTTCGCATGCAATTAAGGAATTCGTCTAGTTCCGTCGCCAAACGAGTCATTTGCTCCACGTGTGGACCACCGGCAAGAGCCAGTATGCGCTCCTTGAGGTTGATGACCTTGTCCCAAGCAACACGAAAGTGCTCATAAAGGCGCAGATATTTAGGATATAGTGACTCAAAGGCTTTGCGGTAGGCTGCTGCCTGGCTGGCATTAGAAATCGCCGGATACAGTCTAAAATGGCAAAAAGAGTAAAAACGTGTTTCAAGAATACGTACACAAAAGCAGGTTGCTTGAGTACCTTTCGGTTTCAGCATTTTTGGACGAAATGCTGTCATAGAGATAGTCTTCATCAGAGAGGTAAGAAGTTTTCTCCTCGTTGCATGGATAGAGTCGCTGTCCCTTATCTGCAGTGAGAGAGTATCAATTCTGGAGTGTCAGTGACAATGGGACAAGTTTCCGGGGCATTTGATTGCCTTTACTAGTTTAGCAGGGAATCATGAGCCATTACAGTGAAAGACCTTTGCAGGTATGCCATCATACCTGCAAAGTCTGGGGGCCAGCGAAAGGTTGAGCCTGTTAACAAAGCGGTGAACATTTGGGTCACATGACAGCTAACAAGCAAAGATATGCCCTATCTAAGGAAGGGTGCGCACAAAGGCAGCAGATTGGTGATCGTTAAACGCACACATCATCACGTACAAAATTTCGGCCTAACGGACGTGGTCCTCAGGCCTATCCTAAAGTACACAATGCCTTCAACAGCATTCTAATCGAATCAACAATCGTACACATACGCAGGAGAGATGCGCCCCCGGTGAACATGGACAATTTGGATTCATAATGAGCGTGATCACCTTGCATTTTACTCACCTTTACACTGAGTAAAATGCAAGATCAACTAACGATGAAATTGAAAACGAGGAAAGGAACCGAAAACCTCGCACACAATTTATGCATGGACATTTTTGGTAACTTACCCCTAAAATAAGGCAACAAGAGATCACATTTGTAATGATGAGACGAATAAGATTAGGCTCTAAGTAGAGAGGCTACCGCCCGCACATGCTGAAGAATGTGCACACAAATAAGGGCTGCGCGTTTGACAGATAAGGATAAACAAGCATTACTGCATGTACACCCACGCGTCGGCAAGTGAAAAACCAAGAGTGAAGCGGGCAGAGGAAACCAATTAGGCCCACAACCAGAGCTGGTGCAACGAAATTGGGTCTGTAAATGTTTGTTTTTTCTTTGCGTACGGCACGGGTCAATGAAACATTAATGAACTAAGCATCTGAATGGTATAGCATGACCATAGAGAACTTAACTGTGATGGGTATGAAACCTCAAAAACAATCATTATCTACGTATGCTAATTAGGGGCGCAAACAACACTAAAATACAATAAGATATCAACCGAGTCTAAGTTCAACTTTTGGCAGTTTCGTCTGGTATTTAACGTGTCTTGTTCAGATCATTCAAATTGGACAATAAACAATTTGGTTTAAAGTTGAGTCCCGGGCTGGGTCCAATTCGATTTATGGGTGCGAATTTCTCCCAGAGAATCACAACATAATCACCACTTAAACGTCTAATTGAATCAACCTCTTGCCGCAATGAAATGAAGTTATATCGGCGGAAATTAACCGCACAGTATTGAAATGATAAAAAACACATTAGACTGCAATATAGCCATAAGCAAACAAAATGGTGTTCGTGTGTTGGTATCAATGAAGCAACTAATAGTGATGACTGACGGCATAGTTATGGGAACGCGAGAACAAGATTATACATCAGAATGAGCGACTTTAACGCAATGAATGCTGAATTAGGCACACGCATGTTGGACCCATAGATGCAGGGTAAGAAAACTGAAGAACCCATTAAAGCAGCTTCGTTGTACCGAATAACACCGTTGAAAAGGAAGATTCCTTGGTGAGTGAATGAACAAATCACAGAGGTGCCTGTACTTTTTAAGCAACTAATTAAACCCGCACCTTTGTCATGTGAGCTTCATCGATATAGAAAAAATGCATAATATACAAAGGTATAATGAGGACGAGCTCATTATACTAAAACCACTATGCTCGATTTTACAGCCTAAACGCTGGTTATGCATAGCAAATGAATGAAATTGATCAGACATAGAAGAAACATACCTGACTTAGGATCGATCACTGGTAGGCGAGCATAGAACTGTGATAGTGGAGTCGCCTCAATAGGACTACAGCTGTCGCCGCAGCTACTGGTCTCGCTGCCCCGGTCGCACGGATGATGCCGTTGAGCGCTAGTTTGATGCTCGTCGACGGGGCGCGAGGAAAGAGAGCCGGCCCGTCTCGAATGGTCATCACCTGCAACGCCGATGCCACCAGCACCGCGACTGTCGCAAAGGAGTGCGTCAAAAGGTCGCTTCCGGCTCGAGGGAGAGTGCTTACCAGGACTCGATGGAGAGGAATCTTTGAGAGAATTCAATGGGGGTAGAGCAGGAGGTGGGGCAGCGGCAACAGTGATTGGGCCAGAGCGATAATTAGTAGAGAAAGACACGGATTTAAAAGAAGGACAATTTCCTGAGATGGAGGAGGTGGAACCACACGAGTGGACGCCACTTTCATCAGATGAGAGCCGGGCGCGCTTCGGAGCACTGCATTTCGACGAGATGGTACCATTGATGGTAGCAAAACCAGAGTATGCAGCATTTTTTGATACGTCATGTGTGGAGGAAAGTGGCGCAGCAGTAGGCTGAGGCATTGTGCAGCCACGGCGCTGAGAATACCTCTGAATCAAATAAGACATTTTCGTAGGCAGCAATAGAAGGCCTATTCAAAACGCCATTAATTGATCAAATATGCGCAAACGCAGTTGTCTAGTGAACTCACAACGCTCAGTATTCCAATAAACAAATTCCAATGATAAAGATACAGACATGCACTCATCACTTCCTTCAAATTGTAGTGCATAAATTAGATGCCCTGTACTTATCGAGCTGGTGACTGATTGCACGCATACAAAAAACCAGATTTACTGACAACATCGAGATTTTAGGAAAGTAGCGCTGATTTAATGACGTAGCTGCTCAGGCTCAAACGAGCAAGACCTATGCAGGTCTACCGTGAGGTCATAAAAAGTTAATGTTACGCCATGACAACGTATCCTCAAGTAAGCGCCTAGGTTAGGCTCATTTCAACGCATCGATCATAAATTTCGCCTTATTGCGAGATAAATGGAAAAACCAATTAGCAAAGGATGTATTAATTTGATACCTTTTCTGGGGCTCTTAGGTGGCAACCATTATAAAAATTTCCCAGAACTAATGGAAAATAAATTAATCTCGTTTATGTAACTTTCAAACTCCTTTTAACGCTTGCTTAAATAACTGCGCTAACCAGCCGCAAGGTGGTCTCATTGTTCTTCCAGCTCTCTAATAGCGTCGAGGTGATTCCATGATGTGCAGCAACAGAAGCCAAGGAAAGGCCTGAGGCGAGGAGGTCCAGCGCAGCAATTTTCTTGCTAAGCGCATGTGGCGCCGAGGGAGCGCTCGCACGTGTCGGCTTCCGGCCAAAGTCTTCCACCGACGCTGCAGCCGCTGCCGTCGGTGGCGCTATGAGGGGCGAGTTTTGCCTACTGCTCGGCGTCACACGGGAAGCTACAGTTCCCTCCACGGAAAGGCGGTTGTTAATGCCGCTCGGAGAATTCGTAGACAACCTAGCCTGTAAGCGCATCGCAGTTGTCACCATACAGTGCTTGAGTGCAAAAGCTACCCCCAAAACTTATTGACACTTTACCCATCATTGATTTACTTTAATTTTTCTCCATCTCAAAGCTTTGGCTGACTAGGTGGTTACCAAATCATAAGATATGCAAGGCAAAAAACAAAGCGTTAAAAACACCAATAATTCAGCTTTTTATAAGACAACTTGCGGTCAACTGCTAATAACTTTGTTAAATTAAAGGGACCAAAAAACGCAACCGATCGCGTTTCGCTCAGAAAGCTAGGGTCATTTACAGGGAGTGAAAAAGGCGGCAAGTAGGATAAACCAGCCACACCAACCACATGATTAGTTTCAATCGATTTGCACAGCCTAAAGGTTGGGTTGCACACACCTATTCAGCTAAACTCAAAATCCAAGGTCAGCAAAAAATATGATAATGCTCGTTCACAAAATGCACTGCTGTCATAAAACCAAAACGACTCCACCTGATTCCTCAGCCACCACGTGTTCAACAGCAATGAATTCGTTACAAAAGCTATTGACGAAGCGTAGCTTGGAGGAACCGTGCTATAAGTTACACGCAATAAACAAATAAGACAGCCGATCAATGCCTTGTAGTTTACAAGCATCGTTTCGCACTTTATTAACAGAAGCAATTGTACTCGGACTATTCCAGAGGCAAATAAAATGCATGAGTGATATGTTCATGGATCATAACAGTAACGATGCCATTTCGCGTACCAACACAAAGTACTTACAGGGCAATGTATACACATCCAATCAAATTGAGTAATAATAATAACAGAACGACTTGCTTTGAGAGACGCAACAAGACATCGTTCTGATGGAGAATATCCGGGCCAATTTGGTTCAATCAAATTAATAAACGCTGTGGAAAGGTGATACTCGCCCTGCCTACCAGGTCGGCCCACCTTGCTCAGAATGCTATCAACTTTGTCTTTCTGCTCTTCAGTCAATCCATCTCTTTTCAGTCTCAAAAGCAGCTCTGGCCGTTGGTATGACTGAACAGCTAGTAAATGGATGATACGGTCCCTATAAAAGACGATTCTTTTAAGAGTTATCACTAGGAGCAAAAACGTAAATGAGATGGCCAAAGGATTACCGTAATGAGCGCACTCCAACTTCAACATTGGTGGCAGCAGGACTATTGTATGCATTAGCTACTGACGGGCTACAGCTTCGGGCAGCGCATGAGGGTGAGATCCTCGAATCGGGATTGCGGGAACTGGGTGGAGTTGGAACGGAACGTGGGTTTAAGCTGCCCTCACGCACACAGGGACGTTTTGCATTTGATACAACCGTAGACTTTGAATAACTTTTCCTATGATCCTCAGCTTCAGCCATTCTTAATTTAGCGGTAGAAAAGCTATCTGCATTCGCCTGAACCGTCAGCTTCGAAACTGCCCTCCCCAGATTAATCGCACGCTGCCTGAAGAAGAAGCAAAGTTAGATACGAAACAAAAACGCCCTACCCTATAAGCTGGATAACGTCAAGAGTTCCATCTGAAGTCCGATGAAGAGAAGAAATACTCAGGTCGTAGGAAACACAGGCCTGTTTCCCCGGAATATAGAGATTCTAAATGGCACAACATAGGCACGCAATCGATAAACTTACTCCACGACTTCCATCTACTGAGATTTTAATTGCATTTGACTAAAGGACAGTTACGCAATTCCAACAAGGTATATCGTACCTGCTTGTGAGAGATGGTTTCAAGAGTCCTCAGAGCAGAATCTGTCAATTTTACGGAAAATATTTCAATATCGTCACGTTTCTCTTTAGAAAGTTTATAGACGCTCTCAGACACAGTTTTCATAGGCATGATATTCCCAAAGAAAGACAAGAGGCAGACCAACTGGGAGAAACCGCTACAAACAGCTGATTTTGAAATATAGACCCGGCTAAACCAACTAAACAAAATCACCCAAATTTTTCTACACCTATTTTTGTTATGTCACAGTTAGACGGTGCAAAAAACATCGTACCTTCTTGTTTGTTTATTAATTATCGTGCCTTAAAGATATTTTATAGCATCTTCCCTCTACAATGTACTGATGACAATTTTTATCATATCGACCTTTACTGGGCGGTAAAGTAGATCAGGTTTTGTGTCTTTTACCATTCAAACATTTTCGCTCTATCCAGTTTCGTTTATAATTGACTGCAGCTTCCATGAAGGCAAAATAAAGCATAACATTCGGACAAAATATGTGTATGAACACACACACACACACATATATATATATATATATATATATATATATATTCTGCAAAAGTGAAGGGATTAGGGCTGTTATTGTGGCCCGGATACCAGCCCACCCGGGTAGGATAGTATGGTCACTCAAGTGACCGCAGTCGAACCACCAGATACGAAGTATTACATAGCCTCCCTCTTCTTTCGAACGCTGTTTACATGCGCTCCTTTTGAAAAACATCGCGCATCAGTCATCACATTTCACTCAGTGCTGGGGAAAAAACCCACGACCTAACCGTATCAGTCATCACGTCACTGATCCCTCTTGGCGGTGCGACAGGATCTGAAGTTTCGTCCGATTTGCGAGCTGAATTCAGAGTAAGAGGTCTTGCAATTTCATGGAAATACTTTGTAACACAGGTGCCTTAAAGCAGACGTGATAGGATTCGTAGCCAGTGTCGCTTCAATTGTTAATAGCTTTCTTGCAGAACACGGGAATGGAATTGATGCCGAAGGTCGTTGTCATCCTTAGCTCTTCCGTGACGGTATGTCAGAAATCCTCCCAATCGTAGCACATGCACTTCTTTCGCACCCTTAGTTCGTCGCGAGTGGTATAGTTCGGGATAGAAACTCCATGAAGTGGGGTCCGCTTTCCACTACCACCAATATATCTCACTGAGACTTCCCTGAAGGCAAAATAAAGCATAATGTCGGGGCAGAATGTATGTGAACTTGGCAAACGAAAAAGGTTGGGGCTACTGAAATAGCCTGGAGGCCATGCTCGAGTTCTCCAAACCTAAACCAGCGAATAAACAAAGAATTCCATCGATATTTTTTGTCTTTCCTTATCGGGTTCGCTTTTTAATAGATGTAAGCTTTTAAAGAGACAGATTATGCAATCCTTTGCTGCTAGTTCAACTTCTGTTTCGGTTGCGAGCATGCAGATGGCCACTTTGCTGCCGCCGATTGGGCTGGTTTTTGAACTACCTCAGTAGTCGAATTCCCTTCTGTTCTCGGAACACAGACGCTCTGTCACAATATAATGCCCTCTTTTGTCTTAAGGGAGTTCCCAAGGCGCTACATCTTATATATTTGTTTCACCCCATTATCTATAAATATTCAAGTATGCAGAAATGCTAACCATTTGTGGTGTTTGAGTGTGCAACGATGCCCTTGCATTAAGTTGTGCACCTCGTATTTTGAGCAAGTTACAAGTTAATTTTAATTTTATTTTTTGCATCCCTTATTCAACTATTTGAAGAAGGAAGAAGACATGTCATCCAATTAGAATGCATGTTTTTGGTATACAGTATGGCCTGGAGGCAAAATTATCCACCGGAATGCCAATGTGGGAGCTACCAAAACAAAGAGCTAAACAGACAAATATCGTTTCCTGAGATCATAACAATCCATTATCGGTATAATCACCTACTATGGGCGTATAGACAGGCTGGGTGGCTATAGGCTTTGGTGGGGGCTTGTTACCGGGCAGGAGTTCAGTCTGCAGATTCGCGATTCTGCGTAGTTAACCGAGCTTTTCAAAGTAGTACCAAATCAGTCCAGTTCAGTTGAGGATCCAGTCCAACTAATGGATCTTAGGGATAAAGTCAGCATTTGCTGGGAGTATTTAAGAGCTGCAATTTGATTAATGTGTTTACCTCTTTGTCCTTAGTTTAGATCCCATTCCATTATCACTGGTTACTACTATCAGTAATCGGCTGTCAAAGGGCCTATAAATCAAGTATCCTAGTCTAATGGACAGAATCGCAGACCAGACGGGTAGCTAGTCAGTGTGGTGTAGGTGTTTGAAAATGCGACTGCCTCGTGTTTAAATTTGCTAGTTTGCACGTTTGCATACTTGATGGATCTAAATTACAGCTTGTTGCTATAATTTTGTGAATATGAGTCAATTGTAAAGCATTTTTAATGAGACATTCTCACTGGTGGTCAGTATTTGCCAACCCAAATTCAGTTCGCGTGCGTCTTTGAAGTTCGTTGTTATTAGTGCGGATTTGATGAATCGGCCATTACTATGAGTTGCCAAAACTGCCTTCTAGTAGTTTTCCTCAGAATAATAAGCAATTATTATGCAGAGGTGCTGACTATATGTGCTTAAACATTTGCATATGTGTGAGCTATACGAAAATGAATTGATTCAACGGAAGAAGTTAGTTTTCACGAAGTGATGTTAACATAAGGCCCAGTCCTGACGCAATTATCAAGCACTGTTGAGCGTTTAGTCAATACCGTTGGAGCCACTCAATTCGGTGGCAAATGACTGATATCTTTTGACATTAAAAAATTGCATTAATCAATCTGCAAATGCACTAAGGTAGCTGAGAAAAATTAATTAAATGTGATGCGATGTCACATTATCAATTTGTTTATGTGTGCTCACTGTTCACACTTCTGTCTTCAAGCAAATTTTGCACATATATTCAAACGGTAGTCAAAATTTAATTGCAATTTGGCATTTGATACCAAGAGAGATGCCACTGATGCAGCGGCTAAGTTTCCCTGATGACAGCTTTAGGCAAATGAAGGGAACTGTTTTGGTTGCTGGACGCGTGCTCTTATTATTCCAGTACAAACAGAAAGAAACTTTGGGCATTTTCGCTTTTAAGGAGCAGCTATCTGCTAACTAGCCATAGGATGAGAAATCCAAGTTTATTCAGCGCTTTTTCTCAGTCTCACGAAGTTTGTGTTTGTCGGCTGTTAAAGATAAATCAGGGAATCAAGAGAATACGCTTTCGCTCCGTGTTATCATGTAAGAGCTTAATCTTAGCTGTGTGTAAAAAAGTTAGGCTATCAAACCAAAAGTACGGCCAGAACCGAATGCATTCTTCTACTTGGACTAACAATTGCGGTATATCAGGTGGGCAAAGAATTTACTCTATTTTATGACCATTACGTCGACGAAAAGGCGATAGGCTTATTTTCAACTCCTATGTCTGAATGGCCATATTATCCGTGGATTGTCAGCAGCACTGGTGAGTCTATTAAACCAATTCAATCATGAAATAAATATTCAAACGAATAAATAGATTGACCAACAATATTCCTCTAATAAAATTCGTGCCTTTAAAATGGGTCTTCAAAGTTAGCTTTAGACATTTCAAAAATGACATTGCCTTCCTGGTTAGTATTTTTCAAATAAAACAAATTCCTTCTTCTTCCAACCCGTTCAGCAGTGCCTACCATTTGTTTACATGAGCCTCCACAGAACACTAAACACTTCGGTAGAAAAGGTTGCACAGCTTATGTTCCGCTACAATGAGGGCAAACGCTTTATTCGCATGCTTTTGGTGCCTCTTGGTAATAGTGCTTCGCATTTGTATTGCATGACATTATTTCATGAAAATTGGTAACTTGTTTACCTCAATTTCCAGCGACACACCAGTAATAACTGCTGTCTTGGAATTCGTAAGATGAAACCAAACTTGACGTTGGGGGTTGATTTTGTGCTCTATTTCTGTTAGTTGCACTTTTTCAGTAAACTTAGTGGAACTCCGATTTCCTGTTAAAGTGCTGGTAATAGGAATCAAGTCTGTCATTCTTCGCGGTAGATGCAATCGCTCAACCAGACACCCTATGCGAACCAGTAAAATTACTCCCCAAACGTTTAGAGCCGATAAAAAAGTGATCATGGCATGAACGGCCACCTATGTATTTTCTTCGTTGTTTTGTTGCGGACCGTCCGTCTCCTTTTCAATTGAAAACGCAACAGCAAGGTACCCGCAGCGTGGGCCGGTTAAAAGACCGACTGCTCTTCGTCTTGCCAACCAATTTTTCCCATACATATTCTTTAGAAGTTCACATAAAGTGCTCGAAAAACCGAACCATTGCGAAATCCACTTAATGGCACGGCTTCTACGGTTTCACTATAGACAGTAAATATTCCACCAGTTGTATTCTGTATCTTGCTGGAAAGTACATCATAAAATTCTTCCAATAATTATGCTTTCCTTGCTTTGCATTGATCGAGCCTTAAAAAGAGCCAACTTTAGAAATGAATGCCCCCGACACTGATAAAACGCTTGTATCACCAAAGCAGATAGTTAGTGAATAATTTTCCGAATGACTTTAAACTAGTATAGCCGCCGCGGGTTTGGTTTTGGGTTGAAAGTTGCACTTTACTTAGGGAGGGACGCTCACCAATTTCAAAGTGCTCCTTGCATGTTTATGAATGCTGGCTAAAATTAATGAATTGACGCAGTTTGGAAATGTTGAGGATTGCTTCAACCTAACTTACCTGTCAAAATAAAGGCACAGCTTTCATTGAATGATAAAAGCTACAGCAGATTGTGTGCTCTCATAGACAAACTTAGGTCTCGCCCATTAAGATGTTTATCTGGAACGTAATTCGCACTGAATTGTAGCCGTATTTTGCACTCTCTTCAGGCAAAGTTCAGCCACTTTTTCGCAACGTAGAATGTGATGCCGACCGAGGCACAATTAAGTAGCACGATAGAGAATTTGATGGATTCGTTAGACGTTCTAGCTAATACCTTTAAAATTCATGGACATCAGAGTAAGTACTGCCATTCCTTCTGGATTCCATGTTAAGTACACACATTCAAACAAAACTTGCAGCGCTTTACAACAGTAATAAGTACAATATTAATATCCAATTTCTTCATGCTACCCGAATTCGCACATTTTTATGTTCAACTAACTAAATGCTTCACCAAAAACGTGAAGAATTATCAATGAATATTTGGTGCGTCACCACCCAATAAATGAACTAATAACTTTAATTGCATGCAATCAAGGGGATTATGAGCACTTTTTGTTCTTCTCAGCAGGACAATAGTCACAATAAAAGTGCATATTAGGTAGTTAAATGGTGGCGCTTGGACACACTACACAGCAACGCAAAAGGGTAGTGTGCACACTGCCCAACACCTGACCCAGGCTAACTATAATAAGGCGATTTTAACCTTACTTTTATGCAATTTTAAAATGCTTTACTGAAATGAATACTATTTTGGCAGAAAATATGCTGTGTGAAACACTTCTGTGTGGCCATTGGCGTTGCCATTTGGGCTTGTCAAAACAACCCTGACGCTTACCAGTGGCTTAAATATATTCCTCTGTTCCCAAGAAGACGAAGAGAATGTAGTTTTTTTACCAAGTCGTTGTTGCGATAACCGATTTTGGTAAGTATTTCGTAGAGTGAATGCGATCATTGCAAGATGAAATAGTAATTTAGCGTCCTGTATCGGACAGAGAAAGCATTTCTAAACGCAGGATTTTTGCATATTTGCATACCTTTAATTAACACATTATTGCGAAACGAGCAAAAACTTATGAATATTGGCTACGGATTCCGAGGATTGTTATTGAAATGTGGTGTTAGGCATTATTGCAACCATCGGTCTAGACCCTTGCGCACGGTGCGCTTATTGTCTGCCACCTGATCGGCTGTCCTGATACACCATTAGTCCGCCTCCTTTGAAAGCGATCTGGCACATTCAAAATCGCTTTTATTGCTATTTTATGCCTTTTGTTGTAAGCACACTTTCACGGATCTGTGAACGCTCATTTATAACAGTTTCTTTCGGTGGCATGCTTTCCAACGATTTATTAAGTTCACTGATTCCACACATTCTGTTGCTTGCCTATATATTGGCATAATACGGCACGAACAAACGAAATGTGAGGTGGTATCAAGGGAATCCCGACCTTGTTATGCTTTGTTCTAATTTTGAGGTTTCATCCTCAAGCAGCTCAAAAAGCGAATCGAATTGCAATAATGTGATAACCTTCAAGAAGGAGATTGCGTCGCATAGCTAGAGAAAAGGTGATTCTCTGAAAGTGTCCTTCTTGCAATGGATAATTTTTTGTAGCATTTTGCAATTGACAAGATTTATTTTTATCAGCATCGCATGGCCAGATGAGGTACTAAGCCAATTATTAACATGCTGATAAACGCACAATTTTGAATTGCGACTTGGCTTTATCCTGGTATTGCCTGGTCTTCTATCTACATGGTCTTTCAGAATCGCGTGCTTTCCATTCAACTGAATTAATGCAAGTGAGGGAACCCAAGTGAATGATAAATTAGCTTGCGCCTGATGTCAGTGTCACTCCTTTTCGGGAGTTCCCATCCAATGAACAAATTGCATTCCACCTAGACACCTGACGCTGCGCCAGCGCGCGATGCCACTCTTAATGCGCGCCGACAGGCGTAAATGGAAATGTCTTGTGCTGTACTAGTGGAGGGCATAACAGGACTTATGAGCGTTGGTGCGTGGAGCAGAAAGCAATTGTTTTTGCTTCCATCTTTTTTAACTGATAATGTACAACATCCATTTAAGGGATAAAATGTGTATTTTGTGCCATCCGGCCTCTGCAAGGGACAAGTGTCCATGCAGATTTAATCGGTGTGAACTTTCAACTCTAAGATCTCTATCAAATAACTTGTTACATTCGCAAATTTATCTCATATGTAACTTACAGTTGCCACTTGAATGATACCGTCAAGCCTGACCTTGATCACTTCACTCCACTCCTTCCTGGGCTTCATCATAGATCCCTTTCTTTAATTTACCCACTCCCGACATAATTTAAAAGACTTCTCTTGAATCTTTCTTTTGTTTATATAAGTAGGTAGCGAGCGCTTCTTCATTTTTAAAATTTACTTAAAACCTCATCAAACTGCACTACCACAGGGAAACTAAATTAAAGTCATTCTATTTTGAATTGGAATTACTTAGGTCATTGCGTTAATTTATTTTGCTTTGTATCGTCTACCTCAACTCATCCTTTTGCATACAATGGCATGTGATTTAGCAGCGTACTTGGAAGGAGGAGGAAACATTCATTTATAAAGTATTTAGGCTCAATTGGGAGCAGCCACCTTTCTCTGCTAACTTGTCTGTCGTGAGTGCCATTTGTAGATGCTCAACCTTTCCTTTTGAAGTGACCACTGATACATAGATGAGTGTGGCCAAACGTTGGCGTTAATAAGTATGAGTGGAAATTCAAAATACTGAGCTGGAAGGAAGCATGGCCTACCATTCACGTACGTGCCACTGAAAATGTGGGAGAAAATTTTCTGCAGTTCTTCTTATTATGCGCCCCAATTTGGCTCTGTTCTAGTAGTCGCATAGGTGTGGGTGCGTGCAGTGGACATTGATCACTGCCATTCCTACTGCTGCTATTGTTCAAAGTGACAGAACAAATATACTTTGCGTTATTCTGCTATTTTGCAACTGGTATAACTTTTAAAAATGTCAACACGTTGAGCCGAAAATGGGACAGTTCCTCAAAATGCCAACAAATCACTACTGGAAGTAGTGAAGACATAATAAATGAATTCAACTCGCTGTCTTTTCGGGGTAAAATTATACTGAGAAATTAACACCTAGAAGAGTTCCTCATTTTGTGTGCCCTTGGTGAGTGCAGTTTCGAAAAAAAACGGTTGGGACGCAGCATCTGAGCTACTCAGAGGCCAGCAGAGATCATACAAATCAGTATTTGATATAGAATTCCAAGGCCAGTCTTTAGAATACCGGAATCTAAGGCTATCGGTTCCTCCACTCGCCTATTTTTAGCTCAGAAATCAATGATAATTTCGGGCCTTCTCCGAGTAATAAATTCCAGACAAGATCACTAACAACAAACAAAATTTACAGTAGTGATGGCATGGTAAAGGAAAGTTCATAGTCTGGAATGGGTGTTTTTCCTTCGTACTTGTCAGGTCTTTATCAGTACCATGATTATTTCATGCTTTTAATTAATTAATCATGGTCAAAATCTGCTGCCTTTTAAGCCTTAGGTGACGCAAGCATCTCACGACCCATCAAGCAAATTTGCCCCAGATACTCCTTCAATTTCATTAAAGTTTACTTCATCAAACACCTCGCAGTGCAGAAACCGCGATGTCTGCACACGCTCCACTTGGCTGAAGGTAGTAATGAACTGGTTTAGTGCCGTGCAAACTCGCTGTGACATGGGAAATCAACTCAGATGGTTAAATATTTCGATGTTATTTTTCTACCTTATTTTGAGCATACCCCAAGTGAACAATGCGGGGTTAAGTAAGTTCTTCTGCCATTTGGCTAATATTAGCAAAAACCATATAATTCTCAACCTTTTCAGATTCCACAGTAGCGCTCCTCAGCAGTTATGTCAATAACGTTTCCATTTGTGCCAAAGGTTTATCGTGGGAATTAACACCTAAACGTGCAATCCGGTATCTGGGTGGATCCTTTTGCTCCAGCTCCAACTGCGCTTAATTGAATCTCGCACAAAGACATCTGTCAAATGGCCAAAGGAATCCCCTCTGTACACAAACCATCCACGCAGTGACTCATGTCAAGCGAGATGACTACAAAGCTTGGCTTCAGAGGTTTCGATAAACCATTAACTAGCTTAACTGCCTTCGGCTATGCTGCTTTACCATTTTGCCAATTTAGGTCCAAAGTTCAGCTTAATCCACCAGGTATGATAGTTCCAGGATGAAAACTTTCCATGAATTGTAAAAGTTGCAAACGCAAAATCGTTGGTAGGGGTCGCCACTACTTGGACAAACACGTGCCTTTATTATCGGATGATAAGGTTAAATGTGAATGTGTGGATGATAAACTTGTTTAACAACCTGAATTTGTTGTATCTGGAAGGATTTGAAGTTCCACCATTCTTTTGTTACTCCTCCCGAGATGGACGCAAAAGATACGATATTCATGCAGTGCAGTCAACCGACGTACAGGTACTGACCTAAAAGTAATTCCCCCTTTTCATTTTTGTTGAACTGCACGTTGGTTGAAAAAAAATATATTGCGTAATTTATCCTGCTACTTCGACTGTGAAATTGAGGTTGGGAGTTGCCAAAATCAGATGCACTGCTACCGATTCTGCATTTATTCTTCTACCAAGATTGATAAGTCGCATGGTCTGCTAGAAAACTGGTTTTAAGCGTTTTATTTGAATGTAATCTTCCGGGTTTTTTGGGCTAACACGCGTTAACAGGATGTCCTAGGAACGTTTAGACGGAGCTGGACGGTCAAAATACATTAGAAGTAAATTTGAATATATAATTATCTGCGAACATTTTATTTGGAGTCCTGGTTTAGCTCAACAGATTTGTATCTACAAAGACATCAATCAAACTGCCAACGATCTTAAGTGAAGTATCTGCAGCACTGTAAACAAGTTGTCAAAAACTACCGTTTTGTGCTTAGGCCTTGCTACTCCACAGAAGGTGGAGGTTTGTTTATAAAACAGTTCCACTGAAGAGTCAAAATAATGTTGAAATCGAATGCGCAAGCATGATGCACAAATGCTATTAAGGGGCAAGTAAATTTTAGAACAGGAGTTGATAAGGGTAGGAGTGTTGCATGTTATTGGGGAACCTATTCGCAGCATTTAAAAGTTAGCTTTCTCTCAGATTGGAAGCAGAACCTGGACTACATTGCGGATTCCAAGAATCTACCACGAGTCTGTTAACTTGAATCCAGGCAGCGCATTACCAGCTTACTTAATGGTTATTTTTAACGCCCGGATCTTGCTGCCACTCTAACACAAAGCATTGAAGTAGGAAGGCAAAATATTGAACTATCAACCGATAAAGCTGATTGGCTATGTCAAACGCTGTTTGTGATTGTCAATAGCTCTTATTACGCAGTTACTTCGGTCTTTTGTTTAAATAGCTACCAGTTTATGCAAGTGAATCTCAGATATAGCTTGAACTAACACAAAACCTACAAAGTGAAATCATTTTTAACAGAATAGCAACAAAACAAAGTTAAATACCATAAAAATGCTGTTGATAAATATCCACTTCCAATGAAACATTAACTCAGAAAGTAGAAAAAGTCCAAGTGAGTAATTGTTTCTTGTGTCTTCTTACACAAATTAAAATACGTGTAAAATGTAGGAATGGCATTAAAGGGGAAGCGTACAGTCGGTTACTGATTCCGCTACACATAACTAGACTGCGCAGTCTTTGGTAAACCGTCCCCAGCGGACGTCAATTTGTGGAGGGAAATGCTGCTGGCTGAGAATTTGACCATCTTGTGCGGTTGTAACGGTGTCGCCGAGGTTACCGTATCTTCCAGGTCCGAATTCCAACCCAAATCGTTGCTCTGACCCATGGGCTGGAGTGTGGCCGATTTGACGGTATGTCTCCCTATCTCATCCCTGGACATATTAGCAGTCGATGTGCCCATAAGCTCATTATTTCCTTGAGAAGTAGATGTCCATGCATCCTCTGCGAGGGGGAATCCCATCAGTTTCTCTCCATGAACTGATTGACCGGCTGAGGGTCGACGTTGTATTAAAATAGGCATCTAAATTTGCGAAGTTGTGCTGGGCGTAACTGCTGCTCCCAAAATATGGTTATTCTCTTTCCCAAGAAGATTGAAATCCAACTCAATTAATGGTATCTAGAATGAACGCTAACTAAGCGGCTGAGTTATTTACTGTGTCTTTATCAAAATCTTGCTTCACAAAATCTGGCTCATTTTAAGTGCAAGTTTGTTAAAAGGTATCTGATGTATGGCCACTCATGATTAGCCAAGCCTAAACACTGCCTATTAACTGTTAGTCCAAAATAATTTGTGTTACTTAGATACTGTAAAAAAGATTATTTAAGTACTGGGGTAATCAAATTTATAATTAAGCATTTTTAAAGCTACAACTGCGCCGGAAAAGGGTTGATGGTCGGTCCGACAAACGATAAACACTCCCTCCGTATGGTCTGCCATATGGCACCCCAACAAACTGGATGCATAATATCTAGTAAACCATCTGGTGAGTAAATAGATTTTGAAACGTCTACAAGGCCTATAGTTTTCTGGCCATTCGTACGCGAATTAAAAAATAAATGCTTGCATATCCAGATAAAGGAGGTGTTGAAGGAATTGAAAAAAATGCAATGAGCCTTGGCCTCTTCGCCATCTAATTACCATTGTGCACGCAATTTTGGTATTGAATGATTCGTTTCCGGATGGGAGAGCATAAAATTTTGTAAAACCCTTTTTGTCTAGCAAATTAGCGTTGGTTGGGTGACCCTTCAGAATAAACTATTTCTTGTTCTAAAGGCAATTACTTTAATAACTTCCAGTATGCTATTACAGAAAATCGCAGTGCATTTTGCTTCAACTAAGGTAGGTGTACCATTATCCTTCTAACCTCACTGGTATTTTTTTTATTGAAGTACCTTTTGTTGAAGCAGCAGCTGGTATTCATACTTTCCGGTGTCACCGGCGTTGTTAGCAGCCGCCAAGAGTTGGCTGGACATCTCGGTGTAGGTGGCGGTGGTGGTGGTGGTGACAGCGGCAGAAGGGCACTTGCGTGGCTGTGTAACGAGGCCTGTGAGAAGGTGAGAGTTGCCTGGAGGATTGGTTAGTTGTGTCCCTCCCACGTCCTGATGGCTTGCAATGCGCGTTGTCGTGCAGACAGGGTAGATGTGAGCGAATCCATTGGAATAGTTGTCGGAAGTGGAGTAGAGCAAGGCGGTATGGCCTCGAGTGCTGCTCTCTGCTACTGTGCGAGTAATGCGGAATTGCAGCATACTTGGAATTAATCAAAATCTCACGGAATCTTTTTAGCTTTTTTAATGGAACAAAGGCCGTGCAAAGCCGCAAGATTTCCTAACTGGTCAATAGTGTTCCACACTAAATAATTGGAAATCAGCTCTCATTTCGCTACACCGAATGGGAATTTTCACTGTAGTTAGCCTCACCCCCTCCTAATCGCTCTTCGTCAGCAGCCACTCAACCATACTCATAGTTTGAATGAATGTTTCTTTTTAATAATTGTGCACCTGCTGCACTGACATCAAAAGAGGTAGTGAAATCCTTGCTTTCCTTTTTATTAACCTTCCAACTACTTTAGACGAACCAGTCAGACCCTAATCGGCAAGAAATAGGTCTTAAAAGTCCGTTTCAATTAGTCTGTACATTATTTTTGTAACTTTTCAGCCGTACATGCACAAAGCTTTTTGTTAATCCGTTTACGCTTAGAACAACTTCATCTATTACCAGAACTAATCAGCTTGAGTCTATTAATTATTAACAACTCCCGCCTCCGTAATAAAGGTCATTCTGACTGATCCCACGCTAATTAGAAGGAGTTGTGTGTTATTTGATATTTTAGCTCCAAACTAAACTTTGTGGTTTGTGCCTACACAGCATGAATGTGAACGCCTGGCTTTCTTGCTCATCTGAGGGGACTAAATCAACGAAACCATCGACGAGTCTAAATTTATGTCTTCAAACGGATTAAGAGGAGATTTCATTTTGTCAGCATCTGTTTGAAAACGCGGAATCATCATCTAGACCGCTCAAAGTACTGTGCAAATGCTAAAGTAGTTCTATTTTGGTTCTTTGACTAACTACTAAGCCAGCAAAGGCAGCTGTTTAAGCGGTAGTAGATGATTATCGGGGCTAATTAATTCTCTCTAGAAATTAATATGAGCATTTAACAATTACTTATGGTGTCATAAGGAAATGTCAAAATGCTTCGTATTGAAATTCTATCACTTTATCAGCATTAACATTCTCTGCGCCATGTAAGGCTTGCATCACTCAAGGGGATTGTGGCGAAACCAAAACTGTTATAAGCAGTGTACACCTCCCTGCACCTTGTTGAAAATTTACGCGTCTGCGACTGCTTTGAAGCTCCGAGAAGGGTGTTGTACATGCTGGTGGCGGTGAGTGGGTGAGTGGTGCAGTGTAGCGAGGCGAGGTGAGGCGTGGCGTGGCGTGAAGCAAGAATGAGAGGGTGGTGATTGAGGTAGGAGTAGTAGAAACTGCGTGTAGCAGGGAAGGGATGTGTAAAAAGCAGCACTAGCAAGAAACGCGGGTGTTGAAAAAATTCACCTGCCGAAGATACGCGGTTTTGTGTGCGTGTGTCTGCTTGGAAAGCGGACTCTTTACAGGCGCACACACACTCACACAATTGCTTTTGAGTGGTAAAAACGTTTTCACACCAACACGTATTAGCTAAAGTTTGTGACGATCTCCAATCTACTATTTACTTCAAAATGACTACGACTCCACATTAATTTAACGGTCGGTTGGTCGGTATTTCCTTCTGAGTCAAGTCAACTGTCAGAAGACACATGTGATCAGGTCGGAATGTTCTTAAACTCAATCGCAGTTCTTTATGTATAAATTAATGCTTTAGCAAAAACCCTTGTTTCGGATCAACTCGAAGGAGTATAAGAAAGGTGCGGAATGACTTACCATATTTTGAGCTCTCACATTTGCGTACTGGATGAGTACGTGAAAGGTATTGTGCTTTACCTAGTTCCAGTACATATGCGATGATGTTTGACCAGTTTATTCAGACAGAAGGAATGCATATTTTATGGGTAAGTAAAGCAGCTAACAGGAATCAACAGCAACAGGTTCCAATGCATAGCCCAGTCAATGCAATTCCACCTAATTTGCTCTCATTTGGATTTGTTCACAATCTATTAGTCCACTCCAGTGGTCATTATCCATCTTCCGAGAGAATGAAGAGGTGGAAATAGAGCAGAATGGGAACGCACATTGGAGATGCCTCGTACATCAAAATGACATGACATGCGTTTTGCGCAAAATGCAAAACTTCAGGTAGTATTTTTCAAAACCGTTCTTAGCAAGTTTAAAAATGCAAAGGGCAGAGATACTACAGGTCTTGCTAAGGCTTACAAACAAATGTATTCAATTACTTAATAGCGTACCAGGAACAAAAACACTGAAATAGAAAGTTAAAAGCCCTTTGCAAGGTATCCTTCTAGGGGAAATTGCAATCTCATTCTCAACTGTGTGGATGTTTCATAATGCTGTACCAAGTCTTTTGCTGCCTTGGCAGGGTGTTGAACTTAAGATCGTCATAATTTTGCACAAATTCCGATTAAACAAAGTCGGCCATAATTTAACTTTCATTTCAAAGTGAGTTAGGTAGGAACGTATGCGGCAAACAATGCGCTTCTAAGAGTTTGTTTGTTTGTTTGTTTAAGTGTACCTGTGGATTTCTCATGCCTTCTTAATTCTTAATATACCTGTGGGGCTTTATTCATTAGCGCTTTCTAAGGACATAGAAACTGTAATGAATTGCACTCCTCGAAGCAACATTGTAATCAGTTAGTTTGGATTAGGGTAACTTACGTGATGCTGTATTCTGTATTGGCACCAGGGCGGGGAAGGAGCTCACAGAAACGCATTGGTTGTATGACCTGTATCCCATCTGAAAGAATGCATTAAAGCATTACCGATTTATCACTGGACCAAATCAAAATTTGGTAAGATTACCCATTTATCATTGTGCAATGTAGTCGCGCCTTGCTCAACCAGCCAGTGAGTGTAGCTTGCATTACCTACGGCTACTCTAAATTGTAAAATTCAAACTCCACTCTGCTTTCATCCTCAGCTACAACGCTGAGGCGACCGAGCCATCTGCACAATCAAGAATCAGTCACTCAAATGCCTGATTGAAATCACAACGTTACTTGTCTCACAGCTTTCTTGTAAGGTTTTCTTAAAGTGCCAATAACATAGTCTGCTATTCCATCTGGACAGTAGGTTTGGGTTTAATTAAAAAAAAACATTATTTTGGCAATTTACAATAGGTACGCGGTCGAAAATGTCGGGGAATAGAATCTGTAAATGGAAATTAAGTTCATTCCTAGTTTAACAACTAACACTAACAACTGTTACACATTTATAAGGCATGGATATCAAATTAACCAGAAGGAATTCGTCCATTGTGTTTAATTGTGAGAAAATGGACCATTGCAGCATTTTTGCTGTCATCTTAGCCACGAAATAAGGTGGGAAAAAAATTTAGATTTAATTCTGTGCTTGTTGCCACCGTGCGCCAACCGAACTTGATTAATCCATTTAGAAACCTTGGAAAGCATAATTGCAGTAGATTCGGTCATTCAAAATGACTAATCATTGAGGATGTGTATTAGCAAAAATTGAAGCAGTGTTTAATTTATTTGTGAAGGTTTGCGTTGGGGTCGCCATTGATGATATTATACATTTAGCATGATTTTATTGAGTTGCTTTTGAACATTTGTTTGTTAATGTAGTAATTTAAGCATCACTTTTGTTTATGATAACTCACCTCGGTCGAGGAAAGGGGTCCACCTTGATTTTTACTTAGGGGTTTCAGCAAGGTGTAGGGATCTTCTCCACTCACTGGAAAGGTTTCTGATGCGATGATGCTCCTCGCTTCAGAGTCGCTATGGGATGTTCCATCGGATGGGAGACCCGTCCTGTAGAAAACCGTCTTACTACCGGGTACCTCATCATTTCGAATCAGCTGCAGTGTGTTTGTTGCACATGGTAAGCCTCCACGGGTAATGTTATTTTGGATCTGTGAAACTAGATGTGTACGGAAATTCAAACCCCTAAGGTCGCACATTGCAACCGAGTTGTAATTGAAATAATGGAACATACTGCTTGGAGTTCTCTACTGAGTCGGAACTATCTTTAACTTAGGCAAATACTATATCGAGGTACTATATCTGAAAGACAAGCCTATCTTGATGACTTGGAGACACTGTCGTACCTCTGTGCTTACCCACCTTATGAATTGGTTAAGAAATCGTCTCCCCTCTTCTCATTAAGGCTTTTAGCTGAGTCATCGTATAGAAGGGTGTGTGGCCTTAATTTTTCGCAGGAAAAGTGATGAAAGCAGCATGATGCAACGTTGTTAGATATGGGTGTCAAAATTATCGGTACAACAACTTAACAATTATTAGCACTGAATGCCTGTCAAAGTCTGTAATGGAGTGTAGCGTCTCAAGTACTTCTTACTTTCCTCCTTTATCTATTTACCTCAGTGTTGGGTTAACCGTTAATCAACCACATATTAATCACCCACTATCAAGTCTAAAATAAGGCAGATTTTTCCTTTTCAATCATTGAATAGGTTAAAATAAGTCAGTGGGAGGAAGTCGATTGCCTCTTAATCTGTCTGGGAAAGATTCCTGCTTCTTCAGAGAGGAATATTCATTAAGTGTTGTCATGATGGTCTCTTTGATCTACAAACTAACTCTGTCTGCATCTCTCCTAACTTCAAATCATGACAGTTTAGGGCAGATGTTTCGGCTTCAAACGACGCTCTATTTTGCCCTGAAAGAAGCGAATTTGCCATGTCTTATGTCAAGTACGTAAACAATCTAACACACCTCATTGCTCACTGCCAGTTCACTTTTGTCCGAACAATTAACTGATTATGAATATGATCTTGATATTAATTTGTGAAACACAACGGTCGTTGAGTAAATAACCCATGGAATAAATATTTATGGTTAGTCACTTTATGTGTACATTGACATTTATAGCCTATAAATTTGATGTCAAATAATTCTAGCAGTTTTGTATCGTGCATATTTGCTCCATTGCTTATTCGGGATTAGAACAAAATCAAGCCCCTGAGTGGAATAGGTCTGTTAAGCCTTCCTACTAAGAGCCTCAGCCAGTTTTAAAGTTATCCCAAACCTACAATCAGTAGGTCTTACCACAGAAACCTTAGGAATTTAATGCATCGAACCTTTAAATGGACCTATGCGGAAAAGCGTTTCTTTTAAAACTAGGAAAGTTTTTCTCAAAATACTAAGAATCCCCAAGTTCCGTGCCTTATCTAGGGATGCTTAGCGAATACTTCCCATGCAGAAATCTTGGTTAAGGCAAAAACTGTCCCAACCCATGAGTCTGATCCGGTAAGTCTTGCAACATCGAGAAATTAGCATATCCTTTCCACTTATAATTACATTAGTAAAACAGGATTACCGACTGCACCAGTAAACATGCTATAAGCGAGAACAGATTACTGCCTACATAATGAAAATTTATTGAGTCTCAAAGTGATGAACAAGCAGTACTTGTAAATAAGTTTTTATGCAACTTGTAGTGATTCCTATTTCGTCTCCATGGCCACTTTATGATCTAAGCAGTGCATAGGCACTACTGAAGTGCAACTTTGTGCATGTTTAATTAGATAGATCGCCACCAAACCCGAATAAAATCAAGTTCCTCATTTTCACCCAAGTCATTTCCCGAATATCATTTCAAAACGGAGCCTTAAGACCCTACCCTTGGGCCCGTCCTTGTGCCCTGAATTTGTGTTGATTTCAATAAATCTGCGACGACGTATGAGCAGAATGAGGACAACGGTGACGATCAGAAGGACAACGAAAATGGAAGAGAGCACGAAGATAATGATGCGATCGGTGAGGAAGGCAAGAGGCTGCACTGTCGTCGGTGAGGGCAGAAGTGGTAGCGGTGGTGCCATTTGCAAGTCCTCAAGGCTTTTCTGGCCGCCCTCTCCACCACCACCATCGCTCTCACCCCTGCCACTACCGCCCCCATCACGTGAACCTCCGAGAGCGCGGTGTCGGACCTGTGGTACTCGCGCCCCTGCCGAGCAGTTTTCTAGAAAGCATTGAGTCGTCTCCCCTCGTCCAACAGCTGTCTTGCCATCTCCTTCGTAACTCACCGCAGCTTCTAGCTGATTTTGCTTAATATTAAAAGAACTAATCGTGCATCAGGATGTTGCTTAATTTCCCACTTGCTTATCATCTAAATCCTTTACACAGATCAGTCTCTTGCTTCCCAAAATGTACTACACCTAATTAGCACACTTTGGGCTGGCGAAATAACATCGAGCCGTGTGTTGCATGTACATCGCCCAAGAGTAAGGTGAGTCGCTGAAATGTGCATTACGCAAACAGGCTTTAATGTATTTATGATACATTGATGAAAAAATCTTTGAGTGCCACAAATAGATCACTAAAACAAATCCTAAATCGCCAATAATCCTTAAACCAGATTGTCCACGAATAAAATATTTAGTTGTAAATGCAATAATGTTAATGCTCAATAATCAGGGATCGAAATGGGTGAGTCAGTTTAAAGAAATCAAGTTGCCCATATGAGTCCACCCTATCTCATTAAATCTAAACTTGTTGTCTAAACGTTGTAAACTTTTGGAAAAACTCAGTTACTTTTACATAAGAAAATACATGTAAGACGTAAGTAGAAGAGCTTACGGCTACAACGTGAATGATGGCTGCAATAGATGTATTTCTTTGAATGATGCTTCCCAAGTCGTGAGCGCTGATGGTTAGAAGGTATTTTGTGGGGGTGCTAGGAAGTTTTTCCGTCAACAGAACGATTCCTGCCTGTTCATCAATAGAAAAGATGGCACCATTGGCACTAGCCTCATCAACTCTCGCCTCCGCCGCTAGGGTTGTGGACTGGCGCAGGGAGTAGCGCACAGTGCCATTCTCTCCCGCATCAGGATCTATGGCGGCCACCGTGAAAATTTGCTGACCCGCTGGCGCTCCCACCTCTACCCGAAGTGTTGTATGCGATGCAGGGAAAGTAATCTTAGGTGCATTGTCGTTTTCGTCATTCACAATGACAGTCACCGTGGTTGTTGCCGTAAACTGCGTTTTCCTTCCATTTATTGTCTGTTGGTAAAGTTGGCCATCAGAAGTGTCAACGGCAACAACATGAAAAATGTGATGAATATACTGCTCTCTATCGAGTGGACGCAACGCATGTATGCTACCAGTGTTGGGATCGATTTTGAAGTGTCGCGCAGGATTGTAGTCTCGTGGATACGTGGTTGAATTGGAGAAGCCATGGTCGGCTATTGGCTGCAGACGGTAAATAACCTTCCCATTCAAACCCAGGTCAGAATCGTGAGCTTTCACTGTGCCGATCGGATGATCATTAAGGGGTCTACAGTTCTCCTCAACAAAGAATTCATATGTTGTCTTCTCAAATATAGGTGGACAGTCATTAACATCTGCGATGGTAACCTGGATCTCCGCATGAGCAGTATGTTTCCCATCGGACACCTGAGCGCGGAGATGTACCACTACTGTAGATTCGTTTGTTGCTAGGCTCCGCTTAACTTCAATCCCCTCGTGTGTTGACGTGAGAAAGGCTTCTCTATCGAATGGTCTAACAATATACAAAGTCCCTGATTTTGAGTCAATTCTAAATGCATCTTGTGGGTTGCTGAGCAGAGTGTACGTTAGAACGGGGTCGAGATCTCTATCGCGAGCTTGAATGCTACCAATTGGTTTACCCTCCAATTTCGTTGACACTTGATTTGTGAAATCGGGAACGTTTTCCTCTTCTGAAAATGTGTAGAGGGTTTGACTGAATTCTGGCACACAATCATTTTCATCGAGAATTCGAATGGAGACTGGAGCCACTGCTGTCAATTGTCTCGCTCTGTCAGTGACAATAGTCAACTGCCTGCCTCCAGTCACATCATCGCTGGAAGGTGCAGTAAAAGATGGCGGGCTGAGGTCTTGGAAAAATGTCTGCGTTTGGCCGGTCTTATAAACGCTGTCAACGCATATTATCCGGAAAGATACCTAAGATAGAAAAAAAAGGATAGAGTTTAACCACTCTTTCAGGCAATAGAGATGGATACAGAGTGAGATCTTGATTTTTAGTTTCAACCTTACCAACAAACTCACGGAGCTTTGTAAAGGCACTAACGACAAAAAGTTGGACAGTACATTTTAATTACCAATAAAAGATTTATTAGATTTTGGAAACTAAGCAAATTAATAGTAAGTTAAACGAAGTCATCAACCTTTCAAGTGGTGGGAAATTTTTCAATGCTCCAAACCATGAGTATAATTCTTGGGAGCTCCTAAATGTCTCCTGGGAAACATCACGGACACGCTCGCAGCTTCGCTTGAGCGGTCGTGCATGAATCTCTCCTTATTAATTGTGTTGCCCAGGTGTCCCTAATGAGGAACGTTAATTATTCATGTCCACAAAGATAACAGCACAATCCTTGCACGATCGTATTCCCTCCCATTTTGGGCAGTGACAGTGCAACTCCAAACGGGTTGCCTGAAAATTTCGAGAATGCGTACAGAATTTTCAATCCCGAAGCTTATCTGAGTGTGGCACTTAAAAACTCATTCATAATCGTGCAACTGGTAGTAAATTTGCATAATGTTTTGCCACCTTAAATTCATTTGATTGCTAGATATCGAAATCCCTTGAGCCTGGAACGGTTACCCGCCGTAAGTTTAGTTCTGTTATGTTTTCGCTTTACTTGTCATAGTTGGTTTCGGCTGTTGTTTATTCATGGAAAATACAGTCGTTCGGTTGAGATGATTGATTTTTGCTTAAATTAAGCATTTTAAGACCCATGAAGCTTCACGATATCCGGGATTTTGCAGATCAGAGACCAGTGGTACGACACGCGGCATCCGCTCTTTCCACCATTTCCGGTTTAGCTTCAACAACCCCTTTGGTCACTATGTTTAAACAAAAATGATTTGGTTTGTTCACATTTCTTTATTCAACCAAGGCGCTACTTAGTTGCTTGGCTTCCAACTGTCACTCTCACGATGACATGCCTCTGCCTTCTGGCTAGCATCATTTGTTGCTAACCCTAGCTTGTGCTCCAACGCAAAACAAGTTCTCTTAATGGTTTCCCATTTAGTCAGTTAGAAGATTAGGTTACTTCTCAAACACACCTTTGATCAAAGTTTAATAACATGTTCCATCTTAAATTGTTGCACACATTAGTAATATGGAAAGTGGTGACTGTGCCAGTTTGCTAATACCAATTTGCTGCGCTCTTCCGTTGCGTCTAATTAATCACACTACGAAGGGGCAGAATTATTTCCATTGTTAGGAGGCATTTAAAGGAAAGTGGTAAGCCATTCTCTATTCCAACTTCCTAACAGAGTAAAAAGGACCTAGAGCAAGCAAGTTGCTGCCTAATAGTTTGCTCAATCCCTCCATGTACTTTACACTGCCATTTAACTGTCTTCAGACTGAAGGATAGACTGCTTTTGTCATGTGTCATAGGATGGAAAAACGCACTCAGAAGCGACATCATCATTTCCTTGTTCCTCCTTTTAATCTTGTTGGAGAAAAATGCTCAACCACTGGGAACACACTTTAATGGGTTGTTTTAGGTCGCTATTAAAGGCTAAAAATTGATGTTGAAAAGGTCCCTTTTAAACGGTTTATGGCTGGTCTCTTGATGCTAAAGAGCCTATGCTCTTACATTTAAGTATTTTCTTTTATAAGTGAAATTTTATAAATTTGGAACTCAACATTAAAAATATTGTTTAGGTAAAATAACCAAATAAATTCAACCATTTGTTATATCTATTTACTGTTATTGAATAGATTCACCTGCTGAATTTCTTCCCTGTCAAATGGTTTTTGAGTCATTAGTTTAAAAGAGAGCTCTTTGTTTGCAGAGCGAGGCTCTATCTCACTGTATCCCTCGAATGAGTTCACATCTGCAGTGTTTTCACCAATTGGAATTAGTTTGAAGGCTTCATTGTCTGTTCTGCAGGTTACCTGTCCCCACGGTCCGGAGTCAAGGTCTCTCACGGAGACAAATGCGATGACGCTGCGTTCCACGTTCTCCATCACCACCCCGTGAGCCTTTTGGGTTAAAGATCCTCTGTAAAACAGGTTTCCTTGGTAATGAGGACCCTGAGATGTGAGAAAATTGACAGAAATTTTTGGAGTCATGTCGTTAACATCCAGTACCCGCACCGTTACAGTCGCCTCCGATGTATGTCGCCTTGGAGAGCCATTATCGGTGGCGATTACATGAAGGGTAAAATCGCGGCTTCGACGCATGCAGGTAGCTGGTGTAGTGCTTGACTGTGCTTCGATTCCAGCGTCCAGATCTGGAGATTGTCGGATAAAGAGTTTTGCATAGCCAGGTGTAATCGTGCGGACGCCAAAATACTGCTGAACCGTCTTCGACTCTTCTGTCATAGGCGTTGGCAGCTCAAATGATACCTGCGAGAAAAATGGCAAATATATTCTGAAGCAGCCAACCCATTTTTAAATTCACTACAAAGGCAAAATACAAACCCATTGTTGCATTGGTTCCTTGATCTATCAGAAAAGTTCGCTTAAATCGTAATATAACCTTCGTTGACTCAATCGCTTTCTTTAGCATCCTTAAACTTGAAATTGTATGCGACGGAACCTAATTCCTAGTATTTGGCTTTCCACTTCAATTGTTTTTTACGATCGGACAGCGTTTCAATATTAAAACTCATGTCATATTCACCGAGCCCCTTGGACAGAGGAGGTGAGATGGGCAACAGTTGCTGTCAGAATTGGCGGCACGTAAATTCATTTTTAACTTAAGCCAGTTGAATTAATGGACACAGCTGGAGGCACGCGGCGTTTGGGTCGCAACGCAAAACAGTGAACAGGGCTATAAACGACAACTGTCTGAGCTGTTAACAGTTGGAATTAGTTTTATGCTTTGACGGGAGGAGGAAAATTTATAACTTGTTGTTGAGATATCTGGCCATTCTTCTTAAGTCAGTGAGTTTATCTTTTGTTTGTTTGGGTACTATAGAAGGATACAGCAGATTTGCTTTTAAGGAGGCATTCCAACAAACACGTACCAAGATGTTAGAATTTTTCAATGACATTAACAGTTAAACCTTTCTAAAATGTTCAATCTTATACTATTTTAATTAAAAAAAGTTATCGTTTTCTCTATTAAGCGATAGATGTTAACGGTTTAATGCATCCTAATGGTGTGAGAAAGAGTTTCAAAAATCGCATAAAAAGTCGTTATGTACGCTTTTCCAGATTGCACGCATTCGGAGCTGGATTCGCCAGGCAGTTTCAAACGTGCAAGAGATCACCAAAGACATTCCAGTTACTTGTGTGAGTATGGGCGATCAAAGCGTCGTAATGTACAGTTTCGCCTACAGAACAGCCACAAACCAGGGTCCCGTGAAGGCGACAATATTAGGACGCAGAAGTTGGATGAGCATATAATGCATTTAATAATTTCGGTGAAAATCAAATCGCTTTCTGTCGGTTATCTAACTGGGAACTTGTGCATTCACATCACGACAGAAGATAAAATTTGGGAGGATAAAAACGCAAATCAAGCACTTTAAAGAGCCAACATTCTCTCTGTGCAAAGGAGTCTACTTGATAGATGAACAATGTATCACAGTGATCTACAAAGTTTTCATAAAAGTATTGTAACTTGATGTTGAATTTATTTCTGGTTTACGGCTGTAGTGCATTAGGCCTTGCAACAAATCCATTTACCTGGTTCATTAGTAAAAGCTGAATTTCAGAGCAATGAGTGTTAGATGTCAGTTAAGGCATTACTATTAGCAAAACGTAAACACTCGCTGGCCTCCATTATTGTAACAGAACCAGAAGATGGAGCATTCACTTCGGCAGAAGAGAAAACAAGTCGACTCCATGGAGGCAAATAATGTAATACCCAACAAAAATGCTTAGTGAAGACGAAAAATAAGAATAAGTAAAATACGCCATTTATTATCGTTTTTCAAAATAGCGTCATCTTGCACTATGCTTTTACCATTTGAAAAGCATTCGTACTATGACAATATGTAGACCTAATTGATGCACATGTTTCGATTTAACTCTCCCAGCATTCTAAGTGAGAATAGTACCACGCGGCTGCAATCACCGACTGTTGTTTCGAGGTGCGGTTTGCATGAAAGGCAGGAGCAAATGTCCTTGTGTGATTTCCCAAGATAGCGCCTTAATTTTATGGAATGTTTTAGCTAATCATCTCCTCCCCCACTGTGTGAGGCTTTAACAACTCAACAATGGCAAGTGATTAGCGGTGATCCCGACTAAGAGTAAAGTACAAAGATATAATACGAAGGAATTGCGGTGCTTATAAATTTAGTAAATTAACACTTTGATGCTGGTACTCTTAGCAAACCAACCAATACCACGCATAATTGACGCTAGCAACCATAGAATTATGCGATACATAATCCCATTGCATTTTAATAGAGACCTTTAAAGTGGCGATTGTAAAGGAGTGCCTTATAAACCACGTCTGTGTGATTTGATTAGACGTCATAACTACAACTTTTGCCTTTTTAAGGTATGTATTTGACGTTCCCCGATGGATGGCTGGTGACATCCCCGGGCGTACAAATGGGCCCACCCATGAGGCGCAATTAATGCACGCAGAGGTTTGCGCATCTGTCTCTTTTTCATCTTTAAAATTCAATTCTAGGCCAATCTATAAATAATAACAGACTCTCCCTGAACCCATGGCTTGACGACTTCCTAACCTTTAATGTGGTCATTCCGCTTTGAGTTTACATTATTTAGCCTGCGTCTAATTCATACCATAATATAATGTTAAATGTCCGCTGCCTTAATGCTCGCCGTAAAGCCAAGTCCAAATTACGTCTGAGCAGGCGAGAGTTTGACAAGGTTATCGAGTATCTACCTTTCAAAAGTAATCGGTACGTCAACATGTTGGTCCAATTAAACATAGAAGGAAGTGTATTTAGAGGGAATTTATGTGAACTGCACACCAACACCTGCGAAAAAAGGAGTGTCGTTAGTGAGGCTGTCATCGTCTTTTGGCGACTAAAATTCTGGCATTCTAACATCATCCATTACTCAGCTTCTTCGTACCTGCCATTTTAGATGCCTAAAAGCAAGGGTTTAAAATACGACACCTCATAATCGCTTATTCCATATCAGTCCAAGATTCAGACGACAAATCTTACTAACCCCACTAAAGAATTAAACTTTGCTACGCAAGAATAACACCAAGCACAAGGTACAAGTGAGCAAATTTATAAAAAAATTTGCGTAAATTTATTTAACAGTCAACGTTGAGTTCAAGTACTTGTTTGTCTAAATATTTTACAACATTTGGCAGCTTTGCCCTCCTAAAACGCAGAGTTTACCGTTACTGCCTATGGCTTTCATCCCATAAGCTATCACAGTGGTTTAAAAAAAATTAATCTGGGATTACTCACCTGTCCATTCTGACCGCTGTCCTGATCCTGCGCATGCAGTTCTAGCAGCACGCTCCCACGAGGTAATGATTCGTTTATTATTATAAAGTAGTTCGGTCTCGTAAAAGTTGGAATGTTGTCGTTCTCGTCCAAAACTTCAATGTGGATTCGAAGTCGAGAACTAAGTGGTTTCGGTGTCCCGTGGTCTTCAACACAAAGCAAGACTTCGTAGGATTTTAACTTTTCATAATCCAGTGGTTGATTCAATCGCAATCGCAGAGGATTACCATCCACAACCCCTTCCAAACGGAAGGGGAAGATCGTTGAATTCAAGTGCTGCCGCCCGTGCTGAGGTAGGACAGGCTCCAGCCAATAAGAAAGAGTGCCATTCGACCCCGCATCAGGGTCGCTTGCCGTAGGGAGGTTAATTGTTGTCTCTCCGGGCACCGCTGATACCTCTCCCAGTTCCAGATTGATTCGAGTTTGAGGAAAAACTGGAACGTGATCATTGACATCTGCTACTATAACATTCACTGTTAGAAGAATCGGATCCTTCAAGCCACCCTCAATTTGCTCGAGTGTGTAGACAACACGAAGTGTCAAAGTACAAGGATTATCAGGGGCCTCTGGAGAGTGAATCTTCTCAGGCATTGGGTGATCCTCACCATTGTCAGCAGGGTATGGGAACCTCGCTAGTCCTGGACCGCTGTTTTCAGGGCAGAGAGCCTCCCTATCTAGCTTTGAGGTCACAATTAAATAGCCACTGCTCATGTCAATAGCAAAATTTTGAGGGCCGATGTCCTGCCAGTTGGTAATCATCAAATTAACGGCTGATTTCTCACTGTGTGTTGAGTATGCGCCAAGTAATTGTTGAACATCATCGGCCAAATTGCCTACCTTAGTGCCTCTGGGCACTTCCTCTTGGATTATGTAAGTCAGGTGCTGTATGCCATTGGTTTTAGTAGATGCGATGAGTAAAGGAGCCAGTATGAGGAAGTAAAGCACAAGTTTGAGCAGCGGATTCATCACAGAAGAGGATTTCACTAAAAACAAAAAATGGCTATATTTAGGTAACGTTGGTTGGAAAGGCTTTATTGTAAAATACTCGATCCGCTTAACTGGCACTGCAATTCGCCTACTTACGTAAAAACCCAATTCAAAGTTGCCTTCTTTTATCACACACCATTCCAGGACATTAAAGGTGAGAGCATCTAAGCCCAGCGGTTAAGCAGCCATTCAAATGCATAGGCGTAGGGCAAATTTTTCGGTGCATCGATAGGTGCATTGGGCAATAAAATGTTTGACCAAATGAAAAAAAGTGAGCTTTGTGATGCAAAAAGGGTAGCTTCGGGAGCTAAAGTAGACATTGATAAGTAATGGAAAATACGGGTGCACTAGAGCTGCTCTGAAGTGACATTCGTGTCAAAGATGGCTCTTCCAAGTTCCCAGCGCAAAAGGCATGCGACCTAAGTATATTTTTACCTCAATAACTCGTTATTTTCTCTTATTTAAGACCAAAAAATTGAAATTCTCCTGATTCTATGGTCCTGCTTTATAAAAAGACTTGGCTTGAAGCAGATCTTATTTTTTAACAGGATTAGGTATGTTTGTTCCACAGCCTGAAGGCAATGCAAAAGTAGCTGGATTTTAAAAGACGGTGGAGTACCTTTGCATGAGCATAAATACCTGAAGTGAAATCAGATAACGAGTGAGAAATCACGAAAGAAGGCGAAGTTAGCGTAGAAGCACGGAACTTACGTGGAGTGAGAAGCGCGATAAGTGGCATGGGTTCGGGACTCTCGGTCAAAGGAGTGCACTAGCACGGACGCACACGCGCAAGCGACGAATGGGTTGGTCTGTCTGTCCCACTGAAGCGTCCAGTGCGCACAACCGCGTACGTCCCCGTTCATCTGTCCGTGTGTCCAAAGGACATGCGACAGGTGACCCCGGCAACACGCGTGGTCCGCCGCGCTTCCCCTCCACCTGCACCAAGCTTTCTGCACCCTCTGCCTTCCATTAGTCTTGCTAGGCCAGTTAATTAGGCTCCGGCTTGTAAATACAAATGAAGTTTACCGCGAGTTTTTCACACAACATCCTATGACCAAGTCACAGCAGCCGTTCCACCCTGACGACCCAACGAGAGAAAGAATGCATTTTGAAAGAGGCATTTAATCAGCCTTCTTCAAGTCGTTGCATGCATTTGTGCAATGTTTATATGATGCTTGACTTGAGAATGGAGGCCAATTGATGAATCGCTACAGGAGTATCGGTTTGGTATTCCAATCTAGCATTATTAACTCCGGATATGAATTCAGTGTACATGCTTACCTTCGGATTAAGGCACCGCGCGGACTGATCTATATGAGTTATTTTAACTTTGTCCAACCTTTGTAAGTCTTCAATGATCTAGGATCGGGTTCGACAATGATCTAAACTTTAATAAAAAATAGAACTTTTTTGAAAAATGTTCTGATTCCCTCGATACTTTATCATTAAATTATGCTTCTTTAGCTTACACTTTTTTGAATAATAGATTCTGACTTAGATTTTTGTCGTCACCGATGATGGCTGACACATCAAGAGCCCAATCAGTTTCTTTCTTGTTTTGTTGCTTCTCAATTACACAAAACTTTTACATACCCAGCTCCTGTCACTGCCTTACCTTTTCATTATCGGTCCAGTCATGATTGCATAGTTGACTTACGTTCCCAAAAATGTTGTTTTTCTTTAAGTAAAGTTATTCATTCAGGACAGCCATGTCACTGAAAATGGTAAGTGTTATAATGATTTTATTGTGGTGTTTATTATGGGTTGGAGATTCTAAGAAAAATTTAACCCATTTGCAATTTCAGTGTTTCCTTAAATTTTTGTTGGTCATCTTGTGTAAATATACTTATAACTTGTGGCCAGGAGCCATAAAATATAAAGCCCCTGACATTTATGCTATCTTCAAAAACACGAGGAGTTCCTGTGAAGAGGAACGTTTTCACCGCATCACTGAGCTTTTCCTGGTGGCTGAAAAATCCTTCATGAAACAGATTATCCAGTCAGGAACGTTCTAAACAAGTTATCGGTGTATATTCCTACTATTCTCCTGTACAGGCGTAGGTGAGGCGTTACGCTTACATTGCTCAAAAGTACAAGAAAAGTCAGTGCCGTCAATAGCTTGTCCAAATAAAGTGAAAATACACAGATTTTGTAATGAATCATCCGCTAAAATATGTTATCAGGCGAAGATTGTAGAGGTGACCCTCACACAGATATGCTAGAAATATTGGTTGAAAGCTTTAAGTTACAATGGATTCCCGATATGAACTAACCATAAGATGTTCAGCGCTTATTAGAGAAAACCATAATTTCTACATGTTTATTTTTTACCCAAGCCCAAATCGCAATGGTAAGAGTGATTAAAACACATGGACATCAGTACAAATTGTATACAGAATTTCTCCAATCGCCCACTTCACGCAGTAGTTCGTGAAAACTCATCCCAGCGCTACCCCAAATGACTGGATCCTAATTGCATCATGCTCGTGTGAGAATCGTGCGAACCAGAAACACAATGGAAAGGGCGGGGCAAAGCACGTAATCTCTCGACCTCTACTGTAAAGTGACAGTGATGATGGGGCCTGTTGCGCGTCCCGCATGCCTGGCGTGTCGCCTCAACCCCATCACCGACGAGGGTGAGTAATTTGTGTTGCCATTTGGAGTGTCTTTGCTGCGGCAAATGCCTGCAGGAGGGTCAGTCTTAATTAAATTTTATTCCGTTTCTGGCCCTCTTACTAAAACTACTTATAGTCAGGCCTCCAACCGTCTGCATCTTTCAGTTATGCTCTGATACCACTTCCATGCAAAGTTAAAAACAGCTTCTCAAAAGGCAATGCTTTTGCATCCACAGCGTTGATCTCAGCATTTTCTCCAATCTGGTAGACTTTCCAGATGTAGTATTTCAACGAAAATACGCATTTATTTAGTTGATTATTTACACTGTAAGTTGTGCGGCATAATGGCGTATCATGACATTTGTTGTGTTAAATTGGACACATATATCCAAAGTCTCCGTACTCAGCACCAAATTCGACGGAGTAGACATAAGCTCATTGGTACAATAAAAAAATTTGGTAACAGCAATGGAACGATGTCGATCCGATCATTGGAAACGTGATTTAAATAATATAAATGCGTCAGATTGGCTCAGATTGATTATGCAGCCCATCAATCAAGTAATTCGAAATTTTATAGCTAAAATTTGGTTCTTGTCTAATGCAACAATTATTTTCACATGCATAATGCACCCAATAATACAGAATGCAGATATTGCAAAATCGGGCTTGTGGACTGATTTTGGAAGGTAGACCTAACCTGTTTTATAACTCTCCTATCTTACGGTCAGCAATCGTTCCCTCTCTTAAATCTAAACAAACTTCGAATGTCCGCAACTTTCAGCAATCAAATTTTCCTCTGTTGACCTGGTAAAGAAGGTCCTTCTATGTGCAGGTTAATTAGGGTTTAAAATCCCTGCTTATCTCCAAACCGCATGCATTTTCATATTCACTACGCACCATTCAGCGACAGTAGCCACAAATTGTGGGAGGCTTGGTATAGTAGTCCTAATTTGGACTCTTGAGGCATCACGAGAATACGCAGTGCAAGAAGATATTAACTTAAATCTGAGACTGCCTAGTTCACTATCACAGGTACTGTGAGCAAAATTTTTTGACCGGTATTGCAAAGACAAATCGCTTTATTTGCTAGTCTTCCCATGACCGCCTTTACAAATTTTCTCCTTTACAAGTTTGAGTGCAAAATAGAGAAGGAGAGAATGTGCAGGCCAGCTTTCATAATTGAAAACAATCCCATTATAAAATACGCTCGAATTCGGTAGAACAAGTGGTTGTTTCACCTCTATATTATCGCAATTCTCAGCCAGTTGTGGTGCTGGATCTCGGAGAGGTTGTGCCGCTGCTTTCGAACTTTCGCAAATTGCAAACTTTCGGGTGACGTGAGATTAGGAGTAGCTTGCGTTGTGTATCTGATCGCATTGCCAAAAGGAGTGGAACTACTTAAGAACAATTGCAGGAAATGGATGAAAAAGGGTTGCACCTATTGACAATTCAGGATAGCCTTGACTTGAAAAATCACTTTTAGGCTTTTCTCACAACTGAAAGCAAGAAGAATGCAATTAAGGCTAAAAGCGGTTGTCGGTAAGCCATAAAACTGCGAACGAGTCCATCTGACCTCCAAAAGATTTGTGGAGAAAAGGATTTCTGGTTTACGTGTTTATCCCAGTATGATTTATCCCATATGGATGAACTGCAAATGACCAGTCAAAATTTGATTATTTGTTAATATGAGCTTTGTAATATGGTAGCCTACTTATGAGGGAATTATGACCTCGCAGCCTTGCATTAGAAGTTCCTGCTTCTTGATCTCTACGTATCCCTAAGTGATAATCTATTGACACAGTGTGTTGCTTATAAGAGTGAAAATGTATGTGGCAACTATGATTCGCATCACTGCGGTCAAAGTTAAGGGAGACTTCTACAGTGTTTCCCAGTGGAGAAGTAGAAACCCTTAAAAAATTCATTATAGGCAAATAAGGCTTGAAGTAATGGACAAATTATGCATGCATTGATTGTGTGTGGTAACTTACAATGCTCATATCCAAGTATGAAACAGTTTTAAGTGTAAAAAGTTCGCTATTCACAAAAAAGCGTAGGTTTTTTAGCGCCATAAGAAAGGCTTGCACTTCATAATCAGGAAATTTATATTTCACTAGTCTGAATCTCCCTTATTCATTGATCAAAATCTCCATAGAGTGTAATTTTGAGGTCGTTTTGTGGTAGTTTTACTCCTTTACCAATGGCGCTCATAATGATGGCTATTAACCAGAACCAAACGGTGGCTGTTAACCACCCGGGCTGAATTATGATACTACGGTTGATTGGGCCACGCCTTTGCAGGCACTTTATTAACAAAGTCATTCAATTTACTTTATCGTGATTCGCTGAGTGCGAAAAGTCCACATGTTGTTCATAGGCTCATAGTTCCTATAATTGCCTTGAGCGCTTTTTTTTCAAATTGTCTTGCAAGAGTAGGCCCAAGCGCTACCAAAACTGATTGAACGGTCATAAAACCATCGATTTCGATGCTGGATTTCCACCGGCCTGAACCACAACATTCAGGCGCTATCTTTTCTGACTGGCAGGCACAATTACTTGCCAAATACAAAGGTACGCATTTCTCAAACACTTTTTAAATCAGCAAACACTCAGAGCGATCGCTAAGCCGCTATTGATTCGACTTCATGCTGGCCTGGAATCCGACGTCACGACGTTTTACCCACGATAATAAAAAGGGCAAGTTGTTCGTTATGCTTTCCCGGAAACGTACCAGGTACATCCACAGAGAAACTTTGGGCACATCTGTCTTAGTGTTTCGGTTATAGCGGTTCCCAAATTAATCATGAATTTTAAGAGATTTCTTCTTCAAGTTCCTTTTGGTTTACCTGTTCTAGTGCATTCTAACTTACTGTTCCCATTCGGTCAAAAAGAACGCAGTTTGCCCAATCTCTCTTCAATTTGTCAGTTTAAAGGTAAGGGGTGTTTCTACTATCAAGGTTTGGCGAATTCGCGAAAATAAAAGAGCCCTCATCGTAATGAATTCTTGCCCAAGCACGCGATTGGGCATGACAGCAATGAATCATTTAGTAATTTTGCAGTTTCCTTCTTTGGGAAATGCATAATAGGCTCATTCACTTGTGGCATTAAACGTATTTTAGTTTACTGTCCACCAAGGCATTGAAGATGTTAATGAAACATAGTTAGCAAAGCGAATTAATCTTGTAAATACCGTAGAAGATGACAAAATTTGCATGACTTTATGTGGATGCTCAAGATCACAGAGTACTCTCCCACTGTGGCCGCATGGCATTTTACCACAGTCACTCTCAACTTTCTCAAAAGATGAGGGTGAATTTGTGTGTGCAGCCCCTGTTCCGCAGCACCGGTGCAGATACACCCTTTGTTCCACTTTGGTGCACCCCAAAGCCATTTCTGTGTGCGCATAATGAAGAAGTTTATTGCTTTGTTAAAACCAACAGATATTGAGGTTGGGCGGAATTGCATCGGTTGACGATGGCAGTTCAGTCGTCCCAGTTGGTCTCGATTTGCCATGGGTTTGGGAGGATAAACAATGAACTTAAACGTTTACTCCTCCCGCCTCCCGTTTGGCGTTGCGGTTGCTCGCGATGATGGTCCTGCGGCTTCCATTAGTTAAATTGTGTGCGGCAGATAACCGTCTATTTAGGATTCCTTAGGGTCTGGTGGCGAAAAAGACGTGAAATAGGTCCAAAACACTTAGAGTGATTAACCAGTCTTTCAATTTCTCTCAGTTACCACCATCCTACCATTTACTTTGGTCGAAGCTCTTTAAAATGGATCAATTGCCGAAATTGAATGGCCTGATGCAATGGAAAGGATGTTATTACTCTCCTTTGCAGAAATTGAATTTTATTTCATTAAAGGTGTGCCTGAAAGGTGAGTTACTTACCGCTTCGAAACTTAACCACTCACAAAAAACTATAATCTAGGCACTGAAAGTAACACAACAGTTAACTAGCTGCACAAGACTTTGGTGGTAGATGATGAGAGGACGATAAAACCGTTCGATTTAAATTTTTATAAAATATGCACTTATTAAAGCCTTTATCGTGCATCCATTTGGTGGTAGTGTTTAAAACGCAGGAAGTTTATGCATACGATAATATAAAACAAGTCTATTGTAAATAAAGGAAAATTTTACGATGCATGATAATATAAAGGGTAGTACGGAATCACGCTACTTTAGTGTCGTTAAAAGGGAAACTTAAGGCTTCAGAGAGGTCCTAATGCGCATGAGAATGCGTTCTTGCTGGTGAGCACCACTTCCCACTCGGTTATCGGAGAATGCGTGGAGGACGTTGGACATTCCTCATGAATTTTTCTACTGTTTCCAATCATTAAGCAACCAAAGGTCTCTCAGCTCGTCGGATTCAATTACTCATTTTAGCTTTGCTATTGATGAGAAATCACAACTTTTATGTGCAATTTTGGCACTTCACAAACAACACAACAACTGATCCTTTACGTCACGGATGGTTTGAAAATTATGCAAGCGCATCAACTCAGCCTACTTCAGCAGTATTAGTGCTAACCCATTTCCAGCGAAACAGAATTTGTACATGGGATGGTCTAATGGTGTGTTCAGATTGTTTGGTAAGTTATGGAGTTTCATCCTAATACTGCAGGGAAGCGTACTGAATTTCTCCTAAGAGATCTCACACACTCCGAATTCCGGTATATAATATTCTCCGCACGACCCCATGGTTCACGTCAATGCTCTCTTACTTTATAGCCGTTGAGGATTCGGATTACAGGTAACACTGCTCGTTGTGCTAGATATTTTAAAGCAATCTCTACCAGCCCCACAACCCTAACCTAAAAAAATTGACCAGGACTGTGGAAAAAGGCAGGTCAAGTCTCAATTTCAGGATTTGAAGAATGCAGATATCGAAGTGGAAAGTCTCCCTTGCTGTACCATCACAAAGTGAGAACTGAGCAGCCTAACTGGAGGTCAACAGCAGATGGCACCTTTCCCGGACGGCTAAACACTGGCAGTATTTGCAAATGAAATGAAGTTGATCACTTGCTGGAGAGTTGTTATTATTCTTGTCAAATAGATTAAAGTTCTCCAAGTCGAACCCAAGAATTCATTTTCTCCGATGCAAGTCCGTAATGTTAAACCTCCCACCACTCGTGAGAATATTTCAACTATTAGGGCTTGGCAAAAAAGAAAATTGCAGACAAGTTTCCTCACTTTGAAAGGGTTAAGTTTTTTAGATGTTTTTACAGTAAGAAATCAAACGTGTTTCATGCATTATCCGTTAGCAGTTTGCAACCCAAACCAACTTTTGCAAGTTTTGCTTGCTGGACATGTGAAAGAGGAATGCCATTTACCTTTTGGCTTTCTTTTTCACTTTGCCATTAAGGTGCAACACTCATCATCCCAATTGAAGCAATGATATTTTAATGAGCTGCACATCAATTCACAGTTTAATTTATGCATTTTCCTTTGTACATGACAACAAGGCAAAAAAGTGAATCAAGCTATCTTGCCATTTATAAGGCCTGACAAATGAGATGCATTCGGGCATTAATCGTGCCTCGTTGTCATTAGCACCGATGTAAGTGCTCCACCTCAGGCTAATGCTTTCGTGGTGGAGTTTACAACAGCGCGAAAGGCATTTATAAGAATTTCTAGTAGCTGGGCAATCCGATCAGATATTAAGATCACCGGTCTTTCCAAGAATTATCTTCTAAACTTAAGATGAGTCAGCTTACAAGTAAAATTTTTTATTTGTGAGTCAGTTCCTTTCGGGAAGTTTAAATGAACTGGATTGCCAAGACTACATAAAAGTATATCTTTCTGGACTCTAGGAAGTGGATGCATTATTGCAGTGGTAATGGCATAGTTGCAGTTCTACTTCGCATAGTTCCAGATTTATGTTGAATTTTGTCGATTAGCGGAAAGCCAAATGGCAAGTGAATAAAACAATTAGTTTAATTCTGTTTAAGGTTTTCTCCGCAAGAAAACGTTAACTGTTTGTGCATTCCCTGCCCACTCTCTTACGCTCGGAATTGAAATGAGCTACTGCCACCCGAAATCACGCGAGGAGGAAAAAGCTATAAATTCTCCAACGCCATTTGGAGGAATCGGGATTTGTTTTCTTACAAATGGATACCATTGAAGTTACAAAATAGTTGAACGGTAAATTCACACGTGTGCTCGTGCACCCACACACTCGTTCATGCAGCGTAATATCTAGACGCAAGACTGATATCTCGGAGTGAAGGAAGAAGGAATGGGGGAAAAATTGACTCCCATCCGAAATTCTAACCGGCAGAGCTAATTTCTACGCACGAATTAGTGCGTGCAAATAGCAACACGAGCTTCATTAGTAAGTGGATGTCAATCAGAAAAGCAAACATTAAATGGACAGCTGTCGCTTTCGATTAAGCAAGCAAATAACTGCCCAGAAGGGCGAAGGTTCTCGCCCTCATTAAAAGGGAATCCGGAAACGACAAAAGCGCAAATCACTAGGAATGAAATACTATTCTACCTCTTCTAGCAGAATAATTAAGACAAACAAAATGATGTTATTCTTAAAGAAAATAACAAAATGAAGACTGCTTATTGAAGGTGGTTTCTTTACTTACATAAGTAATGAGAATTCGCCTCGTGTCTTCTTCACTCCCGAAGGAAAGGAACATTATTGACAGTTGGGAAGTTATTTATCTTAAAGTAATTGGTCCCATGCTCCTTAAATCCATCCATAATAAATGAGATTGCTTCCCTAACCCTGTTGAGGTAATGGCTGTCTGTGATAGTCACAGAAGCTCTTAAATATTTTGCGTTGTACCAGCATTTCTCCACTCAAACCACCTGTCAGAGGCGTCTGAGTGTTTTCGACCCGCTGCAAATAATTCTGTAAATCCTACTTCATAATAGCATTTTCCTACTCGCCAGCCCCCAGGGAGACCCATTACACCGACGTAGCCGTTTGATTCTTCAACAGTCGACACTAATGTATACACAGGGGTTATTTTTCTGAGTGCGTAGTTGTGTCAAATGTAGAAGGGGCTTCACCATGCACATGTTACGTGAGGTTACATGATGTCCACGTTAGTTAAGCTAATCACACTCGTGCACGATTAGTTTAGCTGCTACCCTGATAAGTAACAAAAGTAAAAGATGGTTTACTGTAGAGGTTCTAAACCCATCCTATTGGGTCGTAATTTAAACCACAAAAGATCGCGCTTACAATCATTGGTTACTTTTACCCATGACGGAGGATGAGCACCTGAAAACCATATCGCATTTTGGGAAATCGAAAAATAAACCATGATGGTAGTCCTGCATGCATTAACTTTCTGCTAACATGCCTTTCATGTTTACACATTTTTCACGGTCACATACGATGTGGATCTGCAAAGACCTGTTTTCCAAAAATATTAACGGAGCACATGGTTTGAACTTCGAGGTTCTCCTAATAAATGCTACTTGCGCAAATGCAGTAGTAATGCATTCAAGTACATATTTCAAGTGAGTAAAATGAAGTTCGTCTGTGAACAAAGCTAGATAGGTAAGACCATAAGCAAGGCGATAAATAAGCACTCACGAGACATTTATAAACGACAGTTGCTACTAGAAGAGCTGGTAAGAAGTGATAGAGTTGCCAAAAGCCATGTATACAAGCAACGGCTCAGATATCGCGTTTAATGGACCAAGCGGGAGCAGGGCTAGTGGTCCTGGCGAGTGTGTTGGGCCGCGGTGACTGCAGCTGATGGTGGGGATGATAAAGCGCGGAACGGCCATGAACTCGTCGCTGTCGTTCCACCGCCTGCACTGCTGAGGTAACATTCTGGTTGGCATCGCGCAGCTCCTGGAGTACCTCATCCAGCCCACGCATGTTCAGGCGCACTAGGTCGCTGGGTGGCCTATCCTCCGATTCGTAGACGCCCGAGCCGAAAGAAATTGATTTCTCCAGTTGCGATTTTTGCGCGCTCTTCAAAAGATTCGAAGTAAACTCCGTTTTCCCTCCCCCTGTCGGCTTCTCCTCCCTGTACGGACGGTATGCCAGCATGCTAGACATGCCTGCCATCCAACTTTGGCGTGGAGCCTCCAATGACGCTAGGCGCACAAAAGACCTTCTTCTTAAAATGATACATGCGCATTGCACCCGCACTCTGATGAAACCACCGGTTGCATCAGTCATTTGGACAATACTTACTAGTCTTATTCGGATCAAATCAAACAAATTACTTCAACCTGTTGTGACTCTCAATCCCCTGACGTTGTTCGTATGGTATTTCAAATTAACGGAGTCTTTTAGCCACCTTAGCCTCCTAAAAATGAGTAAAGATGTGGATTCATTCAAACATGTCAGGCACTTGTGCTTACCAATAGCTAATCCTGCATTAAGTTATAATACTCAAGAAATCGTGCAACTCTTCGCTCCAAGACAAAGGTGACGCAATGAATGTGGAAGGATACGCCATCGCAGCTCATGCCTTAATGTTTAAGCCCCTCTAACCTGTCTAAAAGTAACGTTCGCCATACGCAATGGTGTTATTGACCGTTGTAAACTCCAAGTAAATTTGGGGAAAATGAATACAATTATGCTTGCAACTTAGACAAGCAGAAAAAATAACTTAATAAGACAAAGCGTTTTCACAGTAGTAAACAAGTGCGTGAATGGTGAAATGGTTGGATAAGGGAGAAACTATTGCACTGCACCATCACTTGGACCGAGTTTTTTTTACTTTCTTTACGATATTGTTTACGTTATCAAGAGTTCGGCTTGCTTTTGAATGCAATCTGCGTTTCACTTTAAAACTTATGCGTAGGAGGACAATGCTTGCTGCAATTTGCTAAGTAGAATTACTGTCTGGTTGGTGGTTTTCAAGGTCAATACCTCATACAGGCATGTTTTTAAACCGCCCTGACACCTGACTAGAGTAACCAGGATGCAAAAATAACACTAAAGAACTCCAGAAATTTAGCTGCATATGAAATTAAATAAAACTTTTGGTTATGGCGGAACGGATGTTCCTTAGGTGAGTGTAGGTTTCGTAGCACACTTTTCCATTCATTCAGCCATATTCAGTAGCTAAACCGACGGAATCAACTGTTCAAAAGTCACAGGTAGACTGAAACTCAAGGGTATCCTTGTTTAAATATTAAATATTTTAAAGGTTTACGAAATATCATAATATTTCAACACTATAACTAGATAATCTAACGTCAGTACAAGTTTGAACCACTTTATTGGTTAAGAGTTCATGACACTAGATAGGGGAAAGTCAGAAAGAGAAGATTATGTGGGGGTAAATGAAGCATAATACCAGTGCATTGTGAATCAACTAAAAGCACGTGTCGTGTAACAATAGCATAACATACTTTGGCGATAGCTGGCCAGATCGAAGGTCTTCGCAGAATAGCTATCGAATTGCTTGGTGGTGGCGGCTGGTGGTGTATTGCTAATACTATCAGCGCCGTTGTACCTAACCGGACTTGTAGACCTGCTGTTAGCATCTTCGAGAGCCTTAGTGACAGTGATGGCGCTAGTGTTCGGGTCACGATGTTGGTGGGTTGGAAGAAGGGAAGTAGTGGGTGGGGGTGGAGGAGGCGGCAGATTGGTGTCCTCTAAACGCTGCCCACTGACCCCTGGTGGTCGCAAATTGTTGCCCAGACGCCTATTCTCCGTCCCTTGCGCATCTGTTTCAGGTGCTTTCTCTCCACTCTCTGAAGTAGGCACATTATCGTACAAGCGCGGCTGATGTGCAACCCCATTCGGTGCCGCCTCTTTCACTTCTGCTGATGGCATCACTGATGTTGGTTCTTCTAATTGCAACTGCCCGTTAGTCTTCAGCTGCGCAGTAACCTGGGCAGTTGAGATAAGGTGTTTTCATTCGCGGGAAACACTGAAGAGAGTGATTCGAATTCCCTTTGCCGAAATATTGAGTCTTTAACCAGCTGTTTCAGTGCTCACTACTCGCAGTGCGCATTGATTGGCTGCCATCGAAAGTCCCATTCACAGTACTTAGTGTTATGAAGGCACCCGTGTAAATTGCGCAAACTCATCAACATGGTACCTTACAAACAGGTGTGTTCGACCATTGCATGGCGATAATTCTATGGTTTTTGTCTGCTGCGAACTAGGGTGAGTTGAAAATTTTGGTGGCAGGTATGCTACTACAAGCTTTGGAATATACTCTTAAAATTAAAAGAATAAAGCACCTTAAATAGCCCTCATCATGAAGCGAGGCTACCACATTGTGGAAAGAAAAAATACGTAGTGAAACAAACGCTGCTTTCATCAGCACTTGAAGTCCAATTGCCAATTTAATTGCAGTTTCCTCCATCTTCATGACAACGTAAACAGCCCATCATTTTGGAAGTTTAATATGAACCTCTGATCCTTACTGATGCATTGCTCACGTGAACCGCATTTCATCCCCCCTTAAGATAGCCTCAGTCTCCGTAAGTTGCTACATCACTGACTACTGATTGCACAAATTGTTTGAAAGCTGAATGGAATTAAAGTCGAGTTGGTAGTTGGGTAATCCGCCATTTAGCCCTCACAAATTATACTCACAGTAACTCCTAGTAGGTTGCGTGTAAGAATATCTGGCTTGAGAAAAATGTAATGCACTGCTTATTTTGATGTCATTCATAGTTGAGCATGCACTTACAGCTTTTCCTGGCGACGCAATAAACACGCCGTTGTTATCATCCATTGTTTTTTGTGACGAAATAACTGGATCAGCGGTGCCGTTTGGTAAGCATTTATCCTGAGCCTCCTCCCCTTCCCCTTGCAATACAGTCTTATCCAATGCTTCATCAACTTGTCGTCTGACTGGCGTTGATGAAGCCCTTTTGAAATTCCCCGAAGTCCACCAGCCCCCACTGCCCCTGTTTCCACTGCTACCACTTCCACTGGCATTGACGGTACCGCGCCAGTTTCCTTTTGGACTAGGGCTCCTGTTGCCCAGTTTGGAGAGAGACTTAGCACTTCCCAAGTCTGGAGAACCCTTCGAGGGCACCGGTGGCGGAAGCTGGCCCGCAGCACCGGAAGATCCTGTCTCAACAGTTAAATTTTGTTCCTGATGTTGCTGCAGAATCTGTTGTCTCGCGGCTTGCTCCTGGCGCAAACGCTGTTTGGCCTCGAGGGCGAGTTGACGAATCTGGGAGACAATGGCATCCACCGGCTGGCCGTTATTGGGAGAACACATAAAGAAGAAGTGACCCTCTCCGGTGGAGCACCGGCGACCCGCGTCTACGCGCAGCACGCCTCCCACTGCGCCGAATCTGAAATCAGGCGACTCGGTCATCAACCTCAATTATCGTTCTTTTCATTCATACCTCTTGCTTCGTACACAAAACTGCAATAATTACTCATGATCAATAAGCGGTGTAACAGCTAACGGTTACACCTCTGCTCAGTAGACGCTGATAGGTGCAAGCCATCCCCACCAGATTAATGCCACCATTGCAACTAAATATGCTAAAGGTATTTTCCGGAAATAAGCTAAATGTCTTCATTTATTTTCAGCAATCTTGACAAAAAAACGTTCTTTTTAGGTTTCATGAACATTATGAGTTTTAAATGAAGTCCACATCCGAATCCGGTATGTCGAAAAGCATTTATCAAGACTTCAAAAGAAGTATGGCATGTGCACACTTAGCAAAAATAGAGATTCGGATTTTGAACTGGCCTGATATTCACATCCCACGTGATTGTGCTAATCGCTAATCAAGTTTTCTTTAAGGAAGTTACACACACAAATGCCTACTTTTCAGGGAATTAGCGCCAGCAACAAAAAATACTGGATATGAGTACGGTTGTCCGGATACGGCAACTCTGATTTGTACCAGAAAGCATGAACGCGTGGAATGAGGTGGTAAATTGCAAGAATAAAGCGGGTCCCTGTAGCTTTGCACGACGTTTATAGGCTGCATATTGACAGCATCGTGCAGCGGCCTTCAAAGACGAGGCAAAAGGTGGCTGCGTAAGTGCCTATAGGTGCGTAAGAGTGTTCGGTCCAGGCGAGAGCTCGGTTGAACTTTGGCGTGGACTTTGAGCGAGCCAGCGCGCACATGTGTGCAACAGATACGAAGTCGCCGCGTCCATTTCCTGGACAATTTGCCTAGTCATGCACCAGTGCGCTTCCTTCAGCAGTTTGAATACCACCTCCAAAAGTATCTTTGTCTGAGGCGCCGCTCTTGTACCGCCTTGCACTTTGCTCATGAATACAGCGCTAAGATTGTTCCATAACTTATAAACATTGAGAGCCGAAAATTTGCCAAACCCATACCCAATCAAAGTTGCTTAGTCCGTTCTCTCTTACCGCTCAATCGCTTGCATATTTAAAAGGCGTGCAATCCCAAAACTACGCTTTTGTAGCATCTTTCAAACTGCGCCAACTACGATAAAGTCAGTCCGATTTGATGAAAGTAACTGATGATTGGTGTGCAAAAATTCTTAGCTTAAAACATGACGCAAGACACAGCACTTGCCAGCCAATGTATCGCCCTATTTCATTCACTCTCAATATGCTGAGAGAAACATGAAAAGTAAGCAGAGAGGATCACAGTCGTTATTGCCGAGAGAGAACAGGTCCACAACAATTGAGTGCCAGAGTACAGGGTAGGCTGCAAAATCAGAGACCTGGGTTGAGTGGCCTAGTTCCGGAAATGAAACACTCCTAGCAATTAAACATCAAGCAAAAGCCATCAAAAAGTCATGTCAAACGTGGTTTTGCACCACCATGTTTGAATTTTCTAGTGAACCATAAATTACCTTATTCACCATTTATGAGCCATAACTTTCAGATTTTAGAAGCTAGTATAGTCGTATTTTTTTTAAAGTTGCCTTAAAATGCTGTGAAACCCCAAATGGCCTCGTCCATCCTCATATCAATGCCTCTAGTGCACGAACATTTAACTTAGTGGATTGCATACATAAAAGTACCTACCTCTGGTTGGTTACTTACTCAAACAGAAGGCATGCACTATTCCAAAATCATTCTATTTAAAACATTTTCCAAATTTTTTCTGTTACACCTAAAGCAAATATGTGCTATTGCCAGAGATAGTCACTCTCCTTTTCGAATTTTGGAATTGCAAAACTACCAACTAATTTGTTGCAGATCTGTTTCCAACTCTCTTTGGGGATCGCTGAGCACTCCGTTAGTTTTTAAAATACAGTATCCCTTAACTAGCCCCTTCATAAATGGGAAACACTTAAAAGCATTTCGTCATGCCGTCCTTGCTGATACGTGCAACATAGGTTTTCCAGTGGGCAGTAAGTACATACACATAAGTATGCGCCTTCTAAAGTACGTCCAAATGCACCTTCAATTCCGTTGGCATGCGCCTGTTGATACCTGATCCGTGATCCTCGCCAATTTGCACAGCGACACGCAACTCCGGCTCCAAGTTCACGCAAGCACGCCCCCGCGCCGCCCCACGGAGGCTTCGGGTGGTCACAACGCGTGGCACGCGAGCGCGGTCCAGTCGCAGCACCCACACACGCACACACACCGTCTTGGCTTCTCAACTGCCCATGTGAAGTTTCTACCTGTACTAGCACTTAAGCTTGCGTGTTGGAGTGATTAAAGTGCAATTAATCCCATACGTTGGCATCAGGACTCGTTTCAGCGGGGAATGATTTTATTCGCATTCTAGCGGACTCAATTTCACTCGTAATTACTAAGACCCCAGTCTCCCATTGAAATTTGATCCTATTTTAACTAATGTTTTAACTACACACACAATCAACGACAGGTGATAAAATTTTATGTTTCAAGGTTTCTGTAGTAGTGCACTTTCCTTTACATTGCCTTATGCCTTCTGTTCTATCGCTTGTTTAATCTATATTCGCATTCCTTCTCTGTTTAAAACATACAGCAGAATCCTCCGATCAACTACCTTTCTTGCCTTACAACATAGTGGGTGACTGTGAAAATAACAGCCCTTCACTCATCGCGCCCAGACGAATTAACCTCCGACGTCTGCAAGACAGCTTGCGGGAATGAAGCTGAGCAGTAGCGGTAACCTCAGCACGACCTCGTCTAGCGGTCGATGAAGAGAATTTGCTCAGCAAAGCATTAACATGCTTCCCACCTATTCATTGGTCAGAGTAAAAATAATTAAGTAGCCTTCAAATAAGGTATTAGTCAACACTGGAAAAGGCACATTATTCTAGCCAAGTGGAAAAAGTTTACTTGAGCAGACCGGATTCGTGTTTAAAATCACTTTTAATGAATAGACTTTTTCTGTTTGGTAATCGACATCTTGGAGGGTTCATTTGCCTGCATTTATATAGTGTCGCATATGTGATGTAATATTCTACCAACACCAGGGTAGGCAGTGAGTCATTCCAACACTGCTACCGCTATCCTCAGCATAAACTATGTATGAAGAGACGGACCACGCCTTCCTAGGGGGTTGTTGCCACAGTATTCTACCCGGTGGTGGGCGTATTTAAAGTTGCTCTGGCTCAATTGGTCATACAGTACTCATGAGAAGCCTTCCGCTTGTGGTTTTTGCTCGGCTTCGAGCCTTTTAATGTGGATTGCCATTTGATGCGCAGGACATTCCCAACCATGGCATACATCAACCACCTTTATCCACTCACATTTGAAGCTTAGAAGAAATATATTTGCAAATACAAATTCAGGATGCCCTAAGTTAACATGTATAACAGAGACTTTTTGTCTTTCGTTTTGGCGCACTAACTGGATTTAACACAGCCTTCCATTCAGTAGGCAATACAGTAGTTACGACAAGTTAAAGCGTCAACCATAAATGGATAGTGAACGTTTTTTGGAAGTACGACTTTTCTATTTTTCCCTTTTGATTCTCGAATACGCAGCCGGGTACATGAGTTGTGTATTGCACTGCATACTAGAAACGAAAAAAACCGTGATTTCAAAGGCATCGCAGTGCTCAAATGAATTCCTCATCAGAATGGATGATCGCATTAAGGAAGGGGGGAGGCGTGGTGGCGAAATCGTCTTGTCGAGTCGGTGCGTGAGCTGCAGGAGAACGTACTTGGCACCGCGAGCGGCACCGGGCAGCCAGCCAGTCTCGCGTGAACCACCGCCGGGGCGACGTGCGTGTGTGCATGTGTGAGGGCGAATCAGGGAGCAGCGGCTGACTCGGCTGATAGTAATAAACCCGCCGTGTGATCACCTGAAGGCACTGAATGCTCACCAACTGCGCTTCTTTGCGCCGCGAACATTACACGATCGAGAAGCATGTGAAATTGCAACTAAAATTCACTCACTATTCAGATCGGGCCTAGGCCTTAAGGAAAGGCTGCTACATTCGCCACTTGCTTGGTACTGTGGAAACACTCTTTCAGAATTTCATGGAATTCAGAATAAGCAAATGCAAATAATATCCTCCATAGCTTATTCAGTCTCATTGGACAGAATCGGCTAACTACACTGAGACCATTCCGATGAAATGCCCTCATGCAGTGAAGCACTTTGTTATCCAATTTTATTTCCACGACGCCTAACTCTAAGTGCTTATACACATACAATGCATGCAAATAGATTCAGTCCTAGGGTTTACACGCAAAGTTTACCAGCCTAGGGCATAAGAACCGCAATATGACCCAAAATTACATACAGAGCTACTTGGAATTTCGTTTTGATGTAAAATATGTTTATGCTAAGAATTCGCACAAACACACATCCTTCGGATGTGAAAAATTCACATGAATGGTAGGTGCTGTGTCATTATTCTCAAACTTCCAACAAAACGCTTTTAGCAGACTGTAAACTCACTAATCTTGACTGAGTTAACACCATAAATCCTATAAAAAAGTTCAAGATCGCATAACGGAATTGTCAAAACTTCGATTCCACATCTACAACGGCCATTAAATTCACATCAAAACCCGGTGCTAGCAGTTCACAAATAACACTTTTCACCGCATTCAAATTCTACCATTCCTGGTAAAGGTGCTTGAGATGCATGTGATGTAGAGACGCTTTTTTCCAGTCGCCATAGGAAAAGGAAGCTACAAGAGCTGTCAAATTCGAAGTGTCGTTGCAAGGCTACGAAGAAAATACTTGTCAAGTGAGCTTTTGGCAGTTTTACATTCGTTATTGCTTCACTTGAACCGGATAAAGTCTAGAAAGTGGATTAGGAGGAAGAGATGTTCATGGCTTTTACATACCCTTTACTGGTAGACCGTTAGCGCCGATCACACCCACAACTAAAAGTAAACAGAGCCTTCAAGGCTATAGACTGTGCGTGTCACTCATTGCGTTTTTCGTGCCAAGGAGTCGTTTCTTCTATTTCTGTGCTCTATTCTGGCCCTCCCTAACACAGGCAGATAAAGATTTTCATGCGTTGTGCGTGCAGCAAAAGGACTACCCTATTAATTGGGGCCAAATGTATTTCTCGGGATGCGCAAGTCCACGAGGGCTGGTCTTTCTGAATTTCAATGATAGGTGTGAATTCGTCAACGGAGGAATGTCGAGGTGGATTTAGCATTATCTGCTTATGACTAACCAAAGAATTTCGAGTAATTCTAAGCTGAGGCTAGAGCGACAAGTGGATTAGTCCGTATTTCTTGTGCTCCTTCACAAAGGATTTTCAATCAAGTCGAAAATAGTTAATGCGGTCCAAACCAATAGGTAGAAACATACGAATTGGCATAGCAAATTACCTTTCCCACGATTGATGGTGAGAAAAGTAATTTTTTTATGAGAAAAGCAAATTTTTAATTTTACCGTTATAAAAAGTCAACAATTTGTTCGGCAAAGTTTTCACGTAACCGATTTCTTCAGAGTGAACTCTAAAGAGATTTAGATCTGCCCTTTAAAGTAAGAATATTTTCCTTTGCCTAAATTCCATCTCATAAAAAAGCATTTCTCAAGATTAATACAGATCTTCTCCATCATCTTAATTTCGTATCTCTTACTGATTTGTATGAACTCATACTGCTTATTAGCAAGCTGCACAAACATTTGCTCATAATGTCAGCAGCATAGTGGAATAGCATGCCCTCTTTGATTAAAGCGCGTGCACAAAAAGCGCAGGAAAATTATTGCCTCCTCTCAGGATATTTGGACACCTCTTGATATGCTTTTGTGGGATGTGCTGGATGCGTACTCTTAACCCAAATAGTTCCCGAATTAATGTTTTTTGGAGCAAAAGGCAAGAGCCTACCGTCGGATGAGCAGGTAGGGGAACCAATGAAGAACTCTTTCACCATTATGGTCGAGTAATTCCAAACGGTCATCCGTGAGGCGAAGAAAGCAATCCATCTTTGAGAGGCGCAGCTTTTCCCAATCTCCACGTTGTTGAATTACTGCTGGTATAAGGTCCTCTGGCAAAAGCAATGTAAATTCGGTTTTTGTAGATTACCCACCTTCCCAATTAACATTGCAAAATGAAATCTACAAACCCATTAAATGTTCTACATAACGGTCACTATAGTAAAAAAAAGCTTGAGTCAATGAAATATAAACCAATTTAAACACTTTCAAGTCCACCAATTGCGTATTTCCTACACCTCAAGAACGGTATAATTCCCCCAAAGATTTACTACACATATTGCCTTTGAGTGCAATCATAATTCAATAATAATGATGAATTTTTAGGAACCAAGCTCCCTCACTCCTGAAAGAAGTATCACCGTTCACTTCATGGATGGCACTGTTTGTAAAAGGTGTTATCTCTGCGTGGGTAGTCGGACCAGACATTTGTCGCCGAGAGTGGATGACCCAAGAGCAATTAAACACTAATGGTTTGTGTTAAGGTAACTTAATGATTCTTTAGGCGACTATGCGTAAACCCCGTTCTGCCGTGTACTAACTCGATGATGCATCCGACTTTTTTCAAAAATCTGACTAAGAAGTAATTAACACCATCTGGGGATGACTAATTGGGCACAGCTTTGTTTACGTTAAATGTCCATCTTCGGTTTATGCGTTGACAACCCCCAATAACCTCTTCAAATCCCTACTCACCCAGAAAAAGCGGATATCAGTCACTCAATATTTCACTCACGTGCAGAGCATGGCTCATAGACCTCGTTATCAATCGTATCGATGTCAAGGTCGTAGCGATTATTGACATTTGAGCTGGAGTCGCCCCTAAGGGTATCTTGGCTGTCTGACGGGCGCAGCGTGCCAACCAAGGAATCGCGAGATTGTGTCAGTAGATTTTTAGCCGCTTTTTTCCTTTTCCCCAGATTGGCTTTGATCATGGACATCCACGTAGTGGCCTCTGTCTCGCCTGACATTGCAAGGTAAAGCCGCTTATTTCCGAAAATTCCCGCTGGGACCAACTTCAGAGCAAAGTGTCCCACATCATTTATTGAAACTGTCACCACAGTGCATGACTTGTACTCGGAGAGGTTGCAAAGCGCAGTGAAAGCCCGAGTCACTGATGGAATTTGCGTGGGATTATTTGTACTCGAAATAGTTCCTGTAGCTGAGACGCCTGAGAAGATGCTCTTTATGTCATCCTCAGTTTGCCCAAATCCCAACGGACGTGATTTTATGCATAAGAAGGTGTCTGTATCATCTGTCAGCAAGCGAACTTCACAGGGAACCCAATTATCCTACAAAACGAACATTAATTGAATAAGAAAATTTGTCATTAACATGCCTTGAATTATCATGCAGGCCTAAGCATAAGAGCAAAAGCAGCACTACCTAAACAAAGACAACAAGAAAACATTTGTAAAATTAAATGAGATCGACGCTTTTAAGCTAGGTATCGCAAATAGAGACCTATTCTAAATTACCAGGTGAACGTCAACCACGTTCCTTCAAAAGATTAGTCACAACTCAGACGCAGAAGCAATATGAGTTCTGATAAAGACAATCGCGAGTGCAAATGAGTGCAACAACATATTTAAAATTGGAGGTACATAAATCTATACGTTTCTTCCAATGTACACTTGCGGAAAAGTAAGATAAACAGGTGGGATTAAAACCAAGCATGCCAAAAGAACAAGCCAACAAAATATTATAAAGATTTCTAAAAACCATAAAAGATAATCATGCATCTGCAAGCAAAACCAATTCAAAAGCGATGTGTACACATAAGATGAAAAAATTTAAGGCTGTTTAAAACGGTTCTAACTAATTATGAATTGGCAAGATTGAAGCTTAGTTAATTAGGCTAATCATTTCATGCACAATTAACTATTTTATTCTATCGCTAGGTGGAAATACGCAGACTTGAAAGGGGCCTTTAACGGTAGATACTTTTCGTGCGTTACGTCAGAATCGTCAAAAAACGAAGTAAATGCTCTAAGTGACACAGCAAAAAAGGCTTCAATTAGCAAAACTCTACCTTTGCAGCCTTAATAAAGTTGGCCTTCACGCAGCAATGACTGACCGTACTCATTACGACGGGGGAGGACACATCTACCACACCATAAAGCGCACTTTAAAAGGTGCCAAATTGTGTCCAAGGTCATAATTTGTAAGTGGTACGGAAAAACGAACTTTGTTTCGCATAAAAGATCTGTAATTAGGTTACAAAGTTTAGAAAAACTAATGGCACCATAAAGCTTAGAAGTAAAAAAAAACAATAAGCAAATGTTATATGTAAAAGATCTATGTATTAGATAATTTTTTGCGCATATCGTTCAACAAATTTGATAAATTCATTGCGATTTAGCAAGAAAAAATCATATTTTAACTTTTTGATACATGTGGTTATGTTTTTGCTCATATACCTTGAAACCTTTCCTTCATCTACCATACTACACTATTTTGTTGTTTGCCTAGCTTGCGTTTTCTCTATGGACTCAAGGCCATGAAAGTAGCCTCATTTTACCATGCTTACCAAATAGCTATGTGCACACATTTCCTCTTGCTTTTAGAGAACAGCTAAAGTCGTCCAAGAACATTCTCTAGACGATTCCTCCCATCTATCCGCTCGTCTTTTAGCATGCACGGTAGATAAGCTGAAGTAATAGAAGTTCTTGTACTCTATTTGTCCACAAACGCATTCTTATTGCTTAGTCGGTTTTTGTGCGCAATGCATATTTCATACCTTACGAAACTGTATTTCCGCTTGCGTTTGTGGCACTCCTAATTTATTTAGCGTTAATATTGGCATTTTTAGCTCGTAGAATGGATTAACGCTCCCTAATGGCCCACGGGCTAGCTTCAGCGTTAAAGGCAATGAAACCAAAACGAAAATTATTGAGAGCAAGAAGGCAAAATAACAATTTGTTGCAATTGCAATTAGACAATAAAATTCATTATTAGGTGCCTAGTTAAAGCGACATACTTGTTCTGAGACTGTTGAGTAAAAGTTTATTTAGATTAATAATCATAAAAAAATATAAATCGTAATAAAAATTGTCACGAAATAATATTTAATTGAAAATGCGCGACTTTTCACATTTTACCCGCCTATCACGTTTTTGTTTTACTAAGTCCGAGTAGTTGTACATCTTCTGAAGTCTACCGTTGATGATGGAAGGCGTGGTTGGCAGGGCTCTTACGTTTCTTTTGCCCGAAGTATGTGTTGCCGAACACAGGAAGACCAATGACTTCTTCAATGGTACACGTTATTTGCTTCTGTATATCTGTAGTTGATTGTCTTAAAATGCTCATTAGTAAATGCTTGGGATATGGAATTGTTGTGGGCGCAACCCTAGGTATGCTTGTTTCTAATCTCAGTCTCCTCAGTGAAGTTGCCTCAAATTATAAAAGTTTTGAGAGCAGGGAGTGCTAAGGGACTCAGTATACCGGCAGGACTTCTAGAATTGCTGTGCTACACAGCGACGAGTTCTTATTCCATTTATCGCAAATTCCCCTTCAGGTATGCTTCATTTTGTTTAATCGTTTTAGTACTTATGGGGATGCGACATTCCTGCTGATGCAGTCGGCAATAATAAGTTTCCTGACTATCTCTTGGGAAATATCGTATCTCCATGGATTGATTTTTCTTAGCAGCTACGTTTCTTTTGTTGCATACACTCTGTCACCTGCGGTCGAACTCTCTTTCCTTACCTTAATGCAAGCAGCAAATACACCGGTCATTCTGTTTTCTAGGGTAGTTTTTTGCATTCAATAATGTTTTACTGATGTCCTAGGGGTTACAAATTTACGCAAACTTTCGAAACGGCAGCACTGGTCAATTATCAGCGCTCTCCGTTTGGCTCATGACTGCTGGCTCACTTGCTCGGATTTTCACGTCAATTCAGGAGACCGGTGATATGCTTGTCATTTTGAACTTTGTTGTCAGCTCCTTTGTCAATATTGTGCTCTCAGTTCAGATAATCTACTATTGGAATTGTCACCTTCCAGAACATAAAACAACAGAAGATAAAAAGACTAAATAGAACAGTGGTTGGTTCTTTCCTTTTAACCAATTCTTGTATTCTGTCTTAATTTTTCGTATACATTTCTTCAATCATGTTTCACTGTACTGTTCGAACAAGAACCTGGGTTGGGGAGCACATCCAGGTGCCTGCACTTAGCTAGTTGGTTGTGGCTAACCATGCGCTTTCCTTCGGACTAGTGCTTTCGGCCCCCTGTTTTTTAGACTTTACTATAATTAGTTTTAAATGACAATGTTTTCTCCGGTTTTTTAGTCCATGAGGGCATTTATTGGGCGTCGGTGCATAGAGCCACGGTAAAAGATGTACAGTCACGGGTGGGATGTATCTGTCATGCCTAGCCGCTTGTTGCCTTGATCTGTGGTTTGCTTTGGGTTGGCCTTTTCTGAGAAGGCTCTTTTTGTGGTCGTAGGCTAGTATTATAAATAATGGTTACTGTTACCGTTAATCAGTACGGTTGACATCGATATGATGCGAGTCGGTCTGCTTTGGAGCTTCGTGTATTCAGGTTTGAAGCACGAGAACTTCTCTAATGTTAAGAATGTCTTGTGCTTCTTCACAATTTAAAGTTTCATACGCGGTAAACGAGGCAAAATGTCGGGAGCTTCTGCGTTCGGCGCTCCAATTCCCTACGTTAGCTTAGGAAGGAGTTATTTCTGGGGGTACCTGCGTAGTTGTACATGAATTATCTGAGTCTAGCATGGCGACCAGGCTATCCTTTACTGCTACTGCACTAGTTCAAACCTCTTTTAGAAAGAGGGTCTTTTGTCTCTTAAAGATGTGCCCTCATCTGGGCTGGTTGCACGATAACGCATTGGGTGTGCACTTCGTCCGCGAAGTGAACAGTGGCAAGTTTATCGTCAGTCAATGGGGTTATTATTAGTGGAATTTAAGGGTTTTTAGTGGTCGTAGTCAACATTTTAAGAGGTGAATAAACCGACTTTTATTCAATCTCCCGAGTTCACTCCTTTCAGTTCCCTCCTTGGACCATATCTGTGTACGTGCGCATGCATACTCACCTCGAAAGTGCCTACAAATCCCGAATTCACCCACCGCTACTGATGGTATCTCCTCCCTGGCATTCCCAAGACGTGCGTTTATTGCAATCGTGAGAGGGCATTGAGAATTCCTTAGTGCTATCTCTCCCTTCTAATCGATTATATTAATAGGACTATGGCTCTCAAACCAAAGACGTTTATTACAAGTATCTGATGTACTAAAGAATTAAACGACAGAAGATTTCGTTGAGTAGGGTAAGCAAAGGTTTTCTCGTGAAGGGATTTATTAGACATTTATTCGACTAGGTGTCATGGACGATCAAAACTCATGTAAAATCACGACCGGGATCAGGGTGAATTGCCTCCGAGGGTTGATGTCCTTGTCCCAACTGGAGAATTAGTCCCTAAGATGCAGTTCTAGTCCTTATATTTTAGTAAGCTTATGACTTATGCATTAAAAACGTTGGTGGATTAAAATGAAAAAAACAGGTGGTATTCAAGTAAGAAGCGCTTCTGGATACATTACTTGCGGGGTTTTGAGAACTACACATTGAACAAAAGGATACGCCATTGCTGTAAGTGAATCGATGGTCAAAATCCCAACTTCCACACATATGTTACCTGTAGTAGATTGTGTGATTTTCTTCTGCTATTGCCAAACAACTTACGAGGAACTCGTAATTTTCAATTTCAAAAAAAGTATTTTTTTTTAAATGAACACTCCGTTTCCTAACGTTGCAATTCCAGGTTCAAACAGTCGGTCAAAATTATAATGCACGTATTTTTCCATATTTTGTTAGGTCATAAGAGTGGATGAAGGATACGATTTAATTCTTTTTTATTAATTTGTGGATTTTTTACTCCGTGGGAAGTCTACCTGATTTGCGTGTCCGGCAACTGGACGGGGGGGGGAGCGGTGGCGAAACGCATTGTTGGCCCCGAACAAAGGGTGATCAAACAAGCGGAACACGACTCCCAAATCGATGGATCACCGCAGCTCCAAATGTTACACTTCATGTGCCAAACACGCCTTCTCCAGTAATGCGACTATGCATTTTCTCTACCAGCCTCGTGCTTCTTCAGTAGTTTCCCAATCAAAAGTCAGCAGTCTCTTCCTATCATTTTTTTACACGGGCCACTCCAGCCATAGTTTTCAAAATTTATGCTTCAAAAACGCGCTAATAAATGTCCCAAATTAACTTTTGAGTAGCAAAACGGTTGAAACCACAGTGGGACATCCCCCATCAGTCAGTGCCGATAAAGTTGCATCAGTAGTCAGTGGCGAAGTCTTTATCCCAGTTGAAGGCTCCGTGACCGACAAAGCAATGTACATCGGGCCACTAACGGTGTCGACTTTCGAGTTTTGCCCTCACGCCAAAGGTCCTATAATAGAAATATCTTTAACAAGTTTTTCTGTCTAAAGCAGGGCTTTATGTGCGTTAAAAAGGGTTTATAAATTACTGCAACAGAAAAGAGTGTTTCCTCTCCTCTGTCTACATACACTCAGTTTCCATGGCTGAAGAATGCTTTGAAGGTGCTTTTTCTAGAGGGTATTTTTTGTGGATTTAAAACAATTCACTAAAGGCAAATGTAGGCAAACAAATTTTCCTGCTTTATTTTTACGCATTGTTCCATTCACATAAAATGCAAAGTTGAATAGGCGGCTAACAGGTGACAAGCATGGTCCGTGCAATAGCTAATAAAATGTTGAAAGTGGTTCCTGCAACTACTAAAACAGTTAATTCAAGTAAATCCTGCTTTCAGTTTTCTAATGAAGAGGCTTTTGCCAGCAGTGGAATTTTATCCGTATTTATTTCTATGAGCCAAAATCATTACTCACTGTTCAACCTGCAAGACATGGGCATGCGGTAGCAACGCTCACTTGGTAAAAATGAACACAAAGGTTTAGCAATCATGCATCACATTTGGACAGATGCATGGAGAGAGGTAATGGCATTAGCATTATGTGAAGTTGGATCACGTGATCCACTGCCTCAAAGCAGAGTGGTAGGTGAGGATGAGCTGTACACACCTCTGGCAAATCTACGGGAATAAGTTCCAAGGTCGGCGCCTACTACTGCTGATTTTGGGGCTATAAGAGTTTTTGCAGCCCTTTGCTCTATAGCCAAAAAACAGTTCTTGTTTCTATTGGTATCAAAGTGAGGCATATGACTTCTAGGAAGACTGCGAAATATTGTATGCTGATACTTTGAAAGTCATAGGGCGATGCATTTTAAGCTTGAGGGCCCAGATTAGAGTGGAGAGTTTTATGGAAGCGCATTACACTGGAACGGAGTCTCATAGACTTCCACAAAGTCTATGAGCTGCATTTGCAGAAATGGTTACGAAGTGCAATGCGCAGGCTTTATGCAGGGGGGACCAAAGCAATTTTACATGGCACATATCCTATTGCTTTACTGAAGTTAGCATTACTATTCCCAATACCAGCTTTGCGAGGATATGATGGACCAATCCAAGTCTCAAGCATGTATGGCGCAATAAGTTATTTAAAGTTGAAAGTCATTGTCATGGTTGAAATTTAGATTTTCAATGGAAAGATTACTTTACCTCGTGAGTTTTGGTGTTTTAGTTAATTCGTTCAGTGTGGTTGCAGGCTAACCAAGTGCAGTAAACACTGAATCGGAACTACGAGCTCAACAAAGTATTGTTTAGGTAAGCGTTTCCAGGTGATACAAATTATTGTTGTCCTTCAACTGAGGCATTGTATTGCATGCACTTACTTTCCTCCTCTAAGCAATTGTGCTTCTGAAGCAAAACGTTTCGGCCAATAAAGTGCTTTGTTACTGGCATTGTCCGTTTTGCCTCGCTTTGATCATAATCACACTGCCTTACCTTGCGTCCCGCAGCGTATAACACTGCAATTGTAAATAAGAAACCTATTAATAAATTGATTCATACTCTCAGGAAGAAGAGTGAAGTTTATTTACTCTTTACACTTTCAAGGAACTTTTCCAAATTCAAAAGCTAAAGGTGACAATAAATTTACTGACTCGACTTATGTACGAGAAATTCAAAACGAGATGCAAAAAAAGGAATGGCCCGTAACTATTTCTCCTGATCCACAAACAGGCTGTTATTCCCGTCCCAAAAATCACTACGATGAAGAATGATCTCTCCCTCGTTGCACATCTTCGTCCTGTGAATAAGCGCGTTCATAGGGCTGTCAGTCGTTCTCAGTCTCACCCTCTACCTCATCTCCACCCCACCTCCTCTCCTTTCAGCCTATCTCTATACCACTTCTAGTGGAATTGGCAAGATTCCGCGATAAGATGCACGTGCAAGTCCTAGCCAATCAGCCTACATTTATTTGGTTGGCCATTGGAGCAATTAGGTTTATTTGGAGGGTTCCCTATAAGCTCTTTTTGTCTCTCAAATCAAACAGCTGTTGAAATTACTTTTCCTGCTTCTGTCCAAATGTTAATGCCGCGCGAGCTCAAGTCGATGGCGGAGATGTACTTGCAAATTTAGGTGATTGTGCTTCAAGTCACCATATGCATTACTAGAATTATTTTTTAAGCGAAATTAGTTATCACAGTACGTGATTCCCACCCACCACATAAGCAAACAGCGAGCTTTTTCGAGAGGAAGAAGCTTGTATGCTTGAGTGAACAGCCTTCTGACAACTTGGACAACATGTCCCCGCCTACAGCGATAACACATGCAGTGGATGCTGTTAATGGCGAGTCTTTAAGTTCCCCGATTTTTTTCTGTGTAAAAGATAACACAAATTGCACTAAAGCAAATATGCTCGTCTAATGTATTTTCATGTTTTCTTTAAAGTGTTGCTAGGCATCTATGCGCTCTGCATGCTGGACATAAAGTATGCTTTGCGTTGAGGGTGACCGTAGCGCATTATTCGTTCAGCGTATTTCCCAGTTCTATTTACGCGTAAAGGTGCAGACATCTAACTGCAAAAACTCTGTGGTGGCGGTTGGCTTCCATCCCCAATTTAGTCCATATTTAGCCGTCGGAACACTTCCATCTATAACCACCCCTTCAGTAAATCAATTGGAAAACATCAGTTTTAACTCCATATTTTCCTGCCATTATCAATTTAGAATCACCTCACTGCCCTATAAAAAGTGCCTTTTTAAGACTCTAAATCTCTCACTGTACAGTTCTTTGTTTTTCAAAGAAACAATGCGTAGTAATGGCAGTTACAATAACCATAAATATGCACATCACAGTAAGGGACTTGGTGTACACAAAGCCTTGACCCATTGAACCAACGGAATGGAAAGATGCGTCCGAGGGTTCCAGGGACCATTCGTGTGCGACATGGGCCGACATTCTCGATGGAAAGACAAACTGTGGAGAAACGGTGTTTTTACAGAGGAACCCTTTCTACTCGATTTTGGAGGGAGAGGAAGGATAAGAATAGTCAGTTTCAGCCTTCATTTGAGGCAGTCCAGCCATAGCACTGAAAGCTGCGTAAATTGGATTGGCATAAGGACATGGCCCTTCGTCAGTGGGTGCAGCGGGAGGTCTCGCAGTCGGTTGCGTGACTAAGGGACACTGTTGTTGCCGCTGATGCTGAAGCTGTTGTTCGTGTCCAGAAGAAGCCGACGAAGGTGTTGAAAAGGTTGATAGTGCTTCGGGTTCCTGGCTGCCGCCTTGGTTACACAAAACGTGACTGCTTTCTCGCAGGCCAATCATGCTACCGAATCCATTAAAGTATGCGGAGAGGTAAGACAGAGACGAAGAGTCCCTTGAATAGCTCAACCTATTGTGATGGAGGTCCGTTTCTTCCTCACATTTCCGCGCCTCCTCAAGAGCTCTTGCCCATTGACTAGATCCCGAGTCCCAGGTGTTTCCTTCAGCTGCTGGTAACGACTTTTCCTTCCACCAACCGTCCCAGTAGTTAGAGGGTGGTTCACTGGATCCACAATAGGCTAGCCTAGAAGCTGCATAATTCGCTGCAGCTACAGCTGCCATAACAGCCGTCTTTGAATCAAGCTCTGAACTCATTGTATCTGTTTTAACATCCTGATCCGTAGTGTAAGAATAGGAAGGATAGTTACTTATACAGCTGCTGGCGTGGAATGCTGACTTGGAAAAATCATGCTGTCCACGGAATGTTTCAGAATTCTTATTGGTTGATGTATTCAAGCTGGGGTATCCGGGACTATTTATAAGTTGAAAATCTTCATAAGATTGTCTACTTCGGTTATATTGGGGAAATTTTTCTTCATAGGGGTTCGGGTGGAATTGATGATGCTGATGCTGTTGTTGATGCTTTTGTTGAAGTTGGAGGGGCTGACTAAATGCATTGTAAGTTAAAGGAGCATTGGTGTGAAAGGATCTGTATTCCGAAGCCGAGGGCACAGCTGAATGTCGCAGTCCGAAAAAACCCCCGTCCGTGGGTGCAGTGAGGGTCCCGACGGTGGGGCTCGAAAAGAAACTGCTCACCGTGGCTGCAGCAGCCATTGCTGTCACAGCCTTCTTCTGCTTCTCCAATGGACGATGTCGTCTTCTGGGTCGGTACTTGTAGTCGGGGTACTGACTCATGTGATTTGCCCTTAGGCGCTTCGCCTCATCAATGAAGGGTTTTTTCTCTGCTTCATTTAGTGCCTTCCACATCGTGCCTAGACGCTTGCTGATCTCGGAGTTGTGCATTTTAGGGTTTTCTTGCGCCATGCGACGTCTCTGGCCCCGGGACCAGACCATGAAGGCATTCATCGGCCGTTTAACACGCTCCTCCTTTTTCATTGGATTGCCGCCCCCAACTGGTGCCTCGGAGGCACCAGAGTGTTGAGTTGATGCGCTACTGAAGCCTCCATTTTGTGAGGAATATGCGACTACCTTCTCCAATTCGGACTTGGATGCTGATACCTTTCGAGTTAAAATCAAACCCCTATTTAGGAATCGGTGTTTCCAAAACTTTTTTGTTTTTTTATTAGTTTAAACGGGGTTCATGTGCACTAGACGAAGAGTTCGAGTGGATATTTTAAGAACTTAGCGGGCTGAGGCGTTGATGAGACTGGTGAGATGGCCTTATTGCGCAGTTTACGGGAGGACGTGCACATCAGATAAGACGAATGGCCGGGCAACTGACAATGCTCTCCAACCGTGCCATTACTTATCTTCCCTGTCACAGTACCATCTTCCCAACACACTTCATGTGGTTTAGGGATAATTGATTCCTCATGCAGGCAAAATAAACCGTTTTATGGTGCATTTTACGTTGTTAGTTAATTAGGGCGCAAATGATAATCGAAGTAGCGTCTTCTATGAGAGGATTCTTTCTTATCATAACTCAGTAATGCACCCTTTTACTCCATTCATTTTCGGTTACAATTATGGAATGGTTTTTTGCTCATGCACAACCGAACGAAGCATAATGTCACCTTTCAAGTGGATTTAAGCCTCTTCCATGGGATCAGTAATGTCCGCCTTAAAAATCTATTAAAACCAAAAAATTTGCTTCTATAACTAAATGTCAACTGTCCACAACTGTCCATTCCACAAAGGCACAAGGGAAGCTGATTTTGTTGCTTTGAAAAGGTATTTTTAAAGGAGCGCTTCACGAGTCGAAACCGAAATATTTTGCGTCGGTAAATTTTCTGGGGATTAATGAATAACCTTCGAAAGACGAGTTTATTTGTAGACTTTGCAACAAGTGGAACTGAACCAACGGTTTCCATAACTATATTACTCTAGCTGGTGCGTGAGTGCTAAATGTTTCTAAAATTACATTATTATCTTCGGGGTGTTTACACGTAAGGAACGAGTGTAAGATGGTAAAAATTAGTTTCCTTTTACACATTTTCTCAATAATAAATGTGACTGTGTTTAGCTTCGAACAATTTTGAAACAAGCACCAATAAGCATAGTACAAAATTCTAAAACTATTTGGAATTTCAAATGGTACTATTTCCTATTAAGAATCCGTAGAACTACAAGTTGCTTTAATTTTATTTTTATTTATGGTTATAGCCATAATCTTTCAGTTGGAACCTAGTTCCTCGATGTCTCGCGATATTATTGTTTGGAGAATGCGCTTAAATAATATACCTTAACGCTTCAAGTTTGGAGCGCAAAACAGTAGTGTTTTTACTACAAACGTGAAAATCCCATATTTTAACCCCAAGGCTTTTTTTCTGACACGCCAAAGCGCTTCTAGAGTCCAGTGGTACCAAATTTCGCTGAATAAGAGCGAAACCAAATCAACTGTAAATGTTTCCAAGCTCAGAAAAATATGCAATTACTTCCCTTTTGTCGACATCCTCTGTTCACTGGCTTATAAATTCTACTACTTTACTAACAACGAATGCTTAAAACCATATACACAACCGCTTCACCATCACCAAAGGCGTCTAAGTGCCTACCCGACAGTTATCACGTGCAATAATAATGACTCACATTTCCTATATCCTTACAATGGAAGTCATGGGCAAATCGTGTTTGCAAGAAGGCAAACCATGACTGCCCAGACTTTGAACAATAATTGGGTTATTTCTGCTTGAATATTATACTCTTTTAATGGTCGACTATTTTTTTAAACGAAAATTCGAATTGAGCCCGGGTGGTAGGCTGGCCATATCCATCCGATCTTGGAATAAAGAGGTGTTCCTAGCGTAAGATTCGATTCATTTAAACGAACACAATAGAAGACACTAGGAACTAAGTCTCTTACGATGAACTTGTTTTCTACCGAGCGTCTACACCCATTAGCCTAGAGCAGAAGTGTTGAAAAACAATTCCAAAAACCACGTTAAGGCAGCATCACGTCTCCTCCTCCTCCCCCATTCGCTTAATGCTGTCAATCACTGTTTCACAATGGCTACCTTTAAGATTTGTAAGCCGAAACTCAAAGATCAGCGCTACTTCTGAAAAATAAAGATGCAACTTTCAATGACAAAGCTACATTTTAACAAGTTTTGTAACGTATCGCCGACAGCAGTTAGCGTACTTAGGAATTCTCGTAAGTTGAACGCTCTGTGCAGTAAGTATGTGCTCCCTATAGTGAAGAAGCGTGCTCTGCTATTCAAGTCGATCATGAGGTGAATGAAGTGATGCCCATTTAGTCTGCCGCTATTTTGAATATCCTTTTTAACTTACCTTAGGGAGATGTGGGCCGACACAGTTGCAAGTTCTCATCATTCAATGCAGTTAATTAGTAGCGAGGTCTTATGAGGGATTTTTGGGATTCCTCTCAATCTATTTCCATGCTACAACGTCAGTGTTGGCTATTTGGAGTTCACTTATTCTCCACTTCCATATTACATTTGAGGCGACATTGTGTTTGATTAGACGGCCATGAGGTGGAAGCCAAATGACCAGCGAACAAATTATGGCCCTTTCCTCAACTTATAACTACGCACTTCCAGCCTCAGTCGGTTCGTTTTTGAGCTGTTCTAGTCTCGTCAGCGGAATTCTGACACTCCTCTTAGTGCCAGTTGAATGTTTTTCTCGGGTGGTGATTATATTCTACGCACTGCAACTCAAGTGGCACACTGATTCGGCTAAATTCATTCGCGTGTACGAGAAGGCGATTTGAAGCGGCGATAAGTAAAATAAAAACTGATACTTTTCTTCCTTATATTTTGCACATCAACGATGCCTCGAGAGTTCCAAATCAAAAAATTGTTTGAAGAAAGGGCTTACACGGCTCTATAATATCAATGAATTTTTCATCCACTAAGCATTGTGGATTTTATTTGTTAGATTTATTTGGCCTCCTGCCTCGCATCTTTGGCTGGAAGAGCTGTGACCGAATGCAGAGAAATAATTTCTGTTTACTAGTCCTCAATATTTCACTTATGAAGAACTTTCAATACATGATGGGCCTTTTCAAGGAAAACTGACTTACTTAAAAACGGTATAATTGGATTTGACGTAAAAATCTGCCTTTTATTAAGCGCCTTTTCGCAAATTTTTAGTAAAGAGACTCGAATGTTATCCTTAAATTAATTCCAAATTAGTTCTGGAGCGTGTATAGTTCACCAAAAGCGGTTCCTTCATTGATTTACCTGTGGATTTTTTAAATATCTATATATTCTGAGACGCAATAGTACAGATAAAATTTTACGGCCTTGACGCCTATTCTGGATGAACGATCTTTTAAAATACCAGAGGATGCAGATCCCAATTTGTCAGTTTGAGATGTGCTGTTTAAAAAAATCGTTTGATCAAGATCTCAAAGGTCTTTCGAAGATAAAAGGCAGCCTTTGAAAAGGTAGGGGACAATGAATTAAAACGGGAACGTGAGCTTGTTTTAGAAATACATTGTCTTAAAATTCGAAATTCAGCAATTTTCCGAAATCCTCAAAAGGTCAGTTTTAAGAAATCACTGATTGAATTTTGGTCTTAAACTTTTAAGTGCGGTAAGCTCTTTTGTCAAAGTACTTTGCTTGCTTTTACTAATCAGCCTCATTTAATTCCAAATGCGTCCATGATAATCTCAATGGCACATCGTAGCATGTAATTCTATCGATCCCTTTATATGTTAATAATTTACCCAAAATCCTCTAACGCTATAACTTGTAGATTATTTTCAGTGACGAAACTTACTTCGTTTGTCTTGACAGACAATCCATATGCGCTCTTCTGATGTGCCTCAGTCTCCATGACGTACTGGTGCGCTCCTCGAGAATCGCCTCCCGCTGTTGAGCCGGTGTAGGTAGTCGTGCAGGGTGTGCAGCAATCCTGTGGAAAAGTACTCTGACCGTAGACAGATACAGGACCGCGTTCGGCGAGTTCCTCAGAGCAAGACTCACCACTGAGAGACCCACCTTCCTCTTCCCCCTCTGCCTCGTCCTCGCATTCTGATGGCGTTATTAGGTTCATTATTGGAGTAGCGTTTGAACCAACTGACCTGGGACTGTATAGATTTTCCTGGATACGGGGAATCACTTTCCAGTCACCTTGATAATTTGGGAACTTAGCTGGCGTTGAATGACCCTCCTCGTAAAAGCCCGATCTGAGAGCCTCACAGTCCCAACTGGGTGTGTACCCTTCGTTCGATGGATGTTTCGTGTAGGTATTTTGATCGTATGCTACAGGATTGGGATAGATTCCATTTTCCGTCACTCGAGATGTTGTGAATTCTGGCATTTCACCATAGTAAGTGTCGGGAGGTGCTGTAATGAAGTTGGGTTGAAAGGGGCTATTTGAAGTGTTTGACTTTAAATAGTCTAGCGACATAATCTTCTCCGTAGCCATTGAGAACATTAACTATGTTGTCGAAGCTCGTGGGCTGATGGTTGTGTGAGTCCGCTATTCGCCTCTTGTGCCTATTGGCGCCTGTTGGCCAATTAGGAGACAACGGGAAGCCTTGCGCAGATCTTTCTACTCCTATTGGTGTATGTAAGGGATGCGCGTCTAGCGAGTACGCACGTGCTTCTCCGTGTGCACAGGTAGTAGTTGCTCTCAGCCCAACAGGGTTTGGAGCTTCTCGATTGATTTTCTGCCTTTTATTTTGTTCGAAACCACTTGGGTGATAAAGGACCTTGCGTATAGTAACAAATCTACTAATAATTAGGGCATGAAATGAACTAGTTTATCATCGTTATTTAGTCTTGGGACAACGTTAGATCGAGGGTTAAGTCACCAAATGTGATTGTTATGCTGGCCACATGAAAAGCCTAAATGACAAGTTACCCCCTTAAACGTGTTTACTTCGTCACCTTTTCTTACTATCAATCATAAGTGTGTATATTGGACACTGTTACTGTGCCCACGCACCCGTCGGTAACTTGATGTTTTAGGAGTGCATTTCTTAAGTGAAGAGATGATTGTCGGAATGCTAGAAGGCAGCTTAGTGTTTAATTTGCATTTTATTTTGACCCTCAACCTTTTCACATCGAAACAATCAAAATCATTAATGGTCACTGATCTACCAAAAAGTAGTTTCTTGAACTTTTTGTAAGTACAAACGCAAAAATACTCCTATATAGTCCACACATTCTTAAGGCCCAATTTTTTTGGATATTCTTTCGCGCCTTAATTTAAATTTTTCTTCACCTTTTCAGGTCTACATATGTGAATAGATTGCTCAAATGTGTCTGCATACAATACAACAAATGGCTTCGACTCTTACCTACCATGGTTATATTGACGGCCTTTGCTACTTTTTCTTCAAGTGGTAGCTTCTTTGGTTGAGCATATCGAGAACAGAACTCTGTTTTAATCAATAACAAGAGGAATCGTTGGAATGCTGCATATGCGGGTAGGCCATGCGCAAGGGGGGACAGAGTAGTGTGTAATCCCCTGTTGCTATGGCGGGAGTCGGGCGACGGTAGTGACCCCCACCCGACAACGCCTTCACTTTAGCAACAGGTGCACACGTGCGCTACCTTTGTGAGGGAAGAAAGTGACCCAGGTGGGCCGCAGCTGCTATCCGCTATCACTACTACCGCTGCCGCTTATTTAGCATGGAACATCACCAGTTGTTGAAATGTGGGCTTTGCGTGTAATCCTGCATGAGTCCACCTTGACCTCCTCACCCGTATGCGGCGCCACTGCCCTCCATACAGTAATACCTTGGTCTGGCAAACTTTGGTGTGTGCTAACGGCTCTTCTTTACTCGGTGTTGCTCTCCCTACCTGGGTCCTCCTTAATCTAAACTGTTTTTTGTCCTTTTGTGAGCCGTTGATGGAATTATTTTCATTTGCTCACACTTCACCCTTCCAAACCGTTTGTGTAAATAAATGCTTAATTGCTGATTTGGTAAAGGTATCAGTAATGGTTTCGTTCTGTGCAAAATATCTGCTCCTAAAGTTTATATAGATTCATCGATGCGGTGGTTAAATCAGTGACATATTTTATCCCCGAAATCACAATTTGCTAAACCACTTTCTCATGTTAAGACTTTAATAAATATCAACGCTTTTGGGAAGAAATCCATTTAATTACGTTGCATTATTTCCTTGACAGCTTCTTCTAAGACTAATCTGAAGAGTTGTAATCAAGATCATACAAAATATCTTGATTAATCCGATACACATTTGTCTTTACAAGCATGCTATCCCTATTATTAGTGGTTGGAGTTTTCTCATCTTCAATGCCAAAGGATATGCGTTTTACTCACTTATCAGATATAGGGATTGTTTTCTAGCAGTACTTTCCCATAAAAGTATTTTGTCCACCATTTGCTTTGCGATTTTTTAGACAAAAACTTGACGCTATCCGAAAACTCAGTAACATAAAGCAAATCTTACCTCTCAACTTCCAATTCCCTTTTTAAAAGTTCTTTTTTTGGATATTAAAACCACTTAGTAGGACTGTCGATTTTGACGCTATGCGGTTTTGGTTGTTTGCATCCCATGTGCCACGTTAGTAGTATGTAAAAAGACAAAGTTATATGCTTCTAGCTTTTTTAATGCTAAACCAATTCAGATATTCAAGCATCGATTGCCGGTTGGCCTAATTAAACCATCTTCCTGTTTGGCACGCACGATCCACCGTAGCAATATTGTTCGCCTGAAGCGTAAAACGGGAATTTAAACTTTTCAGGGAGATTAACATGAATTGAAAACAAATGCTTTGGCTGGGGGAGAAAAACAATATTTGTTCTCCACCCTGCACACATGCCACACACACACACACATGGCGCTAGGTTCTCCCCATCTCCCTCTATGGCTGTCTGCGTGTGTGCATGCATGGTGAGGAGATGCATTGAAAGTGATATGTCCAACATTGCTCCAAACAAGCACACACGCACGAGGCTGAAGGGGAGGGTGTGTGTGTATGTGGGAAAAATCTCTTTTGTCTATTCCAGGTACGCGTGCACGACGGAGAAGTTTGGCATATCAGATAAAATGTCTCCCCTTTCTCGGTGTATGCTCTTCCACGCGCTGTCAGGGTTTGGAAGGGGGGAGGGTCGGTTTCAGGCGTCGAGTTTTAGGTGTCCTTTGTATGAGCATCTCCCTTAACTGTCTAGTTGCGGTTGGGTAATGAGGTTTACTGGCACTTGGAGGTGCCGCGACAATGTAGACTATATTGCCTGAACTCCGGTCTCTCCCTTTCTCCCCTTTCCCCCTCGTCCATCACACTATTCCTCATACGTCGTCTTAACGAGCACCTTAACCCTCAACGCCTAAGGTGTTGATTCAATTCCCGGAACAGTCATTACCAAGTGACGCATTTTGCGACCAGGTATAACTATGTACCAATTAACATTTGTTTAAAAATGATAATTGTTATACACTGACTGTCAACTAGTCTGTCATTTATGTTAGTTTGGGTAAGTGGAAGGATCCTTGCCAACGTGGGACAGGGAATTTGTGCTTTCAGAAAGTAGAGGTTTGAAATTAAGTTGTGCATTTATTTAAAAGAGTTTAGACCATTTTTAAGTGATTAACAAAAATCACCAGATGCGCATCAATGCTTGATTTTCATTTCAAAAATGGAATCTTCTTGAGCCAATTGAGTTTTCAAACAAGTACCGCTTTGCAGTAGTTGAAAACGTGTTCTAGCCTCGAATTTTGTCACATTTATTCTGTGGTTTAAAAATTTCTAGTCAAATTATTTTTAAGTTGATAGTATTCTAGGGACCCGAACCAATCCACGGAAGTACCCTTAAAATGGCGAGGAATATTGCTATCCCTAGAAATGCCTCAATATGCATTGTTCTTATGACTCTTCTTATGCTAAAAACTATGATTAAAGAGATACCAAAATGTTAAGACAAGTACCATTGATCTGCTCTCGTCTTGGAATACCTGCGGAAAGGAGAACGTACATGAATTTTGCGCTCTGCCACTTACCCATCCACTTACTTGACCCGAATTAGTCACCCTCTGAGATGAGGAGACGGCTCGGCCTAACGAACACAAAGGGGGAGACAGCGCCTTAAAAGGAACGATGGATTTAATAAAAATAAGACTGAAATGTTAATTAGAAGAGGAATAGAGACGGTGTTGCCCACATCAACCATGCTCCATATGTCTGGGTGTCCTGACGACACCCTTTCATTTGCGATATTGAAAGCATGAAAAGACCATTAGAATTTCTTATGAGTTACAAGTAAACGCGACATGACATGTCTGTATAATTTAATGTGCGCTAGTGGCATTATCCGCTTATGAAACAGGCGGAAGACGGTCATAGTTTGATGCATTACTTAATGCTTGGTGCGACTATTAAAGCCAAGACCAATCAAAGTAACTGACTTTTTAAGCGCATTATCGTTTCATCACAGCTATCACACTTTTAGCACTGATAAACTCATTTTGATCAGCGCTGAGGACTTATAATGGACCTAAGTCGGCTAGCACTGTGTTATGCAAAAAAGCTTTTAAATGTTTCATTCATGTCAGTGGGCAACTGTCAGGTCACTTACATCTACTTTTATCTTAGTCGAAACATTAATGCGGACGGTTTGAAATAAAGGTGGTGTGGAGAAACTGCTAATGGTTCCATCAAAGACTTAAGTTATTACAACCACAACAAGGCCTTTGGCCATCAAAAGAGTGCGGCAACTCGCAGCAAGTGCATGATCCTATCGTTTAGCCTCGTCATGGCACTGCACTAATCCGTTGCAACCCTGATTGCCCTATAAAAGCAAAATCGCACAAAAAATGTTTTTCTAAGCATCTTTGGCAAGTTAGTTTGGTAATGCCTGATAAGACTTTAAGCTTTTTGCTTGTTAATGATCCAATCCTTCCATCGTTGTTATGTGATGATGAGTATTTTATGTCGCCTTTTCTGTTCAAATATGCAGCAAAATATGCTAATGCCAAATGTTTAACTGTTGCTATGCTCCAGTGTTTATAAATGGTTTAAAATGGCCAAACACCATATTGCCAGTGTGATATGTTAGCGCTCTTCAGCTGCAAGCGGCCGCATCTTCATGTTTAGGACCACCGTTTGAAAACAGCCTGTTAGTGGTGGATAGGCGGCAACTTTTGTGGCTGCGGATAATCCTGCATTTGAAACCAAAGTAAGGTTTGGGTCACTTTATCGCGAGACAGTAATTAAACCAGCGTTAAGTTTTACGGATTCGTATGGCTTTTATTTACCTCTTTGTAAGTCTAAATAAATAGTTAAGCAAATATTTTGGCACATTATTGACCTAAATGAAAACACTTCTTCAATAGCCCTTTTAAAGTGGTCAGTTCTATTCAAGAGTGAGTGTTATTGCATTTCTTTTAAAGTTCTTTGTTTCTGAACTTGTAACTGTTGCTGGACCATGTCGCAAGACGAGCACAGGACGCTTGATCAGAAAGGCAAGATAGCTACTAGAGTAGCGCATGATAATTGTTCATCGGCCCTGGTGTCCTAAACGCATAGGACAATAAAGCTGTATTTCGCTAGTGGCTTCCATGCGGGTCAGGACCGTTGGCCACGACGATCCAGCCTTAGTAGTCTCTGATGCACAATTTATACAGCTGTGAGTTATAAGCGTCCCTGTTTCCACCCCCGCAACTCCCCTCGCCATGTCAAGTCCTCCCCGCTGAGCACATCATCTCTTGGAGCGGAGTAGTGGCAATGATGATGATAGAGGGAGGGATGAGAGAATGGGGTAAGCATGCTCTGGTTGCCAAAGCTCACATCTGCGTTACGTGCATGTGTGGGAAATGGGCTTTGTCTGAGGGGAAGTGTGGGACTAATAGCCACCATCTGACATAACACACGTGGCCGCCAGGAGCGACACGGCCACTTTGTCGGTTTGGCTCAATTTTTCGCTTGACTTCTGCTAACATATTTACGTTTTGCCTGTCTGTCTTGCATTGCTAAACTTTAGGAGGTTCTTGTAAACAAACAAATGAACTACCATTTCTCAATATTCAGTCCAAAGAGTCTTTATTTAAAAGCATTCCTTTCTGAGGCTTAAAACGCTACGGTTTAGAAATTCTATCAGTTAGGCTGGGCAAGGGAATTGGAAGTGGAGGGAGTGCGTATGCGTTATTTTATGAGTTTGACAAACTATACTTTCATGGACAATACTCCTCCTGTGCCACTCGTTCCCCTTAAATTTATAGATAAAGGGCTCTCAGATCAATAAGTCGCCTAATTTCTTACAAGCTGGTCTCCACCTGTGCATTTATTCTTCCCATCAAAGTTCCACTCGTACTATTGTTTGATTCACATTAAACACAAAACAATCTTTGGGGGAATTTTATCAATACAAGCATATTCACTAGATTAAGAGCAAAAGTTGCCAGTAATGCATCATCCTCACTATTGGATCCGACTGGGCATTTTGGACCTAGGCACTAAAATACATTCGAGTGAGGAGAAAGCGTTCTGTGTAGATTGGAATCTTACTCGAATATAGGGCGGTAGGGGTCATATGGCCAAATATGCTCACAAAAGGTTCTTATATTCCTCACCCTATTGACAATGCAAAATGGCCGAATTTGGTGATTCATTTTACACCCAATGACTCTGCACCGACTTGGGTAAAAGAAATTTCAGGCATAGAATGAAATTTTAATAGAAATAGATCACCAATAGATCATTTTGGTCTGCCAGCTTGCTGTGGATTTACTGTTGCATTGCCTTCAATCCCAATGAGTTGAAAACGCTCAGAGATCTTGACCCATGCAAGCTACTTGAGGAGATTGAAATCCCAACTTTGACTATTCCATTTTCAACCTCCACTTATTGCAATTTAATTAATATATCCAATATAAGTTCGATAGCTTCCTTGGCTGCTTTAATTCATTTTCAGTACGTGTCAAAGAACTCCGTTCGGAGCTATTGCGTAATAAACTGTCGAATCGGAAACGTAATCAGCCAGTTTATACTCTCTCCTTATGCGCTATAATCTACAACTCTCCCGCTTTTCCCTCAAGCCATTTTTTTGAAATCAATTTACGCGCGGTTTTTATTTTACAGAAGTTCGTCTCCATAACAGGCTTTCGTCCCCGCCCATTAGCTGACTAAGATTACTCTGGGGAGGAAGAAAACAATTAATGTTTCCCATTGTTTTCATGCTTTGAACAATTCCCCCTTGTCTGTGTGTGGTACAAGTTATTAATTGCATTTCCTACCCCACAACTATGGTTGCAATCAGTGCAATACCAAAAATTCATTCTGGAGCAATGGTTCTCTAATTTTAGCCTAGATTGCCTTAATGCCTCTCCAATAGGCAGAAAACTTGCTATTTTCTTGCGGTACCCTCCAACTAGGAGTGTCATTTCATGTAATTGTGAGCTCCATTTTCAAGTGAAGTGGACACCTGCATATGAAATCGCCTCCGTTCACAAACCGTGTGTTTTCTACAACGAAACGATTTGTAAATTATTTTTATTATATTTCACCACAAAAAGACTTTGAAAAGGAAGCTTTTTAGTTGGGAGCATAGAGCTAACATGTAATTTATCATATCAGGTGGCTCTTCGCGAGTCATGCCGTAGTATTCTTGTGCTCCCACGATTTAGAATGGCGCTATGCAACTGCACATACGATGCCCTGTATCATCAGTCAAAATAGGTCCTTATTACACGCAATAATTCAAACCTTTGTTGAATATCATGAACTCTAATATATCGTAGTTTTCTGCAGGCCAGCAGTGCTGCCAAAAAAAGTCATGGCATGCATTCTTTTGGTCAAACAGTCCCATTGCTACACGTGAGTGCTTGTGGCTCCTTAGCACAGTATTTAAAAATCAAATTTATAACTGTATTTTTGCACAGGTAAATACCAAACAACGGTGTTCCCGAATTGCTTACATTAATGTATTAATGCATATGACTGATTTCGTTCTTTGAGTGCCCAGTCTCTTATTCCCCTAGGGTTCCTTTGGAAGAGCAAAATTTATTCCCACATTGTTTGCACCTCAATCACGCCCTCGCAAAAAATCAGTATTAACGCGATACAAAGATAATCTTTTTTGTCAAATAATGAGGAAATTATTAACTGCCTCACCCTCCCATGATTCTATTGTTTTAAAAAGTAACGAAGTTTCCTGTTGAAACAATGGGTATATGTATAAAATCACAATACTTTTTGTACTGTGCATGTGTTTATCAGCACCAGTGGTGGCAGGTGTCCTACCTTTTCAGGCTCCACAACACTTAAACACTTCACTTGTGGCCTACTCCGCAATGCAACCCACATTGCAGGGGGTTGGGGAAGACAGGCGTCGGGCCTCCCTTATAGCACCTTCACAATGGTTAACATCCTAATTGAGAGAAATTTCGCTACACGTTTATTTTTGTCGTCCCCACGACTAGCATAAACAAAGCCTTGAGGCTGAGACGTCTTGCAAGGCTAACAGTGCCTCTAGTGCTCAACCTTTCATGTGAGTAGGATGCCTGACAGTCAAGAAGTGACGTTTTGCTCCATTCCCAAAGCACGACTTTGGTTAAATTATCACATTTGTTGCTAGCATCGTCTTCCTTTAGACTTCCACGAAAAGCAAAGGTGTGATTTTGTGCAAGCTTATTTGGCATTCCATTAAAAAAAATCAAACAGCTCCAGTTGTGATTATTTAGATTAAATTTAAAGAAAGAAAAACCAAATTAGGAACTTTCAGCAAGCTGCATAAGCACCCGGAAATTACTAACAATAGATGGATCAAATAAAACTAATCCTCAGATTAAAAAAACACTGAAAAAGTCCATTTATTTGACTTACGTGGTACCTACGAAGCGCAAAAGATCGGACCTCTATAATCAGGTTTACAAAAGGCGGAATGTTTTAGTTAACTAACAAGGCCTTCTGCCACTATCCATGTCGACGGGCGCAGGTGCTGGGCGATCGGCGACCAGATCTGAAAGCGGAATGACGCAATGCACATGCAGTAGCCTGATAATGCCAACTTTCGAACTTAGTTTGCGATTACGGATATTAGCATGCTTGACGTAGCTCTGAGAAGGGCTTTAAGCTTGTAAACTCTAATGGAACCATCAAATACTACCAGGAGATTGAAGCACCAAAGACGCGTTCGTAAGTTATAGCGCCTCACTTTTGGGTCTCTAAACATACCCATCGTGTCGCAACACTCATAAGGCCAAAGTGGAGGTGCATCGTGTTAATGAAAAATTGTGAATCATTCCAGTTCCCTATGAGGATACCATCTACAATTAAGGGACCTTCTCCTGCGTTTCTTATATTCTAACTTGCAGTTTATATTTGCATATGCAAGATGGTGTAATGATCATCACGGTGAAATGGTACTTTCAAATGAAGAGTAGAATAATTGTTCTCGTATGGAATCAAGAGCTTGAACTCACCAATGCCATCCCAGGCCTACAGAGAATGTTTTCATGGAAGTTAGAGGGGCGTAACTTGAGCACACTTCATGTGTTTCGCCCCAGGAACTTATTCTTTCACAGGAATTTCATCCCAATTGTAGGTGAATTAATGGCGATTGGATATGGAAACTAAGATTCTACTCATCGCCTTTTAAACTTTGCATTTCATAACCGAAGAAATATCCCGAATTAATGATCTTAAAAATTCAGAATTATAATTGAATTTGAAAAAATGCTGTAATTAACTTGAAAGTTATGACCATTTTTAATACGACCTCTAAATCATGGAATATTTTTCATTTAAAATGTTTGAAATTCGTACAGGGCTAATTTTTCGTTTCAATGAGCCAGTTTTTGCAATCCGCTTTCCTAATTATAAATCCTGAATTGTTCCCCAATTCCAGTTCATCTTTTAGGCTCTCATTCTTCCGATGAGATCTCATCATCCATTTTCGGATAAAATCTTCTGCAGTTCTAACCTCACATTTCTCAAGCCGTTAATGAGCACAAACTACTACATCTGAACTAAGGGTTGGAGGGTTTTGGCGACGTACAACACTGCGGAGTGGAAGCACACTTCTGAATTCTTTCTTCTGAAAGGTATATTAAACAATGCAAGAGACAGACATTAATAGGCTTTCGAAAGCGGAATAAAGAGTGCAATTTATTCCCGTTTTTTAAACTCGGTTCTAATTAAAGTTACTTAAGGTATACAAGGACACCGAAAAGCGATCGATACCAACATATAATAAACAAAGTTGCGATATCTGCGAGGATTTAAAATTTGTTGTTATCGATCTCAAAACTGCTAAAACTAAAATATATCATATCAACTGGAATAAACCGAAGGTTGTACCGTTGCAAAAACTGGAAGTCAATGGAAAACACACTGGTGGTTAGGTCTGGGATCTAGCTTCCTGACATCGGCAGCGTGGCATTGGAAAACAGTGAGTGCATGAAGCAAAACTCAGTCATGAGCATTGGGTCCAGCGGAATTTAATTTCGGGGTTCCTATGGTAGTAACGATTGTTGGCACCTAAACCAATTGACAGTCGATGATTCCTCTACCCATTCTTACACACCTGCACTAATGTGCATAAAATTACAAAAATTTGACATCGGTATTTCCTTGTAAAAGAAAAAAAGTAGTGCCGTTCTCGATTTAATGTATCTCATATAGGGCCCCTTATACTTTTTTTGATCTTGTTTTCTTTCACAGCACTCAGCCTTTTCAATTCAAAGGCCCAAAGTTGGAGAGCAACAAGATAGATTAAAAAGGATTTGCTTTAGCTCCGTAAAACAATGATAGGCCTATAATGCTTATGTTGTTTTAAATGCATCTTTTAGGCAAGAGGCGAAAACACGTTTAGAAGTGGGTAGGAGCTTACGATTTGGTTCCCTTTAATGCCAAACAGGTTCCAATTAATCTAAAATAATAAAAATGCCATAAAACAATTAGGATGCTGCTCCCAGGACAGTCATAAGGAGAAGAATAAGAAAGGTGTAACACTAGTGGCAGCACTAGCGGACCTCTCTCCTTTCAAGGTCGGTAAAAAGCGCGTTGAGGACTGGCCCAACACCGCAGAGCTCAATCCCTGCCTCTACCTCCAGCGGTAAAGAATAACACTCATTCTCCTCGTCCTCCTACAAGACCTGTTCTCGGTCGCAATAGACATTGGGATCTCCCACAAATCCGACATTGGCCAATGTTGCGAGGCCTTAACTCAGCAGATCCTCGCTACGCACTTTCCCTTCGCTACCAAGAGCCCAGTGAGGCTGGTGAGCAGTGCGCTACCAACCCCCAAACTTATAGTAATACACTCCTTCCAAATCCGTCCCAAAGACAGGGTTGCTAAATGGACAACTTCTCAGTTTAGGTACGGAATCCAACCGCCCATCATGACACGACATTAAAACCAACCCACTCAATCAACTGGCTAAGTGTGCAATGAAAGAGCGCCACGAAATCCGCACGTCAAAACAGTAGGCATCAATGGAGAACCAACCCCAACTGTCTCAAAATCAGATGACTCCTCCATTTCTCTATCCTATTTACGCTAGCTCAGTTATTCGAATCCTAGAAATATTAGAAGGACGTTTATGCAGATCAATGCCAAATCTGCAAGTTTAACTCAGTCTTCGCAGCATAATCCGGATAGTCTTCCCTTCTATAGGTACGATAATGTTAAACGAGAAACGTCGTCAGAAGCTGGCTTGGAGAAGTAAATCTGGACAAAGGAATTTATAACGTGTCCAGAAATGACTTTTGATGTGGTACTTAATGTTGATTTCCTAAGTAATACCAAGTCCTTACTAAACTTTGTGGAAGGCATCTTTTCTGCCCAGCGAGGCAATGAAGCCAACGCAGATATGATGACTACCGAAAGAGGGAGGGTACATGTCATTGCCTATGCGAGCATCAGAAGCAGCAAGAAAATGAGGTAGAAAAAAAAACAACCAACTTGAGATTTTAACAATTAAACAATTAACACCACACTACTTGGTGGTGTGGAGGGTCAAGTGTGAACGGATCATCAGGAGATTACCTTGTTAAAAACAATGGAGGAGATTGGTCCTTCGGTTGTACTCTGGTATGGTTCCACGGTTCACTACAGAAGAGGGCACACGCATAGTAATGCGATGCATTGGCCCGCAGACTAACTGTAGCGGATACGGACAATACTGCAGTGGGGGGGACTATTTTTTAACGAGTCTACAAAACACCATTGGAGAAACACACAAAGTACCGATCCTGACGCAGTTTTGGGACGTGAGGGGGACTTGGTATCCTCTTTCACAGAGTCCTTAGGATATCATAGGTCCTCAACTATCTAAAAAGAAGGAAAAACAATGCATCTAGGTTATGGTTGAGTTCTTTTAGAAAGCAGTCGAGGCAGCAGCTATAAAGTCATAAGACGCCACAACGGTTGCTTCAATTTTTCTCAGTAGGTGGACATGCCAGCATGGAATTGAACAATGCAAGACTTTCTGGAGCTCAAACACACACTCAATCTCTGGATATCCACAAGGCAACGGACAGTGAAAAGAAAGAATCGTACTCTAATCAGACTACTGAAGGCTTCCATTAAGGATGTGCAACCTGAAGAATGGGATTCACGCCTAGAATGCGTTCTCTTCGATCTACGATCTTTGCGCCACCTGGTGCTTTACAATTGCAGATGCTCAAAGATATTAGAAACCAGAAAAGTCTCAGAGTACATACTGCGTTTGAAAGAAGGTATAAGAATGACTTTAACATTGCATCTAGACATGGTAGCCTTGAATTAGGCCAAATAAATCTTACGATAGACACATTCGAGCTAATGTACACTGCGAAGGTAGCTTGTCTAATTATAAAGGTTAATTCTTTCACTCGGAATCTAAAGTCTACGTCCAGCCAAAAACAGTCCACTACAAGGGGATGCAGCCCTATTAAGGCACGCACCGGTCCAATAAGAGGATAATGTATGCACGCTAACAGAAGGCAGAAATCCAAATAATGACATATTTATGGAGTAGTTACGTTGTTTCAAATGTGCCTTGTAGACAAGAATAGGAGGATTAACTCGAACCTGAAGCAGAGGCGTCTACCATTCGACTTCCCTAAAGATTGTGCCAATTTCTGCTAATACAAAGCTAATTAATAAACAATAGAACAATCATTCTGGTCGTTATTGGGGTTTTCACAGGGAAGCGGAGGTAAACGAGCAAAGTGTTGCAGTTTTATACACAATAAACCCAAACTACATCCTGGAAAAACAGTTAGTTCGATGTTTTGTTTGACCTGTGTTCGCGTATAAACGTAAAAATAATTACATTATTTTTTTCAGGTATATTATTTTTCGACAATGAAATTTAGTACTAGATGATTGCATATAGGCTGCCCATTCCTTAACTAAAGTCGCTTTTATTAAATGTAATTTTTTTTACAAAAAAATTATTTAGTAATTAGTTTGGTTTATATCAACCATTTAAATCTTCTCGATAATATTATCTAATGCGGCCCCTTTGTTGTGGGAAGGCGGGATGTTTGAGGCTTATACAGTCCCTTTCTGCGTGTGTGGTGTTGACTATGAAGTATCTCTTGGTGACAGGCGGTGTGATAAGCGGAATAGGCAAGGGGATCATTTCTAGCAGCGTTGGGGCGATAATGAAAGCTAACGGTTGGGTGGTTACATGCATAAAGATCGACCCGTATCTGAATATCGACGCCGGCACATTTTCTCCATATGAACATGGCGAGGTTTATGTACTCGATGATGGTAGCGAAGTGGATTTGGACTTAGGAAACTATGAGCGTTACATAAACGTTACTTTAACTAAGGACCATAATATAACAACAGGAAAAATCTATCAGCAGGTTACTCAACGCGAAAGAAGGGGCGAGTACCTTGGAAAAACCGTCCAGGTTGGACATTTTGTTCTTATACTTTGAGTATACGGTTTCCAACTTGCTCATATGTGTTTACACATGTCTGGGGTGTTGTTGTGCGCTTATTATCCTTGAGGTACTTATGCTTTGATTTTGGTTATTGGATCCACAGCCACTCCGAGTTTTATTAACTGTATTGGTGCGTATTGAGCAGACGATTGACTTTTTATCATATCCATCTAGGTCGTTCCCCATGTTACAGACGCTATTCAGGAATGGGTAACCAAAGTTGCTGAAATGCCAGTTGACGCTTCGGGCAAGGTTCCCGAGCTTTGCGTGATCGAGCTTGGTGGTACTATTGGTGATATCGAGTCCATGCCCTTTGTTGAGGCCTTTCGCCAGCTTCTCTACCGTGTTGGGTCGAAGAACTTTTGCTGCGCCCACGTGAGCTTGGTGCCAAATTTATCCTCTGTGGGTGAACCCAAAACAAAGCCAACGCAAGTGGGTGCTTCTGTATCTTTGCTTCCTGTTTGCACAATTATGGTTTATTTTAAGCGTTGCACTTTTAGAGGTTGGGGCTCTCAGATAGCTGGTTAAACTTTATTTGGAAACATCACGTGCCATTTGCTTATCTGCACTGAAGAAAGTACACTAGCATGGAAATTTTCTGTAAGATACCGGCTAAAACTCTGGCAACTTTGCAAAATTTGCAGGTACTCAAATTGTGAGGATTTTCGACCAGGACTGAGAGAACATGTTTAAATTAACTACATCTTCATGAGATTGACCTGGTGAATCACATTGAATAACGTTTTCCAATCCATTGTTTCCATTACCTTTAAATTTGTGTATTAATTGAAGCAACTGCAACTGGGATTATCGGGAAACCCGTTGCGTTGTTTGAACTTGTGAGTAGGTATCCCTTTGTCTACCCTGTTCTGTGCCTTACAGGTCAGTATAAGGGAGCTGCGTGCTCGTGGCCTGCAAGCGGACATCCTCTTCTGTCGCTGTAATTGTGAGCTATCCCAAAAAGTCATAGAGAAGTTGGCTCTTTTCTGCCAAGTTCCTGCCGACCATGTGAGTGCTTGCCGATTATTTCAGTTCCCTAAAACTTCTGCACATAATGTGTTATTGGATTTACCATCCTAGTTTTAGATCATGCCAATAGAATTTGGCAATCTTTCACGTAAGGCATAAATTCAACTTGAAGTATGGGATGATTGAATGGCTTCCATTTGATGCAATTTGAAAGCATAAGAGAGCTGATAGTCTCGTCCTTGTTCTGAACCGGAAGATTTGGTGTCAAGTTAGAGAACACTGTATCAAAGTTAAATTTTATTGTCTACCCAAATCTAATTTTTCCGCTACTGTCTTTGAAGCGAGCCATTGAGTGGTGTCTCAGCTGATTTAGTAGTGTATCAAGATCCTGAAAATGTCGTTTTTACGAAAGAATGTAAAGCTTATTTAAAATGAGTTACACCATTTACCCTTCGGCTTCTATACATTAAAGCTTTGAATCTCAATGCTTCCTCTACGTTGATAGATTATCAACTGTCCTTACATGCGTGTTAACGCATGTGGATCTAGTGATACTCTAGCAAAGGCCAATCTAGTTAATGGTATTGCCGTTAATTTAACCTTATCACTTTGTCATCCGTACAATTCTCAGGTGATTCAAGCCCGTGACGTGGCTAATCTCTGTGAGGTGCCATTAACCTTGGAGGCGCAAAATTTATCCATGCTTCTTTTGCGTCACTTTAACCTCGAGCCCAGAGAGCTTGGCCCTGACCCGCCCTTGGCTGCCTGGCAGGCTATGGTTGATCACATGCTGCACGCTACTGAAACCATTCGCGTTGCCGTCGCGGGCAAGTACACCAAACTCAGTGACGCCTACCTTTCGCTTTTGAAGGTCTGTTTCGCTCCCACCCCTTTCTCCAACTCCTGTGATGGTCTCTGTTGCCCTGAAACTGCTATGCCCCTGTTTGATGTAGTTTGGGTCAGGTTATTTGCTGGTGTAGCCGTTGAGTCATATGTACGTCGGTTATCCTAACTCATTAGTAGAACCTAGGGTTATTTGTTTGTGATATCCGGGTTACACGATGTTGCTAGGTAGTTTCGGTCCTTCTGCTTTTTGTGGAATCTGCCTTGGACCGACTGAAATGTGATACTCAGCCACTCGAATATTGTGGGTACGCGTGCCCGCAGCATTTGCTGCAACGCTTGTGATAGGGAATGGTGATTCATTCGTTTGGATCCTGTTCTATTTTCAAGATTTCATTGCGTTGGCTGCATTTGTTGCCTAGCCTAGTTAGGGTGCTGGAGTGTACGCTCTTCGAAAGCTCTTGGCCTCCTCTGACTACCGTTCTGAAGGCACACCACTTTGTGTCTTACTACGCGTAAAGCATACCTTATGTTAAATTTGGGTTGTTTTGTTGCTCATGTACCAAATTAACCGAGCATTTGATTTCTAAGTAGGTTTAATTAATACACAGGTGTCGATTTACCAGATTTATCACCAATTTTACTACTGATGGCGGTACTTATTAATACTTGTTTCAGTCCATTATCGTGTTAGGCTTCCATGCTATTTAAAAACTATATGTTGGAAGGTGTTTTTATTGCCACCATCCCATATAATTTTGCCCTGTCATGATTTGCACCAGCGACGCACGTCTTAGATCTCCGCCTTTGTTGGACTTTATCAACCACCTCTCTAGGCGTGCGAACATGCAGCGACTTACGTTAACTGCAAGCTGAAAATTGACCTAGTTGACGCCGAGGATTTGGAACCGGCGATGGAGCTCTCAGCGCCTGAGCAGTATCACGAGGCTTGGTTGTCGATCAGCAACGCACAGGCCGTCATTGTTGCCGGCGGCTTCGGTCCTCGCGGTTGTGAGGGCAAAATCGCCGTCATTCGGTACTGCCGAGAGCGCGGCATTCCCTTCCTCGGCATCTGTCTTGGCTTCCAACTGGCCGTGGTGGAATTCGCTCGTAATGTCCTTGGATGGAAGGGGAGTTTTCTTTCCTAATCGTGATTAAAGATGTGCTTCCTTAGTTCACCAGTGTTAATTATTAAAACCGAATAGTAGGCTACGATTTACTCGGAGGTAATTTGGAACTGCACATAAATCGAACTTTAATCCTCCAGCATCCTTTCACCAATGGTTTAGGTGGAACAAAACTCAGAGCACATTTGTTATTCATCGACACCGTAACTATTGATTTACCTTTTCAATAAATTTTAGGATTCAAATTCAACGGAGTTCAATCCCAACACGCCGTATCCGGTTATAATAGACATGCCGGAATTCAATCCGGGTGATATGGGTGGAACCATGCGCCTTGGCTCCCGTCGGACTAACTTCATTATCTCCTCGGAGGTGAAAGAGTACCTTGGTGCCTTGTGCGACTTAAAAGCTGAGAGGGTGGTACAAGCTCCAGGATCAATTTCTGAGAATGGTGTCAGCACCGTAGAAAACTGCGATGTTGCTGTTGAAAGTGATAAGGAGAATTTCTCGCATTTGCTGTCTCATTTCAACAGCTTTCGCCTTGTGAACGCTGGACACATTTACGCTAGGCATCGACACAGGTTAGCACATATTGACCACTCACTCTTATGATGCTCACCAGTTAGATTTTGGGGATTCAAGGCAATATCGTAATGGTATCATATTTGTTAGGTACGAGGTCAACCCGAGTTTTATAAAGGACTTTGAATGCAATGGTTTCGCCTTTATTGGGCGTGACGCTGGCAAGGGCAATCGCATGGAGATTGGGGAGTTGGTATGTCCCACCACCTCGCAAAATGTGAGTCGCAAGAAGACGGGGGAAACGGTGACGGGCTTGCGACAGCATCCCTACTTCGTAGGCACTCAGTTCCATCCCGAGTACACCTCGCGACCCATGACTCCATCGCCCTTCTTCGTCGGCCTTATCCTCACTGCACATGCTCAGTGCAGCCAGTCGGATCAGATCCTCTCGGACCTGCAGTCCGCGAGTACTCTAGGCTCGGGATTTTTGCTCCCACCCCCGAAGCCTTGGCATCCAAAACAGCCCGCCTCGATGTCTTACAACCAACTCTTTCCTCTCGTCAAAGAGACTTAGAGTCGAGGACTGTGCTTCTCGATAATCACACCCTTTTGCGTATGCTCATCAGTAAAGTCATTGATGTCCATTTTGCGAGACTGGCCAACCGTAGTGCGAGGGTTGGGCTGCTGCCGTCTGGTGGGATTTGGGATACCGAAAAGGAAGCTGGTCGGATGGGGTCGCTGACGCACTCCCTGCGTAGTATAAGCTAACATCTGGGGTGTAGGGGTGGGTTAGTTTCTTTTTGCCGATGAAGGCTCATAGTAACCGAACGCCGGGCATGAGTCACTTCCACCAACCAGGTAACTGATAAATTTGTGGGTCTGAAGCCCCTTTGGAGATAAACGGTGTTTTGTGTGATGCATTTGTAAAATGATGCCGTATAAATTATTTGTGGGACGATAGCCTCTGACCTTGCCAACATTTTAGACTTAGTAACTGGTTTTTTAAATAAACGTCTAAATCCATTTTTGCGTTTAAAATCGCGGTACATTAAAATAGAATCTGCATATGACAATGGTAGGGAAGTTGCGAAACAATGAAGAGATTTAGTCTTGAGCATGAATTTGCAAAATGGTGACAACCTTCTAATTTAACCTGTAAAGCATCATTTTGTTTAAGTGTGTGAATTCGGTTAGTTTGTTCTCATTATGAACGTGCCTCTAGCGGTCGGTTCATCCGTGCTGTAGTGGAACTTATCGGGTGCGTTTTTTAATACCTCTCGTCCTCTTAACATGGACGTTTATTCACCGTCTCATCCAACTGATCAGGATGCCGATTGCGAGATTCCTCCAAGTAGTTTTGAAATTGCTGGTGAGAACGTAGAGATAGGAATAGCGAGTTCGCGATTCCTCGGTCACGCTGTATCTGGCACGGGCTCTACGTCATTGACCAAAGCTTCATGTCTTCTGAAATCTCCTGACTTGTCGCCAACATTATCTACCTCGTCCAACGTGCCATCAGATGTTCTAACTGCGGTTCAAGACGTCTCTACCGTAGAAAAGATTGGTACACCAGAGGCCGGTACATCAAAAAAGGATGACACTGCTAAAGAAGTTGACAACAGTGAAGTAAACCCAGGATCTTCTTCGTTGAAGGATGCTAGTAAGCTATCCAATGGGGATCAAAGTAGCAGAGGTAGTGCAAGAGATTATGGTGATCAGAAAGAAACGAGTTTGCGTAATAGAGACCAAAAAACTGGAGGGCACTGTTCACATAAGGATAAGTCCCCTGCATCTCACAAGGGACCAGGTCGTTCTTCAGTTTCCAAGTCTTCGCATTATCGTAGTCGATCGCCGAGACGTAGGCATGGTAGTAGAAGTTCTCGAAGGCGTTCTTCTTCTCACTCGCGCTATCGCAGCTCACACAATCGACGTCGTTCCAGGTCAAGATCAAGGGACAGGCATCGTAGGCGCTCTCGCTCAGCTCTACGCAGTAGGCATGACCACCGCAGGCGCGACTCTCATCGGGACCGCAGAACACGTTCTCGAAGTCATAGCCGTCAAAACAAAATCCACGGAAATGAGTCTCGTGGCCTTCACAAAGACCAAAGTGCTTGCGTGGTGGCTCCGGCACCTTTGAGTCTAGCGAATTCCACGGTCCCAACGGTACTACCCACATCAGAAAATATGAAAAAGAGTGAACCTGTCGATAATCAGTATGACATGGATGAAACAAGTACTCCAGATATTTCTGAGAATCATCTCCCCGTGACCCGGGAAATGAGTGAGAACGTCTCTTTTGTGTTCCAAAATCATCCCCCTCCTCCTTTGACAAGTGCGCCGAGCTTCTTTGAGTGGAAACAGAAGTCACAAAATCCACCAACCTTCGATCAGTCAAGTCGTTCGAGTACTCTACAGCATCTTCAAACCTCTTTGGTTCGGGATGCTTTTCATCATCAGTCGAGACCAGGTGGCTATGATGGTAACTACCAGGCCCGGAGGATGAGTTCGGCGGTGGTGAGGGAGTTACCGCCAAATCTAATGTCACAACGCCCGGCATTCAATCCGACGTATGTGAATCGCTTTCCTGGAGCGCCACCGGCTCAATTTATGGCAATCAACGGCATGCTTAATCCCCTACTGCCGTTTGGTGGAATTTTAGGGCAGCCACCTCCTCCCCCACCACCCCCTCCGTCATTACCACCGAACCTATCATATGCAGCTCCGCCTCCGCAGTTTATGCAGCACGTTAATACTAACTCAAGCTTACCGCTCCAACAGCAGCCAAATACGGAGGTTCGGCCAAGACCGGCGCTCACATCTCCTCCACCTCCGCCGCCACCGCCATCTCAGTCCAATCTGCTTGAAACATTAATGAGCAAAGTGGGACTGCCAACAGACGGCATAGCTGCACTAAGTAGTACTCCATCAGGTGGTGCGATTTCAATGTCTGCTATTCCTCTTCCAGAGCCAGTTGACGATAAGTCACCAATGAAGAAAATTAACAAATTGTTAAATTCGGCTGCGAATACATTGCTGAATCAGTTAAACGTACCAGTTAGTACAAATGGTAGCCCTCCACCGCCGCCTCCGCCCCTACCTATGACTTGTCGAGCTGCAGGAAAGTCAGATTCGTACCGTTCTCCGGCCAAGTCATCCATGCCTCCCCTACCAACAATTAGTGGGATCGTGGGTGGTGCTGAAATTCCGAGTAGCAACGGAGGTGGTCCAACAGACGAAAGGAAGCACAAACAGCGCCTTGAGTACAATATTCAGGAGATGCTTGCCAGGCGCAGAAGGTCGGAATTTTCTAGTACTAGAGAGTGGCAGGAGCGTATTGCTCTTGAGGTGAAAAGTTTTATTAAGCCGTTTTATGCTGCTGGAAAAGTGTCAAAAGAGGATTGTCGAACTGTTCTTAAAAAGTCTGTAAATAAGGTAAGCACCTCTATTTCGCTTACTGTCTCTCAGATATCGAGGAGCAGTTGCACTTCGATAAACACGAAAAAGATTGGCGAATTCGTGAAGCTTTATTTAAGAAAGTATTACAAGTATCGTAAATGGCAGGCTCGTCAGCAGAAATTGCATTCTGAATCGGCAGCTAAGGAACCACCTGTACAGTGATTATATCCACATATTTTCCATGTAAATACATATTCCTATGTGCTCATTTCTACATCTGGTGTGTGTTTATCTTTTTTCCCAAAACCGGCTTCTCACTACATCAGTCGGTTGTTAGTGGGTAAAGTCCCTTCCTATCAGCCCTTCCATGAGAGGTGTGGACCAGCCGAAAATGAGGTGACTATGCTATCGATTACTTGATATAGCCGCTGCAAGCGTTACCACAATTGGTTGATTTTACGTTGCGTTTGACTTTGCTTTAATCTAGGTTGCTTCGGAGCATGGCGTCGTCATGGTTGTATTGCCAATGGATTTTGGCGCACGCAGGTGTTGCCGGCTTAGGTTCCGTTGCTGGACTAGGACTGTTTTAGTCAACTTATTTGTAAGCTAGCATAGGTGGCCAGAGCTTCCTTCGGATGCGAAGTCAGGGTGTGTTTGATCGCGCCTTTTGAATAATTCTGCCCGCTGGTATGTAGGCGTTCGGATGTCGTCCATCGTTGGTCATTCCACGGCCTCGACAACTGCTTCTGGTGGTTTATTGTGCTGGTCTGATGTGTCAGCATATTCTTTTGAGGTGTTAAAGGGAAAGATTTAAGCCTCTGCAGCAGTTCTACTACCGTAAATCAAGAAAGTGAGATTTTTTTCAGGCGGCGCAGTAATCGTTTACGTGCATAGGTCGTCTTCCTTTCGATTGATTTGTGTGATCATTTAGGCGTACCGCAAGTTTTCAGTGAACACCCTTGGTGATGTATCAACCTTAGCTTTCCTTATCCCAATTAGTAGCTCGGTAGAACTTCTTCATTTTCTAGCAGATGATAACTTTTGCCTGAATTGCGTTGTCAATGTCATTAAAGTAATCTTATGCCTAACGGCTTCTTGTATATCTTACCCAGCACATCACACCAGGAGTATATATACTATGCCTACCTTAAAATACGACAAGCGACTTATGCTCGTCACTCTTCCACCATGCAGACCGTAGGGAGGTCAAGACAAGTCCTTAAGGAACGGCAGTGAATCGCAAGTACTCTCACACTAGAGGTTTATGTGTGGTGGAGGCGCAAGTTCTGCTTCCATTGGAGTCTCGGTGTAAACATACGAAGCTGGTTTGCTTTATGCACCACGATATCGATTATTTGGCTGTAGAATTCATTTAAACGGCTTTATTAATGCTTAACAACTTAAGCACAGACTTTCAACAGCTATGATGAGGTAATTTTATAGGGCATCGCCAATTCGCCTTCCATTGTCCTATGGGAAAACAAATGCAGGGGTATATGTTGAGAGTTGGATTTATGTTCCAACCCAAACTGAATGAAAGCTCTGCTATACTAGGCAAGTATCAATGACGCATTCAGAACACTTCTCAGGTGTTACTGGTGGATTGCAATAGACGTCGTTCAGTAACATGAAAGAAGGGCTACTATCTCCGCTAAATTGGAGGACATTTACTAGAAGAGGCCGTAAAATACGTGCCATCAATATAGCTTTCGAAAAGTCCTGGATGCCCATATTCCTGGAATTCTTCAAATTTATTTGGGTTGGAAGCTTTTAAATGTAAAGCAACAGTTCCAAAGTCGAAGCAATTATGTAAACTGAAGGTTATCACAGACACCTCTCATCATTGGTTACAATCATTCAATCTATAGTATCTGTAAAACCGAAAAAAACACTAGTCAATGCAGTAAGACCTCGAACATTGGCAAGGCTTGGCCCCGGAACCTGTAGCAGATCAGGAGGCATCGTAAAAGCTTGATACGCATCAACAAAAGGCTATCCAATGCTCGAGAATATTCCCGTGACTGGCATGAGTGAAAGTGAATTTAGTTGGTAAAGCACTCACTCACGGTCTTCAAGGTGAGTGGTCGTGGGTCTGTTGACATAAACCTCAGACTCCAAGAAAATACCATAGAAAGTGAAACTCCATTAAATTGTATGGTCTGAGCGGTCAGTTCTGGTCACCAAGATGGGAAATTACACGACCGGGAAGTGACGCATAAGGCAATTGAATTGTTTCCCGGGCTGCACGACACGCGGCGCTGATTGCTAAAACCAAGTTTCGTCCATATCCGTGTCATGCAATGGATTAGCATGCCGCAATAGCGAACACCATTAACTGCCGCTGCGTGACCAGCCGCACTTGGGACGCAAAATGGTCCGATGAAGCCTTCAGTGCCACATTGTGGATGCACCTGTGTCTCACCAACCATTCGTGGGTTCCCAAATCCCAAATGCCATCGAGATGAAAATGTGTCTCAGCAGTGGGGATGCTTCAGTTCGAAGAATCAGCTTCTACTTGTTCCTCCCTCATGGTTCATTCACCAAACTCCATTCACTGTGTATGGTCAGTAAACTTCAGGTCTAGAGCCAATTCGAATTTGTAGCCATGGGGATGTAAATCTTTAGTGTGAATACACTGTAGGGAGATTTGACCACGATGCCGCATTGACGTCCTCGGAAACTCAGCTTCTTTGGTTTGCGTTGAATGGACGGCCAAATTGTTCAAGATCCAAAATTGGATCAACTTTCCCAAATTTTCAAATCAACCAATTTACTATTGGTATAGCTAAATCACTATTCCAACCATATTTTGCACGAAAATTACGTATTCCAGCTGCAAGACTTTATATTTAGTAACGCATTGCGCAACAAAGAAAACTTTCCAGTCTTTCATGTAGCGTGGAACCGAATCACCAGCCTTCACGCTGCCTTTTTTGTCTCGTCAAAATCACTTTACCATACAAATTGACTAAAATTCATATCTCGCATTAGTTTTGGTGCAGGCTTTGTAATTAAATTTCAAATGTGGTCCAAATCAAGATTTCAAATAGGATAGATGCGTTTTTTATAAGCCGAAGAACCTTTCAAAAGATCTTGAGTTCTTTTAGCATTTTTCGCAAAGAGATATTTGAATTCGTTTGCTGTTTGCTTGATCCAAGTATGGGTTAAGGACACGTGGTGGGTCACTTTGCCATCGCCGGATGGGATGGCCTTGGAGTTATGTCAGTAGACCCGTTTTCTCCTGCTGCCTGACTAATGTGTACTCTTCTGTCTTCAAGAAAGAGTCTGAGAGCTCTGCCTGGTACACTTTAATAATGCACGTCGATAATCGTGATGTAGACTGCAAGAAGGCATGTGGGAGAGCGCTAGTCCAGGGTGAAGTACTCAAATAACCACGTAAAAGCACTAAAATCTTGAAAACAAGTTGGAATTGTGGGGAGGACATATGAATATCTTAGATTTATTTCGCCGGCAGATATTGTAATGCAGTAGTTCAGTTACTGAGGGTATGTAATACTTAACGCGAGTTTGTTCCCACAACATGCCGCACGCCATATAAAGCGAGAAAAGAACAAATTGGGTTATAACTGATAACTCCGTTTCTGTCGATCATTACCTGGACCAAAGGGCAATTGGAAGATAGCGGTTTCTCATAATGCACTGCAAAGAATGAACCTCTCACACAAAGAATACTCTGGCGGTTTGGCATAACTACCTCTTAAAACGGAGGCAAATAGGCACGAATGAGCGCATTCACGTCCTGTACTTTTAGCAGTTCTTATACGCGAATGCCTGCTATCATTAAAACTGTTACGTGCTTTTGATTTTTTAGGTTTTGGGCTAATAATTCAATTTGAGATTGTGTTCTAATACCAAAATGCTAAATTTCATTTTAATTAACTTTTAGCTTGTTGCCTTCTGAGTGAGACACTATTTCGTATCGAATATGAGTTACCAAAGTCAAATAAGAATTTGTTTCACGTGTATATTTTTATTCGATATTGATTTGTTTCTTTGCTCCACGCGCGTTTATGGACACCGCAATTCGTATGGCGGTAGTCTTACTCTGGACTGGTTTCTGTTGTCCGTGAAGTGCGTTCCTGTTTGCTTGTCTTTGTTGTCCAATGCTATTAGAGCTAGTGACAGTCGGTATTTTGTGGTCTGACTTAAGTCACAATTTCTTAGTTTTTTTGGGAAAAAATACGCATTAGCTTTTACTTCTCCAGGTACTTTTGTCCACGCGGTCGCAATTTTGTCGTAGTGTTATTTTTACTCTGAAAATTCTTGGGTGAAAGTTGTTTATTGCCAGTGTGATATGCAGCCAAATACAGTCAGATCGCGTACGACTTGTTTTCTTACAGACAACTGCGTCTTCAGGAATGCTGGTACTCACCCATTGACCCGCTTTTGTCCCATTCTTCAATGCTTTTGAGAAGCATTTTAAATCTGGACTCTCATACAAATGACAAGTTTGCGCTGGATGTGCACTTTTGCTTACATTTTTCCATGTATTTGCAGAGATGGAGATACAGGCAATGCACCAAAATTTGCACTGGGAACCCAATGCCGTAGACCAACCTAATAACTACATGTCTGATGATGATGATTTCGAAAGCGGGAATAGCACGGCAAAGCTCTATGAGCGTTCTCGCATCAAGGCACTCGCAGGTGAGCTTTAGTCTTGGTATCATTTCGTTTTTAGATGAGCGTGAAATCGTCCAAAAGAAAACATTTACAAAGTGGGTTAATTCACACTTGGCGGTTGTTAACCAGCGGGTAGAAGACCTTTATCTCGACCTTCGTGACGGCAAACACCTACTTAAGTTGCTCGAAATCCTTTCTGGCGAAAGGCTTCCCAAGCCTACCCGCGGCAAAATGCGAATTCACTGCTTGGAGAACGTCGACAAATCTCTTAACTTCCTCTGCGACCAGCATGTCCACTTGGAAAATGTTGGTGCGCATGACATCGTTGATGGCAACCAGCGTTTAACTCTTGGTCTGATCTGGACTATAATCCTACGCTTCCAGATTCAAGATATTATTGTTGAAGAATACCAAACAAGCGAGACTAAGTGCGCAAAGGACGCTCTTTTGTTGTGGTGCCAAATGAAAACAGCGGGTTACAATAATGTCAACGTACGAAACTTTTCAACGTCCTGGCGTGACGGTCTTGCATTCAATGCGCTCATTCACAAGCACCGTCCTGACCTTATTGAATATCAGAAGTTGACCAAAGCCAATCCTATGCAAAATTTGCAAAATGCTTTTACCGTCGCACACGATAAGCTCGGCGTACCTCCCCTCTTGGAGGCCAGCGATGTGTGTGTAGAACAACCTGACGAAAAGTCGATAATCACGTATGTAGCTGCCTTCTATCACTGCTTCAACAAAATGAAGGCCGATACTGTGCACTCCAAGCGTATTGGGAAGGTTGTTAACCAAGCATTGGAATCATCTCAATTGCTCGAAAAGTACGAACAGTCGACCTCCGACCTTCTTAATTGGATTCAGAAAACGATTGAACTGTTAAACGATCGCGTTTTCGCCAACTCACTAACTGACGTGCAGCACCAGTTGGCGGGTTTCAATACTTACCGTACTGTAGACAAGCCACCCAAGTTTGTTGAAAAGGGTGACCTTGAAGTCCTTCTTTTTACTCTACAGAGTAAAATGAGGGCCAATAATCATAAGGTCTATGTCCCACCTGAAGGAAAACGAATTGCCGATATTAACCGCGCATGGGAGAATCTTGAAAAAGCGGAGCATGCCCGCGAATTGGCATTGCGTGATGAACTGATTCGTCAGGAGAAACTCGCTCAACTTGCCACCAGATTTGATCGGAAGGCGGGTATGCGTGAGGCCTGGCTTTCAGAAAATCAGCGTCTTGTTGCGCAGTATAATTTCGGATCTGATCTCGCAACTGTTGAAGCAGCTACCAAGAAACACGAAGCTATTGAAACAGATATTTCAGCTTATGCTGAACGTGTCAATGCTGTAGTCAGCGTTGCTGAGGAACTGCAACTGGAGAACTACTATGACAACGATCGCATCCAGATGCGGCGTGAGAATGTTCTTCAGCTATGGACAAATCTTCTTGAACTGCTTCGTAAGCGCCGCAGCTGTTTGAACCTGAGCCTTCAGTTGCAACGTGTATTCCAAGAAATGTCTTATCTGCAAGATTGGATCGACGAAATCGGAAGTCGGCTGAAGTCCGAAGATTACGGAAAGCACCTCATGGGTGTTGATGATTTGTTACAGAAACACAAGCTCCTAGAGGCCGATATTCATGTTCTTCATGATCGTTTAAACCAAGTTTTGGATCAAGCCAAGGTTTTCATTGACTGTAATTTCCCTGAAAGTGTGGAGGGCTATCGTCCTGCGGAGCCGGAGATTGTTAAAAAGCGAGGTGAAGATTTGCGTTCGGCTTACGATGAACTGTGCTGCCTAGCTAATGCCAGGCGTCACGGTCTGGAGGACTCTCATAAGATGTGGCAGTTCTTCTGGGACATGGACGACGAGAAGGAATGGATCAAGGAGAAGAGTCAGCTTATGTCCAGCCCAGATTTGGGTCACGATCTAAGCTCAGTCGAGCGTCTCCTTCGTAAACATCGGGCTCTTGAGGAAGACTGCAAGATACGTCAAAATGTCTTTTATAATGCCATTAATGTCGGTAATCAACTCATCGAGGAAAATAACCGCGGTAAGGAGGGTATTCAGCTGAGAATCGATGAGATGCATAAGCTCTGGGACCAGTTAGCTGATTCAACTGTGGATCGTAAGAAGCGTTTGCTGGAGTCTCAGAAGTTCTTCCAATTAATAGCTGACTGTGATGATGCTAGTGCCTGGCTCCTTGATCAGCAACGCATTGCTAGTAACGAAGATGTTGGTTTAAAGATGTCCACCACGGAGTCGTTGATAAAGATAAACCAAGAACTTATGGAGAACCTTGAGCAATATCGCGAATCCATTCAGAACCTACACGACACAGCTGCGGAGGTATCAGAGTATCCGGATTGCGATTCCGCCATCATCAACTCGCACCTCAATACTGTAGACGAAAACTATGCCAAAGCTGTTGAGATGGCCAAACAAAGGCAACAACGTCTTCTGGATGCACTGTCTATGTACAAGTTGTTCGATGTTTCCGACACAGTTCGTACTTGGATCACGGAGAAAAGGAAACTTCTTACCACTCTTTGTCCCTCAGATGAGATTGAAGAGCTTGGTGTTATTCGCCACAGGTTTGAGTGCTTTGAGAAGGAGATGACGAAGAATGCGGAAAAGGTTGGTTCCGTCAATAAACTTTCGGAAAATCTTATTGGAACCGATCATCCCGATGCACAGCAAATCATCATTCGTCAAGATACACTCAACACTACGTGGAACGACCTAGCTGATCTTGTTGAGAAGCAGAAAGGTCAGCTAGAGACAGCCTATCAGTACAATCAGTTCCTGATTGAGTGTCAGGAGACGGCAAATTGGATAAAGGAGAAAGAGCAGTTGATTGAATCCACAGATGAACTGGGTAATGATTTGGAAGGAATCATGCAGCTCCAGCGTCGTCTAAGTGGCCTTCAGCGTGACCTCCAAGCTATACAAGCTAAAATTGATCATCTGGATGAACAGGCCGATGTGTTGGATGCAGCTAAACCAGAAGCTTCGGAAGTAAGGTGCTATGCGTTGTTGATTGAAATTTAGGTTATTGAAGCTGAAAGGAAGAAAATTCATGACTTGTGGAATGAACTGAAGGAGATGTTGAAGGAACGCGATGACCGTCTGAATGACTCTAGTGAGCTCCAGCGCTTTTTGCAGGATCTTGATCATTTCCAAGTATGGCTCCGTAAAGCTCAAGTTACCGTTGCATCTGAGGATGTGCCGAACACCCTTCCAGTAAGTCATCACCTGTAGTTAACCTTTTCAAAGTAGAACGGCTTGTATCACAAATTCCTACTGCTAAAACTTTCTTGTTCACTTTAGATATTTCAATTTTAAAACAAGAAAAATCGATTTATTTATCACACGTCATTTCGACCTGTCTTTGTTAGTTTGCAAAGGCCGGCTCCTGTGCATTTGCAGTGTTTGATAATGGCTTCTGCTTAACCCTTTTACAATATTTGACTCCTTAGGAGGCTGAGAAACTTTTGCAAGAGCACGAGCAGTTCAAACCAGAAATTGACGGTTATGAAGACGACTTCAGGAGGCTCATGGAGATAGGAAGAAAAGTTGTGGAGAATCAAACCGATCCGCAGTATCTCTTCCTTTCCGAGCGTTTAGATGGTATCGAAGAGAACTGGGTTGCTCTGCACAAGATGTACGAGGATCGTGATAAAGTTCTTAAACGGGATGTGGAAGCTCAGGTTACTCCTCTTGCCCCTTTTACGCCGATTCTATTACGTAGATTTACCAACTATTTCAATAGTTCAAAAGTCATTGTCAGTTCACTATGTTGTCTTTGAGGATTATAGCTGCTACATTTCGTGTTCACTTTCCAAACTCCCTGTTTCGATGAGTTCCTTACTGTTTACTTTGCAGTCGTTCTTCAGAGACGCTACTCTCATGGACAAACTCATTAATAAGCAGGAGGCCCTCATTACCAAGGAAGTTGCAGTGAGTCTTTACCTAATTTTCCTGTTGCTATGGCCTATACAAGGATTGGATGACGATTCTAATCGGCTCATCACATTTTGGATGACCGTTGATGCGATCACAAGCATTGCTCCTCATAATTAATCTAGTTAATGACGCTCGTTACGTTATTTTGGTCTCTTGTAGCCTACTCCGGAGTCTGTGGAAGAGGCTCTGCGTAACCTAAGCACTTTTCAGGCCGCAATGCCCGCCAACGATGAGAAAATATCTCAAGTCATTGCCGTTGGTCGCGACTTGGCTAATCGTGGTGTGTTCCCCGTTGAGAAGCTTGTAGCAAAATGCGATCAACTAGAACAGAAGTGCGTATATTTCCTCTGCCAAACACTGTTTAGCTCCCACAATTACCTCATCATTTCGGAATTTTAGGCGCCAGGCTGTCAAAGAGAAGGCTATTGAGCGTGAGGCCAAGCTGGCACAACAGTCTAGGTTACAAGGGTTTGTGCAAGACGTCGACGATGTAAGCTTACTTGTCATCGTGTCCTTCGCCTTGCTTAGGTATTTTATCTATCCCCCCTTCATTTCAGGTGGATGAGCAGGTAATGTTTGAGTGTGGTAGCCTAGTTTTCCATGAACTAACAATCCGATTGACGGTTTCGATTGGATAAATACCTCATTCTAAAATGACTGCTAGCCTTACCGATTTTGTCTGCTTCCGAATGGTGGACTTCGCCAGTGCATCTTCCTCACTGAACCATTTTCTCTCATTTCTAACATAATGTGACACCAAAAAGCACCTTTGATGGTTGCGATGTCTAAAACTCTTTGTTCATTTGGTCAAAACCCACGTGGTTGCATAAGCCGAGTTAGCCGCAGTTGGACCCACGCGGCGAGGCTCGTAGTGGTGCAAGAGGACCCAAATTGAACCTACTGAATGTCCGTAGTTTTCAAATGAATGCGCATTGTGCAGGTGATTATCTTCAGCGGCATTCGTGTTTTGATTTTTGTGCTAAGACAACCTGCAGTTCTCGTTTGCATTAGGTGGTCAAAAGGGTTGTGTCAACTTCCTTCGGTGCTTGGTGCAGTCTGGGGCGATGGCTATGATTGTAATCGTACGATTACACTATAGAGGATAGGTTTGCGTCAGTATGGGAGCGCTAGTTCTCCTTCCCCTCCCTCTCCCCTTCCTCCACTTTGGGTCGGCATGCGTAGATGGGCAACTGGATCTGGATCTGGTGTGCGATGGAAGTTTATCTGCTCTACAGACCGCGCTTAACTCCTCGGTTCCAAAGTTACAGGAGGTAGCCTCCAGCCTCATTCCTCGTATATCGATTGGCGAAGATGTGGATGCGTAGACTTGTTCCATCCTGATGATGCATCGCTTTCAAGAGGATGCGCTATTCTTGGTTATGAATGAATGAATGAATGAATGAATGAATGAATGGCTGTGTTGCCGCTGGCCTATTAATTGGGGCTTAACTGTGTCAAGGGGTTGCAACAGTTTTTGCTGTGCGTCACGAGGCAATTCGTTCGCAGCTACACCGACTGGGAAGAGAGAGTCGTGGAAGCTGGACAAATGATTGTCATCTGCAGCGTGTTGGTGGATGGCAGACGGGAGGTTTCACGGACTGTCAATTGGCGCTTCACTTTTTCAAGTGTGGCATAGGAGTGCATCGTGCATTTGGATTGCTGACTGACGTGCAACGAGCAATGACATTTGTTTACCCATGTTGGTAAAGTGAACAAATAAGGGGTTGGTTGCCCCAAACAAGGCAACACTGCACCACTCACTACAAACTTCGAAGGCGCGCACCGCCGCCTCTTCCATGGAAGACTGTGTTTGTATGGTGTGTGAGTGTTGGTGCGCTGTGGACGCGCTCGTTCCTCAGACTAAACGCGTGCGACTGAGCTTCGTCTAGTGGATGATGGTGTACAACTCAATGGTGAGCAGTGCACGTCTCATCCGAGTGGAGATGTGGAATGTAGGAAGGGAGGCGATAGAGTTTCACTCTCACCTTCCTTCTCGCCCTTTCCCTGCCCCTCTTACCCTCTCGTTTCCCTGCCAGATCTTCGAGTGACTACTACCTACCCTTGGTATTAGGTAAATAGCGCGCAAAAAGTGAGTGAGGTGGGAACGGGGTGGCTTGGTTTGTTGTGTTCTAGACGCAAGATGTCTTATGGAGGTGGAAGTAGGAGGAGGCCTGTGTTTCGTTGGCAGAGAATGAGTGGTCGTGACGACAAATGATGTGGGAGCTTTCTGCGGCCGCTTGCATTTCATTACAGGATCCCTACAAACAACTTATAACCACTTGATGAAATTAACACAAGAGATTTTGTGTACACGCATTGTTTAATACATTCCTCTCCTTTGAATGGTTAACAATGCAGGGAATTCTTTCCGTCTAACCCAACTGAAAATGTTCTTACCAAATTTTTCCCTCAAAACTTTTGTTAATGGTTTATAAAGGAAGCATATTAGCATGTAACTACTAATAATTTGTAGGTTGAGGAATGGATTTCAGAAAAGGCGATTCTGGCTCAACAAGCGCCCCCTCCTTGTAGTGGTGTTGGTATTGCTGCTATTTATGGGAAATTCAAGACCTTTGAGAGTGAGTTGGACGCCAACAAGGACAAGATTGAGAAAGTCATTGCCGACGGAGAGCAGTTGATGGCTGAGCAACCACAACTGCAGGCGGAGATTGAGCCCCGGATGGAGGTACTGCGTCGCCAGTGGGTTGACCTCAACAATCAAGCTCAGGAGCAGAGCGCTAAGTTGGCTGATTCCAACCGCGAGGCTCTGTTTGAAGAAACAGCCAAATCTATGCTTACTTGGATTACTGAGGTTTCCTCGCAGATCGTTACCACCACGGAAGAGGTGACCGAAGAAGTTGGGCTCGTCGAACTTAATGAACAAATCAAGGATCAGGAGAAGAAGGAGCAGGAACTTATGGCCAAGCGGAAGATGCTCGAAGATATGGCTGTAAGGGTCTCTTAAAAATAACTATTGCTTTTGTGTCTTATTGTAATACATTTCTCGGTTTATAGAATCATGCTGAAAAGCTGAAGGAACAATATCCCGACAGAAAGGATGAGTTTGAGCAGGTTCATCAGGAGGTGCGTATTCGACTCATGGAGCTTGAGGCCCCAATGGCTAACCGACGCGACCGCCTTATCAAGCAGAAGCGAGTGCGCCAGTTCTTTCGCGATTTGGAGGATGAGAAGGACTGGATTCGCGAGAAACTTGCTCTTATTGAGGATCACGGTCGAATGGCCTCTAGCCTCCTAATTAATCAGCAATTGCAACGACGTCACAAGATGCTTACCAATGAGGTAGAGAACCATGAACCGCGCATTGATGCTGTCTGTCAGGTGAGATTTTTTAAAGATCTTGATTTTCTTCAAAAATTCTGAATTATTAGGTGGAGGCTCGATTAGCTCTCTACAACTTTTAATTTTAATTCAATGCCTACTCGACATGTTAATTTGTTTCTCTTAAATAGCAAGGAGAAGAGATGATTGCCGAAGGTCACCCACATAGTGAAAAGTTCCGTGAGGGCATTGACGAGATACACGCGTTGTGGGCCACGCTGCGTCAGGCCTTGGCCGACCGCCAGGCCGCTCTTGCGCAGAACGAAATCGCTCAGCAATACCTCTTCGATGCTAGTGAGGCGGAAGCCTGGATGGGTGAGCAGGAGCTCTACCTTATGGGTGATGAGAAGGCTAAAGACGAGCAGGGTGCAACTAATGCTATGAAGAAGCACGAACTGCTACAAAAGACTATTGAGAACTACGCCAGCGAAATTCGCTCTCTGGGTGACCGCAGTCGTGCCATGGTTGAGTCGGACCATCCTGAAAGTGAGGTGGTGGCTGCCAAACAATCAAGAGTAGACAAAATGTACGCTGGATTGCACGACCTTTGCTTGGAACGTCGGCTGAGGCTTGAGGAGATTCTGAAGCTTTACAGTCTTCTTCGTGAGATCCTTGATTTGGAGGCACGTTTTATGATCAGCAGTAAATGCTTTTTAAGAACTTCAGAAAAGATTATTTAATGTAAGAGTGCTTTGCCTCTAGGCTTGGATTGACGAGCGTACAGTAATCGCCAGTAGTCACGAGATGGGTGCTGACTACGAGCATTGTTGTCTGCTGAGAGAACGCTTTGCGGATTTCTCGAAGGAGACAAACGAGTTAGGCAAACACCGGGTTGCTGCTGCCAACGAGCTCTGCGATGCTCTCATTGCTCAAGGTCATGGAGAAGCTGCTGAAATCGCTAGCTGGAAAGATCGTGTCAATGAGGCTTGGGCCGACCTTCTAGAACTGATAGAGACCAGTATTCAATTACTCAAGGCTGCTTGGGATCTGCACAAATTCCTCTGTGATTGTCAGGATGTTCTTGATAGGTGAGGTTAATTTGAGTAACTTTCCTTGATTCATTTAGCCGTTGCGAATGTTTAAGCAAACAGAAATGGTGCTTCGATTAGTTACCTGTACACTCAAATGATGCTTGATTAAGGATAATTTTATGTCCAGGATCGCTGAGAAAGCTGGTGCCATCCCAGAGGATGTTGGTCGCGACGCCAAGGCTGTTGCAGTGCTGCAGCGCAAGCACGCAGCTTTTGAGGCCGAACTTTCCCGTCTTGGCCAACAGGTTGAGGAGGTTGTCGATTATGCTAACAACCTTCTGCCTAGCTATGCTAGCGAGAAAGAGAGCATCATATGTGATCGCCGTGACGAAGTTGTTCAGGCCTGGAGGCAACTCCAATATGCCGCCGAGCAGAGAAAGATTCACTTGCTGGATGCTAGTGATGTTCATAGGTTCTTCGCAATGGTTCGTGAGCTCCAACTCTGGATGGATACTATGCGTACTGAGATGACTATCAAAGAAAAACCAAGGTGTTTACCCATAATCATTGTTTGCAGTTGGGTATAACGTTTAAGTATTATGCAATGATAAATTGTTTTGTTATTGGCCAAAAAATTCACCGATTGTTGGGTATTGAACCTTACCAAATCGTTTATTTGCACTCATGCAGTTTTACTCTCATTTTCTAGCTTTCTACATAATGCAAATTTACTCATGCCTTCTTTTTTCTTCGGCTATTATTATTATCCTTATTCAAGAGCTCTGCTGTATTTGCAATCAGCATTGGGAATATACTCGTTTTCATAAACCTCTGATAGATTCATTCAACTTAGTCTCACGCGCCAGGAGGATAGCGCTTTTATTTGCGTGGATATGTTTCCTTGCAGGGATGTTTCAGGAGTTGAGTTATTGATGAACAATCACAAAAGTCTAAAGGCAGAGATTGACGCTCGTGAGGAGAACTTCAGTATCTGCTTAAGTCTAGGCCGGACTCTACTTAATCGGCGCCACCCAAGGGAGGAGGAAATTCGAGACAAATGCATTCAGGTAGTTTTTAAACAAAACTTCACTTACCAATACAAGAATAAACATATTTTGCTCCTAACATACGAGTCAGTATGTTTCATTGCATTTCGGCCTTTATTTCTCGTTAGTTGTCCAGGCTGTCTTATCTCTTTGTCCAGAGGTGATTTACACAAGACTATCAATCGTTGTACGTGTGTAACTTAGAATATCACAGTTGTGCGGCTTTGATACCGGATTCTCATGGAATGTGGAAAGCAAATTAAAATGTAGATATGGTAATTGAGTTTAGTGTCAGCAATTTCGAAGGTCAATAGGGCTTTGCTGATGCATCTGATGTATTTAGTCTTGGCAACACACAATATAACGCTAATAAGGCTGCCTACGAACCCAACGGCGTGACACCAAACGGTAATCATAAGAAAAATTGTGTTTTCTATTTCATCGGTTTGAATTACCTCAACAAGATCAAACCAGTCTCATTTTAGGTCATTCATGTGCATGAATGGGCTCCTGATGTTCGCCACCAAGCCATACATTTGCCGATAATTAGTCAATGTCAACTCATTTCCATCCACCTGCCACGAGTTATAAGTGGTTACTTCTATAACAGCATCACCTAAGGCCGGGCTGCATTCCACGGATTTATTATGTTCAGTTCGCAATTGTATTTTTAATGCTTTTGGTGACTACATTTAGTTGGTTACTGAGCGTGTCCTCCTGCTGGAGCAATGGAATGACAGGAATGAGAACCTTCAGTTAATGTTGGAAGTCTATCACTTCGCTCGCGATGCTGCGATTGCGGAAGCTTGGCTTGTCGCCCAAGAGTCATTTGTCAAGAGTCCCGATCTCGGTGACTCCCTGGATGAAACTCTCGCTTTACTTAAAAAACATCTGGCTTTTGAAAAGGCTGTGGCCACTCAGGAAGAACGGTTTATCGCCCTTCAAAAGGAGACTATGGTAAGTGCACATGCATTGCTTTCTGAAGTTACTTTTAATTCGTTTTTCGGTAATTTGGTTTCCACACGGGAGCCCTTATTGACCTGCTTCTCTGATCTCACTAGTTTCAGACTGTTTGTGTTTGAAGACCAAATACCTGTGCGCTCATTATTCACGCAAATTTATCGTTTGGTGCTCTGTTCGTGTCAGGAAATCATCAGTTTGTGTATTTGGATTTATGTTCAGTTATGCAATTGTACGTCTTGTGCGCAAATGGAGCCGTAGCGAAAAGGTTATTCGGTATTTCCATTTTATTTCTATAGCATTACATCGTCACCCACGAACTCATCCTGTATCTCTGACAAACTGAACTAGTTTTTACGCGAAGCTTTCTTATTTCCAGCTCGAATTGAAAGCTAAGGAGCGAACACCCGAAAGTGAGGCCGCACGCAAGAAAGCCATTGATCAAAAGATATCTGATGCTAGTCACGAATTCCAGCCTCTGCCGTCTACCTCTCAGACGGCTGCTGCTCCCGGTTCCTTCCATGGCACTCCACTCCGTCGTGGCGTTGAAACGCCGACAGGCCGTTCTCTTCGTGAGTCCGTCGATTCTGGTCGTCCCGCTCCCCACAACCTTGAGGCTGTTCTCCACCGAAAGCATGAATGGGAGACTGCTGCTAAACGAGCATCTGGACGCTCTTGGCACGAGCTCTATTTTGTGCTCAACGCAACCTTGGGCACCCTCTCTGCCTACAAAGACGCCCGGTCCGCTCATGATAAGCCAGGACACCTCTATCACAAAGAGGGTCCAGTTAGTCTCGCTGGCGCCGTGGCTGCTCCTGCAACCAACTATGAAAAGCGTCCGTGTGTATTCCGCCTGAAATTGTTCAATGGCGGTGAATCTTTGTTCCAGTGCCCCTCGGAGGATGATATGCATAATTGGGTTGAAGCCATCAACTCCATCGCGGCTTCGCTTCCAGCTCCTGTCACGGTAATGCCTCCCACAGAGGAAGAGGAGGTGGAAGGTGGATTGGTGGCCCCTGCGGGGCGCTCAGCAACTCTTCCCTCTACAGCACTCCACCTCTCCGAACCCGGTACCAGTGATGCGCAGGCTTCTGGGCCCTCGAAGCCTAAGAAGAAGTTCCTTACACTCATGCGGAAAAAGTAACGATGAAAGAATACTTCACCGCGAGTAATGATTGCAAATCCTCAGCTTTACCGCCTAAAATCACTTTCGCGTCGTTTTACCCGTACACATCCACCTAAATTTGCTCTTTCTGGAGGTAGTTATCTTTTTACACAATTTTTTTCTTCACGCTTTTTACCCTTCCCCGTCGTCTGTTGGGCTTTTTGTTTTGGGTTCATTCTCTCACTTTCAAACTAGGAGCGAAATTTTCTACGCGCTGCCTTCTCATGATGAACATATAAATAGTTTATACATTGAGCTTTAATTTGCCCAACGGATTAGCTACTCTCAAGCTGTCACCACCATCGCCTCTGTCCACGTGTGTAAATGTATTTGTTAGTCAATTTTTGAAATATATTCTTTCTTTTCTCCAGCAATACTAGCCCACTTATTGTTGCCTCTCTTCATTCCCGCACACTCGAGCACTGATGAGCGTTCGCTGGTTTTCGTATCACCTACTCTATCACGCAAGCGAATAAAACCGCCTTTGTTCTGATTCCACTCACTGTGTCGAAAATGTGCATCTTCACGATTTTCTTTCCTGTGTCCTTTCCTCCTGTTTTGCGAACAATATCCTTTCCCTCTGCTATTTAAACCCGCGCAGATTTATTATACCCAAGCCTATTGCAATAATGAAGCTTCCTGCATAATTCGGTTTAGTTTTACTGTCGTTATAGGGTGGGGAAAGCTACCGTTCAACTGCAAATAGGCTTTATCTAAGTGAACCGAGTTCACTATCTTGCGACCAAATCTGCGTTTTTCAACGGTGTTTTCCTGCCTCGGCAATATCCTAGTGTAGAGGTCACTACAGAATAGTTATATTGAGGATGACCAGTCGCACGTTTTGAATGAAGGAGTAAATAGATTTTAGCTTGAGTGGAAGGAGGCTGGGTTGGATGTGTAGGTCTGGCTTTACTGCGGTTACCAGTGGTTTGACGACTTGGTCCGACTCGTGTGCTAGAGTTCAGACTGGCATGGAGCTAATGCTTGAGACTTACGGTCACCGTCACTCCCATTCAGTCATCTGTGCTCCCGCATTATGCATTTATCGGGTCAAATGCCTAGTTAAAGCAATTTTAAAGTTGGCTTCTCGTTGCACCACACGAGGTCTACTCCCACAAATGGAAATCCGTTTGACATTTTATCCGGCTCAGGCAAGACACAAAGTGGCATGATTTCGAGATTCATGGAACTTGAAATAATGAATTAGATCTGAGGATAATTTCAATAGTCGTGAAAGTATTCTGGCGACTTTCGTGTGCACATCACAAGTTTTGAAAGAGTGGACGTGTGTCACGGTCTGAGTGATGTTGGCTTTTGTTTGTCTACTTCAATACAACTTTGTATAATTAATAGTGATAGTGGTAATTGCGTTGAAATAAGCCGTTCATCGGCATAAGTCTATTTGATCGGCCCCGGCACCGGATCACGCAAGCACTGTGTGTCGCTGTCCTACATAAACATTGTGCACGCTCGGAAAGCACATGCACTGCGCAGTTGCATGTATTTGGCCACGGACGGACTTTGATTGCCCTCAGCATGTTTTGCGCTTGGAATTAGAATAGACAAATGAATTGGCAGTTCGGATCGGGCGCCTTCCAAAGAAGCAATAGGTTGGTCTCAAATGACATTACCTGGTTCCGCTGTACTCTGCTCACGTGACTTACCTGCTTTTTTAACTTAGTTTACCATCCAAATCGGTAGCGTAGGAGGCCTCTAGCGCTGATGGTTTAATCGTGAGATCAGCCTGCTGGGTGAGTGAATGGTACACCAACAGGGACACTTTACCTCGGATATTTATTGAACTTGGAAGTTGCGCAACTTTTCTTGAAGTCCAATGTCATCCTTATGCCTCAGTCTGTGAAAACCAAGAACCATAAGTATTGCCGCCGATAACGTTTTTCAGTCACTTAAAGCCAAGCAATTAAGCTACTAAGTTGGCTAAATTTTGCGTATGCGGCCGTTTTCATACAGGAACCTCTAAAAATGTGGAAAACGACTAGATCCCAAATTTCCCTTATTGGAGACTTTTTGAGAACATTCCACGAGTGATACCGTTTTTAAAGAAATAAACAGGTCATTAAAAAACGAATATGACCAATGATAAGTCCGTTGACCACAATTAACCTTGTTTTTTTCGTTGAAATCGATCACTAACTCCTTGTTATAAGCGTACTTTGCAAGTAATTCTGTGTAAATAAAGCTGAGCCAGTCAAGTAGGGCGTTTAGTATGTTTTTGAAGGCTGCATGCTTAATATGCAAATCGATGCACAACGGAATGCTGCAATCTGCGCAGGTGTCTCGTGGAGTCACAGTATTGGTCGCTGCATCGGCCTTGACTAAACGATCGGAGTGCGCGTGCTCGCGTGCTCGCGTGCATACCGCTTGCGGCTGGAAGCACGTACGTACGCACCGACGGCGCAGGAGGACATGCGAAACGCAGCAACACAGGCATGGAACAGGCTCGCGTGCAACAGTCACTGTTCACTGGGCCTGACACCGCACCACTTGGCGCTCGCACCTGGCCAGGCGGGTATTGCATGAGGCGGTTAAGTGCGTCTCGTCCCGGCAGCTCGCCATCCATGCAATGTTCGCAGGCCAGATGGTAGATCCGTGTCTTGGGTTTCCAGTGCAACAAAACTAATCGTTTTCGAAAGGGATCCTGTCCAATGCTAAAACATTTAGCAGGCCATTAACACCTATCGTTAATTTGGTGAGAATATTTCGGCCCATTTGCTTGGAAAGTGACTTCAGTGTCATGCTTTTGACCACTTATCCATTAAAAAGGAACTATGAATTAAGAATGGTGCGCTTCATCACGAAGACGCCACTTTTGGGTGCATTTATGAGTGAATTGGAATTGAAAGTATAAACAATTATTAAAGCTTGACACTACCAGTGTTGTTGAAGGTGATCCTAAGTTTCCCTCGTTTTCCACTTCGCTGGACTGTGGCAGCATTATCACTAGGCAAAGGTGAAAAGCCATGCGGAGTGCAATTGATTGATCCTTTTTGAATGCTGCAATAAACGGGGTTCTTTGTGTGAATTTGAACTAAACATGTCATGCAGAGGTTATTTCCCTACCGAGGAGGTGAGATCATTTCTACAATTTTTGTTTCTAAAAAAGATAGCACGATCTTAACTGATTGTGAACGCTTCATAAAGACATTTTGAATAGGATATTTGAAAAATATTGTTCACGTCTGCGTGGTCTAATATCTAGTAGACTAAACATCACGAAGCTGTGCCACTGCATTGGAGCGATCTTTAAAAGTCGTTTGCATCTGTCATCACAACAAAACCAGTAGTTTTCTCTCAAGAGAACACAGCAGTACTTCCAGCGCCCGTGGCTGGGATCCACGACGTGCGCTTCCAACTTTCTCACAGTCAGAAGAGATGACTAACCGCGATTAGTCAATGCTTAAACGAGTGATTAAGCTTGTTGTAGTTTTATGACATCTACCTTGGCTCCTTCTAGGTCTATGAGGCTGGCCTTCGAAGCGGATTTTGTCGGTTCATTAACAAGAAGCTTAGCGACGACCTGGATTGCAGGGCATATATGCCCTTGGATCCGTTTAGTGACAAACTTTATGAAGCTGTTGCGGAGGGCGTTATTCCCTGTAAAATAATCAATTGTCTTTTCTCCAATGCCATCGACGAACGAGCCATCAATATGAGTAACAACCTCTTCTACGCCAGCCACAGAGTTGAGAATCTCCAACTAGCTCTCACGGCAGCACGATGCAACGGCTGCGCTGTCAAAAACATCACAGTGGATGACTTGATGGGCACCAGGGCCAATTTCAAGTTGGCCAGCCTTGAGTTCTTAAAGCAAGTCATTCTGAAGGGCTATTACCGAAACATAAACATTCACGAACATCCTGAAATATTTACTCTTCGGGAGGTGCATGAAGACATAAATGACCTAAAATGTCTATCACCAGAACAAATTCTTACCAGGTTTGTGAATTACCACCTTAGGAACGCTGGGATTACCAAGGTTCTTACAAATTTTGAATACGATCTCTCCGATTGTGTCGTATACGCCCATCTACTCTACAAGATCGCCCCGGTAACAATTAGACCTAGGCTTCTTCCTGATCATCAAGTGCTTGTTTATAGCAACTTTGAGAACCGCGCTAAAGCTGTTCTCCAAAATTTACGAGAACTCGGAGCAGAAATGTTTCTCTGTGAGGATGACTTCTTGCATCCTGAACACCAAAGAAAATCCCGTGGAGTGCTCCACCTCATGACGGTGGCCTTCCTATTCGACAGGTTTGCAGGTGAAATGAAGGCATATGGAGGTGGCGATTTTCCTATCTCCAAAGAGGATATTAACGAACTGTCCTCACGTAACTTTATTAATTCTATTGATGTTAAGCCCTATTGTACTCACGTGATAAGCAATTTGCGGGATGGACTGATCGCGAAACAAGTATTTGAAGTGCTGCGACCTGGCTTCACAACAGGCGTGAAGTTTACACATGAATTTGACTTGATCCGCCGAGATGCACAGTTTCTTCAAAATAATACATGCATTCTCCGGTTAGTGCAGGGATACGCCTTCCGCCTGCCGAGTCTAGACGCCTCACGATTAACCACCAGTGATCAGGAGATGTGTGAAGTTCTGCTTATGGAAATGCTTCGAAGTTATCTCACTCACGATGCCTACGATGAGCACGAGTTGCTTAGATGGGTTAACGATCAATTGGCGCGCGCGGGGAAACCTGTTGAATTGCGCAGTTTTCAGGACCGATTGATAGCAGACGAATGTCTCTTTGCAGTTGTCTTAAACAATCTAACTAATGGATTGGCTTCTAAGGACTATCTCCGAGGAAAGCGCTATGAAAACGCTAAGTACTACATCTCCGTTGCGCATAAGGCGGGCTTCCGTGTGTTCACGAGACCGGAACACTTCGATGTCTGCTCTCCGCGCTGGGTGGCCATCGCCTTCGCTGCTCTGCGCTGGAGTTAATCAACTTTTGCGATTAGCACATCTACAAGCTTGGAAGAACCAATTGAATGCTATTAAATGCCATCTTTGTCTGTTTGAACAATATTGCCTCTTTTTACATAATCTTGGCCTAAAATTAGGAATTTTAACTACACAAAGTTGCATTTAAGGGTGATCGCCTCGTGTCTGCAATCGTAAGCGATTCCTAGTCAGGACAGGCTGATAACACCTTAATGTGACCAGTCCTGTTACGTCGGCAATGTATCTAAGCTCGTTTACCCCAAGTGAGACCAGCTCCTTAATGAAAGTCAATTTCCACTCGGTGCCTTTCTGATCTTCCAAGGGCGGATAACTGAGCTGGAGTGTGGGACGGTTTAATTTGAACCACCGAAGCTAGTTAAGAGATGTTGAGAGCTTTCCATTCAAGGGCGCAGACTTTGTAGCAGAGGACCAGCGCGTTAATACTTTTTGTTGATTTCAAACCTGCATGGTAGGGCTGGACGTTTTGTCAAACAAATAACGATCCAAGTTAAAGGTGATACATAGGTTACGCTAATGTTTCTCGGTTTCTCTGTTTTGATGGAAATATCACAGTTTTCACCACACCTTTAATGCGTGCATTAAGAAAGATGAGTGAACTGATGCCCGTACATCAAGTTACAGCTATTGGGTTCACATGAGTCATCACCGCTACAGGTCAGATGGCCATTACCTAACAAGATACGTTCATCGTTTCGACGAGCTCGCGTTGGCAACGTTGGTATTTACAAGTTGCAAGTTTTCCAAGTGGACGGAAATGTAGCTGTATTTGTGACTCGATTTCGTATCACTGTAGTAAGAGTTGATGGCGCATTGCTTACAAAGCGACAAAGTGATCTAGAAAATAGCTGGTACCCGCTTCGCCTAATCATTTAGTGCGCACACGGTAGCTGGTCAGACTTCGCTACTTGCGTGTGTGCAGCTCCCAAAACTTATGTGGAAGTGCCACTTCATAGTAATCAATTCGCAAATTCCATGTGGAGCAGGAGAAAGCGATTCGGTGGGAGGTAACTGCTTTTCCACACAATCACAGTAGATGATATTGGAAGGTTTTTTGATACGTCGCTGTCGTCTAGAGATCTTTCGTGATTATTTGAAGCTAAAGCATGGAGGAAACATGGATTATGCAAATTTAATTATGAATCTTCTGAGATTGCAGTACAAATGGGCCAATGGTTTGGCGATGAGTTCCATGCTAATGAAACAGCACTAAACGTGGTATCCAAGCATGGAGAGCAGCAGAAAAACAGAAGAAGAGATAGCACAAAGGTTCCATGCATTCAGTGGTGGTAATTTCCATGAGATGGCGCTGGTATTGCTCCTTTGCATTGTTCCATCAAACTGTCACTTTACGCCAACTAGAAAGGCTAGTGGCATTGCTAAAGACAAAAACCGAGGATAACTTTCCAAATTGCACAAGCCATTGAATTGAACTAAGCTAAATTATTTTTAAAAAAATTAGGCACTTTGTTTAATGCGCAGTTAGGGTCACCGATCAGTGGACATCAATGGAGATAAAGCCTGGCATTCATTACCAAAAACGGCATGGTTTTCTAAGACCCAACTGCAAGTACATATAACTTTTGCGATTCTAGCTTAAAGTTCTGCCTGGTCATTGCAGCTTTAAAGACCTTTTGGCGTAAAACGATGGCTTCCTTGACACAAGTGGAAATTTGACTGCCACTTAAACAAAAGATCCGAATTTGCATTTTTATTTATTCATTAAATAGATCCAGCAGTTATTACAAGTAATTAACCATCACCACTTTGCTTTCGGTATAGAAAATGGTAGCGACTCTGTTGACGTAGTATTTACCCAGATTCGAACAAAGACAAAAAGCAAAGCCAAACAATGCGAATTAACCTGATTGAAACAGATTTCATCACATCTAAGATGGAAATCTAAGTCTGACAAACCCTCCTGGATTCTAATTTTTAACTATTTTTTGCAATAAGTTACCTCTACTGGCACTGCAACTAGAAAAAAACGCAACATCAGCCACAGCGTGCATTTCTTACATTGCTACGTGGCATTAACAATGATGAACGACATTGAAAAACTATTAACGACGAAATTGACCACTGACCGGCGAGAACGATATGATTAAACCGTAACAACGAAACCGCCTGCCGTGCAAAGGCTTAATTTTATTATTCCATGAATAAACCACCCATCACTGTCAGAGGCGGCTTATAGTTGCTCATTGCTCTTTCCTTTCAGCCGGAGCTATAGCGTCCGCCCCAGGTTGACGTGGCCTGGATCGCCTGGTGCAATGGTCAGAACACCTGCATCTAGTATAGCTGCAACATCTGCACAGCGAGGACGCAGTGCCCTCTGCTGTTCAACCTACTCGAGGGAAGCATAGCACTAAATGGAACATACAATATCTGCTTTGCTGTGATGGATTCGCCTCTAACAAATCGGTTAATGGGTAAAACTTAGTACTTTTGGTCACAGAGGTGAGATTGATTCGCACGAGTCCAATTGATATTTTACTACCATTCCTTAAGTATACCGCGGATGCTTGAAGATGAACATAGGCTAGCTTAGTTTCCGGCAAGAGGGAGAGAGCTAATTCGAAAGCTACCTAGTGAAATTTGTCAAATAACCTCGGGGTGGAAGAGCAACTCACTACTTCAAACTCAACTTTGAGCAAGAGGCAGCCCTTCACTCTTGTGACCTTAGTGAAGTACTAGTGAGAGAAAACGCCGATGTAGGGAGACCTTGGGGGCGCAATCGTTTGTGCTCATGCGGGCATTGAGTGGACGAGGGACATTGACGGAGCCTTGAGACGGGTAGTAATAGGTGCGCAAAGGCCAACCAGATTTAGCAGACGTCTTCGGCTGTGTGGGAAATAATAAACCGTAAAAATGGAAAGTCTCTATGGTTGTTAATCCGGGCCAATAAGTGCGATGTGAAGCATTCAAGAAAATCAAGCACTTAGGAGTGAGAACCAGTTTGGTAAATGCACAAAAGATGTTAAATAGAGACCGAAATAATGAGGCACCCCTGTAAACTATGTGCTCCTTGTAATGAATAGGGCTAAGACTATCACTTCTGCTCGTGAATAACTTCCATGTATTTTCAAATCATACGCCATTAGTAATAAATTACCATTCCGAGTAACATGGAAGTCTGAAAAAGTTTAGGGTGGGCACAAGCAATTTTGTGATATCTCACGCACGGTCAACGTTAGAGTCCAAGTGAAGTCACCAACCTGAGTGGGAGGCTTCACTTAAAATTTTAGCCGTTCTAGCTGTTTTCACACACGCGCCTTGGTTGTTTTTATTTTTCAGACGACTCGCAGATTAAAAAAGAACTGGAATGTAAGAGAAGTGTAACGCCTCGGAACCTTGCCGAAGGAGAAAGAAAGCATAAGACCTGACCTGCAGTAAGATTTAAGGCAACTAATGTGGCCTGGATACTGCTCTACTACCCTACACTTTTTGAAGAGCTATGCAGCAATGCGAAACCACATCAACAGAATGTGCCTATGTATACGGAGTTAGTGATCCATTTCAATCAGAAGGCAAATGCAAGTGTTAATGAATAGTAATGGAAAGTAAACACTTGTTCAAATTTAACCGCAAGTTGAGGATTTATATATGGATTGAATCTTATTCTGAGTAGTGACCTGCGCCAAACCGCCTCACAACCCCTAATCTGCAGCACTGCAGACAGCAAACCAAGTGGTTACCCAAGCCAGTAGATTAAGCGCTAACTTTGGACAGAGGAGATTTTGGCCACCGTTACCGCTGAATTGAAACACTTGTACTATAACCTTGGAGCTGGCCAATCGGTTTCTAGTTGGCTTACAGAAGTAAAAATACCCACGCTTTGGTATCCCGGGTAGTGCTTGCCATCATTGCAATGCCTGATGGACGGCACGCTCTAGGAAAGAATGTTCGCCAAATTCATCCTCCTGCTTCACCCAGATATATGAGAATTAGCTAGTAACTACTACCATAAACCCAGCTATGCGTGGAGATCCGGAGGGAGCTACGTAAAGATTGTTCCCCAATTTTAGAAACTACATGCGCGACTCCCTATTTTACAATCAAATCCCTAACATACTCTATTCAGTGATCGCAAATAGCGCCAGGTGCATTCGTTGAAAGGCACAAAAGAACACCTACAGCACCCATATTTGGTAACGGAGTGCACTCTAGCGAACGTGCAGTGCGTTGAAAGGAGTTACGACACGACGTAATTTCGAACTACACATCACATCTCACTTCAAAATAGCGCAGAGTGAGAAAAAAATGAATCCACTGTGGAGTGTTCCAAAAGGCGCGATTGATATCAATAACAGGGGCATGGACACGACACCAGGACAGCCCAAACACTGAGAGCAATAAAGCATAACAGTGGTGACCTTAGTAGTGCTACGCTCAACAACAAAGATGAGCTGGATCAAAGACACCTCTACTGCACTCACCTAAACTAGCAATTGATTGACCACATTCGCTTCAAATTCGAGGAAACACGGAAAGAATTAATAGACTATGAATCAACCCACACGTCCTCCAGAGTAAAGACGTATAAAAATGGGCGTTCTACAAAATAATTTCCCAAAATAACAGCGCCAAGTTGGAAGTACCTGTGGCGTATCCAAAGAAACGCCTCAAGGGCACAAATCCCGATAGCTATAGCCCCAAGGGCTACCTAAACCGATGTTAGAAGAGGGATAACAACGAAAAGCGTAAAATTGTCGGTAAAGCTGCATATAAATAGATGGCAAAATCGACTATAACACCAAGTTTTAAGGGGAAATTGCAGTGCCTGGGGGAAGTGAAGTAGAGGAACGCTGACGTCGAGTGCGCCGAGAAACACGGCGAGATGAACCTAAAATATTTGAAAAATAATGTTAAAAGCTTGATACCTCAGGAAAAAAATAAAGATCTTGACCACAGAACCTTAAAAACCGAGTGCTACTGCAGTGAACCGTGAAGCAGAAAACACTTCATTCTACTAAGACTTCAATAGTAGAAGTATAGATTCGGACAACAATAACAGAGCAGAGGCCGGGAAACACATGGATCAACTTCATGAGCGAAACAAATAACTGAGATAGAATACTGGTAGTGATATATTTTTAGGTCGACCCGAGGAAAAATCTCCAATATTTTAAAATTTTAACCAAGTGTATTGCATCGACAACGAGGAGACCGTAAAAATCGTGAATAAGAACGTACCAACCAAATCAGACGCATGGGGAGTAGTAGGACGGGGCCGCCTGGAATTCCCAAAGCCATCCGAGGTGGAGGCTAATGCAAAAGCTGGGAAGTGCGCCGACTTCTTATCCCCGTCAGTGAGATTAGCTGACAGGGTGCCTGCCATGCTGTTGCCACAACTTGCAGCCGCCATTAGGCTCTTTGACACTGGAGAATGCTCAAAAGAAATTTCGCGTGCTACCCTCGGGTAGCGTGAGAGATGGGGCCGCGGTGTTCCCGTGGCTGGACGCGATGAAGGTGAAAAGCGGCGCGAGGCGTTTATAGTAACCGCTGACTGTGGTGTTGAAATATTGACGTTTTCCTTGCAAACGCGCCTCCGAGGTCGCGAACGAGGAACAACAAAGGAATCACCAGCAACTTTCATTTCAGTTGTGTTAGCAGAAGCACTACGCGGTGGAATAGCAGAAACAAGAAAAGCCATTTCAGGAACAATTCAACTGCCAAGTTGTCGAATTTATGCATTCAAAAATAGAAAATAAACAGATTGCGGAGATGGTACTAATTGTCAAAGCTGATACGGCAAAACAAACTAAAGAAACATAAACTAACTCAGTGGGAACTTGAGGAATAGAGTCCACACTAATCTTTGTGCCTCTGGAGAGTCCTGGTGTCTTTGACTGTCGCCTGTGTTGTGATGTTATGTCACCCTCTAAACTACTGCTCAGCTGCAGTTCCTTTCTGCCACTTGAAGCTTTGAGAAATTTATCAAGAGACGCTGATTCATTTGCCGAGGGAGCTAATGGAGCGACCAATTTTGTCGATCCTCCACGTCGTGAGATCTTTGACGGAGTATTCCCCTCTTTTACCATGGTGTTGAGACCCTGTATTTCAACCACGGACATTTGAGGGGATCGATTGCGCTTTGACGTGGTTGCTGAATACCAACACGAAGAAACGAACAAGCATAGAGACTTAACACCAAAACCTGCTCCCCAGACAAACAATGTGGGAATTAAGATCAAGAAAAGGTATGGTTTTCAGTGTTGTGTAATGATTCACTATCTCAAATATGACGGAGTTTACCCGAAAATAAAATAGTTCATTCTTTGAGAGGAAAAATCCATAAAACACGTCTTTGGTAAGATGTTATAAGCTAAATGCAATAGGTCGAAATAAATTCCAATTCATCAGAAAAAAACGAAGATCACTAAATCATAAAAATACGATAATAGCAACGTCACATACCAAGAGAGCCACGCTTCTGAGAATTAAATTGAGAAGCGTCCTCTACTTCACCTTTTACTTCCAATTTCTTCCTGCCCAGCATTCTTGTTTTGAATTGTGAAAAGTTAGAATGTCGCACGGGTCCAAAGACAAGCATTTTCGAGGCTTTAGACTTACTTGACGATGAAAGCAGACGCTTAAAGAACACCAAAAAAACGTGTGAATTACATGACAGTCTCGTACCAGACCGACTGCTCACGAATAAGCTAGTTTTTGTGAAATTTTAGCGGTTGGATCAAATAACAGCACGCTGAATCTGCGACGGCTGACCAATTACCGACTGAGCTAGCCCAACATATTGCAAGACGAAAAATAAGAAGCACAACCTTAGGCTTGCCCTTGGGCCTGAACTTTGGTGCAGCCGTGGCTACGAGAGCATCAGGGTCGTAAGCTTTGACAGGCCTGGGCAAACGGGTGCACCCAACACCTTTCCTTTTCTCAATGGCAGGAGCAGCAGTGGGTCTAGCAGGAGTAACTGGTGGGGTGCTTAAGGCCCAACCGGAGACCTCCCGCCACCTTCGCAGTCTTTCAAAGGACTTGTCAATGTCGGCAATCTGTTGGGATATTATGGCCCACATTCCTAATAGGTCATTTATACTGGCACGCTGTTGGGGTGTTACGTCTACTTCATCTTGTTGCTGCCGAAGAGAATTCTCGGTCAAATCGACGAGAGAAGAAAAGAAGGGAAACTTCTTGGTAAGCAGCAAACCACACTTGCCGACAGCTACGCGGATGCTGCTGACAGCTAATTAAAAACAAACCCGTGAGTATATGGTACCACACAGGTGAGTCAAGGAACCGAATACGCACCAGTTTCAGGGATAGATTCACCCTCCTCCGCCATAACATCTTCCCATGCTGCTTTGGCCGATGATAAGCGTGAAGCTTCCATACGGACAAGCACACGAAACTCACTAACCGAGGTTGGTTCTTTTGAAGAGACAAGCTGACTCTCGCCCATTTGTGATGACGAGGCAGGTTGCCCATCATGGGGAAATTCCTCTGCCTTCTCCAGAGGAGGTATATTTTCACAATCGTTCACGTCGTCGATATCCATGACCTCTAGCCCGTCATGTGAAAGAACCTCCCCTATTGGCGAAGCCGGGGTGTTTTTGTATTTGGGTGAACCAAATCTAGGAAAATAAACGGTAATCGATTAACGACGACCTAAACCAGAAAAAGGGTTTCAAAAATCGCTTATACATGGAGCTCCGGTGCATAAATTTCAGCTTGAAGATACTGAGCACGTTCAACAAAAGCATCTCCAATGAAAAAAATAACGGCAGGTTGGTAAAATCACCAACATGTTAAAAAGCAACACACTCCAAGCATGCGGAACATCGAAGGGGCGTTCTGGGGTTCCCGGTCGTCCTACGACGATTGGGTGCAGCAGGGCATACAGGGACCCGACTACCTTCCGAAAAAGATAAGGAGTGAGCAAAGGAAGCGAATTTCGACATCACAATGGCAGACATGCGACGACTACTGACTGCCGCCAAATCTTTTGAGCTTGGTACCCGAATGGGAGTGCGTTCATAATCCACTATTGATATGAGAGCAATTATATGCAACCTACAGTCAGAAGCGAATAACTTTGACTGCCTCAAAGGTCTACGACGAACTTCTATCATTGGGCTGGCCAGGATGGCTTCAATTTTGTCATCAATCTTCTTAATTTTCCTCAAATCCGTGGACTTCCGTAAAATGAATCTTCAAGAGATCAAAACAAAGGAAACACCTACTTTGGAGGATTTCTAGATACAGATCCACCTTTTTTACTAAAAGAAGTCCCTAATTCCTTTGGATGTGAACCCGCTCCCCCGCGAAATACAGAAGACTTTACTGCAATCTCATCATCAAACTCGATTTCATCGGCAGAGATGTCGGAGAATTTTAGATGAACCCCACCGGGCGTTCGTGGGATGACGCTCGCGTGAGTTCGAGGCATTGAGGTAACTCTAGAAATGGCAAAAGGTAGTCAGAAATAGAAATCCCAGAAAGTTCAGAAGACTGATTTTGTTAAATAAGTCATAGAACCGACAAATTCCTATCCATTGGAACAATTTTGCGACTGATATTCATGCAACACTACTCCAGAGGCAGCAGTAGCAGTCATTTCAGTGGAGTACTAATTTGTTCTCCTAGTTAGGGCAGTCCATCTAAATACCTCGGCAGCCACAAATGCACAACATGGATTTGGATAATAGCAACACCGACGACTAGGGTCCAGAAATGCCAGTTACTTGACAATGACATCCAGATTGAACGCCGCTGCGTAGGCTTTGCCCTGATGCATGATAACTCATGAAAACAATGCCAGATACAAGAAACAACAATAAAGCAAGCTATAAAAGACAAACATCGAGAGTGCCTCACATAACTTAGAAAGGCAAGGCAGAAAACCTCAGAGAACTCGGCGGACAAACCGCAAATAGGCCGCCTTCAATCGCATAACATGTATACGGTGTAATAAAACAATTGTCTCGATCTTATAGGCTCATAGATATGTTAAAAACAAGTGTGTCTTGCTCTATTATATCTTAAAGTTTAAAAAAGGTGTAGTAGATACCTTATTTGAAGTTGTACGGATTGAAACACTCCATTGCATTCACCATATCTGTAGATATTGAGAAAACGAATGCAACCACCATAGTTTCTGGTCTTTATTATTGCTTAAGTTTACTTTAAAACCAGCACTTTTAATAAAAGCTGTCAATTCTACTCGCAGCATAACTGTAGTCCCTCAAGACTTCCCTGAAGGGTAGGGACGGCTGCCATAGTCCAAAGACCAGTCCTTATTCGGACAGGACAATATGACCGTCCAGATGGCCTTAACCGGCAGCCAAACAAACAAAGTACTACAGTGACTATCCTTGCTTCCAAGCTATGTCTAAAGCGCCTGATCATTGTGTGTGTGGCAAAGAGCTCACGTAGCGTTTGGCTGGCATAGTCCAATCTGGGACTGTTGGTTAGCTGCAATATTCTGGTTCACTCCGCCTTAACATCACGCATCAGTAGCAAACTGTGAAGGAAAGTCTAAACTGTCTCATCCCCTTGGTGTTGGATACTTGATGCAATGCACCAATCACTTCAAAAGAATTTTGTTCTGTGTTTAGCGTAAAAGCAGGACCAGCGTTTATGTTGGTTGGGAACGCTGGAAGGGGCGAAGCGGTCATTGTTGACTACTGCACTAATGCTACTGGTTTAGACAGAGCAGTTTGCATTTTAAAGTACCTCAACCAGCTCATCGTTGGGTTACCAGTGAGGAATACTGCATCGCTTTCGGAATGGGAGGGTTAAAGAGACTGGAAGATTTTGGGATGTTGTACAGTAGACTGACAGAGTTAAAGGGAAGACATTAGAAGTGAGTAACCCATTATGAGAAGCATTTTTTTGGTAGAAGGGTAATGCCGGGTAAGTTGACAATATATTCAAGGGTAACTGATGGCATCACCTTGGAATGACAATGATAAGCGTTATTTGTCATTCCAATTGGTTGAACGAAGATAATATTAGAACTGCGTTATTCATTTCAATGGAATTTGCCCTGGATGTAAGAATAGCTTCGGTATGTGCAAAACGCAAATGACTGTCTTTAGATTGCGTAACCCTTGGAATGCTTGCACAGCGTTGTCAGGCCAAATGGCACAACTACAAATTCAAGATAGTCTAAAGGTATTTTCATCGTTTTGAAGACGTCTTCTACAGACGTATAGATCTAGGGCTAGGAAAAGAGGAATAAAAGGACAAAAGAAGGTGTGAAAAGGGGTACAGTGCTTATCTGGTACGCCGACTGAGTGATAACTTTCGTAGGGTGCTCTTCTTCGTGACGTGCTGAGGGTCGAAGACCATAGAACTTCCAGTCTGATATTTAAAGCCTTCGTGGGGCTGGGGATCTTGATCACATTAAAACGTAGAAAGTGAAAGATTTAGTGGTGTTAACGTGCTACAAGACATCATATTCGTGAGGCAAGGAGATAGTCAATTGAGAAATGTTGATGACCGAGGATACAGTCACAGTGTCTTTCTTTAGAACAAAGGTGAAGACACAAAAGTCAATGCTAATGATGGTATATTGTACGCTCATAATTTTGAGTAATAAAGTGAACTAGCCTCAGAAGAGAATCAGTAGGTTGAAGGTATGGATAACAGCTTTAATGGCCACCTGAAGAGTGTGATGGATGTGAGGTTTTATTGCTAATGTTCAGCGAAAAGCATGCTACTTCCAGCACTAGCGCTAAGCAGGAACTGTGGCAAAAGGAAAGGGATAGGTAGAGGTGTGGCAAGTAGTAATTACTAATAGTAGCGCTGAAAGCTATTTATCTTTGTCGGTAACAGCAATGATCGTATAAGCCTCAATAGCAGGAATGAGATTGGGTCAATCTCTACCTCTGATGAGTTGTCGCAGCCGAGTTTCTCCTGAGACTTATGAGTGGCAGTAATTTAGCATTAAGGGTGACAGAAAGAGAGTCCCCTTGAGGACTTAATCAAGGGCACCAATTCCCAAACCTAAAATCTTTGTGGATATTTGTGTCACTAACTGTGCGAACACGGCGAATTTCGGGGTATTCTGTTAAGGAGAAAGCTTGCATCGACTACTTTAAACTGTGCGTGGATGTGAGATAAAACGAAACCAAAGTGCATTTTCAAAAACCGGTAATTGGTCAAGCATCATGGGAGAACACAGCTACCTTGTTCCTGTTAAGACAAACTATATCACCAAAAATGGTTGGCTCTAAAGTAATTCAGTTTGCACACAATATTCCTCCTAGGAAAATCGTTCCACTATGAATAATACTGTTAAAGATACTTTAGGGTAAGATGAATGGTGTGTAATTAAAGTGTACAAGCAAAAAGACATTCACGGCGCCTGATCACCTGCGGGGCAGCGGAAAAGTGGGAGGTAATAATTGCACCCTGATGGGACTACTAGAAGCTTTTATTAAGGAGGCATAGCCTGAGGATTGGGATTTAGGCTCTGAACGTATTCTTTTCGCATATAGGGCTAAAGTCCATGCATCAACTGGTGCTTAGCCGTTCAAGGTGCTCACAGGTAGCGAGACAAGATTCCCCTCCGGCATCTTCACAGAGTACGTGCTGCGTCTAAGAAAAGGAATAAAGAAGATGATTAATATCGCTCTACGACACTTACAGACGTCTTAGAGTAGGCAAGAGAAACACTATGAAAACCATGTTGGCAACAACGTCTACCACGAGGAAGATCTTGCCCAATTATTAAGACCGATTCTCCCACCAGAAACGCATCTCAAATTCTACCACCCTTATGGTAGAAACGCCTCCCGTGTTGTGAAAGTACCCTATCCTACGAACTACCTCATTCACAATGTACAGATCCGTACTCAGCCAATAACCGGCTACCACATTAAGAATCGAACCTCCAAAGGTGGCCCGCTGGTGAGTTACAAGGATGAAATCCACGCAACTGCAAAAGGAAAGACCGCCCAACGGCGTAGTTAGAGGTTACCAACGAGGATACCGATAAGGATGAAGCCCGAAAGACAGGGGAGCTATGTAATACATATGTTATTTAAGCGAACTTTGTTGAGGAGAGGTGGAACTCAACTTTGATATGTTCAAGGACGAACGTGGTGGCTGTCCAGACTCTCAGGCATCCTCGTCATAACAGTTCAGCCCATTTCTGTCAGTCTTTCCCAAAGTCTAAAAGTATGTCAAAAGCACTTAGCCTCTACATAGCAGGGGTGGTAGAAGAGGCGAAAAGGAAAGAACCAAATACACAAGTGGTATGGCCCATAGGCTATCACACTCTGCAAAAATACAATGGCCACCTAAGTAGACCCTAAACAAAACTTAGAGGTGTGCAGACAACAAATGCAGTGCGGCATTAAAAACACACAAAATGCTGCACAAGAAATTACAAACCTTTGTTATCTTGAAGTAATATGTGCGTGCAAATTGATAAACTAACTTAGTGATTTCGGTGGCCATTTTAATGTTTGTGACGTGCGCCTGTTCCAAAACTTAGCAGTCTTAACCGTAAAAGGGTGCTTTTGAATAACCGATGGCAGGGACTGATACAAGCTCTTAGGGTAAATCAGTTCTTAACTTCAAGCCATTGCGCTCCGTCTCTGCTTCACGCTGAAGCATTTTACGGTGATTTTAAAGATTTTTATGCTGCCAACGTGTTGACTATGCACACTACTGTTCATTGGTAAACCTGAAATCTAACTTTGGCACCGCGATTTGTTTTAACTCGCAAGAAACCTTGAGGTTCGAGTGCACAATATTGTAATTACAATATACAAGTGTAGTTGGCGGCGTGTTAGCTTCATGCCGCCTCCTACCATTAAATGCGTTTTAGTTGGTGATGGTGCAGTCGGAAAGACTTGCCTATTAATAAAAAAAAAGACTGGGAATTTTCCTCAATCTTATATACCGACGGTAAGGTAATATTTATTATTACTTTCTAGGTGTTTGACAGTTACACAGTACCTGTTAAAATACGAAAGACTACATATCAACTAACTTTATTGGATACAGCAGGTCAAGAGGATTATGTGGTTCTCCGAAGAAAGATCTACCCGGATACTAGCGTGTTTATGTTGTGCTTCTCCGTGGGTCTCCGAAGTTCCTTCCAAAACGTCGTGGACAAGGTGAGGAGTTTGAAAATCAGATGCAGTCATTTCATCATAATTGCGTTTCTGCTTGTAATGTTTGCTTACATATCTAAACGCGTTTGCTTTAGTGGATTTGGTGATAACTATTTCAGGACCAGTTTCATTTGGAAACCATCAACTTGTGATGCCATGACCAGGTGCACCTGCGCGTCGCAGCATTTGTCTTTTTGGTTTATCGTAGCTGTTGTACTGAAGTTTAGTGAAAAAACGAAGCCCTGCATTCATTGCTAAAGGGGAATTAATTGATATCAAGGTAGCTGGCCGTGAACAGGGTCCAAAGAAGCTCCTAACTCGGTGTTACTTATTTCAGTTAATAATGTGGACAGCATTAATAATTTGCCTTTTAGAGGTAATTTGCAACTATTCCACAAGAATATCCTGCTATGGTCTCTTCACCCACGCCTTGGTGAACACTCTCTTACTGGTTTTAGTGGGCCAAAGATATTGAATATGTTTGTCCAAAAACACCGATCCTCCTAGTTGGCTGCAAGGTCGACGTTCGCTCGACTGCCGGTGTGAACGCAATTCAGTATTTTGAAGGAAAGAAGCTTGCAAAGGAAATTGGAGCGGTACAATATATGGAATGTTCAGCTTTAACATATGTATGTTTGCTTCCACTTTTTATTTCAGTTAAAACGTATTTTTGATTGCTGGATTGCCAGTTTTTGGGTATGGATGCCTTGCCGATGTGAAAAGATGCACATTAAGAACTTGCTCTATGACAGTGTATCATGAAAAGATTGAAATCTTTTTAATTCTTTGAAGTCAACACTTTTTGTTTTTAGGATGGCGTTGATGATGTTTTCAATGAAGCCGTTCTGATCGGTGCTGGTTTGGTACGCAAAAAACGATCCCGTTGCTCGATAATGTAAAGTAGGATCTGTACAATTCTGGTACCCTACGGCATGTGTATAGGGATACTATATTGCACCAAACGTTTTCACCAAATATTTTGGCTTGATACTTCTTGAAAATATACGAAAGTTTTTTGAGCCCAGAAAGTAATTTATTGGTTAGGTTCTCGTCTTCACTAAATTCGAGTTACTTCTCCCAGCTCGTGTTTCGTAAGCACGTAATCATGGCTTTGGTTACACCAACTTTGACCAGAGACACATGCGTATGGGAAAGGTATTGACAATCCACAGGTGTATTTCAGCAGTAGAACTCATGAAATGATTTGTGTGGGAATAAGTAGCTCAGGACACATGATAATGTTGTGTGTCAGTTTTGAGAGGTAGAATTTGGCTTGAGGCAACCTCCACATGATTCTATTGTGTTTAATTACTAGTTTACCTATTGTTAACGTAATTTTGTCAGCTTCTGTTATCAGGCATGTCAAAAGTAGTTGATCATAATAATGCAATTAAAACGCCAGAACGGTGGTATTATTAGCCAAAAAGCTTAAGAGATGAGTGTAACAATCAAAAAATTCACAACGTGGGAAGCACCACAGCAGAGCATATTTGTGTGAGAAGCTCCTTGGATATTTTAGGAGAGAGCTTTGGGTGGTGTGAGAGCACCGATCGCCTTGATGGCGGGTGTTCCTGAAGTGCAGGGTGGAGTTAAGCGTGCTACGATGGGGCTTCTTGATGGTTGGTACATCTGTGCCTTGTCTTACGACGTAGTGTAAAAAATGGATTTTCACGATCTGAAGATGCGAAAAGTTAACCGGAGTAGAGTGAATTTTAGTGAAGCAATTGACTCTGCAGAGGAATACAAGTGGGGAGTTTACTGAACACTAACATTAGACATACCATCTCTCTAAGTGTTCGTATTTCCTTACACTGAGCCGTAAGCTGTCAGTTTGCATTTTCAAAGTACTTTCTCAGTAAAATGCAGTTTAATTGTGGGCGAATATTTCCATTGTCCAAGAAGAATGAGGGTTGGAGTTACTTACCATGATTGCTCGTCCAATGCCTCACGCGTGTGGTTGGATAGCGAAATTCGTTTTTCTCCAGGACAAGTAGTGTCGCTCATTCAGCATGGCATTATACTTATACGTTAGTTGATTTAAAGCTTTCCAATACGAAGATGGTGTGTGAGGAACATACATCCCATTAATCGTGAAGTTGAGATGGAAAAAGCGTTAGGTAATGGGAGTGTAATTTAATGTGATTCCTTCCAAAGATATAATGCACTATTATCAAATGATCAGCCACTAAATGAAAAAACTCAAGTCATCATAGCATTCATTACTAAAGCTTGGAGCTTTGCAATGGCGAGAATTGGGATGCGGAAGACGTCAATGACGCAATTGGAAACAGTCCCTCTGTCCGCGTGAAAGCAGTAGTGCTGCCTTCCGAACACAAAACTCTATAACGAATGATCCAAAAATTTGAAGCCATATACCACATCTATCATTCTCTTCCTAAATTTGGTGGATAAAATGCGCACGACCCTTTGCCTGTGGTCTTAGGATACCGAAATAGCTGTGTTGCTCTTCAGTTGCCTTAGGCGGAAGAGCCTGCAAAAACAATTTTGGGGAAATTCAAAGCGATATCAACTTATGGATAGAACTGTACTTAGAGGGAAGAATACTTTTGCTGCAACACTTCTACGATGTCCACTAACACTAGTGCACAATTTACTGGAAATACAGAAAGGCAATTGTTCAAATATGCAACTGCAAGGAAAATTGGACTATTTTTAATGTGCCCGTCAATGTTCCAACTAAAACATAAAAATTTAGAAGCTGTTTAGCATTGGAATTACACGTGTAGGGAATAGATTTAGGAAATTATTCCATCCAATGCTCACATTTCGCGTTAAAAGAGGAAAGGGAAGTGCTCATAAAAATAACAGTTTCAATATTTTCCATGGAGACAACTTCCCCGCAGACCTAGTATTTATTCACACAGCAAAACCAGTTTGAAATGGCAAAAGGTGGGATTCACTTGGATATTGTCTAGGTCAAAAAGAAGGAAATGCTCGATATCAGATATGTGACGGGAAGGTAAGAGGCGAAGCGGCTTCTCCGCTAAGGTACTACGCGACTCAAACATTAAAGGAGTTATTTAACTCACTGGCGCAATGGGTGACTGCACAACACTATAGACTGACTTTAATCACCCTTAATAGCATTGAGGCGCAAGGTTTGCAGTGTATTTACGATGACTGATGAAGATGCTAGGTGTTGCGCCGTTGGAGTACCGAATGCTGTCTGCCAACGATTTAAGTGAACTCTTTTGCGAGAATTCCCCAATAGGTATCGAAACCAATGCTGCTATCTTACAATAACTGATTTACCGTGGCTACAAGTGTGCTATACGCGTGCCCAAAGATAGAGTAGTTTTGCATTCCATGTCTTTTCATGGGCAACATATTGCCTGTTACCATTAGTAAGCATTGAAGACGGATAATAAGGAAGGTTAGCACTATTTGAGCAAAGACGGTGTTTCAAACTCTAGGTGGCCACTTCATAGAATGGGCGATAATTGAGCATTTTTTTATCCCCTTTTGCTAGCTCTAGTAAACGCCTCCTCCACAGACGAGTCTTTATGAAAGCACTTTAATGTGAACTAGAGGCACCAGAGATCACTTTTGCAATCAAGCGCTGCTAGAGAATGGTCGTGGCTGAGCTGTAGAAGGAAAGCAGTTGTTAGTTTCAAAATGAGCGTTTATCATTTTGCGTGTTTGGTCAGCCAATGGAAGGCGGAATTGAAGGTCAGAGCGCATGGAACTTCGATAGCTAATAGCAGAGGCTACAATGTGTGATCGCCAGCATTATTAACAAAAATGGTTATCATTAAACAAAACATCACAAGCAAGGTTTCGGTAAAGATATGTACTTTAATGTTTGTCGTATGAAGCACATCATACGTAAAACATTCGTTAATGCCAATTTTATTAGTCCCTATCCTAGTAAAGAAATTGTCGTGATGGCAATCACCTGCTACCTGTTTATGAAGCCTATGGCAGGGTAGAAAAGGAAGTCTATCGATCAATGGGCTAACATACACTGACGATAGTTTTTTTAATAAAACAGGAGGATAGCATATGTAAGAGAAACCTCATAGTAACCTCCTTCGTTTCAATTAAGTTAACCGAGGTGTCTTCTTAGTGCTATCACACTGCGTTGGTACTCGCGGTATATGCTAACTACATAAAACAATGCGTGTACACAAAATCTCTTGTGTTAATTTCATCAAGTGGTTATAAGTTGTTTGTAGGGATCCTGTAATGAAATGCAAGCGGCCGCAGAAAGCTCCCACATCATTTGTCGTCACGACCACTCATTCTCTGCCAACGAAACACAGGCCTCCTCCTACTTCCACCTCCATAAGACATCTTGCGTCTAGAACACAACAAACCAAGCCACCCCGTTCCCACCTCACTCACTTTTTGCGCGCTATTTACCTAATACCAAGGGTAGGTAGTAGTCACTCGAAGATCTGGCAGGGAAACGAGAGGGTAAGAGGGGCAGGGAAAGGGCGAGAAGGAAGGTGAGAGTGAAACTCTATCGCCTCCCTTCCTACATTCCACATCTCCACTCGGATGAGACGTGCACTGCTCACCATTGAGTTGTACACCATCATCCACTAGACGAAGCTCAGTCGCACGCGTTTAGTCTGAGGAACGAGCGCGTCCACAGCGCACCAACACTCACACACCATACAAACACAGTCTTCCATGGAAGAGGCGGCGGTGCGCGCCTTCGAAGTTTGTAGTGAGTGGTGCAGTGTTGCCTTGTTTGGGGCAACCAACCCCTTATTTGTTCACTTTACCAACATGGGTAAACAAATGTCATTGCTCGTTGCACGTCAGTCAGCAATCCAAATGCACGATGCACTCCTATGCCACACTTGAAAAAAGTGAAGCGCCAATTGACAGTCCGTGAAACCTCCCGTCTGCCATCCACCAACACGCTGCAGATGACAATCATTTGTCCAGCTTCCACGACTCTCTCTTCCCAGTCGGTGTAGCTGCGAACGAATTGCCTCGTGACGCACAGCAAAAACTGTTGCAACCCCTTGACACAGTTAAGCCCCAATTAATAGGCCAGCGGCAACACAGCCATTCATTCATTCATTCATTCATTCATTCATTCATTCATTCATTCATAACCAAGAATAGCGCATCCTCTTGAAAGCGATGCATCATCAGGATGGAACAAGTCTACGCATCCACATCTTCGCCAATCGATATACGAGGAATGAGGCTGGAGGCTACCTCCTGTAACTTTGGAACCGAGGAGTTAAGCGCGGTCTGTAGAGCAGATAAACTTCCATCGCACACCAGATCCAGATCCAGTTGCCCATCTACGCATGCCGACCCAAAGTGGAGGAAGGGGAGAGGGAGGGGAAGGAGAACTAGCGCTCCCATACTGACGCAAACCTATCCTCTATAGTGTAATCGTACGATTACAATCATAGCCATCGCCCCAGACTGCACCAAGCACCGAAGGAAGTTGACACAACCCTTTTTGACCACCTAATGCAAACGAGAACTGCAGGTTGTCTTAGCACAAAAATCAAAACACGAATGCCGCTGAAGATAATCACCTGCACAATGCGCATTCATTTGAAAACTACGGACATTCAGTAGGTTCAATTTGGGTCCTCTTGCACCACTACGAGCCTCGCCGCGTGGGTCCAACTGCGGCTAACTCGGCTTATGCAACCACGTGGGTTTTGACCAAATGAACAAAGAGTTTTAGACATCGCAACCATCAAAGGTGCTTTTTGGTGTCACATTATGTTAGAAATGAGAGAAAATGGTTCAGTGAGGAAGATGCACTGGCGAAGTCCACCATTCGGAAGCAGACAAAATCGGTAAGGCTAGCAGTCATTTTAGAATGAGGTATTTATCCAATCGAAACCGTCAATCGGATTGTTAGTTCATGGAAAACTAGGCTACCACACTCAAACATTACCTGCTCATCCACCTGAAATGAAGGGGGGATAGATAAAATACCTAAGCAAGGCGAAGGACACGATGACAAGTAAGCTTATATCGTCGACGTCTTGCGCAAATCCTTGTAACCCAGACCTTGCTAGCATTTTTATTGTAAGCAGCCATAATTGCGCGTATAACTGCTTTATTTGCCACATTGCTTCCTATGTTAGACGGCCGGCATAAAAAATTCGTTCAAACATGTGTCCAAGTCCATAATTCATGAAAGCATAGACTGTCCTCTGCTTTAAATAGCCTATTGTATTTGCAACATTCAGGAACAGTGGTAGCTTTTAATTTATGTTCTGAAAAACTTGCAGCTGACTGAGCATTTTGTCCACTACTACAATATTGAGAGTATTCATGCACCACCCTATGTTTTCGCTGAACATGTAAAATGGTTTTACTTATTATATATTAGTAACCCGTTTATCATGCTATTCAGTAAATCCACGGAATATGCGCATCTAGTGGCGTTCTTTTCGTTGTATCAAATAATCAATGCCATAAAAATTCTTAAGTCTTGAGAAGCGATTTTATGGAGTACATTGGACAATTAGGCTATCACTCAGCTTCTCATAACTTTTTAAAAGTTTTGCCTTTTGGTACAATAGCCATCATCGAAGTTTTACATTAACCGCGGGATAGTGATCTGAACAATGTGGGTATATTGTTTTCAGACCTCTAAACCTAGGATTAAATATTCAGTTAAAGTCCAAACTCTGCTAAAGTATCTATCATCACGAATCAAAAACGCTTCCAAGGCTTTAACAGGCAAACAAGTCTTACTGCGCCAATTGTCCATTGATGCTAAATCGGTGTTCCGTAGTCAAGCAATTGTTTTTGTATCACCAAATTTTCGAAACTTGGCATCAATTGGTTGCTGTACCAAATACCTCCGCCTCCTCTATTTTCTTAGTGTGCTAAATAAAACTACTTAATCGTATGAGTACTGTTTTCTTCGTTGCGCAAAAAGTCTCTCATCATTATTTTGAGTTCATTAACAATTAGCCAAATATAAAGGGCTAATGGTATTACGATCACGCAAAAGAGAGGACTCAGAGGAGTAGTAGAGGTTGCGTAAGTTTGCGCAGCACAGATTTGCATTTACAGTTACCATGTGACGCGTAAATCGACGTGTGCCTAAGGTCTCAAGGCATTGCACCAATGCCGTGGCTGTTGCCTCACGCACGCCCACAAGATTGTGCAGTCTCTGTGGCCTCGAGTCAGGCTGGCTTCCGCGCACTCACGCAGGCACACCGAGTGAGTGCCTAACTCCTCGAGAAGTGATTGGATGGTTACTAGGCAGCTGCTCTTACTCGCGCACCCAGTGATGTGATCAGAGTGAAACGGCTTGTGCATTACTTGAAGACGACTCTTATGTTGTGGATTGCACTTCTACTACTGCCTATAATTCGTGTTGAAGGTGGCAATTTCCTTTGTGAGTTTTGTCTTCCTGGAAAAAGTTGTGACCGACCGCGCTTTACGTAGAAATTTAAAATCCTCGAGACCATATATCATAATCAATGTGCATTCTTAGCAATGTCCAAGGTAGAAGCTAGCGCTTACTTTGGTTCTAATAAACTTATAAAATGCATGGACAAATCATAGACTGTCTTTTCATGCGTAGTTCTAGAAGTTCATCTGTTCTGTCAGCGTACTCTTGCCTTGTCTATGACTCCATTTTCAAAAAAGAAACGTTTTTAAAGATTGTCAAGTTTTTAGGAAAGCGCTCCTTATTGTTTGCCATTTAGTGTAGTGTACACTAAGAGAAAGTGATGGAGGCTGTTGTGCTGGCAGGGAGGAGGTTAGGGCTACTGTACGCATAACTCGTTACCGCTGGGGTAGTAGGCTCAACTAGCGCCTTCTGTTTGGCTTTTGGTCTTTCAAAAAGCGACCTCCATAACTGCAGCTGCTTTCGGAAGGGCATGAACTACGCTACTGACGAACAATGCCGCTGATGGCTGGAAAAAATTAATGTACGCTTTTTGCGCAAATTGGTCGAACACCTAAACAATTTTTTTCTTTTAGTTTCAGCCCCAGCCTCTAATGAATATGTGAATGCTACGATAAATCGAAAGACTTTTAGTAATGTCTGCAACACTGCTACTCTTCATTTGCCTGATAACCGTAAGTTCTTGTAGCCTTCCCCACTGCACATCTCCATTGGTCACTGATAGTTGAGATAAAGTTAACTTTAAGACTTCTCTGCGACAGTTCTTATCGCGTGCTCATCGTTCCAGGAGGGGCTTACTTTGGGGTTGCCTTCGTGTTCGCACGCGCCCTCGACGAGCATAGGGGAATGACCCGAGCACTAAGCAGTTTTATTAAACAGACAATGCTCAAGCATCCTATGTTTAGACTTTAAAGCGAAGTTAAGCACACTAAACTAGGGTTAAAGAGAGCCTAGTTTCTCCAGCCAAAAGGTTTTTGGTAATCATTAATAAATGTCAGAATGAGCGCCCAACTTTGCACAAATATAATACCATATTTGTTCAATTTTAGACGCCGCTGCATAAATGGCGCTAAAGTGATTAGGATTTCCTTCAACCCAACTTCTGTTTACAGTAGCTAAGTCATTTATCAGAGTTTTAGTAAAAAAGCTTACTTCAAAGGCTGCCTTTTATTCTTATCATGTAGACAATATACATGCAGTGCCATTGAGCATAAACCCGGCCAATTTGCTTGCTGCCTGCATAAAGCTGCTGGAGAGGATGCGGAACGAAACACACGCCTCTGCCGCCGAAAAATCAGTAATAGCCATACCCAAGTACATGAGTACGTTGTTTCCATTATTTTTCGTAAAAACGCCTTCAACCATCTCAACATGAGAATGAAATGTTGAGGTGTTAAATTAGGTTGTGAAATCATTCAATGAAATCTTGAATTCTTAAAAATTCTTGAATTCTTGAAGTCTGTCCTTCCTGCCGCGATGTAAATTAAGAAGCGGAGACATTTAAAATGGCTAGGGAACACTTCCACGTGCTCCTATCGTTTATGAATTATTTGTCCTCTTTTCAGCTGATAGCGAAAATCCATTCGTCTGTAAGCTTTCCTCAACAGTCGCCCCTATTTTTCCTTTATTTTATAAAAAAATTCATATGCTCTCAACATCGCTGACAAAGTTAAATGCACATATAATGCCTTGTTTTATAACTTTGCGTACTCTATGTTGATTGAAAGGTTTTTATCCCACTTTTGCCAATTTTACTAAAACCCAAGCCAATACGCTCACCGATTCCGAAAGGGTACGTGGTGAGTCTGAGCTTGCACACGTCAACACAGAGCCCCTCATTGCTGTGTCAATTGAACTGCAATCCACAAAATGTTGTGCCTCAACAACGTTGCACGCCGTTGCGATGCCATGCCGTTCTACTTAAGCTGTTGCTCCTTCATTTTGTACATGTTTGAATATTTGGCATTTGGTTTGTTCTAGTGCTACCATTCATATCCGTCGCTCAGGCCTTGAGAACGAAAATGCTGATATTTTGGTATCAGAATGAGAATGATGCTGGTATTTTGACGACCGAAATTAATGAAGCCAACGCCAACAATGTGCTTCTCTTGTTACCGTCGGCACACCTAAAAAATGTTCTCAAAAGCGTAAGGACCATCTGCCTTGTGATGTTTTCAATGTTGGTGAAGTGGTACGCCCCTTACTGTGTGCTGTAGGGCAAACGTCAAATAGCGAAGTAGTTCCCCATCCGCTATGAAGTTGACAATATCCCGAACTACTCGGCCAACTTTCAGGTGCCACAAAAAGATGCGCTCAGTCAACGGTGCCAGACGGTTAATTTACCCGCTACAGGTTTTAGGCTGCACATTAAAATGCGAGTTATCAAGTGATACTGGCGACTTCCATGCGGAGGTCACATTTGTAGTGGTCGATCTCTTTGGAAATTGACTAAGCACGAATTACTGCTGTAGTTTCAATTTGATCTGCGCAAAACCTTCTGCTGTGAAAAAAATGAAGAAATAAGTTATGCAAGATGAGCATAACAATTTTATGACCTCAGCTCGCGCGTTTAGGCTTAGCTTCATTTTTTGAGTCGGTCATTTGTTACATCCAATCTCTTTTATGGCCAGCTTAAACAAGTTGAGGTGGCTTAGCGTTTACCTTATGCTACGACAGAAGGAAAAGCTTACCTTACATCCTCTACGGTTTCCGCCACTAATTTCTGTTTGTTCCATGTTTTCCGCAAATTCAGGCCTTTGAGAAAAACTTGTTTACATGGAATCGGCGCTGGGTTATAATGTCCTTCGTAAGTACTGCATTAGACTAATGGAAATTGTCAATTTTGCATGATTCAAGTAACCACTTTAGACCTTAGGTGCAATTAAAAGTGTTCCCATTTCCCAAAAATTATTTTCTGACAGGCGAATAAAGAAACTGAAGTCAAAGGCATGCCGTAAAGGCTATAAATGTACTTAATGAAACAAACTAAAGGCCTCAAGCCATTCGTTTATATCATATTTTTACCGGACAGGCAACCTCCTAAAAGTAAGTCACAAAGGCTATTAAATTTAAAGCAATCCTATTTGTCTTTAAGGACGGTGCTTTGCCCGCCTTACCTCGTGAAATGCAGGTGTCAAATGCAAATATTTCCGTAGTTCATTTTGGGACTACGAGCGACCAGAGTGCAGGCATGTTGGGGACGTTGGAAGACAAGTTGGCCCATGGCAGAGCTTATGTGGCCAGGGCATATAAGGACATTGTCCGCAACAAATTTGGCAATGTGCGTGAAACTTATTTGACCTCATCCAAATTGCGTAGGTTAAGGATGTCAAAATCAAAGGAATTACGGGTGACTCTAACTTGGGAAATCTCAATTCATCTAGGGAGAATGTCATCTTAACAATTACCAGAGGTCTGGTCAGCCCTCCGGTTGCTGTAAGTTGCGGCAATTTATTGTATTGTTGAAAAATTCCTGATGCATTTTATGATACATTTTTCTTTGATTTGATTAATGGTTGGGTACCTAGGCAAAGTTGCATTTGTCAAGTGCCCAAAAGACGTGTACAAGCGAGTTCGCAGCATACAAAATACCTGTCATGCACGCATGCAAGCAAGCCTTCATATGCTTGACTCAAGTAACTCATTCTTAACTATGCACTTGCAGAAAATATATTACGCTGAATTCCAAATTCGCGTGGAAAGTGACTCTGATGCATTCTGACCTTTAGGCTGGGAACATTACAATAACAAAAGGCGTAATCACTATTGAAGGATCGTTTAATAAACTATTCGAGTTCACGGATGGCGAAATGAAAGCAATTTTGACTTCTCGTAGTGTCCGACTTGCTGTTGCTTTGGTAATTTTCTGTTATGTATTTCTTTGTCAAAAGTGTTTGCATCCACCGCACTCTTCGGGTGGCGAGAAGCACGAACCAGTCCGCTGTTTATTACTACATTTCAAATTAACGGTTCACTCAACCTCAGTCCTGGTATTGACAGGTTACCCACGATTTATTGGAAGTAGGCTATGCTATACAGGCTTAGATAGAAATTTTAAAGCCATTATTGTGTTAATTTCAAATTTTTTTGTATTTTTTTGGCAAAAGGGACCGAGACGTTAAACTCTCTTTTTTCCGTTCATTTGATTAGTAGTAGAAAAATCTTCCCATTCAATCGTCTCATGTTTGCAATCAGCCTCGAAACTGAAACAGCAGAACAAACTTTCACAGTCACACAGGTTTCAAGACACCCACTTGTATCACCTAGAGCCTTCCCATTCATCCAAATGCAGCACAGCGTAGTGCACTCCACTCCCGAGCCCCCGATTATGGCCTCTTTCGTTACACCACAGCAAAAGGATTTCAGTAACTGACTACACCCCTTAATTTTGGGAAAAAAATTTAATCATATCTTCTACTCACTTATTGATGTCTTAGTAATGCCTTCACCTTGTCTTTACTATTTCAGACTCCACCGTTTGCCATGTTGGATAAGGCTGCTATTCAGCCATCTGGAGCACCCCGTTTTTGCAATATCACTCAACTGAGTGGCCTGTCAATCGACATCGTCCGGGAAATTCTCACTCCGATCGGAGTGACCTACCAATGCATGTGTTATCCCTCGAGTCTTCGTGATGATTCTTTACAAAGTGTTTATAACGGGGTGGGCGTTTCATTCTTATATGCTACCGCTTATCCTGTTCCACTTGATTACTCGAGTAGTTCATCGCTAAATCCTCATCGAAACCTATCACTTAGTGACTAAGAGTCAGTTGTGATCACAATTTGATTATTAAAGTGTAGCATTATGTAACTGAGTCAGGGAACCTTATAAAATGATGCTTTTTTATTATTTTTCTGCACAATCGCCAGAATTAATGAATGCTTTATTTTTAGTCCAACTCTCCTTTATTCGCACTCAACATCAGAAGGATACACAAAATAGAAATAACTACTAACCACTCTGCATAGCTCTTTTAGGAGGCTTTCATCCTGCTCTAAAAGTTTGAAACAATTTTTTTGAAATTAGTATTTAAGACCCAAAGACATTTAGAAAAATCAGACTCATAGGGTCGGATGCAGGTGGGACACAAAGGCAAGGAAACTTTTGGATAATCAGCTTTTTGAGGCCTCAAGTAACTCGCACACGATGTTGAGTAAAATTAATAGCATTGAAATAAACTACACTTTCTTAACAAAACATCAATTTTTCTTGTCATCAAGTTGGCAGACATGGCAGTTGGAGGATTCGCGGTGCTCCCTCAACTGAAGGATGATTTTGATTTCATAAGCAACTTCCTTTACTTTACCTTCTCAATTTTGGAGAAACCACTTACGGGCACAGAGACGACCTTCTTCTGGCTATTTTTCAAACCTCTTTCTGCGGGTACATGGGTTATGATGGTGTTCTGCTGTTTTGTGGCGGCGCTGGTTCTTGCCACACTCAACTACTTTTCACCCAACCAAGTGGACTACGGCTTCATCGAGTCCATTTTTGTCACCTTCGGGTGTCTGTTCCAAGGTCTCACTGTCTCGCCGCCAAATACTTGGTCCAGTCGATTCATGCAGTGTGTCTGGTGGCTCTTTGTCCTCTTCTTCATTGTCATTTACATCGCTAACTACGCAGCTATCATAATGAACAATGGCATTCAAAGTGAAGCTACTGGGTTCACAGTAAGCAAGCACCTTTTAAACCACATTGATGGACCTATTTCTTTAATAAATTTCTCACTAATTTTGTCCAATGATTGTATTTAAGAACTCGGAGTCCATACTGCGGTATGGAGGTGTAAGGGCTGCGGCCAATCAGAAGCTTCATAATCATACCCGATCATTTTTTTATTCCTTAGCAAAGCTTAAATTTGCAAGTATGGAAAAACTACTTGATGGAATATCTAATGTCTATTCAAGCAGATTTCAATGAATGCTATGCATAAAATTGTTCTCTAACATCATCATTGTGCACAGATTGGATAATACAAAAAATTTTCGCTCCAGGCTTTGTTGGTTGATCCATCTACTCCTTTTGGGGCAATACCCAATTCAATGGCTGCTGCACAACTGGATTTCTCCCAAGAATTGGAAATACAAAAAGTCAATTATCTTAGCAACAAACTCTATCCTCAAGATGCTGCAAGTGGTATTACTATCGAGGATCGCGTTAAGGAGGTTAGCGAAGGGAAATACAGACTCATCGGAGATAGCTTTTCCCTTGAATATCTCGCGGCGAACCACTGTCTGGTTGTTAGTGGAGAGTTCTCCTCCCAACAATACGCTATCATTCTTAAGAAGGGCACCGTTTATACCACCTTCCTAAACAGGCTTCTAACAAATCTTGCCAATAAAGGAAAAGTCAAAACCATAATTGATAAGTAAGTTTTCTTTATCTCGGCTACAAGACGGTAGTTTGCCTACTGCCATAGTTTACTTCGGGATAAATTATAAGTTTACAAATTCTGTAACTGTCGAAAATTTTCTCTAAGGCTTGAACTACTTGTCGTGTACTATGTGCAGTAATACGGTATCGTTGGTACTTACACATTTATCACGTTTCCAGTTGTTAACTTATAAAATTCATCTTTAAGTAAGGCGCTTCCTTCAATTCCGAGACCGCTATCCCGCTTCTTACCCCTAAATAAGTGATTGAAAACACAGATGAGCTCCCTCACCCTCGGCGCCGTGAGTGTGCGTTGGGCTTCCTCCCCTGTAGCACAGCCTTGGAGGGTATTTAATCAGTATGCGTACTTTTGGACCTCCATTATTTCTCACCTCAAATTGATAGCAACCACGCAGCTGTAGGCTCCCGCATGAGGATTGTATGTGGAAATGTTACAGGTACATCACTCCTATTGACACCAGTTCGTGCCAAGTGCCCATAAAGCAAGCACCTTACAATGATGGCGTCCGTCACGTTATCACCTTGACCGAAGTTGCCGGCATCTTCATACTCATGCTCATCGGCACTGCAGTTGCCATCGTCCTCGCGATAATCGAGTGCCTATTCACTCACAAACTGATAGTAAGTGCTACTTAGGTGCCCTGTCCCAAATGCACATTCTGTGCTCAGCACGCCTACTCAAGGGTCAATACCTTTCAAATGTTACTTGAGGCAGTGAAGATATTAAAATTAACTATTCACCCATAGTTTTCAAAATTAATTCCAGGTAAATAAATGCTACGTAAACTGGTGAATACTTTGTTTAGGATGCAAGTGATCTGTTGAGCACGAACAACCTTATATGCTCACACGATGGTTGCTTTATTTCATTAGTTGTATCAATAACAAAGCAAGTTTCTAGAGTAAGTCAACTAATGAGCACTACGTTTCTGGTTGATGTGAATGAGTTTTAGCCCCCATCCAGTCAAGACCGCGGGTGTAGAGTTTTTTTTACTTAGCCTCTGGCCGACCGTATGATGCGCTCGGAATCTCGTGTCCGACTTCGCAACTTCTTCTGATCGGTTTTGACAGCCCTACACTTTTGAGTGCCTTATTATTTCAACTGACTATTTTGTGATAGTGTCAGAAGCATATCTGTTTATTTAATAAAACTGCCATTAATTTGAGACAATTTTCTTAATTATTGATACTACCGTAACGCAATGGTTGCAAGATTCCTGAACATGAATATTTTCCGGCACATTTTTAGGTGCACATTCACTTAATTATATTTGTAATTAATATTTTAAACAACTTGTGCGTGAAATTAGCTCTGGATCTGCAGTTATGTAAATGTAACTTGAATGAAGTAGAGGTGGGAATTGGAGAAGAGGAGGTGGAGTGTCAGTAGTGAAGCGCATGAGCTGTGAACTCGTAGACGTTGGAAAACTCCTTGCTACACATGTTGCATCGCCAAGGATTAAAGGAGGTGTGAAGGCCCATGTGGAGATTGAACAGGGTCTGATCAGAGAAGCCAATTGCACAATGTCGGCACACAAATGGGTAATGCGTCGAGAGACCCGACCCAACTGGTTCCGACGTCTGCCAGTGGCAAGAGCTGCCTGGCACACCTGACCCTCCTACAGCCACTTCGCATTCTGTCGAGCTGGTGACCCCTTTGCCTCCTCCTTGTGATGTCAGCATCACCTCCATCTCTTCCACTTTCGCTGTACGCACTCTCTTCTCCGTTGGTAGCTCGATGCGAAAGGCCTTACAATTAAAAGTGAGGACTTTTTTAATCAAGTACTTTTCATCCGTTTTATCAGTTATGCGCTTTTACCAATTGGCTTGTCATGATAGCGTCATACGCATCATGATACGATGAATTGTTATTCGTCATCCCGGGAATCATTGGACTATACTTACTATTAATATACTTTTATAACTACAAAAAATTTTGTTAATTTTTTTTACCTCCTTTACCGCCAAATTTTACAGCTGATCAAGCAATGCAGAATTGGCATAACATCTCCCACTTGGTAAGTCAGAGATATTCAAGCCAACCTTTGCGGGTCTGGGGGAGTCCAAAACCTCAGATTCAGTCTTCTTGCCAAAACAGACACCACTATTGCGAGAGTCAGAATAGACGCTGGAGAGAGCTGCTTGCACACCTCCTGGTGTTGAGCTAGCCCTGTCTGGTTGGGCCTCACCCAAAGTACTACTGTCCACCTTTGGCTCGCAGGACTTGGGTCGTTTCAAAGTGAAAGGCGTTCTTCGCCCCATCACCATCTGCAACGATCCGCATCTGTCCTCGTCCGTAGCCACTGAAATCAACCGTCTGGGTTTGCGACCAGGTCGAGGGACTCCGGGGTCCAACAATGGTCTTGTCTTAATGAAGAACGAGTGGACCGGTACTGTACTGTTGTTCATGGGCACAGGCAGTCTGATATACCTGCGTGCCAGGCTCGAGTGGTTGGAAGTGGCCACCTTCATATGGTGACATCCGATGGACCCTTGGGCGCGGTCCTCTTTGTTGCCGCCATTGTTTGTGGTGGTGGCGCAAGCCTCCGAATGGACACTCTCCATCATGTGCATTGCCAGAGCGTCGCGATTGAGAAAATCCTCACCGCAGTTAGAACAGATGAATTGTCCCTTTGTAGATGAGGCATAGAGCATGCCAGAGTCGTAAGCAGTGGACTGGTGACGAGTAAGGTTGATGGGCTTGGCCTCTACGTGATTTGATGTAGGTTTCTTCTCCGTCTGCGAGATGGAAGCACTCTGGCCGCAGAGACTGTTGAGCATGCAGAGCATCTCACAAATCACTTCTGTGTTGTGGTATACTAAGCCGTGTGCTGTGTTATTGCCCATTTCAGATGTATTCTGTTTTATTAGCGTTTCTACTAAACTTTTCTGCATCTCTGGCAATCCAGTCATTGCATCTGCAGAGCTCTAAGGTAAAAAGAAAAATTCTCTTAATATCAGCACTTATGAGAATGCCTAAATCGTAATTCGGTGGGAAAAATTGTACCGCATCCAAATGCTTTACATGAAGCACGCAAGCGATCCATGTTCGTACCCTCCTAGCTACAACGCCTTTATCAATAGCACAATTAATACGCCTTTGTGTAACAAGCTTCCCTATATTTTTCTTTAAAAAGCCGCTTCATTGGGAGACCGACGGCCTTATAATGTTTCCAAATTTGATGGTTTTTTAAACCATATAACATAACACACTAATAAGGTAAAAACACTGACTTACTTTAAACTTCACTTAAAGACGAGGTGGGTGATTTTAGAAAGGATTACCAGTAGCCTTTGTATTGGTTTACTGTGGTGGCCAGTATTGGTTGGCTTTCACAGTAGATAACAAAGTGAATGGAGAATTAAGAGCAAGAAAACTGGATTGATAATGTGGCCACTTTACACAACCTTCCACCGGTAGGAGAGCTAAATTATTCATCAGGTGAAACGCATGCTCCTGCCCTCCCACTCTGCCCTGTCCCAGCATCGTGCTTGAATAAGTTATAACTCCCAGTTCATGCTAATTAGAAAGGTGGTCAGAAACACATAGGTAGAAGCGGGGATGAATTTTACCTGCTACACAGCCTAAATTATGCATGAGAGAGCTGCCTTGAGAGAGTGTATGCGTTTTCAATTATTCACGTCGACCGCGCCAGGATGGACTGTGCGCGAGCCATTGCGTGATGCTTTGAGATGCCTAGAACAAAGCGACTCAGGCAGGAGAACCAAGTTGACTGCTGCGACTCTCGCGGCGACCGCTCTTCACTCCCACCAACTCCATCGAGATTAATTTCCTCTCCTTATCAACATCGACATTAGCCACATGTGGGCCTGTTTGCGTGCGTAAATGGGATCCTATGTGAACTCATTCCATAATTTGAAGATCGTGCTGCAAACTTAATATTCAAAACAAATGCTTTCGTTTTAGTAGCCTTTTCAATATTGTAGCCAGCGGCTTAATTGAGTGTAACATATTTGAGCAATTTGTCCATAAACTGTGAAACCAATGATCACGTTAGCCCCTGTTAGGGTAAAGATGGGCCAAATTTTCACGCAAGTGGTAAAGAGAACGGCAAGAGGACTTTGCTCCTTACTTAGGCAAAAGGAGGAATGCCTAAATACGGTGTATAAAGTAGGAGCCAACAATGATGTCCAATAGTAAAGTTGAACCTTCATGAAAAGGAGGCTTTGATGCCATCAGCTGAAGTGGCAGCACACGGAAACCACTTAAGGTTACAAAAAGGAGCGATAACTGTGAAGTTCAGACAGACTTTTACTCTTCAATAACTAGCAGTTCATATAATATCATCAAAATGAAACACGGTATGGCTAGTGCACTAACGCTCACTGACTCTTAGTTTTCATGTTAACCTTGGATCCAGAAAGAAAACAGAAACATATTAGATAGGGTTTATGCATATGTAATAATCCGAGGTCTTTTTAAGCATTCCATGATAAAGCAGGACCCTGATGAAAGCTGAACGCTCTCAACTAGTAAGGAGCCATGGTATCTATGGCGTTCATCATCGCATACGAATGCTTTTCTCTTGTAAGAACGACTGAAATGGGCGTCTTTTTACAACCCCGAGTTTTTGTTGCTTATTTTTCAACACAACAATGAGAATTCTCTTCAACATTTAACCTTAGCAAATTTTTAAGAACTTATATGAACCTATTCGAATCCGAAGAACTTGGCATTTCCTTTTGGTGTTGATACTTTTCTGCCACTTGAGGTTTGGAGAAATTCGCAAAGTGGTGTTACTGTGCGTTTATAAATGCGCCCTTCATAAAACAGTGAAATAGAGTACCTTAAAATGAGAGTGCAACGTACCCGAAGTTTAAACTTACATGAGCTTCTTTCGTTTGTATCTGCGACATGCCTGAGGACAAAGTGTTTTAGGTGGGAAACAACGGATTTGCCCGTTTGCTCTTTTCTAGCCATTCATGAGTTCCCTCCCATCCACGTGTCGAGGATGATACGCCGACCACCGTCTTGATTGGCCGGGACCCGACCAATCAGCCATTCGCATTTCTTCCTGGATGGAATCCTATTTCACCTCTTGATAACTCATTCCATTTATGCAGCAATTAATCACGGATGCGATACACCATGAGCAATATTGGTTGTACAACTTTGCGTCCTTCTCAAAACGAGTTTCTGCTCTCTAAACTAAAGACTGAGGTTCATGTGCTATGCCGTAATCCACCTTGCTAGATTTCAACCACCAAATTTCTAGAGCGTTTTAGGAAAAACCATACTCACCGGAGATTTTGCAGCTTAAACTCTGTCACCACTGGTAGCGGATAATAACTGGATTTATGTCCTTAGGAAAATCTTGGGCCTTTAAAACAGTTGAAAGTGGTAGAGGAATATTTAAAGCCCTTTAGGTTTGTTACTTGACACTTTAGACATCACCAGCATGGACTTTGTGGTTTATTCACACCAGTCAGAAGCAAAACATTGAAACATGCTAAAAGCTGTGGTAATTTTAACTAAGCATCCAAATGCTTCCCCAAAAACAAGTGTCCGCGGTATTTGTTAAGTAAACCGACTGTGATCAGTGGAATTGTCTCTAAGATTCAATTTGGATAGGGTTTTCACAATGCGTAAAATTATTCAAACGGGTTCGCTTTCCATAGAAATCAATTTTAAAACATCAAGTCGAGGAAGCAAACTATTGGGACGTAAACCCAAGTCGGAAGATTATGTATATATATGTGCGTGTGTATGTTTCAGGTTTGAGCTAAAGTTTTGTGCTTTAAGTTTTAAGTTAGTGAATTCATTATTGCTCTATTCGTTGATTACTCTACCTAGCAATATGATTTCAGCTACGCCGAGTGCAGCGTTGGCTGTTCGCGTTTCCAGAAAACACCCTCATTTGGGAATGCTACTATGCTCTACTTAATTAATCCATGATTAAAAGGTGCACATCCATCATTCCTTGTTTCTGCTTCTCTTTTGCTCATTTCTTATTTATTCTGCATATACAAGCCACCCTGATGCAGGAGAATAGCATAAACAATAAAGTGACACTAAATATGCCTTATAGACCAATCCATTATTAATAAGGGCCGTGAAATATGCTTTGTAAGAACATTAAAATGTAGTTGTTTACTGTTACTGACGCAGTCATTCCATTAATTAAGCCATTCGACATTTCCATTTATCAAAGACTTTCGGGCCAGTGTCGTTAAGACCACCAAAAGTGGTGCGACAGGGGGAGTCAGATCTGATCCAATTTCCCATCAGAGGTGATTTTGCGGAGATCAATTTTAATGCAGCAAAATGGTAGTGCTTAACTTCACACATTCCATTTTTATGGACCTTCTGCCTAAACCAAATTACTACTGCTTACTGCTACGGTGTATTCTTCTCTAAGAAGGTTACGTAAACAGTTCATTATCTTGCTTTGAGGAATCGCCCAAGGTGCGGGTTCACTTCATGTAAACATTGTGAAGATTAAGTTGGAGGTGGAAAATTAGGTTATTATTATTATTATTAATTCTGTTTGATCAGAGTTAAGCGATAAGTGCGCAGACTTTTAACTGATAATTTTGGGGGTTTTGAATGGATTCTGTAATACGCATCCTCGCTGCCCTTTTTAAAGGCTCTACTTAAAGTTTTTTGATGTAACTCGTTCAGTGAGTTGTTTGCTTGATCGCTTCAATTATTTCTTACAGACAGGTCTTTGAAACAATAAGTTGAACGACAGATCCGATTTTTTCACCCTTTTCCACGTAAGACCAATCAAAAGACTTTCAACATAAAACCAAACGCGTTTACGTGGCGAGGGTACACAGATGGACGAAATAAACTGAAGGGAGTTTGAGTTACCATCCCTCTAGCAGTGGTCCTATGGCGAATAGCAGGCAATGCGAGTAAGCACATTTGCAGAAGCGTGCAGAAGTTAGGATTGAATCGTCAAAATAGTGGGTTCCTCGAAGCGGATTTAATGATATGCGAAACGATGTTTGCTTATAACATAGCTTAGGTTTCCTCTGTGCAAAACAATGCATTTGAATAAATCACTGAATTCCTCAACTCAAGCTGCCAACGTGACACACAAAACGGTGAGCTAATGTGGGGTTTTCAATTGGAGGTAGATAATTACCTTCGTATTCCGGTTCATAATGAAGTTTTCCATGCTCTTCCAGTCCTACCACACTAACTCAACGCAATGCATTATTCAGTAGCTCCGTGGCACACATGGTTGCCTTCCACCGCTAGCAGCGAAGCTTTTTCTTTCTCCTGCAGTAGCACTTTTTTGCCGCAAAATCATAAAATAGTAAAATCCTGTCACATCAAATTATCTCTTTCATCGGAAAGGGGAGGCAGTTCTCTCCGTAAGGAAATAGCAGGAGGTATTGGGAGGGTAGGAATGGCCTCAACGAAAGAAAACCTATTGCTCTCCACACCAACGTACACACCGCCACGGAAGCGCGCCACTGATGCAAATTTTCTTTTCGTGCATATATGAATACCGTTATGCTGCTATTACTGCGTGTGTAGCACATCAAGAAAGCTGTCCGAGACCAAGTTTTCCATCTTTCTGGCGCATTCACTCTGAAACTTGTCTGAGGACAAAAAGACAACACTGGGGACAGCTCATCTGGCGAATGCGAATTGGCCTTCCAAGTGTTCCTAACTGAAAGTGAGAATCAAATAAAAAACTAGATTTACTACGTCTTTTAATGAAGTCAGAAATCGGCCATGCATATAAGCGAGTGAGGAAAACAATCTTCAAAATTAAACAACTTTCATTGTCATTTGGGTGGCGCTAGCAATCACTTGGGCATTTAAAAACAAAAAGAGCACAACAGAAAAACATCAGATTTTCTTGCAGCAAACATTTCTAGGCAGTTGATGGGAGGATTGTGTATTGTCTTGCGGTTTTGACTCGAGCCTACGGTTCAAGCGTAACTAGTCTTAATCACCCTCATACTTTGTGAATAAACAGCATGCCATTAATAAACATATTAGGTAAATATGAAGAGGTAACTTGATTGCTACTCCTTATATGAATCCATTCTAGAATCGAGTCATTTGCAAGCAAGTTAACTCAACTGATTGTTTTGGGTGAAATTGTCAAAGCTTAAGGACATTTGAAGGCAATAAACCTTGCCAAGAGAAAGTCGTGAACGCATGCACTGCCCCTTGTAACTGGTGGCAGAATCGCAATGGCAAGTCAACGCTGTGGTGGTTAGTTTTCACAGACAATGATGCTCAAAAACGCTATTGATCAACTTTAATCATGTAATTTGACCAAGCGTGAAACGGCATTATTTTTGCACTACGATTTTGCGGAATTGGGAACAAAACTAACTGCTTAAGTCATAAAGGGGAAAAGCAGGACTCCTGTATTAAATTATGCCTGCAGTACCTCGATATATTTTCTATGCAGGTATTTGCTAGTATTTATGAGAGCCTTTCCAATCCAGAGTTGAACGCATGCGTTCCAGCATCCACAACACATTCATTTGTTGAAACTCGAGACACCTTGAGACAAACTTTATGGAGGATTATTTAAGTGTTTACATAAACACGATTTGACAGGAATCTGCAGTAAATAATGCCAAACCATCCGGAGTGGTTTGTTACCAGCACAGATGCCCACCGATTTATGGTGGTGTTGATATATGCTTGTCCAAATGTGATTATCTGCTTTCAAGCGCTTTCTAAGTGTATTTTGAATCGTATTTTGGCGTATTAATTCTTCTCCGATCTTATTCACTTACTATGCCTTAAGTAACTCACCACTATCATATTGGCTTAAATTCAACCCTATTTTCATGAATCGGTGGAGATTAACTGCGCCACTTTTGAAAATCACGAGAACACAATATTTGAAGGAGAATGCATCGGGGATCTTCTGTAGCAAGAAACAAAGAATTTTTTTAGTAGCAAAAATGCCTGATCTCTGGATCATCTATACGCCATAAACCTGGTGATTCACATTTCTTAAGCCAATAGATCACAGTCTCCACAACTGTAGTCACACTGAGCATTCAGACCATGCTGATGATGATTTGTAACTGATCCTAATCCAGATGTTTTTAGTTGAGCATGGTATAAGATACCTTGTTTAAAATTTTTATTTTGTGACCCTTAGACACTGCGTAAAGTTGCTCGACTCATTCAGCTTAAGGACCACCACTGGATCATAATCCTTTCAAGCGTCTGGCCGTTCGTTGATGGGGCAGAGCAAGGAGAAGAAGGCAAAAGACCGATGGAGCTTGCCCTGGTCCTCTTCCGGATGGTTGTTTAGTACAAAAAAGTTGACTTTATTAAGCAGAGCAAGAAAAGTGTAATTGAATTATTTGTTAATGAGGCGAGTAGGGCGGGAGAGGGGGCGCAGATGGAGTTCTGCCTCGAAGGCGTGACAGCAACGAATGCGGAAGTAGTTTGACAAAAGCCTTTAAATTATTCACAATCATGTCCCACCCCCATCCCCCTCCCTCTTGTCCTACCACTTGCCTCCCCACACGCGCCCCTACGCACGCGTGCTTGCGCACCTACGCACACACAGACGCATTCACGAGAGGTGTCACTGGCTCACTGGCGGTGGCAGCACAGCCCCTCGGATCCTCAACTCCTCCTGGTTCGACTACACACACGCACAAACGCTCTCTGCCAGTGCACATCTGCGCACGCGCGTATGCTCGAGTGGAACCGTTATGCATTATTAACAACCTCGAACACGTCGTCTAAGTTGAACAGGAGCATTCGCAGCCATGAATTATGCACTCACAAACACACAGAACAGTGAATACAATAGCTAGCAATGTAGCGACTGTCTGCTCGATTCGAGTGTATTTTCGCTTCGACAAGAAAATTTTTTCAAATGGTCTTTGTTAACAAACACTAGTGACGCTTTTTTCTAATTACAGTTAATTGCAGCCCTTCGTACGCCATTCGCATATATGCTTGGACGTCTTCAAAGGTAAAATCCCTACATTTTGCATCCTGTTTCTGCCCTGCTTCTATCTAAGTATTAGGGAAGGTTTGTTTGCTATGCTCTTTCTGATATTACTTACTTCATCTTTGTCTTTGCAGCAGTGTCACAATAAATAGAAGCCTATAGGACAATACCTTTATTACGCTGGAGGTTTAAGCAATATGTACAACGGAACAAATCCTTGGTGAAGAATACGCTTTGCAAGTATGCCTGGGAATACAGCAATATTTATACAATTGATAACGTTCCGAAGCTACTATACGCATAAATGGTTTTCTTCGTAAATCCATCCACTTATGCGCTTGCAATCTCTCCAACTTCCACTCTTAGTTTCCGTTGAGGACAGCGCGGTCCATACTAATCGTACTATTCTTTACTAGCTATAATAAAACAGTACTTTAAAATAAAAAGTACCGAGAGGAATTTTTGCAAAATTTGGTCACCGAAATTCCGCAAAATATCGTTATTCGTTGTAAACTAAAATGTGGAGTTCAATTTAATAACATTGTATAAAATAACATTGTATAAGAGATGGAAATTTTTAGCACCAGAATTTATTATAAAGTTTGGTCGAATCAGCAGAGATAAAATAAGTTCATGGGGCAGCTGGGCCTTTGTGCTCAATTTTCAGGATCTCTGGCGTTCCACCTCGAGGTGGACTAACTAAGGCACTGACACTGTAAATTTCAATGCTCGAGCAGTCATCAGCGCAGACACCAAGACAATTGGGCATCGATTCATCGTAAATTCTATTCACTTTCATTGTCCATGCATAATTCAGGTTAGAAGTCATCATTCTTTTCCCTTCAATCACATCCTTCAGCTCGTATCGGAAGCATCTGCTGGCATTTACATTCAGTCTTTCGATAGCAGCTTGAACCACCCCCTGAAATGGCCATAACTTTATTTCTTCCAGGGTCAGAATCATCCATTCTGATGAGTCACAGGTATCAATCAACTTTCCGCTTTTACTAAAATCTGCAGAACCGTCACTGCTGGGATTGAATGTAATGTAATGTTTGGGATCCCCCCATGGCTTAAGCACAACCGTTGCTGTCACTTCCCTATTTCCTCTTAAATCACGGTAGCAAGGCCTCAAACATTCCCTGTCATTTTCATTGAAGTAGATGGGAGTGACCTCTAGCTTTACCACATATTTCATCCCGGCGACGACTTGCTTTGTAGCCTCAACAACTCTGACAAATTGGAAGAAGTGACATTCATTCGCTTCGTCTAAATTCTTCATTACTTCCGAAATAGCGTCCTGAAACATCATCTCATTCATGTCCTCCTTGGTCATGGGAGTGATACCACCGACTATACCTTTCGGGGGAGGAGAAGCAACGCTGCGCTCTTGTTGTTTGCAGGCATGGGTATTGGCGGTAAGGCAGGAGAGTAAGAGAAGAACAAACCGGTCCATAATGGTGCCAACAAACAACTAAGCGATACCTCATGACTTCGCTGCGCCAGTTCGCGTATGATAGGTGCCGAGCTAGCCTGTGAGGTCTCGAGTTTACATAATTAAGGTCAGCTATCGCATGCGATGGGTCCTAGTTGTGCCTGAAACTTAAACACGGTTAGTTTCAACATTTTTTGTTTACATCTCGCCACAAGTCCACTCTATCTTGCCATGTTTTCGCTATTGGCCAATGTGGAGAATTTGACACTTGGTGGCTGTACTGCCAAGTAATTATTAACTTCAAATACCATTTTTGCTTTTCGAAATAAGCCTAACATGACGTCACAGGAGCACTTATAAATTATCTAAATGCAATACATTGGCTGTTTGTTTTACTCTTGGCTTCGGTTATGGGCACTTTGCTGGCGATTTTTAGCTTCGCCGGGTGTAATGGGCTCTGGGCCATGCCAGTGGCTCCATATATTCTGCCTGAGCAGCATCCCTTCTTTTGTCTTTAGACAAGTCTTGAGATGCTACAATGCACTGATTAATAATACTGAACCGAATTGTTAACTTATAAGTGCAAACCGATGTAATTTACTTGAACTAATTTGGCAAAAACGAAGGGAGTGTAAGTGATATTCAAACCCCATGAGTACTGCGGCAGGAAATGCGTAATCATCTCTTAAGGTTGTTCGCATTTGGAAGGCATATTTTAATGAGTTTGAGACCCTCCGTGCAAATGCATTCTTTTATCGTCTCTAAATTCAATCCTATACGCCCGAAAACTGCAGTACCCACAGCACGGCGACAATATTTATGTGTGCTATTTTTAAAGAATGTTAGTTGTTCAAATAAATCCCAATAACTCCGTCCATATAGTGTCCGTATCGATGTGCCTTTCGGAGGCCTTAAAGTTAACTTGGAACACTGTATTATTGATATGCTTAGGATCTGTTATTGTTTACTGAAAAATAATCGATCCAAGCCTGACTTCAAAAGCCAATGTGCCTTTTTAGGTGAGAGGCAGAAAAAGAATTCGAACCTTTCCAAACGGAGAGTTGGAAGTAGACAGAAGCTCAGAACCACGTTTCACTTTGGTTTTTGCTATTTCTCATTGACCCTAATTACTAAGTTTTTGAGGACCGAATCAGCTTATTCGGTCTAGGAGTGATTAAGCGAAGGGGGGAGGCGATTAAGTGGTTGACGATAATTGGGAACAGAGAAATACTTAGCATTTGATAGATTACGTCAAAAACGTTCAACAAAGCATCCATAATTAAGCGCAAAGCATTGTATTAGGCCTTGCTTTCGCGAAATTCCCATAGCAAAGTTCTGAACGATTCGTGACAACTAATCCTTCTAAAGCATGGACTCCAAAATGAAAGGGTTTATTCAGCTTTCCAAAAAATCAAACTAGCACACGTAAGATTGAAAAGCAGGTAAAATACCTGAATGGGGCAAAATTTAGAAGGGGGAGCTCATTTCGAAAAATCATTGGCTATTAAATGGTTATTCCAATTTTTAATCTCATTAAATATGCTCATCGCAACGGGTATAAAATGGTTTAGATGCATTAAAGAAATTGGGTAAAGTTGCGGCAGAACTTTCAAGCCATCAAAGGGTTATTTACAACTTTGCCTAGACAGGTTACTCTACTTTCTTTTTCTGAGTTATTGCGAGGCGGACTTTCTAATCACTCCGAACGAGTTTGAATGTTGAGGCATGTAGTGTACTTGATACGTTTCATAGCTTCACTTATCTCTCCTGTATCCATGTTTAGTTTGGAGAGTAGGTTATGTTTTTTGTCTCAATGATGGGATAATATTTTTCTGATTCTTCATGCCTATCTTCCTTTACCTAGACCACCCACTTCACGTTATTTCGATCTGAGTACCATATTACAAAAAGTTAGTCTCGACGCCTCACTATGCCCTAGGATTTGCCTAATATTTACAGTTTTTTCTGGGATTCTAGTTGCGAGGATTCACTACGTTTCCTGTGATATTTTCAGTTGTACAACCCTGACTTTAGCGCTGTTTAAAAAATGGGAAAAAAAACAAAGCCACCTATTAAAAACTCGTCTCCAAGCGTGTCAGGTCTCTGTAGTGAGTTGCTGAAGCGTGAGTCCGTCTTATTCTACAATCGTAGTGCTGCATGAGCTTGTGTCTTACCTAAGTGGTGTGGTTACACGGTACCGCTGGTATTTTTAGTGTGCGATGTTCGTCCAGACGCTTCGAAAACAGTGGATTATTTTAAGTGCCTTTATGAAATCACTGCGAAAATCCGTGATCTTCAGAAGGGTAGAGTATTTTATTTTGCAAACTTTTAGCTAGGTGTATCAATTTCCCGTTTGCTTCTATCGGGAGAGCGTGAAGTACGACTTGAAGCCCTTAAGAAACGCTATGAAAAGTGTTTTTATTCACCTCTGTCAATATGCAAGTATGGTGAAGCTGGATTCGGCTTAAGAGCAGACAAGTCGATAGAAGTGCGGTTATTTCTTCATTCTTTTATTTTAGCATCTTCTAGAAAAATAGTCCACTCCTTTATGTTCCCCTGAGATATGCACTTTCGGTTCCGAATGTGAGCGCCCCACTCCGTATGTTGAAATATCTTGGTAATTCTTAATCAACAGCTAAATTTCTCGAAGAAGATCCCCTGTTTTCCGGAATGGACAACGTTGCACTGGCTATTGTTTTGCTTCACGAACTGTCTCTGAATGAGAAGTCCAGGTGGAAGGAATATATCTGTAATGTTATTCGTCAGAATAATTCTTCTTTAAGCCTCACTGCCAAACGCCTATTCAACAGTTGCCTACTTCTCTAACATTGAATTCGAGATCCTCGATGGTTTTCCCGCAGCAGGTACTCTTTGTGTGTCCAAAACATGGTATTTATTTAAGTATTTTCTCATTCTTGAATTTTAAACACATCATTGGTCTGTATTAGACATTTTCAATGCCTAAACTTGAAATAGGTTGTCTATATTATCCTTTACGACTTATAGCATAGCACCTTCAAGCTAAATTTCTACCGGTTTGTGTCAAGTTATGGGACCGTAGGTGTTTCTAGCTGAGTAAATTTTGACAGTGTCATGCTGTTTTAGTAATTCTAAAAGCTGGTGAGACCTTTTAATACCACGGATTACTGATATCATTTTGTCGCAGGTTAAATGCCGAACTTTGGCTTTCAGACTTGAAAGAGGATTCAGTCAATTTTATAGATTCGCGGATAGACCAGCCTTGTTTTTTAAAGCTTTTATTGAAATGCTTTTCTTGCATTTGTTATTGCCTTTTCAAAACCTTAGTTGTAGGTACTACCATTAACTCGACTCCATTTTCTTTTTACTGAACCTGTATGTGTTCATCGAGGTTAGTGGACTGAAGTCCATTACTTCGATTCAGTAGCTGTTTTTTCCACCCACAAATATCAGGGAATCATAACGGATTTTAACCGACTAGCCCATTTTAGTATGTAATTTTTTATTTTTTGACCCGCATTCGATATAATGTGAGGATTGCCATCGTCTTAGTTGACTACATCCTGTATGAGCTTTTTTCTCTAAACCATAGATGCCGCATTGAAGGCTTATAGGAACATATGTCGGCAGTTCGCGTACTTCTATCTCCTTTTTGAGCGCGTGAAACCGAAGGATTCTTTGCCTGCTTACATGAAAACATTTTGTTTCGAAGATTACCAGTACGTTCCTGTTCATATGTTACCCTGTGATGCGAGCATATCGGGTACCTATTCCCCTTTTCTCTAAAGATGGGCTATTTCGACTATAATGAGCCGTAACAACGCGTTACCAATAAAGGGTGACAATGATGAAAAACTGCTTTGTCTAATTCCTTTGTGGGATATGATTAATCATAAACAACACCAGGTACGTTTTTTGGTTGCGTATCAAGTCGTGCGTGTTTTATTTTTCAAGATGTCCCAGTGGTAGGGTATATATGGTCTTGAAATCTTAGCTCTTGATTGAACCTTACTACCTTCGCTTCGTTCACTCATTGCGTTTTCATGAATTCCATATTTTTTATAATCTTGATTATGTCGAAGCAGACTGGTTTCCTTTTTTTTGTTCGAAACAATGGATTTTTGGAAAATTAAGATCCATTTATAAGTGGTTGAATTTTGTGACCATATTTCGTCCGTTCTTACCAACATCAATGAGTCGCCTTAATGTTTACATAGTATGCAACTTGACTTTATCTGTAAATGCAACGGCTTCTCTTGGCGCCCGATTCATCAGTGGTGTTCCGCCGTTAGGTTACAACAGACTATGACCCTGTCTCGAAACGCATTATATTCTACGCCATGGAATCTTACCAGCAGGGAGATGAGGTGAGTTAATTCAATCTTGTCAAAGATGATCCTTTCTGCACTATAAAACACTCGCAAAATGTTTTCTAAGGTTTTCATGGATTATGGTAAAAGGACGAGCACTGAGTTCCTTCTGTACAATGGATTTGTTCCAGAATTCAATCCTTTCCACAAGGTTCCAGTTCAACTTGGTGCGTGAGTCGTTTGTTAGGTTTGACCCATTTAATTTACTCATAGCCTATGTCAATTTTAGTAAGTACCGCACATTGTGCTTTCTGGACGTTGTTTGCTATTTAGTTACTGGACACACTTTGTTCTGTTCAGGGTTGAGCAAGTTTGACAAGCTCATGCAACTCCGAACGAAAGTTCTCGAAGAACTGGGTTTAGGGAGGTGCGTAAATCTTAGCCTTGCAGACTTGGGCCATTGTGTCTTGCCGTCTGAAGTGTGATTTTTATCTCTTTAAGTGATATTTGCCCTGTTGCCTCCCCTCAGGACGATGCCTTCCCGTCGTCCCAATTAACGGCATTCGCTCGTGTTTTCGTCATGAACGAGAGTAAGCTTCATAATCCATTTTTCGTATTGACTCCTTTGCTTGCCTTGAAACGGTGGTTCTGCCCCATTGTTTTTTGACCAAAAATCCATGTTAGAGCGTTACAGTCTTTATCGACGCATTCTTCGTAACTTCTATGCTATTAGTTTGCCTCCGCTTTTACTGCGCAAATTTAACAGTTTCACATCAAAATATCTTACTGCTTACCAAAGTTTTGTGTGGTTTCGCTGAATAGGTCGTTTATTCACCATTTTCCACTCTGATAGTTGAACTGCGGACTACGTTGGATGAATTGACCGCTGGAAGTCCTGGTGCACATATCGCTGCCAAGCTATTATCAACGACCCTTTCAAATGACCGAGTTGATGAAGAGGCCAAAAAGTTTATTCGGGGTCGCATCAGTTTACTTATCCGTAGCTACGAAACTCGTCTTGCGACGAGCCTTCAGCCGGTTTGTATTCTTGTTTCTCTACTTTAGCATCAGAATGTTGCTCAGACTGGAAATTTGTCTTTGCTACATTTATTAACTCCTGTTGCTCAACACACCATCTCTTACGACAGTCTGTTTACAATATATCTGTTTTTGTGGTTCTAGTATTTGCGCTCTCATGCTTTCAGGTGCCTACTGCGAGTCCGATCTGTGAACAGTGCATCCGGCTATGCCATCATGATATTATCTCACTTTCACATTGTCTCGCTGCCTTATCCGAGTAGTCTCGCTGAGCCTCCTTGTCCATCCTTGCTCACATTAATATGCTTTCAACTTCTATTTATTTTTGTCCTTATGCCTTTGCAGAAAATAAATCTACTTTGTATATTCTTGTGTTCTCACTACTTTCTGTTTTTGAAGTTATGCTATCTAATATTTGCTTTAATGCTTCCAGCGTAGTCTTTGTCCGTCACCAAAAGCTCTACTTTTAAAAGTACATAGTACTGTCGCATTGCTATCACATGAAGTCTTACCTTGTTTCCATGATTCCGGTAACACTTCAGCTACGACCTAAACTTGCTGTTGTAAAAGTTTTGCTTGCCAACTCGAAGTAACCACTTGCCTTATATTTGCGCTTCAGACTCTCAAGCTACTTTTAAATTATTCCAGAGTGTACACTATCGAAGAATTCGTAGATGCTAAAGTTTAATCAATTATGTTGAAATTGACTCTGCTTATGAAATTCGATTGGATGTCACTGATATTTAAAAACAGGAACTGATGGCAACGCCCAACAGCCTGACTTGTCGACCACTTTTCGGAGGAGCACTCCAGATTCTTTTGCCCTCACCCGCTCAAGATGTAAGGTGAGCCTCTATTTCTTATTCGGGTAAATAGCCTATTTTGGCGTTGTGTTTGTATTTTCCAAATTAGTTTTGCGTTCGAATGTGTAGTCAAGTTTCTCAAATCTTGCTACTTATTGGTGAGTTAGTACATTAAATAATTCAACTTTACTGCACCATTGAAGTGATCAAATACCCATCACTCAAATCGCGACTCCCCTGATTAAATTGTCTGCTTATGTTCAGCTTAACTGTAATGTAAATTTGGCTGGTTGTATTAATGTAGGTTCGTTACTCTATAAGGCGATTGGTTCTGCCCATCTGTTCAAAAAGTATGCTTGAGGTGTACCATGATAATTCTTTTCGCTATTGCTCAGATCCTAAAAAGTGGTCTTTCATAGTGCCTTACCTATGTGAATCGCTTTGGAGCATTTTGTCCTCATATCCTCAAGACGAGCTCAAATGAAGTAGGATTAAACTATAAGATTTCTCATGTATCTGATACTAGGTTCTTTTCTATGAAATTGAGTTCGTTTATCTCTTTGACGTGTTTCTGGGTCTTAGAGGGTATTCATTGTAATCGTACTCTTCAAGCATCGGCAAAATGAGTTTGTTCTGCTGAAGTTCTTGCTTTACAATATATCGCAGCGATTCTGATTCCTATGGTTTTGGTACTTACATGGTCACAGCACATTCCGTCAAGTGCCGGATAACCAAGAAGTTTTCGTCAATCCTTCAAACAATCAGAGCATTACCGTTGACATTCTCGAGCCTGTCTCTCCATCCAGTCTTCCTGAGGCTGTAAGGTAGGTAGTTCGTTGTTCTGTTTTCATGTCGTTCCATATTATTATTTTATTTCTGGACATTCTTTTCATCAACATTTTGAATTTATTTTCCCACAAAAAATTTTAACTCGCCTATTACTGGAACAGCTATACACCGTCATGATTCTCTTCTGATAAGTGTGGATATGGTAGCTCTTTTTTTATTTGCATTTAAAGATTGTAGGCTGTGATTATTTCAAGAGCGTTCATTTTCTCTAAACTAACGAGGAGCACTTACTCTAAACGCACTCCCGTTTTCCGAAGCGTCTGCGATGGCCTTCATGGCAATTCTTCACACCGATTCCCTTTTCGGTTATCTGCCACTTAGAGAATTCGATCCTGTACAACCTGCGATTTGTCCATTCCCACCGACTCAAATACCCGAACTGGCGTAATGCTGTATTTCCAGTTGTATTACTCTGTCTGCGGTGGTAAATCAGCTCATGAAACCGGCTTTTGAAGTAAAGTTGCTTGTTTCCTTGTCGGAAAAAGCATGTTATACGCCGTTTCCAATTTCTCTCAGGATCACCATTATTATCAATTTGCCCTTTATCGCACCTCTGCTGTTCTGCAAGGTTGTTTGATGAGACCGTAAATACTCACTGGCTTATTCTGAATTTCGATGGTCCTGTAAGCTGCCCATAGTTTATGCCTTTGGTACAGACTAATTTGATTTCTCCGCCTTCGCCTTTATTGGCGTTTTATCCACTTGTTCTAGTTATGTGGATTTGTTGACGTGCCGTTGGCCAACTTTAATTGCGTCATAAGCGCCCTAACCCCGTGTCTCTTAGGCTTACCGGACATCAAGACCCTCAAACCTAGTTTCCAAACTTCTGACATGTTTCATCCCTCAATTAAGAATTTTGGCCCCAATTAGCGGAGCAGATTGTTTCACTTTCGCCTTTCTTTTTGCAGTCAAAAAAATTAGTTTTTGATTTATCCCATTTTCAATAAAGTTAATGCCTTCTTCGATGCTTGGCCAACTTAGCCTTTTTTTCAATTTTAGCGCTCATTTCCAGGAAATCATCAATTGCAATTCTGCTTCCGATTCAGTTGTTGATTCCATCGAAGTTCAACATATCCCCAAGTAAGAATTTAGACACTAAAGTATTTCGCTTTTGCCTCCTAGAATCGAGGTTCAGCTTATTTCAGTTTCGAGACAGCCTGGAGAAAAGTAACTCTTTAAGTCGGCTCCCTGTTAGCAAAGTTAACTCTGGTTCGTAGTTTTAAGTTGAACTGTAATTGTGATTGTGATTTCTCTTCAGTGGTCCTCCAGCTGTTCTTCTTCGCGGGAAGCAGAAAGTTGCCAAGTTCAATCGATTGCAATCAGATCTTGTAAGCATGGCAGTCATGCTCTACAGGTTCTCCGATCACTCTGCTGATGTACTGGTTTGTTTCAACGACCCCATCATGTATGTTTCCTCTCCCCCTTTCGTTTGTTACAAACCGATTTTCATCACAGTCATAACAAAGCAAATTTTGGTCGCTGCGGGTTTTTTGTAAGCTTACAAGCTCCCATATAGGGTGGTATAGTTGGAAAGCCTAAATGGTCTGATCTTAAGTGTATTTACGATCACGTCATAACGTTTTGCTCAATTTTTGAACGGGTCTTACTTCTGACTTACTCTTAAGCCATATCATAAATCAGACCTATCCACGTGAGTTGTCTTCGGTCATCTATTTCAAACAAAAAAGAATGAATGCACACTTTTATTATCCTGATATGTCGGAAAAATAAGCCTTCTATAAAGAGTTTTACTTGGTGATGCTTCTAATATATTAATCCAATGACTGATATTGATACCTCAGCCAAATAACTTACCTTTTATGACGATAAAGCGTGTAGGTGTCATCAATATCGTTCATAATTTACCGTATGTATAGAGTGGTGCTCCCATTTCGACAGCACTACAGTCATGGTAACTGCAAGAGGTGTGGGTATTTTTGCATTGTGGTTGCATGCCATACTTTGCATGTTTTTAACTCCTTGAGTTCGCCACACCAACGCCTTCGCAGGAGCGCGGTTTTGCGACTTCCACATCGGTGTGATTGGTCGTGCTCCTGTTGGATTACCGTGGCACCGCTTATTCTAGCTTACATGTTAATTGGCTTTAAGCACTTCATTTTGATTGGACACTTTATTTGAAGGCCTATCGCAGCCGCTACAACCACATTCACTCCATATTCACCGAAGTGGAGCCTCAGAATTTTCAAATTATTTGAGCTACCTGTGAATGCATCTTTATCAGTGCAGTTACGCAGGAAGCTGGGGAGAGGCGCGGGCCCTCATCAACAGTGCTGACTACCTAGCCACTAAAAGCTTCCATCGTCGTATTTATGTGATGTGATCACCAGCCCAAGCAGAATAAATGTCTTAAGTAAATCCTATTTCTTTGAATTTTCATTCAGTGAGGTGTGTCCTTGAAAGGCAGTCTATTTCCTTACCTACTGCCACTGAAAATTTCCTTCATATCGTTAGAATGGGGTGGGTGGAAGTGAAATTGCTATCGTATTTGACCATCCGGGAATCTGAAGGAAGGCATTTACAAGGTTGCGATAAGTGAAAACTCGTTAGACCACCCAGTTAACCAATCCTTTAGTAGATGTTGCATCATGCGATTTCATAAGAACTGCCTTGGTCCTGTCTTGTGCACTTGTCACTTGGGCGAACCGCTATCAACCATTTAGTATTTAAGGCTTTTTTGGCAGCACTGAGGTCTCGTTCTCTAAACCTTATTCTTATAATATGGTGATGCCTTCCTGCTTATGAATCTTATTCACTCATCTCGGTTTTGTTTTTGAGTCTAATCTTGCCATGAAAATGAACTTCATATAGGTTTCAAGGGGAGAAGGGTTTCGCAATCACTGCCTTGCTTTCAACAAATGGAACTAAGATGTTGAGAGGAGTACGCTACAAGTTATTGCGACATTCAGCGTGACCAAGCGCAATATCCCCTACTGATTGCGCCTGCAGGTAGCTTCATTGAGTTCAACTCGAAGGTGAAACTTTGGGTGTCGGACACCGTCCCGAGTCTTGTGTTCAAAGATCACCAGCGGATTTCACTTGCTGAGCCTTGTTTCAAAATTGCAATGTAGGAACGATGTTCATCAACAGCCTCCAAGAAATATCCTTAGTTCGATGACTCTGTGAAGTGGTTTTATGCGTGAGTGAGTTTTCCAAGTTCTGTATTGGTTCCTTCAACATTGTGTTTCATAGGCTCGTTGACGATAGTTAGACTCCTTACTGTTCGACGAAATAGCCCCAGTTTTGTTTTTGCTGTTCACCTTACAAAACAACAATAATCTAAGGATTTGATTTCGCTTCACATCAATGCAACAGTTAGGTTACATCGCTGTTCAGCTACGACCCCTTCCAGTCTGTTTAGCACTCTACCTCATCAAGTGTTAAGTTTGCTGCCACTGATTTCGCTCCTCGTGATAGCTTTTTTCCTGCAACCATTTCGATTTAACCGCGAATAGGTACTTCCGCGTTCCACATGCTCTCGCACCGATTCATGTGATGCTGTTAACCCCTCAATTCGCTTCTCTATCAGACCGTAGGATTTCGTGTGAGTTTGTGTGTGCTGTGCAGACTTGCGTTGACCAAACCCCTCAGCTGCCGTCCTCGCTGCAGCGACAATCCACTGCACTCTTCCCACTTGTTCACTGTTTTATACCGGTAGGTCTGTCATTGGAGTAAACGTTTGCGATGGGCAGCACCCAATGTTTATTTGCTATCCCACATCTTGGCAGCTAGGCTATTAAAAATGTGTTCACTGTTATAGGGGAAGGGTTATTAACACTGCGTCCGTTCTTGTCCATCCCTGTGTCGTCTTAGTAGTCCTATGAATTGCACATTTTAAGTCAGTATGAAGTAAAGAAGTATTCTTCCATCTTCGGTTTTCGAGCCACTCGGAGTAAAGGAGTCGCCTATACTTTGTGTCAATTCTTATTCCTTTTTAGTAGTCAGGACCAGAGCGAGATGTCTCCGTCCGGTCGGTGGTCAGACGAGGATGTGAACCTCTGTCTGCATTCTCTTGAACTGCTAGACCCGACCATCTTCGTTTCTGAGGCCTAGTCTTCGACTGCCCACTCTGGATCCCCAACGGCAGCCCGATGTCTGTGTTGAATTGCCTTTTTTGCATCCGCTATTCCCGTGTATTTCGGTATAAATAGCCTCCACTTTTGGGTTGTTTATTTTTTGATTATTTGATAAGGTGATTTGCGGTTAAAATGGATGGGTTTTAGGACTTTTCATAATCCTACGCTGTAATCTAATCTTAAGCATTGGTAACGTAACTTTTGTTTTTAATTCGTCCCTAATGAGGTCGGGATTATTTTTAGTACAATTATTGAACTGCAGTTGGGAGTGCAGACATTCAGACAATTATTCCACTTTTTGGTAAGTCTTTTTTCCACTTTAAAGCCTGCGTTCACTATTGCACGAACTTGTCGTAGATGGGACGAAATCATTTTCGCAAAAGTAAATTGTCTTTCACGCGTGACAATCGACTTACTGTGACTTCTAAGGTACACGGTTAAAATCTGGTAGGTTGTGTGCTTGATGCTTTGCCAAATCTGATGGACGCTTTTCTTAAATATCGATGATAGCAGCTCATAGTACCAATGTTTAAGTTGCTAAATGCTCCATTTCATCCTTCCGTCAAAATTAAACAAGCTGGGTGATTTTTACCCCGATACACTCTGCTGGCTGGTGTATTTGAAATGCAACCGGACAGTAGAGCAGTGTTTATGCCTCCTTGCCTTCACTGAGAGCTTAAGCCACATTTGATTGGTACGGCTCAAATGTATTGTGCTCTTTTGAACTCGGACCGTTGTGCAGCTCGATCGGTCATTGTGACGACTCGGGTGAGAGATTATTAAAAAACATTTTGCCGCACACTCGCGTAGAGAAATTGGCGAAAGTGGTGATACCTGCAACTCAAATTTCATCACTTCTTAAAATCACTGATCTCATGCCGTAAGAAGCGTTACGTTAAATTCTTTTTGGTGGTATCAGTGTCATAGTCGTCATGAGCATAAGGTTGTTAAACACAGTTCTACATAGCGTCGTGTAGGCAATTCGCTGAAATGACTGTACTCCGATGCACGGCCAGTAAATTGCCTCTTCATCACGCTAGTCATACTGCGGGGATGGGATGAACCCGCTTTCAGTGGAATAAATCAAGTCTTCATCCTAATCACGGTGATATTTCCTGATGGCATTCCAATTTTTTTCTTTCTAAATGCGTTGTTAAAGTTCACTTTTGGGTGGTTTGATTGCCCCAGGGAGGCCTCGGAACTGGCCACCGCGTCCACATCCGCTCTTCCACCTTCGACAACACAACTACCCTATTTGCACCATCAAGTGTTCCGCCCTTACCACCGCCAGGTTGAATAACGCTTGACATTCATCAAATGTCCGGTGGATATGCTTATGATCAGTAGGTGCAAAAGAGCCATCGCATATCTTCCTTCACATGCTTTTATAGTGTCTGCTTGTCAATAAATTAGCTGAATTCAATCCTATCACCGGCATCGATGCAGGACAAATTAACTGACAAGTGGCAATTCATGCGCATTGGATTGCATTTGTACTTGTAAATTTTAAAGTAATAAATAGAACGATTTGATGATTTATGCGTATCTTCGTCAGTGAAAGCGCATGGACTTAAAAAAAACAATGCATTCTGGTAACGAATGTCTAGAACAAACAAGAGCCTTGGTTCACACTATCGAGTTATTCTTCTAAGCTGCGGCGAAGAAGGGTAAGCGACTACGACTTTAATTCGCGTAGATGTTAACAATCGGTTGTCAGGTTCTCGAAAGAGGGGGATTTAAGTAGCGGGGTTTGGCGTGAAGGTGGTGTTTTACTTTACGTAGCTAGATCCCGTCGGACTTGGTGGAAAGATCGTGCGGCAAATGATCAAACGACTATGGAGACGACAGGTGTCTCTTAATCAACCAAGCAGGCAAGCGCGCACCGCGTATGTGCCATCCAATAGGACGGATTGGACCTTCGGTGCGCGCGCGTCACCCCAAGTCAATATGCACGTGCGTCCGTGCGCGTGCATGTCCGAGTCTGCGCATGTGCCCATGCGCTTGCATGCGTGCACGCGGTTACCGATGCAGGACGCGGGAGTAGATGTCCTTCCCACTTGCCCACTCTCATTACTACCCCTTTATTTGGCGTTGTTGACGTACGAATGACTCGATTGTTTGGAGTAAAAGTGGGAATACATTACTAGTACGCAGTTTTTGGAGATGGATTTTTGGAAGCACGTCCTCATGCAAAAGTGGTGTGGCGCTTCTATGTAACCCGAATTTTGGTCAGCTTCGATGGGACAGTACATGAGACAGCATCGAGCCTGTAAACATTATCATCAGCCATGCTTCGGCCACACACCAATGAGGTGGAAGGCAAACAGCGTTGGATGGAACTCTAGTGTGCTCTACAGTAGGCAGCGTCTTGGATTGTTTTCGTACCCTCATCCATAGCGCCATGTCAGTTAGAAATTCCTCGAAGTATTAAACAAATCAAGGAATATGCTGACACCGGATCACTGAAGAAACAATATTCCTGTTTTATTTTTTGAGTTTGGTTGTCCTTCTTCTAAGGTTATAATTTGAGGAAAAGGTTTGTCAAAAAATGCCAAATTATTCATGCTTATCGAAAATGCAATAAAATGATACGGAGATATGAAGGAAGAAGATGTGTCTTCGAACAGCTTTTACATTCAACATTAATATTTCCAAGTGAAAAACAGACTGACCTGTGGTATAGTACGGTGAGATGTTCCCTAAAAACATTTTTCTAACATGCGGTTGTGTTGGTAGAAGATGGATCCCCAGTGTAGTCAGCCTGTGTTCAATCGCTATTGAGGAGCTTAGCTTTACTGAAACAGGGAGCATTTCAGCATCACAGAAGGACTATATGATGCGTCTAAACAGGTCCGACGAGTTGGAGCTAATTGTAGCATTTGCTAAGTACCTTAGTTCACCTTCTTCGGCATGCGTACGCAATAGTCGCCACCTCCTAACCTTTCAGCTTCCTTTGCCTTCGTTTTCAATATGGTACATCTGTGGAGTCCATGCGGACTGTTACAATTTTAATGAAATAAAATCACTCACCATTTCCTGTCTGCAATTTCGGAAGTTGCGCTACAACCCTCGTAAACATTTCGTAATAGTTAACTCACCAATCAGTTAAGTTTCTCACGCCATCCAAGCGGTCGGTGAAGCCAAGTTTGAAGATTATCACAAACCAATACACCCGCACTCATTTTAACACTCGTATAACTAACCAATGTTTAAAGAAGAGCATGCATATTTCCTAACCAGAGTTTGAACAACTCAATTTAAAAGACCTTGATGTAACTAGCAATAAGTGATGCTATCTTTTTTGAGCTACCAAGTTTTACTACCTCGAACGACTGTTATTATCCCCATTAGTTTGTGTTCAAATCAAACAAGTGTTTCAACAATTTCGGACCCATTTTTGAGCACAACGAATGCAGGTAAAGAGAGTAAATTTTCTAAATACTGGTGAGTTTTACGACAAGACAAATGTACACCTTTTAAGGCATCCCTAAATCCACTGAAACTATGCATTTAACATTATGAAAAGTGCCCGAACTACTAAGCCGTCTGGAAGAACAGCGATGTTAGAAAATACGCAGACATTCGTTTCCCTACCAAGAGTAGAAAGCAACAAGACAGTAAAACAGTTTGGCAACACCAGCATCCGGTTTGTAGTATTCCACAATGCTATCATTCGAACGACGAAACATTTCCTTTTTAGAAGGGACTTTACTCAGCATGTAAGGCCTCCACAGACCAATGTCACTGCTCTTTATGGCAAAGATGGTGCAAGTGTGTTTGAAATTCATAAATAAAGCCCTTAAAACGGCGTTACTTGGTTCAACTAATATGCAGTGAATTTATCGTATCAGAGATCAGTACCTCTTTGTGAATGGTAAGTATGGTAGATTGAATTGAACTAAACGAAGTGAGTCCTGTCGACCACACTTCTTTAGCTGCATTACTACACCTAGTCAGTGCATTTTTTATCATTTATTGGCGCAAAAACGCCATAAATTGTGTCCAGACACAATTTTACTATGAACATACCATCATATAAAACCATAATGTGCAGGTAAGTAGTGATTTAGTGCGCAGAATAGAGATCCAAAAAAGCTATGTTGGAATGAACCACGTCTACACTTAACACCGGCCTTATTTATGCCAACATATCCGACTGACTTTGAAACAATATTGCATACAAGAGACTTAATGAATTTTAATAAATACAGTAAGCAAATATAGTCACGAATATAGTAGTATTTTACTCTGATTTGTACTGCATGTGGTCCGGTTCTTATTTAGCTTCTGGAAGTTAGGCAACGAGAAGGCATATTAGCGTCCCCTAGGTCTGAAATGAAATGAAAGGTGTCTAATGCACTAATTTTGTGTTCATAGCTCAGCTTCCTGACGCTTGGGTGCCTTATTCAGTCCTCCCTTCTACAGAATTTTCGCAGCATTTATCAACACTTTTGCTTTTATCATACTACTCAATCAAAGCATTCCCACCTTGATCCTGGCGCTGACTTAAAGGGAGGTGACCAATGCGACGAATCACCTTGAGGTCGGTCCCCGCGACCTTGGGCACTAAAGCACTTGCGTGCAAAGGCCCTCACACGTGCAAAGTACACTTCAAGGTCAAAACCAGCGGTACGCGCACACAAACAAAAAGAGCAGATTGCTGCACACCGCTTTAGCGCACAATGCAAATCACCACTCTATGAGATCTAGGAGATCTAGCCTGGTTACAAAATTTTACCTTATGTACCCATACCTGATGAAGAGAAGTTTCCCAAAAGCCCATTTTGGGAGGTCGTAAGACAGTCGATTTTACACCCGAATACGAGAGCGTCTGGGAGTTCTTTTTGCCCGGTTAGATAGGAAGTAGACTCTTATTCCATATGTCCCAGTCGTCGCGCACCAAACGGTGGTGATCAGTATTAAGTCTGAATTATTTCCATTAACAAATCGCCCGCTTCTGTAACGTTTATACGTATTTTTTGCAAATCAGACGAGTTTCACATTTAGAAATCCAAGAAGAGCCCAAATCCATTATACACCAAACGGCAAATGGAAGGAACTTTGAGCCACATTTTGGCAAATCTAAAAATGGTAAATTTATTCGAAATGTCATATTTAATCCCTTGCTTCGTGTTTAGCTTTCTTTTGTAAATAAACCGAACAATGAAAGCAATAATAAACAATCGTCGATAGCATTTTCCTTTTGGAAATGAAAGCAGTTTTATCCGTAGACATGAAGCTCGATCAGCTAACACAGGGAATTGTTTTATGGGAGGTTGGGATTAATGCAATACTTCTGACGGAAATAAACGAGATGGTACCAGTGTCCCCATAATAGGATTCAATCAACACTTGGAGCAAGTGAACCGCTTTCCAGGTGTAATTAAAACCCGTTCACTCGCCTTCAAAACAACCTTATCCTAGCACGCAATGAGAATTTGCAAATGATCGAGTTCGGATGGCTATTATGAAAAACCTTAGAATTGGTCTGAATGCCATAGCTTTCGCGCAAAATTTAGCGATTTTTATGGACATGCCGCTGGATCACCCTTTATTAAAGGGAAATGCGTTTTGGAATGGAAAGTGACCATTAGCGCTGCTCGTGAAGCACAGTAGATGAATTTTTCTTGTTGTCTAACGTTTGTAGCCTTCGATTCCAATCCAAATCAGTTAGCTGCTGGAACAAAGTCATCCACTGTCATTGACTGACGACGATCTCGGCGATTTAAGTAAGACTCACCAAATGATAGCTGCAGTATTTAAGTGCCACAAATTGACAGAAATTTATTTCCTTTGCCTGATGTCATCTGTCGTTACATTTAGGTGAGCTTCGCTAAAATCGAGAGCTTGGAATGCCTTTTGGGAAATAAGTAGCGAACAATATATGCTATTTTTAATTTCATTCGATTTCATAGCCCCATTCTATACTTTGGAGCAACGTTTAGTCAATTTCAACAATGTTAGGACGTAAACTTTATATTTTATACTAAATAATGATTAGGAACATTTTTGAAGGAAGGGAAATGTCTTAAATGACTCGTTTTTAGAAACAGCAGTGTAGTTCTTTATTGGTATTACTGCCATTCTCTTTTAGCTGTTTTGTTAGTTATGTCTGTAAGTCCATTCCTGGTTTGTGTAAGTAGTTATTACCTGACTTCCTCTACGGCATTAGCCAATGCTCACATTATATACCGCACATCGAAGTAATTGAAGCGGTGGTACTGGTTGAACTGAAAACTCCGATTCTGTATAAAGCAAGAGTGAAATTTCACGCTCAGCCATGACTGCCTCAATCTCCTCCCAAGTTCAGCGTACAATCGTGGTGTGATGCGCCTACCCACACAAAGTCCTTCATTAGGTCGCAATCATGAACGCAGTCTAATGCATCTCTAGTGAATATTTTGTTCAGTCTTTCATCCTATCAAGTGATTTAAACGAGATACTCAAACACCCTCTCATCATATTTTGATTCCTTGGATGACATTTGACCAGTTCAGGAAATAAGCAATGATTTATTTGTTTCATAACAATACATGCTACCTTCTGGCAGAGCCCTTCGGAACCCAATAACGAAGACCAACTTGGAAGAGTGATCAAGAGGCGTGCAGTTTGTGCAACAGAAAGGCATTTGTTTTTATTAATCGATTTTATTACGCTGACTTCAACATCCCCATTATTCAACCACCATAATAGTGTCATAGCTTTCCGTCTATGCCCACATTCTCCTTCTCCTTTTCTTCACGTGAAAGTGTGGGTGGTTTTCCGGGAGGGTGGGAGGGCTTGTTCTACTCGAGCGCTTAAAAATGGAGTTGGATAGTTTCCTTTGAAGGTGGCCACGAATGGGAAAGTGCTAATGACTCTATGGTTGAGTAAATAAACTGCTGACGGTGCAGGCTGTGAAGACTGCAGTTAACAAACGCTTTCCTATGACCACCAACTTCCCCTGTGGTGAAGTGGCATGCAGCCTTTCATGTAGCTCATTCAGAAAGAAGCACGAAAAGATTGGTAGAGATATGATAAACTCTAACGGGTAATTTTCTTGTCAAAGAAATCTGACTTGGCACCGTCTCTAAACCCATAATTCTCCTGTTCCCGTAATTGTTGCGCTTTGGAGCATTAAAAAAAATAATAGAACTAATATTAACTTAATCGTGATATTCCTCCACTGCCCGCAGGACTTCAACGGATAGAGTGAGCATAAAATCAACATTTTAAAATTGATATCGCTTAGTCCCACTACAGAAACTAGAATTTGATGATTGCGAGGAATGCTACTGTAAATTAAGGCACATCTGTGGAAAAGTGATGCACGCCCGTAAATACAAACGATTTTAGACAAGATCTGATTAGAATGTATGGAAAATGGTTCAGGATAGCGTAGCATCTAAAATTCATCAAAGTCTGTACCCTTTCCTGAAGGGAACATCCCTCCTTTGAGCAACACCCGTCCGATGCTCATCTCTCAGATGTTCATTACTTTCTTTCCGAAAGCTTTAGAGCAGCAATGAATGCTGAGTTAGTACTGAGACTTTAAAATTAATTCAAATTGGGGTCGTAAAAGTTTGAGCAAGTTTGGAAGATGCCATAAAATTTGAGTGGAACAATTGCAGTGCCTTTCTAGAACTGACAGACATTGTGGGAGTTTTGAGCGCATGTATTATCGTAGCGTGAGATCCACGACTTTTCCTCCTTCAATCAGGGAGCAGTCAATGTGGCATTTTGGGTAAATTACGCAAAACACGGGGTACTGTCTGGCAAAAAACCTACACTTCGTTCTTGACATTGCTTGAGGTAAGACGCCGTTCATGCCTTTGAGATGCAAGTAGGACACTAATTCCGTCTCACGAATGCAGTTTGAGTTTCGGTTAACTCTTTATCAGACCGGAAAATATATATGCACAATCTGTGACTTTAGGGGTTTTACATTATTAATGTAAATAGTGTAGTGTAGTGTAGTGTAGATAACCTTCATCTGGTTATCTTTGGTAGAACGAAGCGTTTGAAGGGTGTATTAGCTGTGCACTAGCCGTAACGCTCCGAATTTCTGTTGTGGCAAGGCACATAAATGGGGATGAAACATTCACTCCAACATCACAAACTATCCTGCAGTCAGGGGACGATCGGAGCTCATAGAAACTTTATAACAATCGCAGACGCAGTACTAGCAATGTTTGAATCCTTGCTAAAGGGATTTAGAATCAAAATCAAAAAGTGAGAAAGGTGCAGTTATCAGACTTAATAACCAATTGATATTAGTTGCCTTACAAAGTGCAGCATATTAAGCCAAAATTAGTAGGCTACAATTCATTCAGCCAATGCCCATCGGTGCTGCTTGGCAAAACGAGACGCCAAAGGGGAAAGTGACCACAGCTTCCACCGGCATCGATGCCGGTTTAAAGGCAATTTAAATCGTTTTGCGTCACCAACATTTCCAAAGCATAAAGACCAGTAAAATCGCCAAATTGTTATAAGCCATGGGAATTATAGCAAGATGTGCTCCATAATGCTTAGGAATGCAAACCTAGAAGGTGGGCACCACACGAAGTTTGTTCCCGTTTTTGGAGGGATCCGTAATCACTTATCGTCAGAGTTTGATGAAAGTGATGAATATGCTTTTTCCCTTTTGTGCTATCCACCTATCGTAACACACTGGCGCGAACCACTCCACCATCCCATGAAATGCAAAATATCCTCGCCCTTTCTGGTTCACAACCTTGTTTGACATCAGATAACCCAAAATCACAAAAATAAGGCAATATTCCTCACTAGGAAAACAGGAGTTTTGGAGTAAAATATTAGGTAGTAGTTAGGCTTGTGGAGTCGTGTTTCATTGAAGGCATGTCGTGGCTGGGAATTACCAGGGTTGGTCGGTCAGAACTGCTGCTGTTACGTTTGTTATTCAACGCACTGTAAAACAAATACTATTGTTTACTGATAGTTCATTCTATAGGGATGAGTTTATGCTAGAAGAGGGAGGGAGCCCTTGCTACTGCGATTAAAGTATTCATACTTAGAACAACTATGCACTCCTAATTGGAAAACCTAACATAAGGTGTACCATTAAATATTGAGGAAATGTGGACAAGTGTCATGGAATCCCATATTTGCCTCTTTGAAATAGAAAGTCGAGTTGTATCAATAATCCGGCCACGTCATCACATCCACTAGCCGATCATCTCCATCCTGAAGCTCTCCATTAAAACTTCATGGGCAACCAACTGACAACGAAATCTGTGCATCAAGGCTTTGCACCGGGCCTTTGATTGATTGCCAAATTCAGGAAAACGCATCAGCTGAGTTTCTGTCATTTCTGGAATCATCTTGGCAGTATGCATGGCAAGAGAGGAGACAATTTTGGAAGCGTTCGCACTCTCATTTGCCATTTACCCAGCCATAATTTGTTTCTTCGACTTGTAATAACATCCCTAATGCTGTAGTTGTGCAAGCATTAAAAGTCTAGCGTTATACATTATGCATGTCAATAGGACTAGCTCGCATACCGAGGGGTTCAGTCACATACTGTCTGTTCTGAGACCACATTGTTTGGTTTAAGTAAAGTGCGCAGCAAATAAGCAGGATTGAGCATGCCGAAAAAATATGCACACATGGCGCCAGCGGGAACGGTTAGTGCTTCAAGCGGCAATACTAGGGAAAAGGAAGTAATAATCTTAACTTTTAACAGTTGATGGCGCGTATGAATGTGCTTTGAGACAGCTTTTGGGCTGCATTTAGCTGGCGGGTGCTTTTAAATCCCTATACTAGTCATGACTACACTTTACATCCTTTGCAACGCTGAGATTCACGTTGGAATGAAGGAAAGTCCGAGTGAAACCTATCAACCGTGTCAGCTTAAAGACTAGCCTGGGATGTCTACAAGCGCACTTAAGCCCGCCGCCCATGCACACAACAGCACACAAATGGGCGCACGCGCGCTGGAATCGATAACTCGAAAAGTGCGCGCTGTGTTACCGCATTCGCACTCGTGCCGCCATGCCTATACGCACGTGCGCTCGCGCCCAACTTTAAGATGATGATGCGTGCGGACGTGCGTGCGTGCACAGCTAATGCTTATGGCCGTATCAAGCGAAAGCTTGTACACACGCTGCACAATCGCAACCGCGGTTGGCATTGGCCCTGACCACTGCCCTGTTCGCGTTCTCGTCGCCTCGACCTGTGTGTGTATGCACACCCTTTGACGACATAACGTGTCACGGCTGAACATAAAACCTCAGAAAAAAGGTCTGGAAAATGTGCCTGATTAAACAAGAATCACACCGATCATTATGGAAACTTTATTGACCAGAAAAAAAGCTTGGCCACCCAATTTGAAAACTGCTCTTATGCCTCATCAATTAATTTATGTGGACGTTCAGGGTTGAGTTATTGTTAATTTTCAATATAACACCATGAGCTGTGGATACCGGGATTGCATCACATGGTAGCGAGTTCACCCTTTCTTAAGCCTGCCGGTGAGCGTTCAAACTTTCAAATTTCCTTATCCCCTTTTATTGGTAAAGTGTCTGTTTGCTCTCACGCAATTTGAATTGATGTCTTTTCATCATGGCGTATGCTCAAAAGCTACAAACACTTGCTACTTAAACAAGACTCTTCAAAACTACTCTCTACAGCTTTTAAGCTCCAATTCGAAGAACACCAGAATCTGTCTGAGTGTGACAGACTCAAACGTCCCCACAAAATACAGAAAGTAGTCCATGCGTTCCCCAACCAAAATGCCAGGGGCAATAATCCCTACCAATAGCTGCCTTCCATAGACTTCAATCCACATATTTCTTGTCCATTTCATTTCGTTAAAATAGACGCCTTTGTCAATTTCACCCAAATTTATTAAGACAATGAGTGTCAAGCCAAAAATGTGATCGCATTAGAAAGTCAGTCGATATGTACACCTGCATAAAGTAGCTCCTGTGAGCAATGGGCTTACTGTTTTTTTCTTCAGCTTAAAAGTTGCTTGAAGTCTTGTGAATACCAGCTTTAGAAGCACAGCAGTTCCATCGGTTTGTGCAATCTTGCTGAACTGACTGGTAGGATCTACTTCGAAAGTGACACCATGAACCAGTCAGTGCTAAGCAGTACCTTCTGCGAGCACTTTACAACTCATATTACCCATATTACAACTCATTTCCATCCTAACAGCATGCCTTGGCACTGGAATCCCGCAAAAATACTTTTTTATAATGAACAATTGATTTGTCTCCGTTTATTGCTGGTCTTTGTCAGACGTCAAAACTTCATAAAGTAAGGCCCATGGGGCTTTTGTTTAAAAGATTGTGCCATACCCTCATCCTACCATCCCATGATATCAGAAATATCGCTGTCGAAGATGATCGAGTGCGCCTTGCTTGAGGTTCAACGAATCAAATATTGAAGACACTTTTTGCGTCCCCTCAGCGCATGCAAATGGAGCACTGTAGTCGGAGCTGCAAGAAACCAAGATTTCTTGAAATGACCACTTTACATTGTAACTGTTTACAGATCTGCATTAAGCTCTAAATATTTAAATAGAAAGTAACAAAGTTTATATTTCTCATTAAATCAGCTGCCACTCTGGAGTGTTGGTGAACCAGTGGCATGGTAGATAAAAGGTGTCAGGTATACGCGCAATAATTTAGAAAACAATAAATTAATTCTTCTTAGACCGCTAGTCAAAAGTATAGTTGGCTCCTTCTGATTCAGCATTGAACGTGTGAGAGTCATACGAATCCTTCCCAATATAACGCCCCTTCGCACCTCGGAACCTGAGCGCAACTGCGCACAACGTCATGATTTGGGCATTTGGGGGAATGAACAACTCAACACTCTTGCACACAGAAAGCATAATAGTAATTAAATGCACTAACGCCTAATGGGACGCTATTTGTGACAAATCGGACAAAATAATGTCATTCCACGAGACTAACGCTGCGCTAAAAGTAGTGTTATTAAGAAATGGTAACCAACCAGGTCTCTTGCAACTTGAAACTTACATGATTCCTTTTTGTAGGGGCATACGAAATTGCTTTCATCTACAGTATTTCATAAAAAAATTTTCGAGTGTTTCAGAATTCAAAATCGGTTCTCTGTTGATATCTCGGTTATTTTAAGCCAACGAATATGTGAAACTGTCTATTATTCCCGTAAGCCTAGACTACTGTTCCTTACGGATAGTTAAACATTCGCCAACAAAACGAACCTATGTCTCTACATGAATTCTTGCTCTTCCTGCGATTTTTCTCATCATTTTTTGAAAGGCTTTTAGGCTCTACTTAGGATAAATGAGCAACATATACTGGATTTGATGGAGTGTATGCAAACTGGAAGAGGCGGGGAATCGGTTCAACAAAGTGGGAGTTGGAAATGATTGCTTCGAAAATTATTCTCTGTGGAGTAGTATTTTTACGGGCAGCGACGACAATCGCTCTTCCCCTCTCCTCATATGACCAAAAAATTGCAGCCGAATTAATCAAAACTTCGTTGGTGTGAATATCATATGAATGTGTGCATCCACGCCTTCAGGAAGTTTTTGATTTACCTTAAGACTACCAGGAAGAGTTGATTTTCTTTTTGTCAGTACTTTTTAAACCGTAACTGTGCCGGAGTGGGCTACAGCGCATGCGATGTTGACCGCGTAGCGGCTCTTTCGACTAAAATGGTCTGCAATCCTGATTTTTATACTTTCCTTTATCAGACCGCTATAAGTTTGCTAACAACATCTTTTATGTCCGTAGGTAGCACTGGGAGTGGTAGGTGGTCATGATGAGAAGTCCGTGATTGGCTAGTTGGAGCGGTTTATGTTGCAGTTCTGTTGACCAATCCTCGGGACCTGCTTGGGAGATTAGCGGGACTCGTCTCAACTAGCGGGTTGGTCAATTAAAAATGGTTTGCTTAGGAAAAGTGCCCGATTTTTCCTTAACCAATGCGTTTTGTAGGAAGTTAATTCATTTAATTTAAACATTCGAGGATATTGGTGTCACTGTGAGAAAAGTTAACAGCAAAATCTCCTCATTATAAGTAAAAAAACACTGTTTCGACTTCTAGAAATGATGCTCTAAACTTAGCTATAATACCACTATGGACGGGGATTAGAATTCCAAGTTGGTTTTGAAATCCAACTCAATAAAGTGTTTTTGCACAAGAGAACGTGAAAACCACAAAGCTCTAATATCTGAATCTCCTAATTCTACTGCCAGTAATAATTTGGTAAAGTATGCATCGACATTAAAACACGCAAACTTGGAGGAGGACATTGGTTTTTTCAATAAGTAAAGAAATGCACTGTTTATCAATAAGAAAACTGTTTAAACATGTCACCTGCTGATGTTGTTGATAATTTAATTTTTGTGTGTTTTTAACAACTCTTTTCTAGTTCAAGAATTTGCTATACAAGTGGACTGCAATTTCGGTGAAAGCGTAGCACATGGAACGGTTCTGGGAGTGAGTAGAAGACCAAACCAGTCGGCGTCATGTGTCCACCATTACGCCACACTGAATGTTGGGTTGTATTTACGTTCAAGAGTGTCTTAGCTGGTTAATTATGGGACCGTCGTGGTTTCTACTTTTCAATGAAATCCATCAAATTGCAGACAGAAACAATACGTCAAAAGGTTAAGCATTAATAAGTAGTTGGTTGAATGATCAAAAGGAAACCAATGGGTGCCTTTAAGGACAACTCTTTTCCCCAAATGTGGTGTGATAAAATAGATTTATGCTACGTAGAATATACCAGGCATTGGTCAAACTCGCCTAAATTACCTTTCTTCCCTTTCACCTTATTTTATAACTACAGCAATACACGAAATTGTTTAAGGAGACGACAACTTTTCTAGGTAAATATAATATAAATAGCTTTAGTTATTCATATATCACATGGGAATAGAAATATCCTCATGCAGGCGTGGGATGTCAAATGTGGGAGAATCAACCGGAATGTTGTCACCAATTTCACAACCCGCATACCGTTTAAAACGTTTCTATTTGAAATAATTTAGACGCGACTATTATTATCACATTAGTGACATCGAATTTAGTGCAGTTGGTGTCTAATGTCCTTGAAAACGCGACATGACTTGAAGGTCCATCCTTTTATCACGGCTCGAGGAAAGTGATATTGCATACTTTGCAGACAGTACTGCTACCGGCAGCGGTGAACACAGAAAGCTTTAACCAATGACAAGACCTTCAATGGCTTGGGGATGACTTAAGGAAAGTGGTGAAGTTTGGTCAAAACCACATTCGGCTTGGGCGCCGAAATCTCTCCTAACAAGTCTTTCGATGCGATTTAATTATTGAAGTTATTTGGCTGAGATCTTTCATGCACTTAAATGTAAAGTAACAATCAAAGAACAATTTTACATGGACCATGCAGTAACTGGGATCCACACAGAGGAGGCTCCTCAAGTAATTTAAGGCAAATGCTGGGGCTTAGCATCATCTGTGCATGATAACCTTAACAGCCGAATTCATAGACAACTTATCCACCCTAATTTGTGAAAGAGTAAAACTATAAGAATGTGTAAGGCCTAGAATAAGGCATTTTTAGCTAACTTTTTGATAGGAAACATTCAATTTAGTTTTACCCATTGTTGTCAGAACGCGCACATGGTTGATATGAAGGCGTTGGCTGAGGAAAATTGACTGCAGTGTCTGTAGTGTCCCAAGACTTTTTTGAAGGCAAAAGAAGGCATAGCCCCAGGGCATAATGTATGTGTTCGGCAGACATGAAGAAGTTTGGGCTGCTGGCGTGGCTCGGAGGCCAGCTCACCCGACTAGAACAATATGGCCATTCAAGAAATCGTAACCGACGGTCAAACAAACGAAGCATTACAGCGTCGAACTGATACCCACTTTTTACCTATGTAGAATACCATTCCTTCCACTATGAAACCACTGCCACATAGACCTGCCATTACTGTTTTTAAGCTTGCATTAAATGGAACCGTTTTATCAAGTTGTCTTCAACCGTTCATTGCATTATGATGATGTGGGTCCAGTTGTGCTCCGGTTTATCTAGCCTGACAAAGCTTCAAGTTACTTTTAGATGCTGAGTTGCACATGAAAATCCACTATAGTGCTTAATAGTTACATTAATGAAAAAAGCAGGTATCGGCATCAGGCTTACCATTGCATTGCACTGCATGGATCATGTGAAAAGTAGTTGCCATTTGAGTTATTTTTACAATACCGTCCAGGCCTTCGATGAAAAAATAATAACAACTGCAGTTTCTAACCAAGTCTGTTGAAATGGAAATGTAGCATTGAGCAACATAGGGTTAGGTAGAATGATTTCTAAAAACCCTTTTTCGAATTAAGTTAATTTTCAATTGCGGTTGCAAGTATAAATTGATGCTTAAGGGGTCTTGATAGTTTGATGAACTATTTATGAGGTTGATTGTGAAGGCTTTACTATGGTAATGCAACGTTTTGAAAATAATTAAGAAATGGCACAGTGAGAATCAAAAACCTATCTTATAGTACCACTAAGTCAGGGGTGAATCCCATTATGTTCACCACTACGCATGATTGGACAGATCGGATCAACACTATGTCCACCGGTTGAAATGGCAGCACAGAGTATTGTGAGGTAGAGAGCTTCTATATCGTTGTCCTTGTCTTTATGTTTATTCTCGCAAAGACAGATAATCACCACGGTATCATCAAAGACGCTCCGCAATTTTCCTAGCGTTCATGTGACTCTGATTGCATAGCAAATGCAAACACCATTGTGCATTCCTAACACTGTAGGGCGACCGTTGGAGGAAACTCTCAATCCACAAATCTCCTTTTTTTGCAAACTAAGACCATTGTCAAGGGTTAAAGACCCGCAATAATTAAAGAGAATGACGTCAATATGGCAGTGAACTTGCATGGTCTAAAAACTAACATTCCTAAATTGCCAGACTTTGTCTTACAAACACACAGGTAATGTTTTCCAGACGGAAACAGTAAATCTGAGTGTTACTTTACCAATGCTTTGATTAAATGGCCTCACTGACAGTGTTAACTTATCGCCATTAGTTTCAATTACCAACCGCACAACTTGGCCTGCTTGGACAAAGGACCCGTAATTTGCCTGGCAAGCCTTCAATGTCTTGGATGAGTCACTTGACCAATGGCCCTTGTCAGACCTTGACAGACTAGCACCGTTCAAACTGGTAATTGAATGGCGGTGCGTAAAATTCTTAATGCTATGGTTTTGTGACAGGAACAATGCAGATACACATACTTAGGGCCTTTGAAAGGGCCCTTGTTTGGAAGCACTACATTTCTTTGCTTTCGATGGTTTTTATCTCTAAGTAGTGAGTGGTAAAGAAGCTGCGATAATTTAGTAAGTTTGTAGATTTGTACAAATCTACTTCATAAGTGGAACCTCTTCGACTTTTAAACTCCCTTCCCAAAAAGTGTTCACCACTATTTTTTATCTATTTTTACATCACAATGTCTATAAAATCTTAGTGCAACAAGCACCACCTACAGGTATGACATAAAGCATAAAATCAAGGAATATTTTGCCTAGCTTAGTGAGGGTAAGAAGAATTCAGCGTTGCTCCTGGTGTCTGGAAGTAAGCGGTAAGCGTTGTACATGCAAGAAAACCTGGTACAGCAATTTAAATACAATAATCTCCACAAACAAGAACGTACCAGCAAAACCAGCGGACACCGCAAAAGTTACAGATGAATGGTGCTTCATTTCAATGTGTGAACCTCGACTAGACGCTAATCACGCCAAATCCGGAACGGAAATAACGGTTTTAGCACTATCACTGGCTTTCTCTCCTTCTCCTCCTTCTCGTCAAGTGGTCTTCCCCGCTCGCTAAACGCCACGGCATGGAGTTTGGTGGCTGTGGCTCATAAGCGCGCATATTTACAGACTGCGAATCGCTGCTCGATTCTCCTTCCTTCTCAGAGAACACGGAAATGCCTTACGCTTCTTCGAAATTTCGGGTGGCTAAATCGCAGCGGAGCGCAGTCCACTAGCTGGCTATATGGCAGTACTCCATAGATGAAAACTATCAGAGCAATCACATCAAAACACCGTTTAGCCACAATGCTATTTTTGGTAGCATTGGAAAATAACACAATGTTATAAATGATCCCACTCTACTACCCAGTTTTAAAATAGTTGGGGAGGTCGGAAAAATTGCAGGTCTTTTTCACAAACTGCGTTTCTATTTGAATTTTCCATCAGTTGTCGTTAGGGCGGTTTATGGTTAATAAGATTTAAAGTTTTTAACATTCATGTAAAATGGATTAGCGCAACTATGAATGACTCACTGAATGCAGGAATTATTTTGCCTGTATTTTCCTATCCATGGTTGGTATGTTCGTCCAACTTACTACCGGGATCTGCAGTTGTGTAATTCGTTTCCTTGAATTTTCCGAATATGATTTCAACTATACTGTACAACTATCAGCTAGTCGTATCAGAAGCAATAGTCTCTACCTAAAGCATGCACTTTGTTTGAGTCCATGTGTGTTTCTTTTTTCAAATCCTTCCATCTGACTTAATATTCAACTAACAAGGCCGCCTTCCGTGGCCTTGACCTAAAAGAGTGCTCTGGCACCCGCAGCGAGTACTAGTCGATAGCGGGGCAAGAGCTTTTGAATCACGATAATCCTTTTATTATCAAAAAATAAATCTTGAATAATTTTCTCACTAAATTCTACCGGTCTTCATCTCAGTCACCTAATCACGTCTTACCTCCATTGACAGGTTTTTCTGCACTCATTAATCGGCATAAAACACAGTAGGTTAAACATATACTCGCAAAAGTCATCGTCTAAAGGTCAAGACAGTTTTTACACATCAATACGTTGCATAAATTGAGCAAAGGCGGTGAATCGCAGCTAGCCCACTTTCACTTCTTAAATTGCAACATCCCGAATCCTTCAGAATTCAGGTTTTAGTTTAATAGTGAATTTAGCAAGAGCTTAACCCAAGGTGATTTTTTACATTAGCGGGCAGCTTAAATGCGATCTCACTTTCAGTTGTCCCTCTTCTAGAAAGCGTGTAGCTCTCATCAGCGCCAAAATATTGCGTTTCGAGAGTTCTTCGAAAGAGACTAGACTCCGGGGTCTGCCTATGTCATTGTACCAAAGGTTAATTGAAATAATCAGGTGGGAATCAAAGGAGAGCAGGGAGGAATGCTCTGTGTGAATGCGAGTCCATTAGCCGTTAGGCAGTGAGTCGATGCCAATTATTCTTGTGCGAAGCATTCTTTGTATGCATTTATTTCTCGCAGATGGTATGCGCCAGGGCATCTACAAACTAGGGTAAAGAAGTTATTAGATGAAGGATACAACAGGGAGGAGACGTCAGTATTGGTGCACACACTTAAGCAAATGTACATCAGAAAGTGTGCAAGCAGAGCTGTGGCCTCGTTAGAAGTAAGACGAAATACTCAGTTGAATCAAGCTTCGTGTGGTTATTGTAAGCCACAAAATTTCCCCATGGCAAGGGCACAGCTTCCTTTCCTACCACTCACTTGCTTATAGTAAGAAAAATTGGTCGATCAGATGTCATTCGAGCAGCATTGATGGTCCCAGCAGCAGGTGAGTGTGACATTTGTCCCCGGAAAACGCTGTGAGCGCTAATGTATGGCAGAGTCGAATTTAGCCAAAATGTTAACTATTAGCTCTTCAGCGAAATCACATCGAAGAAGGCATATGGCGCAGCATATCTAAGTAGGGCTTGACTCACTTTGCGTTAGCAAAGTCGCATTTTAAACCTAAAAAGTGTGAAGAAATGGAGGACAGACAATTAAGTGTCTAAAAGTTGGTAAGTTGGCTAAAACAACTCAATTTCGTTCAACGATGTGCATCACAGATATTTGAGTATCCAAACACACGCGGCAAAGTTAATGGGGTGAAGTTCTCGGTCACACGCGACTTTGGCGAGTAGGCAGAAAAAATTACCGTGCTAAACTGGAAAACTTAAATTCCAATGACACTGAGACAGGAGAACCCCGAAAAACCTTGCCCAAAATTAATGCTGTAGTCATTCACCACGGTAGATCTCCAACTCATTAAACTTTAATTAAAACGCAGAATTTCACAATGCGATCAACATGCCGACAAAACCTCATCAGTGAAGATTGTCTGAAACCTAATTCGTTTAGCATTTAGTGGAGACGCTGCGTCAATTTTCAGCTGTGCGTAAAAATTAAACATTTGCGAATGACATTTTGAAATATTTTGCTTTCAGTTATGCGTCTTTAGCGAACGGCTGTATGAGAATGTGTAAGCTAGCAAGTTCAGAATATCCTTCATTCTCCTCTTCGACACTCCACTTCAGGCAGGTACGCCATGTACAAGCCAGTCTCTAGCCTTTTGTTACGCTGTTAAAAATCGAGGGTTAGGATGTTTATCACCGCAATATTTTTTTCTTTTTGGTTAACGGGGTTTTCACTTTTCATGCCTGGGCTCAGTTTCAACTCTTTATATCTGGTGTCGCACCCTCTCTTGTGCGGCGGTACCTCGAAGTCATTTAGTTTTCTGTTAGTAGAAATATCTATTGAACTTAGAACTGATTATTTCCGCTTACCCCTTCGATATGAAATGGGCATTAAATGATCTAGCATCACGGGTTAAGTAATAGAGAAGTGGAATATCTCTTTTGCTTGATGGGAGGAAGCCAACAGTTTGTAGATAAATAGAATTCGCATTTTTCTTTAACTTACGCAACGAAGGGTTTGGATGCAAAAATATCAATGTGCTGCATAAAATTTCATTACTTTACATCTGTCGGCGCTTTTTGAAGCTTATCAAAGTACCGTGCGTCTGCTCCATATGCGCATTGGCGAATGGAGAAGGCATGGCTTCATTAAATCCTTCAGTCAAATTCCATTACTTGATTTCCTTCTCCAGCCTCTGGAAGTACAGAAGCCAGTTGACCGTGACGCACCGACGCCAAACGAATTTAGGTTCATTACAAGAGTAAGGCACAAAGACAAAAATCATGTTTTTGCTACGAAAACTCGACCTCAATTTATGGTTGCGCGAGTCGCCTTGGTGGCGCGCTATGTGAACTGCGAGGCAGTGGGGGCAAAACGCGCATCTAGCTGCCGCTGCTGCTGCTGCTGCTGCTGCCTCCGCCGTCGACTGGCGCTCGCGAGGCCACCGGGCACGCACGTGATTGTCACGTGAGCTCGCACGACGGCTTGTGGGTGTTGGCTGTGGTAGCATGCGTGTGCGTGCATTCGAGGCTACGGCGCTGGAGCAACAGGGGTATGCGATTCACCCAAACATTTTGTTTACATTGTGATAAAACGACATTAAACCAACAAATCAACTCCACAGCTTCTTTTTGTTGGAAAGCTAGGTCACGTGGAGAACCAACTACCTTATGACTCAATAGTTTATTACCAAGACGGGAATTAATTTAAAATAACATTCTATGCCGGCATAGGATCCAGGGTTGGTTTATTGCTCGACAAATACATTTCATATATCTCTAAATAAGGTTATATGAAAGTATGGAGGAAGGCACTCTCAGCGACCGAGCCGATTGCCAAGCCATTCGTAAGACCTCTTCCAACGCTGATGCCTTCTCTTAGACAAGAGCTGAGACTATCGTAGAAGTCTAGAGGCAACATTTGAGCTACTTAGGGAGAAACGATGTGATTAAACGCACACAGCTTCTCCAAAACTAGGGTTTTGAAGAATTCCTTCAACAATACTTTCTGTTGCCAATTTACCTGTCGATCACATGAATCATTGTTGTGAAGAGTGGCTGGCACAAATTTACCAGCTTTCAATGTCACTTAGGTTCCATCAAAGGTGCGGTGGAAATTTGGCGACTGGTTGGTCGCCTTTTGAAAGAATTATTTACCTTTGGTCTTGATTATTTCAGCTGGGTTTACAAGTTAGATGTCTATGGAGGAAAGCCAAAATCTGTTTCTATCTAGATCAGGTTACAATCTGAAAGGGTAACATAGATAAACTAAAAGGATTAGATGCCGGTTAAGTTCTATTTTATAATAGACTTAGAGCATTGACAGAATAGTTTCACCTATTTCCCATTATTTAAAACAATTTTGCTAATTTAACTATCTGCAGAAGAATGTGAGTAACACTTTAAGGCTTTTTACAAATAATGAAAATATACTGCAGAAAAATATATGGTGCATAACTTTTTTGCAATATTTTCATTTTACGATTACACATTCTCTGCCAACGAAACACAGGCCTCCTCCTACTTCCACCTCCATAAGACATCTTGCGTCTAGAACACAACAAACCAAGCCACCCCGTTCCCACCTCACTCACTTTTTGCGCGCTATTTACCTAATACCAAGGGTAGGTAGTAGTCACTCGAAGATCTGGCAGGGAAACGAGAGGGTAAGAGGGGCAGGGAAAGGGCGAGAAGGAAGGTGAGAGTGAAACTCTATCGCCTCCTTCCTACATTCCACATCTCCACTCGGATGAGACGTGCACTGCTCACCATTGAGTTGTACACCATCATCCACTAGACGAAGCTCAGTCGCACGCGTTTAGTCTGAGGAACGAGCGCGTCCACAGCGCACCAACACTCACACACCATACAAACACAGTCTTCCATGGAAGAGGCGGCGGTGCGCGCCTTCGAAGTTTGTAGTGAGTGGTGCAGTGTTGCCTTGTTTGGGGCAACCAACCCCTTATTTGTTCACTTTACCAACATGGGTAAACAAATGTCATTGCTCGTTGCACGTCAGTCAGCAATCCAAATGCACGATGCACTCCTATGCCACACTTGAAAAAGTGAAGCGCCAATTGACAGTCCGTGAAACCTCCCGTCTGCCATCCACCAACACGCTGCAGATGACAATCATTTGTCCAGCTTCCACGACTCTCTCTTCCCAGTCGGTGTAGCTGCGAACGAATTGCCTCGTGACTCAGAGCAAAAACTGCTGTAACTACGATATTTTATATTTAACCAGAAGTAGATGATTGAAGGTTTAGCTTAAAGCGAAAGGAGAGGAAGATATACTAAAGAGGACGATTTCTCCAGCCTGCTTTTAAACAATAGTATTCACTCTACAATTTCCTTTGATTCTCAGTCCGCCATGTCAGTTGGTAAACGAACTTTTTGGTCACCTGATAGCTTTAATGTATTCCAATTTGCTGATCCGGAACTTGTTCTAATCAACGACCTCTATTCCTCGCCTCGACCAAACTACTATTTACACAGTATCACAATATTTAAAAACGCAATTTGTCATTTACTGGCACTACATTTTGTATCCAAAAAATATAGTAATAAAAGAATGTTACTTTGATTGGCTTAAAAATATGCTCTTATTTTAGTAATGAATAAGCTCAAGGCTGAGGTTTGGGATTTGGTACATGCAGTTCTATTCTTTTTGGAAGCTGTCATATAAAACTTGAAACTATCTGATTCTACCAGAGGTAATCTGCTGTGATTATAATGTGCAAAGTTCAAATTCCTTGACTTGCCCCCTAATTCTAGAATTAATGCCTTAATTGTCACACTGTCCCAGGAGTTGTCAATTGGTTTCACCAATTCATTACCTTAATGTAATTAATTTCATTCACTTATTCAATTGAAAATGCCCCACTGAGGTAGATCAGACGTGCCATGTCATGGTCACCACACGACACGGGTCATGTGCAGCGTGACATGGACCGGGTGGCTAGCATTGCTTAATGTGCTTGACCAAGTGTTGGATGATTAGCAGTGCTCTAAAAACAGTAGTGCAGTAAGGAAGGATAGCGATGATTTTGAGCTTCCTAATCACTGCTGAAAGTTACTGGACTCAGTTATTCTAACTAAATGCTACAATCAAGCACAGAGTTGCTCTTAAATTTACTTTGAATTCCGCTCCTTCAGTCGATTTCCCACAAAACTTTAAAAATGCATCACCGCACATGCGGCAAACCTTCGTATTATTTTGAGTCATGATTCAGAGGGTGAGCCAACCAATCGGAATGCGGTGCCAATGCCAGAGTGAGGGTTAGCCACCGGACTCACATGATGAGCTCAACATGCCTCTTCTAGTCACAGCGGCGCCACCTCACACCGCACCCGTGCTGTGCCGACGCATGGAATAGATGCGCGGTATTTATGCACCATGCCCATTGTTTGCTAAACACTTCTTAAAGCAAGGTGCTTATTCATTCTTACCTCGCCTGTACAAACTACAATGCATACGATTTCACGAAACAGTTCAAAGGGTTCTGCGTCATAGGAAGATCTGGATTACTAAATATTGATGGACTTTTTTGCTCGATTGCATCTTTTATAAATGATTGTGAAAGCAGACGTTACCACAATGTTACAATATCTTTATTCATGTAAGTGCTATGACGTGCATTACAATTGAGTTGACTATCTGTACCTCAAAACCGTCAGCATCTAAAACCGGGATGTGGTGCTCTCCACTTGACTGGATGTACATAAGTACAAATGTTCACGAGTATGCTCAACAGTGTGACCAAAAGCTCATAATGAGTTATTAGAAAATGGAATAGAAATAAATAATTGCACACATTTCAAGCAGGCGAAATACGTGCTTTTAGGTCGAGTTCTTCCTATGCCTCAATATTATACGAGGCAATGATAAGGAGTATAGCTAAATTGTCTCAAGTAAATTCTGTTAGAAATATTTACTTACCGCTTGTTCTTTACGCCAGCTTCAATCAAGAGTTGTGCAAATGACTTTTTAAAGTACAGGTAACTTCGAGTATGTTCAGCTGTCGGAAAATGGACATGATGGATTGTATTGTATGTTCAATCTTTCATTGCCTCTCAGTTTTGCAGTCGTGTACTTGAAATCCATACAAACAATAACAATCTTCACTTAGGAGTGCTTGGAATGATGATTACTTGCTCGATGATGAAGTAGACCCGACTGCATTTAATTCCACTTACTTCGAAGTGCTTATGCTTCTTATTTCATTTAACTCACGATTGCTTCGTGTTAGTCGCTCCTTGGCCTGCAAAGTTCGACGGTCAACCGCCACGAGTCGTCGTACAACAGCTAATTTGGCAAAAAAATGTTTTTAACTTCTCAAGTTCACTGAAGTAGATATACGGATCTCTCAGTCTTAACATCTTTAGTACAGTCGACTAATCGACTGTTAACGAGCACCTAGAGTATGGTATCATGCGAGTAATTATCATCGGTATGGAACTGTGCAGCGGCATTGGGAAAAACGCTAAACAGCGTTGTAGTTAAAAACTTTCCCACGCAAACGGAGGCCAGGGCGGGTTTCGGTTTAACTCTGAGGCGAACTGCATGGTAGTCAATTTGTTTACCCTGACCAAGCCTTTGCTGAAAGCAAAAAAGCATCACACTAAAGTGGAAGTGTTCAACTATTGACACGATTAAGAATAGTTGAATGCCACGTACCAGTTATATACGGAGAATGAAACGGAAGAAATTTGATGAAAAGTGCTGCAACATTATTTGAAATTAAATGCCTTCATATGTCCACATTCACTGTTGTGGACAGTAAATGGCATGACCACTAATACTCACACTGCTTAATGGTACAATTTTGCCTCCAGATTCCTCATTTTGAAAATTTTTATTATTTGTGAATATTTCCGAAACTCTTGGAAACGTATCGCGTTAAACCAACAGAGCGTGTATAAAAAGCACCGAGGTGAGCATGCTAAAACTCCCCATAAGCGATAGCGCAATAATAGTTTTCAGATGTAGCATCCCTTCCCCTACCTTCCACCTAACGAAATCGCAGGCGGAGAGTAGAAAACAGCAAAGGCTACAAAATTGGTAGTGGTGCTCAACTCGTCTTAGCATGTACACATTTCTGAGCATTGGCACTTTTACATGTCCTTAATATGCGAGATGGAAATTGAAGAGAGCGAAAGTGCTGCAACTTTTGGTCACGAAACGATTACTAAACTCTAACCATTTTATTTGACCTGTATTGTTATCTGATCTTAGCACTGTTGACAAAAATGGTAGAAACGAAAATTTTTCTTAAATTCATTTTTATTAAGTACTCAATATCACACACCTGCGGAACATGGAATTCTTATACTTTATTTGCATTGAATATGCTTGTGCGCACGACCTCCCTCGATTGCTTAGACCACTGGCAATTTAAGCATCCGATACGCGTCTCGATAGAAGGTATTGAAAAGACCATGGGTACCCGTGTCACCGTAAAAAATATATTCTGGCTAGGCGAGTACGTTGCGATGATTTGGACTGATATTTCTGCTTTAATGGTCAGCGAAGTCTACTGGCACACATTTAGTGCAGTAACGTTTTCGGGTCCCTAATAGTTCTGTGCTAATAGTCTCCGACGGTTAGCCATGAGGATTGGTTTCACGATAACGACTTGCAATGAAGTCATTTACAAACATACAAGAACTTGCCATGAAGGTTTAGTTCATAACATCAATCTGTCACTCAATTAGGAATATTTGAAACAGTATCGTTGAAAAGTGCGTTGTTCCTCTTTACTTCGGCAACCCTCTTGCCCTGTCTCTCATCGGAGTCCATCAGTCCAATGTCTCTGATGCGGACATTCGTAAACTGCAGTATCGCAATCTTTGGAATCAGCGTCCGTTTTGTTATTTTTAATGAGCAACCAATACTAACTGCATGATTAGTCAGGTCAAGGACAAAAACATTAAGGGATTAGTCAGTAATTCCTCCTTCCAATGGACACATCTAAAATTAGTAGTAGTTAAATTAATGGAGTCCTAGATGCCTTCGACGATTTGTAGTCGTTAATCAACCAAAAATCCCTATTTTTTAGTTCAGCTAAGTCGTTTTCAAAACCCTACAAAAGGCCGAACAATGAATCCTGTCCAATTTTAAGAAAGTATAGATGCTGATCCACACAGTTATGCGATAAGTTACGGTTCAGTCATGAAGGCAGGTATGTGATGTTTATCTTGGGGTGAGCCTTTCGCCTACGGTAGTTTACCCCAATGGCTCTGACTATGCATGGATATTCAAATCTGAAGATATGCATGGACTAACACCGAGTTTTAATTCAACTGGTTGGATCCACATAATCGAGGGTAGAAATAAGCAGAGATGCAAGACAATTTGTTCCACTGAAGATTAGTCATTCCACAAATTATGTGCCATCGGACCTTCGTGCTCTGGGCTACTTCTCTTGCAAACATTTACTGCGGTATTTTACCCTTCACCTTTATTGACGCGTGTCCTTACATCGAAGATGCAGGTCACATTTGTTTATGAACGTGAGTATTCGTTTGCTGAGTCGCCTACATTTAATACCAGCCAATTAAAAGCGGATATTTTTGAGCGAGACCCCTTGGTTTAGTTAAGGCAGTTCCGTGACATTGGTCGAAGCTAAGGTCAGAGGAAGAAACGCAATCAACCGGCCCAATATCAGACGTACATCCAACATAGCGGGCTCGTGACAGTAGCGTCTTTATCGAATTTGCGACTCGTAAAACTCTGGCCAACGGTATCATTACTACCATTACAGCATAGCTTGCACATTTAAATATAAGAAATAAAAGAAGTCTAATTATTGCAGTTTTGCATACAATTAATTAATATTGTAAGGACTTTAACCAATCCGTGAAATGATTACAAAGTATACATGCCTGGGGCATACGAATGATAAGATTTTATTCACCAAATGCTAGCTGTTGCGTGCTCGCGGGTGTTGATCCAGTTAGCATGCGTTCGTCACTTCGTAACCTACCAATTATCCTTTGTTCCACTACCATTTGACAGAATATTCGTGGCTAGCCTGCGCTAATAAGCTGTAAACCAAGTCTAATTTGAGATTTAAGTTTCACTTAGCCTATGGGCGCCCTTCGACAAGCCCAGTAATGACATCCCAGAAAGTTTCGTGGTGTTTCCCCCCCAGTAACTTTACCCACTGGGCCAGTACAGCATTCCAGAAACAAGAGTTGGACCAGGCGTAGAATTGCAGCAGCATTCGCTATTTTTGATTCTTGACTTCCATGATAAGCTCTTAGAAAAATTTCTAATAAAATGGTAAAATAACCCGTCTCTTGGTGGTAGCTCCATTGTCCTCTTACTAAAAAAAAATCAAATGAACTATACCTATTCTCAGCTACGCAGCGCCGACTTTTGTAAGGTAGCAACACGGCTTTGGAAAAACAACGTTCGCCATCAATGCTAAAAAGGATTTGTGCAACATAAAACCGAAAAAGCACCAATTCTATGATAGGTGTAAATCTCAATGACTAGTCTGAGTTAAGCTGGAATCGACCTAATTGCACCTTCTGGCGTCCGAAGTCAAGCGGCTGGAACTATAACAGACCTAATTATTAGTTTTGGCCTAAATACAGAGATCACTTCGACCTGCTGTAGGAGCTGCGCACAACGTCAAAGCTGGCGCTTAAATCAATGTCCAGTGGACAATTGATGTCCTCGCATAACTTCTAGGCGTCACTTATGGAAATCATTGTGCACAATGATTTTTATTACGTTTTTCACAACCATGCCCCCCTTCCACCTCCAAAAAGAATTTGCAACTATTATTTTGCGCTTTGAATAACTAACCCAAAGGAACAAATGGTAGCGGTAACAGCAATGGCCGTCGTCGAATGCTGAGTGTGTGGGTGGATGGTTCCAAAGACCGCGGAGGTCAGTTTCCGTTATCGATGCCCAGCTTTTGCGAATGAGCTACCTGCCTCTGCCCTAGGCACCATCCTGCGCTAATGCATGCATTGCATCAAGTCCACAGTATTTTGTCTATCTTTTGTAAACCCTTCACTTACAAGGCATTCCAGCCCCTTTTTTTCCAGCCGCCTCGCTCGCTGAATGTTGTACTGTATTCTTATTGTACTCACTACTGCGAGGTAACATCTTCACCACGTTCACACTTGATAATGTTATCTATGACCTAAAATACTGTACTGGCTTCGGAAAACGTCGATGGCGCCAAAATACACACGTCGTGAGTCGCTTTGTGAGGAAGTTGATGCTCTGCAGACTTGGATCGTTTTGAATTACCCTAGCACTAAAAAGCAGAGTGCATAAAAGTGATCCGACTGGCTACCACGCGAATTGCAAGGGCAGAGCCCGTTCGGAAAGTGGGAACATACAGATGATCGGAGCACAAACTTCTACAAATTATTTGTGACATTTTCCGATGAGACCTAGCAACAGTGCAGCATCTGCAGTAGGCCAACTATATCACCACGCCACTGAGCCACGTTAACAAAACGGGGAGGTGAAGGAATGCAAAATACTCGAAGATCCCCTTTACCAGGTTCTCATCCTAATAACTTCTGCATATGGCCAGAGGAAAGAGAAACAGCGATGATGCAAATTCACTGCACCTACCAGTGTTAATTCTTTCGCGCTAGTAGTACTATTGCTGTCGTCTGCTGCTGCGACAGAAGTCCAACTACCAGCGGGGACTGAACTAGCGCTTGGAATGGTACTGGGATAACTCAATAATCGGGGTGAAGCCGGCACGGCGTGTCGAAATCTAAGCTGCTATCTTGTGCATCTATGTTGGCCGTATGAGAACCCAAGCCTCCCTTAACCAACAAAAACTACTTACGAATTATCACAAGCCCCCTAGTTTGAATCATTCAAACCTCGCATCTTGACTTTTCAATACAACATAAAAATTTGACCGCACACCTCACTGGCGAAGTGTCAAAACAGATTATCCCTGGTTAGACTTCTAAAGTTCATTCCTGAAAGAACACTCGACAAGTTAATACCCACTCAGATGGGTGGATTCAGAGGGGGGGGGAGAGGGGAGAGGGCTCCAACCCGCTCAATCAACGACATTCAGCCAACCGAGACTACGCTCAAACCATGATGTTCCAGCTAGCACCTCTGGACAGCAAAAGCTAAACAGCTAGATATACCTCCAAAGGTTTAACGCGTGGCCCTACCCCAATTTCGAGTCTACCACATCATTCTCCAACAATCCAGGAGCCACATACAAGCACCGTGAGCATTATCTTGTGCGTGGAATGCAGCCATCCATATAGAAAAGTAACAAGATAGACTCCCAATATTTTGCTTTATTTCCCATTATCAAATATAGGTCAAAATCATCTGAAAAAAGAACTATAAAGCCAAGACCCGTCTCAGCACTCGACTTAGTCATTACTAAAGAGGCGCCGAGGTGTCAGACAGGGGAACAGCGCGTGCATGAGTGTCACCTGACCCACTGTTTAAGGGAAGTGCAATTGGGGGTTCGGGAACACGTAGGTATCAGGCTGTACATACGGGTGAGTATACTGGACGAGAACAATTCACACGCACGAAGTAAGGGATACAATATGCACACACGAAAACATCGCCGTAGAGAAACAGGGCTATATTATTCCCGATCCAAATGCTTGAACACAGTTGCACGAGTACACGCTACAGTAAAAGATTGGTCGAGTGTACTTAGCATCTAGGTGGGTCAGTGCAAGTTAAATTTCAAATATACAGGATGCCGAAAGACAGTATGGAGGCTTCAAAAGAAGGAGGGGTGACACATCAACGAGATATTTGGTGTTGCTGTGGTGGTGGGGGAGGCTGTGACTGGGATGTGCCATCCTGCGGTGGCCTCTGCAGTAACTGCTGGTGCTGCTGCAGTTGTGAATGTGGTTGAACAAGTAGTTGTGATAGCATTGGAGGGGGTTGTTGTTGTTGAGGTCCATAGGGCGGTGGAGGGGGCCTGGGTGAGATTGGTGGCGGCGCGGGCATCCGCTGCTGTGCAACTGGAGCTCGCAGCATACCTCCAGGGCTTGTGGAGCTAGAAATGGGTGAGGGATATCGGGGGGGAAATGCAGAAGTTGGGTAAGGGTTGGTCGTCATGACCGGATGCTGCTGCTGCTGCAAATTTTGACCGCAGGGAAATTTACCCTGAGGAACGTAGCACGGCTGACGCACACCCCAGAGGTCTTGTGGTGTTTGCGGTTGCTGCATAGGCCATGAACTGGGCATTGCGTTTTGACTTTGCTGCACTATCCGCTGTGGCTGTGAAGTAGAAAGGAAGCCGACACTGCCGCGCATCAACTGCTGTGGCATAGATTGCTGAGTTGAATACTGGAAAGACTTCGTGGGCGCCATGACCTTCTGCTGGCTCCGGATGTAGTTCCAAGCAGGTACAAGGTGTGGCTGCTGATGCAACCATGAATTAAACTGTTAGGAGCAAAAAATTGGAACTTAGAGTACGAAATGATACTTATTTGCAAATAATACATTTAGCCATTAATAGCCAAACCCCAACCAAACCAAACCAATAGTGTGCGAAGTTCTGCTGTTTTGGTAGCCTTAAAATTGAGCAATCGAAAACTAACTTAACACAACAGCACGATCCAGAGAGGAGTGAAGGCAAAACAAACATCTAATCAAGTTAGCTATGCCTTTTTGACGAGAATGGCATAAGCTTGCACAGAAAATGAAGGTAGAAAAATACCTCCATTTCGTTTGCAATGCTGCGTCTCGCAGAGAGTACCATTTCTACCTCTGTCGAAGATGGCAGCTGAGTCGTGACATTTCCCAAATGTGAAGATGGTGTTGTGCTTTGGTTGGGTAAAGGTTGCTGTGGCCTCAGAGGACCCATTTGAGCCATTTTGCCACCAGCCATCGTACCAGGTTGTATAATTTGCCCGTTTGTCACAGCAACATTACTAGTCCAATGCATCATCGGCTGCTGCTGTTGCTCTGGCGCAGGATTTTGCAAACTCGGTTGTTGAGGATGTGACATCATCAAACGCGACTGCTTCAAACTTTGGCCTCCACCACCTACAGCGTATACGCTTGCGCCTACGGCACCAGCGGAAATCACATCGCATTCGCCAAAAAAAGGTCGCTTTATTCCAGCTACTGGCAGAGAGTACACGTCTTCATTATCCGGAGCAGGCATCTGGTAAGGTAGCCTTGGACTCACAGCAACCATAGGATTCCTAATGTAGGACGACTGACCATTTTCATAGAAGTTACTGGTCGTACTGTTGCTCTGCCTGACGAAACCCGCTTCACTAGAATAACTCCTAGTCTGTTGGGTCTGGGATGGGTGCATTTGATGCTGCTGCACCACTTGAGGTTGCTGTTGATATATAGGAGGTTGCTGAGCATACGGAGACGCCACTGATGCAACTTGGGGATAGTCAGCTGGGGAGGGGAGATGAGGCGTCTGGTGACTGCTCAGACTTTTTGTGGCGATCACGGATATCGGAGAAGTATGCGGCGCATGTTGATAGGGGGAGGAGTGAGAATACTGCAGAGCAGGGGGATGAGCCGGTACCGAAGTTGGTTTGGATGGCGAGTACCGTGAATTTGATGCGGAATGTGGAGAAGTCAAAGACGTCTGTGAAGAGAAACTATGGGGAGGTTCGGACGAACTTGGTGCATTAAACACTGTGGGACTAGCTGTGGAAGCCACAAGCGGTTGAGCGGCACCACTAGAACTATTTGTAATAGCAATTGACTGCGGAGTATTCGGTTGTTGGGGCGTCTTTATGTTGTGTGAACATTGCATAGTCTTTTGCCTGCGACGAAGGGTTTGTAATTTTCTCAAGCGCTGTTGTGATTCCTGTTGTTTCTTTACAGCCTTGTAATGAGCGCAGTACATGACCTGACAATTAGGATCATTGCACTTTGTGGAATGGGCAGATAGGATCCTATGTATCTGTCGACACCAGAAGCATTTGCTTCGATCATGTTGAGTCATAAAGTGACCCAATCTGCGCTTCATATCCCGACAAGCCTGGTTGCGACAGTTGGCATCCCTGCAGCTGGAAGTGTGTTTCAAAAGTTCCACACAGCGCTCCATCTTCAGTCGGTCGGACTGTTGAACTGCCGCCGTGCTGCCATTATCGTCACTTAAAACGATCTTTTCCATTGGATGTCGATGGCCATAAGCTTTGAAACAATCCTCGCAGAGGAAATAGTTGGGACACTGTTTACATTGCCTCGGTGCTTCAAGTTCCTTTTGACAACTATTGCAACTGTAGATAAACGCATCCTTGTTCTCCGTGTGGATATCATACAGAAAAGAAAGAGTTGAGAACTTTGCTCGTCGAAGGGAAGAAAACTCTAGATGGCGTTCCCGAGCGCGGCTCAAAAACGTGTCTCGACACTCCATTAACTCAGATGCAAAAAGTGGATCCGGATCTTTGATGGGTTGAAGGCTCGCTATTTGGCTCCGGGAATGTAGGTTAATTGTAAGGAAAGCCTCAGAATGACGCTGCAACATTTCCTCAAGTCTCCGCTGCACCTCCGCTTCCGTATCCCCACTGGCTGCAGCGGCTGAGAGCCTTTTCCTTTTGCTACCACCATGAATGCTTAGAGATGAGGCGGCGCGCTTCATTTTGCGTTTTTTGGTCTTTTTCTTATTTTCAATACCATTCATACAAACACTCCCACTTCCAGCGCTACCAGGCTTCCGATCAGAGTCGAAACTACCCTGGTTACTGTCACCTTCATCGTCCACGCCATCAGCATAGTCATCCACCTCACTGCGCAGCAATTCTTCCTCCTCGCGAAACTTACGACGATTTTCCACGGCGGGCTAAAGCGATTAAACAGACATTCCAAAGCCCAATAACAATTAAAGCAACTTAATGTTTCTTTTATATAGATTGGAATTATAATAAAAAACAAGCAATCACGTCCAAAGACCGTTAGTGCAAAGCATATTATGAAATACTGATTAAACATCATCTACATATGAATGCCTAGACATTGAATTTATCAGAACGTTAATCTACTTCTGAATCCTGAGCTATCTACGACATCCAAGGATGCTAGATCAACACTTTCCTATTTCCCATTAATAGGTTTACCTTGATCAACTAAAACACGCAAAATGGTGTCATAACTGTTGTGCTTACTTTTAAGAGCTCCTCTAGCGTGTTAGGCCAAAGATCGCCATCAAAATAAGGAACGTCTACAGGAGAAAGACAATTAGTGTCCACAGCGTCTTGATAGATATTGTTGTAGTCCACAACAATACGCTCATTATGCGCCTTTTGAAGCATCTTGCGATACCAATCTTGAAGTCGCTTAGGCTTCGGAATTTTCTGATCAGGCGGGTGCATATGAAAGATATAGTCGTCACCCTCGCCGGGTGGACAGGCCCAAATATGAGCATTAGCGAAACCTTGTTTCTTAGCATAATGCAAGTAACCGATAAGGATTTCATGATAAACATCAGTACGGTACTGTTTCGGCTGAAAGAAGTATACCGAATCCAAATATGCAATATAAACTCTCCGCTTGTTTGGCGCAGGACAATCGGAAGAGTACTCCTGCACATAAAGGCCAAAAAAGCAGACTTCTTGCCCGTCTAATTCTTGAAAGGCGAAAATTACTTTTGCGCGATAGGGGAAGGACTCTGGGAACTTGCCACTGTCAGAGAAAATCTCACGCATGTATTTCTTAACCTCCACGGTTTTGTTAGCACTGGCAAGAACGCGAATGATGACTTCGTTTGTTTGGGATTCATTCTTTTTCATGAAGTCGTTGACGCGCTTTTCTAGAAAGTCACTTAACTTGCACGTCGGTAGGCGTTTCGCGGTAAAACGGTTAGGCGAGCGACAAATTCCGTACAACTTTCTGCACGTATTGCAAACGAAACCACTAGGCCAAATTTCGTCCATATGGCAAGCGCAAACTTTGTGCCATTTCCGGCCACATTCTCGACAGTTGACAAACTTTTCATTAACAATGGTATTATTCACCTGTTTTTCGAAAAGGTTTTTCCTGAGGTGCCTGTAGGAAGGACATAAGCCCCAAATCAAGAAACTTACACAGGCGAACTTTGATCATCAATCGTAATAGTGCTGCCAGCACTTTGGTAGCATTTTTCACAAACAATGTACTTATCTAACAATTCCTTCTTCTGATCTTTTTCTCTAAAAAAGGCAAATTAAAAAATGTGAAACTTACTTAGTCTCATAAACGTAATAAACATCATCACGATTAATGTTACAGGATTTGTCGGTAAGACAGGTCAGGACATGAGGATGGTGAACGTAGGCATGCCCACAACAGAATCCCAGCTTTTGCATCAAGGGATCAACAATACCTTCAAAGATTTCAGACAACTATGATGAAGAACGCAAGTAATAGAAACTGCATACTTACCCTAGAACAAGCCTTATATATCTTGGAATTTTTCCTATTATATCGCCAAGCATTGTTAAACATTAACCAAAAATCATCGACGACGTCCCATGGGTCTAAGTATTCCCCGCCCTTTAGTTTCTTTTCAATAGTCGAGAGGTCCATCGGGAAGGGAACGATAGATGGATAATCGGATAGTTTTAATTCCTCAAAAGGAACCGGAGTGCGAAAATGGACAGAGTGAGGTTCCTGATTCGATATGTTTATCACAAGTGGAATAAAGGCTTCCTTCAGCTGCTCCTTAGTCCAGGCACACCGTCGGCCCGTATCTGGAATTGAGGAAGGTTCCGGTTTTATCGGTATTTCTAGAGGCTCGTCCTTTTTCAACACCGAAGATCCGCTTGCACAGGAAGGGGTAAGTGGTTCAGTTATGGGCTGCTTACATAGATTGCTGTTGGAATCATTGTAGTCTTGAGGCAATCCATTAGATGCTTCGAAAGCAGACTCCAGAACTTTTGCATTGGAGTCGCACAAAGCCGATGGTTGAGACCTCGGATTTTTCTGTTCGGTTAAAATGTCTTCCTTTGAGTGAGCAGGCGAGGACGAAGTTCCATTAGCTAGGGAAATGGGATTGATACGGGACTTATGCTTCAGCTCATTTTGAAGCCGAACGACGAATCGTTGTAAGCTTGATAGATAGTCCTGCTCGGTGAGGGACTCTTTGAACATCTTCATTTCTTGATCTTTAAACAAAGTAAATACAGCTTCCGAGCGGCAGTCATTGTACGTAGGTGGAGGAAACACTTGTCCGGCATGACTTCGAACTATTTCTTCACGTTTGGCCGCATCATATTCCAAACGCCAGTCAAAACCGTTCGTAAGAGGGCCTGTCGAAGTGGTCATCTGCCGCATTTCAGAGACACTTGGAGTTGAACTAGAATGATACAACTGACTATGCCCTCCATTCACAAAAAAAGGCTGGTCATGGGACATAACGCTATTACAATCATTAAGAGAATATCGGCCCGTACCAGAGCCATCGGGTGGGAAACGAGACGGACAGACCACACACCGAGGATCATCACAATGATCTGAGTGATTTTTTAACTGCTTACAGGTTGAGCAATGACGAAACGTACAATCACTACCACGATCGCAAGTGCAAATATGGGAAAGTAGCTGACGCATCTGAGCACAAACAGTAAAAGGACAGGGATTTGGGACTCCATTTAACTCCTTTTGACGGCACTCCGTAGAATGTCGGAGAATCAGGACGTACTTTCTAGCGACCGAAAGTGTTTCGCCAACAAAAGAAGCACCATTTGTTTGGTGTTCTCGAAGTTGAGAACAGGATGGTTGCATTGTGTACAACTTTTATGACACTGTCATAGAAACCTATTGACAAAAAACATAACACCACTTAGACAAACATTTACGAGGGAGGCATAACAAGTACGAAATAAAGCGGATGATCGCACTAACCGAACTTAGGCTACCACAGGTGCAAAGTGAAAAATGGCGTTTGGAGTCAGAAAGACCCGGGGAATAGCAAAGACGCTTAAACAAATTCAAAGATTAAAATCATTGTGTGCCTGAAGTCACATAATTTCTAATACGATATTAAAAAACATCGAATTACGCTAGGTGTGGGATGGCAAACTACATCGCAATTCTAAAATTAGGTAAAGCTTCCACGACTTATTTCAGAGATTAAAATAGCACAAACAAACATTTCAGGTTCTTTAAGGAGGTAAATAAACACGATGTGGAACGAGTAATAATTATATTTAGGATCCGCAGCGAGTTGCTAGAAGTCACTCGTATCTTCGGAACATTGTCAATGCCACATCTGCAAATTCTTTTATTATCTCTCATTTATTTGCAAAATGCGGAGCTTTTACTGTACTTATGGTTACGATACTTCTGCCTCCTGTATAATTTGTCTATTAGACAAGAGGCAGGAGAACGATTTAAATCGAGGGTCTTTGCAAGCTGATTATCCTGACGCAGAGAATACCACCTATAACCTACTTTATTCGCTACCCTTTTTCCATTTGTCTGGCACAAAAAATGCCCAAAGATAATTGACCTTCTTGTACCGAGGTAATTGCGAGGAACAGAAGGAGTAGTTATAATATTGTGGGAGATGGTTTTTATTAGCTTAATAATTTTCAAACCCTATATACATTTTACCCTCTCTCTCTCTCTCTCTTTAATCGCTCATACTTCTTAGCCCGTCAGGACGTTACTGAAGACCTGTAACCCCACATACATATTGACGGGCTATGCCACCTAGTGGAATTACGTCTCAAGATTACCGAAGCAACTGTATACGATTTCCTTTTAATGAATCTAGGATTAGCATTTTGCGGCTTGATGTTAGTGAAATGTGTTTTGTGTTGTAATTCCGGCTGTAAGATAAAGTCTGCCACCGCACAGACATAGTGCAATACAATACCATACATGCTACTAGAAGCACAGAGACCGGGATTTTTGTCTACTATGCATATGACGTCTCGAGACCTTCTTGAAGGCATAATACTAGGGCAGAATCTATACATATATATAAATATATGTATATATATTCAGTAAAAGAGGGAATCGAGGCTGACGAAATTGTCTGAAGGTCAATACGGTTACTTAAGCGACCAAAACCAAAACCAGCAGTTAAACAAAGCATCACAATACCTCACTCTAAAGAATAGGACACTTTTTGTCAGGCGAATCTATAAGCGTTTACATCAACCCAAAAGTATCTGTCATTAGATTGGGGGGAAGATAACCTACTAAGAGTATTTTGGAAAAATGAGGCTTTCGTATCATGAAGCTGCAAGGCGGACTGTAGCTCTCCAAAGTAGCATCTCTGATACTTTACTCCCAGAAGGTAAGGTAGACATTCATACCGAGAAACCTGCGGTGAAGAGCTTGTCAGACCGGTAGAAAATTTGCCTAAATTACAACTGTGCATTTCACTGAGCGAAGCCATCTACTGCAGGCAATAACCAAAGGATAAAGGTAGCTTTCAGAGCAAAAGTTAGTGAATAGACATGTAAGAAATGGGAAGAAATGCATTGAAACACATGCCTGCACAAGTGTTTATAGCACCGTTATCTGGCGAGGCTATGTGCGTAGTTTGATTCATGGGAAGGATTTTATAGTCTGACTTACACAAAAGAATTTTTAATATCCTTCACAACAAAATTCACCATAAACTTTTAAACGAGCCTTCTGCATTGAATACTATCATTCTATTTTTCCCCAATACCGATCAAAATGGCTTACCTAATGGATTAGCAGAGCGTCGTTTTAGCCTCTGATATTATTTAATCCCCAACGTCAGTATTTGTGTCGTCATATTCCTTTAATGGCTTGGTTGGAAAGCTTAAAATCATCCACGGCAGCTCGCTTGGTGTCATCTGCGGCTAGGGAAATTTTCAGTGAAAGTACTTCAGAAATTGAAGGCAAGCTGTTCATCTATCAGCAGGTTCAAAGCGTTAATATATTACCTGGATGATATTTCATTTTTGATAAAGCACGGTAATTGGGCTCTGAGACAAAGTACATCTTACAATTAGTTCAACTTATGTTGTTTTTATTTCACCCAGGCTTCGATTTGTTTTCCTGACCACTTTACCTATAGATCCCGTCGCTGATTTAAGGAATTCTCAGTCAAGAATTGCAGAGTTGGAACGTCTTGTTGGTGATTACAAGTCTGAGGTGAATTTTGGAAGTACCTTACCAACGTTTTAGATCCAAGGTTATCGGGATGAAATATCGGAATTAAACCTAAGAATCGAATCTCTCGAATTGCAAGTCATAAGCAACCAGAAGGAGAGTGATGCCCGTTTACGCGGGAAAGAGGTTGAATAATCCAGGCGTATTTACGAGGCTTGTAGGCACAAATCCAGGAGTTAATTGCAGAAATATCTCTTCGGAGAGGTGAGCCTGAAGGCGAATGTGTACCATCAAGAGGTTCAAAATCCGTGCTAATAGATAAGAATGACTCGGATTTACCTAGTAAGCCACTTTTGAACACTCTTTTTAGAAATTGGTGGAGGTTTTTTGCGCTCTGATGCCGTGGTTCAACAATCGCAGAAATCAGAGGTAGTTTTTGACCACGGTCAATCTAAGATGGGAAACTACTTCTTAATGATATAAATGCGCGTAGATGTAATGCATTGGTAATTCTCGTCGCATTTCTGCAGCGGGAAAGGTGTTGAACTTGATCCCTTTAGTGTTGCTTTAATTATTTAAAAATGTTTTTAGACTACACTTCTGTCAGAATTGTCAATTACGCGTGATGAGGCGGAGGTACGATATTTGCTATCCCGATACTTTATGTTTAATCACTCCAAATCCTTTGATACTCATGGCTTTGCCATTGCAAATATTTTGCTGCCCTTGATGTCTATGGTCACAGTACGGTTATGGTTACTGTGCGCTATTGACATTCATCCACGTGGTACATTGATGTTTATTATGGAGTATTCACCAAGTTCTGTGGGAGCAGTAGTTTGTTCTGCAGTGTTCATTGTATCTTGTTCTTAATGTGATGTTGAAGCTGATCTTCTAACTCAGTTTTTCCCAGATCTTGTTCTTCTATTCAGTCATTTCCGTTATTGCGCTGCGTATCTATGCATTTATTTGATTGGTAAGACGATGTCATAGGGTTTCACGCAACATTCATATAAATTCTATTTTCTTTCTCTATTTTATGAGTACAGTCGCTGCGTAGACAGCTGGAACAGTGCCGAGAGGAGAAGTGTCAGGAGGTAGTCGCACTTCAGGAGACCAACGCGGCTCTCGTGGCGCGCCTTAAGGGGCGCATTTGCCAACTCGAAGAGTTCTGTTCAAGTCGAGGCTCTGATATCGAAGTAAATGTATAAGTTTTCTTATTGTTTTAAAATAAATTTCAATATTAGACCGTATTTACACCAATGTCTCAAATCAGCTTCCAATGATAGCGTGTAGGTGCATGTAGGTGGGTAAAAGTGCGAATTATTTGCGTCTGGAGAGCCTATATGTGTTTTTAATCATATGGCCATTACTTTAGGTTTCAGTTCGAACCTCATAGGGTCCCCTGCCACGATTGTAGTTCCACAGACTGGGGCGTATTGCTACACCTGAGTTTGATTTTTGCAGCCTATCTAAACAAGTACTAGTTGCTTAATTGTTTGTTGCTTCTTTCTACACGGGAAAGCATTATTTAGTTGAAATCTTTTTGGTCCTGGTTCTTTCGTGACTTTCTGTTATAATTATGGTACTTTTGATGCCTTTGTCTCTTTGAGACTCGTATATGAAACGACGACAAAACCGGCATTAGTGTGTTTGCGATCCTTAATCAATTCCGGTCTCACTATTGAATGACTTTTGAAGATTAGCTAATAATTTGTTTTAGAAGTCTCCGCCTTTAGCCGATACGGCTGTCCAAACCGATACACCGCCTGTGAGTTTTCCCGCCTTTTACGGTTGTCATATATCGCGTAAAGTGACCTTGTAGAGCATTCAAATAATCCTTTTTGTTTGAAAATGAATTCAATGATAATTAATCGTACTTATTGCTACTTCCGTATACTTTATTATAGACACGCATTTTCCGGTTTCGCATTTTCTGCAAATAATTTTTACGCTTATCCTGGATGCCTAGGTGTATCAAAGCTTCACTCTTACAGGTTGAAGTCATGCGTGACTTCGAAGAAGCTGTTGGCGGGATAGTCGACACTGCAGCTCTCGGGGATGGTAATGCTTTTGGCGATGTGGACATAGGTGGTGATGATGTGGAGTCAGTTGAGGCGCGTTTCCTTCGAATCAGAGAGGCGCTTGCAAGCGCTGTAGAACTTCTGCCTCCACTAGCACCTGATCACGCTGAGGTGGTATGGCCACCGCGGCAGCCGGAGGCGCAAGTTGCCGTCCTTGTAGCTGCCGAGGCGGCTTCTCGTCAGGAGCTCATGGCAGCCCGCGCCTACATCGGTCAGCTGCAGCGATCTCCCAGTTCACTTCCCCCCAACACTGTGGAGTTGCACTCCCATGGAGTCAACACTGATTCCATTGGTGGAACTCTGCAACGCTCGGTTGAGTCAGTCCCCACTAATGCTGTCCACCAGCAGCAGTCTCTAGCGCGACTGGTGTATGTTTGTGAACTTCTGGAGACAACCCTAGTCTCCTGCGCCAAACTCCTCCGTGGTGAGTGCACTCTCGCAGAATTTGATGAAGATATCAGTCCTCTTATTAAAGTAGGGGAACGCTATGCCGATATGGCTGAAACGCTGAAATCGGCGTTTGCCTCTACTCCACTGGAGTGCTCCCTGAGAGAAATTTGCTCTCAGTTGGAAACTTACGGCAAAGTCACCGCGATGACAAATTTAAAAAGCTCAATTGTTCTTAAGTTACACGGATTGCTCTCGAAGCGGAGAGATCCTCTTCGTGACTTTTTACTGAACGGTGAAGGAAAGGTCGACGAAGAAGATCAACAGATTGTTGACAAATTCAACCATTTAGTACAAAAATTGGAGTATAAAGACGCTCTCTCAGATGCTATTTTATGTCTACTTAACGATGTTGAAACCGGTTCAGCAGGTTTCGACTCGAATGCATACAATCTCGATGTAGATGGCTTCAATATCGTCAAACGTTTAACTGCTGTTTTGTTTACAAAAAGTACTGCTGCATGCATCAACCAGACGGAAAAAGGGACGATTGAAGGCATTCGAAATCGTATCAAGTCGATAGACAAAACGGATTTGGACCCGGAATTGAAATCTGCTCTGTCTTATTTTGACTGTTTATTCAATATTATCGGCGACTCAAAAAATGACTCAACAAAGGACGTGTCCACTCAGGCTATTCGACAAAGGGTTTCCAACTGCGCTGTTGCAAGTGATCTATTGAAGCTTTTGGCGCTCAAAACCGGCGAAGAGAATGAACTATCCACAGTTTTGAAAGTGGTAAGGTTGATGTTGCATGAAGGTAAGAGTGGTTCCATCATGGAGGAAATAAAATGGACTAACCCGGGTCTATCTGAAGAAGCTCATGCAATAATCAACTGTTTCAGTCAACTCTCTAAGGTTGATGCAGAGCATGAACTTCGAGATTGTCTGATAGAATTGCTCAATTTTGGTGAATCGAATCTCACAACTCTGAGCCCTCAAAACCAGACCATTGTCAAGAGGGTAACTGATGTGCTGAGTCATGAATATCAGTCCAATTCCTGTGTGATTGGTCTGTTGGAGAAGATAGCGGAAGGAATGCGGAATAATAGCCTGGATGAACTGGACGAAGGGATAAAATTAATGGAGGGTGATGAGAGGCTGTTAGACTGTCTGCGTAGCCTGTTGGACAGTTTTGCAAACTTGAGAGCCAAGCATGAACAAGCGGAAAAAGACAAGGTGGCACTGGGTCAGCTGGTGCGCAGTAAACACGCAGAAAGCCAGGCCTACCATGCGAAGCTAAAGGAAGTTCTCAATGAACGACATTCTACCGTGAGCATTTTACGCTACTTTTTCCTCTTCGATTTTTCCATCTTAGTTAAGAACCAATAGGTTATTTACACAAACAAGTAACAGATAGAAGAGGATCAATGTTTATTTTCTTCACATCACTGCATATGAACGTTTATTAGCGGATTTAATGTATTCATTGCGCTCATCACGACTAAACCGCCTATTTGCTGGCTCAAAGTGAAAGTTGGCAAATATGAGGGTGCAATAAATGGTCATAATTTTCAGTCAAATTACGAATAATTTTACATTAAGTTTAGCATGAAAACAGGAACTAGTTCTTTTCAGGTTCATCTCGTTGATTATTCTGTCTTAGCATGCAAATCAAGGCGAAGACACCGCCAAGTTGATGACAAAAATTGAGCGATTGGAATCGCATTTGCTTCAGGTGAGTTCTCTAATGTTTTTTTGTTGAGGTCAAAATGAGGCAGTATTAGCTATTTTTGTGCTACCCGCTGTACTCGCGCTAGCTGAATGTCTCTCGATAATGACGTTATGCTTTACAACGTACATACGTAATGTTGGTTTTGATTTCGGTGGGGTAAAGATACACTTTTGAGACTTGCAGTGGTGGCACCTTTGGCTGACAGCCTACTTCGAGTTTGATGTGAATGCTATGTTTAGAGCGAATGCAAAAATTTATGCACACAATTTTACCGGTGAAGGACTAGTTACCTTTATACTCGCTGTAGTGCCTCATAAATCTATCAAATTGAATTGTGTTACTTCGAATGACGATTTGGAGCGCGTTAGTTATTTTGAGGAGCTAATAGGGAAAGACTGCGGGGAACGATGACGCGACGATCGGTGCAGGAGTTGCTGGATTAACTTCCAAAAGCGATTAGTTGGTCTGTCGATTAGTCACTGACAGTTTAATACAGCAGTTTTATGAATCATTGATTGGGGAGTCTCTTAGCTTAGCAGTTAGTGGGTAGGTGGACAGTGTAAAACCGTCACATGCTGCAACAAGAATTTAGTTGTTGCGTATTCCCACTGAAAATGCTATAAACTGCCAACCGATGGAATTTTTATTAACCATTTTAATTGCATCAAAAGAATAGATAGATTTCCTCATTTTTAATACCAAATCATTTGCAGTGTATTAGGTTCAGGAGCGTCGTTTGAACTGGTACAATAGAATCAACATCTAATATGACACGAGTGGTATTTGCAAGGTGTCCTTCTGGCGTTCAAAGTAAGTTATATGCAAAGCGGGATATCGTTTACTTGGTTAAACCCAACAAACCCATTTAGGATACGATTTGGTGAAATTGGCTGACTTGAACTGACAATGTCACATCACACACAGTTACCTAATAAACGGAAGGAGAAAGTTTAATGCCGCTCGAGCGACATTGTAAATGTGTTTCGTTTGGTGGGTAAATGCCTAGATGGAGGAGAGCTACACACGCGAGACTGTTGCAGCAGAGGAGCGCGAGGCGTCTCTGCGGGAGATATTAGGCCAGAAGGAGGCGCAGTTAGCCGCGCTGCAGGAATTCGTTGCCTCGGCTGGCGAGCAGATTGGGTGCGCTCTTGAGGAGCGTAACGTTGCCCGCGAGGCCTGTCGTACCTGCCAGGCCGAGCTCTCAGCATTTCGGTTAAACTACACAAATCTACAGAAGGTCCTCGATAGTTTCGAAAAGGGTGAGCGCTTTCCTTTTCTTGTGGAGTCTATCTGTAACTGGCTAAATTTTGGAGCTTCGGATCATTATACACATTTGTCATCCATTCACTTGGTGACCTTTATATTTTGCATCATGTATCGATCCGTCGTATGATCGTGGATCAGAATTCAATGCTGTCATCCAAAATGCATTCTACGAAACTCCAAGACAATCTAAAATTGTCAGATTGAAAGTTTGAACAGTTGAGCATGAGATAGAACCGACATAGAGCATCTTACCTTGGATGAGGTGACACCCTTGGTTCGAATTTTTGTGGAAATACGCAGTAAAAAAAGAGTTCAACAAGTGTCACTGCCGATGAGTCTTTCGCTGTGGGGTGTTTGTACCCAGGAAGGTTTGACAATTTTTATGCGAATCCCACTTAAAACCTAATTTGTCATTTTCGCCTCCTTCATTTACAGCGAATCTTTTCTCTCTGGTAAGGGATAGTAGCATTAAGCTGAGACTTTTGACTTCGCTGTCAAAATAGGTTTTAATGAGTTTCAATCTTGTCTCGACTGCGGACCGTAAATATATTTACTCCTAGTATCATTGTTTTTTCGATCCTAGAAAGGCAAACAGAGACGAATGCGACGACGCAGCACTTCCGACTGGAGAATGAGCGATTACAGCGCGAGATGGCGAGTCTGCAGCAGCTTGTTAAGAACTTGCAAGCAGAAGTCACTCATCTTGGGAGTCTCCAAACCATCAATCGCGCCCTTGAAGAACAGCTAGAGCGTCATGATAGTCGTCTCTCCGAAGCCCATTCTTTAGGTTCGATTCAACTTAATTCTTCCGCTTTCTAGAAATACCTTTGGGTTTCAACTCGATAATTTTCACAGCTTCTCGTGAATGTTTCAAATTAAAATGGCTTATTTTTCAACGGCTCTAGTAGTACGCTTTAATTTATGAGCAAGAGCCACAATAGTAGCCATTCTGAACTATGCTTTAAGTGTATATTGGTACTTTTTTACCATTTGCGTCTAATATAATGGGGACTCGTTATAATGGTTTCATTTACCTAACTTGAGTGGTTTAGTTTTCACTATGCGCCCTCGTGTGCACATGACTGAGTGTCTAGTTCTGTGATCTTCCGAGTGTGCTTTGAGGTTACCTCTTGCATTTTATTCTGCCTCCTCTTTAGCTCGTCGTTATGAGGAACGCATCCAACTTCTCAAGGGCAAAATGAAGGAGATGGTTGACGAACTTGATGGAAAGCTGGATAAGTATGTTGAGTTTCACACCAACGAACAAAAAGCTACCGTTCCACTTTGCCTACTGGTGAACTTTAAAAAACTAGGTCTGTCATGAAAAGTCTACTGATCAGTTGTATGAAACTTCCGCCAGCAAAGCGGCCCGAAGCGTTTCGTTCACTCGGAAGCGTCCTCAATTTTACACCTGAGGATTACGACTTGGTAAGCATTAGCAGCCTCTAACAGTGTTTGCTAAGTACCTATTTTACAACCATCGGCTTGTACTCCGCCACTTTTCAGTCCTTAAATCAAACTTTGGTGTCAATTATTTTTTTAGTTCACTTTTAGTAGATCGTATTCATAAATGCGCTTGGTACGAAGGAATAAGTGCGCTAACGCATAAATCAACTTGCTATTACTCAAGTATACTACTTCAGTGAAGAACTTCCTTCTTTTCATGATGGGGTCATTCATTTCCCTTGTGTTTCAACGTTTTTCCGAGGTTAAACTCCCAAACTTTACGAGGCGATGAACATTCCCTTTAATGCTAACGTGGTCGTGTTTGTTTGCATTTCAGCTCGGTTTTAATGAACCGGTTGCTAAGAATTGGAAGGATCTGTTTTGGAGATCTAATACATCAACAGTACAGAACAGCTTCAAATCCGAGGTTGGTTGAGTCTCTCCGGTTTGAATTGCAGCTTAATGATGGGGTTGGATATCTTAGTTACGAAGTTTTTCATCATAGCGGAAGGGTAACTTTACATCACGAAAGGCAGTTTAAAGGCAAGCTGTTTACTTGAAAATATGTAAAGAATCTGAGTCAGGAATTAATCCGTACATTTAGCATTCGTTTATTGAGCTTCTCGCAAACTTTTTGGAGAAGGAGTCTACTCCTCCTGGTCAGATACGGTTGCCAACCGACTACTTGGGATGCAATAGCACTGGTGTGGACACCGACTGCAGATGTTCACAAGCTCTCCAGGGATACTGCGGCAACTCTGCATCGACCGTTCAACAGCGCCAATCTCCCATGTGTTTTACGCCATGTGAACAAGTTGCGGCACCCAAAAAGCCTAATGTTTTGAAAAACCCCCTTCTCTCCGGTCTTTCCACGGTAAAACCACCACCTCCCATGAATTAGCAAACGAATGGACACAACATCTGGATTACTGTGATAAAGCACGTGTATTTTTATCGTTATTCTCTCATTCAATTAGCCGGCTTTTTGAGAGGATAGGGGGAGAATGTGGGCAGTAGGGTGTAGCAGTCCGCCTTAGGATCGGGGACCGCGCACTGTGCATTCTTGATCTTTGGGTTTGGGGGGCCAGACGTTTTGTTTAATCACGGAGGTGGGGAGTCCCGGCACAGAGGATGGCGATGCACTCCATGGCAAGACGCTATTGTCAGTGCTGACGTCACTGCGTTTTTTGGCCACAAGGGACGATAGCGTCGATTCATCGGAGGCAAGGCTACCGAACGCTTAGAATTCACGAATGGAAGCCTCAGTTACCATTAAGTAGACATTCTACGATTGGATTTACTATTCTCGGTCAAAAAGCTAGGTTAGGTAACGTTAAATCTTTCTAAGTCCACGATCAACGTGTTATTTTTAGATTTAAATGATATGTAGGCCATAGATGTGTTTATGAAAGCATAACACCTGCATGATACTAAGAGTCTCGTATAAAGCTACTGCTTAACAAAGGTTCCTTTTAGGGACAACTTAAAAGCAGATATTAAATTCGTAATATATTATCTAAGGTTTAAAATAAATCTTGCAACATTTACGTATTGGTTAAACAAAAAATATACTTGATTGGTATTTAAATGCTACATTATCTCGTGAAAGTTTATGTGTTCGGTTAAGATGGTAGATGCTATTGATGCTCTTGCGCAAGTCAACTAAAGCCCAATGAAGTCGCTTGGGATGTCAGCCGGGATACCCACTAGGCAGAGGTTGTTCTGCCAGTTGGACGAAATCGACGGACTTTTGAAGGACCTACTCGAAAAAATTAATAGGAAAGTGAGATTCGATGATATCGAGCACATAGTCCTATCACTATTAGAAAAAGACAAGGAAATAAAGGAGACCATGAGAACTGGTAGCCATTGGTATAAGCTAACCATTTTTAGTGTCGGAACAGATGGAACTTCAAAATAGGATAGAAAAGCTACGAGCGGACTGCGGCAATTCAGATCTACAGATAAGTGCTTGCCAGAAGCAACTGAAAAAATGTGAATTACTGCTAGTACGCGAGAATTTCATTCAATTACTGCCTAGAGTACTGCTTTATATTATTCCAGGCAGAAATTGGATGCTATGGTTAAGGCAGTAAAAAACCCAACAGATGTAGACGATCTCATTAAATTTGCGCATCGGATTAGTTGCAGTTACGGTGCCCTAGCTCCCGATAACTGGGCTCCAGGAGACCCCAGGCGTCCTTACCCAAACAAGGAAGAGATTCGCCGTGGATATCTGGGTCATCTGGATGACTCTGGAAATTTTTTGCCTACTCTAAAAGATGTCATCGCCCAGTTTCATAATAACGCTCACACAGTCCTAACGTCTACCTTAACCACCCCAGCTGCTGCCGAGACGACGCCGACACAATCTACTTTGAGTTCGTCTAATCAAGTCCCCAATCCCATTCCTGTTTCTTCCGAAAGCTTTGGAAACGTCTGCAAGTTCGCTTTCTGCAACTCATCCACACTGTCAATCTGTTTTTAAATTTTGGAGCTAGTCAACTTTAATGCGTGAATACGCCCTGACCCTTGCATAAGAAAAATTGACAGGTCTGATACACTCACTTCTATCAATTGTCATCGTAGCGTAATATCATTGAAATTTGGGGACATGCAAATCTTCACGTACTTAGGCTATTGCTATTGATCTTCGTTCTATATAGCTTCCTACTCCCCGAGCATGAGCGCGTCATGTGTGAATGTGGTTCCATCTCCTGGAGGAATGATGCCATCTAACGGTAGTGGTAGTCATTGGATTGATCAGCAGCAACAGCTTCGCCATCATCCCTCTTCTCTCACCGCTATTCTCTCGAGCGGTGGCGGCAACACCGGTGGTAGGCCTCCTCGAGGCGGCCTTCCGGAGAGCGCTAGCCCTCGGGCAATGTGGCAGCACCATCAGCAACAACTGCGACCGGGCCTGCTGGCAGGACACTCCAGCACTCCGCCGCAGGCAAGAAAGCGGCAACATATCGAGGACACCAGGATATGCTCTGACACTTCATCAGACGATGATGGTCGGTTCGGTGATTTTGCTCACCGCGGTTTCTGACGCGCTTACAGAGTAACCACTTGTAAATATTCGACAATCAAAATTAATTGTTCTTTGTGCTGTTGGGCACCCTCAACAACTGCCTGCGAAGCTGCGGTGCTGAAGTTTACCCTACTATCTTCTAGTGCATACACTGTACAACTGTCTTCGCGACAGACCTTTCTCAAGTCATTTGCATCTCTTCTTGTACAACAACGTAAATTCCGGACGATTGTAGTCCAGAACTCCAGGTGAGGAATGCAAACGTGCTGGGATATGCGAGAAATCCAAGTTCGCAACCAAAACAGTAACGAGATGCCTCCTGTGAACACTGATAACTATATTGTGGACAGTGGTTGAATGTTAATGGGATAAGAACTGAATTTTCCCTGCCTATTGCGAGGTCGGCCCGCTTTATTAAAAGGAACGGTGGTGAGCTCGTCGCGCAAGGCGCAGCGCTAGCCTAGCCCACTGTCGCGTAGCCATAATGCAATGAAAACTGGGCAAGATTAGCTAGTTTAGGTATTTATTTATCCTTAGTAAAGGATAGCAAAACGCCAGAGTTGCCTCTGATTGAAGATGCGACGACGGGTGTGACTGAAGTTATAATTCAGCGAACTCACGGGGACACATTATTAGTGATACAATCCTACTGGCATTTCACAAACCGGCACTACTTAACCTTCTCAAGGCGCTTTGAAAACTGATAGAGGGCTTCAGATTGGAAGGCGACTCTCGATTCGAGATCATGCATTGCAGTCTGCAGAGCTGCCAGCTCAGATCGTGATTTCCGCTCCTTTTCGGCCTCATTTTTCGACTGCCGTCGATATTCAAGAAATACTAGGAATGCACCTATGCTGAACATAATGCATTCACCGAGGATTTCGGCTCCTACCTCGGCGGCGTTTTCGTCGGGTAGCTTCTTAACATCTTTTGGCTTGCCCAGGCCAAGTAGCTTCAACTTCAGTCGTGTATTCCATATGTGATAAACTACAAAGGAGTAAAAGCACTTTCCGTAGCTTACGCTGTCCTGAAGGGATGCATAAATAACGCCGAAAGAACCCGTTATAGGAGGCCTTTTGTTTAAGGCGGTTAGCGATTGGGCGGCTAATCTGCTTAGCCGCGAGGATACCTAATTTGAATATGGGGAATGCGCCGACCATCACGGGTGCGCTATAAAGCTGAAAAAATCGCAAAAACGATCCTTTATGGTTCTCCGTTAGTGAGGTAAGTGAGCTCTCAGTGGGTTGTCGAATCTTAGTTTAACAAGCCTAAGAAGAGGATAACCCATCCTGCTGCATACAACGAGTGTGAAAATAAGATCAGAGCAAGAAACAGCTAGATCGAGCCTATCAGCTGTGAGTACTCATCATGTATGGCATGAAGGAAAGTATATCGGGGAATGACGTGATCACAAGTGCTTATGGTGGCAAAATCTGTCATAAATGAACTTGACCTATACAGACTTTGTAAAAAAATAAGATCAAAAACGGATTAACAAAAAAAGCAAAACTTGTTCAACACAAGCACGAAAGACACAAATACTCTACAAAAGATAAGTCTCAAGGCCGTCCGGCCAACTTCGAATGCTCATTGTTCCTAAACAGAACAGGGATAAATAAAGAGTTAAGCAAAGTTGCAACCGATAGGCGGGCTATTTGTTACGAAATTTTAAATAAGTTTTTGTACATTTTTCACAGTTCTTAGTACTACATAACTGCATTTACTACTGCTCTTTCGAAGAATATGAAACGTAAAATTAAGCTGAGTTTTAAGATATGAATGGGAAATCCGAACGCCTCGACATTAAAATTAGAGCTGTCCAAACTCTGCTTTGTGGTTGCACGATGCGCACATGATCGAATCCTAACAACCACTCTCGGAACAGCAGTGTGAGGTCTTTGATATGACAAGTTGTTTAATTCAAACGCCGCCAACACCGTTTTTGCAGAACATAGGCTCGAGGTAATTGCCAAAGTGGGGCGTCTTTCTTGGTCTTCATTAACCACCTTCAGCAAATGTTCTTTTCAATTTGGTCTGCTTTCTGATGCCACTACTCCAACTGTTCTTAGAGGACGAGGAATTTGAAGGTAGCGTGGACGAGCATGTTATACCGACAGAGAGATTAGTTGTAAGGCTAATAACATGTCCTTTAGGCTATGAAGTATTGGGAGACCACAATCCGTGAGGATAGAATTGCCTCCTATCTTAGACTGCATTAAAAAATGCAGATGAGTTTGATGGTATCACAGCCATCATCTGTAAGAGCTTTTTAAATTTGAACATGCACCCGACTTCGCTCTTTCATTTGGTCTCTATTTGTTACTGCTATTTTTTATATCTTTCGCTACACTTGGGTCTTGACGCACTGACTACTGCCGAGCCAGATCAACGCATTAAACCCCGAACGTCACGATTCCACGTGTGTGGCTATGGTGTTCTTGTGGCAGGCCTGATGGCAAACTGATGAACATTGTGTGACGGTTGGCGCCTGCTGGCCTTCCTCGAGTTTTTAAGTTCAAGTACCTCAACCTTTGGCTTGCATTGCATGACCACTGGATGCCTCTTGGTTCGGAAATCACCTTGCTTTGGAACGGAATGACGCCCTTGCAACAAAGTCCGCCAACCTGGAACCATTGGTGGTCACCGAGGCTCCACCATTGGGAGTGCCCCGGACCACGGACCCTAATCACACGATGAGTAGCTACTAGTAGTCTAAAACCACTCTAATCACATTTCTATCAGCATTTCGCCCATTATATTTGCCACCCCTCCAAAGCAGTACCCATACTACTGCCATAAGATATTCCCCCCCCCTCCAGCAAAGAAGAACTACTGTACGCACATGCTTTTACTTTACACGTAGACCATAAAAGTGCAAAAGGATCTAGTGAGATCCTCCAATTCTCAAGACACTCGCCAGATCATCCCAAAACACGGAGTAGAGTTCAGGATAGGCCGATATGAGATCCATCCACCGATAAAACTCATGGCGCTCGAAGGTGTGGGCCCCTCCGCGGTTTTGCGTTTTCGGTTTTGCAGTCAAACAATAAAGAACACTATTTGAGTCGAAAATGAATATTATATATTTCCCCTGATATGCCTCTCGCTGCTGCCAGCAATTAGCGACTCTCTCCACGTCAGCCATTGTTAACGATACCGATCCGAAACGTCGAGGTAGCTCACAGATTATACATACGTACCTCAGACTCTGGTTCTTCTGCATGCAGAACAACAAACCGTTCTCTGTTCTTTCTTCTAGCCAGTTAAGTTGTTGCGTGTAAAGCATGAAAACCTCCAATGTTTTACTACCCGGCAACCATTTCCATAGCCCCAAACGACGAGCACTCGAGTCGAAACGTAGTCTACGAGAATGTGCTATCAATAGCTTCTTGAGATGGGTGAAGGTGGTTAGGTAAAGAAACGCTGAGCCACAGTGGAAATAAGGAACCGGATCAATAATCAGGGTTTTTACATTCGAAAACATTCGAAACACATTTGCGAAAATGCTGTCGCATGATTCACCTTCTAAAATTTCTGGGGAAGCCACCGAGTTTAAAGTGGTAACCGGGTCGCAGGAGGCAAAATGCAGACGACGCACAGAGGGGAAAGTGTAAACTCCTGACAAAGCAATAAACTGCTCTCGAAATTTACTGTCTTTTGACCATGCCATGAGCAATTCCTTTGGTAGGGTAAGATCAACAAGCCTACCGAAACTTTTCAGCACTGAGAAAAACTCCAAGCACCGACTTGTTTCAAGATTCCATGACGAGCATCGCATTGAAAAAGCAGTAGCATTACTAAGGTCCCGCATGGCACGCATGTCATCTACTGAAATTAACATATTGTATGCCTTATATTCAATCCTATCTGTTGAAAGAGCAATTTTACAGTGGACGTCAGCCGTACATGGACGCCAGACAATCGGCTCCAGATGCGAATATGATTTTAAAAGCTCACTGATCTTATCCATTCCACTTATGGTCAAAGTGCTGCTAGCAGTACGGATTGCAACCCGGATAAGGTTGGGCATCAGCGCTTGCAAATTATCGCGTGAAATTGCAGATATATGGTCGATAATGGGTTTTGATGTTTCCAAACTTTGCAGTGCAAAAAGAGGCCAAGGGAACCGGCTAACAAATTTGTCAATTGGATCATCTTCTATAAGCCACTGCAATCGCTTGACCTTTACTATGAGCGAATGCAAAGAATCAACAGCGTTGTCCTCACACTGTGAACAGCAAGTTATCTTAAGAGTTAAGTCTTCCAACTTGGGAGGAGCCGTCAATTCATTAGTAGAATTTCGTCCCACACAAAGAGATGGAGGGTCGATTACGAGTCGGAGGGAAAGAGACTTAAGGCAAGGGAATAAAACAACCGTCCTGGTAGAAAAAAGACTTGCCACCTGAAGCAGACGCTGGCATTGAGCAGTTAGATCGATGTGGGTCAATTCGAGAAAACACTTCGGGCGAAGTCTAAGGATTCGAAGTAAGACACCACAGGAACCACCCGGCTTCACTACACCACCATAAAAGCTGTCACTGCAGATCAAATGAAAACGACACTGAGACTCGATAATGGATGATTCCCAAAAATCCTTGCAGCGTGCAGAGTCAATGAAAGTCAAGACACGTGGTGGATAGGCTCGCCACACCGGATCTATGCTCTGAATGCTGTACCAACTGACGAAGTCTAAAAAACTAATGATGTTTTGGAGCACAGCAGTTGGAAGTCTTTTAAATGGCTAAAACAGGAAAAAAGAGGTCTCCCCAATATCAAATATTTCTCATGTAAAGAACTTGACTACCAAAGGGCAATAATCTTACGAGAAAAATTATAAGTAAACATGAAATCGGTCTTCTTGAAAACTGATCTCACTTACTGACTGCGACTCGAAAGCCATAGTGAGGACTGTTGTACACCTACAACGATTAATCAACATGTAAACAAGTACATTTAGATCCGGCTTGACCCAATTTCAATAAACACTTCCGCTGGCGACACGGCACGCGTCCCAACCAGTAAAACACTACACCCGTGCAAATCTGCATGATAATAGGCAATTTTAAACGCCGGCCCCTAGGTTCAACCAAATATTTTGAAGTAACTTGTAACTCCAAAGCAGGATAGCCTCAAACGCCTCCAATGTTCCTACGCCCAAAAAAGCAAATCCCGCAATCCAATCACTGCAGTAAACAAAATCGTGCCCAATATGAGCTTAAACCATACGACAACCAGTGGCTATTTCCAAACGCCAAAACTGAGCTAGACAGAGTCCAAACAGCTAGAGTAGAGCACTGACGCATCACAAGTTGAAGTTGGCAAGTGCTTTCACTGCTCCCCGATGCAATGCCCTGGATTTCTAGCCTCCAGTCAAGGAACAACCACCATCAATGCCGTCCCAATCAGTAGGACTACCCACACCCACCGAATAGTGGACACTCGGTGACGCCCACCTACACGATGAATGCAACAAACCAGCAAAAGTAATCACAGCGCAGTCCGAAAACCACCAAGAGCCTTGCCATCAAGCAGTGCAGCACAAAAGCCTCCAGAAGTCCGCTACCAATCATCAGCATGAAAATCCCAAGGAGGTGAATCTGGGAACAACACCCTCCCTCCACTTAGTCGAAGCATTCCAGGGATAAATCACATTAAACCTGGATTTCGCAGGCAATGATGCCCTAACGATGAGCAAAACCGTGACCTGCACTCACGAGATCATCAAAATTACTGATAAAAAAGGACACAGCATGAAATCTAAAGAAATTGCAAACCAGAGTCAGCCGTACTCACAAAAGACTTCAGCCTCATACCAACTGTCTATTCAGAAAAACTACTTTTCAGGTTCAACATTAATATTTTGTTTGCCTTTGAAGTCACTGCAAGGAACATAGGATACAAGTGTGTAAAATTTATGAGGACTGTCCTCATCTTCATTGCGCTTCCTTGCCAGTTTAACACGTACTCTGTAGGGGACGTTCCGCACACCTTTAGACCACAAAAACCTCAGTAATGAGCAGTTAGAATAATGAAACCTACTCATTCAATCGCACATTGACGCGTACATCATCAGTCCCCATCATTTTCTGTGCAAATTTCCGAATTTCCTTTAGTGCTCTCGGAGCCCTTTTCTTGAACCCTACACCATGAATCCGCTTATGCAAATTGATCGTATATTCACGGGTGACAGCATCCTTCCGCACGGCGCGCTTCACCTTCTGACTGCGAGCCATATCACGTCCGAGCAACTGAAGAGCCTCCCTCGCAAAAGCATGTAGCGTTTAAAACAAAATAGCTACAATGATTTAGAAAATACTGTCGAACAGAGCGATTTATTGTTATGCTTATAAAAGAGCTTCTGAACGTTTGGTTTTTTTACGAGCCAACGTTTTTTTAACATAACTCATCCAAATGCTTTCGGCACCCGGTACCTCGAGGGCAAATTTGCTTTTTTACCTTGCATAGCCAAACAATTTTACAATAAGGTCAAATACAATAAGTCAATGCGAATCCACTTCTCCTGTCTAAATACTTGCATTAGTTGTTAATAATAGTGCACAAAATCAACACATTGATTGTCTGCACCAATTATCACTTAGCTTGTTTGAAATTATCGCGTGCCAGTTTCATAGTTTGGTCCTAGCGCTTTGGAGGTTTTCGATGTCGAGGCGGCGTGGTCTCTCAGCGGATGAGAAGCGTGAAAGAATGATGGAGCTCTTCTATGAGAAGGTTAACTGGGAAACAAATTTACCTAAAGTCCAGAATGAGTTTTTTACTCTTAAGGAGTTGGAAAGACTCTCTCATAAAGAAAAAGGCATACCGTCGATGACAGTTAAGGATGTTCTTATGAGTCTTGTTTCCGATGGTCTAGTCGATTCGGATAAAATCGGCACTTCGGTATATTTTTGGGCTTTTCTGAGCAAGGCGGGTCAAAATGTTTGTGTGCTCCTTCGTCTAAGCTCACTTTTAAGCGGCGCAAAAAGATCGAGGATTTGGAAAATGAAATATCCGAGTTGGAGTCTCGTTTTAAAGATCTTGAAAGGGCACTCGTAAAAGCTAGGCTAGATAAGGAGGAGACGGTAATTTCACCTGCTTGATCAAATGTTATCTCCAGACTGAGCGAGAAGAGGCGCTATCCACGCTGAGTTCGAACCAGTTGTTGCTTGAAGGACTTGAAGATAACCTTACGCGTCTCCAACGGTACCACCCCGGTCGTGCTCGTGAACTAAGCTCGCAAACAAAATCCGCTATCGAATGCGCTAATCGGTGGACAGGTACACCCAGTCTCTTAGTTGTTCACTTCATCTGCCTTTCAGACAACGTCTTCCAAATTACCAGTTGGCTAAAGGATAGATTTGGCGTGGATGATGCTACGTTGGCCAAGCAATTTAATATACCTGATGCTTTTGACTACATTGATTCATAATTCCTACAACACTTCAGTTTTCCCTGGTCCTTCCTTGTCAACTCAAGACTTGGGATATGGAACACACCCCGTCGTGTAAAGGAGAGCATACGGCACGTTTTATGTTATCTCAACGAAAACATGGAAAGAGAGTAGGTAGTCGAGGTAGGGGTAATGATGCAGAAGAGGTTGATTTAAAGGATGGGGACCGATTTATAAATTCTACAGAGGACATTGTAATAATGATAAAATCAGGAACCTAGTAGAGATCAGGACACATAGACCAGTCATTGTTTGCCTTGGATTCCCAATATTTTCCGTTGAACATCATGGTTTCTAGTCCGGTGTCGGGGTCAACTTCCTTTACGAACCACAATGGCTTGTGTGCTTCGTCCAGGGTATCTAGGGGGGAGGAATACTCGCATACAGGGACTCATAAATCGTTCCATATCGGCGGAAGGAATGCATATCCAAGTTGGAGGGGGGGATGCTGTGGTGGGACGGATCTTGAGTTTGAGGAGCCCATAGACCCCAGGTGATATATCATAAGTAAACCAAGGGAGTGGTGGCCATGCTTACCCATTAGTGAGGCGGGGACGTTGGCACTCGAGCTGCTGGCACCTGCGGTAGAGGCGTCGTCACTCGAGGATTCCTTACTGAACAGCGCCAGTGCCATCTGCCTTCTCCGAAGGCGTTGCTTTTCCTCCAAACGTACTTTCTCAACATTGGCTTCGTCCCATAATCCTTCCTCCATAAGGCGCTGATCGGGACGCAGTCGACTGTCCGTAGGACAAAGGTTGGGCTCATTATCCGGCCTGTCGTTCAACTGGATGGCAAATTGGGTAAAATTGTACATTTTGTCAGCCTCCGGAGGTAGGGGCGACACGCGCCACAATTGAACAGGTGGTCCAGTCTCCAGGACGGGTTTTTCACCGCCAGTAGTGAGTATATTGGTGACCACTGGTGCGTACTCGATGAATTCATCCCACGTGCCGTTAATAATGCCGTGTACTTTGCCCGACTTATCACTTACTGCTCCTGTTACCTTGATAGAGCAAATTTGAACATACGTAAGTGCATACAAGCCTTCAAGCTAAAGTAGTGAATTTAAATATACTTTAGCAATAGGAATCGTGAACCAGATGCTGATTCACCGGGAATTCGTAGGTTAATTTGGGATGAGAGACTATAGATAACACTTGGAAATGAGTAAGAGATTAAAGAGCAAGGTCAGCGCATCACCTTTGCCCAATCGAAACGCCGGGATCGAACTTACCCGACGAGGAATGTCACTGGAAAAGTAGGAGTAGGGCTTGAATGTGAGGTGACACTTGTCACCAGTTTTGTGGTTGGTTATGTCAATTTCGCCGCTATTTTCAATCCACAGTTTTCCTACGATAATATTGTGGACAGTAAGAGGAATCTTGGTCCATGTGTAGTGATAGCCAGTCTTTCGAAAGACCAGGTGGCACACACCGTTTACTTTTATTTGCAGGTAGCGCCCGCGGAATTTTGTAGAAATAGAGAAGTCGAACCAGGTGTACCAGAGATCACTTTCGCAATGGAACGCTGCAACAGGAGGGTGGTGACTGACCTAGAGAAACAAACCACCATTTAAAGGTTGGGGTTGTGTGCCTATCACTTCGTCTACCTTGGCAACCATTACAATAGCAATTGAATGAGCTAAGTTCCGAAACATGCGGCAGCCAATATCATAGTGAAATCGGCGACTAAATGCACTGTCACAGCTCTGGATGCGTAAAGCAAGTAAATGCAATTCACATTAGATTAGACCGATATGTTATTCAGAGGGGTTCAAAATAAAAGCTGATAGAGCATAACAAAGAATACAGTGAGGAACACTGAAAACAGCACGGAAAATCCGGTCATTCGAAAAATAACAATTACCCATGTGCCACTGTTAACGTACTTTATTCGACGAGTGAGTAGGCTATGTGTTTGGAGTGGATTTGGAAATTTTTGAAGGAAAAAAGCGACCTACAGTACTAAATCGGTGAAAATTAAAGGCCTCGGAAACACCCCAAACAAATGACTTACAAATTCGACAAATTTTCTATGAAATGAAGAGCGTACGGAGAACTGACCTGTTCAGCAACAGAGCGCCACCCAAGGTCGTCAGTGCGATCGCACTCGTAGGTCTCATTAAGGAGGGGATTGAACGGCTTGTTCACGCGCAGAGCGGTGCTCGCGTACGAGGAGACCACAAAGGCAGAGACGTAGGCTAACTGCTCCACAGGGTCTGCACATGCTGCTGCCCGATCCAGCACGTAGGAGTACTCAAAGTTCTCCGATAGGCGCTGCAGCATCGAAAGCGGCTCACTGAAGTTCACCTAAAATCAGCATTATTTTACTAACGTTCTCATTTGCTAAAAGAAACAAGTTTTCATAGGACTTGCTGGTAAAGTTATTTCTATGCAACTTTTCAAAAATGGGTAAGGGGAGAGTTTTTTTAGAATGGCGGCAACGCATATGGGAAGGCTATGAAGAGAGCTGCGCGTACAGGCATGGGAATTTTGGTCAACTCCTTTCCAATGCAGTTGCTGAGAATGCTCCAAAGGTTGAGACTGATGTTGGGCTTCGGGGGGATAGTGGTTCTTCGCTGTACAGGTTTACGCACGGGAATAATGCGTCTGTCGGGAGCCGCCGAGGCGCCTGTCTCGGAGCCACTCCTCCTAGGAGCGACGCCAGGAGGGGGCTCAGGTTGTGCGGAAGCTCGGCTAGGGGACAGTAGGGATATACCGTCACATTACTAGTAAAGTTACGAGGTAAATTATTTCAAGTACTTCCATCCTTTTCATACAGCAAACTCCTCTACACAACGCACGATCATCGATATTCATTGCTGATGCAAACCAATTTCACAAGGTATCAATGCTAACAACCTATTCTGCACGCACCGTGGCTGAAACAATTGTTGCGTGGTGCTATGTAAGACGCAGATGAGAATGAATAGAAAAATCCACGGCCGTCCAACAACCATAAACGGTACCAAAAATAATTCGACCTAATCATCCACCGACCAGTAAATGAACAATTAACATTTTCACATAAAGCAAACCGAAACATTGCCAAGCATCCTATTTTAAACCATTTTAAATAATTCGATATTCCATGGACCATGGACAATTTAAGCTTTAGTAAAAAATATAAGTGGGTTATTATAGTGGCAATCACAATACGCCGCATAGGTAAGCATACCATGAACTTCAAACCGAAAAGTACAGTCAACGCCCATATAAAAGACTCACATATATATAATAAAAGGGTTACAACGGTCAATCACTTTGACTTGAACCTTTTGAGCGAAAATGCAAGTAGATTCAACAGTAACTTTGTTATAGCTATTCTAAAATCTGGAAAATTTCATCGAGTCAAATTAAAAGCCTTATTGGCCTAGAGAGTGCCAATGCAGGACAGCGAAATGGAGAGGACGAACACACCCAGCTCTGCCCCACGTGTGCTTTTGAATGACATGCGCCTGTTTTCCACGAAACTTTCGTTGACCCTTTTCGTTCTCATCAGTATCCCCTCCCAAGTCCGAGTCCGCAGTATCTGATTCGTATTCCATGGCGAGGTCCGTTCCCAATGGAATGGAGGATGCTGAAGAATTGGGCAAAGCTGCATCGGTCACAGACGACTTTTCTGTGACGGCAGAAGTCGAGGTAGTGGGCAGAATAACATCAAATTCGCAGCCCTCGATATCCTGGGCATCGTAGAAGTCATCCTCGTCATCTGAAGTGATGCTGGAGACTGCAGTGGAGGCACAAGGTGGGAGACCGCTGCCACCACCACTACATGTACCCAGAGTGGTCGAGCGTGTACGAGTTGTCTCCGTCGAGGTTCGACGTACCGGCACTGCCTGTCCTGGAATCGCCCATGACCCTGAAAGTCATACGCAAATCAATACATCCTTTATTAATCGCTAATGGGTCTTCAGTAATTTGGATCTGGAACACAGTCTACCGGATGTCATTTTTTGTGCAGCAAACCCACAGCGTCTCAGTTGCCTGGGCTAGCCTTTCACAATAGATTTTACAGAGTTATATGTAGGAAGCTTGTACAATATTTTTTAGTAGTCTTCACTACCAGAAACAGCTGCCACAGTAAAATAAAATTAGATGATTTATTGTCCCTATATGATAGACTCGATTCCATTCGAAACAAAGGCTGACTTGAACGTAAACCTATTCACGCGTTCACGACAAATAAAAATGGTCAAGGTATATATAAAGTTAAAACTTATCAATAAATTTGCTGCAATCAAAGGTCTCTTGTTGAAAATTGGAGTAACTGGATGATGTAAAATAGTTAACAGCAGTAATTCATAGCCGTAAAACGCTGAGACGTTGTACACATGACTGAGCAAGATTGAGGTTGGTTCGGAAACAGGGCAAATGCAATAAAGTAGAGGTTAAAATATACGGCAAAATAATCTCCTCTGGAGGCAAATGACTCTAAAGTAGACTCATAACGATTATTATTATTATTTTTTCAGAGCTTCAATTCGCTGACAGCGCCAGGGCAAACGCTCTGTCAATGACACGAACCGCGAATTTTTACATACATAAAATGCATTGTAGTACAAATCAACAGTGTCACCTTGGAAAACAATAACAATGAACACGCCTGCGCTGGTTTAAATTTATTGAATCGGATAGATATGTTTGAGACAGCAAAGTATTGCCTAAATACGTAAACTAACGCATGCGTTTGTAAAGCGGCCTATGCTTTAGGCACCAATGAAATACATTAATTAAAAGAGACGAGTCTATGGGCGCGAATCGATGAGGCATTCAATTAGAGAAACAGCGTTAAAAACCAAAAAGTAAATCCGATAGTAGATACTTTTATAGTTTAGAATAGAGGAGTGCTGAAAAAATGGTGGCGGTTGAGAACAAGTAGCAATTCAATGGCACTTCCGAACGCAAATAAGACGCTATCGGATCATCAAAAGCACCAAACAAATATCTCAACATAATGCACGACCTTCATTCCTCAAATATCAAAACAAGGATACGTAAATGGGACCGTGCACAGCACAACATTCCTATGAATATTAAACACAACAGTTCTCCAAAAGGAAAAAATTGAGCATTTAAGAAAACATGAGGTATGGAATGATCTTGACATGGGAATATTGAAGATATAAGACGTTACCTGAATGGATTGACTTGCTGCGAGCTTGAATTTCCAGTTTGCGAATTTGTTTGGCCAGCTCTTCGACCATCTGCTCCAAGTGTGCTCGACGATCAACCTGGGCGTTAAAGACACGACGCCAGCGTTTCGTCTGGGTTCTGGCAAAGCCCAGAAAGTCGGAGCATGACTGCAAAATGTTTAGCATGATTTTAACTCGAGCAAAAGTTGCCATACGTTACAGAAAAACATAAGATTTTAGGCAAAAAGCCAACTCCCACTAAAAACATGGAACAAGCGCGACATGAAAACCTAGAAAGTGGGATGGTAGACATTAATGGTTTCTCTAAGCAACATGCAAATTGTACCAAAACATTGTTTGAAATAATTATCTATGCAATGTTGAGATCCTCAAACATAAGGGTAAACGAGTTCTAATGGTGTGAGGTCACCCGCGGGCATAAGATGGGCAAACGTATAGCAGTTCTAAACATGTAGATACAAGATTGGTAATTCATTATAGCAAAGATAACATTGCTATTGCTACTCTCAAACTTACATTAACCATTGCCAAACTTGCGACCTTATACACAGTTGCTTTATCCATGATACTGCATATTTTTTCGATTTGATCTGATGGTAGATTGCAAGCATCCAATTCATTAATTGACCGCTGCAAATCATCAGCCTTTCTCTTCAAGGTATCCTGGTAGTGTTGAAGATCATTAATACGATTTTCGAAATGAGAAAGCATGTGTTCAACCAGTCGAACACTATCTTCTGGCACCAATCGTGGAGATGACCAAGCAATATCATTTTCATCCTCTCCATCATCCCAATCATCCGAATCATCACCTAAGACGAAATTAGAATCAACAGAGCTAAACAAAAAGAAACCAAAAAATCAGAGGTATAAACACCTGATTTACCCAGGGCAAGAGCATTAGCCTTGCCCATTGTTAAGGCGGTCATCCACTTTTTCTGCTCGATTTCATTTGCTGCTTTGAGATGAAAAGTTTGACTACTGCTGTTTGAAATAACCAAGGTTAGATGCCCAGTAGATAAAATTGTGGCATTGGCAAGATTTATCGTACCTCGACATGTATGGGTAACTTCGGATTGATTTCTACCCCGTTAAACGCGCATAAAAGCACCTACCTGTAGTATGACAACAAGCCATTTTGCAAAACAAACCATCGTTTTTGGTAGCCTTTGATGTAATTAGTCCATTTTAGTAAGTAACCCTTTAAGTTGGACGAAGAACTTTGGTCGGTCATTCGCAAACTGACCTCAATCTGATTGGATTGAAAGGCAATTTTAAGATTGCGCTTTAAACGTAAGCATCTACTTAACACATGCTTACATAGAGTAATTTCCTACACTTCTTTAACGAAAAACGGCGGAGTGCATTCTAAATTAACTAACACTGTACAGAGCCTGTGCGCCTTTGATATTCCAGGATAATGTAATCTAAAAGTGGATTTTTCGACTAAAAAATTTGTGCATACTTCCCAATTACTTTTACTTGCCGCGTTGGCGCACCACTGCTGATTATTATACAGGAGCAATATTCCATTATTTTCTAGGGGATTTTACAATCGATTAAGGCAACCACCTCAATCTTGGGTTTTTTTGCATTGGTGCAAAATAAATATGCATATAAAATTGAAGTCTGGTTTACCCCACATTTAAACACACTAGCTACATCCTTATTCTCCTCATCAAAGTCGACGCGAAGTAGCCCCAAGCGTATCCAATAGCTCAAACCTCCTGTGTCCAGAACAGAGACCATTCCCAATCTCTGCGGCTTACTGCAAAATCAGGATTGACTTGGGCTTCCCCGGAGCCCTGACCCGCCGGAGCAATGCATCAATTCTCGATTCTCACCATGTCGTAAGCACGCCAACTGTAGGCCCGTACCATCAATACCCCACCTCGCGTTACCCCACCACTCCAACAGCAAAGCTTCCACCGATCAAGAAACCGTTACCATCCCAAATACACTGACTTGAGCTGTCTTTTTACTGGAAAACACTCGCAGTCGCAGATGAGTTCCAATCGTTGATATTTGATTGTAACAGATCATGTTGAATCAATATACATATTTAACAAGCATTTGAAAGGTTCCAATGTGCGAAACTTTGCGAACCTCAGAGAGCTATACTATAACCTCAGGTGGAAGGAGACCGTCATCAGTAACTCGCTTCAAGAGATCACAGAATAACGGGCTCTCCAGCTAAAATACAAAAGTACAATTTTCTTCATCAGTGGTCCACATTGGCCGGGTAAGAAACACGTTAGATTCATGAAATCTACCCTCATAAACATAGAGCCTAGCGCATACACTTACACTGATCGAATACTGACAGGTGGATGGCTCAGAGAAGGAAAGCTGCACGGCAGTACTGACCTTCCGTTGACAGCTAAAATGGCAATGGAATGTTGGCACGACGTGCGAAAATCGTTGGGCAGCCCTAAAAACCAATGCCAACCTACACAAACGATAACCTAACAGACCGTGGAGCCTTAATTTCCTCACAGAAATCGCCGTTATCGTAGAACTGTGTGACCTTGCTAAACAGAGGAAAAGACAGGTAAAAGCTAACAACTTGGTTGCATTGCCCTTCAAAGCCCAAAACTCACGATCGTTTGTCGACTGGGACTTGTGGTTTGCGGAGGGAGCTCTGCCTCACCCAGTGCAAGTGAGCAGCCTCGTCCCACTTACCCAGAACGATTTCAGTTCTCTCTCCCGTTTCCGGATCCTTGCAAGAAAGGAAATACGGGAATCCTAATTGACTTTACTGAAAACATTGTGATTGTGTCTATCGGAATTGCGCAATAGTGGCGGCAATTAAGACATTTCTCTAAAACTACAATTCTGATGGATACTACTAGCGTATAGACGGATGAGGCTTTAAAGACCTATCGTGACTGTCAAAGAGCTATTATAGAAGTGTGAAAGCGACAGTTTTGCTAGTTCAGCACAAAGGAATAGCAACTAACTAGGTGACAAAAAGTTTTTGCACCTCATGGTACTGAGTGATGCGGCTGCCGTAGCAGACCTCATGTCGCCACCAGCCAGCGCCCCCAGTGAGGCATGTTTCGCCATTTAGGAAGGATTGAAGTTCACGCTGTTGATCAAGGCGCAGTTCGTTCAGCATTTTTTTGCTAACTGCTGCCAGCCCAGACTTCGACTGCGGTAGCGTCTCGACTCCCTCCATCACCTCCTGAGTGTCAGCTTGCTTGACTTCCTCGTTCAAGACCACCTCCTGATCATGAAGACAAGTAACAGGATCAATTGGAATGCAGAAGGCAAACAAATTCAATTCCTGCCTTCATGCCGCAACACAGAATGCGCCCACCTGATCGGCCTCGAGTGGATCTAGCGTCCTAACGCGGTAGATCACATTGCCTCTATTATTTAGCTTCTCCACCTAGGAAATGAAGACGTCGAGGCAGTAAATGAAACTCTGAAGTAAGCATGAAATCGACCACACCGATCTCAAAACTAATAAGTTCCAAATTAAAAAAGTATTTAGACTTTAATATTGGCACTTAAAGTAAAATAGCTGCTTTCAAGTTAATGATTCGAGCCAGACTAACACGCACCGGTTGGATTCAAGTTACTGATCTCAAGAGATGAAATCAAGTATTTTTAGCCTTCAAGTTCGCAAGAATCCATCTTCACAAAATAAACTTGGATATTAAACCAGTACTTGCTTTCAGGCCTTTCACTCTTAGGGCGCCAAAAATCCCCTCGAGATGTTCGTTTTCGCCCAAAGCTGAAAGTTCTTCCTTCTCCTTTTCCAGGGAAACGAGAGCCTTCGGCTTACGTGACGTGTTTTCATCATGCGGAACACAGGTGATGGGATTCGAGTAGACTTTGTGAGACTGGAAATTAAAAGACTAATTCGTAAGTTTAACAGAAAAAAATAAATTACAAATTCAGACCTTACATTTACTTTTGGTGAACAGCGGTGCAACGAAACCAATGCAACAATGGTAAACCAAATCATCACACCATGTGCAGATCAGCAAAAAGCCTACGGAACACGAGGTGGCAAGAGCGAACAATAATCGCAAAGCACCTGTAAAACTCGACCAGAGACAACGAGTACTGCAGCATGATCACCGATAAGAAAACACGTCGTATACACAAATACAAGTAATGTGGCCACCTAGCTATGCCTCGGGCTGAATTTTGATTTGGTAAATAAGAGATGCTTTACCTTATCACACGAAATTTTTGCCGGTCGGATTATGAGGTGTTAAGGAGATTCACTTGATAGATGTATTCAAATGAGTGATAGCATTGGACAACGTACGTTATACCGAGGCGAGGCGCATAGATGGCGCGTGAAAACGATGAGCTGATAGACACAGGTCTCCAGTTCACTAATTTGGAACAACTCTCCATCAGATTCCTCTAAGCACACGTACAACACCGAGGCCCTGCGAGGAACACCGGTTAGATCACACTCCGTCCCATCATCGTAATCGACAGAATAGTAGGAAAAATCCCTGCCGTTGATCTGGATGGACTTCTATAAAAATCCACCGATAGCTATTTTAGGTGCAGGTGCTTGAAGCCATTGCTGAGAATTTTAAACCGCGATTAATTACTTCTAAAACTGGGATGAAGAACGCTTATTTGGCCACTACTTTGGGACGAAATCAATCAAAAATAACATCTACAGTAAGAAGTAACACGGTAATGCGGCTATGAAAAACTACTGAGGCTACAAGCAAGATATTATATGCACACGCGTAAATGCAAAAGAAACCAAAATACCGGTTCCAAACCATCATCTGCTCCACCATTTTTGATGGGTTTTTTAGAGTCGGAAATGCGACCAAGGTAGAATTCCTTGACGATTCGTGTCAACTTTGGTCCCGCACCTTCGGCCCGAAACTGCCGAATGTGCTTATCATGACACAACTCATAGGTCCAAAAACCGTCAACCTTGAATATGCACGGATACGTCTTGAAAAAGTCTGCCAACAAATCGCTCGGGCGGAGGACAGCATCCTGAACTTCCTCTGTTCTCTGACCCTTGGTTGTGATTGGGAGATGACAAGCATAAGTCTCGTTGTTTGTGGTTCTAATTACCAAGGGTGGGGAATCACTTGACTGCAAATAAATAGGCATTTGGATTAATATACGAAATTTGTATCTCATTAGTCCCCAAACGGTTCTTACCACTACTAAATTTCAACTTAAAACTCAAAAATTGCAATATCACGTTTGGAAACTGGGAAACAAATATATCCACCAGTGCAAAGAAATACACAAACGCCTTTCGCATTTCAAGAACATTAGAAATACTTAGTGACATTGTGCTACTAACCTGTGAATTCGAATTGGTATCCCAAACCATAGAGTACGTATATTCATCACTAACATCGAAATTCCCTGATGAGGCAAGTGAAAATAGCATCACACATAAGATTGCGACAAATAAGCACATTCTTCTACAAAAAATGAAACACAACAGTGAGCATAGACCACCCAAATGAACGCTAGTCAATATACTCTACTGTCCAAAAAGCGAAAGTCTTAGCAGGACTAAAATCAATAGGTATAAAAGAAGCCAGATTTATTTATTATATAAACTACCAATGCTGTTCATGAGACAATGGGATAAAAGCGGATAGAACACAATCCAAAGGAATTGAAAGGAACTACCCTGACCCTTTCTTCCGGTTAGCTAATCAGTAAGTACACTGGCATTCGCGCCCTGTCTAAATGTTACAAACCCATTGTGTACTCCCGTAGGCATGAAATACTAAAAGTAACAAAATACCATTCGTCTGAATTTGATTGAACTAAGCAAACCTAGCGACTGAGAAGCCACCGACCTTAAAAGAACCGCCGGAGGGGTGAATTAGCGCCGACGTTTTGTTTCAGCGTGTTGATGTATTAAAATAAACAAGAAAATGCTAAGATCAAAACAAATAAAAACAAGGCTCTTAAATGGCGTTTCGTGGTGGCTGTGTTTGCTGTATACCAATTCTACAACAAGAGGTTAACCAATGCTGAGCCTGACAGGGTAAAGTGAACATGACTGCAACGTTCTCACACAATTTGCCTTACAGTTAAAACGTGAGATTAAATCGTGTTAGCAACTGGACAAGTCGCTTGATGCAGTTTCCATATTAATTGCACGTTTAACCGCGCTAATCCAGGTGTTTAGAGAACAGCTTAACCTCACTGAATGGCTGCGATCCTGGATACAAGTAGTCAACGCTTACCGCAAACAGCTTAGCTGGGCCACCGACCGATAAGACGGGAGGCGGCCTCAAACCCCCTCAACCCTCCAATAGCCGGCGCAGACAAGACGGCTACCAACTAATCGCACCCACTCCGACATACCACCCCAACCCACTTTGCAACGCTGGTGTAGGCAGAAACATTTATTGCGGCATTATTACAGCGACCCAGTTAGTAGTGCTTAAAGTGCAACTTGATAAATGCTTAATTTCGGATACACGGAAAGTTCTGGATGAGAGCACCAAAGCTTAAGCATAGTTCACTTGAGGAACTGACTGTCGTGCTCGGCAAGCACTTTGGCCGACTGTTTGGCGTTCAAAAAGAGACTGCTCACTTCAATTATGTGCTCTGGTGCAATCTCTTCACTCTCCGTCAGCTGGGCTAGCCGAGATGCGGGCGTCAGTAACTGTATACCAAACCTGTAACGGGAATATGATCGCCTGAGCTCAACCTAATTTATCAAATGTTAGCCTAAATTTCGAAAAGCAATAGATTTATTGGACCTAGGAAGTTGCAGTTCTTTGAAAAAAATGCGCGGTACGATTGGTTTGACTCAGAATGAGACTAAAACAACAGGCCGCCCACCTTAGAAAAGCAAATCATGACTGGGAGAGTAAGGCTAGCTGGGTATTGGTCGTTCAAATGTTAAAAAATCAATTGGGACCAGTGATGTACGACTTTAACTGACACTCAGCATACAACACGGAATGAAAATCTTAGTATCTAGTTGAAAAACTCGCATAGCACATGAGTGATTGCGCAACTCCTCACCGAAAGTTAAAAGAACAACGCTAATCGCACCATTACCTAAGAGTGGATTCAGTTGCAATGGTGGCCAGACGCTGGAAAGCTTCCTCCGAAACTTTAAGGTGTTCAGTCTCAGCTCGAATTCGAAGGATAGCCAAGGTCTCAGCAAAGGTATACGGCATTGTGCGAATAATCATCACACGATCAAGAAGATCAAGAGGCAAACCATGTGGAGAAATAATATCCTCTGCACCTCTTCCAAAATACACAAACGCAGGATCCTCATAATATTATCATAACACAATTTTGAATGTCATATCGAATAAATGATGCGAATTAAGCTCCAGTACATCATTATCTAGCTTTATCTTGCGCAAACAACGCACCTTATAGGACATTTCCCACGATTAGTGGCGAAAATGACGATGGGCGCAATGGTCGATTCCAAAGCGCGGTGGAGATAGGTAAAGCACTCGATATCAAACATATGAATTTCATCAATGAAAAGGACACCAGGAACAAGCTCGGCCATTCCCTGGTCGATATATTTATTCACAACTTTGTTGATTTCCTTGCGCAATTTATCTGTGAAACAAATCAATCAATGCTGTAAAGCCTAAGAGTGAAAACAAGATAATCTGGTATATTCAGTGAAAATGATAATAGGATCACACCTGCGCATCACTGAACTCTAGACAATCGGTAATAAGAATAATCAATATGCACAGTAGAGTGGTACGCTTGTAATAATTTTAGCGCGCAAAACAATCTAATGAGGTAGCATTCTAAATACAGGCTTAGTACGGGCAACTACGCCTAGAACACCAAAGAATTTGGAAAATGAAGCACTACGAGTGAAAGCTAAGACAAGAAATCCCAAGAACGTTATAAAAGACATCAAATGAGCGCTTAACTGCAAGAAAACTACCAACGACGCCCTTATTTTCAGCGCTAACTCACGATCAACAGCCGTAACACAAGATCTAAACTTATACGCACCCGTTATTTCAGTCTTTTTTGGTTTCATCAACTGCCCCATCATCGAAACTATATCGTGACCCCCTTGTGGTCGAGCGTTCGCTATATCCAGGTCGTGGAGAGTAACGTCCTGAACGACCTCCTTCTTCTTATGCACATCACCCTTTGGGAGTGGTACATATTCATCCGCCTCTAAGTCATACTCAGCCGTGTAAACATCACAACGACCCTGGCGTTTGACCGCGCCGGAATTTGCCTCAATGTAAATAACGTCCCCAACCTCAACATGCTCCTTTTGAAGACTTTCGTAAATCGAGGGATCCAGCTTCAACTGTTTGACGCCTTTAACAGTCCTAAGGCTTATAATTACGTGACTTATAGTTTTCCCATAGCCTACAAATAAGAATTAGAGAAAATACAACCTCCTGTTGGGTTTTCCGTTTCAACCGGTGTCAGCTCTATGACTTCGCCCTCATACACTTCCTTGACTTCCTTAATGCGCAGCCCTTAAAAAACTTAAAAAAACATAAAATTACCGATGGCCCGTCGGAAGTTTTCCATAAGAACTTCTGTTTTCTTTATTTCGGATGAAAAAACCTCACTGCCAACCATGGGACAAAAGGGGACTCGACTACCCAATTCCTGTGAGATTGCTAAAGCAATCGCTGTCTGTGGGGAAAATCATCAAGTAATAATTACTTACCTTCCCAGTAGCAGGAGGGCCTGCCATTAAAACAGCGCGGCCTGCCATCTTCTTGGACCGAATCATTTCAACTATTATTCCGGCAGCTTCACGAGCTGCCATCTGTCCAACCAAACCGGCAGCGTTCTGGAGAGGTTCGCCATTTTCATCCAATCCCAGTCCTCGTATGTGACTGTGAGCAGCGATTCGCTGAGACTTGGTCGTGCTATTTACCTCTTCGATACGCATTGCAACACACTCAAGTAGCTATTCGCACGACAAATGTGTCTAAGTTACATGCACCCCACCTGCGATTGGCTCTATGTTGCGAATAAGGCATGTTAAAACAACTGAATTCGTGCACTAGAAGTTGTTAAGTGCTTAATACCATCTGAAATTGCTGTACCTCTCAATATTAGCAATAATTACTATGGAACAAACTTTATTTTACTGTTGGCATACACGTTTTCAGGCAAGCAATGGTGCGCTTTTCAGATCTCCGAAATAATTTTTTATCGCGTCAGTGAGGCGTCTTTCAGTTAGGCATAGTTTTGCAGAATTATAACTTCCAGGGTATATAAAGACGGTATCAAATGAACGTCTAGCATCTCCATACTGTTTAGCTCTTGATTTTAATGTCGATTTTTAAGGCTTTCCAGCGTCCTTAGGATAAAGCGATCTGGCTTACTGAACATAATAGCCACCCCTGGCCCTTCTCAAAGTCAGCACTGTATATTGTGTCCATGTAGTAGTTTTCTGCCTTTAGGTAAATCTAGAGAAATTTCATACAGCGTTTCAAAATAACACACGATGTACTTAAGTAGCGTTTTGAAACCTCTGACGATGAAGGAAGACACAGTACCAACGATGGATATGCTTTGCCAACATTTAGAAGTATTTGAGAGGAGAGAAATTCGCCGGCACGACCCAATCTGGGGAAGCGCGAGGGGGGAAATTTAGGCGCTCTCAAATTCAAAAATGGAGAATTAAGCTAATTACCAAAGGACTGTAGTTGGTGGCTAAGCCATGCTTTTTAACTTTATAAATGAACACTTGGCAGGATGTGAGGGAATTTACCATCGATAAATAAGCCTATTCAGTAAAAACTAAGTCTTTTGGTTTAGGCTCATTAGATAAGATTATTGGAAAAGATTGCGACTTTACTAGTAAACATGTCTAAATTCAACCGGTTCCTGCATTGACCTCCGGTTTCAACTTTTTTAATGGAATCGACGATTTGCGAAAAACTTTCCATGTTTTTAAAAGAAGGAATAGTCTAGGGTACATAGGTCTTATAAGGGTTCAACCTTTGCATCTGTGTCTTCCTGAGACTTCTTTGACTACAGAAGGAGGCATACATGTATGTATATACGTATTCAGCAAATAGAAATGGATTGCGGCTGACAGCATGGTCCATAGGCCAGCCCACTCGACGAGAGGAGTGTGGTCACCCAAGTCCGTAGCCAAAACCGGCAATCAAGCAAACAAATTTTTGCATTATCCTCTTTGATCAGGAACTCTGTCGGTGAAGTGGCCTAGAAAGATGTTATAAAACGAACTGTTACATAGCGTTAGCGTTTCAAGTCAGGGACGTATTGACACTTGCCTAGATGCACGACAAAGACATAACACAGAATTAGTCATTAAGACAATCCAAGTAGGTTACAGAGTTTCAACTATACAGTGATTGCACAAAGCTAAGCAGTGTGGCTCAGCGCCTTTGCTCTACTGCATTGTTTCAAGGATCTTGTATTAAGAGGCACGCCGCTCAAAAAACAGGTAAGACCGTCTCAAGATTAGGAACTTTAGGGATTTTCTCCTGAGAACTTTCATGAGATGCTGTCTAAGGAATTATCTTCATGCGTTACACCTCCAGTCAAGTTCAATCACAGGAGAGTTTTGCCGCTTAGGTTGATGGCGAAGAGTAAATAAAACATTTCCTCGTCTTATATCATAACTCTTTGTTCTGCTGGCTGCAGTCTATCTGACCGAGGAACAATTTTAACGTTGCGATAAGGGGACAGTAACGCTGGAAGATCTTCTACTGTAATCGAAAAATTGTGTAGTCTTCTAGTTTTTCTGTGATTCACTGAAAAATGGAGAGTCATTGGAGATGGAGAAAAAGAGGGCTAACTTGAACTATGAGCGAGGCAGGGATACTTTTAACAATATGGCATTGCTTAACGGTCATTACTGTGACTAAAACGAGGTAACGCTCCGCATCCTCATCACAACGGACTTCACCTATCTGAAGAAGGGATTAACTTCCGCTATGTTATGCCTGGGCGGAGCCCGTTGTTTAATTGAACGGCCGCTCATCCTTTTAGCCCTCCCAAACAGCGATTTAGGTAACAAACGATCTGTAGATGAAAAAATTTATGCGGTCATGGGACCGAATCACCCAAAAAATCTATCATTCAACAAAGTACTAGATGATGCAAATTAACCAAACTGATTAACTCTCTCACCTAGTTATTGGAATCAAGTTAGTTTCAAAAATTCGACCTCATAAACTAGCCTGATTCTTTCTTTGATCAAGAGCAAAACCGCTAGTTATAACGCGATGCTATGCCCCTTGAAGATGAGGCTAAAACTGGAACACCCTTTCATCGTTTTGTCTCGGCTACGAGAGTGCGTTACGGCATTACTGTTGCCGAAACGCTACCACCTGGTCAGTCCTTCAACTTTGCGCCTGGTTCGTGCCTCGAGTCAGTAGCAAGGCATACAAGGATCCGTACCATATTTGCAGAATATCATGCCATAGCTTTCCCAAAATTGGCCTATGCCCTTAAGTGTTTGATTGCAATTGTTATTCGTCGACAATTCCATCCTTTTTTATTGTGCCACACTGTTCTCCCTACAGAACACTTACAAAGTAGTACGAAACAGTAAATATTCTGGAGTTGTAAATGTATTCGCATGACGTGGTAGCAGCCCGATTTCTTCTTGAGTATGACAGGTTATGTCTTGACTAAACATTGTGTTTGCCTATCTTAGTTGTTCCTGTTTACCGTCTGTTTTGCTGCAGTACTTTTAAACTGACACATTCAGCAATAATGGGAAACACGAAGTGGCGAGGATATATAGTATCCGGGAATCACCTCACATTTGTGTGATGCAACAATGTGTTAAAGTATTTCTGTCGCATTCGAAAACTTTAAATTAGCCAAAGGGTGGGTAACTTCTCAATATCATTTGCAACCCTACAAAAGTGTGGATACTTCTAATCGTCGGCTGCACTTGATAATTTCTTATTTTACCTGTGGTCCAAAGGAATGTCCCAATTAGGTGGACCATAAAAAGGAGCAAACCAAATTCAGAAGACTTGGTGGTAAAAGTGAAGAGTTTTCTCCATAAACCTATAATCTCGTCGAAGGAGGAAATTATCAGCATTTTTGGTGCATTAAGACCCCTTTACTGCTTTTAAGTGTCAGTTCAGTCATCACCCAAGCAGTTTTGTTGCCCCTCCCCTGATTTGATTCCAAGCCTCTTCGATAAAAGGGTGCGGAAGATTATAATTCTGTGCCAAATCACCTAGGCCGTTCTGATTTAGGTGATGCGGAACAACCGCCGCAGTACTGAATGGTTATGGATTGCTTTGGAAGACATAATATCTCAGGAGGAAGATCGACCTAGTGGCTTGCGAATTGTGGATCCTTGTTTAGTCGGTGCTTGCTGCACTTAAAGCTTGAAATTAAAGGCTTAAATGTGATAGCAGCCACCTAAAAAGTTTCCCATTTAAAGTACGCGTATGACTGGAAAGTCAGTAATCCTAACGTAGCCAATGTGTGCAAGGCCGATGATCCCCGAGTTGGTCCTTGACATTCGCCTCACCCAAATAACTACCTCGGGATTGAAGGAGTGCAGGGCGCGCATTTTAATTAGTGCCACCAAGTGTGCTCACGTCGTGGTCCCTCGAGTCCGCATCTGCACGCCTCTGCCCCTTTTACCAAGATAGTATTCGTACATCTCGACGATTTCAACGCATTGTGATAAACAGCTAAAATTTCAGGAAGCTAATGCAATATTATTGTGCCAATGTTTCCGTGGGCGGGCTTTGGTCCTATTAAGTTCCCGGGCCGAGTAATCAGGAGGCAATAGCTTTAATACGAGCGCCTTCACCTGTCGATGACGGCTACCAAACAAACAGGGTGCTTCCAGTCTCGCGAATTTCTGGTATTTGATCTGTCTAAACTGCATTAATGGCTAATAGCAAAGCCTCGCTGCGTGTCTGACTGGTCGGTAGGGTGAATTGAGCAGAAGCGTGAACTTGTAGAATTTTCGATGTTTATTTAAGGAGATGAAAACTTTTAATGTGAGACAGGGAAATGCTGTTTTGAGTTGCAGGCTTCTCTGTTACAATGGACTTGAAGGATAGTGGAGGTTTTCGAGGTTCAAAGTGGTAGCACTAGAGGCAGTTCAAAGTTCCAGTGTAAGGACGGAATTTTATTCCGCATCACAAGACAATCCTATCACATCCTATTAGGCGTTTATAAAATTTTTCAATTTTGATCTCGCGGTGTTAAAATCAAAACAGGTGCTTCTTGCATGGCCTTGTAAAGAGTACTTTAAAGTTCAATGAATTCGTAAATGACTGTCAGAGAATTATTCTTTTTAGAGCAACCAGATACACTGTAACAAAGCAAACACGTTCACCTTTAGTCTATTCGCCAGGGACCTCCTCCAGTGTAGGCTATTTTTTGTCACGTTGTGCTAAAAAATGCAATTGTTAGGTGTTCAAGTGTCCTTGATTGCTGTCGGTGTTTCGAGCCAAGGAAAACGTGTGAGTGGAGATGCGTAAGTGGACCACAAAATTGCTTCATTCGTGCGCAGCGTAGGTGATAAGACAAGCTTAAATCCACTTTTAATGGACGTTTGAACCAGTATCTAGCAGAGGATTCAAATTAACTCCTTTATTGCAAATCGGCTTCTCTTGATTGATCTGAAGGATTATTAACAACGGAAACAGAGTGGAGTACAAATGCGTTGTCGATGCAAACCGTCACAGGCCATGTTGTAATTCACTACAATGAACAGCGAGGCGGGTTAGCATGAGTTCTATAGGCCAAACTGATGGTTGATGATTTGACCCGAACCAGTGCGATGTTGCTCTTGAACGGTTTGTTTACCTGTAAACCTAGTTAGGTCTTCTGGCTTCGCAATCTCCTCCCCAACTGCTTTTCAACACCTTCAAATTTGATGCATTTTTCCTTAAACTTTGTAGAACTTTCTCCCGCCAACTTTCTAAATATACAAAAATCAATGCTAAACCCGTTCATATAAGAATGCCTTTTAACCATGCGTGCAAAAATCACTTCATTTGTACAAAAGCGTAATTCATGTCCTGAGTTCTGTACAATTTTAAGGAGTGAACGGTACATCAATAGGCTATCCATCCATGCGTATCCAATATGCAAAGAGGTGTGGACCACAGGCTCACCTCTATTGTTCACACTCTGCTTGTCAGTACAAAGGCACCGGTGTCATGATGACTTCAGAATTTACTTGCTTGACCCTTGCCACCTCAATTTAACACAAGTGCTCATTCTCCTTCGTTGCATTACTCCAGCAGCCATCATCACGGCTTAAGTTACTTTTCACTTGGTTTTTTTACAATGGCCAAGCGCAAAACCAGAGTGAGAGGTTCAAAAACACATTTTGTGTAGATTAGTTCCACAAAAGGTAAGCCTTTAATTTGTGGCACTGTTGACATCCATGATATTGATGAACGCGCTAATACGTGCCTGCTAATATCAAGATGCCAAAGCTGGTCATTTCAGAAGCATAATTGAAGCTTGCATTGGATCTATCTGACGAAGTAATACATTCCTTTCAATAAGGAAAATGAGAAAATATGGGCTAGTTCGGAGAATGAGGGTAGAGGGCACCTGGGAATGTTGCAGTTCCGGCTTCATTGACACAAGCATACACACTTCGACATGCTGACGAGACCTTCGTCACTGTGCGATTATGCAGTTTTGATTTGGCTAGGATCGGCTTGAGGGTGAAGTCCTAACCGCCGTATCAGAGCTGTGCGAATCCAAGCCGCACTGAGGTAGCTTAGTGCTTAAGTCGTCTTCAAAGTCGACATGCGATGAATGAGTCTAAATGCAGCTTTGCCGCTTATGAGGAGAGAAAAAACAGAAGAGAAGTTGTATTAATACCAGCAATTGATTGCAAACGCCTCTTGCATTACGCTCCATCAAGGTAGTGTGCAGCAATGATTTGCGATTCTCCTGGAAGCACTCATAATGCCTTCCGTAACTCACTTGGGATTATCGAAACCTTAGATTGAATGAACACACCCATAGTGCCCTCCTCTCTCAATGCTTAAAAATAAAATAAAGCACATTCGTCTGTACTTTACTGGTAGCCAAATATCGTTATTGCAACTGCAAAAGCGGTTTGAGTAAATTGAGTAACTCAAGTTGTTCGGTGGAAATTTGCAATAGCAGCGCAAATGTAGCTAATAAATAGAACATTTAAGGGAGCTGAAGGAGAATTGAAGACGTCCATTATTGTACGGTTATGATCCGTAATTTACGAACACGCGACAAAGCCTGTGCCTTCATTTTGCCAGGATTAATTGACTGAACACGTCATTTATCTGAGTCTCAAGCAACCAAAAAACGAAGGCACGTATGCCGCAAACCACGAATTTAAATTCACATCATCACTGTGCATACTTCACCAGTGATCATAACCAAATGACTTTGGGAGAGCCTGGCCGTTGGTTAATGACCCCAAATTGAAGTGTGAGAAAACTACCCAAATCAACCTATTCACATGTTTCACTGTCGAAACGATTGTACGATCGTTCAATTCTTGCCACTTCAAACATATTCTTGTAGCCCAGAAAATCTCCAGCGCAAATGTGAAAGGGCGAAGTGGATGGTGGATGCAGTGAAGGCTTGCTGAAATGTAGCTTGGTTTGCTGTGTACAAAAAATAGCCAAAAATAGCCTGAATTCGCTAGACGTCTGTGGCCAGTAGTAATAACTCCCTCACTAGTGCATTTTTTGTAAAACTACAATCTACATAGTCTTCCGAGTTCCTCAAACTCATGACGTGGAAAGCATACTCAGTTTCTTGTAAATTTTAATTTGGACCGTGATATAAAAGAAGTTTTGGAGATAGCTATTTGCCCTTATAAATGACAGTCTCGCCTGTCATTGGACTTGATTTCCAGGTAAATCGAGGACAAATTTTGAGCTCAGCAGAGTAATTACCGGTGTTATGGTAGGAGAGGAGCAAATAGATGCAGAGAGGTTACATGCTCCCTGCCTGCGACAAGCACGTCAGCACGGGTACGCTATTAGCTCAGGATAGAAAAGTGGTGAAGCGCCGCCTGGATATCCAAGCTACGGTGCTGCAACGTCCAATCGGCATCGGCTGGTCTTGTTTATGTAACCAAAGCTCGCAGAATCTTGACCGAAGCGATGGGTCGTGATGTTTATATGTTAGGTGCCTGCAGGCAGGAGAGGCATATAAGTCAGCTGCCTTGGACGGAATGTGGTACGGCACCATCGTGAAAATGATTCTTTTAGTTCTTGCATACGTTCCAGTCAAAAGCATAGTACGTCATTGTTGCCTTTGTGACATGATTGTAGTAGTTTATTCAGGAAATCATAAATACAATCTACGTTATTTGGTTTAAACTAGTCTTAATGCAGCCCAACTTCACAGCTCTGCGACACGACGTGTGAGGACTTGGCTTAACTCATTTCCTTTGTGTGATTACTTGTGTTTAAATCTGTCTTTTGCACCAACTTCCATCGATAATGGTGCATGCCTAGAAGTAGGCACAAAACTAAGCAAACAACCAAGTTTATGATGGCCGAAAAAATTTGAGAAAATGTTTTCATCCACCACGAAAGGAGTGGCTCCCTTAATTCTTTTGTTGCATACATCCAACCATGTTTAGATATGATTCCTCTGTAAGCACAAGTATCACGCCCATTAGTGTTATTTGGCTGCCAACGTGTATTTTACAATGAAAGTGACTTGTTTTGGAACAACTATGTTACCATGGCACTGTCATTTTACTGCGTACCAACAATCAGAAATCGGTTCTCTTGAACATTTGACCATAAATTAGGTATTTTTAAAGTGGGTGACCTAAATCCCCTTTCCTCCCCGAGGCGCTAGCACCTTTGGCGGTGGCATGTAGCTCAAAATTTAATAGAATTAATAGACTTGTTCTTTTACGGAAGAAGATGTCCTCCAAACCTCTAGTGTTGTGAAATTCTTTTCTTGGCTGAATTGAACAGCTTTTTGGCACTGAATATTTTCCCCCAACTTTTAGCATAATGCACATTATCACAATTTTATGAGAAAATTTCTCTAACTTCTTTTATTTAAGAAGGCACAACTGTTGCCACCTCAGATCATTTCATCTCCTATCCCCTTCAACTAGAACGAAGTGGGAAAATTGCACTTATTATTTGATTACTCCAATCCAAACGGAACTCTCATGGATGGCCATCATTGTGATTTCGGGAATTCATGCGACGTTTTCTTCGTTATTTGTCTCAAAAGCAGCACGAGCACGTAAGCCGCTACTTTGGTCCGTCATACTGTTGACACTTTTGCTTGTGAAGTGCAGCTTTGCTGCCGACACCTCTCATTTTTCTAGGCTTATTCGTCATCCTAAGCTAAAAAAAACAAATTAATGTCTTCATTTAAAAGTAACATAATACTATTTTGTGGCCTTCATGGGGGAGCGTTCGTCAATCAATGCTACTGTTGTCATGTAACTTTGAAGACTTTACGATTGTTTTAAATAAAAAAAGTGAAGAAAAGCTGCAATTTGTCAATTATGTTCGACTGACAAATCCGCTTAAAGACAGACTTTGTGATGAATTTTCAAAGCTATCAACTAAACTCAACTTACAATCTTTCCTGACTAAACACTTCGTTCCGTCCAGTCGAACTGGCTGACTGCAAGTAATTATTACAATGGGTGAACCATCACTCATTTCAGTGGAAGTGGCTACTTGAGCTTCCAAAATGTTTTATTTGTGCAGCATCAGTTATGATCAGGCAACTATTTACCACATCAAAAATAAGATCTGCGAATTGAAAATTTTGAACTTACCATCCTCGGAGTAGACTTATTTCATTAGTTCGTTTTTATTCTTTTGACAATCGTCTTGCACTACACTAATCAAAATTACTATTACATTAATTTCAGGATTTATTTTGGATTGCATTAGGTCCTGCGATATGTACAATGAGACCACGAGAGTCTATTCAGACGTGACTGAAGTGAGAGCGGCGGGCATGAATGAAACGGTGATTCCGCTCATCCCACCCGTCAGTGTAAGTTCACCATTAAACTCTTCTCCCCTCGACTCTGCGTTTCGTCAGAGTTATGGTGGCATTTACAAAGATGACTGGAAAACTTCCTTTTCTACTTTGGAATCACATCGTAAGTGGTTCGCCACATTTAACGTCGTTGTATTACTTATACAAAGATGCCCATATAAACATCTAGAAATTACCCTTTTCTCCCGTTCACGTTACTAGTGAACAGTATGTTAAGGTCTGATGACTGCCATGGTTACGAAAGTCGCATTTTTAAGTTTGATGAAAACAATAACTAGGCGCTAAGGCATCAGTTTGGGCTGAACTCTTACGTAAATCGTTGGGCTAACTAACTTTGACGCAGACATGACTAAAAAAGACAATTTCTTGCGATTATGTTACAGAAAATCGTGACGATAGTAGTCGAAGTATGGGACTATGACCTTGTTTCAAGTAACGACTTCATCGCTCAATTTCATGGGACACTGAATATGGAAAAGCTTTCACGAAGTTGGTCGACAATTCCCCTGTCTCGAAATGACCTCGTTTGTGCGAATACCGTTTCGTAAGTCATTAAAATGCGAAGTGAATGAGCACCTTGTCGTCTACCTTTCAAGGATTATGAATAACAGAAGGTATGGCTGTGGTCGGATGATGGCGCAGTTCATCAAGTGTTCATTTTTTTTTAACATTTAGGGTGAAAACCTTTGCATTTGTGCCTAAACGCGCGTGAGTAGTGAGAATACTGATTTAGGTGAAGAATTCTAACGAGATAACAACAGCTGACATTTTAGGTGTAATTTGGGACCACAGAAAATATAAACTTGTTTCTCTTTTACACCTTTCGAGTGCAGCCCCGCTTAGCAACCTCTTGATAAAGGATGATTCGCACACCTGATACTTCATTTATTTGACTAGGATTATGAAAGTATTTGAGTAAATGAAAGGCTTCTGTCCGACTTTTAGTGAAACCATTACATGGCTGAGAAAGCAAGGGTATAACCAAAACTATGGGATTCAGAAAAAATACTGTGATCCTCCTTTTTAAGCATGAAGGCCTATGCAAACGTGGATTGCCCGGGACAGGAGACGAACGGTACGTGCAGCATCGTGTGCAGGCCCCGTGAAGGCGTGAATACATGCGACGCCGATGGCACTTTCATTTGCCAAAGAGGTATCTTCCTTCGGTGCTCATTTTTTTAGCAAGGCGCTGAAGAGCCTTCGGGAGTAAATCAGGAAGGTGGAAGTGTTTTGCCTTTTACATAACGCCTTAGAATTGATTAATGGAAGCCAAGGGGAAGATTACAGTTGTATTCTGTAGAGAAGGGGAGATTGACAACTTATATCGCAGAAGAGTGGATTTTTTCTCATGCATTACTGCACAAAGTGGTTTTTATGTTCCAAGTCATGATATTCGTTGGGTGTATTTGAACTTTTACTAGGCACCATTACTGGTAAACACTTTAGCAATTGCTGGTTGAATTAAGGGCTATTTTTAGTCGTCATTTAGATAATCATTCAACAATTTGTTAAGGAGCTCGGCTACTCACTAAGTGTTACAACAAAAGCTGGATTGCTGCAAGCTGTATTGAAAGGTATTTTGGAGTGGCAGATGCAACAGCGATACCATTGCCACGACACTATTCAGGGAACTAAGAACGCACAGCAGTCATTTGCACCATTTATTTTGTACAAGTAGATTTATTGCATCAGAAGAGCGGGGGAGTAGCATGCGTTAAATAACGTGTAAAAGTTTTTCCATTGCTTGTGGAAGCATCGTCTCGCCGTTGGTAGACCTCCCTTCCTCTGTGGTCTCGTAGTTGCCAAATTTGTTCTCCTTCTGACTAGGGATGGACGTTCCAACCGCAACTCATTACACTTTTGCGTCCTCTAGGATTTACGGGTCAGACATGTGATCAGATTGACTACTGCCTCACTAACAACTGTGCTGACTACGCCACGTGCCAGCCGCTAAAAGATGGCTACAGGTGTATATGCAAAGGCCACGAAGGTAAGTCCACCTGCAGCTAGCTAAACTGAGGTTCTATCACGTTGCTTTTTTGTGGAGTCACCGGTGTAATACACAGTAGACTGCGTGTTTCTACCTGCGGCACCTCATTGATCATTCTCTTGGTGTTGTCCGCATGGCAAGTTAGGAAGACAACAACAGGTATCCACTAAACCTTCGTCTTGAAAATGGCATTGCATAATAGTGCCTATCCGTTTTACCTAAGTTATTAATGTCAGTACTTTTTAAATCAGCTATCAATAGAATGTGCCTCTTGGAATCTCGGCGTGCTTTGAATAAATGCTTGTATCAATGTCGAAGCTTTATCACACTTTGAATATGATTTCAATTTTGAAGCTTCCTTATTCCAGTTGCGCCATGTAAGCAAAAAAGAATTAACAATCTGGTTTTACGCACTTATTCTTTAAGGGAGTAAATAACCTATTTAATACACTTTGGCTTTCACATTCTTTGATATCAAATCATTAAAATACTCAAGTACTGCGAAGAAGAATTCGTTTCAGTCAGAGGTCTCGCAAGAATTTGTCAAACTCGAGGAGTTTATTTGGCTAATATGGTGTGGTTTCTTGCATAATGATAAACCGGTTCTTCTCTGAAGATAAGTAAAAACCAAACTATCTGTCACTTATTCAGGCCGTGTATGTGAGAAGGGCTATAATCCCTGCCTTGCTGATTCCCTCTGCGGTCCCCATGGCCAGTGCAGAGCTGAAGGACCAGAGCACCAATGTGTATGCGAGGCTGGCTGGGGCGGAAAACTCTGCGACAGGGAGACTACGCCGTGCGAACGCGCCGCCATGGAGTTAGGTCAGTCCTCTGTCTGCCTTAACGGTGGCAGCTGCCAGAACACCGACGACAATAGTTTCTACTGCCAATGCCCTCAGCCCGGCGCAGGACCCAGGTGCGAGTTGGTAGACGTGAGTCAGAGTTTCATCCAACTACGCAGACAAGGCGGTCTTGATTGGATATAACCACTCGATACAAAGTTGATTACCGCCTCGATTTCACAACAGGGTTTTAGGTGTAAATTTCCCCTGTTCTTGAACCAGAAGATAGTGTTTATCATTCAAACTTCAGTCAGCTGCACTAGACTTGCAAAACAGGCATCAGCAGTTTTAGTACCTTCGGTACGAGGGGTGCAGCAAAATTCCAAAAGATTTGATGCCTACTTGCTTCAATGGAAGGGAGATTTTAAAGTGCGTCTCTACCTTCTCGCACGATGCGAACATGGTTTTCAGTTGTCTCTTAGTCAAAGCAACATGTTGTAGCTTCTGTTCTAATTAAATAAATTTGTGATCTACATGAAATGGTTTATTTAAGGTCTGTGCTGCTGAAAATTGTTCGGGCCATGGTACTTGTGTGTTTCTGGGCTCAAGCTTTCACTGCGAGTGCGATTATGGATGGACCGGAGTCTCCTGCAGTCACCAAGTGCTTACGCCTTGTCAGGCCGTCAGTCAAAAACTTCACACAAATGTATCAATGGTGTGTCTACATGGTGGCACATGCGTCGACAACGCTAACGGTGTGGATTTCAGTTGTGAGTGTCCACAAGGCTGGTTCGGGAGGCAATGTGAAATCTTCTTCACCCAGGTGGTATATTGTTATATAGACATGGTTTTGGAGGTAATATCTAGCAACTTTAGAAGTCAAACACGTTTATTTTACTATATAAGTAATATTTCTGGTATCACTCAATTGTTTTAAAGTTTCATAATCATCAACAAGTTAAACATTCCTCTCAAGATTTTAAAAGACCTGCCATTATTAGCTCATTGTCTTAATATAATTTTAAAATTTTCATAGACACTGTACTTCATTCTTCCCATGGCAATTCTGCCACTTCTCATCATCGTGTTTATTGCAGCAACCTATCGAAGACTGCGAAGGTAAGTTGGAGGAGCTTTTTACAATGTTACTTCCACCTGCAACGGCAAATACTACACAATCAAGGAATAAAAGGACCGCAAAATGCTCAAGTTTGAACGTGTAAGCCCTAAAAAGGGACAAAAACCTGTCCGAAGGATCTCCTGCCAACTGTGGTAGAGACGATATAAAAGTGAATTTGATGATGAAACAATTGGGTGTAATTGGGGAAGCATGTCAAAGATACCCCAAGCCTTTTGCAAAGGACGTACTGCGGAATAAGAGACCAAAATAATCGTACACTTAGGTTCTCCTAGAAATGAGTTCATGCATTAATATCAACAATTGGCCTGCGCGATAACAATAATCTCATTTTGTTTGACGTTTCTTGGCTTCCACGAAGTATACAAATGTGCGTACATATTTTTTGCCTTTTGAAGGCGAAGGTTCCGCGAAAAGGCAAAACCCATAACGTATGCTTCTCGACGGGTCAATGAACACAGTGAGGATTCAGATGACTGCAACGTATCTCCGTACGCAATTTACATTCCTAGTGGGGGTGGTAACGCTGCCTATCGTCAATGCAACGTCCCCTACTACATTCGGCCCGTGAGGGATCAAGGGGGAGTGACGCTCTGCCGTCAAAATTCCAAAACAGCAACATTTGACAGGCGAAAGAGCAGTGGCGATCTCACGCCTGTCCTGCCACCAAGGAGTGCTTTACGCAGAAGAAAATCAAGAAGCCCAACTGAAACGCCTAGTTATGCCAATGACTTTAACACTGTCGTAGAGCAGCAGTCGTCCATTTACCAGTCACGTATATAGGCCCACTTAATTTCGTCGATGAAAGTCATCGGCTTTGCCTTATAATATCGACTTACAAGTCATCTTTATGCATTTCATTAACAAACAATACTTTTAGTGGCACAGACTTTTCAAATGAACAAAGTATTTGTAAATGCTGTTCCCTTTTCAACGGAAATTATTCTTTACACTATTTCCCATGAAAAAAAGATTAAACAAAACCCGAATTGCCAAATGCCAATAAGTACATCAATGATCACTTGATGACACTGCCACCAACTTTACCAAATGTACGAATGATAGTTAAAGCAAGCCCTGAAATAATTAGTCAAATTGCAAAGGGGAAAAAGGTAAGTCGCAAACAACTTAGTTCCCGTTCCTTCTATAAATGAATCCCCATTATTTGCAATGAGTAGATTAAACAGTCAATGAAATCAGGAGAGGCATGAATTTTTTCATGGGTGCCAGAACTAGATTTGCAGTGAATACTGCCTCGGTGTCATCGCCTATCAAATGCCAAAGGTAAATGCCGATTGAAGGTTGTTGAATAACTCACCCAAAGTGAGTCCATCGCGTCGACTAGAGTGCCACGCATGGGAACTCCGCCCAATCATGGAGTTGGATTTTGCATTGACCTTGTTCTTTAATGCATAACGGCAAACCAGAAAAGTTGTCTATCCGACAGGTGGTGATCTGCACAATGTCGTGCGAATTTAAGTGGGTAACTTTGACTTCTCCTACATCAGGGGACATCCCTTATGTCAAAAGTTTAGAAAAAACTTGGGTGATGCAAATAGTTGTCTAATAAGTCCACGAATTTATGACTGCATGCTCTGTGTAATGGCTCGCATTTGCATTGGCATTCCTAACAAAGGTGTCTTGTGTTGATTTTAATTTACAAGGGTCCTGTGATATGGTGGACTCTTAACTTCTAATCGCAACTAATTTACCACTTTTGAACCCAAAATTATAATTCCCCATTACAAAGTTTGCATGCGATCATCGTGTGCTGGCTCCTGATGCTTTTCCACATTTACACCCCAATAAGTCTTTTTGAACACACCTGAGACCTTTGTTTATGGGTTGACCTTTCACCTAAATACCCTTGGTATAGCCTTAAGATTATGGCTGTCTTCACATCACGAGGCCTCAGCACCTACATCAGATTCAACATTCCAAAAAAGAATACCTGAAGTCACTTTTGACTGCTCATGAATCCTTGTGGCTACACATGACTTCACCTTGGACGATTCATCTTCAGTGGCTCTTCTTAATCGGGAATAGTTCTTCTTTCTATTAATGTTACTTGAGCCTTTACGGTAGTATTGAAGCAGTTGCAGGAGCACTGCATGTCATAAAAATTACGTAAGCTAACACTATGTTCAATTTCGTGTAGTTGAATTTTAAAAAATATGGAACTGGCATCTTCGGTCACCTACACATAACTTATTTGGGACTTTTTTAAGCTATTGTGCAATAACGGTCAACCACCAACTGCAGCATGTGGTTTGATTGTTGGAATGAGGGGATGCATAAATATGCTTTAAAAAATAGACATTGGGAAGTAAAGCAACTGGCAATTATCTGCAACAATTTTCTTAGAGACCTTGGCAAAGGATTTCGGACTACGATTTGCCAGCCGTTTCCTTCGACGCGTTAAGATGAGAGGGCTGAGTAGAACCAGCTATTGCAACCCGCCACCAATCAGTGATAACCTCCTCGTCTTAACCGTTGCAGTGGTACTTGCGCAAGGCCATCCTATTGAGCATTTCTGACCGATAGCTCTGCTTAGATAGTTGTTAACTTACTGCGAATTTCATGTGGAATTGCCTTTGGCTATTCATTTGTACTCATGAGAAGATCAACGAAACCACCCTTACGCCGCAGATGTGGCGACCTACCAATGTAGCACCATGCCTTAGTGTTTAACGTCTGAATTCTGCATTGCAGTGGCCATTCTTTATAGTTCGACAAATTATCGAACCCTTTATTTGCTTCTGATACTAGAATAGCATAGGTGAGTTAAAAATCAATGCAATTATTATGTTTGTGATTGAACTGAACTATTCTGCCGTAATATGGAGGGTGTGAATAACTTTGCATCATAAATGTTTCACAATCATTAATGTTCAGAGGGAAGAAGCAAAATGGGTTGATCGAAAAGCTCAGCGGAATTTGAGAAAAAGGGTTTGATGCCTAATTGGCAAACAAGTTCCTCTTCAGCGTGACTCGGATGGAATCGTACGTCTTACACGACCCGAGTTTATCATTTACATCCCGACGTGAATTGATAGGAGAACCACCCTCAACGACAACTGAACGTACGTGGGAACTTGATTTCTTGGGGTCCATAACCAGCTTCAGTCTAGATGGGAGGTTGTAGTAGGGAAACATGAACATTTGAATAGGAAGAAGTGGTATTAAAATGTATGTGGAGAAGAAGATCAGGTGCTCACCTGAAGTTCTTGAATACATAAACACAAATCCACGTTAGAACCAAAAGCAATGCTATCACTGCTAGAGGGGCGAAGAATGCCACCGTCTAAAAAACATGCAGCAAGGCATGAGGCTAAATTTTAATTGCTTGTTCTTTGTCATACGGGAAAAGACAGATATTCTTGCATCAACATAAATATGCACAGTAAGGGATAAATAGGCAAGCACATGTGCTTTTTTAAGCCTCTCATTCTGCTTTCAATGTTGAGTCGGCCAAAACGAACACGAAGAAAAACGCAAACGCATTGTCCGACAGGTGTAATTCGTTAAGCCATAGTGATCAAGGACAGAACAACGTCTGAGGAAAAAAAAATACAAAGTAGTGCATCTCAGGGCACACAAGTGGTTGCCTTGGCTCACCTGCGTAAGATGCGTTTCGCAACGCTCTCCCAGCCACCCGTTCACGCACTGGCAGTGGAAGCCAGATCCATTGTAATGCTCTACGCAAATACCCCCGTGTAGACAAATGGACAATTGGTCTTCGGGCAAATTATAGAAGGCCGTCTCACAGGCACTCAAATACAATACGTCACACAACACGCCCTTCCATCCAGAATCGCATTCGCATATGAAAGCATCCAATCTCGCTCCAATCTGTCGACACCGGCCGTGTCCGCTGCAGGTTATGTTAAAGCAGGACTGTAACACAGCAAAAAATCACAGAGCTTAAGTATCACCATCGGACGATATTCTGTCTTTGCGGACAGAGATGTCTGTGAATCTATATCAAAACATGAATACGGATATACTGATATACTAAGATCATGCGCCGAATGCATAAGCGATCAATACACCGTAAAGTGCTTGAATAAATAATTATCTAACTTTTGAATTTAACATGGAAATCAAGTTGGTATTTATTTGATGTTAGGTGTGCTCACATTCAAGAGCTCACACCGTGATCCGCTGTATCCGGGGGGACAGTAACAGGCGTAGCTGGTACCGTCTGGGCTGTCAAGACAGACACCACGGTTCAGACAGACCTCGTCCCCGATGAGCTGGCGAGCCCTTGCGCAGAGCAGATTGACCCCTAAGCGGCCGGTCTCACTATGGCCGCTGCCACTGCCTTTGAAACCAGCACTTCTACCTCTAAGGCTGGTGTCAATGCCACTAAGATCAGCGTTCAAGGGATTCGCATTCTCTGACTTTGTTATCACTGAAAAAAAACTTCAATCACCATTTCATCTGAAATGTTAATGTCCAAGACAAATAGTCGGAAAATGTTGGATGTGAGTAAACCTAGTTGAGAATGATTGCATTAAAATAGGGGCATCCAAAATAGAATGCGTGGAATATCAGCGTACTGTTGGCTTAGGCCCTGGGATTCCGACCTGTGATCAAGACTTTAAAATTAAATGACAAGGTAGTGCACTGGGGTCTGCTGCTTGCTGCAGACGGCCTTTGACAGCAACCATAGATAAACTCCATTCGTGAGAATCAATTGAAAACATGTTTCGGAGGATATTAAATACGCTCAAAGTAAAAATGGGATCCCAAGTAATAGGTAGATTAGAAATGTGTTCACTCGGTAATGCAACAGATTTTTCGCTCCGCAGAATAAGTGAGATAAGTTGTTTAGAAGCTTGCAACACTTTCTACAACATTTTGAAGCAGCTACACAAAAGACCATTGTCCTGAAAGTTCTCAAACTAATCAAAGCGCCTAAAATCAGAATAAAACGGCATTTCCTCTTTCAGGAGCCCCATAGTATTGATTTAAGGGGTTAATGAAGTACTCTAGTTGGCTTTCAGTTCACTACCATACCATCACAAGTTTGAGATTTTGTACTGCAACCTTCATTTTCAAGAAACAATGTCACAGTAGTGCTGAGCCTCTTCAACCTTACTTGAAGTAATCGTTAAGGAACAATTTACTTGCCTTTGACAGATAGACTCACCCGCATCGGTGTTTTGGCGTTCCATGGAGAACTGACATAGGGGGCCACTAAAACTAGGATTGCATATCTTTCGCATCGAAGCATTTATCCTGAAAGATAAAACAAGGGAATCAGAATCCCCAGCGTAGCCTCTAGACATTTTTCAACCCTTTTTCATAACGGTAATAAAATCAAAGAAACAGTATGCAAGATGATGTTAACATGATTTTACATGAAACTGTGCTACAGCAAAGGCATCCACCTGAAATTATTCTTGTAGAAATTGCTGGAGCGATGAAGATTAACTGGAGTTACATAGCTTTTTATATCTTCAATGAGCACAAGTCCTTCAACACGGCCAATGAAATCGTCATTTGTAACAATGTCATGATCCCATGCCTCAATAATTAGGTAGATTTTCTACAAAAGAAGAGAACTCTTAAAAGCCGTCCCTCTGGAGTAAAAAATAGTCTCCCCGATAAAGTAAGGTACATAGATGAATTGACAAAGTGGAAAGCAGATTAACGGGTATCTGAGAGCTGAGATAAATGTGCGATCTGAAACAAATGTAAGGCGAAAGATAGCCAATCGTTGATTTCAATACTAGCAGGAGGATTCTTATAACTGATAGACGTTTTCATCAAGGCAACGCAGCATTTGAATATTCAGCGCTTTGATCCGTATAAATGCGCTTGAAGGCATTGTGCACTAAAATGCGTGGTTAAGATTCTGATCGGCTGCCCCCACCTCCATTTTTTACACGAGTTCGAAGGTGTCGGAGCACCTTTTCGTTTGCTGAATGGACAAATAAAAATTACTTTCATGAACCGCCTCGATTTCTTACCGCATACTGATGCGACCACCAAGCTATAGAATGAAAAGCGGCCTCGTTACAGCCACGATCCACAGTGTCAGAGGCTACGAGTCTTAAGAAACAAGTTTTTTGCCTAACAACAAGCCAGACAGGTATTTACGCGTGAGAAGGTGATCGTAAGTTCTTATGCTAATCCCTTAAATGACTTTTCAAATAAAGCGATAGCTAATTAGCATCTTAAACGGTGTGAGACAATAGTAATAGTATAATGTGGTTGTACAGCAGTTAAGAGTTTGAGACCGCATTCGGGAGAGTCAGAAGTAGTGGCTTAGCTGAAATCAACGTTTTTGAAATATCAATGTGTGTTGGTAAACTGATAATGCGAAAAAGAGATCACTGCTAGCATTTTACGACAAGACCCGTCAACAGAATGAAGATATAGTTCACTTGTAATCAAAGACTCTCGGTCAGTTTTTAACGCTTGGTTGATTTCCTTGTCCTCGGCAAAACACTTGGCACACGTGGGAAATGTTAGCACCATCACAATCACCTCATAAATCGCCAAAAATAGGTTTGTGTCTGTGACTTTCCAACGTTGGTGTTATTCTTACTTTTATTAACAAGCAATTTCAAACCTCCTATTGTTTGCTTTAGATATAAATAAAAGATTTCTAGGGGATCGGTCGACCATTTCGTAGCTGCAAAAACCTCATAAGAATGCCACAGTAATTAGTGGATTTGGAATAAGGGTGGGTAAATACCAATTGTCCAAAAGCAAAAATCAAGAACAGAGAAGTAAATGTGAAGCTTCAATCCTACTGTTCTAAATTCAGTTGGGTAATACTGTTGTTGGGTCTTATTCTGGCTATTTTACAAAGGTATTGCGTAATACAAAGAAATGCTTGGAGATCTGTGAGGAAACGGGCAATTTTGACTTGAGTAGAGAGGAGAGAGTCATTTTCAAAGTTAACCAACCAGTTAAAGGAGATTCAATATTAAATATTTAAAAAGTACCATTTAGGGAGTCATAGACGTACATGAACTCTCTCGGGATTTTTGTAGTATCTCCATGTCACCGTTTTCAATGTCACAGGAATGGCTGTTCTTATAAATAAATATTTAAGCTAAGCAAGTTATCTACGAAAGGTGAGGGGTAATGGGGGAAAAGCACAAGTTTATTTCCTCAATTAAGCATTCAGAAAGGGAATGCGATCATCAAAATTCTTCAACAAGAAGAACAGTTATGAAAGGGGACTCAACTTGTAAATGTAGACTATAAAAACGCAGAATTAGTATTTTTAAGTCAGTAAATAAAATTGCAGTGCTACCGGAAACTTCTAAAACATCAAAGGAAAATCACAATATAATGCCGGAGTCTTGGAGAAGGGCTGGGGTCATCCCACTTTTCAGCATAATCACTATGGGCGAATCAGAAGCTAGGAGTACGGACATGGCTATTGGTAATGGAATAAATTCTACCGCTTACATTTGTTGGCGCTTCGAACGGGAACTGGAAACCGGTCTCATTATCAAATGTGACGTTCCCGACATTTATAATCCGCGATGTAGTTCGATTGAAAGCATCACAATATCTGGACCAACAAAACATCACCTATCAGAAAACATCTTACGCTAGGGGGTTGAAACAAAAACGGCAGCCTTCCGTGTCTACATGGAAATCAAAAATTGGGCCACCAAGTACCGTGCTAATCCAAATCAAATCTATTTCCCAAATTCCTAATAACAATTGCACTTTGATCGTAAACCGCATTTTACGCTAATATATTATTTGACCTGTTTCCCACCAGAAAACTGAGGCACGGAAACGCAAATTCACCATGTCCATCAAATACCCTTTAAGTTAACAAAGCACGACCTAGAAGAGACATTATTAGTTGGAAAAATAATTGGGTGATCGTAATTCTTCTGGATTTTGTTCACCAAAAAACAAATCAAATACTGTGCTCATGCATGGTGGCGGCTAGATCGGTTAAAAAACTTAGCTGCAGTGACCATACGATTCATCGGAAATAGGTGCTTGTAGTTGCACCAGATTGTTTTTGCTTATCGTCTGTTAGTGTGCCTTAAATTAGACATGTGAAAGGCACCTTTGCGGCACCAGCTATGGGGGACAAAGTTGGAATTCGAACAAATAACTTCTCAGTTCGACCTTGCAGCGGATAGCACGGTTCAACGCTACTTATAAAATTGAGTCTGCAGAAGTTACTTAAGAGGGGAACTAATAAGCCTTGGTTGATTAACCTTTTCTCTCTTCACTTTATTAAGCAGTTAATCCAAAGAACTTGTTGTTACGATAGAAGAACCAGTAAGCGTACCTGCTGCCTTCTGTTTTGACACAAATGATAAAATATAAATCACAATAGTCGAAGACGTCACAGTCGTTTCCGCCCGCCAACGCTCCGTCATAGCTTGAGAAGGCAAACGAGAGATGGAGTGTTCCTCCTGACTGAAATGATAATTTCAAGTGCTTTTTTGACGCATAGATTTACTCATTTAGATTACAATAGCAGCGATTGCCGTACAGATGAAGTTGTTTGCTTGCTCTTGATCGCCAACGTGTTAACTTTCTGGGTGGTGGTAAAATAAACCCGTCATTTGCCAGCTATCAACCTCCACTCTTTTACACATAAGCATACATATTTTGGACAGTGCAGTGATGTTTGTACTAGAGGCAAGTAAGTGGTAAAACGTGAGGGACAAAACGACACAGGATTTTAAAGTAGATGTCTAGACTACATCAACGCAGGTTTAAGTGGGCTAATTAAATGTGCAAACAGCCTATGTAATCACAGAATGCCTTTATTGTTCCTAACTGAACCGGGTCAAACTCACAGAAAGCGCTGATACGACCTGCACAATGCGAACTAACCAGAAGATGGCGGAGAAGGTCGCCATGGCTTATGACAGACAAACGTCAAGTGCAATCGCGAACCCATACGCACTGTCCAAAAGCGGCACGATGATAAACATGATGGCCGATGTCGCTGCGCACACCACCGCAACGCACCGACACGCCTCATCCAACTACGATAGGCTACACCTCCGCACCATAGGTTGTGATTATGAACAGCCAATGTCAAATGATGGTAAATGACCGAACAAAAACACAGCAACGGTTTGATGAGAAAAAAAATGCATAAAACGAGCACCACCGAAGAGTCTTGACTTACTCATTTTGTATCTGGAATCCAATGCCTTATCCCCTACACAACCCAAGTGATAACCAAAAATGCCAGTGTTTCCAACGATGCCATCGAAATTAACTCAAATTCTACTCGACTCCACTAGCATCTACTGTTGCATTGTGCGTCGCCGTAACCATTAACTGAACGCCTGTGTAAACTTACCGTTTGGTAAATAAGAATGCCCCGATGACCCAATGCCTGCCAGGTCATTCTGTGTGTGAAAGCACTACCACAAACCCTGGATGAAAAAGGCATTCAAGTGGGCTGATAAAATGACGATAGCGAGGTGTATGAAGCCCTGAGACTACATAGATGAACTAGCAATCAGGATGGGGAAAACTTGAGAGATTAACTTATCCAGTTTTGAAATCCTCAAAAACTTGGAGAAATGAAGTGACGATTGCTCCTCCATCCGCGGGTCCCCATGAGAGAATCCATCCAATGCAACGAAGATTAACCACTTACCATCGGTTATGCTTTCCAATGCGTACGCACAAAATTCAAATTTTGTAAATGTGCGGCCCATCAATCTCACTCCACTGTCGAAAAGGAAGTGATGAAGCCAAATAGTGTAAAGATTTACCGGGATTTTTTAGACACTCATAAGTTTCGACTTAAAAAGGATTTGCAGAGGAATTTCACTTATCCGGGCGTTGATCCTGAAAATAAGTAATCAGGTTTCATCCTGTTCCAAATGGTCGCATGTGCGAAGCATTGCATCATGACAATGGAGAGAAGAGTACTAACAGTGTACACTTGCTTATATTGCCAAAGAAACAAGTCCTAACTACAAAATGCCAAACCCATCACCCATAGTAAAGGCATATTGTACAACAAGCTGCATCAGGGAATGATGTTAAAGAGCTAGAGATTGTTTGGACTAATAAAACAGGAACAATTAATAGCATCGTTTTTATCGACGAAATGCACGCCAATTCCATTACAAGTCCAGGAAAAACACACGTGGATCTTCGACAAACGACTTAATTTTTCGAAGGAACAAGACAGCTTCTCTGCCGTCTATCAAACGATGATCGTAGGATAGAGCCACGTACATCATCGGCCTGATCACAACTTGGCCATTCCGAACAACCGGGCGATCGAAGGTGCCATGAAGTCCTAAGATTGCTGACTGGGGTGGATTAACGATAGGCGTGCTGAAGAGGGAGCCAAAAACACCCCCGTTACTTATTGTGAAAGTGCCGCCATCCATGTCCTCCACTGCTATATTGCCATTCTTAGCCTTTTCGCCCAATTCAAAGATCCCCCGCTCAATAGCGGCAAAGTCCATGGATTCAACGTTGCGCAGGACAGGAACAACGAGACCCTTAGGGGAGGCGACAGCGATGCTCAAATCGATATAGTTTCTGTATACAACTTCCTTGCCGTCGATATATGCATTAACAATCGGCTGGTCTTGCAGGGCAAACACCGCCGCCTTCGAAAAACACGACATGATACCTATTTTGACACCGTGTTTTTTAAGGAACGCTTCCTTGTATTGAGTACGCATATCGATCAAGTTCGACATGTCGACCTCGTTAAACGTGGTTAGCATAGCACAAGTGTTTTGTGCCTCCTTCAGACGTTCAGCAGTGCGAGCGCGAATACGTGTCATCTTAACACGCTGCTCAGCCCGAGATCTAACTGGAAAAGCGGCGATTGGAGAAAAATGTGTAGATCCAGCCACATGAGATGGACGTGGCGAGGACGCTGCAGACAACGGTGGAGGTGAGATGGGTGACTCTGACTCCAATTCAGCAGGTAAAGGTGCTGCTAACGTGGACGCATCAGCCACTGGGGGAGCCTCTATGGGAGCAACTTCACGTTCGTCAATTTTGACCAGCGGTTGATCATAGGTCACTTTAGCACCTTCTTCAAAAAGTATTTCTGAAATGACACCGTTCACTGGTGATATGACAGGAATAGACGTTTTGTCAGTTTCAACCTCAGCAACCACTTCGTCCGCTTGCACGGTATCACCAACTGACTTTTTCCAAGAAATATCTCCCTCCGAGATTGATTCGGGGAAGGAAGGTACATTAATGACTCGTATGGCAGGAAAACAGCTTGACGTATGAATATTGTGGTGTGCTGGCGAAAGTCCAATCAAGCTAGAAATAGAGGAATAATAGTTAACAACAGAAATAAACAACATCTTATGGGCAGTTCCAACCGTTCGCCGACAACGATGCAAGATAAATGTGGCTATGATAAATGCTCGGGAATGCACTGGAAAGTTATTAGTTGGCAATGCAAGAGATTTTAGTGAAAAAGTAAACTGAATTCATAAAGAAATGACTACCGAAAAGCTTCTTTAGAAGCAGGTTGCAATAAGCGACGCACGGGCCGTGAGAAAGAATGAGCCAACAACTGCGACCCCCGAAACATGATATAGTAAAAGTGGAGTTACACGGAACCCTAGAAACATAGTATGAATGAATAATAGATAGGCGAGCTACTGGACTGTCTGCACAGAATAACTCCAAAAAGGCAAAGAGAAAAAGCAAGACAAGGCTTATAAGAAGCACCCAACGACGACAACCCTCAACAAGGCCGAAGATCGCCTACTTTTAAGGCATAAGAGAGACGAGTTTAAACAAAATTTATGTGTTTTTAAAATCTGTAGTTGTGATGCATTTTATGGCTCAAAATTGTAAAAAGAACGATAGATGAAACCGTATGCACCGTTGTTCAACATATTGCATTCGTGAGAGACTTTAATGAATAAATAAGTCTATAAAAACGAATAATAGAACTAATGCATGCAAAACTAATCAAGATATCGTTGACATTCTCTTAAAAGATTCTGCAAACGACTTGATGTAGTGGCAGTCAACAATTACTGCATTATTGCTGCTTATGCATCTACACACATTTCTCATAGCATTTATTTTATTCACACAAATTCTATAACTCTGCGTACCACTGATATTTACACAGGCTTCTTTTGATAATGGTACTGACAGTTGATTGGCTAGTATAGTTGTGCGTGTGCGTGCTTAGTCTCTGTACTAAATTGGGAATGCTCGCAAAAGCCTATTGCTCTCCAGTTACAAAGGTAGTTTATTATGAATACTAAGGTTTCTCTTAAAGAGTTTCCTACTTCGACATAAACTGAGACCACGCAATGGTATAGTCTGCTCGATTATTACCTACAAGGGAACTCTAGCCTTTAGTAGGTAAGAGTTGCATGAGGTCGTTTTTATCACAAGTCCGGGTTCGTTTCCAAATTTATTCCAGTAATTTGTGAAGTTACTAAAGTCATGCTTGGGATACATTTGCAAGCCTCTTTTGAATGCAGGAACGTTTGGCTTTAGTTTCTTCACTAATGTGGATGCAATGTTAGCAAAGTGTTCAATCGAATTGCCCATTGTTTATGTTAACCAAGGTGAAATTCCTTATGGCCTTATAAACACTCTTTTGAAGGCGATTTAAAATCTGAATTCTTCAACAGTATCTGAAATTTCCTATTATGGTCATTTTCCGGTTGAAATTCTTTGTACTGGCTTTTTTCATTTTGTGATGTATTTTTTTTGTAAACATTGCGTTCTATTATAGATCTGCAACAAAAGCTTTTTGGGAGCTCGGGTTGCCAGGTTCTTTTCATCCACAGCAATGTTCAATTTTCCGCAGCTTGCTTGGTCTCACTGGTATTGCCAGTGGAGTGGGCCTTATTGTTTACTTGAATCCATCTGTTCGTGAATATATCGCTGGAACTGTTCCTCAGTTAGAACGATATATGAATCGAGTGGATGATGTCGTTTGCGGATGGAAGAAGAAAGCTAGCGCTTTCGAACTGCCAGCACTACCATCAGTTAAGTTTTTCAGCAGCAAGTACGTGTGCCATTAACTTCTTCTACCCTATGACCTCTTGTGTTCCATTTAATGTTCACTATCGACACCCTTCTAGACCTCAAGATATTCAGCCGAAACCCTTTGACAGGTTTGTTATGCCAAATTTGTGATTAGGCGTTATCTTTAACTTAGACTTTCTTTACAAACAGTTCGGATGTAATAATTACTTCGAGTAAGGCAGATGTTACCTCTTACGTGAAGTATTTTTGAGCAATAGTGTTTTTGGTGTAATAATGAGACAAATGGATCCCAGTAATTTACCAAAATCGTCGTTTAAAGTGGGATTCTCTACCAAGTCCTTAAGCTGTGTCTCGGTTTTGAGAGTATTTGTGCTTTCAGAGCTGTATATGTTTTTTTTAATTTTTACCCTGACGTTGAATGCTTAATTATTGTAATGACAGTGTAGGCCCATATCTTGATGCTTTCCACTTGGCCAAACTGCGTAATCCTGAAGCAAACTGTTCGCCTTTTACAATTGTTTGCTTGTTTTAAACCCAGCTCTATGTCGCCGTGTACATTGTAATACATGCCTTTTTATTTTCAGACTTGACGTGGTAAGTGTGCATTTCTTATTGTATGAACCTTATTTTCATTTTTGCATTAATCGAAAACCTTCAATGTTTTGCTAAAAAATATGAAATGGGCCACATTTGATTACGATTATTGGTATCTACCCCAGTTTCGACTATTGCGGCCTACGGGTTAGGGAATCTTTCTTGTATTCAGTTTATTTAATAATTTAGTTCAATTATCGATGAATCATTTCTTAATTGGGCCATCGCCGAGTGTGCGATGCAAAACAGTGAAATGGCAATTTGTCGAATCATCTAATGATCTGTTTCTAGCCCTCGAGTGATGTCAGCATTGGTCCTACCTTTCCATCGGCGTCCGGTGTTATTCATCAGGTGCCTGAGGTCCCTGAATCAATCCAAGGTTTGACTATTTACCTGTATTATCCGGGTTTCTTTTTTCATCATTAGTATCAGTGCAATTTAGCATAATTGCGTCTTCATTTGGGCACCAAGCCCTGTCGGTCCGTATGCGGGTTTTTCGCTAAGTGCGTTTGGTGTGAAGATAATTTGAAGATGAAGGGTTTCTTATCTTTCACTGTAATATGATTTTGCGACCTCGCGATTTCTTAACGATAAGTTGTGGCATTGTGATAAGCACCTTGGCTCGGGCTTCCTCCCACTTACACTTGCCTCATGGATGTAGGATATCAACAGTAACTTTTACTAACAAAATAAAAGTAATTGCTCTTTTGTTTGTGTTTATTGGACATATGCTAGTTAGTTCCTTTCAGGCACACTAAACTGACGCAGGGCTAAGGCATTAGACAAAAGATCCAACCTTTTTTCGATCCTCATTGAAATTAACTTATCCTTGTAAAACTAACGTAATGAAGATCCACAGTCGGTCAAATCTAGGGCTGACTTACAGACGGATCCTGAATTAAGCAAGGTATAATTCCAAAAACGCCAACGTGATTATACCCCACGGATGGTTCAGAATCGCACAAGATTTGAAGCAATTCGTAATTACGATTCCTCTCTGCTAATGTTGTTTCAACTTTTCAGATTTCCTCAGCTTAAGTCCATGTAGGTACATATCGTGTAAAACTGTGACCGCGGGCCATTTTTTATTGGTGAGGGTGAATAAAATTTTATGTTGAGATATTGAGGTCGCATCACTGCTGTCCATAAACTAATGATGGCATAAGATAATCGGTCATTGATCATTTGCTCAAACTTTGGATGCGATTGTCCATTTTGATGTGATTCCCATTTTTTTAGTCGTAAAGCTATGGAGGAAATCTTCACAATTGAAAGAGGTCTGGTTTTTTATAGGGGACTACTGGTCTGCGTCGTAATTAAGGGAAGAGTCTGTCAAGTGACATCAGTATCCTTATGCTGGGAAAATAATGCAATTTTTGCGTATTTCAAGTTTGAATTCGTGTTCAGATTTGGAAGGGCGCATTCATACTGCCATAAAGGACACAGAAAGGGCTGTCAATGATGCCCTTGGGGATCTTCGGGCTCTACAAAGCGTCACGAAGCGTCAGTTAAATGATCATCAGAACGGGCCGGTAAGGCAAGCTACTCTTTGATGCATACATAATCGCTCCACTGAGTCAGACTTTTTCACTCACTTTTAGAACAAATTTGACCTCCCAGGGTTTATGGGCAACAAGTTGAAGATGGCTGAGCGCAAGGCCAAGGAAAGCCACCAAAATGCGCAGTAAGTTGCTTTGTCCTTAAAACATTTTAGTTTCAGTGACCATGTCGGTGTCACATTCCCTGTTTTAATCTTGCACATTACTAGCAATCCTCACGCCAGTATGAAAGCGTACGGTTTAGATGAGCAATCTACCATAATTCCAAAAAAATATCGGTTTACCGGCGTCAATCGGCGTAAAATTGCAAGCATTCTTTAACCTCATCGCTCGAAGTCTGCTACTATTTAGTCTTTATAAATCTGTTAAGCGTAAGTGTTTGCTCCCACGCAATGTAGTGGATTGGGAACTTAATGTGATTGCTAAGCAACGGCCTTTGGTTGGTTTTAGAAACCAGCTTGCTCATTTGCGAGCACTGCTTGATTCAGCCAAATCAAATGTTTCGGAGCAGGAAAAAGAATTAGTGAGGGCAGCCATTGCTCGCTATGGAGATCTCGCCTACGACCTTTCCGGACTAGTAACAGAGGTGAATGCCACTTCTTTATTAGCGCTGTTAGGTTCATGCATCGCTTCAATGGAGCGCCCTCTTGTTCTTTCCTTCATATTTAATTAGTGTGGAAAAGGCCTCTTGTTTCTTCATTAAATTGCCTGGATTCGTGATTATACAGTGTTTCCGCTTGTACTTTGGCTTAACTTTTCAAAAGGTGTTACTTTCGACAACCAGCTCTCAGTTTGATTATTTGTTATATATTTTTACTTGAGCTTGTAGCTTTGGTCAATCATGTTATTTAATTTCTTCGGATGAGGTGTTTCTTACATGCCTTGCAGGTTCTTTTTGTCGACGAAAGAATTACTCTAAATTGTCAAATGAGTTTTTTTATCTAATCTGTTTTGTCAGTTCATAATCCACGCTAGTTAAAACTATCGAACTTGACAATTTTCCTCTTCCGCAGAATTTGCCATTCAGGCGTCCTTAACATTAAATGCTTCAGGGCCTCTGCCGCCCGCAAATCGATTTGAAGTTTCAAACCAATCAAGACATCACCAAGTTCTACATGCGAAAATATGCTTTAAAATGCAAAACGTTTGGTGCAATTATGCGACTTTGGGATGTTTTAGGTCTTTTAATTAGGGTGTGCTTTGAAATTTCATTTTGTCATCCAAATTATAAAGGTAGTCTTAGTACCACTTAGTTCGTAATATGCATGGGTTCTCATGCTAGAAGTCCATTTTCATCCAACTCATGGGGTTGTCTCAGCCCGCTAATAGCCGAAATGGTCCTGTGCTATGAATTGACGTTTACCTCTTTCTGGCTGGTGTTTGTGAATTCTGTTTATTTCGATACTTCATGGTACATTAATTACCACCAAAGCTGGGTCCAAGTATGTTTTCTTGAAGAATTTCCCGTTTCTTGTTGTAAAACTACTTATGCCTTTCGTGTAGAAGAAGTGGATACAATTCGTAAAAGAAACGTCGTCTATGGGCAGGCTCTGGGACCCACCCGTTGTTAAAAATAGCTCCTCTTTCGTGGTCATATCAAGTATCACGTTAGGCTGTACTTTCGTGTTGCAATCAAAAGCCGGAGGAGGGGAGTTGGTGATTTTCCCAAATTCCTGGTTCACCAGGGAGCGGAAAAATACGTGTAGCTTCGGAAAAAAGGGTGGAGAAGCATGGAAGTCACCATAATCTATTGATTCATATGTGTGTGGTGTGCACGCAATGATATTTACCGAAGCGAAACAGCCCACCGGAGTGTGCAATGCATCCTCACTTCAGGCCCTGGGACCCACTCCCCAAATGTCAGATCTCACCTCCTGTCTGCCCCTCTGTTACTGACTGAATGGGGTCTTTTTATCTTCTGCAGAATAACTAAAGTATAGGCCGCGCTCGCTTCCCCATTCCCACGTAAAGATACCCTTAGTTTGTGCCAACGAACACTCCGCATTTCCTTCGTGTGTAATTCTTCTGTAGTTGCAATGTCCCAGGTGTTAGCTGCAGAATAAAGCACTAGGGAGTGTTCGTATTTCATCCAATGAATCTGAACCTATCAAATGCTTGAAACGTTACAGAGATGTTTTGATTCGTGGGATACGCTAGTACCCACTGACTTTTGGAGTGAATGCGCCCTGTGTGCATGGTTCCTAGGTGTTGCCTTTCCAAAATTTCTGAAGTATTCGTGCCGAAATCAATCCTCATTGTTCATCAGTGTTGTGCAGTTGAATGCCTGATCTCCAGGGGTGCCATAAACCTTAAAACTGTTCCTCTTGAAAACCAATGCGATGCATCATGTGTTCACTCCCCGAAAATTATTGTTAGTTTTCTTCACTTGTTACACACACCGGTAGCTCTAGTTGATTAGGATCGACAACCAGTTATGCTCATTTGGCCTTTCGGCACAAGTTGAGAAAGTTTGGAGCTTCTCGTTTCAATTTTTCTGTATGTAATTGTAGCAGAAGGTGTTATTAGTTTATTTACGCTACACGTTTAACCGTGGAAAATCGTGGTAATCTGATTATTCCAGTGACTCCTTAGTCCAGCGGGTAATCCCCTACCGCTTTTAATATGCTTTGCAGTATTATTGTTATTTAATTGACTTTATTTTAGTTTTAACTGAACCTTTCAAGATGTAAAGTTAGATTGCTGTGGAACTGATAGAGCTTATTAAATTTGGTCATGCACTCTATATGAAAGCAAAATAAGCTGCTTCTTGATTGAAAACTGTTAAAATGAGTTTCCTAGTTCACATTTTGACATAAGATAAAGGTTTCATCGAAACAAGTCTTTCTGGGTACTCGTATCTTTATTTAGAGGAGCGCAACAGCGAGGCCGATCGAAGAGTTTGTGGGAAGTAAAACCATATTATGGTCGCACATCCCAAATTTCTGCTTACTTTTACAATAAGAATGTTTGAGCCAAAACGGTTTGGCGATTTTGCTGTTCGTTCTCTTGCTTACATTACAGCTATTTTGTTTACTTTGATTTGTCCTTATGATTGTGAATCTAATTAAACCGTTTCCGATTGCATTGCAGCGAAGCTTTAAAGGGATTGCTGTAGGATTAAATCATGCGAATTTAAAATTGCTAAGTTACTTTGTGTGGCCAATACCCCTAACATGCGACTCAGCGGTTGATGGCATGGTCTTTTCCCGAGCACTTTAGTTACAGCTCTGGAGTCCGTATTGACGCCATTAGGTGCTCCTGAGGGTTGGGCACCTCATTTGTGCTTTTACAACACTTGGATTTATAATGGTCATGGAATTTCGCTAATTACTGCCATTACAGCTCATTATACTACATGTTGTCTGAAGTCGAGCTGTTCGTTACAGCTAAAGCCGTTTACGGGAATGAATATGCTTTTATTGCACTTTACTCGCTCTAGGGATTAGTCCTCATTAATTGCTTCCGCGCCATACTAGTGACGGACCCCACGGAAAGTGGTAGCAAGTGTAGTTTTGTATAAGATAGTGCTTTAATTCAGTACCACTGCATCCTTCTAACTCATATTGCATCTGGATATTTTTCTCTTACCTAGCATCCTTTACGGCACGATTTTTCAATTAGCATGTTTACTCCACGAGCTTATCAAGTAAATGACAAGTCAACACAGGGATGTATACCGATTGCGCCAATGCACTCCGAATCAATGAAAAAAATTGGGTGTGAATTTGTTATATAATTCAGATGAAATGCTTCGAGTGAATTGTTCCCTTTGAGTGCTAAATTTGCTTGAATATTTTTTTAATGGCTGCAAACCGAACTCTTTCCTGTCCATTACAGGTCGACGTTTGTCGCTACGAAAATTTCACTTTGCGTTCTTGTGTGCATGTTACCAATTTATAGCTTGCATGGCGTCAAAAGTGAGCTTTTATGCTTTAGTAAAGTCCGATCATCTGCAAACTACCCATTCGAGCGTTAGAGACGCGTTAACTTGGCAGCAGTATTATTTTCCTCAAAGCACTACCGACGTTGGGAATTGTACGAAATTACACGATAACTTATTTTAACCTTCATAAATCAGCTTATGAGAGAAGGTGGAGAGGCTTAATAAGGATGCTACTAGGGCTCCAGACGTTCATTGACTAGGTAGACCTTTTTGGAAATCAGCTAGGGTTAGGAGTTATTTACTTGTAGACATACAAAAATATTCATAATGAAAATTTAAATTTTTTTTAAAGTCCCACCATGGTCACTAAGCTGTTCATAATTTGGCATTTCCTCTGGGGCATGCCACTTTATTACTGTTCGAGTTGGTTTAATCTTGAAAGCTTGTGTTTTTCTGTGAAACTGTTAATGATTAACAAAAAATGCCTTTAGTTATTGAACAAAAGTACCAGCGGGAGCCCACTCCCAACCGCACACCTTGTTGATGAACATCACAGGGTATATTATTAGAAATGTCCTACTTTCAGTGCCTCAAACTTATCCACAGTGAAATACATTTGGAATACCAATCATGTGGCCTCCACTCTGAAAATATTTGCAGATGCTTAAGCAAAAGCCGTTTACATGCATTCTTCTGCGCTCTCGTTACTATCAGGGATTTTTCTCCACTATTTCCTTTCATTTAATACTTGATGCAGATGTGCGTTAAATGTCGCTTTCCTCAAATACGAACAATGCTTTGATTCATGGAAATTCAAAGTGACCGTCAAATAATCAATACATTTAAATTCAAAGTTCGCCTATTCTTTTTCTATCGTCAAAGCCATCCAGTTTATCCTTTCAGTATTCGTATTCATACGACCTTGAATACTTGCAAGAACTGTGCTACCGGTTCGTGATCCGCCTTCAGGTCATAGTTTTGGTCCTCATGCATGAGTGCTGTAATCACTAGGCTCAATCCAAAACCGCTTTGTTCCTCCATGTGCTGAAATACAGAATGCTCCTTATTGGTACTTAAGTTGCGCAACCAAGTTGCAAACATCCCGGATTGTTCTCATGATTACAATTTCCCAAAATTGTAAGTTTCACTGTGGCGCCGAGAAGTGCAGTTTGATTTGCACTTTTCTTTCCATACTTCAGTGCAGCTATGGGTAACGAATATTTGAATCTGCCAAACTGTCTGCCTTCCATTGAGGCTGTGGGTCCTATCGATAAGTCTTTCAGGTTTCCTATTTTAAAGGCTTGTAAAGGTGATTTATTTAACCGCACTGCCTGTATCTGGTCGTGTTATATCAATCTACTCATCAATCTCCATTTTGCATAATGATCTAGGTGAGCATTTGGAGGGGAGATTAATGTTGTTATCTTCGGTTCTTTTTCACATGACCCTGTATATTCCCTACGATGGAGACCATCATTTTGTGGTATATTAGAAATTTATTTGGTGTGTGGAACGCGCCAGCGTTAGCTTGAGCCTTTGGCATAACTTGGCGTATTTTTTAAAGCGAGGGATTGAGTGAATGTTTGAATAAATTCCTTCTCCTAGTGAAGATTACTTTGTTGAAGCAGGTATTTCCTTCATGATTTCATAATACAGGGTCCCACGTTGATTTGATAAAGTCTCGGCAAATTAGTGATTATACCCGATTATTGTTGACTTCAAATTCTGAGATCAGGTGCGTGTCTAGATATTAAAGTGCTCATACCGCTTACGTTCATTGCCTGTTTATTGTTTTGAGCAATATAGCCAGATAAACCGCGAATGTTTGGTAATCTATAAGTGCCATAGAACATTTTTTCAATTTACTATTAGGTCCGTCGTCTCCAAAACCAAAGCTCTGCCATCATGAACCTTACGAGAGCTGATAATGAGGACAAGGCAAAGTTGTACGATGAAATCAACTCTATTTTACCGAAATCCCTCTCGCGGAAACCCTTCCTCAAGGGTAAGTACTGAATGCCTAACAAATGGAGTGAACTGAACGTTGTGTCGAAAATACCTAGCTATTTGCTTTTCCCAACAAAGTGCTCTCTCCAGAATTGTCGGCACAGAATTATCTGTGCAAATTTCAAGTGTTTTATCTGGGTGCGAGTGTTTCTTAATGGAATGCCTTATTGCTATTCTGCAATGTAAAACACTAAAGTCTAGTTATGTTTAAAATTCTTGCAAAGTTACCGCACTCGCACCCTCTTTACTTTAGAGCAATGTGACAATCCGTCTTGTCCATTTTATGCTTGAAAGTGTGGGTAGATAAAATACTTTCGAATGGGTGTTGCGTGAATTACTAATTTGTTTTCAAAAAACAGGTTTCGATGCGCTACGTAAACCGTTTCGCTGGTTTTATGCCTTCAATCCATGTGTTTGGCTCTGGTCGCATGGAAGCATGTGAACGCCTTGTTTGGGAGGGGGGAAAGGGGGCCGTATGGTTATCTGGCGAAGAGCCTTCCACTTCTAAATATTATTATGGTTGGTGGGGGCATTCAGTAGCCTGAAGGGATCAGGTTATGCCAAAATTATCCAATCAATTGCATCATTGATTAAATTCTGGTTTTGCTCTTTGGTTAACTTTTGTGAATTAAATTAATTGCATATTGTTCCTCATTTACCTGTACTAATAATTTACTTTGTCAAAATACAGCATCCACATCATCATCTTTCGCTATTTCTAAAGTATTTCCTTCATCCCCTCACAATTTTCGTTTTATTGTTTCGAGTGAGTCCCAACGCTTTAAGCGCTCGTAGCTTGCTGTCAGCACCAAATTATTTTGCTTTCAAGATTCATCCCGACCGAAATTTGGCTAGATTATTCGGCTTGAATTCCCCTTCTATGGGGTCCTTCGTGTGGTCTTTTTGTTGATTGAACGCATTCTATGCTGCTCCCACCGCTCAATTCTCTTAAAAGCGGAAAGTGAAATGGCAAATGTTGTTTATGAAGACTTATAGACTTATTTAGACTTATGGGCGGCACTAATAATCACAGACTTATTTGCTCCAGCAGCACCTAAAGGTATGCATTTTGTTGATTTCCTCCGACTAAATTTTCTGATTTTACTTGTTTCGTCAAAGGAATTGTGGATGGAAGCTATTTACCACCATCAGACTGTCATCCTTCAACATGTTTTTGCATTACCCTCCTCTCCCACTCCTCTTTCTAGACGATGGATCTGAGCTGACAATTGAGGAGGTGAACTCTTTGCTAGTCATGTCGCTGGAGCGGATTGATAAGCTGCAGGAGAGCTTGCAAGCCAGTGGTGCCTCTGCTAAGCGGCACATTGCGATGGCACTTCAGAAGTACAAGAATGAGGCCGATGTTATTACCCAAGAAGTTGTGGAGCGGGCAATTTTACGCGAACAAATTAAACGAGAACTGGAGCGCTTTGAATGGGTAAGCGGTCTTGTCATTAAATGTTTGAGAGCGTCTCCGACATACCATTCCATCCAAAAGAGCACAAATTAAATTTACAAGCGAGAAGTGTGGGATAAATGTAGTTTTCTATTGTTTATTATTATTCCCTATTATTATTTTAGGCCAATATTAAGTCATTGACCCAATGTTGGAATATAATTCAAAATCCATTGTTAATGTCATTGCTTCTTTGCCTTTGATCCGCAGTCTCTGTTGACAGACTTTATGCTCTCAGTATCATGGTAAATTAATTGTTTGGCTTTTCCTATTTTTCGTTTCTCGTCGTTATCTCTTTAGAATCACGCTACTGGTATTGCACCTCTACTTTGAATGCTCGTTTTAAGTGGCACGACACAATGTACTAGTGTACCGCTGTAGAGCTTTATATTGAATTAAGCCTTCCGGGAAACCTTCAATAGCAAGTGATTTTCAATTCTTATGCTCTCACAATTTTTCAAGCTGTACATTTATTACTGTGTGTGTGCGTTATGCACTTGAATGTATTTTCCATCGATTAGAGCAAAATTTTACATGTTTGGATTGGTTTTTCTGTGTATTAAGGGTCTTAATTGTTTTCCTTTTGGACTATTGTGGACTATAAGAATCCTTCTTATCAATGGTCCTGATCATCCCTAATGGCATGCAAATCGCACACCTTCCTCTCGTGTACATCAAGAGACGTTGGACTTGTGCTAAACATGGGGCTCTTAGCCGGTTTCCATTCGGGCATCAGCCCAGTTTTTTGGGTTTTTATTCAGGTGTTGTACGCGTGTGAGTAATTGTCGGAGACGTACTGCTTCACTCATTTTCATCTTTGGATAAGTGGGCTCAATTGATTAAATTATTTGTTTAAATACACTTCAAAGTCTTCAGGTCTTTAACTGTTTCATGTTGTAAAATGTGGCAACTCAAGCGCTTGAAATTCAATTAAATTGGACAACATAAGTAATGTTTTAAGCTAATGATGATTAAGAGAGATAATAGCAGTAATAATGCAAATACCCTACACAGTATTCACAATTTTATTGACTTGAACTGTTCAGTAGGTATACGCATTGTCCATTTAATAAATAACAAAAGAATATGCTGCTCCAGTGGTGTTCTTGTATCTGCCGTACTTTTTCCCTTAAGCGTGTCAGCATCCAGTGAAGTAGGAATTGGGCTCAAGCGGAGTTAACCATCAATCGTTTACGTAAGATGTAATATCCTTATCTGTTTTAAAAATTTTCATTATTCACAGAGGATTTGGTGTTTACCTCTAGAAAATTGCTTGTTCATTGTAAATGCATGAAAGGATGTCTTTTGTAAAGATATTGTTTTAGCTAGGCGGAATCATTTTACACTTTGTTTCTGGTAATGTATTGGTTGTTCCAATTTTTTTACCGACTGAAGGCACAACGAGTGCGAATCTTATTTTTCGTTTATCCTTCTAACTTTCCAACGTTTGCACCTTTATTTCTCCTCTTGAAGCAATTATTTTACCGTGCGCGAGAGGGTTGAATGTTTTGTAAAAAAAATTACCTCTTGGTTCATAACGCACCCAAGTCTTTGGCCTAAAAAACTTGTGCGCGAATGTCTATTCTTATTCTCAGTCGATGGTATACCATCCAGAGTATTTTTACGCACACACGACCGTACCTAAATAGATAGACAAGCAAGACATGCCTTGCCATTCCGGCAAAATCAAATGATCATTACTTGATTCCCTAAGCTGTGGGAATTATTTACTAATGACAACCTTGGGAACATAGCTCATTTATTTTCCCGCCCCATTGTTATACGATTCGTATTTTGCTATGAGCTCTTCTGCTGATGATAAGCAGTGGAAACAGTGCCCTTCCCGATCAGCACTCAGAGTGTCTGATGTGTTTTAGCAGACTGAGAACTAGCCTAATGATGTTTCTAAGTCATACAGACAATGAAGGAAATAAGGATCTGATAACGCAGTTTTTTGTCTCAAAATTTTATTACGGAAGTTGGTTAATCCGCTAGAGAATTTATAACTGCCCGTACAAAGAATTCTGCTACTTGCGATAATTAAGTTTTTCAAAGGCAGGTCGTTCTTATGACCGCAAATGCGGATACTTTTTTATGGCCTGCGACGTGAGATTTCGGTAGTTTCACATAAATACACATACATGCGTGAATAGGTTTTTAAAATCACAATACTTAATCTTTCCTGGTGTTTATCGATGTGAACGATATATGCATTGCTTCAGATTGATGTTGGATCGTGTGAGGAGACCTTTTTTATTGGATTTGATTCCGTTTAATATGCATCAATCTCATATCTTATCAATCCAAGATGATTCATTCGGCGCAAATATCTGTCTCTGTGCCCAAGCATTGGTCATGCTTTGTTAACTATTGCTCACTGATAAATGTCATCCAACTCCAGTGAATTGGCAACTCTTGCGATTCTTCAAAGCACTTGTCCTCCAAACTACAGTGTATGTCATCAACACTGCATATTTCCTCCATTGTTTCCAGATCTTCAAATTGCAAAAATAGCTTTACTGAACTTGCTTTAGAGATAGAGTTAGCGCAAGCATTTTACAGATTTTTCTCTGCTATCTTACGGATATATGGATCGCTCTAATTAAGTATGCTAATCCTTCATTTATTTGCACCCGTTGTTTTGGAGAACCACTAGAACAATTAACCAGTTTTGAGCATGACGAGGATCTCCCAACAGGCATAAATAAAGGTTGTCCAACAGCATTTCAAACGACTAATCCTACTCTCTTTTAGCCTGCGATGCTATGTTCTCGATTGACGTCAGCAGTGGTTCTTGTCAAGAGCATTCTCTGGGTCTGCCCACCGTCTTCTATTCTTAGAGGTGTTGCTGCATTAATTTCATGTAGACTGCTTGTGCAACCTTCCAGTTAGACGTGACTATCCAGCATTAGGAAGGTCACCTTGTTCCTTCCCAATTTAACCTAATTTTGGTTAACATTTTGTATACAGTGTCCAGGAATTACGCCTAGGAAGTCTCGCTGGTGAATAAAGAAATAGTGACCGTTTGCGACCATGTTGATATTTGGCTTCCGATTACATTGCATTTATTCTTACTGATAGTCAGCTGGCACTGCATGGCGTTCCTCCAGAACCTCACTTTGGTTATGCTCAGCATCTGTTTTTTTTGCTATACAGTTCAAAATGTATACCATAGAGTAGGTTGAATAAAGCAGAATTTTTTATTCGTAGATTGCGTACTTTAGGTTTATTTTGCGCTGTCTCCAAACAAATGCCGGGGTGGTTCATTAAAGTGGAATTTACCACTATCAGGATTAGTGTTTAGCATTTATCCCCCATGTGAGAGATTCAGTACCCCATTTTTACCTTCTGGATCACTTGAATAATGACTGTAAAAACAGGTGGTTGGTTGTTTTCCCATAGGAAAAGTACATACCAAGTTTACCTAAAAATCCAGCACTTATTAAGTTGATTAAAGTTTTGTTTGAAGTAAGCCCCACTTTATAAACATTTCGAGTTTGTACAGAAATATAATAAATCACTGTGCAGGAGGGTGTAGTTTTGGAAATTATTAATACACTTAACGTCATTTTGTGCAATTGTATTTCTTTGCAGGAAGATTTGAAATTTGATACGTGAGTGATTCGGTTCTCATCGTGTCATTCTGTAGGAGAAGCAGGCGCGTGCCAACACGGAACACGAGTTGAACGCGGCGTTGGCGCGCCACGGCCACCACTTGGCTTATATGCTTCGTCTCAAACAGGAGGAGATGGAACACCAATTCGATCACCGGCTGCGTGAAGCGCTTGCCGAGCAGAAGATGGCCATCGAGGGCGAAATCCATCGCTGGACTCGTAGAATGGAAGCCATCGAACATGTGGTTGATGGTCGTGCTAACATCGACCGCATCGCCAAGGAGACGCAAGCTCTCTGGCTAGCTGTAGAGGCTCTCGCTTTCGCTCTTGAGATGCCTTTCTCCAAGATCGGGTCTTCTGGTACTCTGGGACGTCAGTCTAGAGAGTTCAAGCCATTCTATATGAGTGAGCCCCTTGGAAGCTATGTAGACGCCGTCAAGGAGACTGCAGGCGAGGGTCACGAGTTCGCCAGCGTGGTTGTTGGGAGCCTACCGCGGGAGGCCCTCACTGATGGGGTGTGGACACGACAGGGTCTCCTCCAGCGTTTTAATCAAGTCAGTTATTTTTTATTGCGACTTTCCTTTTTTTATTACCTCCAAGGGTCAAGGGAATGCCACAACGCGAGATCTACCTTAAAAACTAAGCAAAGATATTGTTTATTTTGGTTTGTTTGCTGAATTGCTGTCTCTGACTTTTGCAAGGCAATGAATTCGATAAAAACATCCACTAGATCCGCCTTACGACTTTATCACGCGCCCTTTTAGCCTGACATTTACCCTCTGGAGCTACTTTTTAGATATTTGTTTATCATCTTTGTTTCGAAAATAGCAAGTGCAGAGCTAGGATTGTAGATGCACAAATTTCACTTCTTATGTCTGTTATATAAATATTGTTCGTATTCAATGGTGCGCTGCCCCAACGACCTAATTCGGTTCGTCTCCTTTTTATATATTTTACAACGCTCCTCTGCTACCCTTTTTCGCCTGCATTGTACAGGCTTTACTGTGCTTGAGTTGAATGCTTTCATTCTTTATCGTTTTACTTTTTAACCTAAAACAGTCGCCATAACTTAATTTGTAGTTGTCTTTTAGTGAAAACGTGTTTTTAAGAGCTGCCTAAAGATTAATAAATAAAATACCAATATTTTCCTTGAACTAAGATTCCAAGATTTTATATCGGCATTGCTGACGTTGAAGTGTGCGTGAGTGATTAAAATGTGCGACTTTGTTGCCCTACGCAATTGCATCGCAGTAGTCATGTGTGGGCTATTTTACTGAAGGTCTACAAGACGGCGTGTAACGTGGCACTGGTGGGTGAGACAGGGGGATCACTGTGGAGTTACGCGATGTCGTGGTTGCAGGCACGCCTACTCTTTGATGGCCTGGGCCGTCGGCGGATGTTGGCGCGACTGCCAGGCGTGGGACCAACCCTCCTCACGCCGGAGAGCGAGTGGCCCGTGGGGGTGGAGGGGACCACGGTGCCAGACTCCTTCTGCCTGTTAACCAGTGCACGCGCCGCCCTAATGCCCGAGGCGGATGCCGCGGTGAACGTTGATCCTACCAATTGTGACGACATCGAGTTCGCAGTACGTCTCCTCTCCCAGCTCAGGGGTCAGCCTGCAGCTGTTGCTGCCGACTGGATCAACGACGCACGACGCTTTCTTGAGGTGCATCAGGCTATCCAGGCCCTCCTCGCCTACGCCACCGCACAAAACTTCTCCGCTTTTGAGGAGAGACTTTAATATGCACATTTTGCATCAAGGTTGCATCAACGCAATCGTCCATAGTAGATTTTTCCCTACTTTGCTCTGCACACAACCCTTCTACTGTAGAGGAATAAATTATCGGTTTTCTCGCATTCTTATACTGATTCCTATCCAACGTAATTTAGTTATGCCTTGATAACTAGTGTCTGCTTTTGTAATAGTGGTGAGTGCCCAAGGTTTATTTCGCCTCTTCTTGCAAGTTTCGTACAGAATTATAACTTTTTTCCAAGCAAGGTTTTTTTTGCCGAGCTAACTTTGCTTACCAGAACTGTTTATGCTAATATTTGCACTGTTAAAATGTTTGTGATTACGCTCATCTCAGGGCATTCGATTGGAGGAAGCAATTTACTTGAACCTGCCCTCTGTTATCAGTGGTTGTCAACCGAACTTGGCAAAATGAATGTAGAAGATAAGGAGGCCTCTAGCGGGTCTCATCTATTGTAGTGCCAGGCACTGAGCATACCGCATCTGTTTGCTTGGTAGGTCGTCTTACGCTTGTGCTTACATCAGCACAGTGTTGCGCGAAGTGGACCTTCGCTATTGTGGGTTTCAATTTGATCGAATTGCGAGCTTTTCCTTGAGGTTTTCAACAATTTTTCGAGAATTCTCCTCAGTTTTCATAAACCCTGAATAAGCGGGAATTAGCAACTTCATGCTTTTTTTTATTCTACTTTAATTGCATATTCAACAGAAAGGATGTACGCATTTGAACTCTGTGCAGCCTGAGACCAGGTAATGGTAGCTAACCCCGGTATATGGTATGTAGGAGTGGAGCGGATTCATCTGTCCGCCAATTTGGTTTTGGTAGACCTGAGACGGGAATCAACTTCAATCGCATGTAACTGAGTTACCGTGGTAACTGTGGTGCGTGAATTTAAGAGCGCATTGGTTGATGACTCACTCCGGCCAAAAATCAGGTGTTTCATTGTATGGAAGGGAATAAAGGGGTTGCATCAGCCAGAGACTTTTAAAAGCTAACGTCCTCATTGCAGTAAAAATAGGGCTGGGAGAATGCCTCCAGTTTACTAAATAGAACGTTTACTTGTCTGTGATCGGACGTGAATTTACCACTGGTTACGGATTTCTTACATGAATTGTTGAAATGCAAAAGTTGGGATAATCGTAAAGTCCATCCTGCTGGGGAAACCATGTGGGAAGCTCTAACAGGTCGGTTTTAAAAAAAAAACAAACACGTGGGGTAAGCTATGGCGGGTCATGCCACCGGTCAGTCAAAATGCCTCCATCAGGCGGTAGTAGCTACTCAAGCATATACTACTTGGAGCGATTATTGCTATCCGCATTGACGGAAATTCTCAGAGTTAATTATTGTTCGTTTCTGAGGTAAAGGCATAATGGGATGCATTATGGATTTTCCTATAATTCGAAGCAGGCAGGCAAGGGAGAGGGTTGGTTTGCTGCGAGTTACTACTATCGCGATAGTGACAAGGCTAATGAATTTTTCCGCGGGGGATGATCCTCTGTCGCCTCGTGATGGGAAGTCTGTTGCCATTTTTCAGCTGACGGGCTCGTGTGGAGGTTTAATGCAAAAGCAAAGTGTCCATAACAAGGCTAGTTGGCGCAAAGGGGAATCTTATTTATCTAGGCCTTTGGCACGTAAAATTTTTATCAAAACTAGTGCAGTCAACTTATTTGTAGAATTTGTTAGCTTCTAGGCCCTGAACTATGAGGCTTGTGGCTCAAATGCGGACATACATGCGTACGCATATGCTTGCATACAAGGGTGGCTTTGTCATTAACCTTTAAAATGCCAAACTGGTAATAGCTAGCAATTTTGCTTAACACAATTAGCATTGTTGGAGGAATTCGTGGAGAAGCTCTTTGCATGCATATTTTTCATTGCACTAGGAATCGCATAATATTTGAATACACTCACTGAAAGTCACCCATCAAATATAAATAACCCCAAATTGAAGTACTTCTAAGATAAGCATAATCTTCTCCCAGGCGTCTTCTCAGGTGCATTATGCGCATATGTGGGTTGCAAGCCGGCAGGCGACTCCGACCATTAGCCGAGTGGTGCCACGGCGCTTTCGTCCCGCTTACCCAAGCCCATTGCACATGAACGATGTCGATGCTTTGGGGCTTCGAGACATCCAAGCCAGCGATCAGTCGAGTTGACGTGGTGCTGGGAGGACTCATTGGAGCTGGGCATGACTACGCTTTAGAGAAAATGCAAACACAATGTCAACATAAATCATGCTACGTGTGGTGTGATTTGACAGTTCCTGATGAGAAACTCAAAATTAAGGGAATGGGTTGTGCAACTAAACAAATGTTTTGTAACTAAATAAACTGATCTTATTGCTTTGCTTGTAGAGTAAACTATTGTACTTTTTGCAAACGTTTAAGGTGGTTAAGTATGTCCGTCCACCTTCTGGCAAGCAAATATTTCCAAAATGAACAAAAGTGCACTCAAGGCGAACAGAAGTGTCAAGTACTTTTCATTATTTGTGCCGACCCATCGTCCAGGTTGCAGGTAGAAATTAAATTATTCAACTTCTCGTTGCATTCCCACCCCACGGTCCTTTTCTGGCACGACAAAGGTGGCGCTCTCATGCCGTCTCAAAATCCCAGTGGACAACGAGGCCATATGAAGTCCATAAGTTTGTCAACCTTTTGTCAGACTTTGAGTGATCCAATCTCGGTTACTGGTTGCAGCAAACACCAATAGTCGTCTGGATCCACAACATAAGTATTCCCCTCAGTGTTACACCCATAGCTATAAGATTACTCTAGCAACGTGAATACGGAATTAGGATGAAATATTCTAGACTGACCAAAGTATGTCTAAACCACTGCATTCCATCGTTCGGTTTTTATCATACCCTGTTTTGTAAGTTTCAGAAAAATAAAAATAACACCTATCCTGTTGTAAAAACTATTAGCAGGCTTCAAGCTTTTGGGTGATTAACATAACAACACTCAAACATGAGATAACTGACCGGACAAGAAGGCGTGCATGGAACTTATCGTATTGCCTCCGTGTATTCCCTTTTAATTATCTTCCTATTGCGACTCCCGAAAGCAAACTTGCTGTTTTAAAGAGACCATAGAAAATAAATGAAATATTGAATTTTCTGGTTAAATAATTCCACGTAGCAAGCATCTGTGACAAAGCGGGCTCTATTTATCAATTCTGGTACCCTCAAGTTAACCCAAATTAAATGAATTTGCAAGTAAATTAGGCCACATCAGATCACATCAAACCAATTTTCCTTTCACTCCAGCAGTAATGAGGCTATCTGTTCCAAAGCTGCCATCTTACTTGGAGTGGACGGTCAAGGGAATATTATTTTGCATATCGTTCCTCACCCCTGGATATGCTTTGGATCACACGACTGCTGGAGAATTTTGGTTCACTAATAAATATCGATGATAAATATTAACTTTTATAGCTCCCATAATTTTTTGTTAAATCTAAGCATCATGGGCCAAACAGAAAGGGACAGTTATTTTGTTTGGAGCATTTTTGTACGAGATGGCGATGAAATCACATTTTCCGTGCAAGTAGGAATTTATGGGGTCTTTTGGGCAACAAAAACAGCTGTTTTTAAACCTGGTATCCGATCATAGGACTTTCCCACCTTTCTTACAAGAAAAATATTTTTCTTAAGCATGGTTCCATCGTAAACAATTGAGTGAGATGAAATCAATTATGAATGAAGGAAAAGGAAGTCTTGAGTGGAATGACAAAGTGGTTGAATTTATTAGCAGATTCAGATAGGAATGAAATCTGGATCCAATTAAACAGGGTAGATAAGATTACCTTCTTTCGCACATAAAATCCATCCTTATGATATGAAGCATGTTTTGTTGCCGGTAATTAGCATTTCAATCATGAAGCGTCTCGGTAAAGTTTAGGGAGATCTGAATTTTGTACCTTTAAGGTCATACTCATGGTGGTGCCAACGGTGGATGGCATTATCTGCATCCTTGTACATTTCTGTAAATAACCGGTCTCGTTTTACGCACAGCATATTCATCAGTAGTTCCCTGAAGAATACAAGCTTATTGATGACTTGCAGATTGTCAACTTTGATATCGTCGACAGTTTAATTAATTGTAAGTTACAACAGTCAAAATCATTTGCGGGTCATAGTTAAGTACAGAGAAAGTGCCTATTTTACGACTCCCCGTTCTCCTATTTAAGGGCAGTTGAAAGGAGCGTCACTGTTAAGCATTCACAGCCTTACGTGTTTGGTGGCACAAGTAGTCGCATTATCAGACCTCGAATGTCACTTGACAAAAAAGCTTTGCCAATAAGTTAGGGTTGGACAGGAGCTTGAACACCAATATCATCGACGATGAAACAACACTTGAGTAGACGTACCTGACTCTTCCTGAACCCCGCCTCCATAGTGACCTATGCTGACAAAGTCAACAGTTGGCAAAGTTTTTAGAGGTACTATCCATTAGTTCGATACAACCGACACGATATCGAGGTTCTCGTCCTGTTTCTACTTTACCACCTTTGCCCATCTTAGGCTTTGGAACGTAAATGAAACGCATAATAATGTCTTCAAAAAATGCAAGGCTAAATTCTCTCGATCTTACAGAAACGTTACTAGGCCCGTGTCAATTGTGGACGGCAATCCTTATAAAGCATCTCACTATTAACAATTCAGGTAGGTTAATTCTTTTAAGAGCCATGGTAAACAATTTGTATTTAACAAAAAAATGGCTTAAGTCTATTATACTGTAACTTGGTAAAGAAATAAGAATTACATAAAAACCACCAACTACGTGAGTATTATTTTCTCTTCATGTTGTTGGCGGAAAATGGTGTATGGCCTGATGACTAGAGAACAATGGCCTCTGCGCACATTGCTTTTGCACTAGCCACTTTTGTATATATAGAAATCAGTTTTACATGGAAATGGCGCCCTAGACACCTATGATTATTTCGCAGTTTCTCCAGGTAAGGAGTATCGGTTGACATTGGTTTCAGTACAAGCACATTTTTACTTTTTTACTACAGCAAAATATTGCTTAACCTCCAATTCCATAAGGTTTCATATCACTTGAAGTTGCATTGGCATTTGCCAGTCAATGCTGATTGTGATTCGCCAATAGGGAAATTGCCACCTATGCGCAGTTTCTGATTGGTCGGTCGGGTGTTGATTTTACCAGCTATCTGTCATATCCACGTTGCCCGTTCAGATGTTCACCAAAACACGATGAACACCGTCATGCAGAAGTTGTAAGGTGTTAAAAATCAGGACCGCTCAATGGATTGCGAAACCACTGTTCTTGACAGTGTCGATGCAGTGCGTGCGTACATTGATCAGTGCTTTTCAAATAGCTCTCTCAAGGAGAATTACCGTAAGGTTTTCGAGGAGCACATAGAAAAGATTAATTCGAATTCGGCTTGGCTGAATTCTACTCTCGTTGGATTAACTTTCGTCTACATCCTCATGATGTGCATTGGTTTTACAGGAAACATTCTTGTGATAGTTGTTGTCATTTGCAACCGCGCAATGCGTGTCAGTCCACGGAATTTATTCATTTTCAATCTGGCAGTCTCAGATCTTGTCCTTTGCATCGTTACTCAACCTCTCAACCTTTATCGGATTCTTTCTACTAGATACGGCTGGCAACTCGGCCTGCCGATGTGCAAACTCTCCTCAATGGTGCAGGCAACGAACGTTTACGTCTCCTCAATGAGTATCACTGCTATAGCCCTAGATAGATTTCGGGTAGGCCTGATAAGAATTTCGCACGATTTTACTTTTTACTCATAGTCACAGTTTTGACTTCCATTTTGTTCCATGCATCTCGCAGCAGGGCGAGGTACTAGTCTTTGCTTTGGCATACGAGAAAGAATTTATGCTCCACAATGTTTTGAATCATTAGTATAGGGACGGAAATGAGTATACCAAAGACCAGATTGCAATAAATTTAAAATGGCAAGCCAGCAAAGCAAATAAAATTAACTATTGATATTTGCTGGAATGATCTCTCCTTCCCATTGAGAAATCGTGGTGCGGAAAAATAAGACTTTCGGACGTCCCTTTGCTTCCACGAGATTTAATAGAGGATAATTTTGAGTAAAATCAAACACATTAGTCTAACGTCTGCATTATTAGAACCAAAATGCGCCGCTTTGATGTAAAGACTTTCAACTCATATCGTTTATTCAGTTTGATGCTTATTACAGCGCCATATTTAGTATCAATGTGGCAAATTGGCCTCCTTGGTGGTAAATGACGTTGGTTCTACATCCTCGCATGATAGTATAAAAGATGTAAAAGAAATATCATCAACCAAAGCCAAGAAAACGCCTGCCTATATGAAACCGCAGAGTTTCTAGAGCCTTTTCAGGCGAAATTTGGTTGCGTCACTGTGGGCCAGATGGGCCAGCGATAAACTGTCATGTCCAACGTATCGAAAATAGCTCTTTTCACTGCTGTAAAACAAAACGTTGAGTTGTTCGTTTGGAACTTTCTTCACATCGCCTTCCGATTATGTAGTTCTCATTTATAAAGTGCTTCCAAATGTTGATTTAAAGCTTTTTAGTTAGAAAGAGAACAAATAACTTAGTCCGCGTAGACCTTACTCTTAAAAGGGCGGCCAAGCACTTCCAGTGTTCTGCGTAGTATAGCGAAACAATAAGTCGAAGCAAATGATAAAAGAAACCTCTACTTTAATATCTTACCCCTTGTGTTGAGTAAACAACGAATTGATTAAACAGCAGGATGATAAAAGGATTGCAAGAAGTTGAACGCATTTATAGAGTTTAAGCTTGCTGAGTACGGTCTCCACCCTACGCTTTCCTCAGCTTAACTGTAGATACCTCGTTCACTGCTACCTCGGAATTAAAATTGCATCTGCTTGACTCGAGATCGGCCTCCTGAATGTTTGACCGAACAATAAATACCTTCTGATAGTTGGCAGCTAGTCAGTTCTGTGCTCGGAGACTTGTCTAAAACAATAAACTAAGCCACCCTTTAATACTGCGTAGTCAAGAGCAAACAATGCTGAAAAAAATTTGGTTTAATGACATGCATTTTTCTTCAAAACTGAAACCTGTTGATGCAGATGCGAATGGTGAGATTCATCAAGAATACAATCTTTTTTCAGAATGTACCATTTTCCTTTTTCTAAATGATGTCTTGGTATTTTCTTACGTACCGCAATTGGACGTCAATTTAATGTCTAGATGCGTGCTAAGCTATTTCCATTACTGACGTAGAGCTCGGGCAAATGGTCCAGGGAGCAAAATGGCGCAAAAATAATGGATGAAACAGAAACCGTGCCTTGAACGCCTTGCCAAAAACAGTTTGAACACTTCCCTTCTTGTTTACCCAAAAGTTTTCTTCAATAAATTAAATTTGGCACCCATTCAGATGAATTTCGAGAGGACGTTTCAGGACAGAAATAAGGTTAATAATTGACCGTCTCAGTGCTAGACATTAGTCCGTCGAATATGCCATTCGTAGACTGACCTATTTAAGGCTTATCGCATGTATCAGCTACATAATTATTTGGACTTTGCGTTAAGATTAGCATAATGCCTTAAATTATTAAGAAGTATTCTTAGCACGCCATGGAGCCTATCAAAGAACTGTGGTATCAGTAAAAGTTGATGCTTGGGAAGTAATATAGCGTTATAATCTGATTGCCATGAAAATATTTCTGCTTTGTGTTGCACTAGGGAGGTATAATTGGACCGGAAACGTTTGGGCTGATGGAGCACTCAAGCACCCCTCAAGTGTTCACACCCAACCCTTCGTTTATTGCAATGCCAGCCTATTAGTTGTTCATCCTGAGTCTGTTGAGGAGTAGTTAGGCTACCACACATTCCGTCGTTTCCATAATTTTTTCAACAAATCCAAGGAAAGCGCAAACTCATACATATTTGTCGATTTTTACAAGATCTTGTTTAGAGGGACTGCTGAAAACGTAATATCCAAATGACTGATTAATTCAGTAGCACAAAGACAGAGGCGTTGTGTAATGGAGACTCTGCACCTCCCTTTTCTTGGATGTTCATTGCTTAATCCATTCTTCTCGGACAAATTGCCACTAGATTTCAACCTTTAAATGATGAGGCTTCCTCTTACAAATACAATATTCGATTGAATGACTTTCAAAGGCAATGCCTACACTTTAATCGGTTTTGAAGGCACTCGTAGCATGGCCTGCCTAAACGGTTGCCTTCATTGGGAAAATTTGTTCTTAGCATCCCTCCACGGAAAGCACGCTTCATGGCTCGGTCACTGTTGGCACATTTTTCAAGTCATTTTCCTTATCCATGTTTCAGTTCAGGCATAATAGCCTCCATCCCTTAAACAATTTTATTCTAAAAATAATTTGAAACTGAATGGGTTCTAGGTTTAAATGTGTGTCATCGTATGCATCTATTTGTCTATGCAATTTCCTTAAAGAACTTCATGGAGAAATCCTGGGACCACATTCCACATGTCTCCTTTACTTCCTTTTAAGGACTTACTGCCTATTATGAGCAATAAACTAACCGAATGGATTGACGACAGAACAAAACTTTCCAAAAATTTAATTTTATTTCAGTTAATCATGAACCCATCGCGACAGGATATTAATGTCAAGACGGTCTACGTGATCATTTGTTTCCTTTGGATGCTGGCGTTCACGTTGTCAACGCCTGTTGGAGTATTTGCGAGAGTATCCACCGCCAACGGGCGTCCAACGTGCTCCGAAGCAACACTGGATTACAGCATGCGCATCACAAAACTCGTTTATTCTGTCTTAGGAATGATTCTGCTCTATGGCACACCTGTCACCCTTGTCAGCATAGCTTATGCTCAAATTTGCATCCTGGTTCATAAGAGAATCAAGAAGAAACCGAACCATTCCCAACTCTGCCCATTGGGCGGCAAATTGTTGCATGTTCATCGCGAGAATATTGATTTTTCGGGTGTTCAGGAGAGCTCACCAAATTGCCCCATGCCCACAGCGCGTGTTTCTGACATTGGTCCGGTCTGTGCCTACTTCTTGCAAAGGAAGTTAACCGACGACCCCGCAAACGTAGGAGTCTGTGGAAATCGGATGTATGGCTCACAGCGCCGTCCAAGCAGACATCGGAGGACCAGTTTCTTGCTAGCTAGTGTTGCGATCTTTTTTGCCATCAGCTGGCTCCCCTTAAACATTGTAAACCTTCTTCTCGATCTACGGGAGCTTAATTTTGAAGTACTATCTGTCAACCATTCCATTGGTTGGGAGGACAGGACTCCATCTCTACCAGTTGCAACGCCTTTTGTTCCCCGAGGCCGCTCCGATGATTACCTGAGTCTCCCTGGAGAAACTATTTTGATTATTCAAGCGGTTTGTCTTCTGTTCGTCCTCATATCCGCCTGCATAAATCCCATGCTCTATGGATGGCTAAATGAAAACTTTCGGCGCAGGTTCAAACAACTCTTACGATGTCCTTATAAAAAGCGATACTTAGTAGAAAGCGAAACACAAAAGCGCAAAACGTGGCAAGTCAGCAAGAGGCGTAGCCCGTACGCGCTTTGGCCCAGTAAGTTTAGTGTTTAATTGCTGGTCAACAGCGCAAGTTTGACCCAGGATTTGGAAATGTACAGGAAGTCTCTTAAGATTAAGTAAAAACTACCACCAGAATGAACAATTGGGCTCAACTCCACTAAGAAGCGTAAGAAGAGGAATGATCATTTTACAGGCTACTTGATTCCTTTGGTTTTTGTGGCAAATGAATTTGCATAATTAGATCCCACAGGAGTCAATTTGAATGTACTTCATTGACCACTTTAGAAAACTGCGTAAGCAAATTGGCGGTACTCTCAGAGAAATTTTTTAAAGTGCGCAAAAATTTGCTCTTGAGATTAATGCATACATTGCTCGTTCGTGTTTAAAGTAACGAAGCTTGCTCCTTACACACAGCTAACCGACAATGGCCAGGGTTGACGTGTTGAAGTGCATCATAATAATATGGACGTGACAGCCTCGTTGGTAGAATAAGGTTTTTGAGTAAATTAAATTTCATAGCTCCTTAAGGCTACACCCCATCAGGTGTCGTGGCTTCCCGCTGTAGGTGTGATCACACCTTCAACCATGCAGGCATTAAAATTATGGTATTCTCAAGTGTTAACTAAAATAGCATGAGGAAATTTGTCTGAAATCTGCATGTTATAAAATTACGACTCTATAGACATGGATGAAGTGCATCATTCATCCCAATGGGAATATAATTCCCTAAAACTGGTAATCATAAAGGTGTATTGACTAAGAGGTGTCCATTTTGAACACTGTCGTTGGATTGTCGAGCTAACTTGCAATGATTTCAGTCCCAAAATAACAAAGATTACGCAAGGAAAACGAACTCAGTTCTACTAGAGGACTCGTTTACTCTTGCATTTGAAGAGGCCTGCCGTCGTAAGTGCGACCGACGGCAAACATCAGACCAATTATCTGCCTCCACCTATCACCCTACAAGTCAGAAGACTAGTTCTGTTCCAGATGCGCCTCGTCGAAGTCATTCACTCGACGTTATCATCTGCAAGTCTTCCACGCGTCTCAGCGACGGAGCACCAGCTTTCTCCATGGGGTCCAACTTACCGCCTGGTGTCCTCCTTGAGACCGACATTGATGCCAAATAACCGCAAAATATTTTATATTTTATTTTATATGGACGTAGAGTTGCTCTAAAAACGAGCATAAGGCATGAACATTGTACATACAATTTTACAATGAAATTTACTGCTTTATGGGACAAAACTGACTAGCGCATACTCAGCCGGTCTTGTAGGGCAAATGACTGATTTCCGAAGGCGTGCTTGAATTATCACACTCGTTTTTATCATATGTTCCAAGTGAAGGCTGCTTTTTATGTAATCAGAAAAGGAAATGAAGCAAACAAATTACAGGCTAAAAATGGGTAAGGAGACCATGAAATCGTAGGGCCTAATAAATAGCTTTTTAAAACACAAATTTTCTAAATTATCATCTGAAAAGGAATGTTTCCATTTGTGGTTTGTTGCCATGCTACCATTACCGGTAACTGTCGCTCTGCGGTAGGAAGTTTTCAAAGTCGGAAGCACTTAAGGCATTTTAGTATTTAAAGCACTAACTAAACGGATCAGCAAAAAGGATTTCGTAAGAGAACGATATTGGTTTGCTTTTATAAGAATTCTGATGAGAGAATGAGGTACCGATGCAATTTAGCTAAAAGGAGTTTAAGCTTATTAATCTGGTACAACGGCAGAGAAAAACGCAGGTTCCTATTTTTGGAAAGAGGGCTGTGCATGCCACTAAGACATTAAAATACTAATTGGAGGACAGTACTGGTAAAAGCCTTCCGTTGATGCAATGCCGTACCTGACTTTGACGTCTGTGGGACTGCGACGTGTCGCTTCCACTGGTACTCAGCAACTGAACTGTGGTGGATAGTTTTCTTCTTCTTATGCATTTGAAGTCACTAAAATTGGGAGCACCGTAGAAGGGAAGGTCGCATGCGATGCGTAGAGTTGGGTTTATTGTCTCTGCCATATTTAGCTAAGCATTTTAAATATTGAAAGCCTGTTTTATGCTTTCATTTTCATTCCAAATTCAATTATCGCGAGTGAGTGTAATAGGCGGAGGTTTGCACAGATAGTAGTTGTACGTGAGCGTAACAGTTGCCTGTACCTGGGTAAATAAGCTATTCATTTCTCCGTTCAACATGGCTACAGCAGGTGAGTATGCAGCAGTAGAGGGGAACATTTCATGGAGGTGGCAACCAATACATGATTGCTGTTTAGAAAAAGGAGAGTAGGCAAGTGGCAAATTGTCATTTCGATATCCTCACCAAATATTTCGGTAGTCCAATTGTGTGACTGACTGATCTATTGAAATATTGCTAGATTAATAATCCCACTAATTTCAGTCTTAACCTCCGATCCTGAAACAACTCAGAAGTAGGAAATTATCGCAATTCGTGCGAGTCGGTGCTAGGAAAACACATGTTTCTTGGAAAGCAATTTCATGATGAGGAAAAAGTGGCTCGACTAGAGTGGTCGCAGTAATTAAGCAGAATGACGGAAAGGAAATGCACTGCGCAAATAAAACACACTGTTCACTTAATTCGTTCGAGAGGAAAGAACATGAAACATTATTTGGGAAATTCACTTGAGTTGAAACTTGTCAACAGCGTATGAGCAGCGGTGACTGCTACGGTTTTCTAGATGCATAAAATTCATCTATTCTTCCAATGGAAGGTTCATTGAGGTTTCTTTTACTTCTAAGTAGGGGTTAGTTGATTCGTTTACTGATGCTAATTATTCAAATAATTCCAAGAATGGTTATTTAATTGGAATGGTGATTTTTATCAATCGCCCAGACTCGTGTCCAGCCAAAGTAGTAAACAAAAGTGTTTAACTTAGAAATGTTAAATTAGGCTAACGGCGATTTAAAAAAGGAGGAGATTTTTCAAAATTTAATCTGTTGACATATTCCTTTAAAGTCTTTGAGGATGCTACGTGGAAGCTTAGACGCCGTTGCTGATCCCAATAAGACAATGGAAGCAAGGATTTTTTGGGAGCTTACCAGGCTCTAAAACAAATGCAAACTCCCTGCTCCAATGGTTTAGATAAACGCTTCAGAGGGATTAAAACTGGGACCCATGAAGTCACGGGAAGCGGCACATGCTTTATCACTGAAACGACGATGCAGAAAACAAGTCCTTTAAAAATTTCAAAGCTGCTTGAGTTTGCCCCTGCAGTTCTCTTACGTGCATTACGAAAGTAAAATTTCCGCGTAGTTCAGTTCCACATTCAACAATTGGTCTTACTAAGCTAAGGGCACATTTCCTGCCATTTTCTGATAAGACGCCAACTAAAAAAAACTAGACAGATTAACAAGTGTGGCCTAACATGGATAGCAGTCACGGTTTTGTAAAAATCAAAACTCTCTCTTGTCAAGTTTTCTTGCATGGCCTCATGCGAAATTTTGAGTAGCTTTTACCTCACGAATAATGCTGCAAGAATGCAAGCGAGGAAATGGTGGTGAGTAGCTTAGTTGTCTATTTTAAGGTGATAGCAATGCATCTTTGGGTCAGAAGTAGGGGTGGAAGGAAATAGAACAGAATACCCTCAGTGGGAGTATCCAGTCATTCCCTCTTCTGTCTATTTTAAGCGTGTCTGTTTACACTACGACTTGGGTAAAACTTTGGTACAAATTCGTTTTGGTGCACAACTTTAGACTGCTATTACCCTGTCTTTTTAGTCGAAAATTTTATGCTTTCACAAATAAAATGCACTTGAAACACACTTTCAGTAAAAAGTTTAGACGCAGACTGAAGGCGACTCGGTGTATCGTTAGTGTAATGGGCTTCCGCATTTGGTGGAAGGTCTGTTTGGACTTGCCTTTCTGCAGGCCATGGTAACACTAAGAATGGAAGACAATAAAATCGTGGAAAAAGTCCCCAAAATTAATGGTAACACAATGAATTTTCTGGAAAAAAAGTTGTTGAAACTTTTCCCAAAAAGGGTGAACTTCATCTGTCAAAATTGAAAAATTAATTGCTTGAGTGGATTTTGTTAAAATCCTGTTATTTTAAGCTATTGGAACTGAAAATGCTCCCTAATGGTGAAAAGTGCTTCAGTCAGGTACCACTCTATTGGCAGAGCCACAAACCTAGCCTGTGTGTAATGCATCAAACGACAACAACAGTGTGGAAGGAACGCATGCAATCGGCGTGCATTTTCATCCAATCTGTTGAATCCCACTTATACCCACTGGAGGCATATCAGAACAAGTCATGACCTAGTCATTTGTGCATCAATTAACAAACGTTTGTTCTGTTATTGTGCAGTTAAAGGGCAGTGTTTTAGCTATTTCAAAGACAGAAGAGTTGTGCGCCTGGCGATTTCCACGTAGACCCCTACTTCGATTAACCAACTGATTTGGAACCTAGACTACTTCTTAACGCTTACCAGAGATTGCATCAAGTGGTGGACATTAGGATCATGCGTTGCGGCGCCGTCAACCGTGAGCCAACGGGACTTTCTTCATTTGCAAGTAAATCACATTCAACGAAGAATGGAACAACAATGAGGAATGAATCAGCAGATTCAATAGTAATAGGATAATCACAGAAAGGATTTGTTTCTAATCATTAACCTCAAAAAAGTGGTTGCATTTCTTTCATGCGTAGGCATCGACGCAATTTGTGAGACACGGCATACACACTTCATCCGCTTAGAGACCCACGTGCCTCATTTGCCTGAACGGGCCTACTTCCTCAAAATAATTAAACCAACCACGCAAATTTTTGCCTTATAGTGAGGCAACGTGAAGTAATTTCAAACTGCCAAATTTGGTCAAGTCTGTTTTTATGATGGAATCGGCGCATTTGAAAGGGTTCGCACGGTCCAGTAAAATATGCCTCAAACTCGGCCTTACAACACGCTAAACCAGCGCTTAAGCAACGATAAGCTTGTACTGAGGCCTCTCAATCGCCTAAAAGTGTCGGGATAACGCAAAACTGACTTACTTTAAAGCTGATGTGCTCTAACGGGAAGATAAACCGTGAATTTTAACTAGAAATAATTTAGTCTGTGAGGTCAAAGTCAGAGGTGAATTTCAAACCGTCACCCACGACGAACTGATGACTTAGGAAAACTTGCTGCGGCAAAATTTCCGAAGCTATATGTGTTATGTAAACATTGCATGCAAGGAGCAAAACGGTGCAATCTTATGCTCAAAATACCTAGAGTTAGAAAAGAGAGAGGAGAAACGTGGCCTCTATCCCATTAATTGTCGGACTTCGGAATGATCAGAGGGTTTTTTAGTTCAAAGGGCCTTCATAGTCCTTTACGAGTTAATTAAATTAAGGTTGCTGCTACCCAAACGGGCTGCTCTGCCCCACGAATTGGACTTTTTACATTTGGAAAGATTCTGAATTCCCCTTATTAAGTCCAGCTGGAAGAGCTTTCATTATAATGGTAAAATTTCCTCCGATTACTTCTAACATAAAATTGATGATGAATAAAATTTATCATTTTCGAGGACGAGGATGTGTGACAGCAATAAAGTCAATCTCCTCAATCACTTTGCGATTAAGTGAATTGAGCCAATGCATGATGGCTAGGCAAGTAATGTAAAAGGATAGCTCAGAAGACAGCTTCATATGAATGCTTACGCAGATACCCTATGCTGCCTACGGCTCACATTGCCAAAATCAGAACGCTCCAACCTTTCCCTTATTTTTCAGTGGATCTTACACATTACTTAAAACTCCAAACTGCAGCCGTGATAAACGCTTCTCCGAGTCTACACTTCGTCTAAGTTGTGCCTTGTTAACCCCAAAAATGTTTCACAAATGCAGCGCTAAATATTTCGGACCGCCACTTTTAACCAAGAAAACAATTTAAGTAATAGCAAAGTCGAAATTCTGCAAGTGGAAATATTCTAGCTCCACACGAGAGTAGGTGAGACCTGCAAATTGCCTTTTAAGCAGGTTACTTTTCTAACAGGGATAACCGATTAATCTCAAGGCCATGACGTCTCAAAGGATCTGCAGTCGTTTCGCCAGCATAACGCGTTGGCATTCACTGCACACTGCACAATGAAGTCGGCTACTTCACGGTTATTATTCTCATTGAACAGCAGCGCACATCATTTCGTGTTGGTGATTAGTACTGAAACATTTTTGATCAAGTGCATTGAGACTTTACGAAGTAGGACAGTAGTAACCTCAAGAATCCAGACCATTCGCGTCATAAGTATGCTATCAAAGAGTCAATTGTTTCAATGACCTTTTCCGTGCTCTTCTCTTGAGGTTGCATGACTAGCTCCTCAGTTTAAAGGTTACATTGCGAGCAGTCGGGAAGGTGACACTATTGGCCTGTTCTTTGACTGTCTCGGACAGTGAAGACGCGACTTTGCATGAGAAGGTATTTCTACAACTAGCTGCAGAATTTGCAGCCCTGATGCACCCAGATGACTCATCCCCACTGCCACCTCCCCTCCCACCAAGGCGGTTGGTCGAGAAGGACAGGACAGGGGTGGCTGTATTTGGAGGTGCATTGGCCTTCCAACGCGTCGCGTTCAAAAAGAATGCGCGGCAATTCGTAGGGTGCCCTTTCTGCCAGGCAGCCTTTTGTGCACAGTGTGGTAATGCCAAGTGTCTACCATATCACGATGCTCATACTGTGGTTCGACCTTCTGGCCGCTAAAAATGTGGTGCACCCTTACAAATATCGTCATTAGTTCAGGTTTTCACTTGATACAATTCATTGCGAAAATCCCTTCCCGTCATATGCTAATATTTATTTGTTTGAACGCACACATCGGAAAAACGAGGTCCTTACTACTGATCGCGCATGTACAGAGTACGATATTCGCGTCCGTGTTCGTGGGCAAGAGTGTGGGGCCACGGGTCAGTCGCGTTTCTGTGCTTTGATTGGCTACAGCCTTACTGTGGATATTGCCATATTTAAAGGGCAATCACGTAATTGTTGCCCGATGATGAAGGACCCAACGAGAGCACCAATAGCGGGGCGCTCCAGAAATAGTTGAACTCGGCAAGGGAAATGCTGCGCCACATAAAAATTCATGCTGTAATTTAATTTTGAATAAAATTAAGGGCATTGAATTGGCCACTGGTATTCCTACTCTTAATGCCTACCTCGAGATAAGCCACTGAATTGGCAACCTGTGGATACGCATTGAGGCGAGAGTGCCTTTTTTTAATTTCGACATAAAAATTTAACGCTAATTGTTTTCAGGGAACCTGGATGCATGTTAATAAATCCATTGATAAAAAAAGCTGGCAACTCTGGCATACTTTTTTAACTCGGTCTATACCCTCAGTTTGGATTGACAACTCCCCGTTTGACCTAAGTATGACCCAGAAGATTGGATAAATTCTGCCAAAATTGTACTTTTCGAAAATAAGCTTTTAGGTTCTGATTTGTTAGTCCACTGGATGGTGATTTTGGCGTCCCGTGTAAGCAAGCGGGTCGGCTCGGATCTGCGCAAAGTCCAAACAGACTAATGCTGAAACAAGAACCAGCACTTTTGGCGAGGCTCCGTTGTGCTCAGTATTCCTGCCAATGTTGTAAAAATGCAAGATCAAGCGCATAAATTACGTGAAAAAGGAGCAAATATAGGTAGAATTATGGCTTTACACTTCAATCTTCAGTCCAGCAATTTCCATAAAAATCTCGAAATATCCACAATCGCTTGCCTTCGCTTAGGTGTAAATTTCAGTTGGGAGCGTAGTTTATTATCGCTCCCCGTCATTTTTACGACGCCATCATGTAAACACTGCTTTCGGGAAGAAAAGAAGAGGACAGAGATATTTTAAGTATCTCGAAAAGACTAACTAGAAAGCTCCGTGTTTAATGCTGCAGAAAAATTTACTTTGCGGCCAGTGAAAACAACGGATTTAGCTTTGTAGATTGGTTGAAAAAGGAGTTCTTGATAATGACGCTTATTTAGTGAAAATGAATTTTACTCACAAACCCCTAAGCCCTGCTATCGAATCCAATTTCCCTTCTAGCACTTTGGGAATTTGGGAGGTTAAAGCGACCAGAATCCCTCAAATGCTGCTAGTACTCGGTCTGCGAATAAATTTGGCTTGCTGTAGTCATTTTGCGCCAGAGTTATTATAACTACCAATGTTTGCTACTTATTGTTCGATGTAAAGGCAAGTGTAACACCTATTATTCACCCTTCCCCATATTTTTGCAGCCCCGCAGTTGATTTAGCACTGTAGGGTCGACGAGGTGAAGAAGTCATGAGTGGGTCAAGCATCAACTAGTTCATTCATTGACAGCCACCAAACGGTCTGCCAATTAGCATGATTAGCAAGTTGTTGCGCAAACGCTCTGCATATGGTGGTAGCACATTTCATCTCAGGCTTCTTAATAGCAATGGCTTTTCTGTGAAATATTTTGCCACCTTCTTAATGGGTCGTTAAAAACTACCTCTGCGCTTTAAACTTAAAACACCTTTTGTTTTAAAGGAGTGTAGCAATGAATTAAATGATTTTTAAATTCGGTCATTTTTAACATTTTGTTTATTGATGGACAAGATTTCAGGCGGGTGGTACACTACTCTTCACTATCTTACAAATCCCACTTTATGGGAGTGGGAAATGGCTCAGGCTGTTGTAGTTGCGTTTCCAGTCAAATGATTAAGTGATTTGATCTGCAGAAACAGGTTGAGCTCGCGAGGGTGCAGAAAAATACCCTTAAAGAATGGACTAAGGCCCAGTGTGATGGTAGTTGGAGCGGCACGAACTTCAGATGGTGATTCATGCAAAACCTCACGTCCTCTTTGCGATCCCTTTTTTAAAAACAGCTCATCACCATTCCTAAAGGCACTACTACCTTGACTCTTAGATTTGCCTTAATGGTCTAATTAATTAAACTCGGCGGGAGTGCTCGAAAAGAAATGAGAAAACGCACCGAAGTCGCATTGTGTTGGGCAGGGGGAACAAGCGATCTGAGGAGGCTGTGGAGTAATACCTCATGTGTTTTTTGCCTAATTGTTGTAGTGCTATGAAGTTGTTATTTAAAACGGCTATTCGGACAGAAAAAGTTTATTAAAAAACAGTGGCTGCTGACAGATTTTCGCCTGAGGATGTCAGTTTGGAAACACAGGGACAACCTTGTATATATTAACTGGCTTTTTTTAATGGCTCTGGTAAAATCTCATTAAAGGTAAGCCTCGAATCTCATTCCAAGAAAGCCTCAGAAGCTTGTTAGCCACTGTAATCATGACAGGTATGGGATGAGTCTGGCAGTGCTCTTATCCTTCTCTTGTGGAGGATTAAGCGTTCACACGTTCTCGGTTAACGCTGTAAGTTTTTTATTCGTCAGATTAGTCAAAGTATTGTTCGGTACGAGAGATTTCGCGCATTCGTCAAATTTGCGATAGCATTTATTTTGCAGTGGTCAATTAGGTGACAGAACTTACATAAAGGCCCTCAACTTCACTTGTTAGGCTACGTTTTTAAGCTTAGGATTAAAACAATTAAATCATTTTTAAGTCATTTATGAAAGACAGTCTAAAACCAATGTTATTGAATCAGTGAATGTAGCAAAATGTAGCTTGACTATCCACACTGGAGATCCATGCACACACCACCTGTCGGTCAACGCTGGGGTATGATGGCGTGTCTTAATTCCCGCAGATTCTTCAGCTTGCCTTCCCTGTAGTCGTCAATGAACCGGTCAGTGTGAGAATGGATGACTACTTTAGCTTTCTCGCAACATGCAGAGGCACTTTGTGCGGTGAGTGGCCGAGCCTGCGCAGTCGGCGGTGAGGACCACCGCTCAGAGGAGATGAGTCGGCTGCGCACGCTCCGATGCATCTTCCTGGACTTCGAAGCCTCACACCTTGAGAATGATGCGTCACTTGTCATGACCTTCTTTTCCACATTTGACCAACCGCAAAACCCTGATTTCTCAATGTTTTTGTAACTATCCACTATTGAATGCGCTTCTGAAATTATTTGAGATGCTAAAAAATGGTTTAGGCTTTCGAATTCAGGTAGGCTGAAAAGGCAGTCCTTTTCTGAATGGACGACTTTCTTCAGCGCAATGCAGGAGGAAGCAGGCGGTGGTCTTGAGGGCCCAGTATAACTCTTGTGCTTAAATCTGTAACTGTCCTCATGCTTGGGTCGCTTAAACGGCATGCCACAGTATTGACCGTAGATTTGAATTTGAAGGCAATCAATCACATTAATAGCTTTTTAAAAGAATTTTAAGCATTCCACATGCAACAGATTAAGTTTTGTACACGCATTTTAAATAGGCAGAAATGTCATAAAACATTAATATCATTGGGGATTCGAGCTAGGCTGAATTCTCTTCCCTCGCAGCAAGTCAGAAGACAGTGATGGCAGCTAATAATAGCATATTATTTTTCATTCGACTCAAGTAAACAATTATATGAATCCTTCGTTGTACTCCAAGATAAATAACGGTCTTTGCAACTCTTCAAAGAAAATAATGATCATAATAGTCGGCTGCAGAGCAGAAACTTGAGAGGGTGAACTCGTTGCTATCTATTGAATTCGACTATTTCCATACAGTGTAGAAGGCATGAGAGTACAGGCACTCACCCACTCTACCACATCGGAAAGCAACTTCAGAAGGGCAGCAACTGCAAAGCAATCTCACCAGATTTCATTTGCACGCTTGAAACTAACTTTGGGACATCTTAGCATTTCGGTGATTCTCATCTAACGCCAACATCAATATATATATAAAACAAACATAAGAGTTGGGGTAGCTGCCACGGTTTAAAGGCAAACCCCAGCCCGACAGGACAAAATAGCCACTCAAATGGCCGTAACCGAAATGGATAGTCAGAAAAACAAAGTATTTCATAGCCTCCCTCTTCTTTTGAGCGTCGTCCTCGCCACTCTCCTTGGTAAACCTTTTTGCGTCAGCCATCACAACGTGATCAGTGCTGGAAGAAACACCAAAGAGCTAAACGTGCCTGTCATCAATATTCGATAGTTTGACAGGATCTAGAGTTTCGTCCGGCTAGCAAACCGATTTCAGATTAAGAGGCTCTGTCGACAATCATTGTGTCTATAGGGAGACGTTGGAGCAATGAGCTCCTTAGGCAGGTACATTAGGAAAATCTCTGAAACGAAGCTTGTCCAGATGGTGTTGCTTCAGCTCTTAGAAGCTTTCTTCCAAAACACGGGACGGGGTAGATGCCAAGAACAGACGTCATTCTCAGCCCTTCCGTAATAAAATGTCAGAGATTCCTCCTTAATTAGTGCATGAATTCTTTCGCAATGCTAGCTTGCAGCAAATGGTGTAAATTGGGATAGAGATTACAAAATCGGGACCACCTTCCACTGCCACCAAATTAGCGTTCTTAGAATTCCTTTGTAATACTTTGCTTGACTGACGGTTTCGGTTGTGGTCACGTGGGCGGTCATATTGTCCTGTCCGTCTGAAACTGGCCTTCGGGCCATGACAGCTGCCCCGACTCTTCTTTTTTTGAATATATACTCTACCCTTGTGTTATGCCTTCCTTTGCATTTAAGGAAGTCTTTAAACGCTGCAATGAGTATAGTCTGTGCTGTCAAACACGCGGACCTGTGAAAACGTCGAAGCTCCACCAGTTCCAATCTTATTTTTGTCCTGTTTTAAAAAATTCTATGTAGTTTGTTTTGTAATGCAGTCAGTACTTTGGAAATTTGCAAAATTAGGTATAAGAGCAGAAGTTTTATTTATGAGCAGTAGAGGTCATAGCGATCCAGAACTCCATTTGACTGTTCACTTGCACTATTACTTAAGCCTTCACATATGCTACGCCATCTGCAATTGAGTCATCATGCTAATGAGGCTACTGTATTGTCCTGAGACTACCTTGAAGGCAAAATAAGGAATAACACTATAGCAGAAAATACCTATTCAATAAACAGGGGAGATGGAGCAGCTGGCATGGTCCGAAGGTCACAGCAACTGCCATGGTTTGATTGCCAGCCTTAGGAGGACAGGACAATGTCGCCAGGTCAGGGACCGAAACTGCAGCCAACGTATTTTTAAGATAGGAACTATGATTGAGGCTCAAACAAACCCACGGTAAACTTTAATTTCGCGTCGACATCCTAACTGCCTTATGCTTATGTGGATGATTACATTGGCTTAGAATCAGGACGCTAGTGATTTTGTTGGGTTACATTCTTGTGGTGGCCATTGTTGGGTGATATTTGCGGACATTGTTAAAGAGGTCTAAAATGTAAATTTTACGAATAAACACAAACCCAAGACTTTTTTTATTAAGTTTTTTAACTGGAATAAATTAATTAAATGCCATTAAACCCCACAATCTCTGAATATCGGGTCACAAAATAATGGCGAAATATGAGAATTATTGCGTGTGAAGTAATAAACCTTCGTCTGATGATGGTCAAAAGGAAAGCAGTAGACTATATTATTTTGATGCAAGTTGCGGTTACTTTTGTAGCAACTTAATTTTTATTGATCAGTAAAAGCGTGTAATTTTTAACCAATCGAATTTGCGAAGAATTTTGTTTGCGTGTGCATGGACTTCATGCACTAAACGGTGGATATGGAGAGTCTCTTTTCAGCGTCTAAAAAACAAAAAGACCAAGGAGTCTATAGGACTGTAGTCGACGGCTTACATAGTCTATATTTTAAATATCTTCTTCCTCTGGAAACGGCCTATAGGTTCCACGAATTTCATTCGCCGCCCTTGGAACATGCGGATTTTGACTCAACACCAATGGTTCTACTTGTCGGGCAATATTCAACCGGAAAAACCACGTTTATTCGCTATTTAATTGGGGAGGATTTTCCAGGAATGCGTATTGGACCCGAACCGACGACTGATAAGTTTATTGCAATTATGCACGGAGAGCAATCGTCGATAATCCCGGGAAATGCTTTGGTGGTTGACCCGAAAAAACAGTTTCGTCCATTGTCGGTCTATGGAAACAATTTTTTAAATCGATTTCAGTGCTCTCTGCTAAACAACAAGGTTCTTGAAGGCATATCTCTGGTTGACACTCCTGGAATACTCAGTGGTGAAAAGCAAAGACTTGGCCGTGGCTACGATCTAACAGGAGTGATTGAATGGTTCGCACACCATGTTGACAGAATAATCCTGCTGTTCGATGCACACAAGTTAGATATATCTGATGAATTCAAGTCTGTTATTGAAGCAGTTAAGGTGAGTCTTGTTCTGTGGATTTTCTGAAGTTTTATTCATTTTTTAAAACCAAACACTGCACTTACTTTTGATTAAGATGCTTCAAGCATAGCACGTCTCCTTGTTTTCACCCGTGATACTTACTTTTACCACGAATAATGATTATTTCAACTTGGCTTTTTGATAACTTGTCGTCTCTCCACTAGGGCAATGAAGATAAAGTCCGCATTGTGTTGAACAAGGCCGATATGGTTGATTTTCAGCAGCTCATGCGGGTATACGGTGCTCTTATGTGGAATCTGGGCAAGATCTTGGGCACTCCCGAAGTGGCGCGCGTATATATAGGCAGTTTTTGGGATCACCAACTCCACTTTGACACGAATCGTCGTCTCTTTGAGCTTGAACAGGCTGATCTTTTCCAAGACCTTCAGAGTCTTCCAGCCTATTCTACTATTCGCAAACTCAACGATCTTATTCGTCGTGCTCGTCTCGCCAAGGTACGCGGATAGTTGATGCTTGCTTCGCATCTCTAACCTCTGGTTTGGCTTATTATACTTTCGACTACATCTTGATCTTTTAGCAGGTATCGTTAAGACGCCAGTTGGTATCGTAATTTTTAAACTTTAATAGGTCCATGCGTACATTGTTTCTGAGCTTCGGCGTCAAATGCCAGCTCTTATTGGTAAAGAAACTAAAAAGAAGGAGTTGATAACCAATCTTCCTGCGATTTATGAAAATCTTTCGCGGATGCATCACATCTCCATAGGAGACTTCCCACCAATTGACAAGATGCGTGAAATCCTTGCCACCCAAGACTTCAAATCTTTCAGCAATCTCCAACCCAAGCTTATCGCTGGTGTGGAGAAAATGCTTTCAGTTGACATTGCAAAGTTAATGCAAATGATTCCCCAGGCAAGTTTTGCTGTGTTTGTGCATACTTTTTGTCAATTTTATCCATCCTATTTCTGAACATCATATGACTTAATGAAATCATACTTTTCTTGTCAGCCATCGTTGTAAATCTTAAAATTGCATTGGTTTGCTGCCACTTTTGCGGGATGAACAAATATTTACTCACGCTCATTCTTTAAAGTCTTTGTTCCCTCATTAATTATTCATCTTTCGTTGAGTTGATCATAAGTCATCTTTAACATGGATGTCGTAAGTTTAAACTGATTTGTTTCATATTAAAAATAAGGAGCTTTCAATTTTAATGCACTAAGATCGAACTTTCTGAGGCTTATTAAGTTTTCATCCTTTGTTTAGCTTAGGTAAACTATTCTAACTTGACAGAGTGCAGGTTATTGCCTAAGGTACAAACTTGTTATCAAAATATTAGTGTAGAACTGTGATTTTGAGTGCGCTTTTACGTTCATTTTGCGAACCCCGGCGGAGACACTATGTAGTAGGCAGTTTTATTGCAAATTCCCCGCTACTTCCCTCTCAAATCTTTTGTGGCCACAGCGTGAATGTCTGCCTTGAACTGTTTTCCCTATTGCTTAAAGGATTGGTCTTTTACCAAAAGTTCAGTGCCTGAAGTTGTCCCTAAATCATTGCATGGTGTTCTTATGCACAGCCTTTCTGTATTGATGAGTTGGGAACTACAAATTCAGGAGCTGCTTTTGTTGTTAGAACGGTAGGCTCGTAAACACAGCAATTAAGCGGAATCAATGGCGTTGTCAGTGTGCTCAAATTTGAAAAAAATTGGTTTTAGATGGAATAATTCGGTATCCAGGATTTAATATGATTTTTCGCGTTAGAAGTTGGCTGCTCTATTTCAGTCGATTTATCTTAATAAATTCATTATGCTGTGGACCAATTGCTTTGGTGGTCATTACTACCAGCTTGAATAGTCAAAGTCACAGTGTTTAAAAGAGCGAAAAATAGATGTTAAACGATCATCTGTCTGCCGTCCTATTTCCTTTTTACCTTTGTGCAGGTCAGCCATACTGTTTTTATCATTTCACACAATAAATCCGTGGATCTAGTTTGACAGCCTTTGTATCACTTTAAGGCCATGTCAAACGTGGGCTCTAAGGTCTTCTGTTCATCATCACCTGTTAAATCTGTTGCAGCCGTGATTTGGTGGCTCTAATTCTGTTAATACTACTTTTACCTTGGATAACAGTGCCACATTTCAGCCTGTGAGGGGAATTACTAAGTGATTCTGATTTTCACAACTGACCAGTAGTATAAAATTCTGGCCTATGAGGTTACTGCCTTTTGCAGACAGCTTACTTGACACCTTTCATTCATTTGAGATGTCGATGAGAAAAACTGCAACATTTTGATGCTTAATTCGTGGTTATTGGTGCTGTATTAGTACTATACATTATGTTTGAAAAATATGAGAGTTCTAGCTCCCCTTCGATATTTAGCCGTGCATTTGTTAACTGTTTTATCACAACATTTATTCGTCCCACTTTAAAAGTTCTGAAAATGCTAGACACGTGTTTCCAATCGGGTGGTCGTCACCCACGTCTTTTGTGATTCCCTAATCGTTGTTTCAAGTTGCTTTAATTAGTACATTACTTTTAATTAGACTGTTTTATTTAGTCAGTAATTAAGCTGGATTTTTGAAAATTACTATTATGCAAGACGGAAACCCAATGTAGCTACTCATTTCAAAATGCGTTTATTAAACATAGTTGGTTCGGGTGAGGATGATGTCAGTCAGTGAGTTAACCACAAAAGGTAATGTCATGGAGCGATTGCAATTAAAAATTTCGAGGAAGAAGAAAGGCCAGGTAAGGCGCATTCCTGAAGTGTCGGTTGTGGGTTTTACTGGATTATGGTGTATCTGCTTAGTTGAATCTAACGCTAAAAAACCGCTTTCCCCCAGGTTTTATCGTAAGGGATCTTTGATCTCGTGAAGAGATAATACATTCCTTAATGATCCTGTCAGAATGACCTTTGAGTGTTTGGAAGGTGTCTCTTTTCGGCTCGTAAGCCGCAGCCGCTTGGCGCACGTGAAGCGCACGCTGCACTGCTTCTCGCTGCACTTCCATTATGTTCAAGTACTCGACTCAATGTGCGTGGCTACCCGAAGGACCTTCAAAGCTTCTGCCTCTAAACCTCCACCACCTTTTATTTCCTGCGCCAATGCCTGTGTGCACCGTTTCATTCCATAATCACATCAGTGTGCACTATAAATTTCAAGCCTTCATTTTATGGCTCATTTTTGGCCACCTGAGATTACTCAACAGTACACCTCTAGCACCGCACACCTGAGTATTTATCACCCCTAATGGGGATGCTCCTACTTACTAAATCGAGTTCCCTAATGTATATAATCGTATACTACCTAGCAAATGCAAAAGTGGTTCCATTGGTTTTTGGTGATTTAGACTTCTCGTGCCGTTCTCACTCATATCCAAGCTCACTGATTTATTTCAGTGTACTCTTACTATTCTTGCATTTTCCTTCCGAACCTGGCAGTCAATTAGTAAGAATTCAACTAAAGCTGGATGGTATTTTCACTTGTTCCTTTTACCCTCTAATTCCCAAACCAAAAAATTGGGTCATATCTTTCCCTCTCCATTCAGCCTTGATATTACCCAGTTCTACAATATCTTCAATACCTAACCCCATTATAATTTTTATGTTTCCTCACCCAAGTAGAATGAATCTGAAGTATGAGAAGAGGAAGTGGCTTCTTTTCAAAATTAATGCATCTCATCTCATTCCCAATTCGTCCGTTCATCTAATAGGAGCAGAAGGTGGGCTCGGAGGCCTTCCGTCCACAAGTGGAGGGTGGCGCTTTCGACAACTTCGAGACGCCCTTCGGCTTCGGTGCTTCGGAAGGTATTAACCGTGGCAAGTTCGAGAGCACCTGGGTCGTAGAGCTCGAGGTTCCTGAGGCCTTTGAGGCAAGCCTTCACTGTCTCCTTTACCCTATCCTTTCTCCATTTACATCCACATTTCTGAGGCGTTATTCATGTGTATTCTACCACTACACTACTAGCATTATTGCCAGGTGGTTCAAACAAGTCAAAATGTCTTGACAAAGCATGTTTATTCAATATTTCTCGTGTTCTCGGTTGGCCTTGTGTTGCTATGACGACTTGCTTGCACTTTAATGGAGGCTGTAGTTTATTTCAATCCAGGGCTGTCTGCAGTTGTGCATTTGTGCCACTCCTGATCAAGCATTCTCTTTTTGGCTAGTTTTTACTTCATCGTATTGTAATTAACGGTTTGTAGTCGCTGACCTTTTTATGTTAGCCTACTTTTCTAGACCATAGATCACTTATCTTCTCCTTCCCCTCGTCAAATTGTCGTATTATGTCAGTCTGGATTAAAGAGAAAATGCGTCTTTGCAGCCCACCTCGTAATGCTGAATTCACTTGATGTACCAGTTTTTTTCAATCTATCCCTTGTGCTAGTCGATTTATTTTAGTTAAGTAAACACATTTGAATCTCATTAATATTTGCTCTGGCTTTTTCATATGCGTTCTGTTTGATTTAATACTGCCTTCATTTGTTTAACAAATCGGGATCCCATCACAGGCAAGTGGTTGCATCCGCTGTGCTGTAAAGCTTTCAATTTACAAACGTTGCCTTTGTTTGAATTGGCAGGCCCTCGATTGCTTACACTACGTGCGATTGCCTAAAGCACTCTACCAAACGTTATAGCTGGACCGGGTTTAAAATAGCGTTGACTTTTCATTACCTCACTCATGACAACCGGCTGCTTAAAAATTTGGTAGTCAATGGACTTGCTTCAATTGTGACCGAGCGAACTTTATTGACAAAAGGGAGTTTTATGGTCAGAGTCGATAACTCTTGAGGCTTTTTTTATTTTGGCAGATATTCCGTTCCCTGGACACCGCGGATGGTAAGATAAGTGGAGAGACGGCTCGTGTGGAGATGCTCAAGTCACAGTTGCCCGCTACCACTTTGCGCCGCATTTGGACTCTCTCCGACATTGATAAAGATGGGTACCTTACGGCGGATGAGTTCGCGTTGGCGAAATACTTGATCAAGCTTAAGTTGAATGGACACGAATTGCCCTCCACCCTCCCTGATCACCTCTATCCGCCATCCATGCAGTCCTACCGACCAACACACGACGATGCCAGTGGCGTAAACGCGGAGTCCTCTTCGATCCACAGCATTCCACTCTCCTCCAAAAACGGCGACATCTGATCCTCTTTCATGCTTCTTGCTCCAGCCAGGATATTTGAGACTTCCTCTTCAACTCCCTTTCTTGCTTTGAACTCCAGGTTAAAATTTATTTCAGCCTTTCGCCTACACTTTCGTCGCAATGGGGAAATGTTGATCTAAGCTAGGCATATACTTGTGTCTCGTACACATTTGTCTCGTATTGCATTTTTGGGATTAGACAAAGTGCCAGAAAGTAGCAAATCATTTTTAGCTCTTACCGCTTCATGTCCTTATGAGGCGACGAATTCCCTTGGCAGGCTCTTGGATGACGTTACCACTAAGCTTTAGCGGCAGTAGTGTCTCATCAGTGAGTGAAATATTCACTCGGGCCTATCATACTGTGATTGTAGCAAGTCAGAACTGATCTGTATCGACTCAGTAAGGGACACAAGGAGATTACATAAACTTTCTCGCTTTCCATAAGTGCTTTGGTCCCAGGTCCATTTCACTGTCCTTAGCTACGCTTTCAATCATGGTAGACTGCCACAAAACTAGTCCCAATTTCAAAGTTGTAAAATTCAGTGTAGTGGCAGAGATACTACTAGCCTAGAGGTAACATGGACGAGAACTCTTGGCCAATTTGTTATATAGTGTTGCGTGGTGAGTTCAATGGTACGTACTTTGATTATACTGCCACTACAAGGTTTAAAATCGTGCCAACAGGTGAAATGACCACTCACTGTTGAAGCTATTATGCTTCCTATGCGTCCTGCACCAAGCTACTGCATGTACAGATAGGTGTAAACATCTTAGGCGGCCCAATTTGCAACTTGCCGATCGAAAATAACAATAAGCATTTGGAAAAAGACGAATCCTCCGATTATTAATGCATTTAAAACGACTCTTGGAAAGCACTAACTAGATAGAAAGATGCAGATGAGACAGAACTTAAGCTGATGCTTACATCTGCCTAGTTGCAGTAGGGCGATAGGTTTTGTCTGTACAGGCCCTTCGGTCATTCCTGCCCACAGTTTTGCCTTTGTGGCATAGTCAAGCCCAGTCGCTGTCAATCGCTCTGTATTTTAATAATAAGCACGTCTTCTGAAGTAATGCCTTCCGAGATGAGTGGAGGCCGATTCGTATATACGCTGCCAGACAAATCGTTGTCACACTTTTTGTGCCACCATGATGTGATGAACTTCGCAGTATGAGGCTCTGCGACCCCGTATTAATATTACTCGTTTAAATTTCAAGCATGTGTGAGACCTCGATGTCCATCGCATATACATAAACATCACCACTAGCTTACACGATCATGTACTTGCGTGACTGCATAGGACAGTTTTGATTAATTGAAATTCCCCAAGTTTTCCTTGTGTTGAGTGCATTTTAAAGCGCAGTGGTGCACACCAACATAGGCTTGAAGGTTTCTAATGCACACGCCTTCCAAGCACCTTATGTAGTTTGCCTGAATAGCATTTAAGGATGCTTTTAAGGCCTCTGCAAAAAATTATCTGGGGAAGAAATTAGTTTTAACATAGCCGTGTAGATGCTCCTCTGCATGAGATGAGGGCGGTTCGCAAAACCCTACCTTGCGAGAATAATGCTGCTGCATGTGGCCAGTGCTGTGTTTAATTGTACTTAAGCAATTTCGGTAGCGTTTATTGCGCCTCGATTATAACATTTCAAACCCCCTCCAACTTGCTGCTAGTCCAGACAGGCCTAATAAAGCGGGTAAACGTACTATTTATTGCGTGTGACGTAATTCATCTTGAGAATAATAAACACGTTTGCTATTCGGGAATGCACTTTTTAAATTATTTATGGGAGCAGAGTACATTTTAAAAATAAAGGTATCATGCAAATGGAGGTTGTCGACGAATCCCAGCAAAAGCTTTTAGCAGCCACAAGCACTTGGCCCCATAACTTTCGATCCGGGTGAACAAGTCTGACTTTCACGGAACCCACTATTCTAGGTATTATGTGAATCCTCGGGTAGGAAGTATTTTGGACATTGATGAGTGAATCAAAACAATAGTGTGAACACTTACCCAGACGTAACTGAAAGAAACTCAATCCCGTATTAGTGCAAACAAGGAAATTGGAAAACTGGATGATTTTACGCATTTTTTGACCTATGACTCCATAAAGGCCAATGTAGTGGAACACCTTCACTTGGCCAATGCGAAAGTTGACCAAGGTACTCCACACTCCCTATGTCAGAATTTCACGATTGCCCCGCGCCGAAAAAAGCCTTACAATTGCAAGTATACCTTTCTATCCTGTAGTGTTTACCGCAACGTGGATCGAAGAAACACTTCCAACGTCTAGTTCAAACGAGTCTCGGCCTTCATAGTCGAAATACACAGAGTACCTGGCTTGTGTCAGTTACAAAATCAATAGCGAATGCACAGAATGTCTCAAAAAAATAACAACAGTCGATGTGTTTGACTAATGAAGATACCCCGAGAATTCCGCATCAAAAATTATTTTAATAAAGCCAACCAGGAGTAATCTCAATACGGCATCTCCAGTACACATCAGTGACGGTTCAAGTTGTTAAGCTTAACCCACTTACTCGTTTAAAGTGGCCATGCATCTCATCATTGAAAGTTTTCATAAGAGGACAGAGGATTTCCAGTCATTAAGGTGAGTTCTTGCAAAGCTCCACGGTGGAGACTAACAGGTTTCCTTAATTAGCAGATGTTTGGGCGAATTCCACACCCAGAAGTGCGCCACCACAATTTTGAGGCAAGCACTGCTCATATCTTTCGATTTCGTAAACTCATGCGTCAAGATTAGGGGAGTAGGGAAGGGTAATTGAAATACTCAATGAATATCTAAAAGCACGTTACACTCCTTCCATACGTCATTAAAAAACAGTAACATCTTGGAGTAAATAGGGGAAGAAAGGAGGTCGGCGAGTTCTCGAATATGGGATTGGCATTTTTAAAGTTACTTCCTAACATTGCGACGGTGAAGTACTAGAGGCTCATCTGCTTGATCACAATCTTTGGTATTCAGTGATTTGACCTCAGTCCAACTGTTGTCTTCACTATCTTCTAAAACACTGTCCTGCTCCATGTCCTGCAAGGGGGAAGAGTGGTTGAAATAACACATCAACCGAGGTCAACCTCCAGTTCTCAGTTTGGGCAAATAGGTGATCGTCACTGCCACGCTGTTACTGTGAGAATATCGGGCTTAACGATTTGATGCTTTCAGAAACAGGTTCGCTGAAGACTTACAATGGGCATCCCTGTAGGTATGTCGTGTCTGATGTGGTGTGAAGCAAGGGGGAAGAAGTAGCACAGGGTCCACGGTTGACAAAAAGAAGTGACAAAGCGATTTACGACTTACTATTGACAATATCACGCACGACATCCGTGCGGCAGTTACCAAAGAGCCTTGAGCTCTAACGGTTAAATAGTCAGACTCCATTACATTAGTTTGATGGTTTTAAAAAAATTGGAAACCCACTATGAATCAGCATGCTACCATGTACCAGACATTCGTGTTACATCGAAAAGACAACTCAAGTTTGTAGGTAAAGGATACCAGAATCATGTTTACAAAATTTCCCTCCAACGAATTCAATCCTTACGGTGTAGCACTTTGTTTGACCGCCGGTTACGGTTGCGGTCACGATCACGGTCAACTGAGTGGCCACACTGCCCTGTCCGGCTGGGGGCTGACCTTCGGACCATGCCAGCTGCTCCAATCCTTCTGTTTGCTGAATAGGTATATTCTGCCCTAGTGTTATGCCTTCTTTTCCCTTGAAGGAGGTCTCAAGACGCTACATACGGACTAGTATTTAGCTCAAGTGGATAAACCAAAGGATTCATGAAGAAACCATTTCCCATTCTTCGACACCCAGCATCAAGTAGCAAAAATAAAAGCCTATTTATGACATAGGTGCAGTAAGCGGATTACATGGTTTTAGAAAGCCCACGGGATTTGACCATTTCAAGGGAGAGAGAAACGATGAGACACCACGGGGGGAAGAATTAGTAGAAATTGGCATTCGAAAAAATGAAAACAGAGAAGACAGAAAAATGCTTACATTCTCCTTCGTCACGATGGGTTGTGGTGGCCCTCCCTCCATGCCCACAACATTGAGTATTTGGGGGCGCGGTGGGCAGAAGTACTCACAGACACAGAGGATAAGCTCAATGAAAAATTAAGAGAACTCGAGAAAAATGTTTAAGCTTTGAAAGTACACTCTCCATCATATTTCAAGCATGGTCTTGAAATTAAAGCAATAAAATCCTTTGAATGCTTAAAGTGGAACACAGCGAGATGCGCCAATCACTAAATACTAAAGTACGTATGAGGAGAGCCACTTTCGTTTGTAACAGGATAATCAAACACTACACGATGGTACGTCCATGTGCCTACTTGATCCAAATCTATTGCAGAAGGCTAAACAAGAACAAACTTCAACGTACCATCCCAATGGCGGCTCCTGAAGCAAGAACGCCAGTGCCGACCAAGATAATTGACAAAGAAGCCGGTACCCCATATTCTACCATCGATCTGTGAGCTTTCTGAGTAGAAAAATTGGCGATGAAAAGGCAATATCTTGGACCAACGCCAAATAACCAGCGTTTCAAATCGTAAGTTATTACCACTTCAGATTTTCGCATGAGGACGTATTTGTCTCCGTGAAAGTGTCAATAACATATACGACCAAGCCTGTACTCATTTCTTACATAAAACATCTTGAGAATGGTACCCAAGTTTATGACGAAAACAAATCAGTAACAAAATCAAGGGAGAGGCGTATAAATAGATATAAGGTGATTAACCACGACATACTTTGATGCTGGGTCTCGAGGGAGCGCAAAAAAGCAAGTGGAAGAGCGATAAGATGCTATTTGCAGCAAAAAATACAAAGCCTGATATGGTGTAGAAAAACGAAAGACAGCAAACTTATTAATAAAAATATGGCATCGGTGAGATTTTCAAGAAAAACGAGGCAGCGATGGTGCTTACGGTGATAGAAAGGCAGAGATCGAGGAATCGAACAACAGCAGGCATACTAAAACCACACAAAAATTGCATTCATCAGTCCATAACAAAGCGAGAGGAAATTTAAACGTGAAGCAAAACTTACTAGAAAGCATTTGGTGAGAGCGACCACGTGGTTGGCTCGATAAGTTCAAACTCACGATTCGCCACAAAGTTCAGTAACTGCTCCGTCTTTCGCTTTCCCTTAACATTTCGGAACACACCATCTTTGACACTATAACACATCAAATGGAGGTAAAGAACGTAAAACTTTGCGAGAATAGAAGGAACTTATAAAAAACATTATTATCATATAAAACAGAGGATTTTGATTTCAAATCACGCATAAAATCAGTTATTCAATAAATACAGGAGGTTACGTAAAGGTACCAGTTCAACAAAACCTACTGAAAGATAGTGGGAAGGGAAGTGATGGTGAAAATCATGGCTACAGCTGACTCGGCAGAGCAGTCAATCTGAGCCACTTTTACGTCGTTAGGTGGAGCAAGCTCCGCAAAGCGCTTCCATTCCACTGCCACTAATTTGCAAGCAGGACACCAAGGCGCGTAACTACAAGAAGAGCATAGATTACAGTAATTCCATTAAAGACACGCATCAGATTCAGGTAAGTAAATCCAATTATTGTAAAAAAATAACCACTTAAATAAGCAACAAATAACTCCGAAAACGCTGCCTAACCCACGCCGATTTTTTAGAACCATGGATAAAATGCATACCACAGAGCATGTAAGAGAGCAATTTTTAGTTGATTCAATATGTTGTTAAAATGCACTACGTAGGCATAAGGCAGAGAGTAACCAAGCCTAACAAAAAAACGCGAATGCCTTGAGAACTGAAAAGCTTAAAATTCCAAGTCGGTAAATATTTTTAAAAAATAGAATGACCACACTATATTTGCAATGCACAAAATGAGGTAAATAAACGATAACAGCAACAGTAACTTCTCACAAAAGGCTCACAATTCAACCATCCATTCACCAGACAAAATTGTTGTCCAGTTATTAACACTAATGGGGAGCGATTCCTGAGCATTAGAATGAAAGGGTAGGAAAAAGACACACAGATACAACGGGAACAGCATGTCAAGCTTGGGCGAATGTGGGAGCTCATTATAACGAGTTAATTCTGTGCGATTAATATAAGGGATGGAAGAGTACCTAGTTAAATACAGACACACGGACTCGACGATGCAAAACATTAAATTTTGCAAGACTATGCGTAAGTTCATTTGCTCTAACGTCGCAAACGCCGATAAACTTGAAAGATGCTGTAAATATTTGCAAAAAATATTTCAGAGACTTGGGCTCCATTAATAAAGCAACATTTTACGTTGAAAAAGCCAGTAGCATTTAAATCTGCTTGTAATTTTTTTATTAAATTATGGCATGTTAAGCAACAAACAACACTTGTAGCGTCCGGAGATTTGCCTGAAGGCCAAAGAGGGCATAGCACGAGAACAGAATATGTACATACATACACATTCCATTAACAGAGGGGTAGGGGCAATTGGTATGCCGCGAAGGCCATGCTCAGCCGGACAGGACGATATGGACGCCCCAGTGTCCTTATCCGGCAGTCGAACAAAGTATTCCATAGCCCCTCTCTTCCTTCGAGCTTCATCCTCGGCGCTTCCTAAGTTAACCTCCTGCGTCAGCCGTCACAACGTAATCAGTGTTCAAAGAAACACTCACGAGATAGCCGCGTCAGTCATCGAAATTCCAGCTCGGTTGAGAGGATGCTTGACCACAGCGTCACCATTCCCTCGTGGCTGCTCGATAGGACCTGGATTTTTGTCCAATTTGGACATTGTCTAGGTGGTTCACGGCTAGCGTTGCTTTAGTTTTATACAGTTTTCTTACAGAAGGCGGCGGTAGAGCAGGTGTTGAAGACAGACATTGCTTTCAGCCCTTCTGTTATGAAATGTCAAAGCTTCTCCCATCTGTAGCAAATACACTTCTTTCGCACCGTCAATTAGTCGCATACGGTACAAATTGGAGTAGAAGTCCTGTAAAGTCAAGTCCACTTCCCGCTACCGACAGTGTAGCATCGCGGTAGTCAAACAAACAAAGTATTACAGGTACTGTTTTTCCTTTCGAAAGAGGACTAATTAGTCACTTCGCCATTAGTGCTTGCAACGTCTCAAGACTTGCTTGAGAGCAAAACAAGACTTAGTGCTAGGGTAGAATATATATATTTTTTTAAACAATCAAGAGGGATTGAGCCTGTTAGCATGGTTTGTAGGCCAGCCAACCCGCCTAGGGCAATATAGTCACCCAAGAGCTCGTAACCGAAGATCGGTAGTCAAACAAATAAAGTGTTGCAGACAGTATTTTTAAGCGGACATATGGATTTGGCGAACGGAAAGGAAAAGGGGTGTGGGAAGGGCTCCTCGTTCCTATCCTCCTATCCTCCACCTCCCTTGCTATGAGAAGGCTGGAAGCTTCTTGGCATCTTTACTTAGAGAGTAGAGAAGACTGACAGAAACGGGAGGGGATCGATTACTGTGAGAGTGCCTGGGTGTCCGAGGCGCTATCAGGATCGTCCACCGCCACGTTCAAATTGTCTGCCTGCCTCCGACCTACAAGGAGCATTTAAAGAACATAGGTACTGCAGGGAGATGTCGTAGCTCAGAGGCCAGCCCACCCGCAACCTGAACCGCGACTCGAGTTAGCAGTAACCGTGTAACAGTGTCACCTTGTGATGTAAAGAAAAGAAAAATAATCTTTTTTCCTGTGCATTCTGCTCACGCTTGCAGTTTTGATGTATTTCGTCAGCTAAACAACAATTGCACTTGCTCAATAAGCGTTCTTGTGCCCACTTCTCATGATCTATTTAGTCTCATCAGCTTGTACTTTCACTTGGCATTGTGGCTAAAGAACCATTGGCCTTTATTTTAGTTCATTTCTTACACTAATGACGGACCTTCAATTTAGGTAAGGCCCTACCACAACTTTGTTGAAAACAAGGGACGGACGACAATGACAAACAACTTCGATCCGAAAGAGGAGCCGTTCACTTTTAATGACTGTTAAACCTAGGTTCCATGCAATAGAAGCAAATACTTTAAATGATCAAAATCATAAAAACTCAGGTTGAGATGTGTGGCAAAGATATTTGCACGTATGGACTTCAATCTCCATTATTTTGCAAAGAGGACTATGCACCGCTAAGTTTAGTTGCACAATTAAACCAGCTCAAATATGCTGCTAGGCCCTTCTCAAGCACGTTAATAAGGTAAACATTAGAAATTCAACAATATGGTCTAGCAGCAGTAAGTTAAGAAGGTGACTGTGAAACTCTGTTTTTTAGACCGCCGGTCGGTTACGGTCGCGGTTGCGGACGTGGTCACGGTCACGTGAGTGGCCGCACCGTCCTGTCCGGCTGGGGCTGACCTTAGGAGTATGCTAGCTGCCCTGATCCCTCTTTTTTTGCCTGAAAGAAAAATTTGGCTGACCTTGTGCCCATAAAAAAACCGTCAGTCAAGCAAAAATTTTATTGCTCATATCTTTGGAATTTGTTATGAGTTAATTTAGCGTGCTCCAGGAACACGTTTCAGGTGATAATGAATTCAGCCATAGATTAAACACTTCAATTGTGCCCAAATTATGGGTTGTTTTTTCACTATATAAACGGGAATATTCGCTTGTCGCAGTTGCATTAAGATTTAAAAGAACTTGCAAGTTTTTGTATTGCTTTGAATGATTGTTGAAATCGTGTTTTTGTTTTGAATTCAGATTTTTTTCCACCACCTAACCTGACTGATTGTGATTACTCCTAGACCGTGTTATCAACTTTAAGCTTTTTTGCGTTTTTTAATGACTTTTTCTTTTGTATCATTTTATATTTAGGCAGGTGTCAATATTTGGCAGTTACCTTATGTGTTTCCTGATGCAGTCTCCTCAGAATTTAAAATATTTAACCGCGCAGTTATGCATTTTAAATGAATGTATAGCTTAGTGTTTTTAAAATTCTATTAGTTTGTTGGCGGGTTGTGTTTTAAAGATTTTTAATTATATTATGATTTTGCAGTTGTTTACCTTGTTCAATTAATAGTCATTGCTTTCGGGACCTTGAACATGTCCCCAAAACGATGCGCTTCGTCAGGTCTGTTTGGTTGGCTTATGACTTGAGTCATGACTTTGCTTTCCATGAATGATCTGTGCTCGTGAGCGTGGATACCCTGGATACCTTAACCTTCTTGGATAATTTTTAGAAGTTGTTTTATCCCAATATACACTGATGGCTCTTTTAAGTTCCATGCTTATTTGGATGTGAAAGTCAAGCAGACTACGGTCCCATCGTGTGGGATTAAGTTTTTTCTGAAAATATGTACTTATGTTTTTAAAGTATTCTCGACCTTGAATGCCTGATCTTGCAATTTGTCAGTTGTAAGTAATGAGGCGTTTTCAAGTGAATGTAACAGCGACGAAAAATAGGTTTAATTCAGCAGTACAGGTCATCTCATCTGAAAAATTTTACAGTCTTCATTGTTTTAAATTTATATTGTGCTCAATTTTAGGCAAAAGATAGTGGTTTAAGTGACTTATCATATGTTTTCCTGGCAAGGTTGGGTTTTCGATCTCTCTTAAGCGTGTTATTAAGCTGAGTTAAAGTTCGTAAATGAAGTCTGGGCTTTGGATAATTTTACTTCCTTATTTCATGATATTGCTTTTATATGTTGTATGGCCTTTGTAGTACCCGTTACTTGATACCATATTCCAAGAACACCCAGTATTGTTATTTGTCTGCTGAATAATTGCACAAAATGTATTTTGAAACACTTGTATTTTAATAGCAAGTATTTTTGTTTGGAGCGCTGTGTTGTATTCTTTCTGCACTTTTCTTACCTGCATTACTTGTCAACCTGTGATAAAACATTGAAAATTTGCTCAAAGGATCACCTCAATTTATCCCGAATAATGCTAGATTAGAAGTAATTATTCGAAATAATGGAAATTGGCATGTGTTAGTGTAAAAATGCGAGATTTAAAGCATGTGAGAAGTACACTTGTGATGTTAGAGCATTTCGAAGGACAATGTCGTCCTAACGGCGATACTGGTAGACGGAACTTATCCTTTCATTTATCTTTTAATTTTCATTGTGCATTGGGATTCTCTTCATTGTTGTCATCGATGTACTGCTCATCCTTAAATACCAGAAATCCTGTTTTTTAAATTAAGTTGTTATTTTTTTGTTCTTGACTGTACTCAGTGAATTTTGTGTTAGCCTTAGTGAATTCCCATGCGGATTGGAATGTTCTGCTTTAGCCTTCACATTAGCGGCTTGCATCTCTGATGCTCTTTAGATGCCATTTCACTTGTTTTGCCTGCTTCTAGCTGACTCCTGTGACAATCTGTAGAGAGTTTGTTAGCCCACTTGCTAGAGTCCAACTTGGAGCCACATACGCAGCATTTGGGATCAACGTCGATAGGGATGTCGATATTTTTGGAGTGCAATGAGTCGCAATGAAACACAGATATTTTTCTGCTGACCAAATTTATGACAAAAAAGTTGCTCAGCATGCTTTTCGGTGGTCATGATTGATTCTTTAAAATGCATGCTCCCATAGTGATTTTTTTTCATCCTCGCTTGCGGCAGCTGTTACATAAATTCGCCTTCTGAAAATGCAGTGGTCTTACCCCCAAGCTGATTATTTATCTTTACGATACAGTCATGTTTATGCTGTATTTTTCCTTCCAAAAGCAAGTAAATTGGAAATGGGGTTGGGCACTATAAAATAGATAAATATACATTAAATTTATCTTAGTTATCATAATACTACATCTTGAGGCTTGCATAAATAGTTGCTCTTATGGTAGAGTCTTAGCACATTCAGTGGAGAACTGAAGTGCGTCAAATTAAAGTAATGCATTACTTTTGAGGTCATTTTTTTAAATTTTTATCACAAGGTGTATTACTTGGTGAGAAGTTAGTTTACGTGCTTGTCCTTATTTCAGTTTAGTTCTGTTTGCTATTATTTTCCTGTCATTAAGTCATTTTACCTCATTTTTCCCTGCCAAAACGTTTGCCCTTCATGAAAACTAGCTTTTGCGCTTCTGCGTACTCTCGTTTCGCTGCAATATCCAGTGCTTATTTTGGTTTGCAAAATGTTATCCAAGAAAGCAAGCGCTATTCTCTCAGCTTTTCCTTTCTCAGATTGGTCATTTGCATCTCGCCGCATGAATACAATTTTGCTATCCCTTCGTCTTGTATTTTTTTTATTTTTATTACACTAAATCTGAAACGTCTACCTGTTATCGCCTTGTGATTTCGAGGTCTTGACATATAATGGCTGAGTCATGTAGCCGATTGTACATACCGTTTGTGTAAAGCCTTAGTTGCAATCCTGACCAATTTCCATCTCTTTGTGCTTTGTCAAAAGCTAATATCTGCCTTCATATTTTAAAGGCGTCATGTTTAAACCTCTACTAGAAGTTAGTTACATTTCGTTTTCGGGAATACCTTTGCAACATCATTTAATTTTTACCTCCTCGCCATTTAAGCTAGCCTGTAAGCTATTTTTGGCTTCATTCCACTCTTGAAAAACACCTTTGGCTGTACGTAAGCTCGCCGTATTGCTGCGCTCCTAAAGACCTTGTCAGTTTCATGCAAACACCTAAAACTTCCATTAGATGTCATCAATTCCACGCTAACGATGGCATCCTAATATGCCCAAACACTAGCCATGCCGTGACACAACAACGCGTCGTCGTAGTCCAGGTCCCATTGACTTAAAAACAGGAAATATGAGGATTTCGATGCTTGTACTGTAAGCATGTCTTTTTAATGTTTAAATCCACCCTCCACAACTTCTTTTTTCCTGATTGTACTACTAACGCAAAAATTACATTTTAATCCGTTCTATTTCATCAAATTAGATTCTGTGAAACTTTTAGTCGGTTTCGGGCCCTCTGAGTGTTTGCTTATTTTTATGACTGTTTTTGTCGCACAATTCTATAGCTCAAGCTACAATGCAGGCGTGTGATAGTATGAAGCGTTGTGCAAATTGCCAAAGGCATCGATTTCATGGCATTCTTTTCGTTTCATAGCGTCTATTGTTGCACATGGAATGTAGGTGGTGAGATACCACGAAGACAGGATCTCTCAAAGCTTCTGGGTGTGGATCGCGAACCGCATCCCGATGTGATTTTTCTCGGGTAAGCTTCCACACTCTCCCACAACCTGGGCTTTACCTTTAGCTTACAAGAAGTCGTCAGATCCGACGAGTGGTACAGCTCTTTAAAGCTAGTTATGGCTCCTCTGAACTACGTTCTTGTAAGACTCGCCTTCTAACCTCATGCGCATCCTCTTCTCGTGTTAGATCAAATCTCGAAACTGTTGGGCCATTTGGATTTATGCCTTCGTAAAACGGCACCTCTTACCAGCCATAAATAACATTGAATCCGAGATGACGCCGTTCGGTTATGCAGGAATAATGGTAAAATGGGGCTGCTTTTTATGTTTCTAACTTTTTCTTCCTGTTAAGGGTAATAAGGGGGCTTGTAGTGTGCGTTTTGAGGTCTACGGTGTCAACATTGCGTGTGTTTCCGCCCACTTCACACCGCACGCCGAGAAACTTGAAGATCGCATTAACGTAGGCTGAAGAACGCGTTTACTATTCGCCTCACTTTCGTAGGATTACCGCGATGTCTTAAAAGACCAAACCTTCCGCGATCCAGACGTGAATCTTCTCATGGATCACGAGTAAGGACTTCCAGGCTGATCATAACTCGATGCCTTTGTGTCATTTCATTCTGTATTTTCAACTAAGGGTTAAAAGTGCTGATGTTGGCAGTTTTCACTTTTACACATAACTACCTCCAATCCAATAGCCCACCTTCATTTGGTAGCTGTGGTAGGGACGTTGTACCGTTTGCCAGTCATATCAAGTGATTATTTGACCAACTCTGTAGCTACGTTTTCTGGATGGGTGATCTAAATTTTCGAACGGAGGGCTTGGAAAAGGACGCTGTCGAACAACTGATCTCGTCGAAACGCATCGATGTCTTAGTGGAATACGACCAGGTAGTGGCTTTTCACATGGTCGATTGACCCATCAAAGTAATAGAGGAAGGAGTATATTTATGCTACTTCAATGTTCCCGAGTTTAGATTTATTGTGATTCTTGACTCGTCGAATCGACTGTTTTTTGTATCGGCAATGACTGAGGCTGAGGTTGTATTAAAATCAACCGTTTGCCTGATTCGGAAAACTTGTTAGCCATGTAGTTATCTGCGCCGCGCCTGCAAAAGATATCAAGTCTTTTAAAGCTATTTAGATTGCACTTTCTCGGTAACTAATTCTATTGTTGTTCTACGTCTGTAAATGCCTCCAATTTGTATTCAAATGGAATGGTGTGCGCTGCTGATGCGCATATAGGATTGAATGCCTTGGATCCTTCAAATGCTTTTCGGTATCTCGAATTGTGATAAGACATCTGGGTTGCTATATGAGTGAATTCGGTGCTCATTGGCATTCTTTTAATTTTACCACTGTCGTTTGGTACGTTATATTGTTGGCGACTTAGGTTGCTTCGTTCATTTAGAAGGGATCCAAACCCTCTTCTAGGTGATAGGAAAAGTTATTTAAAACCCTACTATTTTCCTGTTAAAGTAGTTTATATGAAAAAGGAACATGCCAGTCGTGCTTTATTTAGTGTAACTATCGAAGTTGGTAGTCAGCGTACTATTTGTTAGTGCTTCATCATTAAAAATCTGATAGCTTTATTAGTGGTCTTGTCTTTCTTACCCTCTCTGGATTTTATTCCAGATTCGCTGTTTTTTAGCTGAAGAAAGCCATGAAAAATGAGTTGGTGTTTCTCGATTTCAAAGAGGGTGAGATTACCTTCCCACCTACCTTCAAGTATGACAAGGGTACAAATAACTATGATTCTAGGTAAGTTTGTGCTTTCAAGGACCCCAGACTACCGCCGCCGCCATTCACATACTGTTTACCCTGTTGGGCATGCTCGTTCATCATGTACGGAATGTTCTATCTTAGAAACTTCAATTTTATTTAGATTTTCGAATCGTTTTGAAAGCTTGACACCTAAGGTTAAGGATCAACATTTCTCAGGCTGACTGATAATTTTCTCAAATTTATCTTCTCCTTATCTGGATAGTTTTCATGGGCGTGTTCCTCGAGATGCTTTGTAGTCCAACGGTAACAACTATTTTCCTATTTAACACAATTTATTAGCAGTCACTTATTTTGTCTTGAAGCCTTGAATGTACACCACAAAAGTATGGTTTTGAGGTGATAGCCATTTTCAGCTAAATTCGTATGACTGATTGGATGGGTTTTCGCTTCAACGGTGGTGTGTTCATGTGGGTTTTTCAGCTCTATCGAATTTCATTCAAATGCATCCATCTTGATTGCCGCATAATTTGTATCCACATTTTTTTCTAATGGTATGGTCGGTTTACCAGTGCAGTACGACTTTAGACATTGAAATAGGGCGTTGACAGGGGTTCGTCCTGCCAAATTTAGTGCTGCATTTAATGTTTTCATTGATTCTCTATTCACACTTTGTTACATTCATTTTTATATCAGGATATTTTGACTGCAATTCTACTTCTTCCCTTTAGTTTTATCTTTCAATGCTCAATCGTTCAAGAGTACGAAACAGGCAAAGTTAATGTACTTCTGAAATAATTTGCTCGCGCAATCAGTGCTACTTTTAATCACTTGTCATTTATCCAGCCTTTCAAAACATGCCATTGCTAGATTGGTCGCCGACTAACCGAATTGCAGTGCAAAATGGTCATTGCATTCCGACATTAAGCGAATGAACACGTTACTACCCATCACACACGTCCAAGACACTCACTACCTCTTCCCTGGAAGACTAACTTTTTGTGTACGGTGGGTTACGGGCAGGATTTTTCAGCCACTGAAGGCTAGACAACTGGCACTGAGGTATTCAACTCTCTACGATACAATGGAGAGGCTACAAGAAGGAAACAGTTATGGGTAGTCAATCTGGGAAAGCTAAGTCCTCATACCAAATATTTCAAGGCACTCTTGAAGAGCTTTACCAATGCACCCACATTTCTCCAAATTATTGTCACCTTTTATGATCATTAGTAGACGATTGCATGCTAAGTAAGTTGGAAAGTGAGACAGAGACGGAGGTGGATAGCGGTAAGCTTTTGTTGGTGATGAGGTCCGCAACACGCTTATATCTCAGCGGCAATGGATTATAGATTTAAACGATGATCACTTTAACAAATTGTAAAATCGTATAACTTTTATTGTAAGACAATTCATGAACTTAATTGGTTAGCTGATACTGCATCCGCCTTGCACATCATCTCGCATAGTGTGTATCAGTGCATTTAACTTCCTGCTTCAATTGATTCTTTTTTTCCCCTTCCTTGAAAGAGTTTCATTTTACCATTTCATTTTCCAAGATATCTTTATCGGACGCAATGGTGCTCCTTTTGGTTTAGCTCCTGCTTCCGACCTGCGTAAACCCGTTTCATCCCAACAGTGTACACAACCTTGAATGCGCTTCACACTTGGCACGCGAAAATTCCTAAAGTAGACTCAATAAGGTATAAAAGTATTTGAGCCGTGCTTTTCCCAAAACGGCAAGTGGTTATTGCTAAGGTGCCCTACAGTAACCCGCAATGTAAAAATTTTACCTGCAAGCCATTACTCCTTTGCATGAAGTGGAAGCGTAAAGTGAGAATGACGCACACTTCCTGCTCGGAGTAAGGGCAAAGCTCCCGCTGGTTTATTCAAGCGTTTGACAGACAGCACTGGGGATTCAGAAAGTATCTTGAACCTCGTAACTAGACATTCCCTATTTACGGTAATTACTAACTAGTTATGCAGCCGTCCTCATGACCCCCACTTTCTCTCGGCTGCGAATAATCCCCATTGCCGTGTGTCTATTGGTTCATTCAGAAAACTCGTTCTTTACCTGGTTTCACTTGGCTTGATCTTATGGACTTAGATCTTATATTAATGATCTTAGCTTCAAATGTACTTGTTTCAGTATATTCAAAATGCGTTGAGAGGATTTAGGAATTAATGGTATTCGATTGCATTTTGGAGCAATTCCAGTAGTGTTTTTTAAAGAATGCATTATGTAACCCTCTTTGCAGCGTTGTTTTGACCATGCTAGGCTGTACTTGAATCTGAGCCACATGCTCGACGTTCTTTTGAATTGAGATGGTGTTTGTTTATGTTGCTTGTCAAGTAAGAAGCAGAGAGTACCATCGTACACGGATAGGATCCTCTACATGGCTCATAATGACTTTGCATTGGAGCACAACGTGCAGTTGGATGAGATGGGCCGCAAGATACCCCAAACAACACGCAAGAGGGCGGTGCGCGGCGGTCCCTCCGCCGTTTCATCCATCTCTGCGTCTTCTGACACCACCACTGAAGAGAGCCGCGGAGAAAATGCCCTCATGGAGACACCGAAGCTTCACCTCCTCGCCTACGACCATTTGCCTAACTACGTCTGCTCCGACCACCGTCCAGTTTTCGCCCGTTTCCATGCTCGTGTGCCTCCTGTATGGTTTCAGCTTCCTATTCGTTTCATCCAACCCGTTTCTCTCAGTAAGTCTTTACATTTGCACCCCACTGAACTTCTCTAAACTCTGCAAACTCTAGTGTTTAGCATTTCATGATTTTGACGGATCTAATTCTATTGGTGTCTGTCAAAAATCGAATCATTGGAAGACTTTCACCTTTAAATGTATACAATCTAGCATAATCCTAGTTTTATATCCTTTTTCACTTATTCAATCCTTGGTAAATTGATAAGTAGAATTTCCATCATTTTCCACTCCTTTTGTCTTGTTAAACCTAATTCCTGTCAATTTGTATATTTGTGTTCATAAAAAATGACATGTTTAAAGATCCGTAGATACTCATAATCTCGTTGGCATTTAAGTTCATATGCATTTATTTATTCTCTAGCAAAAGTATTTGGTAGTCAATCCCCCCGTAATTGCCTGTTTGTTCAGGTACCCCTTCTACCTATCATGTACCCGCGGAACTCGCTGTTTCGGAATAATTTTTAAAATATGTGGTTTGAGACAAAGCAGACACTAGGTTAATTTTCGCTTTTTCTTCCGTATTTTCATCCCCTATCCTTGGCAAGTATAAATTCAGAAGAGTGTAGTTACACAAGGTCAGATGGTTTTCGTTAGGCGATTGTAATCCTCTTGTAAAGGTTATTCAATACCTGTGTCAATTTTCCGTTTTTTTGTTATGTAGTGCTGAATTTCCGTGGTTTTTTGGCTCTGCATTGCGAAAATTTGTTCCGGTGCTCTTATAAAAGGTCTGTGTGTGACCTTTACATGAAACATGTATTCGCAGTTGTAACTTTTTATGCATGCAGTACATCCAATTGACAAGGACCTCAGATTCCTCTACGTGGCGATGGACCCACCTCCACTTATGACGGAGGACCTGGTAACCAATTGGTCATGGCCATGGAAGGTTCAATACCACGTCCCTATTCGCTCCGCCTCCAACGTGGTCTACTCGCGCCGCCGCGGTGAATCGCAACAGTCATTGGTCACATGTGGAATGACGACGGTGAAGGAGAAACAGGCTTCGTGTAACCTTTTGGATGAGACGCGGACACGTCTAAGTGTCTCCTGCGAATCTCTCGAGCTGCACCCCCCTGCTGCTCTGCGCGTACGTAACTTGGACTGGGTTGCAGTGCTACCTGTCGACTTCTACGACCTCTGGAAGGACGACCTCGTCTCTATATTCAGCTCTAACTCCACCCTATCTAGTTCGGGCTCAACCTTAGATGATCTGGTCGAGGGGGACATGAAGCGCGGAGAAAAACTTGCCGTTTTGCGCGATCGCATACCCGTCTCAAGGTTTAACGAGACATGTCCTTTGCTTAAGGCAAAGGTTGACACTGGTGTCTTGCAAAGATGTCGCTCTGGAGCCATACAACTCGTCTACTTTTCAAGGTCCAAGAATTGTCCACAAGGCTACAGTGAAGTTATTAAGGTGGCAACCTAGTTTTGCGTTTAACAACTGCTTTTATAAATCCATTTTATTAAGTCATCAAGTTTGATCCACTATTTATCCTGCGGTAGATCTGAGAACGTGTTCGCTTGAGATTGCGCATGCATTCTCACCTTGTAAGCATTCGCTCTTGAGTTACCTTGTAAGTAGAGGTTTATCTTGAAGCGGATGGAAAAATTTGCAAGAAAAAACTAGGTATCGATATTAATTAACTTTCATTTCAGCATTATTTCAAAACTGACTTCCGCAGTCATAGCTCAATAGAAGGTGTCGTGCATTGAGCTCTCCTTATTGGTTAGAAACGACTGTGTTTCCTGTCCACTTTTTACGTACTAGCTGCTAAAAGATTTGGGAGACCTTGAGTATGAACACCTAGTTCGGTACGCACATCATGCGCATGCATGTTATATCGGCTTTTAGACGAAGTGGCGACTCAAATCGTTCTTACATCTATTGCTAAGTATACGTGAACGGGGTGCACAAATTGACTCGATCTTTATTATTTTTATGATTTTAGCTCTCACCTCCTAGCTCGCATGAACGATAACACGACACTCACCTCCCACTCCCGCCTGTGAGCTGTTTGGTGTAATTCTACTCCTCTTATTACAGTTAGTGCTGTTATTTGCTATACGCTTTGGGGAATAATTCTGGTAGGACTGCGGATTAGCCGTACATTCCTGATTTCCCTACCCATCGGCTTCATTTTCTTCTGGGTTAGTGGGCCGTGCCACCCATTTTGGACTGTTAATTGAAGTAGTTTAGGCAAGATTTACCAAATAGACTTACGATTTCCACTCCCTTTTTCGATACTAAAGATGGGCTCATTGTATTCTGCCCTCAACCAGCTTGAGATATTCTGCTGAATTACCTACGTTGTAGGACCAAATATGAACCTCTAACTTCAATTATGGTTTGGGCGCATCAATTTGCATAGGCGTCAGGTGATCCGACCAAGGTATACTTGGCTGAACTGGGATTCTTAAGTGGCTCCGATGAGGCTCTGTGATTGCAGACCCATAAGAGGCGCCAGTTTGTCAGATTGCATCGCTCCGCAGAGTAGGGGATCGGTAAGTGTACAAAGGCCAAATGGAATCAAGGTTGTACCGACTTAGGGCAACCACTGCAATAGAGGCCGTAGGAGGCGTCTAGTTGGTCAGTCACCCTTCGTTAGGCCAAAATTTAGCTTATAAAGTGCTGGAATAACCGAAGGGTCACTAGACTTTTTCCCGTGCTAGAATAGCAGCAAACGAAAGTTAGGAACCCGGAACTGCAATGTTACAGCACCAGTAAAATTTGTTCCGGGTCACATATCTGGCGCACGCACATCCTGTAACTACTGTAAAAAAATAAGTCGCTTTGACAATCGGAAGGCTTGCATTTTACAAAACAAAAATATTTACACAAAAGGAAGGGTTAGATAGACAAATATGAGACTTTTTGATGCTAGTATGCACAAAACAAAAAGAAACGTTAAAATGCATGACTAATTTTTAAAATTATTTTATGCAGATAGCAGTGTGGAAGTTGAAGGTAAATCATCTAAATCATGATACAAAGCAATGTCTTCTGAAAACAGAGTAAAATTCCTTAGCTAGCATAGATTGTGCAATTAAACTTTATAAATGTCGGCTAAAATTTGTACAAAATATGCTCTTATATACCTTATACCCTTATATTGTGATCACTTTTTCCTGGCCGTTTGTTTTACTTTGTGCGAAAGACTGTGTTATAATGGATAACGGTGCTGAGATAGATCTGTATGATAACATTGAGGAAGATTTTGTCCAGGTTTGTAGTCTTGTCACTTTTATGCTCAAGGAATCTAATGAGCTTACTGAACTTTACGATGATGTCATAATACCACCATCTTCGAAACCCGAACACACTAGTTCCGATTCGAAGGTGAGTGTCGTATGTCTCTTAATAACTCCTGTAGGTGAAACCTGTTGCTGCTCCAGCGCAGACTCCTCACACAGGAAAGCGGTTCGCAACATATCTGGGAAATCTTACATGGGTGTGTTTGTTTCTATGATTTTAATGCTCTACGTAGTGGTCTACTGATGTGGATATACAGGAAGCGTTCAGCAGCATTGGTATACGAGACATTCTGGAAATAAAGTTCCATGAAAATCGCCAAAATGGGCAGTCTAAGGGGTTTTGTGTAATAGTTTTTGGCTCGGAATCATCTGTCAAGACTGGCATGGAAAAGATCTCAAAAATTGAGATTAATGGTCAGCAGCCTGTTCTTACGTACTGTACAAAACAAAGCTTGGCTGTCTTCGAGAAAGCTGCCAGCAACGACGGGGCCATTCAGAATTCGTCGGCTTCCGCCTTACTTGGTGCGGCATCGAATAGCCGCATTACTAGTAGTTCGAGTAAGTCTTTTCATGCTAATTTTGCTCCTTAAGGTAATGGACGTTTACCCCCTCCACTAATGAGCACTCCCGCACTTCCAGCTTCTCTTGGATTTAGTATGCGGGGTAGTTCGTCACTTATGGGTCGAGCATCCTCAACTCGTTCTGCTGGTGGTGCGCTATCTCTTGGCATTCCAAATCTTTCTCAAGGGTTTCAAAGTAATGTTCTTTTTTATTTGTACATCTCCGTAGATTTGCTCATGTCTGGTTTCAACTTGCCTGCAACTCTCTCTGCAAATCCCGGATCAAGTCTTATTCCCACACCCCCGTTAGCTATACCTGGCGCATCTGGTGCCAATGCACATATAAACCCTAGCTTCTTGCAGCAAGGCGGATTAAATCAAGCTGGGGCAGTCGGGGCAAATTCTTTGCTTCAGACTCAGTTGGGCGCTTCTGTTCTCCGTCCTCAGCTGGATCAATTCGGACGCTCTGCTGTGCAAACTTATGCACCAGGTGATACAGCCTCCATCATGTACATTCTTCATTTACTCCATTATAGGTCAAGCTGTGAAAATAAGTGAGGCGGAATTCGAGGACATAATGGAAAAGAATAAGACAGTGTCTTCGACTGCCATTAATCGAGCTGTTGCAGATGCAGCCTGTGGGAACTATCCGAGGGCAATCGAAACACTGGTTACTGCCATATCGCTAATCAAGCAGTCAAAAATCGCCAACGATGATCGATGCAAAATTCTCATCACTTCCTTGCAGGATACGCTTCATGGAATAGAAATGAAGTCCTATGGCTCAAAGTAAGTATCTTCAATCTGTGCCAACGGGCCTCTTGTCAACTGGGGCCTAGATATGCTTTGGTTTCATTATTTAAGGAAGCTGCAACCTTCACAGGGTCCTAACTTGTATAGTCTTTCTATTCACCCCGAATAAGTAGTAGAACCAACGCTTCCTGTTCTGGAAATCGTGTTTTCTCGTCGAGGTTGAAAATTTCTTAACTCGATCTCGTGCTTCCTTATGTCGCTAAAATTCAGTTTTTTCGCTTCCTTTGTGACTCATCCCTTACTGCCGTAACCTCGGAGTTGACTTTGGCTCCATCCTCTGTACCTGCGAAATGACCAACTGGTTGTCTTCTACTCCCCCCTTCAGACGCGTCCGCTGTCCCCTGTGGTCAGGCTTTCACTTGTGTCTGAGAATGTCTGCTTCAATTGTAGGGGTGGAGGCAGCAGTAGCGGCGGGAGTCGACGTCGTCGACGTTCATACAGCAATAGCGGTAGTGAGGGTGGCGATGACTACAGAGGTGGGAGTCGGCATCACCGTAGTAGTCGCCATCGCTCCCGCTCTCGCTCGCCTCGTGGTCCCCGAAATGATGACAAGCGTCACAGATCCTCCCGGAACGAACACGACAGGCTTGGAGGTCGCGACTATTACGGCGGTGGTTCACCCTCTTATCGCGAATCCACTCGCTATCGGCAGTAGCCGCTCCTGCTTCTGGTTCTGCATTTCATAGCGCACCACTGCACATTTCCGAAGCGTCACCGTTTATACCGAAAACCACGAACCCTACACATAATCTGCAGATAAACTTGTACTATTTCTCTCTAACTCGTCTCCTCACTCATGGCACAGTTTAATGACCAGCGCCTTGCAGTGTAAGTCCCTTTGCCTGCTTACAGGACCTTTTCTATTCCGAAGCCTTTCAAGTCTCATTTGTATACGTTTTTGACAATCATGTAATAACGGTGTTGTGTAAACGTTATTATCTTTTCGAGTGTACTATAACCGCTCACTGTACGGCCCATGTACCCGAAAGTGCAATTTTTGTACCAAGTATGACGAGATCTGTAAATAAATAATGCACTTTTGTAATTCCCTTTTCTCTGCCTCAAGTAAATTTTGGACTTGTTGGTCAATGGGTCCATTTCCTTTTAGATTCCTCCCGAAAACCAAGGCACGCGCTGGACAGGAGCAAACCCCCATGTGCTCTTGCATTTCTGCGGCAATACAATACATTCGACCTGACATCTATTTGCTTCCTCTGTGCGAATGCTGCTTACACCCGTTTGATGAAGCGCCAGATGTGGAGCTCTGTAGACTCGCTCCAGGAAGCGGAGTCCATATTGACTCCTAAATTTTTGTCAATTTTAAGAAGCTGACATGGAATAAGAGTAGTTTAGTACATGACGGCACCAAGTATTAGTGGATCACGTCTCAACCCATTTGAGCGATTGGGAGACGTCATCAGAGTTGAATAGTTCGCGAACCATGGCGTAGAGGTAAGACGGTGCTTGTCCTCCTTCCGTGGTAAGAAAGAGGCTAGTGAGACCAGGTGGTATGTAATCCCAGTTTGGCAACCAAATCAACGGCGATGGCCCGTCACCGGCAAGGCATTCCGACGCGGGCAGTAACCGCGAAGGCGCATCCAGTGAATTCACCGAGAGGTCCGCTGTTTCGATGAAATCCGTCATCGATTCTGGCGCACACTGGGCGTGACTGCTCAGGGTATTTGAGCAGTTTGGTAATAGTTTAAAGTTGACTGGAGATATCTTGTACGAAGGGAGACACACATAGGTCTGCGAAGCAATCAACTCTGATGAGCGGTTGATGATCACTCAACGGGGTTCAATTCTTGTGCTTTTGTAACTTACTGGTATAGAAAAGTGTTTTGCTGCTAACATCACAGCGTAGGTTCCGGTCTGTGCCTTCAGCGCGCCATCTGGGTAGACAGTGTCGCAGCTTAGGATAACCTAAATCATTTAAGAACAATCGTGAGCTATGGCATTAAAGTATTCACGGTCGATAAGTTGGTAGAGTTACCTTATTAACGCGAGCCATCAGACCAAATGCATGACTGTCCGGAACAAGGACGACGGATATCTCTTCCATTGCTAGGCTCTCTGCCATCTTGTGGCCCTCATTATTAGGAAATGCCTCACACACTATGACGCGGAACTGGCGTTTTTTGTTGGCAGCATACTCAATACGGGTGTTAATTTAGCGCAAGAATTACCTTCAAGAAGTTGAACACGGACTTTGAGTAACCAACTGTCAAAATCAGCTCATCAGAGTGGATGAAATTTAGAGACAAACTAGATATGTAGCCCAAGTGGCCTTTAATGTCGGCTTTCAACTCGACAGATGCAGTCAGCAATTGGTTGCAGAGCTGCTCCCTTCCCACCAGGGACCAGTCGTTTGAACTTATACTCGAAACTAAGGTCTTTCGCTTTTTACAAAAAGGGCTAATGCTTGATTACCGATTGAAGTCCCTCTTTCTCCGTTTTACCGCTAGGAAAGAGTCTGACACAGCTCATCACAAGACGATGTCATTACCTCGAAGCCTCCTCTCTTATTAATTTCATAAACCGCAATATGGTATTGTGAATGGCAGTCTCCTCAAATGAACATCTTAGCAATGACTCCCCCACTCTGTTTACAATATCCATGAGCTCTCTACAAAGTGATGGCCAAGCGAAGCACCCACCTCGCATTTTTCCAGTCGCTATTCTTGACGCATTTCTCCAGGTAGTTTAAAGTAGCAATGGTTTTAGCCAGTTGCGTCTCGCTATAAATATGTTTGATTAGCACTATTTTACTTCTTAAATGACGGGACGGAGTATGCAAGCCCGGTGCCATCGACAGCAGAAACCATAGGCACAGGGGCCAGTCCAAGGCTCAACGAGATGTTTGAAAACCAGGGCATCATTGCTATTATCATTTAAGAATACATATACTTACAGTAGGCACAATTGTTGATGAACACCACCAACAAATCGTCGTCTTCATAAAGTTACATTCCAACTAGGGAAATTTTAAAATTAAAAAAGGATTTCACGGCAACTGGCAGAACTAGAGATACTAATCATGCAATCTAATTTATGCTACTATGTAATTTAATTGGATGTAAAAGCACAAGAAGTAAGTTCATATCGTAACGTTATCAAAACTTATTAAATTCTGTACTCTTGCTCTGCATGAACTTGTTTTATGCCAAAAACAATAAAGTGTGGTATAACTTAGGCGAACTACTTACTTCGCTTCGTTGCACTGAAGGACATCAGTATTTGCTGAAGGCAAAAAATCCATTAAGCTCGGACAAAGTATATATGGTGGAACCAAAAAATGGATCGGAGATCAGTCTACCAGGCGACTCCGTAGTGGTGGGTCCAGACAGTCTTTGTTACCAAAACTGGGCCGAACTTTCGCCGTGTTATAGTGTGGCACTTTATATATACATCAACGTTAAGTCACATCAGGGGGAAATAACTGAGCGCTTGCTGTTAATGCCCACAAGGTTGCGAGGCCAAAAGCGGGATTTCAACCGGCAGGCATTGAAGCACAGCTATTCAAGTTCCTTCAAATTGTGAAAGAAAACGCAGTGATCAATAATGCTTAGGGCGGTTGGTAAGCTATGGACAAAGAAAACATGACTGTGATTTTGGATAGTCCACTATCGAAATCGACAGCCATGCAAACATTTGACTTATTGCAATCACTTCTCTACATTTGAATTTCGTATTATGCGCTTCCTTTGGTCCTTATTCAGCACCAGCCATTACAGTGTGACCACTTCTGCAAGGAAACACCCACGACCGCATTATTTTAATTTCAGTGCTATTTGTTTATTCTCATTTGGATTCTATCACGCAAGTAAATAAGTGGCTCCATTATCGCGCAATCGCATTTTTTCATCTTGACACAGGTATTGTAATTAGCTCAGTAAAATGAATTCCTTGGGTGCATACCACTAGTACATATCTGTATTCTCTGGCTTTACCATAGAATATAGTGTCAAGATTAATGTCGAATGCTGACGTCGCTTTCAGGTCTTTCTGCTGCAGAAAATTCTTGATGCTCCTATCCACGGTACATGCTCTTCGTCTGCTAATCAAACACTAAGCAGCGAGATCCTGGTTAAATATCCTTTAAGCTCAGAGCTACTTCCCACTGCTACTGATCTGGCTTTTAAAGAATATCCTGAAGGCCAAAAAATGCAAAATCATCGGGCAGAATATAACTATATGTATATTTAGTCAGCATTGGGAATTCGTGATACAACCATCAACCAAGGACCAATCTGTTCAGTAATGATGCAGCGTTCTTAGTCTTTCTTGAAGGCAAAAGAAGCCGTAGTACCAGGGTAAAATACATACATTCCATCAACATAGGAATCAGGGCAGCTAGCATCGTCCGAAGACCAGACTTAGCCAGACAGGATAGTATGGCGATCGACGTGACTTTAACCTGCAGTCAAACAAAGTAATAGATTGCACTTAGCTTTTAGGCAAAACCTGGGGTTAGACAAGTAGATAAAGCATCGCGATTGCGATTGCGCAGTTAAAATTAATTAATTCATAACTAGATGTGCATCCCTGATAAACTGTCTTCAGAATGTAACCATACTGCTAATAGCTTTAAGATTTAGTTCTCTGCGAGATCTACACTTATTGTAAGATTATTTTATTGACTTTGGTTATTTTAGGCAGCCATGTCAAATTAAGAAATTTTTAGTAAAAACCAAAAGCGCAGATCAGATTGTAATTATTTTTCCACTTATTTGTAACAATAAATACTGCAAGCTTTGCAGCCAACGTGGGTTGCATAACTAAATCTTAGTTCATGGCTTTTTGTTTAGATGAACTTATGTACGTATGTCAGAAGATGTCAGCTGATTGCTAGCCTCTTCGAAGGTTATTTCCCTATGTCTAAGTCCGGCGATCTTCTGGGTAGGTGCATGGATCATCGTCTCAGTTTTTGGCCTGTTAACTGGATTATATTTATTGCACCGCTTAGGTGTCATTCGCTGTATTCTGACATCTTACTTCGACTTACTTGATAATGGGCAACAAATTGAACTCCTTTCATCTTTCTGCATTATTCTTAACAGTTTTACTAGTCATGTCACAATGTTTAGGTGGTTTATCAAAGTCACTTTTTTCCATCAGGCTCGTCAAACAAACAATGCTCCTTACTTGCCACTATAAACAAAGACCCTTTAGCTATGTACACTTCTTTGTTTTATTCTTGGTCTGTTTTTTCACGGCCTAGATGATGGTGCAGAATGGGTTGAGTTGTCGCCCTATACATTGAATACTGGCAGGAACTCTCCGCGTAGTCATTATGCCGGGGTTGTCATGCACTCCACAGACCTTTCGATGCTCTGTTCCGCTCTTGAAGACCATATCAAGACTTCGATTGCTCCTTTGAACGCAACAGTTGGCACTACCGCCTCTGAAAATCAAAAAAACATGGATTTTACTTCAGAATTATGCGTGGGTCAATTTGGTGAATGGCCTAGCCGTCCAAATGTATCCGGGTATGTTTGATGGCAGTCGTTTATTTTCACCTGCTAATTAATGTTTACAACGCATGAATATGTGGTCTTTACCGATGTTTTGCTTTAACGTCGTGAATTTTTTCGGTCTGTTTGTAACTATATATATTTTTATATTCAATTTTAAATTAACTTGCTCTCGCGGTCTTGTAATTTCCTTCTTGACCATTCAAAGATTTGACTAACTGTTCATCATGGTTTAAGTTGGTTAAAATTAAATCTCAGAAATAAAATCATTGTTGAAATTGCCCCAATATTTTTGGCATTCATCACTGGCGTCAGTTGTAAGTCTTCTGTTCGCTGTCCATCTTCGTTGTGAATTTCAATCTTGGATTTGCTACTTTTTGTCTGTACGCCCTCTCAGGTTATTTGTTGTTATGCAGGCCGTGTTCGTTACCGCTCTCTACTGGTCCCAACTCCTCGGAACCGTATTCAACTGATCTGACTCCGCCAAATTCGCTGGAGGAGTCTTATATAAGCAAACCAGAATGCGCACAGGTATCCGAAACTCTTTCTTGGCGGCTACGTCACTCCTCATTTTTTCAATGGCGTTTCGTCGGATGGCTTTTGCACAATTTGCCTTCACTTTTCCGTCATTTCGCCTCTTTCCTGCTGGGTGCAGCTGCGTATGTGCCCATTTATTTCGTTTTTCAGAAAATCACTTCACTTAACTGTTACTCAGTTTGAGGCTTGCGTGTGACCCTGCTTCCTTACACCAAAGGTGCAGTACCTCTATTGTACGATTTATTTCGCTATTTAAATCTACGTGTTTATCATTGCGTACACATGCGATCACCCAGACCCTTGATCTACATCCTTGAGTACGTGTGCATTTGTTGTGGACACAAGCTACTTTGTTTTTTTTTCACTACGCATATACTATACAAGTTCACTTAGTGAGCGTAAATGTCGGTGGTCGTTTTTCATGGTCGGTAATCTGATGTTCCATATGCTCCTTTGTAAATCTGCACTTATGTGTAAAGGGTGTATATGTTTAACGCTTCGATGGAGCATTTCTCTAGCTGAGTGAATACTTGCTAATTATGTCAACGAAAAGCATCAAGTGCTGCTTGCAGCGAGGCGCATAAATGCCTTGTATCTTGTGCATCTCTTGGCAATTAACGCTTGTGACTTGCTACTAACCACTTACGTGGCGATTTTATTAAAATACCCATACTATCAGTTTATTGTAGCTAACACCCAAGTTCAAACTTCATTATTATGCCGACGCGTATACGCAGTTGCATGTGCGCTCCACATGAGTTTTTCTCGTAATATGCTGAAGTACTTCTTTTACGTTGAAATCGAAAGTAATATAGCTGTTTATAAGTAATAGTATCAGATGAATATCTTTTTCATAGCCTTATAAGTTGGCTGTAAATCAAACATCAAGAGTAGTACCAGTTTCTGAATGTAGGTACAATATTTTCGCAATTTTATCTCTCGTCATATTCCAAAGAAATCTTCCGAAAGCAGTGCCTACTTTTGAGGATTTCCATCTGTCTTGCCAAGACTGTTAAAGCTATCATTTACCACTGCAACTCGACCACTGATGGCTTTTTCGGCCTCATGATAACAACGGCGGAAATCCAGAATACCAGCATAGCTAATTAGTTTCTTGCTTATCTTAATTTTAGAATGTTTATCCTCCTGAAGAAGCGGGGCAAACTCTCGCTCCTCGGTCCCATCCCACTGGAATAAGGGGTGGAGTTTTTTCTATGTCAAGTTATTTGGTTCTCATCACCCAATGGCTCATTGATAATCCCGTACTGCAGAATTTCCATGGCAGCTGCTTGCGTTCAAAGCATGCTCATACCTATGACGATCTATTAACTCATTTTTTAGTGGTACGTGTACTCTTGTGTTCGTTGCCGTGTAATCTAACTTCACGCCGTTCTCCTTTTCATTCCTTGTACCGCCGTGTCAGATGTATTTACTATCTACGACTACATGCACATTGATGTAATCAAATAAGTACTTTGTTTGCTCCTTTTTCATCATTTCTGCACCTCCTTACCTATATCACTGGGTTAAATGGGCAGTTTTACGTGTTTGTCGGTTTTAAGTTTCACCAAGGTGATATCTTTGGCTGATGGACTCTGTCCCACACTTTTGGTGCAAACGCCAGCATCAAAATGTCTGTTGGTTCGTTTTGCGTAGCTTAAACGGGCGTCCAGTGCACTATTTGGTAATGTGAGTCAGCTTAGAATCTTCATTAAGTTCTATTTTGTATGCTACAGTGATACAAACAGAGCTTCGACCAGCCTTGTTTGTTCTGGTTTTGTTTAGAGGCGCTATTTCGGCGTTTTGCTTACCGGCTCCTACACCTTCATGTATGTGCAATTGTTCTGGTCATGCATACAGTCCTCTTGGCTGCCATTGGAGGTGGTGAGCGCAAAATACCACCACGATCGACACCTAGTCTTAAAACTAATGAATAAGGCACTGGCGCACCTTCTATGCCTTTAAGAGAGGCGGTCGTGGTAGTGGAGATTGGTTCGTTTCCTTGACTCTTGAGTCATCCGGCAGTAAGTTAGTCCCAAAGGCAGGCGATGATATGACTTCATCATTTTACGTACTCCTCAACGATATAGACGATGGCATGATAATGGTTGTTATGTTCGGTATGAAATACGCTGTTCTAGCTTGGTCATGCCGTCCAAGATTAAGTTGTGATGCAAGGCGTACCGTAGGACAGGGGAGAAAATGAGGCCTCAGCAGTCCTCAGCTCTTTAGCCGTTCACGCAGCGCCCTCACTTGCGGGGCCACATTTTTTATCAGTAAGGTACCGTGTGCGGTCGTGGGCATGCCAACAAGCAACATAATCTGTGCTTATGGGCGGGATAGGTTTTCGTAAGATCGGTTCCCACTTTTCCTTCCAAGGGATCTAAGTGATAGTGTTGACCTTTGTGTGGTTTGATAATTCGACCGTCACCACCTTATTCACAAGATACCTTATCGGTGGTAAGCCAATTATTTGGATAATTAAAGTGTACTTTGCCTCTTCCCATTTGGTTCAGCTATATGGCGCTGGGTAGTTGATATGGCGATCAGCAGCATGCCTTTGTGTTTAGGTAAACAGGCCTTGTTTGTCCTTTTCCCGATGGTTAATATAATCACCCACACCAACATTGCCCAACTTAAACAAATCAACTAATAATTGGTGAGGTGATTAAGGTTCGCTGATTCTATCCAATGAGGAATGTGAAAGCTCCCTATTTTCTTTGCATACAATGAACAGATTCGAACATTGTAACAACTGTAGGATAGTTCAGGAGAGTTGTCATTTATATTAAAGGTATTGTTTACCATGATTTGGCTCCACCTGACCGAACAAACTCCAGGGGAGGGTGGCAGCATGAACTGTCACGTCTTCTAATCCCTTGTGCATTAAGACATCGGCATTATCAACTTATCCAAATAAGTTTGGGGAATCCTTATAGTTAATCCGGAACGTGCAGTCAATAGACAGTTCGTCTGAACTTCTCATCTCCACAACTGATCAGACTGGGTAACCACCCAAATTTGGCCCGTTTTAACGTCGACTGTTCCGATAGTGGGCGATATTGTGTCTTCATTGACAACATGCTGTGGATCAAAATTAAGTGCCTTTTGCATAGTTAATTATTGTACCTACTCAGTGGAATCCAGACGACTATTACCTGTCTACCCTGGTGAGAGTGAACAAGTGATGCAAGGTGTCGCGACTTTTACTGCTTGCGTAAACTTAAATGAGCTAAATAGGATCGGCAGAAAAGACTTCGTAGTTTGCAACTCTATTAATCACCACTGCACACGCTATGCTATTGGTATGACATTCGAAAGTTATCAGAACCAAGGATATTTGAAGAGTGCAGCAGTCACTGATTAAAGCAGGTTAAATAATATTTTTTTGCACTGACACAATTTGTTTTCGAAGAAATACGGGGTTAAGCATGGCTCCGAACAGAAAAATTCGTACTTTCCGAACCTAAAGCAAAAGCGGTGCATGTCCTCGCAGGCCTTGGGTTTGCTATTGGTCATCTCGGCTTCACCTGCCCTCCCCATAAACCTTTTAGGTTCTTAGGGAGTCTTCGTTGGGTTGTGATATAATTCTGGTCCGTTTTAGAGAACTCTAGGCAAAAAGAACATCGGGCAGTATGCGAGTTTACGTTCCCACCGTTATGAGTGAGCTTTCTGCGTTTTTGTCCCCACGCCCTTTTGGTTATTTACCATGCACCCCAAGCCCTAACCGTAGCATCACGTTTTTTGAGTTGATTTCATTCTAACCGCATGCTTCCGGTGACTGGACGACCAATCTGTCACATTTTGATGGACTGATTGCGCCAACTTTCACTTTCATCAACCAAATAGATGAATGTTCTAGTGCAGAAATAGTGAGAAGTATGAGCAACCAAGCATTTATGCGTTCTGCTAAGGACAGGTTATTTGACGATTTGGGTAAATAAATTAATGGAAAGCTGTACTGGTCCTCAAAACCCCTCGCACTCAATGCTAAGGAAGCCAAACACGCTGCCAGTGTCTTTCAAGAGATGCCTCCAGCGAATAAGACTTTGATCTAGCCCACTCCGCAGGCTCTTTCGGGTGCATTTGTATTTTTTGGGGAATCCCAATTATGCATCTCCTCTACTTCATAACTTTTGCTCTGCCACCGCTTTCGAAGTGTTAAGTCAAATGTCATATCCACTTTGCAACCGCCCATGGTACTCCATTTATAAATACATGGAAAGAGGAACGGAAACTAAGAAATGCTTAATCGAGCTTTTAATTGAATGTTTTATGTAACGCCTTTGTGTTGCAGTGGGTACTCGCCTGTCAAAGGGCACACCGACTATGGGGACGACAATGATGTTTTTAGGGCCTACAGCTGCTGGTCTTCTATTCATAACCCTCGAAGTGCTGTCAAGTAATTGTCAACTCACCACTGCGATTTGCATCTCTACGATGCCTTGAGGTTAGCAAACTCTGCGCAGGCTTTTCTCATTGCCACATCGTTCACCTTCGTGTCCTATATTTTTGTCATTTAACCATTTTTAACTTAAAATTAGAGGGATAATTTTGCAAAGACAAAACTCGAGTCGTAGATTTACGAACAGAGATCAAAAGTTGGTATTTTTCGCAGTCAATGGAATCACTAGGTGGAAATTGCAATATATAATGTGCAAATCATAGCGACTTCTGTAAAGAGCGCCCCTCCGACTCCATTTATTAGCACTGGCCTCTCTACAAACCCGTCCAACTATTTGAATAGACTTTTCGTTGATAGGAAAAGAGGGTAGGTCAGCATGCCTAATTTGAGGGCAAACCATAGCACATCTAGTTTGACACCATTTGCGATGCTTTCTTGAGTACGAAATTCAGTTTTACTTAACACTGCTCGGGAACCTCTTCACTCTCCTCCTTAATCGCGTTGATTCCCCTTCCCCATACAACGCAACATCAAATCCCACCGTTCAAATTGTTTACCAATGTCCCACCTGCTATAGATGATCCACCTTGTCTACGTGAGGAAGAACTGTGTCAATAACTACCTTCACTAACACAGTAGAGAGCATGATGATGGAACGGCTATTCGCAGATCAGTCTATTACACTACGAAGAAACTAGTCGTGCAGCGCGTGGCTGGGTGTACATGGTGGCTGTCCTTTTGAGGCACAGCAAGGCACTATCCGTTAAGAACCGGATATCAGCTCCAATTAAAATGATCGGTAGCTTGTATTTCAAATTAGGCCGTGAGCGGTAGAGAGCCTGAGACGAGGTCTGCACCAATTGTATCTTCCCCTGTCCTTATTCTGTCCTCAACAATCACCTTCACTTCACAGTTGCTAATGCGATTGAACACTGAATATCCTTGCTTAACCATTCCTCTAGAGAAGTACGAACGTACTCCACTAGGATGCGATTGCATTAGGCATTATCGAAGAATTTACTTCAAAGGCTGCGCCAAACTATGTGGAAAGGCAGCTGCCCTGGAATAATGACTAAGTGAACGGTTTTTGGAGCGAATACGCCCAAATATCTTAATGTTCGGTATGGAGCTTTTCAACAACCTTCTTCTCTCATTTTACATTTCTGGAATTTTTTTGTAAGCTCAGAGGCTATCATCTTGAAGTCTGGTTTTTCTAAACTGCACAGCGACTCTATAGGGCGCTTAGTGGTGTTTCAAATCAGTCCCTTAATATGACAGTAGCATGAGAAGAACTGGCCTAAAAGAATGCACGTAGAAGACTAGCTTACCTAAAAATTAAAGATTGGAAACCCCTTATCTGCGTACTTACGTTCTGGAAACGTGCCACACGAGCGTGGACAACCTTGAATTTTCGTGAAGTCGATAACTACGCAAATAGAATGCGCTTTTTTCCTCTAGAAAAACTCAAACTACTACATGCGCCTCCGACAACGGTCCTTTCAATCAACGCACCACGCCTTGACACCGAAAACGCCACCCCGAAAGCGTAGTCAAATATTCATTCTCCAGATTACTGCAAGTGACCCCGCATACTGCAATCCTGCCTGAGTGGACACTACTTTCATTTTCCTGTTTTTCGTCTCAGTTTGAGCGAATAGACACAGGGCCGCCTTGAGATTTGAACAAGTATTTCAATGCAGTCGTGGAGAGTTGCAGGAAATGCACCACAAGCACTCATGTTTGCAACAAATTAGTCCCCAGCAGTTAAGGTACAAAGCAGTCATTATTAGAACTAAAGTATTCTTGACTCGTTTCTAGATCACCTTCGTGCGATTTCCCGCAGTTAAGCGATTACGGTCAGTTCCCCCTAATGGCATCCTCTAAACACAACCACGGGTGCCCCAACGTTTTCTACGGCTGGAGGAAAAAAAATTCTCCACACTGGGACTCCCAACTAAGGTAGCATCAATCAACGTGGGAGTCCATCATCACAACTTAGCATTTTGGTTGCATAGTTACAGAGTAGGCATGATCCTCCTATGGCTAGAGCCTCATCTTCAGTGGACCCTTGTCACACAAGATCTCATTGCTTATTGGGTGAACATGTGCTGTTTTAGTGAATACCGATGGTTGTCGTGTTTTGAAATTATACACAAAGGGAAAGCGTTTAACCACAGCCACCACAGGGCAGATAAAACCGGTAGGCACCAGACCTCGTATTTTACGCGCATAACCTCGCCGATTACCAATTGGCTGTGGATTACTATTCGAGTGTAGTGAGGTAAGTCTTCGCAAGTGAGCATTGCACACAAATCACCATCAAGAAGGCACCCCGATTTTTGACCTTAGTTAAAGTACAGAAGCATGATTCCAAAATTCACCCTAGCTTCCAAATTGATCCTCGCATTCCCCATGCACAAAGGGCCCCATAACGCCAATTCAGTGCATTATAGTAAATACAAAAATAAAACACGTCCTCACAACTAGCCTCAAAATAAGCAACCAAACGGTAAGTCCGATTTTGAACTCTAAATTATCAAGGACAAGTGGAGGAGCCACTTGAGCTAGTAACGCTTTTGTGTGTTCACACTCCTGCGAGTCATATTTGCCAGCTCCCTCCCTCGTAGTCCGCTACATTTTATTCGTCATTTTTCTAGTCTTCGTGATCGTCCTCAGTCAACCAAATTCCTCTGCAACGACGAACCCAAAAATCCCGAAAGAAGTAAAACAGCTTCTCTTCAACACGACGCGTATGATGAACAACAACAAACGTACGTCAAATACCGGAATCAGGGTTTACATGAACGTATGTGGCCTTAACTTCTAGGGACTGTTTCGCCAATTTTTCCCATAGAGTACATTCAGGGCCTAAGTCGATGGACTATAGGAATCTTTTCAAGCTTCAGATAAAGAAATATTCCTAAAGCAAATTATCTCAATACAATCAATTACTAACAACCAAGAACCTCAAGATGAACAAAGATTGCAACATCCGAAGCGCCTTAATCTCACATAAAAACTAAAATCCAGGAGTGATTATAGTAATAAAGGAAAGAAATAACTACACAAGTTACAGTAAAAAAAACAAGCCACTTCAATCAAAAAGTAGTCCAACCACAAAAGAATGGAATAATACCAGAGACCGGGGAGTAAACCAGCGTAACTAATAGTCATCATTGAAAATTAAAATCCTGTTCGCCGATCTCACGGATAAGTATATCAGTTTTCCGTAATGCCAAATCGCAAGGCGTTCCTATGTCTTCTTCGATGTTTTTAACTTCCTCGGAAAAGATCCTAGCGCCAGAAAAGATGGAGTGGCTGCTAGCGCACAAATGGGCCTACGAAAAATATCGCAAACGCTACTGACAAATTGCACGTAGCAGCAGTTTTATGAGCGAAAATGAACCCGCTAATCGTGGCGCATCATTTCAAATGAAAACAACGCAGGCAAAATCGACTATGGACATACGCAAAGAGCCTCGTTGAGACAAATAACAGCACCAATTTTTGCGCGAGCTGTAGTTGAATCAATATTCGTTACGACAGCTTTGGCAACTTTGTTATCGGAATTTCTGCATCTACCACCTTCAGTCAATCTGAATGCAGAAAAAAATGCTGCACTAAAACAGAGTAGCAGTGAAGTAATATCTCTGAAGTCTCTAATGAAAGAAAAAATACAGGTGTCATATAACGCACTTAAAATGGAGCGCTGGGAGGTAAACTGAACGATAAAAGGTTAAGTGACTCCTTCAAAATATGAAAATATGATAAAAATACGCCTCAACAGGAGGATACAAAATACAAAAGAGGTTAGTGAAAAATCCGGTGGCACCATTCGCATAAAACTGACGCAAAGTCGAGATGGAGTGCCTTTAGGTCTAAGGCTTTAAGGACTGCTTCATCGTGATTCACACTTTTGTTGGGATAAAAATAACCGACAATAGGGCGCAAATGTGCCACCAAAAATAAGGACGAAACCATCTAATCGTAGTAAAATGGACACAAATACCCAGTACTAGGGATCACAACACAAAACTTACGCGGACAAAGGCTCTGCAAGAAATGTTTTATCCAATGCTTCCTATTAATTGCTTGTACAAGTGTAAGGACAAACCATGTATTTGACACATCCGTACTCCTTTTCTTCTACGTCGACAAAGTCACTCAGTGTTGATAATCCACTGTTGTTCACAATTTTTCTGAATTCCCCATGTCCCTTTGATAATTCTTCCAAAATACGCATACTTTGAGAAAACACTACTCACTGCCGTAGTATTCACCCAGTTTTCTGGCTGCACCAATACATTTCCTTGCATCTAATACGATTCTGAAGGGATCACTCTCGCGTTTTAATAGTGTATTTACTTATCATAATCATCGTTTCCTATAAAAGCCATTAGTACCAGACGCGCACCAGACAGCTTCCGATCCTGATTGGTTAAGAAACTTACCTTGATGCAGGAAAATAAGGCACAACCTAAGATCTAGTCGGTGATGATATATTTATTCGAATGGAGAATTTATTACGGAGCAATTTTTAACATGCTAAATTCGTATTGCTGTGCCAGCTTTGGAAAGATTTGTGCGACCTTGAAGCACATTTACCGCGCTACTCGGATTGCCGTGTGTCCCACTTTCGTCATGGCGGGTGCTTTAAGGTTCTTTTGGGGCTTCACGAAGTTCTGTCACGCTTATGGAATTCCTAGGGATATTTGTCTTCGTCACATCCAATTTAGTGCTGCTGATGCAATATCAGCTGCTCAGCATATTGACGCGTATTTCAAACGCCTGGACAACTCGTTTTTGGAGTTTTCTCGTCTTCAGGCTATGTATGGGCTTCTTGAAAACCCATCTGTTGACCCCCACTTCAAATTGAATTTTTGGTCTAAGTTCATCTCGGCATCTCTGGCTTGTGGCAAGGACAAGGTTGCAAATTCCGTCATGCATTTTGTACTGGAACGATCAGACTGTCATTCAATTGCCACATTGATAGCCGTCCTTAAAGCTCTCGCTTTTCAAAAGCGCTTTCAGGAATTCGAGTCCCTGTATGCACTGATAAGGTCTCGTCTATCTCCGACCGATACCATTGCCTATACTGCTGACCTATCCGCTGCACTCTGCCTCACCCCGTTCTACAAAGAGGCGAAAGATTTAATTTATATGAGTTTGGAAAGAAAGGTCCCGGTAGGAGGTTTTGTTCATTTTTTGTCGGCGGCAGCAACCTACGGTCCTTTAGATGAGGCTATATCCCTTATTCACGAACTGCATCCCATGGGACTAAAGCCTACTCATGATTTCTATCTGGCCTTCATAAAGCGATTGCGGGATGATGAAGGAAAGAAGTTAATGCTTTCTCTGCTTGAAGCACTCAGTAAATGTCAATGTATAATACCAAATTCCGCTGCAATTCTCCTAAAGGATTGGTTTGAAAAGTAGTTAAAGATTTCCTTGAAATATGCTCTAGACATGGGTGGCGTGGGACGATAGGAGTCACCTTATCGGGGTACGTTAACAGTTTTACTCATACCCCACAGAATTTCGTGCAATTCGTGTCTGAGACACCTTACAAAAATCCATTTTGATGATATCACCTGCTCTCATTTAGCTGAACGCTTCTACGACTCTGTTCTTAAGGTATTTTTTATGCAAGTCATCTTAATCGACGTCTTATCCAGGGGAAGAATGAAGATGAATTACTTCTCACAACTACTCCAAATGAGCTCGATTCCTTTCATACATTCTTGAAAATTACCAATTGTCCTTTTGACTGTGTTATTGATTTACCCAACTACTTGTACACCGTTTCGAATAGAAAATTACCGATATTGTCGGTGGAAGAGCAGACTAGCTTGCTCTCAGACGTAAGCCGAACTGCGCACCGTAATATTGGTTTTCTAGCTTATTCTCTCACTTCATCGAGTCTATCACTTTAATCGCATCTGTTTGGTCGGGAAAGAGCGCGGTATCGTGAAAAAAAAATATTTCTGGAATATTGTAAGGACCCTAGGAAATCAAACTGGAGTCAAAGTTCAAGCATTCTTGACTGATCACAAGTAAGATTTCATTGGTTTTACGGGACTGTGCGCACATTTTGACGTACTACTTTTCATTTTTGATTACTTCACCATGTGGTCGGCCATGGACGCGGCTCTCTTGTACCACCGCTTTTCAACTTTGTTGTATAGGAGCAATGACGATGCCTTTATGATATACCTGGCCCTTTGGTCAGGTCCAAACTGCTACCTTTTCTCTAACGACGAGTTCCGCCAGCACCGTTTCACTCTAGGTCCTGACGTTAGTCCTTTGCTGGCGCGTTGGCAGGCTGCTCGCCAAATCTCTTTGCGTTCCGCGCATCCCCTCACCTTCCTTGTAAGTTGCTCCCATTCATGGTGCTCACTCCGCCCTCAATTTATTCATTCCAACAACACCTTCATTATCTGCCATTGTTGCCGCTCACTTTATTTATGTGTATCAGCAATTGATGTCGGAGTTGCCACATGTGGGGAAGGATTTTTGGTGTGAACCTTCACAATGAAGAGACCTTCATGTTTCTTTTCCTATACACGATGTTTGCTTTTCTGCCATTCATTTTGTTCTACAGTTTTAAATTTCTTATTTGGTTAAGCATTCATTTGTACTCTTTGTACTTTTATCTACCTTTCATTTAGAAGAACTAAACTTTACAAATTAACGGCGTCGTGGGTATCCCTAGTGTTTTCATTGATTTGATGGACAGTTTATACGTCACACGAAATTAAAGTACGAATTAGCCATGAGCATTATGAATATGTTCCCAATAGCTTTATTGTATGATTCACATAGGGTTTTGGTTTAACCCATTATGTTAATCCGTCAATGGGCTTATTCCTTCATAATGCAGTGCAATTGCTCATTTTTTATTTGAGGACATTTTTCGAAGAGGTCTAGCATACTTTTGATCTTTTCCATTGTATTAGGGTCCCGTCTTATGCGACACCACCATACAGGGGAACATGACGGAGGGTTGGCATGTTCCATACGAATCCGGAGATCAACGCCTTTCCTATCTGCCTCCGAACACCTGGCTCTGCCTCCGTCCTTGAGGAGCCTGTCTACTTTTAATAGTTTAGTAGCATTTGTAGCGAATACTATCCATGGATTGCTTAATCGGAATTCCTATGTATTTCACTAAGCATTGTGATAACTGCTCACCTTTGGCATGTAAACTGGGACATTTCTTGCCTTTCTTTGACTGTGAATTACTGTTTAGGGGGCTATGTAAAGGCACTTTCTATCTTGTTTTAGAATTCATTTTCAAGGTGGCCTGGGATATGCGTTGTATTTCGTTTCCGCAATTTCACTCTTCCATATGAAGCTATCAATGTCACGGATAGTGTGAAATAACTTCCGTTCAAAAAAGTTATCAATACTTTGCTGGGAAGGCATAGTAATGGAATGGGACCAAGTCTCAGCATGCTTGATCCGGCTCCGTGTGTAGATTGCTCCCTTAGGGTGCTTAAAACCATCTCATTGACGGTGCCGCTTTTGCAATAGAGGAGATCCGGATTGTTGAAATTTGTAGACATTATGGTCTGTGGTCTTACACCCGGTTTTCTTCTACGCAGTTGGTTTTTCGGAAGCCAATAATTGCATGCTAATGGGTAGTCTACTTCATTAAGCGAGTTTTTTTTAGTATACTCGATTCCATTGTATGTCACTTGATGCACAAGTGAGACAACCTGTGTTTAATGAGGCTTAAATACACTTCCGGTCTTCATCAAACTGCCTCTAGTATGCAGAATGATTCATCTATAACTCCAAAGCCGGTGAATTGTCATTCTCATTTAATTTGAACCCTTCTGAGTGGGAGGTGGGTTCTCGAACTATTAGTAAATGTATACACAGACAAGTGCATAGATATAGAAGCGCACAGGGAGGCTGCATGTAGGAATTAGCATAAGTGTTCAATGTCAGTTTTCGTGTTCAGGGGGTCAGTGTTGGTTTGCGATCAGGGAGGAGTGCTGTGGAATTGCTAGACATAGACGGCGCTGGCAGACTCTTGGGCGAAGAGGCGGAAGCCTCATCGACGGAGCCATCCAATGATGAGCCAACGGGGCTGTTCCATCCCTGCGATGGTTTGGTTCCCCGATCTCCCCTCTCTTGAACTTTCTCACCTTCCCCTAGCAACGGGTGAGGAAATTGTGCGATCCCAGCCGCTAGGAAACTCAAGTTTTCAGGAGCAAGTGCATTCTGGGGACTCAAAAACGTAAGTAGGGGTGATGGTGGTAGCTCTCTAGTGGATGAGGCCTCTGTTCTTCCGATTTTGTCCGCGATGAAAGAATTCATTGTAGCGAGAAGATTGTCTCGCAGTTGGGAAAGGGACGGCAAGTGAGTGTTGGGGAAGAGGGAATTAGTCGAAGTATCAGAGATCGGTGGAGGCGGTGGGTCGCGAGGTGGTTTCATGCCAAGAAGACGCGGAATCCTCGAGAGGAGCTGGGCTCCAGCAACAGCTGGTTTAAACCAGGGTCCGCCACGATCCCACGAAGAGTCAGGACAGAGGTACAGGGGTTCCTCTGGCCCCCGGCATTCCGCGGGACGAAGGCGTGCGTAGAAGTTGAATATCTCGACACAGTCGAATGGAAGTGTTTGGCGTTTGGCACTACCGTTGCTGATGCTGCCCTCGTGACTGTCAAACACTCGCACCCCCAAGGGTCCGCCGTGACCGTGGCAAAATCGAACTTCATGTGGACCCGACCTCGAAATAAATCGAAGGAGGTCTTGGGAGTTCACGTTTGTGACGCATTGGAATTGGCCCCACGTTAATGTGCGATGCTTCTGGGTTCCCACCACGTTGAATTGTGTCCGTAAGATTAACCAAATACTGTTTAGTAGTGCCTAGATATGAAAGTTAACTAATCATCAACAAACTCATCACAGAAGGAATGTTTTCTTATCCTTGAGAAAATTTACCTGAGGATTGGCTGGACCCAGCAGTCCAGTTTGCAAAAGAGAGCTGAAGTTGACCGCCTTGTTGCTATCATGCAATTCATTGAAACCAAAATCGCCCTTTCCTCCGTCTGTCTGGTTTCTATGCGCATTTGAGCTCCCATTAGCCTGACTCAATGCTCTCAGCTCGTTCAATCTCTGGCTGAGGACTAACCTTGCCGCTGCAAACTCTGGATCTTTGAGCACAGAGTGGGGGTAGTTGTGATACTGAAAGCCAAGGCCATGAAATATCCATTAGTATTTTGCAGAAGGAAAAAGCTCACAAGCATCACGAATCACAGACATGTGGGCAACAACATCGCGCTAAATGTCAGGTATACTGCTTTGTGTTGTGGTAACGAAAAACGTCTCCTGCTCGCTGCATCATTCTCTCAGTGCAGTTTTTCCGTATTTTTTGTGGATTGCCTTTTGTTTCCTCCCTACTCGGTTCACATGTGTCTGTCTGCTAATATGAAGCATTATATTCACAGTTAGAATATGAATAAATGGGGTCTAGGTGAGATATGCGTTTCATGCAAGCATTTTTTGAGCTTTAAATTGAATGACTAAAAGTTTTGTGTTGTTTGGGGTTCTGCACGAATATTAGCAATAAATAATATCCATTTCCGTGAGAACGTCACTCGAGAGTGCGTATTGTGTTTAAGCATTCACTTGCACCATCATTTGCCGTAGCACAGGCTGGCGCTAAGCAATCTGGGACTTTGTTCACTTCGTGATATGTGATGGACAGTCGCTTTTTACTGAGCCACTGATTTAATAACAATTCAAGTAAATGACGGTTCGTTCGAAGACAAATTCACCCGCCGATTCTGTTGGAATAAAAGTTCTACTGAACAGTACAAGTGAATAAATTGGGAACAAAAATTATTTACTCGTAATCTAACTTGGTGGTCGTTATTATCCAGAGGTCATTCGAGTTACGATCCCTTCTGCTGACCTGAATAATGGCCATAGGTTTGGTGCTGGAAATTTTACCAATTCAGGAACTTATTGCCAGTGGGTGACCTCGTGTCTAATAACGGAACAGAGACCTCCGAATCGGTATAAACATTCAGCGCCCTATAAATTTAGTGAATGAAGATCTCACACAGGTGGTCCACAGACAGTTTAAATTTATGTGGGACCAATTTTATAGGGAGAAGTGGAACTAAGGACGTGGAGTCGTATAACCCACCTTCAAATGTCGCTCAAGCGAATGGACAAATGCTTTCAGAGATTCCGGTTCGTACTCGTGCCCGTCCTTCTTCTTGGCAGTAACGATGAAGTCCTAGAAAACCATGAAAGCACTCATCTTCGGCTCCACAATTCAAAAAGATGGCTTCACTGCATAGCAAGCGTACCTGTATGTAGCTGCAAAGGTCCTGTGGTGGAATCTCGTGGATTTCACGAGTGTCGTTTTTTACCTGAACGAGATAACGGTGAATGACTTTCATGTCGGACTTAGTCTTGCGCAAGGTGTTGTGCACGATTCCCGGAGGTGCGGTGACGGAAACAGCAGTTGCGGCACCGACAGCAGTCTCCTCAACCTGGCGCAGTCGACCTTCAGGGGTGCTCTTATTGGAGGACGCCTTGGCCACCGATTCCTGCGACTGATGAGTGGACGACATCTGAGGGAAGGCCATCCGCGGTGGCAGACCACTCGCCAGTTGTGAAGGTGGTGGCGGTGGTGGGTAGAGGGTCGATGGAACTTGCGATCCTACAGAAGTTGCCGAAAATCGAGGGAAGAATGGGGGGCTCTCCATTCCTAGTTTCAAAATGGTATGTTTGTTAAAATCGAGAACACAAACTTTCACTAATTTTCTTGCAAAAAGTCTTGACGATTAATGCTTAATACAAACTTCCCCAAATTCCATAGCTGCAATCTGTCCCCCGATTTCTGCCCATTGGATTATAAGATGAAGCTGCATCTATTGGGAGAATCGGGATTTTATCGTAGGATATGCCTTTGCCTTGACGATAAAGGGCTATAAATTTCGGGCAGAGGTGGTACGGAGGGCAGTTACCCTCTTCCGGCGCGGATACGGCAAAGCCTCTTATTGATGTGCCTCTCTCAAGCTGTGCAGTTTGCGTGCATGCACCTGCGTACACTGTAGAGCCCTTGAATGTGTTTTGAAAATGGAAGAAAGCGCAAATTCTGATATATACCTGGGTCCCAGTTTCTAGTGCTGCAAGTTAGCCAGACACCTTCCCACGGTATAGTAAACAGCTCTTGCCCTCACGTTCATGCACTGAGACTAACGCGTTTGCACACGCGACTCGTTGAGCTCCAAATTTTATCGCACGTGCGTGTGTATGGCGGATATCGCTGGGAGCGAGATATTTACCGAAAATATATCCAGCCGAGTAAACATTCTCACGGTTAAATGGCCTCCCCTTCCTCACTCTTTCTCTCTCACCACCACCTTGCGCAGGCCTTTTTGTTATTTGGCAAAAAAACTAGGTCATTCCACCTGAAACCTCTGCTCTTGCAAAACCCATGGTTCCCGTAAACTTGGCTTGAGTAGGGCATTTCCATCCATCCTCCTTCAATGACTATTTCGTCATGCTACATTAAACACTTTTAACCTAGGAATTGGTAGGATTGTGACAATTGGGCGCACTGTTGCGCCAGGATACATCAAAGGCCCATTAGTTCAGATACAGTTGGACTATTAAGGAATTTCATTCACCGGATGCTGTACTATCAATCTTTGAGTTTGGGAAATGCTCAAAACAGTGTCATTCTATCATTAGTGGTTTGAAAATTCAATGGTGTTAGTTGGCTTTCTCGCATTTTCTATGATGTGGTCATTGATCTGCTAGGTTACATTAAAACTCTGTGGTGTGTTTTAAGCCCACCACCCACCTGGCAACTAATGCGTGTGGGCCAGAGCTGCTTCCTTTCCTTAATTTGTCACCTTTCAGTCTAATGTGCGTTTTTGATGCCACTTTGTCTTCTGTCAATTCTGCTTCAACGGCGCCAATAGCAAGGATTGGGTGGGCCATGGACGAGAAGATTTGTTAGTTAAACCCTGCTTTAATGCTTTTTCTCTTCTTCTTCTTCCTCCTCCTCCCCTTCCACGCGGCGTTGAAGAATATAAAGCACTCGACTTACTTCTGCTCGACCAGCGGTTTACACATACACTGATGAAAATTTTAAGTAAAAATTGCAACATTTACACACACACACACACACACACACACACACATACCAATACAAGCATGTCTGTAGAGTTGTCACACTTATAGTCCACTGTCTCCCCATTGTAACAAAAGAAATGAAATTTGACTGCTAAATAGAGGTGTTATTAAAGTAATGCGGTTGGCTCCCTGTAATGAACTGCTAGTGAAACTGTCGGCGAAAATGTGATTGAGTTTAGCCGAATAACTTAACGCGCACCAGCAATGCGAAAATTTGCAGTAAGAAAATGCGCCAAGTGGTCATTTTCATATGGTTTGTTTTAACGCCTAGGTTGAAATTAAATAACTTACTTTGAAGATAGAGCTTTAAAAGATTCTCTCCCTGGTCGGTGAAGTCATTCGTAGTCAACTCATTCCTCAGGTCCAGTAGCATGGCGAGTACTGACTGATTTGTACCCCATATGAAAGAGTTTTAGTGCTGATTGTTGCATTGTGTCCATAACTCATAAATCACAGTCCTGTAAAGATTTTCAAACATCTTTTAAAGACCCCATGTAACCGTATGCAATACGGTCCTACTGCCTAACGGAGATGCTTCAACATTGGTTGGGACATTTATGGAAAGGAATGATCATCTCTGAGGTTAGAAATTTTAAATTCAAATCCATGAGCGAGTTTATCGGAGAGTGTTTTCTTTTTACAGGCTCCGAGCCTTCCGCTCTGCTTACACAACACACTTGGAAACCAACCACACCTCAGCGAAAGGTGGGAACTGGGCTGGTGAGATTGGATAAACATCGGAATGGTAACTGGGGTATGTGAGGCTAAAATGCAGCCGCATGCTGCTTGGAGTAGCAGACGTTATGTTCATATGCACGAATGCATATGAACATAGCACTTGCATAAGTGCGTAGTTGATGGAGGGAAATCGTTGCTACGTTCATTTCACCCTCTTCATAAATTACCACCCATTGTCCTGCGATTGATGAACAAATGTTTAAAAATCCGCCACCACACTTCGTTGGCTTTAGGGTGCGTTCTCAACCTTTGTCTAATGCTGGTAAAAAGATAGCAAGTGGTGCAAGAGATGCAGCATTAATTATGGAGTTTTATAAAAGCAAAAGCTTTCGGATAATTCTCCAAATGCATGCCTAACAAACACTTTATGCTTGTGCCTATTGAAATCTGCCGTAGCTTATTCAACCAGCGAGGTTTTTCACGAAATCTGATGACATAGCAACGAGTATTGTAGAGATGCTAAGACGCTTGCAAAGGCCCCCTTCTGCATTGCTGGTCCATCAAGACTTGCTACCTGCCACGAAGACTGTTGAAACAACAATAGCAATAACAACAACAACAGCATTCCTTCAGCTTCCCAACTGTCTCCTTACTCATCAAGCGATTAAGCCAACCATGGCATTTGTATTCTCGCCTACCCTGCACAAAGCAATACCCAAACCTGGGTGGCCATGTTGGCATTTCAGATATCATCCCCTTCACACACACGCTGAAGGCTGTTATCTCTCCCACAACCGCATTCGCCATTTATTTTCCAAGCTCGAGAGGGGTGCGATGATAGGGAGCAGTGCGAATAAGTACCTCACGCTGTGGCCTCTTCGCTTTCTTTGCCCTCTCTCTAGTTCCCTAGTGTATCCTGGACTGATCAAATGCAGCAGGAACACACATACCTCTGCTCTCCCAACCATCTGTACCGATTCCAATGTTCGTTGCTACTGTCTTCTCCGGATTATTTTAAGGAAGTTATCATAGAACTAAGCAGATCCGTCCGCTATTCGAAAGCAATTTGCTCCAGGATAACGTATTTAATATGTGATTCAGCTGTCCCACTGCTGAGCCCATTAAAATAATTCCGCTTGATGTTATTCATACTTGCTTCTAGCTATAGCCTTTGTTCCACTGTTCTGTTTGTGAATTACACTTATTTTAAAAGGCAACCACAAGCAAGCTAAAGTCATATTTTTTTCGAATAATGCGCTTGGATATAAATACTCCTCTAATTCGCATTAACCATCCTCTAATAGGCATAACATGGAAAGGAGAGTTCCGCTGACCAACCCTTGAAACTTACCGGTTAGTATAGTACACAACAAAGAGTCTGAAGAAGGAGATGGCCTTAAGCTCTACCACGTCATCTTTGTAGATTTGACAACAAAAATCAGAAATGCCCAAGTTTGTGTTTATTCTCCTACGTGTGGGTGTGCTTGGCTGCGGTGGGGCTCTCGTGTGTGTGTGTGTGTGGTAGTGGATGTGTGCGTCCTGATGCGGCAAAGCACAAGCAAAACGCACACATTGTAGGGATGTTATCCTCGGGTGGGTACCCCAATTTGAAACAGTAAACTGTGCATCAATTAACAATCTTGTCAAACCATCGACTTAAAGTTTAAACATCATAACACATGGGTGCAAATTAAGGCCGAAAGTCATCTAGCAAGCCGCGGTGACATGGATTAAACTTTCCTCTCGCGACAGAGAGTAATGACCTTCGTTGTTTCAATTCTATCTTAGCAGCACTACTTTGTATTATTTTTTGCCTCAGTTAACAAACGAATTGCACATATCGTTCTCAAAGATGCTTTCGCTAACAGAAATTAGCGTAATTCATCCAAGAAAATGCAGGGCTATCTTAGAGTGCCACGTCGATGGGTTTCAACACGCATTAATTGAATTCAGCATCTGCTTCTTGCCCTTGCCGTCACACTACCGTCCAATTGGTTAGTTGTAAAAAGTGGAATCTGCACTGGACTAATGCTGCAGTCCACGAATTTTTCGAAGAGACAAGGGTTGGGCTACTACATTCTCAAGAGCTTTCATTGCGTTTACTGATAGCAAATTCGTGTTGTTAACTGCGACACAGCGCGGGAGGAGTGGGCTCAAAGAAGCTAATTTATTTGATCCTGGTGAGGAGTAGGGTGGAGTGTCCCACAAGTGTGAGAAAGTGGAGGCGTGCGCGCTCCACCGCATATGCTTGTGAGTGAGGGTGAATGGGGGACGAGGTATTGGTGGCTAACTAATGGGACTATAATTCCGGTGCCTCGCTCTCTTTCACTCCCATCCTATACCTTTAATGTATGCGCGCATTGTGTGTGTGCGCGTTGATTTACAGTTGTGCGTTGGGTCTAACCCCCCAAGAAGTTATCGCTGCATGGAGGATGATGAATGAAAGGATATGGAATGCTATACATTTCAGAGCCAATCAAATCTCCTTCCCACGGACGCGTACAACCCTATCCCCATCCAACGAGTGCCTTTCCAGCAATATCCGTTGGAACCACTTTAATCCAAACTCTTACTTCATCTCCATTTTTGCATTATTCTTTTTTTACTACAGAAATGGATCCTTTCCAACACTTTTCTTAAAAAGGGAGCTTTCATGAGGTCACAACCATAGCGAACGACTGGATATAAAGTTATGTGGGCGGTTTTGCAAGAAGGGTCTTACCAAGCGGATGATCAATGCGTGCGCGTTTGAACTCCGGCTCTGAGGCTGAGGTGTGGCGTGAGCCCAATTCGCCATTCTGCTCAAGTAGGGACAGTGGAGGCAGATCGAAGTTGAGACCGAAGAAAGTTTTTGAGCCTAATGGGAGCGGAGGAGGTGGGGTTTGCTGAGGCATACTATCAAACTGTCCGAAGGGGAAGGACAACTGGGTCAGTCTTTCGCCCGAGGAATTTTGCCCCAACGAATTCGATATTGTCATCAGGCTCGGAATGTCCCAACTCCCACCTGTACAGAGATTCAACTGTTTGTAACTCTTTGATTGCGCAGAGTAAATATCAATAGTAGGTTGATTATTTTCATGGATTTTGGAGACTAGGAAGGCAACTTACGTGGCACATTCTCCTGAATTGGCAAAAGAGATGGTGGTGGAGGCGGCGGTGGTGGTGGAATATTGGCAGCGGAAGAGGCGGAAGGAGAGGAGGAGGATTTGCTTTGCCCGCTCTTCATTCCAACAGCCATGGCGGCCAACTGACCGAGCATCAGAGGCATGGGGATCAAATGCACAAAAGTCATGTGTCTCGTCAAAGCATCTACACTTCCTGCCAATTCTGTACCGCAAATATGGCATTTCTTGAGATACTCAACTCCACTCCTCGTCTGCTCTTCACAGGGCATCGTGGAGGCGGCAGCGGCAGCAGCAGTCATAGTAGTGATGGCGGCGGCACCGGTGCTTAGATCAAGACATCCATTGTCGTCACCTCTCTTAGGGCCATCTGAGGTAAACTCGGAGGATCTGTTTGATCTTCCAAAGGGTGGGCTGGAACCTGAGGTGGTTGTGACAACCAAAGCGGGGGAGAGGGCGCTTGGCGGCGTCGAGATAGTCATGACAGCCGGGTGGAGTACCTCCTGAGTCCTAATCAACTCCGCCTAAAGTGAAGATCGGCAGATGTCTTTTAATTGCATAAAGTCATCACTGCACAATCTCTGCATGCAATCGTGTGAACAATTTCCAATTGGACAGACACAGTACAATACGATGCCAATCATAAATACGGCGGAACGACAAATGACGTGGGAATTAGTGAAGAGGTAGTATGTGGGATTCTTTAAACTTACACCATCTATCTTGCATTTATCCCAAAGCATGCGTATTCCTTTCGGCCAGAAAGAATGTGCGCTTATGTGCAAGCTGTAGCTGTCAAAGCAGCCGCGAATTCCGACTTTGATAACCCCAATGTAATTTTGTCTACTGTATTTAGATTGATCTTTCCTGTCAACCTCCTCAATTCGGTTAAATGCGTAGCGTGAGGTTATTGCGTCAGTAACCGCATAGAACACACTCAAGCATAACCTTATACAAATCAAATATAATTTTTATGTCCTTACATTTCTGCCTTGTGAATGTTTCTACCGAATTACAGCGAATTTGGAAGGTTCAACAATAGCGCTAGTTCGACGACCAGGTGTAAACCTCAATGGGACACACTGAAAAACCACAGAACGGAAACACACACATACGGGAGGATGATTAAGCGCCTGAAATCAGACAGCCTTGCCGATAAGGCTCCATCCGCGTGAACTTTCTGCCCATAGGAATTTGGTAGTTTGTAGGCAGGACCATTAAATTGGGGTGTTCCAAGGCGTCCGCACTTAACCAACCCCCATCTGCCGAGAAGCCCCTTGATAAATGATATTTCAATGGAAGACCACACGTGTGCATGTGCTTTCTCTAGAAGTGTGAAAAAACACCAAACCGGCATTATCTTAATCAAATCCACACACTAATTAACAAAGGTAACTCTCTTAACACAGTATTTGCCATTTGCTACCGTCAAATCATCTACCCAGCAATGCTTCTTCATGTTCTGAGTCTCTAATTCGGAACTTCTAAAAAGCAAAAAAGCACAACCTTTCTTTGGCATTTATAGCTCTGATAAGGTCTAAAAGAGGCCATCAAATGCTTTGCGAAATTTCTTTGTGCATTTTCCTGCTTAGTTAATCGGCTGCATTATGACACAGAGAAATTGCATTTGGCCAATTAGCTTATGACATTCCCAAATGGCCTAATGTCCAGCGAGCATAAATTTGTTCGAGCGTGTTTCAAACTCTTTCACGCTCCTCCTCCCCTCCCAGCCTCTCCCCGACCCAACTCCGCCTAACCTGTCCTGCCGCCATGTTTAATTAAATTGCATACGCCAGGGTATGCGGGCAAAGGTGGGAGGGGTAGAGCAGGGGTGGGGGAGTTAAAAACAACTCAGGAAGAGTTGCTCCGGAAGGCAATGTGCATAAATACTGTTCTTTTTTAAAGGGGAGGGGAGTGACAAGTTTCCTCCTCCTCCTCCCTTCTCTCCTCCCCTCCCCACTATTCGAGCAAGCGATGCGCATGTGTGAGGAGGTGGGATGAGGGGAGAGGCGAAGCGAGTCGAGAGGAGGGCTGGGTAGGAAGGCAGGTTATGTGTGTGACGGGCAACGGCGCCATGAGGTGTAAAATTTTAATCAAGTGGCGCCACATCCCAAAAGCCAGTGGTACCGAGTGGGCAGCGGACAATATTAATCGGTGCCTCTCATTGACATACTGCAAACAACTTACACAATTGCCACTTCTTTAATTCTCAACATGGGAAATATGCTTAACCTTCAAAAGATGACTATGGCAACTTTAGCCTTCTCTAAATTTATTCTTTTAATCCTATAAGCACAAGTTGAGAAATGAATTTGCATTACCAAATGCGTCTTCACTCGGAGCTTGTTCCAAACATTAAACAGCTTCCTATTACTGCTGCTTGAAACCAAGTGAATTTCCCATTGGTGTAAGAAAGGTCCAGCTCACAGACAAAATAATCCTCGCTGTTTCCAGGCTGCTAGCCTGAAATCACTCGCCAAGAAAATATGAGGGGGAGTGGGGTTGGAGCGTCAGACCCCCGAGGCTAAACAATCTTGCTGCTCCCCATTAACAGGTATTCAGCTTTTTAAAGAGGATCGCTCGCAAAGGGCAATCATCGACCAGCTTATGCTTAATTAAGTCCTGAAAATCTGGATTCGCATTTCGAGTGCACACACGTGCCATGGGGAATTATCGTTGCCGAACACGAATTATGGGCTGATCAGTCGACGTGATTGAAGTCAGTCGTGTGTTGTGAAACTGAATGATAAGATTATTTGATTAATCCCTCAACGTCAGTGGTGGGGAGTTCATTTCCTCCCCCCAAGGTTTAGCGTAATGTTATGGACAAGCCCTTATCACATAACACCCCTCCACGCCTCACTCAATATAGGGACATTTTTATGGCAATCAACTTCCAATAGATGCCACAACTCTGTCCACCTGGTTTAATTTTCCATTGCCATGAGCTTATTAAAACGAGTTGAGGCAAGTCTCCTTTAACCACTTATTAAGATCAGATTTCGTCTGATTTGGGTAAGAAAGATTTGAAGTAGAAGGGCCGAATGCTAGTTGGGAAGGTGCATTTGTGTGCTCAGTAGGAGGTCGTGACAAGGCGCGACCGGGAGGTCCCTCACATATATGTCTTGGGGACGAGGGCTACAATTTATGTTTACCGCAATCCCTTTGAATGCGTCGTCTGTGTCTGTGTCTGCGTGTGTGTGAGAGGGAAAGTGTGTGCGCATGTGCACGCGTTTATGATGGAAAGTAGTACTCTAAATCATCTTGGATTTATACAGAGGTCCAGGTGGGTGCGCAAACCGTTTGTCACGTTCAAGAGAAGTGGTGGGAAAACACTAACAGACTGAGATCTGAATAGGGACCACTGTCGTCGTGTCGTCGACATCGTCGTCGGCTTATAGTACGTCACGGAACACTTGTAAGCTCCGACTCCCCTCTCACCTCCAGCCAAGTGAAATCTGACGACACTTCAACCCATATGTTCCCCTGCCAATCTGCCTGGGCGGTCTGGGGAGGGTGCAGTGGTGATGGTGGTATGCGCTCCCCCATTCTCGTTCCCACAGGTGTAATACGGAGGTATGCGTGCGTGCGAACGTGTGTGCAGTTGGCTCTTTTACGGCTATAATTGCATACCCTCTAACAGCCAACTTTTCGTTCAAAATATCGAATTTCCACAACCCTTTGACTCCCTCCGGCTATTCGCAACCGATAGTTAGGTTTATGCGAAGTCTATATCTCCGTGGCCACTCACAAACACACACACACACCTTTGCGTTGTTATTTTAATCAACTTATCTCACCAATATCCTGGGACGGCTGCAAAAACGGAAATTAGATTTCGGTATGTGAGTACTTTCATTAAGTCCCCTCACTTGACTTCCGGGGACATAAACTGGCCTGAGTTTAGCCTGCACCAAGATGTCTGGAAGAGTAAGAGGAGCACTTCCTGTGCAACAGATTTACTTAAAGTAGAAAGTAAAACTCGAAGATACCCTCATGTTAGATAATCCTCAATTTTGAGAGACTTGGATTCGGGTTGTAACTCGCGTCTTTTTATTACACCCCTGCTTTGCATTTGAAGTGCGAGCCCAGCTTGGTTGCTCCCCACCTACTTCTTATTTTACTTTTTTTCAGTTAAATGAATCTCTTACATGAAAACAAAGCATAATTATATTTTATCTCAGCCTCCTCCATTTACTTATCTATTTCGAGAAATGTACGTTTCTTCGAAAACTTATCGGAAATTTGATGCAGTGCCTTTACAGATTTATGGAGCATAGACTTTGCTCTGAAATGTAATGTAATGAAGCTGGGGCGTGTAATAAGCCAAAATCTACAAGACTGCATTCTATATCAAGGGAAGAACTAAGCAAAGACGGCAAATTGACGATACCTCCAACAATGGCTGTGTAGACCACTCATAATTACTCAAAATTATGCAGCATACGGGCCCAACAATAAAAAAATTGAGTTTCCTCGTCCCCTCGGTCTTAATGTGTATGAGGTTAAGAAAACGATAAATACACGCAGTGGCTTGTGCTGCTGCCCGTACGACCGGGGGACACTTACACCTCGACTTCGTAGTCGTCGGAGTAAGAGGTGAAGACGTTCATAAAATGGATAATATTGCCTTTATCGCGTTGTGGCGCACATACGGAGCCCGATTCCTTCCTAACGGAGACATTAAAATTGGAAAGGAATGCCATCTATCCGGTTTAAAGCAAACAAATCAAATGGAATACTTCACCACCTTGTAATGATTTACAAATAGCAGGTCTTTGCAACCTCATCAATGAATTAAGAAAGTTTTCAATAATTTTTGCGTTAAAAAACAGAATTGACTGAAAATGTTTCTTTTTGTGATTATAGGGGCGCTTCGCAGATCAAGGACATAAAAATCACACATGCTGGCCGTTTAATTATGCTGCATGAGTAAAAAAAGCTGTATACAACTCATCACATATGCCAAAGTTAGGACACTATTACATAATTAGCATAGTTAATACTTGAGACCTGAGAAGATAGGTGTTGAATCAAGTACAAAAATTGGCCTGTTAGGACTGAGATACAGCGAGATAGATTGTCATTCAATTTGCAGTATGTCACATCAACGTTTAAGACAACAGGGCGCCAGAGCAACAGAGGTGGTGGTTTTTCGCGGCAACCCATTTCTACTTTCGATCATCAGGTTTTGCAGTTCCCATTTGGGTTACGTTTGTGTGAGAAAAAATAGCTCCCCCAAGATAGCGTCCCAGTGCTAGCCCAAAGGACTGATGCGACGTAATTCTTTTAAGGTCTAATCTGGACGAGGAATCGTTCTGTGTTTATCTTGTCATTGACATGACCCCAGCTCAACCGCTACGACACATACACACAGGGCTGTTTACGAAGTCAATCCCGGCCGGGAATAACGCAAACGCACACGCGCACGAATAGGCTATAATAAAAGTGTCCCCCCTCCCACTCTAAATAACGACCTCTACTTGTTTATGTGGTAAAAGATCGACCTCAAGTGCCAAATCAAATCAGAGAATCCAGCTCTGTCGACGTTCGTGATATAAAAATCCAGTGGAAGATAAATTTATTCAATACCTTTAAAAAGAACAAACCCCAGAACAAGGTTTCCATGTCAAGCCAATATCGTGAAATTGTGAAAGTTTTGGTGGCAGACACCTTTAAATTGCGCATGAAGTAAGGCTGTCCTCCTAGCTCAAACATTCTTGGAAGACTTTAAATGGGGTGTAATCTTATTCAACTCATTCAGCAGCATTGGCAATTAATGTGTGAATAATTCCACTGTAGCCTTAAATGGTAATGGATGACACCGACTAAAAAAATAATGAAGCAAATTTTAGCTGGCTATCGTCACTAAAGTAAGCATTCTTGTACAAATCCATCAAAGCAATTGTTATACAAAAACAAGAATCTATGGTTGCACGACCTTGGGAAAAATACTAGGCGACAAGTTTAGAAGAGCATTGAGATCCATTCCATCATTTGAAGGCGTGAAAATTTAACTTTAACCTTAGCCTTTCTCACAGTAACGCTCACCGTGAGTTATCGCCTGGACATCTATTTGAAATTCTCGCAGGTCTGGATGGGACTTCAACGTAGTTAATGAAGTTTTCAGTACCTTTTAAATCGGGTACTACCAAGATCGTTTGTTGAATTGTTATTAAACATTTCGTTCTATCGTTCTCCCAGGGTGCGTTAATAAACCTTTGTTAGCATAGATGTACGTTGGAAATTTTAAAAAGATGAGCATAACATCGGTAGACTTTAAATTGAATCTCAACGATAGCCATTTAAATTGTGGAATGTAAGCGACGCACATTGGGTGTTAAAAACAAGCACAAGTTATGTTTCAAAAGGTAGGTGAGATAAATAATCAACTCAAGTCACGGTTCGGAGAGGAGTTCACAAAAATATCGCACGCAGGTAGAAGTGCTTGATAATGGAGAGCAAAAGGCAAGACATACCTGAGTTCCCTTGTGGAAGAGGTCGATGTGTTCGTCCATGAGGTTCTGAGAGGTCGAGCAAGCAAAGCAGGCGGAGCAGGTGTGCAGGTAGTAACGATGGTCGGCATTGCCCGTCTGGCTGCAGGGCAGGTGGCTGTCAAAGCGCGTCTTGTTGATCGACTCAAGACCACAGATGGAGCAGCGCAGGAAGTGCACGAACCGACCCAGTGTCTTGGGAGGCGACATAACGTCGTCTTCCCTCTTCATCACTGGAGATTTCAAAAAGCCCGACTTATCAACCCCCTCAGATGTCGGCTTGCCCTCAATCGCGACTGCTTGAGGCATGGCCAACTTACAAATTGACTGGAAGTCGTTTTGACTCATTTTTGTCAGACCGTGAGTCCACTGAGGCACCGGTGGCACTGTGGACATGTCCACCTTTGAATAGATGAAAAGTGAGCAGGCCTTAATCTTTCTATAAGATGCGCATATGCACACACACCCAGGGCAAGTGGCACGTGCGTGTGTACGCCTGCGCACGCGATCTTACCGCTGCTTGATTGGCTGATGAGATGCGCGCATCAAATCATAATGCGATAGGCAAAAACACCAATCAGAGTGGCGACATCAGATTGCACGGGAGAAACGGTGTGCTATCAAGCGCATAGGAGGATATCAGACTGGTTTTCGAGTGTTATCCTCTCAAGCGCGCTTGTTTTCTGGTTGGCAGATGGCTGCTTGATGTGCGCGCTTCGTGAAAGATGTATGTGCGTTAATATCCTGTGTGATATCCTGAGGCGCGTGTCGCAGATATCACAACTGTGATTGGCCAATATTGCCTCTGTCGCGACGATGGACGTTGTAGACGGTGGGCTCTATTCTGCCTTTTCTTAATTTGCCTGAGCATTAGAAAGATGGTATTTTGGTATTTCGTTTTTGCCATATTTCCACCAGTAATTATAAGGCTTATGCAACGAAAGCACCAGGGAAGCAGAATAGACGATGAGGATCACCCTGCTGATGATTATATTTTCAGCTATAATGAAGCATTTAATGGTAGTGCAATATCGAACAACCCTTAGCACAATAACTTTTACAACAATCAGCATTAGATTTCATTAACTGGTGGATAAAAATGTGCGTTATTGGGGCTACATGCTAGTGTTGTGTACTTTTGTAGTTCCAGTGGCCTCAGACTTGTTTACACTGCGCACTCACCTATTTTGGTTGCAGATGAACGCCGTGTACTTTGTCGAGCAGCTTATCAAAGCATGCACATACACACAACACACACACTTGAATAGGGCTAGGAAGCTTATCCTAAGGAGGTGGTCAGAGGGGCTTTGGAGATTTCGCATCGCATTTGGTACCATCAAAGTCACCGTTGAAACACAATGGAGCCGTTGTATTTCACGGATCCCTTGAAAAACGCGGAACAAATCATGTGCTGCAGTGGAGGAAAAAGCACCACAATTTGCGCCTTCTGACTACGCTTAAAAGGTCGTTCGTGTTCATGATAATAAATGATGCTGGAGGCGATCCTACAGCTTTTTGTCTTTATGAAAAGAAGCCATTAATCGTAAAGGTTATCCTGCGTTATCGTGGCGTTATTACATAACAAAGGTTGGAGTGGACAAGCACAAAGTAGTTGGGTTTAGTGGATTTGTAATAGCACATGAATGTTTTAATTTCTTTTATAAACAAGCAGATTGTCCGATGGCCAACATTCTCACCGCAGTGTTAAAATTTTCAAACCAAATGGAGCCATTCCGAATACTCAAACACATTTGAATCAATTTAGTGTACATTAAGGAATTAACTTAGCTCTCAAAGCTATTCGTTGAGGCAATTAGGCATCGGTATATTCAAAATGTTTGCAGAGAAAGTACAAAACGCAGGTCACTCAGTTGACTACAAATGAAATGTTTTGAAGAGGAGTTGCAAGCCTGAAAAAAATTGGCTTTTTATTGAGAGCTATCTATCAATGTAAAGAAGCATATAATTCGAGCTTGTATTGATGACGGCCCAAACCGAACTCATGTAAGAGATTCATTTAAGTCTACGCAGACCATTGTTTAACATCAACAGACTCAAATGAGGCAGGTTTGCTCTTGTTGTCCACACTTTTCCACAGAAGAACTAATATCATTTAGAGATCTCCTAGACAGCCGTTCTTGTACGGTTCAGCACCTTCGTGTTGAACCAAACAACGTCATTATTTTGGTAAAACTTTTGTATTTTGGATAGCTTACTGGAGAACGTCTTTAAGTATCTATTTTAAATGAGAACAAACCCAATAAGCAGTGTATTTGTTCAGTGTTTTTTGGAATTCCACCCCCTGGTAGTCCATGAGTCAGCTTCAAAGTGTTTGGGTTGGCGGCCCTCCTTAACAAACAAACTATCCTACTGCTGCTCTGCCAATGCGTGAGACTGACAATATCGTGTGTTGGTTACCACCGCCTAAGCACGCTTCCACAAGCACACACGCAAGCGCATGACTTCGGTGCTGTGTGGTGACTTCGATACACAAAGCCAGGCTTGACAGCGAGTTTTTTATTTTTACTCAGAAATAAATTTCGTCTGATCTCTAGGCTCCTTCATCTCTTCACGCACGTCCGTCCGTACCAGACGTGCACTTGCGTGCGGCTGACAATGGGGTCACCTCATCCGCCATGGTGTCTGCTGGCCATTGTGCGCGACGGCGAGGGGAAGGACGTAGATGGGCTTGCTAATCACTGCCCAATATGTTTGGCCTTCTCTATGTGTTAGTTCGGCCTTTTTTGGCTCCTGGTGATCAGTTGACCATTCTGCTGTGTTATTTCACTGGCGCTCATCCAGCACGCTAAGCATTTCAATGGGCCACAGAGTCAGTCCGCCGAGTTTTGCCTTAACATTGAATAAGTAGATCCTGCGATATTGGTCTCTAACCCGTACGATGTACCCATAGTTTAATCCTCGCGATACCGCATAGGTATTGTCTAGCAAAAAATGTATCTATTTCAAGTTGTTAGTGAAAACGAGGACCATTTTTCCTTAAAGCATGGATTTTTGCTAAAACATTTTATTTGGCATAAATAGACAACTCAAAGGAAAGTAACAAATGTCGATGAAGAGTAAAGCCGTATTGGAACATTCCTTACTCATACAAGCGGATTAGCCATCGCAAGGTTAATTGTCTCAGTCGGATTAGAAGTCGTTTTTTGTCACGAAATGTAATGAACGTTTTGATCTTCATCGGCAGAATTTCAACTGCGCTTATTCTGTTCAGCGTTACTAAGTTGGTGCTGATTGTGCCAGCAATTGAGGCAGCTCTACATTGCCGGCAACCTAGACTGCCGTTAGGTGTACACATTAAACAAACTAACTAGCTATTTAAGATTCTGATGCACATACACACACACACACACAAGGGAAAAGGATCTACTCGAATTTTAGTAAAAAATTTAATTCATTCTCAAGCAGGGGAAAGGAGTGTGGGTAGGTAGATTAACTTCCATCGCGCAAAAGGCAATGGATGACATACACTCATCTCCCACTTCCCCTTCTCTAATCACTCCCCATGCCGACTTCCCTCGTCTTGTCTGATGTCCAGGCGGTGACTTCCAGTAGTGAGGTGAGAGTGGCGTGAAATGCATTGAGCCCCTCCCCCTTGAGAAATTTTTTCCGCGCTATCGGTGGACGAGAACCACTATTTTACTTAATAATATCATTGTCTCTTTTCACTGATTCTACTCACGATTTGGAAATACGTTTGAGAAAAACAAACAATCGAAGGGAAGAAACTCCCTAGCCTTGAGGAGTGACAGAGATCTTTCAGACCGCGGTCCTATGTTGCGATACATGATTTTGAAAGTGTAGGTGGATCCTTGTAGCAGTGGATTATACATTGAAGGTATATGCTAATGAGTGCAGTAATGTGAAATCTTTGATTGTAACAAACTCTGTTGCATCATAAGGCAGCGAGAAAAAGTATGACAATATTTGGAATTGTAGTACATGCCAATACGCACCCGTTGCAGGTGGCAAGGTGGGTGCATGGAGTATCAACTTTATGACCTTGTGGAGGGGAAGATGGCTGACATCTACGCTGTTCCGTCTCCCTGAGAGATGTTAGGACTAAGGTTTCAAATAAGTCCCACTTCCTTCACCTTTGGTTCACTCGGATGACGGCACCCACAAGGCGCTTTTGGTGATTATGAAGTGGCGTCATGAAAATATATTATAATTATCGGCAGACCTTTGCTCCTTTTAAGTGGTTGATGAGCGATTATTATTTTAGCCTACTCTGGATTATTAAGTTCGCTTCACCTTTGATACTCATATCAAATGGATGGGCGCCATCGTTCGACGTCTACATTTAAACGGATCAGCCTTGCAGTGATTTGGATCTTTTTGAGCTGAATGGAGTGATAAATCCACGCATGTCTAGATTCGCCCCAATGCAACTAAAAGGATGATCGGATCAGATTTAAGGTGCAAACTGCATTGTTACGGGGAGTAAACGCCACTGTTCGAATTTACGGTATTAAAATTTACTAGGGAACGAACGAAGCTGAACACCGATGAGCGAAAAATGACAGGCTTTGTGTCAAACGCTGAAATAATATCGTGGCATTGGCGCGTTGATGCTTTATTGTACGGCTCATACAAACACAATCCCTCTCTACCTTGTCAGGTAGCATTCCTACCATTACGCCAAACGGCTGTCACACTAACTGCTGTGATGCGCAGCAATGAAGAAAATTTACGAAGTCCTGGAAAATTTAGGCACAGGAAGGGAAATTACTTGTATTTTTATCTGCATAAATATGCCTTCACAGAATTTATCCAGATCGCAAAGAATGGCTTTGACTAATCTACTAGAAGTGATGAATAGTTCTCCCTGATATTGGACGAATAATAAGTGAGGTTAATTTGCCTTACACCTCTCTTCCTTTAGTGGACTCCATTTAAGATAGCTTCCTTATTCAAAAGGGTTTGTGTGTCTCCCGCATTGCTTGAACGCCAAAAGCGGAACACAAAATTTCCCCTACCATAATAATGGATACTCCAACTTGTCTGATGTAGTGAATCGGCCCATGGTAAAGGAACCAAAGTACCCTAAAAAATCTCGCATCTTCACACCCCAAAAGGTGTAAAATTTGCAGTCATTTAGTGGAGGGGATTGAAACTGTTTAAGGGGACTAAATCTGATTGCTATCTGCGAAGTCGTTGGCAGACAAAAGTGGACTTCTGCCCATTATCCCCATTTGTCAAAAATAGCTTACTTAAGGCAGACAGACGCAAGTTGCGACGGTTGTCGTCTTTTCCAAGATCTATATCTTAAGGATCAACATGTATTGGCAGTCCTCATTTCAGCACTTTGTCATTCTGAAAACCATCGGTCGTTTTCGTGTAAATATCCTTAGGCCGACATGTTCCATGCTATACTTGATTGACAGTGTATTGTTTATCACTGCTGCCTTCGAACTGGCTGAAACAGCAGCAAAGGATATTTTGGTGATTTAAGGGCTCATAAGAGGCAGCATCCGTGTTTTAGCATCTGCTTTATGCCATCCATTCTGTCAAATAACTCTAATTTAAAGTGGATTAAAATTCATAGTAAATATGTTCCTTTCCTTCCTTTATTTTGTCTCTCATTTTAAAAGAAGGATGGTATTCTAGACAGACACTCACCCAGGATCGGTGTCGTGTACAGTGGTTCTTAAAAAGTTTTCCTTATTGAAAAACGAAGGAAATGAATGAGTGGCATTACAATGAGTACTTTGAAATGAAAGAAACGAAGTTTTATGACTTGGTTTCAATCTTGCGGTTGGCTGAACAATTGCACGAATTGCCTAATGGCCTCAGAATGTACTGCTTGTTTCTTACTGGACTAGACATAAAAATATAAATAATTAAGGAAGAAAATGGAAAATGTGTATTTTAAATTTAACATACGTACTAGGGTGAAGGGTGTTGGGCGTTTTGCTAGACTATTGCACAAAAATGTTAGCGAAACTATTTCCATTATACTCCTGCAAAAGTACTTGCTTAACCCACTGAACTCGGGAAAATAGTGCATACAATGCACTCGCACACTTCCACAAAGCGTTATAATGCACCATTTTACCACAGCGACGTGTCTTCAGTTCAGAGGTGGCATAAGTGCAATGCTATGGGCGAGAAACAGGCTGCAAAAGACAGCGTTGCTGTTGTTCCTCATTACTGACAGAAAAGCATCGAAATCACGAGTGTTTTCGAATCTTCGACTGGTTCTCTCCCTCACCGCACTCATTATTGTTATGTTGGACATAGTTTGGACCACAGCAAGAGATTGCATTGCATCAACGGCGCATTGAATCTAAGGCTAAGTCGATGCTTGTGGACAGTGGCGCAACTCAGAATTTTTCAAAAAACTTGCCCTTATGCATTGATAATAACTTTGACCTTCACAGCTCGAGTTCAGCCGAGGTGACAACTACTGCGTACAATTGCTTTATTCCTCCTCCTTTTAAACCTTCAAACCAGGTGGTTTTGGAGAAGAACCCTGTCTACGCCTTTTTGTGCGTTGGTAAAAATCAAATGGGATTGCACACATTGCTCAGCTTGCAAAGTTTATTACTGCGCTACTACATCCCGAAAACATTTACTTAAGTAAAACAGATCCTAGAAAATAGAATTGGAGTGAGGACTTTACTACCTGTGCATACATGGAACGTATCTGGAAAGTGAATGGCGCAACACGTATGAAGTGAGCCGATGATGGCACTGATGCCTGCCTTTGCAATATTTTGCCTTGCGCTCTGCATATTAAAATCAGAGGTGTTCCATAAAGCACTTGGTGAGTATTCTCTCCAAACTGGAGCAAATTTTGTTTATATAGTTTTAATAAACAGTAGGGCGATTCATGGGAATTACACTTTCTGACCTTTCATCAAAAGGTACGAACATTATGCATAATTAACGACAATCGCATGACCTGGAATTTGTATGATCGCACACAAAAACAGTGCTTAACAAAAGAAAAGTTCTTAAACAACAAATTTGCTATCGTTTGTATCAAGCTAAGGGTCCAATGTAAAAATAGCCGCATCAGTCACATTAGCAAGACTGTCAGGCTCAAGGGTGGGAAAGATCCCAAGTATGCGCAAACGCATGGTTGGCTGTGGGAGCAGTGTCACCGCGGTGCGCCAAATAGGAATGACTCGCTCTCAAGCACTTATTATACAGGGGGTGATTAGTGAATTCCCGACCATCCACTTTGCTACTAAAGCGTGGAGACGGTTTCAACACACGGATTAAAGGTGTGCATCCACTCAACCTCCACTTGAGTCTTGAATCAATGAAATTGAGAAAACCTAAATTGCCTTAATTAAAATCGTATGCGATCGCAAACACAACACACTGATGCTAGTTTTAAGACATTGGGGATTCTGCGAATTTAGCGGAGTAAGTTTGAACAAGTTTGACATGAAGTTGAAGTGTACCTCAAAAAGCGTGTAAATTAGTAGCGTTAACAACAGTATTGCGGTCAAGAAAACTGCGAGATCAAGTGCCTTTTCTACTAAAATGGTGAAATCCAAATTGTGAATGCAGTGGAGCGATTGGAATTGAGATGCGCAATTAGGCACAAGTGCTGCTTCATGTGATAGGAGTGCTAGAGGAACGGTGGGAGGAAGGGAGGGAGGGAGGGAGGGAGGGAAAAGGAGCAGGAGAGGGTGGACTGCACTCCACCTCGATGTATCGATATCGGCAGAAACTGATGCGCCTCCTACTGCCTACACCCAGCACTGCTGTGTGCACTCTCAAACAAACTCACACGTACAAGGGCACCGAACGAAAGTATCGGGTTCCATACACAACTTTGTGGTAACTTGGATACAGGAGAGTGATCTCAGCACACAAACACAAACACACACACAAATGTCCTTATTGCTGAGATAAATTATTACCCTCCCAACCCCTGCGTCAGCACATACCGAAAGTCGGTAAGCGAACAAACACGTGCAATCGCACACTAACCGCACTCACTCAACTGCACACTCGGTGAGTTAATACTGCAAAGGCAACCGCACAAAGGCAGTGGGCTTTGCCCACCGGGGACGCGGGGCTAGTTCCACACAGGTCCTTCCGTTCAACGTTTGGTTTCGTCTTCAGCCTACGACGAACAGCCCAAGCACCCCACAAGATTTTCATATTTGCACTACTTACTTCTCCAAACTTAATTCAAAATGAAGATCACTTTCACCTTTGTTAATAGGACTTACTTTAAGCCTTTTAGGAGAGTTAAAAATGACTAGGATCCATTTAATGCACTAATAGTAAGCATGTGAAAGTGCTAGCTGCTGAAGGAATAAGTGTTTAGCATTTCATTTTTCAAAAAAGTAAGAAGGTGGTCATGCGCTGAACAAAATTACAGCCGTCTCTAGTCAAATTTACAATTAACGCAAGTAGATAAGCGGCTTGCACTGTAGGTGGTACCGGCGTCGATGTCAGAATTTGCGGCGCATAAGGACCTCGGAGCACTCAATCCGACTATTCTTTTTGCAATGCTGCGTCAACAAGCCAAGATAACGTTAAAGATAAAACAGCGGCCGATAATGCATTTAATTGTTGACCATCTCTTGTGATTGCATGAGTGAAGAAGTGGACACACAGAAGCAGGAGCCGCGGCGGCTGCAATGAGCCGCGTACACTCCTGGCGCTGGGTGTGAAGACTAGCGATGGCAGTCGCTTGTCATCACGTAAACGCACTGATTTGGTCACACTTATCTAAGAAACGAGACGTGTGATTTATTGTGCAGATTAAGGCGGAACTCCCTGTCAAAAATGTCACCGAAGCCGTCAAATCTCCCGTGTATATTTTTTTTCACGCCGCGTTCACATTCTGATTATTTAAATAGATTCTGCCGATGTCGTGGTACATCCGATTTTTGAGTAAGGGTTGTAGTGTAATCTTCGAGAACTTTTTGAAAAATTCATCCTTTTACAGTGTTTGTTGGGAATCGTGAGTATGATATTCCTCTACCGACTGGACTGAAGTGCAACTGTAAGGCTTTAATTATGCCATGATGATGCATAATTATTTTTTGGGCAGGATTAATCGTAAAAGAATAATTAGGAACCCTTAAGTCCTACCGCCAGTGCTTTAAGCATTGATATTATAGCCATGTTCTAGAACCTGCGGAATATTTATGGTTGGCATAAGCTCACACTCTTGATAGAGATGTAGTTTTATAAAGTAAATCACGAAAAAAGCATTTGGACTGAAATCAGGAAGCCTACTCTACCAATTGCCTTTAAATTGGCCGTGAGTCTACATAGCCGCCGTGGAACGTGCAAAACCAAAGGGAAATTACCAAGGTGGCAAAGATTAATGCGTGCTTTCAATCCATCCTGTGATCAGAGCAGCACATGCTTAGTAGTACCCACCGTTATAGGATTTTATTAGGGAAGCTCATAAGGACACACGGGAGCTAAAATTGTTTGAGACATGCTTTTCATACCTTTTGCAAGTGATAGGTCAGAATTTTCTAACAGCAACGATGAAATTTTGCCTTTTCTCACTCTTTTAGACCAGACGAGGACAGCTATGAATCCATCGCTTACGATCGGCACACTGGTGAACGTTGACACTAACTAGCATTCGTCAGTTGACGTGCAACGACGCCTAATTTAACTGACCTGTCCCGTTTATATTGTTAGCGCCTCCGTACTTTTTGAACGACTGACAATCTCACTAAATTTACTCTGAAAGTGGCCAAATTGCTTTCAAGTTTAAAAATAAGTTAGATTGACACTTGAATTATTCATTCTTTGAGATTCTAGCTATCATTTTTTGCTGTGATCCTAAGCCGTAGATGCCAGGGCAGCCTCTGGCACGACTAAACGCATTGACCTTAAGCGACCTTGACAGCGAGAAAGAGGATTCAGATGTTCCACGAAGGGGCTAACAGAACTGAATTTTAGGCTCTTATTCTACCGTAATGTGGTGATCAGAATCCGGTGCAAACAATCTTTATGTCAATTGGTTCGAAATACTTCGGTACTATATGCCTGTGTGTTGAGTGCCGGGTGGTTTAATAAAGGTGAAGCCTCCCTGAGTATAGCAATGTATAAATGGCAGATAAAACCGAGCTAACGTACCCCACAGACGCCAGGAAGTCAGCAAACTAAGAGCGGTAGTGTGCTCGATGTTTGGCCACTATCCAGTTGATGCTCACACAGATGAGGTACGAACAGTCATGATTTGCGGTTGACAAAATGGCACACTCGCACCCAAGCAGGCGCACAATCTGCACGCCCTCGAGCACACATCCACACCGGCATGACACAGACCTGCTCAAATGCGCGCGGTCCGGTCGCTTCTCACTCCCACCTGGGTAACATATCTTGAAACACCTAACAGCGTTGTCAGAGGACATGATGCAAAAAAGAACTCCCGTGTTGGTGGACGAAAGGTAAACATCACACCTACCTGAACTTTGAATTGATTAAACGAGTCCAGTCTTGCACACATAAAAAAGTTCGACTGAAAGCCGGCTCAGTGTCTCTCACACATCTACCAGTCCCTTCGGTTGAGGTGTAACATTAAGATGTTTTGGGATTTAACATCAATTACTACTGCAGCAGTTTCCTGGATCACAAGAAATAGATGTAGTAACCGATTTCACGGTCTCCTCACAATGTAACCGAAATTAATCCAGCGCTTCACTTTGCTGTAGCGAGAAGTAAAAAGCGTTTTTGCTTATGCCAATGCTATATTGAAACAGTGGATGCAACAAATCACCTATGTGTTACACTAGGAAAGGATTCACTGTCAAAGTAGCCCAATATTTCTGCAGCAAATAACTAGATTCTCGTTTTTGAAGCAAACCTACACTAGCATATCTGCCGCAAAAGTTCCAAACTGTGCAAACCCAAAGCATTTCAGTATTGAACCCTTTTACAGGAAGTGTTCACTCATGTCATGCATGCTATTCACAATTTTGCCCTATTTTTTACGGAGCACGAGTTCTGCTGACTGACTTACAATTCCGTACGCATAAAATACTAGTCCGCGGAGAAAAATGTTATTGTATAATGCCAAAACAGACCTCTTTTGAAGCTCCTAGTTAGATACCAGTAAATCCGAGGGGTGCTCACGCCGCAAGACTGGACGCATTTTATCGGTTGAAAGCAAAAATTTCAGCTTTAAACACGAATTTCAAAGTCCACAAAGTTCGCATAGTAAAATCATACAGGTTCTACCCATTGAGGCTTTAATAAATCGGTTCAGGCGCATGGTTATTTGTTTCTTCTCTTTAATCAGTTGACCCAGATAGGCGCTTTGAGAAAGCACATGATTTGTTTCATTAAGGACGGAATTATCGTGAGAAGCGGCGCACCTTAAACCGGTCTCTTAATTCGGCGGTGATCTTGCCTTCCACATCTATTTCAATGGAAGGAAGGAAGTTTAACAGTAAATTCCACAGTAAAATGAGCTTATTTCAGTGCTCCTCATCATCCCCTTCACACTGTTATCTCGCTGTTCCAATGGTCTGCTCGCAGAATATGCGTGGAGCTCAAGCCCAGCAGTTCAAAAACTTACCTGTCCCTTCCATCAAGTGGTACTGGTGTACATGATCCAAATAAATCCCAAAATTATGTCACAAACCTCATTAATAGAATTCTAGTAACGAAGTGGGTGATAATTATCAGCAACTTCAGTGTTTAAATGATGAGGGACTATGATGTAGTGGTTTCCGAGTGGGTGTGTTATTTACTATAGGCATAAAATTGTGCCACTCATCCTACGGGGATGATATTGTGTTGAAGCCCATCCTCGGAGGTACGAGCCGAAGCACACACCGACTGCGCCCGCCAACTGCGGCATTGAGGTGTGGCCACGTTCAGCCAAAGTGCTGGTGAATGTGAAGAGCTTCAAAGTATGCGATCACATACCAAAATCGCACAGGATTCTTGTCAGTGGCAAAGGCAAAAATGGGGTAAGCATCAATTTAAAAGAATCTATGGGAAATTCAATAGAATGTTTTAAAAAGTGTATGGGCCTTTGCTTCTTGCGGCAGACCGCTCTTTGTTCATACATTTCCCACCCCCACGCATCTACCTTCCTTAGCTTATCAAAGCGGTATTAAATGCGTCTGACAGCTGATTGAAGGTCAACTCGACCGTTTTGACAGAAGTGGCATCGATTACTGCTGTTGGTTTTGCAGAAAACCCGAGCCACCGCCCTGACAAGAGTGCAAGTGCGAGAAGTCGGCGTGGGGGTGCGATGCCAGACGGGCAGGTGAGGGGTGGGGGAGAGGAAGGCCACTGGGTCATCGAAGAGCCCGATTGGTCGCACTGTGATGGCTTTGACAATTTCACTCCCTCGTGATATCCAGAGTGCGTTCCTTAAAGGTGCAGCTGCGGTACTACGAACGATTCATACTTTGCGTTAAAATTTACGCATCAAATATAGTAGCTTGCCTCTTTTTTAAAGCCTTCCTCCCCCAGAATCAGAATGAGGAATGACTTTCGTTTAATAAATCATTTTTAAAACAGAAATTGTATTAATGAAACGAGAAAGCCACACAACTCATCGTCAAAAGAGTATGGAAGATCGCAAGACTGCATTCATTGATGCCCCAGCTACGATGCACTACTGACATAAGAAACATCGTGAATACATAAAACGTAATGCATTTGGAGAATTTAATTTACGTTTTTTCATATAATACTTACTAGACCGTAAAACTTTGGTCTACAACAATCGATTCGCGAAGGAAGCAGCCGTCACGAGCGCCGCTTCGGAGCCTTGTGCGGAGGCCTAATCGCCTGAGTGTATGAAAAGTTTTTAAAACAATCCATTATCAGTCTCAGAAATTTGAAAGAGCAAGAGTTTAGTCTACCATAAATGGCATTTTTTTGTGATTTTTCAAGTGAGTAAAGTAGATTTTGAGGATTCTGCTTCGTATCTGATGTTACTCAACTTTAAATCCCATCAACGTGACTTCAAGCTGAGTCTACTTTGATCGAACAATGCCTACACGACACACCGAATGCGTCAATTTATGCCACTTTGGTGTCAGCGCTTAGTATTCGCATGTTAGAAGCCTCAAGATAACAGCTTTTAGTTTGTGGTTCCGAAGGCCCGTTTCAAGACAGTCGATTGGCACAGGAGTCGAAAATAGCAGTAAATAATTGCGACAAGTTATAAAGATGAAGCCGCCACTCAACCGTTGCAGAGCACAATACTCTAAGCACCTGCCTTCCCAATCATGGTTGTACAAATTTAAAATGCCACATTCCGAACATTGGCCTTGGAGGATTAAAATGATTTTGACAACAACCCCTTTAAGTGAATTTGCCCAAAACCAATATTGATAGCAATTTTTTTCCAAAACCTCTACGTCGACTTAGTGTCCGCCACAAACTCCTACATTTTCATTACACAGTCAAAAATTATGCTGCTAAAGAGCAGAGACGTACAAGTCTGAACCACTCCATTTAGAGGGGCTCAGCACCGCTGGTGAGCCCGAAAAGCATGCTGGGAAGATGTGCATGTTCATGATCTGCTTGTCCTCCACCTTTTGGGTTGATCGCAGAGCCATACTACCTGCTTTGTTAAGTCACATTTTGCCGAATCCTGCATAATAACGCGTAAAACCGCTTAAAGTATACAATTTTTATTCATAGACCACTATTGAACCAAGTGAACCAGGTGATATCTGACAATAAAATGAAAGGCACGCTAATGGGGCGGTGATCATATCACTTAACCACAGAAAATTCGATAGATCCCTGCTGAACCAAAGTTAATAATACATCTCCATTCTGCTTTTCACACAGGCAGTATAGCAGACAAAGGGAGTACCATTAAGGTAATTATTTCAGCTGTCCTTTAGAATCATGTCGGTGAAATATTTCCGAGTAAATATTTTTTTTCTTCACAGTCGTTGCGTGGGGCATCGTTTTACTGTGTGGGAGAGCTGAGTGATGCCACAGATCACAGATCGCAAGCCCATTCGAGGCGGTACCCGACTGACTGGCGATTGTGTGCGAAAGGAGGGAGCCTGTTTATTCTTCCACAAGAGCTCGGGATTGGGACCACCGACGACGACTGAACATACACTAACACCATAGCACACCCACTAACTCGGGCATTGAGACACCTACGGGGTTTGTGTATTTGTAGCGCGCATATTCACCGTGTCACATGAGATTGACAAGACCCATATACAGACACGTAGAGAGGGCTATCTGATAATTGGACTACACCTGATGGTGGTATCGCTTGCCAGGCGCGCCAAGTGAATGGTTCTGCAAAAAGCACCGTGCTGATGTGGCATCACAAAATCTCTCGATTTGCTTCTGCAGTAAGCACCTCTGTACTACTCACACTCCACTTTACGATTTACTTTCCTCATTAATGAACTAAAACGAATCATCTGTAGATTTTGCATATTTGTCTATTGCCTCTGTGTTATGAAATTGCCGTGTCAGTGAGGAAAAGTAAAAGTCGGAAGCTTGTTAATAAGTTTCAAGCCGATTTGCGCATTCGTTGTAGCACCTAGCGTAAAGTCTAGAAACTTGATGCCACTCCTCGTTCTATGCAGAGTGGCAGGAAGACTTTTAGAACGACTAGTGGAAGAGATCGGGGTTCAGGTATCAGCAGAGTCAGCAGTTCTACGATAAGCATTCATACCTCTACACGACTAGGTGGTGCGGCATAGCAACTGCTTATTATAAGGATATTTATGATTCTACTACGACCTCCAAAATGTCTTTAAAACTTGCAGTGGAGAAGAAAGTATATGTCGGACAGTCGCATTAACTTCTAACGTTTCATGTAAGTGATTGGGGTGCCTAAATCTTGGAACACTAGCAATTGCAACAATTTTGGCGGTTTTACTGGAAATTTGCAGAAGGTGATTGGTTGCTTTTGAGCCTGAAAATACTTCATTATTGATGTAGGCTTTACGAGCGAAATGGGGAACCATTTGCCACATTAGCCAATGATTCAAAGAGTCTGTGGCCAATGCTGGGCATGGCAAATAGCATTCTACAAAGCAAGTGTGGTCATTAACGCAGGGCGATTGGTGTACGTATTTTTGTCAAATCAAACGACATTTCTCCGTTTTCCATACTGCCCTCCGGCTTCCCTCATTCCCGTGCAAAGGGCATGTGCGAAAACTTATTAATTATAAGCAGATCAGCGGGTATCAAAAAAGGGTGTTTTGCCTCTCGTTTTCTCCTGCCTGCACAAAAAGCCCTCAATTAGCAAAACCAGCACTTCTTAGATGGGACTCCTCGCGATGGTGTTTGCAGGCTTATTTTTACTGCAATAAATGCTATGTGGCGTGGTGCGCTGTGTTAGTGGTGGTGGCGGTGGTAGTATGGAAAGCGGGAGTGAATCATGTTCGGGAAATAATCCTCTCTTTTCCTTCCCTCCTCCTCCTCCACTTTCGCTCCCACCTTTTCTCTTTCTCCTTTTACTTCCTCCTCTGCCTCCATTTCCCCTCTCCTTTTCCGCCCAGACGCCATGATGGGTAGCCATTAGGCTTTTTCGGCAAACACATGCCTTAGTGCTTTCTCCACCTTCCCCTCTACCGACACCATCTCCCCTTTCCAAGGCATTGCAGTAATAAAGGAGTTTTATCTCATTATTTTTGAAACATCTTTTTGGCTATTCTCCCTATTGTCTTTCACTGTCATATGGCTGCCGAGTTTTGTATTTCCATACATTTAAGACCTCGAATAGAGATAGCTCTGAAAGCCTCTTAAGGCGGCTTTATTTATCGTTTGCAAATTAAGGAATGGAGAAGAAATGGGTGGTTTAAAACAGTCTCCGTCTTATTGACACATCAAATTCTCCTCAAAAATTGCAAGCTAAGACAATTTTTAATGTTGCAAGAGGTTTTGGGCTAAGTTTCAAATACTGACTGACCAAACTTACCTGTTCGTAAACTAGCAACAACTTCACCCACAAGTTTCATGGGAAGAAGATAATACTTCTACCGGTTCAACTTAGCAGGCGACATAATGCAAGTTGGTGGGTGGAAATATGAAAGAGGTTGAGAGGTTTCACCTTGACTCGAGTATTTTTCCAAGCAGGAGGAGTGAATGAGTGCGTTGGAATAAGGTAATCTTCCTCTGCACGATTTACACGTCTTAAACGAAGCCACCGTTTTTGCACCTATAGCGCTGTTGGGGTGAGAATTAACGAGTTCTCTGGTGTTAATCTACATCCAAACACCATATCAACTGTATTAAGTCAAGACAAAGCCAGATGGCCCCTCCCGAATGACGGTGCTGCTGCAAGTGCTTTCAAACAGAAAATCTCGGCCAGTCGAATGCGGATTTATCGCCTCAAACGCTATGTCTCTGAAAGTACTGAAAATGAATTACCTCCTTTGGGGACAATATTTAGGTGCGGCATTGAATCCAAAGCGAATCACCTTATTAAGGAAATGATTTTGGTCTTATACCACCAAGTGGGAAGGTGACAATAAAGTTATTGGTGCCAGAGTTATTGTTGTCAAACAGTAGACTGACAGGAATCAACGCATTGTAGGGTAACTCATGATTGATGGCATCCATGTTCAGGTGATGGTGAGCCCATAAACCTGCTTGGCTATGTACAAGCCGCGCATGCCTTCTTAAGCACAGTTGAAGTCAACCTTCTTACCACTAAGTAGCAGCATACCTAACAATCCACTGGAAGTCCTCCTTCATATCTCTCAACCCTGTAGCCACTTGTGCTGTTACTAATGGTTAATGATTGCAAACGACCTCGCAGTTAAGCCTTTTCTCCCAATCAGCCGCAAATAATGACTGTAGCCTTTTGCTTACTTCTCACAAAATAGGTGGACATGATTGATTCCTGCCAATCTGCACGATAGAACCCTTTAGTATCGAGGACGTGTTTGGTGGCCCACGTTTTGTTGTTGTTGTTGTTGTTGTTGTTGTTGGCCTGCTGGTATGTGATGAAGCGTTAAGACTAGGTGTCGGCGCCTTAGTGAGCGAAACCGCAAGTTTAATAGGATGTTTATGCTAACTTTTGAGTGTTTATTTTGTGGATGCCAGCAACAATAAAACCTAGCTCCCCTCTATTCCAAACTACACTGTTTCGCCATAGAAGAGCACTAAACGTAGCAAGACAGACATGCCAAAGGAACCCAAAAAACGGCATGAGGTGCGTTAATGAGGCTAAATTGCTGTCCATCTAAACACATTTTTTTGAGTCCCATACGATAAACTATGGCACTTGTGGGGGTAAAGTTGCCTTAGGAATGGAGCCTCAGCACCCTTCTTTTTACGTGCCAAAGGAGCCTCGACTAACTCAAAGCGGCAAGAAGTCCCAGCAGAGAGGGCGCGTGAATTCCAATTTGTTGGAGTGATCTTCTACCTTGAGCAATGGGAATGGGCTAAACTATGCAAATGCCTACGTTAGTCACTTGGGACCGCGCCACGGTGCATAATCATCAAGTTGCAGTGCCGTACAACAGTGGTAAACAGGCCACTTCTTGGTGCTTCTGTTCACCCATGCTATTGTAGCAGGCAGAAGTAAGCTGGTTTATTTTTTAACAAAATGAGATCAATTTGAGGTAATTCGGCGACGCCTTAGCTACATGCCCCTGTAAGTGATGATGTTGAGTTGTTAACCTACAATTTCCTCCACATTAAACAAGATAACTTAGTCTATTTACGTGACACGGCTGAATTTGACAATCAAGCATCGTAAATGGACATGACCAGCTTTGGTTTACTGCAAATGACTGATTGACAGTGGCCGATATTACCATTTGACTTATTTATGAGAGATTGTCGGTGGATGTTCGCGCCTAACATGCAGTATGGCAAACGAACAGAAACTGTTGGTATTCATTCTCTCCTCCTTCTGTCTTTCAAACTCATCTTCAAGGATGGGTATGAATGTGCAATTAATTACTTAACAAAGCAAAATCCGCTATGATGGAGTAGAATTTACGGTCCCTTTGTACTTAGAACCAATTTAAAGATACAAAGCACATTTGCGCTTAAAAATCATTCCGATGTTTCCAAAAAATAAGCACCAAACAACTATTTATATTCAACATGAGGGAAAGGAATCAGTATTTTAGTAAGGGTTAGAACCATGGAGAGTACACTCGAGTTTTCTTTTTATCATCAAATCAATGAACCAAGCAATCACCAGAGAAGCTTCAAATACCAGCACGCCATCTGCCGAGATAATGCAGAAAATAATGGCCGCAGTGTTAAAACGAGAATTCAATGGACGAAAGGGAGAGGGAAATGTGTATGCTCCTCTCCAGGTAGGGTTATGACGTGAAATCACACCGATTACTTTTCGTTACGTATTAATTCCCTTGCGTACTGTGAGTGGGGCCATAAAACTTAGGAAACATACTCGCAGACTAGGTTCAGAATAAACTTTTCCACGTAGGCGTAATAAGGTGTTGTGGTAATTGACCTGGCCATGATTCATCCGACGCGTGCCCGGTCTCTAGGCCGGCCAGAGGAAAGGAAGGGAGAGGATGGGGGAGTGGAATATTCCATCGGTAAGTTGACTGCGAGGGTGGTGGCGCTCATAAATCGCAGCGACCCAACGCTGATTGATATATTCGACGTTGCGTGCGCGATTGCATGTGGGTGCAAACCATCACTGCCTGACTCTTCCCTCCCTCCCTCAACTGTCACCGGGCCAAAGGAGCCAATTGGGCACGTGCCAGTCGGGGTCAGGACTTTATCTTTCCCCTTGGTTTGGCAGGTTTCGTCCCCGATGCCAACCAAGTGGCACTTTGTTCACGAGGCCCAGGTGAGGAAACAATTGATACACCCAATGCTACTTTGAAAGGAGCTTACAGTTGATCAAGCATCTTTTCCAAATCGAGAGTGTATCACTCAGAAGGCGGCTTTGCAATAAAGTGATGCGCCTGATTTCACTGATTACTATCTACACAAACGCATAGCATCTCAACATAAGAAAACTTAATTCTGCAAAGCACCGACCTGACTTTAACGCTCTACACCTGTAAGACTAAAAGCACCTGGCAATAGCGCATCACTTAGCTTGAAATACATCAGTATCCCAGACATTTGGGGTTGTAGTGATTCCGCTCCAAATGGAAATGCCATGCATTATTGTTGAACTATCCACCTGCATATTTTGCAAAATGCTATCTACGATTAATATTAATATACAGTCCACAAAAACACAGAAGCATGATAACGAGGAGATGGGAGACAGATCGATGCACAGCGCCGCAGCAAACTAATACAGAGACTCGGTACAGTAACACAGCGCAAGGATTCCTGTCCTGACTTAACGACGATCAACACTGGTAGCGTAGCGCTCTGACCATTTCGCTTCCTCCAACAGCCCTCTGGATGCTGACGTCTGAGCGTACCAGTGACCTACGCTTCACCTATCCCACTGTCAGGCCTTCTTAAACCCGACTTAACAAAGTAGGCGACGTCCCAAACTTCACCTGACACGATGCGAATGAAATTAGTCCGCGGTGAATAATTGGACCATAATAGTGCTAGGGTATTGCTGCCAGCAATAGAGGGCATCGCCAACATAACCCATTGTGATAAATGGAGAATATCATGAAGGGTAAAAAACTGTATTATTATCATTAATACTCAATGTCATAGGATTTAACATACCTATTCTGCACGGAATATCAATGCAGTTGAACACACAACGTTTTTTGAATCATTTAGACAGTGCACTCGATGTGAGAAATAAAACCGCAGACATTTGATCGTTAGATCAACCAGACATCATCGTTCGTAACCATAATGCGGTTGCTGTTGTGCAGTGCGTCCAATCCAGCCACTATCTCAGCACGCGTGAACTCTGAGGTTTGCACCATGACGAAGGCGATGACCTATAGCACAAGCAGTAAACTGGTCAAATTATCCTTTTCATGCATTCTATCCCTTTTTAAAAGGCAGAAAGCTAAAGCGGTAGCGGTTTGACTAATCAAGCTTTGGTAGCTTGCGTCAAGCAACTATCGCCTAACCCTCAAGAAATACATGGAATATTCGCAGGTTATGTACGTTGTTCTCGCTACAATAACCATGTTTGCGTGGCGCTGAGTTTAATTATAACAGACATCCTATTGTCTCCTAGGCTATTAAACCGCTTCATGGACGAATGCACATATGTGCATACAAATATATAATTATATATATACACAAATGGCAATGGTGATATAAAAGGGAAGAAAAGCAAACATGGCAAGCCGCATACATTGCCCGAGGGATAACAGCAAGTGTATCATTTTGAAAGGCATTTCAAGAGACGCGTAGCCATAAACCAAAGCTACGAGTGAACAAGATGCAGCTACTTTACAGAGGATAGGAGTAGCATACCTCTGGAATAGCGAGCTGTTCAACACGACGCTCCTGGAAGGCTCGAGAGACAAGGGTCGAGAGCATACGGAGTCGCGACTCTGGCAGTTGGACTCCGCTTGGACCAGGTATTTCACTTCCCACCTCGTCAAAGGCATAGACATCACCGCCACTTCCACTCTGAGCTGCCTCGAAAGCTTCCGGCCTGATCGTTGCCGTTGCTGCTCTAAAAATCCACCAGTTGCACTTTATTCGGCTGAATTACACATTGTACCTGAGGAGTGAGGCAAAAGTGCTTTATTTCCAAAGGGCCCTTCAAAGATAAGATACAAATTAGTGAAATTTGAAACGTGTGATAAACTATAGCGTAAAAAAGCCCACTTTCATCTTAGCTAATCAAATCCGCTGTCATATCAGTACGATTAAGCTTGTAGAATGATTTGCCCCTATTCAAAGACCAACAACGCGGGTTGATTTTTGTCCAGAATAATTTTCTACACTCTTTGAGAAAAGGGGGAAGTATAGGAAGAAAAGAACGCGTGTACACACACAAACACCCAAGAAAAGTGGAAGAAAACATCTCACGGTGTTTCTTGTCGCCTAAGAGGAGTGAACGAACATTCGCTACATTTGACATATTTCGCCACTGACCCTCCATAAGTGCCTGTGCACGTGTATACCCACAAGCACGCAGTCTCCATTTCCTATCACCCACCTTCACCACTGGATGAGGGCGGGGAAACGCGTGTTGCAGCCTATCACCCCTCATTCACCCACATGCACACACCCTCTCCCTTGCCAAATGGATACATGCTTAATTAACTAGACGAAGGAGGCACCAAAGACAATAGAAACATGGTTACACTTTCACCTAGATATGCACAATTCAATTGAATTAACGGTCTACATTCAGATACTACAAGAACCATTAAAATGAAGATTATAGATGGCACGTGACTAACAACTTCAATCGAAAGAAATTTGAGAAATGTCACTAAGAGCAGAGCACTCATAAATCGCACAAGATTTCACCCCAAGAGCACAAAAAAGTATGGAAAGGCACAAAGCTAACCTTTTATGTGGTCTATGCATAGTGCCTTCAGCCTCCTCTTCAGAACTCGAATACGATCCAGATCCACCAGTAGATGTTAGAGGCCGCTTTCGGCGCGACTTTTCCAGTACTTCCTGAAAAATGCATAATTCAACTTTAGAAAGCGTTCAAACTTCCCGCTTTAATCAAAGACACAATTGGGAAAAAACGCACAGATGCGAGACAATTGTCGGATAAATCATAACGAGCAGATTGAATGTCCTTATTACCTTGAAGAGGACGAATGAAACCAAATCTACAGCGGCGTCGGCATCTATCTTGGTGACGGTTTTTGACATGCGGGCCTTGGCGTTTGCCGTGGCCAGACGAATGAGGGTCTCAAGCGTACGAGCAGTGACAGGTTGAGTGCGACGCAAGGAAGAATTTTCAACGTCTTGCTGCATTCTTAAGTCGCAGTACTTCTCTGATATGATGGTTGCAGCCTCCTTACTCAACTGGGGCCGCAACTGACGGGCGATGTGAATGTACTTCTTTAAGAAGCTCGTTGTAAAACACTCCCTGTGTGGGCAAAAATGACGACTATATTTCCTTGTTGACACAGATCACGGTATACTCAGATTAAAAATGAACCCAAATTTGTGCGAAATTAACCATAAATATAAAACAGACATCCTGCCGCACACCAGAAAAGCCTTAAAACACTCAAGTGCTTATGACCAAAATCGATTCGTGTTTGACATCATAGGAGGGAATATTACACTTGTGGAGATAATACTTAACAATAAGTGCAAAACAAGAAATGCTACGGATTCAAAAGGTGTAGTCACAACATTGCGCACTAAATCAGTCATACCAACAAATGAACTCAAGCTACAGTTGCTTATGGTATGATATTTATTCTGAACACTCGCTTTATTGATGACGATTGAGAGGTTAGGGGGGAGAAAACGTCTAAGGGAGATCAGGTATGACTCACGTGTTTCTCGAACCCTTATCAGTACTGATGAAACCACCTTGATCCTCAAATACTTGATCAGCTGATTCCTTACGATGCCCCTCAGCGTCAATACCAGTGGCGCCTCCGACCAAATTAGGGTCCATATTGCAAGTGGCAAGATGCACAGTGGTATCCTGCAGTGGCATAGCTTCACCATCCTGCTCACCTGGAGTTCGATACTGATGGGCTTGAAGAACATGATCAGCAATTCCGCGATCACCCTCGGGATCCGCTTTATCCAACACCAAGAAGAGCAGATCAAAGCGCGACAGAAGAGAGTCCTGCAGTGATAAAACAAATATTACAAGGTGTACTAGTTAACCATAAGTAGCAATAAACACTATGCAGACAATTTACAAACTCAAAATACCTAAGTCTTAAGATAAGGACAATGAACTGACAAAAAGGAAATGGTGGTCTGTACTCAAGCATCGAAGGTAGTGTGACAGTCGCAATCAAGCTTTTGAAGCCAACATCTGAGTTAAAAATATGATTAAAAGAAAACTATACGAGAATGCCCAAGACGTTTGAGAATTCATAATTTTGCGAGTTATAAATTGAGCGTAAAGGAGACAAAACTAAGTACCTGCAGACCAATATTCTCCATTGGCGTTTTGTACTGGTCATAGCGACCGTAGACGGGATTGGCTGCACCCAACACCGAACACCTTGCATTGAGTTGGGCCTGAATACCAGCCTTTGCGATCGTCACACGGCCTTGTTCCATCACCTCATGGATGGCCGTTCGATCAATATCAGACATTTTGTCAAACTCATCGATGCAGACAATACCGCGATCTGCCAAGACCATGGCACCAGCCTCTAACTGGCGTTCACCTAGAAGCAAACATTTCGACGAGATTGTCCACAACATTGTTCCATAAAAAGGCTAAGATGAGAGCAAAATTAAAGTGATGGTACCACAAATACCCCCAAAAGCTAACTATTCGATCCTTGATACATAACGACAGGAGTATTTAAACATTCTTCAATTGTCTCCTCATAGATGACCGAAGCTATACCGCCTTTAAACGAGGAGTAAGGTCAAAGACCAAACAAGTAAAGTTGGCTGTAGGCAGGCGCGGTAAATAACTTACCAGTTTCGTGGTCAGTGGTAATAGCAGCGGTCAAACCAACTCCGGAAGAGCCACGACCAGTAGTTGGAATAGCCAGATTAGCAACATGAAGGACGAAACGAAGAAATTGCGACTTTGCAACTGACGGATCACCCAAGAGGAGAACGTTTATATCACCCCTTATACGTGAGCCGTTTGGCAATATTCTCTCCACACCACCCAGGAGCAAATAAAGTATCGCCTTCTTTATGTATCGGTGACCGTAGATTGAAGGCGCCAAAGAACGGGCAAGAAGATCCACGATATCCTTTATTTTCCAGAAGCACAATTAGTAACGTTCAAAAAATTTATCACTAAGAGCTAAACTAACATGGCGTTTGGAAATGAGCCGCATCATGCCGATATCTTTATCGGAAAAGTTAGGCTCCGACTGCTGATTGAAGAGTTGAATATTATTCGCAATTAGAGCCGTACGGAAGCTGGCAGAAGTGTAGCCATTTTTTTTCCCAGGAAGGCAGCGAAACTGACCAACAACTTGAATACGATCACCAGCCTGGAGAGATAGTAAAACATGAAGTGTGATACAAACCAGTTTTACCTTGCAGGAATCAACCAGATCGTTGTCCAAAAGAACATCAACAGATCTAGGCAATTGACCAGCCGGAGCCGTTTCTGGCATTTCCTACAGCAGAAACGATGAGTTCTGAACGAATGACTACCTGGATAGTTATTTTTTGATGATCGTGATATGTAGAAAGTCCATATTCAGTTTCCAACAAGTTGCCACTTTCATCCTTAGTCGGGTAAGCACCAGCAGAAGGAAAAGCATCCAAACTACTCATATCAGCATAGCGACGTTCAATAGTCTTTTTTGTGATTGGACAGTAATGAACACTGCATGTGATCTTGGGACGAACGACAGATGCTACAGAATGTGCACAACATTCCCAAAACAAACCTCTAGTTACAATTCCTTCTACACACACCATATGCCCTAAAAGAGCAGATGTAAGAGTACGTGGCGAGACGTGCATTGCCCCGAAGCTAAATATGACGAAGGTAGGAAAGAGATCTACCTCCCCTCGAAACCGACAAAAAAATCGCCGATCTTTCGTGCGTAATCCGGGTTAACATTCTGTACACAGACCTTGAGGGCGCGTTGACATGCAAGCAGTTCAAAAAATGCATTAGAAATCAATCTTAAGTAGAGAAGTTGGAACTTTGATTACTGTTCAGTTCGTTTGGGATTTACGCGACGAAGATCATTGACGCTAATAATCAAACGCGATTTTCCATTATTTATCATATTAACTATTCGACTCTTGTAAAACTCCTAAAGTATTCGCAATAATGACAATAAAAAACCGACCGATTCATCAAGGAATTCAACAAATTCCCTCTCACTTTCAATAAGCGATTGATCTTCGGCGTAGTCCATCCTAATTCAAGACTACGGATAAAATCCTCTAGTTGGCCAATAGTGAAGGATAAGCAGCCAAAAAAGTTTTTACAGATCCACAGTCGAACCGATTTAAACTGGGAATCAAGCCACCTCGACGTGCACCAAAAATGTGCGATTGCGCCACCGAGATCCTATTTCGAAAAATGGGTGTGGTGGACAATATTCAAGATCGGGAAATTCAAACAAAAGCAGTAGAGACCAATGTCTAAGACAAAGCATATACGAAATGCATGTTGCGGAACAAATCTGGTTTGGGAGGGTGCTTGCTTTTTTGGTGTTGCAAAAAGGAGCAGCACACTTTTTGCATAGTGTGATATTACCTTGATTAGCATTCCGACTGCCGAAAATGAAATTATCCATCCAATGCTTCGATCTATCAAATCGAAATCTTGACATAAATTTGTTGGGAAGTCTTTGATTTTTTGATGTCCTTTTCTTCAAACCGTGTCACAAGAGGAAAACCTGTTACATTTTTCGAATCCAAGCGTGAAGATTTCGTCAAATTTCTTTGATTCTGCATTCTACGACAATACCATCGTAAAGCACCTAAGCTACCCTGGGAATAAAATAAGGCCTAATGGTTGTGCTGAACGGATCTTTAAGAATAGAGGGAAGTGGCTCTGCTACCCTGGCCCAGAGGCCAGCCCAAGGGACGATTCAATAGAGCCAACTAAGTTACCTTGGCTCACTATGAAAAGCACAACTCAAGCGCTGTTTTCCTTTTTATAGCTGTGTTCGCATACGTTGAGTCTTTTTAAACTTATTTTGCGGTAACCTACACAGAGATTTCTTTTCAAAAGAAAAGTTTTTAAGCTACTTATTAATTACGCAACGTTATTTTATTTTACTTTGACGCATAGCACAGCCATAGCTGTCATTCGCGTCGAAGCATGCCTTTCCCCAGTAAAACTAATCTCGTTTTGTTTATCTTTTTACCTCCTTGTCCCGCGTCACACACCCCATCATCGTTATTACGTTCACCTAAAAGCCGATTGGGCGCTGAAACTGCGTCCGTGTCCAGCTGTCTGTTCCACGCGGCCCTAGTACCTTTGGTTGCGCTTAGGCGAAATTCCCATGATAGAAGTAACGGTTGTCGGGTCCATCAACACGGATCTTATGTGGTATGCCCAGTATGGGACTCTGTCAGCCTTTTATCAAGTTACACAGACAAATTTCCTCTCCCTGGTGAAACAATAGTTGGAGCAAAATTCGCAACCGGATTCGGGGGCAAAGGCGCTAACCAATGTGTTGCGGCGAGAAAGCTTGGCGCCAAGACCTCTCTCGTCTCGCGAGTATGCATCAACTTGCTCATCCTCGTGTCCTTTTAAAGGTCGGTGACGATTACTTTGGAAAAGACTATATCGAATACCTGAAAAGGGTCGGTGTAGAGACGGGTGAGTGATTGCTCTTAACCACTAGAAATATCACTGACATGACACTAATGTTGTTTTAAAGACACCATAAAAGTAAGTCACACTGCTGATAGTGGCGTCGCAGTGATTACTGTGGAACAGAATCACGGGGACAACAACATTGTCATAATCCCTGGAGCCAACGAGGAGATCTCAATTAATGACATCGAGGAGGCACGTAGGAAAGGACTTATGGGCGAAAAGGTAATGGAATGTCAGTTCGAGGTGAGCCATATTGAGAAATAAACGCCGTTACGTGTAAGCGTGTTGGTAGTATTACTAGCTTCAAATTTTAAGTCGAATGCCGAGGCGACGCTTTATGCACTAGAACAAGCAAAGAAGTGCGGCATCACTACAATTCTGGACCCTGCTCCCGCTCCAAGTCCCGGTTCACCTTTCCTTCCCTTGCTGAAACCCCTAATGGAAGCGTCGACGATGGTTTGCCCCAACGAAACTGAGGCGGCAGTCCTTACAGGCATCCCCGCCCCAGATTTTGCGGGGAAAAACTCCACCCAGATTGCCGAGTCGGCCCTGGAGTGGCTCTTGCATCTGCAAGAGGCCGGTGTAACCTACCCCTTAGTCACTCTTGGCGCCAACGGAGTGGTTGGTCTGCTGCCCAAATGTGAGGGCGACTCCACTAGCGCCAACGACGTAACTATGTTGAAGTCAGACTTGATAACCGATGACAAGGCCGTCTTCCACATCCGCTGCCCGGTCTACACAAAGGTAGTCGACACCACTGGGGCTGGCGATTGCTTTGCTGGCTCCTTAGCTTTCTATATGGCCCGATACCCCGAGATCTCGATCGTAGAGAAGCTGCGTCGATCCGTCTGGATCGCCAGTCAGTCGGTCCTGCGAAATGGCACTCAGGCTAGTTTCTACGAGCGTCACGAGCTCCCAAACGAGTTATTTGAAAGTACAGAATTCCGCTGGCCTCAGAGCTGATATGCACGTGTTTTGCAGCTTTTTGTAAACAGGAGTTTCCCCGACCCCCATTTCATAAACATTTATTTTTTGGATAGCGTTGCTTCAATTCCCATAAACCTCTCACTGAATGACTAATGATGTTTGCCAACTTTGAAATAGTAAAGTCGTGTGGGTTTCTGACACTTAACAATATCCGAGAGACTAAGCCCACATTTCGATCGGTTTTATAGTCCAGTGCACTCAGCTAAACAACCAGGTGAATCAATCAGTTTAGATAGGTGTTCTCCAAAGCAGAAAGTGAGTAAAATCCCACCTTCAGAAATATTTTGTACATGAGACAGACGGCCATGCTGGGTGTAAGAAAACTGTTATTAACTGGGGCTACGCATCATCCCTTGCGGAGCAGTTTGTTGCGCTCCTTCCTTTTACTTCCTTTGCTTCGTTTCGCTAGAAAAGAAGGAATTGAAAGGGTTGTACAATAAAATTAAGGCGAGTTCTTTACAGTTATCAACTGAAAAGGAATGGGACTTCGCAAACGATTGACAGAATTAAAAACTGGATGGTGAATGAAGGCTGGAAACCCACCCGCTCTTTTCGCATCGCGTCTCTCGGAGAACCAATTTGTCCGCTTGGGTATAGGAGTGGGAGTCTTCGCACCACCGCGAAGCACTAGGGTTTCCGCCTTCGCCAGCTGTGCCTGTGCCGCGTTGAGCTCTCGTTCCTCTAACTCCGTGGTCAGGATTTCCTCCATAAACGGCTTTACTTTGTCTATGCGGGCTTGAAAATGGGCGATAACTTCTGCAAAGTAACATTAAATTATTCCCTCAGCAAAGGACCTCACCTCCATGAAATTTGGGCGATAATGCCCAGTTAACCGGGAACTAAAGAAGTCAATTGCTGGATATTTTAAACCAATACACCACCTTATGACATTCGAAGCATTACCTCAGAGGGAATCAAATTACACGTGATTAGATCCAAAAGTATAAATTAGTTAATTATTGCAAAGCTTCACTTGCTTGTGAAAGTTCTCACACTCAAAAACGAGGGAAGCAAGTATTGAAATGTCAATTTGTTACACACCGAAGACGCCAAAAAGCATAACGCGAGTTTTTTTTTCAGTAGGGAACTCCAAACTCTTCCATTCGGTGAAGTACTATTCTTGGGGCTTTCCTCCGAATTTCGGAACGCGAGACTACTTTTTCCCGTACTGGGGGTTTACAAGAAAAGTACGAAGGAGGGGTCGTTAACTAGCTTTTAAGTGATAAGAATTCGTCCTGTTTTACGGTTGGCGACCCTCGCTAAAAAGTTTTTAATTTGGCAGATTACCTGAGCCCGATGCTAAATTCTTCCGGGATAGTATTCGAGGGCGCCTAGGATAATACTTTGGTACGTATTTCTGCTCATCTAGTTGATGTTTACTACTGAGCTAGCAATCGATCCAAGCATGCAAGGCCCCAAAGTGTCTCCATGGTAAGTTATCGAGCATGTTGCTTTAACAAACTGATTTCCATCATGTGCATTACTAAACAGCGCTACAGCCGAGGAAATTCATACTCAGCGGAAAATAGCGCACCATATATACGATTCAAACGAAAAGCGCGACTGCGCGGTTTTCTGAAGCAAACAAACAAAGCCAGGTAGGCCGGTGTGGCCTAAGCACATGCAAACACTGTCGTCCTAAACAAAGGAAACCGATGTAAGCGGTCTTGGTCCGATAACTTGTAGGGGATTGAAGCGTGCAGCTGGAGAGAAGGATAATAACAGTGCAGTCACTTGAAAGTAGAGGCACATTACTGGAAGACTCACACTAGTCAATCGTCGTATGTGTCTTTTTCCACTTGCATCACATGCCGCTCTAACATCAAGCTAAGGTAACACTATCTGAGCTTAATTGCGTCACAATCAATGAAAATATAATGATTAAACAAATAGATAAATTTTGTGCGAGTCTTTTCCTGAAATGATAACAGCTAAGCAGTGGTGGGAAACCCCTTGCAATATCTCGTTAGTCGGAAGAACCATTGATACGATTTATGCTTATGCTGTAGTTCATCCCTAAGGAGGCATAAGCTTGCTGCGTATTCCACCTTGACAAAACTCGTCGCTAGAAGTCGATAAACCTAGCCGCGATCACTTTCATTCCTGCTCCCTCTTGTCTCTCGTTCTATTTTGTATGCGACTATGGATTGCCAAGACAAACATCCCTATCATCAATCTGAGAAGCAACATGTCAGGGAGCTTACAAAACCAATTTGTGTCATAGTCTCCGTGACTCTCTCACTTCCTTACTCCAGTTGATGTAGGTCTGAACAAGATATTTCATCACGATGATACAAAATTCTTCATTACTGTAAAAAAACGGGAGGACCTCCAAAAATTGATGCAGCGTTAGGTGGCCAAAATTCAAAGGGCAGGGGCCACCAACACGGGCAGTACCACCAATAGATTGGGGTTTTACATCCAACAAGCAGATACTGAGACACACGTCACGCTATAAATTTGTGTTTATGGCAGGTGGAGACCGTATGAAATAACGAAACTATAAAATTTGGTCCACGTTTGAGACAATAAACGTAAATGCAGCGAGGCATTCAATAACAACCAAAAAAAGCTATCCCTAATGTCTGGATATATCACGAAAAAGGAGTCAATTTAGCAGCCCCTAGATGAGTCGCAATTAATGCATCTATCCTTCACAATTAACGATACAATTAGTTTATCCGCATTCAATCAGAAAGGCCATTTTTTCAAACCAAAAAGCACTTAACAGTATGCAGACATTACCCAAAGTGAAGAGAAAATGATTGAAATACACAAAATCAGATGAAATATCGGAACCAGGAACCAATGGTTACTTAATAGCCTTTGACAATTTTTAGTATTGAAACCACAAATGATCAAGCACTAGGTGATTAGGATACTTTAGGTCTATGCATGCACCCACGAATCTTTGGCGCTTACCTTGCGGTATGACGCGCGCCTTGACAGGACAAGGAGCTTCCTTAACTATCTCTTTGAGTAGCTTTCGGTCCGATTCACCAGCCAAAGACACGGCTCTGAAAGAAATTGTGGAAAAGTTGCCCGCCGGTTTATAGTCTTGCAGAACTGTAGCAAGAATTTGTATTTCGATAAATATGTTGCTATGAAAAGCCAAGCTTTCACTTTTGAGAAATAGCAGCAGAGAAAATTGGGGAAATCCCTCAAATATGTTGTGTTTCTGAGTCAGGAAAGTGATAGTATTCACAAAGAACGCAATTGAAAGTTAAGAAATAAGCTTGTCACATAATACTAGCAAAGTAGGGCAATACAGGGTGAGGCAAACCCACCTTCAGCGAACAGACAGGAAACAATATCCAATTTATTTGTGATCATGGAGGAAAAATCACGCTAATTAAATGGCATGAAAATTAAACGATTCATATTAAAATGAAGTGTCAAAATTCAAAAGAAATGATGCAGACAAGCGATCAAAGCAAAATCGATTGTTAGTGAACATGCTACTACTAGTATTCGAGTAGCACGTAAACAATGGTTCAAGGGATGAATGGGAAACGTAAACATTGATGATAGGCATGGGTACTCACCGACCCGCATTAGAAGCACGAGCAGTTCGGCCAACACGATGCACGTAGGACTTGATATTGTTAGGGAGTTTGTAGTTTATAACCTTGTTGAGTAATGTGGAGAATTAACAGTCAAAAAGCTGATCTACTATAAGAAAAGCCCCAGTGAATAACTAAGCTGCGGTTTTCTCTGAGAATAAATGAAAAAGTCTGAAGCGTTATGAAAACCTCACTTAGTACACAGATAGATACTAAAACTCCACAAAATGCCTTACTGATATGTTTTGCTTTGAACTATAACCAAAACGAGACAAAGATCGGTGTTACCATTGGAAAATAATACGATTAATGAAAACACTACGTGGGGGAATCGATCCAACGTCTATGCAAACAAGTCTATTGATAGATAGAACCGACAAAAGGGACAAACACTTACAGTCTGAACACCTGGGATGTCCAAACCGCGAGCAGCCAAATCGGTAGCCAGAAGAACATCAGCAGGGGGAGGCAAGGGACGACTTGGGACGGAGGAAGAAATCCCCACGCCTGCCTTGTTCATAACTTCAGATTTCAGGGCTTCGGCATCGGTGAAGCGTCGAAGAGCCTCCAAGCGCTGAGCCTGGTTCATGTCTCCATGAAGTTCAGCACACTTAACGCCCATTAATCCAAGGAGGATATGAATGCGGTGGCAGTCCTTCTTAGTGGGTAGGAAGACAATAGTGCGATGTGGAAAGGAGCGCACCAGCAAAGCCGCCAGAATAGCATCCCGATCGCCCTCACGGTGTGATCGAATACGTACAAACTCCTGGTCTAGTCGGTTGGCCACTGCTGTCGGCTGGTTAAAAAAGATGCGCACAGGATTCTTCAGCGACACTGTTGCCAACTCTCGTACCTATCAAAGAGAAATGCAAAAACATCAGCATAGAAATGACATCATAACACAAAACAAGGCGCGTTAAAATAGAATAACTTGGAATTGATTAGAAACAGGCGGATAAAAAGTCACCGTTTCAGTCATCGTTGCTGAGAAAAGCAGAGTTTGCCGCTGAGAAGCACAATGCCGGACAATTTCCTTTATTTGTTCGGTAAAATATTCGTCAAGAAGCCTAAATGAAACGTGTTCACAGCTTCAAACTTACTTATCAGCCTCATCCAAGACCAAATATTCGATTCCACTCAGTGTGAAACTCGGCGCATTGGAGAGGTGGTCTATCAGCCGACCTGGAGTCGCCACAACAATGTCGGGATTCTTACGCAGATTGGCTTCCTGTGAAGACAAGTCAAGCCCCCCCGCCGCCAGCTGAATTTTGAGCCGCGGACAATGCTTAACTAGTTGTTCAGCCACTTTGAAGATCTGAACAGCCAATTCGCGGGTCGGACTGATAATAAGAGCTTTAGTGGAGCTGCGAGAACCAATTGGTGCAAACACCATCCTCTCAACGATAGGAATCAGAAAAGCCAACGTTTTTCCAGAACCTGTGCGTGCACAGGCGCAAATATCACGATTAAGTAATCCCACGGGGATGCACGCACACTGTATGGGCGTTGGTTTAAAGATTTTCATCTCGGTAAGAGACTTTAGAAGGGGTTTTGCGAGTTTAAATGAGAGAAACGATTCAACTTCAGTATACTTAGTTACTGATTGAGCGAATTCATAGCGCTCCTCAAGTGTACTATCCTCAAAAGCATTGCCTTTATTTCCTTTACTTTTATGCTTATTACGTAGGGGACCTAGCAAGTAAAGCAAAAAAAGGACACAACTAACCCTTGCTTTCGACACAGGAAACAGGTTCTCCAGTATCGCATTCTTCCTTCGGAAAATCCAAAAGTTCGCTGGCATTTTTAATACGGAACTCATCAATTAGTTTATCAACCTCAAAGTTATTTTGAGTCAAATTCACTGACGTTTCCGTCAAGACAATAGGTGGGGGCTGAATATCCTACCGGGAGTAAGTGAAACAAAACTTACCTCTGCGTCAAATCTAAACGAAGAATTAAACTCAACCTAAAAACCGATGAAAGCAAACTGCAACACACCATCTGCGCAGCACAACACCGAAAGAGACGAAAACGACCTTCAGAAATTATTTAGTCAAGTGAAGCGATGGGACATTATAAAGGATTCATCAAACGGTTGCTGGATTGCTCAGTGTGTAAAGGCCACTAAAGTCAGAGTGCACTCTTGCAAGCACCTACTATCAATATCATACTTTATTATTTAATACAATTTTGCAAATATTTATTGCAATAGTTTTAAATGCTTATGGGATTATACGCGCACTTCGTAACAAAAAAGTTCATTTGATTTAGTTTATTTAGCTTAAAATCACTTACCTTGACACCTTATCTTCCAAAGGGCTGCTTTGACAGTTATTATGGTTTTTTATCTCCACGCCATATACTGCCTACGAGATAAATTCATAGTTTTCCAAGTGTACTTTCATTTTCTAGGATGTTGCGGCAACACCATTATGTATACACTTAAATCTTTACTACTCGTTTGCTTCTTATCTAAAGTACGTTGTGCAAAATCCAGCCTTGGCTCCTTTTCGTTTGTTTAAGTAAATTCGAAACGCGTTCCGTTTTTTCGGATTTCCTTAAGCGTCACGTTGATTCGGTTTGTCTGTGGCCATGACTTGCGCAATTCCTGTTGAGTTAGTGGGAAGCTTCGGTGAGGCCTACCCGGTAACTACGGTCTGCTGTTGCTTACATTTTTCTATCAAGGGTTGTATTGTCGATTACAAAGCTCCCGATAGTTTTGTGTTCCGGTTTGGAGAATTTTCTGGAGCTGCTGGCGAAATCACTGTTCTGCCTACGCGTTTGCGTAAACCGCCTAAATGTGATGCTTATGGTACAAAGGGGTCTGACGTCTCAGTTGGAGATCATATTGAAGTGTTGGTCGGGAAGTCCGCCACAAATGATACTAATGAAGCTCTTCCACCCTCTTGGTGGCCCGCTCGCATTACTAAAAGACGTGGTGACTTCGCTATTGTTGAATATAGTACTACTGATGGAGACTCTGAGGTATTTACTAATTTTCCCAAACCTCACCTCGAAAACGTGGTTGAAATCAACCAAATCAGGCACAAAAATTCGGAGAAGCTACTTTCTGAGTCGGACTTCTTATACCACATTTTTGATGTTCCTCAGGAGTTGGTCGGGCTGTGAGTTTTTCAGTTTGATTCTGAAGTTTGTGTCGGAGCCGAGTTATCCACAATTTGTTTGCCGTACTACTATGTCGATGGCTGTTGTTAGGTTTATATGTTTGTCGTTGTGCTTGAGCTTTTTTTTAACAACTGGTCTATCTTTTAGTTTCAAAGAGCCGTCAAATATTGAACATATCATTCGTGCCTGTGGACAATCAATGCTTTTCTGCCAAATTAGAGAGGATATGAAACTCCCCCCCAGAGTTTTCAAATGTCAACGTCTCTGAGGGACCGGTTGCCAAATTTCTAGTTGTTTGCACATCTTTGGAGACGAAATTGAAGGCGGAAACTATAAATCATGATGTAATTAGAATGCTCAGGCAGAAGTATAGTATACTGCATCAAATCAGTGAACTTTCGCGTCGTCTTAAGGAAGTGAACTCGGTTAAAGTGAGCTCGTAAATGGGTTCTTTTTAATTGTTTTCTTGTGCCTGCTGTTTTTAGGGGCATGAGCGTGAATAATAGTACTATTCATCCTCTTCATTGTACCTTTACCTAAATGAACTTGGCTTCACTCTGTTGCAACATTTATTTTCAGGTCCTCTTTTTGCTTTTAGAGTGATGAATTCATTTGCGCCGAATTTTCTGTTGAGAAGGATCTTGTAGGTCATTCCATTGGTGCGGGAGGAGCCAACATTCGCCGGGCCCGATCGGTCGATGGGATAGTTAGTGTCATCCTAAATCCTGACACTTGCACGTTTAAAGTCACAGGAAAGGTGCCTGAATTAGAGATTCAATCCTAAATTTGCCTTTTTAATTTTACGATTGATCTGGTTTATGCTTAAGCTCATTGGTCTATTTGGTGGAGAGTTGTTTGCGGTTTACAAGGCGTGATATGGTGTTTCATTTAAACCCAGACACCATTTTTATCTATTTAGACCAAAGAGGCAGTCGAGAACGCCAAAAAGTTATTGGAGTACGCCACTGAGGCCATGCAGGTTCCACAGCAGTACGTGGGTCGTATTGTCGGACAAAAGAATCACCAAATTCAAGCTTTGGTGGATCGGGTTGGTTTAGCTAGAATTCGTGTCCAAGCAGCTAACGAGGTAACTGTACCGAATTGTGTGCCTTTCGCCTTCACGGGTACTCGGTCGGCAATAAATGATGCCAAGATATTGATCAATTTCATTACTGATAATCTGAGGGAAATCGACCAACTCCAGGCGAAAATTACTCCACACGAATACAATCATTTTAATAATGGGGAGAATAGCCGCTACAAGAGGCGTGATCCTTCAAGGTAAGCTACCTCTTTACTTACTACCCTCTGATGTTCCAAAGTCTACATCTTCAAATCATATGAACAAGATTAAATCATACATTATCAAAAGTGTACCCAATATAGCTGGATTATTCTTGCAGTGGGTGCTTAGCCTTTATACTTGCTTCATTTTTATCGCCTGTTAGTAAATCGGAAAGCGCCAAAGGGGAACGAAATTTCCGCTTCCATCAGATGGACAACGGTCAAGCGACTGATAATGGTTTGACCACGGCGACTACTTTTAATGGTGATGCTGGTGGTCGCTTTAGGGGTGGAAGAGTGACGGACATGGGCACTGAACACTCGGATTCAGCTTCATTTCGCAATTCTCGTCCATCGAATAATCGTCGTCGCAAGAACCAGCTTCAGCCATCTCGAGGTGGTGGGGGCGGTGGTAAGCCCTCCTCACCACCCCGACAAAAATCGCTACCCCCACCTGCTCCCAGAACAGGTAAGGCTGGTACCATTTATGTGCTTTGCTACGCCGTCGTTCGGAGGCATTTCTTTATGAATTGAATTTATTTGGGATCTAATGAACTAATCTGCATCATTCCCTTAGAGGAGTCAATCCAACAATATGAGAACATCCCTCGTCCAGGTTCCAGACATCACGATGGCGGCCGACGTGGTAAGGGAGGGAACCGGAATCAAAATCCTCTGGCGGATATTGAAGGGGTTTCAGCCATCACTGAATCGTGATCATTTTCTGTTTCTCGTCTGGGTGTTACGTTTTCCTCCCCTTTCTCTCAAAACGCATTTTCATTCTGGCCCTCTTCATTTCACACTTATCTCTTAACGTAACGGAGTTTAAAGGTACTCTGAATGGAACCAGGTTTAGTATGTATTGATCACTTCCGATGGTTGTGTTTTTCCTCTTCTCACACGCGTACTTTTTGATAAAGCGTGTGGGCTAAAATGAGTTGCATTTACAAACATTGAGACGGAGTTGTACTTACTGTTAGCTTATTACCTTGAATCCACGTTCTTGTTTCAATACTAGCGGGTATTTGCGAAAATTGGCTGGGTGGTCTTTTCTCCCTCTGTAAGTGCGTCCCGTTTTGCCGTCTGGAGAATGGTGGGAGTGTTCGTTGCGTGCGGTGTGCTCGCGTCGGTGCTGGGTCACACCGTAGTGGCTGTGAGGTTGTATTCGGTCGTGTAGTGAATTCAGTTTGTCTGATGCGGACAAAAGCATTCGCCAGTTCTGGCTGCTGCAGGCGCGCAAGGTCCCGGCGCCTGTCTTTAGGCGTTATTGACAGCAGTCGGGTAGCACGGTTGCAGTTGCGTGTAGGGCAGCGCAAACGTTCATAGGAATCGTGGGGTGTGCATGCTGACCGTCTCCGGATTGAGTGATGCGCGTTGTGACGATTCCTGAGGTTTGTTTCCGCAACAGCCTCTGCTCGTGTCCTTAATCCCAGAGTATCTTTAAGTGGTACTGTTGGCGACATCTCTAGTTTTGGTATCACTTCCGAGGTTTGGTCTACCTGTTGACCTCGCGTCTTGGTGTAGAACAGCGTCCAACAGTATGCTTTAAGTCTTCTTATAGAGCCAAAATCTGCTTAAAAATTATTAAACGTAAATCTGGAAATGACGATTTCTAATGCTTCTGTTCGTACGCAATTCAAAGCTGTATGCACAGTGGTGGTAAACGAAGTTGCCATTGTGAGGCTAGCAAGTGGAGATGCTAATGTTTGATCAGAGATAGTAAACAACACCACTGGCGGCAACTTCGTAGGATTGCTTTAGTACGGCGCGCACTATGGGCTGGCCCTGTTTCACTCTATTAACCTCGTCAAGATGGTGAAGGTCTGTTGAGCAAGCTCCCACATCACAACAATTTGCCAACTCCTCGACAAAATCCGTTCTTTTTGACGGTGGTACCAAAGACCGAGGGCTTTAATTTTCGGTTTCCCTTCAGTACCCCTAACAGTATTCGATCCGAATGCACAAAAGCCATGTCTCTATTTTTAGGGGGTGGCCACTTCCACCCATCTAAATGGCTCATCCAGACCGCCAGACTCAAGGTTCGGTGTCTACCGCGAAATGAAAGTAGTTCAACCGTGATCCATTTAATTTAAAGTAGGATCTTAATGCAAGTAGTTTGAATCACGCCACACATTAGATAGAGTAACTATCAGTTGATATTTTCAAATCCCGTTGAATAACGTGCCAGCAAACATATCACCTCACTGAAGAGCCGAAAAAGGTTTCACAACACTGATTACCGCTTTGTTAAAGAACGATGTGCGTGCATGTTAATCAGATGAGGTTTTCATAAGATGTTGGGATATGTGAGGAGGTGTGCTAGAGGATAGAGCTGTGTTGCCAATTGTTGCTCTTCACGTTTTCTCAGATCGCACCATGGCGTGAATGCTTCAACTGTTTGTCCCCGTTTTAGTTTCCTTGGGTAACATAGCAGCAATAATATAAAAGCAACTTTTTCGCGTACACTGCACCTTCTCTACCTCCGCACAAGGTCTTCCAATAACTTTGTTCTGACGTAATTGTAGCAGAAAACCCGCCGCCTACTGCTATGTTTTAAATTCTTTTTAGGAATCAGTCAAAGTAAAAGAAGCGCATTGATCTATCACCTCCATGGTACTGTCAGCAAGTGTAATTATAACGGCACCTCCTTTCATCATTAAATTCATCTTATGTAATCTTTAAACATTCAGCCCCTTGGGAAGTGCACAAACACAAAAAGGAAGCATTCATTACACTGATACCGTTTCATTTGGGAGATTTTTGCCTCAGCGAAACCGCATTACGCATTGAGGCGGGGATCAGAAGTTGGCTTCACCCTCTTCTCCGATGTAGTGGCAATTCGCCAATGTGGCTGTGCTCGGAAGAACTTCTCCAGATTACAAGGTCTTTTCAACAGAAATTTTTCGGTAAGGTGGATATTTAAGCCTTGCAGGATACTCGAGTAATCACAAGCCATCACGTCTAACCACAAATTCTCAGATTATCACGCAGCACAACTAGTGTGATTCTCTGAGATATAAACGCATTAATGGTTCTGCTTAAGGATATCCTGCAGATGCAGTTGGTGGCGCATGAGGTAGACCGATTACCAAGATTGAGTGCTTAAAATAAAGTCGACTATTTAAATAAACCTCACACTCTGTAAGGAGCAGTCGCATCAAGCTTGGTTCCAGTGGAAGCAGAATTATTCAAGTCAGGAGGTACTGCCTACTCCAAAAGCATAAAAAATGAGCGTATGAGGATTTACAGATAGTTTGCGAGTAAACAATTTCTCCATAAAGGTGTTTTCCTTTTCTTACTAGTGTATCAACACAATTCAAACTAAACGAAAAGTTGAATTGCACATTCTTTACTTGAAATTATTAAAATTTAGGGAAAAATTATGTACAGGTGCCAGATTCCACCACAAATGCTGAAGTTGATGGATTAGACTTTTTTATCCCTAGGCTGTTTGAAATAGATGGAAGCTGCAGCCCTGGCTCTCACCCATTAGAGGCCTGTGTGGAGTTTCAGGTTGATACTGCCCCATGTTCGGATGGTATGGGAGGCAAGACACAGGTGTGATGGGCTAGAAGTTACCAGTATACAAACAAGTGTTCACCAGGCATCATCTCGAAGAATTACGCTACTAAATTGAAACCACCCTGACCGCCAATAAATGCGTCTCCTTGTGGTGTAGTAGTGAGTCTAGATCACACTAGATAAATATGGAAGCGCTGTAGTTGTGTAGCTGTGGGATAAAAAACTCACAATCTTTAATTGCTCGCATGGAGAGCGCATCACGTTCTTGAGATTCAAGTCTTGAGCGAACCAGAGCTATCCAAATAACCTGAACAAGCGTGACTAACAAATGCGCCAAGCTTGCATAGAAGGCCCTCTTATTTGGGCTCTACTGCAAGTTTTGATGGCCAACTTGTCTCAAATTCGTAGTGCAAAAAGGAGAGCAAAATTGGGTGTTAAGAAGGGCAGAGGCATTGCTGCAGAGGCGACTCGAGGCTGGGGACCGCTGCCTACCCACCATCACCGCCTGTCCAATCGATTGGGCGACGGAATTATCGATCGTTGTTTTTGAAATGCGCTCGGACTGGCATTTGACACAACTGTCTGGGTCACAGTCGGGAGGATGGTAGGCCTCAGTTATTGCGAGCCTTAACCCGCTTTTCCGTGGCTTAACGCACTTGCTTTCCCTTTTAGACGGTGACATGCACCTTGGTGTTCACAACATTCATCACATGCGTCAGCTCGTCCTTCATGATGGGCTATAACCTTGGCATCGTCAATTTGCCAGCAAAAGTGAGTTGACATTTAGTTAGCGTGTAAACCTGCGGGACCTCATTTACGTGAGTGGGACGGATCTAAGTGTACCTTGACTGCACGTCACTGTAATCTATTAAATTTTAACGTGTATTGAGCATTGCGACAAACAATACTGAGACATTAGGGACGCAAATGACGCAAATTACACAGCTTTAAGTACTGCTGTTACTTTGCTTCAAGAGACTCACGTTAGTTCTTTTCTTGAACTTAAAGTATATAGAACAATTTATGGTGGAAAAAATAACAATTCTGGATAAGGAGACTTTATATGCTCTGGTAAGCGTCATATTCATAGTCGGGGCTGCAATCGGCGCGTTCAGCTGCGGTTTTCTCGCTGACAAGCTTGGAAGGTAAGATTTACCTGTTAGTCTGTTTTCCCTGTCTCCATTTCAGTTAATTTACCTAAATGAATGTGCATGTTCGGAACCGAAGGTAGTCACAAATAAACGCAGGAATAACTATTTGCAATTTTCACAACTTCTTAGTCGCATAAAAATCAAATGTTCTTGAAACAAAGGTTCGATTTTTACAATTTTCTTCATTTGCAATGTTAGAAGAAACAGCCTTCACATGAATACAGTGCTGGGCCTACTGGGTGCGATTCTCTCTGGTATCTGTGTAAATATAAAGAATGCCGTGGTGCTATTGGTCGGGCGCTTTGTCTCGGGTCTAAACGCTGGGGTAACCATCGGGGTGGCGTCCATGTATCTCATGGAAATTGCACCCACGAGCACTCGCGGCATGATCGGCGCGTGTCACCAGCTGGCCGTAACAATCGGGATCTGCCTTTCTTACGTCGTCACACTCGACTTTCTGCTCAATACAGAAGAACATTGGGGCTATGCTATCTTAATCGGTGCAATTCCTTGCGTAACCGGCCTTGTTCTTCTACCTCTGTGCCCCGAGAGCGCTCGTTACTTATTCTTAATTAAAAAGCAGGAGGAGCGTGCAAAGGAAGTGTATATGAAAGTTTCTGGCGCTGAGACTGCAAACGACTTTGTCAAAGATATGAATGATGAAGCGACTGCAACAAAGTCGCAGCCAGAATTCAAAGTTTCCTATCTTTTTACAAAACGGGAGTTCAGAAAAGCCACAGCCATCGCTATTCTGATTCAAGTGCTGCAGCAACTCTGCGGCATCAATGCAGTAAGTTTTATACGTACTACTGTGCTTTCCCCAGTAGCTTAAATGTGCTGTCTTCATTAACCTTCAGTTTTCAATGGGCCAATCTAACAATTGGAATAAAAGTCAGATTTATTGTTAAAAAACCATTACTTTCTCAGCACAGCAACTTTCCCTTAAGTACAATTAAACGCTTCAGGCTGGTACATCAATCTATTGTTAACGCAACGTAAATTTTACTGCCCAACGAATGAATTGTGATCCGCGATGAACTACGGCCAGGGGAATAGGGATTGAAAAATGGTAAATTTCTTTGAAGCACAAATTGTTTATTAAAGAGAATAGCATTAAATTGTGTAATCCTTCTAGGTAGGTACTTTATTCGAAAAATAATGTCTAAGATACAGATAAGGGCAAAAATGACTCAATGTTTATTCATTGTTTCCACGGACATGTGAAAACTTGATTTAATAATAAATCTTCTCCTAGGTGATTGCCAATTCATCGACAATGCTGGTGACAGCTAAGGTAAAAGAGGACCAGATGCAGTACTTTGTTGTGGGCCTGGGTATCCTCAATGTGGTCTTTACCATCATCGCACTACCACTGCTTGAGAGAGCGGGTCGCCGCACCCTTCTGCTATGGCCTACGCTGCTGCTTGGGTGCTGCCTGCTCACGCAATCTATCATTGTTACCATCGGGCGCAGCAAACCTGAGGATGAGCAGGCCCCCTTCGCTATTGTAGCCGTCAGCATGGTTTACATTTACCTAGCCTGTTTTGCTGTTGGTTTAGGTCCCATTCCAGCCATGATCGTCGCAGAAATCTTCCGTCAGGGACCTCGAACTGCCGCTTACTCCGTCAGTCAAGGTGTTCAATGGCTGTGTAACCTCATGGTGCTCGCAACCTTTCCACCCCTTAATGTGGGTATTCTTCTAGTAACAAATTTATTCACGTAAATGCATAAATTACAAGATAACCGCTGTTACTCATAGCCTTTGTCACTGCGATCATAAATCAACATACTTCTGAGCCTACAGTGTAAGATGTACACCTCGCAGTGGCACTAAGAATTCTTCCTGATTGCAGTCCTTCAGCAGAGCTGCGTATGGGCCCTTCTTTAGCCTCTTAGAGCTCACAGCTGTGACAGATTCAGCACATCTTTGTGAGGCTGACGTGGATGTGATCATTTAGAACGGTACACACTTGAGCAATATGACCATAGTGCAAGGTATTTGTTTCACAACAGTACCAATAATAAATCTATATGAACAATACCTAAAATTGACAATAGTTAGAAGATGTGTGGTATTTTGTAGAAAGCAATGGCCGGCTTCGTCTACCTTCCCTTCCTTGTGGTTGTGGTGATCTGTTGGTGTTTCTTTTTCTTTGTGATGCCGGAGACGAAGAACAAGTCCTTCGACGAGATTGCCAAAATACTCTCCGGTGAACCTGGCAGTAACACGAATGCTGAATACAGCAATGCCAATGCCTGTTCGAATATGACATTAGAGGGCACTGATCCGACAGAGGAAGGCAACACTCTGTAATATGGGAACACTATTCATTTTAAATAAAGCCTTATTTTTTCTTGGACTGTTTTCTAGGAGACAGGTGGAACGAAAAAATAATCCAAAATTGCCAAGAGCTTCGTTGGCTTTAAATTGCCATCCATGTTAAAGTTACTGCGTTAAAAGCGATTCCTACAGCTCGCAAATGTATGTCGTGCAATCTCGTGCTTGGGATAGCTGTGCCTCAGCCCTTCATTTCAAAGAATGGAGAGGTTGCTAAACAATCCTTAGCATTTGGGTGGCGCCCTTAGAAATGGGACCGATGCGTAAAATGACCACCGAATTCCTTATGGGGCGTACGAGAAATCTCAAGGTCATGGAGTGGATGCAATACCCAATATGGCAGGCTAGTCCTTGCTACTTCTGGAGCATGGAATATATTTTTAGAGTGTTTGTCTTTGCCAACGCCATGGGTCTTCAATGAAAGCCACAGCATTTTGATTTAGTGTTTAAAATGGCACACAATCTCTAGTTCAGCTAACGCACACATTCGCGTTCCAACATCTGATGTAGGACCGCTACCAAAAACAAAGAAAATGCACCACTCCAGAGATTGGAGAGAGTGAGACGATTAACACCAACATGAAAATAAGATGAAACAATACCTATTCCTCCAAAAAGTGACTCTGCTTGAGGTCACTAATGCACTTTTACCTATGAAAAGTGCAAAATCAAACAAAGAATCTGCTTTGCTGTGAGGCCGCAGTGCTGATTAGGTTTGCCTACTGATAAGCGGAGGTGGATTGTGCACAGAAAACCGCATCAGTAGCGAGTGTATCAGCTGAATCGAGTGAAGGAGAGTTTGAATGCTTTCCTAAGCAATAAATACAAACACAGAGACCAAAACCCAAGCTACCAACCTATTTCACCGTTTACTATTATAGCTATTCAATTAACTAGCTTCCAGCATTGGTAATCCAGTACGGAAAGTGGTCTATCGCAAATGACTGCCTCAAGTGATGCTGTAGAAAATACCCCCTGGCTAAGGTCCATTCCCTTTGCGCATTTGCCACTTGGCAGGCTTTAAACGTGAAACTAAAGAAAACATGAAAACTTGCTCCACTTAACTCTCCGGGCCACTAACCTGCGGATTCATCCAAACACCGGCTCTTTGTGAGAATAAACGCCTCGACTGGCCAGTTGTCAAAATTGATCGCCTGTCGTCGGGCTGAGTAGAGTGGGTTTCAGTTACTGGGGTGAAGGTGAGATGATGAAAGAAAAAAGTAATACATAGCACTAACTTTAAAATCCTTTGCTAAATTTCTATAGAGACGGAAAGCTATAATTCAAACTTGAAGGGCAAATAATTGATGAGCACAAACGTGAATGGGGAAACAGCCCCATACAATTCAACTACCAAAATACATAATATTTTAAAAAGCCAGTTAACATGATTGAAAACCCTCACGCCGAATTCAGGGTCGAGACTGCTTGTATTGGGACGGATTGAGGCACTATGACGGGCACACGAATAACTAGTGTCTCCTAGGTGGATGGATGTTGCTGCTGGTCAACTCAGCAGGTAATGGCTGTTAGAAAGTGAAGGCAAAGCCTCATAGTCAAATTAGCTAGTGTCACTTCCTCATCACCCTTTCCCCATTTTCTTTGCCAGGTCTCCTCCAAAAGTAATCACCGTATACGACTTTGCAATTGGGATTCCTTACCTCATATACGGTTAATTCCATTTACCTGTTTAGAAAAGTCCGAAGCGAGTGGTGGCTCATTTTTGCATATTAGACATCAAGGCCATTGAAGCAAGAGCGAGACGTATTAGTTACCCAGACATTTGCATTCATGTTCCAGGTTAGTCGAGTACTTGGGATGCCGTTGGGCTTCCTTTAATACCACAGGCAAGAAGATACACGCTTTTTCGTGGATTACTTACTTTAACAAAAGCAGAGGTTCATTACCTGAATGACGTGAATTTAGTATCTTACTTCTCCTAAACCCATTGCTTGCAAACTGTTTCTTGTTAGGTACTTGTACTTTCTTGTTATTTCCATCGATGACGAAATGTAAAGCCTATCACAATTCCCTAAGTCTATTTGCCGTGGCTCTTGTAAAGCACATCTACCCAAAATCTGGTATCGTTTAAACGCCTCCAACGACATTTGCTTCGGTTAAGCCTTCCAATTGTTTAATTGTAGGCTGCGTGGGGTGAGCAACCCTCAAATAAAAAGGTAGCAATGACGGCAAGCATTCATTTTGAAGCTGCACCCACTCGCCTCAGTTACTTTACGGTTACTTTATAAAGAGTAGTTTTAGTGGTAGCCTACATTAAGTGAATGCGCTAAAAGCAATTTACGTGCGTTCGAGCGAAAGCACTTCAAGTTTGTTTCACAAAATAGAAAATGAACAGAGGCCGAACGATTTTCACCTGTGGTTCTGGTCCAACTACAATAAACCACTGATGCATTTGCACCTGACTGCACCTCATAACAGTCTAGTGTACAAGGAAACTTGCCAGTCCACTTCCAGCAAGTTGTTCGATCGTTTGAACGCCAACAATTACTCACTGAATTTCAAAAAGGCAAACATTAAAAACAACAATGCGGTCATCATCAAAAACTATAGTGAAATCCTGATTGGCCTTCCACATCTATGAGAAGAATGAAGAGGGAAGAGTTGACTGCGCAGTAGTTTTGTCCATGAAGATTGAGTAAAAAGAGACGGAAGGCAAGTGAATGTGTGAATGCGGGAAAACAGCGACACAAACAACAGGAGAGGGTGCAGCGCGCTATGAAAGGATGGGGAAGAGGAGAGCGAAGAGAGTAACCTATGCGTCGACCTTGGAGTCGTCTTCATCGGTGCGGCGGAGGGCGGTAGAAGCTTCCTCGTCCTCTTTGGTGAAGACGGGAGACTGCAGCGCCGCAGTGCGCTTACCCACCACGATACTCCCGAAGGCCAGATCTCGTGCCACCTCGTCAAAGGTGCGATTCTTCGTCTCCGGCATGAAGAGGAAGAATACCACCCAGCAAACCGCCACAACAACCAAATACGGTAGGTAAACGTAGCCCTTCAACAGCTCCTGCAAGGCACATCCACAAATATCACTTGACGCAAGCCTGAATTAAATAGCCTTTCAACGACGTCTGTCCCCCGCACCTCTCTCCCCCTTTACGCTCCGTCAGCTTATTAGTGTCTTGAATTACAGACTTCTTTGCAGTTCACTGGGATTTCTTGCTGCCCGCAAGGTTGGCAGAAGCAATTAAAAGAAATATGTTGGAATTTTTATGGTACGCAGGAGACATCCTGTCTTCAAAGTCAAGTATCGAAATTCATTTAATCGAAACAAAAAAACTGCGGTTACCTGCACCCCTCATGGACACAGGATCCTTGGAAAGGTATTTTTAATTTGATAATTCGCTTAACGCCCCACAGACCGACCATCCCTAATCAAATGGCGTCAGTTTTTAGTGAGGATTTGATAAGTTGGCATGTTCTTATCTCAGCTAATACGTGTGAGTGGGACAAGGTCTATGGTATTACTGAGCCCCTTGACGAATACATTGGGATGTCAAGTTTTGAGTACTCTTGCTGGCCAAGTAAATTAGGGTTGTGGTTAATAACTGTTGCTTCTTTCGAAGGCTCAAATTGAGCCTAAAGCGGAGATATATGACTCATTCACGTAAATTAACTTCGCTCTTTATTCACTACACCTGGAAAATGATATCATCAATGTTGTAGTTAACTTCTCACAATTTTGAGAGGCAGATGAATAATGCTAGGTTACGAGTGCAACCCATTATCCTACTTGAAGCTGGAAGAGGCTTACGTTGAGCGAAGGGAAGGAGGCTACGACAATGAGATTGCAGGCCCATTGGATGCTCTGACTGAGGGAATAGGCGGCAGCACGAGGACCCTGACGGAAGATCTCGGCGACGATGAGCGCAGGCATTGGGCCGAGACCCATGGCGAAAGCGGCGACATAAATGAAGACTAGGACAGCAGAAACGAGAACGAAGGGCGTCTTGTTTTCAACGCCTCCATAGTTAGCGATATTGACGAAAACCACCAGGAGCAGCAGCGTTACTGCCAACACGAGGGAAGGCCACAGCAGGAGAGTGCGCCGACCCGCCTTCTCCAACAGCGGTAGTGCCACGATTGTGCAGATGACGTTGAGCAGACCCAGACCTACCACAAAGTACTCCAGCATGTCTGGTGACACCTTGGCACTTTTCAGCATCTCCGAGGAATTTGCCACCACCTAGACCACAATGCACAATGCAAGGTTACGTCTAAATTATACTTTCCCCCCAAAAAGTTAACTTTAGCTAGTCTACCATGATTTGATTTCCATTACGGTGGGATCACTTCAATAACCTTTAAGCGAAATATTTAAATGACTCTAGTAAACGATGAACCACTTGCCTGATTAACGATTATGCATGAAACAACTTCTATGGTACAGTAAAATAACAGACAACCTTAGCGTTTAATTATGTTCTTAATAAAAATGCTGAAAGCATTTCATGTAATTCAATGAAAACTTGAAGCAGGATTTTGTTCCCTTCAACTTGTCATTTTGTATATCGGGAAATAGTTGGTGTAGAGTTTTCTGATTTCAAGGATTTCATAAAAGCCTTAATTAAAGCTAGTCCTCAAGATGAACGGGGATTTGCAGTTTCCGTCTGTGGATAAGCCTGAGCTTAAGTTGATGATTCACACAGCCTTGGTAAGTGACCCTCAACGTCCTTTGAGTTGCATATCTTAATGAAACTAGGCGGCCCAATGCATTATCTCTCATGTATCATTCCCTTCTACTCGAATTCGGAGAAGAAGTGCGTAGTTAGGGACTGTTCACTTCCACAACGTGAACCGACTGCATAGATATACCAAGAGCATGAATGCGTGTTTTTGTCACGATTTCACATTACGGACTGCGCCGGCTTTGGGATCAATTTGTGCTTTTATCTATGGACGGCATCGCACTGCTACACAATGCTCGTTGATATAGCCATTTGTTTCGTGCAGGGTAAGACGATATGCTACTTGCGTGGGTAAAAAATCGCAGTAGACTTAGTAGACTTAGTTACTTTAAAAAATTCATGAAATATTCTTGCAAAGGTAACCCAATGTAGTACTTTATCATGTGTTTTTTTGCGAAGGCAGGCTTCAAATAGCCAGTTACATAGATGTGTCAAAAGGCTGATGACTTACAGCATTAATTCCCGAGAGCTGCTGCATGACCTGAATGAGGACTGCTATGATGACAGGCATACGGAGATCTCTGCGACGAAAGAGTTCAATGAATTTGAACTCTGGTTGGTTCTGAGCCACCTCTAGCTCTTCGCGCATCTCGGCGATGAACATGTCTACATTTTCGGAGCCATTGATGCGGACAAAGGCTTCACGCGCAGCTGCTTCGTTCTTCTTTCTGAGGTAGAGCCAACGCGGCGACTCGACAGTGAAGGGAGAGATGAGGAGAGCGATCGCAGCAGGAATGGCGCCAACGCCCATGGCGACTGGCCAGAGGGTGGGTGTGTTCAGAAGGTGCGAGAGGGTGAGCACGTAGGATATGACAATGCCGATGGTAATAGCCAGTTGGTTGCAGGCTCCAATCATGCCTCGCAGATGGCGCGGTGCAACCTCCGTGAGGAACATCGCTGCAATACCAATGCTCAGACCGCTATTCAGACCGCTGATTGCGCGTCCCACGTACAGCAGAGCGGGCTGATTTGCCACCAGACACACAGAAGAGATTACTGATCCCACAATGCCGATCACGTTGTTCATCATCAGGCTACGCTTCCTGTAGAAAAATACACCAGCAAACATGCTGAAAGTACTGAGTGCAAATCAATCTACAATGAAATTGCGGCAAAGCATGAGCATTTGAGAGTCAAAACGAATGCAGAGGTGAACCGTTGCGTAGCATACGGGTGATGAGGCCCTGTGAAATTAACTGAGTAGGTATAAGTGTTAATTTTACCGGATTCGAACCAAATGATTTAGCATTCTGATTTTTCACGGTTAGTTTGAGGCTTTTGTGGGTTTATTGAGTGCTTTCTTGAAGGGGAGGAGGAAAAAGTATCGCACCTGCCCAGACCGTCAGCAACCCAACCGCAGGTGAAGGCCGCAATGGCGGCACAGACAACCAGCACAGATGTTGTCTGCCCGTAGAGGAAGTTGGCATCCAAAACAGATGTGTTATCTGGCTTGTAGTACTGTACCAGAAAGTTCTTGATATTCTGTTAAGAGGAGTCAGAAAAGAGGTGGTCAGTGGCGAAAGGTGAAGTGGCAAGGACTAGTTACAATAAGCATTAAAGATGCTATTAAAGTTTGATATTTTAAAGTGCCAAACATGCCACATGCTATTAATAAAAATAGAAAAGTGAATTAGAACTGCATGGTAGAAGGCTGAGCCCGTCTTAATGTCGACTTTATTGCTGAACTTGAATATGTATTTGAAAGAACCTGCCAAACTGATTAAAAACTCAGTTCTCGACTCTTGAATGAAATTTCAGTTAGATGGTGTTATCAGAAAGTGATGTTTACCAAAATGAACACGCGAATACACTAGACGTAGATTATTGGGTCCGTTTCGGACCAATTCAATTTTTTGCATTTCCGTAGACAAGAGATGGAATTTGGTAAGTGATTAAAGCAATTTTTGGGACAAATAGGAATCGACTTACATCTCCGGGTAGATTTGCGACGCCCAGATTGTAGCCCAAGAGAAACGATGAGCCAAAACATGTCGTGAAGATTGCTAAAATTAGTGGTCCTGATATGCCTTTCTAAAATTGTAAATACTGGAATTGAGGCAAAAGATTTCGTAAACCGAAGTCAATATTTACCAGCCGTGTTACGCCTTTAGTACAATCGACTGAGTACTCATTCATGGGAGACTGGCACGTATTCAGTTATTGTACCTCCGTTTAGACTATTGGCGGCTCTTCCGGTGGTAGTTGACCAATCAGTTTGAGAAGGTATGACAGCACCAAGCTCTATTGGTGATCAACCAGTGAGTGAGAAGTGAAATCCACAAACTGTGCAACGACCTGAGGCGAATTCAACTACGGAATAAAACTAACGGCAATGCATTTACTTTAAATTCTACCGAGGTGATATTTGCGTAGACATTTTTAAGTCTACGATGCTAGGCTATCCAGGCAACATGTCAAGAATAGGGTGGTGTTGGAGTCACAGAATCACCCTTGGAGGCCTTGGTTTTAAGTGAATACAAGAATCTACAGATTGCAGTGATGCACTTTGAAGCAATCATCGAAATGCTTGGAAGTTGACAGATCCTGCAAAGGAACCTAAATGTAGTAGTATTAAAAAAGCTGCACTCGAAAAATTGACTTTTCTTTCTTTAATTTCTCATCAAGTAAATGCTTATTTACATGGTGAGCAGAAAAAACTTCAATTTCTTGCAGTGACAAGAAATCTGCGATTATGCCTACAAAAGTGTATGCTGTCTTGACAATGGAATAAACAGTGCAGTAAAAAGTGCTATATTATTGTAGATTTGCATAAAAGCTAAGAATAACTTCTGCGGTCACGTCTTGATACTATTAACAGAGGAATGAAATAATTGCAGAAATGACCTGTTGGGCAAATCGCCTGTCACAAATGCCGCAAGATAAACGGATAACTGAAACAGTGCGAATGGGCCACACGGCCGATAAATCAAGGTTTCACGTACCATCTCTAGTAGGGTATGCGAGGCACAGAAGAAAAGACGTGTATGAGGGCAAGCGGTCGCTGATTCAATTTATCGGCCTGCCAACCCCACAGCATTGGCACTGGCCACGCACTGCATACCCCAAGGAGCCAATCAATAGAAAATGAAGCGTGGAGAACCAACCGGCAATCAGCCTTCGCCTGAGCCAATGAACGAACGCCATCCTTAGGCAAACAACGCTGTTCTGCCATGCAGGCCACACCTTCCTAACGTAACGTTTACAAGCCTCTGTTTTCATTTAGACGCTTGCTTTGCATCGACATCTATTTCATATCATACTGGACACAAACGTATAAGAAGTAATTGGATTTGTGGGTTTTTAGTCATACAAGTTAAAAACTATCACCAGTTTGATTACTGCGGCTGATCAGGATTTTATTATGCTACGTTCACACTGGCCCGCGCAATTTTCCCCTCCTCACGTGACCAGCCCTAAATTTCTCTTAAACACGTAAACAGGCAGGGCGTGTTTCCGAACTCGTACAGATCCATGTACATGGGAAAGATCGCTTCCGTAATGCTTTCAGCTGAAGATTTCCCTCAATTTGTTAATTTCTAAAAGGTGCTTTCCATTACTCTAGTACAAAGAAAATGCGCGGAAAAAAAGTGCTGTCCGGAGGCTGTGCCGTCAAACGCTTTTTGTGTTGGTGTTGAGAGGCCTACAGACCATATGAGTCTTCACGGAGCTTTCTACTTAACGAATTAATTGTGGACAGGTGTGCCAAAACAGGCATATTTGAGATTAAAATTTCGCTTCGTGCGCACTCCAAATTACTACATTGGGGTGAGATTTTCAGGATTGTAACCGATCCATGTCGTATCAATTGTCTAACCGAAGCGAATTAGCCACTTTTACATTCCGACAGCGTAAATCTATTTTTGTTCTAGACAGGAAACTCAGCATGTCTTTTGGGATTCAATAACATAGTCAACAAACATTTGCCATCCATCAATGAAGTGAGACTGAATGCTTCATTCTCCAAAGTTGGCTTGGGGTCACCACAATGACCACGTTGGGAGGCTGTTTCATCCAGCACCAATCTTTTAAACCAGTCTTTAGCCTCCAGCTTTTGATGTCAAATCTGTCACTGCAGTGAGCTTTTGTGGAGTATAATAGGGCAAGCTTTCCTGTGATTTTTGAAGCGCTTTTTAGTCAAGAATTTTCAATATTAAAACAACGGTCTAATACAAGCAAACAGCACTGACATAAATTTCGTGCCAAAACAACATCTTGATGGTGACTTGTGCTTAGCGTCGTGCTTATTTACACGCATTTTATGTCTCTAAGCTGAATTTATTAACACTAAAAGCCTATCCTGGAAGACTTTAATGGAAGACCTTTCCAGGTAACCTCTTGTGAATGTTTACATAGGTGGGAAAGTAGAGACAGTGTACCGAGGCCACACATTTGCCGTCCAAGTATGTTGATTGGTTGTAATGCGATGGAGCCAAGTCTACCCCCTTCTCATGCATGACGCTCTCCTACTGTATCTGCTATTAGGCTAAAGCCCCTCGAAGATCTGCTAAGATCATCAAAATTAATTGGGAGTAAAACAATTGCAATAAACAGGAATGCATGTGGAGCAAAATAGTTGCATCAAAATAGGGTGCAGGCATGCATTAGAAGGGCTACCGATTGAGTGGACTCAGCTAGCAGAAAACTTCTTGCCATTGAATGAATACACTACGGTTTGTTTGCTAAGGTCAATCACAATAATTTCACCTGATTCTACCCCAGCCAAGGGAAAATGAAGTGTTTTGGGTGTAAAATTTCGTGGAGGCTGAAGGCGTATGACACGAGTTGTTCGAACACGTGAATGGTTTGGAAGGACCAAATTCACATCTCGTTGTGACTCACACTGAGTAGTCATGTTGCGACCGCCTAGATGCCAACTACGTTCAGTGGACTCAATGTGGTGACTAAGGTGGTCGTCTTCTGCCACAATTTCAAGTTTGCTGGACTGAGAGTAATATTTGCTCAATTCCTTCGAACAGTCCAATTCCTCATATATTACAGCTATTTCCCAAGTTTGATAAATGCTTTTTCTACGTAAGACGACATCTTAAATTTTTATACCTATTTTATCACTTAGATGAGCAAGTCAAAAAGACCAAAAATGGATAAGTAGTGAGAAGTAGCGCTTGCTATAAGGCACCGTTCGTGGAACTTGAAGGGTTGTAAGAGAGCTTATGGAAGCCCGAAAATTAGGTCTGATGTAGGCATCTAAACACATTTGAATGGCACTCAGTAACGGTTTTCTGCTTTTTCGGTTTACGAAGGATCGAATCAGTTTCAAAGGGGCGCTGGGGTCAAGGAGAAGGGGATTACTATCGTGGTTCCGAATGTGAGTCCCGAGTCTTTGGAATTGGTTCTGAAAATTAAAACCGCTGATTGTAAATATCTTTCCCAGCATTCAAAAATCAGGAACTGCTCCTCTCGGATGTTGAAAGCATGGATATTGTAATTCTCTTCGACAAATCATTAAATAAGCTCTTACTCTCCAGTCAGAGTATTCCTCTAATAACTTCGTGGCTCATTGCATGCACCTTAAAACCCTGAGATGCAGGTCGGCAAGCAAATCATTAGTCTTCTTAGGACAGGAGTTTTTATACCAAACGCATGTACTCTAAAAACGAAATCATCCCACCGGTCATGTTACTAGGGCTGCTAAATGTGCAGAGTATGGCAGTTTTGTTTGTCGGGATGACAATTTTGAAAGATGAAATTAAGTCGTAAATATGTAAAGACACTTAATATTAGAGAAGGACCGCGTTTTCCAAATCAATGGATTGACAACGCGGTTGTCCGGCTGACGTCACATGAAGCCTATCGACGTAATGTTTCAATCTTTTATGGTGCTTTTGACAATTTTCAGGTCAATTAAAATATCCAACAAATGGGAGACAGTTTCACTGGGAAACGGTCTGATTCGATTAGTATTTTTTGTCCACTTTAACACCTTCAGAAAGCTGACGTCGTCCTTCCTAACGCTGCGCTCATAACTCCCCAAACCATTGGGTGTCATTGTAGATCTACTCTTGCCCAGAATTTATGATAAAAATTTTTCATCCACTTTGAATCTACTCATTGTAAAGTTTATAATAAAATTAAGTTGAGTAGTAAAGGTTCATTACTTATTTGTTGGAAAGTTTGCTTGTAGGACAGCTTAAAACTGAAGTCCTTGACAAAAAGGAGAAGAAAATGCAAAAAGCTTTCCACAAGTATTAGTATAAGTAATATCCCCCTGGGAACAAAAAGGGACAAATGGAACCTAGGGCAGAGGAAATTAGTCGGACCTCGAGGTCCCCAATAAAAAGACTTCCAGTGAGGCTATCATTTGAAATTAAGCAGGCGAGGAATCAAGGTGGCAACTAGATGTGAATTTAATGAACACTCCGTTGATATGGTTTTCTAAAATATCACAGAACTCATTTAAAAACGAATGTTTTGACTTGTTCTGTTTTGAGTAATCATTGTGCAATCCTCTACTTAATGAATTTTTGCAAATCATAGACACACTTTATGGGTGCCACTTGGCTGTGCCGAGGTTCAAAGATAATCAAAAACCTTCCTTTCATTACAAATTTATTAAAAAGTACATTGGTTAATGTGTTTCCACAAAACCACTGCCTTAGCTTTATTCTTGACATTAAAAGTTTGCTCGATTTTGCAAGGATTTAAGGAGTCAGGCACTAAAAGCGCCTTTGCAGCAGATAAACCATCAATCAAGACACACGCTTCAGTTCGCATCCCGCAAAATCATTCTCTCTTGACACTATACGTCCAGAACCTTGCTGCCATCCTGTGAAAACAGTCTTCCTCCGGAGGGAAAAGTTTTTGAAATGCAAGGATACAGGACATAGAATATCGCCGTTTGGTCAAAGAGCATTGACATTCCTTAGGCATTTATGGGGAAGATGTTGATAATGTTGCAGTGCCTTAGGGCAATGTACGATGAAGCAGGCGATGGTTTGATCAAGTGAAGTGGCAGCAACCCACAAAGGCAAAAAGGGCAATTTATTAACTAATTCCATTTAATCATATCAGAATATGTACTGTGAAATGCCATCCTCAAAGTGAACGACTAGGGAGTGGTGGTGTGGTGCGAGCCGGGCGCGATTTGTGGGGCTTTGTGAACCCCATCGACCAACTTGTGGGCAACAATGGGGAACGGTGTTGACGAAGCGCAGTCCTTATGATGGCATTAGTGTGGAATACACAGTTAGAGCATACAAACCCGATGGATAAGATGCCCTTTGCACCATTAATTTCTTGAAATTCCGACTTTTTTGATCATTAAATGCCATACGATTGCAACACGTGCTTAATTGAACAACTCAATCGGTTGTAAATAATTAAATTGGATGAAAGGGTTATTTATCTAAGTATAAATATCAAGTAAACTGCAACTATTGATGTCAATCTTGATGCATGAAAGCATATTCACCGTGATGCTGCTTGTGGTCGCGGGGGTCAGACCTGAAGTTCAATGTACTTCTACGGGGGCGTATCCGTAGGCTCTGGGGTTGCAACGAGAATCTGCAAGTCTAACTTAGAAAAGGTAAGCGGCATAGTGGAAAGACTGCTAGAAGAAATGCCCACTCAAGATGCCATTTGTGCTTTCCAAAGCTAATAATTCAGAAGGCGATAAGATACTGAAAATTGACAATGCTGGACGTAGTGAGTCATGGTTATTACAAAGCCTTAAAAGTGTCGTTTCTGTGTCCAGAATTTCCACGCAAAGACTCAAAGCCGGAAATTAACTGTTTTTTTAAATGTAAAGATTGCTATGATTCCTGATAGAGTATACTTTTGATGCTACCCTTAATTGCAATAAAGACGATTGGATTCAAAGCACACACAAAGGCCCGTTGGATTTTTCCTGAACTGCTGTACCATTGCCCCAACGGCTGGTCCGTGAAATGCATGTGATTAATATAAACCCGCTTCACGTGCCCGTAAGTTAGCCACGAACGCTTTATAGCAGAAATAACTCCTTTACCAAAATGTCATTCAATTTTTTTTCGCCTACATTCACCAGTTGTAGAAATGGTAGCTCATCCTAAGCTTTGGACGTAATGCAGATGGGCCAACAGTCTTCCTCATATGATGCCGAATCACCCAAAGCCAAATTTCGGTTTTAGAAATGCTGCCTCAATTTTTCGAAAAGCGGAACAAAACGCTTAAGCGATCCTAGTAATTAAAGAGAAATGAGCAAAAAAGTGCATAGGGCCATGATAAAGTGTAAACCTAGTAATAAACGCAGAAGTAATGGTTAAGGTGGGATGTTAGCAAGTTACTTGCCTCATAGTGAATTAGCAGATTTGAAAACCTATAAAGGAGTTTAATATCTAATACCACTTAAAAGTGCAGCTAGTAAGGATAAAGAAATACAAAAAAAATTAATTCGTCTTCTGAAAAAGAGGCATCTCGTTCCAGGGACTTTTAGTAATCAGTGGCAGTTGCGGAAATCTGGAGAAGCCTTTCGTCACCTGTCTAACCGTCTACTTAAAATCACAAGTAGATGTGCATTAAGTTGAAAACTAAGGTTTATATCATGGAAGAGGAGTTCATATTACTAAAAAAATATGATAAAATATTCGTATGTTTAACAAACACTCAAAATAACGTCATTCGCACAGTTACGTTACTAAAATTACACAAATTTATGTCTAAAAAGTCCTTTGCTTTCTCCGAAGTTTTCGGCAGGCCAAGATGAATCAAAACTTGAAGCATAACACGGCAACACATTATTTGTCAGTGCATTAAGAAGAAATATATTTTAACAGACCCAGTGATGTGCACTTAAGAGTCACACCAGACAAAACATTGCCATGAAAACAAAGAGGCCCTTGAGATGATGTCCTTGTCGGGTTTGCCATGACTGAGTTAGCGCTTGATTAGAGAAGGGCGGGGAAGGTATTTTTCATACTTTGACAGACTGAAGTGTATTTCGTCTTTACTAAACGTCTCTTGCGATCCATTTCTCAAAAATGGTCATTTCACTTAATGACATGCACAGTATGGCATACTGGTAAGTGGAAGCTTTCCATTTCCTTCTGTTGCAGTCGTTTGGCTTTAGAACCCCATGAGGATGTTGCAAATAATCGACATGCCCGCGGGTAATGAACCAATGTTCACATCTGTCATAAATATTAAGAAAAAACTAAGGAAGATTTGTACTATTTCGTCGATTGATAAGCAGGAAAGGCTATAATGCACCGCTGATGTGGAACCAACGACCATAAAGCGTGTTACAGAATATTCGAAAATTTTCACGCTGTTTAAACGGACCTGATGATTGAGCCCTCAAAAGTCAATAGCTGAAAGTGAGCTAGTTCGTCCATTTGAAATGCGCTTCCCTCTGCTGTAGAGTCCTGACGCACTTGGAAGTAATTTAAAAGGAGTCAACTGCACACATGCTTCTGCAGTTTGACTCCATAGGAAAACCCCGAGCATTTGGAAATATGTGCAAATACGACCGTCCAAAAGAGTCATTAAGTTCTTTGAGATGGCACTTGCTGCCAACACAATTGAGTACGTCCACATTCAGCTTGCAACGAGTTCCTCCAGCTCCGCATCAAAACCTATAAATTGTACCATGAACTACAATTTTTCGGGGACAACGCGTAACATGCCAAAACTCGCCAACGAATGCATCTAAGGGCAGTGTTTGCAGTTTGTGCAGATGAAACAGTATTTTATTGCATAAAAAATGCATTTGCAAATGAGAGAATCACGCTAGATGCGCTAGTTGTTGTAAGCACCAAAGCCACAAAATCACCAATTAATACAGTTGAATTTGTCATTAAATTCAATCCCTGTTTAACAATGTTTAGAGGCACACATCCGTTTATGTATGTGTGTATGCATCACATACGGATCTCCCCTAAAGTCACAGCGATATGGCAGAAAGTATACTTCTAACGCACAGAGAGGCTGAGAGACACCTTAACTGAGCGGAAGCGCAGTCGGCACAAATTCAAGTGACCATGTAGTCAGCCCATCCATGCATAGGGTATATACGCTCGTGTACAGGTGCATGCAACACAAAAACTAATGTTTTGTAAAGGGATTGTTGGTAATGACGACGTGCATTTGGTTTATTGGGAAAGGCAGGCTCCGTGTTGCCGTGTCATTCAAGATACAAGTTCTTGCTATGCAATTGCCTGTAAATGTAATTTTACATTCCCTTGGATAATAAGAGGGTCACTAAACAACTATTTCTTGCTATTTTAACATCTTTTATTTCACATTTCACTTCTTCTAAATTGTTACTAAGGCCTAGGAATGTGTCAATCATCAAGATATTCCCCGTGCATCTCAGTGAAGTAGGTGAAATACAAGGCACCAGCTCGCCAAGTCCTTCGAAAGCCATGAAACTGAAAAAAAGGGATAGTTGGGAGGCAAGCATAATGGCCCGAAGACCACGCCGCGGGGGATAAAAACAGCAACCTGGGAAGACTAAGATGCCTGTGCAATCCAACATGCAGCCAAGGCGAAATATCGAAGCACCGAAGTAAAATCTCTCAAGTTTTAGTAGGTTTTGATTAAAGCACTTGTACAATGTTGTAAAATGCTAATTTCTTCAAAAGTATAATCTGCAGATTAAAACATGCATCAAATACCTGTTTTATAGAACATAGCAAATTTTTGCACAATTTCAGCATTTCAGGGTAGCATGCTATTGTTTGTCAAGGTTCTGGCATAACTTTTGAAAGCGTTTGTCACTTTGGAAAGACCAACCTATTAAATCCATCCTTTTCATGCACTTGGCAGTTATGACCCATGGGTCCCTTGTTGAAGCCTTGAGGTGCCACTCACAGATGCCGTCCGATGGTGCTTATGATATGGCCGTGCCCATGTGCAACGAATATTTCTCTGATTAGCAACAGAACCCACCAATCAGAAGCGAGTGATTGACTTGCGATCTGTGACTGAATGCGCGCAGATTGGAACAGTCTGCGAATGGAATGAGTTGGAGTTTGTTAAATGACACCCTAATCTTCCGCGACGAAGAAGTCCTTATTAGCCACAGCTGACTTCCTTACAAAATAACGGCGGATGAATGTGCTGTTTATGTGGACATTTATCCTCAAATGGATGACGATCCGCATCCTTTGGTCTTCACTGGTGCAACCATGCCCCATCGCCGTACCCACAAAACCATGTTCTGCACAGCTATGAGGCCTCAAAAAGTTATGATTTTCAGATTTGATGTTTGTGTTCCAAAATTCACCTACCTCATTCAAGTCCCATTTCATCGGCTATCTCAATGTTGCAGAGCGATGACTGTTATGTGGCAGTTATTCCCGAGTTTATGCATTTCAGTACCTGGGAGAAATTATATTTGTAAGATTAATCTTAAAGGCCACCCAAACTGAAGCTGATGGGTTTGCTCTATCCATCGTTATGTAACAAACGCATAAAACATTAGCTACTTTATTATGCTTCTCGTAGTCTACTTCTGTTCACCCTCTCAATGATGGTACAGGTAATAATATTTTCACCACTTTTTGATAATTTATAAAACTTAAAGAATATCATAAAGTGGCTCATATTTCAAAACTTTAAAAAGTACAGTAAGTGTCAACTGATATAGTTCCATCAGCGTTTGATGAGATGTGAAAGACAATTCATGCAAATGAGTAGTTGAAGGGTCTGTAGTTTCTTCGAGTGCGTGTAGTCTATGGGATCACCTCATTGAGCACAAATCTAAGAACCCACTATGCAGAATGTCCAGCTCCGTTGCAAGCTCCTCCAGACGACAGGTGGTAACTTTGATGGCGTGAGCTTGGCGGACTCTGACTTTTAGAACGTGATCAATTCCCAACTAATTTTATTATGTTTCGAGGCTCAATGCGATTTCATGGAAGTGAAATAATCGAGGATCCAGTGATCCAGAGTCGGATTACAACACCTCGATTTCGAGCCAAATGGATCATTAGACGCTGCTCGTTTAGTCAAGACTTCCCTAAAGACGAAAAAAGACAATGCTTGTATAGACTGTCTTGCGAACGCACAGAAGGGCTGGAGGGCTATCGACATGGCCCGGAGGTCACACCGTCCGTGGTCGGTACGAGAAAATGGCCCCTAATTGGAGCACTTCCAAAGCCGACAGTTAAACAAACAATTATCATACTGCATTCCAAATAACCAAACACTAATTATTGTGCGCGTGTGATAATATTACTTTCTTCTTTTATAGGCTCCAGTCCCTATAAATACACATAGCTCAAGATTAAAGGCATGGCTGCTGGACGAACTCATGTAAGCATGAGTTGATTGAGTGCGTTGCTATCTTGGGATGCATTCATGGGTTGAAGTTCTTAGTCATTGTCATTCAAACCAAGGAGTAAATTACACGCACCATGTCTATAATTCAACCGTTTTTAAACCAGTCTTAGGCGTAATGGTTCGCACGACAAAAGCTTTGGTACTCATGCTGTGAATGTTCCACCTAGTTTACCACATCGCGGCTAATTAATATTACCTACGTTTAGACAATACCCATTTCAATACAAAATGGTGACTGATGCGAAAGGCAGTATTATTCCACCGAAATCATGATTCTTAGAGGAGCAGAACTGTCGAATTGGTCCAATACTGCGTTTTAAATCGCAAACCTTTAGTGTTATTAGGTTTTCTGGCAGATAAGTGGCTTTGTCCTACAGGTACTTTAATGGAAAATTTTGAGATTTTGGAGATTTGCGGGGAGACGCTGCTGTCAAATTACTTACCATTTTTATGGAATGTCTAAAGTAAGAATTCAACCAAAACCCGACCCAACAGGATTTTGGCGAGATTTATTGAACTCCAATGGAAACGTTAGTTCTCGCAACTTCCCTGAAGGCAGAGAAAGGCTTAATACTCTGGCAGAATATGTATAATCGGGGAAAAGGAGGGTTGGGGTTATTGGCGAAAGCACAATGACCAAAGAAGTGCCCGTAATCGCAGCCGGGAGTTATGCAAATAACAAACGTATTACAGGGGCATGGAAGCTGTTACTTAATGAGTTTCTCGCCTTAGGTAACTCAGGTTTGGTCTATTTGAATATTATTTTACAAAACCCTAATCCATATAAAAAGACATTTGTTGTGCACCAGATTTGGCATAGGAGGAAAGGTAAATAAACCATAAGTGCAAGAAGGTAGTTTTTGCAGTGATACGTAGGTAATCAATTGGTCTGCAGGCGCATTCAAGAGCTTGAAAAACACTTCTGGCACAAATTATTGTGGAGAAAACACTACAATTTCATACGACTATGATGTCGACCCTTTTCTAGCTTAAAGTACAGACCACAGAACCTTTTAACTACCGCAGAGTAGATTGGATCAGCCTTGATTAAATAATTTGAGAGGAGTAACCCAATTATTTTGCAGGCCGGTTGACCTGCTGCGCCTGGAGACGCTTCTAACAGCAAAAGAATATAATATTCGGACTGAATAAGTGCAATCACCACAAGAAAGGGATGGCAGCTACCGGCATGGCTAGAAGGTCAAGCTCCTGGTGAAGGTACAATGACTGGGACCCAAGGTGGCCCTCTGCCGATACCAAGAGCTAAACGACCAACGTATTACAGTCTTTAATACTTCCACTAAATTTTACCCATTTTGAGCAATTGTAGAGGGCGGATTCTTCACAAATGATTACATAAACACCTGTTGATTTCGCACACATGCATAAGTATCATTGTTCTTGAACACAGAGGTTGGTCTCCTTTTCTCACCCACTACCATCTCTGATTGCTGCTGTGACTCAGCCAACATTAACACAGACTATATTTGAATAGAAATGTCCGCATAAAACTTTTATTCGCGCGTTGGTTACATGAGCACTTAAAGCTCTAACATTTTACTTGTCCTCAATGGCATGGCCCTCGGACCATGTCGGCAACCTCTTGGCTCTTCTGAAAAAGTCGAGATACTGCAGCTAATTACAATCATCACTAGCGCCCATCGCCAGACTAAATGCATTTCACAAGGCAATTAGGCCCCCAGTTAACCCACTTTTGAGCAGAAACTTATATATCTTGATTACTGCAAAACTACTTAATCTAAAGCCAGACTAGACGTCAACATGTTATTGCCGTACATGGACTTGAGTCTGTTTCGTAAACACGATGTGCTTTCGAAGACGATCTTGGAAGCGTAAACGTAGGTACTTATAAAAAATCAGATCATCACGTATGTGGCTAAAATTATAGCGGCGGGGTGATAAAATGGTCCGTTAAGGGATATTTTCATTTACTTTGAAGTTTCCTTCCCATTCGGCATCGACATAATGTTAATACTCCCAGGTTGCGGGAACCTGCAGTGTCAGTACTCTTTATTGCCATTATCGTATTCGCATACTAACCATTATAAGACCAAATGATTAAGTTTGTGCGGATTTGAATATGTTAAACTCTTATTGACATTTGTTAATTGTCCAACGTGCCAGAGGTAGGCGGACATGTTTAAACCAGGGAATTTTATCCAAAAAACAAAACTAAGCAAGCAAAATATTGTGGTATTCATTCGTTTAGGACCTTAGCAGCTTTGGATTTGAAACACCAAGGTCTTGGGTTTTACTGTCCAATGGATATACAGACAGATATGTCATCATAGCCAGCGAGAAATGGCTTGTATAACTAGCAGGGCATATGCTGTGAATGTCGTAAGTGGTAACCCTAACGGATTATTGTTTTAGAGTTCATCTAGATAGCAAATTAAGCTTGGTTAAATTTGACTCTGACTTGCTTAAACAACTAGGTAACCCTATTTTCCATCAAGTAAATGATACCCAAGGCGGAACTGACATGTTCTTCTACAATCCAACTGCTTTACACATCGGTTGATGATTGTATAGGTCATTGTGAATTCCCCTCTCCCAGGTTTGCCTAATAACGCATTTTTCCTTGACTTATTTTTGGCATTGATTCAAGAATTGACGTTGGCTTGTTAATTATTGTTTGGTACTCCCATAACTAAGCGTATTCTCTGTATTTGTTGTCCTGATCACCCTTCTCTGTTTGGTTCTGCCTTATTTATTCCATGCCTCGTGAAATTGGTAATTTGTCTGCTAGTAGAAGTCGTAGTATAACTTCTATTGAATGAGATTACTCGATGCAAACTCTAGCTGGGCTCTTCGCGGTCTATCAATACTCTACCGTCTAAATATGCCACATCAGCTAGTTACTTACAGTGTTCACGCTATTTTAGTTTGCATTCCTCCCCTGGCACACACAAGCTTACTTCATTTTGGATATGAATATATGATGGTAATCAGAACAGGAAACAGGACTTAAGTAATTCATCGCGTGGGAATTATCATTTTAGCGGAAGTACTATGGACTTAAGCGATGTAGCGGATTTGAATCTTTCCTATAAACTCGTTCATTTCGGCCATTTGTTTTTGTAATTCAACCATCTGAATTATTAAGTGCCCTAGAAGAGTGCTCATCTAAACAGATAACTAGTTAGTGTCGGTGGCTTATAGAACCGAATATGCTCATTAATGGTGCATACTTTGAGTCGCAACCTTTCTCCGTTTAATGGATTCTTCCAACTGGATTTCTTACCTTCTGAATATGCTGTCCCTCTCTCATCAACTCACAATGTGTTGGTTGTACAGCCAGGTGAGTTATTCCATGTTTTTATCTTATTACCGTTTTTTTTGGATAATTTGGAAACTATTAACTTATTTGAAGTTAATACGGTCAACGGAGTTGTCTATTTTGTCTAGTTGTGCAGAAAGCCAAGCTCCGTCGTCAACTTGATCTGAATGCCAGCTCGACCAATGTCATGGCGTTGAGTCAGATGATGAAAGGTCCTAGCGAGCAGGAGGCTCGATCTTTGGTAGATTCCCTGAGTGGATGGACGGTAGAGGATGTGGTGGGCGGAAACCAAATTATCATTCATTCATTGCATTATCGTTAAGGTGTACATGAATTTGAGATCCGAAGGACTACGCAATGACCAGTTCTTCTCCAAGGGAGTGTGGCAAGATCTCACCGACCTTGTAAAGCGTCGTCTGGTGCCATCGTCCGGCGAGTCCCGTCAGCCCATCACCGCCATCTTCATCAACTGGCGGCAGCTCAGAGTAAATCAGCTCGTTGAAATGCAAAACACCTGGCAGTGTCCCGTCTTTGACCGGTATGTGGACGCCCGATTTTTGAAGTCATAACATTTCTCTAAAATACAAAGCGCGTACTAATCTCAAAGCTCGTATTTGTTTCATATGTCAAGGTATTGGTTAAAATATGCGTTATATTTTTTGCATCCAAATTTTCATCGTTGGCATACTGACAGAGTCTAGGCATTTTGCTTGCGACCTGGCATTTTATTATCAAAATGTTCGGGTTTCTTCCGTAGGTCTGCAAACAATACCCATTGTTCTGAGATGTTTATTATTTAGCCAGTTTCCGCTCAACTGCTTTGTCCGCTCTGAAATTTCTTTCAGTGGTAAAACCAATGGCTGGGTATGCAACCAAATTTTCTGTCAGGCTCTTCCTTTGAATTTTCTACCTTCTTACGCCACACAACCGTTCTTCTAAAGATTAATTCCAAAACTTCCCATATTTCTGACACGTAGCATTAGCACTTTAATCAGTAAGTTCATGCTGTGAATTAGGTTTTCAATTAACACTCATACGTAACTTAGTGGAATAGACTCGCTGAATGATAAATAAATGTACCTATTCCACAGTCTCTTCGTTGAATCCGTGCCATCTCCAACATCATTTGTAATCTAGCAACCAGGCTTTTTGCTTTTATTTTAACCAGTGCAAGGGACTTAATGAAGCCCTTCATGACAGTAGTTGAAAACACCAAACAGTACCGGAACGCGAGTAAGGCATATCTACAGCAAACGAGCATTAATGGATCGAAGCAACAGTTGCTACAGAATGCCGGTGGAAGTGTTCCTTTAGATCCTTATAAAGTCGTGTTTTTTTTAACGAGCCACCTCTTAGTTTAGTAGCGGTCAATTTGAGCTACAGGAATGCCGGAAATAGTGACTAGAACTAGGATAATGGGCTGCGTGAACTAAATCAAATACGTGTGGGGAGGGATTGCAGGTACACGCTGGTAATACAGCTCTTCCTACTGCGCGCGCGGTCCCGTGAGGCGCGGGCACAGGCGCAGTTGGCTGAGCTCAACTTCGTGCGCAGTCGCCTTGCAGCTGACGCTATCACAGCCTCGGCTGGGTCTCCCCAAAGGATGCGTAACCTCGACCATCTCCGGCGAGTCCTCGATGTGAGTCTGCTATTGACTGCGTGCCTTACTGAAGCTTCATCGCATCAGACGGTGCTCCTCACCTAAACAACACGTTAACTGGTTTACTGGTTTTTGTGCGAAAGTTTGCTCTACATACTTGTCGTTTTCTACGTTGTTCATTTCGACACGATAGTACCGGTTGCCTTTAGCGATTTCCAATCAGTTAGTGGTAGAAACGCTGCACTTTGTCTGAAGGAGCGGGAGCGCAAACTGACGACTATATTGGCGGAGGAGGAAAGACGAAAAAAAATGAATAGAACAAAGCGCCGCAAAAGAACGCTTAATCAACTCCCTGTGGTAGCAGTCATCGGATACACGAACGCTGGTACGTGCCCATTCATTCCGCTCCAATCGTTATAACGATCTGTTATCATTGCATTGCCCTGTTGATTTTAGGGAAGACTAGTTTGATCCGTGCTCTTTCGGGATGTTCGGGGATGATGGCTTCCCCGCAGGTGTTCACTACCCTCGATGTTACTCACCACTCTGCTTGCCTTCCCACTCCCATTAACATCGGAAGCGGAGGCGTCGGGACCCCTGGACTTCGACTCCTTCTGCTCGACACTATTGGCTTCATGGCTGATCTCCCTCGGGACCTCATCGCAGCCTTTCGGGCCACCCTTATTGAATGTCTCGATGCTGTTAGTCTGATCTATCAAATTCCCTACGTAATGGCACACTTCCTTCCTAAACTTGTGGCACGGCCTGTATCAGTTGACGATGACCGGTTGCACCAGTTCGTATCGTAAACAGATTGGTTAAGTTTAAAATAATGAAGTGCGTGTAATGTATTCCCGGTCTTAGGGCAACTATTCTTTGTAGTTGATGATTGCATCCAGCAGCATTAATGATAGCATGTATCACGTTTGGGGAATAGAACTTTCGAACTGTTGCAGTTAATTTTCACTAATACTGGTAGTGAACGTGTTCAGGCTTTGCATAGCTTTCCCTGACCGTAATCTAGAGTCCAAATCCTGTTCACCATTTTTTAATGTTTGGAGGTAGTTTTACAATGACATTTATGGTTTTGTGTGGCCGACATTTTTTAGGAAGTCGAAGCAGAATCCTTATTTTCTCATAGTAATGATAAGGGTATTACCCTTGTTTACTGCATAGCTTTTTGGTGGGGCTCATCCAAATGTTATTTTGGTTCTGCCTGGAGCCTTAGTGTGAATCCTTCCGTGCTTCAGGAGATAATTCTCCATGTGATTGACTCCAGCCAACCAAACTGGCAGAAGTTTGCGGCTTACATCGAGTGTGTTCTTAGAGATGGGGGGATCTATACCCGACATCTAGGCGAGCCGATGACGACAACAGAAAGACAAGGCTGTATCTCTCCCTTCCTTATTCGTATTGGCAATAAGTCGGATCTTGGGTGAGGAAGTTTCTACGCTCCTCAGCTTCCTACTTTCTTGCTAGTTCGTTTTGCTCCTGAGTAATATGATTGCGAAAGCTGAAAACACTACTGGATCATTTATTTGTGTTACCATCAAGTCATTTCGTAGTAATATTATATGCCTGAAATCAACAGAGCTATAAGATCTTTCTAAATGGTACTCAGCGCAATCCAGATTTTTAAAGCCTCCGTCTTGCGATTCTTTGGTTTCTCTCTCGAATTCCATTTTTTAGCACTTTTACTGAATGCTCTTCGAAGTCTTCCTTGATGCAACTTGATGTGGAGGTGTCCTGCATTGATAAGACCGGGATAGTTGAACTCGGTAAACTTATCGAATCCTGCCTTATTTCTGGTTTCGGCTGGTCCAGACGGAAACTCCGTATGCCACAGGGAAGCGAAACTCTCAGGTATTTTGTCTTGATTTTTCATGCGTGATATGAGTTTGGGCCGAAAGTCTTTTCTGGACTCTCAATTTCAGATGGCTTTATGCTAATGCAATGGTTGTACGAGTGTCAAGTTGTCCCGAGGATGCAGAGAAAGTAATCTGTGAAGTGATCTTCAACGAGGCCGTTTGGAACTGTTTCAAGTCACAATTTACATCGATTTTGTACAGCAAATAACTTCATTGACGCTACCTGCTTTCCTCAATTGCGCATTGCCTCTTGCCATCCCAACTTTAATAGTATTTATTTGTAAAGAATGGGTGTAATGACGAACCGCTAATAACAAATCCCTAACGGGTCTAAGGATGAAGATATGTTTGGATTAATAATTTGTAAAAATTACCATCATGTACACTGGCTTTGGAAATGTGAATATAACTTTCTACTCCTTCAACGATTACGTTGAAGTAAAGAATAATCTAGTTCGGCTTACACCCAGCTTTATTCTAACGGGAATTGCTGTAGGCCGCTGAGTGACTGCAGTCCGTTGGACCGTACCTGGTGGTGCAATAAAACCCGCTAAATGCCAGTGACAGCATTGAGCCCAAGGTCGTGGTCAAAACCTGCTTCTGCCAGCTGATTCGCGGGAGGCGCTGGAGCTGTTCTGACTGCAGATTATTGATTGGCGTGCGACAAGTCGGGCACATTTCGACGCATTGACCCAAGAGATGCCCGTCTCCAAACGTGCACAGAGTTTAAACAGCAATCTCGAGAGAAATGCGGGTGTCTCTATGGTCAAGACGCGGTTTTATCACAAAGCAATCGAATTGGAGAAGGAGACTAATTTTACACGAATAGAAATAGAAGGACTGCTGCGCATATATGACAAGATTGTTGTTAAGTACCGTTCGCCCATCAACCGAACGGTGTTCAACGATATTCTCTTTAATTTCTTCGACTTTACCAATGAAGCCATGATGGAAAGAATTTTTCGAGCACTGACGCAATCCTCCACCAAAACCGCACTCTCCCGTGATGACTGGATTTACGCGTTGAACATCTTCCTGCGCGGCTCATTCTCACAGGTGACAAACTTCGCCTTCACCGTCTACGATTACCACCAGCGCGGTCATCTGACGAAAGAAGATGTGCAGTTCTTTCTGCGCGACGTGCTTACTGCAAAGCTGCCGGAAGAGGATGCTGATGAGCTGAGGTCCGACATGGTTGACATGGTGATCGCCCTCTTTGATAAGGACAAAGATGGAGTGATAAGTAGAAAGGATTTCGTGACCTCAGTAGTGTCGGAACCGCTTCTTATAGAGGTGCTTGGAGAGTGCTTACCAACAAGCAAATCCATTCTGGCTCTGGAATCTCTAATCAAACAGACTAACCGACGGGGCCAGCCATCAGAATAATGCGTGTCCGTATTTCGTCGTTTTACAGCCTTGTACTGAATTGATTATGTTTTGCGATAATAAATTTGAAATAAAAGCGTTTTGTCAACAAGTAGAACTACCAAATGACACTTTGGGTAAACTGTGTTGAGAAGCAGAAAATGAAAAAATAATGATGACAATCAGAAATTTTGGAAGGTGCAATCTCCTAGCAACGCCTGTCAGTTTGAGGTGGAATCATTTCCTCGGTCACAATGCCACTGGTAAAATTGAGCACTGCAAAATTCACTCATTTAAGTCGTGAATAGCGCAGTTTTGCTTTGGAACTTGCTTCTCCTGATGAGGGAAAGCGAACAACTTTGCAGCGGCAATAAGCGGGCACATATTTGTGAAAGGTAGGCATAGTAAACACAAACCAAGATGACAGTACAATGCTGATGACTAGCAAACCTTAATTATTTGCAACAATACATTGCTGAGGAAAGTGGACCTCAGTCCACTAAAATACAATTCCTGATTTTGAATTGGTTAAAATGAGCATTTATTCGATGCAATAGATTAAGCTTATTTCGATAGGTGAGTCGTTTGACAGATGCAAATCACTCCGCTAGGTGCAACTATGAGAGTCAATGTTTTTGCAACGAGAATTCGTACCGCGTCTTCTGCACGTAACACGTCCCGGTTGGTGTAACAAACTGCTTCGGAAAGTTTGACCGATTAACTGCATCTGGAAAGCCCTGAGCCTCCAAACACAGACCTGCATGCGGCAGATAATTGTATGTATCCTTTCCTACAGGATCAGTCTTTGAGTCCAGATAATTGCCTGTGTAAAACTGCACTCCCAGTTGGTCAGTAAACAGTTCCAACCGACGACAAGAATTTGGCTCGATTACAACAGCTTTCGCCTCATCGATGGGCAAATCCCTAAACACATAGTATTCGTCAAAGCCTTGTTGTGGTGGTGGGTGAATCTTGCGAAGTCCCTCCTTCAGACACGTCAATTGATTGAGATCAGTGCCTTCAACGCGACCAACTTTTACCAGTCGACCCGTAGGGATGCGGTCCGCATCGCACTCGCACATTTTGTCCGCCTGAATGCAAACCATGTGGCGGTCGAGGGCGTCAGGTCCTGCGCGGTGGCCCGCTAGGTTGAAATACGTGTGATTCGTTAAATTAATGGGACAGATCCCATCGGTGATGTTCGCGAAGTAGTCAATGCTTAGGCACACGCGTTGGTCCTCCTCATTTACACTCAGACGATAAGTCACGTAGACAGTGAGGTTGCCTGGGAATCCATCCTCACCGTCGGCCGATGTAACCTTGAGCTTCACACTATCTTTCTTTACCTCAACAATATCCCATGGACGGAATGTCAAGCCAGTACTGAAAACACGAAAAATCGAAATTACACGTCTCAACTTCTAGCATTTTAGGACAATTAATATGTGGATAATTCTGCAAACTGGGTATTTCTAACTCTGTTTACTTATTCTTAGGTAAGGAAAGCCATCATGAACCATGAGTAATGACCGCAGCATTTTCCATGAAGAATTTGAATAACCATCCAGTGGATGAACCATCAGAAGTAAAAGCACATTCTATGCAAGAATGTAGCAAACGTACATTCCTCCGTGAAGACAATGCTTTTTCTGTTGATTTTTGGGAAGTTTGTAAGCTGTGGATATCGAAGGATCTAGTTCAATTGGAATAGTGAATTTGGCATTGCTTATGCGACCAGCAACCCTACCAACGATGACACCATGGTAGGCGGGATTCCTCTCGTAGCTCGCGATGTCTGAATAACCGAGGACAACATCGGCCACACTCAGATTGGTCTTTCTGCGTCCACCAGTGTCGGTGAAGCCAGGGATCCAGAGCTGCTGGATGGCGGCTCCATAGCTGAGGATAGTTGAACGAACCTTCGTCCACGTATCAGCATCTGATCCTGTGGTGAGTTTCTCGCTTAATATTGGGCTTATAGTGATTCGTTTAACTGGAGCACCCCGACTTGTTCTACCCCAATCTTCCATTGTTGTGACAATTTCACCTGACGCCAGGCTCCGCTCTTCCTGTATGCAGTTAGCCAATCGTGGGCAGATGACACCCCGATTGGTTTGACTGTCAAGGTTTGTTTATCGAGATTGTTACTGAAAATTCGTAGCCTATTTACAACTGCCTGCACGCACTTTTAGACGTCGGTTCGACGACCGTAGAAGTGAAAGAAGCGAAGTAATTTGTTTAACTTTTCTTGTAAGCTATGATTCGTCATGGAATAAATGCAGTAAGCTATCTGAACGGCACCTGCGCTGCTAATACCATCAGTATTAGACTACTTTTAGCATGTGAAGTGGATAATTCCACATTTGGGAAGGGTGAACCTTCAACTAGGGCACGTGAGTCAGAAGGACCGATCTTGTGGTAGTGGATGCTGTCCGCCTTGGTACAAGTAGGGCATCCAACTTACCCGATAGTGCTTGGTCAGGGGAAGGGAAGACAAAAGCTTCTGATTGGAGCACACATGAACGGCACAAGAATGAATCTGTGGTTCTGGTGACCAGAGCTTGCATACAAATACGGATGACTATGCGCAGACGAAAAGTGCCAAGGTCAGCATGGTACTTCAGTTGACTGCCTATCAGAACCGAAGTCATGCCCAACCAGCACGATAGGTCAGAGTGCACGAGCGCAAATGGTGGGTAAGGTGGGATGAAGAACCTCACAACCCCACCATGCCCTCTAAATTTCGCTATGGGCTTCTATTATAAATGTGGTGTTTGATTCAAGTGACGCACCACACAAATCCTTAAATGACGGTAAATTCCTTAAGTTTTCTCGATTTTTCGACCAAATTAAAGCATTCAAATAATTTTACCCATCAAATTTTTAAATATTTACCGTTTTGGAGACTCCACGTAAGTTGTTCTCATTGGCAGACGAGTATTTTTCCGTAAATCAAATGTTATTTCTCCGGCAGATTTGCTGATATACAATAGAAATGACGCCCTTTGCTTCTGTTTAAAATGGAGGAAACCAAGGCAACAATAATCGAAAGTGAATTCAGTAATTCTGACTAGGTAGGCGTCTTCAGTAAAGGCTACCTGAAGTATGGGAGGTAGTGAAGATACTGCCAAGCTTGATTTTGTGGGCATCGCAATTAGCGTGTAAATGGGCACATCAAGTTATCCCACGGCGCCCTTGATCGCCTAAAACACCCACCTTCACTCTAGTCATTCTGAAGGCTTCGCATGGCTAGACATCCCACGTAGCGCAGCGATTGTTGGAGCAAATCCAGTCTTGGACTAATGCGGTAACGACATCAAAATCAGCATAGAGCCCTATACTTTGAATAATAAAGGCCGATTACCCACTTATAAAATTGACCACCTGAATACCAATTGGAAGACGACGACAGATTTCGGGGCTGATTGATCGGCAAACCGCCATGATTCTGCTTTTACGTGGCAGCGAGTAACATACTAACATCGCTCATCCGACCGGCCTTCAAGGAGGATGCTTTGATACACCGGAAAAGTGACAAGGCTGGCCACCTGAGAGATCTGAGAATCAAGTGGATAATGAAATAACCGATTCACAACTTCCCACCACTTAGCCAGCGTTCGAATTTCAAGTTGAACTTCAATCCTCGCTAATGGTTGGCAGGAGCTGCAAGAGCAAGTCCCCGCAACCCAAAATTATAATTGCCGAGAAGGGCTTCCTCTCCACCCCAGCAGAGACATCTCATTAATAAAATATCACACAAGAAGGACAAGGGAACAGTATCTACTACAGTTGGGAAAGTGGACGGCCACATTAGGAAAGCGTAGCCGAAAACTGCACTCCCTAGGGCTTCACGCAACTGAGTGGGCTGAAGAATACTCTCCTCAAAATAGCAATTTTAAGCATGCTTGTCCTGGGTATCCTGAAGTCGACCCAAAGGTCCTACTCACGTCACTATTGCACAAGCGCACTTACTGCACTACTGCTCGCATCGACAGCGATGAATTCCATGGCTTGGAAGCTAAAATAAGCGAAACAGTTAAAATCCAAGCACCGGCTATCCCTCCTACCTTTTTGGAACTATCCGTGACGGATAGAGCAGGAGTAGAAATGAAAAGCAAAACTCAGAGACAGGACTATGACCACTGTACCGAGGGCACTAAACCCCCCAACTCATCGTGAATACTGCAAAATTCGTGCCTGAGTAAGCAAAAGCCATCAGGCTGCGCACGATAAAGTGATTGCGAAATTCGCTCGCAAAAGTATCCATGGGTTTCGCTCATAGTTTCATTAAAATGACGTGATTAAATTTTATTGCAAGGCCTAGTAATCTCGTAGCACAAAACTGTTATCTCCAACCCATTGAGAAGACAAGCATTACAAAGGGATGTGTTGGAACAAAAGTGGGTGCAACTCCTCCTCTAACCTAAGGTCTAGTGATCAGAACGCGCCATTAGCAGAAGTGACCTAAATTGCTAAGTGCCACGGCAGTTGAGTCAGGGGAATCCTCCTGTCTCAACTGAAAATAACAGCTCAATTCTCCACCATTGCTCGACTAAGACTTTCGGAGGCAAGTCGACGAAACCTTAAAGAATTTATAACAAGAAAAAGACAACTTTAATAAAGAGTAACATTTTGAAAATTCGCTTAAAATATCACCAAAGGAAAGAGTTGCACATAGATCGCAAGAATTAATCAAAGGTCACTTTGGTATTGTAATTCTCCACGTTTTCTTCATGATTAGCGTTCGCGGTCCTCTCGTCGCCAAACTAACATTAAAGGGTAATAAGATAATAAGGTAAAACGTTGAATTAACACACCAATTTGTATTCTGCACATAGATGAACCGAGCAAGTTGGGTACTGACAAACCGCTGTTCATGTAAACTCACCGATATAATCAAAGCCAGGGTGTCGTCATCGAGAGTCCTAATAGCAGCTTTAAGAATCACTGCCTGTTTCTCGTTAGCTGGGAGAAGTTTTAGGACTGACTGCAGTTTTGGTGAATTTATAGCCTCCTGAAAGAGGTTGACAGTTTTTGTAGACTCCGCAACATCAACATCCTGAGGATCTTCACCGAGCAGTGAAATTTCATCAAACGAAAATTTTACTGGCACTTTCTTTGAGTAATCAGAACTCATTAAAGTAGAGACGTACATCTGAAGGTAGATAATTTTGACGGCATTTCCTGAAGATACGAAGAACAACTAGACAGTAAATTTTCATTAAGGCCGTATTTTTAAGCATTAAATAAGAAGCGAATATGAATAATAACCGGGCAGAACAGTTAAATTCGCAAAAGGCTAACAAGTTGTTGATGAGATGAAAATTAATGAGAAGTAATGAACTGACTTGAAAGCAAAATAGTCGAGTTAAGAATGTTGAGCATTGCTCTCTCAACTGCCAACTGAGAAGACTGATAGAAATCGTAGAATTCCGGATTTCCAGAAAATTGCCGATATACCCTCCGAGGTTGGTGATGCTCTATGGCTAGGCGCACCTCAACGAGGCCCCTAACGGCTAAAAAGACGAATTGCATTTAAAACGCGAATTCAATGTCGCTTACATGTTAACTGCACAAGATTACGAAGGAGATTCAGAAAACCATTCAAGATCGACATTGTCTTGGGTCGTTGTCCCGCTCCAAGCGAGTTCTCAAAGGAACTTCTCATATGCTGTGCCATTCAATGGAAGTAAGTATGGGAATCAAGACTTGTTAATCAAACGATCCGTAACTTACGTCTAACAGGAGACATGCAATTTCTAGGGTTTGGTTATGGGCTTCCAATTTATTCGCAGCGATTGCATCTGAAAGGAAAGATTATAAAAAGTTGCCCTGGTGACAATAAGTTAACACGGGTTCGATCCTGTTCTAGTAAACTAATATGCATTTGTATGTAAAGCATAATTAACTATAGAATAATAAAAGCATGGTTTATAAACACAGAGCGTAACAGGTTCAGACGAAACCCGATACATGTCACCTTTCACTCCAAAGTTTTGACCCTCCGATTCATGGGATATCTTGAAACTCAGAATATTTTTGAACAACTGAATCAATGAATCTAAAATCAAATAGACATAAGATTACGCCAAACCGGAATTCAATTCACCAGGATTTGCCACAATTGACTCCGGCTGTAGAAATGACACATCGAATAAGGTGTTAGTTATTGGATCAAAATTGTTTTCGACCATTTTGAGAAAATTGACACACTGTCTTCGAAGTTTCCTGGCAGCATGCAAATGCCCCATTTCCAACCGTTTCTATGACAAAAATGTTTACTATCATGGGTGAGCTAAATGATGCAATTGCGGAATTTCGGATAAAGTTGTGAGGTCCAAGATCTGGTTGATAACATAACAGAATTGAAATGTCCACTATAAATTATTGTAACCTTGACTCACGCGATACGTTCTATGGGTAAGCAACACTCTCTGCTGCATCAGACGACGTCGAACAGATAACTGTGGCAAAATGTTCCGGAAAGACCTTTCCTCTTCTATTTGCTTACGCTCCAAGGCCTCCTGCTTTCGAGCTAAAGCGTGATAAAAACGCCAAGTATACCTTCCACAAATTTAACGTAGGATTCATCTGACAAGGAAGGAGAGCAGATAATGTCGCTTGGCCTCCGTTCATGCCATGGAGTCAGAGCAGGAATGACGCACAAGTCAGCAGAAGCAACGCGTATAACATAACTGCACGTGGCCACCTCTGAGACTTCAATAATTGTCGGCGTCGGAGTATAATACTGACAGACAAACTGAACTTCTGTGCTTCGAGGCTTCCCAGTAACATCACAAACGGATCCCTGGTCATAAAACTGGCTGTGGTATCGATTGCGGAATTGTAGGTCCTAGAAAATAACACCATTTTAGCACACCTACAGACTTTTCAGCCTGACCCCAATCAAAATCTTTCGCAAAGAATCCCAAAGAAGTAGAGACCAAAACAATATCCTTGTCCTTGTGGTACTGAAGTATTTCCCTTCCTATGCATAGCTCGTAGGTCCACCAACCGGCAAACTAGCAATGTCAAAGAAAAAAAACAGCATCTCACCCAGTTAAGGCAGCTGGACGTATTCCATGAGGCGAAAACACTTCGGATGTCATCTGACGTATTTTTGGGAACTAGGTCTGGATACTTGCTCCGTTTTGTAACATTTGGTACAATACAACTGAATTGTTGACCGGTTACGGATACAACTTCAAAGTGATTTCCTTGAACCTATAACCATAGTGCAAAAAGATAACCAAGCAACCTCAGATAATTTAACCGATTCCTTCCTTATTTTAATGTTATAGATCGGCGAGTCATTATCTGCCGAGGCAAATTTACACACGTAAACAAGGGCGAATACCACACACAAGAACACCATTACGAACACCTATATTGCACCACGGACATCAGCAGGCAATGATCACGTCGACCTTGAGCTTGAGACAACAGAACCATCTCCAATAAATGCAATTTGAAGGCGTAAACGAGGATTGACGAGGCTGAACAAATAATGTGCAAGCCAAGATTCAAAACCACATCATTCTCCGAGGTTGAGGTTTTAAAGCCACCCTTAATTTTATTCAAAAGATAAGTATGCGTCAAATATAATTATAAAAAAGTGAAGGGATATTAAAAACCACAGCAATCTGGTTTACTTTCACTAATTCTGCTCATTCGCTTTTGTAGGCCTTGACAGAAATAAATGGATGATTTATGGCCCTTTCATGAGTTAGGGTCAATGGGTATCAGGATTTATGAAAGGATTTAGGGTGCTAGGCACCTTTCTTCTGCTGGAGATTTTCAGGACTCTTCTACACCGAGAGCTTAAATAGCTCTTTCTATCTTCGTTTTACCAAACACTCGTGTAGAAAGATTCAGATACATTTCAAGTAGCAATCGTACGATTCTCTGTTATACAGCAGTGGCGAATCATTTAATCGCCTTATGCCTTGGCTTACCGAGGACTGCAGTTAAATGCGCGGAGCATGTAAAAACTCATTGGATGTTTAAATACCTTGTGCTCACTTCGCCAATTTCGAAAGTTTGGTCTAGCGCTCGTTGAAAATGGAGGAGGAGCTGAGAAAGCAGATGGAGTTATCGTAAGACCTAAGCACCTCACTACTTCATAGCCCTTCCATCTAGTTACTATTTCGCGTTGACTTAGTGTGTACTATTTGTGGCGTCTGCGTCGACGCGCCTCGCGATCTCAATGCGCCTCCGTTTCTGTCCTGTCATTTTTTAAAGACTGATTCGCTAATTATGACCTACAGTTTTAGTTTTCTTAAACGGTAGTGCTTTAGCTGATTTAGACTGCACTTAAGTTGTGACCATGTCACCGGTCGAGATCCTGTGGATGGTTTAATACCGCTTTTATAGGCTTACTCAAGGAAAAGATGCAGCTCTACAATGCTTCGATACCACTGGCCTTCCTCTTATAACAGTGGGCAAGTGCTCCCTTCAGGCATCCAAAATCTTGTCTTCAATCTACAGACATGCACTACTGGTTACTGACTCTGAGGGAGAGAAACCGCCAGTAGTTGTTCTTGAACGGGAAAGGAAGTTCGTTGATTCTTTTCTGTAACATTTTTTTAGCCGGATCTTAATGGCCCAATCTGGAGGTTATATAACTGCCGTTCACAGAACAAATCCCATTTGACGATATTATCGTTTCCCTCCGTGATTGCTCATCACCCTCGATATCTGTTGTGCAATGCACTCATGCGTGTTATATTTAAACCTGGTCTTCGATGCGTGGTTGCATCTCCTCTGGATTGCTCAATCATGATCCCAATTTGATTCGTGCCTTCTATTTCACGGCGAGGCCCTGCCTCCAAAAGCTTATCAGACCATGTGGGTGGCCCCTGGAGAATGCTCTCTATGGTTTATTCTGCTCAAGCCTTCCATCAAGGGACAAAGCATCTATATTTTGGCACCGTCTCAAATTCAGAACAGATCTGGTTACGCAACTGTTAATGCCTGCTACTTAATTACAAGTAGAGAAAGTACACTCGCCATATGACACCAACGGCAGCGGTAGTAGTGGAGGGGGCGGTGGATGTTTATTCATGGTCCCAATGCTTGTGAATCACATTGGCACTGAGATCAGTATTGGAAGACTTCTTGGGTCGACGTAAAGGGGGCTCAACGCTGATGTCAGCGACAACAAGGGAAGTGGAGCTACGGGTCCCACCTTCGTTAAGGTGCCGTTGGTGTTGTAATGATGGCGATGATGGCGCCATGCAGAGAAGGTAGCCATGTTCGGGGCCGGTGCTGGTGCTCTGTTCCCTCTGTGGCGCCGTCCCGTCGCCATCTTCGCTGCTCGTCATCATGATGCAGCCACCACTCACAGCCGGGGTAGTCTCTTCTTGCGACCAATGCCCTACCGTCTGATGCACCAAGCGGATGTGCCGATCTAAGTTAAAGCTGGCAGCAATCGAAAGCAAACGCAGCTATAATCTGTTCAAGCATTTGTTTTGCTTCATTTAAGTAAAGTTTTGTCATTGGAACAACACTTGCCAATGGTTTTGTTTATGAGTTTGTGAGTGTAAAAACACCTCTATCTGGAGGAAAATATCACGCAAGCTGCACCGTAAACCGTTTTGCGGGTTATGAATTTTTTAGTAAGCACCAAGGTTGGGCTGGTATGAACACATCGGAACGCAAGAGATCATTTTTCATCGAAGGATATTACCATCAAATAGTTCGGACCTGCAACAATTTTCTATTCTTCCGACATGGAGTATGTGCGAGTGACGAGACAAGGAACGATAAGAAAACTTGCATAAACGGAAGATAAGGACTACTTTACGGACTCACTGATTGCTGATGCGTTTTGAGCAGATTGGACAGGTGACAGAGTCGCTCTGGTTGTGAACGCGCTGAAAGTGAGTCGTCATGTTGCCTTTTGTGCTGAATGTTGTACCTGGAAAAAAATCAGGGCTGACCTCTACATGAGGACTAGTTTACGTCTGGAATGTATTTTCCTTAGAACTAATTTACAGTAGACAACTTAGAGGAGGGTTACAAAGTGTGAGCGAAACCACTTATCAATAAGATGGAAAAGCAGAGCGTGGATACTGGTACTTTGGAATGTAAAATGGAAGTAGTGAGGAACCTAATGCAATTGAGGCATAGTGAAAGCGGCATTCATTTCAGTGCTTTAATTTACCACTCTGTAAGTGGTCGAAAAAGTTGTGAACACCAGGTGGAGGTATGAAGTCACAGTGGGGTAAAATGGAGCATGTTTTGCCTAACTTGAGTGTAGTGAGCTTAATAGAAAATAACAGTTGCGCCACAAAAAACACAATCAACCCAGTTGACTTACGACACTCGGGACAAACGAATCTGTACTTGCTGTGAACGTTCTTCAAGTGCTGCTGGTACTGGGCGGCACTGCTGAACCCCAAGCTACAGGACTGAAAGTAAAAAAAGTGCAATTTATTTTTTGAGTGCTATCAATCTGGCCAAATCTGGTGCAATGTTGAAGAATTAATTGGAATTGGTGCACGGTGGGAGCATTATGATTCCCGAAAAACTGTTTCATCTGAAAGGCGTGAGGACCATTTATTGAGATGGTGCAAGTGTTAACGTAGTCAATGCACCAATGTCTTTTTTGCATGCCAAAGTAATCATTCTCCACAGAGGCAAAAAGGACACGCCTGATGACCAGAAAGTAGCTGAAAGCCTAGGCGTAGAACTCTAAGCAATTGACACAGTTGGGTAACTATAAATGTGAAAGAGTTCTTGCAGCCTCTTTCACGTTGGTAAGGCAAAACATTGATGGAAAGATGACTCCAAGACCCGTGATCCCCTTTCCGACCAGGTAAAACTCAACTAAAGCAGATTTAATAGGGTCAAAGATATAACTGTTAGTAGGATGTCCAGCAAAGCATGCACTTATCCATTCTGATGACAACCAAGGCTAATTAGAGGGTACTACTAATGTTTATTAGGGCATTATTGTGGTTGATAGACCAATGATGTCTTGCGTAGGGAGCACCACACACCGCCAACCAACATTTTGAGTGAAATGAGTTGGCACTCACGTAGTGCAAAAACATGGACAATTTTGATAGCGCAATTTAAATTAGGGAACTCAGAGGAAAAACTTGCCTCACAAAATCGTTTCCACGACGAGTTCTGTGCATCCGTTGTAAGAGTGCACAGACGAACGGTGGAATTGTTGGCAGAATACAGTGCGGGAGTTTGGGAAGAACGAGAACAGTCTAAGGCAATACAATCTTAAAAGATGCAGTGAAAACAACTACAAAAAAACATGGTTTTGGTACAGTACCCAGACTCTGTAATTTAGAGTGACTTTCCTCAAAAGGTTACACATCCTTCTAGCAGACAAACACACCCCTGAAGATCAAGAAAATTTGCTTGAGACACTGTGTACACTAGACGGTACCTTTTTACTCGTGAAAAAAGGAAAACTGAAATCAAATCTGCTTTTACGAAAGACGTCAATTCGTCGACGCAAACATCGCCAGGACAAACGACTGCAACGTACTGCTGACAGTCGCCACTGGGAATGACCTCGAAGGGGTCCCCCAACAAATGCCAAGCTTAACGACTAAGTATTTATAAGTCAAATAAAAATAACTAAGGGAAATTCCCAAAAAGTCTTATTGTGTTTCACAGAGCACCGTTCAAAGGCCTACATACGTACATTAGGACAAATACATCACCGGGAGCAGAGGGGAAATCCGCGAAGCAGTATACTTTTGCCCCAACAGCTTTGATACCAGAGATGTGACAAGGTGCGGTAGTTTACCTTACCTAAACTGCGTGAGATGACCAGACTGGAGCACCGGTGCTGCTGGGCGTCGGGAGCATCGACGGCAAGTGGACTGTTGGGGAGGATGGTGGAGCACTTGTCGCAGCAACGTAGTTCCGCGTGCAATCGCAGATGGGCAGCGATTAACTCTACCGAACTCTGCTCCACTAGAAGGAGTAATTGATAGTGAGAGAATAAGCGAACACGAACCGACAGTAAACTGAGCCACGCAGAGTCCACACTTCCACAAGAATGGTTTCCACGAGACCTCTTGCTGGGAGTCAACGGAAATCAGGACATCTATCGTTGCGGGTGATTTATAAGATAGTCTGGTGACTGAATCGATGGCAACTTCCACCCCATTTGCGGAAGCATAAACCATCTGGGGTCTAGAGATTGAACTGTAGGAAGATAAAGTAAATCCGGGGCTTGCCTTAAGTATCCGACAGATACATTAAAGTCACTTTTGTTGGTGCAATTCGAGTCAGCTAACTGAAGATGTCGCCAAGGCCTTTCGTCACCCGAGGTTATAAGGACGTGGAGTGGAAGAGGAGCCTGAAGTACGCGAGTACTTATGATACCTCGAACCACTTCTGCCAATTCTCCCCACTGGCACACTGGGTATCGACTGTAAGATAGCGAGGCCACCAGAGTTGACCCGACACCTGCCGTGGCGGCCTGCAGCATAGCCCAAATGCATAAAAACATGGATAGAAGGCAGAAATCTCCAGTCACCAATTGTCTGAACCAACACGCCTACGCAATAGACGATGTCTTAACTACACCTTATAGAAGTGGAACTACCAAAGAATGATGATCCACAAATAATCCCATCGAACCTACAGACTTACAATTCAGAATAAGCCGCCCTGAAATTTTCACAGGCACAGACAGTCAAAAGAGACGGCAAAATAAATAGGAACACATGTACTAGTTTGGCATATAGTAAATGCGTACAAAAGGTTGCATCTTGGCTTGAAAAAGAAGGGTTAGAGGCAGAGCGCAAATCCTCCCTGAGGGTCACAAAGATAGTCCAGACTGCGACAGGAGGAGACGACTGAAAAGTTGTTTAACTCCATTAGAGTGGTGATCTGGCTATGCGGCGCGTAAGGAAAGGAGACTCGTGGTAGTGGTGAGGCAGTCGCACAGGTGGAGAGGGAAAAGCTACGGGATGAAACACAAGCAGAGAAGCGCAACCACGCTGGACATCGCGATTGCACCACCTGCAGGCGGTTTTTACATCTCGCCTCGTCAGGATCCATCTGTCGACCTGTCGACGCGTCAATCAGCGCGATGAGCGAGTGCTTTGCCCTCGCTGTAGAGCGATCAATGTCGTAGACGAGAATCCAGTTGGGTTCCAGTGGAGACGTGAAGAGAATACGATCTGTCAAACCTTCTGTATAATCGGGTATCTACAAATAGATGTGCCTTTGGTGACAATAACTCCCTTTGATGGAGTCAAACCATCGCATACAGTGGAGAAAACCGAGCTTACATCAAAAACGACCTCTTCCATATGTGCAATGATGGGTATGTCGGAAGACGAGTCCTTAACTTGATCATAAGGTCGCCATTTTTGGGTGTCAAAATACGAGTGACACTGGCCGCAGAGACGATTGGCCAAGAGCTTATCAGGGCTCGAATTGGCCGAAGTGGACGAGGAACCCAAATTATTTTTATCACGCTGTGGCACAAGGGCCTCCAATGAAAGAGCAAGGAATTCGATCAGCACATAACTAGCCGCAGAATTTATCACGCGCAAAAGTTAGCAAAAGTAATATTGTTGGGTACCTTAGTAATTAAAGAAAGTAAATTTCGATTCAGAAAGTCGAAATCAAGTAATGTTTCTGGTTTCAAGCAAGCAGATTGTTTTAACTCACCCAGTGTAAATAAGAGGCTCGGATATCCTGCAGCATGGCCAAATAGTTAAGTGGCCGACATGAATGTAGCTGGTCACGAGAGGCCAACAGAGATGACGTCCAATAGTCAAATGTATGCCTCGGCCCGATACACTTATGATCCTGTAAAAAGTTGCTGGCTAGAAGCTGAAAATCAAGGAAGCACGAGTCATCAGAGAATCCTACATACAATTTAGATCACCACTGACGACAAGTCGGGGAAATTTGAAGTGTGGATGAAAAATAGGATAGCGTTGTCGACGAGTGTCTGGCTTTACTTAATACTTACAAGAGGATGCCTGTGACCTTCTGGCCAAGATTCGGTCCACTTGACGACACGTACAGGAAGTGTTGCAAGAGTACACCGTTTTCCAGCGCCATGTGATTCCTCCCAATCGTAGTTTAGCCAATGAGACGATAAAAATTGTGGACGTTCCGGAGAAAACCGGCATCGACCAACGTCGTCTGACCAGAGGAAACACGAGGAGCAGTAGTTGTTTGTCAAAAATGATCCCCGATGGGCTAGAGGAGGCGGATATGAAAGCCTGCCCCTAGCGTGTTTACTGTGATCGGCGTAAGAACCCTGATTATAAGTTTTTGTTGAAACGTAACAAGCAAAAATACCATAGGCATTGCACACGACCAACTGCCACCAAACGAACAGCTAAGGAGGCGGACTTGACGACCTTGGCTAACCCATGTAACCCGCAAACGACCTGTTTCTGGACACACCGAAGGATGCATGCTAGCGGTTAAGTCCCCCATACACGAGCATACCTGGCCTGTTGAGGTGATTTTAGAAGAGATGTGGAATTGGCATACCATTGTAAACGCGATTAGGACTACCGTCCACCACTTCCGTTGACCAGCCCGAGACACATTCGCGACCAAAGAAAGAGCAATCGGGAGATAAATCAAGAAATTGAAAATGCTTGGGACAGTTAAAAGAGGTGCACGTTCCGATAAGATCGCGTGCATGTCGGCAGCTAGTGCAACTTGGTTCGGGCATTGTACCCCAGACAATTGAAATAGAATCTATTCCCTGTGGACAAAGAAGGCTGAATGACACAATAAAAGCAGATTATTTAGTCGTAGCAAGCTAGTTCACTTACCAACGAATAAATTAGGACAAACATCTGTGTATCAGAGGTAGACTGCAGAAAGCGGACACCAACTTGATCGTGAATTCGATTAGCTGACACTGGAGTTGAAAATACTGCAAAGGGTTTAGTCAACCAAGAACTAGGCGAGCCCTCATCACCAAGTACAAGCCAAAAAGCAAGCCTAAATACATTTGGTCTGAAAACGTAAGACACAAGAAAGCGTCCATCCGCTGAAAATCCCAGAAATACTTCGTCACACAATGTCTTAGGAAGAATGTCCCATAGGCATATTGGCCTTAGACTCGGAAATATGGGAAGCCGTGTGCCAAATATTTCTCGACGAAATAGTGCTCGAATCAGATCCATGTTCTAAAAATAGTACAACACCACGCATAGCAGTTAGGTCCGCAATTCTAACACGACATTAACATCAGCAAAATGATGTCGGAGGAGAGGAGAAAGAACACTAACAAAATGCATAAGGGGGAAAATATGAGGTCAGTGTTTATTCATTTAAGATGCTCCATGATAAAATTAGGGCCCCAATGCCATCAAAAGTCTATGCATCTTCCTTTGCGTTCCCAATCTCCGTAGCGGGTTGGTTCTGGACCTCTGGGACCGTCCCTCTCGCCAGTCTTTGGATTTATATCATTAGGAAACCTCTCGAGTGGTTCCTTTTCGGCATCTGGGTGAGGTTCCAGTGTACGGTTAGATCTTTTGTCAACCTCACAACCAGAAGAAAGTAAGGATCGACAGAAGACCGCAGAGGACCTAAAGCCCGCGAACCCACAGCCGGCTGCGCGTAACATCGGATCCCGCATGAAATGCCCGGGTAACCCTGGGTTCAGACAAACCTCAATGGCCGAAATAATTCAACGAAGTCCTATCAATTCCATATTAACCCCTACCTCCTTAAATTATAATAATAATTTAAATCAACACTTGCAAAGTTACAGCTTTTAGGAATTTTAGAAATCTGCAAGAAATACTGCCTGTTTATAGGTCTGTAAATGTTGCTGTGAGATCAGCAATATTACTTTAGCAAAACATATCCCTGACATGCCATGTGTTAACCTGTATAAGGTAAAATAGCGCTCTTTTTGAATTCCTTTAAATATTTTAGCAAAACTTTCTTACTCTACGCATTGGTATAAAAATATTTAAATAACTGATCTTTAATCCAATTCTTTTTTTCATACAAAAAGTATCACACGTTTATTTTAATTAATATATACCTGGATTCGAAGTTTCTTAAATAATCTCATTTTCCAAATACTATATGTATTGATCTTTGCACCCACATGCGCATTTGATGCTTTTTCAGCCTATTGGTTTAGTACGAATCTATCTAGCTCATGCTCCGTTTGGAGTTGCACATCACATCATCATATCTGTTTAGCATGCTAGACTTCTCCGGTCGCCGTTAGATCCGAACCACTTGGGTTTGTTATTTTTGCTCTTAATGAGTTTCCTATTGAGTGTTCTAAGGTTAGAGACCTCTTGTACGCTTAATTTCATAGTTTTGGTGCCTTCTCCATATTAATAATCAAAGTGTAACTACTGCGATGACCTCTATTGGCACTGGAGTTTCATCAGTTTGTGCCGCCTCCCAGACAGATGGTGATTCGCCTGTGATTACGGCTCCCGATATCTCTGAATCCACACTTCCTCGCGAATTTCGCAGTCGGCTTCACAAAATGTTCGAACGTGTTGAACGTGAATTTGAGAGGGAATATCAGAAGCTTTGCGCGGAAAACTATGCATGTAGGGCCTAACTTATGGTTTCCATAATTTTTCAGTTCCATCCTTTGATTCAATCAGTGAACTGTATTTAATCTCACTCCACTTTTGAATGCTGTTCTTGATTTATTATAATCGTGTCGTTGGCTTTTTGTCCATAGTGCAGGAGAAATTGGAGAAGTTTGAAGATGCTGAACATCCAGAATCCTCAATTTTTACTAGAAAGTGTGAGTTTTGTACAGTCGTAGCGGTATTTTGCTTGACGTGTTCTGATATCCACACACGTCATGGTATTGAGGGCTTTCTCATTTCAAAATATTGCAGATTCCTTCTCATTTGTCGATTATTCTCTTACTTCTGTGTTCCTTCATGGTGTTAGTAACGGCCAGTCAACTATCGCACCGCATCAAGCAGCAGTACAAGCAGTCCACCTCACGCCTCGTTTCGAGCCTTCGCCCAGCCTCAGGTGGCCTTGCCCTCCCCAGTCCTGGTTGCAATCCGGATTCCTCGCGCTGTGGTTCATGGAAATTTGTTCACAGATTCACAGGACATCGTGACGGAGTTTGGGAGGCCACTTGTTTCCACAGTCTTATTGCCACAGCTTCAGCTGACACGACTGTTAGATTGTGGAATAATTCAGAAAAACACAAGTAAGCATGGCCATTTCTGCCACACAGTTGGAACTTGAAGTCTTTTGAACTTCATATTTGCGCTTTCCAATCTCTACCACCAGCCTGTACAAATCGGGTGGTCATCAGTTTTTCATTACTAGTTCTGTTTGTTGTGTAAATTTGTGATTTAGTAGAGGCTAGAACAGGAGACATTAACAGTCGCAACTATTTCTGCAGCTGCTTGCTCATTTACTCGGGTCACTCAGGCTCAGTAAATTCGGTTCGCTTCCGCGATCGCGATAATCTCATGCTCACATGCAGTGGCGACGGCACCGCACACCTTATTGCCCTTCCCTCTGCCTTATTCGATGCGGTCGCCCCAACCCACTCCATCCATGGCGCCTCTGGCGATCTTGACAATGGACACCAGTCGGAGGGTAAGCTTGTGCATCCTTCAATCCCACTCGCTATAACTTACCTTTCGTACCCTTTCCATTTTGTTGTGTCTTTCAGGAATCAACACCGGTACTGAAGCAGATAGTCAGGCCGAGGGTTAGTTTAGTACACTATTGGAACTTTGATATTGTTAAAGTTATCGTTTGCGCCTCTGTGCCAGGTTTTTTTATCATTTATTCGATTGCATCAGACTTGATAGTTCGGGGTAGTTCTGTTGTGCTTCACGATCTCGTATTGTTTCGATGTCTATGATTTTTTACTATACCTCCATAATTTAGATTGCTCGTTTTGACTGGTCCTTACCACATCTTGAAATAGTTCTTTTTCTAGCCGATCCCTTCCAATTTTCTGCACACAGTTTCCTCACACAGTATTCCTTGTGAAGCGGAAGTGCTGTCAAAACTTGCTCTTCAGGCCTCGTTGTTTAAACGCATGTATAATCGTTTTTTGTCTGCATTTGTTCGCTTTCTAAAAATTTTCTGCCTCCACTTTGTCATCTCATTCTTTGCTATCTTTTATGTGACAATCCTGAATTCTTCAAGCACTTTGCGCGTAGTGTTTCTCCTTTTATTCTCTGAGAATTCCCATCCCTGAGCTTTATTCAGCATGCGTTTCCCTAACTTGAGGACATCCCTCCTGGTGCGTCAAAGCAGACACCTTACGCTGCATCCGCCCGACCTTAACCTTCTATGTACACGTCCCCTGAACCTGCTTTTCTTTGGAACTTAGGTTGCGTCTGCTAACTCCGCTTTGACCGCTCCGGCGATAATTCTTTTTAGATGAAATCGCTGTCCAGTAAGGGTGTTTCTTTCCCAGTTTTGTGCGGCTGCTCATGGTAGAACACTGGAACGGTTCAATTTTCACCTATATTTGACCTTATATTGGATATTCTATTTCCTTTGGATAAGTGAGAAATCGTTTATTTTGTAAATGGTTTGGGACAGAAAGGAGCCACACCGATTACCAATTAGAAACTTGTTTGCTTACAATTTACACAACCAAATGTCTTTTCCACTTGTGCAGATTTTTCTTCCGCTTCAATCGATGTGAACCACGAGTCGAATTTGATCGTTATGGCACATTATTCTATAACGGCCAGCAAATCGAATATTAATCTTTTTTATTAGATCATTTAATCATCCCTCTTTTCCTCCAGTGCCACTGCATTTACCATGTTTGTTTTTGAGAAATGGCCGGAATTTTATCGTTTTATGCTACCCGCGCTCTCTCGCAGTATCATTGTCATCAATTTGTTGTTACTTCCAGCGGCATGTTAGTGTGAAATAGACAAGAATGGAATGTTACGCAGACGGAGAGTTATAAATAAGACCCTCTCTAGATGACATGATGCGTGATTATTACTGCAGTTTCATGAGTGGTAATAAGCTCTGCCTTGGCATTGGGCTTGTGTAGGTGTTCAGCCGCCGGTGCAACTGCGTAATCCTTCAGCCGTGTTCCAATCTGCAAGCCTCTTTGTGGCGGAGGCGGGGGTCGTTGGGGTGATGCCCTCGGGCTTATTGACGTGTGACAGCGCCTCATCGCTGGACTCCTATCCCCTTGCTGCAGCCGACTTTGTGTGTGGTCGCGAGCAGCTCGTGACGGCCAGTTGGGACCGCCTGGGCCACCTGTACGACCTCAACACCGGTCAGGAGGTGCAGTCGCTCGCTGGTCACGATCGCGAGCTCACTGACGTGCGCTGCTGCTGGGACTCCAACCTCCCCGTCGTCGTCACCTCTGCCAGGGATTCCACCTTTCGCGTTTGGGACTTCCGCCAGCCTCGTCTTGAGGTACATGTGCAACAGGCGCACAGTCGGTCAGTTTTTCTTCACCCAAACTTGGTCACGCTTTTAGGTGCAATTTAGGTTTTCCTTTATGGGTCTGGTTACTTTGATATTTTCGTTACCAAATTGGATTGTAGTACGTGACTTCATATTCGATTAAAAATGAGTCAGATTAAAGTTCCTAAGTAGATAACATTGAATACGTTATATGTTCTTTTACTTTCATTAGTTCAACCGATCCATAAATCTTAAATCAATCTGAGGTAGCATGGTGGTTTCTTCTATGAATAATTCTCCAATCTGGTGGACGTAGGACTGTGTCAACCGCGCAATTTCTCCCTGGATCGGGTCCAGATCAGATTGTGAGTGCGGGGACGGATCGGTGCTGTCGGCTATGGGACTTGCGAAGCCTACGATCGCCAATCTTCACGGTGCGAACGGATGCTAGCATCAACCGCTTGGCAATATCTCGGGCAGGTCTCCTACAGTATCGCCAGGCCGTGGCTGGTTCTGGCTTCGCAGCGCAGTCGGGTGGCGAGGGATGGATTGCTGGAGGCTCGGTGTCGGCAGCACCAATGGGGATGACAGTGGTTGGAGGAACGGGAGGTAACACAATCGCATCCACTATGAGTGCTGATGCCATCGCTCACTCCTGCGTCCTTGCTCTGCCCCTTGACAATCGCACTCTCCGGCTTCTGGCCTCCAACGGCTCACGCATCGGACGTATCCCTCGTAATATCGCTCACGTAAGCCAGCGCAGTGTCCTTTCCTGACTGATAGATGCCTCCTCCTGTTGCACTTTTGGCTTTGATGCGTTCAAGGATGAATCGGTTCACATCAGTGAGGCACGGCTCTATTGAGGCTTTTTCACTTAGATGTGGTTACGAAAATAGGTTTAATTACGAATAGCGATAGACTGAAAACCCTTCACCGCAGTTCACAGCAAGGATGACTGGGATAGGAACTATGCGTAGGAAACGCCTTTTTTGGTAGTAATACTCTTTCTTGACCGGGGTGGTAGAAGAAAAATCTTCCAGGGAATTGAGGCTTTTGCAGTGGTCACCTTCATATCAGTGGTTCTACAGGGTTTTCGAATGTAGCCTGCGGGCAGCCATCAGCCGTAGTCGCAGACCGTAAATCATAAGTGGTGTAGCGTGTGTAAGTAGGGCTTTGATGCAAATTTACCTCAAAAAGAGATTGGAGAGAAGAAGGGCCTCTTATTAGCACAACTGAGAGGCAGATTATTGTGAATTCGCGAGCTTTTCTCCGACCTGGAGAATGTTCTGAGGGCCCTGAAGAGCCCAACTATTTCAGCCACAGAAGGCAAATACTTGTTTAATGGAATTATTAATCGATCCACTTCCTCCGCTCTCATGAACAATTATTCGCTTTGTGTGCAAAATAACCTTCATATTAAATATGCTTCTTATTTGAAGCATTTATAGCCATTCTTAAACGTCTTCAAGAGTTTGGTCACTTTAGACGCGCACTTTACATATGGGCGTTTTGATTGGGGCCAGGTCTAGATCCTTTTCCGGTGGGTGGTCTGTTCACTATCCCCCTCCCTCATGTTGGTCCAGATGCGCTGATCCCTTGTTGCATTACCATTCCGTGAAAAGCAAGCTTTTAGTTTACTTGTTTGATGTTTTTGTCTCGGTATCTGAAGGGCCACACGAGTGCCATCACAAGCGCGGCGTGGGCGCCTGAAGGTCAATGCAATCTCTTTACCACGGGCTTCGATCAGCAGCTCCTCGGGTGGCAGTTGCAGATTTCATAAGTCCACAGCTCTTCTCCTATTCCCTCTATCCATGAATTTCGCTTCTTTCAACCCAACATCTTTATTTATTGCAATCATCCGAGCTCAAAAAGCATTCTCTTATCAGTCACCCTATTTTCCCATGTGAATGTTTGGTTGATGAACGTTTCGGAGCTGTAGTCCAGTGCCTGACACACCTTCCTATGGATGGAATGAGCACAACACCAATTGTTGTGATTCTACTTTATGGATGCTGACCACCTTGTTTTTGCGGCACACTTTTGGAATTTCGAATTGTGAATGATGTCGGGATGTATGCCATACTAGTTTACTTGGGGTCATTTAGTGATTTGTACTTTATTTGAATTTCCTCTTTTTGGATGCATCGTGTAGCTCTAGTTTGGGGTTCTTTAAGAGTTATTTTTACTAGAAATATGTCTCCAAGTGAGCGTTGCCCGAGACAGTCCTTTTCCGCCCTGCAGATGTTTGTGTTTGAGGCAAGGCTTTACCACTTCCTGAAATCGAACACTTTGGGAAATAAATTAGATCCAGAAGCGCCATGATGGATTCGCTCACATGATAATTTGATTCTGAAGAATTGGGTTGGTAGAAGGGTCTAGTCAAAGTTTGGGGGTGAGAGCACTTTAAAACATTGTTCCAACTCGTTTGGGGGGAATGTGTGATGTTCCGACGGTGAACTGGACCCTAGGGCTCCTTTTGGCAAGTGCTTGGTCCTGTGCCATAATGAACAGAAAAACGACAAAAGCCGTACAGTCAAGTTCTTAACAGATATGGTACCTACATGGAGTTGCCAATTAAGTGTATATCCGACGTTTTCGCTACCATACCAGCTGAATAAGACACCAGATTAGTTTATTACTAAACGGCACTGAAGTGACAATCATGTGACAAGGAAAAGTTGGCACAGAGTATGAGAGCGAATTCATTAAAATATCTCACTGTCTTTTATCAAATGACGCCACTTCTAGGCTAGTGTTCCTACAACCTGCGATGAAGATACGAGATGGCCTAGTTGTATGGCATTGTCCAGTCCCTAACAGATTGGAGGCATTGCACTTTCCTCTCCCGAAGCAGTTCGTGAAGGAAAAGAAAATCCAGATAAATTAGGATTGTCAGGATGAATTAGTGGAGTCAACAGTAATCAGCCCTTCAGTTGCATGACCGGGTCGGCTGTCTCATGAGTGCCTTCAAAGCATCGACTGCGTTGTATTAGTAGAGGACGACAGTCAATAGAAGGAAGAATCTATGCAATGCTTTTAAGCATTTGAATTCACATTCAATCGCATTATGGCCTAGGATCGGTGCGTCATAGTATGCATCTGCAATGACCTATCATGATCTCTAAAAGTTTCAGATACCCAAAAATACTCATACTTAATTTGCATCAGTTCAGTATTACAAACGTGATTATTTCTCTCACAACGTTTTAAGGCAGTAATATTGCCAGTGCAGTTAGTCGCGGTGAATTGGGTGTATCTTATTTTATACTTCATTCTATAACTTTGTTACCTTTAATATTTAATAATTGCTCAACCGTGTAGTTTCCCTTACCCTTTACGACCCAACGTTCGTTTAGATAACATGACTGGAAGAACTTTTCAAAGTAAGTCTTACCACTTTTGCTTAAATATGCAGCCCAAATTTATACTTCAGCAATACCGAGGGCAACTAATGTCATTGATTCAGCATGACCTACAGGTCGACTGATGTCTTAACTGTGCTAGTTGTAGGATTTCATCTCTGTCAGTGTGTGTAGTCGCTATTTTGTATGCCATAATCGTGCAACGAGATATCCTTGGGTGTAATTTATCACTAGAACCCTGATTTAATTCCATTTTCTATCGCAGTATTCTATATGGCGTTACTTGCTACCATTTTGCCATCGTGCAAATGACCTGACTCTAAGCCAGTACTGTTTATTTTTTTCCTCGCTCAAGATTTTTTTCCATTTTTATTTTCACTCCACGCTTATTTGGCAAAAATATTGTGTGTCTGGTCATTAATATTTTGCTAGGCATATTATAGGCTCATCCCATCTTTTGCTTCTCAATGCGTTTGCATAATGCTGATATACTTGAGCTTTCAACCTTTGGTTGGTAACCAGTTTCAAACAATCACTTAACACCATGGTGCCTGGGGTATTTCCGTTATACATCATCCAACCGACAAATCGGTTGCTTTTTATACTTCCTGTTTTTTCCTTTTAGTCCCTATGTTTAGTGCTTTTGGATATACTTTTACGGAGCGGCTTGGAAAAGGTACCTATGGTGAGGTTTTCAAAGCTGTACATAAGGTAATTAAGGCTTTAGGAACATAATGTCGTTAGAAGTCTCGCAGCGTTGCTGCCATAAAGCGTATATCTAAAAAAGCGTTATGCAAGCGTGCCCAGGATAACCTCGTTGATGAAATTGGTATTTTAAAGAAACTTGAGCATCGTAATATTGCTAGGATGACTGATTTCTCGGTAAAGCATTTGCATCTCCTTCACTTCTTATTAGTGGGATTCGGATTATGTATACATTTTTATGGAATACCTGGGTGGAGGTGATCTGAGCTCTTTCCTCAAATCAAGACGAAGTCTGCCTGAGAGAACAATTCGCTATTTTCTCCAGCAGCTTGGTATAGGTTTGATGTGTTTTTATCGGTTTCTGCTTTTGAAGCTTTTGCGCTGCACTATCTTTATGAGAGAAACATCGTGCATATGGATATAAAACCTCAGAACATACTTTTGACAACCTCGGTCCCACCAGTTCTGAAATTGGCAGGTGAGCTCCATATGTTCTGCAGTAAAATAAAAGTTGTTCGCTAGTGTCTACTTTTACTTCTGTTCTCACCAGGGTGTCCTGGGGATCTGCGTTTCGTTTATCTTTTATTGTACTTTGATTGATTTCTGATACTCCTTCCATAAAGTAGGATATGTTTGTAATCTTTTACTTGTTTTAAGATTTCGGTTTTGCCAAGTCGCTGGAGAAGCCCGTCAAACTGGACGAGATTCGTGGTTCTCTGCTTTATATGGCTCCAGAAATCTTCAAATTTGGCGTTTATGAAAAGGCATGTGATCTCTGGTCAGTGGGCGTCATTCTCTTCGGTAAGCATCGCTCATCATCTGCCTGTGCCCTACATCATATCACACAATTGAAGTGCTTCTCGTAACCTGTGAACATCTAGTTTTTTTGCCATTGGGTGTCCATAGAAGGTAGAGGCCTTCACGTCTAGCTTAAACATCCGAAAGTATGCCTTCACTGTCAATACTTATAGCAATATAAATGGTTTTTTGCACTTTTTGTGATGTATTTTTATTCGTACTGTTTTCTTAGAATGTTTATTCGGCAAAGCACCATTCACCTCCGCCACAGTTGAGGAGTTGAAAACCAAGCTTTTGGACAATTCACCAATCAGGGTTTGGCGACTGATTTTATGCGTTAGGTTGAAATGTCATGCTGTAAATATCATTCTTGGAGGCCTTTGCTTCCTCGATGTCGATGCTCAATTAAACCTTAGCATTTGTGACGACATTGCTCGTTTGCATTGTTGTATTAGCTTTCAATCTGTCGATATTCGTATGTTCGTGATGAGGTTTTTTTATATACCCTCTTAATGATCATTCACGCTGCTTAAAGCCTGACCACTCAATTTTAGATGTTTCATCCAATGGGTCCATTTGAAGCTTAATAGCTGACAAGTGTGCTATTTATAACTCGTGTCGTAGATTCCCAATCAACCTGCCTTCAGTAAGGATTGTATTGACTTGGTTTCAAAATTGTTAAAACGCAAACCCTCCGAGCGGATTCGTCACGAGCAGTTCTTTGTTCATCCATTCATTGACTTGGCCCACGCTCCGTCTCCACAGAGCATCGATAAGGCTGTGAGTTCGGACAATTCTTTTGTCTATCTTCCCTCTACTTTTCCCCCTTCCCCTCTTCCACTATCGTTATTCGTCCCTTTTTGTCCTTTTTGCTAGATCTACCACATCATGATTGCTGATGACCTCCACTCAGCGGGTAACCTCGTCGATGCCTACTTCAATTACAAGGAGGGACTCACCCATTTGGTTTCGGCCCTCCAAAGTAGGTTCAGCACTTTTTTACCTTTACTTATCTCCTCTTCACTTATTACATTTATTCACTCCGTTTTGCTTTAGTTGAGTCGGACTCCTCGAGAAAGCAAATAATAAGATCAAAGGTAAGTGCAGTGTTCTCCGTTGCCAATATTTGTTGTAGACTCTGTGCCTTTATCCTTGTTTATGGATCTGACAGAAAGTTATATGAAAAGCAACTTATGTGGTTGGATGCTTCCAGTATTTTTATTCACTAAAGCAAGAATGCTATTAAAGTTCAAATTGCTTTCAGTACGCTAGTGTGAAATTGAATTCTCGTTATCTTCAATGTTTTCTGGTAATGTATTTTAGCTTTCCCAATATATCAAGGTGGCGGAAGATTTGAATCGTCAGCTTGATGATATCGAAGTTGTCAGCCCTAGCCGCAGGTAACCATAAGCATCCCAGCAAATCAAATTCCGCTCCTAGTGCTAGAAGCGAAGGAATCACTCTGCCTGCTGTGAAATCATCCAAAAGGCCAGATCCTATTAGCACTGCGGTTAAAGAAGCCACCCCATCAATCGAAAGACTTGAGCAGATGCCATCTTCGACTGGCCTCCATTCTGTTTCTCTTGGCGCTGTCGTAGCGCCAATTTCGTAAGTCTTGTTATTTCTGGCAGTTATTCCAAACGAGTTCGTCGTGATAACTGGCCGTAATCCGGGAACTTTCTCTTGCGATAATAAAACCTAAGGCTTGGTATTTACGTAATACCCATTTGTCTGATTTGTTGGTTGCTTCGAGTAATGGAAATTTTGTGCATGAAGTGATCACGAAGTGAGACTCTTCACATACATCTGCCTCCGAGTACGTCACATCCGGCACCCATTTTGTTTGTGCCTAGAAATGCTTCGTATGGTGTGATGTTTGGTTTAAAATAATGCGTGCACATTAGTTGTGCATTTACCGCGCTAATATTATTCCTGAGCCCGTGATATTCTGAGCCCTTGCTAGTAGGTTAACTTGTCGCCAAATATTCATATCCACGAACGTATCAAACAAGGGTCTTCATATTTTTGCAGCATTCCACCAGTGTCATCGTTGCACAATCCTTTGGACGCGAGGAAGAAGGAAGCGGAAGCACTGAAGCACCAGCCATTTTCTTCCTCTGTGTTAAACCAGATTCGCCAGGCCTGCCTCCATACAGCGTGGTTTAGCTTCCCCACTGGTGCCAATGGAAGCAGCTCTGCCCCCTCTGCTTCCTCTCAGCTCCCAGACTCCACTCAGATGTCCGGTGGCGTTGCCCCCGCGTCCGAGTCCGTTCCACAACCCGTCGTCAAGACGGCGTATGAATATGCCATTAAACGGCTTGATAGTCTCAGTAAGTTCAACCTCCTTTCAATACCACAAATCCCTGATCACTTTTATTATTAATCGTTCACAACGGAATGCGCAAGTAAGTCCTCTGTTTTATTTTTCAGCACTATGGTATTGGCTTATTGAAAATCGGTCGATATTTTAGTCTCTTCCTACTTTATGGACCCTTGTACGGTTTTTAGGAGACATTTATTCCAAAGAAAAGCCCGGGGTACTGGAGACTATCGGAGGCCTGCAGCGGTATTATACTTTCGTAAGTGATCGCTCCACTTAAAGCTGCACCCCTATTTGCGATTGTGTGATTGTGGATTTTATTTAGCTGCACAATAATGAGTACAAAGCCGCAATGGACTACCTGCAATGTAACTTCTGCAACTGGCTTGCATTTTTGAAAGGTGAGACTCCAATTTGTTATTAACGATATGTTCATCACTTTTTCTATGGTGATTTCCGCTTACTAAATTCAAAAATTGTCTGCACATTTTCCATTCCTTTGTGTGAAATTGGTTCACTTACAAGTCACCAAGGGTTCTCATGTGCCCTAAGGAATACCTGCTTACACCCCCTAATCTGTGGTCCGGCAAGGGCCTCTTTTAAATATCCAAATTAGCACACAGGCCTACGCATTTTTAATAATGGGAATAGCTACCCAATCCTCCCCTGCACATAAAATTCTCATTTGAAATGATCTGCTGTTTCATTTTGAATTCCTCATTTAAGGTCTCAAGGATTTGGAGTTGCAGAAAACGCTTCGATCGGAAGTAAGTCACGACACTACACAAATTTAGAAGACTGAAGTGGTACATTGTCAAAGAAGGGGTTAAACTTGTCAAACACGCACTTCACTGATCATCTTGTAGAGAATTGATTTGATTATGCGTCTTCTTATTATAGCTGAACGAGGCGTTGACAGTTGCGGAAAAGCTTAAGGCCACCTTAAAGGCGAAAGGGGAGATAACCCCCTTACAAGTAGTAGAGGCAGATGAACGTGAGTCTAATTCCCTACTTACCGTATTTTTTTCTGGATCGAAATACAGCGCTGCCGAAATAGCTTCAGGCAAATTTTGCGAACGCTCAGTAGCATTAATTAGGGCCGCTAGTCAAAAATTCTTCTTACATTTCCAATCAGTTCAGTGCTATTAACCTTATATTTCCCAACGTTTAACTTCTTTGTGCAACCGATAATTGCTGCGTTCGAGAGGTACTGCTATGATCAAAGTGTGGCTGCGCAACATAGTAAACCTCTTCCATTCCTTCAAAAGTGGCTAGTACTTTTACATTTTGTGTACAGCGTCACCAGTTGACATAATTTGAAGTCCATAAAACCAAGGAAAACAATGCCTCTTGTCTATAAGCTAGTGTTTTACCTCATGCTTTCTTTACTATTGTTCTAATCTCAATTTTCCCGCTTTTTAGAAGCCTGTCTAATTTCATAGTTGACAAGTGGAGATAGTGTCCGTAGCATCGTGCTTTCCAGGCGTGGTATCTTACTGACGTATTTTGATAATATCTTGGTTTATCTAGTCATTTAGTTCAATACACATTTCTTATCCTTTCTACTTCTATTAGTAAACAATGAATTGGTTTGGATCGAGTACTCAAGCGTGAGGAATTCTGCCTCATATAGTACAGCTCCGATAGTAGTGGGTTTCGGAGGAGATAACTCAGTACTTCGACTTGGAGTTGTATTTTTTCATGATATTTACGGGGTATGCAATAATCTGCCGGTCAAAGTCAATACATAAGAATAGATGGACACTTGAACAAGCTCACAACAAAATGCTGGGATTTGGCGGTGTCTCTCCTGAGCTCAAGAGCCCGAACCCGCACGCTGGTAAACGCGGTCGTGTAGGCTGTGGCAGTTTTGACAAGTGTTATGTCCATTCGACTTATTGTGGCATGGTCGCTTCTTGGAAAGTGTATGTCGCAGTGGTATCGTGGCTCGGCCTAAGGAAATTGCGCATTGGAGATGACTCTAACCGATGGAGAGGGTAAAAGAGGTGAGCAGAACAATTGATAGTGGGGTGGCCGACAATCTGACGCAGGAATTCCTCAAGTGCGTGACCTCTTCACACGAGATGGCCAAATGATGTTTGAAGAAAGTGGAAAAGCATTGACTGCATTGTTTGGGTGTAATCTGACCATTGCTGAGCACTTGGAAGATAAAAATGCTTAATCTGGACTTGTGCTAGCGATAGAGGATGAGGTTAAATAGTTGAATCACAAATTTAAATAGCCAACCCGGAAAAGACGAAATGAATATCTGAGTGTCGCATCAGAAACACCAGCATTTGTCCACACCGTGGCGCTTCGGGAGCCCCAAAACGACTTACCAACAGTCCATTCGAGGAGCAGTAAATGTGAGATGAGCGGAAGAGCAACTCGCTGGCGTAGTTTAAATGTTCAGCTTCCCAAGCAGTCAGATTGCATAATATTTCGTAGAGCGATCGAAAATATTGAGATCACATTTGCGAAGTTATTTGCAAGTTCCAACGACCTATGTTCGGTTAAAAGGAAACGTTTCAGTTGTTGCTGCTTGAGTAGACCAGATGCTAATCAAAATGTAGCCTCCGTTTAAATCGGTCAGTAGATGTTGAAAAAAAAGTCACTACTATAGTGGGATAGGTTTGACACGCATTTGCAGTTTCGTCGGAGGCTCATAGCTGAAGCCTAACCAGCTTCTTTTAGTACCGAAATGCCTAAAATTCAATCAAGGTTATCATCTTCCTAATTTTCACACCAAATCTTTAAAGCGTCCAATACACAAGATACCTGAACGTGCAATAGTAGTGAAGGAAAGATAAAGCCCACCCCAACTCTATACCCAATGCAGGATCTTCTTGGTGAAGACTTGAATTTCTTCGTTAAATGGCATGAAGAGAACTCAGAATTGTACCATCACTCTTGCTGGTCACAACAATAGGGCGCAACTTTGGGGAATTTGGGATCAAACGCTGCATTATTTAGGGGGATTTATCGCAAAAGTATGGTCCATATTGCCTCATTTAGTTGTTTTATTACCTTGATTCGCGATCACGTAGGGCGTCACTTAGTGCCCTGCCGTTCAATCTAAATTGAAAACAGCCCTACATTTGTGGTAATGAGGGGTTCTTCGCGGTAGGTTAGCTACACTGTCAACGTACTCCATCAGGCACAATTATTTGTCCGCGGCGGCATTGCCACCGCACCTCTTCACCCCACCTTCGCTCCTGTACCACTGCCTCTGTCTGATTGGTGGCGCGAAATATGCGCTTTCGCGCTCTCCCTGGGCGGGTGGAGCTCGCCCACCTCACAGGAGGACGCAAACCTGTTGCTCGCTCCCTGCAGCCGTTGCAGTTTATTTTTGCTCTGGTAATGGGCTCCAGTGGCTTCCTTATCGCCGATATACTGGGTGATGCGACAACCTCACCTCGTGTCGAGAGAGCAGACAAAGTCTCCCCCATAGGCGAAAATAAAAGACTATGGCCAGACAAACAGAGATCACTAAATCTGCCACTACCTGCGTGGATCTTCTGTACGCGGTATTCTGATCGTCCATCGTCTGGTGAGTTTTCGATCACCATTGCCCTTTAAACCATTGCTGAGCTGTAACATATCTTGCCTCTTAACGTTCGTTACTTTTGACTATATTTATTCACTTTACGTAATTTGCATAATGTGATTTGATTTCATCGATGACACCCAAATTATTCCAACTGATTAATTGTCGCACCTAATTTCATGTGCTCCTTCATGCTACATTGAATTGAAGGTAAGAAGAATGCATCGTAAGCGTACAAATATCTGGTGCTGTAAACAAAGAGTGCAAACGTTGATATCATAGTACGAATACACTAACATGAATACAAATGCACTTAAACAACTTCACTATAAGTAGTCATCGTAAAGTCCAGAATCCTGGAACTCGAATCCAAAGGCAGCATTAAAACTGGGGAAGTCGAGCTTGTCTTCACCAAGGCCAACGAATGTTGACCCAAGATCCCCATGTAGCTGACCAGCATCACCGAGAATGCGCCTGCTTCTCGTGATCGTCATTTGGGAGAGTCTACCGATCAAATTTTCCTGATTCTCTTTGCGGGGACTTCTAAGTCGCTGCAGCTTCTGATTGAGATAATCCCTCTTCACCTGCCTTTTAGCATCTGCTGTATAGTGAATGGCAGTCTTGACACGCTCAATCCAGCTGGTTTCCATTTGCCCTTCACAGATTGCTCTCCACTTGCTTATTTCGAAAGCGTACTTTTCTAGCCTATGGTGGGCGTCAGTTATGAGCTCTTTGCGCATTTGAACCGATAGTTTGTAGGCCAGATCTTTGGCCCTATCTGTGGGGATTGGGGGCTTGTAATGAACGCTTTTGGGAAAGACATCATTTCGCACACAACTATGCAAGAAGAAGAGCTGTTCGCGTGTTACTGCCTCATGAATGACAGCCCACTCCCAGCGCCTAACATTCTGCAGCACCTGCTTACCATAGTGGTCGTGGATTTCCTTAAATATTCTCACCTCCTGCTCGGGCACAGACGATCTCGGTGTGGAAGTCATCGCCTCCCCTTTGTTCCGCCTTCCAACACTCTGTACACCTGGGATTGCACGACGACGACTACCGGCGCTCAGCTGACCGCACTGGTGTATGAGCGCTGGTCGCCCAACTCATCCTATCGATTTTCCGTTTGAATTTTTAAATTGACGCAAATTAATTTCAAACCTGGAGTCGATCGATATCTTCAATTGCCTCAGGCGTCGTCGCCGAATTCCTCTCACCTTACTCCCTTCGATGCGAATGCTACCGCGTCAAGTTTTAGCACTCGACAGTGGTGAGAGTTTCAAGAAGAGAACAGTACCCACATGGGGGTTCAGCTGGTCTCTACCTCCAATTAATCTCCACCGTTGGATATGACTTGCGATTCCATCATTTCTGTCAATGCCTTTCGGCAGGTGAACGTCATTCTTTCATCAATTCTCGCCCCACAAGATCACGGGCACCACTTTGTGCTGTTGCAGTCCTCCCTCTGCCAATGTAGGCTGTGTGCACAATCCTGCGTTATTTTTTTTATCTAAGTGATCGCAAAACTCTTCCAATAAAAAGGATGATGCTGCACCATATCATATAAAAATTTCTTTTACACGTTTAATACCCAATATGCCCAAGTCATGGTGGTTAATGCTCGACGGGAAGCCTGCCTACTAAGCTTATACTTCCGCCTTGCATTACACCGACGGGACATCATTTGGAAACAAGTTCAGGGGAAATTACCCAACGCTCAATGTAACGTTTGTGAGTAGGTGCAGCATCATTGTCATGGATAGGCTGAATTGTAGGCTTCGGGTTAATTTGGGAGACGGGGCACAAGACGGCTCATTTAGCGGCCATGTACTGCGACAGTTACTTGACACCGCCAATTATCCGGCACTAGAAAATGTCACTTTCACCCAGATCTGTCAATCAGGCCACCCTCGGTCACCTATCTCAAAATAAATGCGTCAAAATGGACAGCTTTAACACGAGTTCACACAGCTTCCCGAAAGCTAGAGAGTAAATGAACAGATTTTGCCCTTCTGTTAGAGGGAGTTCAGGTGGCTTGCAAATAGTTTCGATGAAAAATAGTCCAAAAAACACTTAATGCGATTTTAATTCGAACGGGACTGTGATGTAAATTGAAACCCGTTTTAACGGTACAGTTTTTTATTTTATTTTTTAAGGATTACAATAGGGAAACTATTGCATATGAATCATGATTTACCTGATAAAAGCAATTGTGGTTGGATCCAAAGAGGCATCGCAACTCCAAGTCCTGAAGTCTCTGTACTAAGAATAATGAAAAATAAATATTCTTGATCATCTAGTTGCTTCCTCCAATGTATGACTAATGTTATTTTGGATCATGTCTGGGTAGCTGCCGTACTTCCTCACGGGACTATTCCCAGTCCTTGCAGAGAAGACGTCGACGTTCCAAGTCGGTAAAAGTCGTCATTTATACTTACGGATGCGGCACCATTGTGGTAAATAAAAGGTTGGTTAGGCTGTTCGCATGATGACACGCATAAACCAGCAGTGAATATCCACATTGCCTTATTTACCGTGACTTTTGAAGCTTTTGCAGTGAGGACCCACGTGAGCCCGCCCACATGCAGGTTGGCAACAAGCGAACATAATATTTGTTCTAGTAATACACACATTTTTGAGAAAATTAGCTTCAAACCAGGAGCAGTAGAGTAAAGTATAGAACACTTTGGCAGGTTTGGCAGAGTAGCAAGGACATTTTTTCAGTGAAAGACAAAATTTTGCTTTGGTTAATTTCTTCACACGAGAAAGCAGTTTTGAACCGCCCAAGAGCACTGACAACCGTCGAAGCTGTGGTGGAGCGCTTGCCTTTTCCTCTGCTTATTTTTCAATTTCCTTTACCATTTTCTCGAACAGAGAGGGGGAGAGGTGGCACACTGGTGGACTGTTTGCACCAAGAGACACACCGAAGGTGGTGCGTTTTGCACTACAGAGAACCTGAGAGACGAAGGAAACTAGGCGGCTCTGAGAAAAAGTTATTGGAGAACAGAGCAGTTACCAAGCCAAGTAAAACTAATTAGGCTATGATAATTGCAGCCAATTTTGAAAAGAAGACCGGAATTTCTATCAAGCTAATTGCGTAGAGCCCAACTAGCCACGCTGTGCCGTGTCTTCATTCGTGCGCTTCCCCACCAAAGTTGCGCGTTGTCAAACGCATTTGTTGTAAGGCGTGTTAGGTCTTTAGCTGCAGAAGGCATCCAAACCGCCTTTAGAATAGGAAAAAGTACTTTTCCTTACAATAACTGCGATAGGGCAGGCGATCAAATTACCTGGCTGGGCTAAGAAATCCAATTCCAGACATCTAATTAACAGGCTTCTTGGGATGTCTCGTAAAGTATATCCCCATTCGTTCTTGAAAGAATGGTTCAGAATGGAAGTTTTCGAAAAACCAATCACTCAGTTGAGAGCCTTAGTGGGACGGTTGTGCACTTGATTGAAAGGTTTACATTGATTTCCTCCCATCTCACGGTGAAAGGTTAGACTTTAACACATTCCTTTTCACATTCTCAATAGAAAGCCCAAAAATGAAGCTGTCAGCTGGCATCAAACATGGATACCCTTGCAATTGAGGGTTTAATTTTGGTTATCTACTGCCGATAGCACATGATGCGTGCATAAGGAAATAATTTACACTTTTCTATGTTATAAAAGATTCGATTAGCAACCCTATCCAAAATACTTTTTACCAACTACTTTTGCGTGTGGGATGTGTATAAATGAAGGTTCGTGGAATGCAGTCCATTTGTCCTGTAGGCCCGAGAATGAGGAAGTTGCGAAGCAAAGTGAACACTGCAACCAGTGAGAAAAGACCGCGCACCTCCTTCACAGTCTCACAGATCAGCAGATTGGTGGATGAATTCGACAAAGACAGGTGCATCTGAAGTAAATTTAACACTGTCTCTGTGTCACTTACAGTGGTAAAGTTGGTACTCAATTTACAAGGCAAAGTTGCAGTTCTGCATGAACTTGACACCTTAAACCCTCCATTTGGATAGCTATTTTCTCACAAATCCCAAAGTCCTTGCAAAGACTCCGGATTACGCATCAAATGATTGTTGGCAATGAGGAATCGCTATTGACCGAATGATTTTTAACATATAACTTGATAGTCAATCAAGCGAATGTTTGCATTATAAAGTTTCCGTTATGCTAAGAGTAAGTCTTGGAAGTGATGAAGCCATAATAGCAAAAATAAAACAATATTTCCTAAGTGAAACAAAATTTTAAAAAATAATTTGCCGCGAAAAGCCATAGTTGAATCCTCTGCAGTACAATCAGCGATTAAGCGTCAGGAAAATAGCATTAAAAGCCTACTACTACTTTCCAATATTAATGTTGCTTTTAGATATTTGAATGAATCGCGGCGCCGACATTTGGCTCGAGAGCTTAACCTAAAAGAGTCGCAAGTGAAGATATGGTTTCAGAATAAGCGTGCAAAAACAAAAAAGTGAGTGAGCCATCGCCACACTCTTTAACGGGCTGCAAAGTAGCTCTACTCACTGTGCATAAGTAGAAGGGCGTAATGCCAATCGCTTCCCCATTTCAGGCGTCCGGGGCTTGCAACTCCCTCGCGTTTTACCTCATGGCTGAGGGACTTTACAATCATTCAGTGCGTGTCGAAAAAGCAGGGCCTAAGGACTAACGGATGAAGCAAATGGATAGCGCATTTGTTTCAATAAACGGTTTTCCCTGTCAAAATATATCCCTGACATAGTTGAGCGTTTCGTACGTTTCATTTTGTAAACCACTTTCCTAAATTATAAGCGCGTTGGCCATCATATTGGTGGCAAAAAAGAAGCAATCAACCCCTCTAATGTACTAAAATAATAAAATTGGATAAAAATTTATTGTGAAGAAGGGTGAATCATAAATGCCAAAATTTCCCAAGAAAACAAAGTATTGTATGGTGTTCAGACTGTTTCAACTTTGTTATGAAGCAAAGTAACAGTTGATTGCAATTTATGCCTTGACGGAAGGGGATTAAAATCAAGGAGAATAAATAATGAAGATGCTCAGGAGTTAGTAATAAGTTTTACTTCTAAGGATGTGCACCCTTGTTTTGCCAAATTAGGAAGAGTCCTATCTTATACACGTGGTTTTCAATAAAGTGTATTCATTTGAGAGTCTTTTTCTGCCTTACGTATGAAATCAGGTAGCCTTAAATTACCGGCTGCCATAATTGTCTTGACTAATCAATCCACTTACGTTTAAGCAATACCTGTGACTCTTATATCAACAGCAGCACCGATATACTGGGAATGTGTTGCTAACATGTAACTGATAACTTCGTCCCTCGCACATAAGTTACAATCATATTCCCCCGGCATTGTCGTCACTCCTCAAAACAACACGGACATTAGATTCTACTTGAGGATATGCGAATAACAGTTACCTGAGAGTCCTAATTTTTCGAATACTAACGGAGTGAATGTGTGCCAATCCTACAAAGCAATAAGTAGTTAAAATCGAAATTTTCCCGTGTCTACTCAATTGTCCAAATACACAGACTGTGGATAAGCCGCAATGGCAGTTGCTTCCACCAAACATAACGAGAGCTCAAATTGACATGAAGATGAGCAGTAACAAAAGGCAAATGGAAATTCGACATTTGAACCCAATGCCGATACACGACGTCAAAAGAACTGATCCGGTAGCTCCTATCGGTATACTTTAGTTTACCACACATACACTTCGCTTTATTGATGGAGAACCCTTTACTATTTAACTAGCCATATTTAACATACAAATGTCGACAAATAGGGTTCAAGAAAAAAATTCTAGTTTTTAATACGAAAAGTTAATTCATTGCATATACGCATCGAAGTGGATACTGGAAGTTAAGGATATCTCTCCACAAGAGGAAACTCTAGGCATCGAGTTCTGTTCTTGACCCATTTCGAAATGGCATAAATCAAATCCGCAGCGATCACGTCTCGCCAAGTCTTCCAACTTCTGTATCTCAAGAGGCATCGTTAACAAAATTTGACGGCGCAACATCACTGTCTTTAAAATAGTATCCAACAGCAGATCTCTTTTATTTATGGTTAATGCATAGCATCACTTGCTCAGATGCATTTTGAAGAAGGCAACGATTACGCCTGTCGGGTACTAGTAATTAATAGACTCATTTGAGTAGCATTTGAATGCAGAAATGTCCTTCAAAACCCCCAAAAAGGCACGCTTTATCATCAACACAGGTTTGCAATCGTATAGACACATTTAGAAAAACCTCAATTTGGGCGGTTTGGGCGCAAGTGGCAAAGGCACGTACGTTCGCACGTAGGCACGCAAATTGCCGCACCCCTCCCCTCCCCTCCCCACTCCTCCCCTCTCCCCTAGTTGGCCGTCCCACCCACCTCTCCCCTCCTCGCCTCGCATATTGGCCGATTTCTCGAATTCACAGAGTAGGAAAGAGCTGAAACAGCAACTCCTCGTTGACGGGAAGAATGAAGCTAATTTATAGTGGTTAAGCCAAGCTTGTGTATCAAAAAATGAACGCATCCTTGAGGCATATGAATGTGTTAGGTGATGAAGCTAATGATGGTACACTTAATTAACAGGAAGACATCTTTTTTTGGGCATTATAACTCAGGTGAAAATTCCTTAAATGAATTTAATTGCATTGCAATTTATTTAAAGACAAAAATGACAATGATGATTAATCAGCGATTCACTTGCAGCTAATCAACACCCGTTCTATTCCGCTTTTGAAAGCTTGATATCCGCGGAGAGGACTACCCACCTTATCATTATTTAACCTGTAAACAAGTCATTCTCCCAGAGCATAATCAAGGAGTAGACAAATTATAAAGCCATGGTTATCGATGCATAATGACTTCCAAGGTGCTACCAATAAGATTTTAAAGTAGCACCATGCTGGAAAAATAATGATTCCAAAATTTAGTTAAATCAAATTACCTACTCCTGATCCTCTCATAGTTGCGGCTCCTGTGAAAACTTTGTCAGGACCCTGATCAATTAGATAATACCGATTACAAGGCTTAAGTGACAAAATTTACTCCCACTTAACACAATGACATGCGACTTTCATGCTACTTGGTTGCTTAAAGTGACACAGGAAGTTAGGGGGAATACGTCACTAGTAGGTTGGCCATTCTTCAAACAGAATTATACTGTTCCTCCAGAACCTTTAAGGTGGTGGCATTATAGCCCCGATTAATAAATGCAACTATTTTCAACCAACTATTTTTAACACTACCACTACACTGGCACAAGAATAAAATTGCTTCACGTTTTCCCGACTCGGGATAGCATCAAAGATAGGAGATAAAGTTCAAGAAAATACAATAATATTTTCATGAATACAGCACAATTTATTTGTACATTAATGAGATTAGATGAGAAGTGCTTGGCAATGCTGCAAATAAGTCCCTCGCCATCTACACAAAACTCGAATGGTTAACCGATTTGCCATAGACAACCAGATCATGTCGATTGTCATCAACTGATTTCTCGGGATCCCCATTAGCGTTGCCACCACTCTTCTCACCAAGAATATCGTTTTTGAGAAGGTGTCCAAATCCCTCTTCACGGCTCGTCGTTTCACCGGTCTGAGCTATGGGGAGCATTTCCACATTAAAAGTAACCTTGGAGCCTTCAGCTGACCCAGGACCCTCCTTTGACTTCTTTGAGCTCTGTGTAAAAGTGGAAGGATCGAGAGCCTGATAAGCTTCCGAAAAACCGTAGAATTCTGCACCTTCGATTGGTATAAGACGCCCGTCAGGAGCCATGTACGCTGCAGATTTTGGTGGCAAACGGTTGGCTACTTCAAGACCCAAGTGATCGGATGGCCGAATCGTTGACACCACCAAAGGTTTTGTCACAAACTTGAGCGGCCGAGTGAGCTTTGGAGATGAAGGTATGGTTTGATATGCACCCATGCAATGAGGACCTGATTTAACATTACTGGGATAGCCTGGACCGTTGTTGGTAGTGGAAACCGAGGAGACGTTGAAAGGAATTGATATATCGTAGGTACTTTCACAACCATTTCGCCTTTTAGTTCCTCTCTCAGTTGAAATTTTATGGTCAATGCAAAAGACACTTTCGGGACAACTTTCACCAAGAGTGCGGTAATCCTCATTCCATGCACGACCTGAGGGCGCCATTGTTAAGACCTAAATTGCAAAAAAAACCGAGAATGCAGCTGTTTTCAACCTTAAAAATGACAGATAATTTAGAGGAAGTGGACTCTTTACACTATGAAATGCCAAGATCTGTTGCAAAAGCTCGTCATGATTTCTAATTGTGATGTGACAGGATGTGCCTTGTTGGATATCAAAAGTATGTAATGGTCATTTACACAAACTAGCGGTTAGCAGATCCGTTAACAGTGCCAACGCTTGCCAAATAGACACGAATGGTAAGCTTTCACATTATTTTAAAAGTTTACGAAAACTGTAAAATCGAGCTGTTGAAACAACCACCCGGTCGCAATGGATATCGGGAGTAAAAAGCACTGAAGCAGCAAAAACTGTTACCAGAAGTTTAAGGAGGCCCCTGTAATAGTTGGTGGAACTGTTAAAAGCATAGAGCCTACAAAATTATGCACAAGTTAGAGGTGAGAACAAAGAGCGTATGGAGCGGAAGAGGTGCCTTGGTTAAATCTGAACTTGAAACGTGTGTTTCTTACAAATGTTACTTTGGACACCGAGTGAGAGCCGCTATCTGAGAGGCTATAATTTTTCGCTCCGTGGATGCACTTTACTGTTACCATTGACAGAAATATTTTAAAGCCTATCAGCTACCTTAAGACCTCTGCGACAGCTAATCCAATGCAACCCTTCCCTAGTGTAGCTTGAGGAGTGCAAAGTTACCTCATGTTTTTGGGTAATAGTTACCAGTCCTTCTCCTTCAGCCACCGTACGCGCGTTTTCTGGTGATTTGGTTGAAGCAAAATCTAAAAAGATAATTAACTGCACTAACTGAGGAAGGAGGAATTGGCATTTGCAAACATTCCAAATGCAAGTTAATCCAAACATCAAGTCAACTCCGATGCGTTTGTATGTGCGCGTAACTTTACACAAAGTGGTCGCCTTCATAGTCACTTCTGTCGATTGCTGTTTTCCCTATTAAATAGACGATCTTAGCACAAACGCCAAAAAACCTAAGTTACTATAAAAGTCACTATGACTTTGTGAACTAATGATCCTCCACTTTAAATGGTGAATGGCAGTTGAGGAGTCAACCACGTAATTTAAGCTCATTTGAACCATTGCCAAACTGTAGATACGAGGAGTCTAAAAAGGTGAAGTAAAAATCGACTAGTGTTTTGCGATTATACGGTCCCTAAAATCACGTTTCTACCAGGTTGTTAGTGGAACGTGCTCCTTATTACTATTTCTCTGCTGCCATCAGTGTAAGAACATGACGCCTTCGACTTCATTGTAGCAGGACTGTGGAGCACCACCACTTCTGCTAGCAAAAGCTGCGCCGAGGAAGGCATTTTTTTGTGTCGTTTGGAAGTCTCAGAAGCTCATGCTAGCTTGGCCATAAAAAATGAAATCCAGCATTGAAAGCCCAATTAATCTTCTGTTAGTCTTTACAGCACTGATGTTGGGCGTCTGTAAACTGCATTGACATTCTACTGTAGCTATAATAATAGTGTTTATATTTGCATGGGAAGTAGATGACCACCAAATAGATTTACTTTGTCAGTTACTTTAAAGTTGCAATACTTCACAAGCATGAGTATATTCAGTGTGAGTTCATTAGCAAGATTTTGGCAGAATTAGCTTACGGGACTGACAACAATCCCTTATTTGATACACAATTAGGCTTTGACTGCAAAAACCCATTTACTTTAAATGGTTAGCATGCACATTTGGCACACTGCTAACATCAACTTGTTTCGCAAGGAAAGAAAAGCGATGCAGATATAGGGAAGCTGTATTACGTCGGATTATTTATGGGATTCATGCGCCTTTTCGTTTTCCACTTAAAATGATGTAAAACTACTGTTCTCTACGAGCGATCGGTCTTAACCTGGTTGCATTTGGCACGTGACAGCACAACGAGATGTCTCTAAAACCAATTTAGTGCATGCATTGACTACCATTTCGTGGGAAATCAGTAGGCAGCTAGTTAGAACCTTGGGCTAATATAATGGTGCTGGCACTTGTTTACATGGGAAAATATTATTAAAAGTAGGCAAAAGGCCTTATTGGTTTCCTGCTCACACTGACTATCGAGTAGACCGCATTTGAGAGCCGCGATTATGAAGAGGAGGAGAATGCAGAAGATGCCAGCGATGGAGACAAGGACGGAGATTATTTTCATTTGATGGGAGGAAGAGGGAGAGGTAAGGAAGGAGGAGGGTGAGATGGCGTCACCAAGCCTTTCCCCTCCTTTTTGGCCCTCCTGCACCCCCTGGTGCGTCACTTGGCGGTCGCGCCGATCGGGGCCTCCATTTCTGCTTGACTTTACTCCTCCGTCCTCTTGTGCCCCTGTGCTGCCCTCAACCACACCTGTTCGTGAGCCTAGTGGAGAAGCCACTGGGGAGCTCTTTTGAATGAACTTTGTGTAGTCTGGTTCGCTCTTAACTATTACCGAAAGCTGAATCTAGAAGATAGAAATGCATTTATCTGATTTGACTATTTCCGAGAAGAGCCTTTTAGTAGCATGTTTTTTTAATTTCTATAAATCCTCATTAATAACAACCAACTTTTTAACTCATTACCATTCTTACATTGCAGCATCTTTATGTCTTCCATGCATCCTTTTTCCACAGTCCCATAGTTTTAAGATAGGTAGGAGCATGAGTGAACGCTGGCATTCTGAAACCAACAGAGATTACCCTGCAATGGGGATTCGATTGGTCCACCAAACTGCGGTTAGTAGTATCGAACACTGCCTGATTTCGTTAGACCGCGCAACGCGGGGAGCTCACCAACAAAGTAACCTCTAATTGTTTCACTACAAAACCCATATTTTCAACCCACAATATGCCTACTATTTAACTCAAATCTTCCGAAAAAAACCGTCATGCTGTTAAAATGCGTAAAATCAGTCGAGTTGTGAGGGGTTTTACAGAAGCGGACTTTGTGCGCGAATACTTACCTAAGACACTGTTCTTGATGGAGAAAGGTGTGCATAAATAACAACAGCATGCATACTTAATATCATTGCGAGCATTTAGGTCTGCGTGACAATTAGTTGTTAGTCGGCTTTATTCAAGAGACATTTATGACAGGCGGTACACCGTTAAAGTGTTTCAAGTTGTAAATTAATTAGCTTTTGAGAAATGGAAGTGAATAATTCAAAGGAAAAGTCCAAACTGCAGTTACAGAAGAGAGGAGAACAATTTATGAGAGTATTGCATGCACAGCGTCATTGTTTTTGAGTTAAATGAATTTCGTTTGCGTAAAAGGGCGCGCGGACCACAAAATTGAAGTGGGAGAGGATCCGCGTTCCTCTTTCTTGGCGTTGCGACATGCTTTTCATCCCTACTTCAACTAAAAAGTGCGCGCTACGCAGGGGTGGAGGAAGTTCCACTGGCTTTCACGGGAACCTGATGTCAGAGGCGCAAAGGTGCGACCAGGCTGCTCCAACAATGGTGCGATGACTTGAGAGGTAGGTCAGCGTTTAATAATTTCTTTGCATAACTTATGAATGGGGAACTTTGGAAAACGATGCGGAACAATATCTCGAGCGAGACGTTTACGATTAAGTGCGAAATGTAATATACTTACAAATAATTTGGTTAAACCAGCGGAATCCTATCCATTCATGGAAATGGAGCGACCGATTGTCAAACCGTCAGCGTGCACAATTAATAACTTAGGTTGAAGAACAAGATACACAGCCTTATAAAGTGGAGATTCTGGGTAGCCTTATTGTGTTTCACTCGCTGCCGCGTTTGGATATACATTTCTCGTTTTACTTTTTTTTCATTTTGGTATTAACCACAACACACCAACTTATCCATCGCATTGCTACATTTCACAGCTGACATTATTGTACGGTAGACCAAGACGCTGTTGAAGCTCACCTTATTCCAGGCTGACCACGGGTTTGGGAGTGAAAGACGTTATGAATCCAGTGAAACTTTAAAATGGGGCGATATGTAAATTTGTAGTAAAATTCCTTACGCATTAATGAGCTGTAGTTCCATGAATCGGCAGATATACCCATGCCAATGAAATATGCCAGTTGGTCAAAGGGCGAATTCATTACTTACAGAGCTCAAGCCAAATTGGCAGAAGACGCTGTTGTACATCTGATCTCTAATGGATGCATCCTCCTGTGGTAATAAACTAGTCAGCGTATGGGAGGGTGGGTAACTGAGAGGGTGTCCTTTAACTGTCAGACAACTATCAAACGTTCACCACCAACCCTTCCCACACGCACCAACTCCTCTCCTTATCCACACTGCGCCTCATGCATAATTAAGAGGAAGTCAGGCATGCCAAAGGAAAAAATTTGTGCTGTCACACACCATTTGTCACCATCTGTCATTCTTTCCATCAAACAATAAAACAGTTATCAAGACAAATTAACGATTGAGAAATCGCAAATAATTCAAGAGATCTATTCATCTGCTTCATACAGATCGATCGGGCAAATCATCGCGAACTGGACGTATAGTGTCAGATTGCGAACCTGTCTCGAAGAATGCCAGGGCATTTTGTATAAAAATAAACACTGATTATTAAAAAGGTTCTGCGTTAGGGGAGTAGAAAGAAATTATAAAACGTGGAATGAATGAAAGTGTGAGAGCGTACTTGGGAAGACAGACTGTCGTTTCCAGTACCATCATGCGCCTTCAGCAAAAGTTTGTAGCTCTGGGGTTGCAGAGGCCTTTTAAGTGCACATAAGACGTTCGAATCTTCTTCGAATAGTCCAAACATTCCATCAAAAGTATTATCCAATTCCAGCTTGCAGCAAAACGCTCGACTCGTTGGATCGCAGTCCCTGTCGATGACTCTGAAGGGTATGGGTTCGCAGATTCGTCTCTGGTTCCTCGTTGTCAGGTTGGCCCCCACAAGAGGCAGCTGCTCCCAAGCGAAGATTATGTGTTTCCGATGAGGGGAAATTGGAACGAACTCAGGTCGATTGTCATTGAGATTCAGCACAGAGATGATCACACTAGCCTCGGTGTGGTAGACGTCGGTGCTCATCAAACCGCCGACAGTGGGCAAGGTGACCAGTGGTGCTTCGTTCTCGGCAATGACGGTGAGGGAGATGGAGGACTGCTTTTCAAAGTCCACGGACCGACGCATGCTTAGTTGTCCCGTGGCACGGTCGATGTCCACTAAGAGGAGGTCCTCAGGGCGCCCGCGCAACACGAAGCGTACCCTACGGTTGGCCTCCGTTAGGTCGGCATCGCGTACCGACACCTGTCCGACCACTGTTCCCACCGGGGCGTTCTCCTCCACCTGCAATATAAACAGGTTTTTCGCTGCCTCCTATGTGCCAATAAAAAATAGCGCTTAGCATATTCCCAGCTTAAGAGCTTTTCGTTAGTTTAGTCGCTTGTTGTACTTATGCTGCAGAGAATGAAGGACGGTAACCAAGTTCCTTGCTCCTTAACATTCAAACCATTCAAAAGAGCAGTGAAACGTAGTTCCTTTGCACGAAATAAACCCTTATTTGCACAATTTTGTTCTAACCTATTGACTCATCGCAAAAAGGCACTTTGGCATTAAGCGTAAATCATTCAAACCGTAGAGCTGTCGGTTACAAGTAATCTTTATTTGTTAAAATATGTTGCTCAATTTAAGGTGGTGTCAGACACTTTCACCGGTTTAAAATTGATAGCCACGAAGATGCGCTATGATGCTCATCGCGATCCCTTAAGCCAAGGAGGCTCATTATGCTGGGCACGGTTTAGAGCGGCGTGTACTGCTGTCAGGTGTCTAGTGTTGGAAGTGCATGCAGCAAATGGCAATTGTAAAATGAAGGCGGTTGAAATGCTCTCCAGTACAGACGCTGTAGTGAGTACTAAAAATTTTATGCGAAGTCAGAAGATTTCTTCCTACGCACCTTAGTCAAGATGCTGGTATTAGGAATTTTATATCAAGGAGGTGATAAGATCTTCCCACTCCATCGGGATTATTGCTTTATTGTTTCGCAAAATAATCCATGATATTAAACCTACCCAAAAATGGTCCAAAGACCAGCATAAACAAGATTAAGGCATTTAATTCATAAAAAAACTTGCTGCTTAAAAGGCAGCTACTATTTTGCCCTACATTGCTTCAAAGTTCCAATTATCCATCTAAATAATTGAGAAAATTGGGTTGGAAATATATGAAGTAACATTTAAAATTTTTTCTACAAAAAGACGCCGAACATCTGCGAAGACATGGAAATCCCGGATATTGAATAGATGGAAATAAATAAATGAATAAGCTTGCGTAAATTTTTGCAAACGAAAACACTTAAATAGCTGTAGTTAGACTCTCGTGATGCCTCATTCTTTGCAATAACCCTCCTCTCTCTCCCCACAATCCATACACACTCTGCTACCCCTCCTCAATCAAACTCTTCCTCGCTAGAAGCCCAAAATCCCCAGTTCCAGTCACCTTCGCTCCTGCCTCCCAACCATCCATTCTACTTCGCATACGATTGTGCGTTGGCAAGAAAAACGCTCTCCTCATCACCTACAGAAGTGGTATAGCAGGGTACTTAGCAGTGGACTTATTTGTCGTATAGCTTCCGTTACCCACCACCTCCCTCCTCTCGCCCTCTCGCCCTCTCGTCGCCTCGTCCCCTCGTCCTCTCACCCCAGTTGATGCAGGTCTAACCAAATTGCTGCATCACTCACGTTAAACACGCATGAAAAGCGGTCCGGACACTCTGCCTCAACTCATCCTAATCAGTAGTGACACAAACTTCTGCATCACTGTCAAGACTGGAGGGTCTTTCCAATCTCGCACACCGTCACCACCATCATCCCCTCATCATGGAATGCGTGTGCAGTACAGCATTCCTGGTGCGGCATGTTGTCTGTTGTACCGCTGCACCCTTTCCAAATGCAACGCAAAGAATTTGATGGGAAGGCAAGTTTCGGCAGCATTGCAACGGGATCCAGGTTCGGATCCGGATCCGGATCCGGATCCCAATCCAAATCCGAATGCATGAAGCAGGTGGGCTTGACCCGCAACACATCACTACACGCCATATCAGTTTCAGCCGACATTATGGGTCATGTGAATTCAGGGGAGGTGGAAGGTAGTGGAGGATGGAACGACGAGCACTGCACCGTTAGACTGACGCATACATGTCCGTGCATTTGAAGGGCAGCATGCGTTTTCGCAAGTTTCTACAAACTACAGCAATTTTTAGCAGGCTACCCCTTTTAATTACTTGACTAAGCAGTATAGGCGTTGGACCACATTAACTTAGATTAAGGTCCACGAGACCGTTTTGGTAATGATGTTGAGTTCCCCCAAAAGGGTTTTCCTTTAACACATTTTAACCAAGGTGGTCGTGGTTATTGTTTAACAGCTTTGATGTGCGATTCGGACTTTATTGAAATGAAAACCATGAGTATCTTTGTCCTTCTTGGTAAAATGTGTAACACTTTTTTCTCTTAATTGGGTCGCTGCGAAACCAACTCACGGCCACTAATTCAGAAGATGGGCAAAGCGATAAATTGGAAAACACTCTCAACTATAACACTGCAAGTAAAGTGGTAGCAAGGGGCTTGTATAATGAAATTTTAATTAACTGTCGGTCTTTTTCATCTTGAGCATAAAAGCATAATGCTGCAGGTGGTTTCCTTAACCCGTAGTAAGGAGACTGGACTGACACGCTATGACACGGATTCATTTGCGAAGTAAAATTACTTCACCTCATTTACTTGATGGCACGTTTCCCAAATGAAGGGTAGGTTAAGGTTTAGGTCTTAATTTTAATTCATTAGCGCACAGATGCATTAATCTACTTCTTTGGCGTTCTAAAAAATGCAAGTGGAAATTTTCTTTAAATATGATAGCAACTTGTAGATGGAATATTTTTCCTTTCAAAGGGAAGGTGGTTTTACTGCTATCTTTTCATAAACTAAGACGACAGATATGTGGCTTTGTTTCATTATGGAAAACGGAATCTGACTGGTGCTGCCTAGAATGTAAATGCGCGACGACCCTTAGCTGGAGCATTTGAAATCAGAGCATTTAGTCAGATACAGCTAAGTTGAAGTTTTTATTAGCTTAAATCAGTGCGGAGTCTTGAACGTCAAGTTATACCATAAGGAAGGCGATTCTAAACCTGTTTCAAAAGAGGAAACCACTGACAGACGTAATAATAATAATAGTTCTTCCCCAACGTCGCCATGCATTATGCTTTTTTAACAATTCCAAATAAAATGTCGTTACTGGGTAATTGTTAAGGAGAATTAAAACCCACCTCAAAGTTGTAATGATAATGCTCGAAGGTCGGAGGATTATCATTCACATCGTCGACGAAGACAGTGACCAACGCGGAGCTGGACCTTCTCTCCGGCACACCGTCGTCAGTAGCAACCACGTAGAAGACGTACTTGTGCTCACCTAGAGTGTCTTCCTCGGCGTCAAGTGCGGATATCGTCCATAGTCGACCGGAGCGTGGATCGATGCGAAAGTGGCTAACATCGGAGGTTTCACGTGTACTGTTGTTCAGCAGGTGTCCTTTAATCCCCCTTTCCGGTGCCTCTGCCAAAGAGAAAGTGATAAGGGCGTTGCGTCCGACGTCCGCGTCGGTCACGCGAAGCGTTGAAGAGGGCGAGAGGTGCACCACTGGCGCATTAGCCTCGTTCTCTCGAACGTGACCCTGGTAAGAGGTGTGTTCAAACCTCGGTGTCTCGTCATTGATGTCGTTAACGCTGACGTGAAGGCTGGCATTGCGGGTGAGAGGCTTGGCTGAGTCGTTGTCTGTACACATTATTGTGACCTATGACCAGTAAAGCGACCTGTCTAGACACGTCTTAAGACACGACTGACTATTAAACAAAATTTCGCAATGCCTCTTTTAGGCTTCCCTTGCACACCCATTTATTTCATCTCCCGATGCTAGTACCCTTAAAATTCCCTACTTACTACCTTGCGCTTCCGTAGAAACTCCAAACAGATAGCCATAACCCATTGTTACTAGCCTATGGCTGAAGAATTCAGCATCCAAGAATAATTTAATGAATTATCTTTCACTAGCTTTGAAAGTATAGAAATTTTCCAAATGGGAAATTATAAATAAATATGTGCAATACTACAAGAACAAATTAGCCATCTACTTCGTGCAATACCCAAAATCGTGTGGTAAATATTAAAAAAGTAAGGAAGTAAAGCACGTTTAGCTATATTACCCTAAAATAAGCGTTTCATGCAAAAACATGTGGAAAATTGCGTTATTAGATAGTCAAACAAAAGGTGATAAATCGACTTAGTGAATGCAGCAAATCGTAGCAAAGAATTCGATGACGCGATGAGGTGACACTTTTCGCCCGTGACATGAAATGCAGTGGTGTCATAAATAATTCTTCTCGAAACCTACGGCCTCGAGTAGCTCCTCTCACAAAGCTCTTCTTGTTTGTGATTGCGTTGGGAAATGTCGGAATCAAGGAGTCAACTGTGTTACTAGCGGTAAAGGATAACCATAGTGCTCTCAGTTGACATTTCTTTAATTCGGTCGAAATCAAGCATTCGCTCCATCCGTTTGAAACACTACCTTAATTTGAGCAACGTTTCCTACTAAAAGTTTCCTTGGATTTGCGTCAAAAATCGGAATTCTACGGGAAAGTAGGCAGTGGTTTGCAAACTGTATCCCTTTCCAATGCAATTATTTGAGGGAACTTTGATTTAAAACAAAATATTTCAAGCCGTATAAATAAGGTCGTGCCTGGGAGTTCCGCTCCCACATACTGTGGAAAGCAGGAATTGAGGCTATCAACATTTTAGAAAGTCTTTCCGTGAGTATATAAACAAACGCGTTTAATTGTATCCACGGTTAAACAAGAGTAAAAAACTATGCTTGGCATTTGCATTAATCTCGTCAACCTCACAAAGGGTAAATGCAGGTTAAGTAGACAAAATGAGGTGGCTTGAGCCGTAAAGCAGATTACGGTATGCGGCAGTTCATTTTGAAAGTGTAAGAACCTTTCCTTTTTCTTCCCTAAGCAATACACTGAGTTTTGCTTTTGAAACTATTCCTCTGTCAATAGATATTTGCTATGGACAGTTTCATAGTCCAACGAACCTCATCCTAAATAACTAAATACAAAATTGCCTACTGTGGTTTAAAAGCTTTCCACTGTGCCTTTAAAAGGTCATTGCGGATGATACTTAATAGCAAAATTCGCGGTTTCCGTCAATGCTACTCTAAAATGACCGAAATGGTAGGACGTTTTCGTCGGCGAAAGTGTACACCATCTGTAAAGCTGTTTAATTGAAAAGTTTCACAGAAAGCCTTCCCAACGTGACTGCGTCTCAGCCTTGTCACTAGAACTCGAAGCACTCAGCATAAGAGAGGGCTTCAGACTGCTTCCAATTCATTTCGTTGAAGATCTGAATGTGTGGTTAAAAAACTGCAAGAAGTGCATTTTGAACGATGATACAAAAGCGTTTTACCGTCTTAGTGTTATTCAAATATTTGAATGATTAGGGAAACAAATGTGTACCTATTGGCTCAGAGTAAGTCCTGCAAAAAAGCGACCATTACACACCTCTTTGTTGTGACCCTGGTGCAAGCATCTCCTTCTGCTAACTATCGCACGAAACTTGAGATAGTGTTTTCACTTTTGAGTGTGCGCAAAAAAAGGAATTCTACTGCTCCGTGTAGACAAGCTCCATCGGTATTGTCATTAAAAGCCGGGCTCACGCGGCCAGAATTAATCGCCGCGAGCTCTGTCCGCACTTCACACATCCTCCTCCCTACATCCTCTACTCTCAACTTGAAAAAGCAGGAGGGATGGAGAGGGAGGAGAAGGGGAAGGAGAAGGAGAGAGACACCGACTTTTTATTCTTCTGCTTTCTCACACATTTTGCAGTGGAGACGGAGGGGAAGCGGAAATTAATTGGCGATGTCTTAAATTCTACTGTAGGCAAAGTAGAGGACTAGTTCTGGTGTAGGTAAAGCAAACGGATTTTAGTTTACCGGCGACGTAAAGGAAAAGTTTAGCATAACACTCGCAAGTCCCTTAACTTTTGAAATTTCAAATTCTGTGAATGCACTTACTGTGATATTTTAATACGATGCCCCACTATTCAAAATTATGTTTTACTAGCAATTTTGTCCTCTTTGCCACCGCAAGGAAGCTAACTTTAACAAGTGTGTAATAATCAAATAAAATCAAGCTTACAACCAGTATCTAGTGAGCTAAAGACACTTTTTGGGGGAAGGAAATGGTGCCCCAATGGGTGCCCCAGAGAGCCTCTCCATTGATATTAGGAAGTCATTTACCAAAAATTTGGTTAACGATCTTCACAATCTATCAAGTCACATATGTATGCATGTCCTCCTATAATAATGAAGCACAATAGCTTGACTTGATACTTTAAATACTATGACATTATGTATCAGTGATATCGTAATCATTTGTTCCTACGGAAGCATAAGTTTTCAGTTATTATTACCCCAATGTTAATTTTGTGATCTCCTCCAAATCCACACAATTACTAGTGCTTCATAATCTCCAGTGAGTAGCATGCCTCGACTCTCAAGCAGAATGGGGTATGTGGATAAAACGCACGGAGCCTCCGCCAAGAGGTGCTGATAAAAGTGGCCGTTGCAGTTTGCCTCTTAAATGAAGGCTGATGTCATCCTTCGAGGCGTCCTACTAAGAATAATTCAAGAGTGGAACAAATTCTCAGGATGGTTTTCACTCACTGCTCACTCAATTAAATTACAGAAGTAAAATCTACTTCCAATTATGCTTGTGGGCTCCCCAGTAATCCTTCCTCTGTCAGTGAAAAGTATGTCTGTCACCCATCACTTTCACAAAGCTAAAAATTCTGCTAATGCCTGTTGTGTCTTTACATTGCGGTGAAATAATTAAATCATTCGTGGATGCAGCGCATGATTAATTTTTGATACAGTGCAAATGTGGTAAGGTGCGTTCCTTCAAGTTCCTTCCTCCACTTCCTTCAAAAGAAGTCTGCAAACTGAAAGCAAACCCATTTGTTCTGTTTAACTTATTCGCAAACATCCATTTGTTGGTGATGCAGAAAGACCAGTATTAAGTACCACGGACAGGTCATAGCTAGCAAGCCAAGGCGTTTTCCTCCATTAGGGTTTCCACAATTCAGATAACGTGTGAGCATTCTCTCACATGATACGAAAAAAGTAGTATCTGTTTTCACTGCTATTTGACACGAACTACTAAAAAGATTCACCTTCTCAACACGTTCGCATACTGAAGCCGACCGTGTAGGGCGACTAGAAGCAAGTTGGGTAAAAAGCCCTCGAGCATTCACCAGTGAGCCCGAGCCGTGTCCCTAATTTTTTTTCTTCCCTAGGTGTTAGCCTACCCTTTCGCATAGAAAGGCTAATCTTTTACAGCTGTACACACTGAAGTCAAAATGTTTATCGTTTTTCCACCTTCGACCACAAAAAGCCTACATTCTTTGCTTTTATCTCTCCTTCCTCCATCCCTAAGCACCATGCGGAAGCGCTTTTATATGTGCAACATTGTGTTCATTGTTCTCTCCATGGTCTCCTTATTTCTTTCTTTGCCCCCCATTTTTCGTCGATAGGAGCGACTGTAAGAACGGCTCTGACTTGGCGAATTAATTATGTTAAGTTTTCCTGTCAGAATTTACAATAGGCTAATTCCGTTGAGTGTGCGTAGGACTAAACAAATGAATAAACCAACTTGTTTTAGCAGGGGGGCAAGCTCATTTTTCGAGTTTTTTTTGTACTCCATTCATGTTACTTTCATTCCTTCGGCTTCTAACAGGTTATTTTTCAATCGAATCTTCTTGAATAATTCAGCATTCATTCCTCATCAATAAGCGTAGAAGGCAATTCAAAATTTGCTGCTATTAAAGGAATTCAGATAAACTTGATGGCTAGTTCGATGTTTTCATTCCTTAAACACTTTTGATATTATCACAGTAATGTTTTATCAACTGAATTATTAGTGAAATTGTGGATGATTTTTAATGTTTTCACTGGTGTCCAACAATTTAAAAGAATTCTGACTCACCATATAGACGGCCTTTGTTTCTCTATCTAAATTGACCTTCGTTCGAAGAGTGAATTGCCGGTAAGAGGAGAGGAGGAAGGAGGGAGTGGAGGAGAAGGTGGAAGAAGAGGTGATGGAATGTCTGAAATTTGACAGAACCGATCCAGTAGAGTCACTGCTGCTGGAGAAGGGATTTACCTCGGTGAGGCGGAAGGCATCCATCTCAGAGGTGATACGACAGCTCAACTGACCCAAACTAGAATCCGCATCTGTAACGTGCACCTCTGCCACAATGGACTCAGGTGCGGTGATCACCTCGGTCAACGCTAGACGACTCGAAGCGAGGCGTTTACCCTCGCGCAGAAAAACTATGTTTGGCGCCTGATCGTTCACATTGATTATGTCCACATTTACTTCCGCCCGTGAACTTAGTGGAGGCTGGCCATTATCGGTGGCGGTGATGTGGAACTTTAGTCGTGGCGGTAGCTGTTCAGCATCTAGGTATTCAAGTAAGTGAACTGACGCGGTGTAGAATGATCCGGGTGTGCGTCGAGATTGGGAATATCTGTTCACGGCTTCCGGTGGTGGAAGACTGTTTTGCAGAGAGACCCGAAATAGGTTACTAGCCTTGTGAGTTGGATCAAATATAGTGAGGCTAACTCGCCCATTCTCTCCCGCGTCCATATCAGTCACTTTAAACTGAAGGATCTTTCGGGGAAGGGTGTTTTCTTGAACCACCGCACTGTAAACCTTTTCATCGAATTCTGGTGCATTGTCATTGACATCACGCACTCGAATGAGTATGCCTACACTTCCTGTAAATGGGCTTTCTCCGTCTCCTTGACCCCCGTCTATTGCCTCCAGGACAAATTCGTAAACTTCTTCAGTTTCTCGATCCAAAGGATGCGCGACATTCAAATAAGGATGACCAGTTTTCATATAACCAAAGACGGGACTTCCGCTTACTTCCTCATCCTCTTGATCAGTTATAGTATTTAACTGAAAGTGTGAGGCATTTCCTTGAATCCATCGGGCTATCCGATAGTCCATGACCCCAAAAGGTCGACTGTCGATATCGACGGCTTCAGGGAGAGGAATTCTCTCACCCACAGGCAGATCTTCTGGAATAATGACGAAGGGTGACTCCAAATGGGGGAAGGTGGGTGCGTTGTCATTGAGGTCCTGAACCGCCACTCGAATGAAGAAAACCTGCGTTGGGCTGGTGGGGCTCACGACAACATTGATGTGGAGCAGCTGACAGCAGTGATAAATTGGACAGTCACCGCCGTTTAGAGTTCCGCTAAGGTGTTGACTGAGATCAAAGGCTCTCTGCTTCTCACAGATCTCCTCTCTGTCGAGAGGACGGGCAATGATAATGCGGAGATCCTTTAGCGCAAATGGCCAAAAGAGATCTTGCTGGCCTGCATATGCTGTCACAGTAGCCAACTGACCGGGATCAAGGATGCGTAGCAGGTGCTCTCGGAGGTCGTACACTACGGTGCCAAGTTCGCTATTCTCCAGCACACTTACCGACTCAACCAGTTGGCTTCCGACGGGGTTGAGGACGGCCAGTAGTAGGAATGCCATGAAGTGAAAAATTCTTCTTGAGACCATCCTATGGAGCCTGTAGGGGAAGAGTTAAAGCTGTAAAAGAATGTTTTTAAATGTATAAATGACTTTAACATGTCAACAGTTACGTCACAGGAAAGTAATATGAACTGGTGTATCAGCATAAAGCATTGTTCGTAAAAATTTTGCGAAGGACTTGGTAAATTATTTACTGTAGAAAGCCTCGAAGGCCACTTTTGCAGTTTTAACGCACCGCTAATTCATGAGCTCTGGCATAAAACCACTGCGTTTCCATAGGCATTCAATCTGTAATGGCACGTCTGAAACTAGGCGGAGAGGAGATTAATAATTGGAACGGTTGTTAAAATTTATGTGAATTTTCTATTTAAGGCACTTGCAACTAAACAAATTACTTCCTTATGAGGGGTAAGATGAACTAAAAGAAGTCCATTGTGATGGATAGACAGCATATTACCTTGGCCTGTGCTCAAATGCCAGAGCAACTTTCCAAGGCTGTTCCACAGTTGCATGACTCATCGAAACCTTAGCATGAGCAACCACACAAAGTGAACAGAAAGGTCGTGTCACAAACGTAGGGATTGGGTTAGTTTCCAATGCCGCTGCAAGCGCTCCATACGCGGCCAGTGATAAGCCTGGCTGAACACAGGCTCTACCCTACCTTCGGACCGAGAGAATGCTACAACGACAACTGATGCTACAATCCCAGTCACAATTGATGGGTAGGAGGAGAGAGGCATACCCTGCGTTAGGGACAGTGCGATGCGTGGAAAGGATTAAGGGGCTCTGATGACAGGATCTACTGAGTTCCACACTCATGGCTAGTAAAAAAATAATTTCCCCTTCGACAGCTCTGCCGTAGAACCGATTTTCAGAATCAGGAATATTTAAAATGAAAATAAGTTAACTACTCGCAGGTCATGTCGACGTAAATAGTAGTTCCAAATGTCGGATGTAGTTGTTTTTCAGGAATAAATCTAACCCATCTTACATTTGGCCCTATCAAATTGATTTCGGATGGTTTAAGTAGCAGAAGCAGGATTTTCATATAAAATAAAACGAAAGCTCTTTTACCATGTCTACGATTACAGCATTTGATAAAAAGAGGGGTCCAGAGAGCCACAGCTGTCTTTAGCGCTGCCCTTGCCATGAAGCTGCATTGAGAGATGCAATGCAGAATATGATACAGCGTACTAAGATGTATGTTACTTGCACTGTTGTCATTTAAGCCAATACCATAACTGCGTTCGTAAACTAGGCATTTTAAGACTTTGTGCCCTCCTCTTTTTCTTTTTGGCAAAAAAAACAGCCCAATTCCTCAGAGTCCCCAGGGACGACTGGGTATGGGAGGAGATGAATCTGCTCAAAGAGAGCCGTGATATTTGGGGCTTCTTCAATCCCAATGTTTTAGCCGACAGGGTAGCACTTTTTATGCTACGGCCTGATGGAAAGATACAGTTTTTTGACCCAACACGCATGAAAGGTGCCTCACTAATCTGATAATAAAATAGCCTTCCATTACTTTTGCGTGAGTGGCTAAAAATTATTTTCTCTTCATCTGGATTTAGCAGAAGATGGTCGTTGTGGAGTTAATGTAAGGCAAACATCTCTCCTCCTTAGCAGTTCGCTGCCGGCAGAATCTGCCCTATGCTCTTCAAGCTCATGCTCCCAATTTCCTGGTGGTGGTATTTTCATATAACAGTATGAATATCTAAGCAAGTAAACAATTTATCCAAAAACATTTTCACTTCTGCATGAAGACTGGGGTTTTAAATGCCTTTTCCTCTACTGGATTCCTGACCGATCAACTAAATGGGTAACTGGAGGAAAATTTAAGGTAACAGGGCTATTAAACAAAAATCAATTGAATTTAAACTTTGGATCATCAAAATAAAACATTTTCATTTTCCCAGTGGATCTTGTAAAATTACGTTTCCGACGCCATAATGTGGCGTTTATTCTCATCAAAAATAGCCTTCCAACAATTGCTTTAACATGAAATCCCTAAAGAATTTCCAAATACTACTCCTACTGCTACAAAACTAAGCTAGAAGAAAGAAAGAAAGAGCTCACTTTCATTGCAAAATCGGTGAACTAACGGTGGGGCTATTGCGTTGAGCAAAAACTCAATTCCTGCGAAGAACCCGAGACCCCCAAAGTTGCAAATGCTCTTGATTGGACTAAGTTGAGGCTTATGCTATGGAACACTGCTATTCGTGCCAGCTAAATTCATTCTTGAACAAGCTGCACTGTGTTTTGAGTTAACAGATTCGTTACGCAACTTTCTACCAACTATAAGCCGTTAGTTCAGTGCCTGCAAACATGATCGTTTGCCTTGCAATGCCAAACGCATCTTAGGCCTCAAATTAGTGGCGCTCTGAGCGAAGGAGTGAGTACGCAAGGTCCACTGCTAACTGGGAAGCGGAGAATTGCATCGCCTTGGGGCAAGTGTACGCCTCAAAGCATAGCACGTACAAGCACACAGCGCTCTGCGGGGCAGTGATAAAATCGCGGGAAAGAGTGGGTTGCAGCAAACCAGAGCTTGTCTCAAAGCCAAAGGCGTCCAGGGCTTTACGCCTCTTTTACACTCATTCCCATCAATTCTTTCTTTTCTCCTTCTGGAAATTAAAGAGGTAAAATGTTGGTAATTTGATGATTAATGCATGAAAGACTTATTAATTAGGTTAAACTACTTTCCTTTAAAGTTTACAAGTTGAAGAGTACCGTCATTTTTCTCTGCCTATTTCAAAAGATAGCGCACTGTTTAGATTTGGAGTGTTTTCGCTCTCGATTTTTCCTACAAGAAAAGGCTCCGAAACTTCCTTGTAATTCCAAAACAAAGTGCCATTATTCGAACCGCTTTCATAGATTCTATATCCCAATCTATTTAATAAATGAATTTATAATTTTTCCATAGTACAAAGCAAGATCGTTCTAAGAATGGATAGTGTATAATACCCATCGAATGGCTATTGGGGCACTGCCTGTCCCTATATGGTGTTCGGGTGTAACGCGATGAACGGAGCGTAGACCTGAGCTGACAAACAACTGCCATTCCATCGGGTGGCCTTGGGAATTGGGTAAAGCTGGGATCCGCTACCAGAGTTATAAGGGCTAAGCCATCACCGCTCTCACTCTGTTCCGTAAAGTAGTTTAGCCACTTTGAAAATTTTCTACTTCATTTCCATTTACCTTGAGTAGGTTTTTTTTATTCAGCAGATTAGGTCTGTCTAAATGGTAAAAGCGTAATGAAGACGAAAGCAATCAGTAGCTACTTTGCAGTGAAACAGTAGTTGCTTATGGACTATAAATTAACAAATCTTCCATTGCTTGATAATGGCAAATAATAAGCTGGTGGTTTAAAGGCGCACCAATTTGGCTCTCGTCAAATAGCAAAAAGACAATTATGACAGTAGTGTGAAACGCAAAATAAAGGGAAAAAGCAAGAGGATTTGCTAGCACATCCGTGTATGCACACCCGCTTCCTCGCTCGGTCGGTCGCGACGTCGCACTCCCGCTCGCGTCCATGACTGGCGACGCTGAGGAGCGTTTATGACAGCAATTAGCGTAATTAAACCCCAAAATACATACTCGCCTCTGTGAATCAGCGCGTTCCTTTCTTTCTTTCTTTCTTTCTCATGCTCCCTAATTAAACTTGCAAACTTGCTTGCAAATCTAATTTGCAAGACTCCTTGACTCCCTACCTTCCTGGCAGTACCACTTTCTCACATTCTCAACCTTTGCAAACTCCATGCTCACCGTTCGCTCATCCAATTGTGCGTTGGTTTTGGTGTTTCAATAATGACAGCATACAGGAAAAGGGACAGGGCCACTGTGGATTAGAAAGTACTTTAACCACAAACTTCTGGGGCTGCATACCACGGTATTACTAGTTCCAAAAACGATTATTTTAGCATTTTCTGAGGAATGCAAACATCCGACAATTGAAAGACCTATTTTTTGAAGGTGAGGTGAATTAGTTCTTTATTTACCTTATGGCGACGATGACTTTGTCACATAGTGTACCTTTATAAATTCTGTTCAGGATGTCTTAGATTCAACACCAGAATTCGATTTGATGGGAGAGTAGGTCATCCAAGTCCAATGCCCTTCACCAATTTTAAAACGACTATGTGCTTTCAACTTCAAAGTGGAGATTTCTTTTGTATTGCAATTATAAAATTTTCAACTGCTTAAATAAGCCCGCTGCCATACTTTGATGATTTTACCACTTGCCAGGAGTAATGCAAGTTTTAACCTGTCTGTAAGTAAACAGTAGAAGAGAATGTATAAAAGTCTCTTGATTGATTTGCAACACTTTCAATAGGTTTCTGAGATTTATTAATATCACAATGACCTAAACGCTTGCCGGCTTTGGGAATATTTCGATGGCTGCCATTTGACCTTTATTTCGAATGCGGAGGGGTCTACTGCGGGCGGAACCTTCGACGTCACAAATGCATATGTTAAAGCGGAAGCAAAAGTTAAATTCTCGCTGCTGAAGGTAGAGATATTTAACTTTTTTGCTTTTGGCTGGGCCGCTGGTATCTCGGTTTTTAAGTTCTCTTATCTGTGACAACGACCCTAAGCTGCTGCTAAAAGACACTTCAGTACGTTCAGTTATTCCGCTTCTTGTGCTTTCAAGTGTCACACGCTTCCATTAATCTCAATCTGTTTCCTCATTTTCTGCTTCACGGTTGAAAACAACGAGTCTAATGCCCCCTCAATTAAACTCAAAATTATGAATCGGCAGTTCTCAAACCGATTTAGCTCCAATGGTTTAAACTGTCAGGACTGAAGCCAACTCCATGAAGACAAGCTGCAATCCAACTGGCTCCTCGAGATGGTGTAAGGTGCTGCATGCCACCTTTAAACTTCCATTCAAAGAGGATTTCTTCATGCTCCAAATATTTTAAAATAAACAATGCTTCGGCTGGTAATAAAGGAAAGATTTAGTTGTTCATTTTTAATAATATGCACGGTTGCACCCAACAAATGCGTTGGCTTACATTTACTTCTATAAATAGCCACTGAGTAAACGGCCGCATAAAATGACTTGCGAGGTTCAGCACCTACGCCCTCGTGCAAACGCATTCACACAGCTGCTGACGGGGAAGCAGCGGTGGAGGTGCCTTTCAATAGTTGTATTTGAGCAGCATGACGCTTCTCTCGTTTCCACTATCCAATTTTAGAGTCAAAGTGAAGTTCAAGCCAGTTGGTAATACTCGTAATTGCAGAATTCAACCCGGTGGTACAATTGGCACAATGAAACGTAAATGGAAACCTGACCAATGTGGAATACGTCATCTGGTAGATACGGTTCCTCTACAGTTTGCGTTATTCTGCTACTGTGGATATCCTCACTTGATGTTTTAGTCCTGGTATAGCCTAAGTTGAATGCTCAGTTTGTACACACTGCCTGAGGGATAAAATGCTCTTCAAGGTATCCGTGTACCTCGGAGTTCTAAAGATAATCCGACCAATGAAAAGCAGCACCGCCATTACTTCGCTTTACCCTGTTCAAATAACATTGACATTAAAAAAGCACCTCTTCCCAATATCTGTTTCAAAATGGAATCCTGCCTAAGATGTTAAAATTCCAGACAGGTGACCCATCTGATTTACTCTAAGAAGAAGGTATTGAATTTAAAATTTTAACTAAAAAATTTACAGTTAACTTCAACTGGTTTTTCAAGTTTTTATGTGGTGTCTTAACTATTTGCCGCAAAAATTACCGAAATGGTAGTATTTTGAAATAAGATAGAAACCACTTGATTGTTGCTTTCAAAGGAAGTTCGGAAAAACTGTTCATGCATGCTGCAATCTCAAAAATGGATCAGCTAAAAATCTTGTTCAACAGCTTTGAGTTGTCCACCCCTTAAATCCGTCTTTTTTAAATTAAACTTTTAGTTCAGGCAAGGACAAGATCGTGGAGATTGAAGAGCCGTCGGAGGCTACGGGGATGTTTAAACGATGCGGTTTCCAAGCTGTAGGGAGCATGTGGTCATACGGGACTGCGTCGAAAGTCCTGAGACATTAGTTTAGTAACTGAAATATATTAAGAAATTCCACGTCTTTATTCGTTTTAATGGGCTTCAATTAATTACTTTTGATGTGAAGGTTGTTTTGGTAATTTGCAAGAAGGCTTTGTGGACAGGACAACAAAACTACCACTACCACGAAAAATCTACTTGAGGAGTCGAAATGGCACTCATCATCCCAATCAATCAACTTAGCTCTCAATTTCGGTTCTTTGGGCTAATGAACACCCCGCCAACACACGGGTCTGCAGATAAGCAAAGCTACTAAGACTTCCGATTTGCTTACCATTTAAATCGATGTGTATTTTGAGGGAGAATAAGATGGAGCTAATTTACTTTAGCCTTAATACCTCCGTCATTTGTTACGACAAATGATTTTCGCAGAAAAAAGAAGCGATTTGGATTGGCCACGAAAATTAAAACATGGCTTACAGGCTCCTCAAGGCTAGGGGTAGTGAAAGCGAGCGAAAAAGAAAGCAGACGCCTACTTACCCTTTTGCACGGAAGAGTAAATTCCCTCAACAGGGGCGATTCCACCTTGAGCGCGTTACCAGACACCTGTTTCCCAATTATGAGTTGTCGCGCGCCTCGTGGTCTCATAGGTGTGCGGACTCGCGTGCGCGCGTGTGTGTGCGTTAATGCACATGCCACACAGTGCGACGGACAGACGGGTGCATCCTCCTGCGTTCCGCGTGGGCGCGTGAGACAGACAGGCGAGCAGGCAGGTGAGGGGCACGGCCTAGGGTGTGCGGATGTAACCATTGTGAAGGGCAATGGATGTCCAAGTGCTAGCGCACGTTTCCCCTCACTATATTTCGCCAACAAGGGGGCAGTCCGGGGGTCTCTTGACGTTTGATTTACGACGAAATCGCAGTTTTTTGACCCATTGAAGACTGAATTCCTCTCTTCTAGGTTCATTATCTGTTTGGAGCTTCGAGGACGCTAAAATCAAGGGGAAAAATAAGTATTGAAGCGCGTAACTCGTTAGCCTAAGGGGACTTGAAAATGGCCCGTTATTTCTGAACGGCAGAACCTCCTACATCTCCAAAATTTTGCAAAATCCTAATGTTTGCCAATCAAGTCTCTGAGTTGTCGAATATTAAGGAGGTTGCATGAGTCAATGCTTTACAGAGCATTTTTAATTTGGAAACAAATGCTTGGATCAGCCAACCTTCACAGAAGCCTCACAGAACATAGTCATGTTAGTTAAACCTTAGCGATCCATTTCATTGTTTTTAAGGTGCGAATTACAGGCATTTGTGAGCCTATTCACGTAGTTGCGATCGTCCCGGTGAATTTGCACTTTTGGCCGACGAGCACCTAGGCAGAGGTGGGGAGCGGCTGGATGTGGATATTTTGCTGCCATTATTTATTAGGCAACTGAAGAGGTGGTTAAACAACTGTCCATGGCTATCCAAAGTCTACCTACAATATGTGTGTGTTATTATTTGCCTCGCATTCGCCTTGTATAAATTATTTTGGGGATTTTATGCATCTGTCGCCCGAGGGCGAGCAAAGTTTCAATATTTTTTTGGCTAATATAATGTAAATAGCAATGGGGAGTCTCGTCTTATCGCATTATTTACGACGCTGGTGACCAATCGGGGATTGAACCAAAGGAGCTTCACAGTTTCAACTGCTGTTTTAACAAACACAGAATTTAAAAAAATTGGCAAAGTAATGATTCGTAAATGACACCTTTTTGTCGGCATTTTATTATTATTTTCACGATTGCTGTAAACAGTGGATTTTCCTGTGTAGGACCAATCCCTGCCCTACAATAGTACACACCGGTGTTAAGTGTGCAAAATGTCATTTACAGCCCTAAACCTCCGCCTTTCCTGAACATCGATTTGGTGCGCTTGATAATAAACACAACAGATTCGTTCCATCAATTTTCTAGTCGTCGGCTCAGCTTCTATCTGACACACTTGACCCGATTGAAGATACAAGACGAAGGCTCTTGTAATAATCTTATCCTCAACGTTGATTTAAAAGTTGTTCACGCCAATTGATGGGATGGCTTAGAATTCACATGAACCACCCGTCACTTATAGCATCTGCAATAACCACTTCTTTATGTCACTCTCGCAGCCTTTCTTACGAGGAATTACTTCACCAGGTCCACTTCCTTACCCTAGCAATCTACAACCAACTGAAGTCAAATAAATGTATCGTCTGGCGCATAGAAACAACTCTAAACCAATCTCTTTTGGAAAGATGTCATTTATAAAGTCGTTTTTCCAAAATTTTTTTACTTTTGCCAATCACCAACTTATTCATCCTCAAAAAAGTCTTTTTGTGTGCCTTGCATTTATAATGCATTACTAAAGTTACCTTCAGAAATAAATGCACGTTCCTCTGCGATGGAAATGGTAATTACTGATAATGAGGCACTTGGCAGATAAAAATATGCGCCTTTCCAGGATTTGCTAACGCACTAATTTTAGCCTTCACCAAAACTGAGTCCAGTAGACGTATAGTAGCTTTTTATATCATCCTACCACAACCATTAAATATAAGCATTTCAATGGAGAGGAAAGAGGAGTTCTTTCCCTTGGGGACCACAAAATGGTTACGTTCACGGTCTTTAATCTCTGTACAATAATTACAGTGAATGTTTATGCAAAAGTTTTCATGATTCCTCAAAGCATGTATTTTTCACTTCAGGTTAGTGCCATGCCCTAGCCCCGGACACACGGCAGTCCACTGCTTGTTGGACTACTACCCACGACCTGTTAGCCGTGTTGAGCGCTTTGCCTTCGACGTCAGTGATGTGACGATAATTCTTTCCTCTGCAATATACACCGAAGGATCCTTTTTCAATGCAATCAGCATGAATGCATGCCTGTTCGTGAAAAATGCCCACTGCCAATTTTCATTTTGCAACTTTATCAAAGTTTTTGAGTAACAGTTTAGTGAAAAACACAAAAAATGAGAAGATGGCTACTACGATCTAATTTTTTTCCCAAACCTCTTGGTTTTTCACGTTATGGTCAGTTTCATGGACAACTTAGTGTGCATTTGTTGTTGAGTGACCGCACCGATGCAGAGGAGCATTGCCAGAATTTCAATGCAATCTCAACGAGAGTGTCATATCTTGCTCAGAGCACCAAAATCATTCATTCCCAGGACGCAAACTCAATGGTGAAAGTCAGCCCGTTCTTGAGGTGTGAAGGATGCGTCACCAATTCTCATTTTCTAGGTCTGAGTGACAGCTCTCACAGAGAAAACCATTAAGGCAGTCAGTGCTATTTTAAAGCGCTTTTCAAACTGCGGTAGATCTGTTCCTTTTCAAAAATTACTTTTGGATGCTACAAAATATCCCTGCATTATAAGTTTTTATGCTGATTTTGGAGATACTTCTCATAAGATTTGACGGTAATAGGTTTTTTTGAGGTGACAACTCCTTATCACAAGTTATTTTATGCGATGCCCAAGAAACAAGAGCATCGCCACGTTTATTCGCATCTCCAAAACTAAGTTCGTTTTCATCGTCGCCTATTGGTGAGACGAGGAGTGTTGTTCCCAACCAAGTGAACCCTAAAAAAACGGTTTTTTGATTTCAAGGAGATTAAACTCATGCAGATATCTTAAATGGCATACTTTAAGCAAAATAGAGTGGATTATCTCATTCATTTAAGTTTTATAAACTGTCCAGAGAGTGATCAATGCTTGGATAAAAGGGACCAGCAAGGATTGCCAATTGTTCTTTCTTTAGATGGACCTTTTGAATTATCTGAACCGGACTCTAATATTTTTCACCGTCCCTTGTCTTGTGTATATTCATAGCATTGCCAATGTGCATTATGGTTTTATAAGTTTAAAATAAGGCATTGATACTGAGATGTCCCCAATCTTTGCTGTCGGCTTAATAAAAACAGTCTATTTTAATGGAAGGATTAAGGCTGCTTTGCTTTCACTTTGAGATCTGAATTGGTAATCGGGACTAAACGACAGCCACAGCTGAAGCCCGTTTGCGATAACCCTTGTGGAGTATATCATTACTACTATTGCTAGTATCATACGACGCAAGTGCAGGGTGAGGTGAGCTGCCTGCTTTGGAGCATATTGATTAGGCAATGTAGCAACCCACTGGGGAGCAATAAATGGGCAATTAAAAGTAATCTGAAGCTGTGAGCAGTTAAGCACCCGTCCATTTTTTGAATATCAGCCACCAAAATTTCTACTGTGTTTTACACTTGCGCCAGAAGGTTCAAAGAACTCTGTCTGGACTATGGTGCTTAGGCAGATATGTGATCACAAAGGACAGCATTCACAGGCTGTGAGCTTTTATGCACACTTTTCCATGATCAGCTAAATTTAATGCAGTTCTTGCGCGCATGAAGCATATTGCTTGGATGCGTTTCATACTGCCTTAGTTACCAAGGTGGTCCCTTAAGAAATGTTCCTTTTCCCATGGCCTGGTACGGCTATTAAAAATTCACCATTGGAAAAAAACTCGTCGACTAGTTTTTAGAGTGTCTTTTTGCTTGCCTTTTACGTGTTGCAGCACAGGAAATGAGCTGGGTGTCAAGTTTGGTAGATGTCTTTACCAGGTAAGTTGATGTGTAGGCAGGAGGTGTATCAAGATGCTGTATTTCCGCCTCCATGTGTTAGTACAGACCGGAAATGCACAACTCTCACCTCATATTAGACCGGGTCGGCTACCCTTGCAAGTGCCGCTGCTCTACCCTGCATTCCACGACCCTTTGATGAACGGATACTTTAGTTATAGTCTTGCTTTCACCGACTTTATTGCAGCTTCTAGGAGTTGCCAATGGTGATGAAATGTCTACTGATTGCACTAGCAGTACACTCGGATTAAAGTGTAAAACTTGAATGCTGGAAAACAGCGATTGTTTCCATTTAAGCGTTTCTTCACTTCACTTAGAGTGACATTAGCAATACTCCCACCCTCTGTCTAACCATTCATCCTGTAGTATGGATTTGCCTCGTTACTTCGATTTATTCTCTGGTACTAGTAATAATTTGAAGAACACAAGAATGTAGAATGAATTGGATAGAATTGGATCTAAAATGTATATTTTATTGAATTAAGATCTAATAAATCGAACCGAATTTGGCCGCTTTTAACTTTACTATATAGTGGTGTGGAAGCAGACATCCTCAATAATCTAGACAGACAGTAGACTGAAAGTCCAAATAACCTCCTTTCACTGCTATTGGAGGATTAGAAAAAACAGACGAAGTAAATCTTATCTAACTATATTTATTGAAACGTATTTTATGCAAATAAGTGACAATCAAGCAGCTTTATTAGCCAATAATGACCCTGTACAAAGGTGGTCTTGACAAATCAAAGTTCGGGGAAAAAATGCCTGCCATTTTGAGAGCCATGTAGATTTCATTTTGACAGAAACCCTTATTGCGAGCAAAAGCTGAAATGAGTGGAATAAAAGAGGCAAACTACTCTTCGTTCGCCAAGTTAAGTTAGTTTTAGGTTGATAAGTACCAAGGAGAACCTAATGGTCAGACTATGATATCAGATAAACTATAGGCAGCATATTTTGCTGGACCTTATTCTTCCCCTTATTTTATGCGTTGGTACTGAAAGATTAAACATGGCAATATCCCTCATTCCCTGTTCCAAGCAGCGTGTCCTTGTTCGATTGGTTTAGCGAGATAACCTATATTTGATGCTATGCTGACTTCTCGTAGTAGCTCACTTTCCCGCAACCATTCTCATTTAACTCAACATCATAACTCTATTACTTGGCTTCAATTTCTTCCATAATTTGTTCGATCAGGACCATTGAAGCAAGGAAGCCAAATCATCTCTTATCTTCAGTGCAGCTTAGGCTGAGATGAGTGGGCTCCAGCATCAGAATGTCAACAAAGTCAGATCGCAAATAGGGAGTGAAAACCAAGTGCAAAAAGGGGAAGAAGTAATCATAACTACATAAAATGCTCGGGGTTTACAATAAAGTAACCAAATTAATAGAAAAATCCAAGCAATGTTGACATCATATTCTGCCGCCACATATGTAACATTCATTGCGCAGTAAAACCTGGTCTTTAGCTTACGATTCAGCTGCTTACAACTGCTCCAAACCGGAGTACAGGGAGGCGATTGCGAAGATATCATCCATAAAATTTTCACCTGAGGTAAAGTGTGGGGGTTGGGAACTAAAAATTAACTGCCCAAGGTAAATGAATAAGCTTGCGTAAATTTTTGCAAACGAAAACACTTAAATAGCTGTAGTTAGACTCTCGTGATGCCTCATTCTTTGCAATAACCCTCCTCTCTCTCCCCACAATCCATACACACTCTGCTACCCCTCCTCAATCAAACTCTTCCTCGCTAGAAGCCCAAAATCCCCAGTTCCAGTCACCTTCGCTCCTGCCTCCCAACCATCCATTCTACTTCGCATACGATTGTGCGTTGGCAAGAAAAACGCTCTCCTCATCACCTACAGAAGTGGTATAGCAGGGTACTTAGCAGTGGACTTATTTGTCGTATAGCTTCCGTTACCCACCACCTCCCTCCTCTCGCCCTCTCGCCCTCTCGTCGCCTCGTCCCCTCGTCCTCTCACCCCAGTTGATGCAGGTCTAACCAAATTGCTGCATCACTCACGTTAAACACGCATGAAAAGCGGTCCGGACACTCTGCCTCAACTCATCCTAATCAGTAGTGACACAAACTTCTGCATCACTGTCAAGACTGGAGGGTCTTTCCAATCTCGCACACCGTCACCACCATCATCCCCTCATCATGGAATGCGTGTGCAGTACAGCATTCCTGGTGCGGCATGTTGTCTGTTGTACCGCTGCACCCTTTCCAAATGCAACGCAAAGAATTTGATGGGAAGGCAAGTTTCGGCAGCATTGCAACGGGATCCAGGTTCGGATCCGGATCCGGATCCGGATCCCAATCCAAATCCGAATGCATGAAGCAGGTGGGCTTGACCCGCAACACATCACTACACGCCATATCAGTTTCAGCCGACATTATGGGTCATGTGAATTCAGGGGAGGTGGAAGGTAGTGGAGGATGGAACGACGAGCACTGCACCGTTAGACTGACGCATACATGTCCGTGCATTTGAAGGGCAGCATGCGTTTTCGCAAGTTTCTACAAACTACAGCAATTTATTGCAGTAAAATTTCCGAAAATCTCACAAACGCTGTAGTCACTTGAAATCGGCGTATTAGCCCTTCATGGAACAATGGATTACATCTTTAAGCACTACATATTATTTGTTTGTTTGATCGTGGCATCATGGACAGTTCATGTTGCGAAATATTGTCCCATGATTCCACAGGAATGGAAGAAGCAAGCTTAATTAAACATAGCCAGGTCAGTCCAAACGAAGGCACATTTATTCGAGCTTCCTTGATTAAAACGTGGCATACTTGAGTAAGAAAATTAAATTTGTCCATAGAACAGTTATTACATGTTGGGAAACTGGAATCAAGAATAGACTTACCTCTTTGGTCAAGCAAGCAGATATGGCAGTTGGTTTAGCATTAATTTACAAAATATTTTAAAGTTCAAAATGCAGGTCATTACCTTAGAATACTTTTATAGCAGGTTTTAAGGTTCATTTTAAGGAAAGTGGACAACTTCAACCATTGCTCCTTTCTGCAGAAAATGCTTTAATGTAATCTAGTACTTTTCCAGAACGTTCAACTACACCATTTAGGACAAAATGGCAGTCAAACCTCCGTTAGTTTAATCGTACTAAGGGCATTAAAGAACAAGATTCTTTATTTCGGAATTTTTAAGCACCAATGTGATACTCCTGCTTCCGGTCTCATACGCTTCACCTTTAGCATTAATAAAGCCATAAAACACTACTTATATGCTTTTAACCGACTCTTTATGTTGCGTGGTTTGTGTGAGCCGTTTGTGGTTCAGGATTTTCATGTCTTCCAGTTACACATTACACCTTTTAAATCACTTCAGTAATTAGAACTGATAGGTATCACATAAAGTCATACCATCCACAGTCAGTATTTGAGATTCAATTAAAAATGCCAGGTCTCTGACTTTCGAATTCTCTTTGGGGGCTCGATGAGCTCTCCTCCGCACAAGCCGATTCGGTCGGAAACAATCGCCTCATCAGTGGCAAAAGCATAAATAATTCTTTAATGCGGTTTAGCTACAGCTGTGGGAATATGGTTGTCTTACCTTGGAAAAAAATAATAAGTAGCTCACTTACTCTATGCCTTGCTCACAGGGTGGCAAAAATGCCAATCGTCATCTGCCGTCACTCCCGCTATTTCATCTGCATATGAAACCAGAAAGTGGGAAAATATTTCCTTCTGAATCGAGTTACTTACAATTTTCGTCCTAAATCACCTGTTTGTTCTTCATTTTGCTGTATTTTGTACATTTACGTGACTTAATATGCTATCAGAATCTCATCAGGAGTCCCGTTACATCAAGCCTTTGGAAAATCTACTTTGATATATTTAACGAATGTAACTTCGCATCCAGGAAATACAGAAATGTGTGAAATCGCACAATTTAGTTACTCTTCTTCCCCATGAATATGCTTGCAGAAATTGCTAAGCACCAGCTTCATTATCGGCCTTAATGGGCCAGTTATTTTGGGGCTATTTCTGGGGACGTTTAAGATGAAGTTAGTCAGGCGAACAGCGCGGTGTTTCGGTGGTCGAGCGGCCTGATCAGGAGGAAGGGAAGGAGGAGGGTCGTGGGAGCAAACTTATGAGCAAACACGACGACAGGCTCCTAGGCTTTGGAGACCTCCTCCTCCTACCTGGGACCTTTGCAAATGACCACTTTACCGTGGTATTAGTATGCTTAATTTGGAACAGCCAAAAAAATTGAACAAATGAAACGAGAAAGAAATAATGAGAACCCAACCACGGTGACGATCTGAACACTAATTCCAAATTTCCAACGCATATTGAAAAGGACAATGGTTTCATTTCGACCGAACTTTGCTTCCTTTCTGATGCGATAGCCAGCCTAACTACCGGTCAGAGCTCACTTAGAGATCCATTCAAAATTTTAAATCCGGTCCCCGGCAGTTAAGAGTCCATGTATGGAAAGGGATAAAAGGTCGCCCGCCATTGATAGATTCAACATTTCGTAACATTTTTTGTGCCTTTTGGCGCAGCCCCTGAAGGACGTGTAGCACACCTTTTATTAATTTTTAGGTGCTTAAAGGACTTCACATAAAGCATCATCAGAGGTAGGCAGGAATGAAGACGGATGCACCACCTTAAAGCCAGGATTGCGCATCGAGAAACGAGTTATGCGGGTTTTAAACGCACACTTTTGGGTCATCTTTGCACAGATTGCAAGAATCATGGTAAAAATAATTTATAAAAACACAAAATCCTCGTTCACTGCATTCATGTTGGTTTTGACCTGACATTCGTGGTTTTAAAGTATTGTCGTTGAATGTTGAACGATGCTTATGTAACCCAGTGACAACACCAGCACTTTACTTACCAACGAAATGGGTTGAATGCCCAATTCCTTCGTGGCTTGCCTTCTATTCTTTCATTCACCATTCAAACTTTATCACCCTGCAATAGTTTAACCATAAAATTCCCACTTTCAAATTCAATAAAACATATTTTCGGTGACGTCGCGACTTGTTTCCATTTTGTGACACACGAAGAAGGAGCCTTAAACAAGCACGGACATCAAGGTGAAACAGCGTTAGTTTAGCTAATGCAACGAGCTATGGCATTCTGCCTCAAGGCGGTTGATTCTCACTGATTCACTTACCCATCAAGTCAGATGCTATTCTGGAAAGAGGAGCGACCACGTTAAACGAGTGACCCAACTTTCATCACTTATCTGCTCTCAGCTATTTAGGCACGAAGTTAATAAAGTTATTGTGTAATAATGTACGCGTTTTGTTTATAACGAATTTAGAATTTTGGTTTGGTTGCTGATTGCACCTGAAGTTTTATTTTCATTGCTTTATGATTGGAGTCAGTAGAAAGGGGTAAGATTAAACCAAAGTAAGAATCCTCTCCTGCCGTTTGTTCCAAATCAGAAGAAAAAGCAGCCAGTGAAAGACTCCAGCATTCACCAGAGGGTCCATTGTGAAGGCAGAATTGGCTATTGTAGGTCTACTTGTGGTCACTAAGCGTTTTGAACGCAAACCTGCCGGGGTTATTCAATGCTACCTTACGTGATTCTAACATTTTCAAATGGATCGGTCCTATCCTGGGGATTTTCAGTGATCCGAAAAAGATGTTGATTTCTTCAACATAACTACAGCGTCGCAGTATAAGATAGCAGCATCGAGTGCGTAAATCCACTCTTCTTTTTTCTACCCTTTTGCTAAAACAAAGTATTTGGTTAATCTCCATCGATGATGACCATCTCCTAATTAAGCATCCACGTTCCGGAAGCTTTTACTTCAGGTTATTTTAGTGGAAATAAGCGACTACGCTTTTAAAGTTAGCACTTATCTTAAGCACCACGCAAATTCATGAGCAAATCAGATTGGAATTTTGACTTATGGATAAAATGAATATTAGCTTGATTTCGTACGCCTAAAGCTAAGGTGGCATGTTTGGATTGATGCTCCTTTGAATGTGTGCACTAAGTCGAAGCACCATTAGTGGACCACGAAAACAATTCCGGGGATTAAGATCGAAAACACTGCACACCTTCCCAAGTTGACGTCAAGGTAAGCCTCACATCGAGTCAGTGGTCAGTGTCTAAGTATTTCATCAATAAAGTGAGCTTTTTAGCTTCTACTTTGCATTTAGCCATAATAATTGGGTGAAAAGCCACCCATGCTCCCCTCTGACACATCTGTCACTTGATTCCATTTAATCTATTATTGTCCAAACTGGTAAATTGAAGGTGACTAGTGTACCACTGGTAACGCCTATGATCAAAGTACTGTGTGCAAGGCAGAGCAACTTTACTATTTCACAATGCATAACTTCATAAAACTACCAAATTTGCCTTTAGCATTGTAAACCAGAGCGGAATTGCTAGGCTTGACTTGTTTGATTTGCATGGCATTAAATGATGCCCACGTCTTTTCAGGGATTGTAGCTTTAAAGAGAACTCTATGAGGTGCATAATACTACCCATGGCCTGCCCATCAAGAGCCTCATCTTACGGACACGTGTTGACAGAGAAATAATACAATTATGAAGCGTCAATCTATCCAAACCCTTCCCAAGCTGCAGCCCAACTGAACGGCTCGCTTACTCAAGGCGCAATCATGAAAGATACTTGAGAAAAGTTCCTGCAAATCTTCTCTCTCCCCCTCCTCTCCATCTCAACTTCTGGCCTACTGGAGTTGTTAAAATTCATGACTGAAAGTTACGTCTCGAACGTGCAATTCCGTATATTTTTGGAGCGTCACTTGTTTTTGCATGTACATTTTCTAGGTCGTTTAGCATCATTGGTTTGAGTGTGCCATTTGTTTTGGTGAGGGAAAGTTAATGCTACTTTCCACTTTTAAAAGAAACACTCTAGTTTACTTTGCATCTTCACTTTATGTATGAAATCGACAACGAACGCTGCTTTCATGACAAAATGCCTACAGTTAATTTCACACATGGATACATTTAAGCCTCGTACGTTTCTACGGTAGTTGCGACCTCGACACCAAATCGTGATCGTAATGGAGGCATTTGCTGGTACACACAGGAAGGTCAGGACACGTCTTTACTTGATGCTGGAAAAAAAGCTGAAAAGACTTCTTTCGTGCCAGCCCTAGGAGCCATAAGTGTCCCCGGACAAAGCGAGTGTTCCCTCCAAAACAGTAACCTTTCAAATAAATCATAGTCGCTACTACTGGTGCACGCGTGCGACAGTTACGACAGGGAAGAGAGGATGACATTCGCCTCTAAAGGAGGCGGTGGAGGAGGGGAGATCGGAAGAATAAGAATGGGATGGCGAGAGAGGGACGTATCCCAACGGCAGGACTTTATTTACCTTGGCTTAATGTAAACAATTAAGCCCATATAGTTGCCATGCTGACCTACTTAGCTGGTTATGATTGTGATTTTGGTAACGGGCCGAGGACGAGCTTCACACCTTCGTACCTAATACCTTCTGCTCGCTAATCACCCTCGGTTTATCTGTTCCAATGCTGATTTCCATATGACCCTCGCCTTGGCCCATCTTCTTAAGACCGTCCAATAAGGGCATTTTCCCGAACCGTGTCTACTGCCAACTGTTTGTCCTCTTTTATGCACTTTTAGACGACGTTTCTTATTTTGCCTCAAATTTATTGCCTTTCACCCCAGCCATAAAATATTGGTCACTAAATCTTTTTTTTAACAGAAGTAACATGATTAACTGGCATAATGTCGAATGTACAATCACTCAGTATTTGTGGTAGTTTTCGCCCAAGGGCATGCATTTTTGGTTGAACAAAAGCTACTTATGTAGTAATAATAGTAGTATTATTTTTTACGGGAAAGAACATGCAGTTTAAATCAAGCAGTGCCAATAAGTGGGATTAAATGCATTTAAACTGAATGAGTCTCATCCCCTGGTGGGGCTCTCGGCACATAGATGCTGAAGAGGACAAGTAATGAGGAGCGTGTACACACCACTACATGATCTGGTTGTACTCTTTCCTCAGAATTAAAGATTCAAACAGAATATCTTGTGCAATAAAGGACGATGGCTTCTCAGGTTTTCCGATTTACAGTGAATTATTGCAGGCTTTACCACGGCAACAATATCGCGCTCACTGAATGGAAGTCTTACTTATTTTGATATTAGTAGAAGTAATCTGTCAAATTTCGAGATATTTACAATAAAATTATGATGTTATGCTGCAGTGATTGCATTGCAAGCACGCCTACAAGGTGGAGAAAAATAAAGTGGATCCACCATATATCGCTGTTCCCCCTACAGCCCATTCCTTCCCTTCTAATAACTGGGTGCCAAACACATCTTAAAATGCAACAGTAATTAGGAACGTAACTTCTGTTCTTTTAATTGTTAAGTTTAGAAGCCTCCATCCGAATTCAGATGCTTTAAGTAGCTGTTAGAGAGGAGCGTCAAAGAAGAAAATTTTTAAAAGAGGATTGCTTATTGTACCTTAAGAAGTCGAATCTCTCACTATTCATGCAATCCGCGCTGCAGCAATAGCCCGGTCAGTGACCGTTTCCGTTGCTCAAGTCTCAGTGCCTTTCCAAATGGACGTTTGTCCATTCAGCTGCTTGTAAGTCCTGCTTGCTGTTGTGACAAAATCAGTCCCTCAACGTTTGCTTTATGTTTTGGGGAGAAAATTCACAACCTACCGTGAGCCATGTTTGCATGTCTTTATTGCCATAGGATTCCAAAACACATCTTTCCTTCGCCATTTTGATCACCATAACCATTAACATACATAGCATTGAAGGTATTCAAGAGGAGGGAATAAGGATAATGAAACACCAAACCACTTTTTGCTCGACAATTCACCTGCAAATCATTTGGCTCAAATCATTTCATGCACGGCACATCCGGCAGAGGCTCATTTCAGTGGTGCTGCTTTTAGTCGACCCGCGAGTATGAAAGCATCATGACCAGATAAGTGTGCATATCTGCTAGGTGTAATGACTCACAACCAGGCACTAAGGCACCACAAATTTGACCTTTCACTCGCGTTGTTATTCCACTTCTGTTGGTGGGGATGGTCGGACATAATATGTCTCCCTTATTCACCAGGGAGGAGAGCAACCTCTCAGCTTTTTAGTGATGTGGGACTGAAACACAAGGCATGGGTGATGATATTGCCTTACGAAGTATGGCAATGTCCTCTGTGTGAGATCACGCTCGTGAACTTTGACCACCGCGAAGAGGAGGCGAACGCGCTACCAAAAAGCAAGGAATGCTGTTTCATGAACTCGGCCAACCCATCACATCAATATCCATAAGAAAATACACCCAAAAGCCTCTGCATTCGACCATGCATTGTACTAGCACTCTGGCTTGGTAAAATGCCTTGCTTATAACGTCCTTCTAAGCATGCACCACCGCCCGTAAGCTGTGCTGGGATGGCACACGGCTTATTCAGTTAATCCTCCCAAAGCTGAACGGAGGAAGGAAAGTGACTTGGTCATGTAGGTAGAGCACACTGAGTTCTCAAGCTGCTGCTGTCTTAAGGACGATCTGGCCCCAACTATGCCTTCCCAACGTGTGCAGCTGTCACTGCTCCTACTGCTCGTCTCGACCTCCCCGAGTGGCTCTTTTGAAGCGATGTAAAAGGAAGTTGCGTTCGTGCACGTGCTGCAGCTCTCCGCACAATCAGTCTGCATGGCTGAGTGCCAATGGTGTGCAGTTTGCTCCAATATGTGCTTACCCACCTCTATCGTATTTTCATTGAGACATAAACGATTCATCTTATTTTGCATTTGCATGTCGCTATGCTAGTGGCATTCCCAGTCCCAGGGAATCCACAGCTGCAGTTGCTATTGCGATTAATTTGGCGCATTATTTCTGTGTGCGTTTCCTTTTCTTAACGACGCTGCTGCTTTTCAACTATTTCATCTCGAGGCTACAGGAAAAGGAGACGTCAGACATGCTTCAGTCGAAAAAGCGTAGTTTTGTAGTGTCGTCATAAGATTTCTACTCTATGACGTTCAGTAGGACGCAGTTTGTTGTTCACCCTACTTTTTGTACACATTTCGTCACGTCACATAAAACTGTCCAGTCACCTCAGTCCACTATTCGTCATGTCCAACGCACGCTACACCTTTAATGCGGATTGGCTCTTCCCTCTGCCTTCCTCATTGGCTGAACCGTAGCATTGCTTCTACCGCCACATGCCCCGGATTGGTAGCTTTTGTCCCATCTACCACCTCTCCATCGCCTTCAAACCTCCCTTCTGCAAACCATGTCGCTCGTTGCTGTCTCCAGCCTTTTGGACGAGAGTTTCGATGTGGTCATATTTATCAACGACACCATAAGGGAACTTGGAGGCAGCTTTGTACAAATTGAGGATGCTCTCAGCGCCTATGAGAGAGTAGGTTCCTTATTCTCATGCATCTCCTTGTGCCGTCCCATAATGCCACACCTTTTGACGGTTGACCTTTTAGGTAAACCCAAAACTTTCTGAAACTCATGCTATCGTCGATTTTCCCACTCACCCATGCCACCGCTTGGTTGGTTCCCATTTTTGTTAGAACCCTATGCATTGGCGAACTGTCACTTTTCCTCACCGCACCTATCGTGTTCTATCGTTCTACAGATATTTTCACCAACAGGGAAATTAGACGGCGACGTCGATGATAGCAGAAACATCTACGAGGCGGCAGTGGCAGGTCTGAAGAAGTGAGTCATGCTACATTAGAATTCGTCAACGGCCCTGATGCCCACGATTACCGTCCACACGCTGAAACGTGCATTTAATTCAACTATTAGTCTTGTTTGGTTTAATGTCACAAGAGGCGCTTCACTTTCGCGTAGAGCCGTCGCAATCGGTTGCAAACAGCCCCTTCTAGCATTGGGTCCCATCGCTTCCGCACCCGGAGATGCTGTTTGGGCTGAGGGCGAATTTCCCCTGTTGAATGCCGTCCTTGGAGCACTTCACGCTCTCTACCAGGTGAGCCTCCAAACCCGCCTCATTGTTTCCCTTACAGTCCCCACAGTTAGCTGCATCTTGCTTGCACTTTTCTCACTCTCCATGTCAAACGGGTTATGCCCATCAGGCGAGATCAGCTTTGTAATGAGCCGCAGCACTTAGGCGTGTAGATGAAGCACTGTCGGAGGAGGGCTGTTGCATCTCATTTTGGATTTGTTTTAAGGGTATGCAGGTTCTCCGGCTACCAATGCCCCTGAGACATAGTCCATTTGAACCTCCTCACGTGTGTCCTTTCAAGTTTAGTGGCACTATCCCATCTCCCCTTTATGTGGACGCAGCCCCTAGAGATCCGCGAGGCTTTCCCTCACAAACAGACCAAGTACACAAAACTGGGCGTTTTTGGAGCCTCGGAGGACCTATTAAGGGTCGCCTCAGCCATTGAGGAGGGTCGACGGGTCGCCCGTGACATTGGTGGTTCTGATCCTGAGCGGATGGCGGCTTCGCGCATCGCTGATTACCTCCAAGAGGAATTCCAGAACTGTCCCGATGTTGCCATCAGCGTCACCGATGTCGACCCGCACGCCTATCCTCTCATGGCTGCTGTCGATAGGGCGACGTTGGGTGAGTCAGCTTGAAGCAGTTTGACGCCTACTACACCTCGTATCTAGTCGGCGAATTGTCAAACAGCTTAGGCACCAGGCATTTATCGTTTGGTGCGCTAAGCGGGTAGAATTTTTCTTCACATTTCATTCAGCTTCGTGGGATCTTGGCTTTTAACAGTGCGCACCGGCATTACTCATCCCCAATTAGTGACGTTAAAGCTGTCAAACACCATTTCCGAGCCCAACTAGGGAATGCGGCTTGTCACGCCGCAAGGCTGCACGTCGCCCCGCAGGAAGTTGTGACGACGGTATTGACTAGCTGGCCTTGTTTGTCCCCAGGCGCCATCGATTCCCGATGGGGTCGTGACAGGGGCCGCACTCTACGGAGTGCAGACTAACTGGATGCGATTTTGGACAACTTTGTCTCACCCCTCAGCGCTCAGCCATGCCAGTGTGGAAATCCAGACAGACCTGGGTAGGGCCACTTGAGGGGGCTTCTGATTCTCATCGCTCTTGAACGCTTCATCCACCCACCCACCCTGTCATCTACTCCTTAAGGCTAGTTTCTTTGATTTGCATACGATGTTCTCTGATTGATGAGAGACGCGAATCTCAGAATTTTTCCGTATTTAACAATACAAAGGAATCGAAATGATGCAACTCATCCATTCCGGCACTGCATCACCCCTCTTCCAATTGACAAGGCACCTTCACTCTTACAGCGAAATCATCGCATCCAAACGTTCTGTGTTGTCGCCTCAACGAGGCTTTAGCTCCAATGTCCTCGGCTAAGATAGGCGGCTTAACATAAAACACTCCGCCACCAGGTTTTGGCACTCCCTACAGTGCGAAGGCATTGCGAGACACTGCAATGATTTCTGAGTCTAGTGTTGTTTGGCGTCTGCGCATTGAAAACTAGATGAGTTTTAAACCATAGACGCATTAAAAAAAGGAAAAAACCTCCCACAAAAGACGTGATTTTGCTGCGGATCAGTGTATGTGTACTCACACTTCGGTCCACCAAACCTTATTATGTCGAGATTGGTGGCGGAACAGCGGTCAGGCCATTGGTCGACCTTCTGTACAAGCTTTGAAATTGGTCCACCTTTCTCTGGGCTGGAAGGCGTGGAACGACATCGAGGTCGGGTGATTCACCTGGAGTACCGAGGTGGTGAGAAGGTGGACACGAGTCTCTTTGTGGTTGGCAAGGGCATCACCTTTGACACCGGTGGTAGCGACGTAAAGGCTGGTGGAGTGATGGCTGGCATGCACCGGGACAAGTGCGGCGCCGCGGCGGTGGCGGGCTTTCTGCGCACCCTCGCCCTTCTCCGGCCCGCCGGCCTCCGCGTAGTTGCCCACCTCGCTTTCGTGCGCAACGCCCTCGGACCCAATGCCTATGTGGCCGACGAGATCATCACTTCGCGTGCCGGCAAACGAGTCCGCATCGGCAACACCGACGCCGAGGGCCGTATGGTCATGTCTGACCTCCTCTGTCTCGCCAAAGAAGAGGTTGGTTCACCCCTTTTCTTGTCTCTCTCAACATTCCTCCCTCCCACCCTTTGTCTTTCGAAACGTTTTCACAAAAACTGATAACATTAGCGTTAGACACAAGATTCGGGTTGATCTCCTCCCATCAAGGAAAGTGGTCAGAGTTGACGGGGTTAGTCGTACACTGAAGTAGAAAGTCGCGTTACCTCCTTCGCTCATACCATGTTCCAAGAACGGTTTTGCCAATTGGTGAAAGCAGTACGGCATTTCGGGTGTAGGATGACCTGTGCGACAAATAATGTAACAGCGGTTCCACTCCAGTGGCCCATTGCATTGATGTCTTGCCTTCGCTTGAACCGTCGCATGAACTTCCTAGGTCTTCAGAAGCAGACTTCTTAGGGTGAAAAGCTAGATAAGCGTCTCCGCATTGCCGTTGGTTGGTAAGCGAGACTGACCGTCTCTCTAGCATCCAACATTGTAATTTTAGGCTCTGAATGCAGTGAATCCTTTCCTCTTCACTGTGGCCACCCTCACGGGCCACGTGATTCGCGCCTACAAATTTTACACGGTAAGCCCGATGTCTGCCACTTGCCCTCTTTGCAGTGAGCACCATCTGACATTTGTGTCCGGGTGTTGTGCAGGCGGTCATGGACAATGGACCAGCACGTAAGTTTGACATGGCGCACAAACTTCAGAAGGCCGGCGAGCGCATATCTGATATGGCCGAGGTGAGGTGGGATGTCCCTTATAGAGTGAGTGATTGTGCGTGTCAACTGTCTCTAGTGTGAGTCTTTAATGTGCCTAGGTGTCGACCGTGCGCAAGGAAGACTTTGAAATGAGCAAGGGCCACACAGAGTATGAGGATCTGCTGCAATGCAATAACCTGCCCAGCAGTGCGACGCCTCGTGGTCATCAGTTTCCTGCAGCCTTCATGATCATGGCCAGTGGGCTGGAGAAGGTCAGCTTGCCTTTTTCCCCTTACAGACACACGAGCCATGGGTGTAAAATCGGGCCCTTAACTGTATTATTCAGCCAGAAATGGTGCTCACCAAAATCTAGGTTCTCCTATGCCAAAAGAGCTGCAACTTAATGCAACGAGCGAAGGGAACCTGCCATTTGGAATGCCGTATCATTCGTAATAATCACGACATGCAAACACTAACCGGTACGGTGCTGCCTCTTTACACACGCACAGAGTCGAAATTAATTCTTTTCCCCGTGCCCAATAGTTATCGCGAAAATGGAATCTACCGACTTAGAGCTAGCAATTGAAAAGCTATGGACCGACGCGTATTTTGACGAAACTGCCACTCTTGAGCGTCGGGTGCTTTGAACATCCCTCTCCTCTGCACCAAATCAGGCAATAGCAAACTCAAGAGACTCATATTATGCTTCACCTGCATACAGTGTGGCCAGTAAACGGCAACATCTTTCGTCACCTTTCGCACTAGAATGAGGAATTTGTGATGTGGTAAGAGGGCCTCCTTGAGTTAGCGGTAGCTGTCTGCATCGCATCGGATAAAACGGCTGCATGTGGTATTAGAGTGTTAAGTGGCTAAGGAGTGAATTGTCCGAGCAGAAGTAGGTTTTGTTAGGGTAGTACACTACGCTGAAGCTCGTTTCTAATCTCACAAGGCGAGGACAATCTTATCCATGTGGCGCATTGCCTAAGGGGCTTTTGGTGTTTTAACTCGTGAATTTTTCTAAACCCACCGTAGCGTCCTTCTTCTCACTCACACCTTAAGCCACTTGGGGCTGTCCACAAGGGTAGGGCCTACCAACACTTTGAAGTGGGACGGAATGCAAGAATGAAAAGTTCATAAATTAGTTTTGGCGTGGATCAGCCTGTGACTAATGTTGATTTGGTCCCGTCAGTTAACAAGTCCAAACTAACATACACTGTGTTTAGTCGCGCGGACTTGGATTATCCGACTTATGATTCATTGTTCCTATCACTTCGACAGAGGCATGGAAACTGGGGTGGAACTTCACTTCCAGATATACGACTTCTGGTCTATACTCATTTCCGACTGTAGCCGTTGGGTTTCTTGATAAAATGCTTACTCAAGGAGCTTTTAAGCAGTAGTCAGAAAAGAGATTTCGCCTCATTGTAACCCATTGCCCTTAAGAGAGCTTAAATATGCGGCCATACGCTGCACGGCCCTGATGCGTGAATGAGCTTTAAATTGCTGGGCGGAACAGCCATAGCCTCCTTACTTGGCACCGCCAAGCGCGTCAATTGCTGATATGCCATACTGTCAATTTCAGCACGGACTGGGCTGCGAGAAGCAGCTACCCTACACCCACATGGACGTGGCCGGCAGCGCTGGACTGATCGACACCTTGCCCACCGCGGCGCCGCTCATGATGCTTACCAGCATGTTCGTTCTGCCTCGGGTGTGGAATGTAAACAATTAAAAGTTTCAAGCTTCTCTCCCCTTATAAACGCTTTCGGTTTGAGCCACTTTTGTTGCTCCTGTGGTCACAGGGTAGAGTAGTGGTATTGCTCCATGGGTGTCTAGGTTCCCTTGAATGCATCCTTCAAGGAGCAGGTTTTGGTCGGAGGCGTAATTCCACGAGTGTAAGTGCGTCACGATATACCTTTCTGCTGTTATAGAAATTACGACAGAGGATTAGCTGAGATTCGTGAGAGCTGTAGGCTTGGTTTAATTTAATATCACAAGTTGTTCTGAAGGACTCATCACTAAACTTATCTGCATGCACGAAGTGTTTTGTCCCCGTTGGTGCCGTTTGGATTCTGAAAAGTAGATAGACTCTCCCTTATAGTATTTTATTCATTGGAAGCATGAAGATAAGGAGGTGTAGATCGTAAACAGCGGAAGGAGGACTTTGGGACTTAGTTCGGTCCTGGCTCCAAGTACTTGAGTCAGACTGAGGCGTAGGTTGTCAGGATGGGAAGTACGACGGAAAATCGGTACCCAACAAGATTCAGGCTGGTTAGTCGCCGCTATAATCTTTCTGGCAAGTGGGATAGACATTACGACTATCTAGAGCCATCATTCTGTGGGATCTAGGTGTTGAACTTCACCGCTGACAAATGGGTGCTCTGACACTGTGGGCTGTAAGGGAACTGTGTAGAAGGTTGCCAGGAGCATTTCGCCGATCATATGTGAGGTAATCGAGGCCTGAAAGCAGTTGAAAGGTAGCCTTGACCTGTGATCCGTCTCCGCACTCGCGTTTTTACCCGTATGTTTTAGCACGATCGGTTGGGATAGGGCCTCCATACTGATCGGCCCTTAAAGCTTTGGTTACCTTTTCCACTCAATTTGCACTGTGACTGTCACATGTCTCTTTGGATTAGTCAAGTGTCTGCCAAGCTAAGCACGTGAATAATGTGAACCTCAACGGATTCCTACCACTATCGTCTACTTCGCCTGATGTCAATTTACTTCACCTGAAAACCTATGGCGGGGCATTTGTTGCTTGCAACCAACAAGGATGCCTTCCGCATGCCTATGCGAAAGTACTTTGGTAAATGTTTTTCCTCTCCGCCACCTGTATGCTTCTTGAGTGAGACCGCTCCATTAACGCTATTTTTCTTAGTTAATTTAACACAATTCTACAGACCACCATAGCTTCCAGCAACTGGAGCAGGTTTAATCTTTTCGTGATTAAAGTCGTTGTTTTGCGACCCTAAACTGAAAGTAGTACAATGGGTCTGAGGTGAAAGCCGGATCCTAGAAGTCACATTCATTTATACGTATAAAGATGGGAAGTTTTAAGGAGAGCCGTCTCAGCAATGCAGGTAGATTAACATTTTATATCCAGCAAATCAATCGACGTTTTTTTTTTTTCGCCACAATCCTATCAGGCACCACATTCCCCCGATCCCGTATCTTGATAGATGATGAGAATATTGCTGAATTTATTTTATGCATTGAAGCATTACCGTTGAAGGAGATTGCGTGAAAGAATGGCACCGTGACCGTGGCTCAAGGAAATCACCGTTGATGGTCACGTATAAATGTATAATATATGAAATTTTGGGTAGAAAACATTGCTTTGATGCCTCCAACCCCTGCCTCGGTGACGACTCCGTAATTGTTTCCCCTACCGCCTTCGTATTAATCGATTTCAGGTTTCAAATCGTATCCAACGATCATGAGTGGGTCAATGGGAATGAGAACAAGCTTTGATGTGTCGATTGCGATGACGGAGACGTGCACCCTTCTTCCAACTGGGGCAATGTTGATAATCACGTGGAGCATATCATGGAGGAAGGCAAGAAAACCAGTGGAAAAGAAAAGGTGGCAAATCCAATTTATAACGTCACTCACATCTGAACACCGTTGATAGGCTTCGATACGTCAGTTTGCCTCACTTTCCTCCCAGTTTGCGGGTTGTTTGACGCCAAACTTGGCAAAAAACAGGTATGTTGTTCAATTTTGTATGACCGTCAAAAGTAGGGCTAACTTGGTATCAACAACCTAGGAGTACAACTAGCTGCACTTACCCAGAGTGGCCATCACAGCCAATAAGCAAATCGTTGCCCACTCCCAACTACGCAAATTTTGACTTGCCGTACGCTAACTGCTGTTATGTTTGCGCAACGGGTATAGCTAACTGTAATGCTTTGCTTGACCGCCGGTTTCGGTTACGGTCATAGAGGTGGCCACATTGCCCTTAGCAAGGCAGGCCGACCTCAGGACCATGCCGATAGCCAAGGCCCATCTGCTTGCTTAATATATACATTTCTATTCTACCCAAGTATTATGGCTTCCTTTGTCTTCAAGCAAGCCTCCGAACGCCACACTAACTATTACAAAGGCAAGTCTTGGATGGTGGGTAAGGGTGCCATTCTTAGAGTGAAAGCACGGGCGATAGTCTATTAAATATTTCAGGGAGTATAAATAAGGCAATATAACGACTTTGTAGCGCCCTTAGACTTCCCTGAAGCAGAAGGAATGATCTGCAGGCGGAGACGCGATACGGCTCTTTACCAAAAACGAGAGTTATAACTAATACATCATAGTACGATGGGCTTTAAAACGAAGACGTAAAAATATCAATTTCATCAAAGTAAACTGTTATGCAGATTCAAGGGTAGCTATTCACAAATGCTAATGACAAAATCGGTATTTTTTTATGGTGGATTCCGAAAATTAACAAGCATTATACTACGCTGGTCATTCGACTCCTGATTTTAGGAAAGGACCACTTTTGGTCCGCGTAATCGTCAATTAACTCCAAGTCACATTGTGTCACACAAAACATGATTTCCTTTACCTTCGCTGAAGTTTCAAGGTGCAACATCACCACTTTATTGCGCTGAATGCCATTTTATGCTGAAATTTATTAAGGCACAAACCGTTTAGATTTTTTCAAAATTGTTTGCCACTATCTGACATGCATAGTTAGGTCTGCTATGGCAAATGTGGCCGTTATCCCATTTTAATGGATTCACGTTTATAAAGATTTTAAATCATGAGGGTGCTTCAAACTACTTTTAAATTTTATTTACCATTAAAACAGCGTTTATTTATATCTAAGTACACTGAATACCTTAATTTATTTAGACCAGTTCAGTGGCTGTTATAAATGCTGATGATGCCTCATGCACGAAAGTAAGTGTTGTGTCTGCTGGAGCGTGGTAGATATGGCTACTTTGTTTCCGAAGAAGGTCCCGGCTTTTACAAGAGCTTTAGGTGGGAGTGATGACGTTCCCGACTTTGAAAACGATTTGCTTATTGAGGCGGAAATTCTGGTCACGTCTTGCACTAGTTTCAATCAAAAAGTTAAAGCCTTAATAATCGGAATCGGTTCGGCTCAGTGTGAGATCTTAAGTGCCAACATTGACTTTTCCGAGGCTGTGAAAGTGAAGGTTATTGATCTCACTGTGTCTAACCGGGTCATCATGTCCTGTTCGGCATTTGTAATCGGTCAATCATCCGTCGTGTGGTTGTGCGACACCCAAGTGCGCGACTCCTGTTACGGTTTTGGAAAATGGGTCGATGCCCTACTGTCGTCCTTTTTACTGGATCAGGACACGTTTATATACCTCTTGACCGATTCGCCAGTCTCCGAATTTCAGAGCGATTTTAAACCGTCCGCTCCCTTCGTTCGCACCCTTAAAACTCCGCGGGCCTCCGGTTTATGCTATTCGGATATCAAGTCGCTCGAACCTCCGAACATCGTTTCCGGGTTTGCGGCTCCAATCATGGCGCATTGTATTTATCATTCGCTTCCAGCCTGCACTTTCGTCATCTATTACGAAAATCTGCGTGCCTCTCCTACCAAGAGTGATATCTTTCCTGTGCTATCTCTCATTCTCGGAGCAATTGGGGGATTGCAACCTTTCATTCTTCCTGATCATGCATCCACCAAGACGACAGCACAGAATTTCGACCAAATGTACATATGATCGTATGGCCCCTAGTCAATTGTTTCGTGTTCACACCAGATTTACCTTTCGGTGGCATACGTAATTAGAAATCTACTCATACAGTAAAGATCTTGTAATGCGAACTTCTTTTGAAGCTAAAATACATAGAATTCTCAAACGAAGGCAAGGCCGGCAAATAATTGATGGCACGAGGGTAGTTAGGATCGCTGGGATAGGGGGTCAAGATGAGGGGGAGAAGCACATTATCACCAAGCCGTTTGAACCGGCCTCGTTGGAAGTGCCGATTATGTGGTGGGTGAAGGAGGTGTGGGAAGAAATTGTTTAGCACTGATCCTAAGCTTGGGAAGTACAGTTTCAGCCGTCAAACGGGGTGCCATATTTACATGAGTTCTATACAGGAGGTGATAAATTCATTAAGGGGTAGTATGGGTCTTCGAGGGTCTGCTCTGTCTGTCTCACAGAATTGTGCTTTGGATTCGCTCCACCCACGCGCTTGCAGATTTTGCATCATCGGCCGCAAATCTGAACTGTCGTGCTGGTGTGTCAATCTAAGGGAAGAGTAATTGGCATGAGTTTTGGTTGATCGCCAGGCGCAAAGATCGGCACATAAGCACTCCACTTACCTCGAAGGCGCAGCTATCTTGGAAGCGTCGCGGCACAGAGGTGGTATTGCGCAGCAGCGTCACAGCACGCACATCTTGCAGATCAATGAAGCCCCGGGGAACCTCGTCCTGTGCCGTGTCATAGTAGCGCATCTGGTGATGTTCCGTGTCGAGTACGAAGAAGCGCGACTTCCAGCTGGCCAATACCTTGCGACTGCTCAGCTTGTAGAGCTCTCCGCAAAATGCCACAGAGCCAAGGTCCGGTGGCGCAGGAGCGCAGCTCCGAACCCCTCGAGATGAGTCGCTGCTCGATGCAGGAAGGCTTCTTGACGGGTAGTCGTTGTTCTTGCCATTTGCCTCGCACAGCGAGGATGCGCCTGAGGAACTCACGGCGTTTGCCGTATATCGACTCCTGCGGTTGTAAAAAGAGGTGAAAAAGGGTAAAAAGATCACGGTGAGCTGTACTAGTGAGAATGAATAACACTCGTCAGCTGACTTATGTGGTAAAAGCCGCGCGACATTCAATCATTGTTGCAATTTTCACATGCAACCAGAGCGCAAGAGGCCATAGTGGCTCCCCTAAGGCAGATTTGTTTATATCTAGGATTCAGCAGTTCTTTAAGTATATAACTTATTAAATCCTTGAACTTTTTGAGCAGCTGTCTCTCGAATTCCGATTGTTGTCCAGTTTATAAGTTGACTTCAGCGGTGTTAAGAAATGATTTTGGCTGCCACAAATTCCTAGAATGTACAGTCAAAGTAATTTTGATCTAATATAATGGGGTCTGGATTTTCATTGGTATATTTATATGGAATTTGAAAAATCAACAGCTTTGAAGGTAAGGCTTGCCAATAATGCTCAAACTTCATAAAGACGCGGATTCGATCAGACCAAACTCTTGTTCTTGAGGCGCAACAACGAAAACTTTTACTGACGCTAGCATAGCGCCTTACTAAAGTTAACTTGTAAAAAACAGAAATTTATACACCAGGAGAAACGGATGAACATGGCATTCAACCGGTCAAAGTATCCAATAGTTCAATTTCAAGGCCAGTAAAGTTTATTGAGCCACTCAATTAATTGGCAAAAAGCTAAATACCATCGAAAATGGTATAATGATTATTGGTTTAATGGAATTACACTGAAAACTCAACGGGAATGTAGCACCATATGAATCCTTTAATAGACATTTAGCGGTTGGTACTAGAATTCAAAGGTTTAGTGAATGCAAAAGCACCAAGCTCTTATCCCCATACTACAACGCCGTTGGTTAGCTTTGGCAATGACAGTGCATTAATTAATCACATAAAATTATCTAGTTATCCCTAGAAGTTTCCTCCGCGAGAATAGTGCGCGTGGTGAAACGGGAAAAGAGACAGGAGAGAGAAAACAGAACGCACCCAACGCGTGGGTTGCTGGGAGTGAGCGATTCGGGCCTGGTGGAAGACTCGTGGAGGTTGCGATCCTCAGTTTTAGCACGCTGCCTGTTCCAGGGCCGCATTACACCGGTTCCGGGCAAACCACTAGTTGCCATGGTCGACCCGAAGGGGTGGCGATGAACTGTTGTCTGCGGCCGGCCCGGACAGTCACGCGGCACTCCGGGCACACACTTCTCATGGCAACAGAAGTTGCAATCTACACAGCGCACTAGACCTCGTGTGATGCCCGAGGCCAAGATCAGCGCCTGACAGGCATCGCAACGCGACACCGATAAGGTTGTCTTTACACGTCGGAAGCTATGTGGCTAAATAAAAAGGGTAAACTTAATCAGTACTGTGTTTATGATTAACTCAATAAAACCATTTCTAGCTTCGTGCACGTGAAATCAGGGAGAACATCCAAGCCATCATCTGAATTTCTGGTAAAAAACTTACTTGCTCAAAAAAGGCTGTTGCTATGAGATTACCAAAGCCACTCTCCATAACTGGAAGATCGTTCAGCGATCCACCTTGGTGAAGAGGGTGGGATAGCAAAACCATATCATCAGCTGTTGGAGCAGGAACTGCAAGAGTTGACGCCTGGTTGTGGTAGGGCTGTGAATTGTTCAGTGGCCTTCCGGATGTGCGGTTTAAACGTTTCATAGTGATAGCACGATGCTGTGCAAATACAGCACGCTGTGCCTCACCACACTCGTCCGCTGATGGGGAGTAGCCCTCACGACCATCGTTGTCTTCACTACCCAGCGGCACTTCGCCATCCGATTCTGAGGGCAGAGAGGCCACGCCGTCGCTGATGCAATTACGTCTCTCTCCTGAAATCGCAAAGCCGACGGTGGTGGTGGAAGTGGCGTGTTTTGGAAGAGAGCTAAACGTGCACTCTGACAATGGAGGCGGTGGTTTGAGGGTGGTGTTGAGCACAATTGGTCCGTCATCGGTAGTGGCGGCAGTCAGTTTGGCACGAACGATGCGGTCAAAGTCTGCACCCGCCTCCTCAGAGAGAGGAATTTCGGAAAAGGCGGAGAAAGGCTCATCAATTGCATTCACTGTGTCGGCCGAAAGTTGCACCGCCTTCGACCACGCCTCCTGCCACCCTACTGCCTCGTCGCCCTCCCGTAGACCCAACAGGGCGTATGTCTGTTCCTATTCGTTCACACATCAATTTGCATTGATAGGCTTATTTCCAACAATATATAGAGAAAAGTGCTTTAACGAAATGGAGTAAACCCACTAATCAACCATCCCTTAAGAGTTTGTGCAGTTAGGAACATGTCGGTGAAGTGTCTCATTAAAAAACGCCATTAGTATGAGGCGCCAACTCACCACATGACTATTGTTGTAGCCTTGGCGAAGCACAGGCTCATAGGGTCGGCTGGTTTGCTTACGGTAGCTAGGGGAGAAGAGATCAATGTCGAACACAGGCCCAGTGGCCAGGTCTTCCGAAAGGTAGTACTTCCACACGCTCAACGCAGCCTCGTGTGTCGTTGGTATCAAAGTCTGAGAATTTTTAAAAAGTATACCAGTAGATTATTTATTCTCATATTGGAAACGGCGGTAATCTAGCAGATACATCAGCGAACATATCGATTAGCTATTAATGGCTTACCATTGCATTTAGGTTATATCTCACTCCAGGGTCGTCCCTATCGAGTTACCATAAATAATACGAATGAAGAAAGAAACGAGCGCACCAACTTTATAGTATGTGAGATAAAGCTAACAAATTCAACAAACGCTACTGCTACGCTTTAAGTGCATCAAGTCAGCATTAAAACTTGGCACCATTGACAGAAAGTCATCTGCATACTCGCTACAGTTGACCGGCAGAAAATACAGCAGAATAAGAAGCATTGTGGGCAGAACTTCGCGCGATATTGGTATTGATGGGCTATATCGTACCTTTTGAGCGCACTCGGGAGAGTAGTAGAAATTAAAGAAGATGGGCCACTCCTCGTGTTGATCTTGAACGAAGCGCCAAATAGAGTGGGCCTGGTAGCTACCCGACGCGAGTGAAGAGTGGTCGGAAGTGAGACTTAACCAATGAGCCATGCGTTGCAGCTCGAAGTCGTGTTTGAAGTCGTGAAAGCGATTCGAGACATGGTGGTAAGCAAGAAATTGGAGAAAGAAGTCGTTAAACTCGAAGGAGAGAGGAAATTGCCGTACCAGTTGGTGAACTGCATCAAGGAATTGCAGAAAGACGGGTGAGAAATGTGAAGCCTTGCCATTGTTGCCTTCGGCCTTTTGGCCCACACGCTGGTTGAATGGATGACCGAAGAGAATCCACTCCTTCTCCACTAAAGCCCAGAAACCGGAAATCGTTCGATACGTTGGATCCATCATCACTTGAGCCAACGAAACCATCTATAGGGATGGATTAAGGAAGCGCTCAAACGCCTTCCAAACGACCAAAATATCTAAACGTCATGAGAATAATTCAAACGGAAGCCAAGCATGAATCGATTTACAAAACTAAGATTTTAGATAATGAGTGCCTAATGGTGTCAACAAACTTGAAAGCCAAATTGAGTGCATTTGCCATCAGACCAAGCATTCCAGTTTTTTTCGCAAAACCGTAAAATTCAATAAAGATATTACAACATGATTGCTTCAAAGCTTTGTGCGTGCTGAAATGGCTAGCGCTTAATTCTCGATTGAAAATGCGAAGTCCATCGTTAAATGAAATAAATGGCTACGGGTTAGCTCTGCACCGGAGAAAACAACTAATCGACCAAACAGCAAACATGGCTTAGGAGAAAGAAGGAAGTTAACAAGGTTTCTCTTCGTCATGCTTACTAATATGGGAGCATCATTTATGCAGTCGGAGGGCTGTCTGAACTCAGACGTTAGTATATGGTTCGATGAAATGACACGAGGTGGTATAGTGGGAAGCGAAAGTTAATTTAAAATATTGAGAGTATAAACGTTTATACATTGTCGACATTTCGTTATAAAAATAAAATCATACATTGCATGGCTAAGTGCTTAAACTCAAGAGTACGTTACTCTATTCGCTCTTCCCTGCAGAGCAAAAAGGTGGCACCTTCAGCTTCTACGATTTCCATTGATGCTTAACTAAGACAACATCTTTGCAAAACGAGCTCATTCTGCACGAGCGCACAAACGAGAGTTTCAATATCCCAAAGGATAGATTAAACGAGCAGCCACTTTGATGGATCTATGGACTCGGCATAAAAACAAGATGTGCCGAGACCAAACCAAGGACCACAGAAGTAGAGGATTGGTACAATGAAAAGTTAGAGTGGTTGATACTAAACCTAATCATCTAGCACTTACCTGCGCCACAATATCGGTGCCATCCTCGAGACAGACAGCAACACTGGCGCCTTGGATGCTCATAATCTCGACCATGATGGCAGCGAGTTGAAGGAGGGATTGGATCTGTTCAAGCCAGCCTGACTCAGCGACAGCAGCAATGATGTCTCCCGGAGCGCCTCGTGAGCCACCATCGCTTCCCGCCGCCTTCTCGCTGGGCATCGCAGCTGCCAGATTGTTTTCGTGGTCGCTGATAGAGCCACCACCACCACCACCTCCATCGTCAAAGCTACCACCGCGACGGCGTTCCTTGAAGACGCCAACAAGACGTGAGTGCGCACCCTTCGGTAAACAGGCGTTGTATAGTTTGCGGAAGGTGTCGCGTATAGAGGAGTGAGAGGCGTAGTCCACAGGAATGAACTCCACACCTGGAAATTGGCCTGATTTTACCATGGTCTACGAAAGAGTAGTAAATGCAATTATGTATAGGGGTGTGCATCCATGTCCGCCAATTATCAACACTTCCTTGGAGGATGCAGAAGTACAAATTTAGATGATTTTTTGGGACATTAGGTTCGAGTACAATCATATGCAAAAGACATTTTAGTTTAAACCTTATGGATCTTTGTGCTAATAAACGGGGCAACTGACAGTCATCAAGTCAAAAATTAGGAATGGGTTCCAAATGGAATAATACGAAAATGTAAGACTCCTTTTTGGTGCATAGGCGGAACAGAATCATTCAATTCAATGAGATGGTTTATAGGATCCAAAGAAATCCATTATGAGCGGGAACTTGCCATTCCAACCCACCTTGACGGAACGCTCACAGAGAACGTATAGAGTTGTTGGCATTCGAGATTCTGGATAAAGATGTTGGGTCGAAGAGCTAGTAGCGCTACCCTTCTCATCATCATGACCAAATGCATTCGATGCTGTCGATGCCTTCCCACCAGAGAACTTGCCCAGTGCTGGAAACCAATATGGCAGAAAACAGTAATCAAGCTGCAGTAATCAGTGTGCTTTCTTCTCAATCAACTCCAGCAGCATGAAGCAATTGATTTGAGGCGAGCAAAAACAAGGGGATGATTGTATCATCTGGCAATTGGAAAAAATTGGCTCTGTGCATGTTTACGTGTTATATGAGTGTGCAGTTTCAGCCTTCGCAAACATGCAGTCGGAGGTTAGAGAAAAATCATCTGAAGCTATTAGTTATTCCAGAGGTCTGAAATTCAAGCCAATGAATAGAAAGAAGACATCCTGTTTTAGGCTATTCCAACATATGACCAAGTCAATCACCTAACCATTCCAAGCCCAAATCTTAATCGGCATTCATGAAGAAGAGACGTGCAGGTGCAAGTGTGGCTTGCGCCGAATGGCAATGAGTTGTTACTTGGGTTATGTGGTTAATGATAGTGGTAATGAGCGTGCGCATGGAAACTCGCAGGTGAAACACATTAATGTCTTACCGCGACGAACTGAAAAAAAATGCAAGAGCAAAAATGATTTTAGTTTGTTTGACTAAATCATGCGATCCTCAAAACGATTGTGAATGCAGAGAAGAGTACACTTCCAGATCTAGACAATCTGTCCAGAACTAGTGCAACCACAAACTCCCGTAGTGTAGGCTATTAAAAAATTCTGCATATGGAATGCAAGCGCAATTACTTCTATAAATATTTGCATGGAATCGTACAAATGGTAACATAATGGTGGCGTAGGATTGAGTGTATTTGCTGTTTGGTTATGGGTTTACAGATAGCCTCACATGCATTTTGAAGGTAAAGCGGTTTACATAACCCTACTCCAAACAGCAAGTTACCAAAGTGCAATCAAATTCCTTTCCTGGGCTAGACCAAGATCTTGCACTACCGGACCTGCTTTGAATTGAACAGAATTTTATCGGCACAACCAGAAATTGGAGAGCGCGCAGCTACATGAACACAATACTAGCAAAATAATGGGCGCAGACATGATGGACGCGATTGGAGGGGAAACAATTGATAGATGATAAGTGAGAGATTACAAGGGATGTGCAGATAAGTGAGCTATCAGCTTTACCTCCGCCATGAAAACGCCTCTTGGGCCTATCGGATTGGTGTGGAATGTAGTGACTTCTGGGCGCACCGCTCGTTAATGTGGTAGCAAGACCGACCTCTACTGAAGGATTGTGGATCGTTTGGGTCGTAGCCTCATTCAATTCTTCAGGAGTCGTGAAAAGTGAAAGGCGCTTCTCAAATGGTGCGTTAAGTGATATCACTGAACCGGTCACTATTAACCGTGTTAGGTTTTTATTTCCGGTGGAAGTTAGTCGTGTGATTGGTTTAATTCATTAGAGTGAATGGAGTAAAAAATTGATGGCATTTAGGAGGAGCAACAAAATGAATGAGGGCACAATTGCGAAAAGTGAGGAAACATGTGAATGAAAGTTCATAAATCGCGGGAAATTTTTTTTAATTATGATTGGTTAATTAACAAAAAATGGGGGCAGGTGAAAGGAAGAAAGAAAAATAGCGAATCCGAGTTAGAATCTCATGGGTTGAAAATTAAGAAGGCATATGCAAGGTTAATGAAATATTACTATAGCGAAAATAATTATACTGTGTGAAAATCAGTTAGTACCCTACGGATCGGCGTTTTTTAAGTCTAAATCTTAAACAGTTGAAGCAATGATATTTACTCCTAATACTGTGTGTTGAACAAAACGATTTACTGGTAAATGATTTGACTTATGCCAGCAATAAATGGACGAAATAGCAGTAAAATTCCTATCCGCCTTAAAATATCTTCAAACAACTGAAATGCTTATGGTAAGGAATGTAGCGCGAGTGTGCCCGGGCGGCGTTCTTTTATTCACCCAAATATTGCCTAAAGCAAAATGGAGTCCACGTGGGCGGATAAGATGGAAGTTCAAATCGATAGACGCACCCCGTGAGCTGGCACGGGAAACGCGAAGCAAAGAGCCTGCCTTCTCGTGTGCTAACGCTCCACCGACACCACGTGGTGAGGGGGATGGTGTGGTGACGCCCTGCGGTTCAGTGGCGAGAAGCATCATAGAGTTGATGCGCGGAGAGAGGAGCTCCCGCCCCTGCACTGAGCCCGCTATGGAGACCGTCGTCGAGGCAGGCATGAGTCCCAACACCGACGAAGGCACAGGTGACATGTTAACCAGCGAGGCAAAGTAACGGGCGTGCTCCTTTGCCGAAGAAATCTCCGTACTCATCTCTACGTCTGTAAGGCAAATGTATCATACACAACCATAGCACCACCAATCTAGATTCCTATCTGTGACAGTGGTATTATTAATGCATGCAGGTAGAGATGTCAGCCTAATCACGAGCCAAATTTGCTGAAGTCGGTGTCTACTACAGCTACTTTAGCGTAGCAATAATTTTAAGTCGATAGGTCAAAATTGTGGCCAAACGCATGATCCCTTGCGAAACCGCTTCTCTCATAAAAGCATATTAGGGCGTTTTAAACTATCCAATCAATGGTAAAAACGATCGAGTATGTGATCGATTAACAGAAAGGGTTTAATAAAATTTGCTTCATCAGATTAGATCTTATCTGAGGACAATCTTCCATCATTAAATTTACGACGCTTTCCACCTCCAGTCCTAAAATGGGAAGATGGTGAACACTGGCTCTGAAATAACTGCGGGTTTAGCTAGTAGTCACCACGGCGCAGCAAAAACTGTAGACGACTGCGAGCCTGGACCAGCACATCAGGGCAGAAAAGAGGGGTGGCGAAAGGTTGCGTCAATGTAGCTACGTGAAGAAATATGTCCTACATTGCTACCCCAGGAGTTGACCTCTGCATGCACCAATGGCAATAGCAACACTGTATGGTCAATGATGAGTCACTCCTACCACCGCCTTCATCCTTCATCCTCCCACTCCAACAACATAGTCGTCACATTCAAATGGAACTTTGTTTTGCAGGATACCAGTGATACCATAACGTCCTGCCACCAAAATGAGTTATCGACCAAGGGCTGCAATTCTGACAAACTCTGCACAGTTATTGGTACAGGTGTGCCTTAAAATTACAACCAATACCAAGTCCACGCAATAAACTTATCACAAGCTCAAATTGTTCATGTAATGATTGGCCGATTTATTTATTTTGGTATTCATCCTCATATTAAACACAGTTTATGCCTAGGAAGAAGCAAGAGCATTTGCAATGAGGAAGGTGTCAATCAGTGTACTCATTTTACGTTACTTACACAAGCGGATAAGGAATGGGTTAGAAAGTTGACATACCGGTTGCGACGACGTTGGTACTGGTGACAGCTTGCCTCTCAGATGCATTGGTAGCTACAACAGTGTGTTTGAAGGCGGAGAGGATGGACTTGGCCTGGAAAGCGGCGCCTCGCAACAGGAAGGCGCGGGTCTCTAAGTGCTGCCACACCACCACGGGGAAGCGACCGTGCTTATGGTAACGTGCTACTCTACCCAACCGTGAGCGCTTAAAACCCTACAAGGAGAGAAGGGAGGGGAGTTGCACTCACCAGGCCACAATCCAAAAACGTCTTGGGTCAAAGGACTTGAGTAGTTCAAAAGGAGCCTTTACCCACTTACAAGATCATGTAATGACAGAACTTTTTAAGAATTTCCCAGTAGATTGCATCGTTTTGTAAAGCTTATTTGATACAAATCTAGTAGCTCCCTAGAAACTGAACCAAAAATATTAAGCATCGACACTATAGTGGTTAAAGGAAGACCTACAGAAGGGACAATGAGAAGGGAGGGGTATGTGCGCGTAATAGCGTAGTTTGCGTTAGCCAGAGTAATAACGGGCGAAAAGATCGACTGCTGAGGCCTGTGCTGGTAGTCGGAGGCACTGGCACAGCCCGAATGAATGGAGGAGAGGGGACTTGTAGAGGAGGGATGCTTGCAGTAGCCGGTGGAGTGGAGAGCCACCTGAGCCATGTCCAGATAGCCAGGTGAGTGCTGCAGCGCCTCCGATATTGCCGGATCCAGGCCTGCCAGGCGTAGATTCGCCAGAGTCATTGAGAGTAGCGACTTTGCGTCCGTAAATTCATCCACTTAAGAAAAAACAAATAGACCCACGCGTAAGCGGTGACTCGACACAGTAATTGAACCGAATTATTGCTTGAGCTCCGCCTCTCAGGTTCTGAGAAGACCATTGCAACTCAAATAAATAATATACCAATAGTAAACAAGTGGAAGATGGGAACTCAACAGGGAAAAACGCTCAAAACCACCCCTTCATCAATGAACTCGTTTGAATGCATCTCGACTTAGACCAAAGGCTTTGCAAAGGGCAATTGCCACGCAATATGTAACTGCCACAGGACTTAGTTCCGTTGCCAGCTCCACTGCATTTGTGAATGTATCAATGCATTTTACTTAGAAGGTTACTGGTTGGGAACTTTGATAAGAAATGATTGACATCGCCCAAGCGCTTATCCCGAATACACTTCCAATACGGCGACCAATGAAGAAGTGTAAAAACTGATATAGCCTATGACGATGCCAAGACCAAATCCACGGCTGAGGCATAATTTTTCCTATTGAAATGCAACACTGCTAGAGTACAGTTAAACAAATTGCAACTAGGATAAATTTGCATTCTGTTATCAAGGCTGCCTCTGCACACCCAGGCATGCATTCTGAGTTTTCAAAACTTATCAAATGTGTGATTTCGGAGTGCGGTGACGGTGAACAAAACGTCAGATAATTTTGGAGTGAATATCAGACCAACCTCGTAAAGAGTCGTCCGGGAGTCCAGTGGCTGTAGCTTCGAGAGAATCGGTATCAGAGAGTCGATAGGTGGCGGCAGCGATGACAGAACGCACCACGGAGAGATTACGAAGGCGCGGGCCGGTCGTTTGCTTGAGGGCTGCTTGCATGGTGTTGGTAGTTTGTGACTGACTACGACTGCTGCGCCCGCTCCTACTGCTGCTCACGATGGACAGACTCGCCGACTCGTCTTCATCACCCTCCTTCGATTGCGCCGATGTTACACCGCCATCCATTTCTTGCGACTGCTGACTCATTGGTCGACTCGATGCCTGTCTAGGTAATGGTGATTGGTACCTTCAAGAGATGGACCACGTAAGAGCTGTCGTCGCCTTTTTTAACACTTTTTGTAATTCATTCATTTGTTTCCCTTCCCCAGAGTCCAAAAGGGACGAATGCGCGAATTTTCATTAAGCTCAAAACAGTGGTTTTAAAAACGCTTTTTATTTGAACTAGTACCCGGATTCTTTCTTGAGCAACTACTTTACCAGTCCATACCGATCACAAGTTATTTGAGGTAGCGTTACCAGTAACCCCAATCGAGATCAAAACGCATGAACGACTCCATGTAATAGCTCATAATCAAACCACGCAATATTTATAAAATGCATGCAGACCAATTCCTCAAAAAGCGCAATACATCTAAGAGGGCATTGAGTGACATAAACGGTCGGTAAATGTTTTTATTGCTATCACATTCGATATAAAGTTATATATTCTGAGAATCGACGAAAAAAGTAGGATTGGGACAGGATGACCTCAATTATTGATTTGACCGAAGTAGCTTATGGAATTAATTGGCTTTGAGAAAAGCAAAACAATGTACTCGAGGAAAAGAACCTAGTGCAAGTACGCTGTGAAATTGAAAGGAACGTAGCAAATCGACCACGCCCAGTCGCAGTTCTGTGATCTAAAAAGCCCTGCTTGGCTAGACATGAACAAGACAACGCGGTGCAATCGCATTCCAAAGGGAGCAATGGAGCTGCATGAACGTCGCCGCTTAAGCAGGGGAGCGTGTATGGAATGCTGTTTCAGATAAAATGAGCCAACAGCTTCAGGTTGTTCGATTAAAAACATGATGAAGGATTGTAAACTATCATGAAAGGTTAATACAATAATCGCACAAAACTGGAGTACAAACACCAAAATTGATAAGGCACGTTTAAGCACAAGCGAATTGGTTTAGTAAGCTTTTAAAGTTAAACGTCCATGGAATTAAGAACTTCTACTGAGGAAGTACCCATTGGCATCTTCTGAGATAAGCGGCGCCTCGGGTGCTCGAGAGTTTGGAGAGTTGAAGCTGAGTCCAATGGTGGCGTGAAAGCGCAACTCAACTAGGACACGTCGTAACTCGTCACGTGCCTCGGAAGGCACTTCATCGGGATCGAAGCCAAGGCGCATCATCTGCATTGTAAGCGCACGCAGACGATAGACGTCCAGTGTCTCCGTGGAGGAAGAAGACGTAACACCACCAATGCGCAGCTTTCGATGTTGTTTTTTACCACTGCCACTGCCGCCAGCACTCATTTCAAGGGACGCTGCAATTGTAGGTGCCACGGGGTTGGTGGTCACCACCCGTGCGCTACCCATCCGTTTGATCGAGTGCAGTGCAGCAACGGGGAAACTGCGACACACCACTTTGTTCGACTCTACATGAACGCAGTGGTATACAAATTGATTCAACAGCCGATAAGCACTGCATATATGGTACGCTTCTAATACAAAGCTTTCAGGTTTTAGTTTGAACTAAACGCCGAAGTTTGTCGATCATCTCAATAGGCTAACATGTGGAGACACGAAGAGCAGTATTAGCACTAAATTTTTTGCCTATTTTGACTGACCACTTAAGTTGGTAAATGCTAAGATCAGAAACAAAACCGTTTTCAAAACCATTCTAAAATTTAGACATTTTTTTGAAAATAAAAGTTCTAATGCTTGATGATCGAAAGGACGCACCGATGCTGTTTCAAAACAATGAATTGAAATGCAGTGAAGTACGGTTTTTGAGATTAAAAAAGGCTCCATATTGTTGCGTCACAAATAAAACTCCCAGTAAGTTTTGTAAACATAAATACCACTCACATTTGAACTGCATGCATTCGCGCGACTATTATGAGCCTCAGAGTCTACTTGGACTCCGACACAATTTTTTCAAGGGATTCACGGTGAAAACAAGTAGTTGCAGATAAGAAAAAAAAGATATAGTACAAATGAGACGGTCTACTCTGCCTCGATTTGAAAAACAAGACAGCATTTAAAGCTAACATTCTTTCTCTAATAAAGAAGCCAGAATCGTGAAAAATACAAGTCTTTATCGCCAGCCAAGGGAAAGCACATACGAAAGGGATCTTTGGGCACGCCAATGAATATGACGCGATAATTGGTAACAAAGAGGGCCCCTTGTGCGGGTAGTAGGGTGCGAATGACACTGTCTAGTTCCTCGTTGAAGATCTCATATGAGGAAGACGCCGCCACGTTAGCGTTGTTGGCATCCAAGATCATTGGCTCTGACCGACTCCAGTCGACTCCGCCACCGCCACTGTTGCTCCCGCCGTCGCCCACTCGCTCCATTCGACCGTCAATGAGCAACTGACAGGGGAGTCGGTCCAGACCCGCCAGCCGAATTATGCTCTCGCCCATGAGAAGCGTCGGGTTCGCTATCTCCGGCTACAATGCAGCTGCTTGAATTCAGTGGAGGCCAGGGAAACATTTTATCAAATAACTCTTTCTCACAAAAACATTTTAGGGGAAGTCAGGAGGAATAGTTCGACAAGAATTGATCGTGATGCGTTGAAAAGAACGGTGTCAACAATCTCCACCACTATGGTATGCTGTTACGATGAGCTAAGATATCCTTCTAACGTCAATAAATTGATAGCTCGTTTAGACCAACGTTACCTTTTTAATTTTTGGAATCTTCTTCACCTCAGGATAGATATCCGCCAGGTTGAGTAGATGCCCCTCCAAAATATCTCAAAGAAAAAGAGTTGATTTTAAACTTTATATCATCGAACTGATATGGCAAGGGAGGCGAATCAAGGCTCAGAAATGCGTTTGAATAAAAATTCGAACCAGTAATTTAAATTTTTATTTAAAATCAACAAAATGTGATAAATTTTGGCTTTTCCTTATAAATAAACAACATAAGAACTATTGAATGACAAAGTTTCTGCCACTATAGTCAACAGTACCAAGAGTCGAAGAGTGACTACTAGGTCCTGTGTTGCGAATGCCCGCTCATGCATACATTTAAACAGTTTTATCGAGGTACTTCCATTAAGCTTCCAACAAGTAACGAGAAGAACTGATTCAACCAAAGGCGACCAGCAATCAATCAGACTAGTTAAGAGCTAGGCGATGACATACTGTCCACTTTGTTTTTAATCTGGATTATGCTGGCCTCCGGGAGGGCATTTTCAGTGCCGACCTTCTCGACGAATTTGCAAATCCACTCTGCCAACTCGCCCAGGACAACGTCAGAGGTTGGGATAGCATCTCGCGACAATGACGACGATAACGTCCCACCTCCTCCAAGAGGAACCGACGATGTGTGGTGGCCGTGGTGCTGACCCGGTCCTCCAACTCCACTGCCACTGCTACCACCGGCATGGGAAACGGACCTACGTTCATTGTGATTTGACGATGGCAATGTGCTGAAAAGTTAGCCGACAAAATTCAACAATTGTAAACCTTTATATGCACGCGTAAAGACACGAAAAAAAGCTTTTCAACTCTCGTGAATACATATATACCTGTTGAATCACTCCACAACAAGACACCAAGGGCCAAAAAAGTTGATGTTAAACATAAAACATCAGGCTTGATTCAAACGCATGTTATTTTGAATGCGTGTGAACAAAAGCAATGGAGACTCAATTATTGCATTGTTTATATTCAATTCGTGGTGTCTAAAAGCAAGAAGAGAGCATCAATGAATTCACATAATGCTTCACAATTTCCGCCAATCATAGATTATGATCACATTACCCAAAGAAGGCAGACTAAGTCGGAAAGCTCCTCAAAGGACCATATAAGTAAGTGGAGAGTTGCAGAGATTACGGAAGCTAATCAGAAGACTTTATGATTGGAGGCAAAATTCTCGTAAGGCACATTGACTCAAGAGGAATGATTAGTCAACAATCCTATGCAAAATTTCAGTGTTGCGTGATGCCAGCTTGCAACCATTCGCAGTACCAAAGTTTATCATAAACAAAACTGAAAAGAAGAGCTCATTTTGCAACCGAAGTAAACTTATTATTAGCATAAAAAATAGCGATATGCCTCGAAGTGCAACAGAATTTCACTATGGTGAGTTGGGCATAAACACCTAGAAAAATCGTTTGGTCACTTCTAAACGTCTTTAAGACATCCTCAGTGTGTTAGAATCTCTCCGAATAGAAAACACGCGAATATTGAAACAAAACTAGGGGAGAAACCGGTCTGAAAAGTCCTAAATATGTTCTAAACAGTTTTCTTCGGGGTTGGATTACAACGCCCCCACACGCATGCATTGTTCCGAACCTAAAAGTTAGTAAACGATTGCAGCACATGCAAAATTTGGCAAAAGCAGTCCATACATGCAGTGGGGGAAAGTGATCATGCGTGCACAGTAAAAAGGTCGTCTTCAAATTCTAGAATGTAACATGAACAACAGAACAAACAAGTACACACACAAAGTCAGACTATACTCACGAGCATTGGGGTGGCGAACGGAAACAATGTGATTGGTTATTACTCCGTCTAAATAGCCTTGGGCTTTATTATGCCAGATTACAAAAGCAACGCTTTGAGTAGTCCGAAGGATTGACATTTCATTCGTAAGCATTTAATGGTTGAATAAAATGCCAGTACATCAATGATATACTAAGACAGAACAATGAAGGTGGTCATGTTTTCTAAAAATGGGATAACATACAAGACTAAAGTGTTGCCTTAGCAACAATGCAAGAAAGATTACTTTGCGGGGGGCAAGTATGCGGGGGAGGGAGACTTTCTCACCTGGAGAAGGGCAAATCGCGCCTGTCGTGGAGATGGTTGATTGGGCTGGAGGCGCCCACAGGCCAGCCATTTGGTAACCCACGCTGTTGCTGTTGGGCGCCGCCAGTAGACAGAACAGTGGCGACAGAGGCGGTCGCCTGTGACGAAGCAGTAGTAGAGGTGGCGCTCATGAACTGATCGGTGCTGGGAATGAGAGGTGCAGCAGCGTTCAGAGGGACACGGAAGTTGATAATGAGGTTTATGAAATGGAGGATCTGCGCGTACACCGTGCCCTCCTCCTGTTGCTGCAGGCTCCTTTGCAACTCTGCCGAGCGCAGGCTACCCGAGCGAAGCTCATCCGCTGCTATCTCCAGCACCGATTGGTCAGACGAATGGATCGGCTTCAAAGAAAAGTAAAGGTAATGCCCGTCACTTTGCGTGTTCATACAGCGACATCCACTAGTCTTCTATCGAAAACAGCCCTTACCAACAAAATAATATTTATGTAAACAGCTATATCCCTTAAGTATCCGTCTATAGACAGATGATCTGTAAACAAAGTAAATATAAAAACAGTAAAACCCAGTTGTTTGCTTAAAATGCAAAGAAGTCCTTAAGCGCCACAAAACAACTAAGTCCTGCTGACAAATATTAATCGTGTGAATCATTCGCGAAGGTATTTCCTCCAAGAGGTCAAAGTGGTTAGCCTTCAAAGCAGTGAGCACAAACAGAATGAATGAGTTAACAGATATATGGACTCAGGAGAGATAGATCGCAATTCCTCCATGCATTTACCAGCTTCGACTCGCAATAATGAGTACTTCACTGCCATAAAGTTTTCAAATGCAACATAAAAATCAAGAATCAGCCATTGCATTGAATCATCAGTAAGCACGTGTTAAAAAGAAATATTCCAAAGCCATTTGATGGGTCGTGGGCTGAAAGGCACTCCATGATATGCCATTAAATGTGTATGTGACTGTGTAATATGAGTATGTTGATCACAAATGTATTATTCACGTGGTCTTTTTCCCACAAAATAGCTTAGCAATGACGATAACACCAAAGCATAAGAATAGAGAAAATTCACCGGGAGATAAGCTGACGGAATACCACTTTTGCGCTCCTCCTCGGATTGATGCAAATAAAGTTGTTTGATTTGGTTGTTCACTTGCTCGTTGAAGACGTCTTCCCAGAAACTCATTTCTGACCAGATCCTATGGCGCTGTATGTGATGCGTCATGTTAGCAAAGTAACGCATCCCGCCGAGTTGCTGCAATAGAGAAGGCAGACACAGCTGGTAAATTACCCTCACCCTTTCCGAGATAAAATTTTACGGCTGCGTTCCACAATTTGGTTCAATGCAGCATGGTATTAGAGATCCGGTGTGTCCATTAGCTGATTGAAGCAGCTTCTGCTTTGAGGCAAGAATTCCGAACAAAAAACAAGATTATTGAACAAATGAGCGAACATTAGTGCCAGTGAAATGCACGTGTGTACCTCACCAACAATCTCCAAATGTATTTAGTCTAAAATGTCACTCTGAAATGTATACCTAACATTTACGTTCACCAGGTCGAACAATGGAGAATTCCCCGATGGTGAATAAAGATTAGCAACCTACACTAAATGAAGTTCATGGAAATGGAATCATGGAGGGGTGATGATAATGAACGTCTACTGCCTCGTGTTATTCAGCGACTTAAGCTTACGACCACCAAAATGTCACAAGTAGTCGGCTAATGACTTGAATACTTTGTCAGTATGATAGGAGCGTGTTTAAAGCCTATTAAATTAAAAGCTGAATTGTATATGCACGTTTTGGAATGCAAAATCAGTGCCTACAGTGCTGATTCTAGTTGCGAGTTCCAAAACGGGAGGAGCTATAACAGTGTTGTAGGACATTCCCTCATAACGCAAGGCCTCATCAAGGAGTCCCACGATAACGTCAAACTGCTCCCAATTAAGTGAAGCTCGACGCTCAAATTCCACAATCACGGCTTCGGAGAAGGTGGAGTTTGAACTTTTCAAGGAGGCCACCGGTGGAATGATCCTCTTGCACAATTCGTCTACAAAGAGGCGTCGGAAGGGCTGCGACTTCAAGTCCTGCCGAATAGTATTGCGACGCTGAAAAAGGCACGCAACAAACCTTACTATTTACAAATACAGCCAGTAACCGATACTTGGGATCTTCAAATGAACGTTCTATGAAAGTGATATTACAGGGTGCATGAAGCAAATTCAAATGCGATTAGGACTTATATCATTTAAGCCTAGAAGGATTGCATAAGGATATCAGAGATCAAGGATGTTTGAACTCTACAGCATTGCCTTTAGCAAAGTGTGAGAAGGTAACGTATCGGTTGGCACGAAAAGAAAATAACTTGGAAACAAAGGGTCATAGGCAATAAAAAGCAATATAAACGATATGGAGAGCAACATTGCGCCAATATATTACTGTACAATTTATTACCTAAAGCAGCGGGCTATGTTAATGCACATAACTGCAATTAAAAAGAACAATAGTCTACAGAGCACGGAACACATTCCAAAGTGTCAACGAGGAACTATCAAATCGGAAAAAATGAAAGATGCCGTGAAATAAGAAGACACCTTGAGGGCCTCAGTGATGTGCAAATCGAAGATGTCAGCGACAAATTCACGAATAACACGGCATTTGTCCGAGGGCAGCTCCGATTTGAATGCGTTACGGTCCAACTGCTCACCTTTGGGTACGATGTGAGGATTTTCCTTTACCTCCATAGTCATTGGCGCTCTAGATAAACATCAAAAGCAAAGAGCTTGAAAGAATGCCATCACAAAGCAGACAACTCAATTTTAAGTGCCCTGGTGAAACACATGAGAAAGTGAGGAAATAAAATTGAGCCTTAGTAATACGCAAACATGAGCTAAACGCCCAGTTTTGTGTAAGCAAGAGATCAAAGAATAAGACAGCGTTGCACGTCAGAATTTAGTTAACATTTTGACTTTAGCAGTGGAAGCATTTTCTTAATTGGGTGGAGAGTTGTCAAAATACAACCATGTTTTCAATAATGCAAAAGCGAAAGAATATTAGTGTATATTCAAAGGAGGGCCAAATGCATTTGTGATTGACAGTTTCGCTTGTACTGCACTGTTAGGTAAGTTAAAGAACATTGGGAAGTATAACCGGCAAGAACAATTCCGAGTATGTGAATTTGACAGCTAAAGCAGTTCACATGACTTCCATAGCCTTTAAGCTGCACCAAAAAAGGTTAGTGATAGGTGCTGTAGACAGGGAAATTATACTGTCCAAGTTTTGACTAATAAGGGTACATATCCCAACTATTTCCTATACGGATGAAAAAATGTTTGCATTTTAATAATTGAAACTCAGTTTCTAAATTAAACAGCTCCAATGGTGGATGGAATGCCAAGCTACGGCCTTAAAGTTTTTCATATAGCAAGACCTATCTTTGGAACCATTTATTCAAATACATGTGATGGAAAATGGGACTCACGATTGACTTCGCAGCTCCTGTGCTACCTGTGTAAACTCGTCCACCTTTTGAGCGTTGAGTCGGGGGAAGGGTCGGTGGTGTAGACGATTGTGCGCTTCCACTGCCTCCGCCTGAATTACATCCACAATTTGATGGGCCTCATCGTGCTCCTTTGTAAAACAAAAACGAGTAATGCAGTAAAACCTTAATGAACAACTCAACGAAATACACGCGACACGGCTCATAGAAATACTGAATTTATTACTGTTCAATACTTGAAACTACTCCGACTTTACTGTTAACAGTTTGAATGATAATATTAATTTATAATACTTCAACACCATTAGGCGACGCAACCGGTCAATGATAACAGTTTAAGCACTATAAATAGATGCATCTTACACATTTTACCAGTTAAATCCAAATCATACCAAAAAATTCATATGCAATGAAAACTGGAACAGCATGAAATTAAAGGTAACCCCTATTTCATTACATACTTCTGGCATGAAAACGAGGATGTCCCACAGTAGTGACTAAACGATATGAACACAACTGAGGCTACAGGAAAGACGTGAGTGTACCGGTAGTGTTTTCTGTAATAAAGGAACCAACGCATTCCCATAAGGGAAATTTTTCATCGCCAAACCAACAAGATGGGGAAAAGTGGGGAAAGCTTTTCACCCCACCGAGCGTGCACTTGGAGCAATGACCGTCCACGTGCAGGTGCTACCGCATGTCTGTAGTGAAAAAGGATGGGAAAGCTGCAGCTAGATAAATTCTTAGAGAAAAGTGGTTTCCATTCACTTCAGACCATGTGTCCAATGGCATGAAATTATAAGAAGCGGTAGGCGGGGCCACACCAAGGCGGTTTATGGTGTTATACTTTGGACTATACAGGTGAAGATATGTACGGAAATATAAACGTAGCAGTACAAGGGAAAATCTATTGTCTAAGACAAATGAGTACGCTTCAACATTTATGGTTCAATAAGAGGTGGGTAACAATAATGATACGTAATAGGTTGACGTATTTGAGTAAATGATGGCCCAAAATCGAACCCATGCTTTGTTTGCATGTACGTTAATGGGCTCAAGTTCGAATTCTTCGAACACCCACTTTCCGCTATTAGCGCCACAGAAGAAAACTGACCGGCACGGCCCAGCTGTGTTATTGGTCTAATATGGCAGTGGCACTCACGTTGCCGAAAGCACCTATTCAAATTCTGCTAAAGAGATCAAAAACGCATGTGTTCTCACATCGAGAATACCATACACCATTTGGTATAAGCAGTTATCGTGAACTCACGTAGCACATCTGTGACGCCAGATTCATGTAAGAAAAAGTGGGCTATCACACATGTAGCGACGCTGGTAGAGAACACGCTAAAGAAGCTGGGAGGGTGAAACGTACATTTTCCATAAACTTTTGCGCAATGCGATCGAGAGAGAGGGTGAAGTCGGTGACAAAGGCCTCGTAATCAACGTCGGGAAAGGAGACGTCGGCAACAAATTGAGGCACAAGAGGCTGTGCTTTGACGCGCGCCACATCGTACGCCTCGTCAAAGAGGTCGCACACCCGAAATGGTGGACCGCGCTCCAGCACAAACTGGTGGAAGCGCATGCTCGAAAGAAGACGGTCGAAAAAGTCGTCCGGCTCGTGTATTCCCCGCAACACCAGAAACAGCGACTGCAGATAACATACGTACAAACACTTAAGTTCCCAGCCTAATTCAATTTTAATAGTTTTTACTATTCATCCTATCATGGAAAACTGCAGTAGGGCTACAACTAGGTGGGCGACCCATGACGCCTAGATCTGAAAGTGATGGTTGAGAAATACTGATATGTGCAAAGTACATCGAAACCGAACACGTTGTTTCTGCGAAATATATTATAAATAACTGAATATACCCATATTAGCGAATTATTAAAAAACAATTTTCTTGCCGTAACTATTTGCTGGAGATAAGGTGAAAACCAACCTTTCCCTTACTAGGGGCGTGCAAAGCATACACAAGTATGATTTAGTTATCTGCAAAGAATTGTGCGCAAATATTATGGCGTGCTTACCTGATTGAAGTGAATAACAGGTTGTGGATGAATTCGAGTGATGGTGAGACAGGAGCGATAGCCAGCGAAGATAGAAGCGAATAGATGCAGGAATACGGCACGCAGTCTCTTGTCGATCTGCTCGGGAGTCATTTGGGGTACAGACCCCGGTGGAGGAGGGTAGATGTTGTCAGAGGTCAATAGGTCGGGACTCAATATCTAGACGAAAGATGTTACCACCACTAAAATTCGATAGTCTGGCAAGAGTTCAAGGATTTGTAGCTCTGCAGACCAAACACACTGCGTACAAATAAGACGAAATAGACAAAAGAGGAACGTAATTACGTAGCTTCTTACATGGAAAAGGCTTTGTATTGCCTCGGTGAGGAAAGGCTGAGGAATATGAGGAAGAGGGATGTTCTCGGGACAAATAACACGCCCGACGTCGAGATCTGCTATGAATACATCTGGCTGTGGAAAAAATAATGACTGTGCAATGACGTCGCTGTTAAAACCCGACCAGGGGTGAGTTGTGTAAAAGGACGAACAGGGAACTATGGCTGAACAGACTCAAGATACAAACTAACTTAGAATTATAGGCCATGCACACTGTCAGTTTGATTTGGTCTACAAAATTTTTGTTCTATTTCCACACAATAATGAATAAATATCGAAAAAAACTACGTCACAGTTTGACACCATAATCTGGGATCAGAGGCTCATCTATCCTCAAAAAGACAATGGACGGGAAAAGGTATTGCTTCAGGTCCAGAGTATACTCTAGTAACAATCTTGTGCTTAAACCAAGTATGATCTATTCCTGACGTGTAAACACGGCATTCACTTCTACAACATAAAAATTAAGGACGTGTGTCTATGAATCACTTACAATGTCAGGAAGGAGATGACAGTATGACGCATGGATGCCGTAAAGGAAGGGTGTTGGGGCACTCAGATAATCAACCAGGCCTTTCGGTAGAATGGGAACATAAGTGTGACTGTGGTAAAAAAACACGTTGGTTTAAAGTGTGCAAACAACAATGAGCCCTAGTAATGGCAACAGGCACCGAAAAAGCCTTTCCCTAAACAAGTTGCAATTGTCTTCGCATCACGAGGGTAGATTTCACGTCCTCCGAAGACATTTGGTTGGAATCTTCATTCAGTTTAAAAATTACAATTAACAAAAATAAAAATACCAAGTTAAAACTAACAACACGAATTTCATCGCGCATAAGTAGATTGCAACCCTAGCCAATGCTGTTCATAATTTTGTCTGCAGGATCAGGGAAAGATTTCGTAAGCGCTACCTGGACTACACTACGTTGTAATGCAAAAACAGGGCATCATTCGGTTTTTACTTCTTTGGTAGTCAAGGGCTTCGCATCGTGAGGCACACGGCATCCTGCCCATTTATGCCAACAGAAAACCGGAAGAAACCGGATACTCGTCAGTAAGGGAAGAACAACCCAAGACCTGGGACGTGCTGTATTAAACGGCACGTGTCTAAACAACAAGCAGACTGTTGGCCCTCATAAGCGTGATGAAAGTGCTAGAATGCAAACTAACCCGTATTTTAGTGGGTAGATAATCGATGTGAGGGCGTGACAGGCCTCGGTGAGACGGACCAAGCTCTGGGAGCAGACCAACAACTTTTGGTCACTCAACATCGCCGTGAACATCAGCAGCACATTGTCAATTCCTGGAAAAGAAATTAATAATCTGCCCAACATAAAACGATAACCATGCTTCACTGCATTCGAAGAACGCTTTTGTTTCGATTTTACCAGATGGATCTGGCATCCTCTAATTGGTCACTAGTAAGAAGAGAAAAACCACGATGGCAATGGGTTACCGTTAAGGGCAATAGACGACTGGGTAAAAGAAGCTCCATGGATTAACATCTAAGATAGGGGAAATAGGTGCGGAGAATGGGTCAGCGGAACGAAAGGGGCGAAAACCCCATTACGTAATTTAACGATTATAGCTTGGATAAACGTTGAGATGAGTAGAAAGGCTTACGTTTGTCATAAATTTTGCTGATGATACACGCAGGCTCGGTCCATGCAAGACGTGTCTGCCCCCGGCAGTTAAAAAAAGAGTGAAAAGCCACGAAAAACCGAGGGCAAGAAGCGGAACTGGTTTAAACGGTCTTTTCAAATATAAAAACTCTATTCCCAGTTTGCAGCAGATGCGACCACCTATATCGGCATGAAAGATCATTTCTGTAAAAACCTTAGGAGTTTGTCAGGGAGATAATCGTGAAGTCATCACCAATTCACACAACACGTACAAAAAGCGACGCCACCGCAAGTGTGGAAATTGACGGGCCGCAGTGCGTAAAAAGACCTACCATCAAAGTTGGTGACTATGAGCTGAAAGTCGCCTTAGGCCGATGTAACAAGGCAGGGAAAATACGTGCTGCAGTAAAAAAGTAACTGATGAAAGCTGATCCCAAAATAATGCCTTAAAAATGAAGTGGATAAAACGTGAACAGCTGCTGCCACCAATGTCAAGTGGGTCGAATCACAATAAGGAGTCAGGTGGGTGGAGAAGTTTCATGCGACAAAAGGATGTGTCCGTCGAAGAGATGTTGTCTGTGCTACTATGAACTGCGAGCGCCTCGGATGCACCACAAGTAGACAGACCTTAACAAATCCCAATCAGTTGAACGAATACACTGAGCTTGTATGATTGTTCACTGTACGATGGCTTCATTTGATGGCAAACAAATCTGTCGATGCAATTAAATTGTTATGCTAAGGTGTGCATACAGAGTACCTGGGCATGAGTATGCGCACAAATCCACATATGAAACGTGTGAACACGATAGTTCCGAAGATAATCTAGGACGCGGGTCATAAGGATGTGCCAAAAAAGTTTACAAGTCCCGCGAGGCAGCTGCGATCGTGTGGCTGTTTACATGTAAACAGAATTTTTCAGCTGCTACAGCGTATAGGACATCAACTTTGCAAAAAGAAGTATGAGTTAGTATTCAAAAGCCACAACTTTGGCACTTGGGAAATTAGGTGGAGTAGTAAGTCAGATAAATATTAAATTTATTGAAAACTAAACACACCAAATTTCGCCTATCCAACAACCAATTCGCGTTGCTAACAGTGGCGAGCAAACGAAAGACGGATCAATGTAACCCCGATAAAGAATAAGGCAAGTTTAAAATGAATCGGTTTTGGGTAGTAGGCCTAGGTTAGTATGCAGATATCTTCCTATCGGACGAGCTACTGGCGCAAGACTCCAAAAACTGGGCAGTGGAAAGGGAGAAACGCCCTCAATTGGGACGCGTGCACAGAAGAGGAAGGCTAAACATGGCCCATCAGTCAAAAACGCATTTTCTAATGGTTTTCCGAGCCGAAAATCTGTGTGACAGCAACAAGGTAAACAATTAAAACAATCGCAGTGGTGATATTTAACCTCTTAAAATAAGATTACAAATACATGATGCTAATGCAGAGGAGAGTATTCAAAAGTAAAAAATAGCATCACTACTATAAAATAACAGCCGATGCACCAGGTTTACCCTTTGCAAAGTTTTATGTGGTAAATTGGCATCAAACCCCGGTATTACGTTCCAGTACTTTGTGTCTGGAAGGATGCCCGCAACGTCTTGGTTTAATGCAAATTCAAAGCGTTGTAGATATGCCAAGCAGTCTTACCTAAGTATTTGAAAAGGCTGGCCACGGAAGAACGGGTGACTGGTATGGTCTGACACTTGGCAGGATGTACAGTCTGGCGGTCGTTGGCACCCACTGTGAAAGTCTTGCGAGGGCCTCCTGGGCATCAATTAATGTATTGAAATAAGTTTCTCGCATTGATAAGCGGTACGATTAGAATTGCGAAACGCTAGTTCTCATCATGCTTCCCACAGTCAATGGGATCTTTATACTTTCAAATAGCACGCACACAGGATAAATTAACCATTTAGCTGCAAATGGTTTGATAAAAGTATCACAGCAAAAATCACATAACGGAGAAGGATTTCAGAATTGGGTTAAAGACTGAACACGCCCTAAAATACGTACTAAATCTTAATGCCCATTTACAATCGCTTAACCGTCCGAATACGAAACTCGATCAAAATTTCAAGATACTCGAAGTGACTGCTACCAGGACGTTACATCGGCCGACTAGGAAACCACCGCGTAAATACAATGAAAAAGTCTGCGTAGAGTAAAGAACGTTCCACGCGTGTCATGATTGGCTACATTGACATACTAGAGTGGCTCCACATGTAATGACTTCCTGGAACAGGTACACACAAAACAAGAACCATACGATAACATTAAAGGAGTTTTACGTAAGATTCATAGATAAAGGTAATGTGAGCTTTCAATTTAATAAAGTCAACTAAAAGAATAAGTTCCAGGAAGACTCAAGAGCAAGCATTCAAATACAACTTATTAAAGCTTTCCAGAATCGCAATTATTCCTAATTTACAAAAATTAACGCTCAGCGTCAGGTTATAGTAGGAAAGTCTTCTAGTTAGGCGACATAATACATGGAAAGCCTATCAAGAGGTTAAAACCTTCGCCAAGAGTTCATGTTCCTTAGTCGCAATGTTTCCATAAATTACAATTAGCAGCCATGATCGTTCATTGGGCTCAAAAAATGAAGTTACAAAAATGAGACAAAAAAATGTGCGTAAAAACTCACCCACGAATTATTATGCTAATAAAGTTATAACAAGCAAAAGAATGCGCTATTTACTAGACTGACAAGGCAGAAATCAACGTAAAGCTGCTTTTGATAGTCTAAACCGCAAAAAATCACAATCTAAAAAAGCGCATCCGAGGATACGTCATAGTGAATTCCAATTTTAGTAAAATTTAGCGAAAAAACAATTTCAAATAGGTTAAGAATGCTTATACACAGTTTAGCCCATTGTATTTGAGCAAAAAATATATGGAAAAACGGCGGTAATCTGAACTAGAGCCAACTAGGTAAGAAAAAAAATACGGAGAATCTAGCTTACCGATAGGGGGTATTTCAACACCTCCAACAATGTTTCCAATGATCTCCTCCAGGCTAAACTCCTTCGGGCTATCCATGAATGTAGTGTAGAGTATGCTCAAACAATTCTGAAAAGGAATACTATTTAGATTTTTACAAGCAGATTAATGTAGCTCGAGTGTCCAATGTCATATAAAGAAAGGCAGAGCCAAAGTTCTGCCAACCAAACCTCAAAATAATCAAACTTTAACTTAAGAACCTGCCTGAAGCACTTTAAAATGCTGATGTCGGGCAAGAAGAACGATGCATTTGGGAGCGAAGAGTTCGGTAGGCCGGATGAGGTTGGGATCCACTGACGCCCCATTAAAGTTGCCAGACGTTGCAGCCAGACTCTCGCAACTATTCAGATGGCTTAGACTTCCGGCAGGAGAAGTAGCTGAGACAATCTGGTGATTGTGCGCATCAGTAGTGTTAGTGTTGCGAGTACTATGGAAACGGTGTTGGATACTATGTTGTTGATGTCCAGAGACAGCCTCGTAGAAAGTGAGACAGGCGGCATAATAGTGGCTACCATCTACCCCCGTTAGATAGGCAACAAAGAAGGTTGGTGCCTGACGGTTTGTTGTTAGTCGCCATCCGCACGGCTGACAGAACTGAGCAATTTGGAAACTTTGTTAAGACCACGGTCATCTTATGGTTAAAAAAAATAAAACCCTGCATTCGTTTCCCATCTACCAAGCGCTGCCTGTGAGGAATAGCAAAGACCTGTGTTAACGGACATTTTGTCCAAACAAGAATGCCGATATCAGGAATCTGTTCGAAACCCGGACCTGAAACCCATATCTGCTAGAAAAGGCTTGCAAACCACGTCCAAGTTATAAGATATACGAACAAATTTTAATCGCGTACCGATTCCACATGAAAGTCGTAGGGATAATTTTCCCATTCTTTCGTTGGAAATCGCTGTAATAGGCGACCTTGGCTTTCATATTCAACTAAAGCAAAATAAAGACATAAAGTTCGAAAACATGAGAATAAAACTGATTAACAAAGTCGATGCTGCAAATGCGTAAAGCCGCTCGACGAGCGAAACAGAGAATGTGTTAAACACCGAACACTCACAAACTGATATAAAACACAAATAGCGATAGCGGAGATTTTAATTCCAATTGCATTGACCGATCCATAAACGCCACATGTTTTAATTTGACAAGGATAGAACACAAGCAAGCCATCAGCAAAATGCCGCAGAAGGAAAAAGGGGTTATATTAAATAACACCTGGAAAGCATTCAACGATGAGGGGTTAGGTCCTTCGCGAAACTATTTGTTGAAAAGCGCCGAGCAGGGATGCAAAATAAACTTGCCTGATTTGTCGAAATCATACCCAACGATCACAACATAATCCGCAAGGCGGATCATCCCCCACTCAAAAGTGGCGCAGCTAATTTCGGTAAGTTAAAAATATAGGCGTCATAATTAGTGTTCTTGACGAAACTTCAGTAATCACCTACTAGTTCTGTAGCATTTCGTACTCATTCCTAAAAGCCACACAGCATTTAGGCTCATTGCTAACTATGGATCCATTTTGGGAAAATTAGCATACTTTGGCATTTTTTGTGTTTACGAAATAATAGGGTTGTATTTCTGCCTTTTTTAAGTAGTGTTGAGAGTTTTAATGCATTTTGCCAAATGCACATAACTACACCTTCTAGGCTAGAACAATAGTGATCCAACAACGGACGACCTATCATAAGGTCGATTTATTAAAGGTTTATATCAACGACAAAACAGATAAAAATAATTATAATATCCCAAGACTTTTCTAAACGCAAAAAATGCATATTGCTAGGGCAGAATGTATATGTTTAACTAACAGAGGGGTAGGGGCAACTGGCTTTGCCCAACGTCCAGCACCTGTTGGTGGATGAGATTGCCGCTTAAATGACCTTTATCGGCAGTAAGACAACCAGTTAGTGCAACAACTTTGAGAGGAGAGTACATCACAGGCTTACAACTCGGTCTTCAGATTAAGCGTCCTTTGCATAAGCCTTCAGCAGTTTGATCATGGTGCAATTTGCTCTTTCCACTTGTTCGTTACCTTGCAGATGTATAGATGTTGCGCATCTCTGAAACCCAAAATGTCTTGCATAGTTTTGTAAAAATTTTGCCATCAAAAATAGAGCCTTGATCGTCATGGACCGATTTGGGCAATTTACGCTTACATTGAAGCAACCGTTTCAACGTGGCTGTGTACATCAAATGTTGGAAGGTGGCTGCAGCGTTCCGCAATTCGGTATGTATTGTGAGAAATTCATAAGGCTCCTTTGGCAATGCAATGGCTGCCTTTTCTCTGTCTATTTTTACCGCTTTTACTTGCCAGTATCCCGATTTTAAGTGACTGCTTTGGAGGACCACTCTGATTTACGTAGGGCGTCAAACGAATCGCAAACATAAGGTAATGATAATGCGTTTGTCTTGGTTATAGTGTTTAACTTCCTGTAGTGGGTGCAAAACAGTAGGCTACCGTTACTCTTCTTTTCCAGTGTGATCGGAAAAGAGCATGGTATCTTTGACGGACTTATCCTAATTTCGTAGCCTCTCATTGACTTGATGGCTTACTTCTTTTAGGAGAGGAGATGATATGCAGCTGGGTGGTTACCGAATGGGGAAAGCTATGCTGGTGTCTATGGTAGGCTTGACGATACGTCTTCATCTTAATTTAGCGCCCCCCCCCCTAAGCGAATATGGTGTTTAGGCTCTTTTTCTCCTAATCAGTGATGTGGGTCAGCTGTGTGCAAAGAGCATGTAAGCTGCTCATGCGAATATCTGTGGCTTCGAAAAGAGGTCCGCCTGCGAACATTCAAAGTTCTACTCTACTAAGGAAGGATGCTTAATGTTTATTGTGCAAAAATTGTTAGAATTTTGATATAACGTAAGTGTTGCTTTTTACTAAGCTGCATGAGTTCTTGAGTTTGTGCAGATTGTACATTTCACCAGCGACGTGACTCTCGATCTATGCTCGAAACCACCCACCACTCCTGTGCATTAGTGTTACGTATTCTTTACAGTATTTGAGCTTGTTGTTTGTAAACGCGAACTCAAACCTGTGAACTATCAAAGTACATCTGTTATTTGTTTGATTTTTGGTTAGGATTACGGGAAAATGACTGACCATTTGGCCCACGGCGTGTGGGCTGACCCCTGCGCCATTCTGGTAGACCAGGCTCTTTTCTGTACGTTGAATGCGTGTGTTTTGCCTGCATCGCATAACTTCAGAGAAGTGTTGGGGCGCTAAACAGTATCCTACACTTAAAACACACAAGTAGGCATTATTAGGGATTTTATTTCCCAAACTATAAAGTCAGACCTATGATTTTCTAAATCCTGATTTTATTTAAGCATTTCTTCAAAAGCTATTGCTTTACAATTCAAAGCGTCAAATGCATGTGGTAATTACTATTATCGTAATCGGTAATAACCACATGCGTACTTCGTGGGGCATATGGACATGCATTAAACTAATTACATTAAACGTAGAATCGTGTGTTTTAAAAAGCATCTTATTTTAAACTTATAAAGTTGCTTGCTTTGTTACTAAACAAAAGTATTATGAATTTGAATTCACTAAATTCACTTTGTTTAAGTTCCCCACCCAGCTGAGCCCACCTACTTTGACTCTCTGCAGGTCGCGCGTACTTTCTGCCGTTAGTTACTATGGGTCGTGTTTATGGACATGGGAAGGGTATCTCCCAGAGTACTCTACCGTATAGGCGCTCCGTTCCATCCTGGCAAAAGCTGACTGCTGAAGAAGTAAAGGAGCAAATTTACAAACTTGCAAGGAAGGGTCTGACTCCGTCTCAGATTGGTATGCATTTTCTGCATCACGTTATCCATTCTAGGTGTTATTCTTCGTGATAGCCACGGCGTCGCCCAGGTGCGTTGGCTAGCTGGTAGCAAGATCGTTCGCATATTAAGGACTGCGGGTCTCGCTCCTGCCATTCCAGATGATTTGTACCATCTGATCAAGAAGGCTGTTGCCATTCGAAAGCATCTTGATCGAAATCGCAAGGACAAGGATGGAAAATATCGGCTTATTTTGACAGAGAGCCGCATTCATCGTATCGTCCGTTACTACAAGAGAAAACGCGTTCTCCCCCCTAACTGGAAATACGACAGCTCCACGGCCTCAGCCCTTGTTGCATAAGTCGTCGCCAATAAAATTCGAGGTGTTTCCACATGAATTGAATTCGATTTCCAACATTGTAGCTCGCATATTTTGCGCCACTGCTGGGTTGATACGACTACTCTCTGGTCCTGTTTTCGATCGACGGCCCTGTCGAGCTCCAACTAATCGGGATTTGCCGACTGCAGTTCTTAGTGGATCTTTCAGTGTTTGGGAGGCTTTGTGGATGCGGGTGCGGGCTTGTGAATGTATTTGCCCACTGCGTTATTATCTGCAAACTTTTGCTGAGATGAATTGGCGTGTGATAAGAAGTTACTGGGGGGTGTGAAGAACCTCGAGGTGGATGCGGATGCTTGTCTGCAGTGTTTCAAATTCATTTCTCGATTTACGCATTTTGAGTGGGCAGTGATAAATATGGAAGTCCTTCGATCACCGATGTTTGCAGACCTAGTATGAATTTATGTGTTTATAACGAACGTCGAATCGGTGGAACACAATTCCGTTGTGCAACTCTGAATGTTGAGGTGACATCCCGTCTTCTGACCGTCGACAATTGTGGTTTTTATTATGCTCTTAATTGGATCGGCGTGGAGTGAGGTGGTACAGTGGAGTGACTAGCGCCCGCGTCAGGTTCCTCGCTCTATCCCGTCTTATTGGTTTTTCCAACGACGAGTTTCTACCATCTTTTCATGCAATTAGTTGCATAGGCAATGGCGGAGATTATGCGGTTGAAAGTACGTTATCAAATGGTGTATTGTGCACGGCTGTCGGTGAAGTTTGGTGCATTGTAACAAAGTGGAGGTGGTGGTGGTAGGTAATAATATATCTGTGGCATAGGCAGAAAAACTGGAAAAAATTGCAGCCCAGCGCTTCTCCCAAAACGTTCTGGTGGCCAGTGATTATATTTTCTGCTTAAACGCTCGGCCATTGCGATTCCCTCCCGGGCATGTGCCCTGGTGTATTTGTAAGCCTCTATGGGTCAGTTCTCGGGAGTCCACAAAGCGCTTCCACTCGTAGTTTAAGTGACTGCCTACGCGACGGCCTATAAAACTGACCAGCCCGGCCAGAGAAAGTATTCATGCAACATCAAGTACCGAGGAAGTACGTCTCCTGGCAAGGCTAATCATTTTGGAACCAAATTTTTTCCTTTTTTCATTCCATCTGCGTAATAATGCCTCTGTTAAAATTAATCTTCGCCCAATAGAGATGCGAAGTTTCACTAAATCTGTCTTTTATGTGATCCTGTGCACCAACCAATGCATGTTGTCATTAATGAGTGTGATGATTTGTCATTTTTGATCCGGCAAATAATTGGGCCTCTGAAGATCATACTACTGCTCTGTGACGTGACTTTCGGCACATGCTAGTGATTGCCCAGTCCTTCTGCAAGTCAGCACTATACGTTCCGCCACACTACTCTGACTTATTATGACTTGAGAGAAAATTGGCAGTACTACACGTGTACAAGCTGAGCTCTGCAAAAGCTAGTCGTAGTAGCTATAATGCCTTGCTTGAATGCCGGTTCCAGTGCTTAATTGGCCGTATTATCCTTGTCGGGTGGGCTGGCCTCCGAACCGTGATTTAAGCCCCGTTCCGTTTGCTTGCTGAATATACATATTCTGCCCTAGTGTAATGCCTTCTTTTGCCTTCAAGGAAGTCTTAGGAAGCTGAACAGGTGGCAGAGGAAGCTTGATCTGATTTTATAGGATTCCTATACCAATATAAACCACATGACAAACTGTAGCCGTGCTAAAGAAGCGCATGGGCTACAGATGAGAGAATCTCAGACATCCCATAAGAGAAAAGTTAAAAACTACGTCCGCCATCGGTATCTATCCTTTCCTCGTATTCTGGTAGAAAACTAATAACGAACAAGTCACACTAACCGGTAACCATCTGAAAAATGTTTCGCTCCGGCGATCTCCCCAATGACCAGTATGCTACATCTACCCCATGAACCCAACCATGGTCGACAGAACCTCTTACTCTGATTTCAATTTGAGAACTGGACGAAACTCTAGGCCCCGTTAAGCAGCCAAGAGGAATCAGTGACGTTGCTGTTAAGTATCGCCTTAGTTGCACTCGATTATCTATGTCTCGTAGGTGTCTCTTCTAGAGCTGATTGCGTTGTGATGGCTGACGTGGGAGGTTTGCCAAAGGCAGCATTGGGGAAGACACTCGAATGACGAGAAATTGCCGCCGATTTCGGTTTCTTGGGTGGTCGTATTGCACTAGTCGGATGGACTCGTCTCCGAGACATGGCAAAAGCTCCATTTCCTCTGCTTGCTGAGCATGCATGTTGTCCCTTTTTGATATTTAACTCACCACAGCCAAATTAAATAAGTCCGATGTATGACGATTAATTTTTATGGTGTTTTAGAGCATATTAGACTTGTTTTCAAATCTGTAATCGGCTGCGCTTGACCTAAAAGCCATCCGGCGGGTTTTCCGAAATGCGTGTTCCACCGCTTAGGTCCTTAGATGATTTCCTTTTTTCCTATTACAGCGTGCCGGATATGGAATCAGTAAATGAGCGTTTTACGTCAAATATGCTGTATTATCAGACCAATTACTTCTTGATAACGGCCGTCTTGATAGGCATAAACTTGTGAGTCACCACAATCGTTTACTAACATCCCATTGTAGAATTTTAAGTCCAATTAGCGTCTTGGTCAGCTCATGCATTCTGACATTCGCGGTAACGCTGTGCAATAACCTAGATAGCTGGTGGCCGTTTGCTTCTCGGCCTTCTAGTACTGTAATGTATGCTATTGTTTGCACAGCCATTTTACTGTACATGCTGCCTATGATGACTCCTACTATTCTCTGCTTGGCCTCCATTTCACTGGGTACGATGCTGTTTCCTGAACGCCTTTTTGTGTAGTTATTATGCTGCATGCATTGCTTCGTCAAAGGAATATTATGAATAAGGTAACGCGACTGTTGGACTCCAACGCTCCCGGTCGTTACAGGTCCCCAATGGGATTACTTTTGGGAAGGCATGGCGAATAGTGTCATGTGTTGTCTTCTGTCAGCAACATTGTATCTCACCTTCCGCTGTGACTTTTGTGGTACATATGTGTGAAAGCTATACTCTTCCGCGTATGCGAACTTAAGTCGGGTAGTTGAGATAAGGTGACTTGCTTCGTCAATTTTCGCTGAATTTGAGTTTATCATTTATTAATACAATCGAAACCGCTCTGTATCCTCAACCCTCCTTTTCTAAACTTTTGGTATGGCACGCATGCGCGTTTCTATTGCCTAAACTGCTTCTGTGACCTCGGTGGTGTGTAATATGATTGGCAAAACCTTCGCTAGTCTCCACTACTTTTTAACATTTCTTCAGCACTGGTTTGATCAGAATGTTCCCTCTTCTTAGTCGCAATCATTTGCTATTTTTGTTATGTATGATGGAGTGCATCCCATTCAGCTCCCGCTGTTATCCACCTGAGATTGGTGAGCATGTGTTGGTGCGTATCGGCAAAGTAAATAGCTTCCGTTGAGTAAATTTCTCGCAATTGCGGTTGAGGTAGTTGTCCTGTGATATACCGAGTTGTCCCTGAAAAGGTAATGAGCAAAGCAGGATAAAATGAATGTATTGCTGGTGTGCGGGAAGGGGTAGGAGGTAATTAACACCACCGCCATAATCAGCAGCGCAATGAAGCAAAGTGTAGAGTTGTAGTAGTGCGTCACTGGCGTTGAGTATTCAATGGACTAAAGGGCTGTCGCACAGACTTGGGTCTTGCGCTTGCATTTTTTTCGACTCATTTTCTATACCACCTCAGTGGTACTTTGTCTAACTACGCGGACTGGTCTTCGTAGGTTGCTGCTTTGATACTCTTACCACTTATTATTGACATTAATTTATCAATCTGCGTGGAAAACTTTATCCGATCTATAGTTACTTTCTACGGCCCATGTATGATAACTTTGACAAATTTCATTGCCCATCAATGGTAAAAATTTGTATCACGTGACGTATTTCTGTTTTTGAAATTGGTCATGCTTTTAAAGGCAACCTTGCTTCCCAATTTCTTCTGTAGTCATCTCTAAGTTTCTCCTACTTTCCGTCTCAAAAAGTATTTTAGTTTTATTTACTAAACCTGATCAGATTTTCGTTATTTGAATGGATAGCTCGTATATTTCGAGAGATGCTCTTGTTTATAAGAGTACCCCAATGTGTGCTGCTACACCTGACATGAATCTATGGATGACACTGGCGCTAGCGCGTCGCGTGGGGCATATTTTATGCGAGTGTCGCTGACGCCCATACTTAAGTATTGAGAGTAGGGCTTTTGTATTTTTTTTGGAGCATTTACCAAGGCCAATTTACTACGTGATGAGAACGGTAAATCCCGCGCTGTATTCAAGGCGATAGTAAAAAATGTCTACGTTCACACACTCCTGATGTGTACACTAGGCAAGTAAAAACCACCACAAAAAAACCTACTTCGCGTAGTTTACCTTATGTCATGCACTTTTGTCACCACGTTCGCTCCACATCCCCATTTCCTCCGTTTATCGGCTGTACCTACTCTTTAAAGAGGGCGAAAGAATAAAGTCAGTGAGTGAATATGTGTTTCAGTTTGAGTGAACATGACTGTCCCCTGGATTTGTCTTGGACAGTTGCGGACCCCACTTTTGAGGGCGATGCTATCGATGTCTTAGTGGGCAATTAGTGTTCAGTCTCGCCAAAATTGTGCTGCCAAAATCCCAGATGAGGATGGTTTGGAAATGCTACCAAAATTGGAAAGAATGCCGCCTGATGTAAACATGGGAATCCCAATTAAGTCAAGCAGACGCAAACTCATAGCGCATAGTCCCCTTTTAAATCTCTAGGGTGTTGCGGTTGGCTAAGTATTTGTGTGACATGGTAGGTCTTTCGTGGGGATAGTGAATGGTTATTCGTTATTTTTTTTGTCACCTTCTTCCTTGTACAGGACCGGCTAGTTACTTCTAGTTCTGGATATAATAGTACGCTTTATATCGAGGGATGGTTTCTGCAGAGGTTTTTGAGACAGTGAATGGTTTGCCTTAGAAAATTTCTACCAGTAGCGTTCCTCCGTGCCTTAGACATGAGATTTTCCTTATTATCTGCAATGCCCAGACAGCCAATGGGGAGAATCTCATTTGATTTGGTGATAGGAAAACCAACATAACCATGCGGCATTTCCTCACAGATAAGTGCTGCCCTCCGCCACTCTTGAGAAATACTGCAGTAGCTTTAACGTGGTGCGCAGCAAAAGTCAAGTTTGGGAAGAATATTAAGCATTCACTCTGAGTTACCTTTAGTAACGGTTTCATTGCCAGTCGCTTTGCATAAAAGGGATTCAAAATAAATCGTTCGACTATGCAAGCATCAGTTGTATTGACTAAGAAAATGAAATATCGAATCTTGAAAAACTGTAAAAAGTACGGTGTGTTAGATTATCTGCTTTAAGAACCGACAAGTCACTAGTAAAATTGGATCAAGAAGGGCGTCGGTTGGTGGAAATCTCATTCAAGTGAATCAACCTGATTGGTTATGACAAATTCTTGCAATATTTACCGCTCTGAGAGGCGGCCAACGGTTAAGTGGGTGGAATTTTTCGCTTTCCGTCAGCCTTATTTGCATTACAACACCTGTCCGACCACATTTTTGACAAAAACCACCAAAGTAGCATAAGTTACGAGTAATAGATCAAGGGCTGAAGTGGACAATCTAGTCACTCTTATTCTCCCGCCTAGAAGGCGCCTTCAGCCGTTGAATTCAATAAGCTAGACGGTTTTTAGTGATAGCTAGAAAGCGCAATTTAAGTTAATCTTGCCTAACCGCCAAATAAGTAAACAAAGGGCCCTGAGACTTCCCTGATGAAGAAAGAAAGCATAGTACTTCAGCAGATTATATATACCTCACAATAGAACTTGAGCTACTGTCATGGCCCAGATGTGATCACAACCGGCGAAAGTACAATGGTCAGGGCAAAAAGTGGTCCCCTAACAAAACAGAGAGTTAAACAATCAATGTGTTACACAAATTCCCACCAAACCGCATTGTTATGGCTAAATAGTGTGTGGTTGTCTTTACACCGCATGCCTCTAACCCTTCTACACATCATTGCGTCCGTTTTATAACAGAGAATAACTAGTTGGTGATCTGTATTTTATTTGTTGCGAATTGTCATTCAATGGTTTGTGTCAAGAGCCCTTTGGATGATAGTCTGAGCCTTATCCTAGAATCCGAAGATTCTCGAACTGGCGCTTCGAGTAGCATAATTTTGATAAATAATCCATTTTTCTTTCCTCCGTGCCTTAACTACGTGTTTTAGCAACGTTTCGTCAAAATACTTCTGTAATGCAGTCTACTTGTGTGTGTGTGTGTGTATCACCAAATAGAAGTTTTCCTTCATCGCCAAAAAAGACCATGTTAGACATTCAAAATCGTCCTTGCTTATCGTCATTACTAAAAATGAGATTGATTAATGCGAATACTGTAATGGTTTGTCGCTAACATGTGGTTCCTTTGTTTGCATTTGGTTGATAAATGTTCCGCTCGTCCACTATGATGCCGATACCATTTGTCACGAAGCAAGAAATACAAACCTATGGAGTGTAACTAGCTGGCGGGAGGCGTCGCATGGCATTGAAGTGGAGTGCATTTCTGGTCAGTGAGTCACTGCACCACGCTCTTGCGCGATCCACTTGTGGGAGCTGGCCGATCAAAATGAACCTCCCACCGGCTTTGTTCGGCTAACATGGACTGAGAGAGGACCAAGTTATCTTACTAGTTGGTACCACCTCTTGGTTAATATGTATTTGAGTGCAAATTTTACTTCATGGTTAGTAAACGAGGGTCCGATGCAATGACTAGAAAGATCGGTCAGCCAATGATTGGTCAACTTGCTTCAGCAGAAATCATGCAAGACCCAGTTCTCTCAATGAACGTGTCAAAACCTTGTGTCTCAAGGACTAGTACCAACTTTGATTAGGCTGTCCTGTTGAATTTTTTAAGAATTTATCCTTTACGTATTCTTAAATTTTGCACTTCAAACGCTTTAATTTGGAAGGATCTAATCAGGTATAAATTTTTTTAATCCAAGAAGGTAACACCAGCACTTTGCGTAATTAATAATATTTACTGCTATTTTCACTTTAAAGACATGTCAAGGTTGATTGCTGTGTCATTCACTTTCCAGATCCTCCTCTCTCCTCAATGACCCTCTGAATGTGCTAGGGACAATGACGAACTGCAATCAGAACTGCGTCTACGTAGCAACTTATTCTATGGGAGAAAAGGCTCATTAAGCTAATCGCTTCGATACACGATGTCGGCATTCTAGCGTATTTTAAAGTAATTCATCCGCTGAGAAATAGGTAGTTAATTTAGGTCTTAGCTAGTGTAATTAAAAAAGTGGAGGAATACGGACAGACTCTTACTTGTGTTTATACCTTCATGAATAACCCATTTTTTGGTATTAGTAAAAGAAGGACTGCATGATTTGACTCTCAATATTCATAGGGCGTACTTTGTAGTGCTTTGGCTTTGTACTTATCTGTGCAGGCATCATTAGGTGTTCGGTACACCTTTTTGTCCGAATGCCGTAAAATATGGAAACAACGAAGTCAGTCAACCCAACAAAATTCAGGTGACAGGTATTTGCCTATTGCAGTTTGGTAGCTTAAGGAAAGTCTAGTCAATAATGGCTCATGTGAACGGTATCTTTGTGGTTATTCATTGCACCAGAACAAAGGAAGAGCAAATGAATTTGAAAGTTGACTGCAAACTTGATAGTTATTTACTTCACTTCTATTGACTTTGCTTAAATTATGTACTCTTGGCATGAACTCGACTGAGGTGCATTTTACAAATCATACCGCCAGTTGCCCAATCGTACTTCTTGGGGTGGTGGTCAGATTTTTTTAAAAAATTCGACATGTAAGCGTTCCAAGGTTCAACAGAACCAGCATACATATCCTCAGCGTAGCACAAGATACATTAGGATGAAGCACTTTTCTCCTTCAATCGACGGTGCTCGCGACGAAATCAAAGAAAGTTAAAGTCCTTCTCCTCTCATTGGGTGCGTTGGTATTAATGGGTATGAGGTTCTGATGGGGCATATGATTTAGTAGCTTCGCATCAAAAGTGAACTTTAACGGTGTCTTTTTGCTTCTCCCCCAGATGAGCTTATACGTCACTGCACGGTTCGACAGACCGCGGGCTCAAGATCGTCTCAAGCCCATGTGGGATAACTCAACATGCCTGACAGCCGATATGACAATTTCCTCGTATGTTGTGCTTATTGATTTTGTAAAGTAGCAAATGGAAGTATAAAGGTGAGTGACTAGCGCTTTAACAATCCCAAACACAACCCGATGTTGTGTACCGCTTGTTGGAGCGAATCCTTTCCACAATAGGTGACATAGTAAATGTGTTGATGCAGACAACCTTGTTTCAATGCAAACCGCGATTCACCTCCTCATGCAATGGTGTATCGCATGTTTCTACAACTGATAACAACCGCTACTAACCATGGATGCTAAGGTGGTTCCTTCCAGAATGTGACCATTAGTCTTGTAAGAGCACACCACCATGAATTTGTTAATCATCTACTCCTGTGGCCAAAAGTCAAGGCAACCAAAACCTTGAATCTAATTTTAAGACGTATTTTATTGTGAATGCGTTAGTTGATCCGCCCTGGAGGGGCGATTCGTTGTGAACCGTTCTAGCAAATAAACCACTTGGACTAACTTTGGCTCACCAGTAGAATCTTATAATAATGTAATAATTCGCGAATGCGACTAACTTTCCATCGCACTGTGCTGTTGGGCATAGCAATTGGCAAATTCGTATCCTCACGACCGACAGTCATCGGACCCATTCATAAGATTGTGGACTGAGGCAGTGCATCACACAACAAAGGCACTCTGACGGGTTAAAAGATTATGTGTTTAAAATCGCTGCGAAAGTACGGTTTAGAGATTTAAAACTATTCCCAATTTCTAAGTCACTTAAGTTGGTACATGACGCTCGGAAGACGGGAGGCTGAATATGGCTTAATGTGAATCTGGTGCGCAATTTTTTTAAATAAATCTTCAAACCACTGCTAATTCCTGTCATTATCACCGTTGATGGTGTTTTTCCTCCATTTCTATTTCTGTATTAATAATATAATGCGGCTATGATAGGAATATGAAAGACTGATTCATCTATCCTAAGAGAGAGTTGATTTGTATTTACATGAGAAAATGCTAAATATTGAAGTCTGATCATCACGTATAGTTGAAAAAAGTTGTGATTTATCACCTAATGTTTATCTCTCTATGCACTGAAAACGGTGCTAGGAAAGACAGACCAAAAAGGACAAAGGCACTCATCATATCACCATCATTTCTTCTGGCACTGCGACGCCAAAGCAAAATAAAATGCTTATTTCATCAGCCCATCTGAGTATGCACGTGTGTTTCTGCAATTGCAATGTAGACTTACTTAAAATAACGGGATGCGAGTCGCATGGAAGGTAGGAGTTAAGACCTAATGGAAACTTGTTTTAAGCAACTCAAAAGCTAGCTTTGTACAGGTCAAAATTAAAAGAATATGTAGAACTGCAGTCTACAGTCAGTCCGCAACCATTTTCTTCTCTGCCAAGTGGTGATCTGTTCCCAATTTGGTCAGCTTCCTTATTCGATGAAAGGTATTGTACGGCCAAAGGTATTTGCCTACAATGGAAAAATTAGGCAATTTTTTTAAATTTTCACTGTCTCATTTAATTTGTGGATGTAATGTGCAAGAAAACATTCAAATACTCTCCATACAAATGTTTAATTCTCAAATGAAGGTGCCGGCATCCTCGCGCCAAATGCATGTCTAAAGTGGGAAATCCAGTTTCAAAACACAATCTCCAAAATCTCCGATGCCATTTTAAATACTAAAAAAATTGCACGACGGATTTTGACCACCTACAACAATCAGGAAAAGCGCTAGCGTCTGCCTGTACTGGAAAGTAAAGGCATATTGGCCCGCCCCAGGCCTGCATTTTTTTGATTACATAATACTTGTACAAACATCTGGGAAAAGTCCCACACACTCCCTACAAATGCCATCAAGATCCGTGACTGATGCCCTACTCCGTTTAAGAAGACATCTAGTTTATCCTCCCCTATTCTACATACCGACCTCGAAGCCAAGACCTTGTCCAATTACTACTCATAAAGGATACTTAAGTGACTCAAACAACCTATAAGGAGCGCAGAAACTTCGTTAAAATGCTAAAATTTGGGTGTTTAGTGAAAATCCAACTGAATATCTGAAACGTCCTAGCTTTATTAACCTTGTTACGGCTGGTGTTCATCGGCTCAAAAGGTACTTCTGCAGCGATGACGTGGATATTTATCATAGTTAGGGTGCTAGGCGATCCAAGCCGTCCCAAACATAATGCAGGGCTGCTGTTTTCTGATTGGCTCGCGCCTGTCGCAATCAATCCAATTCGACAAAAGCAACGGCTTGTTGGGCGTGTGGGACGATTCGCCTTCCACGCGAGAGGACGCACTGCAGCCTCTCTCCCTCTTGCACACACTCGCGCACGTACCCGCATCAGCGAGTTTAGTGATGATGTAGGAAACCATGTATCACAGCTCATAAACTCATCCTTAAGGCATCAGTATGCTCCTCATGCAATTGGACAGCCCTGATTCACGGCCACCGCCACCGATGGACAGTCGGTTTGTGCTACCGCCACGGCAGCTGATCGCGCGTGCAGAAGTGAGAATCACCCTGAGAGGTCGCTCGGAGTCACCGCCAATAAGACGGACAAACTACCGAGGAAGCGACGCTGAAGCGCACTATGAGGACGGTAATGGGACTGCCGCCATAACGCTACGTAGACATTCAGTCGCAACAGCAAGTCAATATGCACCAATCAACGAGAACCAATTGGGGGACGCGCGGCAGACGATTGGTCTACAAACTCGTGACTCAGCTGCGCTAGCGACATGCGCACGCGACCTTGAGATGGCGGCTACAAAACAGTTGCCACCGCTGCATCCACGCTCGGTCCTGCTCCGCACAGCGGCTGGGATCTGTAATGTAAGCCAAGGCCGAACCCAAAAAAGTAGGCCTTCCTCTGGTAATTTCTCTTCCACCCTCCTCATCAACACACCCGGGCATGCGTGTGTAACGCGGTCAAAGAGTTTCAAGACACTTCGTCGCTGCGAGTCACCAGAACCTTACAGGTCAAGTTCTCCCGCCCCAAGGCCACTGCTGGCAAGACACGCAAGTTTCGAAACAGCCCTACCCGTTTACTCAGAAGAGAGCGATACCTACGTCCACATTCCTGTATCCAAGCCCTCGGAAGATCCCTTACCGCGTCTACGCAGTGTTGCTTCAATCGATAACTTCGTGACCAGCAACCCGAACGCCAGACTTCCTCCCGCACACCCTACAGCGGCTTTGCGGAATGGCGTCACTGGTATGCTAGCCACCAATAAGGGCTCCAATTCTCCAGCCAAGCATCCATCTGCGCAATCTGCACGACTACATGATTCTACGTCTTCTCCATCGCTAGAACGCTCAGCCGTTAACATAGTCATGACTGGGGGTGGACCGGAGTCTACATCTACGTCAAATCAAGGTCCACACCTCCTTCCCAAGGAGGCCATTCCAATCAAGAGGCTAGCAACGCGGCCCGTAGTTGGGAGGCACTATTCGCGTATCCAACTACCCTGCACAAAAGCTAGCTCACGCTCCAACACTCGAGTGATGACGGATAGTCTGAAGCTCTATGAGGAGCAGATCTTTTCGCACCAGATCTCTAGTGGGCAACGTCCACTCTCCTGGTGCATCGATTTGGTGACTCTGGAGAAGAGCATGACCCAGACACCAGATGACAACTCCTCGGGGTCGCCCTCGGTCACGAACTCCTCTTCCACCATGTCCTCCGCCTGCTCTTCGTCCTCGTCGTCCAACGCCTCCCACCCTGTCGGCCCTCCCAGAATCGGACACTGCAACCGCCCAGCCTGCCTTCGACATGGTAGATATCTCATTTCTTGCATCCATCAACTTGTCGGTTCAATGGGTTTTGTGGTTATTAAATCGACGAAAACATGTTCCCGAATATTTTTCCATTGCAACAAATTTAGGCAGCCTTAATGTGTCTTGCAAACAGAGAGCAGATGGGGTCTTGCGCAGTTACGCTGTCGGTGTTCTGCCAAAATTTTAGAAAGATTACTTTAATATTTGTTTGATGAAACATTGAAGGATGGCAGTAACAGGGAGTTGGTCAGTCCTGTTTTCCCAAACATTATCCAGGGAGGGCAAGTAGCGTGAAAGCTGCATTTATTCGTTAGTACCTTAACAACAACACATTAAAAGCACTCGTCGTTTCATTGCTCGCGCCACATTAAAAGTACATGCCTTTGTGATCTGCGGTTGTTTGCATTATCGCGGTACCACAACTTTTTGGCGAGAATTTTGTATACTTCCCCTACTTCCAAGTAAATTTACAATAGTTTGTGTAGCCCCTCATCTTGTATGCACAAAAATTCCTTTTTAGAAAATGATGACGATTTCTAGTTTTTAATAGATTTTAGGCGTAAGAAGGAATCAAAGCAATGCCCCATCTATTAAATCATCCCGAAAATAAAAATTGCTTGAACGATTTTCCTATTCCTTGAGATTCACATCATCTGATCATTTATTCCCACTTTCTCATAGTGATGAAATGAAGTGCAAATTTGCACAGCATTTGGAAAAATAGATAATTGATAGTTGTTACTGTCCACGTCGGAGATGGAGAGTGAAAGTTACTTGAACCGCCGAAGCTGGCTCCGCTGCGGAAGGGCACCGGCAGCGAGATGACGCGATGGAATTAGTCATGCGTCAAATGACTCACCCATCGTATGGTCGACTCGATTTCGGTGCGTGTCGCGAGTCAGTGGGATTTGCAACACTCGTTTGTCTCCGCTTTTCAGGGCAAAAACGTGCGTTGAAAACTTCTTGCCCAAATTGGACTTGCTTCGATCTGCGCTTTACTTTCCGGGGAACGGCGCTCGAGTGTAGTTATGTTTGGCAAAATTTTCATTTAGTTCAAAGCCAACACCAAGCTTCCCCAAGCGTACCTATTGTATCACAATTTTAGCTGTTGGCCTTTGTAAATCCTTACAAAGAAATTGGCTTGGGCTTCCTTGCATTCCCGTCTGGCAAAGCTCCTCCCATACTAAGTGTGTACTTGGTCCAATCATTGCTTTTTACCGCAATAAGTTGGTCAATTTTGTAGCTGATGTGTGTAGTTCTTCCCGTAAAAAGCACCTATTTATGATAACGGGGACTTTGTATTAGGAAGTGGGTGTGCCGTAAACAAGTGAAAGCATTTGTCAGAACAGTCCTGTATTGTGCGCAACTGCTTCAGACGCTCTCCTCCGCCGAGGCAGCTTGGTAGTCAATTCTCTCCTCTTCAATGCTAAAAATGCATGGAGGAACAAAGTCAACTCCGTCTTTCAAAAAGTCTAATCCTACGCTTTGCCTGTTCAGGAGTTTTGTCCCCGCCCGGTGCACCCCGTGTCGCACCGGTCTGCAAAATATTCGAGAAATTAATCGACTACCTTGGTGACCTCGGTTAAAAGTTTCCGAACTAACATGTCTTTTCCATTTCTAAACAAAAACTTCTTTGTGGAAAAGAATTACTATTAAGGCTCACAAGAGTAAACTTCAACAACGGTTAATGCTTCTCCTCTGAATTCTTGCGCACCTGGTTGCGCTCATCAGTTTTATTCGCACGATTTAATTTCGGACCCTAGTGATGTGGAGGTGTTCAAGGCATATTCCACCTTTCCTTTGTGGTTTTACTAAACCTATGAATGCCAAGTGTGTACAACATGCGAATGGGCCAAGATGCCTCTGCTAAAGTTACTACCTCTGACTATACCATTATCAATTTTCAGGTGCTTTGGTTGATCAATCCGGAGTTCCTTCCAATTCCAAGAGTCGAAATCTATCCGTACGTGAAACTTAAATACCAATACTTATTACTGAAGTGGATAAAACAAAATTCGATCTACTTTACATCTTTCCTTTTTTGTACTTAAGTATAAGGTTAGCTTGACTTGTAACACGGGTTTAAGACTAAAGTTGTAGTTAGATTTCCTGATGTAAAATGTCAAGAAGCAAACTATGATACTGTCCCACTCTTATACATGATTTTCTTTGGGAGGTTTAGGCGTGAGATGTTGAATTCAACTAGGTTTGCCAACATGTGCAGTAACTAAACCGGGCAGTATACATCACTTGAGGGATGATTGTGTAATGTGTTCACAGCCTTGGAATTAAATAGACCCTCATCCTTCCTATTCAGGTGATATGCAGGAAATGTTGCGCACACTTTCATCGGCTTGAATACATCGTAATTTCCCTTCATACACCTTGGATATTACCTAAATATTCTAACTAAAATTGAGTTAACTCTCACGCAGATGTCTAATGTTGCCTTTGTGATTTGACGTGTTTATTTTAGCCCATAATCCACGCTGTTAGACCGGCCTCCCCGCAGTGTCCTCCTCTGCGGCTACAAAGTCCCCCAGTACCTCCAGGAGTCGTCAATCGAGTTACATCACGTGGCTGCCCAACGGGAATTCGTCAAAATGTTAACGTTCCCTTCGCTACCAATTCCGCTACACCGGAAGCCTCCACACCGAATGCGGAGGAGCAGAATAAAAGCCTTCTTACAACCGCCTCCAATATTGCCGGTACCAGCACAAGTAGTGGTACCTCCGCCTCATTTACTTCCTCCCTCTCTACCGTTCGACCTGGGCAATGCAACGCGCCTTCGTCCCAGCTCTCATCACCACCACCGCCACCACCATCCTTACCTCCCGCTCTAGTTGGTGATGATAGCTCCACGACTCTGGCAACGGTGAGACCTGACGGCAGCTTTCCTACGCCCAGTCTCAGTATGCTTCCACCACCCGCACCGTGGAACAATTACAACAGCCTCAGTAGTACCTGTAGCCATAAAATCGGGGGCACAGGAAGCGCTGTTCGTCAGCTTTTTGTATGCCCCTACTGCCGAGCGCTGCCGACACTGTGTCGGTGTTCAGCTTCGTTGAATAGCATGAATGGCGCTGCTAGTCCGTCATTCGAGAGCGACAGTGAAGATGAGGAGGAAAGTACCTACGCCTTCAGCACCCTTGACTCGGACTTCATCGCTTGGATGCGATTGAGTGTAAAAAACGTTACCTCTTCACACCCCTCTTATGCCTTCCGACGGGCAGAATCACTGACAGCTCTTACACAACAAGAGGTCGCCAACATTGCCAATATTTTCAACACAAATCCCCTTGGGTTGCGGATGAATCTGGTGAATTTTTGTGAGAATAGCAGCTTAACATTCATTTTTTTTTCCAATAGGAGCACATCGTTATTTTTGGGGTTTTGAGTCCAACTGTCATTCTCGGTCAACTTTTTATATGCTACATAATTGCACACTTTAATAACTTCAAATGCCTGGCTTATGGTAAATTGTTGCATGTGCTTCATCAAAACACCAAGTAGGAAATAATAGCAAAATGTGCCGATTACCTTTCCTGAGCCATTTGATGCGGCGAAGTGCTGCTTACTTAGCGTCGTAGGAATATGGACCTATCTTGTTTTCTCGTGCCTTGTAGTAAGGTTTTGTTTAGCTCTGTTTTGAGAGTAGGCTATAAGATGGAGTCTAAGGAGAAGGACGATTCGTTTCAACTACTTCCACCACCTTTATAATGGGTGTTTTGACAATTTTTTTGTGATATCGAATGTAACAGTGGCCGCGTGTGAAGTCGTCTCAGTGAAACTAGCGGCTTTTAGAGCGCCTTAAAGTAACCCGCTTGGTCACTTCAGAAATCAAGTTGTCAAATTATCACACAAAACTGCACAAGATTTCCAAGCAGTACTAAGATTACAGTGCCATGGGTCTGTTATTGTTAAAAAATACAAAAATAATATCCGTCAGAAGACTTCCATTGCATTAGTACTACAAAGTTCTTTAAATGGCTAAATTAGCACACGATATCCTATTGCAACTTGCCGTTTTATTCCAAACTTTCAACCACTTTTCATAAATACTTAAAATTTCCAGAGTTTTAAAGATTTGTGTTTTATTGTTAGTCAAACAGTGGATCGAATAACTAAGTTGCACCGATCTTGTGACACACTTAGAAATACTTTAGCTATGGCGATTTTTCAAATGGTATTGTCTCCTTAGTTCTTGGTTCTGCCTGCACTGGTTCATCCATGGAATGCGGCAGATTCGTACGACTGATCTGTGTGTCTCCAGTCCTCTTGTGTAGTGGTCCAATATCCTGAATCAGCGTTAACCTTACAAGTTCTTGGGGATGGAAAGTGATTTAACCCAAGCCCAGTTGATGAGTACACAGCCGTTCTAGACGTAAAAGGTTTTCGTGGCAAGGTTCTGGTGTTTTCATTAGTGGTTGCACCCCTTACGTTTTCAGAAGCACCGAGCTTAGTCACAAACACCTTGTGCTATGATTCCAGCCCAAAAAATTGAATGATTTGGCATCTATACACTTCACCATTGCGGCAAGTAGTGAGCTTACTGAAGTTCAAATGAGTTACAACAGTCCTAAGATTGCTGAGAGCAAATAAAGTGGGGACCAGATTAGTAACCATTAGTTTTTGCAGTGGCATCCAACAACAGTGTGCAAGTTTTTTTTAGGATTCCGCGGTATCTGTGTCAGTGGTAGTGTATTGACGGTTTTTTGCAATTCGAAAATGACGCACTCTCGGTTCTCCTTTGGTAGGTGGCATTGTCAAGCCGAGCAGTTAGTGAACGGTGGGTAAATTCGTCTGGTGATTGACACCGACTAAAAGCTCAAGGCCCCTCTAATATCAGTTGCCAAAAGGCTTTACAATTTTTTTATAGCTACTCGTGACTCTTCTTCACTCCTGGCGTCTATTTAAAACAAGGTTTTTTCTCCCTTAATTAAGTTATTTCTGAACGTACAGGCCTGTTGGTAGTTACTACATTTGCTACGTCAATTTGCTTCTCTTATGTTTAAGAAGCACAAGACATTTTTGCTATTAGTTGGACGCGATGTATTTCACGTTTATCTTTTGAATCTGTACCGTCGGAGCAGCACCAACCGTTGATTAGTATTTCTCCTCTTGCTTGGAGGCTGACTGTACTGCTACAGGTGCATTTAAAAATGTCAATGCCCCTTCAATTTTAATTGCCAAACCTTTGCACTGCTATGGATCATAACGGAAAGGAGGGACTCCAAAATTGTTTTCTTTCCTCTGCTATAGTTTCGCGTAGCCGTATAGTTCTCTTAGCGTGATTTCTTTTGATTGAACCTGCATGCGTAGTCCATCAATAGGAAGAAACTTTTGCATTGGAGGGTCTTTTAATTTCATTTATTAGGTTTCTTTGCATTCCTACTTGAGCTTGTTTATTCTCTGGACATACCCATTAAATTTCCGTAAATCCTGACAAGGGACAGCTGTCCAAGTCAGGTCCTGTTGTTAAACTCTGAAAATGTGCGAAATGGGCATGCGGGAAAGGAGCCCCCAATTGACTTATCCTCTTTGTCTGACTTTGTGCACGTTCATATTCAGTGTTCACACCTGTAGGTCGTTTTATCCCTTTTCTTCCCTCGCCCCCGCACCCAGGTGGAAGGCACAAGCAAATTGGTAGGTACAATCCGAGTGTACATAAACCTCATCAAGCCGGTGAAGATGTCTCTGCGCCAAACGATCCGCCACATGCCACGACAGGCCGCTGATACCGCGGTACCCGATCGTCTTATTTCTTTCTTCCTTCCCCGCGGTGGCTCGCGTCTCCTCCAACTCTCCGGGTCAGTTGTTAATTCCCCTTCCACTTCCTCTCCCTCTACCCGTTAATTCTCCTAGGTGCCTAATCTAGATTTGGATGCCAAAATCTACATTAGAAAAGGCGATTGCCATTTTTAATGCTTTTGCCTCATCAATAATCCGCTTAGTTTTTTAATCAAAACACGTATTATTTTTTTTATCTAGTTTATCCCTCCCAAATATACCGCCTGTCACCTTGTGATTTCCCCGGAAGCACATAAATCAGCTTTGTCGGTTTATGGAACATAGAATCGCTTTCTACTAAATCGTCTTAAATTCCTTACGGACGTTCAATCCAACTGGCTAGTCTGCCTACGAAACCTAGTGTCTTCCTCTAACCTGTTAAATCTGAGTCATTCAGGGATGGCGTCACTTCGTCCCTTAACTAATTGTCCCACCTACCCTTGCTTATATGCAGGGCCTGGATCAAGTTTGTTCCATAGCTCTTGGCATTAAAGTTCTGCCAACAATGGGCAACTATTCTCAATCGAAGAGCTGTAGGCAATAAGCCACCCAATGGTTTGCCTAGCATTTGCAAGTGGCATTTAATACACACTGGAGCTTGGACACAAGTTAGTGTCAATTGCCTATGCGACTTTTCACATCGACGTAACTTGCATTGCAGAGGACTCAGTTCCAGTTAGCCCTTAAAGTTTTTTAAAGGTTAATCCCTTGTATTTGTTGCGTCATGAACTCAACCGGTATTTGTGAAAAAATAACTTCAACTTTGCCTTTTTTCCATACGTTCAAAAAACTGTTTTTATCCTCGTTTGACTAAGAGAAGACGATGAGGCCGTTAGGTTTGGCAGCAGACACTTCACTATAGGACCCAGTCCTGGCAACAGTGACTTACCCAGCCTGTAATTTCATTGAGCCGACGCTGGAATATTTCAGGTCAAAAGAAATTCTCCCCCTCCCTCTCACCCTAATAGCCTAATAGTCTACTTTAGTCATATAATTTTTCTGAGTGCATATAAAGCAACGGATTTTGAATATTAAGAGGTTACCATGTGATTGTTTGGAAAAGCAAGTAGATCATGTTCATTGCTTAAAACTGGCTGTTACGACTTCAGACTTCTAAATGTTACACGGCTTCAGCAGTTTAGGCCACTAGTACCCGCTTTGTCTTCGGGTGAAAGAAGTTTCGGTCCTGGCTAGCTTCTGGTAACTCGAATTTCGTCGATTTCGCATCAGATATGATGCACAAACTCCTACAAGTAATCGTTTCTTAGCCACGCAATGGTACTCCATCTACATGCCCAGTAATGATTCCACACGCGAGCAGCATCATGTCGCCCTGGTCACTTGCATTAGGCAAGTCGTGGCCTGTTGTTTGGACCGCCATACCACTGAGTCATGCGCCATCCACTCTCCGCCTCTCCACACACTTCCACTGGCTGTCAGCGCCACAGAGAAGGCCCAATGCGAGTCCATTAATGTTTTATTTATTGCATCACGTCCACCGTCCACATCTACGCTATTTTTTCGCACTTGGCATTTCAAGCGTTGACACAATGGACGATCCTTCTCGATAATCATGCAATGTTGTACCTATATGGTGGTCCCGAATTTGAACCTTTTCTGGCTCCAAAAAATACTTACAATTAAATCACACGCACATGCAGCCTCATTGCATGAGACTATTTGGCTAATTTTATAGGATAGCAACAATCCTACTTCCTCTCTAATTTGCTTTTTCATGCTCATTAACAATTGGCTTCAAGCATCTTTGATCACCTCCATCGCTTTTTATGAGCTGAGACACTCGACTCACCCCATGAAGTGTCGCATCATCTAACTGTCCTTTCACCAATGTCTGGGCCCTCCGTTCACCATCTCAAGCGATGGCAATGTTAAATAGTTTCTCAAGCCATTTGGTCATAAGTCGAGCGAAATGCGGAAAGATCTGACTCTTAGGTTTCCCTGTTGAGTCACCATCTGGTGAGCTAATTCCACCGCTTTAAGGTGCATGCCCCGAAGCCGGTGGGGTGATTTAGTTTGTTTGTGTGATGAATTAACGGCGTCTATCTCAACTTTTTCAAAGCAATCACTGTGTTCGAAACCGACACTAAGTGATGTCGCTGAACCACAGACGTGGATCGGTGGCGACGACGACGTCGATAAGCCTTTTGACTAAACTTTTAGCCGGCTACCTCTGGTACCTTCAGTATTCTAGACAACGGCTAGTCTGGGTCATTGGTTCTCCTTGAAATGCAAATCTCTTTCTTATATTTGGTTAAAAATAGGAAGGAAGGTGGGACTTTATGGCTATTCTAAGTTACAACTTTGTCAATGTAATCACTAGGGCATCCTTATTAGTGGTTAAGTGGAGGTCCCAAAGTTTCTTAACTTCCATAAAGTTGATCTTAGTTAGCAATCTAACTTCATTGTGCTTTCTCTCCACATCATCGTTTTGCCTCAAAGCATGAGAGATAGGCTGTGATCAGTTAAATGTCAATGTTTTTCTTGAACTTCACTAGTTGTACACAAATTTTGCTTTCCTTTCTAAAGTGGAAGCATTCTTATGTGTAAGTTCCTTTTTAAGGTCTGTGGATTTCCATACAATCACATCGTCTTTGATGCACCACGCAAAATTCATTGTGCGTTCACCCTAAAAATAGCCTGACCGATTGACCAAAAAATGCATGATTACACCCAAACGCCGATAGGTGTTCAGCCTTTTTGTTAGTATTGGAAATAAATCACCTTAAATGCTGGGCATTTTGAGCATTGCATTGTATAAAGCGATTTGACAACACCTTTCAGCCCATGAGCGAGGGCCTGCTTATGCCTCCACAAAATTTATGCTCCTCCTATTCAATAGGATGCTCTACATTAAAGTAATTGGATTTTTTTGCAAGTCAGTGAGTCGATGCTGCGATTACTTGCAAAGCGGATTGGGTTATTTTGATAACCTTATTTAACGTTATTACTTTCATCTCTTGATGAGCTTTGATAAACCAAAGAAATGCGTTTACTATCTTCAAATGCGGAAATAATTTTTAAGTGAAGTTAAGCTTTCCTCTTGGGGATGTTGGAATGAATTCTCAGCTATAAATACAAAATTCCCCACTAAAGTGGAGAATGATCCAAATGAAATTGGCGAGAAATGGGTTTCCCAAGCTGGGGCAAGCTGCATTTACAATTATTTGCATGTTTTTGGTAAATGTAAAACTCTCCACTCTCTCCTATCGACCAAGTTCAGCCGTCTGTTGAGGGCATTACCTTCCCCCAAGGTAAAAATTATATGCTAGTGTTTACTTCCTGCTGCATAATAGGCATTGGTCGCTTCTGTCATTTTCAGCTCGACTTCTGCACAGGAGGTGATTCAATGTCTCCTTGACCGGTTTCACATTCAGGAATCGTCTAGCAAATTCGCTCTTTACGAACACACCTTAGAGACCCAAACAAGTAAGTAGTAATTTCATTATTACAGGAACCCTCTAGTCCTCGCCCTCTCCCATCGGTCCAAAAGTGGTAGCACATTAGCATCCTCCCCACGTTCGTTGCGCGTACGTGCAACCACGAGGATCAATACACGTGGGCTGACTAAGGCCATGGCCGCTTCCATTTGCCCTTTTGTTAGCGCCACACATTCGTCCCATGGGCTGTGCTTACCTGATGGTGTGTGAATGGTACAAGTCAGTGAGTAAATGGCTTCTAATTAGTCCTGCTTGAGTTTCGAGCTGTTTTTCACATGGAACCAATATTCTGTTTAGTCATTTTGGAAATGCCCTAATGGGCACCCCGCCCTTTGTTATCGTATAGTACGAAAAATCCAAGATAACTCCACCCTTGCAATTTCCCATGAGTGACGCTTAGCTTATCTACGTTATTATCTTGTGCTAACTTGTAGTTTTGTCGCGGAAGCTGCCACCTTCCGAGCGTCCTCTCTCTATGTTGATGCACTGGGTTAGATCGGCTCTCTCAGCAGGTGAAGACTTCGCGATGGCCATCCGGCGCAAGCGCATCGTCCTCCAAGAGAACGAAAACTGGGAGGTTAACGTGCGTTCACAGGTTCTCTTAGCCCTACCACTTTTTTCCCTTCCCCCTTCCTGCTGCTAGGATGACTTTGTCTATGGTACCTCATTGTGGCCGATTTGGTGTGCTGTTTTTCCTTTCTCTATTAACGGACTAGTTGGTGTCGTTTGCACCTCACCTCGCTTTTATCGTAACAAATGTGCCGCCATTACGTTGGTGCCCTTAATGTTTTGTTAGTATTTTTCCTCGATCCGTATTGGATTTATTGTGAACTGCAATGGCGTTAAAATGCATCGCAAACACTTCTTTCCCTTTTCCGACCATCCAACCGTGAAGGTAACTGGAAGGTAATTCGCTTGAATGACAACTGATTTTCAACCTCAAGTATTTCAACCTGGATCTGATGGAGAGCAAGAACAAGAAGGAAACCATTCATTGCCTTTTTGCCTTTAAGCTATTTTTCAATTGCAGTCTCATGCGTCTGTGTCTGCACATGTGTGTTTGTTTCTGGTCTTACAGACGTATGCGCGCGGTCGGTGGTTCGGTCCGATTCTGTTTTATAGCCAGTGTTTATGCACGTCACATCGAGACGTTACTAATGGTCGATGCATCTGCTAAGTAATTGTTCTCTGCCAATGATAAGCATTTTTTTACCTTCGTGACTTTTATCGGCCCCACTAGATGGGATAACAGCTGAAATTGAAATTTAATGCGCAAAAATTGGAAATCATTTTGAATTTATGACTTGTAATGCCATAGTTTAAATTGGCTGTTTGACGTCCCAATTACCTGAACCATAACTGGCCTACGGGGTTAACTGTGAAGAATGGCACCCTTAGACGCATGATACTCCGCTTACTTGTTATCCCCCGCGTACGAAAAGCATAAAATACTGAGTCTTACTTCCCGCTATTATTAGATAATTTAAGTGTCCAGTGTGTTAATTATTTTTCTGTGATTGTTTTAACGGCTATGCCACCACATGAACAATTTAATGGGGTTGCTTTCGTTGGTTTTGTCCAGTCTTGGAAAATCTGGTGTCACGGGCTTTCAAGTACTTGTGACTTGGCGGGGTGAAACCTAATATCAAGCATTGCTATTGATATTATAGTATTATTATATTATAGTAGTGCTTTCATGTTTCCCTTCCTCGGCAGTGGTCTGACTTCACCCCAGCTGAGCTGATGAACTTCCTGCGCATATTGGAGAAGGAGGAGGCGGAATACCGGAATGCCATCTACTTTCAGTACGGTTTGGTACGGCAGCAGATTGAACAGCGGATGGCGCAGCTTAGCGCACAGGACCGTCTTTTAGCCGCGCGACACTCGGTGGCCACCTGCCCTCCCCCCGAGCATCTCCTTTTTCTCCCACCCTCTGATCAGCAAGCTCCCACCCCCACTGCCCCCATTATGTCTCAGTCCCACCATGCAAGTCTATGAGGTGCCTTGCTTATCCCCCTTCCACCTCACTTTGCGAGTTTGTGTGGGTGTACATAGCCGCCGTGGTCGTTGCCGCCCCTTGGTTTCTCTTCATGCGTTCTGGAAACTCAAACATTAGCACTTGTCATTGTCTAACTTAGCCAAACAGTTCTCGACCTTCGCTTACGTTTCTTGTCTGGGTGAGACTTTTACAATGTGGTGCTGAGCGTTCAGGACTTCCATTAGTCTCTCTTGCTAGCTAGAACTGTTAAGTTGTCAATCGCATAAATTCGGCAAAGTCAACTGAATTGTTTAGGGAAAGGTACACCGGTTTAGGTTTATCTTGTCGCCTTCCATTGTAGTGTGCTTCTGTCAGTGCATTTTTAAAGTATAAGGAGTTTAGATCAGCGAACAAAAACGGAACGAACGTCCAGAACTATGCGTGATGGATTTCTTTATAAAAAAGTAATAAATAAGCGTCGATATTTAGTGATGATAAAGCCTTCATAAAGTAGTGGCGTCACCATTCTTTTGAGTTGCATTGAATACATTCTCCGACTGCAGCGTTAGACGCCGTAAATGAACCTCCAGGGTCAATTATCTGAAGCACCGAATTCTCCGTTAGAAGTGCCATCATCAACAGCGATACTGGAATTCTGCGTTTGATAGAGTGGTGAACGAATTCGCATACTTGTTGCTCTCCTACTCGCCCCATCGCTGGCAGAAGCGTTGCCAGGCACCGGATTTTCAGGATGAATTGAATGTTCTAAAGACATTCCTTCCTTTGTAAAATAGCACTGATTTTGTGATTAAGTTGCTGTTCCTTAGAGAGATTGAGGCGACATATAACGCCTGACCTTTGCAAAAACGGAAAAGGACTTTTGGGAACCTTTGTCGTATGACGTGCCTACTATTGGCAGATGCCTTGCTGGGTTAAAAGGCCTTGGTTACTGTTTGCTAAAATGGGATGGCTGTGACTACAAAATCTGGTCGTATTGTGGTGGGCGTTTCAACACTTGTCAAGGGTGTTTGCCGCTTGTTAATAATGAGGAACCCCACGAACGATTTGGACGTATTGTTTTTAAGCCCCACCATAGAAAGATGGTCGTCTGCGCTGTTTAAAGTATGTGTTTGTAAAAAGAATTCTGCTTTCAGATTAAAAAAACTAGACAAAAAGTGAAATGTTGCCTGAACGGTTGCCGGCGCTTGTTCGAATGGATCGTCGTCCTTGCTATCTTTCTAAACTCTTGCAGAGCTCATTGGAGGCGAATATTGCCGTGTGCGGCTTCTTACGTATTAAATTTTGAAAACCTAACGCTCTTAAAAGTGGTAAACTTGTAAGAATTTCTCAATGAATTTTGAAACACTCTCTTTAAACTTAACTGAGTATAAAGGAAAATTGAGATCATTTTGACTTAGTTGGTCATTCGCCTGAGCTTTAACCTTTAAATTGTGAGTATTATGCTGACATGGTAGTAAAATTAACTGTGCGTGTTTGCCGTGGAGCAGTTAGTCTTTGCAAAATCTCAATATCAGGAAGTTGTAAGTTCGTATGCAGTTTTTAGCAAGGGTAACTCAAAGTTCTCACCTTCTTCCTTTGCAGTCGATTTAACCTTTATCCTCAATGGTGCCATATCCCTTGAAACAGTAATGGAACAGACTCTAACTTCTCAAAGAGGTTGTCGCATTTTCCCTTCTTGTTACAGTAGCATAAACTAAGTGCTGTGAGACTTAATTATTGCGGTTTCTAAGACGCATGTCAACCCACATATTAACCCGTCAGTGCGACAAACAACTGGAGTGGTTTTAAGTCAAAGCAATGATTGATGCTGTGGAATGGGACGATAGTGCCGAAACAGTAGGCCAGCTTAAACGGAGGCGTAATGCGTCCATGCATAAGAATGATGGGCACGCCTATGCCTTTGTGACCAGTTTATACTCCACTAAATGTGTGTCTCACGTCTAAATTTTCATGCGCTTAGTCTACACGTCGATTTATAGTGTTTACAGATACCAGCAGAGGCACAGTCATGTAGTGGTAAAGAATATGGAAACAATATTTAGGTAACGAAAACGCAAGGTTTGGATAGCTGTGAATTGGTAGTAATCGCCTCGATTTGACATTTGCGATATTCCATAAACATTCAAACTCATTTTGCTTGCACAATTCAACTGCTGCTGGGTTGGGTCTCGGCATGTTTCTGCTAGAAAGCGGAAGAAAATTAGAACCGATTACGAAAGTTGTGATAGGTCATTGTAAGAAACCTTGAGGAGATGGAGGATCCGACTCTTGAATGTTTCTTACCTTACGTAACAAATCAACTATTCGTGTAGTTTAGGGTAATTTGGTACATTAATTAACTAAGTCAACGTTTTAGTGAGTGTAATGAGCCTCATATCATGGAGGCTCACTCCTTGACAGAAAGAATGGAGAACAGTTCGACAATTTAACTTCTCTCGGACCTTGTCCAAAGCTAAAAAGCATTCACATTTGCACTTCCCACAGAACGTAGTGCAATCCTTGAAAAGTTGGCCAAAAAAGTTAAGTGAACCGTATCACCCTGCACTTAATTATAATTTCTCCAATTAATACAGCCAATATACGAACTTTGAAAGATTAAACTAATCTATAGCTCTAAACATGGCAATATTATGAAGATCATACTTTGTGCACCTGTAAAGAGAAATCTGCATTAAAATTACTTACTTAGGAGTAAAGAGGATGAAAGAGAAAGATAACAGCTCCCTCAGTTAAAACACACAATTCTCAGCTCCGTAAATAATGCGAAGTGGAGCGTTGTATTCAGGTTAATTTTATCATTTGGTCGATGTCAAAGACCCTATTCTGAAGAGGCTTACATGTTTATTTGGAGCTTTCGTGCCCTACTGTTTTTGGCACGGCGATCCCACAACATAACCGCTTAAATGTGGACCTTAGTGCATGGGTAATTTATCCGAGATGCAGGTGTGCCCGTTTCAGGCAACTTGTGCCAATGTCCGGACTCAAGAAAACGAAGTGGTGCCTATTGGAACTGATGGAATTGAGCCCGCTTAAGATCAGTATGGGAGTGGCTACCAAACAGCACAATACTGGATCTTCTCAAAATAGGTTGAGTTTACACAGTTAGTAAACATAATGTTTGCAAAAAAATTAAGTAATACGTCAAGCCTGCAATGGATTAACCAGGACCTAACCCTTGAGTGATTGTTGCGATCGCACATCACCTTTTAAGGGAAAAGAGGTTTACATGTTGACGGTTTCGCGCGCATATTACCCGCTTATCAGGTTCTGATACAGGTCAGTGGAATGCTTGCACCACCCGATCCTGGCCGACAATCAAATCCAGTTGCACGCCAGCTTTAAGTCCTACTGCCGTGGTATCAGTAACACTACGAACATTGGTTTATTTAGGGAAAGTTGTTAATCAAATTGGTTTTCAATTGTTGGAAACAATTTGACGCATCTTTGATATTAAAAGCTTAACTAAATAACAAGGCCGTTTGTGGATGGGGCCAAAAACGGTGGTGGCATATCTCAAACCATTTCCCAGGTGCAAATAATCTTCATGAAGAATTTTAAAACGCCTTTTGATGCTTAAACTCACGATTATAAAATCTTGGACACCAAGATACACTCTCGGTGATGGTTAGACAGCAGAAATGGGAGATTATCAATCTGTGAGGAATGACGTCTGTGATGCTTCATAGGCATACATATTTTTAGGTAATTTATCAACACTCTCAGAGACAAGCTGGGGAGAGGTAAGTTTGCTTAGACATCCAGAAAGTTTGCTTTGGAGACTTCCGTTTTACTGGGAAGGGGTCACTTTAAACTGTCAAACAGTCCCTTGAACGTCTACCCAGCTGACGTATTTGTAGCGTAATTGATGGACAGAATTTAACAAATGCATGTTTAAATTTGCATATAACAATTATCTTGCAAGCTACTTTTGCATCAACGCTGCACTTTTGCCTTGCATAGCCCTAAATAGGGCCACAAGTCAGAATATAAACAAATGCCCCGATATTGGTATATCATGAACCGGATACTTCGAACAGCGCTGCCCCCAATGCTGGTGTTAGCATGGACCCAGCTCAGCCGTGCCAGAGGCGCGAGGCCTGCGACCTCCTCTGACCCCTGTGGCACCACTGGCCTGTGGGCGGACGAGGGGCGTGGGGGGTGAGTTGCAGGTACTCGATCACGTGCTATTGTATGTCCGAAGCACTGTTGGGCGTTGTGTATATAATTTTTACATGCCACGTGGCAAACCTTTAAATCTGCCAACATCTGCTTTCTCTTTAGATCCCGACTCTTCTCTTAATGGAATATCCCTGACTTAGTTCAAGCTTACGAAAATGCCACTTCTGAATGTTGAAGTTCATTTACATTTGAAACAGTATGTATAAGAAACTTAACAAAAACCGCTAAAAACTGCTTTGCGGGATTGAAGCGATACACGTTTTTCGGTCCTTTGTAAACCATAGTGTTTCTATCAGTCATCTGTCAGTTGATCGCCACCTACACTCTGTACAGCGCTGATAGCACAGGCTTTTGCCGTTTGGAAGATGGTCTTACAAATAAATTTATGCATGGATCTTGATCCCTTCCACTAAACAAGCCTCACTTTTGAGATATTAGTCACTTAAAAATGCTTCTTAAATGCCATCAATCCTACTCATAAGGAAAAAGCCACCGATTTTGTTAGTCTTTTAAGTAGATGATCAAATTACTAATAACAATTTGCGGAAAGCAATACCGAGCAATGCATAATGTGAACTTTTGGAGGCTCGCCTTGGCGGTGGAATTGGAATTGTGATGATAAGTGTGACAAGACCTCATTTGAATCGCCCCTATGGCCTCCACACTGATGGGATGGATCTCTGTGCAGATAGTTTATGCCACTCATTTCCTACTTTTAATTTACGTCTCTTACTGTCACCTTAAGGAGTACCATCATTACATTATCCTGAGTAATGTGATTGAAAATATTTGAAGTGCTTCTATTTGCTTCTCCCTACTTCAATCTATATTTGTCAACGTTTTTCGAACCCTCTTGAAATTTAATCAATGTTGCGACCGAAACCGCTTACTTGCTCTGATTGTTAATTAAAACCTAGACTCTGGCACGAAACCTATAATCTATAAAAGAAGACAGAGTTATTCCGTTTCGTGCCACATGTGAATGGAATTCTAAAGGTACTGCATTTGTGGGTTCCGTCAAATACATCCAATCTAGTGGGCATTGTTGTAACACTATGACATTCTTTCCTTTTTCAATTGTATTCAGCACCACAAATAATACGTCTCAGTCGAGAACCTATCAAATTTAGGTAGCATCGTGATGGTAGCGGGGAGGATGTACATCACTCGTAGAAATCTCCACTCGTAAAATTGATAAAATCCAACCATTCGAAATGCGCACACGTGTGTGCAAGCGCGTTGCTGGTCAGTTGATTGATTGGGCAGTTGTGTGAGTTGAGGATGAGGGGTCTCAGATTGAGGGCTGCTGCATCATCCGGTCCGCCCGCGGGAAGTTCCAATGCCAGTGCTTGCATGGGTGTGCATGGCTCTGTTTAACCTGCAATTTCCACCGCCTTTGTCCCACTTATCATCCTTACGAGCTGAGAGTGAGCTAGACCACGAGAACTGTGCCGCTAGGTCACCGGCACACACTCGCGCGCTCGTCCTTTCTTCGTTTCCCTCCGACCACTTTCCTCCCCCTCCACGACTCACCATCATGCACACACAGTCCTTTCCAAAGGGAATAGCTAAAAGGCATTCCTCGCTCTCTTCTTTCTTCAATATAAATGCAAAACAGTATTTGCTTTGATTATGATTGGGCTACACTGGTTCTTCAGTCCACGTGGATTTGAGTCTCCGTCTTGTTGGGAAGACGTTCTGTCATCACTCTTTTTTAACACACGCCAGACACTAAGTTATTTTCTTTTTACATGCCTGTATGGACTCATAATTTCATAAAATTTGAGATTCGTTCTATTCAAACTGTACAGTGGTTGTGTATTTCTTGCCTCATTATTTGATGTGCTCTTGACAAGTTTGTCTCTTCCTCCGTGGCTCCATCCGTGTAGTTGCTTTGTTCACACTTTAGGCTGGAAGTATATCCTTTTGGAGGAACTGCTACTCTTATGAGAGACGAGTGAAAAGAGGTTCACTAGTATAAAGCTCTTTCTGCGTGATATTTTATTGTCCGAATCCAATGCTTGGCTTTACAAGTTAAAATGCACCATAAACTGATGGCTAGTTCGATCTCTGAGATACAATTGCTTTCGAAGAGTGTCCCAAAACCGAGTTTGCAAACAAAGTGGGCGAAAGCTGAGGAACTAACGGATCCGCCAGGTTGTCTTTCTTACCATTTGTGTGTGTGTGTGTGTGTGTGCATGTGGCAGTCACAGAACAGGTTGGAACATGGGAGGCGGCAGTGGCAGCAGCAGCAGCACCAGCAGCTCTGTGCACAGGGCTCCCCCTCCTATTGAATAAACACTCACATGAGTGCGGACGTGTTTGTGCGTGTGTGTGTGTGTGTGTGCATATGGGTTTACATACTGACTGGGTCAGTTTAAACATTCCGGCACCACACATCACAGAGCCCTGATGTGGTGGCGGTGGTGGTGGTAGTAGCAACAGCAGTGGCAGTGGCAGTGGCAGTGGCTGCCCGATTATCTGGTCGCCTGTTGTTTATGCAGACTGTGTGCGTGTGTGCGCGAGTATGTGTATGTGATGAGTGTTGGGGGGATTTTAGAGTGGGTAGCACAAGTGCAACTTCAAACCCACCCCAATGGACTAATTGTCGCTGTAGCTGTCGTCGAGTTTCCGGTGTCAGTGACGGGGCAATCGGACACACCGTGTGCTGGCACACGCATATCTGCACTGCAAACACTCTCGCACGCACTCACGCACATTATAAACAATACCCAAGGGATTAGTAATCGCACCTGTGCTGTAGTTCATGTTGGTGCCTGCAGAGTTTTGGAGTGGGTGTGTGTGTGTGTGTGCGCAAGGGATGACAAATACCTGCGTACCTAGGTTCTTCTGATGGGTAGACAGTCCTGAGTCCAAAAAGGCTAGCAATGCTCTGCATGCACTCCTCTAGTGTCATGAGACCGACTGTATTCCACTATGCCAAGGTACCGGAGGGCAATACCGCTGCCCCATTGATCGCGTTAGTGTATCATTTTAGGCTGGACTCACTAATTTTTTTACCAGCTAAAGATGAGACCCTGTAGGGTTTTGAGAAGCCATAAAATTACCCTTCTGTTTTATGCTTTACGCGGCATCATACTTGCGTACCTTACCTAGTTAGAGAGATGTTTGCTGCCCTAAATGCATCAAAGGCTATGGCCTTAAGGTGGGATATTGGGACGATAACAAACAGTGAAAAGGGAACAGCACAAGTAATTTCGCTGGGTGTTATAGCAGCTCTAATTTTTACTCTGAGTTGTTTCGTCAAATATTTTGGTATCGCTCTTTAAAAAGTACTTAACTTCAGTAACATGTATTTGTGCCTGGTACTGTATATTCTACCAAGTTTACAGGAGACTTTAGCGAAGATGTCGATTGTACAGCAACGGATCCCAAAGAAAAATTAACTGTATCACTAAAACCAAAATTATTTATCATGATTGTGCATTGAAAAACGTATGTGCCGAGGAAGGCGTCGAAGTTGCGGGTCGTCTGTTGACAAAGCGTTGCCCACTCAAGGAGTCAAAGCACCTCCACGCCCACAAACGCAAACACACGCAAACGCATTCACTCAAGTGGTGGACAGCACTCAGTGCTCAGAGGGATGATTTGCATTCGGTGCCACGGGAGCGTCTGCGCAGGGACGAACCGATGACTTGGCGTTTCCACCGTACCATCGGATTGCCTGCCTTCACAATACTGCCGTTCATCGTGGTAACGTGGAGTGGCAATTTGCATTCCGTGACAGCCTGGCAACTAGTGATTAATATAATTGTCTCACGCGTCCTTTCTGCAATGCTGTGTCACAAACCGCGGAACTTCTTTTGCACACATAAGATCGATTACATGGCAGATCTCTCTACCATTTACTTGCCCTTAACTTTTTCTTTTCTGTTTTAGGCAGCCACTCAATTCAACACTTTCATGTGCTTGAGCAATTTAATAATTTTCCTCGCATTTTTTACCAAAGCCGTGGATGCATGATTTCAAAGTTTAAAGTTTGCCTGTATTTATCAAATGTCCGATGAGGCGAGTGACATTCAATAATGTAATGCATGGACCGGTTGTTTTCATAAAAGTTTTGCTTTGTCTGTATTACTTCCCCCCACTACAATGCAACTGCACGGGATTCGTTTTGTCCTCCAGCCGCACTTTAAATATCCTGCAAAAAGTTTTCTTGCAAAGGAGTAACAAAACCTTGGGAATTGCATATAAGTGGATTAGGATAATCAATTGTGGAAAGTGGCGTTTCGATACTTTACAGTTCAGCCAATTTTAACTGTAACTCATTTTGGTAACGACTTTGTAGAAATGGTACTTTTTTAGCCTTCCCAAAGGCTGTAGTGATCATTTTCAGCACAACATATCTCTGGCAAAAAGCTCGTTTATCGTATTGTCAAACAGGCTCTAAAAGGCCTCTGTTACGGTAGCAGCACTGCCTCTCCTCACCCGGACTACCGATGACCCCACGACTAAGGTCGAATGCATAAAAACCCGTTTACCATGGCAACTCATCTCACGCGTAAGAGACACAAATTGAGCATAATTTCCCTTTTCGCTTGGTTTTTGGTCCCTAGATTAAATTTTTGCTTTTTTAAATAGTTCAGAATGCTCCATATTTTATAGGGAAAATTAAACTATGCTGAATTGCTTGATGCATGCAATTGTTTGGATTAAATTCATGCCTGTGAGCTTACATGAACGATAAAAGGAGAAATTTTAGGCGGCAACTATCCCAGTGGATGGTCAAGCTCGCTAGTTGAGCGAATTCACTTAAGCCAATATATTATCCCTGGGAATTCCCCTTACTTATAATTAAGTAGGACTCAGCTGATCCCAATAACTAATATTTTTTGATTACTCAATCGGCTTGCCAAGGTTCCCAATGGGAGACACTCTTGTTTCGGACAGAGAGTACTAAAAAAACCTGCTCGAACAGCTCCGCGTGTATAGGGGCAATGCTTTACTGCTTTAAGTGCTAATTTGCCAACTGGTTCGATATTCCGTCCTTTACCATAAGTTTGGAGAAAGTGGTGGGTTTGGACTCCCTAGCACAACTTTTCCTTAACGTTGGCAGGAATCATTGACAGCCAAGCTGTCAAGGACCAGAAATTGAATGGCCAGTCTTTTACTCCGTTTGTGGAATACTCAGTCTCTCAATCCGTAAAGGAAGCTAGATACTCAGGGTCTCCTAAAATTTGCTACGAGCACCTTAGGTCTCGGCTATCCGCCCATGAAAGACCACGCATGCAAGGCCGCTACTATATTATACCATCGAGGCAGAATCAACAAGGCGTTGTGCTAATTGCCATTCTGTTATTTAGAAACATGACGCGATGAGGTTTGAACATGGCAAATAACCATGAAAGAACTCACGCCACATGCTAATTTGTAAATGAGATTCAAAAGGGTGAAGGTAACTCGAGGTCGAAGGGGGCAAGAAGGGGATTGCTGGTGTGCGCAGCGTTGAGCAGTGTCTCTTGATACGCGACGTTGAATTTGTCTCAACTGCAAGTAGTGAATTTGCAGTGAGAGGACCACCTTAAACACGTTTTAACCCGCAGCTTCTTGGCACACATTGGACTTGTAGGAAAGTGACACGCAAACACACATTACAATTTTCGGATATCTTAAGTATACTGGCAAATTCTGCTGATTGCTGAATAGTTTTGGAGAACAATTTGGCAATAAACAAGATTTGAATGGTTTACTTTCTCCTTCATTTGTCCTAAGTCAAACTAGGCTTATGACAGCACTATCCTCAGTACTTAGGCGTATTAAAGGGATAAATTTGTTCTTAAGGGAACTCACAGAAATAGTGTTTTGCAACGACCTATATGGTGCTTTATTTTATTCATCCAACACCATTTCGTAATATTAATCAGAGGTCCACCTATCACTACCTCTTTCCTTCGGCATGCATGAACTAATTTTATACTCTAAGTAATAACTTGGACTATTTTCATCTAACAATCTCAAAGTTCAGGGGGAACCTTCCCGATTTGCCTTGATTACAGGAATACCATTTTAAATAACGTTGTAATTTTGAAATTTGACTTCATGGGGAAAAAATTACCTCCGCATTAACCACGTTTGTGCACACATTAAAGTGCAAAACGTCTGTGGATTGGGGCAGTGCATTTTAGCTCCAAAAGACAGAAAAGGAGAGAGGTGATCGAAGTGGTGACAATGCCTTCAGGGTGTTGGGCGTGGTGGAGTTTGTGAACAAGCGCGTTGATACCTGCACGGCATAATGCATGCGCGTGTACACACACGGACTGCCATGAGTTCAGCCCCTCGTAGGCATACACACCCGCACCCACACCCACACACTCAAATGCACACCTGAAATGGGCGTCGTTGATGCCAGGCCTTCCCGCCGCCTCAACTCCTGCTTGATGACTCAGCACTCTCAGAATTGTGCATCAGCCTGCCTGCTAGCGTGTGTGCTCATCTGTGTACCTTCCAAGCCGGTCGGAGGTCAAAACACAAAGTCTGCACGCATATGCTATCCTCCCCAAATGTAGTGTGTCTGAGGGCGACAGTTACTACCCGCATGTCGTCTGGAGATAAGGGCATAGTTTTGGTCCGGCCTTGTCTGACCTACTCTGATCTTACTGGGGCTTTTGGCACTGAGCAGGGCCCGCTATCGCCATCACGCAAATAAGCTACCTGTGCCCCTCCCTTTCGTAAAGAGGAGCTAACCGAATCTCCTTAATTGATCGAGTATTACAGTGGATAAATTTCTTTTTTTCCTGTGCGCTACCTCCCAACATCAGCGATCACCTCTCACCAGTATCAGAATTGGGAAATAGGGAAGGGTATTTTGGGGTTAATATTATTGGGGTTTATTTAATATCAAGCTAACATTATTTTCGCATAAACTGAGATAAACGCCGGTAAGGAATAGCTAATTTGCTCTACAGAATAAGTAAAACTACTCATCTATCAGCGCTCCCACAACCCCATTTCTTTGAATGGATGAAAATGTACCCGTAGGGAAGCCAGGGGGAGAAGTAACACTTCGTCCAATCTGGGCAGCTGTTGTGCCCATCCGTGATGAAGGTGTAGATAAACTGGGTAACTAAAATTAGGATTTATCACCAGTTTTACCTATTCTTCAAATCCAAACGTAAGACAAATTTTTTAAAAAAGGTGCGCATAAACAGGGGCCATTTTGTCCTCTCCAGGATTTGGAGCCTTTTCAAATTTGTCTAGCTTAATATAATGCTAGCGTAATATAATTACTTTGTTTCGACTAATGCCTCGTGTCACATTATTCGTCAACCCATTATTCCTTATTCTTCCGTCTGATTGAAGTATTGGTTATGAATGTTATAAGGGGAGATTGAGGAAGCATACGATTGGTCGTTGAGCGCGCGATTCCTCCCCTCCCCTACGCTTGGTGCAGAGGATGCATAGCCCATCGCCCTATTCCCATGTCCCCATGCGCGCTACTGCTTCCCATTGGTTAGCAGGATTTCATCTCACTAAAGGTACTTACGACCGGGGTTGAGTGGTTGGGCGGTGGGTGATCTTTGATGAGCAAACGTCATAAACACATCAAGCTCAGGTGTGCGGGTATGTGGTGACGGTTTAAGACCATTACCGCCATCTCGTCCGTACATCTTCAGGCGCCATGTAGCCACCAGAACCCTCATCTCTAGGGCGTAATCACTTGTGTTCTACTTTCCAGAATTTGAACGTAGCATAAAGCTAGGCATAACCTCAACCGTTACACGTTGGTAACGCACCACATAGGCCGCATGTATAGCAAGAGAACATCTCCTTAATCCTCCGGTTGAGACTAACTCATGATTAAGTTCATAAATAAAAGCTAATGTGTATCTACAAGTGGTTTATTGTTTACCTACAAGCAAGGAAAGATGTGTTCCCACCTTTAAGCAGACAAAGGGCAGCAAATAGGTCAGGGTCACAAAAATCCGAGAGAGCTGTTGCAACCGGAAATTCAACTGGAAATGAAAACTTAATTTGCAAAAGCGGCACTACGACCGTCGAAAACATTTCCCAAAGAAATTGGTTTGCTTAAAAATGTTTTTTACGTAATTCTTTAATGGGGCAACGCATTGATTGTTTTGCAAAGTTCTAGCATTTCTACATAATTGCAATGCTTTCTACACACTCACTCCTAAGGAGTGTAAAACTACCTTAGGTGGACACTGCATTAGGATTAATGCACTGCAATGATCCTGTCTTTGCTTGAGATGCAAATTCCTAGGCTTATGCTAATGGACGTGTTCACGGTGTCGTCGATATCACGCGAAAATCTGGGGGTCCCTTCACGTTTGTTTTGTTCCTTTGGTCCAGTGGATCACGACATAAAGAGGCAGGGAGAAGCGAAGAGGTTCTCTTATCCCGCTCCCCTTGCCGCGATTATGCATGCAAGAAACGTCGTGTGAACGCTCGGGACAATTGCAGTGGTCTCCCCACCATTCTTGCTCGCACCTCTGCCGCTGCCACCGCCACCACGAACGTACTCTGAAGGGAGTGTGAAGAAATCCCTGTAGATTAATTCTGTTAAATAACAAAAGGGGAGGGGTAAGGTATGGGTATATTGGGTAAGGATAGACTGAAAGCCATCCATACGAAGTAACAATTCAGTGATTAATCCATTGCCATCCGTCACACTAACCCAAGCGATATAGTCACCATCGAAGTACGGGAATATAGATGACGCAGTTGTTCTGTGCTCATGCTAAAACAAAATCGGATGCAGACAGAGCGCGATTGGAAGTCATAGTTGTAAAGGTTTACAATATCTTTCGTCTTGTTCATGTACCCAAAGTGCCAAAAAATGACAAGAAACCAAAACCAGTGCAAATGCAATTGGCAAATCCCCCGAATAGCCCAAATTTGAGGAGATCTTTTTGTGTCCCGTTTAAAAAAATAGTTTGTCAAAGTTGTAATTTATAAAGTAGCATGCGCAAGAAGAGTTGGGGATAATACACTTCAATGAAACTAGATTTCATTTACAAAACCTCCGAATAGTACACAAGTACACATTGTAAAATAAAAGTAAAACATTGAAGGAGCCAGAGGGATTTTGACGATTCCGGTTTACTTCGATGTTTTTACACGGAGTCATCCGATATTCTGTTAGTTTTGCCAAAATTTTTGCGCCTAAAACGTAGCGCCTGGACTGTTAAATGACAAGGAGGTTCCTTAAGGTAGAATAACTATCCTCTGGTTTAAAGGTTAGATGAAAAACTCGAATTAGAAAAACTACGAAGTCATTAGTTGAAAAGGTTTCGAAACTGGGTGGAACTATAAGGCCTTTTTCAAATGGCTCCCATCACTTGTTCCCGTTATTGTGCTCAGGCCTATTTCGCTTCTAATTGGCTGCATCTTTAACCAATCCGCAAACAGCTCCATCCCCTCGCGGACAGATGCAAGCTCAACTTTGATTGGTTGGCCAAATCAAACTCTGTCTACTATTTAACCGCGAGAATGATGATGTTTAGATCATATGCTACGAGCCGACTCGAAAATTGGTAAGTGTGAGCTCTCGTTATGTCATAGTATGCAAATATATTTCTCAGCACTTTTTGTTTGTATTTAGACATAGTATAATGCAGAGCCCTCCGATTAAGTTTGACGTAGAAACTATTATTAAGGCACAGGCGGTTTCAAACGTGATCGGTGCTGATGAGAATATGCCAATCTCTCAGAGTAACATCCCTGTTATTAACTCACCTACACCGGACGGTGTGGTTCTTGGACATCGGTCAGTAGAATCATTTCCCGACTGTACCCTTTTACGGAAAACAGAAATTTTCAATTTTTTTTCGAATTTACTTGGAAATTCCCTTTGTCTTTCCCCACGTAAACCATCTGTCCAGGAGGAAAAGCTTGAAGATATGTTGAGTGCGTCAATTCGGCGGGTAATTTCGGACTCCCTCTCTATGGAAAATTCATTAAATGTGAGCATACGTGGAAGTCTTACTATTTCTGCTGAAGGTCGAAAACCAATGACAGTTACCTTCACCGATGGCGCTGTTCATTCCACAACGAAAACAATGGGCACTGCAACCCCTTCAAAAAGAAAAGCCTATCATCCAGTGAAGTATACTGGATCAACACCTTCATCCAATTCCTCCTGTTCTTCTACAGTGAATCCACCACACCTCTCTGGATGTACCACACCGTCAATTTCAGAACCATGTGCCCTCGACCTATCAAAAGGCTTTTCATCTGTTCCCTCTGCTCAGGTTACACCACTAAAGCTGAAACAAACACCTGTGGCACAAAGTTCTCCTTTCAATCCAATGACGTTGTTACAGCAAAGTAACCTTGTCAATCTTTATCAGACGCAGCAGAATATGTTCGGGTCTGCGCCTACAATGTTGTCCTCTGCGGATCACGATTCCAGTGACATAGTTTCAGGGCCTGCAAAGAGGAGGCGTATTGGTTCCAATAATATGCGAAGGTCAAACTCTACGCGTCAGTTTGCATGTAATCAGTGCGAAAGTGTGTTTGGCTCACTTCAAGATCTTGAGGAACACACCACTAGCATACACGGTGCTTATCGTTGTCATATTTGCAACGCTAAGTTTACCCAGCGTTCAAATTTGCAGCGGCATGCCTTAAAACACGTGGGCTTTAAGCCCTTTGAATGTGGCCTTTGCGAAAGAGCGTACTTTCGTAAAGATCACCTCATGCGTCACATGGAAACAACTCACCCGGGGGTTCCAGCACGCGCGAACATCCGAGTGCGGCTAACATCTTCAGAAAGCCTTGACTACCTCAGTCGAAACGTTGGAACTGAAAATGGCGTAGAGGACGCAAAACAGGGGAACGATGCCGATGAGGCGAAAATGAGGAACCAACAGTGTCAAATTATAAAAGAAAATTCGGGATCTGTGGTTAACGGAACTCACTCTATTGGGTCTGAGGACACAACAAAATCTCCAGAGCCCTTTCCGGTGGAGTCCAATCCCATGGGGCCAGATGGGTCCATCCTATCTACCAGCACATCGCCTCCTGACGCGTAGATTAGATCCTTGTTAGTATGTAGTTCTATCCTCTGGATGTTCAAATGTACAGCTCTTTTTTACTGTTTTATAACCTTTGTATACCGTAGTAGCTATAAATGTTTGGTTTTTCCAACCACTTTCAAATTCTATGTATGGGACGGGACGAAGTTGAGGTGAGAAATGAAGTCCTAATCCCTGACTATCATGTTACGTCGTTGTGTTTGTTTTTTCGTCCACCTTGGATGTGTTCGCATTTGGGCCCTGCTCAGATTACAGAGATTCTCATTCGCTCCCTGTGAAGGAGTTTTTGCCTGTGTGATGGCCGTTGCTGTGCGAATGGCGTTATCCCTCTATTACGCACAGAAACTGATATTTCCTAGGTCTCCTGAAAGCAGACCAGTGCCACGTAATTGTCGGCGAATGGTAGTGGTCTGGGAGAATCAGAGCAGCGCTATGGAAATTGAAGACTGACATTAAATACTTGTGATTTTCAATTCTGAATTGCTTGGGTGATTACTACGGGTATGACTAGGTTTGATTTTACACTAATACTACCTCGTCTGAGTGGATGTGTGAGAAACACTACTTTTTGGTCGAATAATTAACTTGGTTACGTAAATACTAATTCAATGGCTTGAGACCGATCCTTCTCATAGCTAGTCATGCGTGAAAGTGAACGGTTCTCGGACCTGTGACGACGCAAACTAAGTTTTTCTATTCAAAACTATTGCCTAAAATGAAAGTCAGGAATTTATGTTACTCACCGATGCTTCAGTGTTCTCACTGCTATTGTGGCAAGTATGGAGATCCCTGCTATTTCATGAACTACAGATGGAAGCGGAAGCTCTGGAGCGCGTGATACTCCTTTACCCTTCTTTCCCTTCGGTAGTGGGAAAGAAAGTGTCACTTATCTGGCCAGTTGAAATTTTGACAACTTGCGATTGGCCCAACTACTTTTGTAACTAGCGAAGGCGAATCATCCTTCGTAGGGTTGTAATTTGGCCTTTTTTCAAAAATAATTAAAGCCTACATGGCAGCAATATGCGTGGGGAATAATTGAGATCTTCTGCCACACCAGCAAGTACTGTGATTGTAGTGTTGGCTCGTACGCTTCTTTATTTGTACTGCTGTGGGACTATCGGTTCAAATTAGAGGTGCCTTGCTAATCCCTTCAACCCGTTTCGGTGACCATGAGGCGATTAGGACAAAATCACATGTATGAAAGGCATGAGGACTCGATGAGCAGTGCGCGTGACAATGTAAGCCTAAACCCTCCTCCATTACCCCTTCCCCCTGATAAGGTCAGTTCGCCCCCGGTCACGCACAGGTCTACAAAATGACCGCAGTGGGATAAGCTATGAAAGGCATATGAAACACTACGGCTTGTTATGCAACATTCCTCTATTTTGATTGTGACAGTGATAGACTGCATCAACACCTCTAATTGACTATGGGATTGACTAAAAAGTTCCGATAAGGGTATGTCAACAATAAATACTCCCAATTCCCATATTGTTTGGTTAAAAGCGGACCCATTGGCGCGATCATATCTTCCAAATCTTCATTTTTTGAGCCAATCTCCTCTACTCAGAAATCGCACAGCGTATTTAATGAATTCGAAGTATTTATTGCGGCATGCTGGTTTTTTATTATTGCACGTGGTTTTGGGATAAATTGCATTAGTTCTTCCATAAAACGGTACAATTTCCTTTATTTTGTGCGAATTTATTTAGGTCCATTTAGGAATGGAAGAGAATTGACTGTTCAATCGAGAGGTTGGCTTATAATGTGAGCAAGGAAGGGCAATCAAATGTCACTGTCATTGACCCCACCGGAGCGCTATCATCCGGAGGAGGCTGATCCAGTTGCTAGCGCTGGCCTGTGTTCTGACTCGCAGCTCCATGCTCTTGCGTTACGCGGGTAACCCAATGCTGTTCGTAATGCCAATTATTTTGGGGTATTTTTAGGAGGCTTATGCACACATCAAACATCACTAATGGGGGCATTTACAAAATCCATCCTCACTGATCAAATTATTTTGTTACATCAAAATTTTTATGCTACGTTTTAACACTTTTGCGCCTGTTTGTTACTTATTTTTCATAATGACAAGTAGCGTTTTGCTCACGGTAAATTGTTAAAGCATGGTATAAAGACAGGGTTGACTGTTTCATCATCCTCAACTACCCTTCGGTGAATTATGCTGTTCTATTACTTCAACGCGTAAAAGGGAGAAAGTTTAAAAATGCATTGGTTTGAAGTTTAAATAAACTTTCAGACGGTAGTTGTGTACGAATTACAGCTATTTTTTCGACTTCAACCATTACAACTACTCTTCCTTGGCACCTCATTCACTATCAAGCATTGCATTGTAGATGTAACTTCATAAAAAGTAATCTCCACAACTTAAGCAAATTGCCAACTAAAAAGTAATCTCTACCAGACTAATTGTATGCAAATATAACTTATTTTTTTTCGGCAGAAAATCATGTAACGAATCCCCCCACTCACTCTTTAGGTTAAACACGCATGACCCTAAACTTTGCAAAACGGAAATATCAACATCGTGCCACATTCAGTGGTGAACATTTCGTACATTGTACAAAGTGCCGCGGCGGTGGTTGTGGAGACGGCCACAATTTTATCGTCATTATTTCCTACGTTTTTTAGAAAAGATGTCTGATACCAATGAATAGGGTTGTAGCGGACTTCAAACCCTCAAGGGACAAATTTCGGCTGCTCAACACTCACTTTCTACTATTTTTTTCAGGATCCATTAATGCACGATAGACTTTGTAAGCTATTTGTCAATCTATTCAGATCGTCCTTACAAAATTGCACATAATAGCTCCAGTTTACTGAGTCCTAAAGGCATTACCTAAGGTTTATTAACCAAATCCTGCTGCGGGAAAGCTTTTCAGTGGTGCAGCATCAGAGCCCTCCCTAATTTCACTGCACGGTGTGACAGATAGACGGGAGATGTCTTGTTAATGTACGCACGTCTTAGCCATGGACCAATACCTTGACATCAAGGGCCCCAAAGCCACGGATATCGAAGTGTTCACGTGACTAAATACACAAATGTAATAAGCGCCGTTCAGTTACATAGCTGTCATTATCTTACGCATCGTTCTAAACACTACCGCTCACCCACCAATCAACATGCAGACCATTCATTTGATCTTGTATTGCAACGAGAGAACAGGCATTTGCCTTCGATGTCGCCAAAACATTTCCTCGACTTCAATGGATTTACTGCTTCGTCCTCTGGCCTTTTATTGTTTAAAGGTGGAAGATACTCTGCTCTCATGAAAACGGCACCACGAAGCTTATATTTTGCATCAATTCTTCCTTGCCATTTCATTGGGGTAGAGCGGTTGATCTGGATTCTATCCAACTACTTGGTGCATAAAGAAGGAGGCATTATTGGTTCACATAATGCACGCACCTTCACGTGGGCATTTTAGCAAATACATAACGTAGGTTTTTAAATTACCCGCTTCATTTATTTGTTGCTTTATAAGTTGATTTTAGGGAACAGATATGACTTAGACAGCTCTCTTATTGGTCGGCCTCTGTAAGTACCTTTTAACTTACGCATTCTCACTCACTCCTGACACTAGTGGATCGTCTAATCATCCTTGAAGACGTGATGGAGCATGCCAGTAGGGATGGAAAGGTCACAGACTTGAGTGGAAACTCTGATACCAAGAAATGAGCCGAAATTGCGGGTATTGAAGAGTTCAAATGAATAAATATACGATCAAGAAACGTTGTTTGGTAGAACAGAGGGTTGACAACACGTGAGTCCATGCCTACTTAGGCGTGATACAGTGGAATAAAATTGAAAATTGGTGGTACAAGAAAAGTAATAATTGAATGTCATTGTTTTTTGGGCAGGATGAAGTTCCATACTCAACTACGACTTAAAAAATGAAGATGCGAGAAGGATTAACTTTATTCGTACTACACTCAGTGTAATATTCAAAGCCGTACTTTGTTTTAAAGAGAGGCAAATTAAGGTGGTGTATATTCTTGATTAACATGTGAAAGGCGTAAACTAGAGCCACCAGCACCTGTTGAGATCGCTTTCGAACAGATGAGAGCACGAGGGAGAAATTGGAGTTGCACAAGGGAAGGGGGTGGCGAAGAATATGGGTGGATAATGCGACGGTTTGGAACACCTGCGGACATTGTTCCGCTTCCCCACGCAAGACGGAGAAGTAAGGGGTCACCTTATCTCACCTCCTCCCTCTTTTCCTGCCCCTGGAGTCCATGCAGATGGAAAGGGCGAACAGGTAAGGGTGTGCATATAATGGCACACCCTTGCATCCCCCCGCTGCTCAGACTTGCATATGGCTAAGAATTTTCCGTGAGGGAAACTCCGATAAATAACTATCACTTCCCTGACCAGTGGCATTTGTAGGTGGCTTTTAAATCGTAAAGCATTCTCAATTGGTTGCGCCAAGGTGAAATTGTAGGACTTGACCACATTGGTGGGTCTCGTTGTAGGAAATTACATTTTTATAATTCTAACGACTTTCCCACAAGTCATGTCTTTTGCATTGCCTCATATGATCACAAATGGACCCAGAAGCCTGTGGCTCAACCATGGATGCGGCCTGTTAATATCGATTAGTAGCATCTCCCCACTGGGTATTGATTTTTCCAGCAAATCACTCTACCAATCAAAATAAAGGTGACACACTCGCCTCTCGTATGCGTAGCACCTGACGAAAGTGAAGGTTCGAATAAAAGGTTCTAGCTTTCATTAAAGAGGGCGTTTTATGTGTACAGACGCGAATTAGGATATTCGGTTAAAATAAAGTCATTTAATTTTTACGAAATTTAGCACATTTCGTGAGTTCTACAGTTTCATTTGAATCCTTAATTTGACTAAACGCTGAGTCAAACCCTTTTTTCGATAGCAAACTCCAAAAGCTTCGGCTTGATTCTCCTAGTATGGAGCATGCTCCATCACATTGTGTTTCGACATGCTCAAGGGCACAGGTGAAGTAGAAAACTTACGTTTTATCTCATTGCAATCATCAGACTGAGGCGTATCCACTAGGGCCCAAGTGACCCAGTGATTAATGGAAGCCCATTAAGAGGTAATTCGAAATCATAAACCCGCAAACACTGATATGTGGGCCACCACGTTAACAGGCCCTGGTAACCGTTTCCTATGCATACACGTAACGAATTCCCACCTCCCCTCTCCCTTGACTTCTGTGGGATGCAACGATTTCATGGTTCAAGTATGCAGGCGCATGGAAATAATCCACAGTGCCGTGACACAAGGTCTGTTGAGTAGCTGAAGCGGGAGGCCGGCCTGATGGCACACAGTCATGCGGGATAGAAGAGCATTCATGCGCGCATGCGTGCGTGCGTGCGTGAGCGCATGTACGTGCATGCACTTGAGCATCAAAGGAAATCGATACCCTCGGAGCAGCGAGATCGCACTGAACTTGCGTGAGTGCACTGCGGCCCGCCACGGCTTGGGGCGGAGTACCATCACTGCTGCTAGGTCGAGAACTTTCTCCCCCAGTGCATTCACTTACTAGTAGAGGGAAGAGGATCCAGAAGGGTGATGCTGAAGTAAGTAGAGAAATCCAGCACATGCAGTCGCGAGCGTCCACGGGTTGCTGCAGTAGTAATTAAAATGCCTGGTCATGTTTATGCAGGGAGACGTATCTGAGTGTTTTTCTTGTGCCTCTGAAATCAGCAGCGGAAATGTGAGTTATACTGCCTCCATCCATTGCAAGTGTTTGCCAGGTCTGGTGCACGTACGCATGTGTTCGCTCACCGTATACCAGTGAGTGTCTGTTCGCGTGCGGAAAGCACACACACACACACACCTAGACGCAGTCACAGGCACAGCAGCAGTGTTTACATATGCACCGGTTCGCAAATGTGTGTGTGTGTGTGTGTGTGGTGAAGGGGCCTATAACTGTATCATCTAAATGACCCACGCGTTGTCATCCCCCCAGTGCTTTTTGAATAAGCATCGTGAAATTGTTAATGTGATATGCATCATTGGTCAAAAAATGAATGCGCGAAAAGCCAAGCGGATGGTTATGTAGACGTCAGTGGTTTTCATCAACCCATCATGTAGCATCTATCCCCATTAGATGCATGTTTGACCACGGACGGATCGTCTACCCCTCCCTCATCTGCCCTTGGTCAGGGAAGCTAAGACTAGGCCTAAGAAGTTGCGACTTTTAAAACAGTTTTTAATTAAGGAAATCCACATGATCAATGCATTTCTGGAAGCTTAAGCCTTCCACAATAATAGCTTTGTGCACAAAAGTAGAAGAAGTAACATCAATGATTAGACTGAACGCATAAATTAGCATACCTTACATCCCTGTATAAGCTTTTACTTCAGCAATACTAACTTCTCTACACTTCCCATAATAATATAATATGACAACTTGCACAGAAAAAGCGTCATTAGATCGTACACGTTGTCACCCGACATCCTTAAAGCTTACGGAAAACCACCATCAGCTGCACATTCTCCATGTTGGCCTAAGCCAAGGCTGCACGAGGCTTTCCTATGCAACAAAACCAGGTTCACCTCCGTGATTATTGCGCGTACGTTGGAAAGGCACAGCAGGTATGCTAGAGCATGAATAAAATATTTTACCTTCTATAAAGGGCATTGTAATAGGAAGGGGAGTGCTGCACTAAACACATCTGTGAAGGCAACAGCGTAGTAGAATACAAGATGCCCAAAGCCACCATCGCAATGGGCTTTGAGTTGAGGACATCTGCATCAGCTATGGCGCCAACCGTGTAAAGTTGTCCGCTCCCACCCGCATGGCAGGGTCAGATAGTGGGACTGTTTCTAACACGTCACCAGCAAAGGAGGCGCTCAACTCTCGCCATTACGATTACCAATACTGAATTGGACTGGACTTGGAGTTTGCAGGAGTGTACCACTGAGTGCTGGTGCTGCAAGAATGTCATCCATGTTAAGGGGATATGAAGATCGGTATGCCTTGCCCTCATCAAAACTTCTGTCAAAATACAGGTAATGCTTACCGCTTGACGAATACACAAACAGCCTCTTAAATTCCCGTCATAACCTTAATGAGGAGGCAACAGTAGGCCAAAGGAAAGTGGAAGCTTTAGCTTTACGCCACACTGCACGAAGTAAGCAACGCATCATCATCTGCACCATCACCACTATCCTCAACGGTCTTTAGACTGGGGAAGCAGAACTGGCGGTTTGCTTATTGGAAGTGCAAAAAACTATCAGTGGAATGAGCTCAATAAGCTCTTGGACATCCACAAAGCTGAATTGTTTGGGGTGATTGAATAAGGAAGATGCACTGGTCATCTTACCCATGACTGACTAACTCAACAACCTAAATGGCCGCAGACATGAACAAACCTGCCTCAAAGTTGTGGTTTAAAATGAAAAATGTTGGAGAGAGCCCAATCCAGGGAGTAATTTCGGAGAAAAGGGGCGACGAGTAGATGGTAGTGGGAAGAAGGAGGTCTAGACATATAATTAAGAGACAAATGCTGGTACTGGTAGTTGCTAAGCTGCTAACATTACCTAAGGGGAGCAGTGCGTTAAATTTTTACCTGTCCTAAATTCATATTTTTAGGAAAACACAACTCCCCTCACTTTGCTCCCACTCATACGCCTTGCATTGTGGCCACGGAGGAAGCCTGTGCCCACATTAAAATCCACAAAATTAGCAAAAGACGCTGCACTTACCCGTGGAAGGCAATTATCTCAACACTTGAAGTCTCATTTGGGTGATCGAATATTTACAGGGAGTTTTCGAGACATGCACAAATATGCAGGGTCTTCTGGTGATACACATCGAGGTAGATTTAATATCCTATGGTCTTCGAGTACAAGGTAGCTATAGGGGAATACCTATCAAAGTGGAAACTAATACAACTTCCAACCACCAGAGGGGGAATAGTTGAGTCCAGTGTAGAAATTTGCTAAAAGCACCAGCCAGAGAGTTGAACGAATAAAAAACCTTTATAAGTTTTTTTGCAAATCATTTTTCACGATTTGACACTTTGGGTTCAAACTCACAAAGTGGAAATTAAAACGCTTGAGAAGTGCAAAAAGTCAAAGTATTTAATTTTTAATGATCTTCTAGGGAAATCCCAAACAATGAAAATTCCTCTTGATGTTTCAACAATGCTTGCAACTGCCTCAGAGCAGTCAACTTGTTGAGACAAATTTTGAAGGTTCTATGAAAACGAACGAATGACGAATACACATTGTATAGAAGTAACTCTCCTCGAACTGCATTTCCCAACAGCTTTGGATCAACCCGAAGGCTAAAGACTGAGGGTGTCCCTCTTCAGTGTTTGTCACGAATCCCGAACGAAGTGGAGCGGTCGCCACAACATTCATCACTGTTGGCAGCTCAACCGCCATGCAACCATTGTACCTCCACAAAGGCTCTATAGCAGTTGAGGTTGAGGGGAATATGAACGCGTGTCTAAGGAGCAATTGAGACGCCCGTGCAAATACTAGGCAAATGCGAGCTCGAGTCGTACCAGTAAGGCGGGCCCCATTTGCCGGCTGTTTACGGCTGTCACGTGCGTGGGTGGCTTCTGATTCTAGTGAGGCCAAAAGGCACGACAATAGGCTTGGTATTTTGTTTCCAAACTAGGTTCTCCAGCACGTGGCTGCACCACGCATCCTCATTCCTTAAAATCATATTGTTGAGTTGTAGATCACAATGGATCAAGTGATAATTCATACTACACCGCAAAATTGAAAGTCACTGCTATTTTATTAAATAGAGCGTCTTTTAATGCCACTTTTTATGGTGAAAAGGCTGTGTCTGAATAATACAAGACTATGGCTGTGAGAACTGCGCACTTCTCCACTGCCTTGTGGTCAACGTTAGGGAGTAAGGCAATGAGCGGTTGACCTATTCCCTGCTTGGGCGTGCAGCCCAAGTTGCCTCCAAAAGTGCAGCATGATGCAAAACCAATGAGCTTTGCCAATTACGGCAAATGATCCTCAATCTTGTGTTCTACAACCAACCAACACCGTGGTCAGAAATACAATGGCCAAGAGAGACATCAACGTCGGCCTCTTGAAATGCGAGAACCTAACCCATTGGTACCTTGAGAGGCAAATGTTGCATTTCATTGGTTTTGTTATAAACACACGTGCCCTTACAGGCCATAAAATCAGATAATTTTGCATAATTTTAGCAATGGCTTGAGACAGTGTAATTTTGCATTTCTTTTGGAGGCAATTGTGCCAAAGCCTTTGCTTTCTTGCGGTACAATAAACTTTGATAAGGCGTGATCGACTTGTCAATTATGCCAATACCCAGCAGAAGACCTTTTAGTACAAGCGACAATGTCCAAATGCGGGAGAAGGAAAGTGCTACGAGCATTTACGATTCCTTTCCCACCTGCCTAATCACCAATATGCGGAAGCGGTGTTGGACAAATAGCTGAGGTATCAGACCACTGTCTACCGAATGTGAGGAAAACCTTCCCGAACGAGGACTAAAATATTGTACGAATTAATACAGTGTGCCTCTAAGACGCGGCAGTAGGTAAAGGGGAGCACAAATGAAACTTGTAGGAGAACCTATGCAAGCCGAAACACGAAATTAGCCTCTTTTGTGAGTACCCCTTGGGACTGTACGTTGCAGCAGCCTGTGAATGGGTGCGTCAGCAAGCGTGCAATCCCAAATACAAAGACCTACCCCTCTCTGCTCTCTAGTGGACCCGACCCAGGTGGTTTGTGCGCTTGTTGTGGCCCTACCCTCACCAGTGCTCACAGGTGGGTGCGAGCATGCAGGGGAGGAGCCTGAGAAGGGAGTAGGGAGAAGTGTAGCATGCGCTGTTGTGATGATGTGAGTGGGGGAAGAGAGCTCACAAACACAGCAGACTGACCAGACGTGTTCAATCCTGCCTTGAGGGTTCTCATCCTAGTAAGGAGGGGAGGCAGAGGAGAACGCGAAGCGGTGGGTTGGGAGAACAGCTCTTGGACGAAACGTGGGGCGGTGGAGGCAGAGCAGGTGGTTTGGGGTCACCCCTGCGAAAAGTCTGACAATTCGCCATTAGACGTGTGTACTTGTGTGTGCGAGAGAACGAAGTGGGAAATGCGGGAGGTGCCGGATTGCGGAAGGGAATCAAGTCCCCTAAATGCAACGAAAACAAGAAGCTTTTTGACAAATGCGGGTATATACATATCCAGAGCGTATTTGATAACTTCCATTCTGAAACAGAAGCCTTAAAAACAAAATAATGTAATGCAGCCAAGACACCCCTATCAAAAAAATTGGACAACTATTCTTCTAAATTACTAAACACCACTGACACACTTCTAAAGAATTTATTTTTTGCCACATTTGTTAATATTTATGCTGAGATTCATCCTTTTTTTGTTTTTATTGCTCAGAGGCCCCCTTTTCGCCACTATTGGTATTCTACAGTCTTCTGTTTGTGTTTCTTCCATTAATGCATCACTTGAACAATGGAAAATGTAACGGAGTTAATCTCCTAGCTGGATCGCTTTCCTACTCGACTCCTTGCTTCCCACTCATAATCATAAGCTATTTGCTCTGCTATTGCTGAAATTATACTCCAAATCGGCAGGTGGTCTCTTGTACACTTCTGTTGTGCTTCTTTGAAAAATACCACCAAAAAAACTCCCGGGAATGATGCGGTAAACTGACCAGCCAACCGTCCTATGCACACACAGTAGAGTGGAAGTGCTCATTCGGATTAATTATATTAGCATCCCTTACTACAAATATTCCTCAGGCAGCCATAGTTAAGCATTGTTTAAATATACACTCCATTGAAATCAGCTACGTTTAGTTTCGCAAAGCTTCCTTTAAATCTATAAATAATTAAATTCATAGTTGCCTTCAAAAAACTTTGTAAGTGATACATCTAAAAAGGGAAACATATTTCGCAAATCAAGGTCTGAGTTTTTAAAAAGTAGCAAGTATTATTTGCGTGACACCTCGAAACCACACCTTAAGGAACTGTGGACTCCAAAACGACACGTAATCTTACATCAATCAAAATGCTTTTAAATCTCTAAAAATCGATGGCTGGCACAAAGTCCGCCTCGAAAAGGACATTGTCTGGAAAGGATGCAGTTGCAAAGAGAGAGGAAGAGGGGGTTCCAGTGAATGTGACTGTTTTTGAGGATGAAGTGGCGATAAACTACAACGAGCCGGTGCGTCGGTGGCTTTGCTGCTACTTCTTTCACCGGCGGGGACAGCGCAGCGAAAGGAACGCGCTGGAGACAATCGCTCGCCAGGAAGCAGAGATCACAGTGGACCCCACACTACAGGCGAAGGCTCGCAAATTCGCCCAGCTTATCTACTTCCAGGACGACGTGGCTGCAGAGAGACGAAAACTTGAGGCCGATCAAAAGGCTTTGGAACTGGAGCGTCAGATCATTCCGCTCAAATTCCGCATGTACAATTGGGGCAAACCTGCATCGCTTACTTTCACAGAGCGTGTCCTGAGACAAGAGTCCAGAATTGGGCTGTTCATCACGTATGAGAAGTTTACAAATCACAATACTACCAAACATACGAAATGAGATTCAGTTAAAGCTGTAGTAGGTTATAGATAAATGACAACAAAAGGTCCGGTATTCACGTGGATTTAATAGTCTACTTATTAAAATGTAGTAGAACTTTTAAAAGATCATTACCCAACAGCAATGTTCAACAGCAAACAGCGAGGGCAGACCAACATCAATTGGCGAAGGCAGATTCGGGAAGTCTAGTTTTAAAAAGAGCTAACTGAGCCATAATAAACACACTTTAATTAAGGGAAGGACACTTTGGAAACCATAAAAACTAGTGATTAATCTCATGGTTGTCTTCACGATTGTTTTAGCACAACGCTCATAGTTTCCTCCTTTTTCATAATAGCAAAAGGGCAATCCGTAGGATGGAATGATCTGTATTAAGAATACAAGCTCTATAACCTGTCGGAAAACAAAGACACGGGATGTCGACGTGCTTTAAGGCAGAGAACTACACAAGAAGAGCTAGATTCAATTCGATCTGGTGGTATTACGGCGAAAAAACTCGCGAAGCTGGCGGTGGAAGAGTTCATGTTGAGGGAGAGAGGACGTGGCGGTGTCGGACAAGAGGGCATCTTGGACCCATGAGGGTAGCAGAAGGCGTAGACGCTGGTTGGTCACGAAGCGCTGATCCACCAGGAAGACCACTGCATAGTCTTGAGCATGGCGAATAGCCCTTCCGATGGCCTGATTCACTGCCCGCATACACACCGCCTCACAGAAGCGCCTACTACTCTCTCCTCCACCAAAACGCCTCTCCAGAAAACTAAGTTTTTCACGCATCTGCAAAGTCAAAGCAGGGCACACACATAAGCGGGAATTTATCAACCATTTTATCATAAAATATGAGCTTGCTGATTTTGAACCAAAGGCTTATTTTGGCGCAACTCAAATGGGGAAATGTGTAACCGACTAGAAGATGGACCTACCTTATCAATGGGCCAATTTTGCCGCTTTAGCTGTGACTTCTAATGCCAGTTGACAAAGAACAAGCCTTGTGAAATCATAAACCCACAAAGTTTGTAGGGAAATAAGTGCTTTCCATGACTTGGAGGAAGAAGCGATGCAAGGGTGACAGATGTAGACAATGCAAGTCCAGTTTCCATTGCTTCAACGGCCATATTAGCGGCACATGAGGTCCCGCGTTGCTATGGAAAACTGAGACTGGTCTCCGTCGAATGATAACTTGTCATATATGCCACACAGGGAAAGTGAGCGATAGAAATCCGCATTATACATGCTCTCAGACAGTGCTCTAAAACCGCCCTTTGGACAAACCTAGGTGGCAAACGAAAGCACCCCATCTTATCGAAGGTATCTGCTTCTTTAAGGCCATTTACTCTCGCCTTGGCCTGCTTTGAAATATCCTATCATTGATCAAACAAATTATCTGTGCATAAAAGCGATAAAATCATAACCAGCACTGTTTAAGAAGTGTAACTTGGAGAGAGTTTAGCTTTCACAAGGTGTATCAATGATGGGTTTTACTTCATTGCAACAAGAGTAAAATTTCCATGCTCAATAACTTGCTTAAATAGGCCAAGAGAACAATCGTATCATTAAAAATTAGAAGAGCTACGGCAACTAAAAAACCCAGCAAATAGAGGCTTCGATTTTGGAGTTCACCGCGAGACAACAAAAATAGATGGATTAAATCTTTATCTGCTTTAACATAACCCTACTCAATGCAATTTACAGAGTTGTCAGGCCTTGTAACACTAGTGGTTTCCAGGAGATGGACTGGAGAGAAACGTACAAATGCAGAGTAGACATTGGGATAGGGGAGACCGACAATGATTATACCACGGGCGAGGTCGTCGTTGAAGTTGATGCCCTCGGAGAGTTTACCGCCAATCACACAGACAATGCAGGCACCGCGTTTGTTGACCTCGGTGGCCGCGGCCGTGTAGGCCTGCATTACCTTGACCAAGGGCGTCGCGGTGCGCGGCTCCCTAAACACCGCCTTTGCAGACTGAAGGCGCACGAGAAGACCCGTAGCCTTCCACCGGTTCCACACCAAAGAGAGGTAGTCAAAAGATTGGAAAAATACCACGACACCGCCTAGTTAGACAAAAAAATTTCCCAATAGTTAACAGTTCAGGTTTGCTATTAAGGGTCTTCTTACCCGGAACCATTTTACAGATTTCGATCACGAATTCACCACATTCGTCAATTAGCCGAGGATTGTGTCGATTCTAAAAATATGTATATAATTGCATTATTACTAACAACTTTTCAGTAAAAAACTATTTGAAAACGACCTTGAATGTAAAATCCCATGTGATGTTGTTGAACGACACAGAGGGGGTGTAAATAGCAAGTTGACGTTTTGCATTGATAACATGACCACAGGAGAAGAGTGTAACGTCCGTTCCAACTTTTCCGGCTGGACGAAATACTTGATTAATAAACTCATCAAATGGCTTCATGGTTCCACCGACGAGAATCACACAGCGCGCCTCCTTGACTGCATCTGGGAGGAGAGTAAAAGAATATAGTGTCAGCCTCGTAGTACTTTCAGTGATTTTCTTACATTGATTAACCGAAATGAACGCTTTATATTTTGATTCACGGAAACCAATTCAGGTTGTTTGCACCGCTAACAATCTCTTCATGCAGACTTTATGCAGCTAAAATTACAACATCCTCCAATGAAGGATGGCATTACGTCAATGCAGAGGGCATACGATCCAGATTTACCTATTCCTCGCTCAAACGATGAAGAAGTGCTAGAAGCTCGGATGGGGAAAGAGCTCTAGAAATGAAAAAGAGCCGGAGCATAATAGACACAGTTGAGAGTATATGGAAGCTATTTGCTTGGGTTGACCCTATTAGACATCCAAACGGGATAAGAATACACATTTAATGCTGGTACAAACATCAGTGTGCAAAAGTTGCCAAGGCAGTTTCAGAATTGCACGCAACAAACAAAGCTTGCATTCAAAAAGCCAAAGCAACCTAGGAAGAAAGTATTTTTTAAACGTGTTAATAACAACCTAAGTTCTTCGGATTTTGTGAATTTTGAACGCGAATTTTTAGCATGGCGTTCCATTAATGTTAGTGCTTCCAGCAGCTCACCAATTATTCAGTGTATTTACGCAAAGGTTCTACCTGGAATTATGTTATCTTAAAGCATTTTCAGGATGGACTCGAGTGCTACAAGCTCCCAGTTGGAAAAAATCAGACAAAACTGGTCGGTCATAAACGTGGGCAGAGGAGCAGAAAGGGGGATCGCCCACCATGTAGGTATCGACCAGGATTGAGGATGACAAAGCGAATGCAACCAGATGCAAAAGCATTGGCGACAGAGGCGGAGTCGGTGGTCTCACGAAGGGTTATGATAAGGCGTCCATCATCATCACCCGCACGATCGCTGTTCACCATCGCCTCGAGGAGGCCCAGCACCGCAAAGAGACCCGAACCCGCTGACTGCAGGTCCTCTGGAGTCTCTGTTGCGGTCCCCAAGGTTGATGTGGTCGTGACTGCTTTCTGCACACAGAATGGTAAAGGAGTTCGTGTCCAAGACAATAGCGCCCTCAAAGCAAGGCCATTGGGCATTTTTCCTAGCTTCAAGCCCAACCACACCCTCTAAGTTCTGTTGGATCTGTGCACTAGGACGTAGTGTGTGTTACTATTCCACAAAACTCACAAAAGATATAATTTTCCTAAGGGACGAGTGAAAAGTTTAAAAAGTACACCGTACTGCCCCGGATGGAGCGGAAGTAGGAAGAACTGCACCAAGATCTCGGTGGGCTGTCTACATATGATTGGTGGGATTGTTGACAGAATATGCGCAACGTCAAAGTTGAGTAAACAAATTTCGCTCGCTAGTTGACGTTGCTGGCTTGCCAGAGAACAATTCTTATTTAAAATAGCCCGTCTTTCAATAGCCAATTAACATTCTTGATTTCGCTGGAATAATAGGCCCAGAAACCTCCAGTTATTAAGATGGCATAGAGAGAAATGGAATGAAACTATTTGGTGGGACTACATGTTATTATGAGAATATGATGAATGCAAATATGAAGGACAGATTATTTAAGTTGTTAAAGTGTAGATTTTAAGTAAAACACTCAATGGTTTGCAATTTTTGAGAAAATTTCATCAGTCACATGTTTTGTCTTTTTATTTATGACACACTGACCCGTGAATGGCTTGGAGGACAGACGCTAGAATTAAAAAAAACAAAAGTGCACGGCACACAAGTCAAGATAATGAGAAGACTAGATGGAAAGGAGATACAAAGCTCACCCGCTGATCTTCCTTTGTTTTGGAGATCTTAGATGGCGGCAACTGGAACGACCCAAAACGGTTAGGAAGACGTTTCATTTGCTTTAGACATTTGGAGAAACTAAGTTCAGTCCCCACCAGTTTCGCACCTTCACTCTTGCCTTCCTCCTTCTCACCCCTATCATCCTTTCTCTTCCCGCTGAGCCACTTTCCGAATCCGACGATCTTGTGTACACACCTGTTGCTTCGCAGATAGTCCACTATGTAGCTCAGATTTATATGATCCAGCCCCGCAGCGAAGAGGAAGTCGCCCAGTGTGTAGACAATCTCACTAGTAGATCTGCAATCATCAGTTCCCAAGCCCTGTTCACAATGAGCGCGCAAACAACTGCTACGAACGGTTTTGCCTTCGAGGAGGTTGGCGAAGAACCTGACGACTAGAGTTAGCTGTCGCAGTCGGAGAGCGGAGAGAGCCGAGAGCCGAGAGCGGTAATAATCCAGGAAGGAGAAAACGAGGCGCTCGGTCGCGAGTAAATCAGAATATGAGACGGTGGCAGAGAAAGCGGCAGCTACGGCCTCAAGTAGATTATGTGCTTCATCAAAAATGAGCACATTGTTGCGTAGGGAGAGACCCAAAGCCTCCCGTAGGCCTGGCACCACCACCGACTGGTAGGGCGCCAGCACCAACTGGGCCAGCGACAAGCCCCGCTTGTTGGCATAGTAGGGACAGGCGCGGACAGGAATCTCCTCAATGTTAATTTTGTCCAGCGTCCCGCGAATCCTCGATGCAGCAGTGATAGCTGAGATTCGAGCACCCACGAGGTAGTCGGAGAGAACGCCGACCTCGTTCCTGCAACGAAATTTACAGCCCGGACCCTTCGCTGCGAGGTCTACGCAGGCCTCTTTGATAAGAGCCTGATCCTTCAGTCCATACACAGCCTTATTCACGCAGAGGTGTTGACGTGAGGCCAAGGTCACCATGGTGATCTGATCCGAAAGACTCTTCAACTTTTTGAACTCCTCCACAACCTGAGCTAATTGCGAATGCGTTCGACTGCAGTAAATTACCTGAGTCACGCGACATGTCACTTTTGTTGGATCAATCATAGAGTCAGCTTTATTTTGGCTGAAGTCGGTGTCTGCAGTCGGCAGGAAAGAGGCATCATCTGATTCACCCCACTCATTCAAGGCTTCAGAAAGCAAGGAGTTCTCTCGGGTGATATCAGCGGATGGTCGAAAAGTATTTAATGATTTAAGTGATGCTTTAACCCCATCAGCACGTTTTATGAGTTCGGCAGCCTCAACCAAAGCCTTCTGAGTGGCTTCCAAAGGCTCTATCTCCTTATCCACCTGGATTCGTAGAGCCCGCCTACGGGAATGTGCCGCTACCCAGTCGGTATCGTCGACCGACCGATTGCTTTCCTTTTGTAGGTATTCACGGAGTTTGGCGAGGTGGTCATTAACGGCTTTGTTGTGGTCGAGAAGCCAATGGAGAGAGCTTGTTAGGAGGGTGATTGACTTGCCCGTCCCAGTAGGACTCTCAATGATACTACATTTTGAGGAGGCAAGAGACGCATAGAGAAAGCGCATTAAGTTATTCTGTTGTGGATAAAGTGTGGGATAAGGAAAACCGGGGAATTCTGTCCTTGACGGCGTTTCAAAAGAAGGTGCCTCACTAGATGATATGAGCCCAGTTTGAGGAGGGAGGGAAAGTCCGGTTTCATCGTCGAACTCAAGGGTTGCAATCAGCTGATCGCCTTCGGGATCGTTTTCAAAATTATCCATATGAGCTTGAAATAGGAATACGAAATATCCGAAGTATTTGCAGAGGCAGAATTGAACAATATACTCTTAAGAGCTCCGACAGCTCACCGCTATGAATCAACCAATAACTGATTCCATAGACGAATCGTACATTGAAAGAGAAGTAGAGGAATAGAATATGATAGTGAGGAGTCCCAAAGTTGAAGCGTTGAATTCATAAACGCTAACCATTAGTGTCCAAATTCAGGCTGACGGTCAAGCTGGAATTACTTCCTGAATCAGTTTGTGGTAAAAATCAATCTCAAAAGGAAGCCCTAAACGAGTTAAAATTTGTGCGCTAAAACAGGTTTCGTTAGATCCCCAATTAAAGCGCTTCGCCATTACATTCATTGTAACCCGAGACTGGCATTCAAGCTGCAGAGCGTAGAAATATTACTTTGGTCGCATAGAAAGGTGGGAACTACGTAGCAATAACGCATGGCAATCAAGAACAGGTCTGGTCCCATTATCCGCGTCGCCCAACACCAATTTCGCGAATCAAAGCGAATTAAAATACGATCATAGTCTGGACCAGTAGCGCAGCTAAAACCATGCTTACATAGATAAACTTATGAGCACTCAAGCGTAACATGGAAAGCGCAGGCAAGCGTTGCAGTAACACAACTTTTATCTACTGCGTAAAAGGAGCCACTCGTAGAACGGCTTGTGGTTCATTGAGTCAGAGAAAAACCAACAGCTCAAGCAACCATGGCGCATTCAGTCAGCAGATGAGACGGAGAGCGATTGGACACATAGTTTGGTTATTCAAATATGAAGGCATGTAATGCTCAGTGCCTGGAAAGAAACTGGAAGACATCAGAGCGAAAGAGAGGGGAAAGGCAATTCAATCGTATACCTTGTGAGTAAAAACGACTCCAATCGAGAAAGTCGGTTGATCCACTTCCATTCAGAAATTGTAAAAAAAGTGCATAAAAAATGGAATGGCTACCAATGGGATGCGACTTTCAAAAGAGGGAATGTTAATCAAGACAAGTAACTCGACGACGGTAATTGTGAAAAAGTGGTTGTTTGATAGATGTCGATGGGACAGGTTGGCAACAATTGAAGAAAGTGTGAAGGGAGGAGAGGTTGGGTATGGGCAACAGGTTCTACTTGGTGCCGTATATGGTTAGGACGTAGTGCTCAAAGTCTAGGGCGCCAGTGTCCCCAGCAGGCCCACCACTCAGAGGCTGCAACTTTGAGAGAATGTACTCTGCCTGTTCGGGAGGAAGCTCACGCCGCAGGTCGGCCTCCGTTAAGTAACCCTGAAACGAACGCAAAATAACTTAATACTCACTTGACTAACACGACTTCAATCCTGTGCTCATGAGGCGTAGAAAGACCCAATTCCGTGAACTCAAGTCATTGAGGCAAGGAGTACTCATCACCACTTACCTTCTCGCCTGATATCGTGCGGAAAGACTGGAGCAGTTGATCAGACGTATCCAGGTCGGTAAGCTCACGAGTCATGTAGTCCACGAAAACATCGAAGGCAATCGAGCCGTTTGAGTTGGGATCGAGCTGTTTCATCAACTTCAAAACATCTTCATCAGACTAAAGCACGAAACCAGTCAAATTAGAAGCCAAATCGACGATAAAGCTTGAGGCAAGACAGGAAGCTTAAACAAGTAGCAAGATGAACACGCTACATCAAAATCGAAAGAATGCTTCCAGATTATGCAGGCAGGAGCTGGTTAGCACGAGTAAAAAAACCACCATTGAGCTTGAGTATCAATAAATCAAAACGCAGAACAAATTCGGTAAGGAGTTAGTCTAGAAACTTTCCGCATTAACAACACACAAACACACAGTTACTGTATAAAATCCAGGTATGGACGAGTGTGTAGTTATTTCACAGTCGGACGAACGACATACTACAACCAGCAGTTTTCAATGCAGCAGAAAGTCGTAAAACAGACAACACACGATGCTCTAACCGCAAAACAGCAGCACTACGTAACAAAAGGGCGGTATTCAAAATAAATTAGGCGTTGGATAAACTAAAAAGTCACTCCGGGTAAACGAAAGGCAATCAAAGATAACGCTTAGAGAATTAGTAGTTTGGACTACAAAACAGCATGCAAATGTACCGTGTCTACGGAGGTCTTCCGCTGTTGAATGAAAAGGATGAAAGTTATGAGATTAGATAAATAAAACGGCGTAATCACAACGATATTCCTCAACCCAGCAAAGATGCCAATTTAGTTACGGCCTTAATAAACATTTATTAATCTGCTAAGTGCGATAATAAGTTATTGCACGTGAAACGTGGGTTTTTCTTATTCGGTCAGCTTAAGGCTTGACCTACCTGTTTTTGGTCCTCTGCCACAATGGAATGCCCAATGGAGACGAGGCAGGCTTTAAATTCAGGACACTCAAGACGACCAGTGTGATCTTTGTCGAAGTGGTTGAAACAGCGGCGCAGGTCATCCAACTGGGTCTTGCTTAAGCCCTTGGAGTCACGAGTCAATATCTGGTTTTCGATCTCATTCCGCGTGTATTTCAACCCTGTCGACAGCTGATTCCATACGGAACGCAAGGTAGCCATCGAGACAGGAAGGTCAAGATCCTCATACGCATCTTGCAGTTGCTGGGGAAATTGGTAGCATGATCGATAGATTAAACAAATCCAAAATTTGGACAATGGATCAAGGCTCCCAATCTCATTACCTGGTGACAATCTTCTAGTTCACTAAGCTTGGGCCGTTGGGCCTCCAATTCTCCATCCAGATTGGTGAGGAGTTTGACCTGCTCTTCAAGGGAGGCTTCCCCAAGTCCAACATTGTTCAGACGCCCCTGGGTCTGCTCAAGCCAACCATTGAGCTCTGTTGCCAATAGAATAAATCGCTTCCGCACCTGATCACTCGCCAGTTGATGCTTCTTCTCCTCCTCCAACTCCTTTTTGCGCTGATCGGTCACCTCCAGCAACATCTTCCACTGCTCGTGCAGCGTCTACAGGAGGAAGCTTAAGCATCATTTTTATCTCAAGCCTAACTTATATTTAACTTAATCAATAAGTGGCACACCCGCAAGTCGTAACCGTTTGACAACTACCCCACCCATGTCAAATAGACAAATTTAACTGCCTATTTTTAATAGTCTAAAAGGAGAAAGTATGAAAAGTGCAAACGTCTGACTCAATGTTTCTTTCTGCTACCAAAAGAAGGCACACACTGAAAAACACAGGAGGAATTAACTAAGACAAAAAAGAGGTCCGGTAGGACCGGCGCAAATGTATCGAAAATACGGGCATGGGATTTGACTTGTTTAGGCTTCACCGCTGAAGGAAAATAGGAAGTCAGTAACTAACATATCTACTTATAAAAATATAAAGTTTATACCTAACTAGTTGGCGAAATGCTTGTGAAGCCACCTACAGCTAAATTTCGGGTTAGAACGGCGGGAAGTTATAAAACTACGTAACATCTACAATGAGAGCATCATTCACGTGGGGCTACGCATAACTCTAGTGGGCATGACCATATATGGCAACCAGAAGAGCAAATGGCCTACTAAGCATTGCAAATTAACCGGGTAGACGTGCGCACACACTAGCGCAGATACGTTATTGCTGGAATGGTAGCATTAAACGAATATGGAAATGGAGAAAAGCGAGTTGCGCCTATGCGACGACCTTACCTGATGAAATCAAGACTAATTTAAAACACCTCTCATAAAAAATGTGGTCAGATTAGAGACAGATGATTATTCAGGCAATAATTTAATCAGGCTGAAGTGATGGGATAATTCTCAGTGAATTAAACTAATTTGGGCAATGTTTTCCAAGGTACTTGCTGTAGCAAAAGGAAACGATCATGTGCGCAACCCCGGTGCAGGCACAATCGCATTTTTGGAGGCGAAACAATTCATCGGACTTACCGAAGTGGTGAAGTTAGTATAGGGATTCACAATTGATTCCCTGTTAATCTGCTTGCAGAGGCCGTCAATCTTGAGCTCCAAACCCCTGATCTTCTCGTGCTCCTTCTCTTTCTCCTCCAACGACTTCTCATGTTCATTGTGAGTGTTAATCAATTTCTGCAAAGTACGTAATTTATAGAATTGTGAGGATGTGGCCTGATTGCACTGACCCTTATCACAAACACAAGTCTGCCAAATGCAACAGAGGAAAACGCCTGCTCAGGATGACTAATAGAGATCATTGAGTGTGTGGCAAGCAATGGAATCCGGGTCCAGCAATTGCGCGCATCAAGCGTAAATTTAGGTCAGCATATAAGAACGAATCACACCACGAATTGACATGACGACAAGGGTCTAAGCCTGATAGGAGGGCTAAATGGTCTTCATGGGGAAGCAAAAACCGCATGCATTAGAGCCGACAGAATAATGCAGTCGCCACGTGGTACACTCAGTAAGAAGCTTGACAGAATGAAGTGATATTAGCTTACCACTGATCACTCAAACATAAATCTCTAACAGAACGTGGGTGAAAGCTTAGGTGCAGAAGAGTGAAAAATTTTGGATAGATAGGATGCAGGGAAATGGTTAAACACTACGATTTTATTGTTCATACGCGCACAAGCCCAACGGTTCGGAAACAGCAGCAACAATGGGGTCGCGAAAACAGACCTGAGGAGGTTTCCTTCACTTATGTTCGTAAAAGTAACGACAGCAGAAACGACCTTTAGTACGGCAGAGGCCTACCTCAACATCGGCGGTGGATTGAGCGATAAACTTGTCAAGCAAGTCCTCCTCAGCTTGCTGCATCCAATTATGGAAAGGCTAAAAGAAAATAAATGCTATTCTTGGCGTTGTAAATTTGGCAAATAAACTAGGCTGGACAAAAGGTACTCACAGCAGAGAGCTTTGCAATTTCAAGGTGATTCGCATCAATCTTTTCCAAAATAGATTGTACCTCCTTAAAAGGAAAGTGAAATTAGCAACTTAGAGCATAGCCTTTAGCAAGAAAACTGGGGCTTAAAAGGACGCAAACCTGCCGCATAACTTTGATGTTTCAAAAAAGAATGCGCAAACAAGACAAATAGTGAGGCATTAATTAAAATGCAAAGAAAGCTGACTTAAACGCAACATCAACGCAACACGACGTCGAGAAACCTACGAAACACTAAAACATACCGAAAGATTCTGATGACGTTTATCGGAAAGTGCCTTAAGGGAATCCCAACTGCTCCTAATCTGGGCACATCTACTATTAATTGAAGGCATGTCCGTGTAGCCAAGGTTGCTAAAACGCAAAAATTAAATGAAACATCTGAGGTGCATAAGCGTGCCGAAAAACGGGTACGCGAACAAAATATGGAACCAGTATATGACAAGAGCTCTCAACAAACTATTTACAGAGCAAAAAATCGGTAAAAGCCTATTCGTGTGATGTACTATAAAAATTATTTTGCTCGTACAACTGCATATCAAAAGTGAAGATGAAAAAACACATGACTATTCACTCGTCACAAGGAAAATATTTGTCAAAACAGAAAATCAGTAAAACGCAAAGTAGCAAAATGTAGGTGGTAAGGTAAACGACCTAATTTCTTGCGCGATAGACTCAATGCGCTCGACACGATCCTGCTGGGCCATTAGGTCGGAGACAAAGGCTTCATGCTTTTTCAGCATAGGGCGAACCTCTGCAACGGTGCACGTAGTGTAGTCAGAGGACTGGAGGTAGTCCGATTTGCCACCCGCCCAGGCCTCAAATGTCTTGCATCTGACCTCGAAACGTGATAACCAGTAGGCCAACGTGGTAGTCCGCTTCCTCTCTCCCATGAGCCATTCCTAAAAGAAGGCAATGCTTATACTTTAGCACCCCAGAGGGAGTGAAAACACAAAAACCAATACGATGGGAAACACACCTCGTAATTTTTCTCACAAATTTCCAATTCTTTCCAGAGAATTAAAATATCGGCTATAAGCATTCCATCGGATGGCAGGTAAGGTGGCCGATTATTAAGACGCAAACGTGTTTGAAGGGTGCGAAATGTGGTCTCGAGATGAGACTTTTCTTCGATTTTGGCCGGTTTTTCCTCGGTTTGATACTGGCGCAACCCTTCTATGCTCCTATTGACATCTTCCAAATTCAAAATTGGCTTCCGGTGCTAAAACAGTGAATACCGATTATTAACCGTGTTGATGAAAAATAAAAAAAACATTGCCTACATTAAAATCAGCCTTCTTCTTTATGATCCACTCCTTCAAATCAGTAAAAAGGCGGTTGTAGGAGCCACACAGCTGATCGCTCATTTGGCTAATTTCTACCGCCTTTTTGATACGGGTAGCAGCAGCACTAGTCTGTACGGTAGGATGAAGGAAAGTAAAAAACAGTTTACCTTCTCGGCCTCAGCAAACAAGTGGAAGAAACACGAAACATATGTAATAACAGAGCGATCATCGGGTTTGACTGACTCAATCATATCTAAAAAGCATAAACCACTGTAAATTACAAACCGTCAACGTCAAGCATTTTTGGGATGCTAAGGCTCTCCTCCGCAACGTCGAATGCCTTCGTGAGAGCATCACGAGCGGGAGCCTTGACAACATCGTTAAAGTCAAGCAGATCGGGGCGATAACGATTGATGATAGCACAGAAAGCCTTCCCATCCTTAAAACTGCAGAAAATTATGACGTAAGGGTACGATACCTAGTATTAAAGTTCTTCACATTAACCTCAGGATAGGGCTCTGTGGAACGCTGACACCAGAGTAGAAGACCATCATTAGCAGAGCAATCTAAACATACAAATATCAAGAACAGACGGTACCTTCGATCTGAATATCTTGAATAGCGAATCGTAGGATGATGGTCCATATCATGCCGAGAGTCATCTTAACATTTCCATCGACAATTTCTACAGAAATAAGGAAGCAACATCGAAGACCAAACCTTCAGCTGCAATTCCGACCAATTTGACGCCCTTCATCTGAATAAAGTCTAGTGCTTTATTGACGTTTAATATTTTGTGAACTCGAAGTTTGCCACGCTCAGGTGGAGGTAACTGTTCGCCAGAAATGGCTTCCAAGAGCAGTAGTAGATTTAGTCCATTACGGAAATCTTCTTCTATAACCGTTATTTCTGCATCCTTCTTCTTCAAATGAAGATTACACCAAGCAGTAAATGTCTAAAAAAGTAAAATTTAGGGAAAACAAGAACCTTCTTCTGCTGCTTTTCCCAGATTGGATCAATTGCTGTTTCTCTTTCAGGGACCTCCTCATCGTCGTCATCATTAGCATAGCCTTCGAATTCAAAAATAGACTTCTTTTGGTATACTTCTATCCTGCGAGCTTCACCAGACATTCCTCGAGAGGTTTAGTGATCGCCTGCACCAACGGTTCAAACAAATTAAACGCCCGACTTCCAGTCAAGGTTATTCAATTGGTGCTCGCTATTCTCAATGTTATATAAAGAATGTTAAACTCAATGCTTCACTTATGATAATTACAAGTATGAAGTCATTCTAAACAGGCGAATTTAAAAAGTAAGCGTAAAAATATTTTCAAATGTAGGCTTTATAAGTTAGTAGGGATAATTATATGCTAAGCGAAGAATAAATGAGTACCAGAGGGCCTACTCACATTCACAACTGCACATCTAAAATACGATAATCAAAACCACGGAAGGATTTTAAATTCGCTGAAGAATTCTTGTACAAATTCCAAAATGCCTTACAGCTTAAAATTGCGCATTCTTCAGCGCTGCAGACCGAAAAGTGTATGCTGTATCAACAGATTAAACCAAATCTCTAATAAACTTCAACTGGGATATCGTGTTGCAAAAGCTACCACACTTTGGATATAGCTTTGCCTCGCACACATTTTCCTTATGAAAGCAGTGTTAGCTGTTATCAAATCAACCAAATTGCGTTTGGCAGCATGAGCTCTGACTAGTCCTTCTATCTGTTACTTCATCTGCAATAAATCTTAATTTGGAGGTCAGAATAATATCGAATGCTTATTTACTAACGCCTACAATATCATCATGCCCTGGCTATAGGTACGCGTCACCCGCCAGTTCAAGTTGCAAGGCGTGTAGTAAAAATGGGTTTCAGGGCTTACAAAAGAGAGGCTTCTTTTTTTATTGAGGGAAGGCAAAATGAGGCACTTAATACAACTATGTGCATCTTACAAAATTACGGTCCGATGGGTTTTCTCATCCAAGAAGAAAATACTAAGCAAAAATTTAAAGTTAGAAACTACTACTTATAGTTTGCAGGTTTTCATCGGTGAGCGGCATACTTGTAGTTGTAAATTATTCGCGAAGGAAAATGACTTATGCAAGCATATATGCTGGATCCTACTAAGAAAATTTCGACTAGACAGACGTGATCCAAGTGAATATCTTTACTCAGCACGCTACTTTTTAAGTGTCTTGGCAAAGTGGTCTTTGTGAGAGGGAGATCTCAATTCTTTTGGAAAAGCATTTGGCTAGCACCGGTAAAAAGGTTCTTACCATTGCGAAAACTGAACAGGAGCTTGCTAATGGTGTATGACTCCAAATGAATCTCATGCTCTCACGTTCATAGTCTCAGGTTGAGCAGCGTGGCATTGAAACAAACGACATATGTCCTATTTGCCAAGACAAGTTTTTGTGTCATGAGAGGTACCCTGTCACATTTTGCCGCAAGGGTTGTGGTAACAATGTTCATATTAAATGCATGAAAATATGGAAGGATCATCAAATCAGGGAAAGGAATTTAGGTACCCCTATTCCGCAATTAAACGAAAAATCCCCCCAGATAGATCTGATGCAGTGTCTTGCCCAATGTGTAGAGGCGAATTTTCAAAATTGGGAGATCTTGTCTTAGAGATCACACTTTGTGAAAGCAACCTTGTTAAAAAGAACAAGATGGTCTGGAGTACTAATTCGACATTGAACAACATTACTAGGGATTTTGAACTATCTGAAAAACACGACGGCATGTGCACTGATTGCCACTGCTCACCAATAGTTGGGCGATTATATTGCGCAAGTGATGTAGAAGGTTTTTTAAATAGTGATGTCGCAAACGCGTTATTATGTAATAAGTGCTTCGAGCAACGAAAAAGTGAATGCGTTGCTGAAAAGTCTCGGTTTTACTGGAAAGAGGTAAGGTTGCATTTTGGAGGTAAGCGTTGACCCACTTTCAGGTGATTAATTTAAAGTGTTTAACCATATTTGTATAGTGAACATTGATCAAATTGGTCCGCACACTTATTTGATCTACTGATTGTACTTGTGTCGTTATTCTTTTGATCCACACAAACAATTATTCGTGAAATGGTCACTCCTAGTTTAGCGGCACAACTCCTCATAGAATTTCTACATGATCATTCTTAGAGATTATTCCGAGTTGTTTACTTTGCTTAAAAATTGATGAGTAGAAGTAGATTTTGCAGGTATCAAGGAAAATTTGGAACTTTTGACGATGGTTTGCTTAGAAAATGTCAGAAAAGTGGCGCAAGGTGCCTTCAAACTTTGATGTGCTCAGCGAGCTCGATCAACAAGGGCGGAAAAACAATCCACCTTGGTAAGTAGCTTCACTATTTCTTATGTGTTTCGATCTTGGAGTTTTGTGGGTTTAGCTGGACAGTGCGAAGTTGCACTGTAATGCCAAAAGTATATTTGAGGTAGCAATGCTCTTTGCAGCTGTGTTCTCATCCAACGCGTAACCGAAATTGTGTATTATCAAAGGCCATCATCTGCCTCAGAAACTCTCACAAAACCCTTGTGTCGAAAAGAATTGAGTCGAATCACCAAATGGATCATTAGGGTTGTGCACGCCAGCCTGCTCAATGGGGGAGCCTTGAGCAAAACGAGGGAGGTCGGAACCTCACGAGGTCTTCTGACACCGGGACGGCAGTGTCGGATCTGTCTTATGCATTTTCGCGAAGGGGACGAAGTCAGGAAACTCTTTGGTTGCAATCACATCTTTCATACAAGATGTGTCGATCAGTGGCTTCTTCATGTGTCAGTTTTTTACTGTCTATTAACTTGTCGCTTGATTTAATATGGGCGGTTTGTGCCATATTTTAATAGACTTTTGTTAGGACTTTTGCAAGAACCTCGCATGTGAACTTTTCCAAAGTAGGTGCACAACTGATTCCGATAAAAGCAACTTGCCCCACGTCTTGCTCCTAAATTCGTGACATCCATCTCATTCACTTATGTTTATTGGGAATTTACCATTGTTACTTGAAAAGTTGGGGAGTCCCGGTCCCTATACATTAGTCAATTGATTACTAGTGACATGGAATCATTGACGTCGAAAGACTGTGGTTTAGGGAGCAATCCACAAAAGGACATTTCTCAAGACCAACCAAGTGGATTCGAAACCACTAATTAGCCATGCTGTTTCGAAGCAAGAGAATTTAAAATCTCGTCCGTATAAGGCAAAACGATGCTCTACAAATAGTCCGAAACAAAGGTTACGTGAATCAAGTAGTTCTTAAAGACACCAAGCAGGAGATTTAGAATGTAGCGCCCACTGAACGATGGTATTTTATTGATAGTGATTTGCGGAATATTTTCTATGTCGTTACGACCGAGAGGTTTGTCAATGATGAAATTGAAAGGTGGCATCAGTTGACCAATCGAGTAAGGCTTGTCTGGCCTAATGATTATATATGAAAATTTGACCTTAGATTAAGGAGATCAAACACAATTTTAAATAAATAGGACTGCGTAATGCCTAAGTCTATGCCCCTAAGTGATACTTCAAAAGTGTTTTTTCTGCAATTCTAATTCATGGGTAGATCTCACCTGCAAGATCAAAGCACTTTGTCAGTCATACGCTTAATGAGCAACTGTACGTGCTAAGGGAAGCCCTGCACAGCTAACTTTATCCTAGCGCAATTCTCCCCCGGATAGATCACCATATTGCCCGCTAGATGGAATGTTTGCAGCCCCTGCTATTCTCGTTCCACCGACTGGGAGAGAAGAAGACAGGTTTGGGCGGTGTTTTTTGCTCCAAGGTATCTCCAACACAATGAAGGTAAGCTTGAATCACATTTTTGAAATGCCAATAACACATATGGTCTTCGGGTTACCAAATCCTATTGTTCAGGTCAGGTGACAGTGGAATACTTTGAGTTATTGATTTGAATGAGAGATTATTGTACGGCCAGTAATATCATCACCACACTAATAGTGACATCCAAACTCATATACCACTAATCAAATCGTATCGCGCATTCTACTTTATGTTTTTAACCAATTAAACAATAATTCCCAGAATTCTATGCGTCACATGATAATCACCTCACTTAGCAAGCGTCAAGCGTTCTGTAGGCCCTCGAGGTTGGGTTTTCATTTGAGCGAAGTGAGGAACAGCTGTCAACGCTTCAGTCAATGGTAATGCTACCTTGGTAGGTCAAGTTTTGAGCTGAGCGCAAAATAGTTGCGAAAGTCTGCTGCATATCCTATCCTGTGCCGTAGTATTGCAAGTATCGCCTAAAACAAAGTAAAACTGTGTTTTGGATACAGTGAACTCCTCTTGTAAGGTGAGATCGCTTTACAGCAAAGCGGTTTTTCATGCAGTAAGTCATTTATGCAAGCTTTGACCAATTGCATTCTTGAAGCGCTACCAAAAGATGACAGTGTTCTGTGCCGTAGAGGCGAAATGTGGAGGATAACTTTAACAGTACAACTTTTTTCTGCCATTTCCTTACGACAGCATTCCTCACTCACGCCAAATCTAACAAACCTCTACTTTCCCACATAACGTGTACACGCTTTTTTCAGAATGCTGGAGATATTCTGAAGACCAGCTCATTCTCAGACGTAGTCCGTAACCCGCGTGTCAACGGCAAAGTTCGTCAAAGTCATCAAGACAATCAGATGTGTCTGGGTCAGGCCGAAATCATCTCGACCAATCCGACATTCGAAGTCAAGTCCGCAGCGCTCTGCCGACGCTCTTCCTCCAACATCAGCATGAGGATAAATTCATCGATAGCCCTCAGACCACTCGGCAGAACTCAGGTAATGGCAAAATTTAAACCCCCTGTCCATATTTTCTCAACAACTTCTAAGTAAAGGGACTCTCTATGTGCTATTTTGCACTTAAGAAATTGTTATTTATGAGATATGAGCTACGCAGTTTAAATTTAAGGGGCAATAACGATCTGCTTTCTCTAAAGCAGCCACGTAGACTATAGAAAAACGACTGACTTTTAAGAGCATGGATAAAAATAGTGCACTGATGAGGATAAGGTGGGAGTAGAAAAATAGGTTAAAATAATTGCACTTGGTTGGAATTCAGCAGATGCTGGAGTGGTAGATACTAGTTTAGGTTATAGTTTTGCTCTCGTTAATTTCAGGAAGCGTCACACTCGATACACAGAATGAGTGAGAAATACCAGCCGAGAATATAACCTGAGGAAGACGTCAAAGAGAAGAACCATCCCGAATGAGACAAAAGACTATGCTGGTTACATAAACCATTTGCATGCATTCATTAAATTGACGACAAAAATATAGAGAGAAAATCAAGTAGAGTTATAAGTCATTCGCATATATGCGCACGAAAATATCAATTAAATACAGAGGGTGAACAAGAGGAGGCCTTGGAGAAGGGTGTCATGGTTAGGGTGGGGGCGGCAGCCATAGGGTACGCACAGAGGAGGAGGGCTAGGCGGACAGTGTGAAAAGCGAGATCAGAAAAAGCATGTATACTTATTGCACATGGGGGAGGGGGCCTGCAGTTGTGGTGAGGGCTACTCAGTGGGAGGCGGCGGGGACGGCGGAGGCAGCAGAAACGGTGGCAGCGACAGTGGGCTGATGGGTGCCTTCAATGGCGGGAATGGAGCCTGAACATGCCACCGTCTCCTCACCTGCACCTACCGTGGAGTCCTGTCCACGTAGTCGGAGACGGGCAAAGTCCTCGAAGATCAAATCGTCGCTGGGCAAATCCACTGCCCTGTGATTAAAAGAGATGACAGCTGACAGTCCAGAAATAGTGTTCAAAATGCAGCATAGATTTGCATGTATCACAAAGTTCACGATGAGTTATACTGGGAAACCACATTGGAAACACGGTACATTTGCACATCTAAACATAAAGTCGGAACATATTTAAAATATTTCACTCGATGGTGTGCGTCTTTGAGTATGCCACAGTTGTTCTTGATGCAAAACTAAACCACGAGGAAGAAGAATCAGACGATAAAAGATACCTAGTGTTTCGTTTTGATCGCCTTGTTTAATAAAAGCGTCCTGAAATTGTGGAGCCTTTCTTGCGACAGGGAATCACGGTAGGGACACCGTATATGAGAATGGGCCAGTTTGCTGAATCAATCTCAAAAGTTTTTACCACAGATTAACTAAAAAAATAAAGCTTACAGTGATGGGAGAGTCACCTGATCAAAGGAAAAAGGAGACAATAGCAAGTGGAAAAGGGCTGGCTTACCGTCTACCAGGGGGAGGATCCTTGAGATCGATGAAGTCACCCGGCGCAACACCTCCAGTAATCTTTACCTCTCTTCCCATCTGTTCTCCATCTGTCTGATCCGGTTCCTCCTTCACCGCCTCTTGATTGGCGGACGGAGATGAGGGAACAACAGCGCTGACACACTCAGCCTCGCTTTCCTCCGGCGGAGGCTTAGGGTGCGCCAGCGTAAAGGGCAGCTCCACTGACACGTCGCTACGGTGACAGCATTAGACAGGTCAAGGCAAGCGGCATCAATACCATCAACTGAAGTATACGAATGGGAGAAACTCGCCGTACTACTATTAATTACCGTGACACCCTGACAACTCGCTGGATGAGCTGAGGAAAGATGGAATGAGATGACAAGCGGTGTTGCGAGCTTCACTTCAGTCCGCTCGATTGCGGAGACCTTGGCAGTAATGGTAAGTAGGCCAACTGGCAAAACTCACCACATTACTAACTAATGGAAAACAAACCCATCACAGAGCTAAAGCAGTAGGCTGAAAAGTCAGAAGGGCTCGTTAAATTTACAAGAGAAAAGGTTGAGCACAGCATTAAGGGGCAAACAGTGGATGAACTTGGAGTTCCATTTCTGCTAGGGTGTGTCGCGTGTTAGAGGGATAAAATGAAATTTGACATTGGACTAAGGAGATACCGTTAAGGAGTTGTTTCAGAAGGATGATAAAAAAGTAACTGAAACGGCAAATCTGACCGTGCGGGTTTGAACATTCCTAAAGCCAGAGGGGCAACACTTACCTTGCCCCGAATCCAAGGGCCAGGCGCACTCGAACGCGGTATTGGACGATGATACCGAGATTCTCCTTCTGTGTGGGGTCGAGAATGCTAAAATAACCCATTATAAGTTGTTAAGGCTTAGCATGCACAATACCTAACATGAGGGATCAATTGAGCTACTTATGGGAGGCTCTCGTACATCAAAGAGCGCAAATTTGTCAGTTGTATTAAATTTGGCAGCTTCAGCCGACACGCTTTCCCGAAAACACTGTTGATTACTCTCAATAATAACATCATTGTAGCCCGGAGTATTAAAATGTTCGATGAGGATGTCATCTGTCGCCTACTTTAGGGGTTATAATGAATTAGAAATACGCTATCTCATGAAGTACCACCAAAGTGTACTGAGAATATATTGTTAAAACGGGAAGCAACTTTGAAGGAACCGAGATGTGTTTGCTGAATTGAGGTGATGATATCAGGAGGAGGAAATTTAAAAACAATTTCTACTGCCAAGCTCATGCACTTTATTAGATACAAATGAGACAACTGCAAAATCTCACTCCGATTGGAAAATCAGGCAGTTAATGGAGCGACAGACCACTGCCCAGTGGGTGTGACAAAGAGTAAATAAATCATGCTCAGGAGCCAGCGATGGCAAAGATAGGTCGCCTACTGTACATGTGCGTGTGTACAGGCAACAGGCTTCAGCACTGCAATGTTATGGCCGATAAACTACAGGAAAGGGAAGGAGGGTGGATGGAGGAGCAGAAGAGTCTTACATTGTCGAAGAGGCCAGGTTAGTGTCTTCATTCTTGAGTTTGCCGTCAAGAGCGAGGCCACGTTTTTCCCGATTGTTGGAGAGGAGAGGACACATATGGTACACCTTGCACCAGCCTGTCTGACTCGGTAGGATTGGGCAACCCTCTCTATGCAAAGAAAGTGGCCAAAACGGATTGCAATGGGTTGTGGTTAACGAGGTTTGGGTGTAAAGCAAACCTCTAAATCATCTCTTAGGTGTGCAACAATTCCAAATAGTAGTGCGAACGATGTCCAAGTTGCAATCAGCATGGTAGTTTTGTGAAACCCCCTAACAAATGAGAAGTGCTACTGAGAGAAATCCAAGCCGCGCCTTAGATTCCCTCTTGGCGATGGACATTTGGGCGCTACACAAGTCGACAGATAGCTGAAGCAATCGAATGGGAAAATTTGAAACTCTATTAGGTGCACAGAAACAACTATCTCGACGAAAGCCACAAAAACGGAAGTGGTGCTTGACAGCTGATGCCCTCAAATAAATGTACAATTGCTGTCGAGTTGACACCGAGGGATTAGCAGCTCCAGTAGACAGGCATACAACAAAAACAGACAGGGGACGACCGATGGTACTTTTAGTAAATGTTACCCAGTGCAGGATTTTTAAACCAAGGTTTTAGCGAAATAAACGATACTACCTTGTCTAAAACCAGAAGTATTGCGATACCAGAGGGCATACAGTAAACACATATTTACTAGTCTATCCTACAGAATTCACCTTCAATTGAACAGATTATGAGAATCACGTGAGTGCAATAAGAACATCGGCATTTGATAGAATGTTCAACATGTCGAATGGTGAATGGAAGGAAATGCTGTTAAGTGGGGAAAGAAGAACGGAATCACACAGTTCTGCATGCGCGCGCAAATTGTGACATTGGGTTCACTGAAATTGTGTAAATTTATTTTCCAAAAGCCATGTTAAGCTTATGCTAGATGAGCAAGTATGCTAGATAAAGATTGGACTTTGGACTACCAGTACATGAGTACAAACCAAGGGAACTAGGGAGAGTAGTGAAACTGACCAAATTTTAAAAAGTTGAGAAAAATGTCGGAGCTTCTCACACTTAACCTAAAAGCAAAAAAGTGAAAACGCCCATAGTAAGGCAAAAGTTTTTCCCCGCTCCGTAGCGTTCTGTTAAGTGGTGGGATGTCACCCTCGTAGCTAAAGCCTTACTCAAACTCCGCCTCATCGACTGTGCACTTGTAGACGGCCCGACTGAACAGCATGATGTCCGCCACCTGAATCACTGCAAGGGAAGAAAATAAATGCAATTTCGAGAGTAAACTTTGTCAGCAGTTCAATCCAATTTAAACACACCTGACACCTTGATCTTTTTCACAGTCTTGTTGGAGTTATTATCGACCAGCACGTTAACGGCTATGTACTCGCCATGGTAGTATTTCTAGAAAATGCAAACAGAAGAAATGCCAATGGTTCCATTTTTAAAAGTACTCACGGGCAAAGAGACAAGAGTTGGTGCAGAAACGCACAGTACGTCTAAGCGTCAATTATCAAAGGTAGCAGGAAACGAAGACACGCAATGCGAAAGATACGAACCTCCTTGTCTAGTGAGACCTCAAGACGCAGGGTCCCCGGGCTCATTATAAAGTCTTTGACGATTTCCGCCGAAGGCTGAGGAACCGATCCCTCCGGAGCATAGGTCAACTTCCGAATGGCCATCCGCACCGAACTCCTGGAAAACCGACAGACCAAACCGTCCTTTACTAAGGTAAAGCGGGATCAAGTTTCATGCGTGAGGTACACAGAGTAGAATAAGCGATGCACTGTTTTCGTGCCTCATCCTAGACCGGTCTAAATCAAAGCAACAGAACGAGAAAAAAATCATTGGGGGAGAGTTTAGCAGCCTATTTGAAAGACCAGTTGGTGCCAGTATATATGAGAAAGGACTTCCCCGCCTGATTTAAAACAGCAAAAAAGAAGCTGCCATTAATAGCGGCTTTTGAACAAGGTGCTTCTATACTTCCCTTGAAGTGTGCTGCCGTTACTTTCCTGGAGCATTTTTGCCATCCTAGACGGCAAAACAGGACTTATGAGTGCATAAGTTCCAAAATCTTAAGGAAATGAACAAAAGCATGGGCAGTAAAAAAGCGGAAAGCAAAATGATTGTCACAAATCACGAAATGTAGCGGGATTCGCCATAAGCAAAGCAAAATGAAACCTCAACCCAACTTTGTCCCGACCAAAACTATTTAATGGTCAAACGATGGGAAAGGAGGGCAGTAGGGAAAAAGACGAGTTAGACACTGACTCTAATGACCTTAAAAAAAGCAATTTACATACATACATTAGTGCGTTGAATGAAAGTGGAAAAAGGTTAGTTTTGTTTGGAAAAGCAGGTCCATCCTTTGTCCGAAACGAGAACAGTATAAGTGAACGGATGAATTGGGGGACGAAAAGTGATTCAAAGATGAAAGTTTCTGCGAATTCTACACATATCAAACGTCCCTAATGAAAGCCATAGAAAATTACTTTTAAATATCAATTTTCATACGAAGAAATTGATTAGTGTAGTTAATCTACGCAAGAAGTTGTAAGACCATTCGAAACAAGACACAATAGAAGGAGCAGTACAGAACTCTTTAAGAGTACAAGCGCCCCCATAAGCATAAATAAGCCAGCGGAAGTGTAGCATCCTAAAATTAGACTCAAATAAACAACGATGATAGTTAAGTCATGATTAGAAGGATCGCCCTACCCCCCAGCCTGGCAGCATTGGCGGCAAAGTAACCAAGGAGCAAATAAATAAACAAGCATGGTCAGAAGTTAGGGGGAGTGCGTATTAAAAAATGTGAATATGACCGTGGATTTGGCTGAAGTTTGAAAACATTCTCATTTTTCGGGGAGAGTGGCCATCGGTTGATGGGCACACAACCAACCACCTTTGAGCTAAAATGGGAAGCAAAATAGAAATAAAATGAAGGTAATTTAAGAAGTGTTGGACACAACGCTTAAGTCATGCTAACACGATTGTCAATCGAGTTTCTCAAAGATGGGTATTTGGGAACCCCGAAAGGTTTCCACATGATGAAGTCAGTTGGACAATTTCACAGCACTTATGCATGACTGTCAACATGAGAATTGGGGAAGAACACGTGAAATGAGTCCACTGGAAAGTACGAGAATAAAATCATAAAAAAGGCAGTGGCAACTCCCAGCTTAAACTGCTAAACGTTTATACAGGCGACCCATGCAGTTTCGTCGTTCTCCTTACTTCAAGTCTAGGGGATTGACTATCAGTTAAAAAGGAACGGACTCATATGTAAGCCGGTTCCGTGAAGGCAAATAATGCTAAGGTAGTGTTGATTAATTTAGATTCAAGCAAATAACTTCGTGTGGGAACTATGTTCCGGTTGGGTGACCTGATTTAAAGCGTCAAGTAGACATCGGAGGTAAAAGCCATCAGAGTAAGTAACATAATCAGTTGCCTTTTTGGTAGATAGAAACTGTGGCGCCAACATGATAAAAAGGCGTAAAATCCAATGAACTAACAGACAAATCAATCAGTATGGTTGAAGTTGTTTCAGCAATTTATTTTGTACTTTTTACTGATAGTAGTGGCAGATCAGGCATTCTAAACTGCGAAGTGAAAACAGTTGAAAAATATTTAAAGAAATGCCTCACAACTCCACTAACAACGCGCACGGAGACGGACCTGCGTAAATTTAAGCAATGAAAAATTTAACATACCGGGACTGAGGTTTTTCGTCGCATTCTTCAGCTATGTAGGCTCGCAGCTCGTAATCCACACCACAAGGCTGCAAGTAGAAAATGAGGCAAATGTATCAACGCCTAATGAGGAAACGTCCAAAAACCACTCTCATGTGTGATAATGCACCAAAGTGAAGGATTCGCAGGGTGTTTTCAAGGCGTACACTGCATACCCTTTCATTAAGCCTCTTTAATGGCCTTTGGCCCCCAAAATAACTTAAGATCGGGCGCTGACACGTTGAAGTGGAATACTGACCCAGTTGATGATTAAAGCAGACAAATGATTGCGATGCCAGTGTTTTTTAAGTTAAATTAGTGCGCCAAATTAGTTCAACACCTTAAAAATGACAGCACTTATTGCTACGGTTAAATGGAATGAACATGTATTGAATGCATCACGGTAAGCAGCGGGAATTTAACCAGTGAAGAAAAGCTGAAATATTTATAAATGAATCAACAAATATCCTGAGGGCATTGAAGTAGCATTAAAATAATCACATAGGGCAAGATGAACAGAAACATGGAGGTCGTGGTCACCTCTGGATACATAGAAGGCAAACATCTCTTGCAAACTATCGAAAAGCGTGAAACATAAAAAATTCTATGTAGCAAGTAGGAAAGAAATAGTTTTCACGGCTGAATGCGCATCGTTTTGAGCAAAACTGGTGTCTGACTGTCCACGTCTCCTTGTGGTGCATCAGCACAACATTGACAAAAATCAAACGAATGCAATGACTAGCTGCAAATTCGAACATAGTAGTATAGGTAGTTCATAAATTCAGTGGCAGGCAAAGCACTTGGTTGGCTGAAAAGGAGGTAAAAACAAAAAAGAATAAAAAGGAATTTCATCCAAGGCTCAATTAAGGACCCCACCTTTTCGTAACAATGAAACGCAATAAACTATTCGCATGCATCGACTTGAAAACAAGAGTCTATGGGTAGGGTAGGTTGAAGGACTAAAAATTGAAGCATTGACACATGGTCGTTGCTCTTGGTTCAAATACGGAAGGAAAAATGGATGAGATTGCCCTACTGATGGCCCAATGCACCTATATGCAGGTGCAATTGTCACGCCTTCAGCTTGCAGCATTGGACACGACCCATTCACGCCCCGCACACCAACCTGTCTCCTCTCTTCACAGGCTTTGACAGCACAAAGTCAACGCGGACGTGATCGATAAACAATTGCATGGCATATGCATACTCACCTTCCCACTATCGCTCGGACCGGGCTGCAGAGTGACCGAAGCCGGCGTAGCGAATGGAAGCTAAAATGAAAAAAAAGGTAAAATGCACAGCTTTACATCAACTGATGCATTGCTCCTCATTCCCCGTCTATTATTACCAACGTATGCAAACTTCGATTGAACAAAACTTGCTATAAGGGATATTTAACATCTTTTGTGTTGAAGTGGCTACATGAAAGGCAATAACCACAAGAATTCCGTGGGACGTCGCGTGCTTCTGATAGAACAGGAGAGGGAAATTGTGCTGAACTGAGTGAACTTTAACGACCCAAATCATAAGGGTGGGAATCTAAAAAAAACTGTGGTTGGTGCAAAGAAACAGGCCCCTGCACTCAATTAACTTTATGTAAAACACGCCTATAATATTAGCCATCGTTCGTGACCATCTGTAATGAGGTAAACTTGGCTGCAACAGGCCAAAAGAACGGCCAACACCCGTTTATTTTGCCATTTAATAGGAAGCAGTATTAAGCCCGCTACAGGAGCAGGCACGTGAGAAGTTAAATATGCAGGCTTGATCAGAAGTTGTAAAGATACAGAACCAAACAGAAAGAAAAGCGACAAAACCGAAAGTAGTGAGCAGAACGCTTCCCACGAAACAAAAAAGGCCAGAAGTGTAGTGATAAGACCGCATGCAAACGACGTGGAAGTACATGCACGAAGGCAAGGCAAAAGTTCAATGTCAGGGGAGGACAGGGGCGCTGCAGTGAGACCCAGGGGGCATTACAGGTATTGTCCATGCGTTTCGTGGCTACTTCACATCTCTTCAGTTCTCTCAAGCAGGCACAGCAACGGCTCATGCAATGAGTTAGAAGACTTCTTCGACAGATTAGGAACTTACAATAACTTGAGCAGGTACAGAAGTCAGGCAGCATTAAACCATTAAACTAACCAAGGAGATGATCGTGCTTACAAAGTCAACAGTCCAACATAAAAAAGAACAGAAAGGCTCAATACGCTCAATAATCACAAAGTGGTGTGCATGAACATTGAATGGAGAAGATTAAACTAATAACTGCGTGAATTTATTCCGCGTAAAATAAACAAATCAGTGAGAATAATGTGAGACAACGGAGGCAGCAACTTAGTGAGTTTTTAGAGCCACACCACTAAAACAGCTTATTTTTACTTTCTATCAAAAGAAAAGGACGCTGATACCCAGTGTGTGCACAAAGCTACACAGTAAAAGATGTGCCAGCATAGAAGAGTATGGTAAAATGCATTGAAACAAAATACTTTTGAAACGGAAATGCGGTTACAGGGAAGCTAGCGGTAGTGTGAAGCAACACGGTTCAGATATAGACCATTCCAAAGAGGAGAGCTTTCAGAGGACGAGTAAATTTTCAAGAAGACGGAGAAAAGGAACTTGTGAATCACGTGGACGGTCAAGTTTAGAATGATAAATAAAAGAAGCAGTCATTGAGGATTGGAATGTCCTGACAATGTTATGGCCGCATAGTATAGCCGAATAAAATGATGTATGAATGCCTAAAATAGCATGAGTTTGAAAACAACAACAGATCAAAACAGTTAAGAAAGTTCCCAGATGATCGACGGTAAAACGCAAAAACCAATTGCAAAAAGAGATCGCAGCACCAAACTGCTATGACTTCCAAACCTGCATACCCTAAAAACTATACAGAATTTCGTGAATAAAGCTGACAACTGACTGGCAAAAGTCAGGTTTACAATTCTAATTCAAACCCATAAATATTCAAAAGTGAAACCCAATAGATAACGGATTAAATTCAATTGTGATTAATTGCAATGAATTAACATTAAGAAAGTACACGAACAATACAAAAGTACGTACTTCAAAATAAAACGGATAGGCGCTAGGCCCCAACTTTTTGATCAGACGTTCTTGCAGGCGAGTAAGGGGTTTTAAATCGGTGGGAGCACTCTCAGGCTCAACAGGATTTTCTTCCTCATAAGACGAAGCACTCTTCACTTTAGATTCGGAATTGCACGAAGCAACGGCGATGACTGGAATAGGGTTTGTTGGAAGATCGTCCAAAAATGGTTGCTGAGGTGGATACAGCTGTGCAGAAGCCAAAAAGAGGTCCTTTCGGAATGACAACCCCAAGACATCAAGATCTTCCCGTCCGTAGCGAAACGCAGCCAAAACATGAACGAAAACCCGACGATTTTTAACATACGGCTCATCAACAAGAACAACACCCTCTGTTCAAAAGTAAATATATTTCGAAAACGAAATGCATACCGATTGGATCGACATATGTGAGATGGTCCAAAAAATCCCTCTTAGATAAGTATGCCGTAATCTAAAATATGCAGTAATGCGCAGCAAAAAGATACCTTCCCGTTTGGGCTACTTTTCTTGAAGACCCTCGTGCCATGTCTTTTTGATAAATCACCCTCGGTTTCCGCCATTTAAAGAGAATCACCCATCCAACGGAGATGTTAAGCACCAGACAATTTCAGAATACGCAGTAAAATAAGAAGCAATTAAAAGCCTTTCCGGCAAAAAAAGCCATCACTTGCAAAAGAAAACAATAGATAATTCTAATTTTTAAAGTATAGGATTATTGCAGACTAAAAGAGCAAACGCTAAATTTGCTATTTTAGGAAGCTTCTGAATTGAGTGAAAAAGTGCAGTTGCATGGAAGATAGTGATTCGCTCCAAAATAATCACGCCACCATGACCACGATGATCAATTGTAAATTGTAATGTATTTAAAAACCTGTTAAAATTAAAAATGGGCTTGGAAAAAAATGCATTAAGAAATCGGTATCGCTTTTACTTGTTAAGTATTTTACCAACGTTAATACGACACAAGTTGCTGCGATTTTGAACTTTAAAAAGTTTTTGCAGTTATATGGATTATGCGTTAGCGATTTTAAGTTAAATGTGATCAATTGTAGTCAAAAGGGATGTTGCTGATTTGGCCTGTAAAATCTGGCAAACTTGCAACAACCCTATAGGTTAATTCACCAATTCTTATGTCAACTGACTCTGCCTACTTCACATCAATTACTTAGCCCTCCTGTCCAATAACAGTTTGGCTTGTCTTGTCACTCTATATCATTAATTAACTCCCTCACTCTACGATGTTCTACCATGTAGTGGCTGCCTGAATAATTTTATTCTTGTAGATGCAGTTGGAACATGAGATTTTGTTGCATCCAAAATACTTTGGCCCAAACCTAATTGAGACGGTGAAGGCGAAGCTTTTTTCAGATATTGAAGGCACATGTTCTGGCAAGTGAGTGTATATTAAGTTTTTGATGAGTAGGTATGGGTTTATTGTAGCGGTAACTAACATCGACCATATTGGAGCTGGGATGCTTCTTCCAGGTCGAGGGTTCGTCCAGTACCACATTGTATATCGAGCCATTGTGTTCCGGCCTTTCAAGGGCGAAGTCGTTGATGCAGTCGTTACTCAAGTTAACAAAGTTGGGGTTTTTGCAGAAGCTGGTCCACTGAGCATCTTTATATCCAAATATGTAAGACGTATTAGCAAACTATTCTGTAGTCCATCCCTCAAAACATCAAATTCGAAGGTGCCGAACCGTCCAATGAAAACGCAAATGATGACGATGAAGAGGAAGAGGTCGAAGTCAACTTTCCTTGAGTTCTAATTTTATTTGTGCTCCTGCGATTGCTGCTTTGGTCCTTGATTTGTGAGATGCATTTACATAAGCTAGATTCGGTCACTTGTTTTGTGTCATCAACCCCTTGCCAGCATTAAAAGTTTTCCTAACTTTCTATAAATTATTAGACCCAAATTGTTCAACTGGAGGATCGAATCCGGCTTAGGATAATCGGTTTGCGTGTCGACGCTAGCGCTATAGTAAGTTACTCCTGGTGCAAATGATTACCAAAATTGAGTGGGCAATCATCCTCAGTTGTTTGTAGTTTGCCGTCGGTACACTGATGGACGACTACCTAGGTAAGTCGTAATGCTGCTCCTACTAATCCGTTATTACGCCCGTGTCGTTGCCAAGTTCTAATTACCACTACTCTGCACTTTTAGGCCCCTGTGTGTGAGATGCCAAGTATCAACTCCTGTACATATTTCCAAAATCTATGAAGCATTCCAGTTGCTTTCTCGAGTTACTTTTTATGACTTAGAGGGGGCGAAGCGTTCATGTTTCAGTTTTAATTACTGCGTTGGTTTCCCGACCTGAAACAAAAAAGCCTTTTCGATACGAAGGCCTATGGGTTTACCATACCAACAAGATCATTTACAAGTTTCTATTTCTTCGCGCGCGGAATCGCGAGACAGGGCCGTCACCGGATCTGATGCGGTCAACACCATCGATGGAAGCAGGTCCTCTCTCGACAATCTGAGAAAACGGTTCAATGGGACGTTTCGACGGTTGTGTTGCCAGCTCGACTTCGGAGCCAGATTTACCATGGGGCTTGTGTGTTGCGAGCAAATGATGCGATTGGGTCGGTTTGGGAATGTTCATGGGTTCCGCTCCACGGCATCTTCTCTGAACAAAGGCAACCACATCAGCCGGGGATGCCCTATGCCAGTCTCGGATGTTCGAGTTAACCGGAGGCGCTGGGTTGCTAGATCCGCAAGTGGTGATGTCAGGGGAGACATGGGATGTATCGTCCGAGGGTGATTCATCTTGAATCCCTACTTTTGGAGTAGAGAAAGGGATGACGTGAGCTTCAATACGTTCTTGCGTTCTCTCCGCCTGGACACGCTCCTTGTGTTTGGCTTGCCACTCCTTTTCTCTCTCTGGATTGAACTCCTCGCGTATCTCAAACTCAATGCCTCCATCGCCTTCACCTGAGACACTCTGTGGGCGCTCACCTTTAACCAGCCTTTGGGTGTATGAGGCCCTATCAGTTAACAGTCGTTTTTGTTCCTGGAGTTGTTGTACTTCCTGCTGGATGCGCTCAATTCGCTTATTAATGATGGTTATGGATTGGGAAGTTGATGCCTCGCAAAAGTGTTCGGCACTGCCGCCCAAATAGACAAGAACTTCGTTAGTGTGAATTAAACAAGCGGGAATGAGAGCTCTGGGAGATAATGGAATAATAGCTCTCTTTGAGAAACACTTGGATATTTCCTCAAGCCTCGTTTTCAGATGTGTGTATTCGTCAGCGTACGTCTCGAGCTTTCCTATTTTGTCATTGGTTTGCCAGATGGCTTTCCGCTGCTCCTCCAGCAGCCTGTCGAATCGCTCCATGAATATCTGAGGAGCGAGCAAAAGGCGTTAGAGGCCGCAAAAAAGTGTGAGGGACAAGCAAGAGCTGGAAAAAATACGAGTGGTGCTGATTACCAGAAAGAAACGGTGAGCGGCTCCTGATGGATCTGAACCTACATTAACATTAGCGAACAACCCCGAAGCGCAGCTCCAGGCAAACCTATAAACAAATTCCGCAAATAAAAGCGGTTGGCCTTGAGAAGTTGCGACCAGCGTTAGCATAATCTGGGTGTGGGAATCGTTATGAGGAAGACCACTTAGACATTTTTCCAGAAATTATCCACTGATAACTAGCAAAAGCTTTTATCGAGCCAAAAACATAGGATCTTGACCCATGATATTAGCTGTAATGAAATCATCTAGTTCGGGATCTAATAATATGAGGAAAAGCAGAGATTTCAATGCGGACCACGAGACCATTATGTCAAGTAGGATTTTAGCATTTAAATTTGATCCTGATATGCGCCACTGGGTAGTTTCCGTTTTCATTGCCACAGACTTCATTTTACATTTCGGCTCGTCTGCTATTAGGCGGGCAATGGAATTTCAGCCCATTTTGTTGGACTTCGACTAGCTTTGCTATAAAGCAGCGAAGGCAACTTTTTCCTCCAGTTGCGCATCAAATTTTCGCCCCTAAACGCCGTCTACAAATTTATTGACGCGATTTATCACTGCTCCAATCAATGCAGTGCTTCAGCCCTTACCTAGCACTGCATGCCGCTACGTATCGTCGACAACCTCCATAAGAAGCGCTGACGGACAAACCTCAACCCAGTCATGGAGGGAAGTCTTTACCACGAACCACATCAATTCAGATGAAATTAACTCATGGTGGGTAGTTTATCAGCCTTCGCACGTGTCACACTTGAGAAGCAGGATTGCTCCATTGGTTGCTTTTGTCGGGCAATCCCTGATCACTTAAACTAAAACCATCCGCTGACTACAGTTGGGGCTTTGAAGAGTATCAATAGCTGGAGCAGTTTTAAGGGGAACAAATAAACGGGACAGCAATTGCACGTGTATGGTTAGCCGGGTAGGGGTCACTGAAATACCGTTTCGAAAGGCAAGATAGCAGCTTGAAAGTACGCATCCGCTAACGAACCGACGAAGGCCTGTCCTGTTACAGAACTGGCTTCTATTATGTCGTCCGCTAATCATCCATAGTTGCAATTAATGACAATCGAAAAAAGTCGGACAAGTAGTGCAATAAAAGTTATACTAACAGCCAAGCTGGTTAAAATGGAATATAGTTATTAGTAGAAAAATATTCAGTAAATGCCTGGATCTAGTTGAACATAACGCGATCAGGAAAGGTCCGTCCAGTTAATTGGCTGTAGACAATGTTCTTTGAGATAGCCATTCGCCTTGCTGAAGTGTTTGCAGCCAAAGAAACCGCGGTCAGCCGAAAAGGGGGAGGGATGGGGAGCATGCAAAACCAGATGTCGCTTTCTATCGATGCCCGCTCCTTGCGCTTGCGCATTCGCTCCCCACAACAGAAACACGACATGCTATCAATAAGAGAAGTGAAACTGGGTAACGGGTCGTCACAGAAGAGTAGGCTGAAAAGAAAACGAACAAGAGCCGACAACTCTTATCCGATCTCAGGCTTACTGTAAGTATAAACATAGGACTCTACAGCAGCAATGAAAACTGATGCACAACTCATACACCTACCGAGCAGTGAAGATTGATGTAGTTAATGACAGCGCCGGTGAGTTTCTCCCAGCCCTGGCCCTTATGCGAATTTGGCTGAGAAGAGCGGACAGTAAGAACAGCGTTTAGAAGAAGTACGCCCTGTTCTGCCCAGCGAGTGAGGTCCCCGTGGTTGGGCGGCCAAACGTCGGGCACGGAGGCGTCGCAATCGGAAGCAATCTCCTTGTATATGTTAACCAGACTTGGTGGAGGGCGCTGCGGTCGCCTCACCGAAAAAGCCAAACCATGTGCCTGCTGTGGACCATGGTATGGATCCTGGCCCAATATAACTACCCGCACTCTCCTCGGCGGTGTTAACTTGCTCCAAGTAAATACCTAAAAAATTCATGACGGAAAGCCGCATCAACCAACTTTACGTCATGTGCGTTGTGACAATGTAACTGGTCCTCATAGGTAAAAACATGAGCAAAATAAGCAAATACACAAGCCATGCACATTGTAAAAGCAAAATTGGTTGCATTACGTTGAGCATAATTCTTTAAAGGAACAATCGCCTAATCATAGTAGTAAAGAAATTCGATCTCACTAAAATCACTTCAGATTGACCTCACCCTCAAAAGCATAGCTATGGTGAAAGGTAGTGATTGAAAAAAATACACTCCCAAACAGCAATAATGAAATGTCAATAGGCCGATATACTGCTGACAGCCCAAATCGGAATAAATTTCAGGACAGGTTAAATAGCCACGTGTTCCCCTAACAACCAACCCTGCATAGGTGGAGATATAACTTAGGACTCACTTCATCTTGAGGGGGATAGATAGTGGTCTTTACCCGTTCCTGTTCTATGAACTTCGCCAATTTTACGAAGGAATCCCCTTTGATTACGTCTGCCAAGTGGAAGCACCACTCTGAATCCATGTTTCGAATCAATGTTCTAACAGCACTTGGCGAGTTAAGCCTGAGTTCCGCAGCACCGCGATTGATCTCAGACCGACTGTCAGCATCATCCGAAGATGTGCTAGCAATTTTGCCACTTGAAGCTGCCACCGATGAGTCGTATTCGGTTCGTTGTACCTTACTCTTTGAACCAGGTTCTACCAGTGGCCTCTTCAAGAATTTCAAAATACTTTGCTGACCCGACATTGCCGAATACCAAAGTACCAACCAAGATAGCCACCCCTCTGACAGAAAATAATTCCCGCCAAATAGAACTTTATATTCCCTCCACCGAATTAACTTGGCGTAGTGAAAATATTTAATTAAGTATATTTTAATTTTTAATAGCTATTAAATCACCCCATTCTGTAAAATTTAGACTAGCCTGCTCATTTCTTAATGTACTAATGCCGACAATTTTATGTTCTGCTCCACATTTGTAACTGAGACCAATTACTTCAAATATTATTTCGGGAAATTCTTCCATAATGTACTAGTATCTATTTAGGTGTTGCCTTGCTGACATTGCAGCATCTGGTAGCCACACTTTTCATCCCTGAACTCATGTTTGCGGTAAGCGCAAAAGCCTACATGGCTCCCACAAATGCTGTTAAAATGTTTTTGGACACAACTTCAACTGACTACTCGGATGACCTGCATCAAGCTATCTCCCACGAATCAGAACCCAGTTCACAAGTCGACTTGCCAACCACGCCTCAGATCAGAATGCTGGCAGACAAGTAGAAAAGCGAATTTATTGAACCAAGGACGCAGATCACTTGGACGAATCAAAACGAAACCTGGGTCAAACTCGTGATCTGTATGGGAAGCGGTTTTCAATAATCTTTCAATAAGGAAAACGGAATGTCTGACACGCGCTAAAGTAAGGCAGAGAGCACGGGGTATTCTGGCCAAATGATCGAACTTCTCAAGACATAGGGGTGCTGAACCAACACTTCTAGTAGAGGTTTGAACACGGACAGGAGGAAGAGATGGTGGCAGTCAAGTGCTGTGGAATGGGAGCTCACTCGTAAAGGTTTTTTGGTGCGCGTCCTCAAGGATTTCTTACGGACATAGGGTTTTACCTGGAATAAGAAAAAGGGAGACATGTACCTCTCAAACGCTTCAAAAGTGTAAGTGTAGTAGTAAAAACTTACGGTGTTTCAACGGAGCGTCTCCTTGCCACCACTACACCGTTTCGTATCCGGTTCCTGCGGCTAAAAACGCCCGGATGGGAAATTGGCTGAAAGCATTTCACCGCTCTCAACGGTTCTCATAAAACAATGGTTAGAGGTTTTTGTTTTGCAAAATGCACAGAAATGAAGCTAAAAGAACCATTGGTTGTATTTGCTTTTGCAAATAAATGGCAAAGGTGTCACTGACACCATGAAGCACAAATAGCGGCAAGATCCTGATTTAATTAACGGTTACATGGAGGAGAGCCTGCTATTATCGATGCGTATCTGATACCAACCTATAAATCCAACTTCAACTTCAATTTAAGATCGTCAAAAAAAGACAACTGGAAGCACCCACTCCGAGAATTTACGGGAACGCAAGCTGCGCCTTCGCCTTCTCGTGGAAACTAAGGTTGTACTGAAAACAGTTCCCAACAGATAATAGATACACGAAAACGACTACGAACAAATTCAATACATTTACTAAAAACCTGTTTCGTTAAAATTTCCAACGATAAAGCGGATAGCAGAGCTAATAGGGAGAGATGATCTAGGATAGTCTTACATGTCGGCGCTATGACTTTTGAAGGCACTAAGTTGCCTTCAAGGGCACAGTAAACTCAGTTTTTGATGCTATGCTTCGACTAACCACCTACTCGCAGCGGTAACAGATGATTTTAACCTTGAGCGTCCAGATCTTCTTCTCGGTCTAGTGACCGGGGAGCTCCTAAAAATGCGGTATGCCACTAAACATCGCGCGCACCATTTCTGCGAATGTCTATCATCCAAACCCATAAGTTAAATAACGGAGAGAACGGAATGTGTGTTCGTTTCTTAAGTGACAAGTCAATTTACTGACGGAGGTAACGCAAGGCAGTGGGCACTCGGCTGTTAAGAAAGTTCCAGAGGGCGGGAACAGTGTGTACATCCATCGTTCAGGTTTGAATAAAAGACATTTATTAGTAACATTGAATCGTTTCACGGTCACGTCGATAAATTGCAGCCTAAACATGCATCCAATTATTGCGAAAATACGATGGAAATTTCAGGTAAAAAGGTAGATATTCACTGAAATGCATTCTAACTAGTCCTGCTACAGTTTCTTGCCGCCTTTTGTAGATAAACGAACAGCCATTGCTCAATCTTTTCCGTACGCCTCCTATCTTAACTTAAAAAGACGTCCTCCCCTGTTATTTAAACAAAATATGAGGTAAAGTAAGGAACAAGACATAAATAAAACGTCATTAGTCTTCAATAAAATGTCTATGTTTCTTTGACTGCATAGTGTCAAAAGCTTATACAACCTTTTGTAGACTGAAGTGAGCAAAGCTCGAAAGTCGTGCATAACGCAAAATGGGAAGCTGAATGATAAGTTGAAAAGTGAAAATGCGTACCTGACAGACTTCCGAGGATGACTCGCCTTTTGGCGTAGAGACGAGCTGTTACGTTCATTCTGATCACGATTAAGGGTGGACAGCATTACTTGGATGGCACTCGACTCCTCCTCACGATCGAGGCTTTGCGTCGAGGACGAATCAGAAGCGGACACGGATAGTTCATCCTGCAGACCCACTAGGAGTCTTGTTTCCGGACTTGGAAGAGGATCGGATCTCTTTCGCTAATTAAGAAATTCTTACAAACAGTTGGATAGATTGGGATAAAAAAACTAAAATACGGCATTGCAACTACTAAAATGAAAAGCTGAAATTTAAATTGAGAGGTCTAGTACACAGAACAACAATAGAGTAGCCATCAATCCGAGAGTAGCAATACGGACGATAAATGACAATTAAGTCGACTACACATACCTCTAATTTCTCCTGCATCTTCCGCATTCTGGCTATAGTAGCAGCGGTGTCGGTGGTTAGGTAGGTGGGGAGATCAGCGAGAGCAGCTGCACTGTAAACGTCAGTCCTGTTTGGCTGACGTGAGACCACACCGTCAACACTCTGCTCGATATCTGCTACTTCCATAAAGGTTAATTTCGTGCCGCCTGAATCCGCAGCAAATGAACCAGGACCACTCACCGCTTCTGCCGACACTGCTAGGTGTAATCCCAGAGGATCTGATTTTGCGAAACTTAGTTTTGTAGTAACAGGTTCTAAAGGGATTCCATTTCGATTAGTCGCCTTTATACTACTAAAACTTTGTATCTTAGCTGCCTCCAAGTCACCCAATTTTACAGTGGATTCACCTTTTAGTTTGGCAGTGATAAATTCAGTAAGAACCTTCTTTTCATCAAAGTTCACTGCGCTAACTGCATTTACAGCAAACGCTCCCTCACCAACTGGTTTGGTCCAAATCATTTTCACACCAGTGAGCCCCGAAGGCCTTGCTTCCCTCCTGCCTGCCTGAACAGAAAGCGAATCCATAGAATCTGATGAAGAACCAACTAGCGGTACGGAAACAAGCTGCACTGCATTGCTCTTGGAAATAAACGTCTCCATGGCTGCCTCCACATTCGACTTCCTCATACCGCTCAGTTCAACGGCAGGTGTGGCTGTTGCATCAACTGGAGCCACATTAAATGCTTTACTGCTGAGTGGTTTTGGACCGATGATTTCAACGTTTGTGGGCGGCGTCTCACTTTCCCTTACACCTGGTTCTGCGTCAGTTCTTTTCGCATTGGCTGTTATAGTATCTGCGCTCCCATTACTGGCTTCTACACTGTCCAATTCCATAATAGCTGGCTTCACTTCAACCAGTCTTGCATCGACCAGTTTACGAACGATAGCCGTTATTCCGCTTGCTTTCCTCCCAATTAAATCCTCAGAAACCGTATTCACACCAACTGACTTAGCACTCATTGTTTCCGTGTTACCAACCTCCTTGCCGTCCACTTTTCCATCAACCGAATCAAAGACAATTGCGTTTACAGTGTTTTCTCTCCCAGTATGTGTATGTGCTATGACTGACAATACGCTGTCTACTTTCATATCGCCTGACATCATTTTTGACAGCTTTGCATTGGCTGATTTTGACCCAACTGATATCGTAGGAGAAACAACAGTACTGCTTGCTTTGGAGCCAAACAACTCACTGGAAGCACATTCTCCCCATTCTAACTTTCCATCAGGTAGTGCTGCAAAGACAGATGCTGTGGCGACTTCATTCCCTTCCTTTTGATCTGCTGAAGACAGTGCTTGTAATACGGTTTCCGATTCCTACAACATTCCAGTAAATGGGGTTCACCATTGCACAATCGAGAACCTAACTTAGATAATGTATTAAACTCATTATTCTCAAAATCCAACTTCGTATTCAGCGAAACAAATTGACCTATTTTGCAAAATAATTTACATTTAGTGAAAAAATGAATGAGAACAAATGGAGTACATGAATAGTTAACTACCTTGAGAATGCTAGCCATCGACAATGGTTCAAGTCTAATGGAGGGTAGGGAAGCTCTACTTGGGACCGGAGGAGAAAAGGAGGAACGGCAAGTCTGCTGATTGACGCCGCCTGAGGGAGAAGGAGCATCGAGGGGAAGGATTGGAACGGTGAGCGTTCTCCCCACGCTGAAAATTACTTCCCCATTGCGCTTCTGCTCCACAGACGACTCCACACCGGCCTCGTTCTCCAGAAAGGAGTAGAGCGATACAGAAGGGGACGAACTCATGTCAATGGAATCACAGGTTTCACAGCACGTTTCGGTTGTTTGGTTTCGCAATTCAGCTCCACATTTCTCGTCTGTCGGCTTGAGCAACTGGCATGGAATCACTCCGGTCACGTAAGGCTTAAGAGTTAGCTTGTAGATTCACGACATAACTTACGGCATTAGAATTGCATGATGGTGTGATACGACCCCCAGCAGCATTACAGTATGTTATCAGTGAGTAGAAGGTTGGATTTTCGAAAGGGGGACCACTCGTAGTGCTGTCGGTTCCAATCTGCTCTACATCATCGATCCGATCGACGATTGGGAGCGATTTCGAAGGATTGGTCAAGTTGGATCTAGTCAGTTGATTTATGCTCTTATTGATGCAAGAGATCGGTGTTGGTGGTATAGGGTCTGATTGTAAACACATGAGAGTCGAAAGAGGACTTGTGCCAACGCTACGTGAAACTCGTTGCAACTCGAGTCTGGTTGAAGAGCAGGTGTCCAGCTCAAGTGGGGGCGACTTAGGGGGGTGCAGCAGCATCCTAACCTTGAAAGGTGGCTTCATGCGCCAACTATAATTATTCAAAAGAGCACTTGATGATGACTCTTTCTTCCCATTCAGGAAATCATTCGACTGGCAAAGTGGTGAAACATTACTGTTAGTAGTTAGTATAGAGGAGAGATCACTACAGAGTGGGGAGGAAACCTCGTCTGCCACGACGCCTCCGCGGAGATTAGTAAGCGTGCTAGCGGAAGCATGTCGTTCGCCCTTCACAAGATTTAGCATTCTGACTGAGACGTCAGTAGACGGTGGTGCACGCGATTTATCAGACCCGTTTCCAGAGGCAATAGAGAGACCATTTTGGAGGACATGTAATGTTGTAGTCGCACTTCCAGCTGATGTTGTAGACTGAGTTTTTGGCTTACGAGAAACGGGTTCCTGTGAAGCCTCTGGTTCCGAAACAAAGGCTGGCTCAGCCGGAATACAAGATGACTGAGATGACAAGTAGCTGAATTGGTTTGAAGGACGACTGGAAGAATTTGGTGTACTGTCTGTCGGCACTGAGGTGTTACAGATTACTTGAGGGCTCATCTTATCCTCCAAGCCAGTGGGGATAGATTGAAGGCTGTACTTAGTTTTCTGAAACCAGATACAATTTCGTGCCGACGACGGTGAGGAGTTGGGATACGTCGGAGTCGGTTTAGCAAAAGAACTTGAGCTGGCAATTTCACAGGTAGCGTCCGGGATAGTTGAAAAGGTGGGAACATTGGGCGAATTCGTTGAAATTGCTTGAGACGCACATGAAAAGACAGCTGATTCGTTGCTCCAGGGTTGAGAGGTTGCGCCTAGAATTAGTCCATTTTCAACAACCTTAAATGCGAAAACCAAAATAATCGTTGTTAGCTGATTTGCTGTACCATGGACTAATACAGAAGCCATGCTATAGGAACATTTTAAATGATATTAACATGAAAAGTAGGTTTCTAAACCACTCATTTTAGGAAAGTACAACAAAGGCAACACTTTTGGCATTAAAAGTAAAACTGCCATCTAGTTGCAAAAGAATAGGCAACACAAACACAAAGTTATAAGTACTGGATTTCTACACTTTAACAACTCGAAGAACGAAGGTGCCTTATATAAACTGATGGTCAAACAAATATTACAGCTGTCAAAGTATTACCGCTTATAACCAAAGAACGGTTGAGAAGTTAAAGGCCCAAAGTTACCCAGCACTCACAGTTTTGTTGGCCAACTGGTCCTGCGTCGAAATATGCGTTAAATCAGTGTTTGAATGCGTTTCTACAGCAGCGACCTTACCCTCTTGGCGCACTGTTGAACTGTCATAAATAATGCATTCCTTTGCAATATCTGGAGCATGAAGAGAAACGGAATTAAAATGACTTGGAAGATGCTTGACAGGAGAACTTTGACAAGGTGTCTCAAGTGCAACTGAAGCTGATTTGGTAATGGCGAAATTGCCCCTCATTGAAGTCGGTGAGTTGAGAGATTTTCTCGCATCATTGCTCGTTAGAGAGATCGGTAGAGTGTGGCAGGAAAGCACACTAAACTGATTCGTTGGACAACAAGAAGAGCTATCACACGATATCTCCAAGTTGGAACTTGAAGAGGCAATAGGGCGCGACGAAAAAGTAAATGACGAGGCAACTCCTGAGCTGCTGCCGTTCAAGTGACTGATAGAATATTCTTTCGCGTAGAGAGTGGAGGTGGAAGTGGGTACGGAACGGCTAACAGGCTTGGAAATCTCATTTAATTCACCAAAACGGTGTTCGAAGCACTCCTGCACTCCTGGAATTAAGGTCTCATGGGAGGAGGATGTATGCTGCGGCCTGAAATTGTTGTTAGACTGATCATTACAAGCAGGTGACGTTTGCTCAGTAGATTTGGAGAAAAGTGCGTTAATTGGGCGGATTTGTGAAGTTAATATCGATGATAAATAAGTCTCACTGTGGTTCAATGGTAAAATCTCAGGCTTTGTGCAGCTGTTTCCCAGCAACTGCTAGAATCGAGATGGAAAAAGATGATAAAGCCCACTTACGTCATCATCTTTCGCCTAGCTTGCCTAACAAACCTTGAGATAACTCCGAAGGAGTTCCCTCTTTCCTGCCACCAAATCTCCGGTCGTCTCCGTAGACAAATCCACGTCATCATCAGCTTCTTTAAGGGCTAGCATAATGGAAAAGAGCCTGCAACAGGGATATTCACTACATAAATCGCAATAGAAAACTAGGCCATTCCACCATGAAAATTCCCGTCTTAGAGTAATGCCAGAAAATATAACGTCTTCAACAGACCTAATAAAATAATGGAAGATTTAACGCTAATTTTGGGGCGGTACTTAAAATTGGGATGTTATTATTTTAAAAAAAAGGCGTTTATGACGACTCAAATGTACATAAATGAAAACGACAATGCCTAGAAAAAGTGAGATCAATTGAGGATAACACGATATCACAAATGAACAACCTAATAAGCGGGCGCTGGTGGGGCCGATTTTAGATGAGATAGCGACCCGACCAGCCTCAGTGAAGGATGAGGAGGTGGTATAGCAGCTTGACGGCGATGGCAACGGTGAACTTGGTGGAGAGAGCCTTTGCAGACCTGGGAATAAGTCCGAAACGGGACTTATCATCGGCTGCGCCCATGATTGGCAGGAGCTCAACGACGGAGTGCTCAATATAAGTGAAGTTTCCTCACTCAAATGGGGTGAAAGCTGGGAATGGATGAGCGTGGAGATCTAAAGCCTGCTTAAATAGGGCGTAACGATGCATTACACAAGACATACCTTTACAGAGCTGGAGACTCGAGTTCCAGCTAGTACTGAGAGGCCTTGGAGATCTGCATCACCTTCATAAGCCAAACTTATGAAGCGGTGGAGTGGTCGCTCAAGCATTGCACAGGCAGAGGTACGAACTCCCGCATTTCTGGCACGAACGCACTCCGTTTGCCGCGCAATCAACCCCCGCACACGTTGCTGCAGTGACTCCGTTGCAGGGAAAGACCTAGCCCCAGTACCTGGCTTTGCTGCTACAGACGCGCTTGTTTTCGTGGAGGCACATGGAACGGGAGTACAAGACAAACTGACTATTGGCGTTGCATCACCCAGCGACTGCTTCTCTTTACTCTTTTTGGTCGATTGCACATCCAAAGATGACGGCTTTGTTAGACGCCCAAAAATAAGTTCAATTTCGACCGGCGTATAAAGCAGAACACACTAGTCGGTTAAACCTGATCCGCTCATGCAAGGGAATTAAGCAGCATAAATATAGTGCAAAATATTGAATAAGCACAAAAGCAAACCCCCTGCACCGGACATTTTAACAATCTCGAAGGCCTAAGACGTAGTGCCTGGGAAGTCTGGCTTTTGTCAACTAAACATTCAAATGTAGCATCTGAAATAACCACATCTACAATCTATGCTCTTCCCGTTATTTTTCCTTAGTGAGTCATAAGCCCGATGTGCATTTTACTTTGACAAAACCCTTTGTCGCTGGAAGCCAAAATACCCATTCCTAACAAGGTTCTTATCTCCCTTCGGTTTTCCAAATACCCATTCTATTTCATAAGCGATTGTGTATCGGAGAACTGGTATGTTAAGAGAATACGTAGAATAAGGATGAAGCCTTGCAGCATTCCCGCATCAAAGCGCTTATAGTACAGCTTTCGAAAGCAAGCACACATTACAACTCAAGGCATGCTAGAGCTGCTTTAACTCCCCAAATTCAAACCAGACACATACTGAAGTTGAAATTGCATTTCCCTCCGATTTGTCAACCTTTGTACCGACCATCTGCCACTTTGTTCTTACCGTGTCCATACCAATCCTGTCGTTGACGGAACAATAGGGCGACTTCTTGACGTGGTACGGTGCGCCGTCTTTCTTCACCACCGCCGTTTCAGGTCGGTCGACCTGAAATAGAAAGGAGACTCCTATTGTTTTTTCCTAGGTGACGACCCAAAGTTGCAAATAAGATTCACATTTAATGGTTAGATATTCCATCACATACACCAAGTGAAAATTTGGAAAAAGAATGAATAGACTCGCATTTGCATGGAAAAACAAAATGCAGCACTACAAAATATAATAAACCGAACCCTTGGATCCATGCGGGCGACACCAAAAACGGGACAGTGATAAGATATTAAACGGTCAACGTTTTTACAACTATTTATCAATTGGTAAATAGAATAGGCCGTACATTCCCCTGACCCATCAATATTGCATTCCACGAAAACAGCTAAAAAACTTTAAAAAATAATGAGTTAAATAAATTATTTTACTGCGATTCACAGGATAGATTACATTCGAAGTAGAGTAACCCATTAATGTACATTCAGAGAGTGAACTATTGAGGGAATGGATAGTAATAGCAAAACAGTCAGTTAAACGTGATAATTAAAAAGTCAAGCTGGACGTTCCAGCGATGCATTACCAATTCTATGATCTTCAGAGGGGACTGCAGATAGCTTGCTGCCAAATTGGAAGTAGATGACGGACAGATTTCCGTTAAATTCACTTCAGTATCCTTTGCAGACTGCTTAGGAGGGATACCGTTATTAAACGATCCGCGCAACTCTCGTATCGCCTCGTCTATATATTCGACTTCAGAGCTGTAAACACATTACCATTTCATTAGAGTCAAATAAGTGTGAATTTACAGAAAAGAGAACTCGTACTCCAGTTCCATCTTTATGCGATCGAAGGACGTAATTTCATTTGATACGGTGGAAAATGGTCGACAATTAACCATGCCAGGGATACCATGGGATTCTGAAGCTAGAACTTTATTCTCGATGGGAAGGACTTCGAAAGGTTTAAATGTATTCGGTGCACCAATTCCTGTCGAATGTAGGCCTGTCTGTTCAGAAGAGTCGCTAGGGCAGACAGTCTTAGCTACTGAAATTTGGGAAAGAACGGGAAGCCTTTTGTGGAAGACCAGTGTCTGTGAGCCGTCCGAGGTGGGAGGCGGCGAAGAACGCGGGTGGGCGATGGAGCTATGGCAGTGAGGCAGTGACGATGCCAGCGAATTGGCATTGTCATCAGGTCCTGGGGCCTCCAGGTCTGAGCTCAGATGTATAGGAGCAGTGCAGTGGGCATCTAACTGTACAGATTTCTAAGATAAAAGCGATAAAAGCATACGCAAAATTTACTCTAGAAAAGCGTCAATGACAATGTGAACTTTCGCAGAGCAAAGCTGCGAATTTCAATGCAACACAAAATATTTCCTGGTATTTTTAAAAGCTAAACCCCCGAGTCTTTACAAAATACAAAGCTTTGTAAAACTTATTAGTTCGATCAAGCCACAACGGAAACATAGTGACCAACATAAATGTGGTAAGAGGCGGTTATCTGGTAAAGTTCACGTACCATAGGCCCTGTATCAGGTGAGATTTGTGACAGTCGCTCCAATGATGGCATCTCGTAGAGATGAACATTTTGGCCAACCTCTACTCCATCAACAGGAACGGTCTCCAGCCGTTGCATCAACAGTCCATACTCCCGCACTGCATGGGTTCTGAGGTTGAGAAAAATCCTCTATTGGTGACAGCAAATCCAATTGCTTAGTTTAAAAGTTCCAAGCAGCATGCCTATCGTGCCAGGCTAGGATGGTTAATGGACGATGGAATAACCCACCGGGTTTGCCAAAATTCAGGGTGAAGTGCTAGCAAAAAACCTTCATAAATTTTGCGAAGTCAGCATTATAGTGTTATGAAGTATATAAGTAGATACACGAAAACTGGGGAGAGTAAAATGCGCCTGAGCACCGTTTGAGGGCGAGTTGTGCGTGGATACGTGATTTAACCGCAGTCTCAGCGGCGAGGCGAATGGCGTGTGGGTGGACGGGACCTGTGTACTCGTTCTCCTCTACTGAGGTAGTAAATGTATCCTCTTTCGTGACTGCAGCCGCGCACCAAGGTTCTGTACAGCAAACATTTAATCGGCAATGGCCCTTCTCAAGCCACACTTTCCCACCGAGCACTCTAACTCCATTCTCCGCCTCCCTCGCCTTTTCTCTTCCCCAATTTCCAGACTCCAGTGGCACCTGATTCGTATCCGCCACCAAATGACGCTCCTTGTGAGACCCACCTAAACCATAAATACCTAACCGTGAGGGCACTTCGATCCAGATAAATAGCACCATATCTAAGTTTACTTAAGCAGCGGGCACAGGGACCACCATTTGGATTAAAGTGAGGATCAAGGGGATCGCGTGAAGGTGGCGGAAGAGCGGCGATGGCAGCCGCTCTTGCTCGTTCAGCTGCCCGTGCGGCCTCACGGAGGTCACGACGCATCTCTGCCTCTCGCAGTGACCGTGCTCGGGTAATCAACAAGTTGGTATATGCTTCGGTAAAGCGCTTCTTCGCAACGATCCTTGTGACAGATAGGCGCTTCTGCTCCTCGATCGTAGGATCCTTCTAAATCAATTAAAGCAGTCATACAAAAGCAGGTAGAGAACGACAAAAAATTTAATTTTAACATAATATTCTAGACAATAATTCCTGTAAGATTCATCGCGAAAAAGAACCTATAAGTTGCATCTGCCTTGACAGAGAAAACAACGAATTATATCTCATGAAATGCTTTTGTGGGAAAAAAGCTATCGGCATAGTAAGCTAATCATCACTTCTATGCAAGAAAAAAACAATAGCAAAATTTAAAAAGGCTGAAAAAGTAAAAGTACTGGCATAATTATTGATAATAAGATGTTGAGTGATTCTAAAGGGACAAATAACCCTGGTCCATCTCCATTAAGAGGAGAAATCAGAGATTATCAAACGCCACGGAAGACTATCGCAGGACTAAATCAAACTAAATCAAACTTATTCCATGCAATCAAATTAGGAGCAAATCTGTGTATAGTACAACCGAACCCATCAATTACCCAAGAAGAAGCATTCCTGTGACCACAGCCATAGCTATCCATAATGTCGTTAAGCGCACTTTGTTTACTTTGAAGCAATGCAAAGTCTTCCAGCACTTGCTGCCTTTGCGAAAGTCGAATTTTTTCATCTATATGCTTCCGTTTCTTCCCCTGATACAACTTTCTAGCCATCGCGGAGTGGATCTTCGACATGCGTCGAACCTACCAAATGAGAAAAGAGAATCATCTAACCTGCATTAGTCTAATTTGGCGCCTTTTAAGAGTCTCAGATGCTTTGATGCAATTCATTTCACAGGAATTTGGGTAATATAACAGGGCCGCATGACCAGTCATCGGGTAATGCTATTGTTGACACTTTCAAATCGAGATCTGCAACAGGTTAGTTGATCTATCACAGGAATGAACAAACAATGGAAACATTCAAATAATAATTTTTCCCTAAGATAAGTTAACTTACCGCTCTTAAAAAATCATTGTCAACAAAAAACAAATAACTAATAAATAATCAAAACACAACTTTAAAAATGCATCATTTAGAACGTTTAAAAAATAGATTTAAAAAAGGTTTACAGCATTAGCAAATAAGATTTTGTCATAAAACAAACCATTAACAAATTGTATACGCAAATTTGAGCCCAAAATCCTCGCGCTTCTAGCAACAAAAAATCCAGTAATATTCTACCTAACAGCTAGTTACGTTGACATGCGTAGAACAACTGACATAGCTGAGTGAGCATGACCTCAAAACCAATTCAGCAGTCCCAAATCATATTTCGATTGCTAAGTACCAAGCCTGTCCCAGTTAATAAGTTCCGAGACCTCCATAATGCTAAAGAAGGTCATACCACGAATGCATAATACGTATATGTCAAACCAACTCAAAGGAAGGTCTAAGAATTATAAAGGAACAGACTGAACCAAATGACCGTAAATGCCAATATAATTATCTCTAAGAGTATCTTGCAATGTTACACCTCTGGGCGTAACCGCGCCGGTTGCTCTCCAAGAAATGAAGTTAATAATTGTTTTAAGATGAATGCAATACGCTGACCATTTGAGTGTCAGATTAGGTTAGGTCCTCTCATTGGAAGCTGTGATCAAATTTTCATACCCGCATCGTCCATGTCATAGATCTATGTATACTGTTTAACATTTTGTATTGATTAGTTTTTATAAAGCTTACGCAAAATACAAAGCATTCCAAGATAGTCAACGACATTTGAAAAAGATAAAATATTAAAAGCTGTAGGGGCGCGGATTTCACGAGAGCTCATCAGCATATATTTTTAAAGAGCAGCTATAAAAAAGGTTCCTTTTTTTTGCTACCGTTTCAAATTTTTCAAGAAATTAGATCTAAAGATGCAGATATTAGACGCTGAAGGCTTATTTCCATGCAATGCAACAATGTATTTATTACGTTAGATATCAATCCTAGCAAAAAGATAAGGAAATGTGCTTTTACGTACAGAAAAAAAATTTTGTTTTAAACCAAAAGAAATTACTTCTATTCTTCAACAGATGAAGTTGATTGAATTTGTGAAACTCTGTTAGTAAACGTCGGTTCGCGTTCCATTCCTATCAAAAATACCATGTTTTAGTATTTGCAGGTTCTAAATTGGCATGCACTTGCTCGCCTATTTATGATAAACACTTTTCCGTTTGTTTGGACAACCCTCGATGGTGAGCGCGGCACTTACGATTTCGTTTGTCGTTTGTGGCCCGTGGCATGCATATCGTAGTTCGTTCTTTCGACACGCGTCTTGTTGACACATCAGTTTGCCGGTCGGCCGCGGACTTGAAATGTCTTCTAGCTTCAGAGGATGGTCTTCCTCTGGAAGACATCCAGCTCTACAGCGGCTCGTCAGTCCTGGATAGTGACGCCGTTTTGGCCGATCTGCCCGCCGAGTGCGCTATTGACGTGAGTGTTGGCGTCCTAGGTGGTATGTTTAGTTGAGCAAGACTAAGCGGTTTCTAAGGTAAGGTGCACGGCTCCCTGGCTCGTGCGGGCAAGGTGCGTGGTCAAACCCCAAAGGTGGAGAAGCAGGATAAGAAGAAGCAACCGCGGGGTCGTGCTAAGCGTCGAATGCAATACAACCGTCGTTTCTTCGCGGTGGTTGCTAGTACTGGATTACGAAGGCGAGGTCCGAACTCCAACTTCAAGCCCACTTAATAGGATATTTCCTTTGAGTTGGTTTTCTTGCTTAGCAGAATACATGAGGTCTGGAAAAGTACGTAACTACGACTAAGGTGTATGCTTTGCTTTATTTATTCTTGGGAAGTGGTGGCCAAGCCGTATGCTATTCTCTAAAAATGGGTCATGCGTCTACAAATCCGGTGTCGTTAATGATGTTGCAAGGCGAACGTGATTGTCTTAGTTTTTAATTTTTGATTACTTTCGTTGTGAAATGTGACTGTTTGTTGGATGGATTGGTATGTACTCCCATCGCATACTTTTGATCATGGCTCAAATCTACCTTTTTTGGTGCGATTCGTGCAGTGATATTAGTTAATCAGTTTTGGGATACCTCATAGTGTGTGGGTTCTAACGTCATTGTTGGAACGGTATTCGCAATTCGTTGTCTTAATAGGGGGTTTGGTTTCTTGGAAATCACTTTGTCGTCAAGGCTTCTAGTTGCTACACTGTGGTCATTTAGTCCCGATCTCCGGGTCCCTTTGTTGTTATTAGCACCTTTTGCTGACTTTAACGGGGCTGGTTATTCGGCTGCACGGTTTCTAACGCGTGTTGCGTTTGATGGGACCGCGTTTGTATAATTGGTCTTCTTGCTTGTTCTATGCCTTATATCCTTTTTAGATGTCCAAAGAATACTGCTGCGCACGTATCTGGTATAGTTTTAACCAGCTTCCTTGCGCATTTTGTTGTAGCTGTGTGACTTCGTCTTACTGTACCGCTGTCAAGAGTGGTATTTCAAGTTTGGAATCTAGCATTCCTTTTCGCAGCTCATTTGGATCAAATGCAGTTTTCCTTATCGTTAAGAGCATAGGTGATATAGAGCACAGTGATGTGTGACGATTTCACTGTTCCTGGGGCAATGGGCACTGCGGCTCCACAGCATGAAGTGCTGCTGCCCCACACAAATTCTTAGGGGTCAGTGTCATGGTCTGAAGCTCTAACATCGAGCAGAATTACAGCGGTGAAGGCGCGGTGTTTCGCTCTGGAGGGGGTTAATCCATCACGAGCGCTGAGTGGGTGGGTCTCTCCTCCATGAGCGTCGTTCCCATTTTCCCTCAGAAGGGTCGTCTCGTTGGGGTTTGCAACAGGGATGTATCTCCGCTTTTCTGTCCACGCATTGTTGGACTGGTTCATTCGCACTTTGGACCTAGGTGCTAATCACGGCCAAGATGCCTCCTATCCGCTTAGCTTTCCCAGTTGCGGGTAGTGTTGCACATCTCGTTATTCATTTTTTGTCATTAACTGCCAGCGCCAATTTGAATGAGGTAATGGGAGGTACCTTGGGCTGTTTACGCGGGATAGGGCGGGACTCATTGTGATTATGTTTGGGTGGATATGGTTTGATACTCTTCTGTTTATTCCATCCCATCGTTTTTTTGCGCGGGGTTCTAGAATCATGTCCTTTGTGCACTGGCAGTACCTCGTCGCGTAGCACTATGGTGGTTTTACCTTAGGAGGATATTCATTTGACATGGTAAGGTGGGGTTGTGCGTACCGTTTATTTTACCACTGGCGCTTGTGGAGAGCCAGTTCATGCGCAGTGCTGGGGCAGTCGTGGTTCTATGTCGGGTAGTGTTCTGCTGACGTAGCCTCAGCGTCGCTTGTAATTGATCGCATTTGTAGAACTCGTATATGTCAAAATCAGCCTACTGCGCAATAAGCCTCTGAAAACTGGGCGTTGGAAAATGTTTAATGTTCGTTAAAGTCGAAGTGTGTAGTTATTTCTATTTGTTGCTGTGCTTAGGTTGGTTATTTCTACAAGACGAATCTTTCATTTTGAGCATAAAATTTTGAATATGTAATAAATACAACTGCTTGTGTAGCTCATGTTTTAAAATAATTTCTTTTAAACGCGATTTGGCTGCTTTGATGCCTTTTTACTATCTTTTTTACGTTTTGTTTTAACTAGTAGCTATGCTTGACCTCACTACAAAATGAATGCGTTATCTCTTTTGGCCACCGGTTCTAAGCTTGTTTCGTCTTGCCTTAAAGAATGGTCCAGATTTGGGCGTACAAACTTGTGAGTCTTGTCACTTTTTGGTAATTTTGTTGCTTTCTTTTTGTTCCTTAACGTGCCAATTTTTTTTTCGGGCAAGCTCTTGTGGACTTCTTTTAGTACCTTGCTTTCCAGCCTTGAGATCTCACGCACTGTATTGTGTTCCAATCTCAACTTGTTTGAGTCTTTGATCCTTTTTTGTTTTCATTTTCGTTTCGCTGTTGTTGCATTATGCTCTGACATTATTTTATACTTTATTTTCAGCATTCAGCAGTCCAAAGATGATGTGGACATTTGCACCCAAAATCTCTGCGATTTGTTTATTAAGATTATTGGTGGCGAGGGCAGAGTGGATATTCTTAACAAGCTGATATCTGAATTGGCAAAGGTAATCCTTTTCATCGTTTACTATGGTTTGTCAGATATTTAGCGATGATGACTTTTCAACAAAGCTGGCTGACACTTTGTGGCTTCTGGGTTAGTTTCATCAATTTTTTCAACTCACCTACCTAGATGTTGCAATGACCGACATAAATGACGCTCAAGCAAGAGATCGCTTCTTACAGATCCTCTCTGTGTGCAAGGGCTCTACCGATTCTGCACTTTTAATGGAAAGACTTTCAGATGAAACACTCGAGCAAATATCCTTAATCAGCTCGCATATGCAGACTCGGACTCGTTATGTGCGGATAAAGACTAGGCTCTTCTATAAACAACAAAAGTTTAATCTTCTTCGAGAGGAAAGTGAAGGTTATGCGAAGTTGATTGTTGATTTAAGCAATGCTCCTGTTGGTTCGGCAGAAGTTTGTATTACTCATGTCCGATCTCTAATCGGCTATTTCGACCTTGATCCCAATCGCGTACTCGATATCATTTTGGATGTCTTTGAAATTCGTCGAAACGCGTTTTCCCTCTTCATCGAATTGCTCACTTTGTATCAGCCAGACAAGGCTGACTTAACTCATATTTTGGGGCATAAATTTCACTTCTATCAGGTAGAACTTGCTGTCAGTTTATCTCGATAATCGAACTTATAGGAGAGGGATAGCACCACCCCGGAGTCTCTACATCGTCTTGCTGCATTTCTCATTTCCTACAGTCTGGTTGATGTCGATGTTCTTTTTGCGCATGTATGTTTAGTTTTTTATCCTTCGACTCTATGCTTGTAATCGCTTTTGCTCTGTTTTTTCCACAGTTTTGCTAGTATCTTCTCTGCCGCCTTCTGTGCGAAGCTAATGGATCCTACTTCTGGATTTGATGCGATCCACTGAAAATCTTTTTTTCTTTATTATTAAGGATGGAGCCTAAGCTTTACTTTCTTTCCACAACCACTGTGCGATGAAAATCATTTGCAGATGCATTCCATTTTAGGCTAGCTGTCTAGCAACTACTTAATAGTAATTCAAAGTAGTGAGACCACACTCTCGGAAATTTTTAACTGTGAATCCTCTATATTTGCCGTCGAAGTGATCTGTAAGTATCTCCCTCTTCACTCTTTCGGTTTCGCTTCGAGCTCACTTGTCTTTTTGCGTATTTGGGTATCAGCATGATACTTCATTGTTTCGTTTGCAGTTGCAGCCCTCAGACGCCACCATTCACTCGGGTCGTCTGAAGAGTATTCGTGAGGCGAAGTCTTGGAGGCCAGTAATACACCCTACTGGTTCAGCCATACATGGCAGTTTGGACAACTTTATCGCGACTGGTGGCGTGGCTCCGGCAGGCGGCAGTACTGGCACCGGTAATGGTTCAGGGAGTCTTCTAGGTGACCCTAGTCGACCGCTCGGTGGTGGGAATGATACAGATCACTGGAATGGTCTCAACGGTGGAAGCAGTAGGCGAGGTGGTACATCGGAAATGAATGACGACTCTGACGACAAGAAAGATGCTTGGTTGCCTGAAAACGACGTGGAGATCGAAGATTCTGGGGAGTTTCAGGTATCAGTGAGAATAACTCCTCGTTGGAGTTTAGACCTGACGCCAAGCGAGTGTTTGCTCTTGAATGTGAAACACTACTTTTTAAAATTACAGAATGTATACATTCCTTTGCTTTATTAGTATGTTAACAATCAGAAATTGGACCTCTGCACTGCTTTGGCTAATTCTGGCGATTGGAGAGCTGCTCAAAAAATTCTTGACCGATTCCCTGGTCACTGGGTTGGTTCCTATGCACCACTCAACAAGGCTATCTGCAATCTGGTTCACTTTTTGATAGATCAACTTTACGAAAGGTGATACCTTCCCTGGTTCAAGTAATAATTTATAAAATCGCTTTCCCTTTATCTGTTTGTTAAATTTTATTTTAGCAAATCCACTTTGCCTCCATCGATGCTGAAGAAACGGAAGAGACCAACAACACCAGAGTTGTTTATGAACCTGGATGATGCCAAAAGGTTAACCGTACAGCAGGCAACTACCTTCAGCAACTTGGGGCGTTATATCTTACCGATTGTTGGCTACCTTGGCCCCTTCGTTTCCAGTGACGTAACACTTATCGTTAAGCTTTGTCGTATTTGTTCAGTCTATGTATCTGATTTGGTGAGTTGGCGCTTTACTCTTAAATTAATTTTATGTTCAACCGTGTGAGCATTACACTATTCCAAAGGTCTTTTCATAGATGAATAAAAAGGCTCAGCCAGATGCCGTTTACCAAGCAATTTTCAACATGCTGGACGAGGCTATTTTGCCAGCTTTAAATATGGTGTCTGCGAATTGCTGTCTTGCCGAGGAAATATGGAAACTTGTTCGTCATTTGCCTTATGAACACAGGCGGGTTTTTTTTCTCTATCTATGTTTCACCCACCCATCTAGTCTATTAGACATGATTCTAAATTCCCATTCCTTTTAGTGCCTGTCTCTGCTTATTTTTAAGTGTTTCTGTCAGAAATATTACTAGTGTATTCTTGAAACTCATTTCTAGGTATCGACTTTACGGTCAATGGAAGCATATGAGTAGCCAAGGTGAGCCGATGCTTCTACGGAAACGTACCACTATTGTCATTCGAACAAAGGCACTAATGAAGTAAGTGGACTAACGTCATCCATTACCTGATATCTTTACCTGCTAGCAGGGAACACAGCTGTAGACTTCTGTTTCCAGAAACATCGTTTACGCAGTCTTACTTTTTAGGCCTTCAAGTCGTCAGTGCTATCTTGATTTTCGCTGACGTCATTAATCGATTGTCATCACTATTACTACGCCTGAACGTAGTAAATAACTTCTTTGTCAAGCATAAGTAGCGCTGATTTGAGAGGACTCACCAACGGATGTATTGTTGTAGGCGCCTGAGCAAAGAGAACGTCAAGCAGCTGGGCCGCCATCTTGGGAAACTGTCTCACAGCAATCCTGGTCTGCTATTCGATTTTGTAAGTTTATTCTAGTGTTCATTTACACGCACTCAATCAAGCACTCACTTTTCGCAATTGCTGTCCTTTTCAGATGCTACACAACATACAAATGTTTACCAACCTCATTACCCCAGTTGTTGATTCTTTGAAGTATGTGAGCAATCTCGGTTATGATGTTCTTGCATGTAAGTTAATCCATTCAATTATCCGCTCTCCAATGCTCTAGTAAATCTTCTTTATCCGTGCAAATAATCTCTGTTATCCTTCCAGTTTGTCTTATCGAGGCACTGGCGTCAGATAAAAATAAGTCGGATTCATTGGAGATGGGAAGCAATTTGCATGGTTAGTCTCCTTTTAACAGATAAGGATCCTTATAGCCCTCGCTACCTTTACCGGAGCGCTGTGTAAGAAATATCAATTCGACTTGGCGGGCATCCTTCAATACGTTTTGAATCAGCTTAAAGCTGGGCGAAGGTGAGTTAAAGAACATCAATGCTGCCTGCTTGAAAGGCCCCACCCGAAATGTTTGGTTGCGGTAAAAACAAACTTTGGATTTATGTTCATCTCACTTACCTGAGATAACGGGCTCTACTGTTCGGCCCATTGTGCCTTCGAGTTTAAGAATGCTGCACATCTTATTTACACAGCAGCTTCGAGTGGCTTCGGTATTGTTAAATGTTTCGTGCGTGAGCAACTATTTTAATTCAAGGGTTTCCCTGCTAATGTGTAACATAGATGTGGTACTAATGTCACTGTCACAGTTTTGTTCATTTAGGGGCGAACAGGCTTTGCATTTTCGTTTTTTTTGCGTTTCCATTAGTGAGGATCTACTGATCCTACAAGAGATAATCCACCAGATGGCGGGCTTGGATCCCTATGAGGAGATGACTAACGAGCAGTTAGAGGCGGCCTCTGGTGGGGAGATTCTTCTCCAAGAGGGAGGCTACTATGCTCAAATTCGAAACGCTCGTCGCAATGCTAACCGTCTGAAGGAGGCTCTTATCGAGAATAGGGTCATTATGCCGCTGGTCTTTTTGATGGCGCAACAGAGGGATGCTATTTTATACCTGGATGATCCAGAACGACACGTCAAAACCGCTGGACGCCTCTACGATCAGGTACGCGTATAGAGTTTACATTCTAGTGCGAAACATGCCCACATGGGTCAGCGGCTAATGTAGTCTTGGCACTTTAGTGCCAAGGAACGCTGGTTCAATTCATTACCTTCCTTAGTCTTCAACTCACCCGAGAAGAGATGCAGGTGCAGTGTTTCTCAATTGATCAAATGATGAGCGAGTATTCTGTCCCCGCGGACACGGCCTTCTGCCTCTTCAGAAGCCTCTTCCTCCAGAAAGTTGCAGTACGATTTCTTTTCTTCGCAGTTTTTTTTATGAATGTGCACCTACTGCCATTTTGCTTCTAATCTTTTTAGCACTTGTTTGAGGCGTCAATCGAGAAATCAGATGACGACGATAAAAGTGTATCAGCAAATAAGGTCAGTTCGTCGGCTTTTTTGCACAATTGCTTATTTCGACAGTGTATTACCATGGAAATTTGAATGGACTCCATAACTGGTTTGGAAGCCGTAGGCGTTTTTTGTGCGGACGAGGGGGGGACGTTTTTAGATTTAGCTAGTGATGCTTTACGGTGGTTTTCTGCTTTAGGCTGCTTACGTGAAGGCAGCTCGCACTGTCATAGCTGACGTGGCTCGCTCCATCGAACCACTCTACCCACCGCGTGTTTGGGACGAACTAGGTACAGCGTTCTTTGCCACATTTTGGTGCCTTGAATCGGGCGATCTCGTTTTCCCCAGCGCCGCCTACCAGCGACAACGCCATATCTTGCGTAGTCAACTCGATGCGATTGAGCAGAATTCCGACTTGGTGAGCACTCCTTCCCAGTCTTTATCAATTGCTCAATCGAGGCATTCTTGCCCCTATTTCCCTCTGCATTCGATCAGAACTCGGACAAGAAGCGTCGTGAGAAGGAACGATGCCAAACTCTGATGAATCGCCTATCGAAGGAGCAGGACGCGCGTAGGGTGCATGTTGACCGCATTCGCGCCTGGTTGTTGTCGGAGCGGGACACTTGGTTCCAGGCGATGTCGGCCACAAAGACAGACACAATAACTCAATTTTTGCAGTTCTGCGTCTACCCACGTGTATTCTACACCGCCAGCGATGCTGTCTACGCTGCTCAGTTCATCCACGTGCTCCACCAGCTGAAGGCTGCGCAATTCTCCACCTTGATTTGTCTTGATAGGGTAAGCTCCATCCCTATTTTTACTATGGAATTTGCTGCGCGACTTCATTAGTGATCGTACCTCTTGAAAAGAGAAGCAGTGGACTTATTGGTTCAAGCATAAATGTATTCGGTCTCTCTTCGATTTTTGTTAGATTTTCAACGATATAACGTTGCCAGTAAGCATATGCACGGAGAAGGAGGCGCATCGCTACGGTAGATTTCTCTGTAAGGTCTTCGAATTTGTTATGCGATGGCACTCCTCGGAGGAGATTTTCAATCAGGAATGTGGTCAGTATCCCGGCTTCGTAACTGTTTTTCGCAAAGTGAGTTTTGTCTTTTTCGAGTTAGTTCTATTCACCATGTTTCTCTGGTTACACAATAAGGTGTACGATTTCTCCTAGCCTTTTTTCGTTCTTTTCCTGCGGTGGTGATGGTTGTAGGGCACGAATGCGAATACAAAGGCGGACCAATTGCAGTTCGAGAACTACCGGCACGTAGTGCACAAGTGGCACTACAGGGTGACCAAAGCAGCAGTTGCGTGTCTCGAGTCGGGTAACTACGCGCAAATTCGCAATGCTCTCATTGTGCTCACGCGCATCCTGCCACACTACCCGAAAATTGGCCAATTCGGCAGCGCCGTGGAACGGAGGGTCAACAAACTCAAGGAGGAGGAGAAGGATAGGCGACCTGATCTAAAGGCAAGCTCTCTATGGACTGTTAGTTGCATGTGTAAAGGGAATTGAGAACAAGAGCCGATACTTGAATACGTTACAAACATTTCATGCTTTTATCGTGGTTGAATCAACTACCTTTCAAAAACCGCTGTGCTTGAACTTCTCAAGGCACTCGAGTCATATCTGAAGTCATAACAAGTCCCATAAATATGAGAAAAGCCTTACAATTAGCGTACAAAAGGAATCGGTAGGAGGGTTGTAGGGATGCTTACACCCTTATGGCACTCAGGCGTTTGAACCGGCAGACTGAAGTGCGTGTGCAGTTATGTATTTTGGTGGCCGTTGCTCTGCTACACAGCCTCTTTTAAAGACAATTAAAATGAATATCACTGTACCACATTGTATTAATGTCATTTGGAGCTAGCATACCATGTTCACAAAGTGTTTATAAATTAAGAAACGTACCGCTCAGGTTTGATTAAGAGAATGGAATTTTTCTAATTGAGTAGACGTCCTGCTGCTCTCAGGGTTGGTAATTTGGTTCTTGAGCCTTTTATCTTTCGTAGGTGATGGCTTTCAGCTATGCGGGTGTGCTACGTCCATTGAAGGCCAATTGGGTCTCGGAAGAGGAGTTCCATGAGGTGGAGCAGAAGCCTCCCACGAAGGCTCAGTCGTCCTCCCAACACAGCCAGTCGTCGACTCTGTCGCAGGGCAGCAACCCCACCTCAGCTACAACAGAGGCATCCACCAGCACCCCAGCAAACACGCCGGCTGTGATCAGCACGAGCGCCGCCCCCACTGGCACTCGCGCCTCGCCTTCTGTCGACTCTACGCGCACCCACACCGTTCCATCATCCGAAGGAGGTATTAGCATGCCCCTTTTTTGAACCTTCTGTCCTCCTCCCATTCACCCATCCCTTATTCATCCGCCTTTCAGTCGTGAAGCCAGCTGTTGGTGTAGCGACTAACAGCAAGTCCGCCAGAAACTCCAGCATCTCGTCACAGAAGCGTGTTGCGTCAAATGCATCTGGGTTAGCGACTCATTTTTCTCTCCGAACGCCCTAGTTACCTTCCCAGTGGACCAAACAACCCCTTTTTGTACATTTTAGTGAGGGCGGAAACTCCAGCTCAATCGAGCACGTTTCTGGCGATGACTTATGTGGTATGCTGCTTTAAATTTAATCGGCTCAAGTGTTTAGTGAAACTCATGAACTCATGCTTGTACTCTCTACACTCAATAGTTGCAATGATCCATTTTTTTTGCTTTTGGTCGGTCGGTCTCTTATTCAGTGAGACTGGGTCCCCTGCTTTTTTACCTCGACCTTATACAAGCGCTCATGCTCAGAAGTTTATGACCACGTACTATTCAAAATTCACAGAATTCCTTACTTTTTGACAGGTTACCGATTATGTTGCAATCGTTGCTTTAAAGGTGCCGTTATACTTAACTCGGTTGTTCTCAATGCAATAGGTAGCCTCCATAATCGCGTCCTGATTTTACTAAAATGTTTTTAAACACCAGCAAACCCTATCGCGACTGCTGTTGCGTTGATATTGCAACCATTAGGTGTTAGGGTTTGGTTTGCCACCAAACCTTCCAAAAGTAAATGTTTTAGATGCAAAACATCGCCGCAACCTATCTGAGAGAAACTATGGCGCGTCTTCTTCAAAGGTGAGTACATTCCGGCATATTACCTTAAGAAATGTTTAACCTGCCGTGTTACTGGACCGCCGCACTTTCAAAGTGATCTAGAATCGCGTTCGATTTCGAGTTGTTCATAATGTTTCCTCCAAAACTTACGCTATTGTATTGCATTTAGTATCCTTATAACAAGTAGTTCACACGGTTGTGGAAACATTCGCAATTGCTGCGTTTCCTCTGAGCACTTATAAATTGAATCCATGGCACTAGCGCCTTCGTGCGTCAGATCCACAACAGCAGCTAAAAGAGGATTCACCGACCCCAATCTCCTCGAAAGAGATGCGCCGCCTTCAGCGGAAGCGAGCAGCGGCCGCAGCCCTCCTTGGTAACCCAGCTGGCAACGTCCCTGGGAGCGACGTTGATGGCCGCGTTAACAAGGACAGCGTCGCCTACCTGGATCTCGACGATATGCATGCCGGCAGCGCCGCGCCATCGTCAAAGAAGTCCAGAAAGGGTAAAGCACCGGTCCATGCTGCACTTCTCAAAGTTTGCACTCTTGAGCCACTGGATTTTCGTCGAATAGGCGCACCTCCCCGTCCCCCAGTATCGATGGAGAAGCAACGGACGGAGGAGGAGGGAGTGGATCACAGACACCGGCGCTCCCCTGCGTCGGGAGGCCATCGGCGCCACCGATCTACTCGTCGAGCTTCCGGGGGCGCCTCACCTTCTACACCGCCCACGGTCTCACAGCTCCGCCATTCTCGGAAGTAACTCGACCGCCGCTGTTGCTATTTCCCTTTCCCCTCGTCGTGTATATTACGCAAATTTTTAAAAAAATCGTGTTGGTATCTATTCCACTGTGCTGCACTTCTAGTCACGAAACGTTGGCACATGAGGGTCGGGACACCCAATTGTTCGCTTAGCCGAATTGGCGCTGTCGACAGGTACTAAGAGGATGACTAAGCGTCTCGACAAAAGATTTTCCCTAGGGCAGCCTCACAAGTTTGTAAACACGACTAACCGGACTGATTCTACATACCATGATCAGGGGGGGGATTACCCATACCAAAGCCCGAAATCTATAGTATTGTAGCAGGGCCTCTGGAATCGGAATCAGTTGAGAAAGAAAACGCATTGACTCAACAAAACTTATTAAGTTTGCGAGACGTTCAGTTGGTGTGGTTCCTCTTCCAGAGTTCAATCCAGGCAGCAATTCTTTCAATGTTCTGGGCCAGATTTTCGAGTGTATCACTTTTCAGCTCATGAACAATGTTGGCATCGTACGAATCACGGGCCTCATCAAGAACGACCTAAACGACAAATTATATATCGTTACAAGGAAATCAAGGCAAATGACAGAGATGTGTGATGAAATTACCTGAACAATCTCACAATGAATTAGATCCTGAATTTTCTTCAACTTGTATCCCCGAGACGTGAGTCTCGGATACAGAACTTGGTTATCAGTACGCAACACAAAGACTGCATCAAACCATCTTTCAGGAAAAAAATCACAGGAATGATAATCAAGAATCTAAAAGCATAAATCCCAACAAAAACACACCTGTCCACCCTCTTGCATCCTCGGTTCGATTTCGTCAATTACGCGATCTTCATCCAGAATATAACATTCGTTTGTCTCATCATAACCATCGTAAAGGCTATCCGCCTTGGCAACATCGTTAACGGAGATGTAGCTAAGACCGCTGACACGAGCAAGCTCGGTTGCCAGAGTGGTTTTACCACAACCTGGTGTCCCGGTTATGAGAATATTGGGTAAAACTCTGTCCATTATTGAAGCACGAGTTCCTTAAGCTGATTTTCTATCAATTCAAATAAAGGTGGGCTAGTGTTTAGGATCACAGTAAGTGCGTTCAGAGTTTGAGTGTTTTCAAATGTTTTGTTTATGCTTTGGTCCTCCTGTACACGTGTTAGAAAAATTAGTCTCTGAATGGACTGTGATGGACCGTAATTGTCTGTTAGATCGTACACAAGTGAACGAACACCGCCGATAACGCTTTTCAGGTCGTGTTGCAGCCGGGCCGATGGCGTTCTGACAGACTCCAAACCCAATTTCATTGGGGTTATTTTACTAAAGCGCATGCGTAACAGACGAATTAAAACAATTTTGTAAAGTTCAAAATTTGACTTTTCTGCTCTTCTTCATGACAAGATCTAGCACGGTTTAAAATTTGATCATGGTTCTCGCAAACATAATTTCAAATTGATCTTGCTTGAAGTGCTTTAAGTAAAACTCAATTCCTATTTATTAACGGTGGTCTAAATGTTGCATCGGATTCTCCTCGCTTTTAACAATATGTTTGATGGTTATGAGCTGTGACACAGATCGGTGAGCCAGGACCTGTGATCCACGTGCATGCACCGCGCATCAATTGCGGGCCTCTAACCCCCATCCCCTTTCGCCAAGATGCCTGGCCTCCACAATGCGCCGATAGACCTGAGTTCTCAATTGCTTACGTCCACCCCACTCAAGTACTATACGAGTACTTTGCCATAGCATAGACTAGGGATAGAGGCACACCCTACGGCCCCCGAAAATCCTCCTTAGCTCTCACCCCAACCCCTCGAGGGTTAATTAGACCATGACCTCCTTTGGCGATACATTTGAAGGAACCCAGACACCCATGGGGCAATACCACCACTTCTACCCTGTGACCACAGGAGCAACAAAAGTGGCTCAAACCGAAAGCGTTTATAAGGGGAGAGAAGCTTGAAACTTTTAATTGTTTACATTCCACACCCGAGGCAGAACGAACATGCTGGTAAGCATCATGAGCGGCGCCGCGGTGGGCAAGGTGTCGATCAGTCCAGCGCTGCCGGCCACGTCCATGTGGGTGTAGGGTAGCTGCTTCTCGCAGCCCAGTCCGTGCTGAAATTGACAGTATGGCATATCAGCAATTGACGCGCTTGGCGGTGCCAAGTAAGGAGGCTATGGCTGTTCCGCCCAGCAATTTAAAGCTCATTCACGCATCAGGGCCGTGCAGCGTATGGCCGCATATTTAAGCTCTCTTAAGGGCAATGGGTTACAATGAGGCGAAATCTCTTTTCTGACTACTGCTTAAAAGCTCCTTGAGTAAGCATTTTATCAAGAAACCCAACGGCTACAGTCGGAAATGAGTATAGACCAGAAGTCGTATATCTGGAAGTGAAGTTCCACCCCAGTTTCCATGCCTCTGTCGAAGTGATAGGAACAATGAATCATAAGTCGGATAATCCAAGTCCGCGCGACTAAACACAGTGTATGTTAGTTTGGACTTGTTAACTGACGGGACCAAATCAACATTAGTCACAGGCTGATCCACGCCAAAACTAATTTATGAACTTTTCATTCTTGCATTCCGTCCCACTTCAAAGTGTTGGTAGGCCCTACCCTTGTGGACAGCCCCAAGTGGCTTAAGGTGTGAGTGAGAAGAAGGACGCTACGGTGGGTTTAGAAAAATTCACGAGTTAAAACACCAAAAAGCCCCTTAGGCAATGCGCCACATGGATAAGATTGTCCTCGCCTTGTGAGATTAGAAACGAGCTTCAGCGTAGTGTACTACCCCTAACAAAACCTACTTCTGCTCGGACAATTCACTCCTTAGCCACTTAACACTCTAATACCACATGCAGCCGTTTTATCCGATGCGATGCAGACAGCTACCGCTAACTCAAGGAGGCCCTCTTACCACATCACAAATTCCTCATTCTAGTGCGAAAGGTGACGAAAGATGTTGCCGTTTACTGGCCACACTGTATGCAGGTGAAGCATAATATGAGTCTCTTGAGTTTGCTATTGCCTGATTTGGTGCAGAGGAGAGGGATGTTCAAAGCACCCGACGCTCAAGAGTGGCAGTTTCGTCAAAATACGCGTCGGTCCATAGCTTTTCAATTGCTAGCTCTAAGTCGGTAGATTCCATTTTCGCGATAACTATTGGGCACGGGGAAAAGAATTAATTTCGACTCTGTGCGTGTGTAAAGAGGCAGCACCGTACCGGTTAGTGTTTGCATGTCGTGATTATTACGAATGATACGGCATTCCAAATGGCAGGTTCCCTTCGCTCGTTGCATTAAGTTGCAGCTCTTTTGGCATAGGAGAACCTAGATTTTGGTGAGCACCATTTCTGGCTGAATAATACAGTTAAGGGCCCGATTTTACACCCATGGCTCGTGTGTCTGTAAGGGGAAAAAGGCAAGCTGACCTTCTCCAGCCCACTGGCCATGATCATGAAGGCTGCAGGAAACTGATGACCACGAGGCGTCGCACTGCTGGGCAGGTTATTGCATTGCAGCAGATCCTCATACTCTGTGTGGCCCTTGCTCATTTCAAAGTCTTCCTTGCGCACGGTCGACACCTAGGCACATTAAAGACTCACACTAGAGACAGTTGACACGCACAATCACTCACTCTATAAGGGACATCCCACCTCACCTCGGCCATATCAGATATGCGCTCGCCGGCCTTCTGAAGTTTGTGCGCCATGTCAAACTTACGTGCTGGTCCATTGTCCATGACCGCCTGCACAACACCCGGACACAAATGTCAGATGGTGCTCACTGCAAAGAGGGCAAGTGGCAGACATCGGGCTTACCGTGTAAAATTTGTAGGCGCGAATCACGTGGCCCGTGAGGGTGGCCACAGTGAAGAGGAAAGGATTCACTGCATTCAGAGCCTAAAATTACAATGTTGGATGCTAGAGAGACGGTCAGTCTCGCTTACCAACCAACGGCAATGCGGAGACGCTTATCTAGCTTTTCACCCTAAGAAGTCTGCTTCTGAAGACCTAGGAAGTTCATGCGACGGTTCAAGCGAAGGCAAGACATCAATGCAATGGGCCACTGGAGTGGAACCGCTGTTACATTATTTGTCGCACAGGTCATCCTACACCCGAAATGCCGTACTGCTTTCACCAATTGGCAAAACCGTTCTTGGAACATGGTATGAGCGAAGGAGGTAACGCGACTTTCTACTTCAGTGTACGACTAACCCCGTCAACTCTGACCACTTTCCTTGATGGGAGGAGATCAACCCGAATCTTGTGTCTAACGCTAATGTTATCAGTTTTTGTGAAAACGTTTCGAAAGACAAAGGGTGGGAGGGAGGAATGTTGAGAGAGACAAGAAAAGGGGTGAACCAACCTCTTCTTTGGCGAGACAGAGGAGGTCAGACATGACCATACGGCCCTCGGCGTCGGTGTTGCCGATGCGGACTCGTTTGCCGGCACGCGAAGTGATGATCTCGTCGGCCACATAGGCATTGGGTCCGAGGGCGTTGCGCACGAAAGCGAGGTGGGCAACTACGCGGAGGCCGGCGGGCCGGAGAAGGGCGAGGGTGCGCAGAAAGCCCGCCACCGCCGCGGCGCCGCACTTGTCCCGGTGCATGCCAGCCATCACTCCACCAGCCTTTACGTCGCTACCACCGGTGTCAAAGGTGATGCCCTTGCCAACCACAAAGAGACTCGTGTCCACCTTCTCACCACCTCGGTACTCCAGGTGAATCACCCGACCTCGATGTCGTTCCACGCCTTCCAGCCCAGAGAAAGGTGGACCAATTTCAAAGCTTGTACAGAAGGTCGACCAATGGCCTGACCGCTGTTCCGCCACCAATCTCGACATAATAAGGTTTGGTGGACCGAAGTGTGAGTACACACACACTGATCCGCAGCAAAATCACGTCTTTTGTGGGAGGTTTTTCCTTTTTTAATGCGTCTATGGTTTAAAACTCATCTAGTTTTCAATGCGCAGACGCCAAACAACACTAGACTCAGAAATCATTGCAGTGTCTCGCAATGCCTTCGCACTGTAGGGAGTGCCAAAACCTGGTGGCGGAGTGTTTTATGTTAAGCCGCCTATCTTAGCCGAGGACATTGGAGCTAAAGCCTCGTTGAGGCGACAACACAGAACGTTTGGATGCGATGATTTCGCTGTAAGAGTGAAGGTGCCTTGTCAATTGGAAGAGGGGTGATGCAGTGCCGGAATGGATGAGTTGCATCATTTCGATTCCTTTGTATTGTTAAATACGGAAAAATTCTGAGATTCGCGTCTCTCATCAATCAGAGAACATCGTATGCAAATCAAAGAAACTAGCCTTAAGGAGTAGATGACAGGGTGGGTGGGTGGATGAAGCGTTCAAGAGCGATGAGAATCAGAAGCCCCCTCAAGTGGCCCTACCCAGGTCTGTCTGGATTTCCACACTGGCATGGCTGAGCGCTGAGGGGTGAGACAAAGTTGTCCAAAATCGCATCCAGTTAGTCTGCACTCCGTAGAGTGCGGCCCCCCTGTCACGACCCCATCGGGAATCGATGGCGCCTGGGGACAAACAAGGCCAGCTAGTCAATACCGTCGTCACAACTTCCTGCGGGGCGACGTGCAGCCTTGCGGCGTGACAAGCCGCATTCCCTAGTTGGGCTCGGAAATGGTGTTTGACAGCTTTAACGTCACTAATTGGGGATGAGTAATGCCGGTGCGCACTGTTAAAAGCCAAGATCCCACGAAGCTGAATGAAATGTGAAGAAAAATTCTACCCGCTTAGCGCACCAAACGATAAATGCCTGGTGCCTAAGCTGTTTGACAATTCGCCGACTAGATACGAGGTGTAGTAGGCGTCAAACTGCTTCAAGCTGACTCACCCAACGTCGCCCTATCGACAGCAGCCATGAGAGGATAGGCGTGCGGGTCGACATCGGTGACGCTGATGGCAACATCGGGACAGTTCTGGAATTCCTCTTGGAGGTAATCAGCGATGCGCGAAGCCGCCATCCGCTCAGGATCAGAACCACCAATGTCACGGGCGACCCGTCGACCCTCCTCAATGGCTGAGGCGACCCTTAATAGGTCCTCCGAGGCTCCAAAAACGCCCAGTTTTGTGTACTTGGTCTGTTTGTGAGGGAAAGCCTCGCGGATCTCTAGGGGCTGCGTCCACATAAAGGAGAGATGGGATAGTGCCACTAAACTTGAAAGGACACACGTGAGGAGGTTCAAATGGACTATGTCTCAGGGGCATTGGTAGCCGGAGAACCTGCATACCCTTAAAACAAATCCAAAATGAGATGCAACAGCCCTCCTCCGACAGTGCTTCATCTACACGCCTAAGTGCTGCGGCTCATTACAAAGCTGATCTCGCCTGATGGGCATAACCCGTTTGACATGGAGAGTGAGAAAAGTGCAAGCAAGATGCAGCTAACTGTGGGGACTGTAAGGGAAACAATGAGGCGGGTTTGGAGGCTCACCTGGTAGAGAGCGTGAAGTGCTCCAAGGACGGCATTCAACAGGGGAAATTCGCCCTCAGCCCAAACAGCATCTCCGGGTGCGGAAGCGATGGGACCCAATGCTAGAAGGGGCTGTTTGCAACCGATTGCGACGGCTCTACGCGAAAGTGAAGCGCCTCTTGTGACATTAAACCAAACAAGACTAATAGTTGAATTAAATGCACGTTTCAGCGTGTGGACGGTAATCGTGGGCATCAGGGCCGTTGACGAATTCTAATGTAGCATGACTCACTTCTTCAGACCTGCCACTGCCGCCTCGTAGATGTTTCTGCTATCATCGACGTCGCCGTCTAATTTCCCTGTTGGTGAAAATATCTGTAGAACGATAGAACACGATAGGTGCGGTGAGGAAAAGTGACAGTTCGCCAATGCATAGGGTTCTAACAAAAATGGGAACCAACCAAGCGGTGGCATGGGTGAGTGGGAAAATCGACGATAGCATGAGTTTCAGAAAGTTTTGGGTTTACCTAAAAGGTCAACCGTCAAAAGGTGTGGCATTATGGGACGGCACAAGGAGATGCATGAGAATAAGGAACCTACTCTCTCATAGGCGCTGAGAGCATCCTCAATTTGTACAAAGCTGCCTCCAAGTTCCCTTATGGTGTCGTTGATAAATATGACCACATCGAAACTCTCGTCCAAAAGGCTGGAGACAGCAACGAGCGACATGGTTTGCAGAAGGGAGGTTTGAAGGCGATGGAGAGGTGGTAGATGGGACAAAAGCTACCAATCCGGGGCATGTGGCGGTAGAAGCAATGCTACGGTTCAGCCAATGAGGAAGGCAGAGGGAAGAGCCAATCCGCATTAAAGGTGTAGCGTGCGTTGGACATGACGAATAGTGGACTGAGGTGACTGGACAGTTTTATGTGACGTGACGAAATGTGTACAAAAAGTAGGGTGAACAACAAACTGCGTCCTACTGAACGTCATAGAGTAGAAATCTTATGACGACACTACAAAACTACGCTTTTTCGACTGAAGCATGTCTGACGTCTCCTTTTCCTGTAGCCTCGAGATGAAATAGTTGAAAAGCAGCAGCGTCGTTAAGAAAAGGAAACGCACACAGAAATAATGCGCCAAATTAATCGCAATAGCGACTGCAGCTGTGGATTCCCCTGGGACTGGGAATGCCACTAGCATAGCGACATGCAAATGCAAAATAAGATGAATCGTTTATGTCTCAATGAAAATACGATAGAGGTGGGTAAGCACATATTGGAGCAAACTGCACACCATTGGCACTCAGCCATGCAGACTGATTGTGCGGAGAGCTGCAGCACGTGCACGAACGCAACTTCCTTTTACATCGCTTCAAAAGAGCCACTCGGGGAGGTCGAGACGAGCAGTAGGAGCAGTGACAGCTGCACACGTTGGGAAGGCATAGTTGGGGCCAGATCGTCCTTAAGACAGCAGCAGCTTGAGAACTCAGTGTGCTCTACCTACATGACCAAGTCACTTTCCTTCCTCCGTTCAGCTTTGGGAGGATTAACTGAATAAGCCGTGTGCCATCCCAGCACAGCTTACGGGCGGTGGTGCATGCTTAGAAGGACGTTATAAGCAAGGCATTTTACCAAGCCAGAGTGCTAGTACAATGCATGGTCGAATGCAGAGGCTTTTGGGTGTATTTTCTTATGGATATTGATGTGATGGGTTGGCCGAGTTCATGAAACAGCATTCCTTGCTTTTTGGTAGCGCGTTCGCCTCCTCTTCGCGGTGGTCAAAGTTCACGAGCGTGATCTCACACAGAGGACATTGCCATACTTCGTAAGGCAATATCATCACCCATGCCTTGTGTTTCAGTCCCACATCACTAAAAAGCTGAGAGGTTGCTCTCCTCCCTGGTGAATAAGGGAGACATATTATGTCCGACCATCCCCACCAACAGAAGTGGAATAACAACGCGAGTGAAAGGTCAAATTTGTGGTGCCTTAGTGCCTGGTTGTGAGTCATTACACCTAGCAGATATGCACACTTATCTGGTCATGATGCTTTCATACTCGCGGGTCGACTAAAAGCAGCACCACTGAAATGAGCCTCTGCCGGATGTGCCGTGCATGAAATGATTTGAGCCAAATGATTTGCAGGTGAATTGTCGAGCAAAAAGTGGTTTGGTGTTTCATTATCCTTATTCCCTCCTCTTGAATACCTTCAATGCTATGTATGTTAATGGTTATGGTGATCAAAATGGCGAAGGAAAGATGTGTTTTGGAATCCTATGGCAATAAAGACATGCAAACATGGCTCACGGTAGGTTGTGAATTTTCTCCCAAAACATAAAGCAAACGTTGAGGGACTGATTTTGTCACAACAGCAAGCAGGACTTACAAGCAGCTGAATGGACAAACGTCCATTTGGAAAGGCACTGAGACTTGAGCAACGGAAACGGTCACTGACCGGGCTATTGCTGCAGCGCGGATTGCATGAATAGTGAGAGATTCGACTTCTTAAGGTACAATAAGCAATCTTTGATATAAAACAGCTTTGCTTAGCAATTACAAAATCTAACTTTACAAGTAGATAGCTACAACTCTTGTCATGAACTCCTAAAGGTGCCTTGGAATCATCTGTGAAGGCTTTATGCTTTCTTCATGTCTGCGCTTATGATTTATATACTAAAATGCTCTTTTCGGTTTTGCCAACATTGGCAAAAAAAAAATCAAAGCAATGATATACATATTGACTTCCTGTTGCTCTTTTTAGTAGCTTGAAAGCCTAAGAGAGTTTATTCCGATACGGTTGCTTGTGTCTAAGTTAATGGGCAAAGTTAAAAAGTATAGCGTCAGTTTCAGACACCAGTAATCAAACAAAGAACCTTTCTCATTTGGGCCACAGTTACTACAGGGAAGGGGAAGCATCCTGGGACGGAAGTATGACAAGGCCCTGGCGAAGGCGTAGCGGGCGGATGGAAAAGTCTGCGCCGCGGCAGAGTATCAGCTATCGCTGCTACCAAGTGTCGTAGCGCCCGTCCCAAAGAAACCATCGTGGCACAGCGCATCACTATCGCCAAACTGTGACAGCTTCGTGGCCGTCCTTTTACCATCGTTTCTGTCGATCGTCTCACCCAACTCGTTTAAGCTCTAACAGAATAATCAGCACCGCAGTGAAAAGGAACATTTTTTGAGCAGAATGACAAATTTGCAATTAAATGTACATAGATTAGAAATAATTAAAATTTAACCGATATGATGACACCTAAGGGCACGAGGACGGCTGTTTAATTAATTCACATCATACTAGGATAATCGAGACCTTGACACAGGACGCATTCCTACACAGCAAAGGAGGCAACTTATGAAATCAGATTACATTCATCCCAAACAGACATGCGTTCAAGTTTACATGTCATATTCATGACAGGTAAATAAAGATAATCAAACTGATAGAGCAATGAAACTTGTTTAGAAGCAGACTTCGGCTTTATTTTTTAATTCTACTTCTAAATATACAACCACCAACTTTGCTTGTTTCGCACAGGTAAGCCAGCACCATTTGATGACAAGTTCCCGAAGTAATCGACTCGAGGTGACCTCACTTTCGACGTACAAGGCGTCAGTCAAAGAGCGCTTCAAAATAGTGCACATCATGCTTAAATGTCGGCAGTTTGGTAGAATTCTGAAAGCAAGCAATGTTTCATGTGGAACCAAAAAATAAAATAAGCACCTTCCTTTGTATATCGGGCGTTGAGCTGAAGGAAGCACAGTGAGGGGATGGCTAACCGATCAAAGAGGTACCATATGCAGCAACTCAGTTCCGATATACCTTTAAAGTAAAATTGGAACACATCCTCTATGCTCATCACCGAAGCCAATGTAAATATACACTCTTCCCATAACACTTAGATATAGTTGACAATATTGTTTAAACCTAGTATATTTCTCACTCCTAGCTTACTAAAAGACTATCGCAAATAGTGTTTTGAACACAACCATTTCAATGCTGTTTTTAAATGAAGGAATTGGAGGGAAACTGCTCTCGCCTCATTGACGCCGTGGAGTGCTCCTTCGTCCATCCTGCTAAATGCTCAATTCAGCGCCTCAGTGCAGATCTCTCCAAAGAGACAAAAAACGACTCTGGGCAAATCAGCGTATCGAGGTCAAGAAATTCTTGCTGCTCTTTGAGTAACATCGTCTATGACAAACAATGCTTCACCTCTAGTCCATGCATTACTAGAAATCCATAGGAGACTGAAGTAATTCGATGCAAGACTAGTCAAGCTTTATTCCTTATAAGCGAAAATTCACGAAAGTTAAAGCTACTTGTACCATTCTCGCAGTGAAATCTGTGTGAGACTTTTTGACGGAAAATCTCGTAATATTCAAGACATAGTTAAGACACTGAAACTGTAGGCATGAGCTCCAAAAAGGGGTTTCACATGTGCTTCCCTACCTTTCGTTTTAAAGGCATTTCTGTCGCAGTTATCGGGCTTAAAAATGGGAAACCTAAGCTTCAAATATCGGCTTACCAAGCCAAAGTGAGGGTAAGTTTTTACCACTCCTATTTACTTGTGTTTGTCATTTGACCGACCGAAATCTAGAAGTGCTATCACTTCCTTCTTCTTTACCTTTCCATGACCATTTACAAAAAGAAGGCTGAGATAAAGGCATTTTTGATAAGGTTGCGTGGAAAAAGCCACAAAAGCATTTTTAAAATATTCTTTTCTAATTTGCATTTTAAATGTACAAATAACAGGCAAATTTTCGATGATATTAAATAAGTTTCACTTATATTCACCAGTTGGTAAATGCTTTAGCAACACATCGCATTCTATAAAACAACGCATCACATTAAACTCATTTAAAAAACAAAATTTCTCGGAATGGGTGTGACTGGGGAGACTAAGGATCAGTTTACTGTTCAAGAGGATACGGGGAAACGAGAAATCAGCTGCCTAGTTAACTCACCGATTTACTCTACCACTAGTGAAAGGCTGGTAAATCTAATAATGATTGTTAAGGATACATTATCACTAACTTGGATTGAAAGAAAAACACTGAAATGCAATTTAAAATGAACGATAGACCCAAGGCTGATCAAAATTGAACAAGCAATCTGAGTAACCTGAAATTAAGGCTTTGGATGGAAGCTTGCTCTGCAGGAACGTATAGAAGGGTAAATTTAAAACACACTACAATTAAAAATTAGCTTCCTCTATTGCATGTTACATTTGCCATTGCAGGTCGAGGTACAATCCACGCCTTCGTTCGTTCCATTACGGTCAGCACTTTTTCACATTTTTTCATACAGGTGAAAGTGCCAGACATTTCAAGTGTCATCCTAACGTGGGCGACGTTCATTTGCCCAAAGCAAAAAAGTCGGTCGTTTCCTTGCAGTGAAGGCGATCGACAGGGAGCACGTTCATTTATCCAAACAGTAAATGACCTCATCTGGAACATGCATAGGTACTATATCTTTGGGGTTTTAGTTCACGAGAACGGGCATTCAGATCTACCAAAGAATGTAGTCACTTCCATTACTCTCTCGCATAATCTTAAGGGAGGAAAGAGGGAGGAAGCCAAATGTATGCATGCAAATGGGTAGTTTGTAAGCAACAAGAGTAGACACATCACTCCAAGCGTATTTTAAGTGACCGAAATTACTAATTTCATCTGCATTTGAGGAAGGTGATCCCATTTTTGATGTGTGTTACCGATAGAATCGGAAACAACGAAGAAAATAAAATTCTGCCTCGTCAGACCAGTGAAGTTTGATTCTATTTTGATTCTGCAATTGCTTATGTTTCATGGAAAAAAATTTTGCGGTACAGGAATACGCTCCTCTTCATAAAACCCACCCAGAGTGCTCATGCCAAGAACTGCACAAAGAAAATTACATCTGCAAGAAGAACTCATAATGAGTAGGATTGAAGTTTACCTCCCTTTGCTCAAATAGCGGAAAATAGCAAAGGTGTTGCGTTCCTGGGTCGATGGCTCCCGACTTCATTGATGGACGTATTGCGTTGGCCATACTCACGCAAGCTGTCATCGCAAGGATGCGCTAAAGCGGACGCAAAGTGAATTGCAGGCTATTGGCCAGGACAGGTAATCAATCCGCGGGGCTAATTAGCTAAACCTTCACGAATCCATTAAAAACTTCTCAAAATAGGTTTTTTAAGATAACAAAAGCAAAAACGAGAATGAATTGGCAATCCGAAAGTGTAGTTGCAGCCATATGAGTAGAAAAAAGTTTAAATAAATATCAAAACAGCGATTTCCTTTTAAAGACGGAGATTGGCTTGAAGATGTTATCCCATCTTTTTCTGGAAATGCATAACGCATTTCCGACTGAGTAGATTTAGCAACTACGCAAATAACTGCTCAGCACATTTCATTTTATTTCGAAACAAGAATACTGTATACCTAGTGCATTGGGTACAAAGCTGAATTAGATGTGACTTTGACCAGAACATCACTTTTTGAAGGATTTTTGAGCAAACGAAACTTAAAGATATCTGTGGTGAAATATTATTTCATAATAACTTGCATTGCTCACAAGAGGAGGATAAAATCCAAATGGCACAAGTTTCTGTGTATTTTACTGAGCAGCTGGTTGGTCGCTTCGCTAATGGTCTGTTCTTTGAAGTGATTTTTATTTTCCTGCACGAAAATATATATTCCATATGCCAATTAATTGAGTTTGCGAAATAAATAGAGTTTAAACGATAAATTGCAAATAACGACCTCGCCTACGGAGGACAAGAACCATAAAAGTTACACAACCACACAAATAAACCTTTTTAATGACATTGAACGATGTAAAGTGGGGACTTGGTTAATTCCTAAAGGTAATGTAGAGAGCATGGAACAGAATGAACCATAGTGTCTAGGTTTGCATAATGAAAACATCTTAACCAGAGTTATAAATACGCCGATAGCATCAATGCTGTAAGTCAAGAAAATGCGATTAGTTGCTGCCAGAAAGTCGATTATTCATTCCCTTTGACCAAAATTAACCATTGTTCCCAAAACTGAATGTGAATAATTAACTTCCCAATTTGTAGGAGAAACTCTGGACGAAATCGTAATCTTTCAAACATCGACAGCACAGGTACAAGCATAGAACTTTTGGAAGTTAGCGCCTAGGAGATTGCACACCCCTCAATGATTTAGCGGCCATGTGAGTAGTATTTCACTTGTCATACAAATGAGCTGACCAATCGACAGTAGGATCTAGAAAGGCCACATGAATTAATCTCATTGGTTGTTTCCACCTCCCCTGAGTGGTGATTTCAGCCAACCAGACCAGTGACTTAAATGCAGGTTGGCATCGGGACAGGCTCATGCACGATTTAGGCAACAAAAGCTCAACCGGACGTGGTGCTGCGCCTCCTTCCTCTCGTTTTATGTCCGTCCAATAGAATCTAAATTGGCTGTCAAGTTAAAGGTGACTCTATTTGAGGCCGTTTTTTTGCGATGAACTTTTGTGGATTTCCACCTTTGATCGTTGGCTGACATCACGACAACCTCACTTGAATTTTGGTTGGTGAAAAATTGCCGGTAGGTGACATTCAGTATGCCTTGCGTTTTCTTAAAATTGGGTAATACCTCCTTCACGATACGCCGTTTTAATAAACAGGTCAGTACTAGGAAATTGTACGTAAGAACACCTCTTTGTTTGAAATGAATTTGTTGAAAAAATTAAAACGCAATGCAAATGTAAAGTCAATGAATATACCAACAGTGGCATCTGCTCATATTTGATATTTTTACTTTGTCCGCGCAAGTCAAAATTATTCTGGCCCAAACCTACTCGTCGTACCGAGTGGAAAAATTCATATAAGTAATTGCGCTCATAGTAGAAAGGTATACGAATCCAGGAAATGGGGTTGGATGCAATTAGAGGATGGGATTAGTGAGTCTCTTGACGATTTATTTAAAACAAATGAATAAAAGGCTGCGTTCCGTGAATTTCTTTGAACCCACTCCTAAACGACCCAAGATATCGTTAAGATTAGTCTATCATTAAAGTGGACACAAACATTTCAGCAGGCTGCTTACAGATGGGCTTGATGATCGTTGATACCACGTTTCTCATCTCCCATTACGCAACTTAGATACCTCCAGTAAGATTCAGGGCTGAGGAATACCAAATCGCCTCTAACTGGCACTGATAGCAAAGTTGGAATCATTGTCTTTTTATCTAGAAAATATGCACGGCCACTCATCACTCTAATTTCATAACTGGTTTATTTAATAGGAATTAAGTAGACTATTTTAATGTTTTAGTACATTTCCTCCTAAGCTTCGCCCATGAAATTGAGCAGTAAAAGCTATATTGAGTTCGAGAAAGAGGAACTGAAAGCATCGATCACAAGATACGACGTGGTGATTGCAAACGAACAAAGTGAATCATTCGAGCTGTGCCATTATTTTTGAAGTACCTGACCACTTTGCTTGATTTAGTTTGGTGTGTTTTTCCTTGAACTTCGGTGCCGATCATGGTGCCTATGAATCTCATAGGGAGCATTAAAATGCCTCACAAATTTAGGCTTAATTGGCCGGGTGAACATAATGAGAGGATGTTCTCACAGTCAACGAAAAATGTGAGTTTATAGACCGATTAAGATGCACGAATTTGCTATCTATGCAGATGTTTTAAATAATACTTAAAAAATAGCGACTCTAGATTTTGATTTTTGTATGAACCGTGCAGTTCTGTGGAGGATTCCATGATTTGCTTTCACAGCGGAAGTGTAAGGTGTGGTAAGTACGGATCCAATGGATTAGCGGGTTAGCAATCAAGCGTGTCGGCCTAACCGCCGCGACCTATCAGGCCGGCGCAGAGTTTGCGTAAAAGAGATCCTGCTTTACTATTCTACCAGTTTTTAGTGAAGATAGTATGTGAATAAGTCTCTGCCGATTGCGGAGAAGTGCATTTTAGGGCAGTAGAGATGCAGCCCATTGAAACGTGTTTCGTGCTATCACCCGTCAGAGCGCTGTTTATACATGTTTTTACGCTAACATTAAAGACTTACAGTATTTTAACTTGCATGCGCTTAAATAATGTTTTTAGTATCACGTCTTTTACAATGAGAAGATACATCATTTACTTGGGAGAAAAATTTGAGAGCAAACAACTTAATTTACGTTCCTTCCACCGCATTCCATAGTCGATAGTTCAGTAGAGGAAACGCAGTGCACTCTAAGCAAGTTGTTATTGTTCATGTGACGGGTCGTGGCGATGCTCGGTCGGTTATTGGTGTTTTCAATTACAGACTTCAGCACTCAAAGTAGCCCTCCAGTCTCTACTTGACATTCCGCCAGGCGCATATGGAGGGATACGTTTGCCCCAGTGATCGTCAATTGGCCTTGCGTGCAAGGTACTTTCTGACGTAAATTCGATGATGTTTTATAGACACTGGCATGCATTGAGGTAGATTATCCATAATACCACTATGAATTATACCAAAATAATGGCAACAAGGAGTGAAATTCTTGATGTTCTGGGAAATTTAGACTTAGGTGGTGAAAAATGATAGAGCGATGTTAGATTTATCCTCTTGAAATACTGACGCTCCTAAGCCACCGAAAGTGGAAGTGGAAAGGATTAAACTTCTGAAGACACTAGGTGTGCCTTTTTTTATGTGTTATGAGACTTTTTAATGGCATTTAATGCGCAATGCAATAGGATAATTCTTCATTCAGTAAAGATCACCAAAAGTTAGTTTTTACGATAAATTTACTGGAGAGTTTTAGCCCGAGTACCCATATCGAATTAATGTTAACCAAGACTCACACATTTTTACACTAGTGGCTCCACTGAATCATTATTTCATGGAATTGGGAGAACAAAGTTGACACCGAAATAACCGTGAAATATTCTTAGACACATCACGGACATACACAATAGGTGCTATGTACCTTTGAATCGCATGCATGTGAGGTTTGCAAGCAGGAAGAGGCCGGGTACTACGTGCGACCAGAATTCGGAGTTTCTGAGTTTTTTAGATTGGGAACCGGATGGTCGACTGTTGCTCAGACAAATCAGAGGCGGGCGAATACGAGGCTGTCAAACGAGGAGTTGGACCACATTTATCGCGTGCTCCAGCGCAATGAATCGATCAACGAAAGAGAAAGCAGACGTATTGAGTTAGTTATCTCAAAGTAAAACTGGCATAGAATGAGGGAGAATTTTTGCCATGACGATATTCAGTACACGTTGTTCATTATTTTAAACTTACTGATCCTGACATTGTTAGATAGTGTGCTATGGTCCTTCTAGCCATAAGATTTATTCAATGTATCGAAATGGAGGAAGTGATCCGGTTCGAGTTTTACTTAATTAAGAATAATCTTGTGTACGGAAATTTATGCAATCGCATCAAGCTTAAATTTATTGCTTTCGAAATTGTGGTAAGGTAAAAAATGCCCAATGCGCAGATCTTGCTTATAAGCCTAAAATCGGTAAATTGACTTAACAGCCTTATAGTTTTCACGATAAATACCGTGAATTACCAAGGAAGGTGGTTCAATATAGTGGTTAATCCAACATGCAAAATAACAAGAATATAATCGGTTCAAAAACCCCACGTGGCTATCCACATTCTGCTACAGTTTTTTGCATCCGTTGTGGCCTTACTTATAGGTCGATGCTGAAGCGGCTGGAAAATATGAAGATGACTACAACGACGCAGAACAAAACGGCGTGCAATATTTGTGGTCACGAATTTGGTCTTCTACTTAAGTCTTCCACGCACTGCGCGGATTGCGGGCGCCTTGTCTGCAATCGCTGTTCCGTGGAGTTTACCGAAGAGCTTCCAGAAAAACCAAGGCTAGCCACTGATGCTTCCAATATTTCGCCCTCGAGGTACCTTCCACCGGGATTGTTGGGGGTACCGGGAGGTCAACGGACGGGTTCGCGAGTGCTGCAACGAATGTGGCGGTCGCGGCAACTATCAGAGCAGAGAGACGATCCTAAGGAGGGCAATGGCTCTCACGATCAGTCCGTGTACGACGGGGCAGATGGAGCTCGATCGAGACACAAGTCATTCTCGCTCGAGCGACGCCAATCTCTATCCCGACTTTCAAATCTCTTCTCGATTCCACTGTCTCTCACTGCAAGTACCTCACTCACATCCACAAGCAATCGGTTTTATCTCTGCAAACTATGCTGTGAGGCGAGAGAAGTAAGTGCACTCTTTGCTGGATGGAAAGTTTCGATGCATTTAAAAGCTAGTTAGAGCTCAAGCCTCTCATTAGGTGTTCTTTCGACGTGGTGTCTGCTGTCGTGATTTTAAGAAAGTTTGATTTTTTAGTCGAAAGCCTGAAAAGTCGTAAACTTAAGACAACTGCCCGTTTCAAATAAGTTAACCGGAAGTAATCGACATATCGTCAGGTTTATTTGAATTGGAGACTATTTTTATTTAAGCTTTCATCAATGGAAAGATGGGTAAATAAATAAATAAATAAAACCTTCGAGCCATGGATACGTAATATATTGATAAGTAATCAACAGTGCGAGTCCCGGAAATTTCGAATTGCAATGCTGCATTAGTCCAAAGCTCATCAATATTTTTTCAGACGAACCCCCAAAACTGTATTTGATTCAAAGGACTCAAGACGGTTTCCAACATCAGGATTTCCTCTCTTATTGCTAACCTAGAGCCCAATAGGGGAACCCCATGGTCCGATTTGCTGCAAGCCACGGTTGCAGATAAAAAATCAAAGCCGTTAGTACAAATCACCTGAATAAATACGTTTTCCACGCGTCCGGGGTTAACGAACTGGACTCGACCACTTGCAAATACGAAAGGCACGTAGACAATAAAAAACGGCCGGCGAAATTACTCTTTTAATGTTGCGTGGCACTGAAAAGCCTAAAATATTCAAGACATCTCACAAAAACCCAGGTGTAGTTATTTCCATCTTTAGATCTACGTTCCACAACGCAACTTCGGGTGATCCCCGTAGCTGCCCCCGCTCTATCAAAAACCCTATTAATATCATTTATAGAATCGGTCATCAATGAGTTACTAGGATTGAAAGCAAAATTTACACCTATTCCTAAAGTGAAGAAGGTATACCAAAGTGGTAGACCCTACAGAATCGCATAAAATGACAGAATAGGGTAAAGAAGTTGCAATTTGTGGAGCTACCGCGATATTGATGGCTGCTTAGCCATCCACACACAATTAGGGTGGGAGCGGTATTTACAGGCATAGTTGTGCCATCAGACCAGTGACAGAGGAGAGAAAAGCAGAATATCAAGTTTCGTTAGTTGTTGCATGACCTCACTAGGACACTCAGGTCATAAGGCAATGAGAGAAGTGCATGAGCAAATTAGACGATATCTAGGCAAAGCTTTTATGCCTGCATATGCGCAATTGGCATAAGAGACTAATCAAGGTATTGGGAGTGCCCGATGACATTTCCTTATGACGCGAAAATTCTAACATTACAGGCACCCCAAGGTAATCATAAAATCTTATCTGGATTTTACGATTGCCAAAAAGGTCAAACTTATGCTTTCGACAGGTTGTATAAAACTATGGCGACAGTATTTTAAGTACTGTCTAAAGTGGTGATTGGATCAAAATTAATAGGATTTGTAAACAAAGCCCATAATGAGACACAAGCGCATAAATCCTAAATCACTTTAAAAAGAATACGTGCAATTTTGCTGGTAATTGCAAATTACATGAGTAGATGGGTGAATTCTACACAGCAAACTCATTTTAGCCAAGAGTGAATGCATTTAAAGGTTGCCAGAATAGAAGATAAGCAAACACCGAAATTCCTCAGTTATAGGGGTGCATGCACTTGTCGAAAAGTAGGAAAAACCACTCCATCAAACCTGAGTCCAAACCGCTAATTTGAGCTAAGATATTCATTTCGAGGTGACAGAATAAAATAACTAGCTAATTAAGGTTTTCAAAGCTTAATTTATTTTACTTTGTGGATAGTAGTTAATCGGGATGTTTTTATGCATGAAATGGGATGCCAATTACTAAAACCACATTAAAGGTTCCTGCGCCTACGGAATCGAATCCTTTAAAAAACATCGGCATCATTCATTAACCCAAAGTAGAATGGAGGGATTTTGAGTCGCACTTGGATTAAGTCAAAGAGAAAAATAAAATGTCTCGTAAACGCAGTATGCTTTCTGTGTTAATTTGCGCCCAGATATGGAAGAGATCAGGTGCATGGTTCCACAGGAGCCTGCCTAAATGTGGCCTCCATAGCAGTTGTCCCTCCAGTCCATTGACTGCGAAACCCACCACAACAGTAGATGGATGGACGAGTCTGATTACTCGCTGTTCTGGAGAGCCCATTCCCTCAACTGGCGGTGCTCAGACCAGAGACGACGACTGGACGCGCATCGAAAGTAAATCCTCATTGTGTCACAATGCGTTTTCCTTAGCGTGTCACTAGATTATAAATAAGGTATCTTTTACTGTTTGCAACTGTAGCTCGTGTGCTTGAAACAACTGCGATTTTAAACTGAGATTTATTCGCCTAGTTTTAACGAAGAGTTTCTCCAATTTAAATGAAGCGATTGCGGAGGGCGCTATGCCAGTAATAAAACTTTGAGGGTGGCATCTTAGCTTCCTCACTATTTTATTGTGTGTTAACAAAACGTTTGGCATATGCGTGTTGGAAATGTAGATGTGAGTCAACCATAGTGTGTGGTACACAGCAACGTTGTGCACAACAGTCTTCATTGTTACTTGGTAGGATCAGGGCCATTGGAAATAACGCACCAAACTCAGTGTTGGTGGGTAATGAATTGTGCTATCAATATAAACGATTCCAAAGTCGGAGAAAATTCGAACAAATTCCCTTTTGTTGTGCTGATTTCAGAAAGGCCCTTGGAGCCACCGGCAGCAAGCGAAGATGTCGGAAGTCACAGCGGTTTTATCGGTAAGCTACGTGTGCCGATGCAGCCTAAACATCGAACCAGCAAAAACATACAGCATTAAAAATTAATTTGCATGACTACAAAAATAGCGACGATCCGTTCACCTTGACTGCAACCGACACTCCAGTGTGCTTCTGAACAGCTGAACACGTTGAAATAAACAGATAAAGGATCATTTTGCAGCCTGCAACTTCAAGGCATTTCCTTGGGTTCGCTATATGAGACACTGATATACCAAAGTACCCACTTCAGTCGAATACAAATCAGCGTATTATTTTGATTTCCTTGATGTCTTAAATAGGTGGACGTAGTATTGTGAAATCCGTGGTGACACTTTCCATTTGTATGGGCAGAGGACTAGCTCATTGGGTAATTGTGTATAAGCAAATGCCGGTAGATTTCAGAAAACTAATAAAATGCTGCCTTCGTTCCTTCAATGAAAGTGAGTGCAACATGACTTCTGAAAGGTGGTTGCATACAATGCTGTTTGAGTAATTAGAATTTCATTGGAATTTGATTTCTATGAAATTAAGAGGTTTACCATGCTTTGAATAATAAAATTCTGAATGAGCGAACCTATTAGTTTTAACGGACGGTAGGCATATTTAAAGACATTTAAAGACTCAAGTTGTTTATATTTTCATTGAGTTAAATGCCTGAGTCTGTGGCGGAGTGTAAGCAAAAGTTATTCGTCATTCAATGGACTGAAGCCATAATGTAAAATCCCAATAATTAAAGTATTTAACGAAGATTAAACGGAAATAGGAAATAACAAGTGCAGCAGCAGAAAAATAAAAAACAGTTTACAGTGGATATTGAGAACGACGTGTGTTATGCTCAAATTCGCACTGTGAGTAATGTTATAATAATAGAAATGCAACAATGGAACAGGTTCTAGTTACACGCCTGAAGGCGTCAAGTCATCGCTTGAGGAACCCAACTGCTCTAGCGCAGCCACTCGCTCAGAAAGCCCTCACAACTTATTTGAATCTCCAACCTGGAAGCCATCATTGGAGCAACAACAGCGACAGCATCAGACGTTTTTGTCATCGCCAACAAGCAAGACAGACCAAAAGACACTTAGTGAGGTTCACGAGTCGCTCTCTCAGAACAGCTTTCGCCCAATCGAGAGATCACCCCAACGAGGAAGTGAATCGAAAGTGCAGAGTCTTTTCCCTGAAACTCGGTTGGGTCTTGGCGTCAGCAATCCCAAGATTGCTCCATCCACTCTCACCCTGTCCTCAGAGCTGAAGTTCAGCAAAGGTCCTCCATCATGCAGAAAGTCTGCTATTTCCTTTGCAGAAGGTAATCATGCGATACATATCCCATCCACCCTCTTTTTATAATAGCCTACGTTTGACACTAATTTTTTCTGTGGCAGAGATAAATCCGACTGTCTCCTGTATGGTGCCATTAACTGCTGTTTCTCTTACCATAGCTCCTCTGGGAGTTCTTTACTTTTCTGTCACACACGACCTCGCCAACTGCGAACTTCACGTCCGGGTACACAATGCTAAGGTAAGTGGAAATTCTTTACTCTCTCTAACACAATTTGAAAATTAGTGGCTTTAAAGTAAAAAATTTGTATTATCATCTTGCCTAATTCATTGGGTACATTAGATGGGCAAATATAACTCCGTGAAATGAAAAACGCCACTGCAATATTAGGCATCGTTTGAATCCTTTTGTACAAACAGGAAGACTAGCAAGTAAACAGTTATGCTTTACAAAGCGTAGCCAATTTGGTCATTAGCATGGTTAAACGGATAAAACCATGCAATCTGGTTCATTGTTTTTTTCCTGGGATGTCTTATACTGACTATTTAGAACCTTATTGCGATGGATGCTAATGGACTTTCGGACCCATTTGTGGTGTGCCAGTTACTACCAACTGCTGGAAAACAGTTTCGTACTCGGATGATTCCGCAAAATCTTAATCCCATTTGGAATGAAACTTTCACTTTTGCTGGTCTTGACAACCGGAAGCTCGAAAAGAAAGTTCTTAGGTTAGCTACAAATCTGATTGACAACTTCCATAAATTTCCCTATTCTATGCAACAGTGCTTCATCTGCAAAATTTTGTGCGCAGCATGAGGCCTACTAAGCTTCCAGATAAGTTTCACTTCGATGCAAACATCAATCCGTGTTTTACTTTACCTATCACTGAGCAGGGTTATCATCCATTCGTCTACAATAATCAAAGCAAGCCCGCTGCATCTCTCACTGTTCACTCCTTCTGTTAAGGTAGTATTGAGGGAAAATATGGAAGTGAAACACACCTTTGGATAGATTGTGAAGTAAAATTGCCGTTGAACGACCAAAAGTTACATAACGTTTGCATTGCTGCATTGGTAGCGCCATATGAAGCAAGATAAGATAGTAGGCGCTACTTTGTGTTATTTTGAGCACGGAAAGCATTTCTAAATTAACCAGTAAAGCACATGCACACGAATAATTAGTAGAGCGTTATTGGGCCCGAATTGCATATTCAATGCACAACAGCAACTGCATAAACTTAAACTCTTGTTGGTACTCACCTAAGACAGATGCGCAGGGTCATAGAAGAGATACCAATAGAGTCATCCGCAACGGCTTCTTTCTCTGGGCTCATTTAATGTTTATATGCAAGAAATGCAATTGCAGGAGGAATTTTAATCTTTATAACTTTCGACCAAAGACGTTTATGCATATTTATAATTAGTGGCAGTCAAGAAAACTGTGTTTCAGCAAGAAAGCTTACAATTTTATTGAAAAAAATGAAGATTGGCGTGCCTAGTTAAGAACACACTAGGTTGTTTTGGGCAGAGTATTGCGTAGAACTGAACATACAGTGTTTTTATACTAATTCAGATTGGCTGTCTTGGATGCGGACACTTTCGGTGCAGACTGGCTAGGCGAATATCGTCTCGGTCTCGGCGAATTGCTGCCGGATCGATTGTCGGAGTTCGCTGTCCCCCTAAATCCTCGCAAGCCCGTAAGTACGGTGCCGACTTCCAAGGCACCTTAGACGGCTACTCCCTTTGGTATAAAAGCGGAGCCCGAATCAAATTCTACAGTAAATGGGATTAAAAGGTGCTAAAAATAAATCGCTCATTTTCCCCTAACTGAAACAGAAACCAGAGTGGAGGTCGATAATAAGGGGGATTTATCTCGCTAATGCATAATTCATTTTTTTTGGCGAACACAATCGATCTCGTGTATTAATTAGCTGTCCAAGGAGATCGACGACTTGGCGAACCCCACTCGAGGGAAAATACAAATTGCGCTGCGGTACATTGAGGAGACAAAGCAGCTTTGCGTAGAGGTCCTACGATGCGCCGATCTGGCCTCAATGGATCACAATGGACTCTCCGATCCATTTGTAAAACTGTACGCTTGCGTTCATTCCACTTTGCCAATTTTTTATTGAGGCCACTTTGGTGGGTTGATAGAATGCGCAAAATAAAGATGTGAAGACCACTGTAAGATCATTACTTGTGTGGTACATTATTCAACAATTAATTAATCATAATTTGCGTTTGTAAGTTTTCGCCAAAGGGTGTCACTTCGTAGTAATTTTACAATCATATCTTATTGCCTATTGTTTGCCAGTCACAACTTTTGGTAATTGACGGTCACTTTAAGGAAATATAAGTAATTACTAAGGCTGTTATTCTTTTTATGAAAAGGACACCTCAGCCTGTGCAGACTTGGAAATGGAGCCAACTTTAAAGGGAGTGATCGCATGCCGCACATTCACATCATCAGTTCACCATCCTAACAGAATTTGCCACTAAATAACTACATCGGCATAAGTTATCTTCTCGCTGATTTTCCGCTTTAGGTACCTTCGGCCAGACAAACTGCGTAAAAATAAGCAAAAGACCAAAGTTAAAAAATCCACCCTTTTCCCGGAGTTTTACGAGGTAAGTTTCAGCTATATTCTAAATGCTCGAACTGGATGGGACTAACATATTGGGCATTCCACATTGGATATGGAAGCAAAGCCAAATGCTTCATCGTTATACTTTGTATTCAGAAGCGTGAGAGAAGAAGATCTTAGTATTCGACTCAGATACTTCTCTTTTTCTAGGTGCCTACTCATATCAAATTGTTATGCCAATGTTTAGCTATCAGACGTTTGGAAAATAAGGCCGCAATTTCAACTGATTCTTAAGCAGATATACTGCTATTTATATCGTATTCTAAAAAACCATGCACAGTCTTCTATGAGGGAAATTTTACTTCCCAAATCAAATGGAATTGTTTTTGCTATCAGCACCAGGGGATTGTGAAAGGAGACAGACACTGCTCCTTACCGCCTTTAACGGGCGGCCCCATAAACAACGACGCTGCGGTATGATAGAAATTGAGCCCAATGGATGCTAGATTTACCATCATTTTAAAACAATGCATTTCTATGTGATTCGACCTCCAATGAATTATTAATGGGAGAATGCGACCATTGGACCAAACTTCGGTGTATTTGGGCGCATTGGTGGTTCATGTGGACATGGCCTTTCCACTTTTAATCACATTTCCAAAGAAATGACTGCGTCTTGACTCCTTAAAAACTAAAATATATGAGCTCCGTGATCTGATAATTCTAGTTTGTCAGTTAGGGCTGAGAGTAGGCTGTGATGTAAAATTGAGTTAGTGGCCCAAGTTTGGGTGGTAAATTTTACACCAATATTATGCATTTCTCCCAATGTCTGGTATAATGTTGGTTTTTATTAGAAACTCTTAGAATGATCTTTATGCTGATATAAGCTTCCAAAATCAGCCGATTGCAATAAATGCCTGATTTGCTGGCAGACTGGTAACCACCGACATTATTTAACACGCTCCACTGGTGCAGCAACGCAACCCACACCTCTGTGTGACTTGACAGGAGCATCGTTCCATTAATTGCACAAACGCCTTTTTTTGGTTTGCTGGCTTTGGCTTGAAGACGCACACTTTACTAGACGATTAGACTATGCACACGGTTTGAAAGCATGTTGCCGAATGGGTTGGATAGGATGCATTTTTCATTTGTGCTGAACGTTTGATCGTGTAGTGTGACACATTAACAATAAGCATCCATGCGTGACCAGTACGTATTGAACCAATAAAATCACTAGTACATCAAAATCAATGGATTCAAGGGCAAAGGATAGAAATTACTCTAAATTTCAAATAACTTTGACACCTCACTACAGTCTACAATGACTTTTTAAGTGCAACGCCTTCAAAAGGCGACCCAGGCACAAGCCAATAAATTTTTAAAAGACGACGCTAATTAGCACTTGGCTTTAAGCCTCATTTGACAGGGGGCAAAATATTTGCGCATTAAAAAATGCAGTAAATTAGACCATCTTGTAAGCACTTTGTCAATATGAAATCATTTACATAGTACCTGAAGTTCTTATTCGGTTGGTGTTGTTAAAATATTTATAAATGGCTTCATGAAGTGTCATGTTTCAATATACTACAACATCATTGCCCTTCGTTCAATTCGATAGAATTTAAAAATGAAATTTCGACTCGCAGAAAAATGTGGTACTTCTAGATTGTTAGATTGAGCGATAGCACCAAGTAGTAAAAATGATCCAAATTTGCACACAGCAATTTTTCTTCGCCATGGATGCCTTGGAGGTAAATAAGCGCACTCTGGAGATAACAGTATGGGATTTCGACCGAGGGGTGAAAAATGATTTCATCGGTGGTCTGACGCTAGGCGCGAAGGCCAAGGCGGAGCGACGCGAAGTCTGGCAGGCGGTATTTCGTCCACCTTATCGGCGCTTCGAGGCCTGGTTTCAGCTCGCCTCTCGCTCTGACACGCAGTATCCAGGTGGTAAACCTCAGATTGCCGACGAGGGCGTCATCGACCACTCTTCAGCCTCAGGCATTTGCGACTAGTCGGTCTTGCGTAATCAATCCCTTACTTTTCCCTTATACAGGCGCGTGTCCTTCTTACATGCACATGTGTGCGCAGGACCGTGTTCGTATACACATGAGCCCGTCTGGGTGCGCAGGATCTGGAGGTGTTATTTACGTCCGTACCATTCCAATTTGTGTCCTCCGCTTCCTTCCCCTTACCTCTTTCCTCTCCTCATTTTCCTCTATTTCCAACTCCTCGGGCTGGCACGATTTCTTCTCGCATTTTTCTTCCCTTCGTTCCATTTGTATGTGACTATTGTTATGTGCAATAATGATCTGCCTTTTATTACCTCAATTATTCATTGTTGATCATTATATGTGACGCGCAAGACTCGCTCCAAGGGATGTTGAAGATGGCAGAGACTTTCAAGAGCTAAATAAATGCATCACAAAGGACGGTAGATTAAAAACAGGGCAGTAATCTTATTACTGCAAAATAACTTCATAACCTAAACGTAGTTTTGTATATTTTTTGATAAATGTACGTTCACATAAGAGTACAAGGCAGAGAGATGAGCCAACTTCAGGGTTTTCAATAGTATAATCTCAAAAGAATGTACCAGCATGAGCCAAACTTACCTTAATAAGTAGCACAATCCTAAGGTCAATTTTTATTGAAGTTTTGGCATCGAGTAGCTCATTACGTCCCAGCAACATTTTCAATTTTGAAGGCAAATTGTGATAAGGCGCACAGTCACCCACGTCTTGACCTGATGGCTTTTGCAGCGGGGTAATTAAGGGATAATGGGTTATTTTTACGCCTTTATTTATCGGCGCCCCAGGAGACTACTTTGCTATTCAACTGCGGTACTACCTTTATGCTAATGGAACCAGAATCCAAACTCTTTGTCGCAGTTCACCTGCTTTTATGTGTATCACGAGTGCTATGCTAAACTTCAAAACAAGTAAAATAAAGTACAAGGTTGTTATTATAAATTTCCTAAAATCAAATGCTCACCATCTTATACGCCTAGACATTTCACGCTGGTTGGAAAACGTATTAATGAACTAAAGATCAAGATTTGTCCACGTTTGCTGACACTGCTACTCATAGCTGCGATCAACGGCAATATGACCTGTGCCATCACAATGTTTAAGTCTTAAATCTAAAAACTCCTCACTCCTAGATATTCACTCACCTTGCATTCCCTTAACGTTCCATTTTTTATGAATTACGGACGACTGTTGAGCGCTATGGCTTGAGTTTTAAAATTTACAAGACAAAGCCGCGGTAGATCTGACAGAAGGCTAAAAGCTATTTGAGGAGTGGGAATAGGGTCGTTCACACTAAGTTGCGCAAAGGCATCCCGAGTTCATTTACGGTGGCAGACAAATATTTCGCCTAGTGATTGCCTAATCAATGTACTGCAGTCAATTGTAATGCTTTTCTTAGCATTGCAATATGATGTTAGCTACAATTAAGTTTTGCATGGAAATCAAGGACCATTTTCACAACTTAAAATTTCACATCAAAACTAATTTCATCAAAGATGTCATAATTTTAACGGGAACATGTTCTTTGTTTTTGTAATTTGAAATTAAATTATAGTGAGTTTCAATCAAATTGACGCACTTATCACAGCGAGTCACTAGTGATTTTTCGTGAACAAGGTTTCCGGCTGCAGCAGTTGAAATGACACAAATGTTCAAAATGAAAAGAAATATAAAAAGGTGCGTTTTTATGCTAAATGCGACAAAAACCCGTGCTTTTTGTATCGAATATAATGGCCCAGAATCTGCGCACTTATTCCGCATCCAACATCTGACTCTGCATACATCAAAACTGACAGGCAAACAGGTTCTAAATAGTCGGACGATCGACGACTTTCGTTTTACTGGTAATAAATAGAGTATGACCACTGCAACACTTTTGCAAGACATAACCAAGGCAGAAAGCAAAAATGGAGGGTGGATGTTAATCTCCAAAATAACTAAATATCCACTTTAGCTGGAGGGTAGTACAAGGAAGAAACTTTTGCTTTCAATGAATTGCGAACGTCAAAAAAGGTTTCCACTTCTGCATGAATTCAAAAACAGTCAGTTGGAAAGCAGGATCACGAAATGCAGGGAGCAAGCACAAGGTCGTTCCCGGATGATGCATGAACTAACGCACAGATGGTGAGTCGCATTACGCTCACGTCCTTCTGTGATTACAGAATAAAAAACACACAGAATAATTTATTTACAGTTGAACAGAATGAGAGAATGTTGTCCTAGTTACACGATTGTATCACATGAATAATACACTAGCCTTTACTACCTATTAAACACCGGTGTCGAGAAATAGGCAGCGACTTTGATGCAATCTCCAGATAGAGTTGAGTCTCTTGGTGGCATTACTGGCGGTTTGCAGGTCAACTACAATTCTCATAAATCTGCAAAAACGGAAAATTAAACTTATTTGAAAGTCAATTCAATCAAACGCAAAAGTAAGTGAATTTGTAGGTCCTCGTGGTAAGCAATTGGTTTCATTTCTTTTGTCAAATACAACCACAAACAGTCTCTGTTAACGAAGATGGAAGCACAGTTACGCTATATTAGCCAGGCAGTGAGCAAAATACTAGGTTGTATTTGCATGTCTGATTCTGTAAGTAAAGTTTAACAACTCTTGGAAAGTAAGTAAAATAAATAAACGAACGCGCACTTGAATAGGATTGTGCAAAGACAAATCACACTTGCCTCACCAAAGTGAACACAAAAATTGATTAATTTCACCGGACTTGGAAAGCTAAATTTAAGTGAACCTTGAAAACCTGCATACAATGAAACATTCAATGCAATATACACCCATTACATTGGATTTAGTGCAACTGATCAGTTACTTGGCCGATACAAAGAGAGAGTAATACACGTATTAACGTAAATTGACATCCGCAGCATTATTGCGGGTTCCCAAAACAAGAAATGATTGCTTACTCAAGTATCAATTTATTCATTGCGAAAACACACTTACGTAAGTAGCACTTCAAGGCTTATGGTTACCGACCTATCCTATTGAAAACGGATTGATCTGAGCCTCTGATTCCCAACCAGGGCATGCACTGTATCGCAAACCCTAGAGCGGCATCGCTGTGCTGGGGTTTAGTGCTTAGTAATCTTATTTGGGAAAGAAGTGTAAAAACTCAACCAGCTACACACACAAACGCCTACTGCAACCTCAGAAGTACTTGGAAGTGTAAACGAGGCAGTCACTATGATGCTGGCTTAATGAGCACACGAATGGATACATATGCTTATTAACTGCTTTGGTCATGGTAGATTAAAGTAAAATGTTTTAAGCAGGTTTGCGCAATAGCTATGCAGGGAAGTGGCCGTGGAGTTAAGTCCTCCAAATCAAAGGCATTTACTCCTTATTGACGTTATACTACCACCCATTAGGGTTACTTAGTAGAATAAAGTTGAATTAGCAATCTCATCTGGTCGGTGGTCAACAAGGATTAACTGATGTTGCATCCAAAACCATGAAATTTGATTTAAAATTTAAATTAACTTGTTTAGATTAATTTCTGCCTCTGCCCCCATACGCTTTGAGTGTCTTCCCCATAAAAAGAAGTACTGATGATTAAGCGCCAAACGTTTCCGTCTTTAAGTACAATTAGAAAGGAATTTTACAGTCCACAGGATTTTTAGTCAAAATCTATGCGAATAGTTGGTTTATTTTCTAATATTAGGACAATTTCAATTTAACATACACCAAAGTACACTATTTGCATAGTTATGTTTTCATATTTAATCATCACCAAAACGGAGAGGGTAGGCGGATTCATGTCGCATTGAGGCTCACCACTGCACCACGACCACAAGACAGGCTCCCCTCTGAATGCTCACGGCGGTGGGCTTTACTGTCAGACCATTGATCCCAGGGGAGCGTCGCAAAAGCTGCGTGCTGGCCATCCCAAGTGGTAGCTCCGACCCCGGCGGCGTTGGGAAAGAGGAAGGGGACGCGAACCCCGAAAGGAGGTTCAAACAGCTGTAGAGTATCCTCCGATCCCCACCTCATGTTATTAGCTAAGACATCCAGTTGGTAGAGAGGGCCGGACGTTGCAGATGGGACGCGTTGAAAGCTCTCCTCTGGGTCGTAAATCGGGCGGTGGCTGCAAGTCTGATGATACTTCCGTTGTCGCTCCTCTCCTTCCCCGCAGTATTGGGCAATTGTTAATGGAACACGTCTAAGCCTACTCTGATGGATCGAAGACTGAGGAAACTTGTTGCGCTTTTTTTGCAGAAAGTCTACCTCGGTTAATCCATTCTAAAACAAAGGTTGTGTAAGCACTACAACATCATCCACTTAAGCTAAAAATCGACCTCAATTTGAAATTAGCCTCCAGATCAGTTATATTTACGATAGCGAATACATGATATCATCCCACCACAGTGGTGTATCGTACCCATTCGACAAAACGCCTCAATTGCATCCGGCCTCCTAACCTTCCCAAAAGCATTTGTAAAAGGTTAAAAAGTAATTACCTCTTTATAAAGAAACCGGAGACGTTTGAGTTTCCACAACGATCTCAACAATTGATGCACTGCCTGGTAGCAGGAGCGATGGACATTTGGAAGCGCAGATTCCTGTTCTGCACTTAAAGCCTGAACAATGGTTTTGCAGTACTGAACTCCACCCAGCTCAACAAAGTGACTTGGAGAAGGCAAAAAAATGAAATTAGAGTGACCAACTACTGTATTCCAAAGTGTTGAACAAAGAAAGTTAAGACAGTTACGAGAACAAGCACAACTTATGGTTGTGAATTTTGCTACTTCGAACATAGTTATTGGACGACTGCAATACTTGTTCACATTTCACAAACTGTGAAAGAAAAAATTAAAACTGATTTACTAAGGACGCAGTAGTCGTGCAATGCCTCCTTGGCCTAGTCTATCACTTTGACTTCAAGGGAATCTTGTGTACGATAAGAAACCAAACGTTTAGTCGATGTTAATACCAAGTATAGATATGTAGTAAACGAATTTTGAAACCAACCTCAGAAGACAACGCATATGTGAATTTCAGTTACAAATAAAAAAACATTGGAATCGACAGGTCGATTTCATATAATTTGATTACAGTCAACAGCTACTGTCAAATCGTGACCGATCAATCTCTCAGACGTGACTTCCAAGGCTAATTTGCGGAACTTGGGGCAAACGTTACCCTCTATACACCCGAGAAAACCCCATATTTGATCGATTGACCCGGAGAATAATTGGTGGATGACTTCGAACAAGCAACTGATGTTTTTGAATCAAGCAAAAAGGAAGGCTTTGAAGAAGACAACAAGATGGTGGTGGGAAGTCGTTGGAATTACACAGTTAGATATATTGACATGCAGCGTGCAAGTTGATTAGGAGAGGGGGAGTAGGCAAATTAGAAAACCACAGGATTTATACAAAAATTAAAGTAATAGCCTGTAATTTCAACCGTGAAATGACAAATTCGTTGGAGCCGATAACATCCTGCAGCAAATTTCAATTAATTTTGCCGAGATTTGGAACGATGGTCAAGGCGCATCAGCAGGTCAAGGGAATTGGCATAAGCAGATTCTTTGCTCCTGGATTTGAATTTTCATTCAGCATGCTTTTGAACATAGTTATTCGGTCGTGTTTTTATGTAAACAACTGAGTTCATTTGAATTGAAAATAGAAGGGTAGCATATTAATAATGAGATTTTATGAGAAAAATTTAGGCCAAGAAAACTCAACGCGTTTCCTCATATGCAATATTACTGGTGGAGACTGAGGTGGTGTACATCTTTAAAAATAGGATTTAACTGCCTTTGCATGGATAAATACATAAAAGCTTGGATACTTCTTATGGACGACCGCACTTTCTCTTCCACAAGTTCAGTTGTTTTTTACCGAAGCATAAAATAAACCATTGATTTAAGGTCTGCAGATACCAACAGGTAAAAGTTAAACTAATTTATTGGCTGTGAAGAGCCTAATTGCGCATTTTCTACATACTCCCAAAAAGCTCGTGCCTACGATCAAGTTACAGCATGGCTGAAATAATACCCCAGTTTTTCAGAGGTTGCTCCAGCAACTGGCAAATCAAAAAGAACACCGACAACCGTAGTTGGAAACACCCCAATGTTTGAGGCATTTTCACAGAAGCGGTTTAACAGACCTGGTGAAGTTGTCATGGCTTAGGATAATTTTGGAGCACAAAGTAAGGATTGGCAGAAGAACTTGGCAATTCAGTTGGGTGTGAAGATGAATGCCCGACGTTGTGTTTGTTGTGAGACTGGAGAGTGATCGGCTTCGCGACATGGCTGGATGGAGACTGAGGCAGGCCACAAGAGCAGGTAGCGAGCTGTTCCCTAGGTGCTTGAGTGTCTCCTTCTCCAACATTAGATTTTGCAGAGTCATCGCCACAGTTGCGACGACAGCATTATCAGGAAAATGAAGGAGATCCACAAGAATGGGTAGCCCTTTTTGCAGACGAACCTTAAAATAGAGAGGTCTAGTGAGATCGATGTAGTAAATAAGAACTGGATTTTGCCTTTTTTAGATTTCTACTGACAAGGCTATAAGTAAGATTACCTGTTTTCCAGCATTCGGCTGATATCTATTTTCCAATTCTTTGAGCGAAGCAAACATTGTGCTTAATTAAAGAATCAGGACTGAGGAAAAGGTGGTGTGCCTTAAGATTTGATCAGTTTCTCGTCGATGCTGTTAGTCCTTAGTTTAAAGCAGGGATATCAACGGGACCACCTGAATCTAAATTTGTCTTATAATTGATGGATTGTGGTTTTACGATCCATAAAGTGCTTCCTGTGCCACTTCGACACCACCGACAGCTCCTTAACATTGCTTACACAAAATTGTTAATTGGAAATGCAAACACCTCCATTACAAGTTTAGCGAGGTTAACTAATTTCTTTTTAATCAATTAATTTATTTATTCTACTAGTCCAATGCCTTTACAGTTAATCGCTAGTTAACTGATCTGATTTTTTTCGAACAGATAGGTTTAGTTTATGGAATATTGTAAAAAAAGATAGTTGTTGAATTACGGGCATTACTGCTAACAGAATTCACACCATCAGAAGAACCATCGTGGCCGAAGTTTTGTGAACCATTGAAATACTTCACACAGGTTCGAATCAGTGCAAGCAGTAAGATAAAACAAATTTTCGGTATTTTTCCCACAATCGCCACAATATATCATTCAAAGACTTATTACATAAATGAAACCATTTGCTCTTGCGCAGAATTGGGAGATAAAGCCTTTCAACGACTTCATTACATATCAATTTCTGTACCATCATTTACGATGTAACAGTGGAGAAAATAGTAGCCGTCGGAGAAAATGCATCGACCCACCTCTGAACGAACAATCTCTGCGGGTTGCCATTTGGCTGAGGATGTGAGATTCTGGATGGCACCAGCGGTGGCTTCAATACAGGCAGGATTGGAGGCTCGGTGTAAAAGTGCAAGGAAAGTGGCCACCGCGTTGGGATGCCAAAGGACGGCCTCTGGCACGTTTAAGGCCGGCACTGAGGCTTCCTCAACCTTATTATGAACATCTAAAGGGAAGCATTTATGGAATGGGGCCGATTACTCCAATGGGGGCCTTACTCATAAAAATAAGTACTTATTTTTACGCAGAATGTGGGAGTGAAATCCTTGATATGGGCGATGATCGCAAGGACAGTCAAATGTAAGGTCATCATGAGAAAAGTGCAAAATTACGCCTCCTCTTTTAATAGTTAAGGCTGGGGTTGAGTGTTAATGGTTGCCGTTACCATATTAAGGAAGATTATCCCAGTGAAAAAGGGCATTCGTATCCCTTGCTATGACGAACATTTATTCCGATAATCTGTAATTCTAATTAGTTTTTCACCTAACGTCACCAATGATACAACACATGAAGCCGTTTACTTTGAAATCAAAGGGCATTTTACTATAGGCTCTCAAATGATACTTCCTTTCGACCCCATTATGTTGTACTTAGCTATTCAGTAGAAGACTTACAAACACTATAACAGATTTTATGGCAAGCGACGAATTTTAATAGCATGCAGTTTTTGATGCAAGTAATGGAAGCCTGCCGCTGGCATTACCTTCAACATCATCTCATCTCTAACTATAGCAGTGCAGCAAATAAATTTGGATCAGTAACAGCAGAATAAGAAAGAACAAGGCTGTTTGTTTTGGAGAAACTTTGGAGCACAATTTTAGCCAATCACTAAAAGAAACACACTGAAAATCTTTATCCTATGAAATGCCATTGAATCTTACACGGAGTACTTGACTGTGTTTCAAATGCTTTGGCACTGAGACATAATGCGTGTAACGCATTCGAGTCTCATCTTCCAACTGCCAATTTCAGCTTCCTTAAAACACTGAATATGTAAAGTCGGAATACTCAGTGATAATTGAGATAGAGCGAGAAACAGAAGTTGAGTAAAGGGAAAGGAAGAGTCTGTTTTAAACTCAATAGCGCTGACTCACCACAGACTGCTTAATTTGCAAAACACTGACTATTTGGAAGGTTGTAGATGCTACCAAATTTAATACAGACTTAACACGGACTCGCTTGTAGCGATTGAAAACAACATGTAAGTATTTGTTCTCGAAGGCTAAATTGTGACATTATGGGAAACCTGTCGAAAACTTTATGGTGGTAGTAGGACCATCGAAAACCGAATGCATTTCCTCAATGCAGCTCAGTCACAGTAGAGAAGTAAGGATAAGTAAATAATCTTTGCAATCTTTTTCAAGGTGGTCAATCTAAGCATTCGATATTAACGACATGGAGACTAGATATAGCAGTTTGAATTTGTGGGAACATCCGACCTCTGTTTTGTATTCTGCCTCATGTCGCAGACGAAAACACTTAAAGTGTGACTGATGGCGAAGCGAACTTGCAATGTCATCCGAGGTGGCTATTAAATTGTGACAAAGCATGTGTTTAAGGCCATAGGATCTGAAATGTACATTCAATGAGAGGCTTAAGTACCACGCATTGAGAAGCTGCTTGGCTAAAATGTGGCCAAACAGCCATCCGATGTGCATCGAAATCATTCCCGGGCACTTTTTAATGAGTATTCATCCACCCATAATACTTATAGATTCGTTAAAATACAGTATGCTACGAGAAACACTGTTCGTAACGATGAAGTTATGCAAAAAAGGCAAAAGACAAGCCGGAAATGATCAGAATAGAGAAAGCAAGCCTGTTACATATTCTTAAAGTGCTTCGGAATTATTTACCAAATTTTCGTTACCTTAAAGTGCAACTACACTTTGATAAATGCCTACGTACAAGGGAGAAATTTCTTGATTTCAATAAAATAGCCATCTGTAGTGCATATTAATGAATCACTAACCATGCATTACCGTGAGATGGAATTAAAACTAATTAATTCGGTACAAGTGCAAATGCCTCCGATAGCATGACGGGAAATGAGTCCCCGATTTGATTGCATTCACTAGCACAAATAGTAGAGAAGAGGCCAACACGGTGAGACACACAAACACATTTAAACAATATTCGATAATCAGAGGTGGATGAAAAGTCGTGTTGTGACATTTAGCGCTCAAACACTTGGATGACGCCTCTGAATTCTATAAAACGGAACTCAATCAAAGGTAAGACTCTGACGCTCTGTGATTTCCAATGCAAAGCGCATTAGGGCATTCCTCACCCCAAAGCATGCCATTTAAATTTTTGTGCAAGATTTGAGTAACTGAGAGGCCCAGACTGCAAGACGTGAGCGTCAGTTTGGTTGAATGGATGATAGCTTAAGATTATGAAGCCTCACACAAGAGCCAGATCCAAACCAGAGGGATTCTTCGAACATTGGAGCTCTAAGGGCAGAAATGACAAGACTACGATGCCGAAAAACTAGCTTATTGAAAGGTAACTATTTTTCAAGAATTACGAATGAACAAACAAAAAAACTCAAAATGTTTAGCAGCAACATCATTAAATGATAATCATTGGACAACAAACAAAGTACTTTAGCCCGCTTCTTAATTCATCAATACAGTTCTTTGCAAAGAACTATTTAACACATTTTCAAAAAATTAAAAGAATTTTGGGAAGTTTGATGCCAAAGCGGTATCACGAAATGTGTTCTCAACAACTCCAGCTTCCATGGAACATGCAGGAATGAACCAGATCTACTCTAACCAAAGCCTTTCTGTTTCCTCCCCTCGGCGATGCTGCTGTGGCTGCGACTTATAAGCGTCCTCTTGAGAAGGTGGCTGCCCTGCGGTTTGGTGGCTTCTCCTAGAGCGAAGCAGAGGTTGCGAACGGCACAGGCGCAATTTTCCACCGCCTTCGTGTCCGCCAGACCCGTGGCCGCGGCCATGCGCATCACTTGCAGCAGACTTTCCAGTAAGCCCTCGCATCCTCGTAGTTGGGCGCGCGTGTTTGCGTCCTCGCAACAGCTCATATTCCTACCAAAGGTGTGCTCCTCTCACTCATTCACCCCTTCACGCGCACATTTTTCAGCTATCACAAAGCCTACTGAAATGCCGTTCAAGGTGAGCTTAAAACATAGTTGAATGTTTTCTCTTCAAATCCACTGCACGTAATTGCATGCAATAAATTTCCCACGTGCTAAATTAAAAAAAAATCGGTTACTACTTTGGGCGTTTTGGCTTTTAGGCTAGAACGAGGTGTGGCGATGGTGTCCTACTTTTTTAAAAAAGTGTGCGTTTTACGGTAGGTTTCGTGAGTTACTAGTAAGTTGAAATTTGATCTACCTTAACAACTTTGGATGGATTCCCCAAAAGTTATTTTTTATTAATACTACCGGCAATGTTTGTGTTGCAAAATAAATACCAGTAACTCAAGACAAACATTCAGAAAGTCCATAAATAATAATCCGAGAATTAGAAGTAATTTGCCCTACCGTATAACTGCGGTACAGTTACGATAGAGAAAGGTTGAGTGGAGAGGTGGATTGCCATTGCTAAAATTGTGAAGACTATTCCTAATGGCCTCTGCGACCGGTATCAGGACTGTTGTCACGAGAACTGGAATTGTCGCTTCAACCACAACTCGCCTTCTCATTGATTCAATAGATGTAAGATTGCAAAGAATGGCAGACACATTATCTAATGATTTTAAGATGCGATCGGCGTTGAGCTTTGACACCTCATTATCACCGGATTTCTCTTCCGTAAGGCTCTGCAGATGTTGTCTTAGGAGCCAAACAAGTGTGTTTATTCCATTGGATCTTTCAAATTCTAACTGAAATAAAAGAAAATTGCCTGAATTTGAAGCAAAGTTATTAGAAAAATAAGACAAAGTATGGAAGCTGTACGTACGCAGATCGGGATATTTGAGCCTGAGGTAAGGTTTCTTAAGGCTCCGGTAGCACTTGAAACCACGGATGGTTCCTTTGACGTGAGTAATCCAATAAGACTACCAAGTCCACCCGCACGCCTTAAGTGAAAGACGACATGGAGGTACTTCAATCTGATAAACCGTTCCCAATAAATATTTCAAATAATGACTGAAGGTATGACATCATCATAAAACTCACGTTTTGAACAAACATTGGTGCAAAACAACAGCGTAAACATGACAATTGCATGCGGACAGTTAGCAGCAGTTTGGCGTTGAATAAACAAACTAACATTGCGCACCTAAACAAGAATTCTAAGATGGCGAAACCAAAAAACCCAAGTACAGCAATCCAGCTGCGCGGCCTTAGTTACAGACTATTTTGATAAATTCTAATGTTCCCACATGATTAAATAATAGCTGCCACGAAAAACAACGCTACCATGCCTCTTCCTTAGCATCATCATTCTTATATACGAGGTGTTGGATGCACGCTGCAGCAGTTGCTTGGACAGTTGGATTTGATGAGTTAAGTCTGTTTACAAGGCATGGAATATCAGTCGATGTTGAAAGGTCCGTATTTGACTGAAAATTCCAAAAACTTGGGATAAATCGTTGCCGGACGGTGGCTAAGAAATAAAAACTTTGTGTTATGGACAGGAGGCTTAGCATGAGCTATTTGTCTAATGTAGTAATCCTCATATTCAAGTATTCATGATATGCTGAGAGCGGAATAAGCTTACAACTCTCCTTTGTCGATAAAAACCACCAAGACAGACAGAATAAGAAATTCAAACTCATAAAAGTTGTTTCAAACAGAGTGAAATTCGATTTAGCAATGAATTCTTTACGTATTTTAATCATAAGCAAGGAACTCGCTACGATAAGATTCTATGGACAAAAAGCCCACTTTTCTAGGTACACTTCGTGAAGTCAACTTAAGCAGTGAAAAGTGCTTAGAAGACACCACCAGCAAATCTCCTAATAATTCCAAAAATAAGTTACTTACTTTTACTGTTCATCAAAGAATAGTGAGGAACTCGAGACTTCTTCAGATGCTGTTGATCTTTTGCTAAACATGCATCATCTCGCATTCCGTGGACACTTGCATAAATTGGAAAATCGTTTCCACGAGATACATCTAAGAACTCGTCACTTCGTGCTCTCATGAGTGTTCCTAAAGCAGTAAATTCATTAAAAAACTGCACCTCATTGTGTTTAAATCAACACTTATTAAAATGGGCTTAGTAACTATTGATGGTTTATATTGAACGTACAAATGTGGCGTTAGGGTATGACTTTTTCGTAGTATCGTGCCCAAATGATGCGCTATAAGGATAGTGGGTGAGAGCGAAGTGCTCCAAGAGGTGGTTGAAATGCAATACGCCCGGATCACGAAAACGAAATAGCAGCGGTCATTTTATCGTTATTTAGCCTCAAGGTCAGCTTATCCGAAATCATATTAGTAGAATTAAACGATTTGTAAATGCAATGTCTCCTTCGGAAAAGACCGTAATAAGCAGGGCCCATATCTGTGCTGACCTAAAAATTGCAGTAATGTTTTGCGTATAACTAATAAGCGCGGGATTTTACACAAGTGAAAATGAGGTTTGTGCACCCTTTGGGACACCAACCAACTTCCTCCCCTATAAGTGGAACAACCGTGGACACCCTTCGAAGAAACAAATCCCAAACCACTGCGTTGTCACACTGCAAGAAACCTCGCGATCGCCCCAGAGCTCCACTTGTAAACGCCCCCAGACGGGGCAGAACCTACCCTGGAGACCCCACCAGTCGTGCAGCAGGGACCCAACCCGCCTCCCCCCCCGAGGCCCCAAGAACAAAAATAACCGAATGAAAATACCTATCGAGCAAGGCAGTTGAAGGATAGTCAGTATGTACATTGACAAAAAAGAAAACGGGGTGCAAATCTCCAAAGCATTTATGCCTTGTCATCACGATGGTGTCGATGCTTGCGGCGCTTCTTTCGCTTCTCCTTATTTTCCGCCACAGAACCTGAGTCCGACGAAGTTACCGACTCCCTCTTACTTCGCTTGTGTTTCTTATGATGAGAGTGAGTCTTCTTGTGCCTCCTTGCTTTCCTTTCCTCTTTAGACTCCTCGTTGTCTTCTTCAGATTCTTCTGACGAAGACTTCAGCGTCCTTCAAAGCAAAAGTTGAAAAACGTGCCTTTTCAGTGTCACAAGAAGACCAGTTTCATAAACCCCCATTCTACTACAAAATAGGTAACTTCAAGTAGATATGAGATGGAATAGACGACGAGGAAAAAGAAACCCCATAGAACAAGGAATGGCTCTTAACAGGCAATAATAAACGCACAAATTACAATGTACACCCAGAGGGTTCACAAGTTAAAGACGCTACAGATTCGCCCAACTCACTTCAAGCTCTTCTGAGACTCAAAGAGAGCTCTAGCCGCCTCGGCTTGCTGACGTCGTTCACGCGAACTCTGCATCGCACTCCCATCTTCATAATTCTCAGCTATTCCCAGTGCCTCTTTAAAGACCGTATTCTTTAGGATGCTAACGGCCGCAGTTTCGTGAGTACCTCGCGGAATAAGCCTGTTAGCGTCAGGGATAATGGTGGCGCCCGATTTGAACGCTTCACCCAGACTCTTGGGAGCAATGTCGTCAGTAAGCCTGGAAGTGAGCTCTTCCCTCAAAGCTGAAACCTTTTCATCAATTTCTTCTTCAGTGTACCCCTGATCCTCCATCGTCTGCTGTAGTTCAAAGCACCTTACTTCGACTTGTCGCTTCTTTTCATGCATCAGAATTTCTTTATTAGGCTCCTTGAACGCCAACGCGTCTGCATGTTTGACATCCGTATCTGTTTTGTAATTAATCTTATCCTTATAAGTAGTGAGATACGCCAAATTCCGTTGAACATAACCGTTGGTTCCACTACCCCTAGGCGTCGGCAAACCTATCCCGTTGTACATTATGGCGGGCAACAAATCTGACTCTGCCGCTACACTGCTGCAAAATCAAACAAAACGAAACCATAACAAAAGGCACAGAAGAGAACAGCAGGAGAAGAAAACCGGATCTTAAACGGACGGGAAAGTTTTTTGCGATTTTTGATTACTGTAAAAGAGCGTCACAATCATTTCAAATTTTTTCTAACACTTCGTACCGCTAGCCCGTAGCGATGTAAAACCTATTCAAATGTTATGCGATTTTTCAAGAATTGCCAATACAAATCTATTTAAACTAATATTACTTCTAAATTTTACATAATGAAGGTGAAATTTCGCTGTAATAACTACCACACTGTTGTTTGCCAAAATAATTATCTCCTTCTCACTGTTTCTCAGTTAACTCGGTAACGTCAACTTTGGTTTATATCACTGTTTCAATTATTCGTGCAAGGGTTACCATCCCTTAACGGTGTTAGCATTGTTTTAAATTACTTGCCTAAGATTAATTTTCCCTCTGGCTGGCGGGAATTATTTTGTTACACTTTCATGCATTGTTTTGCTCTTGAACCTTATGGTGATTCCGGCTACATTTTCAAAGACCACAACACGTTTGTACGGAGAGAAGTGCCATCTTTCTTTGCAATGCGACGATGTCTTTCCAATTAACCAAATGCCATACAGGAAACACGATCTTATCATGAACGTCGGAGCATTTTATTAAACTACTTTGCTGATTGCCTTTGTGTTCGTTGCACGGTTTTCACATTACTTTTTATATGCTTTCGATAAATTCCATGTATGCCGGCTCATTCACTTACTGGAAAGTTGAATGCTGCGGCCAGGACGTCAATGTGTCTGCCCGATATCTGGTGTAAGCCAATGTATTCGTTATTCTCTGTACCGCACGCTTGTTCGAGCATTTTTTTCGCGGCACATTTCGCCAGTATCTCTATAATGTGTATAGGAATACTTCCAAGATCATCAGGTACCAAAGGTGGCAAATGTGTATGCCTGTAGCAGTTGAGTTTGCGCAAGTTAGTGTTGGTGTGTTGCTTATCCATAACCACGGTTTTATTTTCGGTAATTTTCCATATTTCCATCAAAAATACCTTTGTCAGCCGCTAAGCCTTGAAATACTAATCGTGGATCCATCGTCGTCTCAGTAACAAGTATTCCCTGTGAAGTATCTGTAGACCCATGGTGGCAGCTAAGGACGAGTTCATGCTTTTAAGTCTATTTGATCAGCACATTGACAACTGTGGGAATACGGATTTTGCTTGCTTTCTCAACCGTGTATTCCCATTCTAATTGCATCTTCCCAGTTTGTGCAACTGTTTGGGGCATCAAGACGTGCAATCAGGAGGAACTTTCAGCATGTCTAAATGTTCTCGGGTGTATATCAAGGCAGCCACATATACAGGCTTGTACGCAAGACTGCATTAATGCCAGAAGCACCGCATACGCTTTTTTATTCACCCGGCAAGCCGAACGTACTTGTTTTGAAATACTTTTTATGCTCGAGGCGTCCCTCCTTTTCTCACGGCGAGAAATTCATGCTAGCCGTTAACTTCTCACATCCGATTATCCCTTTCGAAGGTCAATATCCTTGTTTTTCACCGTGCAAAGTACCTCCAACATTGAGGTTAGGTCCGCCAGCCATCAATATATTGCGTCTTTTGGAATGCCGCAGTTTTCCTCCACTCACTACTTCCCTTATCATCGATTATTTGGCTTGTGTAAGCCTTCTATTACCTTCCATTTCGAAATTGGCTGAATTTAGCTGTTGTCCTACAACTTGTTTTTATCCCACTTCCCTTAAATGTCGACACAGTCGGTACCTCAAGGTTTATTCAAGCAAAATTTTCTTCTATTCATTTCCTAGCACACAAGGAGCCTGCACTGGCTGTACTATTTTAATGCAAGACAGACTCTAAGAAAATATGACGCTCAATGAGTTAGCGTACATTTTTGCTAAAGAGAAACGACACTTTCCGCACAAAAATCTGATCTTAGTATTAAAAAAATGGCAGAGTTGTGACCCGTGATTAGACGCTGCTATAGCTCAATTTGTTGATGCAAACTTTTGGGAATAACAGCTGGTTCTCCGCGGTCTTGTGTTTAGGTAACCACAGACCATCCTTACGTTGGAAGGCCTTTTAAATTCACAGGTGAAAGGATTGCAATGATAGATTTCCTACATCAAGTTCGCGACTTCGCAGCATGGGCGCCACAGTGCTCCCCTCATTGGTCCCTTCGACCAAATCTTCCACCTTTTCGGTAGCCACCGCTGCAACGCTCCATCCAATGCCAATACCGGCTGTAATCCTAGCAATAAAACTGGTGACCTGAATGCTATCGGTGAATGTGTGCTGAGCAGGCTCTCCACGCAGGTGGAGCTTGAGCATTTACGAAGTACGATGCACGAGATTGAAAGAGTGCGCCTGTTTTGCATCAACTCTGGTTGTTCTTCCAATTCAGTGTATGTTTAAGGTATTTTTGGGTTTCCCACAAATAACCTGGTTATGACACGTTTCATCATTATATACCTCGGCTCAAAATTTGGGTCTAAGATATCCAAGATGATCAATTTACTTTTACTCCTGTCCTTCATTTCGGAAGTTTATCGGTTCTGTCAATGGTGAATTGGACTATTCATTCATTGTTTTTATGAGATACGGCAAAAACATTGTGTCGAAGCAGTCGGAACCTCTTCACCCTAAGCATCATTTCGGGCTTTGCTTTCAGAGATCCGCCTCGCGCGGCCTCATCAGACACCACCCACGATACACCCAATTAAAGCTAGGAAGTCCTTTTCCCATCTCTCTACTCTGTTCCCAATACGCCGATTTCAGGGATCTCGTTGAATCCGTGGAGTTCCTTCGCAACAGACAAGAATCCATGCTATAGTAGTGACTGCGTGACGCGCCACATCAGTCGCCTCAAGCACAATATCATCGCTCCTATGTCTTTCTGACTGCGTTCCCTCAGTGTAGTCTTATTGTTTTACCTCGTTTGTTTTTCTTGTTCCATTGATGCATCCTATTCTTTCCTTTTCAAGCTGTTTGTGGGGCTCCTAGCATTGTTGCTGATGGGTTAACTATGGGACGTTCTCGCGGGGGTTGCGTCGTTTTCCTTGGGCCACACATTTTTAACGAGTACAAGCGGCTTCTAAGGGAAGTGTGCTGTTTCTTGGTCTGATCGTGGGATTATGGTTATTTGCACACTTGCATTAGACGCTGCTGCGTTCCGCCCTCAGCCTGCTTGATATAAACTATCACACCCTTGAATAGTGAAGTAAGGCAACGACACTTTAAAGTCTTTTGTAAACATGCGTTAGTGTTAAGTATTATTAATAGGCTTTTTAAGATGCCGTAGCTGTAACGCAGAATTCTTCAAATTGATCGTATTGTCACGGTCTGAACTCTGTTGTCCGATTCTCTTAGCATTCAAACTTCAGCAAGTTGAGTACATTTCGGTTGAAAATTTGAAAGCGAATCAGGGTATTTTGGTCACAAATGAATGTGCGAGTCCACGTTAACAGTGCGATATGCTTTGCATCTGCTTGAAGCACAAAGTTGCACAATCTTGATTTGTGACATAAAATTAGCCAACAGACATAAACAACGCATTTTTAGCCTTATGCTCACTTGTTACATTTGTGGGTTGGATAGCCTAGACAACATCTGAGAGAGGATGAGTAGAGGTCGAAGGCGTGTTAATGTCACTAGTGGGTTCGGTGATATCTAGGAACTGAGGGTGCTGCTGCTCTTGCTGTCGCATAAGTTGTCCAGCAAATTTATACGGCCGAGCAAAGGTAAGGTGATTCCACTTAACGGTGTAAGCTGGTGGACCCATCCGATCTCTTGGCAAGCTATAGACGTAGCGCGGAGATCCACTCAACGGCTGCGGATCTCCGGAGGAGACCGAGACAACAGTCGCTATTTGCTGTTGCGACAGAGATGCCAACGGTGGTGGTGATAGGGAAGAGGGAATGCCTTCAGGCATTCTGTGTTCAAAGCGGTGCTTGAGGAGGTCCTCTGACGTCTGGATGTGAGGTCGCAGCCGACACTCCCACACAGTGGTGAACACACCTTCAGCTAGCAGTACCAACAACGATCCAATCATCACCGCGGAGGTGAGAATATCCAAAAGTTCAGCTAGTGATAATAAGCAGGAAACAAACCAATTCATTATTAGAAACCAGAATCCTACTGTCAGAAGGCATGTGTCAGTTACATGTCGTAACAGAAACAAATCATAAAATTTCCCAAGAGTTCAAAATTTGTCGCGTCCTGTTAATGACGATCATATAAAGTTGACATTACTGATAACACTTTTTATCGTGAGATGAGTAGGAGAATTTGATGGAAGCTTAAAAGGGGCATTATTCGCAACATGCCTCAGAAGGCTTTCTGTGCGCTTTTGAAAGACGGAGCAACTGTTGTCGGCGCCGCTAGGATATTCATCAGTGGTCTCCACCTTAAACACTGCCACATGCTTCACGAAAAAAGAGCATTATAGCAACCTATGTGTCTCTGTGAAATCGCTAAATCAAAACAAAGCTTAATTAAAAATGGCATTCCATTTACCATTTTTGTTAAAGAGTGATCCTGATGACTTCAATCGAAGTGACCAACCTTGCCTCGAAGACACTTGTACTGTAACAGCGACCCGACTGGAACCGGAATCAAAAGTCATGGACTGAATCGTGATAATCTCTTGCAAAGGTAGAGACAATACGCTTACCTATGTCGCTGCTCCATTGATGACTGCGATGAGAGTAGACTTCTCATTTCCTGAATAAGTACTTTGTTACGATCGTACAAGTGTGAAAATTTGACACTAAGTTTATTTAAATTTGAGTCAGTTGCAAGGAGCATTGCTTGCAACGAAGAGATTATATTTTCATTACCATGAGACATGTCGCTCTCTTTGGAAATGGAGGAGTTGTAAGAGTACAGTCCCCTCATGGTGAAGTTACTTAGAAGCCCATTGAGACTGTAGGCTGCATCGAGGCATTTTTGACCGTTTCGACGAAGGTCAAGCACCGTCACATCGGAGATGAGGTCACTTATTCGAAGGTCATTTAAAAGACGCGAAAAGTCGAGTGGACGTCGTTGGAGAAAAATCATTATTAAATTCAGTTGCGCAGTATCCTGGGTCATGTCAAAGAGAAAGGACTTCTCTAGTCTATTAATGAAGGCGTTACTGAGTTGGCTGACCCTCGTCAGCATACCAGTGTGCTCAGCCTGATCCAGGCAGTTCTCATCGAAAATGCTGCTTTTCTTTCCCCCGGCACGAAGGAGACTGTTCATGAGACGATTTCCGCCTCCTCTTGAATAGTTGGCCGCTTGACTTATCACCTTAACCACATCTTGCATCACCTTAGTTATGCGGTGAAGACTGAGCAGAGTTTCATCCAGACTCATGAGTTCGTAAAAAACATTGCGGTTGGCCTCTCGAAGGAAAGCCCACAACTGAATAGATGCTGGTAACTATGATACATAAAAACTATAGTTATCTAAGCGTAGTGATGGTATTGCATTTGGATATGGGTGGCATTACTACCTGATAGTCTTTTTCCCTTGGACTGGGCCAGTTTAACCAATGCCGGTTCAATGTGCGAGGGGCTTGTCCATCCACGTTTGATCGGTTATACGCGCCCCATGGGAGCAGGGCTTGAGACTTCCGGAATCCTCGGAATCCCGGAAAAAAAGGCTGCCATGCCTGAGTTATGGACTCATAGGTATAGGCAAGTTGCTCACATGGCCCTTTGCAGCTGCAAGCTGAGAGTGAAATCGAGTCTAAGGAGAGAAATATGGGTCATGCTACAGGCGATTATAGATACTACTTATCTCCCATTTATGGGTTCAAAGCAGTGAGGTTTAACGTCTTACCACGTAAAAGAAAACAATGCGATAAATACCCTATTGCTATCCCTTAGGGGTTTGGATTTCCGAGACTGGATTTAATTAGAAAATTGGAAACTTCAATGGGCATAACAAATTATCCACCAAAGGATGCGTACAATGTCCAATACCGCCTCCTACACTGCTCGGTATAAGTGGCACTGACTAACACCTTAGTAAAATAACTTTAAAGCAGGTCTTTGGAGGAGGCTGGTTTGTAAACATATCTTATTGCTAGTTTGGTCTAGCTAATTTAAAACGTGCCTTTTACGCGACGTGTTACTAGAGCCGCCTTAGTAGCCAAAATTGTGCAATTAATACTTAAAGGCGAGACCTGTGGGCGATTCACACCCCACTCCCCAACTTCCGCTTCGCATTCTATCTATGAAATAAACCTGTGCATCCTGTAGGCGCCAGATTGAGTACCAGACGTAGCGGACCAAAACGAATGGATGAACACTTTAACTACTAAGGGATCCTACATGTTTGTGAGCAAACTGCGTTTGGACGTGCGTATTTTCAGACCACCACAGTACTTGATGCCTAAATGAAGTGGCAGGAAAAGGACAGTAGCACAGGGGAAATGCCCTCATAGTCTTTTGCTGTCAATGAACCTTTATTAGAAAATTCGATACTTTCGAATATTTCCACACCAGGGATCAGACCTTGCAAAACGTCGAGTTGTATGCTGCAGTTTGAAATGGATTCAAGATTGCATCCATCGCTACTGGCTAAACGAAAAAAAACGCTTGTTAAAACTGCACACACAGAGGACCACAATTTCAGTTAATTTTTGAAAAGTTAACATGCAGCAGCATTACAATTTGACTTTAAAGTCCAAATTTGGTAAATTACGACTTAATTGAGAGAAATTCATCATGCTTAATAGTTCTCAGGTAGTTACTGTCCATCTACAGTTGGTGTCACCTCTTTTCCCAAAATTTTGTCTGACTTAAATGCATCGCCAATGGTAACTTTGTAGGCAAGAAATTATACATGCAATAACTTAATTTGAAGTTTCCGGCTCGTTTACGAAATCCGTTGAGAGATTGCAGAAGCAGTTAGTTGAAAAACATTACCGCTGAATATGCAACCACATTCCTTTTGGATTCGGAGTAAGAGGCACTTTTGTAGACAGGTTTCCCATGTGCGTTGAGGCACGCAATCAGATTCATAAACCTGCAGATATTGACGAAAATAAAGGGACATAAGTTTTAACAGCAGATTTGATTAAACACGATTTAAAACAACATTGAAATCATGTCTCCACTTTGTTTTGAAGCCTTCTCTTCTCAAACTGGCGTTTAAATTTGTAAGGTGGGTATCCTAAGTGCTTTCAACGATGATAATAATGGTATTCTCATCGGCGTTTAAAAGCGCTTGTTCATCTTTGATGGCACTCTTTTTCAGTCCTGGAGGCTATCAATGCTGATTACTCGAAGTCATATTACTTAAACCGCCCGACATTCCTGTTCATGACCATTATCTTTGTTACTGAAATTGAAAAGTTGCCCGCGACTCAGCCCAAGATGGAAAGGGGCTTCTCAGGCAAGCATATTATAGGATGGTCGGCAAATAATGATTAATAACCCTAAACACATGTCAAAATAGAAATTAACTCTTCGAAGAATGGTTCGATCGCCTACAAGGTTATCATATGTGAATGGAGAATTGGATTACACATCAGGTTATCAGGACCAGGAACCCAGTTTAGAGCTCATGGATATTCAGATAATGACAATGGGCAAAAAGTGAGCGGTCAACACTTTTTAATGACTTAGAAGTCACAAAACCTGAATTCTAATATCCGCAGCAGTAGCAGAAATCTCGAACACGACGTAAAAAAGGGTACTGAGATGACTTGTGGAGTCTAAACCACTGTTATGATAACAACTGTGGTGCTGTAAAGCTAACATCAAATGAGGGTGGCCACAACCACGAAACATCTCGATTTGCTTCCTCTTCAGTACTATAAATAATTCCCAAAGAAAATGAGTCGTTCGGATAGCTATCGTCAAGGTATTGCTGCGCCTACCGGTTACGATGGTCTGAACATGAACAATCCGTATTGCGCTGGTTCTGGAAACTCGCACAGAATTGCACAGTCGTACTACGAGAAGAGGCTTTAGTGTTATTAGCGAGACACCAAAGAACATGTGGTAGAAGCTCTCTGCGCAAATAATGCATTATGATTCTGGTAAAAGAGTGCAACACCACAATCAAATTCAGGCAAAGCACATATTTTTAAAAAGTGATAAAACCCACCACTCCTTAAGTTGAATTAAGTTGCATTTGAATTCTGGCGCATCATTGCTAACATTTTTTGATTATTGTAAAAGGGAAAGTTGAAACAATAAAGTAAAATACAGTAGTTTTTACGAATGTCGATAAATTTCTAAATGTTTTTTTGACCAAGCGGCGTTGAAATAGCCGAATTAAAGTCCACATAATTGGCATTCTTACAGCATTTAGAGGTATTATCTGAATTTCGCAAAAGGTGCTGCGTCTTTGTCAGAAATACATACTTTAGCAGTTTGCAAACTTCCAATGCTTATGCATGATAAAAACAAAGTGATGAGCAACAGTGCCTCTAAAGCCCTAAAGTGAGTCTTCAACGATGGCGTAGTTTTAATTGTGCCCCTGTTGTTGCACTACTCACTGTAATTAATGGCGTTATCTTCAGCCATCAAAATGAAAAAAAGCATCCTTAATGAAGGCGCGGGACGATTTGTTTGGCTTCCATGTGCTGAGGAACCCAATTTTACGTTCGACATCTGCTTAGTCCAATTCGCATCTGATAGTGCGAGTGCATCAAGGTAATGGCTTGGCGATTACGGTGAGAAAGTGTAATGAATTAGATAGCAGCTTATGCAGCTCTAGGGATAGACCGATAGAAAGAGTGGAACAGTAAAAGATCCTTTCTTGTAAAAGGTAGAACACTTGAAAGCATAGATAACCTGGCAATACAGTTGAGGTCAATGAAGAAATATGGTGAAAAGAACCTAGAAAAGTAATTTAAATGCCTTATACCTAATTGACTCAGTGTCAGTGTTAAGATTCTTAAAAAAAGAAATTCCTTTTTTACTACGCAAAACACTGCCGTAGGCAACACGCAGTCAAACACACGAAACGAGGTCTTCCATGCTTACATGCATAACCTATAAGGAAAATTTTGGTAGGTTGGCGCATGAATTATTTGTCGATATAAAAAAACCCCTTCAGGAATCGCCATCCTGATTTATTAGAACGAAGTTATGCATGATGGTTAACAACAAATACGCCATAAAGCAAACTGCCTTTTTTCAGGCGATGTACCTTTCGGGTACCAACGAGACGAAGCATGGTGTGGAACTGTGCTCCAAGGAACACGGCTGCTTGATGGTGCACCCAGTGCGGCTCAGGTGTCTCGTGAACGAGGAATCGAAAACCAACAAGGCCACTGTTTGGAATGAGATAATCCACAGACTCTGGATCAAGCTCCAGATGCAACTTCTCAAAGGCTACAAACAATAGAGCATGACGCATAGTTAAGCGTACAACCTTCACTTCAGGCACAATTTCTTTTACTGCTTGGAAAGGTCTTTGGGGTATAGCCAATGAGAAGTCAGAAAAGCCCTCTGTAATATTAAAATGGTCTGATCAACTTTAGGTACTTTTAAATTCGCTCTGTGTACGTAAGGCTTTCTTAAATTTACTGTCCTATTAAGATACAATACTCGCTACGTACAGTCTAGCATCCAAATTTTCATGAAACACTATGAGTAAATTAAGTGACTTGATAAGCAGAGCAATCATTGCTGAAATGAAATGAAAAGCCCGGACCAAAGTCAAACAAAATAGGTATTTTTTCGCTGAAGAGTGATGTGTTGGTATTCAGATATATCTTCGTTGAGTTATTTAATGTTTGAGCTTTTGCATATTCACCATCAAGCCCTTAATGTGCAACCCAATAGGCCGGCGCAGTTTTTTGATGAAAAGTAGCCAATTGCAGAAAGCTATTAAAGGTATTTTATTCTATACAACAATTCTCTTTGCTATTTCTGACACCTAATTCCTTCTCATCAGAACAAAAGTTTGCTTATTCCACTCTTATAGACTGTTCTGCATCCAGCAGCAAACAATCCAGCCTTGGCCACTTCCGTTTCTATCTCAGTTTGATTCCCAGACTGTCCCTTTCGCGTGCGATAGTCTAACGACTAAAATAGGTGACAACCGACTGGAGGAATTCCACTGTGCGAATACGGAAGATGAGACAATATTTCTCACCAGTAAGTTATGCGATACTCAACCCTGTTTTGCCCTGCAAAATATGATTTCCTTCCCACTGACTGCTCTTGACTGATTCTGAAGGGAATTTCTTTAGCAATTTCTACTTGGCTCAAGGTTTTAGCCGGATTTATTTGGACTTCGGTGAGAAGTCCATAGCTAACATCACCTAAAAAGCGTGATCTTTTGGGGATGAAGTGGTACCTTATACATATAGGGTGGATGGTAAGCGAATTGTTTGAGCATAACCAGCGATGTCTTCAAAACAATCTTTGTGTACAGAACTAATTCCTCACCGCTATTCAGTTGGCCACTCAGTGAACAACCAAAGAGTCAGTGCGCTTCCCAACGTACTCGAAAAAGTAGGCAAGTGTTGAAAATTTCTGAAGCTTATTGCAACCTATTAACACCTGGAATACGATATCCAGTTACCGAGTTTTCATCGCGGCCCGATTTATGCAAATGCAAACTAATTGTTCCATCACCTCCTAATCTCAACACCATAATCTCTAAATCATTTTAAGCAGCGGTGACATAATTCTTCGTTATCAGGTATAAGGCTCCCTGAACAATAATGCATCATCAACTGGTGGAATAAATTTAATAATTCTGGGTAGTGCGCTTTGTTACCGCACATCTCCCCACTACAAGTACTACATAACTTTTGGCGGGAGTCGATCCGTAGAGCAGATGGGTACGAATCACACCAGTCAACACTACATTGTATGATATGATGGAGAAAAATAATCTGAGCATAGTGCAGGGTGGAAAAAGGAGAACTGGGATACCGGCGCCTACTTATACTTTGGAATGCGCGCGTGCACACAAACTGTCACATGGAGTTTATAATTTTGTGCAAGTTAAAATAAGTCATTCAATCAATTTATCAAGAAAACTTTTTAACAACCTGAAATTCCCTCTACACTTCTCTTTTTAATGAGTGCATATAAATCATTACAGCACAGTGATTTGGACGTTAGCAGTGGAACCGAGGGAGACTGTAAACCTACGTTTCACTTCTCCTCGAAATGTATAGCACACTCCTGAGGGCAAAACATGCTTGGCGAATTGGACGTGGGAACACGTGCGCGAGGATATCCGGCACCTGAATGAGAGATGTCTAATCAGAGACGTGGGTGAATCCCAAATGATCAGTTGGGAGCGCAAACGAAGAGCGGGGTGACCATCGCCAACATCCCACAGTTAACATCTTGGGGATTAGGAAAGTGTGAAGGACAAGCGGTAATTGAGCTCACCATTGACCTAAACTCAAAATGAATTGCCATTATTTTTACCACTACGACCGGAGCTACTGCTTCCGGGATGGGAGCTTGAAAAATGCACATAAAGTCTGTAGTAGTTTATAAACATCTGAGCCTATTTTGGCTAACAACCCGCAAAGAAAAATAACGTCATAAGGGATTTTATTTGTTTGAAGGCGTTCGTAACTCGTTTTTTAATTTAAAAAAAATGCGATTAGGAAATTTCGAGTCGAAGGTGAATTACGGAATAATTCATTAGAGCATAATTGATGCAGACCTAGCTTGTCACAAGTTATCATTAAATGCCTTCTTTGCGAAATACAGTCTATTTAAAAATATACATGGGCTGTAATTAGAAATTACTCGACCGGTAAAGGCTCGACTACTTACAATTAAAAAATACCCTCCTATCAAACAAGCTCTCTCCATAAGCATAAAAATGCAAGTACTGGAGCGAGATCGCCCACCCAATCGTAATCTCACTCTTCGCAGTGTTACTTTTATTAAGACTGATGTCTCGAAAATACACAGGAACTTTAGATTTGGCAGCTATCATGGTTTAGAGCAACAACTGACAGATAAAGACATGTAAGCTAAATTTGCGACTTTATAAAAAGGTGTAATTTGTTATTTATAGACATGAGACAGCCGGCACAGTGGCTCACTTCCACTTTTGAGGCAGAGTGGATACATTTTCGACTTTTAGACGCTTGGATGCACAAGTCTGCCGACTTTTTTTCCATAAATCAGCATCTTATCTCAAAAACTTTGTGTTTTCGTTTGCGACTTTTCTACATACGTACAGATGAATGTTGGTGGTTCGTAGAGCAGTTTAAGCATTAGGCTTAGGCTGACAGTGTACGGACCATTTGCTCACACGTGTAACCCCTTGGAAATATGCTTGTGAACTACTGAGGTACTGCGATGCATGAGAGAGAGTATCATCAACTTTGTTAAAAGTGATGAGTTATATGAACTGAAAGGGCATTTTTCGTTCAAGTTCTTCTTCCGGCATTTTCGCTAATTCGGGAGTAATGAAAAGGTACAGGGAGATGAATCAAGTTAGTGGTTAGGATAAAAATTTATGCCGACGCTAACCTATTTGATGGTAATAACCGTAGTAAAGGACAGGAGTTGGAGGAAATCGGTGTCTTCAATTAGATGCTGAAATCTAGTTCTATGGAGCTGCTTGTAACCGGAAACTTTGCGGCTATGCGTGCCAGTTGGTTAGGCAACTATTTGTCATGACTGAATCGGTAACCAGCAGCAACCAGCCAATGCTGTGGTTGCCGGAAGCGCCTGACATTTCAGCTTATTTGAAATGGATAATGGTGGGCCCACCGGAAAAGTAAAAAACCTATTTGACTGCTTCCTATAAGAGGCACTGGTCTTTCCACCTCCACAGCTATTCGTGCTCTTGCATAGTCTTGTACGATCCCATTGTTAGCTTTTGTCTGCACACAGCCCGACGTCTTGCAATCCTTTGTTGAGAAAATTGTGGAAAAATAATCATGAGCTGGAATTTTCATTACTGCTGTATACTTTTACGCGCCATCATCCAAACGAATTAGAGGTTAACATTAGTGCTATAAGATTAGCTACGTGGAAGTTGATGTGTGAGGGCAAATTTGTTTAAAGAGATTCATTTTGCATAAAATCTTTATGCTACTTACTAAGAAAAACAAACAATACTCAAGCACAAAATGACCATAACCAGGTTGACTAAAAAACTACTTACCTGAATTATGACCATCGATGGGTCGCGCAGGGGAGCCCCATAGAACCCCTCAGTAGAAGTCATTTAGAGCTGACTAAAGTCAACTTTACGAAAAGGATTCAAAGTGAAATAAAACACACCGCTCTTATCGCAAGAACGTGAATTCTCAACCAAGAGGTGCGTCACTGCTCAAACTGATATGAGGGATGCTTAGTTCAAATGCACAAATTTTCAAACAAAGGATTTCTTTCTTCACGTCAATGAAAATTGGAAGTTCTGCCCTCACTACTTTTCTCAAGCAAGCATAACTGGCCAATAGATGACTGACAATGTTAGAGTTCGACTTAATATGAGAATGATGGTTTTCTGCTATTTCCACTTTTCAAAAGCACAATGACAGTTTTTACCTAAAAAAAGGACTTAAAAGAATTACAATAGTGAAATTTGGGTTTTGATTCTGTCACGTAATTTTTCTACAAATAGGGTATTTACGGTATCCGTTTAAAAGTTAAACGATAACAAAGCAGTCACAACTACCTACTCAAACAATAGTATGAGGTGGAGGAAAAAAACGAGACGATGTTTATTTCGAACGATGCATCTTGCAATAAATTTTGTGAGAGCTGTTTCATCTAAAATGGCAATACACACACATATATGAAGCAGTGACATGACATACAATGCCGTTTCATCAACAAATATGTTTCCGCTTATTAGTATTAAATGACGCAATTAAGAAATCAGTTGTGAAGTATTCTGTGAGAAATGGCGATAAAGAAAGCTTGTTACCGCAAGACATGGTTGTAATTATACTTCCGCCCAGTACTTATGCAATTTAGGGCATTCACACAGAAGAAAAGAATCGAGGCAACTTGCTCCACTAGCATATTCTTCAATTCGTGTGCTGTGTGGTTGAGCATGAGGTGGAAGTTCGCGTTATGGGCTCCATCAACATCATCCACCTCGAAGGACACCGGACGGGCCAGGCGTGCGTCAAGAAATTTTTCATACCACAAATGGCTCTTCTCCTTTTCTGAGTGCAAACCGAACAGAGTTGATCCCCTTGCACAAAAAAACAGAGCGTTCGTCAAACTCATATCAGCTTTCCAGCAAGCACATTCCTAATTGAGAAATCGCTGGGTTCCTTCTACCCCCCGTAGCAGCTTTTCTCGTGGGTGTCACTTTCTGCTTCTTTCCCCTTGACATCAATTTTAAGCATTTATAGTAGGCTTTTGGATTTTAACTGATTAAATACTTCAATAGCACTTCGTTTTACACAAACAACAACTGTTTATTAATCCACTGTGGAGTGTCATTATCACTTGATGGCAATGTTTTTATTTTTTGGTAGGTAAAGCTTAAAAACTATAATAAAAAATACGAAGTACCTACGAATCACTGGGAAAAATATTTACACAATTTCGTTTGAAGGTAAATTTCAAAAGGGAATTTAGATCGTCACTTAACCATGAGTTTTGCAAAACTAAAGTTGAAAAAGCATACCCAAACTAGACAAAAGAAAATAAGTCCAATCGAAACAGTCAAATGTGCCGCGTTTTCTACACATGACGAAGCTGGAGAAATTCCGTAGATACGTATGTGATCGACACATGAGACCGACGTTTGCGTCAGTTATATTATTGGCATAGTGATTGAGAGTTATTTTAAGGCATTTGTTCTTGGGTTATTATCGACCCCTGAATGTGGCACAGTCATCAAAGTTTACTTCAATAAAGTACCAATGTAGACACTTCCAAAGCTCACCTTGCTGGATTTGCATTACAGAGGCTGAAAAAAGGAAATGGAACATTTGCCGCTTTTGATTCTTCAAATGTCGAAATTATGAGATCGGACGAAGTCAGTAGGGACCCATAGCCAGAGCCTCTGCCCTGGCTGCTCTCTTTCCAGTATTTGAACCGGAGACCCAGGAGAATGACAAGCACGACTATGCTAATCAGGAAGAATGCGCCTCTGAAAAAGACAGTTACTGATGAATGAATGAATGAATGGATTCGCCTTGTAATACTTTTTGGGTTTTATACCCTTTTCATAGTGAGTTTTTTCCGCAAAAAATTACATAGACCTTGTCAATACTGCCTACCAGCAAGCACCAATTCTGTCACAACCTCGGCTCAGTAAACTAAAGATGCGATGGATTTGCATTGACTCTTGGTCAGAAGGGCCAACGCTTATTTGCATCCTCTTACCCATTTTTCATACCCACTTAGGCAATTAGCGTGCCAGGACCGTTTGCAATAAATCATCATGACCCCAGGTCAGCAGCTATTTTTAGCAGCACACACTATGGGTACTGGCTAACTTATTTTGGCAGTCGACTCGTCAATAGAACTCTCAGTTGGCCAAGAATAACGCCGATTGAGCACAAAAATTACCTACAGAGTAACATTAAATGAGCTGGACTGGATATGTTTAATTCGGTGATTGAATGAGTTAGTAAGGCCCCAAGAAAGTGGAAGCTGATGTGGAGGTAATGATGCGTTTGCATAGATTCTGCTTGATTGATTGCGAGGATCTCAAGGGATTGCTCAACTTGAAAGCATGGCTGACTCACCGTACTGCTAGGTTAGCTCTACTATCTTGTTAACACGGAGGATAACGTGTTAACAAGAAAGACAATGTTTCATGCTATGTTGTAGGGAAAATCTTCTATAAAGACTTCATTGTCGACGATGTGGGGACGTTTGTGGGGGGAATCAACCCTTCCAGCTCGTGGACAGTAGGTGAGTCTGAATTTGTCTTACGTGTTTTGTGTACTCAAATACCTCACCCAAAATTAAAATGAGAAGAGCTAGACCAGCTACATTCTACTCCGCCGGTGCAAGGGTAGCAATGATGGCGGAAAATATCACAATTTCTTTAAAGTAGGCTCATTCGATACCTAAAATAAATCGAGGTAGTCAGGCAAATTAAAACTACGTAAGGTCATTCCTATTTTATTGGCGAAATCGAAAAAAAACTATTGTTGCGTAATTTAGCTGTTATGCAAGCTAACTGAAATGCATGCAAAATAATTTCATTGTACCTAGATGATACGCATATTGTACTACATTACAACTTCATTTAATTATTAGCTCCGGAAAAGACACGAATGGCTAAGGTCAAGTTATACAAATTCTAATTAAATGAATGGAACAAAGGAGGTTATCGAAAGCCATGAAGCTAATGACAAAAGTAAATTGGATTGAAGACGCTCAGTTGAAGAAAAGGTAAGAACATACTCGACAAATCGCATATAAAAGCGCATACGGGTTCTGTAAATAAACAGGTATATTTGTACAGAGTGGCAATGCTAAAAAAACAACAAGCATGCTCACAGACGCCAGCCAACCACAAAGCGCAGAAATATGGCCAATAGGCTTTGCATAATTGTGGCTGCCTCCAAACATGCATTGAACGTCTCTCTCAATGAAAACGGACTTGACGAGGTCTACAGAATTTCCCTAAGATGTAGTCATTCTTGAAAAAGATGTGCGACCGTGAATATTATGTGCATCCTTGTGTGCGTTTAAACTAGTGGAGGGTGCAAGAAATCAGCAGCTTGACTTCAATTCCGTGAGGCCATTCTTTGACAACAAAATTTGTTGTGGCCGTTGTTCACATTTTTAAGATCTATTGCCTCAGAGCAATTGCAAAATCGCCTCCAGTAAGAAAGCAACGACTGCTGGCAGTGTGGTTGGCAATGTGATTACGTAGTGCCCATTGAAAAGGATCACGTTTGATGCCATATGGACTATTAGTTATCTGCGCCTTTGCATGCTAAATTCCACTCCATACCCTCCTATGCCTAACCCCCAAATTCATAATACTTTTAACCTTCCCCATTTCTATTCATACTTCAAGTTTTAGATAACGAATTGCCAGTTTAGAGCCTCGAGTCCTTGCCTCTTAGTTTTGAATGTAAAAGCTGGATGAATGTGCCATTACGAAAACACCACCGCTGGTAACCTGCTTCCAGACATTCTCAAAGTACACACAAGCTAAGGTCAAAATTGGCTAAACACCCCAACGCATAATCAGATGGCGCAAGAAGAGCCAACCCTTGCACGCTCCAGCGCCGTTGCTATTGTTGAGCTCAACCACCAAAGGTATCAGACCCGAAGTGGTATCACAGAACCTCAAGACCTAGTAACCAGAGCTTAGTCTAGTGATAGATCCCTCAGAGCACCACGTTCATTATAAACCAGGAGTTTACCCACTCATTTACCTTCTGACAACCACTGCACGAATAAAAGGTAGAGAGATATCCATACACATTAGCACTACATGCTCTCACTTGTGCACACGGGATTGCGGTTAGTTATCCAACGTTGCGCAATAACTTTAGGGTGACTAGCCAATGAGGGCAAGCGCCAACATAAATTGACTTGGGAGTCAGCTTCGTCAGTGTTTAGATTACTGATAAAGTGGCTGGATGATGAAGTTAAAATCCCAGAAAAGCGTTGTGTTTTAATCGCAGCAGCGAACTCAACGAAGAAATTGTGAGTACCATCCATAGTAATGCGGCAATGGGGAAGTATAGGGAAAAGAACTTGCAAATGTACACGCCACTTCAGTTGCTGCAATCTTCAATCAGCGACTGTCCACTAAGAGACGCATCGCACAAAGTAGCACGGCCTAAATTTATCCATTTCCACAAACACAAGCATAAAAAGTGGGACATGAACCCAGAACACCCCAAATAGTCTCGTTCATTAGCCATCTAGAAACAGAATTGCCTATCCCTTCCAGAATAGTGATGGCTGAAGGATCCAGCTCTAGACCGACGCAATGTGCCGCTTCAGTACGTTTTCATCAGCAAACTCAACCATTTCTGTATACATTTAAAAGGCGTAAATACTTCCTTACGCATCTGGTTGAAGTGGACTTAAAGAGCAATACTCGTCCAACATAACTACCGCTTCATTGAGCGACGAACGGTGAAGACACGACCCCAGCAAAAGCGCTTTTAAGTCGAGTGTTAAACCGGCACAAACCCAAAACAATTGCGCCTGCAGTTACTACAGAAAGTTGCTGCTGCTTTATGATTGTCGTGTAAGCGAAGTATCTTTTCAAAAACGCTTAAATCTAGGATTTGACTTACTACCCCGATAACGATGAGAAACGCTGTATCAAATCCCAAAACGTATCAGCAGTGCCTAGCGAATGAAAAACACTTCGAATGTTTGAAGCAATTTCCATGAGAATAAAAATGCTACAAAAACGCTGCAACGAACACGCCCAACCAACCAATGAACGAAACCGCACAATGCTGCCCCGGAAAAATATCCCAATTCAAGAATAAAAACACGGAATTTACCAAGCGGATGAGTGCTGAGATGCATAAATCAATCTTTTCGATTATTAAATGGTCCCCCACGCAACGAAAAGTAGGAGCCGATTGCCCAAAGTAGAGACAATGGAAACACTAGGAGACAGTTTCCAGAAAGGTATGCGCGAAGGATAATTCAATCACAACTTTGTGGGAAGTCAACCATTGGAGGTAATTCGGTTTTGCATACTGGACAGGGAAACTGTAAAAAAATACACAAAGCCTTCAGTTTGGTTGAAATCTTGTTAAGCAAACCTAAGCCGCAAAGGGCAAAGAAAACTCACCGAAGTGAATTATAACTTATAATTAGCAATTATGAAGTGCAGCTATTGATAAAGAACATAGATCATGACAATTTAGTGACAAAAAGTCGCGGCATTGTTCGAGTCCGATCTTGCTTAAGCAATTTTAGAACTATGATTACGACAGTCATCAGTCTAAGCCTAATTTCTGCCTTGACTTTCGGAAGCCAAACCAAAGTACTTGCAAGCAACCGTTCAAAAGTATTTCAGCATTAAGCACTTTTGCCATCTGCCTCAGTAACATTCAGTCATAGCAAAGCAAAGCAAAAGCAAATCTTAATAAGAAACACAAGTGACCGGTGTCTACACTCCACCACTTTGAGGTTGTGTACCAATGTGTTTTTATTGAAACACAAGCACCATACCAAGAGAAAGCAGAAGTCACAAACACTTGAGAAGGTCAGGTGCCTACCTTAAGCTGCGGTTGAAAATCTTTTGGGCAGAATGGATTTTTGGCAAGGAGAGCGGTCATTTCGTTTTTGTGAGTGTTTAGGAGATTGCTGTGATAGTCAGACAAGCATTCTTTATGAAAAAAATGATTGCAGCGCGAACGCAGGACTTCACCCTCCGTTTGGAAGGCATCAAAACAAATCGAACAGTCCACTGAAGGTATATTGCTTGAAATAAAATCACGGCAACACTAAAAGGCAAAGAGTGTTCCAATCCCTTGAGATCAAAACTATTTTAAAAATACTACCAGGACGTGAGATAACCCTACATGATCAACTAAGAAATCCTAATCTGAAGAATATCGAAAACGTATACCATGCTTAGAATAATGCATAGTACTGTTGGCAATTAAAGAAAGGCAATAACCGCAGTCACAGAACAGTGAGGTTAAGCGCGAATTCTTAAGAAAATGACAACTATGCATTTACCAACTAATAAAACGAGAACAGAAAGCAACGGTCCAGATTTACGGAGGGGGCATAATTAAATAGAAATAAAGCTTCTGAAAAACATTAAAAACTACTCAAGATGCGTATTCCACAAAAGGTAATGAGCAGTGTATCAGCAAATAAATCATGCAAAATACCTCAATTAGGGGAAAGATAGCAAAGTCCTTTTCACACGAATTAATTACAGCAGCAATGTTCGACTGGAGCTTGGACAAAGCAGAATCCGATAATCCAACTGAACCTACCAATTTTACAACAGGTGGCAAAAGAGGGTACTGCAAATGACGCGTAAAAGTGGAAAATACCTCTTGGGGACAAAATACATCAAGCTCAAGAAGCACATTTGCTGGAAATCCACATACCCCTGGTGTCACCGCAATGTTGATGTTGATGCCAAAATCACTACAACAGAATAAGGTAACGTCCAAAGAAAATCAAACCGTATGCATAGCGTAGTTTCAGTTGGAAAGGCAGTCTTAAGAAACAAAATTTCATCTGCAAAATTAGGAAATGTGGACTTAATAAGGGTGACCTCATCCCCCATGTCTTCTTAATGCGAGGTAAAGCTATAAAGTAGAGTAGACAAACTCTTTTGTCAATTTATCACAGCCAGGAGTTAACAGAAAGAACCTTGGTGTAGCGTGAGCATCAACATTTACAGAAACTTGCCACAAATAATCAGTGTGTGATATAATACTGGAATAGAGAAGAGAGCGCTGAACACACTCAGTGAAACTCGAACCTGAACACTGGCACCAAGCAACGAAACGAAGAAAAGGAAAGGTGACACGATAAAATGATCAAACGCTGCCGCCGAACGAACGTCCTTGAGAAGCGCGATGGGATCACATGATTATACATCCAAACAAAACTATTCGAAAAGCACGTAAACAATTTGGTATTGTGACATTTTTATTGCAAAATTAACTAAGCAGCAAAAATAGGGTTAGTTTGATTTGGAGTTTTGCTTTAAGTCGTATGGCTTGACGCAAGATCACAAATTGCGGCATATGTAAGCTAACCCATAACCAGACGCAAACAAAATAAAAGCCTTATGCGATATTACTAAACAATAAGCATACACCAAGCTAGCCATCAAATACGAGACCGATATGCGTGTGTTAACTCAAGGGCTTCGAGGGCCGACAGAGCGACATCTATACAATTCTAATATATTTCGCAGCACATAGAATGATTTAAACAAGATTAAAAGTAAAGCTAGCAGCTCATCAAACTTAAAAATTATTTCGAAAAAGTTGTCCACGTCACATTTTATCTATCTATTCTGATGTTTTTTAAGGAATGACAATAAGCATCCAAATTTTCAACGAAACTGACTTACCGCAAATGCTGATTACGGTTACTTAGGTGAGCATGATGTCCCGTATTCCTGGTGATGGCCCCTGGTCTACGCCGACTGCTTTGATCCCTACGTTTATAGAATACACATTTTCTGCCCTAATATCCTAACTTTATTTGCTTAAAAAAAGCTAAACTTTTACACCATGCGCTTTTGACCAATTCATGTTTTTGATTAGTACCGTAACACTTGTGGCTTTAGATTAAGCTCCGATTTTTATTTCCATCATTACTCTAACCAGGTATTATGGTTTCTGTGTCCTTGCAATAATAATATAAGTCTAAAGTTATAGTTTGCAACGCTTAATGCATGCTGGAAGAATTAATGAGGTACATCTGCTTTTTTTGCGGCCTAAAATTTTGACGCGCAAAATGGATAGAAACACATTATTGCTAGCGTTTTCAAATGCTGCTTTTAATGCGCCTAAAATTTATATATATTTTTAATTATATTTAGTTAAAGTATTTAGATAAATGGCAAGAGTGCATTTTTTGTATTTTAATGCACTTATTTCTCTAAAGACCTTTACATTTGGCGTCACACTTTTAAACTGCATTTGGTCTTTTTGGTTTTGCGTTCTGCTTTCCTGGGATATCTCCACTGAAAAGTATGGCAACGGTCGTATTTTCTCGCGAAAGTGAAAAATCAGTTAAAGAGCACAATCGTTTTTTAAGCGACAAAATAGCTGAGCCGCATCCTTTGCAAAAACCTGCTGGAAAGTCGCGTAAGGCACATGTCGAGAAACAATCGAAAAATCAGCAAAATCGGCTGCATAATTCGTTGGTAACTTGCCATACCTTTTTATATTTTATTGTTTGACCTTGTAGATTAGGAGTACTCTGACATTTTATGTTTTCCACAATTAACCTTGCTATTTAAGTGGTCACTTTTGCTGCAATCTTTAAATAGAATCTTTTGCCTAAATGTCTTTAAATTATTTTATTTATAGTTTTTGTCAAAAGACTTGAATTATTTTGCTTTTATAATGGCAGGTTCTTGGTTTTTTATTGAATAAAATTTTTTATTTACTTTTAACTTCTTCTTGAAAATTTTTAATCGGTCCTTTGATCTATTGATCTCGTACTTTTTTTCAAATTGTAGGCAATGGAACGTTGGATGAATGACATTGCTTTTGCGAATACGAGGCATATGAATGGAGGTTCTGGAACATTTGTAGCTCATAAAAAGCGTCAATATGGACGTCCAGTTGCCACTAAACCCGCTAATTCTCCCAATGTCAACGAATTGAGCTCATTGGATGAACTCTTTCATGCACATGCACTTGTAAGTTACTTGTAGAGAAGTTATTTGGTGACGAAAGGTCGTGCTAATCCTTTTAAACGTCGATTCATAGCTCGCCTTTGACGAGCACGCCATAACAATAGGATTTTTATGGAAGCATATTGGCACATCGTAGGGACACATTTTAGCGTACTATTAATTTAAAATATTGTTTGCTTTTTTTGAAAATATTTTAGCGTTCTCGGAAGAGTAACCTCATGGACTTCTCATTGGTCCTACCTCATAAGCAAAGTCATGAAAGTAATGATGATTTGGAAGTGTTGAAAGGCAGCGGAAGACGATCTCAAACGATGCGCATCGCCAGCCGTATGGATGCAGCCTCAAATCTACGGGGTAATCTTGTTTCAAGTATTCAAAGTATCAGGCGTAATCAAAGCCAGGTGAGAAACGAGGCACTTGATTAGCTTTCTATGAATCTTCTCGAATTTGCTATGAAAAGGTTGGGTATTGGTATAATTTCTCGAAGGCGGCTCATGATTGCAGCTTTGGGCGATTGAAAATCGTTTGCCTAGAAAGTTTAAGTACACTTTAAACTAATTATTTTGTGGATTTGAAAGACTAATGAGCATAATATCGCGACTGGCTGATGCGAAAATGCTTTATAGTTTAGTAGAAACTCATGAGCAATACAAGATCATATTTCCATCATTGCTGATCATAGTTGCAAATCTACGTGCATTTTCAAAGTAAAGCAACCTTTGTTACCCAAAATATGCGGATAATATGGTATTTACTGTTAATGTTGGGTTCATAAGTTTGTTCGACTCTAGACACTTAATCGGTCATTTTTAGCATTACGATGTGCTACCAATGTGTTCTGTGTTCTGACTTTTATTATGAAGCTCAGCAAGGCTTACCAACAATTTTTCCGGTGTCTCTTACACGATAAACGGAATAGATTTCAGTATGATTTATAAACTAAAGAATTTTCCCATTCCTATACCCACCTCATTCGAGGCGGGTGTGGTAAAAAAGATATAAACAACCGATATCAGTCGTGGTGTGTCGAAGGTACTGCTAAATACTTTGGCAGAGGAAATTTATCGCTTCCTGGAAATAGTAAGGTGCATCGGTTTTTTGAGCGTCATTAATTGAATCTAAAAGGCTTTGGCAGTTCATTATATGCTTATATGCTTATTCTTTAGTTGCTTCAGCACGTTAAATGCTTTCCCTTGTGACGATTGCATAGCGGAGCTAGTTTAATGGAATTTCAGTTCCAGAGTTGAAAGAACACCAGAGCATGCAATACATGGTCACTTGTCAAGTATCCCATGTTACGACTGCTCTCGACTTCCTGGTTACAGTTCAATCTTAGGCTGTTTTAAGGCTTACTCAATAAACAGAAGAGCAGTAATGGCTGTCAGCATTATGCCGATAGATGATGGACAGTGTGAAACTATTGCAGTTTCGACAAAACTTCTTTTTTGGGTTCATATTGCCTGTTTCCAAGGAAAGTACTGTTTCGATACCAATTTCTTATTTTGATCCGTTAGTTCCCCAAGGACTACGACGAACTTCCGTCTCAACGCGTGCTGCACCACCAGGGACCAAGAGATCAACAGATCAGGCGACCGCAGGTAATGAGCCACACACTTTGATCAGATTATATAACTCTGGCTTTGTGGTGCAATTCTTTTGCTTTCAAAACCAGATGGGACGCAGTGTGACCACCTACACACAGACGAATAGCGATGTCTTTCGGGCGAAGCAAAGTGGTCGCGTAAGATAGCAGCTACTCACAATTTGTGCCTCTGCCGCTGTAGAACTGATTATTTTGGTTTAATTTGAATTGTCCAATCACGTTGTCTACTAAATTTCTTGAAGATCTTTTTTGCATGGGTTATTGGACAGTTACTTTTCACCAAATTTGACGCATAAATTATTGCTATTTGTTTGAGTTAGTTGAATTGACAGCTCTTCTGAAAAGCTAGACGAATCTCAAAAAGGCACTTTATAAGGTTTGCCTGAGTTATTTGCAGGTTACATGCATATCGGCTTGGTATAGAGGCTCTTAAACTCCCTGATTACGTATACTGAGTTTCGTGCATAGTGCGCATTTTTTTTTTCATTTCAAGCTTGAAGCGGATCTATCAACTTCCAAAGCCAAGCAGGTCCGTAAACAAAATAGCATCATACACCATTTTGGCTATGTATTTGCAAAAGTAATTTTGGTATAGATTTTGAATTTTTGATCTAAGATATACTTAGAATGTTACGTATTCTGCCCGAAATTTTGAATATTTTAATACTTTATGATCTCATAGGTCAGCAGGCGGGAAGTTGATCGCTCTCCATTTCGGGAAGGTGATAAACTGCCAAGAATAATCTCCGATGATGTGGCGTTTCGAAATGTGCAGGTTTCTTCCTCCTTGTCTTTACTTCAGACTAGTTCGATCAGTTTATGAGCCACGCCAATATTACGTTCGGGTTGGTGTTGAGCGAAGAACACTTTTAAGAAGTGTTTCGTTTTCGATTTGTACCTAAAAGAAGGGGAAAGATTTCAAGTGCTTCGAACTAAGGGGGTTGGGATTTTAACTTTTGTACAATGGTTTTATGAATGCAATGTTTAAAAAGCAGTACTCATTGTCATTTGGCCTTGAAAGCCCCAAGTGCTATTTAAAGTTTCCTGGAAGTTATTTAAAAATACTTTACTGGACTCCATTATCGGTGCCACACTATTTAGAACATTAAATTACTTGGTGAAAATAACTGAACTGTACGGCATTGATATTTTTGTTTACGCTCTCCTAACAATTATTGCTACTTGGAGTTTGCTGAAGGAACAATAACGAATGGGGCAAAGGCGTGATGACAAGTCGCTATAGTTCTTTGACGTGGTATTGGTGATAGAAATAAATGTCTTTCGCTTTATGGAGGTGAAATTACGCTTGTTGTCTTTTCATGCAAAAAAACGATGGCTAAATGTATCTTGCGAAGGGGCTTTATCGCGTTTTCCTTTGAATACGTAGAAGAATGGTCAGTCGAGGGGAAGAATGGATGATCAACCAGCCACACCGAATCGTCGCATGTACGAACGTAAAAACTCGGTAGGCATTAAAGAATGGAATGTTAAATTTCAGTACATGTACGATGGAAACTCACTTTGGCGTCCATGTTCCAGGTTGGACGCGTGAACGCTGAGCGAACCAACGAACGGAAAGTCAGCGCACTTTATGCGGAAAACCGGAAAAGTCTCGTAAGCTTCAACATTGGAATTTTTACTCACAGTGGAATATATCACGAAAATATTCTGGAAATCATTAAAATACTTTGATCCTAGGCCGCATTATCGGAGGTGAGCAGAAAGAGTTCCATGGATAAAACTGGTCTTCGGAGAAGTCAGGTACACTCTGCCGTTTAAACAAGGTCTAACTTTGTTTTTTACACATAAAATCAATTTGAGAGGGTGCACTTGGACTTTATTCGTTTGTTCGTCCAATTCGTTTAGGAAATAGGTCTTTTAATACCCAGTATCACCGCACGCCCCCGATCTGTCCCATTTTGCACGACCATCTTCCCCACGATGTTATTGCATGCATAAGAGCAGCATCTTCGGTCCTCTTCACTACTCTCTATAGCGGACGTGTGAAAGGCGTCCTTGAGAAAGAATCTCGTTTTTGGCTAAAATGAAATCCCCCACTTTCTACAAAGTGCTATCATTTTGGTGCGAAGCAAAGTCTCCCAACTTTCCCTGAACTTATTTTGGTTGATTTTTTTGAGCTTGACGGGCACGACGTTCTTTTCGTGGATATTTTTCTGTAAAATTTAGCCTAGTATTCGTGCCTTTCTAATGAAGTAATGACTCTGTTGTGCATTCTCATTTTCACTGCCTTAGCGCTTAGCAGCCTCGTCTCAACACATGAAGATCGTTTGACCGACTTGTGGCGCCGCATTTAGTCCTCCTTGACAAGTTGTTGCAAGAGGCAATCAGATCGCGAAATGCACTACACAGTCACTTCATAGTTACGCACCCAAGCCCGCCGAAGTGCAGACTATGTCGGCATCTTAATTTTTGCGTTTTTGTTGAATTTACTGGAGTTTGGGGAGGAGTTTGCCTAAAGGCATTCCAAAACTGTTCTCTGCAATCAGTCGGGGCCTGGATTAAATTGTTGAAACGAAAGACATCTGAAAATTCGTTCCCTTACAGGGGCTGTTACATTTCAACTGTCCTCACGGCGTTGGTGAAAAGTGTAGTGACTTTTAGCAAAGAAAGTCCTGCTTTTTTAGACCTACGTCTGATTATTTTTACTTGTTTATTTTGGAGCTGAGTGCATTTTGTTGCCCTTGAAATGATGGCCTGCCTTTGTCTTTCAGGGATGAACACGTTGATTTTGACAAAATCTTGAAAATGCCATTCATTTTGGGGCCTTTTAGCCGCACTTTGAGGCAAATGGACTGTAACCGGAATGGCGTTTCCACCATTTTACATTAGGTCATTGTGAATGCAATATCACTTGATGTCCGGAGCTTGACTGTTTATAACTAACACGGTTGTACTGCACCCAATACACTGTATGGTCACAACTTTTCACCTTAGGGAAGCACCTCAATTTATTCAATAAACGAATTTAAGGGTGCGCGAAAGCGATCCTTCCTTTAGGGAGATCCAACAGAAATGTATTTTTTTGGGGAAAAGCATTTAAACCCCTTTATTAAAGGTACTTCTCTTTTAGCAACCTCATTAAATTACTGGAGACGATTTCCCAAAATACCCTCTTATAAATCATTGCATAGAATCGCCATGGGTTTTGCTTATCAGAATTCCTAGTGATGTGCTACGTGCTCAAAGTATTCGACTAAACCTCTGCTTCCCACTTACTGATTTAACCTTGAATTCGAGCTTAATACGACTGAGCGGATGCACTTGGTTCGCTAACGGTGGAGCACTCCACCACCCTGAGTTTTATAGAAATCCACTTTTCTTCTACCTTTCCTCATTTATTAGGCTAGTTTTAGGCAATCCGTCGCCAGAGGTCCCAAAACGAACGAAGATCAAAGTGTGAGTTTAGAAACAACTTGCTTCTTGCAATCCTCATGAGGATATCATTTCTTGCGTCCTAGTAGTGATCGAGACCCTGAGAATTATTGTATTGTTGTATTGTATTTTGATTATGAAACAGCGATGAAAGGAGACTTAAAAGGTGACTTGTTAGGAGATTATTAGTTTTCGAATTCCTTCCTCACTATTGTTTTCCTGTGAATGATGATTTGTTCCACATTTGCTTCGCAAAAAGTAGGATTACCTAATTGCATACTTAGTTCTACCTTTGGCAAAATTCTGGTTGCATGCAAGCTCCAATTTTGGATGTAGTACCTTAAATTTGTTGGGAATTGTCTTGCGAAATGGTGAATCTGATAAACTTTACAAGCCAAATTGGAATGAGTACTTCCAAAATTGTGGATTCAGGTTGCTCGACTTTCCGTAAGCATAGTGGACTCTCCACCACCGGTGACGGGACGATCCAAGCGATACCGATCTCATATGGCATTTCAACCACCTATCCCTGTTGAGATTCCGCCCAGACAACGGCTCCGCCGTAACTATCGAAGCGTTTACGATCGAGTTGTTGCCGCTGAGCGTCAAATCCCTCCCACTCTGCTAAGTGGCTATGATACTCCTTCCACTTGGAGCCAACTGGAGCAACTCCATACGAGCACTAGGTACGGTTTTTCGAACACAATATGTGCACAAAGTCGTCCAACCGACATGACTCGGATGCCGCAACCACAATTTCCAGTCAGACGTACAGCAGATCGGTCATCCCTGGATGATGCACTGAGGGTAAAGAATATTCCAGCCAATGAATTTCCACAAAAACAGACTAGAAATAGGGTTGCTGAATCAAAGTCATTAAATCACCTAAAGACTTTGACGAATTCGAACGAATTTAACGGGTATCCAGCTTCTACACAGCCTCAAAGACCTATTCGTCAATATCCAGCTTCTATTCCAGTCGCCAACTACTCATTGACTCAGGTGAGTACCTTTGATTGGGTTTTGTAGAATTAGGGGACATTGTAAACTTGAGCTTCCCATCATTTGGAAAGCTGTAAGCGTTAGTTTTACAGTTGACGAAGAGTTTGTAAGTCCCGCTTGGAAAGCCTCATTAAAATGCATTTCTGTCAAACACGGCTTGTTGAGGTGGACAATTTGTTGGAGAAAGTATGTGAATACCTGGTGCTTTAGATCGCTCGAGGGGAGAATTTAGCACTTGACAAGGGGTAGATTTCACGCTACACTCGTAGCACTTCTACATGCTCATTCCGGACGTATTTTCTGTCAAAATCCGACTTTGGTAGCGGAATCCTGCTAAAATGTATTTCATTTTTAGCCTTTTTAGATGTTATGTCCTACTGTGTATGGAAAATAAGTAGTTCTAGGGATTCCATAGTTTGCTCCCATTGCGATTTTGTACTGCAATGGGACGCCAACCTTAGAGATTGTTACTAACATGCTCATCCATAGAAAAATTGGTACATGAAAAAGAGACTGTGTCAAAAGTAAATCACTTTCTACTGGCGACCACTCATCGGGTCACGTGCAAGGAAATTGGGCGTCTCCCTACTGCCTCATCATAGCTGGTTGCTTCTTGTACTTTCCCTTGTTATCCCACCATAACCGCTTTTAAATAGATGCAGCTTATTGTCAGTCCATTACAATGACTTTGTTTGGCTCAATCTTGAACTTTTGTAACCACTAAGTAGCCTCGATTGTCGAGTTTCTGCTCGAAAAACAGCCCATGTACAACTCCCAGTTTACTGTCACTTTAAATGCCAAAAGTTTGATGCAAGAAGTCTGTTGGTTGTAAAGACCGGAGGGATGCTAGCCATTGTAATAATGCATTTGTTGAACGGTTTTAACTTGGGAGGGCGTTAAGTCGAAGTATCTACGGTGCGGGTGGGGTGAGCGCCCCACTGACTCATGTGAGTTTCTTGGGTTTTGCGTCACCTGCGCCCTTGTGCATGACTGCCATGCTGAAGTGGTGTCTCCGATGGTTCATGCGGTGTGAGGCAGAAGGTGAGAGCATGGCATGAGAAGCAGACGGTAGCTCAACTGCGCCAAGCCACTAATCGGGTTAGGCTCATTAAACCCTCATGAGAAATGGCGTGAAATCCTAATTGCTACCACAATAACAAATGTGACCACATCGATGCAAATTATTTCACCTTCACGGGTGAGGTTTACTTGGATCTGTTTTCAATTCATCATTGTTTTAAAGAATCCATAGCTACGAGACCGTTGTGATGCCATTTTCATTCAACCGGGCGAATCTAAATGTACGTAGACTTGAACAGGGAAGTGCTATTTACTATGCACATTTGCTGCGCAATCAAACGGGATGACGGAAAGTTATTTGATTAGGGAAGTAAATACTCTCAGCACCATGGGTGAAAATCGTGCGAATAAGAGTGGTGTCGTTGGAAGAGCTTTCCACGTGGGACTAATTCATGCATGTAATTGGGTTTTTACTGATATGGGAAAGTACCTTTTGAAGCAACTTTGTGAATTTCTCAGTAAACTTTGTGGGTCCTCGTGGCCATTTTGCTTACTTGCTTATGCAAGTGGTGGCACGCATGCAGGATGTCCAGCGCGCATTTGCGCCATTCAGCTTTCCATATTCCGTCATTCGTACTCTAATCTAAAGTCATGTGATGCGACTCACTTTATTTCGCAAAAGCAGTTTATCAGCAAGAAAGTCAGTCTACTGTGGAATGCTTCGATGACGCTCTCAAGCTTAAAAGTTGTGGTAAATCCTAACTGTTGCTTATCAAAGAAAATGAAGTAGCCTCTTGTTATAGGGCAATAAGAAACTCATTTGTGTCCCGAAAGTTCTCGTAAAGTATTTAAAATCTTAGCAATGGAACTATAAGTGGCCGGGGAATTATTTCATGAAAGTTCAATAGAAATTTTTAGGATGCCATTTTTGACATACCAAATCTTAACCATAAGTATTTAAAGATATTGGAATGAAACTGACACCTTTATAGTATTCGATTCATTGTATTTGAGACAAAGGGTCAAAGTTTTGCATGAAATAGTTTTCTTTGATTTGAAAATTGCAAATCACATTATGTATAAGATACTAACTTTGTGAATGTATGATTATTTCAATTCATTGGCACAGCGTCTCCACTTTTTTAGTGACGTTTGCCCTAATGCATGATATGTCTGCTGAGTGGTCTCTTGCGATTCAAACGATTCTCTTCTAAGGCTGTCGGCATTAATGAGAATGGAGGTGTTAGTTGTCATGACGAGGTAGCTGTTAAGTTTGATAAGCAACTACTACTTTTACGTTTCGTTAAGTGTAACCTTTTACATTCAGCCATTTTCACATAAATAATATAATCGTTCGCCAGAACCGCCTCAACGCCAATTTTTAACTTCTTGTGTCTGAGGTAAAAGTTCCACCATTAATGTGCTTCAAGGAAACAATTGGGTGTTAACACAGCCAGGTGAACCGGGAGAAGACGTAATAGGATTTCCAATTCGTAGATGCAAATTAGAGCTTTGCAACACCATGTTTTTAGCTGAGGAATCTCCTAGCTATGGAGGTTGACTCCGGAGACCCTCGATCTCTGTTTAAGGAGCTTGGAACCATTGGTGAAGGTAGCACCAGTGTGGTGAAATTGGCCCGTCGGTTGCCAGACAACACCCTCGTTGCTATCAAGAAAATGAACATCGCCAATCAGCAACGGCCCGAGCTCCTTATTAATGAGGTAAACTGGGTCGCATAAATGGTTTTTCCTATAGCATTATCTCTTTAGGCTAAACCTAGAGATATGTTTATTCTTATACCCTTTCCTGTGTGAGGAATCAAAAGGATACAGGGCCCTCGACGAGTAGGTGTACTGGCTTATGTATTTTGATGCGTCTCAGAAGCTACTGAAATCTTTTACTTTAACGTAATTTACTGGAAAGTCGGTGGCAGGATGTGGACGTCTATTTACAAGCCATAATCGAAAAATGTTTTTGGCTTGACACTCTTGAAGTATAACGGCCAAGCGCCAAGGTACCAATTGATTTTAAATAACTTTGATGGATAGATTCAGCTTACTGCCATATCCGTTCGAAGGAATTGACTGGCACCTTTTATCCACAAAATCATTATTCTCACTGCCTGAACGTACTATGTCGTTGTCTGGCAATCTCTACACAAACGCGAAATCATCAAGTGGCGGAACCTTTACAATTTTTGAGGGATCTCAATAATTGAGTAAAAATTGTTTGCATGATCGGTATTTGTATGTGATTTAATGTGTTTGTCAGTGTCACGTGCATAATTTTAGCTTTGAGATTCGGCCAAAATCCCAAATTGACAACCACTTCCTCCTCATGATTTTCATAGTTGCTTGTGCGTAGAATGAGCGGTTCGTTGCTGTTTACAACGAAGTTCGGTCCCATTTAGAGCCGAAATATGTGGGGTTATAAGTGCTATCTCCATTCTAGCAATTTGACCGTGCAAGAGAGATGTTCATTCCACTTTAAGGATAGGAAATAGTTCAGTGCTGCTCATTTATTTTAAATTACAATTTATGGATTTGATCTATTACCGCGCTAATTTTTGAGCAGTTTCCTCATCGGAAAGCAGAGCTTTTTTGAAAAAAAACCATTTCTGGAAGTACAAGTCCGGCTATCTGCTACGTTTAACTGAGGGGCGGATGGGAGCCGATGCTGTGTGTTTATTATTCACTCAAAATCTGATTTGCGATCCGATATTATTATTATTTATTTAGTGAAAGTATATCTGATCGGTATCTTTTCCTTTTTTTCCTACAAATTTAGGGGACTAGCTAGTGCTGCGATGCGAAATGCAACTGGGGAGGTAAAAAGTCAAAAGTAGATAGGCGCGTACGCATGAGAAAAATTGGATTCTACTGTGTCAAAACCTTAGAAATCTGTATATTCTCATGCGATTATGCTCTATTGGCGATTGTGAGCTTAACAGTAAAAAATGCTACATTTCTGGTGAGGCTATGCCATTAGATCAGTGATAGCATTGTCAACAAAGATGTAAAAAATAAGAAAAATAATAAAATTAGAGGCGCAGAATGACTTAGTTCATGTTGGAATAATAGTGACTTAAAAGTAGGGACGCGCTTTACCTGCGTGATTATTTATGTTCGCGACTTTTGGGATGCATCTTTGTAAAGCAAACGCACTGGTCAGTATAGGCACGTTTCTCTGGACTGATTTATATGAAAAAGCGGTGTGGCCAGTGGTGAGCTGTCCTAGAGGAAATTCCCTAAATTAAACTTTTTGCATCAAAGTCGGTAATTTTATTCCGAGTTGACGAGAGTTGGAACTTGCTCGTTCAGCTATGAAAATGGAAACTACAAAGTTTTTTGCCTACTTTGCAAAGTTGATTTAGGTCCTGCGGTATTCGACGCGTGTTGACATTCTCAATACCTGAAATAAGCATATTTGTTTCAGGCGGTGCTCATGCGCACCCTCTCTCATCCCAATATTGTGAAAATGTTCTCCTGCTACTTGGTTAATGAGGACTTTTGGGTTGTTATGGAATTCATGGATTGTGGAGCACTTACATCCGTTCTGTCACATACTCGGTAAGACAAATCTTTTTTGTGCTTTATGGCCTACTATTTAAGCAAAGTTAAGTGCTGACGAACGGAACTCCACTACAGGGATTTGTCTTTCTCAGGTACCCCCGTATTCATAAGCCCTGTGGTGACATTGATTGATCGCACAACCTGATTAGGTAATACTTAGTGGCATTCAAGAACGTGCTTACGTGCGCTTTCAAATCAGTCGAAAAGCAATTGGTGTGCCGCCATACCAAACCTATGCATGCGATTCTCTCCTATAGTGCCGTTCATATAACAGCTGTTGCGCACTCAGCAATATTTCACTGATTGCGAGGTAAAAGTAGCATTTTGTGAGCAATTGCATAATCAGCTTGAATAGCCGCATTACATATTCCTAGGTGCGATACCTCCTTGTGTTCTGTCCTGAATAAATTTGCATCTTAGCCAGGAGCTCGACTGCGCTCAATTAATCACAAGGTATATAGTCCGTAGAGGAATTTTGTTCTTTAGGTTAAAAAATGGTATGTTTAACGTTTCAAAGGAGTATAAAGTGTCTTTAAAAGATTCGGTTTTATCCTTATTAATTTGACGAAAATAAAGATCGAGAAAGAGCTCGACTTGGATTAATTGAGCTGTCAGAACCACTTCCACTTTTGGTGGCCTTGATTGCATGCGCCAACTAGGCGGGGGCTTTTCATAGTCGAAAGCGAAAAACCTAAAAACCTTAATAAACTGTTTTGGATGAAACTTCTATTTCAGTAGCTCCATTTGTGTGCAAATTTTAATGGGTCTTTTCTCAACCCGGATTCTGTGCCAAAAAAAAGATTATTTTCATTCATTACCAGTGAGCAATTCGAAACACACTTAATTTATAATCCCAACGCTAACATTTTACGCGCAGACTAAGGTATAGGTAGAGCGTTTTCCAACTTTTTGAAGGCGTTTTTTTGCGACTTTGAAGGGAATCCTTTACGCACACTTCGGCTTCAGTAAAATCACGGAGCGTCCGTTACTAGTACATTGACTTAGCGTACCCTAGTTTCCACATTTGGCTAACCTACATCTTCTTCACCCCACACTGCCGCGCCTTTCCCAGAATAGATTTTTTAGTGGAGAGAGAGAGTTTTTTTATTGAAAATGAAGGAATGCCGCGTTGGCCTATTGCTTATTTTTATAGACTAAGCGAAAAGCAAATAGCGACCCTGTGTATCCCAATTCTTTCCGCACTGGCCTTCCTTCACAGCAACAGCATTATTCACCGAGACATCAAATCGGACTCCATTTTGCTTGCTTCCGATTTCAAAGTAAAATTGTCAGATTTCGGCTTTTGCGCCACGGTAAGTCTCGCTCTTTATCTATTTAAACTTGTATTTTTGCATAATGTGCTCCATATTTGCTTATGGCATCTCGCCTTTACTTTACGACACAAGTTGATGCATACTTTGGTTTGGCTACCGAGTTCATGCACAAAGTACTTCCTACTCGTTAATTTCGCTGTTTTTTAGCAAAACGTTTTGCTGTTTTGAAGCGCTCAGCACTTCGATCATGGACTTATTTCACAGTTGATGATACTGAGCTCGTTGGTGCTGCTTAATAACATTGAGGTAACCTAAAATGAGAGAGTGTATGACTATATGATGTATTGTTTTGAAGATCACTCCACAGTGTCCACGTCGACGAAGTTTAGTTGGAACGCCTTACTGGATGGCGCCAGAGGTGATAGCTCGAGTTTCCTACGGCACAGCAGTCGATATCTGGTCCTTTGGAGTGCTAATTATCGAAATGGTCGATGGAGAGCCAAGTCTTTTCAATGAACCACCCTCTGTTGCTATGCGCCTCATCCGAGAAAGGTTTACGCCTCACCTCAAACACCCAGAGAGTGTGAGATATTCGTTTGTTTTCTTCTCCACAAATCTCCTTTACCTTTAAATCTGTTATTTAGTCTACCAGTTTGTACTTTTGATGCAGTTCCCAAAAATTTAAGTTGCAATCTGAATCCAAGCTTTGGCAAGCAATTAGTCCACAGCAATCTCAGGACAGACACTGATCCAGTGACAAACGCTTTAAGAAAGTTTTTGACCCACGTCAATCTTGTATACTGCATAGAATCGCGGATTACAACGCAATAACGGACAGGCATTTTAACCTTACGTTAGTGTTCGGTAACACTTTTATCCTCATATTAGTGCAAAAAAACTCTGCTGCAGCATTCAACTTTTGGCTAAGTCTTCACTAGACTATTTTAGAATTAGAGCTAAATTTACTTAACTGTAAATAAATGACCCAATTTGAATTTCTATTTGAGACCCAAGTTACAACTATTGACGCAATGTACAACTTATTAAATTTGATTTAAATGTGGTACTAAGTCCCTCCTCAAATAGTCATATCAAAGTACTTAGGATTAATTGTAGTTTGTAAATATTTAAATGCAAAATCACAATTGCAAATAGAACAGTCTGTGACCTCCAACTTGGGGCTTTTCTGTAATAAGCCTTTAAAGTTCCATCATTCACATAGGCTTAAAACAACTTGGAGTCACTTACGTATTATTAGTGGGTCTGGTATGTTAAAACAGGTAAAATCGCGTTGTCTGTCTTAGTCCTCGCGTCACGCATGTGATTGTGCTGTAGTGATCCACGTCCTCCTGAGGTCTTGATTACGAACCACTTGAACGCCTTTATCGGGACTCAATGTGCTACTAGCCAAATTAAGTAATACTATATTTTAGCAATCTGCTGAACTTCTCGATTTCCTCAAGGCTGCCCTAACACGAAACGATGCCAAAAGAGCGACCGGGGTACAACTACTCCGACATCCTTTCCTTCACGTTGCCGGTCCTTCAACCTGTCTACGACCACTTTTCAAGACGGTTATGGGGCGAAGATGAATAAAATCGCCATGTATTTATTTTCGTATTTGGCTGAACGTGTATATAGTTCTGGAACGATATCGTATGCCTCATTCTTCTGTATCAATAATTTTGGTTTAATGGATGATTGCTCTATAGTCTACTTGGTTGAATAACGGTGGATCACGAGTGTGACAGGGGATCACGCCATCGTAATGAACTCAAGTATGCAAAACGCTCATTGAATCTGCATTTTTCTAAGTGATACGAGTGTAATTTGAAAAATTAACCATACAGTTTGCAAGCACAGTTCAAGCATGCTTTTGCATTTAATGCAGAAATAGACACTGTTGGGGTTTCGATGGAATTGCCATTCTCTTCTCCAAGAAAGAATATTCTTATAACATGAAAAGATTATTGATTGTGGATTTTATTGAAAAGGATGTGAAAGTGATACTGAATGGCTAAATACAGCGAGCGTGCTAGTGCCCTTCTGACGCAAATTTCCAAAAAGGGCATCAAACACGATGCAAAGAATAAAAAGTTCAGAAAGAGTTTCGGCCATATTTAGGGTAGAGATCAAAAATAGCGTTCAAAAGATTGTAACTTGAAGGGTCAGAAAACGACTGTAAGGAGTAGAGCGTGTCATATTTAAGGATCCTCCAGTGATTGTGCGGAGACGGTGAAACAGACAAAGGTCAGCCATTCAGATAACTGGGTCCATCACAGTTATAGGGTTCTAAAAGGATAACACCTTGTACAAAACCACTGTCCAATGCGCCTTTCGGGTAGCGAGCATTAGTTGCAAACTTTGGCTGTATGTAACGTTTACTACGCAGCTACCAGTTGTGGCATCGAAATTTACCTATATATTTACTTTAGAAAGATTTCATGAGCCAATTAAGTCTGCTAATATAATTTTGTTTATGCTAATCAGATTCTATTTAACATAATGAACCGGACCTACTTTACGATGCCAATAAGTCCTGCGCAAAAGACATACACACATTCATCATGAATATCATGATATGTAAAAATAAAATAAGCTTAGGCAATTTTTAAAAGAATCGGAAACGATTGTCCATAACACTCGAATACTACTACATGGGCAGTCCCACAAATCGAGGTAAGTGAGCTCACGCGTGTTTGAAAGACGGATAATCATGGGTACGCCGAAGTACTACTGCGTCCTAAAAGGGTTAAAAAATAAGTTTAAGAATTCAAATTGACAAATATTAAGACATTAACTAAAAGCCTGCATACGAAGCCAAACAGTGTGATTTACAGGTACGAAGTCAGAGACAACATCAATTTGAATGGTGCAAACTAACGAACCTATGGATTTAGTTGTGAGAAAATGTTTGGATCCATCATGCTTGTTAAACAGCTCAGGTTCACTGTGCAAGGATCGAATGTCATGCCATGGGTAATAGTGAGGTATGGAAGGTTTGCAGAATTTATCGACGAGAATATGCGGAGGTTAATGGAAATTAACGACGTCTGATGAATAGCTGAAGTGAACTTACCACATCTGAACTTCAAAAGGTGCATAATTTTCCCTAAATAAGGTATCGTAAAGCTCAACCTTAGCGCCAATCAAACATTTGTCAGACCTAACATTCTGGTATGGTTTCTGAGGTTGCGTGATATGATATTGTGCGCAACCAAAGTCCCACCAACGGGTTAGGCTTAATAGTACTTCATGTTATGGCCACGTAGTTTGACCCTTAGTTTAGCGATATAAGGAGCTGTGGGCGTGATTCCAAACATCCCACCTAAGCAAATAATATCTAAGGTACTGTTCTGGATTTGGGAAATTCGAGTTCTTCAACCAAGCTCAACACTTACCGGGGAATTTTTGCAGGCATAGTGCAGAGGCTCGAGTTAGCGTCTGTGATAGTGGCATTTGACTGGGATATGGGCGTCTGTTCGGATGAGTTTGCAGCTTGTGGTGTCATTGGACCAACGGCATTGCTGTTGAGCTGAGGCATTTGCTGGATGACAATTTGATGCCGGTTCTGTCAATGAAAATGGGTTTCATTAATACCCCTGAGATGCTCTAGGACATACGAATCAATTTTCAGTTAAGTGGACTTACGTTACGCTTTCGTTATCGAAATGATTGGGGGATAATTATACTACTAGGCTGACTTTAACTTGGATAAGGGATAGCTAACACCGTGCTCAGGAGCAACATTGATTCAACCAGAACATTTAATAAAACTTAAGCATCGATAGTAGCAAACGTTATTTTTTCCAAGATTGTATCGGATGCATCAATCATCTTTGCTTCAAAGCGCTCCTATCTTCTGCAGTTATACTCAACCTGGTGACAATTTTTCACGCGAAATTGCTGTTAGCGGTGGCGGTTGCAGCCGCGCGCTTTGCGTCTATTCTTTTCAAAAACATCCTGGTTGATTTGGAATTAAGCAAAATGAGCACGTGAACTTAAGATGTTCAGCTGCATTATGCGCTTGTGAAAAAGTAAAACATGTAATCCACTTTGCCGTATCCTCTTGTGAGTTTTAAAACACTTTCGCGTTTTTTTCTGCCACTCAGGTTGCCCAAAGCAACCCGTTTCCATTATAACTTACTTTTCATTCTCTTCGTGCAAACTGTCCTTTTATATTGAACCGATCCATTAGGTTGTTTAAATATCCTGCACTCAATCGAAAAAATAAAACGCACTCTTGCTTTTGACAATTCCACTTTCTCCTAGGTAGTCCAGTCGCGGTAAAATAATCTAATGCTTTAACTTCTGCGAAGCTTATAACATGAAACAGACGAAATAGTCAAAATGCTTCCGTAATTTGCAAACTATGTTAGCGTAGTGTACCCGTAGACACTTCAGTAGTAGTTTTACATAATTTTCGCTTTAATTCACTATATCATTGCCATGCTAAACGCTTGGTCCACAGATGTGGGTATTGAATTAGAAATCTAGGCAGATTTTCTTGCGGTTTCTCTTTAAGATTCGATAACTCTCAAGTTCATGCGACAGAAAATAAACACTTTGTGACATCGAAGCCTCACTTCTCAATTATTGGTAAGTTATGGAATTTTTTTGACAGGTCCGAATGTTAGATAAACTGATTGTTCTGAATGCATTTCCTAAGAGACACAAAACCACTGTAAACACGCAGTCTTGATAGGTCCTTCTTAATGGTCCTAAACCATTTAACCATATTTTATGATCTCACCTTTTAAAAGCAAAATGACGAAAACTAACCGTCATCGCATTCATGGCATGTCCGTTGATCGAAACAGCATTCTGTGACTGTGTCGCTGTTCCCAGGGGAGATGGTGGCGATGTAACTGCCGGCACTGATGAGCCTGACAACTGCAAAGCTGAAGCAGCAGCCATAACCGCAGCCTGTTGATGATGTTGTTCTTGTAGAAGACAAAGATTATAGGCAACAGCGGCAGCAGCGGCAACCGCATTGTAACTCTGTGCAGTTTGCAAAGGTTGTGGGTAAGTGGACGCCATGTTTAAACCTGTTGGGTCATACCCTGGTGTGGTAGCACCGATCAAAGTCTGCTGCGCTGTTGGCAATCCAACTGGAGTAGGGTAGGCAGTAGGAAGTCGGGGGGAGAAAGGGGCAAGTCCACTAGCTGCGTTGGAGTAAGCCACCCCAAAGGTGCCTGCATAGTCATAGGGAACGATGCTCGAGGTAGGCAGTGCGGGTTGGGCACACGGAGGCAGACTTGCTGCGTCTGTTTGAGCCAATATGCCACCTAAATTTTGACAAAAAATATTAATAGGCTTGCCATCCTGTAATGATTTGCTAATTCCAGTCGTCATGACAACCAGAAAGGAGAGATTATTTGTTTAGCATTATTTTGAAATTGTTGCATCGAGTACCTAATTTTGAAGAAATAAGCAATGATTATAGCAATGTAGAAAATTCTATTCAACTTTCTGTTAACCAATAAGGAAAAACCAATTAAATAGGTAAGGAAAAGAACTGAAGTTTATGTTTAGGGAACCCTGCATATCTAACTTATGTAGGAGGTAATAACATTCTGTCTAAATAGGAATTTGACTCAAGCACTCGATCATGCGTAAACGTCGTTTAAAAGCGTCTCATAGTTGGACCATCTCCCTAGTTTTAGCAAGATACTGGCAGAGAAGTGGATCTGGCCTCACAGTCAACACCCGAGATAAACCTAAAAAGATGAATTGCTTTTATTGTAGGATTTAAAATACCCCGAAAGCCTAAAAGAGATTTGGTGTTGTGCGACAAGCTCTGTATTCAATAGAAGTCCAATTTCGATTAAAAGATCTTGGAGAGGCGATTTCCAGCAAGACGCCGTACTCAAAATCACCCTCAAAAATGACAGTGGTACTAAAGGCTGGCATTGCATATGTGAGTGTTCTAAAGCAAGAAATCGCCTGTCAAGGTTTGGGAAAACGACTTTCACTGCCTTCCGGTTAGGATAGGACGAGTATGCAAATTAAATTAAATAAGAGACATGACTAAAACACGTCGAGCCAATCTGGATGGAAGTTAGACACTAAATACATTTTTATTATCTTAGGTATCGTTAAAGGCCAGTCAGGATGTAATGAAAAAAGGTGCGATTTTCCAGCTAAATGAATGTTTTTATTATCTTCTACTTTCCGTTTAAATGGAGACTTCTGGCAGTAGTTTCCGTCCTTGCTTGTTTCCCTTTTGAAAATAAACCACCCTTGCATGTATATAATTCTTCATCTGTGTTCATCTCTAACGTCAATTATCGTAGTGTTCATCGCACATATCTTTCGGCTAGACGAGATGCTGATAAATGTGCACTTAACCGTTCTTTACAGCCTTATAACTTTATTTCGAGAGGCGATAAATTCTTTTAACCAAAACGAATTCTTGCATTCATTCCTTGCACTGCCGTGACTATCCGCGGCCTGGAATACAACACACACGTCTTTCCTTCAGTTTAATGTGCTAATGCAGTGGGAGAGAAAACAGTAAATACATGGCGGGGATTTTCAAAAAAAGCATCCATGAACTTTTAAAAGGTGCTGGAATGCGTTTATTTTACTCCACGATAGCAACTTTGCCATCAGTTAGGGGCTAAGTTTTCTAATTTCGAACGACACATTGTCGATGCCTATAGCTAGTAGCAGAATTTGGATAAATATAGGAAATTGAATCAAACCTACCATTCTGATAGTTGTAAGGGAAGAGATAATTAAAATTAGGAAACGGTGAAATGGCTGAGTGCAGAGGCGTGGATAGTAAAGGATTGGGCGCATTAATTCTTGGTTGCTGCTGCTGTTGCTGTGCCTTCGGTTGCAAAGCGTTGAACATCGTTAGCATTTGAGGCACCGTCAGCGCAGAACCCGTGGATGCATGAATGTTTGAAACACTACCTGCGGCAGCATTAGTTCCCGCACCCACGTAGTGACTTGTGCCCGGTCCAGTCACTGCGACTGCAGTCTGGCGGTTCGCTGTCGCCAAGGCTACAATGCAAAGTGGAATTTAAGAGCAACGCGAACGAGATCGCGGTGTATTGAAGGCGGCCGGACTTGTACTTTTGAAAAACGCTCTTCCGGCTAGTTTCGAATTGTTATAGATTTGCAGACAGTTTAATGCAAATAATATTTCCATTCGCATCACATATCACTTCGAGATCGAATACCGATATCACAGGATTCATTATTCACCATTGGTTACCCACTCAGTCAATCTGCGAATGCCATTGTCTAAAGGGGTATTGCTTCCCACAGTACAGCGAAATAATAACATATGGTAAATAGAAATAAACGTAAAATAGCTTCTGTGTTTTTATACAGTTAATCATTACTTTGTAGCATCCAGGTTTCTTTTCAAAAAAGGCAATTATTCAAAGCCGTAATTGAAGCTCACATCCGTGATTTACATATATCAAGCTGCTTTTAGGCGGAGCAGCTGGTGAACTACACATTATTTCTACCGCATACTTGATAGTCGTGAAAAAAGTGGCGAAAAAATGTCCGAAACGTACGCATGTTTTGCATTGCATACTGCCTTTGTCTAAGCAATGTATTTGTATTGCTCATGACTTCTTTTGGAACGGCTTTCTTCACTTCAACCTAAATGAAAAGATTGATGACACATGTTCAACATGTTTTTGCGGTGTTAATTTGCGAACCTACCTTTTTGTTATTCACTGTGTGAAATTGTTTTTGGCAAACTAGATCTGCTGCAGATTCGGTTGCAAAAGTGATGAAAGCAAAGCCTACAAGTGGCAGGTAAAGAACGACAAATACTGCACACGTATTGACCGCAGCATGTCAAGAATGAAGGTGGAAGATGCTCACCTCTTGAACGGTTCGTAGCCCTATCGAACATCAGTTCGCAAGAGTCAATCTACAAAATCATTAATTGGTGATGGAAATGAAATTAACACTGCTTTTACCAGGCGTTCATGCATGACTGGAGGCGATGGGAACTGAGTGTAGTTAACCTGCCCTACTCATGTGGTACACAATAAAAAAACGAATCTGAATTTGTTTCTATCCATCGATAAAAGGAAAGAGGTGCAACCGCATACCTAGCTGATCAATCTGACTTTCCATGATCGGGGAAAAGGGTACTGATTACTGCGTTTTGACCATGCTCTTGCGCAACAATTCTGTGAATTTATGCTCAATTACTAAGGCTGCTAGGGCAGACATAATGTAAGCGCTTGCACTCATTATGATGTGGTAATGTAACAGTGTATTTCCAGGGCTTCATGGGGCACAAGGTGTAGTGATTTTGATTTATTTTATGATTCTGATCTTTTTTGACGGGACTTGGCTATTCATTCTCGATAGAAAAACCACTTATTTACCACTACTATGCTTCAACTGCAATGCATTTCATTGCACTCTCACTAGATGCCTAATTTTGCAGCCACTTTATCTGTTCTATGCGTGATTGCAGGTAAATTGCAATCAGAACCAGCATTGTGCCAAATCGGTGCTATAGCACATTAACGCGAAGGCGGGTTTAAATGCACATTACACTTCCATAGTGTATCTTAGGCGATCGCTTGAGGTTCGTACCACAACTGGTAGCATGTCAACTACATATTGGAGTTGCGTCAACATTTGCTAAACTATGCTATTTATCAGATTGCCTCTAAAAATGCAAAGTCTCGACAAAAAAGATTGCAGACAAAATGGCTGCTATTCAACAATCATCTAAGCGGGAGTGGACGGTTGGCCAAACTCAAACCAAACAGGAACGAATGAGGTCGCGACATCCGCGATTAGGCCACTAGTGAGTCAACCCACCCCCAAATGCTGTCGCAGGACCAACTCAGAGTTGCGAGGTTAGCAATTTTGCTAACTAGCAGCGGTTTACACCACGCATAGCTGTCAAAACAACTTCGTTCTCTGTTATCTCTCGTGCACAAGGTGACTGCGTGTTCTAGGTGCTCAGTAACCCATTCGAGTAGAGGCTTACGTGCTTTCTATGTGAAAACATTGGCAACTGATCACTTTAATCGCAACCAATGCAACAGCTGCATAAAATACAATGCTTCACGCAATAAAAACCGCCTCTCAGAAATAAAACGTGCAGCAATAAGAAAAGAGTTCGAACCAAGTAATTTGCCAGAATAAAACTTCTGAGAAAATATGGTCGATTAGTTTTGCGTCGTTAATTCCCAATTTTGTTTTAATAATTTTCAATTCGACTAGTTGCCCCAACTTACTATTTGGGGCTGGACACTATTTCAAAAAGCATAACTTGCAGTTTTTATGCAAAACAGCGTTACGTCCTGGAACTCTGAACTAAGTGCATCCTAAAACGTACGAGTCAATGGTCAACATTAGGGTTATCTATAAGTCGCTTTGATAATAAAAGAGGATTGGCCTAATAAATTGCAAATTATAGCGAAATTCTACGGGTTTCTACACATATAGGTAATCGACATTTGAAAACTATAACATGCAAATACGAACTTGAGGAGTGAAATGATCGTGGTATTCGAAGACGTGCGTTTTGTTGAAACAGCAGTTTCAGGACGTGGACACGAACACAAATATCTAGTAGCCTGAACTACATGACAATTAGGGATACAAAATAAGCTGACTACTCTAATCTAATAAATTTACATCTGTAAACGAATTACCATGCGAACATTTGGGCCTGCGCAAAAAATACACAATTAGCATTCTAAAGGCAATTGCTATTGCTTTATTATATGAATCAAAGATCAAATAGCAAATACTCACGTCTCCATAGTTGGAGAAGAAAACTCTTAAATCATCTGCCGTAGTTGACGTGGAGATTCCACCGATGAAGACCTTTTTTGTCCGCAGTAGAGCCTGGGTCGCGATCAGCGTGGCATTCATCGTTGAGGTATTTAAAATGGTAGAAACAGGCACACCGTCGCTAGTTCGCTTAACGCCAGTAGGTTTTACATTCAAGTCAGATAGAGATTTCATATTTAGCCGAAATCAGATGGATCTACCGCGAATTTTGGATAACTCCCGTACCCACGTCAAAGGTGCAAATCAAGGTAACCCTAGCTAGCCATCGTTTTTAAGTCACTGAGGTCACGTAGATTGATTTGTTCGTGCGGGTGTGGTAGCGAGCGTGACACAACGAATCGAATGCATTCGTGGCGCCGGAGGGTCAGGTCACGGTGCGTATGTGTGCCCCTGCCCAAATGATTGGTTACTGGTAAATGCGTGCTTATACACGAGCCTCAAAGCATAGCTGCGGGTAACTGATGGTTTCCTGTACTCTTACGCAAGCTACGAACTACAAATGAAGTTAATTTCTGCAGAAAAGTTCGATTTGGGTATATCATTGTAGTTGATATTTCATTAGTGGCACAAGATTCTACACTATTAAACATCCAGTAGTTTTAACTACGATGCATGATTTTGTGTTCACCGAAACAATCAGGGAAAAGAAATGAGGAAATGCTTACTTAGTTCTATTAGGCATTAATCAATTTTGCATGAAACCCAAAACTCTGAATTCACTTGTGAACAAACGTGATCTTTTGTAGACGCGCCAGAAATCGGGTTAAATAATGGCTGCTAGATCTTGCAGAATAGTTGATGCATGCCGATAGTCACGATTAGACCAGAAAGCCAAAGTCGCACCCAGTAGCCCCAACCCCTTGGTTGGTGAATCACTAACCTGCAGGTTTCAAATCAGCTAGAAAACTACATTGGTTTATAAAAAGGCATGTCGGGGATCAGCTAGTATTGGAGACACTGTTCAAATGCTGTGAATTGATTAAAGGCATTCCATAGATGACTTACATTCGTTATTGCTTTTAATGTTGTCTGCTTCGGAACTGCAATCTTTGGCTCGATCTGCAGTTTGAGGAAAATACATATTAAGCAATAATGTACCCCACCTAATCAGAACTCTGATTATTAAATATTGCTAAAATAATGACTAATACCGGTGTTTTTAGCCTAGGGCCATAAATATCAAGTCTTTTTTGCTTGGCATGCATGCATGCCTCCTGTTTGGTTTAGCTACTTCCAATTGGCCGAACTCTTAAAACTCAAACCTCAATGCACGAACAGCTGTTCCTTTTAAGCAGTTGCCTCATTACTGCCAGGGCAACATTCATTTCATTGACTATTTATATTAGTTGGCATTTGAGTGCAACAAAGACCATGGTAAGAACGGAAATGGGCGTGACCTGAGACAGCCCCTCTAAAAAAGAAACAAAGCCATCTTAAATTGCCACAGAAATTGGCCGAAAGAAAAGCGGAAGAACAAAGGGTAGTTCACTATTGAATAGATACAATCCCTAAGGCTGAATCAGAGTCGGAATGAGCGCAGTATTTTTGGGTATTGGTTGTATTCCAGATACATAAAATTAAACAACGCTGTCTCCAGGTTGAGATGGCTTACGAGAAACAGGACGGCAAATTAGCGTTAAACCTTACCGCGTAAGAAAGCATCTACAAAGGCCGAGGATTCCATTTGGATACCTTGAGGGAATGTCTTATCTTAAAGAGTCGTATACCAGAGAAAACGTGTAAACATTTGAAGCGTTTTCTCTACTCGGCTTCTGTATGGGCCTGAAAGTGGCGTTATTTATGGCAAGCTCATTATCATTAGGCAAGATGCCTCTTTGAGTCGTATGTGTTGGTAATTCCGACCTGTAACTTGTTCGCAATTTGTACTGTTAATATTCCACAAATCCAAGCTATTTTAATTAAGGAGATGAATTTACTTTAATGCAGAATGAAAACAAATGGAGTTATTTCAATTCGTTATAGGCACTATTAGAGTATGATGAGGAATTTTTTGTCCGTATTCGTCCAATTTTTGAAGGTGAAAACACTAAAGACTTATCCCGTGGCTAAAATACACACCTTCCACCTCACAAATGAAAAGTAATAATTCGTATTGCCCATTTTAATCAAGTGCTGAAGGATGAAAGGCTGTGCTTTATTAAGCGGTTTAAATTCGGGAAAGTACAGTTCTTTGAATTGGAAGACATACCCGCTTAGAATCAAGCGTGTGAGGAGCGTCATTCAGAACGTTTTCAACCACACTTGGGTCAGCAAAGGTCACAAATCCGAATCCTCTGCAACGTGAAGCGCATAATTAGTTAAGCAAAGAAAAATGTTTAATAAATTATGCCTCCTATATGTTTTAACTTATCTGTGGATTTAGATTGTATAACTTTGGGTGACGTTCTGCTTCTTATTAATTCAACCGCTTTTCTAAGGCAAATTAATGTAGCTATCTTTGAACTAAGCTTAAACGATTTGTTTGGGGCTTGATTTCATGCCAATATCCTTTTTAGATTTGCATAAAAATGTGGACATCGAGGCCTTAACATTGGAATTTCGCATGCATGTAATGCAATTTCTGTGGAATAGTCTAGTGAATGCCGGTTCAAAGAAGTCCATTGAAGGCATTGTAATGACTTTTTTAGTAAATGCCTAACTGTGTCGATGGACCCATTTTCGAGGCAATAAAATACAGCGAGGTCGGATAGGCAGTCTGGTTGCGATGCAACAATTTTTACAAGGAATAGAAAGAGAGATTGGGACGGGGAGTAGGAAGCATTAATCTATACTGAGCTGCCTGTAGTTTGCTTAGCCTGGTTTTCCCTATGCTTTTCCCTGTCTCTCCATCTCTACCCTCATTTGTTTCCACTCCCATTGCTCCTCTCACTACTCTCACCCAACCAAGGTGAATGCCACTTCCACACGCTATGACCAGGTTTGCGGACGCGCACTTGGTGAGTTGACGGAGCGTAAATAAACTACTCTGAACGCCAGTTAGTCAATTAGATAAAAGGAAATATTGTGGAAGAGAAGTGTCGACGTTAAACTGGAATAGTTAGGAGTACTTCTCGTTTTTTGAGACTGGGAGCAATTTCTGCTTTCGGAGAATCAAATACGATTATTTTAAAATGGGGGGTTTCTAAGAACATTAAAAGTTTTATGAATTCTACTGTTAAGGTAGCTTTATAAAACTCAACCTCTACTAATGCGATGCAGTCATGGCCATTAAATTTTGCTTTGGTCTAATTTCCGTGATTCAGCACTGCTTCCGTTTATTCACAGTGCGGAGAGCATCAACCAAAGCCTGCCGTTCTCTAAAAGAAAATCCTGCCTTCATTTACAAAGAGAAAACCACAAAGCAACCATTCAAGACCTTGGAAAAAAGGATAGTGGAAAACTTGGAGTAAGTTTCTGATCAGGCGATTAAATGCACACTATTTGATGATGACAAAACTAATGCGAAACAAAAGAAGCAAGCTTCGCTATTCATGGAAAGCATTGGTCCCTGCTTTCATAAAAAGGTGGCGATTTCCACTCATGCATGATGATTCGGAGTCATTTAAGGCTCATTGAAACATGGTGGTTGAGGAGCATTTGGCCCAGCGAATGAATACCAATGGATTTGTTTCCTTCCATAGGCTACAAAACAACTGTATAACCCAAACCACTGCGTTGTTCCGACGTGACCTTGTTGCCAAGACCTCAATGGTTGCACCGCATAGGCTTAACAAATTCGTTAGTTCACGCGTTGTGATGCGTAGTTCGAACCCTAGCTGGTGACTAGAAATGGAAACAAACACCCAGAAATTACCTAGCGATTTATTGACTTTAACTAAATCGCAATGTAAAACCTAGAGCTCGTACGAACATTTTTTGTCCCGCCGTATCCATATTGCTAAAATAATCAAGCAAATAAGTCATTTTAACCAAATATCATTTTTGCAATACTAACAATTTTAACCTTCGCGTAAAAAGTGACCAAAAGGCAACTTTGCTTCACCGTGACAGCTACGAAGTAGATTGCATTGCTTTGTTAAGTCACAGTCAAACAAATGTTCGCTGAAAAGCCGAGGACGTTGAGAGGATGAGACATAGCAGGTGAGGTTCTTATTTTAGTCAGGTGACGAACCACCGATGTGTCTAAGTAGTCGGATGATGCCCATGTGCAAACTACCTATTAAGGCGTTGACTATAAATCATACAGGGAAATTCCTAAGATCGAAATTATCTAAGTATATTCTTTTGATATATTAGCTGATGCGAATGTTGTCTTTTCAAAAAGTGCGCGAAATTTTAATGTCATTTGTGCTCAAGTTAAAACAAGTTGTCTTCGGCAATTAGTTGTTCAAAGGAATTGACCATGAGTTCTATCACCCCAATTGAGTACTCTGCTCACGTTTCAGAAAATAAGCTACTTAACAATTTGTCCACAAAGCTGTATAAAGTCTGGTTAGTGATGAGTGATTTCAAATATAACCTAGTTCTTTTAAAATGCGAGCCAATAATATTTTAAATGCAAAAAGGTTTTTCGGCATTTAAAATAATTAATGAGTGTCTGGCCTTTAAAGAGGATTTTCAAACACACTTAGGAGAAGGCGCTGAAACGTAAGCACAGCTGCGGATGGAAAAGTGTGCAGGAATCCTTTTGTCTTTTGAAATGTAAGTGCGAAGGATCGTAGCTTATCCATGTGAGCTATAGATAACCTGACCTCGGTGAGACAACTCAGTTCCAATCAAATGTTTAGGAGAATTTATCAAGCCGAACATTCGGATTACCCGGGAACATTTGGTACTCTAGTATATTCTACCTCCGCGCTTTGTGGAAATATCAATAATGAACATGCATGTATCATCGAACCCGCCCAACTAGGAGCTCAGAGTGAGGTATATTCGCACTGTCCATGGAATATGTGTCAATTTGCACAGTTGGTGTCAAAGCTTACACTTCGACCAGACTAACTTATAGATTGGCTGGCACGTCTCTGCAAAATTTAAGCGAAATAGCACGCAGGAGTGATGTTCCATTACTTTGACTTGCAAATTTTAGAAGTAAAGTACCTTTTACTACCAGTTTAAAATATTATGCAAATTATAACTGCCATGCCTACATTTATTCTTATCTCTAAGTGGTGGTTGTAAATGGTAAGTTTTAATGAACTGCAAGCTTTTAAGCTGGCGAACCAGTTGTAAGTCCAGAACCCTCTACTTAGAGTACACTTTTTTGGTATTCACATCGCAACTGTTTGCATTGGGATATTGCTAAAAATGTCACTCATCATGGGACTTAGAGGATGCGCATTTCTTTCCTTTTACTCGAGGTCAATCGTGCTTATGGAAAAAATCAAAGTGGGATTGCAGGCTGTTATTAATTTCGGTTAGTTGGCGGAACCTAAAGTTTCCACTCTCCCCGCGAATGGTGGGTTGCGCCGCGGCATTTTACTGATGTTGTGGCAATTGTTTGCTCGGCTGCAGTAGAAAAAAGAACTGACGAATATGACAAGCGATTTTAAAGCTTTACATTTTCGAAAGAGAACAAACATCTTTTAGCTATTAATAAAATGGATAACTGAATTGAAATACTGTCTAGAAGCGTAAATCTAGAAGCTAATGAAATTGGGTGGAAATATTTCTATAAAAATTGAGAAAAAATGAACCAAATTCAGGCTAACATTTAATGATTGCGCCATTTCAAGTAGGCATTAAGCGGTGCTGCGGAATTCAACCCACGATTGAATGCAATCTGTGCTTCCAAAACAAACGAAATACACTTCACACTTCAAAGAGTTGCAAACATCCACTTTCGCGGACTTTTAATAGCTCAAGGAGGTAAAACGTATCATTGGGATTTCAAGCAAAAATACTTTTTGGAAGTAAGACGTGGGTTCAATGACGCAAATTGCATCAACAACGTACAAAATGCACAATTTATTGAGAAGGTACGATTCAAACAAACCCTGCTTACAACATGAAAGCACACAATTAATTAAAACGAATGTAGGGACATCACGATGCCCTTTGGAGCAGCATGCCAAAGGCAAACGAACACGACTTGAGGATGCGTCCCACATCTATCATCATTTTGTTTCGGCCAGTTCAATCCGTTTTAATTTTATGTACATAATACAAATTGATGGAACCCATCGCATCCGATTTCTGCAAAGATCAGTCGAGTTTAGAATGTTAGTGTATTTTAAATCATTAGTTCTGTCACGAGGTGGCCATAAAGTTGGAGACCACACAGCAATACGGAAGCGTCATTAATGCAAGCGGTTTTAGTGCAAGACAATTTTAGAATTGTTACAACCATATGGCTATTCTTATCCAGCCATATGCACTTTCACAGGTCTACGAGGAATGACAGAGAATGAGAAAAAAATAGTATAAGTGCAATTCGCCAATTGGCAGCCGACTATTTAGCGATCCTCATTACAGAATTTGAGGGTGATTAAGCTGTCAGTCAGATGCAAACACACTTCGTTTTCGGTTCATGTTAAATCTCGCTAAGATGTGAAGTTCCAAACCAATGGATCACGGCTAAAACACAGATGTGCCACAAATAAGTTCTTCAATACACACAATGTGGTAAAGAAGCGAACTTTAAAATCTCATGAAGCACATGGAAGGGAAAGCTGGGTTCTTAATACGGTCATTATAGTTTGATTCACAGGTACATTGGTAAGGTTTGTAAAATCTGGCAGATTAATTTATTTGGGGCAAAGAGGTTATGCTATTACATTGTTTGACCAAAGGAATCATAGGAATCGTATTAAAATAGCTTTCATAAGTGTTTGGAGTATGGCACATTCGCACTAACTGGACACAAAGAGCACTCACCGAGATTTTTTAGTGACTATGTCTCGCATTATCAACGAATTCTTGATTTCGCCATATTTCCGAAAGTAGAATTTCAGCGTTTCTAAAAGTGGAAGAAAACACCTTTTTATAGCTGAATGTTAGTGCCGACGATTTGGAAAAGAAACAATGGTGAGCTATAAACAGCAACTTAGACATCGCTGAGGTGCACGAAGAACAAAACGATAAGTGGAAGTGATCCTAATCCCTTTTCAACTGAAAACAAGTTCACATCTGAGCACAAATGGAAATAAACTGTAAAAGCGGAAAGGTTTTGTACCAAATCTCAAATACCAGTTTTGCTTCATTACTTTCCATTCCCTGGTGTGCCCTTTGCCACTTTACTTCTCTATTTTGTGAAAATACAAAAATTGCAATTTTCAAAGAAAAATAATTCAGGACTAGTAACCTTGAAGCCTTATGCGATGACAAGGCAAGAAAACTACAGAGAAGTCAACATAGGCTACAGTTCCTAAGAAAACAGCCGAAATGCTGCCAAAGTTTAGGCAGCTTAATCTTTGGATGATATCACTGAACGAGTTTAAAGGCTGATGTAATTTGCTTAAGTTTCAGACCTTTGCTATTAGCAATCAAAGAAAAGTGTTAAGGAAAAACTTTACAGAAATAGCTATACTCTTCTTCTGCTACAGTGCCAAAATTAGAATTTACGTGGAGACGAAAGTGAGCACTTTTTTGCCGTCGACTTGGCCTTGGTAGATAAAGTAAGAAATTGTCATTATATTTCTTTTTACAAAACGATTTATCCACCTTTTAGTAATGCTCAAGGCGAACTGCTATTAGCAATGGGTAAACTGATCGCGTTGAAGGAGATTCCTAAAGTCATATCAAGGAACCGATTCTAAAGGCTGACGTAAGTTTCCTGCAAATGGTGGTTGCTTTGGCTGCGAATTTTTTTAGGATGTTGTCCACACGTTGAAAATAAGTGCTATTTCATGAAATTCGAACAAGGAAGCGCCATCCTCTGGGACGTTTCCAACGATTTGGTTAACGGAATACAAAGCGGCTGCGAAGCTCAACATTATTAAAAGAATGATAATAGTTTCCAGTGTTTCGTTCCCCTGCCGGGTGTGCTTGTAACTGAATTAAAAGATGTAATGAATGGGAAAATGAGTATCCTTAAGCTCTTTAAATGGATTTTATTGTGGATGACTGCATTACTGCTCTTTCAAATTCCCTCATGTTGGCAGAACCAAACTCGTAGGTGCACTACCGACAATTTGGGAAAAAAGTAATAAAAGAGCTCAGGATTTTAAGTATGCAGGCTAAATCAACGTCGGTGATTAAATCACAGCTTGGGCCCCCGTAAAATGCCTTTAAACTGACTTCTGTGTTCAAAGTTTCAGCCCATTTCAACCAAAAATATTGGCAGTACTTTGGTAAGTGCAAAACAAAAACATTATGCTTAAAAATCTGCGTAGATTAAAGAGTGTAAGTTTTAAGAAATGCTACTTCCATGTCAAACGCGTATCCTCCGGGATAGGAAGGAATATATCAATAATGAATGTCCACAAAGTGTCTGGACTTGATTAAGCTGCTTCCGTTTTATCAGTCATTGTCATTAAAAGGTGTAAAAATCTATTACTACATTGTCCAATAATGATGAGCTGCAAAAGTCTTGAGTGTTCTAGAAAACGAATAAAGTATCCACTGAGACTGGCGAAGTCAACTTCTTTATTTCATTTAAAAGATGCATTGAAATCACAACGAAATACTAAATTCAAAAGTTACACCTTAGATTCGAAAGAACAATAGTTAAGTTTTGGCAAAATATGTAAAACTGAAATCTAAGAAGCCATTTAAATCTTAAAATTAGCAAAAAAATTTCTAACTTTTCACAGATTGCAGAGCGTTTTACTTGCTTGCCTTCGGGAGAAAATGCCGCTTTGGAATGCAGAAGTTTTTCAGCTGGGAATGATGAAGAGACAAAAGAGGCGAATGTTCACACTTACACTTAACGATCTCCCACTAATTTCGGGATCTGACTAACACTGACCCCTTGTCTAATTTAGGAACACGCCAACAGGTCAACGGTTTCGGACTTACCAATCGTAGTGGACGGGTTCAAGCCACCAATAAAAATTTTCCTAAAACAAAAAATATCGAGTAGTCTTGCACCATTCCTAAGTTCACTGATCACTGTTTGCCTTTCAAAGGCAACAACGAAATCAGTCTATTTACGGTTTTAAAGAGCCCAGTAATGCGGAAGCGATCCGGACCACACGCTATAGGGCTGCAAAATAAAGTAAAATTTGGCTTTGGTATTGTTACTTTTCAGCGCAAATACCACCCAACAGGTTAAATAACCTCTCCAACGCTCTATGTGCTGTGAGGTGGATGCAAATTTCGTGTTTGAAAATGGTAAGTATCTAACTTTACAACTGGTTTTCATGTAAGTCTTTTCCTTGAATAGTCAAAAACGCATTAACGTGGAGGGCAATATCCCTTCATTATCAAAAGGGAAACAGATGCTCTAAACTCGCTCGCAAATCTTAGAAATAAGTGCATTTGTGCGACTTAAAATTCAATCCAAACGCTAGGTGATTGATGAATCGGCAAAGTTGTTTTAAATAAAAGTCTTTTCAACCAGTCGCATGAATTGCGGTAACTCGGGAAATGGAAAGCTTTGATTTTACAGAAATGCGTTATGTTGGCATTCAGATCAAGAATTTTTATTTTGACTAATTTCAAAATTCACCCATAAAATGGCTACAATATTTAGAAGCACTGTTTGAAGGAAACAGGACGCGAGAGGTTCTGCAGCTCAAGAACGATCCCGATGGGTCTAACAAATATGAAAAGATGCGAAAGTTATTATTGAGGCACCGCTGGATTTGCATGAGTTTCTGTGCCTTTTATAGTCTATGGTGCGCTTCTGGAATACTCCGGATGAAGTCGGGGCCTATGGGAAATGAAGTGGGTCAGCATCTTTGTTTCACGCAAAAACGTTTCCTTAACTGCATTTCAAAATAAGATAAAAACTGACAGACAATAAATTCATTCATCTGCTCTTTTAAGTATTTTATTGATGAATGTTCGTGGTTAATGAACTTGTGTTGGCACGCATAAAAAACAAACTTTTACCAAGAATTCTTCTTCCTTAAAAAAAATACGAAAAACTGAATGCCGCGTTACTTTGATCTACACGGTTGAATAACATCGGTAAGGCTTTCACATGAACACAGTCATGGAACGAAAGATAGATTTGCACGTTCACTATTCAACTCACACACAGGGTTCAGGAGATCTTTATAAGTACTGCTTCATCTAACCCATTGCCGTAGAGATAGCTGCGTAATAGTTAAAAAAGAAATAAATATACTCCCGCTAAGACGATTGGCAGAAAGTTGTCCTCTGCGAAGATGGACCTACTAAGCTCGCCTGATAATTTATAGTCTGATTCATAAGATGCCTCGACTTTTGATTTAAACTTTGGGTAATCAAAAGAGTGAATGAGTTAGAAGCTTTAAATGGGAAAATAAATCTGATTGCAGAATTAGCACTTCGGACCATCTTGGTGTGTGGGATTGCAGACAGTCGAACTTTTGTTTATCATGATTTTGTGCTTAAATATGATGCAAATGCCACACAACACGAATAATGCATTGCTTTGAGAACGCAAAAACGCGCTTTGCTAGACGCAAGCACACGTACAGCAGGAGAGGGAGTGTCAAACGCTTACCAGTGAAGCGGAGTCAGAATGAAGGAAAATGAAACAGCGAAACGGTTTCCTGAATTTCGGTTTTCGCCATTAATTGAATTAAGTTCTGTGGATCAAAATCCTCTTCCATTTGTGCAATTTTATTGTCATTCAAAATTTACTTGCTCATCAAGAGTTCAGTGGTATGAATAGCGATACCGACTCTTTTCGAGGATGTGGATGCTTCTCCTAATTGTAGAAAGGGGCGCTTTGAGAACAGACTTGTCAACATTATATGAGCCTTGTTTCACAGAATCGCGATGGAATTGAAAAGGCAATTATAAACCAACTTCACCTTACTTGTGAAAGTCAGATTAAATTTAATTTGACAGAAAGGATTGCCCTCCTCCTAAACTTCATCCGAGTCAATAAACGAGTCATAAGAAATGAAAAAAAGAAGCCTATAACCACTGTAAATTATGAAAAAATGTTTTGTTTATAGGCTGACAGCTAGGAAAGTTTGGGTCTAAGCTACGCAAATGCACAAAAGGTTAGAATACGTGCGTAACACTGTCAGTTTCATTTAAATTTTGATGCGGTTTATGTATGACAGGCATAAATTAAACCTCCCAATCGAAACAGAGCTAGGAAGCTAGTGATAGCAGCTTTCTCAAATCAGTTCTAGTTAATTAGGCGACAACGAAGCAGAACACAAGCAGATCATTGAAATTTTTAGCTAACTATAAAAAGCATTCATCTATACGGGAAAAGTGTTGACTTCAGAAAAGTGAAAGCATTTCTAGTCATATCTCTATTCACCGCATTATATTTTTATATACAATGTCGCATTAGGTGTGGATTATAAATACATATATGCAGGCAAAGAAGTTGAATTCGGCTCACCCAGGTTCGTGTGGAAACACGGTTTCTTCTTCATCCCCTTCGCCTTCTTCAATCTCCGTCTCATCGACCTCTTCCACCTCTTGGACCTCCGTTTCCATCACAGTCACGTTTGCAACTCCATGCTTGAGGTCGTCAATTTGCTCGCTTCCAAAACTCATGCTAACGGGTCCATTGCTACTGGCGGAGTTGCGATTGGAAGAGGAGGCACAGCTCGTGTCGCCAGAAAGACAGCTAGTCAATTCCACTTTTGCGTCAACTAAAGTGGAAGCCATGCTTACATCCGGCGGCAGACTGGTCTCATTGCTGGCACAGGTTGAATTGATGCCCATATGAGGCGGAAAGAGCGGAGTTTCCAGGCGATGATTCTGTTATTGTTATTACTGATAACGATAGTGATGATGTCTAGGATAATGCCACCCCAATGCCACCGCTTTGGCCTTGCGTTGACTCACGTGTACCTCTGCATGCAAGTGTTTGCGCGCGCCCTTGCGTGGCTCAAAGGCTAGCCACCGGATTGGACTGGTCGGGGAGAGGAAAAATGCAATTTGCCCGCTACGCGATAACCAATCGTGCTGTGCACATCAAGTGGAACAGGAATAACGCGTACGTGCACGAATTGTGGATGACACTCGAGTGAAAAGTTAGCATTTCAGGGTCACTTTAAGAAATTGATGAATTTAAGGCACATTTCCACTGATCTAGTCACTGACAATTTTGTCTTTATAGCTCAATTTGCCTCCTTGCAGCCACTTCATTAGGAGTCGGTACTGGTACGTGTGAAGAGCAAAACCCTGTCTACTGATGAATTGTCAATGAAAAACTTTTACTTGTAAAGGAAAACGCTTTCTAGAGTTGTAGGAAATATAGATGTTTCTGATGTCAACATTTTGGTCAAACATCACCTAAGCTAACTCCATCTCCATGGAAAGGATTTTGCTGCTTTTGAGAACTTTGCTAAAACGTAATTTAATTAATGACTTCACACAAGATTTGGCCAATAATTAAAGCATTCTGTGTATCAATTTCTCAACTTTATCAGGTCGTCCGTGTTTTTTTGCAAATAGAGGTCAAACGTTGAGTTCACAGAACAAAGGACCATAATAAGGTATGGTTCTCCGTATGAACCGTCTCAAGTCCATTCAATTACTCCCCAGAGGCTGTAAACTGTCAGATGCTATCGGTTAATAAAACTTTTAGAGCCTCACTGAAGGCAAAATTGTTATGCAAAGCATTGGACTTAAGTGAGTTACTGTGTTGATAACAAATACTTGTAGGGGAGATATACTTTATGTAGCAGTAGACCAACCATTAGGTCTGACAATTTAATCACATACAGGTAATTTAATTAATCCAATATTTTTTGATTCTCCAACTCCTAATGGATGAACGATAAATCCGTTTATTGTTTTCGTAATAATAAGGTTTATTTATTCGTAAATTGAAACTTGATTGACTCAGAGTAATAATTCCTGACATCTTAGCCTTCTTGACAGGCCTAATTCAGGTTGCAATTAATAGGAATGGGAATTTCTATTTTCATTCTTCGCTCAAATAAGTAATAAATTATGGGTTGTAAGTATATTAAATTTAGTCTGAAGGATTTAAACTCAGCACAGCCTACACATTGTGTGCCTATCAGTTCTAATAATTATTGAATAACATACAGCATGTTCCTCACAACACCTTTTTAGAGCAAGATTTCGCAAAAATGGATTAACAGGCACTCAAGAATCAGGTGTGCCCTCGATTTAAAAACTGATGCCAGTAAATGGTTAATAAAAAGCTCTGTGCTTTAACTACTTAAAAAATATCCGTCGACGGATAGCAGAAGCGTTACGCACATTAACATTAAATTGTTATTAAATGTCTTCAAGATTAGAGTACTTTAGGCTATTTTAAACTCACCTCATGTAAAAATAAAGAAGTAGATGTTGTATTTACCGGCTCCATTAATTGAGTAAGTTTCTAGTCTTTGATCTAAAACTAAAAGTGGTGACACGTTGATCAATAATGCAAGTGTCAATGCAGCCTTCAAGTGCTACATTTTGGCAAGAGTTCTGCATTAACTCTCAAGATTGTAAGCAGTCTATTGCAAAATTATGGCTTTCGTGGGGAGTAGTATGAATCTTACAATGTGTCTTTAGCCAAAACCACTAGATGTGTTTTAAGACACCTCTCAAACCTAAATCAACAAAGATGAACTTGCAGGTGTTATGCCTAATCATATCAGAAATTTTGGCTTCTGAAGATTGTGCAAGACTACATTTCTTATAAAAATCCACAAACCATAAAATTCTATTCAAAGGTGATTTGTTTGATATCGACCACGAGAAAACATGCGGATGGGAAAAACAAACATACTAAACCAATCGAAAGTTCTCATATAGCCAAGAAGTGCGCCTAAATTCGATCACATATCTGATGCATAATGAGACCATTCCGCGCAAACGTTTTCTGTCAACTTTGCTAAATAAAATCTATAGTTGGCATCCTTACTGGTAAGCATCCTATATTGGTAAGTATACGCCAAAAATTATTTATGATTAGGGACATTCTATGGCCAAAATACGCCTCCTTTGTTCGACTTCAGTTTGGAACTCCAACCATTTTGGTCTTTAGAACTGTGTGCGATACGATGGACCACAACATGGAGATGGGTAGATTAATTACCTAGTTGCAGGTGCTTTTCCAAATAATGGAATTCTTACTTCTTACCTTTTGCATGCCCGATGCTTGGAGGCTTCTCAGTGATGACGCATTAACAACTTTTGCTGGTATAAATGTCATGATTTTACACTTTATGAATTGCAAAATGATCTCAACTCCTCATAGGCAAGGTCGGGATCATTCGATTTAGCAGCGCACCTATAGATTGAAAGCCTAACGATCAAGATTCTGGCAGCTTCCGTCCACGTTTTTGCAAGCAATATCACACTTAGTGTGTGTACATTCCATTCACCTTCCAATTACCGTAGATACATTTCGTTTGGTGGTGCCTTCAGTTTTCATGGTCAGGTATTTCCAACTTGCCAGGTAACGACAAGTCGAAAGAAGTGAGCCATTTGTAGGCCAAGATCACGGTTATTCGTTAAAAGCTTATAAGATAAATATTTACTGAACGCTTCCGGACTAAATGTTTCTTAGGGTCTTATCAACGAATTAAATATAGGCTGTGCTTTGAAAAAAAACCATCAGCAAGAAGTCTAATTTTCCATAAATTCATTGTCAAAACTAGTACCTTATTTTCTACAAATAAACGACCAGGCTTTAAGCATTAAATTCGGCCTTCTTCCTGCATCAAAGGGTGAGCATCCCTTCATCTTGATTCAAAGCCACCGGCTAGCGTTAATTCGGTCTTATTGTGCACAAAAACCGACTTACAAGGAGGCATTAAGTGGCATCGCATTAGCTTTCACTTCACATACTTGTTCTACTTAACGTACAAATGATATCTTGAAGAGGCATCAAACAAAAGACTTGAAATGCTTTTAAGAAGTGATTTTGCAAAGTAAATTGTCAACTTAGGCAAAATTGTACATAAGAAATTCGTAAAAAGTTGGAGCAAATTAAACCTGCAAAGTATTATTTTTGTCAAAAGAATTCAAATACACTTTTATTCATTAGTGGTGCGATGGCATTTGAAAATTGTGTATTTTAACATATAAACGAATAGAACTAGTAACATAGCTACATATGGGTGCCACGCTTTGGAGAAGGACAATAAAGTTCACAAAATTGGAAGGGATTTTGATGTCACATCTAAATTTAAAATATCGCAGCTAGAAGAGAGTAGAAGGCAACTGGTTATGCTTTCTTGAAGAGCTTGACGAGATCCTTTATTGGCGAATCAGTTTAAGTTAAATTCTGCACGTTGAGCATGCGTGGCTCGTTCCTACAAAGGACAAAACGAACAGATTAAACCTAGCCAAAAGCGCAACTGAGGAGGAGATCATCTTTTCAATGGATACAACCAGAAGGTTTAACTATCCCATTTCATTAGATAGGAGCAGCAAGCAGAGAATTACCTGGATAGTTTAATAAACTTATTGTATGTAGTTATAATGCAATTCCGGAAGTGGTGAGAGTTAAAGCATTTGCTTTTACTAGAATCTTAACTTTCCTGTATAGGGTAACGTCTTCTCAAGAAACCAGGATTTACCTCACCATCCATTGTGAACAATGTTGTATAAATATAGCCACCAACACCCCACGTTGAGTACGGCGATTCCAAGTCCTTCGGTCCGGCATCTAGACCACGTTGACCCCTGGCCCAAATCTGCAAGCCAACAAAATCACAACACATTTTCATTCCAAGCATTTATTGAATTAAAGCAGAAGTTACAGTTACAGTTTTAATATGAAACTGAAATTTCAGTGCTTAGTTTTGTCAAGCTATCAATTTCATTGCACCGAAGTCTAACATATTATTAAGCACTTACGACCACAAAATTTTAGCTAAGGAAGGGTCACAAAAACGCGCACACCGCCAACAGCAAGGTGGTAACCTTTTTGCCACATTTCTCTGAGAGAATTTCGTTTGAGCGCAGAATTTGCTATTGGCTCATTTCCTGCCATAACCACGCCACTAAGGCAACTGAATGTGAAAAAGCCATCCTTGCAAATCCTGACCGGATTTACTCCGTTAAACTCAATCGCAGCGTGTCGCATTATAGAGGAACTAAAGGAAAATTGTCAAAACTTATGCTGTTGATAAAAAGCGAAATGAAATGGCTAGCTCAATCAAATCAGCGAGTGATGTTAAGTCTGACTACTTATGGCTTAGGTCTCACTGTCCTAAATAAACTCCTTTTCAAAGTTTAGAATCAAAATCCTCCTTATGGTATTAATGAAACTTGTGACTGCCTTGCTACTATATACGTAAACTAAAAATAAGGCAATGTTTAACCAAGCCAAGTTATGCATCATACAAAGGTAAAAAGTTTATTTATCTGCTCTATCAAATAATCCAAGCTAACAAATACACCAACTTTCAACACGGTATATAGCTAACGTTGTATGGCAGGATACAAAACTCACGATTACAACAAAACCGTACAGGACATATAGTTTTTCAATGGGCCAAATTTAAGCGACCGACTAGCTTAATGTCATAAAATAAAGCACTTGAATAGTAACGAATTTTGGATTGATTTAATGAAGACCTTTGTCGAGCGAGTAAAATATGTGAAGTTTTTGATGTGGAGTAACATAGCCAGTAAATAAAAAATCAGATTACCATCGTTTTACAACGGAAAACCGGTTCCCATTTTCGGTATTAAAACTCTTTGAAAATAATTGCATAGTGCGACCACATTGGCAAGTAAATTCATGGAGATTTACAAACTGGGGAGAATGGGGCTACCGCCATTAGAGTACAGATTTATGCTTTTGATATTCGCAAAGTCAACCAAATTTCCGCTACTCGATGCACGAAAGAATAATATAGCATGGGGCGAACGTGCATCCACCGCAAAGGAGCATAAACGCAGAGAGCAGAATATACAAAAGAGAAGAAGAAGTCTTCGCACTAATACATCCAAATGAACTTAAATGAGATGGTTTATTTTCTGCAAACTACTTTCCTAGAAGAGGCAAAAACGAGCGATCAGTTTATTTTCCCACACAACCAATGTAAGCCATAGTTTCAAGTGGATGTGATCCAATTTTCGGTCAAGAAAATATGCAGATGAAAGTGACTCTGAATTCAGCTGTGAAATTGCAAATGCTATCCTAAACAGGATTTACTGATTATTTCATTAAGCCAATGATCAAATGAAACGACAAAATGCATCGCGAGGCGGAATTAATGACGAATTTGACAGAGTAATAATGATGCTCTTAGCTATCTATTCGATCATTTTTTGTAAGGGACAGTAGTGTTTTGAGGAGCGCAATTTGTAAAGCTTGGTGAATTTCACTCCAGACTTCCCCTCTTTTAAATTCTCAAGTCTCCGATCTTTACCCTACAAAATAGACCCGCGCGTGGCTACAAGCACAAGCAAAATCTACTTTTGTTGCTGTATATCTCGAGTAAGTGACTGTTGATTAACAAAACATATTAGAGATCAAATGGTGCTGGTCTTCCCAACCATCATTGTCTTAAAGAATACCTCATGGTGAAGGTGATTTTCGATAGCAGTGTTGGTTCCTATTTTCTCTAGAAGCCTGTAGTGTGTTACCTAGACGAAGTTTAGTTCTTTTCCATGCAAAACTCACCTTTCGACTGCTTTTTGGCAGCATTGGTGTGTCACCAAAGGTAAAACGTATAATTTGCTTGCCATGCTCGATGTTTCGGACGATCCGCCACCCGTTTAGATTTTCTGCCTGGAAATGGGAATAAAGGGTGATGGTATAAAAGAGTTTATGGGAAAGTTCTGGATCAAGTACTGACAATATAGTTTGGCGTGGATTGAGCCCCCTACTTAGTACTTTACGCGCCCCCATCAATGTAGCTCGAAAGTAGTAAAAGTTGATTTTTTGACATGCAAATACTTAAAAAAATACATTCTTCGTAAATATTCCTTTACCGACTATTTAGCGTATCTCATTTTAAGCAGTACGAAATTTTTAGCAATCGCGAACGGCTTATATGCTAACGATTTAATTGTAAGTAGGAACATCTTAGCACAAGTTTAAATATTTACAGCGTCCTTAAGAAGGTCGGTATTTTGACATCGCATTTGGGTGGAAGACAAAGACAACTGTAAAGATGAGTGGTGATTTGCACGGTTAATAAGAGTTGCGTAGGATCTAATAATTATTGAAACACAAGCCTAAAACTAGGATGTAATACATAAATCAGCTTCAAAACGTTACCTTTATTATCATTAAAATCCTAATCTATTGGCTGAGACTGTCAGTTTTTTTCGAAATTCCTCAGCCTAATTATTTACCAACTTTTATAAAATCTCATTTCAACAGTGTTTAATGGAGGGTACGCAGTTCGTAAATACATCAAAAGTATATTCACGAGATTTGCATAATCCTGGTAAGCACTAATTAACAAACCGTGTTTCCATTGTTCGTTATGACGATATATCGGCCATCGGGAGAGCACTCATCAATTGAGATTGCGCCTTTATAAGATTTGTCAAATTGAGTTCGCGCAGTCAATTCACCTCGCAATGTCCTTTGATCTGCTCGCTCTACAAGGCAGGGGAAAAGTGCCAGAGGCCGATAGCACTAAAGTCAATTGCACGCGATCTAATTTCATCATCAGAGTACAACAGGTTAATTATTAAATGCAAGTTTGTTGAATCAGAAAACCTCATGAGCCGCCTTAATTAAATTAACACAAACAACTTTGGAAGGTTCTTTATGAGCAAATTGAAAAAGCCAGAAAACCTCATTTGAGCAGGCGAATGCAGCACGCTATAACTGAGTTCCATGCATGTTTTAAAGTTGGTAAGTTAGTAATATTGTAGTATGTTTGCTAGTTCAACCCTCGGTTTCGATTGTGTACACCCGTGGGCCACTTTGCCTGACCTGGACTCTGGGCCATGCCGGATGCCCCAATCCCCTCTATTAGCCATAATACATGTTCTACTTGAGTATCATATCTTCTGCCATCAAAGAATTTTCAGGAAGCTGAACTGAACTGCACTGGTTTATCTGTTGAGGATATTTCGAGCGCATCCTATGTAACCTAACTATTGGTGAACCAATGGTGCTTACTGACGCCTATTTTTATCTATTATGATTGCGCCAACAAGCGGTTTTTGTTAATCTTTAATCTAATTAAGTTGGTGGCCTCAGTAAATTCGGGATTTTTAATTCTGTGCAAGGCATTCTGAAAAAAGCAACTAGTCACCCCTAGCCATGGAATGGAAGGCTTTTCAACTTTAGGTCAAAGCACAGATATGGCAGGGGACCAACAATGAATAGCAACAATTTTTCTACAATGCATCGCCTGAATTGTTCACTTTTTTATTCAAACTGCTTAGCTCTCACGTCAAAGTATTTCGTGGTTTGTGTTACTCACTTAACCGAGTCACAAAAGGCAGTGCTAAGTGGCAGCTAGCCTGATGAAGCGAAATGCATATCAAGTGCATTCAAGTGCATATCGGCAGCATTTAACTGACCAACAGGGACATAACTGTCTAAAGTAAAATGGTGTTAAAACCCTTTGACTGAGCTTTATTAAACTAAAGGGATTGTTATTTACGGACCAAATGCAAGTGCTCAATTACGTTTTACCTGTTTGCCATAGTTGCCCTTACCTGGTTTGTAGCTGCACGATAATTGCTGTTCGCCTACAAGGAAAATGGTTATGTTATAAAGAGTGAATATCTGCTCTCCTTTCCATATCCCGCAATAGCATTAAATTATGCGAAAACATCTAATTTCATTACTAATGCATTTCAATGAAGAACTAACGGAGGTATGCAAAATGATGCCCATAGCGGCAACAATTCTGCACTATGTAGATGGCCTAAACTAAGTCATAAGAAGTAGCAGTATGATACAAAGATCTACTCAATTCTTTGTACTCATCAGCAAACGATGTACTTTTATAAGTAGTTTTAGCTGATAATCTGCTTACTTTCGCCGTCAAATTCCACCACTCTTGATCGAAAAGATGAGCCCGATGGGTCACTCCTCTCATGAAATCGGTGAGCTCTAGAAGACATTAATGTTTCATCACCAACTTGTTTTAGTAATGTTTAAAATGAAACATTGACGTTGTAATTGTTTATATCTACAGCATAGTAAGAAATAAAAAACCGAATATACATTTTTATGCAAAAGTGCACATTTTTCGAATGAGTGTATAGTTTTCATTGCAAATAATTTATTGCTCCCCTTTTGCAACCTTTCTTTTACTCAGTCATAAATGCCACGATGGGTACAGTTTAATGGAACGCTCCAGTTAGAAACTCCAAAGTTCCTGTTCTTCTAGACACTCAGTGACCTTTGGGAGTGCTTTGCGAGTTTTAGCTTTATCAGTGAATAAAATTAAAAAATAGGACCTTACAATTAGCAAAACAATATAAGTTGGCTAAAATTTGTATGCGTTGAAGAAAAACAGGCGTCTTTACAAAATACAAATTCGTGATAGCGTTTTCTAAAAATGGTCAGCAAAAATGCATTATATCTCTGACGACTACATCCATTAGTATATTAAATTTTTTTCTCCAATAAGCAGTAGCCATTTGTGTGTATGCACTTAACCCACAGTTTGTCTCCTGCTGCTCAGATTCATTTGTCAATAACTTTTCACCTGCCTTTTCCCAATCATAGAATGACACATTTTTAACACCAATTATCTGGTATTTTTCAACTTTGGTATTCATCTGATTTTTATTACGTTTCTGGCTTTAGTGAGAAGCTCGATATGTTTGCTGTAGATTTATATTTCATTCATGACTCGTGATGACATTTTTTGGTAGATTTTGGGTACCATTAAAAAACGGTGTAGATAACATTGTCACGTCTCCACGTAACCAAATAAATAATTTCAAAGCACATTTAAAATGCTTTAGTGTCCTAAATTTTGTCCAAATTTGTTTTTGGGACGGCAGCCTTTTGAAAGAGATATGTACCGTCAGCTTATTTAAAAACTTTGTGCCAAAATTTGCAAAGAATTATCAATAAAATTTCGCTCTAAAACGGACTTTTATAACGATAGGTGGTGTAGCAATGACGAACCAAGACCTAAAATTCGGCGTTTACTGACAGCGCTTGCCAAATGCACTCTTTGGCATAGCAACAATGAAACCATTGGTTCTTCAGCCATTCTGAAAGTGGGCTTCGGCATGAATTACGGCGATTGACGTTAGCTCATGAGCTCTAGTCAGTTATGGACTGGTTTTCAGTCACTAATTTCAGATAAAACAATAATTGCTCTTATCATTTACATTCTGCGTGATACTGATACGCTTTTTCTGCATTGGTGATTGATGTGTAATAATGAAAGAACAGATTCTGTGTCGCATGATAGAGAGACATCTTTTGGACTAACGAAAAAGACTCCTTAGGTAATTTTGATGGCATTCCCACCAAACTATTTAGGCATGAAAATGCTAAGATGTTAGAGTCCAAGAGGAAATGTTAAGTAAATGAGCACAGCACTTGCAAACGTGCTTACTTCGGCATCACACCCGCTATACCTGAATTAGAGTCGCGGTTTTGTTGCCTCCTCGCAGGCATTTCTCGACTACCTGATACGGGCACTCTAGGCCTCCGTGGCTCTGGCTGATACCTTTTTAAACACATGCAATAACTTGAAATGTTCAATCACTATTCCATGTAGACACATCTCTGATTCTACTTTGCTTTACAGTTCAAATCTAACTCGGTTTGAATTAACACAATGCGAAAATAGAAGTCACATGGTTGAGAAAGGCTTCATGAGTATCTAAGCCTATTTTAATAAAGTTTGGCACGCCACCCTGTTTTGCTTACGTAGTACTCGCACCGAATGGCATAATCTTCCTTAAATCCATGTTATTTTAGTTATCACGAAGTACATTATAGGAGATTAAAACATTTTGAAGTTTAGTTATCAAATACCTTGTGAATATTATAAGCAGCACTTACATGTCCGAGCTGGGAGCAGGAGCCACTGCTCGTCTTTGGGGACTCATACTAGAAGGTCGTGGTTTCGATAAGACCTCACGTGAAGACCGAATTCTTTGAGTTGAGCCAAAGGCATTCTCTTTAGTGCCACCTCCTCCAACACCACCTCCACTGAGAATTCCTCCTTGGGCATCAAGCAAACGCCGATAAGCTGCAATCTCCCCCTCCAAATTCAGCTTTACATCCATGAGGGCCGCCATTTCACTATGCGCCTTCGCTAAAGCCTCCTCCGCCGCCTCCCTTTCCTTCGCAGACTCTGCCAATTCAACTTCGATGCGCCGGCGCAGCTCTTCTGCTTCGGCCGACACGTCACGCATCGCCTTCTCCAGATAGGCATTCTGTCAATGTCATAAAGCTATGCTTATACATAAACACTCAAATTTACACTTCCTAATCATTCAAGTCACGCTCATACGTGGAGTGCCTTCAAAAATTCGCAGTACTATTCCATTGGTTGCGGACATAAATTGCGTTTAAAAGAGGCATAAAATCAGGACTTTTCTTATTTTTCCTTGATACAACAAACTGTTTCAATGTATTTTAGTTATAAAATTCATCCCCCTCAGGTTTTTGATAATACTAAATGCACAGTTTGTTCGTTATAGATACTTCCAGTACTTAAATAAGCATTAGGTCGGATTTCTCACTTCTTCGCTTGATGCTTGCACAAAAAGTTAAAGCCATCTGCAGGAAATAAGTTGTTGTGCCATCAACTCTAAGAAGCCATACTTTGTACACTTTTAAAATCGACGTGGCATTGTTCCAACTTTAAACTTATAATTTAGTAGTGTCAAATAATGGTTAACATCATAAATGAGAGTGGTCGTTCGTTCATCTGAAGCCGGCATTATGTAGTTACGTGCTTAGAATGGGTTTTTATTAACAATTCTGTGAATTTCAAAGTCTACACCATTCAAGCGAGCCTTCGCAAAATGAGTGATTTAGGATTAGCATTCTTAGGATTTTATTTCTTTTTATGAAAAAAATGATGCAAACTTTGAAGCTAATTGAGCTACGATCCTTTAATAGTTTTTGGCGCCAATGGAAGAAATGCTGAAGTCACCAGCAGCGCTTGCCGCCAAGACTGTACTCAAGTAAATAAAACATTATTCCGGAAGTAAACCAATGAAGCAAGACTTTATACTATCTTACCTCGGCAAACCAGATACAAATGTGTTTTTTGGTGGAATCAAGGCTTTATTAATGCGCTGAAAAAGGCTTCAAATCTGTATGCACTGCAACTTACAAATTGAGCAATACTATACTCGATAAAGGGCCATCAAAATACAATAAAACTAAGGTCTCATGGTTTTGACAGTAAGTTGTTTCACTAAGGGACCTTATTTTATATCGTGAAGAAGACTAACCTTGGCGGTTTTTGTGCCAAGGATGAATGCTGGTGTGATATGTTTAACTTAATATAAAATTGCTCCAAAAAAATGGAATGGAATTCGTAAGATCATAGGAGCATGCAACAACTGCGGAATTTCGCTTTCGAAAGACTACTGCATTATTCACGTGGCTTTTACCATAATATCAAAAGTTTTGTAAAATCCAGCTACTTATTCTGTTTACCTTTTTTCGTAAATGCAAGCTGACTGCGCTTCATAATTGGTCTGAACGGAAAACAAGTCAAAGGGAGGATTATCAGAGGCTGCTGTACTCTAGAAAACTGCGACCTCAAATGACCTGACAATACTTAATGAATCCCAATTATTCAGTAGTATTTGTTAGTGCCTAATTGTAGAATTCGCTGATCTCTATAGGTATGCTCTGTTAAATTCTAGGCAATCTTTAGACTCCTGATTTATTAACTTGTGAAGAGGTGTGTAAAGTTAAACTTAACGGGAATTTTTGACGTACTACAGTTTGACGTGAGTATAGTAACAAGCTTGTCAAGAGAAATTCAGGTTCACATCGTTCAAGTTAAAAAGTGCTTTCGATATAATCTGTGTTTGCACTGTGAAGTTGATATATTTTTGGCATTACACATAATAACAGGAAACGATAACCGTCTTCTCACGACTTGTAAGCTTAACTACAAAGTTAATGTCAACACAGCAAGTCAGACGTCATCGAACTAATCATCCTGTGCCATTTCAGTGTACTTATTTATTTACGCTCGTTGTGCCATTACGTTAGTTCATTCTGTTTAATATTCAGCAAGAAATGAAAGGAAGACTAGAAGGCAACACAAATTTTCCGTATATTAATTTAGGATGGTTTTCAATCTAAGAACTTACCTTAGATTGAAGTTGCGCCATCTGCTCGCGCATGCCATCTAAGTTCTGCTTAAGACGCGAGTTCTCCGACTTAATAGCGGTGAGCTCAGCCTTCTGTTCTGGATTCACCTTTCCCAGTTCGCGAAGCTTAAGAAATTCAAGCATTTAAGCTGGCCTAGGCTGAACGATAAAAATTCGCATCCTGCAATGCTGAAATTTTTAATGCTGTCTGAAAGCAAAGTCTTGTTGCATGGTACTTTTTAAAAGTGTTTTTAAGTGGCATGGTGTTCACTACGTATCGGATACCTAGCAAGAACTGGACGCTATGGGTTTGGCAACAGAAATGGATGTCTATGCAAAGCATCATTTAAACAGATAAATAAATAAGTTAGGCCATATTTGACAATACAAGACATAAGTGTAATCATTGTGAATTTGCTTCATTGCAACTATTAAAAGACCACCTTTTCAGTATAATTTTAATGGTGCAGAATGCGGAGGCAAACGCATTCATCATTGCGCGTTGCATCTTATTCCAAATGCATGAAGCAAATTTTAGTACGCAAATCAGTCCAAAGCATCGAGTGTGAGTTTCCAAACAAGTACAACGCCAAGTGATTAAAGTATCACCCAAGATGCCTCCAGTGTACGGGTAAAGTGCGCCTGGAACATAGGTGCAGGGACAATTTGGGGATGAAATAGTGGATTAAAATTGGAAGAGGTTTTAAATTCATTTAATTTAACTACGTTTAATCCAACACATTCCGAGTTTTCCCATGAATACTAAAATCCCCTCTTTTGACCCACAAATTAGTGGCATGATGATACTTCATAAGGGATCATGGCAAGCAACCAGGATGGGTAATAGAGGACATAAAAAGGCAATATTATGATGGTCAGAGGTTTTGCTTGGGATAGAAATGTCCTTGAATTTGCTTGAACCCTAGAACGAAGGCAATACACATCTATACTATTTATTGCTCTAAATCCTAAAAGCTATTCCTAATCACAAACCACAAGTTTACATCATTGAACCTTTTCTCCACAGATTCATACAAGGCTCCATGAAGTCAATTATATGATTTTAACCAAGACCTCACAAACAGAGACTAATTTTTTTATTTCAACCGTACGCAGACTGTACCTCTTGATTTAAAATCCTCAAAATGAAGGAGATTTGTTTGATTTTGTGAGCAATACAAATAATGTTGCCTTTAATCATCCTGCTATTGCAGAATTACCCTTGAAACTTGAATGCTTCCATAAGTTATTAGCTAAAACTTGTTCTAGTCTTATTTTTCGCTTTCCACCGGCATCCATATTTGTTCAAAAGTAGTTTAGCCTTAGGTGGAGAGCCGCGTCCCTTCCTCAATGCATTTAAAAGACATGCTATAGACATTCAGCCACTTCCTTTAAGTAATTCTTCTAAAAATGCAACCAATTATTTATTGACAGTTTGCGTGTTTCGCCCCATCTAGTGAGAACCGCCCTTTTTATGATGAAATGCATTTTGGTATTTTAGTCGCAATATAGCTAAATAAGTCAGCACTAGAGCTTTCCTTTAAAAAATCGTATCTTTTTAAATCTAAGTTTTAATCATACTTCTCTTCATAAATAACGATTTCACAATTCACTTTTATCCTTTCCTGGGGAGAAAATTGTGTAAAGTAGCTATTACGCTGTTTTGAACGACAATTCGATCATTGGAATATTTCACACCTTTTGCTTAGCGGTTTTTTGTTTCCATTTTATAATCATTTATGTCAATGCAGAAGGTCATTTGCGCAAATTCTGAAAGCGAAAAGCCACGCTTCTTAACATCTGGATGAAAACCTTAAAAACAATTGATAAAATCAACTGTTTTTTCCATGCTAACGGAGGCAGACATTTTATTTTGCGAAGTGCTTTGCGCGAACCGTTCTAATATTCGTCCATTACGTAAGCACAACTACCCTTTTGTTTGAATACCTACAAAAGCAAGTTTCCTTTGGCATAAAGTGCAGTGATTTCCTTCCTTTCTTGTTATTTTGTAAAAAATCGTGTGTGAATTCCAGATCATTGTTTGAGACCGTCCGATGCTTGCAAACAGCTTTTGTAATCACCGTCACAGTATTGTTAATGAGTATTTCACGCTATGACTCTAAGTCCAGCACAAATCAGCCTTTCTGCACCATTGCCACACCAGTCAGTTACTTAAATCGACAGGTTTCGATTCTCCAGACTTTGCAGTATATACTGAAATTAATCTAAGAATTTCCGACACAGCCTATTTCGACTTGAGAGTATGATGGACGGCTGACAAAGCCTCTCCCCCGACTGCTTATTCCACCTAGCTGTCTCAATGAATGACAAGTATAAAATGAAATTTTCGTGCAGCGAATAAGAATATTTCTCAATTGGTGAGTAATATTTTGATAATTGCTCTTAATCCTGGTAAATGGAAACGGTTAGATTTTTGGTTTAGGCATATGGCAATTTGTTCTTCTCACTCTTGCCAATAATTGCCGATTTTTGCAAATCCTTTAAACAGGGGAAAAAACCGCTTGATATCTTTACAGATTTCACTGATGCCATAAACGCCTAACTGATTTGATTTCCTTAACTTAATTAATGCATAAATAGGCCGCAAGAAAGTATCTTCCAAAAGTACTTGAGCATTTTTCTCAGTCAAGACAAAGCGCCAGCTGCATGCAATTGCAATCCATCCTCGTAAACTTTTGGCCGACTTCTTAATAACACAGAGCATTAGGAAATTGAATGCAACGGTTGTTAGGCTTCTCCTTATGGTACAAAGCAGCATCTCTGCATTCGAATGAATATTTCATGAGCTATCAACCATACGCTGCGTGACCGTTTGCACATAGTGCAACAGTGGCATAAACAAACGGGATGTGGGAAATAAAATTACCCTTGCGCTGTACATTTCCTCCATATCGACTCTAAGCTTCTCTAGCTGGTCATCGTAACGATTTTGAATGTCATGAACTGCTTGGCTAAGTTCGGTCTGCCACATTTCGCGATCGAATCCGCGTCCAACTTCATCCAACGTGCGATGCATCTCCCGTATCTCCTCTTGATGGGCCCGACGCATAAAATCGATTTCCTCCCGCAGCGTTTGCATCTCCGACTGGCCAGATATGCGGTTCGCTGTCTCCTCATCTAGATGCTGGATAAAATCAAACAACCTTCTCTAAAGTAGAAGAAAATCGCGAAGTGGAAATAAATTTCGTAACACTTCACGTCTTGAGTGCTTGGAAAAGCATTAAGCAAATCCACAAATTCACTGATTTAATGAGGCTTTGCATGTATAAGCTCCAATACGTATACTTCACTTCATTTTTGCACCAATGACCACTTTCTTCGGAATCCTGCAAATCAGAAGTGCAGTTTTCACATGATGCAAATGTACCCTGTTTTAGAAGGGCTTAGCGATCCTTTTAGATAGGTTTGCCATAGTTAATCTAAGATATGCAAAATTCCATGCGACATTAACAAGATAAATGTTATGCGTACGCTTTTTATTACAAAAAAATATCGTTTGATATGCCAGGGTGGAAGTGGGATAATTCATCTTCATCTTCCACCTCAGTTGGTTACCCAAATTAGAAGTAGCATATTTCAATCTACCTATGCGTTCAAAATCAAATTTATGTGGAATTCAGATCTATTTCTTTGCTAATACCTATCGAAGGCTATTTTATCTATTTTAGCTAAACCGGTGTGTTTGGTAACAGGGTCGCTCACTAACGAAGCCACTTTATGCTGTATAGAGCCTGGATCCATGAACACCCTGTGAAGAGTGTGAATATGTAAAATAGGCATGATCTCTAAAACCATCACCAAATTTACCTCGTTATTGTTTTAAATTGAGCAAGCGTAGTTATTAATAAACATGTTTGCAAAACCAACGTATGGTTACTGAATTCTAGTCACTTTCAATGCACGACTGTGGCATTGAGCTAAGAATTTCTGCAAGCGATTTTACAACTTATGATTTTTAAATGAGTCGCGTTGATTGTATTCACAGAGAAAAAATAAAGATGCATTGAAAGAGTTAAGGATATATCCGGAAGTCCATTCATCTGTCGCCTACCACAGATTTTTACTGTTAGTCTGCTTCTTATGTAACTAAACAGTTTATGAGCTCCAATAAACTCAATTCTATTACTTTAATAAGTCCGGAAATACTTTTTGCCTGTGTATTCATTAAGGCTTAATAAATGAGTGGGCCAATAAGTTCGGCGCATACCATTTAAATTATCTTGCCTGCAGAGTAAAGCTGCAGATTGCTATCACATAGCGAACTACACATTTAACAAGAAATTTCTTCAGCCTTACTTTCCATACTTTTTGCATTCACTACCATGGCAACGTGGCCGAATTCGTGACGAATTGTTCCCACTTTGCTTCCAGGTGGTGCTTTCTGATAAGCAATATTGTCCCACAGCAGTTGGATTTCGATATCAATTTTGCCACATTAATTTATTGCAGTCCGTATATGTACACAACTGGGAAAATAATGCCAAGTTAAGACCTAAATTATGGTTTAATCTATAATGTTGGTTTCATGACAAGTATGGAAGGCGTTTCCATAGTTTAAGTTTAGCATTCTGGCACTACAACGGAAAGACCGACCTTGGAAACGATTTTGCGAATTCTTTTGGTATGCTTTTAAAATTTACTGTTAGCAATCATGTACCCTGGAGACAGCAAATGACCTTTGTTTAATAGTGAGCAAAATAAATATCAGTGAATCCCGTAATGGCATTTTTAAGTATGGATAAAGATTGCATGCATTTGACAAAAACAAAAGTAATGGTTGTACCATTTGAAAGACTTAACGATTTTAATTCTCTCGTTTCATCGATATAAACAATAACCTACGATGCTATAGTCGAAACCACTATTCTAACCATGATTTTATTTGCCAAAACTACGTTTTTAGTAGTTTAACTCTAACAAATTGTTATTGGCACAAAAATCTTACCACCCTGCGGATAAAGTATGTCCAATGGTTGCATTTACAATTTCAACATTTCCTTCTTGCAAACTTTCTACTGGTGGAGCGTATAAAGGGAGCGGAGTTGTTCAATTACAATTTGAATGACCAATATACTTGCTTGAATTTGATGAGTATATATATATATATCAGTAAGAAAGTGGTGAAAGTTTTACTTATGATAATGTGTCACACCCAAGGATCCCAAAATTATACTTTGAATGTGTCAGTGGTCTTCTGTAGTTTCCAATTATGGTTGTGCATAAAAGCATAACTCATGTTTTGAAAAAAATACATTAACTACACTACAAGGGTTTCAGGCAGATGGTGAAAAGAACAGAATAGCAAAACCTACTTGGCAAATAGTTTCATTATCGTGTCTCAGCTTTTCCGAATTCATCCTCTCCTTTTCAAGTTCGCATTCGAGATCATTGAACCGGCGTTGTAGTGCATTCAAGTCATTATCACGCTTGTGCATATCGTCAAAGGCCTGTTCCAGTCGCCTTTTTACTTTGTCGTTTTCTTCAGTTAGACTGTTCATCCTAAAGAAAAATGCAAAGTTTTGAGCTACTAAAAACATCCAGTAACATGGTAATTATTGTCCACATAAAATGGCGCACTGTGTCTCCTGATTTCTGCTAAATTTTTGCAGTGAGAGCAATTTCGCAAGACTTTCAGCCTTCTCTCTGTCTGCATCATCAAGGAGTTGTCGAAGTTGTCGCAATTCGCCTTCATAAATTTCCTTTGTTTTTTCAGATTCAGTCAGCCAACGAGATTTCAGGTTGGAAATTTCATCCGTTAGTTGGCGGTTTCGAGCAGACAAATAGCGCATCTGTGCAAGTGTAAAAACTGTTAGCGAAGTGATCCCGACATTTTGTGGCGAAGTTATGGCAAAAACCCGACAAAAGTTCATCATAAATAGCTTCATTAAAATGCATAATTGGTGTGAGTAAGTTTTGCGTTTGCAGTTATGCGTCAATTTGAGACAACCAGCTGCTGGCTAGGAAGGTGGCGATTTATTGCTGAATTATTACTGTCCCTGTTGATTTTATGTATAATTGGATGGCGCCAGTTGATTAAATGGAAATGGAACTATTTTTGACTCAAGCCAGACCATTCGTTCCGCTCTAAAGCAATCATTAAGAAAAAGGGGACTCTCCATGGTATCGTTTTTTTGTTTACTTATAAGCGAGTGAACTGCGTTGTCATTGCCACGTAGAAAACCGGAGAACACATTATTCAAACATTTGGATAGAGTTGCTTCAGCTTTCTTCCTCAAAAGTAGCAAGAGAGACTTACAATGCTTGCAATTACTATTATATGCAAACTTTAGAGGAGTTTTAAAATTTTTTACTCGTTTATGAGACTTATTCATCTGTTTACTAATGAAATCGCAAGTACTCACGTTAGACTTGACACTTGTGAGCTATTTTCTAGATTTATAAATAAGTGCTTACCGGCGTTGGAGGTTTATTCACGTCTGTTTCCCCCTTCGTAATAGATTAAGTTTCCCAGAATTATTTGTGCCTGCAGTGGCAAATCCTAGAGATTGTGCCATGACTTTCTCTGAGTACTAGTTTCATAAAATGATCGAAAGTTCATTGAAAGAATTGACTGACAGTTAAAAAGCCAAAAAAGTCTAGTGCGTCTATAAATTAAGGCACAGAAAGATTGTTTTCCACGGTTTGACTTGTTGAAGCAGCAAAATCCATTCTTCAATTCCACCATGATATTCATGACACACTGCGTCTTGCGTGCCAAAAATGCATTAAACAAAGATTTGCGTGCTCATTTTGACTCACGGAATGTGGCTAGAATTTTGGGATTACAGTATTAATTTTTGCACCCATTTAAAATAACTGAACTACGATCAAACAGCACACATTTTTCCAATAGTTTTTATCTAATTACCAAAACGCTTAATTATATTTAACATCAGATCAACTTCTGAGTCTTCAAAAAATGGAACTCGTCCCGATCCAGGATAGAGCTCTTGCTCAATTAGGCAAGCCAGTTACTAATAACACTACTCGTAGAAGCTTTAGTTTTCAATAAATGAATCGGCAAAAGTAATCAAGTGAGTTGCTTACTTTTGCTAACTTGAATTTTGCATCAAAGTAAGTCTGTTTGTGGTCGAATCGCTGAATTATGTTAAAGAGGAAAGTGCTTAATGCGCTCTATTCGTCAATGAAAGCTCTTCGGTACATTAAAAGAGTAGCAAGAACAAAGTTTGCCTTTCACCTTCTATTAGCTGCGAAGGTAAAAAATCCGAGAAAAGGTGGATAACCGAAATCTTGTTGTGATTTTCTGCCTGCGTCATGATGGCGATTTTTATTAACAATGTACACCTTGTTAGCATTTTTCCGTACAATGGACCTACTAAATGTTAATATTTAAAAATGCCAGACTTCCAATGCCATTAAACATCATCGTGTAAACGCGTTCTTGCATATTTGGATTGTTTTCAATTTTAATACCAAAAATTCTGAAACAGTTGACTCATTTTACAATTTTTTTTGGGTGGCAGCGTTAAAACACAATAACATACAGTAACTATAACAACACTTCTGCAAAGGCTTCGAGTGATGAATCATCGGGAGAAGGAAGCTCCTGATTGTTGTTCCAGTTGGCATGGAGCTAATATAGTCTTGGTAGGAAACGCCCTGTGAAGATCTACAATATTTCATGATCCCCTCAAACTTTAAAATCTACAGAAATCTTTCAAAAAATGCGGGAAGCACATCTTATCCCAGCTACTGCAATATTACAAGCCTGGCACGTTCCAATCTTCCACGAGGTCCAAATTTGCCGCACGAAAGCAACAGTTGTGCCCATTTCTGTGTACCACATCACTTTCTTGAAAGTCCCTTGTTGGACACTACTATGGAACATTACTAGGCGGCTTTGAACTTACATTATAGGGTCGTCCCCATTCGCAAGAATATTTAAAGGGAACATGCAGTTCGGTGCTAAGTAAGCATGGTCTTTCACCAAACCCACTCGTCTGGAAGACAATAAGAACTTAGAAAAGTTTCCAATTAAATTTTAGTTAATTGTTGGTAAAGTTTGTACTTTTGTCTCCCTTCAAGCCCATTATCATGATGTAAACACTAATATCTGAGGCCTGCCGACCCTAATTTCTATTGCTTTTCAAAAAAGGGTCTTGAGTTTTTACCATTGAAGTAAAGTGAAGTAGATCCATAGCGTTTGGTAGTACATTAAAAACAACATACCCCCATAAAAATATAATAAAAGATGTTTTCAAAATTTGGATGAAATATCATCATCATACAAAGCATACACCTGTGGCGACTATAGGGTATACCAGCCACCATAATTGCTTCTTAACTGTAAGAGGAAACGAGCAAGGTACTAATAACTTACACCTTCTACCTGTTCTGCTAGCTTCTCATTCAGTTCACGCATCTCGCGTCGACTGCGCTCCCTCTCCTCTCGGGTTGTTCGCATGTCAGGAATATCAAGTTCAAATGCGCTTCTCGAAAGCCGTTCCATGGACCTGCTAGTACTTCTCAGAGACATGATGGGTCTGGGCTTCACAGCTACTTCCTCAGCAGTTGACTCCCAGGAATAGACGGGAAGAGGGGGACTCAATTCACTTCCTTCTTGATCGCTTCCTACAGTTCCAGTGTAGGTAATGAAACCACTATCTTGGCTTCTTCCTCCTGCAGAATACGGTCGAGTTGATTGTTTTCCTGTCTCAAGGCTCTTTGTATATACAACTGGTTTTGGAACTCCTTTTTTAAAGAAAGAAATTACATTTACAGAAAGGAGATTTACTTAGAGGGCAGTTTGTGCGAGCTGAGCTCCAGGACATGCTCTACAAAGCGATAACACATCCGAACTTCGCTGCGGCAAAGAGTATTGCCTTTTGTTAGCCCGCCGTGGCCTTGAGCCAACGGGGCCTAGCGATTGGCTATCAGTAAAGGATGATTGGCCGTGCCTTGGGCGTCAACCGCGGACTACACCGGGACTGACCAACAAAGCCGACAATATTCTAACAGTTATTACGTCATCAACCTTTTTTTGGTTTGGGGTCCGATTAAAATAAAGCAAATGGTATTGAGGCACGTCTAATAAAGTTGGAAGGCAGTAGAACCACTGGACATTAAGCCTAGGCGATTTAATTTAAGATTTAACATTCAAAGTAAAATAGTATCGCCATTTTGAAAACAGAAACACATAAAAAAAAGCCAAACTTTTGACACTACTACTTAATTTAATTGGAATCTTCCCTTAACTTCATATGCGGCATTTCCCTACGATTGTACGTCTGCAAAGAGCTCACAGAGGTTCAGTGATAAATAATTTTATCCTATGCGCTACATAAACTCATCCAATGCACCAATATATTTCTGGACCTAACAACAGCGTTGCCCTATGAACTAAAAGAAATTTGAATTTCCCATCCTCAGACCATATTTACAAGAAGCAATGGTTGTTGTGTTGTGTCTATTTATGAGGACTGTATAATCGAGAAAGATGTATGTGGTGGAAGTATGAGGAAGACCAAAGAACTCACGAAGAGAGTGCTTTCGCCTTGCGTCCATTCCTTGTTTGGCGAAGAAGTGTTGCATGCACTGTGACGGTGAGGCCAGAGCAAGAGCAGAGGAAAAAGTGCAGACCGCACCTGGGGCGCTTTCATTTGAGGTGAGGGAGGCGGAGGAGGTGTGCACACACGTGCACGCGGAAGGTGTCACGTTAGCGTGTCCCTGAGCTCTGCGCCTTTCCCATCGAGAAGGTCAAGCATATTTCACCTTGTGAAGACGATGCGCGCGCTCCTATGCAACCACGTGGATGGGTGGGTGCATGCAAGAAAGCTCTGTTTCCTGCCAGACACTTCATTATAGCACGTTGGATAATCTTAAGTTTACTTATTTTGCAGTTGTAAAGTGCTTTTGACATTGGTCTAACCGTGTCTCGTTGAGTAGATTAATCAATTCTAATTCGGCTATAAATGACCGAAAACCACTTAATTGCAAGAAATTAGGTCAATCTAGCAAATCTGTGAACAAAGAACTAGGGCTTTCATTTATTTTCTTCGAAAATCAGAGGGTATCCCTAAAAGTACTTCCATGTAGAAATACTTACCTAAGCAGTCAAAGCTATTGTTTAAAAATTTAAATGCAGAATGCGAATTTTATTGCATTTGCCTATTCCAATAATAAGTAGCAAAAATTTTGACATCTCATCAAAAGGCTTTTGTGCCTGTTTCTTTCGTCGAATCTGAGCCCGAATTTCAAGACATGCACACATTATCCATTAAAGAAGTTGTGAATAACACATCAACGGCTATCGTCTTCTTATGTTTTATGCTTAAAAATTCATCGAATCAATTTAGCTTCTATACCAATAACCAGTTGTTCGGTAAGACATCCTGTAAGGCCGGAAACCGCCTGTTGCTAGCTTTCATTTTTATAAAAGTAACACCAAATTGGTACAAGTAGAAACAGTGAGGGAACGAAGAATCGCACCAATACATGACTGTTCTCCATTAAGTCGTCTTCATTACTTCCCCTGCAAGACAAGAAAAGACAAGTGTGATAAGCAATTTATTTCCATAACTAATTCCGATTCCTCTAAAAACAGTTTCACCGGACAAGGCAGGCGAAAATGCTGCAGAGAGCAGCAATTCTGTCTAATCGAAACTACTAACTGGAGAGCTGGACGATGTGTAAGTGAAATGAACGTCCTGGTCAAATGCATCAAAATTTTCAGAGGATATCAAATTGAAGAGTACGCGATACAAGTGGATTACTGTACTGTCTTTAGATATTTAGGGACTTATTAAGAAAACACGTTAAGTCTTGTTTCTTTCACTGTTTACGTAGGTGATTTTTACTACTTTTGCAAATAAGGTGAAAATGCTTTGTCATAACGAGCTTAGCGAAAGGAAAGGCATTTAGACTTGCATTCCATCGAACAACTGCAGTGTATTTTAAAAAACAAATAATGGCAAGAAATATTTTAATATGTATTAGCCAGAGGACACGACCAAAACAAGAAGTCGGTCTAATGAAGTTGAACGCATTACTTACTCGTTTTTTGAAAATACACATCCTCAAGTTGTCTCCTAACCCGCCCTAATGCACTTGATATCGTAATATTCTTTGCCTCTTGACGAGTCTTAATGCACTTCCTTTCCGCATCAGACAAGCCGTCCTTTGGCACCAACACCTTTAGGTCCGATTTCAGGAAGGGCGATGGAGAAGAAAGTGCGAAAGCCTGGCTTTTCGAATACTGCTTACTTTTGTTTTCAAAATTGGTAGCAAAAATTGTTTTAACGTTTATCTGGAGGTGAAAAAAAACAGTTTTAAGCAAATTGATGGGCAGAAGAAACGTAGCGTACCAGTGACTCCATACAATATTTTATGCCTTAAGATATATGTTTCACTCTAGCTCATTAACATTAAGTGTTTTTCAATCAGCCAACGCTGAACTCTTACGTCGGACTCAGTTATTCGCGTGCGCTATTTGGGGTCTGCATATTTACAACCAATTTAAACACGGCTGATACTTTTATCCATACAAATGAATTACACGATCTTTGAATACAGATTGTTAAATGTTTGGATAGGCGCATTGATATTTCGCCTCGCATGTTCTTTGCTAATGAGGTTGAAACTCGAGTGCAAATTAGGTACGTCCGCGGAAGGATGCTGGTGCGAAAAATTCGCCTCGTAGTTCCACCTGTTAAACGTGCTGCTGGTTTCTAAACCCTAACCATTTCTACAGACAGGACGATTCTAAACTTTAAAACTGAGTTTTGTTATTAAGATTCATTAACCCATCCTGATAATTTCCATAACCGACAAGGTCAATATGCATCATACACATATTATGGTTAGCTTTTACATATCATCAACACCATGACTTTAAGTCTGACCTTACCTCAGTGTGTGACTTCATGGAAGAGGATAATCGGGGTTGCGATGGCGATAGATGACTCACTTCAGTTGAAACCTTCTGGTATGTCAAAGAGCTTTTACTCGATGAGACGTTTGCTCTTGAGGATAATTCCTCTAAGCGGAAAACTCCTCTCAACCTCACTCTTTGCTTTTTAAGGGCTGAACCAGGCACTATAGGGGGAGTGGTTAAATGAGAGGCCGGTTTAATCGGAGCTTTCCTAGTTTTCCTAAATAAATGAAGCATTTTTACTTATTGTCTTCAGTAGCATGTATAAATAAACTAATAGATCACCGTTGACATACAATAACTTGTACTCTTTACGAAATCGCTTCGAGAGGATTGACCATACGTGCCCCGAGGTGGAATGTGAGCTGCCATGATGTAATGAACTGCCATTGCCATCACTAATAATTTTGATCCACTTTCCAGCTCTATCGATAACAGAATTTAGGCCGGAGACGTGTTCTGAGCTGGGCGTCAGATTCGATGCTGAAGAAGCGGCAGAGGATGTGGTGGTGCTGGAAGGGTAGGGAAGATGAGCCGGAGCAGAGGGACTTCGCCAGGGTACGAGGGGTCGCGATCTGCCAGGACCTAGTGGATCGCAAGGGATTGCTACCATTTCGATGTACTGCTCCTTTGTAAGACTCGTCGTCTGCGCTTTAGGGACGCTCTTTTCCTCCAACTTTATTTGTTGCCTTTTTGAAATCGGACTACTGGTATTCAGCGGTCTTGGTTTTTCCAATGTGACTTTATCATCACCTAATTGACCAAATGTAATACAACTTTAACAATCAAAGTGATTTGTCAAATTCTGTAGTCAAATGAACAAGAGCTGCCGATGAATGCTTTTAGTGCGTTATTGGCTCATGTTAGAGTAAGCTATTCCAAGTGGATTGATGACTTTTTTATGCATTTATTAAAGTTGTAAGCTTCTAATCAATGTCAAGGAAACGAAGCCTACTATTCATTCACCCTTAATCAACGCATTCAATCAATGCATATTTGCAAACTCAAATGAACGGGACTGTATTCAGCTTGCTTTATTTGTTTAATTTCCACTTCATCCATGCCTCTGGTGCAATAAGACGTAGTGGTTACTGATTGTCCAAAAGTTAAGACTGTTTATTTATCACTAATATTCAGATTCGCCTTTTTCTAGGTGTCCTCGATATTACTCATCCCTAATTATCAAATGTAAACAAGGGTTTTAACGAAAGTAAAGCAATTTATACCTAAAAATTCAGGCATAATTCTGAAATGAGCTTGCTTTAATACGGCTTTATTGCTTGAACTCCATTTAGACTTTGCATCGTGCTTGAAGATTTCAAAGCTGTAAAATAGAAAAGGTTGCTTAATACTATATGTTATACCAAAGCATCTATTCAAAAACAAGTAAACTGTGCATCCTCACTGCTTTGGCTCCGATCGTTCACAAGCAGAGATCGAGTTGCTCTGTTCTTGCGGTATCTTACTTTGATTCTCCTTCTCACTTTCTGACCACTAAAATGAGCGAAATCGTGTATTTTTAATGCAAAACATACTCAGATAATTAAATTTAAACACGCTTTTATTAAAGAGTAAGAAAAAATGAGTTCTCTCGGCTATTTTGCCTGGTTTTCTGGATAAAATAAGGCTCCATCCGAATTGGAATCGTAGCTTGGGGTGGGGTTGGTAGTAGCATTGGTGAGAATTGAACTGCCATCGCACCAGCTGGTGACACCACTCTGTCCTCGAATCTGTAAAGGATCTCGTCTGTCGTAAAGGTCCTAAGCAGACCAAAAATAGTCATTTTAATTTTCTTCCTTCATAGATCACTTCTCATGGGCTGATGTGATTGAAAATTACTTGTTTTGATACGAGGAAGTGGGAGGCACTTATAAGGTAAGAAAGCATAATCATAATCATTATCTTTTCCCCCATGTCGCACGTGGCAGATCCATTTAATGGAAAGTCAATAAATCGATTTCCCATATCCGCAATCCCACGCTTCAGTGTCTCAATCATCCAATCAAGAAAATCGAAATTAAAAGGGCCCATGAATTACAGTATTAGCTTTTTTGTGGTTTCCAACACTGTAGTAAAAATAACACCAATCTCTTTTAGATCGTGAACTCTATGCCTATCTACGCATAATATTCAGAGCATTTATGGCACTTCGTGCAAATCACATCCTCCAACCACACTTTCACTTGGTCCAAAAGGCGTTTTAGGAACTACTCAGAACTAAACAAAGCTAAATAGAAGTGTATGCTCTCCTTCCGACCCGCTGTGCTTTATGTCCTTATGCTAAAAGGTGCCATCAGTTGTTCAAATTATGTTTGACATTTTAAAAAGGAAAACAGAATGAAATAAACCCTTCATTGTAGAAGGATAGAATGTCAGGATGCTCACCCGAAGAGCTTGCACAATGGTGATGTGGAGATCTTCGATTTCTCCCCTTGCCGTAAACTCGCGTCGAAGGGCCTTCTTAATCACTGGGCGCAAATAGAAATGCAGCCTTCTCTCTTCTGCCTCCCCTAATTCTCCCATCGACTTTCTTTTACTAGTTGTGGGAATGATTCTGCGAAAGCGATGAATGCAGTGGGGCTCGAGGAGCTCCTGCATCACCCTGGCCACGCCAAACATATCCGCCGCTGGAGTGAGTATGCAGGGTTTGCCACCATCAGCGTCACTACTACCAAAGATGCTGTGGTGGGCAGAGTCAAAACCACCACCGCCCCTAGCATGGAGAGACACCATCTGGGCCTCACTTTCCACCTCCAGCTCTAGTGATCGACTGAGTAGCACTACCTCTGGAGCCAACCAAGCCGCAAGGTGTACAATCTCCTCCTCCGATAGCCTTGTTTCCGATTTCCACCATCCTCTTCTCTCGCACCATTCAATCAGAGACGGAATTGCTCTTAAGGTGCGATCCTGGGCCTTAGTCCATGACCTAGGTAAAAATTCCAAAACTTTCTAAAAACATTTCAATTTTATGATGTTATAGCCTCTAAAGCCGTTCCATCGATAAAGAATTTGAGCATAAGCATTTTTCAAACCGGTTCTTGTGACAAACTCTTAAAATTGCTATTTAAGCATTTAATTCTTATATAACAACTTGCTAACACTGATTACCGTCAAAAGCAACGAGTCCAATCCGCATGTTGTTTTTACTTTTATAGAAAACACTGCAAAAAATTGTCACCTTACAGTGTTTTCTGCTAAAATGATATCAAAAATTTTTTAGCTAAAAGAAACTTTTTGGTCATTACAGCTTTCGCGCGTGTATGGTGCTTGAGAAATCGTAACTTCCATTATATTTCCAAAGGCTTGTGTGCGAAATAAGAAAGAGACGTACCTCCACAGTAGCGCGTGTTCAAAATTTGCCAACTTTGCATGATCCGGATCTGCCAGGTAGATGGAGTACGAACTGACTGTGGTGTGAACAATACCAAGATTTTTTAAGTGAATGAGCGCCTCGACGATCTGTCGAAGCACGATCAGACGATCCCGAACACTTAACTGACTGTGCTAGAAGCGGTAATTAGCAGAAAATAGTGTTGTCATGCTAAGCTTTGACCTCATAAAAAACCACTTCTTTTCATAGAATTCTACAAATACCCCTTACAATAGTTTAATTGAATAAAAGGATGGGCGATTCAGCTTCTAAGTAGATGGCAAGATCGAAGTTAGCAGTCGTTTAATAAATATCGGCATTATTCCCTCTGCTGTTATTACATTTTTAGCACAAAGCTTGACACTTACATTCCTTAGTATCAGAATGATGGTATTTTTGGCATAAAATAGTTGGTTTGGTCTAAATTACAAGCACGCATTGTGACTAAAATAAAGTCATAGATGGTCTGTTGATCAAACAATTGGATAAAATACACTTTGATAAAGTGAATTTCAATTTTAAAAAGTGAGAATATCATCATAGCTTTGGTGCATTGTTACAGAGTACCTATGCCATACCTCTTCCATAATCACAGTATGTAGGCATCCTATGTAAATTCGTTCAAAGATTAACCGGGGGATCTGACGATGTGAGAGTGGACGAGTGACACCAAGCAGCAAGATGATATTAGGGTGTCGAAGCCGACTAGAGCATTTGACATAAAAGGACCAGAAGTAATTTTGGCAAAATCTCAATGACATTTTTACAATCTTCTTACCTTAGCCACAGAATATCTACGTAGGCATGATGCCGGAACTGTTCAAATAATTTTGAATTTCGAGACAACTGACCAGAGAGTTCATTCGAAATACCGTAGACTGATACTGGTGTACGATGCCACACCATACTACAGGGTTGTTATCAAAACGAACAACAAACTTTTCCATGGTATAAAGTAGTTTTTTGGAAGGCGCATATGATGCTACACTTGCATCCTGCAATTCGGTTCGTAAAACAATGGGTAAATTTATCAAAAGCTCGTCAAAATTCTTCTATATTGCTAATTAGAAAACTGATTACCCATTCACTTTCCCTGCGATCAAACTTTACTTGTCGCGCGCAGCCCCATTGAATAGAAGCATTTCGCTCTTTATTCCATGACTCACTAATCCGAATGCCATTTTTAAAATTATCAAAGAGTTTCTGAACAGCTGGAGATAGTTGGGCCTTTTTGAAATAAGCTCTAATGTATGGTTTTGGAAAACGTTCCAGAAGCACATCAAATGGCGTTTTCCCTGTACAATCAGGTCTGTCGTATTTTGCCCCGTTGTTCAATAGCAAAGTAAAAATATCCAAATTTCCACTGCAAGCCGCAACATGAAGAGCAGAACGGCCAAATTTGTTAACCCTTTAGATAAGTTGGCTAATATTTCTTACTTTTCAGCATTTGCACCAAAGGAAATCAAAAGTCTGGCACATTTTGGATCCGTTGAATTGCATGCTAGCATCAAGGGTGTGTCTCCTTGATGATTTTGACAGTCTACATCAGCACCTTTCAACCAATGAAAAAAAATTGGGTGCATACCATTTGACAAATTTCTTAGGAGGCTATTAACGTTGTTATTTTTTACGTCTACGTGCAAGCAACTGTCTTCGGTAGGACACATGCTAACGCGCAGATAATTGAAAGTTATTTCAAGGTCTTACTAATAGCGATTGATTAAAAGTAAAGTCCGATTCTCACGCATCATATTATGTAAAATTCTTAGTCCTAAATCTTTGTTTTTACACCCAGAATTAGCAAATTTTTTTACCGGTTACTTGAGGTTGCCAATGATGTACACGTTTGTATTAGATATTCATCAATTTCAGTGATCAAAAGGTAACGACAGCATATTACGTAGTATTTTACGTACAACCCCGGCATTCTTCGTACGAATAATTACAGTCTTTGTTTTGCTTAGACTATAGGTTCATTATTGTTTATTTGATTTCGTCAGTAGAAGATTTACGACCCACTAAGTCTCAGCATCATCTGATTAACAGTACAAATATTCTGTAATTACATTGGAAAACAACAAACCCAAGTAGTTATTTAAGCGTTGTCTATGGCAAATATAACTAACAAATCCTTTGACACTAGCCTTAGCATCCCAAAATCTTACCTCATTAGCATGAAACAAGTTTCAATGGCACACAAAAGGTTTACTAGGCTGCGAATATGGTATGAAGACCAAGGAACAAGAAGAGAGCACGATTTTAAATGAGAAGAAGATTTTGTGTAATTAATTAAATGAGCAACACACACCTATATGAATTTGGCGTCAATGCCGTTGTTAAGATTACTCCACACGTCACACCTTAGATATGTAAGCTTTTGCCATCAACCGGAGTCTTTGCAGTTATTTCTCGCTACCTGGTATCGCTTACTTAGTATGACTAAGAACACTCCTACCCATGGGCCTCAATATTTACCCCAGATGTTATACTTAACTCCCGATTAGTTTATTTCTAGCTCCATTCTTGTTTCCGGGTGCTCTTCAATATTTATTCAATGACTACCATGCCTTGGGCACTTAAAATCGGGTTTTGTGCCTTATAAACGCGTTTCCTGCAGTCAGTATCTTTAGTTATAAATTAGCGCTTAAAATAACTTCGTTATTAAATTTTAAGACTAAGCCTGCAGGTTATTCTAGACCCATTGTTGGCTGCCCTTAAAGTAATAATTGTTATGAAGATTCGTCTAAGTTCTTCTGCCAACTAATTGCTGATCTGCACCCACCTTTACTTTCATCTGTGCACCTTGGTGGTAAATGCCTGAATTTTTTTTATTTACGTACATATACACAAATAACTTGTTCGATAACGGACATGGCCTTGAGGGTGTAGTCGCTAAATGTCTAAAGGAGTGAAAAAGAAGAAGGACGCGCAAGTGGATGCCAAATACTTCTGCTCCGCCAAAAAATTCCATGCAGCAGGCAGCGTTGTTTCGCCACGGTCGATGGGGGAGCTTACCTTATAAAGTAGGTCGGTCACAGAACCCCGAATTGTCGCTATGGGGAAAAGCATGACCACTTTCAAGCCAATGGGTAGAGAGAAGTTGATTCCAAAAGTCTCTTACAAAGACATCGTGGATATGCGCCAATTTAATACCGAGTTGAAAATTTGTATGGTTGGTGCAGAAAAGGCGAGATGGGACAATTGCCCATGCTGGAATTCTCCCCAGTCGATAAATGTGAGGAATTCATGTCTCAAGTAAAGGACAAGAATTTGAGGGTGATAGTGAGTAGAAGTGCAACTTAATGTGAGCAAACAGTGCACGACACTCTGGCAACACAAAGAAGTCAAATAGTAAAATGACATTTCCATCGCCACCCCCCGCCCCCTGTTCTGACACACCATTATCCGCCTATTTTAACGAAACGACAGTCTTTAAAACCCAGCATTGCTGACGATCCTAGCAACCATAACAAATTTGTTAGCCCACCATCAATACAATTAAAGTCTTATGCAGATTTTTGCAAGATAATTACATAATGGAAGCACCAAAAATCGAGACAAGTGCCTAAAAAGTGCTTGGAGTGGGTCATTTGTTTTGCCGGGCACTTCTTTACTCTCCATAGCCATAAATCAACAATGGACCTCGCAAGTTCAAAGGGAGCTATTAATATTGCAGGACACTAAAATGGTAATTCAGCGTAAGAAGTCGTCATCTTCACCAATGTTATCCAGAACTGCAAATCAACGTAGGTCGAAATCAAGCAATCAAATGAACCAAAGGCATTTTGACGGATCTATTTCGTCTGGATCTCTGAGATCGCACAGCTTGAGACATAAAAGAAAATCAACACCGAGAAGTTATGAAAATTCCAAAGGTACCAGAAAAACATTCTCATCTAATCCTTAAAGTTCATGCGACATAAGGCACCAAAAGCAATTCGCTTTGAGTCAATAAGCTTCGATGGATAGGAGAATATTGGCTAGTTTATCGAAATCTTCTTCCTGTGATTGGGTGCTCAGAATAAAACAAATTCTAGAGACCATGGAAGAAGAGTACACAAAGTATTCTTAAGCAGAGAAAGCTCTCAATCTTTCAGCAATTTTTAGCAGCTAGGTAAATTAGCACGAGACTATGGTGCAACGGACTATGAATTCATTTTAAGCCGCTCCATTAGCAAAAAAATTCAAGGTAATGGTCAAGCTTCCATGCAAAATAAAAGGTAATTAGGTAACCAAAGATCCATTGTAATATCACCTTCGGTAAAAGAAAGGAGTGTCACCAGTCTTTGCAGTTTTAAAGTTCTGGGCCCTTTTCCAACGTGTATTTCATCGCAGCTCTTACTATCTTCCACAAGCAACCAAAGCAGGAGTGGTAGCAGCATCTCTACCAGCAGTAGGAGTAGTAATGAAAGCGGCATTTGTTCCGCGACGTGGTATGCACTCATCATACCTTGGTCAACATCACAGACCATTACGTGATCATCTCGCCAAGTTATGAAAGTGCGGTAACTGGAATCTACATTTTCTTTACTTTGCTTCCCTTTAACGCACCCTAGTCTTTACATTTCGAATCCATTGTGAGCAGACCTTTCAAAAACACTCAAATTTTCTTAGTGCTTAGAATTTAGGCCGTATCCTTCGACATCCACAAAAGAGGATTGAGGATATGACGTTCCTTGCTGTAATTGAACCAGTAAAATATCCCTTTAACCGCTTTGATTAGAAGGTATAATTTTGCATCCAAAGAATACAAGCTTGTGTTTCAACTTCATTTTAAGTTTTGCAAAAGCAAACAGTCCATTATGAAAGAGAAGTCTATGAATCGTGATTTTAAAATGTGTGCCTTAAGTCTGTCAGTCAGGTAATGCAATACGAGATAAGTCTTATTAACTGCTAAAGGCCCAGCGGTAATGTGATTATTTTCTCACCACTAAAGTTTTAATAGCAAATCAAACAAGTTTTATACTAGTTATAAAGTCTTCTGAGCTAATAAAACAACTGCCTTATTTTTAGAAGGATTTCGCGATTCATACCACAAAATAATAAGGTGTCATAGGTGTCCCTAGCATACCTTAAAGTCATCTAATTATTGAGTGCCCTACAACCGAGCATAATAAAGCAAAATCATCCCCACCTAATTTAAGTCAAACGTAAACCCAAAGAAGATTCAAACAGTTTCATTAAGTTAAGCAATTCTGTAGTCTCAAGTACCACAAGCGAATGAAATAATCTTAGTAGGTGCAGACTTCTGGTGCCTAAGTCAGAAAACGGTGAATTCATGATACAATTCCTGAGGCTTATACTTGACTACGTATTGGATCATTCTAATGGGTGATTCAGCACCGGCTGAAATTATAAGTGCTCATATTGTTATTCCATCAGGCACCTAATCCTGGTGGACGGAGATAGGGTTGGTTAATGAGCTCGCAGAATTCGTTTAAGAATTGGTTTGAAAATGCCTTCTTCAATTGTTTGCCGTCGGGAAACAGGCGTTAAGAGGTGCCTTTGGAACCAAGCTGGCGATGGAGATTTGAATAACGAAAACTTCACAATAGTCTTTATCTGTCAGATTTGATCAGGAAACGACTTACCGAGGATCGTAAAGTTTTGGGAGCAAGAGGATTCCAACCATTGTAGCTTCTACATTTATGCTGATGAGATGAGTTGCAGTGCCCTGGATCTCCCCTGATTGTGTGCTCACCCGAAGAACTGAAAAAAAAACAACGAAACTGTACAGAAGAGCTAGGATGTAGGTGGAGTGGCTAAAATGGCATTCCTTTAAGTAAAGTCATAACCTGTGGAGATTGAATGCCTTAAGCTTTTAAACACATGGTTGAACAAATCCAGAATAATAATTATTTATCGCCTAAGTGAGTGTTTAGACAAATGCCCCAACCTTTGCACCCTTTGAGTGCAATGACATGAGTGGCGTGGTGCGAAATTAGTTAGCCAATAACTTTTCATACGGGAGAAATCCATCGCAATGTGAAAGCACAGGAACCTGTGCGCTGCAGCCTACTACAATGACACTCATTTACAAGTCATTCCCTGACAGAATTGCCGAAACTAATGGCGCTATTCGCATGACCTTCAATCCCTCAACGGTTCTTTTACTTATCTCCTTTCTTTATAAAGCTATTTTCATACGTGATGTGGGAAAAATTGAATCAAATTATTGGCGGTATAATGATGGACTTATAGACACAGAAAAAATATAAGTGTAAAAAATGTCAATGTAAGAGGTTTTCCATTGATAGGTATAATAATCAAGACCTACTTAAGTAACGACGGCTAACGATAACGGTCAAATTACTTTCGATTGAGAAAATGGGGGTTTCCAATTTAGGATACTTTACTGGATATTAAATTCTCCCAACGATGCTCATTAATTAATGTGAAAGATATGTTGCAGTCAAATGCAACAGAGACGATGGATCCCAAAGATCATGTGCGGAGGGGCAATCGAGAATCCCACATTTATCCTCTTCTAGTAAAGCTACTCTCATCTACAATCAGACGAGTTCTTTTAGTCGATTTGGCTATGGTGAGACAAGGTTGAACCGTAATACATCTCCCAATGTTTGAAAAGACCATATGGTCGCAAAGGATTTTATGATCAATCTCTTCACATCACATGATGCCGCGTGTTGACTCTTGATCCTTGTCTAGTTGCAGGCAAAGTTTGGTAGTTTTTAGAACGTTAACAGTATGTATTTCTTCCAAGGCAGTTTGATGGAGAACGTTACGTCCCAACGCCCGACTGAAGTATTCAACTGGAATCAATAGGCGACATTTTAAATAGCTTTGCACGTGTAAGGCAGAGAGGACAGTCGCATGTTATTTTAGATGAAAGCAATAGATGTGACAGAGTTATATCCCCCCTTTCCCTACATTAGTGTTCCTGATTTTCATACTGTCAAAATCGACTGGTATGAGTGTTTGGAAGAATTGGAAGAGCAGGGCATGAATGTTGCAATGGAAGTAACATTAAAGCCCGTCAGCTCAAAAACCTGGGATCGGATTTATCTGTAAGTTTAAGCGAATAAGAAAATGCGGTAAACATAAAGAGGAAAGGGTAGTTATTGCCTTTATGAAGACTTGCAAGGGTCGACCGAATATGAATTGCGATTGCGATTCAAGTGTGATGAAAAGTATGGACCATATGGGAATTCAGAATTGTTTGAAACGCCCTCTGAACCAGTAACTGCTTTTGATCTTCACAAAGCGATCAAATTTGAGGATATCGATGCTTTAAATGCAATGCTCTCCGAAAGGTAAGCTATTTTGTGAGGAAACTAGTCGGCGCTTTGTGCACGGACATAACAAACTCAAATAAGTCAAAATGCGTCCTTATTTGCATTTCTGGATTTCAACTAATGACAGCTGCAAAAGTCACCTTATGTCTTGTGATTGTTGACGACTTAGCTTGCAAATCTTAGCAGAACCATCTCAAACACTTGCCGGCAAAATTACATCGAGCTAACGCGCGCATAGTTTACCAACGTGTTGTCACACCAAGACAACTGGAAAAGGCTAACAGAAATCGAGTTGTTTGAAAAGAAAAAATAGTGTGTCTATGGGTCATTTGAAAACCTTTGACAGAGTGGTTGCGGTGACCGAAATAGTTTGAACTTTGCATAAGTGCTATTGTAGAATAAGGCATTTTGATTTAATGGAACACTCGCTAGAAATTGCTGTATAAGGCATAATGTGCAGGCAACAGTGTTGAATTTTGGTGTGATTGCGTAATTTCTAGCATTCATTTACCTGAACTCAATTTGACAAGTACATACACGTGTCTTTGACTGCAATCTACTGAGGCAAGGGAGGCCAGGTTTCTGACTTACGGTCTCAAACGAGATTCTCACAGCATCCGACAGCACCGTTCCTGACTTCATCAGTCGAGGCAATGTTTCTATTGCGTAATGTCTATTGTTTCTTTTAGCAATGCTAAGATTGAATTTACAGACCAAATGGATTACACTCCTTTGATGGCTGCTGTCAGCCGAAACAACAAGGCGTAAGTGGTCTTGTTTTTTTAACCAATTTCAACTGATGTTTATGTTGGCAATCGTCAAAATTTATTTTACTTGTATAAGTGACTACACAAAAGGAATTTCTTTTTTGGGTTCGCAAATTTTCAGTCTTGTTCCTTTTTATGCATCTTTACTGGAAAACACCACATAATGCCTTTTACTACTTAACTTGAGCAGATTGAGTCAAAAAGCATAACTATAAATATTTTCACGTTCTGATAGTTGCAATTTTTGGTACCTAGTATCATTCGAATTCTTCTGAGCTATGGAGCAAACGTTAACACAGCAAACAAGCTTGGTCGAACAGCCCTGATGTTAGCTTCCAACAAAGGTTACATCGATATCGTTGACATTTTGATCAAGAAAGGTGCCAATGTAAATGCTAGAGTAAGTAAAAGATTGTTTTCACGCAACCCATTTTTCTTTATGTGCTAAATTCACCTCATAATTTTATCCTGGCATCCTTTCAAAAGATACGTCTTTCTCTGCCTAAAGTCATTGTGACTAAGCTTAATTTTGGATTTGTGAAGTTGTTGCTTTATTGTACTGTGAGGCGCGTACTTAGCGCAACTACGTAGTAAATCTACCCTTTAGTGCTTTATCATGAACAAATCAGCTCAATTTACACAACTTCCCTTTATTTTACGCGCCTTTCAACATAAGACAACACTAACCGCACTGTATTTAACTCGTTTGAAAATTGGCGAATCCGTAGTAAAGTGCTATGAAGGCCTTTGGCAGTTCTAACAGTTCTATGAATGACAATGCTTAAACGTCTTAAATGCAGGTTTCCTATTAGCACTTATTTTCTTTAAGTATGCGCAATACCGCTAATCTAGTAATTTATCTTCCCATCACGAAATCCATTTATTCAGAAAGTTTATTAATTTGCAAGCGACAAATAGCTTCATAAACAGTGCACAGATCTCATGTAGACTCTAAAGGGGTGCTAACGTATTTCGTCCCTTTTACTGCGTACGATTTTACAAATAGTTCTAGGGGGTTATAATAGAGGATTGCTTGGTCTATGCTTTGCAGGATATCCACGGGATGACGGCGCTGTTCTATGCAGTGGATGGCGAGTTCAGCAACGTGGTCCGCGCGCTAGTGCGCGCCGGTGCCGATGTGAACCATTGTGAGTCAGACAACGGCTACACACCGCTCATTCGCTTGGGTAGGTCGCCTTCGTCCCGACTTCTCTCTCTTACACTCGCCACCGCAAGGAGCTATCAACTATTAGTAGTTAGAATCTAAGATTTGTAGGCATTTACACCAAACCAAAATGCAACCTAAAACAAGCGCTAAGGTGACAAAGCTTCCTGTCTCAGGTTATTCATATTAAAAATTTTGACGTTAATAAACAACTACAAAGTAGTTTTTTATGCTAGCCTGCCTGGCTAACAATGGCAATCCCAAAGTCGGTGACACTCTGATAGAGTGTGGTGCCAAAGTAAATCAACAAGACAAATTCGGACAGACAGCGCTGATTCACTGCGCCTTCCATCGAAATCATACAGATTTGGCAAAAGTCCTTCTTCAACACGGAGCCGATCTTTCGATTCGTAACAATGTAGAGGAGTTTCTATTCAATTCCCACTAATGCTTTAAAATACTGCTTCATATGTGGTCTAGGAGATCAATTTCGTAAGGACATGAACTTGTAAATATGGGAAATTAAAGAGTTTTCAAAAATTGTGTCTAATTTACCAAGACTAATTTCTTCTTCGCTTTTGTGTGAATGTCTCATGCAAAATAAACCTATTGCAGCACATTTTCGAACACAAATTTGGCAACAATAGACGAGCTATGAGCACTTAAATTCGGCTAGTTGAATCTCGTTCCAAACTTGCTCATGTTTAATAAAACCTAGTATTTTAATCCATCCATACTTTCTTAAGCCTTGCCATTGTACTCCAAGGATTTTACACGCCTGTCGGCAAATTTAGATTATTAAAATATTCAACAAATTTAACTAACAAGAACAAATAATCTGGCTTGCTTGTTTTTTTTTTAGAAGAAGAACACAGCTGCGGATATCGCCAAGTCACTGGATAATACAGTAAGTTTGCTATACACTGGTGCATTTATTTAATATTTCGTTTTTAGAACTTTCTTCATCTTGTAAATTTGCACAGGAAAAGCGGGCAAGTTTTGAAGGCCGGTTCCTTTTGTGTTAACATTTATATATTTCCTTTCATATGCGACTCGAAGGCGAGTGGGTTAATCGCTGAAGTTCATTTATGAATCGTTGTGAAGAGAAGTCATTAACGAGGCTGCTGGGAAAAGGGAAAATAACTTCAGAAAGGTGCAGCCAAACATGCGAACAAATCAAATCCTTAGCAGTTCCGAAAAATCACAACTACAGCATATCGTACCAACAAAAACGCTCCTGCGAATCCCACGCATGATTGGTTGTAGAGCTCGCTGGCCATGAGATTGAACGCTGCTCTAAGGCAGCCCTAGACAGAATTAAGTTAATTTCTCTCTGTCCTTGTTAGAAAATCGAAAAAAATATTACAAACTCCAGGCAGTTATTTCTAACTTATTCACTTAGATTTGCAGCTATTAATCTATAAAAGACCAAATATTTTGAGTTTGGTACCCATTTAATCACATTTGTCAGACCTCTGATCCGTCGTTCTTCTGCTTGGCGTGTTTTGCGATTAAGTATTCTGATTCTCATAAATACTTTCTAAAAAATTACTAACCTAAAGCAACTATTTATTTAGCACAGTGAGAAAAGCTTGCATAGATATATTCTACTCGATATTCCCGGCATTGCCACAGAGTGCCTTACGTATTGAGCGACTGCTCTAACACAGGAATGGGGTCTTTCCATTTGCATAAAATCCTGCCCTCCGTTCTTACCACAGCAGCGCAACTAAAATTAAAATTTAATTTAGTAAGAAAGCTGCCACAGTTGCCTTACGACTGCCTGGATTGTGTGCAATTTGTGAACGATTTCGTCAGAAGCTTCAGGGGTAATGTAATCCTTTAGCATTTCGTCGAAGGCCATTTCCAAACGAGATCCAACCTAAAATTATTGAAAACAGCCATAAATTGTTCTTGTTCTGAAAAGTATCTCTGCTTAATGTCCCATTACCGTTACTCTGTTTCGAAGAGCGACTGTTCCTGCAGCAAGATATCCGAAGCATTCTACCGTTGTTATACAGCAGTGCTGTAAATAAACGGAGAGAAGTTACTGGAACTGGACTCTTGATGAGTGTATATCTATCCTTATTATAAATTCATGCTTCATTTGTCGATGTGTACTGTTATTTGCAGCGAAATTCCTATTTACTTCTGCCTTATTAAGTTATTTTCTCGGCCCAAGATATTCTCCTCTTATATTTCCAATTTGTCTGATTCTATGCCATCTAATTCATGGGATTGAAATCTACTTTTTACGTCTGGGTCTCCTCACAAATTTTTGCATCTGAAGTGCGATAACTCACCAATAAAAGAGGTTCTTTTTTAAGCGTGATTGATCCACAGGCTCCAGCCAGTCCAGTGACCATAGACACTGCCGAACTGCAGAGTATGATGACCAAACCTGGGAAACTATTCATCAGTCTTTGAGCCGAACCTACCTGTCTGAACATCTAATATATTTAACGATGGTAGGATTGCGGGCTCTACTTTTAGCAGTAGGTAAATGCAATAAGCCAGACAGCCGCAGCTATAAACCTAGATATCAAAAAGATTCTTCCATCAAAGTACCCTTTTTGCAGTTGAAGTTAGCGACATTTTGTGTTAGCGAATCGGCTTTACACCGTGAGGTTATGATAGGTTTCCTTTTTTTCGCATAATTTGCGTGTATAATTGCATAAAATCTTTACGATGAGAGCATTTTTAGAGATTACTCAGGAGAAACCATAATTAAAATGTAATTCCTTGTTTAAGGATGGCACAGAGCACTAGGACTGTGAAAGCGTAGCACTTTACATTTTTTGTACTTAGTAGTTTAATTTGGTCTAAAGTAATTATAAATTATATAAAAACTTCGGTTTTAAAAGCAGCTGAGCACTTGTAAACTGAAGAAAGTCAAGAAATCCAGACCGCTTTTTCGCATATTAAAGTATGGATATTTATTTCCTGTCATGGTGGCATCAGTGTGGTAACTTTTCTTCCCATCTTAAATGCCATGTCTGCACTACAGCGTTTTTGCTTCTCTGTTATGGGGGTATAAGGGTTTGCAGTAATGGTTTGAAGTAATTCGTATCTTTTCTTTTAGAAATATTCCGATGGAATACGTGCGATATGGACGGCATGTGACTTATCACTAAAAGTTATAATAACAGACTCTTGTTGCGAAAGGTATTTACTTTTTATCTGCATAAACTAGGCCTCATCCTTTATAGTTTCCTAGTCGCCAGCATACCAACGTGGATTGGCATTTCCAACCGTAATCCGCAAATATTGGTCAGAAAAGTCGAATTCGTCCATCCTGCAGAGTTATAGCAGTGCAACCAGCTAAAATGCTTTACAATGGCTTATGCTTTCAGATATCATTGTTAATAATGTGCACTTTAGTTCCCTACCGATCTTATTTTGATCAAAATAAATTGTTTGGCGTGGAAGAGTCTACTAAAGCTTAATCAGTAATTAATATGTATCTATTCGCCAAATTAAAATCTAACAGAAACTGCGTCAATATTGATGGTTAAACATTTTATTAAAAACACAAGATAAGCATAATATTCTCTAATACGAAGTTACGACTGCCGAAATATTTTTTTTCGAAATTGAAGCCCTTTTAGTCGACAAGGCCTTCATCATAGAATTACATTTAGCTGGATTTGTGAGTTTCCTCAGCGATATATAGTTTCTCTAGTCGTATCCCCCTATTACTTTGACGAATGATAAATGATTAATGTCTAGTTTTACTTCTTTAGCTGCATGTTTTACAAATTTCCAAGAAATTCTTTTTTACATGGTTTAATTGAATTTTTCTGGCGTTAGAAAACTACGTGGTCAGTATCCGGGTAGGTGTAGTCTGTCAGTTAATTTAACAATTTCTCCAAGTATAGTAAACTAACCCACGAAGCAATGCTGGCGATCCCGGTCAAACCTCGAAGCCAGATGGTATTTCCTTCTTCGGCTCTCAAGTCCACCATACGCATCCGTCCGCCAGCAAATTCAGCGTTATGTGGCAGAGACACTCAGGCGAAGGCACGAAGACACAATTATGCATTTTGGATGCGAAGTATATGCAAAACAGGATAAACCGAAAAAGAACACCTAGCCGATTTGCAATCATGTGTTTCTAGGTGTCAACGTAGTGTCAAGCCTCTTGAAGGATGCGTCAATTATCTCCATATCTAAATGACTAGAAACCAGAAGCTTTCAATGCATTTTTTTAGTTGTTCTGTCCAACCAGTGAGGTCATAACTTGTTTTTAACCTCAGTAACTGATGCATTCGGGAGGATATTTATAGTTCAATTCATAGTTTAGGTGTATTGTAAGCGTACTAAAAACTTATAAATTGAAGAGATGCACTTGCCTAAAACCGTTATGACATTTTGAATGATTCCCATTCCAGTTATTAATAATACAATCACTTTCGCTTTTCTTCGGCATGTTAAAAAGGAAAAGACCAAAAATATGATATCAACATTAGCATTTTGTCTGTAGCAACAGAGAACTTGTTCTCCCGCCGACAGTGTTGCATCTACCATCATCCAATAGGATTGTGCACTCACCCAACTTCTCAATGCTTTTCATATGCTGAATCATTCACAACATGTGACTTACTTGTATTCCTCACTACAAGAAATACCTTTTACAATCCTAGCGAAACGCATTATGCACGACTTCCCTAAACTCGTTATAAAGTCCAATTATGACCTTTCCCTCTGTCATGTGGTCGACGGCACACCATCCAAAGACTTCTGCCTTTAAAGGCACCTAAACTTCTACTACATCCCACGAATGGACTTTAGCCAATCCTTTTTCATGGCTTGCAAACCAGACTAAGTAAAAATTGTTTAAAACGGCGTATGCTCTTAAAGGGTAAAAGCACCCTGCTACGAGGTATGAAAATTAGGGTAGACAAGTCGTATTCTTGCAACAACGGTATGTGAATATAGATATATGGAATTGATCTCGTCCCGGTAAAATGCTCTTAAATAAAATTCACAAAGGCGTTGTGTGTCCAGTGCTCAGTCGTTTGGTACTTTACCTTTCTGAAATCAAGTAGCGTATCAATGCACGCTAATGAAGTACAATACACTTTTGTGCTTGAGGGAAAATTAAAAAACAGTTAATCACTTTGTCGGCTATAGAGGTTATTTTCATTGTAGGGATATTCCTATAATCAAAATTAACTTTCTGATTAATCTTGAACAAAGATGCTGCAAGATAAAGCCTTGCTATGCTAATGCAAAGGCTTACCAGAGAGTCGATACAGTGACTTCTTTGTGTGAGCGTCTTTTGCGTGGGAGAATGGCGAGTTTCGAGCGGTGTGGCTAGCAGTCTGTGATCCTCATACCAATTTGGCACAGGTACACGCACAGTTACTGAGTGGCACTCGTGAATGTCGCTATTTGTGTGCATCGAACTTCTTTCTCATCCCTTTTCTTTTATTATTCACCTATGATGCCTCATCAGTTTGCACGCTGGCAGTAGAACACTAAGCCACTAAGCCTCCTTTCCAACTGCCAGTTTGCCATGGCTTACTCATAGTCTGCCGCTGCCTCTTCACAAATTGTCATTAGCGTATTTTACTAATATAGTAGAGGCTGTTGATGCTTGCCTTTTAATAAACATCATTTTAAGATATTTCCGTGATACACATCCGTGTCAATCACACTAAAAGCCGAAACAAGCTTACTAACAGATACCTACTGCACAGATCTGTAAGTAGTTACACACATGCATATGCTTATACACTAATGTAGGCCCTATTTTTACCTGCTTCACTGCGAACCATTGGCTATGAAGCAAAATCAGTTATGGTTTTAGAAATCGTTGGTTTGAAAGTGCTGGTCACCTCACAGTGGTAACGATAGAAAACCATTAAAATGAATCGTTCTTTTGCATCTACTCGACTAAATTTTTAAGTAAATCGGCTGATACAAAGAAAATCCAAAAAGCCCTAAGGAGGCAATTTCATCCAAGCATTGTACCATTTATGCGCAATCAGAGTCACGAGTGAAAGTTGCCTTCTAATGCACCACCCAGAATACATAGTTGGCATCTTTTAGTGGTTATTCATTATTTGCTATCGGTAAATTTTATTAGAGATTCGGACTCGAGTTCTTCTCTTTTGTGACATTGAAAATACAACGTGGGGCTGAATTCGCGCTAGATGTGCGCGTGTTACGGGTAAGCCCATAAGCCTTCTTCACTTCTAGTAGTGCTATGATCGTGGAAACTAATTGACGCTAAAAGACTTTAGGCATTTGATTTCGTCAACTATTGGTCACGCTTCAACATCCCTACAAAAGTGTGGGTGTATGGCTGTTAGACAAAGTAAGCCTTTTTTGATAGGCTGCAACTCAGGTCACATGGGACCGATTGGTGAGTGGTGTGTGTTCTTTACCTGCCCAATCAGAACACTTATTGTTGCGTGGTAAAATGGTCTACGAAGACGTTTAAAACAGATCCTTTTTTTGCACACCCACTTCAAAATGCCACGATCTCATAAGTCTGACGAAAAGGCGTCGAGGAAGGGGAAGGGAAGGAGGAGTGGTAGCCAAATGAACAAGAGTTACGAATTTCGGACGGAGGTGACCATTGTTAACCGTGGAAAAGTTCCAAAGGGAACCTCTTTCTCTTCAAAAGAGGTCGACCAGTACTCCTTTCCGTCGAGGATGTCAGATAAGGCAAGAAAGCTCTCTGAAGCAAAGGTTTTCTCAAAACGAATCGTGTTCAAAGAAAAAGTGATTCAGAATAGCCGAAACAAAAAGGTACTCGAGTATGACAGCATTAAGCTACTGGAACAGTTATCCTCCGATTGTCGTATTGTCTTTGTAAACTACGAGAATCCCAAAAATGGTTACTTTCTGGTACTAGGCCTTTCGGATGCAAATCAAGCAACAAGATTCATCAGTTTGGTGAAGGAAGATAACTCAGATGCGGAAATTCGCTGGGCTGACACAGATACCTTCATCGATGACCAGAAACGCGTTTCGGATAAAGTGCCTGAATCTGTTATAAGTGAAACCACGGCTCCGACCACTTACTGTGATCATGATCATACGTATCGGCGCAATTCGTCGCCCTGCATTTCTTCTAGGTCTGAGTCTTACAGGGATAGACCGTGGACCGCCACAAGCTCTTATATCTGTGCAGATCCAAATTTCGACGATGGAACTGTCTATTCTAGCGGGACGCCGGATACTTTCAATAGTCAAAGAAACAAGCATCGCAGGCGACCCCGCCGACGCAGTAGTTACGACTCACTCGACCTTTCTAGCAATGTTGGGCTTCATCTGGATGCTGACGGACTAAAAAGCCAATATTATTACGTCGGGCCAAGTGATGAGGAGGACTCTAGCTCCGAAAATGTATATCGTGAAAAACCCAAGCACAAGAAATCCCAACAGCACAAACATCGCCATTATACATTGGGTGATGAGGTTAGTGTTTCGATGACGCCCAGCTCGATATCCTCTACTGTCGATTACAATTCTTACGATGGCCTCAATACGGTGAAGGAGGGCTCTATGAAGAGACCTCCAACAAAAAAGTCAGGTCCAACTCGGAAATCGTCTAGTCGTCCGAAGTCTAGACAGCTGCCACTATCGGAGGCGGAACGAAACAAAGGCAGCTGGCACAGTGACGTGCTTTTTCTCACTCCCACGAAAAACGGTGGTGTCAAGGTTTCCGCTGATGGGCCTGTGATGCTCTACACTGCAACTCGAGCTAATGTGAACCGAAACGACAGCAGTTCCTCTGACGAAGACAGTACCTCAGATATGGATGGCGACTTTTACTCTTCCGATTCAACACCTACTCTGGAAAATTCCGTTAGAGATTCTATGCATCTTGACTTGGAGGCAAACTACGCTAACAGACACCGATGAATGTAGCGCTCCCATTGATTTAGCTTGTACGCTCATAAATGCTGGATTTTCCATCGATTCTCCCTCTCACCTTTCACTTTTAATTTTGTACATGGAAAAATTGTCTTATTTACAAGAATAAACTTTAAGACTGGCTTAATTAAAGAAAAATGTCGGCCTTTGCGGCGTTTTATTCTTGGCAGTATTAAGCTCCATAACCCACGCATTGCAGAAATGACTGTTTGCCACAATTTTTGCGATGCAGTTTCCCTTAATTGCATTTTGGCCTGTATTTGTCTTTGTGGTCAAGCATAAACATGCACCTTTCAAACTTGACCATACCTCGCGGCTGAGCTTTGCTGTTGCAAAAAATTAGACAGCCTCTAGAACAGAAGACTGATTGAAGTGAACTAGCAGCGTCTAATCTGATCTATTTTTGCCAAGCATTCAATCCAATTATTTTCCTCGTAGAATATAAGTTCTCGACCAAGTGAATGCCATCGTCGTTTATTTAGACAAAGATGCTACTTGTGTAAAAAACAAAGATTTTGATGTTAATCAACAGCCCCACCAAGCAGCCTTCAACCATAATTCGCTATCGCGACATCGGTGTCTCATCAATGTCCGGTTGCGTGTGATATGTGCACCGCAAGTGCTTTTAGCCATTGTGCAATGACCACTCCAGCGCCTAGCTTATCACATCTCTCCTAGTCCATAAAATTGACCGCCTCGTCATTAGGGGGATTTACTGAACTAATCGCACACCAATTTACCCTTTATGAATGGCCGTTTTCCATCTGCAACAAGCTTGGGAATTTTTACAAAAACCGCCAAAACTAAAGTTCATGATAGATCTCACGTATTTTTTTCCAACGTAGTGATAGTATCTAGTCTATTCAATGCACAACTCTATTGGCTTTTATATTTTATTTAAAATCAAAAGTTTTAGCAAGCATCAGTCTATTTTTACGATTTGTTACCATTAGATTACTTAAGGCACGAGTGTGATTCTTCTGCATCCAATAATTTTGCTTTCGAACATATCACTCTTTAACCTTTCCCGTGTGCTTCTACATTTACAAAAGGAGGTATCACGCTTATAGAAGTTTATTCGTACTCGACCGAGGCATCCTTAATTTTTATGCTGTAATTGAGGGTAGAGAACCTCAATGATCCCCAGCACTCTGCCCTATCAGCCACCACTATAGTCTATATTGCAGTTCATCTCCATTTCGAGTCCGGTTTGCTAATCTCTTCTTGGTAATGGAGGGATTATTTGCTCAGGCAAATACGATTCCCTGATTATTGAAATCCTAGAGACACGTGTAAATGGCAATTTATTAAGCTGTTTGGTTCACCCTACTGTTTCAAAGAATACCGGTTCCACGCATCACGCCTTCTTCGCAAATGAGTTGCTCATATAATCCTAACTTGCGCAAAATTCTAAAATAAAAAAATAATTAAATTTGCTGGAGGTGATATTGGTTTTCTTAGGAATTCGCAATTTATTAATCAATCATTTAAAGATAATTTGATAGGATTTTATACTGTCTGTAAAAAGACAAACTTCACACTAGTGCAAACATCCTCAGAAGGCCAATACACAAGGGTCAAACGATGAATTTTGTTTCCTTTCTTGCAATCATTTTATGGTTGAAATTTGAGGGCTAGTCAACTGTTGAGCATTTTGGATCAAGACACTACTGTGCACTACATTCGGTTGTGTAGTTTTCAAGTAGAAAGCACTAATTTATCCCCATGTGTGGCGCAAACAGTATTGCTTGGTCATTGCTGCAAAGGAAAATGTTCATGCAAGCATCGTTAAACATCAGTCGCTTTGTTATTACTATTGCAGCGTCGTTCCACCTGCCACCACTCGTTCGCATTCTTTGGCATCTTACAGGGTTTTTAGCCTCATAGGTTGCTGGTCTAATAACTTGTAACTCTTGTTCAAATTACATGCGGTGACGGTCGTGCTTTATAAATTTTAGGCTAATCACTCGAGGAAAAATTTATCATTACAAGCCATAAATTTTCTACTGCCCTGCTCATCTGTCATCAGTAGATAACACTGGCAACCCATCTCATCTGGGTTAATTGCCCCGGAGCTGCAAATTAGGGAAGTGCATTTCCTATGCACACAATGGAGTGCTGATTGACACGAACATTAAGGACCGCGCATTTGTCTGGTCAAAAGTGTTCTTTTCCGACGATTTTACCATCCCAAAAGTGTAATGATGCAAACACTCAAGCATTACGCGGACTTAGCCACTCCGGACATTCAATTCTACATGTCAACAGGGAAATGAGGACCTGCGATGTTTTTATATCAATGCAGTTTTTCTGATGGGCTGCAAAACCACGGCAACCGTTTCAGCTCTTTTATCATGAAAAACTGTATATCGGGAAATGGGAGTGAGGAATCTCCACCTCGAAACAGATAGATACCAGCCACCCAGATTTTTGCATTGACAGCAAATCCCATTCACTCTATTGTACGATCCTTATTGGTGCACCATAACAGAGAATTTCATGCTCTTTTTATTCCCGCCTGCATATACGGATGTCGCCAAACAAAAGTACATCGTCTTGCGCATCGCGGATAAACATGATTGATGTGACGCCGATTCTGCCTGTTGGTTCCAGAACTCCGTCATACCATCATGTCATATAATATGGTTTCCTGAAATTCAGCACACGCTTGCAACATTTACTGTTTAATAAGAAAGCGTTATTTATTAACGGACGTTCCCTGCAGATTACAATTTTATTCTTGAAGATTTTGGATTAATGTCTTGAAGTGCGGATTTAATGGATTAAAAATATTTCATTATTCTGTATTAGAAGTCAAGCCCGTGCCATAATTTGAACTAACCACGATTGTTATGCAGCGGTTCGGCAACAGGAGAAAGGTAATTTCATCCGTACTTTGAAAATCCACGGATTCACGAGGTCATTGATTGCCAATTGGCATTCATGCTTTACCTCCAACGCCCTCAACAAATCCATTGGCGCGTGACAAGACACCTGTGACTCGATTTGAAGCCATTTAACCTAGTAAGTACTCTCCAGCATCTACACCCATTCGTATTTGAATGGATTTAATCAGCATATTTAATGTCTCCGCTGCACAGTTCAACACCTCTTAAAATGCACAATTTCACACGTATAGTCAAAGTCAACCTAATATATTTTGTATTCTAAGCTACATTACTTTCCTATTCTTCTCAAAATTTCACTAATTCTTTTGGACTTACATACGTGGAGTTAGAATTGAGCTTAGGATTGTAAATTTGCTTGATGGATTAACAAGAGGTGAGGCCATTCAGACTATTCAAGTCTAAAAAAATAGAATGTTTCAAACATCTTATCCAACTTCAAAACACAGGTATAGAGCTCATAACTTATTCGCAAATTCCGAAAATGGTTATTTGGTGTGTCTTAATTTAATTGTCTGAAATGGTATAAACTGATAAAGCCTCACAATGTGTTGTCTTAGGAACATTTTGGGAATATGTCACTTAAATCACGCAACATTCGCAGCAGTTAGAACAGGCCGTTTTGGTAGGACTTCGCCACAAAATGGAGAGGAATAGAAGGTGAATCAAAAGTAAGCTGGGAGCGGGATGCACTCCTACTCTATAAACTGAAACATGGAAGTGTGACTAAGAATGTTGTATGATATTATTTATGGTTCCGTTATGATTAAGTCGGGGTGTAAAGTTAAAACAAGGTCAACCAAAAGTCGTTACTGTCAATTAATCCGGGCAGGCGTTTGTAAACAACGTTTGAGTGCATAGTCTGCTTTCTTCTCACAAGCCATAAACAACTTTTGTGTTAAGGCGCTGGCATCAAATAGATTCATTTTTCTGTGAGCCTGAAGTTGAAGAAAACAAAATTATCACGCCATATTAAATTGCCATCAAAGCTACTTTAAAGTGTGGATGATTTTGTTCCCGGTTTTGTGATCAAACTACCCTCTCCTTTTACCAAACAACGGTGACTAAAATAAAAGTCAGCCGCACAAACCCGACGGCATCGCACAATGCTCAGGCGAACCGATTACTGCTTATGCCAGTAGATTAATTCTTTAACATTCCGCGATACGCACAATATTTGTACTATGAGGACATTTGATGCTTTTTGCAGGAATCCGTTTCACAACCTGAAGCTCCACCACCAGAATATTAATAATCAAAATCTAACATGTCACGCGAAAAACAATGTCTCATTATGGTTACATAAATTTTGAAAGGGCGAATCAGCTGTCTTTTGAGAATGTTTTACTAGCTGTAAATAACGCCTACATTGATCCGCTTTACCACTTGCAAGCTATGGAAGACAAAGCCTCACTCAAATCACTTTTTCTGTTTTTCTGGTGGAGCAGATGACTATTCGCAAACTCTATTTCTATAGCCATGCGTCTTTTTTCCTCGTTCCTCGCTAGTCCTGCTAATAAGCTCTCGTAACCCTAAGGGGTGGAAAATTGATATGGCCATCGAATGGATAACTTTTTGGCCCTGTTATGAATGGACATTTGAAGCTTTCTATGCCGCCACTGCTCATGACCTCATTTGATCTGTTTCTGCATTGAAGAATATCTCTGATTTTTTCCCCCGAAGTACCCTCTCAAAATTTGCGTATAGGGGAAATGGTAGCGTATTCAATGGGCTTAAAAAGGACTTGTTTTGGTCCCAGCCATGGAAGAAGTGTTAGGTGCTCAGCATTAATATTAATCCTTTAGTAGGCAGAATAACTATTATGACACTCGGATCATACTAATTCAACGGTATTTTTTGTTGACCACATGAATCACTCCTTAGCCTTAATACCAAACGAGGCAGAGAATTGCTTGACGCAGCGCGGGATTTGATTTTATGCATATAATGGCATACATCCTGGATCATGAAAAATGACAAACTCTCTTTATAATGGAGTGTGTTCTTTTAATCCTGCTCAAAATGTGAGAGTGGAACGACGATGTCCAACCAGAGAATTTGCCAAGGGTGTGTTTCTGTTTTAAAGGTAGGCTGTATTAGCGGGACGTTAATACCATGTTGTGACATTAATTGTTTACGGACAAAAAACATAAAAATATGAACGATAGCTTTATTTTATTAAAACTCGCTTGATACATAATTGCCTTGTGGGAAAATTAAGACAATATGGGCATTTCCTTCATCAGAGAATGATTGGTTGAGCTTGAGTTTAGAAAAATTTAAGGGCCCTGGATTTGGAACATCTTAGTAAACCTTACTTCTGATCGTTTTGCGAATTTAAAAAGCACACTTTAGAAACGCATGCAGATGCAATAAAGAATGACGTTTGTGTGAAGAGGACCATTTCACGTATTTCAAGGGGTTTGACTACACAATAAAGCGGTATTAAAGCTGACATCCAACCTTAGGCATCCTTAATGCCGCCACTTTATGAATGCTTCATTACTAAGGCTAAAAGTTTCCAACGCCGTCCAAATTAAAGGGTTTCTTTTCGTCCATTTGTGCTTTGCCTCGGATCTGCGATTCCCTGGCCCTGCCACTTCAGATTCGTCTTTTGAAATTTCCTCGACTCCTTTTGAAATCACTTCGGATGATTTCAATATGTTTATCTGTAACTTAAATTTAAACAAGTGTTTCAGCCGACGATGTCTCATCTGCCTCTCTGAGCAAAACTTCGGATCGCATTTAAAGTACGGCACAAGCCATGATTTGGACAGGACTTCATAGTGGCTTGATCCATCCAAGCAATTAGCTAACCTACACTAAAAAACTGTTTTTTAATGCGATAAATTAATTGTTCTCAAAACATGGTTGAGTTCTCTCCCTCCTCTCTCCTAGCTAAGTTTTGATTGAGAGATTTCACAAAGCATTGGTAGTTCAGGTCAACATTTAGCTGCGATCCTTCGAAGAAACAGAAATGTCATGCTTTACTTTTGTTTTACTGTAAGCATAAGATTCACTGAAGTTGTTAGTAAAATGAACTGCCTAACAACCACATCTAACAATAGGTATCCACTACTGCACTATTGTATCCTTTGCATGTTTGAGGCATCAAATGTAAATTATAGCTGGTAGAAATATTAAGAAAATTGAAGTGTGTAAACAGGCATGCATGTTGAATGCAAAATAACGCCTTACGTGACGGTGAAGTGCAGTAATGTGGCTTGGCTGTTAATCGTGAATCTATGGAATTGCATCTGCGGCATAGGTAAGTTACCGAAGCGGATGCGAGTGTCGCCCTAAAAATCAGTCTATGCAGACACTCACGTCTTCACATTATCCATCCACAGCATCACCATACTAATAATAAAACAGAGCTCTTCCACCTTGTTATAGCTGGTAATTCAGTGGTAGCAATGAAAAACCTAACCTAACGACAATCACATATTCTAGACACCTGGTTTTGTTAATGTTACGCGTTTCTCACTTTCTCTTCCCACTTGTATGACTAGCCAATGTGGGCCTTCGGTTAATTTTAGCAGCGAAATTCCAGTATGCCAAAAAGGTAGTAAATAATCGACGCTCCCGGTCTTTACCGCTTTGTTTTATAACTCTGCTCATATTTCAGTCGTTTCAAACGTCCTTGGTCTTGCTGACGGGCGTTGAAATTGCATTCAACGTCATACCTTAATTATTCTCACGTGCCTTTCCGTGCCTGTAGCAGACAGTACTGTCTGAATGCTGGAAGCAAGTCCCAGATCTCCCTAGCTATCATGGAACGTTCCAGTTGCCCACTTCCTCGATTAGACGATAATCCTATTGTACATTTTTACGCCTAATTCAAGGGGAGTGTTGCTAACTGCCTGGCAATGGTCACGCACTTTTTCTGCGACCTGTAAATATCGGTATTAGTCTCGAAAATGATAGCTTGTGAGATCCATTGCCACTTACGAATACCTAAAATGAACAAATTCTCTATGGTAAATGCGCTCCATCTCCCCTAGTTTATTGCGCATAATCAAAAAACGCTAAATAAATTAGGAATCCAACTTTAAATCACAGATTTCATTGATTCACTCCATAGCACATGCCCATATGTAGGGCCCAGGAATTAAAAAAATCGACCGCAAAGGCAGCAAAACAGGTAACGAGGTAATTTTCTCCAACATATCCGACGAAGTAGAACTTCACGTTCTGATTGGAGAAGCATCTAAATGGCATTTTAATCGTCCTCTCTGTTATTGTCTGAGTTGGATTTTCTACTCCCTTTGTTAGGAGTTCAAGGACGGCGAATCAATGAAGAAGCAAATACGGAGGCGAGATCCCGTTCATCCTACCTTTCATCAGATAAACATTTCTTTTTGTCAGCAATCATGTCATCACTCATGCGAGCAATTTTGACCTGCTCCTTCCTTTCTATGGATCAATAGACTGTTTGTGTCTTGCTTGTGAATGGTCAACTTTGTGGAATTGCATAAATAAACACTTAAATGCACTTTTTTAAACTTCGATTGACTAAGTATCAGAAAAGCAACATGATCAACAGGCCTAAATTGGTCCATTTCAATCCCTACTCATGCACTCGTATCCAACTCTCATTTTTAACTGCTAGAGCACCTAAAGCGTATTTTTTACTATTGCCGAGCTTTGGCTACCCTTACGCTGCTCAAAATGTGTTTTAAAATATTCACCACTTAAAAATTCGTTTAAATCCATTATGTAAACAAGCCACCAATTAAAGGCAAGTTTTGTCGAACACTGGTGTGTAATCACTCCGTCACTGTAGTCAGGCGATTATGGACCCAAGTCGACAATTATTCAACACAGTATACGAATAGCTACAATAAAAATAAAAGGGAAAACTGTAAGGTGGGATCAGCTTACGAATTATAGTCAAAACAATATGAATAAACCAACTCGGTTTTACTGCGCAAAATACAGGCTCTATAAGAGCGTGAATAAACGGTAAGGTCTATGCAGAGAGATCGAGTCGATCGACGGCGAGCACCGCTTTAGTGAGTGGGACGTCAGAGGTGAAATGGGACAACAACAGTCCCATTCGAGTGGAGCGCAGTACGATACTGTCAGCAGATGTCGTAAGGGCATCCTCAGGTTGCGGAAATGCCACACACACCAAACTGGAGAACAAAACCGGGTGTGACACTGTAACTTCATTTGTGAAAAATTGCATCGAAAGACCTTTTATAAGTTAAATAGATCAAAGAATTTTAGAAATCTATACTCGTGGCACTATGAAAGTCAAATACACAAGGAGTGTGGTTAAAATGCAATCCTCGTAGAGGCAGATATTTGTTCTCTAATAGAAGGATTTGCAAAGAACCACCAACATTATCGCGCACTCGTACTGTTCCAATACGATGTTAGGAAAGACTTACCACTTTGCATTTAGCAATGTATTGAATAAGCAGAATCCACAGGTTTACCTTCCTTCATGACTAAACTTGAGAGGTTTGAAGGCACGGAGTTGTGGATTTTCACACAGAGTGCCCAAATCCCGCTGGTGCAGTTGATGACTGAAGGAGAAATAGTCGTCTTCCAGGCAAGGTACGGCTAGGAGAAAACGCTGGTCCCGTAGAATTCGCAGGCGGTGTATCTTGCTGGTGTCGTGAAAGACAGCTTGCAACTGGGCAAGGCTAGTGCCGCCTTCCTTTAGACTAAAGTGACGCAAACTACCTGCCTGCATCACAACCTCTACTCCTCTTCCCGTCTCGTCACTCAGCAACAGCGCAACGCCCGACGCAGGACCGGTGGGACTAATCAAGCAGTCTGTTTGAAGAAGTGTTAAATTTAAATGCAAATATAACTGCTCGGGCAGGGCGCGTGTAATGCAACGGTAACATTGCGATGCTGATGCTAGACTATCTTTCATTTCTTTACTAAGTCACAAATTAAGGTGCATTTCATAATAAATATCCAGCCCATTTTTCGTTTATCAATTTGCTGTACTGAATAAAAATAAGTACCGACAGAAATAAGGATGTCCATATTTGTGGCTTGCTAAAGATCTGTCACTGTTTTTTCTACTCCCTGCGCTGCGCAAAACTATGTGCATCTACACATCATTCCAAAGCAAAAATTTCCGGTCAAAAATTAACTTTGACGCATTGGCACAGCTGCAAAAAGAAAATAATAAAGTTTGCCGTATCGACTACGATCCGCGACTATTAAAAGGTAGATCTGCCTCATGTTTTTGTGTTGACTGATGCCTCACTGAAGTCATTCCCAAATCAAATGACCAATATCATCATTGGACATTTGGATTTTAGACTGACTTGCACACAAATAGTTTACAGACCAAGTGCGTGAGCAGCGAAGAGTAGCTTGACCTCATAATCCAGTCATTTATTAACTTATGTACCAATTTGTGTTCCTAATCATTACCGGAAACATAAGATGATGAAAATAATTTGTTATTTATTTATGTTAACTCTTTTAGTTTCCCGTCTATATGTGCGTGGTCGTCTAGATTTTGGATCCTCAAATGGGACTCGAAAAATGTGACATAACGATTCATCTGTCTGCCGCAAGTAGCCGCCGTTGCGATCACTCGGCGCTTGATCATGGCTGATGAACTGTGTTGACAGCGAATGCGTTGCAGTACAAACGAATAGGTTATTTGCAATCGTGTCTGCTTAGTAAGGTGCAAATATCGTGGGAAAGCCAGATTGTTACGTTCACAAACTGAAATTTTAGATAGGTAACTATCATACGCATTCAAGGATAATCGAGTTTTCGCCTTAACCCTTTCAGTATACTAATCGCTATTCGATCCGAGATTTTAATCAAAGACGAAGATAACTGCACTTTAGCGTCGATCGCTGTTCGCAAACCCCTTCCATAAAATGAAAAATAAGTCTGTCATTCGTGAAGCAAACGAACAACAATTTGATCTTGTTCAGCTGTTCAGATTTTTAAGATGCTAGATTTATTCACTTGCTCTGCCATTTGAGAGAAATATATCAACATATCACTGGAGATCAAGATCAGGCCTCATTCCTTTTTACTGACCATCCCTAGCACCTTACTCATTCATGTTTAGAGACTGCATTTCGCTACCCCCAACTCATAAAAATGCTGTTTCACACGACAACTCGATTTTTCAATTACCTTCTGATGAATTGAATGGTTAATAGTGACGCATTACGAAAATAACAATAATGCATCAGAATTTTGTAAACTCAAAGGTCAAAAGTATTAACTTTCATAAGTCAGGTGTTTGAAATTGGGAAAATGCATGTAGGAAAGTCACAGTACAATGGAAAGATTTAAAACTCCTCTAAACTAGTATTCCACTTCTTTTCGAAATCGAAATTTTGACCACAAAGTAAGGATAAAATAATTGCGTTAACAAAGTTATGCAAGTAGTATAGGAAATTGACAAAATTTTTCGCACTCCAGAAGTAAAACACGTCTACTTGATAGAGTCAGAGTAAAAAACGATCAAAGCAGCATTTACTAGAAGGGCAATGGTATCTGACAGCCAGTAACACAAACAGCGATACCCTATTCACTTTTATGAAAGCACCTCACACATGTAGAAAGAGGAGAGCGCTCGACTGTTCCTTCTCCTCGGAATGTCAAAACTGGTTATAGGAGAACATGAATATTCGACTGCCAGTTTCTGCCTTCAACACTTCTCTCTGCTTGGTGGCCAAACAAACAAGAGAATTAGAATGTCACATTTCTAATTCTAAAATTATATCAAACACTGAAGCTGAATGTGAGCGTGCTCCTTTGAAGACTATTTCAGTTCATATTTCTTATTCGTCAAAGTCATCAGTTTGCTTGAACACCTCTTTGCTATTGATAAGGCCCTTGAGCAACATTCTGTCATTATTTGACAGTAGGCCACATGATGGGAATCCTTACCGCGGTTTCACTGTCCACTCATCCACACGGCATTACCTAGTGAATGATAGTGGTATCGTTTAAACACACGGAGGTTTTTGGGCAATCCGACAATCCTTTCACTGATATTCACTCCAGCATTTCTTGTAAATAGATGACAGAAAGGGACCAGAAATGACGTAATTCCGTCATTATAGGCAGAGTTAGGGGCACGTGACGCCTAAATCTGATTTTCGCGTTTAAAAAAAGAGGAGAAACCTCCCTTAAATAAGTAATCAAGAAGACGGAAATCAAAACGGTTAAAAGATCCTACTGGGGTAAAGAAGCGAAACGCGAGTCTAAGACGATATAGAGCTCTACAGACGCAAAGCCAACCCTTCTTTCCGCTGCAGAGGCCCAGAGCTCTGAGGCATGGAATGAAATACACAATTCCCGTTTTGCTGCCTTGAGAATTCGAATAACCACTAAGAAAAGAAACTTTGTTTGCGACAAATCTGAGCACAAAGTGCCCCAAGACACCCTGACTTCCCGTTACTCAAAAAAAAATCAACAGACATACCTCAATCAACGTTTCATCCATGGGAAAATAACCATGACCTTAGGTCAAGGCTCTATTTTTGGTACTCTCAGATTGGCAATTTATGAACAGATCAGGATAGGAGCCCACAAACACGTTCTTACCAGCTGTGAGGATGCGAAAGAAAAGCAAAACAATCCAAGGCCCGAACTTCTGTGCATATCAGCACATCTCTGCACTATGGTACAACGAGCTCGGCAGCACTCTGAAGTTGGGTGAGTAAGCACAACCAACTCCACGAAAACCGATTGTGCTGCATGGTCACCATGTATGCAGACAAAGTGTACATCCTAGTCATTCAGTGTAATCATCCTAACAAGCGAGCGAATGATTATTCAACGACTCAGACACACTTGCCGTGACAAAGATTCGAAAGCAATCAACCGGCTTAGCATGAATGAATGAGACAAAAAGGAGCGTGCTAACCTTCAACGACAACTCACGAGGTTTTTAGCAAAACACTTAGGCAAGCACCGACATAGCCATGCAAAGATGCCTTCTGCCAGCCTTTAGTCAGCAACAAATCACAAGAAACCTCAAAACAGGTCTACTAATCGGTTGAGTATGACTGGGACCAAAATTTCAGCATTCGCCGCAGAAGGAAGGGAGGCATTCACCGAATGAAGGCGTAAACAGATGCCCGGGAATGGGTTTTATAATCTCGGAATCAAATGTGCCTTGTAAATAGTGTTGATAGAAAAGTAGTGAAAATAGAACACGACGTAGTGGCGAGGCAGAAGAAAATGAGAAGTCCATTGGAAGCAAAATAAGTGGTTCAAAAGACCACAAGGGAAAAGAAGGGGTTTGATCAGACATCGACAGGTCGGGTAAAACGCCTCGAACGTTGTCTAACAAGGTTCTGACGGAGAGCAACAGCTGCAGGGGACATGTTGGCGCCGGGCGGAGCGGGTCGATTCCGTACCCGTCTTTGATGACCACCAGAGCTGCCTGGGCCGAAAGCAGCACCACTCTTGAGTGACTCCATGAGAGTATCGATGACGTTGCCGTCCTCCTCTGTCGGCTTCCTGGTGACGCCGCTCCCACTCAAACCAGCAGCCCGCAGACGTGCCTTCTCCTCTTCGCGTTTCTGCCGCTCCTCCATCAAGCGCTTCTGTTTCTCCTCAAACTCTCGTTGCTGTCGAATATCCGCTGTTGCTTGTTTGTAAGCTGTAATGAATTTCTGCAGGTCGGAGAACATATTCTCCATAGTGTACTTGGTTGGATCAAACGCAAAGTACCTTGCAACCTCCTTAAAACGCTCCTGCATGCGTTTAAACATGTTCCCAAGTACCTCAATTTGCTGCTGTGCCTCCGCCAAGAACTGCTTCATCACAGTGGGATAGATGTCATTAGGATCCTCGCTAGTGTACGTTCGCAAATCATTCTCAAGAGCTACTGCGGAACGTTTCATTTCCGCAATAGCAGTGCCAGTCGCATCCTCAGAGAAGTGTGAAGCGCGTTCTACGTAGGTCAAGTCATCATCAAGGCCCAAAACTGTATCGGGGAACTTCTTTTCAATGGCGCAAATAAGAAAATGGAGTAGCGTTGTCTTGCCAACCACGTCTTTAGTGTCAGTCAGCTTTGGTAGGAAGGAAAGATGAAACCCTACCGATTGAGCATTGCGTGACCCGGCATTAAGGTAGTTGCCGAAAAGAAGAATCAATTCGATAACTCGCACAAGATGCTTGCTTTGTTTGAGCTCCTTCAGTGCCTCAATCACAGCTACAATTTCAGGCTTAATATCGTCAACTTTCTCCTGAAAGCGCAGCTTAAAGAGAATAGATTTTAGTCGTGGAATTAACTTCTTTATGGTTCCCACTTTGCAAATGAATTGCTCAGGCTCGGCAAGTTCACTGTAATCAGCCGACATGTCAACCACTTGCTTTATTACCTCGGGCTCTGGTAAGGCCTTCAGCAACTGTTCGACAATGTTGGGAGTTAGAAGGGCTTCATCCACCTCAATAATGCGTCTGCGCAACTCGTCATAGGGAACTTTGAGTGAGCCCAAGAGGATGGAGAGCGCTTGTGCCGATTTGCCATCCAGACACCTAACCTGCTTCGCTTTTCTTGCAAGAGCCGACGCAGCACTTACGGCTGCACCAATTCTCCCACTGTTCTCCTCAGCATTGCCCACAAAATCTTCACCATTCTCAGTGAACTTCTTCGGTGGTTTTGTGTTAAAGTTGTCGGCAAGTGACTGCAGAAGGTCGTCTGAAGCTAATTCGTTTTCCTGCATCTTCACCCAAACCGAATCCTCAGCCAAATCCTTTTCATTCACCTTATCCCAATTTGCCTTCTTCATAGGCACCTTCGGCTTGTAAACTGGCTTCGCCTTCATACCGTAGGGTAGGGACGGAGGGGCTGCGTTGAGACCCGAGAGTGGTGGCGGTGGTGCCCCGGGAGGACGTGGGATAGCCGGAGGTGGGGGTGGGGGTGGAGGCGGAGGGACATTACTGGAACCGGGTGGTGGAGGTGGGGGAGGAGGGGGAGGTGGAAGTGGTGCTCCCGATGAAGCCTGCATTGAGATACTTGTCTCACCACTTTCTCCTTTAACAGCTTTCACTTGCGGCCTCAACTGTTCCAACGCTGCTTCGACTTCTTGTTTTTCTTGCAATGCCTGATCAAGTTTCTTTTGCAGTTCGTTGACCTTAGCGCCGCTGCCACCATCTGACTGTTTGTAGGCGTCCATCAACGCATTCACGGTTCCCTCAATATCCAGTCGCAGGAGACCCAAAGAGGGATCAATATCAACACCATCAGTTTGCAATACCACCTGACTCACGAGCTCATTTATCAGATTGTAGTAATGCTCCCGGTAGGGCTCCTCTCTCACAAACAACAGATGTTGGAGAATAGAGAGAAAGGACTTTTCAGATGATGTATTAGCCAGAGAGCGTTCAAGTAACTGGAACACTTGTCGCGGTTCGTTGAGGTCGGCCTTAGCCACATCGAAACGTTCAAATAGTTCGTCTGTATCTGCCTCAGCAAAACTCCGATAAATGGCAACGTGATTTGTTACATTAGGATCATCCGACTTTTCTAATTCACATAGGCGCTGCGCTAACCCGAGTTTACTAAATTCTAGTCGAAGATGTATGCGATAGTCGAGTTCTATTGTCTCTTCAGACAAAAAGCGAGCAGAGACAATGACGTTGACCAGCTGTAAACAGGCACAGGCAAGCTCGAGAACAGCTAAGCCATTAATAAGGGGCTCGAAGCGAGGTGAAGGATAGGCAGCGAGCTCAGCACTAAATGTCAATCCTTCCAAAACCTTTTGATGGCCCTTCAGGCTGCACATCGCCATTGTGGAGAGCAGCTCGAGGGCGCACTCCATCAGGGGGATTTCGTGGATATTCAAGCACCGTGCGATAAAAGTCGACGCAGTCTCATGATCAACCAAAGTATACAAACCGTAGCCGCAGTTTCCCAGGGCGCGGATACACTTTAGGCTCAAGTAGGTGATCACTGTGTTTTGGGTGGGCGCGAGAAATTCAAGTAAGAGATTCAATCCGTCATTCTCCTTGTTATTAAACTCCTTCACCCAGCTAACTCGGCCATTCAAAAGAGCGATCCTAAGGGACTCAAGGGTTTTGGAAATTTCCTTTTCACTAGAAAGTTTAGCATTACGCAGGTCCTTGCAGTATTGCTCCGGGCTCGCAATAGTCTTGGTTGTCCCATACTTAGAGGATGCTAGCATATTCAGCTTGAACTCGAGAGGTTTGACTAGGAGCGGAGCACGTTTCTCCGCGGACAAGTTCATATCCTCCAGCATCGACTCAAAAAGCTCATCAATCTTCTCAGGAGACAAATGGCTAAGGCTACTGTCTTGCGAGAGTCGCGATGCTCCGTTATAACCCGAGGCGCCAGCAGAGGCATTGAACCCGGCACTGGACTCGCGACCTCCGATATAATGCAACGATGTAGAACGTTCCAACGAGTGTGTCTCGACCGATCCGCAGCCAACCCCAACTGCATCTTTCTTGCGCAACGAAAGCATGTTCTTGAAACCCTTTTTCGAATCTTTTTTTGATTCTCTTCTGGCATCCATGGCTTACAGTGGATCTGGAAAATGGATGCATAGCATTATATTGGAAGATTCAGGTGGGAGGGAGGAAGAGATAAGATGAAAAGGAGACTACAGCAGAAGAGTGTGTGGAATGTAAACCCAATGCAAGTGGGTTGTGCGTCACATTCTTTTCAGTGGTAGACAAAAGAAGGAGGACGAGCTTTCCAGTCATGCATGATTGAGCAAAGCAACATGGTTCAAGGGTTTAAAATTGCACACTCTTAACAATTGCTTAAAAATTGTCAACAGCCGATTCCTTGATTTAAAGTACGGTTGTGTATGTGAGTTTGCGATTACATAGGATGGCCTTAGCACGGAATATAAGCCACCGTTCATAGGAACACCCAATACACATTAAATTCCACTACATCAACTCACCCGAATTTATGTGTAGTAACTACCCTGACGCTTTTATACCGAACCCAACCCAAGAGTCGAAAAGGCTAGCAGATATTTTCCTTGAAAGCGCCAAAGGTCGATGCAGGCATACGTAATGAGGAAAGCCGCACTTCTGATAACGAATGATTGGCTAAACAATGTATACAGCAGAGAACCGCGAATCATGCAGTATAATCTGAGAAAAGCCCGATTATAAGATCCTAACTCAAATAGAATGATCCCCAGCATTGTGCTCTACATCTTATTTTTTCATAAAGGACCTTTCAAAACTATTTCCTCTCCAAATAAATAACTATTCATTGCACACGTAATTCTATGATTCACATGCATCAAAGAAAATTTGTTTCCATTACTTAGCCTTTAGCTCACCAACGAAAGTATTCATTTAGAAACGGCACAGATACATCAGAAACGACTACCTATAAGCATGCCAATACTGTACAACTTAGCATCCAGTTTGCACTGAAATGCTAGGACTAAACCTACATTCGTTAAATTCTATGTTCATGGAAGCAATTTACATGCATTTGATTGGTATCTTCGAAACGTGGAGAATTTTAGTGAAACCCCAAAATCTTGCAGCCGCACGCTTCCGAGTTTCATCAGCTTCATTTCATTTGTCGTGGAAAAATAAAGCCCAAGAGAGCGCCCGAATCATGCCAGGTGCAACAGTCACAACAACTAGGTCTTAAAAAGCCTGGATGGAGCTACCAGGGTTTAAACACCTCACATGCGCGTTCAATCATTTACCTTGGAAAACATAATGAGGAAACTAAAAAACATAAAATTGTAAGAATAAAACAACGACACATTCATTTGAGCTAAATCTGGGTACAGTAAACCACATTTTGCAGAGGCATGAAAGTGCATCAAAGACTGTGCTACTACCAGCTGCATTTAAAACCACAAGAGTGCCAGAAAAAAATGCGTAATGAAACAGCATACTACCCTAGCTATTCCACTTTAAATATGGAATTACCGATTGCAAATAGTATTTACGTTCAATGACATTCAAAACTGACATAGGATTGTAGATATTTACATAAGTTATAAAACATCGCATCCATTTACTGAAATAAAAACACATCTAATAAAAAAGCAGCAGGTTCTTGACTCACTGGTATTGCTAACAAGGCGCATAGATGTCTTAAACCTCCACATGATATTCTGCTAGAGATTACAAAGGAGCAGTTCTGAGGTTGGTTGGAACTCAAAATAGTGTAACTGCTGTGACGAATAACGCTAATAAACTAAAGCTAACAACATGGATACTTGTGATAGAACCTTAAAAGCAAGGCTAAGACAGCCGAAATGCATGCACTACCTTTCACCCAATCAATAAAGCCTGTCATAATATTATGCACACGATTATAAAAACGCAGTGAGCTCTAGTTGGTAGACTTGCCTTAACTGATTTACGATTCACAATCCTTGCTTGCTCGTTCAAATCTTTCAACCTGCATAAAAAATAGACCTTAGTATCAAATAGGCTTTGTTGAAATATAATTTATAAATAGACGCTCTCTTTCTCTGACTATAATACTTAGTGTTATGCCTAAATGAGTTAGTTTCGTCGAAGTGAACTCCAGAATAGCAAATGTTGGATCTTCTGAATTATGCATGCACTATATTATACACCCCATACTATGCATTGCTTTTACATTTTATTGCGTCTACATCAATTACTTCGCAATTAAACTTTGTTTCAACATAACTCCCACAAAGACCCCTCTAAAAACTCCGAACTCAAAATTCTAATGACCCACTCCTAGGATTCCGAATCTCACAAACGACAACTCTCAAGGCTTTCAGACTTGGATGGCCCAAAGCCCCTACCTACGCATTGCCACGCAGTAGGCGATCAGCACCACCACTATCAACCCAGCTCTAGCACCTCGATAAGTCGAGAAGGGCAGCGATAGCACAACTTAACTTGAGAAGACAACCATTGCAAATAATTTCAGAACGCTGGACGTAGTAACAAGATCGCAGATCACACAAGAGGACCTTGGAGTAAGAGTAAATACAAACATAACAACAAACGGTGTGGAACAAAGAGAATGTCAGAGCAATGCAAACAACTGCTTGTGAGGTAGAACGTACAAAATAGAATATTGCTAATGGGTAAAGTAACGCGAAATGCTTTCACATATGAACGAGCCGATGACGTGGCTGCTGCCTATTTCCTTGGTTGTGTAAAGATGGTCTACCGCGACGTTTGGGCGCGACACCGCTTCCGGTCGGCGATCCATTGACATCACTGCGTCGGCTCTCGCACTCCCGCCTGGGCCCCACAAGAGTTGGGAACCTGTTGGCCCAACGTTTGCTACGCCTGGACGCCCCAAAGGCAACACCTCGGCGACGCCGCGAGGACATGACTGGTCCACCGGCGCGCAAGGCTAAACCCTGTCCAGCGTCCTCGGGAGAGGATTCGTCGGAATCACCAACCGCCGCGGCCGTCACCTCTCCAGCGAGGTGCGTGCCTCCAGAAGGGGAGGGGGGGGGGATAAGTCGCATTCAGTGATAATTAAAGGCACAGCCTCATGTAGTCAGTAATTTTGAATGACGGTACGAAACTAGATGCATATCATGAAGAAACCTATAATGAGCCCAAAGTTCTAGGGCTAACAACACATTGCTCAAACTACGGTCCATGCAATGGCCTAGAGGGTATCTCGAACAGCATCAATCAATTGCAAATACGTTCGCCTTGTTGGACAACACAAACACAACGTACAAATGAGAGAATTCTAATGAGCCAATATATTAAAGCAATATTTGGATATTAGCCTGAATAAAATGTCACTTTTAAGCAAATATTGCTTTATGTGATATTCGGAGTCACCTTACCACTAAGAAATATGCCTTGGGATTGCTTAAGCTGCTGCAATTGTTCAATTTCTTGACGCAACACGTGTTCCCCTGCGAATGGACGATGAATAAATAAAAAAGTAAGCAAAGTATTTTGCTCAAATCTAAAGTAACACAATCAACAATGGTATGAAAATCAATTGATTATGAAAGATGCGAGACGCAGGTGGATATGAGTCACATAAAGAAATATTGTCATACTGTGCAACTGGTGTAACAATATATTCGCTTCAGATGGGGAGAGGAACCGAAGAAGGGGTTTCAGAGGTTCTGCAAAATGTCTGCAGCAAAAAAAAACAAGTTGGGGTTAAAAGGAACTACTTGACGGATAATAGTACATATATGCTGGCGACTATTCAAACTCGTTTCCTACAGATGCAAAGCTTGTACATGAATGCCAATGGGGGACTAAGTAGCAGAATCCTAGATTAACTATAAGTACAGTAAGTAGAGACCTATTGAAAGAGAAATGTCATGTCAACTCATTTATGCATCCCTCTGTTCAACAGCGAATAGTTAAATTTCAAGGGAATTCATAACTTTTAATGGTTAAGTAACCTCGAAATAACAATACATACAACTCCACTCAGGCCCAGGTCGTCAAATCTTAATAAACTAGAAAGTTGCGACACCTAAACACGAGGGTTTCATGTGACACAAAAAGCATTTGTCACAGTATCATTGGGAATTGCTATCCAGGCCTATTTGGTGTCAGATATACAGCTCAGGGCATATAAAAAGCACAAGACGATATTTTTTATCACTATACAAGTGAAAATGATTTAACAGTATTTTTATGGAAAAACAATCTACGGTGGTATGCAGCAATTTGCCGGAGGTTCAGACGAGTAAATATCCCGGTCGAGATGGCTCAGCGATTTCCCTTTGATAATCGACAGATGTTGAGGAGTGCCATTGGTTTTTGTAATGGTCCAAGATGAAGGGGTTGACAGGGAAGGATAGGTACCAGAAGGGTCGACTGAAGAAGTAGCCCCAAGAGGAATTGAGCCCACAATTGGGAATGAGCAGGACCAAGGTCTAGTGGGTGTTGTGGACGAAGAAGCATCTCTACCATTGCCCTCACCAGGGACCATATCCTCAGCAGGACTTGAGGCAGACGCTGTTGCTGGTGTGTCTACTGAAGGTACTGACTGAATAGAACTCTCGGAAAATGCAACTCCAGAATCCTGAAGTGATTCTATCGAGGGAGGTGGTTGTTTGACGGCTCCTTCAATAGGCAAATAATCAGAGTTGCCAGACCTCTCGCCAATGTGGCCACAGAGCGGAGCCGGTAGCATCCTCCGCCTAAGTTGCCGTTGGCTAATTAAACGTCTGCGAGACGCTTTGTCACTCCCACCACTTAACTGCGATGGGCCGGATACTAGACTTACAGGACTATCGCCATGGCTACTGTTCGTTACCTTAGCGGGGAGTAGTTTAGGGAGGACATGAGCCAGCAAGTTCAGTTTTGTCACGACCATGTGACGCAGTCGCCGCCGTCGCAGAATCTCAATAAACATATCGATGCGAGCAAGAGCCAGGTCTACAAATAAATTGGAAGGAGGGGGAAGGTAAATGATACATAAAAAATGATCAGTCAGTAAAAATTTCACCCCCAGTCAGAGTAACAACTGATCAAGGCATAGCAACCATATTGAACAACACTCTTCATGAGGGACTCTAAACTTTCAGGCATATTGATCCATGCGATGACAAAAAATGATAACCCAACTAAAGGGATGCGAGCGCAAGCGAAAGTCGCGATAGAAAAAGACTGGGACCAAAAACATAGGCAAATTCGAAGATTACTCGTGATGAAGGGAACAACCTTGCCAAACTCTAAGCAAAAAGGTTTAAAAATGGAGAATCATAGGCATAAATAAGTGCATTATAAACATCGAGTTGTTAAGTAGAGTGTGGCCTAAACTTCTAATGATCACATATGCAAAACAATTGCGATTAAAAAAGCAGGCAAATGGCACTTGTAGGAAGATACTGAAAAAGTAAGCGCACCAGTATATTGTCCAATGTAAGAAAGACTATGAAGCTCATTTAGAAAACATATATATACAGCGATTGGAGCTACAAGAATAAGCAAGTTCGAAGCAGCATCGCATAAAGGCCACTGGCAAAATAAAGACCCATACCACGGTAAAGCTCGTCATCAAGAAAATCGCTTCGTATCCGTGCGATCGATGTCTCAGCATTGTTATCATAATCCTAAAACGCACCTACAGTGATAACTCAAGGACTTACGCATTCATAATCGTCTCTCTTAGGCATTAAGCCCAATTTCTTACAGAAATCAGGCGGAACTCGAAAAGAAGCTTTATAGATGGCAGAAAAGTCGTTATTGGACTGATCTTTGGTATTCAAATCCATGATATGCCGAGGTGATTTACGGACGCTACTCATGATCCCTGAGACGTACGTAGACTCGTAATGTCTGCGGCATTCCAAAGGTGACATGTTCCCCAGTTTCGATGATACGTCCAACCTAAAAATATACCCACATAACATATTCCACGCACCAGTTTCCAAGACCACAAGACTCAACATATTCCAAGAATGCGAGTTCATTCTCTACCGTCCACACAAATTCAGCCCATTTGGAGACCGACTTCTGCGAATAAATCATCAAATTTGGGTCGAATTACCCCGAGGGCATACTTATGGCACCTTTTGTGCTTGGAAGACTCAGCACCCAACCGGAAACACTAAACATTAATATTGATACGAGCTATTACATTGGGGCAAAGTAGAACCCCCTGGCATTGCACGCATTGTATAAAAATAAACGGAAGCTTCCTAAGACAATAACAGCAGTGTTCACCCATATCCAGTTGCTATGACCAAAAAGAGAACCCGGAAAACATCATCCACATTCCATCCGAAAGTCTGGTGGCGTTAATGACTCACTGAAACAAATCTTCCATGATATGGAATTCAGTGAGCATATTGTTTTAAAAACTAAAAGGACATAATAAAACAATAAGGCATACTTTGTTTTATTGAGGTTTTCGCGCGAATCGCTCAAGCGCGCAGGCTTATATTCAGTAGCCTTGTACTTTACAAGAATACAATTTCAGCTATGCGTGATCATAACGCTGTGTTATTATCCTAAGATTCGTTTTTATTCCATTGCTCGTATACTTACTATGCTATAATCACAGCTCTTCGACACATTTCTGAAGAGAAAATACGGCGATACTCGAGCAGGTTACATGTATTCGGCGAACAGATTAAACTGGACTACTGACACGACCCAGAGTTTGGTCCGTCGATTATAACTAAGGCCCCATACTTAGTACTCCTGTTTGAAGCCAAGATTTGGACTAGAAACAAACTTCTGATACCCCTCACTTCATTTTGTAGTGTCTTATTGTTCGAATGGTTTACACCATCATCATTTTTGTTAAAAATACAGGAAGGATAATCAATGACGTGCCGAAGGCAATTAAAACGAGGGCTGCTGAGGATCGGGAACAGGTATAAATTTGTCTCCCTCCCTCCCGCCTGCAAAGTACATTTAACGAACATAAGTACTGCGAATATTACTCTTGAATTGTGCTCATGCATAACTCAAAACAGCCCCGTGTAATTTCAATTAAGGATAGAATTGTAAAAATTATACTTAGTAAAATGCTTCAGGTTGGAAATATCGATCATTTTCTATTGTCGGGGTCCGCTAGAATGCTGCAGTAAGCATCAATTTATAGCTTGATATACATTTTAAAGACACAAGTTATTGGCGATGCAAGGTAGAAACCCTTCCCACAAATGCTAAGCATAAGCTAATCATATATTTTGCTCTTTAAGGCTAACTGCTTCTCAATTTTTATGGTCGATTATTCCCGTTTTGGTTAGTTGATTTATTTGATGTTTCTGTAATGTTTAATCTTACCCTTGAATTCCAGATTACCGATACTGATTGGCTTCCCAATATTATGCAAATCTTCACAATCTATAAATTTGGTTCAACGATATTTTTCATAGGAATGCGAAGCTATTATGGAAAATAAGGACGTTCTCAATGATACCTAGTTATTTCAGAGCCAGTCAAACATCTTAAGACATTACATGGAAAGTAGGGAAGTAGTTCTGATTTTCGGTATTGATGCTGTATGCTCGTCCCTGTTATTTTTGTCTACTTTAAGTTGACTTACTGTAGCATATCTTCAGCACCTTTTGTCCCCTTTTTTCAGGCACCCGGAAGAGCCTAAAAGTGACTTTTGAATAAAACCAAGTATTGGTTTTTTTACAACCATGGATTCTTGAGCCACTGTCTATCTTGACGTCACTTCTTGTTGCGCTGGCATGCGATGGATTTTTTACATTTCTTTCATATAAATGCCGCTGGCGTCAATATTGTGCCTCAAGTACCGTGAAAATCAGATGGTACTACTCATCCTTGTTGCATCACCCTCAACGAATAAATAGTCGAATGCTGCCTGATCTCATTAAAGTGTCAACACATTGGGGAAATGGTTACAACAACCGTATTAACTCCCTCCAAATGTGCTGCATTTCAGATTTGTTGAAAGGTAGAGAGGCTCAGATAGTTTACGAAGAGGAATATGGAAATTCACAAAATTTACTTCGAACCGTTGGCTTAGTCAGCGTACGCATGAACATGGGAAAATGCGTGTAACCGCTCTCGGTATCATTTTATCCTTTTGAATTTAAAAATCTCGGATCCCTCGTTTCAAATTGCCCAGCTAGATGGTACTAAGAAGCTACTGGTTGTTTGCCTTCTCAGTCTTAAGACAAACTGCCTAATTAAGTTTCAACATAAATATAAATTTAGGCCATACCTAATTGACTACTTTTATCTGGCATTGGAAAGGGTGGCTGTCACCTACACAGCCTTGGTTCGGCTTGATGGTATCGGTCACCTATCGAATAACCGATACTAAGGTATCCAAACGAAGAACTTGTGTTGGTTTTGTCTGATTTCGGTATGCGCGAAATTCTTGCGGGTTCAAGTTCAACCAATCAGAGTTTTGATATTTCACCGATACCACAGCTCTCACTATCCCAATGGCTTAAGGCTAACCAACCAAGCGCTAAGTAAACTGTAGAGGATTTAAAAAGGATTTTATTTAACTTGTAGCATCACTATTTAATGTGATGCAGGATGTATATTATTCAGAGTGTCACTTGGCGTCACCAGTGGCACATGCCACACTCATGGGGGGATTGCAGTTGGACGGTAGCATTGCTGCACTGTAATTACATTGGTGGTCTAGAGTTTGCTATATTCCAACCCACTTTGCTCTCCCTCACACATCCATGCGGTGGAGCAACCAATAATTGCTTTAGGATGCGACATGAGCCAATTCGGTGTGCTTTGACAAGTCAGTGAGCACACACACCTCCGCTCATGCAGACGAATAAGTGATTAGTATCAAGGTCAGAAGACACTGTGTAAAGACATTCAAATATTTACGCTTACACACAAGTAGCGAGAGAATGTCGCGTAATAGGAGCACTGCCCGTTACGAGCACGACACCAGCCCTCCATACTCCCAACAGCCTTTCCGTTCGCGCGCAGCAGGCAGATTAAGGCCACGCTATGAAGAACTTGGCTGGAACTATGGCTTTGCACAGGCCGACCCAGAGAAGAATGCTGGCTACTGCTTCGTCTATCGTACTTTGAAAAATAAGCTTTCTAAGGTTGGTGTGGCTTGCAGCATTCGAGCCGACGAAAACGAGATCCGACTAACAGAACTCGAAGGTCCCCTGGACAAACGAGAAAAGGTCAGGATTTTTACCCACGATATCATCAGTTACTACAAATTTAACCACAAGGCCAAGTTTGTCGCCATTTGTATTGATGCCTATCATCGAAGAAAGACTGGATATTGGTTCCTATGCTTTGAGAGGGAAGGACAGCTGTCATATTTCTGCGAATATCTTAATTTTCTTTTCGGTTTGGATGTTTTGGATGACCATGAAGGACAAGATGGAGAGAGAGTTAGCTATGTCGACCGAAGATCAGGAAGTACCAGATCATTCTTACTGAACCAGATGAACAGGCACTATGATAGTGATCCATACCATCCCAGAGGTCGGCAAGAGCTAGACTCTTACGACAGTGGCTACACAGATTCTGGAAGCGAAGCTTACCCCTCTAGCGTCCTTTCCCCCCCTCTTCCTCCGCCTCCCCGAAAAATGATCCATCCAAAGTATTCACCCCAAAAATCCACCAGCAAACGCCATTTCAAGCGATGGTGACAATAACGTGAGCTTCCTCGCCTAACCCAGCTTGTATTTTTTGCAATAAATTATACAATTTTAGCCTTTTCGGGATTTAAAAGAGTTCTGCAGGGCGTGTTTCTCGCTCACTATATTGTCATCCTTGTGTGGGTGTCTTCACGAGCACACACGTTCAGGCTGAGTGGTCAGGCTTACAACGGCGTGCATTGATACAGGCACGCGTCCTCTTGAGTGGCAACCGGTTAAGCTTTTGTCTCTGCATCCTCGAGCACCAGTGTAACAACGTCCTGGTAGAATTTTCGTTGTTGCAATTGGGACGTGAGAGCAAGGGCAATGTTGGCTAAATGTGTGAAACTCGACTAAGTGTGAAATTGGGGCATGTGCATTCTGTGTTTCAGTAACTAAAGTGTAACAATGGGAATCCGATAAAATTTTCACCCATGCTCGAGATATGGAGCAGCTAGTAATTATTAAGTTAGCACAATAATAAAGTCAGAATCATTTACTCCACTCTATCATAGAAGAAAGCGCTTGATGCCTCATTAAGCTGATGCATTAATTGGCATATTTGGCCTTGCAGTGCCGTTAGATTCACGTTCTTTAAGGCCTAAACGCTTTACATCTTAGTTAACAAAGGAAGACATACTTTCTTGTGATTTAATTTAATTTTGGCTTGTAAATTATGTTTTTCAGCAACAGTCACCTCATATACAAGAAAACTAGTGCGCATTTTTAATTCACAAATTACAAACTTCTGCAATTCCTTTAGCTGACATTGATGAAAAGGTTGGTCAGTGAAGGCATAGAGACAGTCGTTTAATTGAGCAATATATTTAATACTTGTGAATGTTGGAAACAGACATGGAGAGCGCATATTCAAATATGCCAATTTGATGCCCAGCTAGTAACCTTAAAATACAATCCTTTCATTAATGGCGACATAGGCAATTAACTTGCATTTCCCACAGACTAACAATAGTTTAATTCCCTTTTCGCTTACCATTTGGTTTCTGCTGCCTTGAAAGGGCTTTTATCCTTTACCATTACTTATTTTTTGCTACCGATGAGACTCATGTTCCCGGAGGCTGACTGTGATACTGTGCCCCTAGCGCAGAGCTGGCTCCTAGTTTCCTCTGTCTGCTCGAACAGTTATAGATCAACTCACGAGTAATGGTGCATATGACAGACTCTGTTTTCACGGCTGACCTTAGCAGATATGCGAAAAATCCTAACTTGCCTAACCGCGCAACTCATTGTCATCTTGCGGCAGAAGTCAGCCTCTGACAAGTGATCAGTGGTCAGGTACCAAATGCTAATTGATTCAGCACGCATTTATTGTTGATTTAGTAGCCAACCTTAGCACTAAGAGAATTCCTTCTGTAAAACACTTTATCAAGGTCCTACTTGCTTACCTTTATGCCAAAATCCACGTGATACCGTATGAGTAAGACGTTGAGGTATAGTGCCAGCTACTTCGCATCCACTGCCTCATATTCGGGGACCAAATCATCTGTAATAATCATCGGTTCCACGTATTTACTATGCTACCAAATAAGAGGTAGGGTTTGTGGACTTTCAGCTAAGTTGATGAGTCTTTTTGTTGCCCCATTTAAAGTCCCTCCATTCTACAGCATCGTAAAGTTAAAATAAATGTTACCCTTTTTTTACCATTAGCCAAGAAGCTCCTTAAGTTTATTTACGATAGTCTTAAACGAGTGGCAAGAATTATTCTTCCGTGAATTACAAGGAAACTTTTCTAAGGCAAATACGATCTTTTTTGTACTCAAGGCGAGACCAACCTTTCTGAACCAGCCTGCCTTATGTAGGACCGCGATTCTGCTTCTTTGCTACCACGAAGTGTGACTCGACTGTGGGAGAGTACGCGTCAAACAGGATACTCGCAATCTAAATTGAAAGGTCTTTGCAATAGCGACATATCAGGGGAAATTGACTGGCATTCACCACTAATTTGCCACATTTCATCTCTCCTGATTTTATTACTTAGCATTGGTGTAGTTCGGAGTCTTTTCCTCATTGTAGTATCCTTTTTCGAGAGCAATCAAAAAGCTAATACTTTGTAATAATAACAGTGAGTTCGACTTTGAATCAACGCAGGCATAAAAAACTTTACAATGCTCTTGTCCTCCCAGATAACATACGCGCACGGCCACCAGAGGTTTTGACTAGCCAGTCAAGCATACATCCAAAAGTTGCATCAACAACAATAAAACTTAAGAATCTAAGAAATCACCTCCATGTTATAAACACGGGGTGGAGTAAAGCTGAGTGGATGATTCTCTACTTTGTTACATTTTATTCTGATTGTTTTCTCTCTGCTTTTTGGTTGAAACTGCAGTCTAGAGACTTTAAGCGTAATTGCCCAAATAGGCACGACTGTGCCACAAATGAAGATCTTTGGTAAATTTGGTTGCTATCATAAGTCGTTCTCGTCTCCTAAAGTGGAATTCCTGCCTGATGGCAAGTCTTGAGACCGTTCCCTACTGTCAGTCGAGCGCGTCTCTTGAGTGGTGCACAGTACTCCCTTGACTCAATTAAACAAAGGAGGGAGACCAGGTTTAATTAGTTAATAAAATTGTGGGTTGGCAAGTGATATTTTAATTGTGCACTCTACTTTGCTTCATTGATGTTTGTCAATTTGAGATTCTGGCACAATTGTCTGTGTTCATGCCTACAAATGAATGCAAACTTTGAATTCATTGAGTTCATTTTGAGTTACACTTTATTTCATATCTACCAAGTCTATCATTGCAAATGTCAAAAAAACTAGTCCTGACTGCTCGATACTTATAAGGCAAAAATACTATAATTAATCATCAATCGCTTCACATGCTTTTCTTTTCATAATTTTAAGCACTTCTGAAAGGGTGCCTACACAACCACATTTTGCAAAAGCTGGCATGCAAATGTGATACGTTGCAGCTGATTGGTAAAAACATTTGCATTAAAAAGATTACCATAGTCGCTCCCTCCAATCCCAATGGATGGCTGCTTCTTCGACATCACACTTTATGGATGTACTTTTAAGTGAAGCGAAACCCTGTTTTTCCTTGATACTTCCTCACACACTCCTTTTAGCTTCTTTAATTACGTTGTTTCTACCATTTAGCAAATGCATGCCTTCGTGTTGGACTTCGGAAATCCTCCAGTACAATCTCAGATAGGTACATACCTTTGGAAGAATAGGTTTCAAAGAATAACCAAAAGTAATTCCAAAAACGCTTGTGCAACATTCTTCACTATTTTGTTAAGTTGCATTTCTGAAATATCACAGGAACAACCCTTTTCGATGAACTTAAGTTGATGCGCTTATCATTATTGTTTACCAGTTTTTATCAGTGTTGTTGAAAATCCTATACCTTTTGATTTGCAAAGATTGCTTTGATTAAAGCGGCAGGATGGGCCGCCGGGAGCTTGTTATCAATCCCACGTCTCGGCATCCCAAAAGTAGCGGACTGCGGAGCCGATGCGCATGCTTGTGCCTTATTTTTTCTTTTCACACCAAAATAATTACACCAAGTCTCATCGTGATCTGGCAATGAAGTCTCCATAAAGAAGGATTTGTCACTATCCTAGTATATTCCATACACAAGAAATCTTCTTATTCTGTCTGCACCATTGGTGGGAGCAATGCAGAAATTTCACGTCACATACCAACCTAAACGGCTTTAATTTTCACCAGCATGTGAATTGTCAATTCGTTAAGGTAACAAGGTATTCGTATTTTCTTATGTGCCTCATAACCTTGATCAATCCGTTGTTTCTTGGCCTTGGGAAGCTTTTTTACCTTCATTATATCTCCCATGCGTATATAAAAAGAACGCGAGCATTATGGTGCTAATCATGTATTCATTAGGCGATGTCGACAGTTATCTCAGGCTCTCTGATGAATTTTGAAATGGAGGCGAGGAAGCTAGTGCCTCTACCGAGAAAACACCACAGAATTGATGCTGGGGTGTACTATAATGGTCGGCATCGGCTAAATATCTTCCATCACTGCTGTCTGGAAGTGCATTGCCTTTTGGAAGACCTGCTATGACATTACCGGAGGCCGCTGGAAATGGCAAGCCTATTAATTGTTGAGGCGGGAGGATGTAGACGGAAGACTGGGCTACAGGCAGGTTGATGTTTGAATCCAACCTAACCACACGAGTCCATAGTTTAGTCAGGTTGTTCTTTCCTGGCTTTCGAGACAGCGAAAAGTAGGACATATTTTCGTCGTGTCGGGAGCGGATGTGGAGTTTTAATGAGGAGCCCTGGGTGAAGGAGGCCCCACACCCGGAGCAAGAATAGGGCTTGTCGCCTATAAATGCATTAAAAAAGTCCTTTGAGAAGCGAATTATGGCAAGCCTTTAATTGATTAAGGGATCGACAATAAATTGACGCAGGTAGTTATTTCCTTTCACTTTGTAGGGTATTAAGGAAACATCGTGATGACCGCTGAATGAATACGCATACAGGACATAACTGTAGCAATCTTTAATGCGAAATAAAGGAGCGCAGCCGTCAGTGTACCTACGCACCTATATTTTTCTTGCAAACCTCATACCGCACCTTTGAATTTAAATTAAGCATACAATGTCAGACAGAATCTTTATGGCATGAAAACTACCGCTATACATTAGAGCTCACCGTAGCGAATGCCAAATTAAAGTAATTTATTCATACAAAATCAGCGTTTAAGTTTAAGCATGTATGCGTATCCGTATATGTGTTGATACTAAGACACGAGATTCGAAAGTACCTTTCTGCCTCAAATGAGGGACATTTTCAGAGTATATCGAGTAATTTTGCTAGGTGATGCTGTAACAACGTGAGAGACATGGCAGGAGATGAGGTTCTCAAGCTCAAAGGCACATACAAATAGTACGACTCTCATTCACCACAGGTGTGGCGCATCTCATGAGAGCCATGTAGGGTGACGTAGGAGGCGGCATAATTCTTCACATGTCTTCGTATCTTATTGTCTACTGTCCCCCGTGATACCAATCATGTGGTATCTAATGCATCATACGTTTAAAATTAAACGCAGCATCACTGAGTTTATCTTGTTACTTCTAAGTACTTCTCGCACAGTCGTCTTGATTTTCACAGCTATAAACCTTTCCCAATTCTACAGCTCTTTGAAGACTTAAGAGTTTACTTCCTCAATGGCCAAATTGATTTGAATGGGTGGAAAAACTAGTTAGACTGCTTCTGCTTCTAATATCCTAATGTGTTGCATAGCCGCTTCTGTAAAATGTCAATTCACTCACCAGTATGTGTTCGAATGTGTACATACATGTTACTGTAGTGCCTTGTAGTATAGGAACACAGTTTGCACTTTAAAATGGACTCCTCGTTACCGGCAGCATGGGTTTTGTGAAGATGTCGTAGAAGATTTTTTTCAAACCTGAACGGTTTTTTGCAGAGTGGACATGACAGGTCCTGCTCAGAACTAAATGGAAGGAAGGGGTAAAGAGAACCTGAGCACGGAATCGTGGCTAATTCCACGGATGAAGATGGAAAGGATGAAGTCGTTGATGCCCTGCCCACTGTCGACGGAGCCTTAACCGAAAGATCCAGAGCCTTTTCTTCCATATCCTCAACGTTTTCCATGCAGGTGGGATTAACGTAGGACTGCAAATTGGTCCAGGTAAATGAAAGCATTTGAAGTATGGTGTTTGAATAATGGTGACTGGGTAGAAGTTCATACAACTCCGGAGGATGCGAGGGCTAAAATTTTCCAGTGTTAGTATGTAATTAGTTGGAGTGTTCAAGCATATAAGTTGAAGACACTGAGGAGGTACGCACATGCATGCTGTGAGTAAACTTTCAGACGTCGATGCACAAAAAAGATTGCTTGGCTGTTTGTGATTAAGTTCATTTAATCAAATTATGGCACTTGGATCAGTGTTTTATAGATTATAACTTTTAGTCCTACGCGTATCCGAGTTCCGAAAGCACATCGATGCTCTCGCCATATGACCCAACTCTACGGTCAAATTAAAGTCCTTTTTCTAACATTTTATCCAACTGACGGAGGTAAAACGCATTCTAGCATGTGGCTTTATATGGGTAGCAATTAATGGGGACCGAAACGTTCGTTCTAAATACAGAGCCTCTGTAAAAAAATAGTTACAAATCGAATAGCACAACCTCGCGATCTCGTGTTTACAGCCACTGAGGCTGTACTCGACACAGTCAAAAGTTGATCTTATAAAGCAATCCATATTAAGCTGCAATGTGTTAAAATGGACTAGACTGAATAGTAAGCCGGACACTGATCTTGTCCCTAATTTAAACATGAAGGCCAGAACTTACCTGAGTGTCTGACCACATTAAGGGGACGATTAGTGTTTGTAGGCTATGCACAAGGTGTGGGTTGTTTAATGTGTAAAGGGGTCGCGAGGGTTAAAGGACTATAGCACTCGCTTATCCGTTGCAGGGGGAGACGTGGCGGCCAATAAGCCTATAGGAATTGGGCTGGAACATAGCCTGGGACCAATCAAAAGCGACGATGTGGTCCGTGCGCGCATCTCTCTCTCCGTCTATGTCCCTAATCTTGATTGGTCAAGCTTAAGAGCCGGCTAAACCAGAATATAAATTACGCCCTAGAGCTTTCAAGCCTCTATGCGAACGTAAGACAAATTTGTCTTTAGGCTTACTTTATTTGTTTTCTTCGATGAAACTAAGTACAGCAATGCAAAAGTTTTGTATTTGTATTTTTTTGCTTATCTCTTGTTTCCTCTAAATATTTGTCTCTGTACAGAAAAGGTGCCATTGATCTTAGTGGAGCGACTGAACAATTTGATTTCAAGACAGAAAATCGCATCGCCTGTCTTTACAATATTTGGTGGATTCAGGAGATTTTAAGTCCCCGTGCACAAACTTCAGTTTATCACGTATGGAGAAACTTTGTGTCTATCAAGTGTCGAATGGAAGTATAGTCAAGTACATAAAAATAATTCCAATTGGTTTTTAATCCGCATGTCTAGACATTGGTAGTACTCTTTATCTGTTAAATTTTTTGTTACGTCATGCGTCTAAAGCATTTTTAAGTTAAATTTCCATGGGTAAGTAAATTTATGAGATATTCCTCTAAATATCCTCAAGAAATCAGCCATGGATCTGTTGGTTTTCATACCGGTTGCGTCATTGACAAGCTTAGAGGATAAAAGCGCTTTAAAACCTTTTCTGTCATGAAGCCTTTAAAGCCTCAGCCTCAGCCAAGAATCTTCTAAAGGAATGATGCAAAGAATGTAGGACAAAATAATTAGCTCATGCTTTGCGGCATTATCGGATTCTATGTTGCTCCAGTCAACGTCGGTTAAGATCTTGTTAAATACGGTGACCAAGTTGAGAGTGCAGGTAAGCTGGGGATTGCTAAGCGCTAGCATTGATCCTAGTGTCACTTAAAGTCTAATTTTATGACGTTTTATTAACAAGGTTAATGGATAAACGGCAACTGCGAAATTAAGGGTGCCTGGTAATCGCGCCGGCTCCCAATTTGAGAGTGAGTGACAACTGTGCATACACTGTCGCACGTACAGACGTAGAAACGTCGGTAAATGAATTCCAGCCGTGCTAATCCATTTTCATGTATATGGCATGCACGCACTTCTAAATTGGCTTTCTTTAACATTTCCTAGCCATCTTAGTGACTTAATTGACCACCGGTGTGAATTTGAGGAATACTGTTCCGCTTTTACACTTTAAATTACATTTAAACAGGGGCAACTCGAGGCCATCAAGACCTCGGTAACAGTGATCAATCAACCAAATAAGAAATTGACTTTCTTCGATATAGCATTTTGAGACTAGGTACCATCCAAATACATGCCAGTCGAATGGTTTATTTCTGCGCTTTTTTGCAATTTTCGTGACATTAAGTCGCTTGCAGCATAGAAGTTAATTTAATGGATCGAGCGATCAAGATTTTAGGGAGTGGTGATTAACATTAAAAGCCATGTGTTTTTCAAGAAATGGCATCGTTAGAATCTAGGTTTATGTGTAGGTGGCTTCAGTTATATTTTCGGAAGACCCATAATGTCAGTGAGAAGCATACTTTGAAGCTGATATTTTTTATTAAAAGCAATGGAAGCATCTAGCGCCTCAGCAAGTACAAAGAGTATTCTGTTGAACCTCGATGTGCGCTCCAGCGAAAAATAAGGTAGATACAGTAGTTTGGCCAAGGTGAATATGGAAGACCATATCAACTATAGAAAGTAATCTTGAGTTCAGTTTGTCAGAATAATAGGCGAAATGGTGTTTAATGCCTTCAATTTTGAGGAGATAGGTGCATCTATCTTAACTTAGACTACACACGTAATCACGATGGTGCAATGCCTGTCTTCGTGGTAATGAACTTTCTCAAGGCGCTACAAAAAGGTTAAGGAATTGGTGTAAAAACTGTCATAGAAATTCCTTGATAAAAGCATTTCTGGAGAAGTGGATATAGGTAATGTGCAGAATAATATTTGAACAAAATGAAACATTTTAGATAAGCCCAGATTTGTGTCCCTGGGATGATAGCAATACCCTAACTCCTCAGTAACTAATACTGGGGGCAGATAGGGGTAAAACTGTAAGTCAGGATCGCTGGTATTTTCAGGAAAAACGAAAAATTATTTGTTTATAGATGAGAGACTTATTATTTTGATTAAGAAATGACCTTTCATCCCAAAAAGGCAAACGGATATATAGCTAATTTACCAGACGTTCAAAGAGATGCATTTTATTGGGTCTATGGCTATTTAAAAGGGAGGGGAAGGGTGAGTTCAGAAATGCATAGCAATTTCGAGTCAAAAGTGCTGACTTAAGGTCATGGGACTTAAGCACATGTGAATGGCAAAGTCTATAAGAAAACTAATATAAGTTCCACTGGTATTTTTTTCATTTGGGTGGTAAGAATTAAGCAGTATTGAGGAGTAGTGAATATGTAAGCCTGTCACCTCTCGATTAACAGCCATCATTATCTAAAAGCAAGCTTAGCGAATATCTATGACGCCAGTGAGGATGAAGATTCTGATGGCCTAGTGCGATGCGAGTTAACTAGTAATTTTCTACTTTACAGACTACCCTCCCTCTTGCTCCGACAGGAGCCGCGGATGCGGTCAATATATGCATAGCCTAGCTTTAAAACAGAGGGTAATTTAACGGGGATCGAATTGCTTTACCACACGGCATTTCTCTTCATTTGCTTGGTATAAACAATATCAGAGTTCGTGAAGACGTCTTTGGTGTCTTCAGTAGCTCCACATGGGATGCTTGCCACTGTTTCCAACACATTTATGGTACATCAACCCCATGTGTTATTTAGTCAGTAGTCGTTATAATCCACTCAAAAATTCACCTCCAAAATGCGATCTAATGGTTTTCTAGTGCTTCAGTGGTATAGCTTGCCCAAGCTGTTATCGTGCTACTACTGGGTGCCCGTGATTTTCTTCACTGCATCCGAAAGCATAATTTTGTAAGCTCTCTACAGTCTCTCAATAGCATATTTTGTAAACCAAAGTCCGCCCAAATTTTTTTAACGATAATATGGTCAACTTAATGTATGCCAGTAGAATGAATGGGAGTTTGACCACAAACCAAAGTGAGAAAACATTGCTATCTCAGTTGCAATATAAGGAAAAGTATTGAACTATTTGTACATTTAAATATTTTGGAGCGTACTAGTCATTAAGACCAGTTTAACTGTCTTTTTAACTACCAGACAAATCAGTTTGCGTTTCTATTATACGGAGAGACAAAAGCATTCCCTTCTATCACCAAAGGTTGCTCCGTCAGATCGGCTTTTCCAGAATGAGGATGTCACGAGAGTAGAAAAGGGGTGCCTGTTCTGCCCACCGTCTTCATAGCCCATCCACTCGTTGTGGCCACAGGCACGCAGTAATGACACAACTAAATATGTGGTGGCAATTAAAAATATCCACTTATGTGCGTGACAAGTGTGCGCTTAATGCATATCCATCCACCCATCGCGCTTCTGCCACCGCTGCTGCGCCCACCACTACACCCGCAAGACCATCTTTAGCCACGCCGGGGGTGTTGGCGCTGTTGTTGGTGCTCCTACGGTCGCATCCACCATTGCTGTGTATGGGGTGGTACCTGGAGGAAGGAAGAGATGGGGAAGGGAGGAGGCGAGGGCCGGAGCATAGTGCAGGAGAGGGTGGAAAAGGAGCGGAGGAGTCTGTCCACTTGAACACGCAAGAAGACACGCTATAGCGTAAGTATAGGTCTTAAGCAATTTGAGAAGACATTTGCGTGCATTCGAGACTTGTTGAGGATCCATTTAGGCCACGCTTTGCGCCATTAAATGGTACGTTTGTTACACGAAAAGTGGAGAGGTGTTGATTTTTTGACAAAGATGATGAAACGGAGATTAAAATCCAATGTATTTAATTTCCACGCCACACATCACTCTTTTCATAATTGACGTTTTGCCAAAATTTACGCCTAAGCCATGTAGAGTACGTGCTGCACGCCTATTTTACACTATAAAGAAAATGGGTACACCTTTAACAGGTATCGAGACTCTTGAAGGCGCCTGTCTGGCGCACCACAGCTCACCAGAGAATGGCGTTCGAGTTCAGTTTTAAGGTGATGCCGAGGAGCATCAAAGAGTGCGCGTTATCTCATTGCTCTTGCAAGGTGTCATGAGAAGGGGCTATCGAGAGCATTGAATATAAATATTTAAAACCATTTGTGGGATCCTCTGATTCTCTGTAGGTTCTAAAAAGCTTTCTATATCACCGTAAAAATTACCACAGCTCCCTCGCCTCTAACAGCCTCCAAATTCTAACAAACGTATGAGTGTACTCAAACAAATTATTTTTAAGCTAAAATTGGGTTAGATTCATTTTTAGCTATGCCGAATGTAAGGGTATGAGATGTATTTAAAAGGAGGAGCTGAAACTATGCTTCAGGAGTGGTAGGTTTATAAACACTACCTAAGTAGCGCAATTTGAAGAGTTATTGGTGTTGGGAAGAGGCAGGCAATGCTTACTGCAAACAACGGTTGCGTTGGTAATTATCCCCTCGAATGCTTGCAGATTGTCTTCGCAGACTACCAGGAGAAATATTCTGCTAACAATTTTCCGTAGTTCATTAAAAAATGATTGCTAATTAGATAATTGGTCGAACCTGACCATATCTCGGTTGTTGGCAAAATCACTACCATTTCGAAGTCCGAGCGGATCGTTCGCGAATATTTCTAAAATAAGAGCTGTGGTCACTGATCAGATTTTACAAACCATTGGCGATGATTTTGGTTGCAAAGTTCTTCTCTTGTTCTCACAATAAATAATATCAGACACTAGCTAAAATTCGCCACTCTATTTTGGTACTCATTAAGTGATTCCAGGTAAATTTGTATCACAGAACCTTAAAATTACCGGTTTTATAGGAGATAGTGTGTGGAAGATAGCCATTAGAAAGGCATTTATATGCGAGTTTAACGGAAGAGCTCCAACTAATACTATAATTTCGTAGGATATCAGTCAACACATCTTATGTAGCCCCTTCTACACTGATGCACTGGAAGGTTAATAAGTTCTCGCTACCTTGGCCCCCAGTTGGGACTGCAAGTGATGCTCTCACACTCGTGAAAATTCTTCCTAGCCAGTCAATGTGCTGCTGATTCTCACCTCAATAAGGGGCTGTGAATGACATAAAGCAGGTTGCTTAAAGCTGTCTGCTGCACAAGTCCCAAGCAGAATCGATTCATTCACCATGTGCATAACTAGGAACCGATGGTAGGAACGGCTACTTTAAAAGAATGCTCTCGTGAAACTGGCGGCACATGTGGCAAATAAACTTTTTTCGGTGTTGAAGTCGAAGAGGATGCTATCAATCGTGTTAATTGAATAAAGCCTGCATGAACAAAATTAGATCACAAAATACTTTATATTGATAATTAGAACAGTAAATTTCAATATGTATTCTTCTGGTGGTATATCCGAACGCCATTGCATTGTATATTAAGACTTGGTTTTCATGCCAAATTGTTTGATAGACCTTTTTAGACACAGAAAAAAGCTGATATAAAATGGCAAAAGAGAGAAACAAATGTGTAGAAAACAAACATGGAGGTCGAATTACATTTAGGGGTCTGAATTTATAGCAGTTAGGCAATTTCACGGGTGGATTAGCTCTTGTAGGCCGGTCACTATCATATCCAGCAAAATCCTTTCCAATATATAAGCACATAAGCAAAAGCTTTACAGAGGGGATTATGAGCTCACATTCTTAGTAATGAGGGGATAAGGGCGTATGGAACGGTAGGAATTTCGCTTACAACGAAATGAGATTTCACTGGATGTTTATGCAAACCTTACCCATCAGATGCTTTAAACCGCTACACTTTTAAGCGCCCTCTGGCGCGCATAACTCAGCTACAGTCAGTCGATCAAAATGTGAACCTTATTAAGTTGAGTGCTTAATCTATCAAAAAACCATTTTTTTGAGGTCGTGTGACTGCGTTTTATTTATTTGATATTCAAATTCCAAGGGAGACGAAGCAAAATTTTGTCTCATTAGCTAGTAAAACAGAACCGTTATGAGGAAAACCTAAAGACGCCAACTCAACTTTGATGAGTAACTTGAATCTGTGGAGAATCAACTCCAAAATCAGTCATACCAACGGCGACTAGGCACAGCAGTATCTGTCGGATCAGGGGACAAAATAGCAATCGAGTTCTAACTAGCTTTATGGCAATTAGCGGAATAATGAAAGTTAGCTTTTAAATGCTCATTTTGCATATTGCCATGATAGACTTTACCATTATGCCATTCTTATGGAAGTTTGAGAAACAATTTACAAATATTATCCGACTTTAGTTTGTGCAAAGTTATTATTACTTTGCAACAATAAGTAACACGCACTAGATGAATATCTTTTCAAAAATTCATCTGTCGAGGATAATAAGCAAAGTGAATAAGTCACTGAAATTATTCCCCGCTTTTATTTATGACTAGATGTAGACTACAACAACCAATTTCGCTCCTCACAGGAATATACTTATTTCGGGATTTTTTCACCTATTTTTAAAGGTGTGGGGAAGTAAGCCTTAATATTTGGTTATCAAAGCCCTTTCCCGAAGGATGGTAATCCAACACGGATGCGGAACTTGCTTTAGCAATGCCATTTGCTGTTTGAAAGGCAAAGCATCTAAACCAAATTTGCAGGTAGCGTTGATGGATTTTTCCATATCCCTCCATAACGAATAACTCTTCATTTCCTAGGTGGTCTTCTTCTCCCTACTGATTGCATGTGCAAACTACTTTGATAAGCTCTAGCGAAGAGCTACTCGCCTTGTTGCATTGAAATACTCATTACTGGCGATAAAAAAAATGCATACTAAGCGAAAAGTGTGAGCATGGCAAAAGTCACGGTTGGCATAAATGGCATTCCTGCTTTGTCATAAGTGATTTTGCACTAGTCGGTAACCGCAACGAGGGAGTGATGCGAGATGTATCCTCACTGTAGCCAGTGCTGGCCCGATGCGTGTCCACCCTCACACATGCTTTTTATAACCTGACGTGTGCATTAAAAAAGCAAAGGTCGTTATTTCTACTATACAGCAATTAAAGGAGTTGAAATTTGGTTTTTTGACACAAAATTGTTGATGGTATGAATTAAACCTTGTCGTGATTGGTAAATTCGAGAACCTGTAAATTGCTTGTGCTGTTCTCTAAAGCCAGCCTCAGCTCTAAGCTCCATTTTCAGTCTTCCTATCAGCTATGATATTTATGTCCATTTCTTTGGTATTTTCGTAAATGTCCTGATTCTCAGTTTTGAATGGTCAACTTTAGGAGAAGCATTTATTGGATTAGCTCGTTTTTAAGTTGTGAGGGTTCCAAATCGTGCACCACTGTCCATTAACATTTGGGTTCGATAATAGTTAGTCCTAGGGATTATCTCTGCTTTTTTAGTAAATTTGCAGTTATGTTTGTGCTATACTTTAGGGCAACGGCTGATAATGCTAATCTAGCATTCCCTTTTATGCTTTATGTATCGTGCTGTGGCATGCATTTTACTTATCATGGATGACTGTAATGAGCTCTTTGAAGCATTTCCAATTGCATCTCCAAATTTCATGAACGATTTTTTTAAATAGCCATAATGGAAGTAAAAATACCATTTTACGAATTTTACATCTTCCATTGCCAGCCATTGTTTTGAATTCTATTTATTATCTTGTGGGCAATATTTCCGGTTCCTAATTCGATCTGCTGATCCACCTGCTCTTTGAGACATAACAGCTTTGGTTATTTGTTCCACAACTAATTTAATCTCTAAAAATTTAAGTCTACGAATACCTCTGATGGGCTCATACAACGCATACATTCGAACTCACAGACATGTTATCAGGTGAGATAGAGAAGTTGAAGAACCGCCACATAGAAGTCGGTGGATTTGTTGTTTAAGTTGTAATCGAAGTGAGTAGCTCATAGTCCTCACTTACACTTTAACAATAACAAGTAAACTGCTATCAAAGTGGTCCCCAACCGGCAACTCTTCGACTAGCCCTCAAATGCAAAATTTGCTTGATTAAGGGTTTTTAAACTCAACCAAAACGCTAGTTTAACTGTGATTGCCACTGTGGGCGGGTTCCACTTATTTTGTTAGAGATGTCCGGAAAGTATTTGCTGATTAGTTTCACAAACGGCTATCTCTATACCATTTAATAAATCAGCAGCAGTACAGGGTTTGAACCGCACTAAAAAGTTGTAAAATTTTGCTAATTTATCAAATACCAGAAGAAAAGTTTGCGTGTCTGCATCAGAGCAATTAATCGAAAATACAAAATTGATCTCTGGCTTTTATTCCCTCATTTTTATCCAAATTGAGTGATGAAATAATGACTAAATGAAAAACGCTGATAGTTGGCATTTTTATGGGCCATTGTTACTTAAAATATTGAAAAAAATGAAGCAATAAAACTCAATATATGGCAGTGTGAAAAAATTTATTAATAACCAGTAACACAAAACGGGAACTCCAACGAGCCCATTGTATCATAATTCACCAGAAATTTTCATGACGCTTCCAAAAAGCTTGATTACCATATCGCTTCCAGAAGTTAGAACGCTTCCAGAAGGGACTCGAGTAGGTCGGTTTCCAGAAGTAGGCCGCACCGCCAGCGCCATCCAGCGCCTCGCTCTCACCAAAGTATTCGCCTAGCGCCTCTGGTGGATAGACCTCCATCAGGATCTTCTCGTCCAGTGTTCCTTTGCCCTTTGGGTAGGCATAAGATACCGCTGCACAGGCAATTGCAAAAGCCAACAGAAGTGGTATTCGACGTTCTGCGAGTTGAATGCATGACATGGAAATCATCCTTGCTTCCTTATTCGGTAATCTAACTTTCTCAGGCGCCTTTCGAAGCTAAATTTATGGGCGGTTTAGCACCAATCAGATGCAAGCCCATATGGCACACCAATCGCAGCCGAATGAATAATCCTGGGAGTGGTTCAATGAATCCCATTTCCTTGGTGAGAATTACCTGAGATTGCAAGCGTTTATCTTAATTTGGGCTTAAATACTATTCTTTGATTTATAACTAAATACTATTTGCTTTAAAGAATGAGCTAACTCACTTAATTTTTATCGTTTAGTTCCTGATGCAGCATTTGCGCCTAACAGTGCCTTCCCATCGCTCCTGAAGGACTAATTTGGGGGTAATTCTATAAAAATAATGCTTTAAGGCTTTTTTAAAATAATTTCAGTTCGTTCCTAAAAACAGATTTATTTGATTTCGTACCACTCTACACGCTTTGTGTATTTTCAGCCGAAGTCCCAGTCCGCAGCTTACGCGGAGTTTTTTGAATGCAATCTGCACTTTGTGCAACCATTAAAAGGACCAGTTTCATAGCAAACTTTATCTGGAATATGAATGTTGGTGTTATAAGTGTATATAGGTATTTTCACATCCTATGCAACATTAATCGAACTATTTACAATTCAGACAATCACATGTCATAGTAGGGTGCTGCCTTAAGGTGCTGTACTTGTCAGCGCTGATTTCGCAACAGTTGCAATTTGATACATCATTCCTTTCTTATAGAGAACGAGGAAAGGATTGGGGTGAGAAGCAGTGTAGAGGTATCCGAAGGTACACCTTATCATCCAAAATATTTGCCTCTTATCAGTGATTGTCAATTGGATGATACCTCAATATTCTGTCGAGTACCTTATGACAAGAGTTACAATGCATTGAAGCGAGTTTTAAAATACTCCTTCTCAGTTAACAATGGAGTAAGATTAGCATGCTGTAGCTGCACAGTCACTAGTGGGTAATGATTTGTTTTCAATGGGGATTGATACTTGCTTCGAAGCAGTACTTCAAACCACCTATTTCAGACCCTTCAATATTAACGTAATTTCTGTGAGTAACAAGAACTTAAAAGGCAAAAATAATGTAAAAGGCGGAAGTCTGAACGCATTAATCACATCACTTCTTTTCTTCGACATTAAGATACAACTTGGTATTCTCTAGACACTCAGAACGGTAACACGATTACTGTCTGCAATTCTAGAACATCCATCCACGCTCCTTAAAAACTGATGTGCTTAAACAGGCGTTAAATTTTACTGCTGTCCCCAAAAAGCCTTTATGTTGATGCTATTTGACGAGGACAAGCGGGAATCACTGAAGGAACAGGCGGGACGCTTTTACCAGCTAGTCTGGTGTCTGCAATGTCTATTCATACTGCAAAATACACTAACAAGCAAAAATTACTCATGAGTATTGGAAAGGGGTGAGGTTATGGGAACTGCATTAAAAGCTTTGTAACTTTAACTTTTTAAGCGAATTTGCTCCTAAAAGATAAGGTAGGAGGATGGCAAAAAGGTTTAAGCAGACCCGAGTGCATGGTTAGAATTGCACTTGTGGCTTTTGATAGGTGCTATGCCAAAAGAAACCTTCAGCAGTTCCATGAACTTGGGCAGTTCTGCAAAAAAATAATCAAGAACATACACACCTTAAGAACATTGAAGGCAAAAGCGGGATAGAATATGTACAAACAAACAAGCAAAAAGGGACTAGGCTGTTGGCATAGCCCAAAGGCCAGCGCAGCCGGATAGGGCAATTTGGTCACTCAATTCAGCGTAACTGGAACCGGCGGCCAGGCGCATAGAGCAACACGGTGTGCTTACCTTTTAAAGTTATTGCATTATATTCCATAAAAGCCCAATCACGTACTTAGGTGATACATATCTCGTTTTTGTTCTATTTTTGTGATTTTGTTAAGAATTCAATTAGCAGAAATATTGGCTTTTTCACTGCGCCTAAGCAAATCTCAGAAAATTTTAAGGTTCCATCCCTATGGAACTGCCAACTACGGCAAACGAGGTTTGTGTCTTGGTTATTACAACGCCCAGACACATAACTATCCGTGGTGTCTCCAACTTCTTAGAAAAACACAGTTTCGTTCGCATCCCAAAAGATCAAAATTCCAAACATCGTTACTATAAATAGGTTTTCATTGTCGCCGCTTCGTGAGGAGAGGATGCTGCATAATTTCTTTCTAATTCATAACCAACTATAAGGCCTGGATGGTACAAATACGATCAGTGCCAAAAGATAACTCCTATCATTTTATTCGATTTGTTTCCCTATCAGCTAAATGGTTATAAGAGCATTACTTCGTTGCCATGTCGCATAGACAGTCAGCATAGAGCCTCAATTCCCTGTATTTTCCCCTTGCAATTGGGAGCTTCTCAGCGCAGTCTGGATGCCGGCTTAGTGGAGATCACATGACGGTCGCTTTCTTTATCTTGAACGCCAATTCCCTCTTGGCTACCATATTATATCATGGTAGTTTCGGTTAATTATTGTTTCTGCAATGCTACTTTATCAATGGTATTTCCTCCAATGCACGAATTTATTCCCACTTGAAAATGACTGCTTTTAACGAGTACTCTGTAGAAAAAAAGCTAACTATGTAAAATTTCTCAAGTGAACTTATAAAGACAAAACACAAATCACTTGAGTGTTTGTTTCGTGCCTTCAAACGGCACTTTGTTCTCGAATTATGTCGTTGTTCCTACCCACCCATTAATGCACATCGAAAGCTTTTAATTCCACAGTGTTGCATATAAAGAAAGGACGTTCATTATTTCACACATAAAGTTGTGTCTTGGCTAAAAGTGTGAAAGGACTGCGGACTTCTCACCAAGACACCAGTGATACTTACCTGAATGCGCAATTGCAATTTAAAAGAAAATTCATGGCATTAAGTGTCAACGCTTGAGTGTTCTAGAATGGCGCATTTTGCGTTTCTACTGACTGTTCATAATGAGGCCTAATGTCAGTTGGAAAGGACAAATTTACCAAACCCACTTTTATTTAGTCGGCATATCTAATCAAAATTGATGAGCAAAGCGCTCTCCGGGCTAATGCGCAGGCCACTTTCCGCAGGGACAAGTGTTTCATAAATTTATGCTGATTTAGTAATGAATAAAGACGACGTAAAAACTATTATTACTGAATAGTATGCAGTAAAATGCTTTGCAAACATGGCTGTCAGTGTAGAAGAAAACTACGAAGTCTCGAAAACAGTAAATATGGTAATAAAAAGTAGATGAGGCAGATCGTTTCATAACAGTTGAAAAGTTTCCTACTCTTAAGACAGCAGAAATGTTAACCACTGTTCAAAACTGGATAATTGGAATGCCAAAAGGTTTTGGCCTTTGCAGGTAAAGGCGGAACTAGACTAGGACATTGGTGTTTGAGACTTCAGCTTCTTGGAGGGCGAGAATCAGGAAAAAGACACATTGTGCGTCCCTTGAGTAATGCACAGGGATGTTGGAAGCCGTAACTCTAGTGACAGCAAGTAGCGATAACCAGAACCAGAGATTAAAAATACCTATTTAGCAAAAATAATTGGATAACTTTTATCGTATAAATTGTAGAAAGCTTGATCTGACTAGTGCTATTGACTGCACCCTGGTAGTAAAGCTTTTGTATGTTCAAATTCGAAGTACGAAGAACTAGCCATGAATGTCATTATTTAAGGATCGCAATTTTTTGCGCCTCGATGAATACAAGTACTAGCGGGATCATCAACAAAACTGACGCCATTTCTATGACTAATGCTGCAGCTACTTACAAAACTCGCAGTAATCAGCGCCCAGTCCTTCCGACTTGTCAACATTATTTTCATCTTCGCATTTTATTGAATTAACCTGCTGAAGCCAGTGTCGGGTTCCATTCAAAAATGCTTTCCTCACCGTCTTAAAATCTTCAGAATGTTTAAAAAGAATTGTACAGCAAAAAAAGTTTTTCCAAGTGCGAAATATTTCGAATAAATTACCATCAAGTAAGTACTACAGTCCAGGTCCTGTCACAGAATCGGTAAGGCAGGCTATCGAGTGGTGACCTTTGGATCATCATCATTCCTAAATTACAAAGCCGAAGTATGCGTAAGTTTTGTTTGTAACACAATACACTGTCGTAATCAATTTAAAGCAACAGTTTTGTGGCTCTATTTAGGTATCCAAACCGTATCAGAGTCAAGAGTAGTACAGTATCCTGTCACATTGACGGTTATTTCAAATGGACTTTCAGCAAAGGACACTTCCGCAAGACTTTTGACACAGGTGAGAAATCCTTTCGAACTAAAGTCCCTGGAACTTGTGCAACACTGTTTTGCAATATGAAGCGCAATAATACGAGATCGTCCACTGAGTTAAAAAAATTTGTGATAAATTACTTGACACAGTTTCACGACCGCTTGGAGTTCTTCACTAGGCCTTTTCTAGGCTATCAAAAAGTCTAAATCGGTCTCAACAGGTAGTTTACAATAATCCCAATAGATGTATAGGTGTTGCAAGACTCCAAAGTATCCTTCGACAAACCATTACAACAGGTCTTGCACATGTACATTTCCTACAACCCCTCCAGTTCAAACTTCTTCTGTGTTCATGAACTTAGAGTGAAAGTCGCCCACCTTGTGGTGGCATCTCAACACAGAGACATTTTCATCCTGTTTCTTACATGCTGAGCTCTACAAATTCTTTCATGACATTACCTTTTAAGCAATTTTATTTCAGATTCACATGCTCAGTGCATTGTCAAGGGGTTACAGGTACAAAGCATAAAATACTCTAACGTTGCATTGGAAAGTAAATAAAATAGCCCAGAAATTCTTTCAGATGTCTAATACCATGGCTCAATTAGTGACACGCGCGGTGAAGTTTGTAAGAAGGCGATATCTTCAATTAATTTATTCAATTATTTTAAAGGAACGATGCAAAGCAATGCATTAATTATGAACAAGTCCTATGCGATTTCATGATGCGAAACCTCGCCCAAACATAAGTCGGCCTGGGCACAAGCAAAAAAGAGGCAACGCGCGCCAGAAGCTCCAGCTTGGGGCATTAAATACTGCTTACAAATGTCGAGCCATTGGTGTACCGAGACAGTGGACGCAAACGCTTTAGTTTGGAGGATGGAGGGCACAATCACAGTTCCGCATTTGGAAATTGTCCCACTTTGCATTCACGTCTGAATTGCACGGTAGAAGATGGTAATAGACCAGGTAAAGGTGACAAATGGGTTGGGGCATCTTAGCTCAGGGCCCCTGGGCCTCCAATCAAAACAGGACTCCCCCTCCCTCGGACAAACAGAGCATCTTCGCCTGGAACGTAACCAATACAATTGGCCGTTCTAAAAGTTCTTAGGGTATCCATGTTTTAACAAGTACCAACAACCCTATTCGACCTATTCAAATCACAGCCCAAACACACGGAAGCCGTAAGAACTCGGATACCTAGCACACATCTAACCATCAACAGTTTATTTCATAGCCATTTCAAAAACTTCAAAATAAGTATCTCACAAGCAATTACCACGGAGGATGAGAACACAGCAAAAAGTCCGACTCCATTTGCATCCGATTAATGTTTGTGTACGTAAGGAAAGCGTCACCACAGACAATTCCAGTGGCTTAGTCAGTCCATCAAACTTGGGTGCAGCACGTTAGCCGAGCTCATAATCCGCGCAGTTTATTAGTTTCAAGGAAAAACACATAAGGAAAAGGACACTGGGAAAGCAGGATATCGAGGCCGGCTAGGGAGAGTAAAGTACTGCACGTAGCAGAATACAAAACAGTACGAAGAAAGCGGAGGGGACTTCAGTATCTACCTAACCGATTTGTGGTAGATGGGATGCAGAGGAGCGAACGTGCGACAATTGTCGAAAAGGGAAACGAAATGATTAAAAAATGGTGATGATTTTGGATGAATGAATGTGTGCTGGAGTGTGTAGAGTTAGAGGAGACGTTCATACGTGGAGGCGGGTAAATTTTGGGACAAACAAATGTGCAGATTGTCATCTCTTAAAAACAAAGGAGAGCAGAATAGGTAGCAGACGGCATTGGCAACGATAATGGAGAGTCCGCTGCCCTTCACACGGCTTTGAAGGACGAAGGAACTAGACGCGGTAAATGGTGGTTAAATAGGGAAAGGAGACATTTGTGCCTAACAGATGATGCATTTCTTCTTTGTCCGTGTCTTTTTGGGGACCGGCGTTCGGTTATTTATTTGACGCACCAAATCAAAGAACACCTAAAGATCACCGAAGAGAAATGAATTAGCATGGCTTTAGCAGGCAACTAACAGGCTAATTCGTTAAGCCACTTTGTAAGGTACAACAACAAACTTTCAAAAAGAGAACAAGGTTTCAAATAAAGATTTCCACCTACGGAAAAATGGTTAAAGTTTTTGCTTTTAAGCGTCGTTCTACAATTACGAGTGAATAACATCGCGGAAATATAATCACTAAGCGTAATGGAGGCGTTTTGGCTAATAGCACGAAGTAACAGTTTGTAACTACATAATTTTGGAACTAAGAAAGCAGAAGAATCATGCAAAAACGACCACGAATTTTTATTCCGGCCTTTACAATGGCCAAGTAGCGTTGCTTTTGTTTAAAATATTAACAATATGAAGCGCTAGTTTTCCATTGACCGGTTTACAAGTCCTTGGTTTTCACACAAAACCCGCTTAAAAGGATACATAGTAAGTATTCAGCATAACCGCCGAAAGTCCATTGGAATAATTCGTTGACAATAAAGAGATATTCCAGTAACAAAAAAAGGCGGGTTAACAAGAAAGTCAGTGCCGTTTTTGTTTGCGCCATAGCCTCCGAAGAGAAAAGCAATGATATGGAAATTCGTCCATATGGGGATGGAAACAGTGAATTCATGTACGCTACATGAGCATGAATGCCTACATCAGTTAATTTTCTTCTACAGTAAGGAGAAATAGAAGGTATCGAATAAATTAGAAGCCCAGACTGGGATCGAATAACGTTTGAATGCCTACACCAAAGAACAACCTTTTCGCCAAATCATTGGATAAAACTAATTCCCGCCAGAACAAGGGGTTTAAACAGGGGCATCAGAAAGTGCATTAGTTTTTTTAAGCAATAAATGGCTGTACTGATTGTTTAAAAGGATAAGTAAATATACAACTCGAGTTTAAAAAACGATCACCGAAGCCATACCCCTCGTAAACAAGGTTGTATAACATAAACAACATTTGATGACTGCGCTCCTAGCATCACATAAACCTTCTGGCGGAAATTGTTTATGCACACCCCGCACAGCGACAGGTGTAAATACTCCATTGGGGAAGGCAAGGTTCGCACAAGCTACCAAATACTTTTTTCAAAAACAGGCGTGCAGACTGAATAGAAAGGCAAAAAGGCGAGTTGTAAAGGGCAGAGAAGCGAGTGCTTCATGTACGTATGCAGACACCGAAAGTGAGACCCTCGGAGGGAGCTCTTGGCTTTACATACACGTACACCAGCTAGCACCTAGTATAATGCGACGCAATCACGGATACAAGGGTGGATGTCAAGCTGTGCAGAGGGCCAAGGAGGGGTGGGGCTGTGGTAACCCGTGGTGGATGCAAAAGAAGCTTTCTGGCAATACTGGATACGAGCGCACACACGCTCGCCAAAGATGACTCATAGAGCGCACATACACATGCGCACCCACACATAGGTCGTCGTGTGGTCGCCAGGATGCCAACACGAGCGTGTGCAAGGGCTTTCATGGCATTAGGCTGTACGCATGTGTGTACACGTTTAGTCAATAAACGCGTACACATACAAACTCTGTTTACCCGGCACGAGGAAGCGGAAAAGAGCGCGCACTCGGAGAAAGGGCTAGGGCATTTCGGTGCAATCACACTTATTGTGATGGTACAGAAAGATGAAAATGACCCCAGTAAAAAGACCACTCCCAACATCATTTACAGTACATAACAAACGGACCTAGTACATTTAGGCTAAAATCAGCCATTAAATTTTCGTCTTACCTAAAGTTGATGCAAATGCTTGTCGAGGCCACCAAAGGGTAAAAATCTGGGCAAGACTGCTAGATACCTCATATGCGACACTTAAAAATATATTCAGCATAAAACTAATTAATAGTAGTGGATATTGGCATGCAGAAAATCCAAAATACGGATTTAAGTATAGACAACCGTTCTGTCGCTTGAAAAGCACCTTAGATAAAATTAAACAAGCTTATGAGGACAATTTCTTATTAATGAACTCGGGTGGAGTGTGATTAAAGTGATACTCAATCGAATCACACGATTGGTACTGCTAGAAAATGAAATGAGACGATAGAAGAGACTGAAAGATCTCACCTCATTGACATTGATTTTGGCTTTGGCACTGGTCTCCATAAAAACACAATTCCAATTCCTGGCCAGAGTTTGACCCTGCTCCCTGCCCACTACGCGCTCATTGTCAAGATCGCACTTATTTCCAACCAGAACCAGAGGCACCTCGTGCGTGTCCTTCACACGCAGAATTTGTTCATAGAGATCGGCCAAATCGTTGAAGGTGGACTGGGAGGTAATAGAGTAGCACAGCACAAACCCCTGGCCATTTTTCATGTAGAGGTCGCGCATAGCCGTGAATTGCTCCTATAAATAACGCCAGTTTTATGGTCCAACACAAACTACAGCCCCCAGATGACCTGGCCTATGCAGACCAAGGGGTTCAACCATAGCTAAACATTAATAACCAGGCTACTCAAAATTTGTTCCTATCTATCAAGTACCCCGCGAGAAAAGAGTCAACGTAAGAGTAGTACCAAGGTTCGCCTGACTTTGAACATTAAGTGACGACAAAAAGTGGAAATTCGAATATCACCAAAAAGGAGCGATCGAGTAAGTTAATTTTATCAAGGTAGCTTTAACTACTAGAAAAGTTTTCGGTGGAACAGTCGGTATCCTTCACTGTTTAGAAAGAACTGAGGGAAAGGACGCAGTCGCATACCGTGCCTGCAGTATCGAGAATTTCGAGCATACACTGCTGGCCATCCACGTCGATCTGCTTCCTGTAACTGTCCTCAATTGTGGGATCGTACTTTTCGACGAAAATGCTCTGTACAAACTGCACCGTCAGTGCGCTTTTGCCAACACCTCCACTGCCGAGAACCACCAACTTGTATTCTCGCATTACCAAGATTCCACGTGAGACCGAAGGTTCCTCACACACAAATGCTTTTGAAAAAAGTCAAGTATCGAATTATTAAGATCATCACCACTCAATGAGGTGAGAGAATAGCAATGAAATTTGAAGTGTAAAAACAGTACAAAACGACCCAATAACGAGATTACTTCAACTGAGACTTAGTGTTATGTAAAAGAGGTTGAACTCGGGGGAACGCATAATTATTAAAGTCAAGAGATATCACTTCGGGAATCACTAATGAATAAACCATTTGGTAGGGTCTGAAAAGCAAACGTTGGTAATGTATGTCAGAAGCTACTTACTGCATAAGCAATGATACGCCGAACTGTACAGACATGACAAAATTTTAGCAATTAATAAAATCCGCTCAAAGCAATAAGATTACCAGCCTAATAAGCAGTAAATTCGGAGTCTAACTGGAAAAAGGAAGACGGGAAAGCATTAGGAGGTCATGTGTTAAGGAAGGATGCAAACAGTGTTTTAAACTACGAAAGTTTAAGCAATAAAAGGAGCACTGACAACTTGACATCCCGGGAGAGATGTATAGCACAGCAAGCCTGAAAAGCATATTTCAAGGAAACCAGACTAATTAGAGTTTAGTAATTGGAATCCCCTTGGCAAAAATTTTATAGCCCAGGAAAAGATGGCTTTCTAAGAAATCACCACGGCCATTATAAAAGGCTGTAAAGTATGGCTCAAGCCTATTATCAAATGGGGCACAGCAACGAAGAAAGACTTACACTAACCGCGCCCTGAAACAGTGCAATTAAAAATGACCAAAATTGATTAAAATTTGCACGAAAAAAATATATACGACTCAAAAACTCAAGCTTTTGATAGCCTGGAAAATATGATTAATCAGCTTAGCATTCGAGGACGACAAGTATTTCTTAGAATGTACAAAATGAATCGGCAGGAAATGAAGACATGAAGCTTGAGAACTTTTGCCTAATTAAACTAACTTAAAAGTTCGCTGTTATACAATAAAACTGAAATTTTGCACAGCGGTAAAAAGTTGATTTTTGGAGATCAAAATTTTATGCTGTTTTGCTATTAATAACATTTCCCCGGATCGATGCACAGTGTAGTAAGATTATCCCTTTCTTCTTCTTCTTTTCTACCTATCCTAGCATGAGAAGGTTAAAATGAATTCTGAAACCGTTATTAAGAGAATTGGAAACACTGATAAAATTGAGGTAATGATGCTTAAAAAGAGGCGACCTGGGGTCCAAGGTGTCACCAACGTTCGGCCGCATCCAATTTCAAATTTTCTTCCAGCCACCCGCCCACAAAGCATTTCACACATGGTGCAATGCATTATAGATTTAAATTTCGCTTTAAGCAGTTGTGTTTTAGTTGTTCCGCATGACATTTAGGCTATGAAAGCACCTCCTCAATCCTTCAATCTGGCAGCAATACTGTGCAATTATTTTGATCTCAGACATGGCATGTGAATGCAGGTAATGTCAAAAATTTCCTCTTTTACATTCATTTGTAGCTAGATTCGAATGTCTTACGTTGAAATATTCTTAATTTTATATCTTTTCTAGATGAAGCAAAATTACTTCTTGGCAACGATACCTAAATCTTGCTTAAATTGATACACTTGTTAATGTTTTAAGCGTATCAGAACCTTTTGTGTAATCCCTTCTCTTCGAGTTTAGGAGCTCAGTTTCTAAAAATTTCCAATGAGTTTCCCTTTACTCAGTATTGCATGGCATTTTGTCTCGCGTGGGCGCCATGCGACCGTGATGGGGGCCGGGAGGTTGCAGTATCGTACTCTTTCAATGAGTGCGATTATGCAGCGATTTACGGTGCTGCTTGTCGAGTTGATAAAATTAATAATAAAAAACTAGAACACAACGCCTACATTAGTGCTGCAAAGCTTAAACGCTTCTCGCTAACCATGCAGTTGCCTGAATGAGCATAGCAAAGCGCCAGGTTTACAATGCTGGCTTCTGCGAGTTAAATGGCCTATAGACACTTCTCGTAGTTGCCCTCTGATTGGTTTATTTTGGCGTTGGTTCTAAAGTGTGTCATTTGGCCCCTGTGAGTCATGGTAATTCTAGTTTCATTCATCAGCGCTATTTTGCACTTATTTTGAATATGTTGATCAATGCATTGTTGTAGCTTAGTTGACTGGCCTTTCCAACACTTTTTTTCACGTTTATTGCCCCAAAAGTTGCTTTTATCTCAACATCAGTGAAAATTAACTGCACTAAGTGCAATCTGATGTGGATATGCTTGTGCATTCATTCCATGTTAATGTCATATATGGGAAGGATTCGAATTTTCCCATTTTAGCAACGATTCTCTGATGCTTGTCCAAAAGACTGAAATGCTTTCATGCAGGTTAAACGTGTATTTCTACCCTTGTTCACTTATTTGTGAATATATTCAGAAGAAAATATAAGGCAATTAATAGTAAAGTTGTATAGCTCCAAGACACGTTATAAATTGCTTCTTTACGTCCATAGTAAAATGGATAAAGGACTTAGCCAACACGCCCGCGTGAATATTTTTTTTGAAGCGTTTGTACTCTATTATGCTCGCGTCGCGTATTTCGTCTTGTGTCATTCAAATTTTTGTGCGGTGGCTTATATTTTATCCTTCCCAGAATAATTTGTTTAATTTATATTCACGACCTCATACCGGTGTCTCCTGGCTGACTGACTTGCAGGTATGCATATTTTTTTAGTCAAGTCGCGTCAGCTTGTATTAACTTTCCGTGGCATTTTAATATTTTCTCATGACCCTGGTTTGTGGCATAATACTTTATCTCACAGATGCTTACTTCAACTTCCATAATTAATTATAGTATCTATCTTTGGATGTGAATGAATCTTTAAAATTAATGGAGACTTTCACCGCATTTCACTGCACCCGGACTTGTTCTTTAGTTAGCGTTGTTAACGTCTCAAATGCCCTAGTTAGCTCAAAAATGTTGGGCCACGAAGGGGTTGGTTTCGACGTCGTGCTAGTTGCCAGATATTCATGTTGTAGGCTTGATACTCTCCATTCCTCTATCTTTCCCTGTGGAGGAGACTTTCGAGGCTTCTTCAACGGGTGGGTGTTTTTTATGATCTCTTTAAGTTTTCATGCTTCATATACTTAATGAAGCCGTGTTCTTTTCTACTACTACTGCTCTAATATGCTTTTATCATACGAATTTGAATAGCTTACTGTCTTCCCTCCTTGCTTAAAGTTTGCTGGAAAGGTGTATTGTGTAGTTGTCTTTGGGTGTTAACACTTTTATCTCTACTCTGCGCCCCTCCGTCTGAGCTTCCGTTCATCGATACCTCAACCAAAAAGAATAGGTGCACTTTTTTCCCGTAATGTGGCATGTTGGCATTACTAAGCCGTATACTGTAAAACTCATTATATACAGCCATACACACTTCGATACAATGAGGTAAAAGGTGAACTTGAAGCACTTCCATTTTAGATGAATACGTTATGTCAAACCTACTAAAGAGCAGGTTCTGCGAGCATTGATGGAATTGGAGCAATGAAATCTTCTGTTCCCTGTATTTTTTTACTTTTCTATCCCTGTTTGCTACAATACAGGATCAAGTTGATTCTTCCTTTTGCTAAGCGCTCGCCTCGAATGGTGCTTAAAAGGTTGTCGTCTGATGCTGAGGTAGCTTTTGCAACCCCCTTAAGGGCATCAGCTTAACTGCAACTTGTAATTCTGTACTGAACGTGAGCATTGTGCCGTGCTCGTCCAAATCAGATGTCATTTTCAGTTTTGTATTAAGTGATATGCTGTGACTCGCACCAGGATGTACTTGTGCATCCCGATTTCGTGGCCAAATTCGATTCAGATAGCACCGTGTTTTATAGCCACTCCCAGCCTACTGTTGTGTTCATATCAAGTTGGGCAACACCCTCATAGTCCATGCGTCTGACGATGTGATTGGTATCTTACGCAGCACGAGTTCGCGGTGTGGGTGTCGGTCCGCTTGGGTACGATTATTTTCAGTTCATTTCCCTAATCTATTGCGTCATGAATCGCTTCAGATAGCTTAAAATTTTGTAGTCGGTGAAGTACTCGCCCTCACTATCCTTTGTGTTCCAGGTACCTGGAACGTCATGGAGGGAAGTTTAACGGGTGAGTGGAGCATAGTCTCGTACAACTAATCTTCAACGACAGATCTTATAGATGAGGAGTTACGACTGAAGTTGGAACTATCATCTTTGAGTAAAAGGATAGATTCTCTCGTGCACCAGCGCGAGCTACTGCAGGCAGAGTACGAGCAGGTGGTGCACCGACTATCTCTGGCCAGGTTAAACTCTACCACAACTTCTTACTTATCCGCCGAATACTCGAACCAGAAGATATTCCTTTGGAGCTCTGAACTTGAACGCGTTCGACGCGAACTATTCCACATTCCTGAATTTCGTCCCCTTCAACTACCTGCTATAAACGCCTTCTTAGACAACCGGGATGTCATCCTCGTCATGCCAACTGGTAAGTAGCTTACTAAGCATATTTAAGTAGGTGTGGTTGCCATCGCATCTGACTAAAACCTTCTAGGCGCGGGTAAAAGCTTAGTCTACCAGTTGCCTTCCTTCTTGGAAATCCCCGAGTACGCGGGAAAGTTTACACTAGTAATCAGCCCGCTAGTTTCTCTGATGGCCGACCAGGCAATTGGTTTGCGGCGATTGGGTATTCCTGAGGGTTCCGTGGCCATTCTCGATGCTTCATCACCTACATTAGAGCAGCAGAAAGTACTGCACGCCATCGTTGGTGAGGACAAGAACAAGGTAGTCCGAAATGCTTAGCATATTTGAGTTTATATTATCTATACAACTACTTATAAATAACCAGCAATAATTCCTCTTGATCCATTAATATCTTGTATTCTCGTATAATGCGCTTTGACTTCGAGTTTCCCAAAAAGGTTTCAGAATGAGTTCTGCAAGATCCCCTTATCCCTTACCCCCCTTATCGAGTCAAAGCGCTACTCGAAACAGGAATTGTAGTCGAAAAGGTGTAGTGTTGTATATGATGTGCTTAAACCAATGCTAGCTGCAGTGAAGTAGTGGTGCTGATGTTTTGGTGAGCCGAAAGAGATTTGCAATTAACAGCACCACAATAATTGCTGGTAATGGCGAACACTACCAAATTTTATACCTTCCATACGTAAAGCTTGTATTTATTCCTGAAAGAAATAAAATACCTATTAAGAATGGACTATTTATTTGAATCGGCGCGTATGTTTACAGCTGTCTTAGCAAAGGAGGATTTACTGCGATTTCCAAAAGCCTCTTTAAAAATGTTCTTTGCGTATATTGTCCTTGTGGCTACATCAGCATTTCCATCTGTAAACACTGATAGCTTTAAGGTGCAAGGATCAACCCCAGCCGCAGTCTTTATCTTTTCGTATTTTGTGACAATTTGTGGGGTAGCTAGGCATTATCAAAGCACTGAGGTATTGTAGCTACAGGCTCTGCAAGCAGCATTGTTTGCAATTTGACCGGCCTTTTAGCCGATGAAGGAAACCGATCTGCGAGTTCTCTTCGTGACGCCTGAAAAGCTGAGCAAGTCGAAACGCCTGATGTATCGGTTGGAGAGAGCGTACAAGCGGGGTAGTCTGGCAAGGATTGTAGTTGACGAAGTCCATTGCGTGAGCCAGTGGGGTCACGACTTTCGGCCCGACTATAAATTCCTCCACGTTCTTCGCTCCCAGTTCCCACGCGCGCCTATCCTTGGTCTAACTGCTACTGCTTCTGCTGAGGTCATCCTTGACATCCAAAAGATGCTCGGTCTCCAACAGCACCGCTGTCTCGTCCTTCGATCCTCATACAATCGACCCAATCTGCGCTACGAGGTGAGCCTACCATTGTCTCCACTTTTCTCGTTTGGGTTTGTGGTTTTTTGTGTTTGTGCAGTTGTAGTACCCCAGAGTAGGCGACCCAAAAGATGGGACAATAGATACTGGAAATGCGAACCTCACAATCGGTTTGGCTTCCTTCTCTTTTCCTTCCCTTTTAAATTAAGTCTGTCCCAGTTTGTTCCTCTTCAAATCTGTTTTAATTGACCGACCTTGTGAAGCCCAGATAGTAATATTGGAGCCACACTAGCTTGCCGTCAGGGGTAGGCTGGACCCTCCGTAGAGCTAACGATTAACCTAATATGCTTTTAAGTTGATAGCTCTTATCAGTTTACCGACGTAGACTGCTCTTCTAGGCCTTAAAACTTGTTTGATTTACATGCCGTCCTCGGAGCACATGACTTACCGAGTCACACTTTGGCGATGTTTGATTATTCTGATCTTGGTCTTATTCCCCCGCCAAGACTAAGTAGGCTCTGTCCAGTCAAACTTTGTGTCGTTTTTTTGTATGCGAAACTTAAGAAAGGCTACTAGCCATGATATAGCTGGTACGGTAGTAACGTTAAACGGTTTTACGTTTTTTGAGTTAAATATCTTTCAAGTTTAGGCGCAATTGATAGTTCTGTGCAGGGGATGGTCCTTTCAAAGTCGTTGAGCTGTAAAGAAAAGTTCCCAAAATACCGTTTCTGTTTAACCATAATTCTCTTGCTTTTGTTTTAGAAAGTCAATTATGTTTGAATTCTGAAGCAAAAAGTGAAAAAGTTCAGGATTTTTTGCCTTTAATGTTACTAGTTTTTGCTCCGTAGTCTCCTTAACTCTCAACATTCGCTTGAAAATGAAGTTCTCTCGGGTGTCCCTCGCAGCTCGTTTACCGCACTTGTTTGGTCTGCTTCCAACATCGTTTAGGGGCATGCCATTACGGATTTGACCATCTACCCCATCTACTGAGGCATCTTGCTATTTCCGACCTGTCGCAAGTTAATAAATAGCGCCTATGCTTTTTTTCTATTTTTGGATGTCACTCAGTTCATTTACGCGCTTAACCTCATCCTATCCAACAACAAGTGAATGCCCCTTTTGGTAGGCTATACCAGAAATTACATTATTAACGCTTATTGCATGCACTAGGTGCGGTTTCAATCTGGTCCTGTTACCTCTTCCTACGGCACTATTCGCGGTCTGCTAAACTCGGAATTTTCAGGACAGTCGGGTACGTGTTCTGCCCTTTAACGCCTTCATCCATCTCACTTGCTATCCGTTTTAATAGTTTTTTTCCACACAGCTCCCACGCTAAGCTATTGTCACTATCTCAGTTTCTTCTCTTCCAACTGATGCAGGTATTATATACTGTCTGTCCCAGAAGGACACTGAAAGTCTCTCGACTTTTCTCAATAAAGAGGGTGTCACCGCTGCATTTTACCACGCTAACGTCGACCCGTCTCAACGCGAGCGCGACCACTTGGCTTGGCTGGATGGAAAAATTCAGGTTTGCCCATTTCGACAATCACCTTGCTTTTTTCGCCATTTTTTCAGGATTATGCCAATTAAATGATTAATCGAAGGCATTATTCATTGTTTGCTTCCTTAAAAATCCAAAGCTAGCGTAGGTGGTTCAATATTTTGAAGTCATTTCGAGTTTTGTCTTTTAGACTATGTATACTTACATTCTTTTTATCCACTATGAGGTAACAGATTATCCTTTCTCAGTCCATTTGTGTGAAAAGAGGTAGCATCTGAATTCAAACTTGCAAATAACTTTTGAGATCGACTTTACCAGCATGAATAAAATCCTTTCTCAGTGTGAAATCAGTTTTAGTACCTTTCGCCTCATTCTTTCTGAAATAGATGAGCATTACGAAGGAAGCTTGCCACTTTATTTCCCACTTTGAATGAAAGGTGCAAAAAATGGTTTGGCGAGATGCTAAGTTTAATCGTCTTATCACAGTCAATTCCACTTATTGAACTTTCTACCTTCATCCCACTGACCTGAAATATACTGTCACTCCTCCCATTCCTAAAACGCGGTCTGTGACAAGTACCATAACAGCTTTGTAGAAAGTGAAAAGTGATTAATCTGTGGACTTATTTGCGTCAAATGGGCTCCCTGTGAATCATTAGCCTTTGTAATCTCTTGCAAAGGCTAACTATTTCGTGTGTGAATTTCTTGGCTGCGTGATAAAATTATGCTTCACTGATTGCTGCGGTGCTATTTGCTACAATCACTACTTGATCAGTGGGTAATTGACGACTCGTTTCTATGTTCCATTGAAAGTGTACGATAACGCGGTTTTAAAAAGAGGTCTTTTAGTGGATTTTGATCACTTCTATGCCTTTTTGGAGTTTGTTTCTACGAATCTTGAATTTGTCTGGAATTATCTACTTTTTTAAAGCGTTTTCAATTCCTTATTCATGTAGATGTGAAAATTCGTTGCGAGCAATTAGATTCTTTCATGCAATTAACTTAACTATTCTTTGGCCATTCTGTCATGCTGTATTGTCAAAGTTAACTAAACTCCAAAAAGACGAATTTGCTTGGAACTGCGCTTGGTGACAAGGGGAATTGCTCAGTGAGGCAACTGTCATTGCTGCTTTCGTTGTAGGTGATGGTGGCGACAGTGGCCTTTGGCATGGGTATCAACAAGCCGGACGTTCGTTTTGTGTTGCACTTGTCGCCAAGCAAAAGCGTGGAGAACTACTATCAGGAGTCAGGTCGCGCGGGACGCGATGGTGCCCCGAGCCGTGTGGTACTATTGTGGCGCCTAGCGGATCTCTTTCGTTTGGGTACCATGGTTTTTGCGGAACAGACAGGCCTGCGCAAGCTTCTGCAGATGACTGCGTACGTAGTGGAGACGAAGCGCTGCCGACGCTGCCTCATCAGCGAGGCTCTTGGGGATATCAATTCTTGCGCTGAACCCTGCAAACTCTCGCCCTGCGACATCTGTTCCAACTCCTCTCCCCCTGCTACCTCTGCTACCTGTAAGTAATATGCACTCATTTTCATCGAGCTTTCAATAGCCTCATTTTTGCTATTGGACAATTTGAAGAAATCAGAACTGAATCAAATCCAAAATTGGTGACTGTGTTTCAATTACTTTGCAGACATGTGCTGCAGGTTAACAAAGAAAGTTCTTTTTTTATTATACGAATTAGAGGCTGTGGAGCGTTTGTGTGAATACTTCGTTGCTGTTTCAGATGCTTAGTGAATTTCAGCCATTGTTGCTAATGTGAGTGAGGATCCCAATAAGCGATTTGATACATTTTCAGGGTGATTTGTGTGGTGTGATTAACAAAAACATCTGATGGAATGAAGTCTATGATTAAACCGGCCACAGGATGCATTCCATTATAGCATTAAGTGTTCACCCCCATATTTGAAGGCTACCATCCACAAATCGAACAATTGTTTGGCTTGCTTGGTTTCGATAACTTTTGAGTGCCAGCTAACACCCACCCTACTTGTCGTGTAGATTCTCTATTACCATGTCTTAGCTGGCTTCTTTTGCATATTTGCAAGAGTGCTGGCAACTTAATAGTAATACCAACGCTTACAAGAAATATTTTGTGAACAAAGCACTTCCCAGGTGTTGTTTGGAAGCAATTTGCAATTGGGTCGATAAAGTGAAGGAAACTTGACTGTGTTATGTAAAGGTGGTCATTGAAGCCTCTCACTTCTGGTTGTGCTTTTAAGGACTTGATTCTCCCTGCGAAGGAAAGTCATCCTTGGCAATTCTACCGCTATTACTATTCTGCAATTTTGGTTATTAATTCCTATTAGGTGCATTTTGGCACAGTAGTCTGCATTAGCAGTTAGGCTTGATTAAAGCAATTAAGACTTATGACCACTGTTAAGTAAGTAGCAGAATTCGTCCCTTCCCGTAACTTCGTGTGAGGGTTTCTTTTTTGAGTTAAGGTGAAATGGATGCGACCAGAGTTATCAGCCGGATGCAAGCGATTCTCGAAGATATGCGGCTTAAGTCTCAGCGCCTGACGGGGGCCAAGTTAGTAGACCTCCTGGTGAAGGATGCAGATGTGACTGTTGCACTGGCCAGGGCACTGGTGGTCCGCCTGAGTCGCAGACAACAGACGTGTGTCTGCGAGTATCTGGTGGCCTGGTGCCTTTGCCACGAGGTGGTCACATTGGATTTCCACTTCACGCCCTACTCGACTATCGCCTACGTCGTTTCTGCTGCTGCCTGCTCCCCACTGCAAGCGAAGATCCACCTCCCTGCTGATATTTGGGCCCACGAAGAGGGGCCGAGATCGTGTCGAAAACGTTCTGCTCCTGTCACCGTTGAGCTTAATTCTGACTGACTCTCCGCATATGCGTATGTGATCAGAAGTCTTTCGGCAGCTAATTCATCTTCACTTGAGTGATTTAAGGTCCCTTTGAAATAACGCTTGTGGTATTTCACTACCAGTAGCCCTGGGTATGATGACAAATTTGTTCTGTCTGATACAACTTGATTTTTAGGGTCTGACTAGTTTCGTGGCTTTTGTAGCACTTCCGCCAGATAGTAAATATGAAAGCAGATGCGCAGTTATGCATCTTTTTCGTTTGAATTATTAGTTTGTATTTGATCAATATGCAGTTTTGTTTTTTTAGAATAAACATGTGGTCTTTACAAGTCATTGTTGCTAACTGCTTTGCTTTGTGGTATTTTTAGGTATGATTGCGCAAAATATGCAAGCATCAGCACATAACCTGATGGGTCAAATTTGTTATGCAGCATTGAAACTGAAGTTCGAAGCCATCATTTTTTACACCGTTCACTCTCTGAAGTTGAGGCGTCGCACTCTGGCTCAGGAGATTCACTCTGGCCTACTCAGCTTTATCACCACCGCTGACGTGTTCTGCTAAGTGTCGCGTCCTTCAACTTGACAGCAGTACAGATTTGAGATATTCTAAGTGTCTTTGCACAGTCTCGTGAAATATTGTTAGTCAATCAGACTACTCTTAGCTTGCTAGATACTGAACAATTAGTTGAGGGTTTGGTGCATTAAAATCTATGTCTGCTTTCAGTTTATCGAACAGTTAGCACTTCAAAGTTATTCTCAAGCAATTTGTCAACGGTCAACAACTGCGGAACTTTAATACTGGCAATTAGTATTCATGGAAAGCGAAATTATGGTGAAATAGGTTATGCTGGAGGTGCCATTAATCGGGAACCCGGTTTGTTGTAGCTGGTGGTTTTCATTGGGTGGCTGTGTGCCAATTAATCATGTTTAAAAACGGCAGCCATGGCTCAGGTCCTCTAGGCAGCCCACCTCTTTCGTGCACTGGCACGGAGACGCAAAATTACTTCCTAGCGCTCCAATGCACATAGCCAGGCTGCAAAAAAATAAGCGTCTGCGCCAAGTGAGGGACTTTGGCAAATGATAAAAGCAGGACATTGAATGAAACTCCGGAGCGTCTTTTGGGGGGCATATTGCCATTTTGAGTGAAAATCCACATTCCGCACATTGCCAACTTCATCGAGCTGTATGCCACGTGAGCGTCCCGGGCTCCGGAAGTTATTTCCTCAATACAGAGAGCTTCATTTACTGATCGCCCCATTTTTATCTCATGAACACTTTAATGCCAATTTTTGCTGTGTTTCGCAAAGGAGCCACATAATTCTGTGTAGTATAATATTATAATATTAATAACAAGAATAGTAGTATCCTTTAAGATCAACCTCGAACTCTAGTCAAGGCTGTCGAGGCGATTCAGTCTCCATACTTTTACTTCCTGGGCTGAATTTCTCTTACATATTGTAAACTGCATTGACAGCCTGTGGTAGAGATTCTACCTTTGAGTATCCTCCTCATAAAATTCTTCTTTTTAATAATTTATTAACGATTTCAGAAGGCTTAGTTATTGTTAATATTGTCATTATTATTACTATGGCAAAGATGAAGCCCGAACATTGTCCTGATTCTTTGTGTGATTCGGTGGATGGAGATGATTAGGTTAAGCTTCATGGGTGTGCATGATAACGCGGGTTTCATTGCCTTAGGAGTGCGGCTGTCTCGCCTTCTTTGGTAAATTCCATAGCTACATGGACGATCAGGGAACCAATTTGTAAGGAGGAGTAACAGTAACCTCCTCACCGAGAGAACCGTCTGCCAGGGCTGTGCATGGGTTTTTACTCATCAGCCATATCTCAAAGTCGATCTCTTTGGGAATCTGGAATTCCGTTTATTAAAATTAGGCTTGGCCATGAGATTTTTAAAGCAACACTATGTGGCTTTCTTGTGTTTTGCTAAGTTGGATTGTTTATCTGTGATGCTGGTAAAGCGATGCGTTGTTAACCAATGGCAGATTAAGCCATGAATAGGGGATTTGAATGGGGAGGTTACCCCTTCTTCGTATGTATTTCTAATGCCTTGTTTCAGTTTCCTAGTCCACATTGATTTGTGAGGGTTTTTTTAGTGTAGGAACGAATCATCCATTTTACCCAAGCGAAACAATCGGAGTTGTCGGAATGAGTGAAGCAATGTATGCAGGCATCATGACAAAGAAATGCTGGAATGCAATTGTTTCGCGAGTGCAAGGCCGTAAATGAGTTTATCTCAATTCAAGGTTCTTATTTGAGCCCCAACCGGGCGTTTCCTTAACTGAGACGCTGACACTTGATCTTAACACGAACGTCGACCTTCGGGCCAGCGTCAAAATATTTTTACAAAATCCTATCTATTCTACCCAAGCATTATAACGTCTTTTGTCCTCAGGCAATCCTTTTGGTTCTACGGTAATAATAAACAGGGTGTAAGCCTGTTATTAGAATGCCCGGCTGAGCAGGTTGAAAGACCCAAAATAACATGCAATGGAAATAGTTCAAGCCGACTTGGGGCACATTTGCCATTAGCGAATGTTTAAATGCTTGTGTAAATGGTTAGGCTAAACCACCTGCGCTGTTCCAAGCTGGTTCATCACTACAAGAAAGAATTTTGCAAATGCAAAAATAGACGAAACATTCTTCAATTAATTCTTCTACTGAAGTAGTTCCTCAGTAGGAATCGCTACGGTTCTGAAATAGTTACCATGGCGACTATTTTAAATGCGTCAAGCGGAGTCGAGCTCACCAAGGATCGCATTTTCTTTATAGTGAAAAAACGCTATTAAAACTTGGGCTGAAGCAGAAAATGTACTGATAAGGTCTGTGGGATTACTCGAGGGCATTTAACCATAAACCCAATTGTCAGGGTGTTCAAAGCGCCTATGTTGCTGCCGCTGGCAGAAATAACCTATTTATCGGAAGAAGCTTCCCATAGAGTGTTGAAAAATTCAGTGAAATCATTAAAATTTTGGCCCCAACTCGTAATAATATACAAAATACCACGATATTAGTCCAAAAAGCAGTAGTTTTGGAGGACTGGTCTTAGAATTTGATGCTGATTTGTAACGCCTTATTTTTCTCAATTTTGTTATGGGTCATTCATTGTCAGGTTGTGCGCAATGGGACCTAACCGGCGTACTATTCCTCCTTAACTCCTCGCTTTCGACACCTAGGGAGCCAGTTATAGTTTCCTTTAAGAATAATTAAAATTAGTTTTCAAATTGAACAAACAAACCCACTTAATCGCCAATCACAAGGCCAATCCTCATTTGGTAAAATTCGCTTTTTGTCTGAAACGTACATGATTCACGTACTCGAAAGCTAACAACTTCGGTACCTTCACATACATGACTTGGTGAAAAGGGTAGAAGGGAATTAAATGTTTCCCAAAGATCCGTTACCGACACAAGCGGCACGTTAGTTTTCGTTTTGCAGATTTAGGGGAACGCTTACACTACCAAATATGGCAAGTTCTTTTAATCGAGTGAACAACGTGCCCACCACTTTGATATCCAATGTAGGAAAAATAAACACTTTCAAGGCTGGTCGGGTGCTAGTGGCCTACTTTGAAGCCCCACAACCAGGCGCATAAATCCAAGGGCGCATTTGGCAACCGAATGTCAAGGGAAATGGCAAAATTCCTACAGGTTATACAAGAGAATTGTGGGTTCCTGGCCGAGTCTTGGAGAAGGAATGGCAAGAAGTTTGTCGGTCTTAGCCATGCTCACAAACTTATTATCTGTTGTGCCAGTTGGTACGACTTGACGTCACCGCGGTACTGCATAATGGAGATCGTAGGTGAGGCAATTTACGGAAATAATTAAGCTCTGATTTATCTTAAGTTCTGATCTATCAAATAGCCTATTTTAAAAACATGCTTGCTGCAGTAAAATCACTATTCAGTTCGCAGTTATTTAATCTTCAAGAGCCATGATGGGTTAGTCCCTTTGATGCATTGGTCGATTAATTAAGGAAAGGGAACTACAGCTCGATAGAGTTATTTACGAGTTTACCAGTCTACCACAAATTTAGTCCTCATTGAAAGAGAGAATCTAGAGTTATTACTGTGATGGGAATGGAATAAGTGCAAATGGTATATCACTTGACTTGACTGCTTTGAGTCCTTAATTTATTCGCTGTTTCCATTGTTGTACTAATCGGCATTCCGCATAAATAAGAGACTGACAAATTTGCAAAGTTTTTTGATGCAAATTATTCGCGTCAAAAATTCCGCTTTGTTAGTTTACAAGACAAATAAGTCGATCCAATTTTTTTAACCCAAGCTAAGCCTCCTGGCAAGAAACTAACGTTAGTATGCTTTCAGGAAACGTCTTTCGATAGCGATCAAGGGGAGAAGTTGAAGGAATATAACCTGCGTTTTGAAGGCCCTCCCGGTGAGAACTGAGGCCGCCGCAATGAAGCCTTAGTGCTGCACAATGCTGGTGGCTTATTTGAATATGCATTCAGATGCTGACGAGTTAGCCCAATGGGCCGGTTTTTCTATTCACTTTCTAAACCAAAAGTCCACCACCAGCACAGCTGTGAACTACTTTCTCAGAACTCTGATTATCGTGACTGTCAAGAAGGACTAATTTTAAAATCACCGTAAAGTCGTCTTGACCACTTTCATGACACTGATTGAAACGACCATTGGTATAGCAGATAAAACAGCAGAGGTTATGTGAACGACCATTTATCCAGTTTCAGTATCTTTACAGTTTATGGGAATGCGTAATCTTGGAGATGCAAAGCTTTAGAGTAATTAGCCTTGAACGCACTTAAAGGGTCATTCCAGTGTGTTATGAAGATCAGGAAATATGGCACACATCATTTTCTTCTTTGCAACTTAATTTTGCTCCGGATCCTAGTGAGCGTAGCACTTGTACCATCAAGACCTCAATACAGTTAATTTAAGAGGTCAGTAAAATAATTCATTTAAAATACTTTAATTTGTTAGGTTTCTATCCCAAGCGGCAACAGTGGTTTACATGGGGACGCCTAAAGTCGAGTGATATTCCTTAAAGTTGGTCACATATGTGCAAATTAAAGTCATTCATTGTGTCCTATAGCAGTCGCTCTCAATCAGGCTTGCGATCTTGATCCACTTTGATTTTGTTTGGAGTTATGCTCCGATTCTTCGATGAGTAGGTAGAATAGAGCCGCATTCTGTGTGAAGTTTAGAAGAGCCACTTGGGTCTACTTTTTCCATTTTAGTGGAGAATGGGTCAATAAATCGTGAGTTAACTTGCAAGTAAACTTTTTTATAAAACCCGTGCTCTCAAACTATGCCCATGGATAACTTGCACTTGTCTCAGGGGGCATTGTGAAGTGCGTTCAAGGTCGTAAAATCAGCAAGGGGAGCCATCATTGACTCAGAAATGGGTATGAAGAGCACGTAGCCTTGACCTGTGTTAATACTCCCGCATTTGTCAAGTAGGCCTATTCCTCCAAAGCGTTTTAAGATCAAAGAGGAAGGAATAGACTATGAATCTGATGAAGTACTAACCAAAATGCACATATACTGACACAGGTTAATTTCAATCCATCATTTTGACACTTATGTGTCAGAGGTGAGGCTATGGAGTTAAGTAATAGCAAGGCATGGGTAATTACTAGCTTTTAGGACAGGGTTCAGATAAGTTCTATTAAGTATATAAAAGCTGCCCTAAAGGCAAACAAATGGCCTTTATGCAAGAGTTCTTAGACTGCGAATTGCTAGATTGTTTCGAATTTACTTATTCTTAAAATACAAACATACCATTTGAGATGCTTGAGAGTCACCACAAACACGAAGATTACAACTACTGCTACAACGTACTTGACTACTTAAATACCGAAATAATTATAAAAAATGGCAGCTCTTTGTTAAGATACTTGCGTAAATAAAAAAACTGGTGAAGGAACTACTTAGCTTGATTATGTCCCATCACAGTCCCTAAACTGATCGCAGCGAACTGAGATTTCCTTAAGGGCAAATGAAGGCATAACGCAGGTATAGGTGCATGGCCCAGGAATCTGCCCACCCAACCAAGTGATCGCAACCAAAGATAATAGTCAGACAAACAAATAAATACCCTAATAGCCTGTACTATCAGAATTCAATTCAGGCGTTTAAGGGTGGTTGCATCCCATAATGTTTGGCATTAGGAGATGCTAACTTTGACGTGTGGGCAGCGTCCACAGATGTGGACGCTACGAAGCCCTCCCAGATTTGACCAATTGGAAACCCAGTTTCGCCAACTTCGCGAGCGTCGATCGAATACTCTCTCCTCCAATCGGGAGGAGGGTGCCTCCTGTCCAACGTCAATTGGCTCTCTCGCAGCTTGCTAATCACCGTTTTATGGGATTTCAATCAGTTTGTGGAAGGTAAGCATAACTCGCCGAACTTTCAACAAGAGAGGATTCTTCAATTCACTAACTGCGTCTTGCTGTACTAAAGTTTACTAAAATGGACGACATGTAAGTTGCCTACTTGGCCTTTTTTATCTCTTATGTAACCACTAAAATAACTCCAATAAACGGCGAATACCGTGTATTTAAAAGAAGATGCAGATGGTATAAATCAATTATTGCTTAAACAACAAAATAGAGTAAACGGAGTACCTATTACAGAGTTATTGATTAGTATGCCTTTAGGTTTAGAGTATCTCAAAGTTCAGCATCTTGGACCATGTAGCAAATGGTTAAATAAACATCAGAATAGAAATGCGGAAAATTTGTTGGAATGCTGTCAAGGATGCACAAGACAAAAAACCATATGTGTTGCACCTGTAAAATATTTTTGCAGCGTCAGGAGTGCGCATTGTTGTCAAAATCTTTTCCAAGGGACAGGAAAGTCTGTCTTGTAAGGACACTGCACTTCAACGATTTACAAGCCAATTCATTACTCATGCGAACAGGTCAGGAGCAATAGTTGAGTTATAAATGGTTGGTACCTCTCGTAAGTAAGGGAAGCCCTTAGCTTACATTAATTTCAAAGAACCGACGGCAATGATGCTGAATACAGACGTTTCTTGAGAGCTGAAGCAACAAACGCCCTTCCTCATGAAAAATACCCACCTAATAGATGAAAACAGATTCTTCTTGTAGTGCAGCAGAAGGGTGTCATGCACCATAAATAGGCTGGAAATTTTAGTGATATTTATTTATTGCTGTTAACTAAAGAGCTATCCGGTTGAAAATTTATTTTGCATTTCCAAAATTTCGTAAATATTTACGCAATCACCTGCTACTTGATGAAATTCTGCATTAAAATGCTAACGAGATCTGGTACTGGTAAAACAGTTATTAAGTGCATTAGATTTTTTGTTCAGTACAGAAACCATTATTGTGCGTTCAGGTAAAAATAAATAGCAACTACAATAATATTTTATACAATAGCGTCAAATAAATTCTTAGATCTTCAGTTTTTTTAACAATTTAAGCTTTACAAATCTTTATTAAATAAATCAAATTTGTCCTAGATATTTGTTCATACGTCTCTCAACATTAATTAATTGAGCTCAAGCTTAACGTTAACCTTGCTACACCCAATTAGAATCGCAGAAATTAACCAGCGCGGAAAAGAGTACGAGGAAGGATATGTTGGCTCAGACGAAGAAGAAGAGATGCCGCAAGCGGAGCGCGATCTCGCTGAGGATGCTCAGTGGAAAATCTTCCAAAAGAATACATTTACGCGTTGGGCTAATGAACACCTAAAGCAGGCCAAAACGTCGGTCGATGATATACAAACGGACTTTTCTGACGGCATTAAGCTTATACGCCTAGTCGAAGTATTATCTGGGAAAAAATTTGCCCATGTGAATAAAAGGCCAACGTTCCGGACGCAAAAACTGGAGAATGTGACCATGGTTCTTAAATTCCTAGAAGAAGATGAAGGCTTGAAATTGGTCAATATTGGTAGCAACTATATTCGTTGTTTAAAGGTTGTCCATAATAGACAGTACTGATATTGTTGATTCCCGGTTGAAACTTATTCTGGGGCTTATTTGGACCCTCATCTTGCACTACTCAATTTCCATGCCGATGTGGGAAGGGGAAGAAGAATTGCCACAGGTAGTATCGTGCCTAATTGCGTGCCTATTTTAACGACATATTGTTTACCTATTATTTCTTCTAATTAAGTTTCCAGAGGAAGAAGTAAGCTAACGCACTTAATGAAATGCCACTGATTGTGCTTGGCACACTTACCTTTCCAGCGGCTGAGTCGATCTTTTAATTTCAGGATCCAAAAGGCAAAGGTCCTACACCCAAGCAACGCATTCTTGCTTGGGCAAACTCTAAAATGCCTGATCGCCCTGTCAAGAATCTGACAACTGATTGGAACAGCGGTGTGGCGATTGGAGCACTTGTTGATGCATGTGCTCCCGGTCTGTGTCCAGATTGGGATACTTGGAGTCCAAGAAACCCATTACAAAATGCGACTGAGGCCATGGTTGCCGCTCAGGAGTGGCTTGATGTACCTCTACTTATCCGTCCAGAGGAAATGATTGATCCAAAAGTGGATGAAAAGGCAATGATGACCTACCTTAGCCAGTTTCCAAATGCCAAATTAAAGGAAGGCGCTCCACTTCGTCCTAAAATCAATCCTGCTCGGGTTAGAGCATACGGCCCCGGTGAGTATTAAAATTAAATAATTAAGTAAACATTTATTTATTATTATTGGAAATAATTGCTGTTTTTGTTTTTTTTTCGTTTACAAAGAACTGAAATGCTGTCTGTATTATTTTATATAATTCTATAGGAGCTTTAAGGTGGCAAAATTTTCGCGTTGAAATTTTTTCTTACATGCAATTGTTTATGTAGGACCATTCTACTATCCAGTGAAGAGATATAATAAAATCTTAAATAATTTTAGAAAAAACCCATCAATACATATATGTTGTGGGTGACCACAATTGTCAAATAAATTAAACCCTGTTTAAAATGCGAACCCATCAAATCAAAGTATGATAAACGCTGTTATAATGATATCATGAACTAGGGCGAATTAGAGAACTGAACCTTCTGGAAGCTTCGGTACTCTGACTAACCCCGTGGTTATGAGTAAATACTTGATGGAATCCATATCCCCTTTTCTCCCTGTTACAGCATGGGTTTATGCGTCTTTTTATGCCACCTTCTTTGCTATCAAGGTCTTGAGGAGACTGGAAACACAGTCAACTCTGTCGCTCGATTTACGGTGGATACCTTTGCTGCCGGTCGCGCTGATCTCGAAGTCATTATCCTCACTGCTGGAGGTGCCACGATCCCTGTAAGTGTTGTTGCTAAATCAACAGAGGTATGGGTCTTAAGAAATTCATCTTAATCCAACTGAAGATTTCTTTTCCATCATTCTCCTTTAACTTTGACTTCAAGAAGGAGTAGTTTACTAATGCAGCAAAATTACTTTTTCATAAAATAACAGTAAAGCATAAAATAATAATCCGCCCACCAAACCTTAGTTAATCAATTAATTGCTTTAAAAGCTACCCGCTTTGAAGTTTCAGCTGTCCAGGGACTTTGTATTCATAATTTGCGCATTTTTCTTCTCAGTTGAACATGGTTACTGAAGGTGTCTGAGTTAGTATTCACACATTCCAATAAATGTCACCAACCTGAGAGCATTTGTTCTAGACCTCTTTAAAGCAATGTATGTGTTGTGATTATTATTGGTTTTCTCGTACACCTGGTTAGATTTCGGCTCATTGGTTTTCAAATGCATACTCTTTTAGTGCAAAATCGTCAAAAACGAGGACCGCAACCTCACTTACTCGTGTAGTTACGTGCCCAAAAATGAGGGACCGTATCGTGTTATCATTAAATACGCTGGAAAGGAAATTCCAAATTCTCCATTTCTCGTCAACGTCGAGGGAGCACCGGGTGATCCAAGAAAGGTTACGGTCTCCGGTCCTGGGATTGAGGAAAACGGAGGCAACTGCGTCGGTAGAAGAACTTTCTTCAACGCTTTTACCAAAAGTATTCCTCACTCTTTTAAGACCAATAATGGTGATTTCACGTTAAATAATTCAATTTATTTTTGTTTTTCCCTACAGATGCTGGCGCTGGTCTCGTTTCTTGTGATGTCATTGATCCGAATGGTAGAAGGGACACGATTAAACCACGTATCACCCATCCCGATGAGAATGGCCCTTTTCTCATCGAATATACGCCAAAGATAGAGGGTCCACACAAAGTTGAAGTCATGTTTGTTGGTCAGCCCATACCAAACTCACCCTTCCCTGTCAACGTTGGACCTCGTAGGTTTACTATCCCAAAGAAATGCGATCATTTTTTATTTACTTATAATGTCCAATTCTATGTGAATATTGTCAGGTGAATCTGCAAAAGGCAAGTTTTTTGAATCTGCAATTGCACGGAAATGGCTTATTGATGCGTTGCTCTGTCCTTTCTGTTCCTTAGTAATGTTCGGATAAATCATCGATATAGAATCTATGAGAGTTATAGTAAATTCATTCATATGAATTTGCGTTTGAGTAAAACACTTCATCTCCACATTTTGATACCATGGAGCAAAGTATTTTAGACGTCTAGTATGGCTGCTACGGCTGCAAAAGTGCATGTTCGCTTTAGTAAGCATGAAAAAAATCTCAATACGGTTACGTTTAGACGACTTTTTTCACTGGTGATATAGCATTGGCATTAGCGAATCTTCAAACAGCTGAAATGTTAAAGGCTCAACGGTCAGCCGTAGAGGAGTCCAAGCCCTGTGGCCCCGGAATCAAGCTACCCTCAGTTCCCTCAATGCCTCCTAACCAAGCTCCGGGGTCACAGGCGTGCTCGGCAGCCGCAACGTTTGGCCTCGCTGAAGGGACAGCTCCTCCAGGTCGAGCACCCTTCCAACCAGAGACTGTTGTGCCACAGACCAAACCCTCAGGGGTGATTACAAGACCCTCATCTGATGCACCCGCAAGCAGAGCAGGTGATCTGCATGCGTCGAACACAAATTAAATTGGGAATGCTAGAGGATATGAATGTGTAAATGTTGCAGTTTGAGTTTAAGTCTCTCATGTCTCTTTCTTGCACTTTTTATAAGCATGCAATCCAGGCTTGGCCTACGCCACTGGTCGGGGTGTGCAGGAAAAGGGCATTCGCGTTAATGATGTGGCCGTCTTCCAAGTGCACACTGAACGCGCTGGTGGACCCGCGGAGTTGTTTGTGGAACTTAAGCGTCCAGGTGATTTATAATTTTTAACACCTGTGTTTCCGTGCTTTTACAGTGGAAGCGACGGAATGTACACGATGTTGCAATTATTCTCTATAGATGGCCAAATTGAGCCTGTCAAGATTGTGCAAGTGTCTGAGCAACTGTATACCTGCTCGTACGTACCTCAGCGCCCTGGACAATATACACTGATTGTTCAGTATGGAGGTGAACACATTCGATGCTCACCTTTCAAGGTAAAATTTGTATATCTCAGTGATCTTATGACAAAATGCAATACCAAGGTTTTAATTGTTGATTTAACAATATATAGATCATTGTGGGGCCGTATAAGCAGTCGAAGGTTCGCGCTTTTGGCCCTGGTTTATCAAAAGGAATCGTAAAAACACCAAATTTGTTTACGGTCGTATCCAATGACGAATTGGGAGCACTTGGTATGCATAGCCTTGTCGAATTGTCAGCACTCCTTCCTCCACCACAACAGTTGTTCATTATCGTTCAATTCTTTCAAAACTCAGAAGATCTTAATGTTAGGCTGAAAATAGAAGGGTCTATTATCCTTTGCACTTTTATGTGCTTTTGCATATATATATTTGGCAAATTTCTAATAACTTTGTGTTATGATTGATTCGTTAATACCATGGCTTATTTGTCATTACAGGTTTTCTAATTGAGGGACCAAGCTCGGCAACTATAAAGTGTGTAGATAATGGCGACACTTCGGCTGAAGTCTCCTATGAAGTAGACCTTCCTGGCGAGTATGCGATTCATATAACCTGCGATGATGAGGATATTCAAGGATCTCCCTTCATGGCAATGGTTGATGTTCCTCCCGACATTGATGTGAACCGAGTAGGATTTTTCTCTCTAATTTTGTCTTACATACTGACTCACGGGGATAGACATTTACTGCGCTACTATTGTTTGTAATATTTTGCGTTATACTTTAATAATGTTCAAATCAATCAATTCTCCTGCAACCTTTGGAAGGAGAGATAAGAGATCTTATTTATATTATGATTTTCTTCGAGTTGACTGCACTTTATTCTCGATTATGTGGATACGAAAGACGGGTCAATTTAAAAACTGTCAAGTTGAAACATCAAAATCCACATGCAAGCCATCTTTTAACAAAAGTTTTAGTGACTTCTTTCTAATCCTTTTCTCTTATAATTTTAGGTAAATGTATTTGGAAAGGGCATAAGTCAAACGCCTGGTGACGTTATGAAGGGTGTGCCCACCGATTTTACCATCGACCTCACAAATGTGATGTCCTCCGTCACACAAATCGTCCAAAATAGGAAAATAACAATAAAAGAATTGCTCTTTGTCGAATGCCACGACTCTCTCGGCGAAATCGTTCCGATCGAAATATTTGAAAGTTCTGCTGGCAAATTCAACATCACATACACACCGAAAAACGTTGGTATCATTACTGTGCATATGGCTATTGATGGCAAATGTCTTAAGCAGTCTGGAACTCGGGTAAGTATATTTAAAAAGCAAAAAAATGACAATGCTTTTTGCAATAATTTTTCTAAGGTTCCGGTCGGTCTCGATGCTGTCGTCGGCGGAATCAAACTATCTGGTCCTGGGCTAGAATCTGCAAAAGTCAAAACATCCACCTATTTTACCATGGACCTCACTAACATCCCCCAGCCTAATAGGAAAAGCATTATCTCGGAGACAGTTTACCATATCACGGAAGAAGATGGTGTTCCAATTATCCCAAGAGTTATCGATAATCAAGATGGAACATACCGAATCGAATACACCCCTCCAGAAAATTCGACAGCTCTTGGAATTTCGGTGCTTGTGGCCGGCAGCCAGATTGCTCATAGCCCATACATTGTGCCCGTTAATCCAGCCTTTGACACCTCAAAACTGAAGATCACTGGCCTAGATAACAGTAAGTTTTACCACAGTATTATTAATAGCCACCATTTTATCTATTCATAATTGACTATTGTTACTTCGTCGTCTCTCAACATACAGAAGTTATAGTTAATGAGCCGCAACAGTTCAAAATTGAAACGCCCGACATTACTCCAGTTGGTGAAATGCCAACCGTAATAATCAAGCTGAAAGATTCGTCAAAAACTATTCCAACATCAGTTAAGAAAGCTACGCATGGTTTTGATGTTGCCTACACCCTACCACAACTTGGTGAATATACAGTTCAAGTTGCTTGGAATAAATACCCCGTGGCTGGTCCTTTCAGTGTGGAGGCAGTTCCTGCCTCCCAAAAAGTACCACCAAAAGGAAGTCATCCAGCAACTATTGGCTCACTACCTACGGTCCCAGGTCAGCCACTTTTACCCCTGGTTGCTGCTCATAACGCCGCTCTGTTGAAGTCGGGTGTTTTTAAAGAACCCATTCCACTGCACACGGGTACCATCGCCCCCATGCAGATTAATTCACCTCAAATATTGACGCCTGTAAAGCGCTCTACTACGATGGGTCCATTGCAAGCACCAATTCAGCCAAAAATAGCCAGGACTAACGGAAACACGGGGGCTACAATTGTGCCGATTCAAACGCAGGCATATCAGCAAATGTCACCAATTCAGCCTTCTGATTTCCAAAAGCAGAGGCCAGGTGAAGAAACACCTGTTGCCCAGCCAGTAGTATCAGCGGTAGGTCAGCTGGCTAGACAGCCCCTAAGACCCGACGAGCAACAGATACAACCTGAAACACAACTCTCTAAACCAGGAGGTCAGGCAATCGGATCGGATCAAGTGCCAAAACGAGTTTCTCAACCAGTAAACATTGCCCGAGCCGTGCAGCCTAATCCACAAAAGGGAACTTGTCAACTGGATCCGCTTCTTGCTGGACCTGGGGGATATAGAACACCACGACCACCCATTTTACCACAAGAAAAGGTATTCAGCATGTGTCATGGTCAGCGGGAGGGGCATGCTGAACCTGAGTTTTGCGCATTAGCTTCCTAGTTGCAGCGTCCTTACTGCATGAATTGGTTTATTAATTGAACTTGTTAACAAAGTCAACATCGTGTTTCATTAACAGGAGGTGGTTGTTCAAAACAGCAGGTGGCCACAGTCCAGTTCCGAAGAACCCGCTGGTAAAGTTACGGCCTACGGACCTGGACTTGAGAAGGCTATGGCTACCATACCTGCAGAATTTACGGTCGATAGTTCCAAATCCACACCTAGTCCTCTTAGCGTCATCATTGAAGGTCCACAACAGTCCACGGTGAACTGCACCGACAATGGCAACCAGACATGTGGAGTTACCTATGTGCCCCCGGTTCCGGGTGTCTACACCATTAATGTGCTCCATAATGGAAAGAAGCATATTCAAGGCAGTCCTTTCATGGTTCAGGCGTATCCTGTTGGAAAGATGGATCTTAATGTTGATAAAATCAAGGCGTATGGACCTGGTCTGCAGCCAAATGGTTCGTCGTTGTGATGGCATGTCGAGCCTCTCTGCATGATTTGCAAAATACGTTTCTTCAGCATCGGATCTTCCATACGACTTTACTTTTGTTTGTGACATTCTTAGGAATTTCGCTTGCTCTTTTAGGTGTCTTCAAAGATTGCCTGTTAAAGTTCATTGTTGACGCAAGGGAAATTGATGCGGTTGGACAGGAGCCCGTCTCGGCTATCATTAAGGATCCTGAAGGAAGACGTTCTGCCTCGAATGTTGTCAACCGACACGATGGAACTTATCTAGTCTCGTACTCAACCAGCATGGAGGGTAAGCAGGCTTGAATTTTTTTTCAATTTTTGAACATTAGACTCATTGCTTGAAAATAAGGGTATTTACCTCATTGTGCCAACATACCTTCTTGGGAAATTTCACAAAGTAGTTTACCTAGGACATCGCCTTTGCATGTGCGTAACAAATATAAGAGTATTCTGATTCTATGTAAAATATCTTAAACTCCTCACATGGGACTCTCAAAACCCCCGAAGGACTTCACACAATTGAGGTCACCTACGGAGGTGTGCAGATCCCTGGCAGTCCATTTGCGGTAGACGTCTCAGCAGGATTCGATGCTTCACGGGTTCGGGCATACGGTCCCGGTTTGGAGCCCTCAGGTCCCCATCTGATGCCCAACATGAAAACTGAATTCACTGTTGATATGAGCGGTGCTGGGAAGGGAGGTCTCGGGCTCTCAATCGAGGGCCCTGCTGACGCTGCAATTAATTGCATCGACAACAAGGATGGCACCTGTACCGTAGAATACACCCCCACTATGGCCGGCACTCATGACATTCATCTAAAATTCGGTGGTGTTGAAATTCCAAGTAAGTTTCCTTTTAATGGAATCGTTGTTTTTATTAAAATTGCTATGCGTTTGTGTGGTACCGAACATAAATGGTCTGTGGATTAATAAGTTGAGTCAGGTACCGGTAGGTGCATTGATTACTACATCGGAATGGATTCCGAGCGATAAAAAACTGTTCAACTCGACACTAAAAGCACATATTTAAAAACCGTTCCGAAATCTAAATAAAGTTTTACATTATAGTGGTGTAGAGGTTACTGGAATAAAACGGATCTCATAGTCTCATAGTATTTGACTGTGGTTGCAAGTATTTTTAAACTGTCACGATTTCCAAGTTTTCTGTTTAAAAAAACTACTACGCATTAGTCTGCAAGAAGATTCCCCCACTTTTTAAAAACTTAGTGGAAGGCAAAACGTGAAGTCAACTAAACCACATGTTTCATTTGACTGCATGTTATTACACAGTATCAGCATACGGGCTATTTAGATTACTTTATCTTAGCCATTCTTTAAATGTGCTCACGGCTAGAAAAGCTTCTGATCGTTTTTGACAGTTGGGTCTGAGCAGAGCATTGACTCTTCGCCAATGCTTTGACCACATTGCTTCTTTGAGACTGAGATATGTGTTGCATTGATAATGAAGTCTTTGTGTGCGCTTATGCACGTGCCAGCCTCTCTGGGCGCATGCAGACACAGGAGCGAGTTCGTTCCACACAGATGCATTACATGCTGCACGCAATGGTGGGTCGATTCCGGGTCTCAGTGAATCACGACACCGCATTCGTCGCTCGTAAATGAGTGAGTGGTTGCGCGGGCTGGCGTTGCGTACCTGCATTTGGACTCACGGGCCCTGCCAAATGCAGCACACATCATAGGCTCTCTTTTGCCATCTGCCCCCTTCATTAATTCAGTGCCTTGACTTGGCTTTCTGCTCCATTACTCGATCTCATTACCATGCATCTATCTATACTGTTAAGTCAGCTCCCTACAGATCTCTAGACATAGAAGCAAAATGTATATTATTAAACATACACCAGGGCCCAGAGGCTAGCTTACCTCTTAAAGAAGAATTGGCGAAGACAGAAGGTGTTCCTTTATCAAAATCAAGAAGTAAACATCAACCCACACACCCTTGCTACATTGGTGGTTGGTAGTTATTTACCGCAGCATTTCATCTCGAAAATTTGTTGTCGTGCTTCCTTCAAATGCAGTGAGTCCGTTCCATGTGAGGATTCAGGGTAATGCCGATGTCAGTAAGGTGCGTTGCTACGGCCACGGACTGGAGCCGAACAAAGTTCGCGCCTCTGTTCCAGCAACCTTCGTAGCTGACACAAGTCTCGCCGGCAATGCTCCAATCGAGGTATGCTTGAGTTTTCTTTCAGAGTAATTCTTCATAAATTTCGTGAGCTTGGTCTCGAAATGGGATTGCATTTAGCTTTGTTAGTCATACCTGGGATAGAAGCTAGCAAAAGAGTAGTTAATGTGCAATCTGTTAATCCGTAAAGTCAAACTCTTATACTGCTGAACATTTTGGTGAGAGCAAACGTAAAAAAATGTGTACTAGTGCATTTCGTGGGTTCCCTCAATGTGTGGTCCTTCTTGTTACCAATAAGAATAACTGTCTAGGTACTTGGATTGTAACTGCTTAAACGGGATCGTTTCAACATCGCATTGTTTCTGGTGGGAAGATACACTCGGAGAAAGATTGCATCTAGATTTTCACTGAAAAGGAGTAAATAATTTCGCGCCAAATGAATCATAGCTCAGTTATGACGTGTCTTATGTGGCGTGTAATAGCATGTATCATCTTGAGGCGATGCAGATGCGTACGTGGGCGTGTGTATGTACAAACCCTCAGCGGTGTACACGGATTCATTACTTAACTACTCAATGTTGGGGGGTTTTGAAGTTAGGTATATTTAATTGAACAAACACATCAGCGGTCAGAATAAATCGGATTAAGTTTGTTGGATCTTGATCAAACGTGATATATTTGTGAAAAGACTGATGGCCGCGTTTTCCCAAACGCCGCCTCCGATATTAGTTCTCGGAGATTTTTAATTATTGCCGCAGTTAGGCGTGTATGTACTGCAGGAAATGGGAAAAAATTCATTAAGGGAGGACAGTAGTTTATGCTTCCTTTCACTCTCCGTGTTTCTCCTATCATCGCCTAGGTGACATTCACACCAACCCCAGGAGCGACGCCAGTTCCAGCGGCAGTAAATCCAGTTGCAGGCCAGCAGGGTCTCTACGAGTGTACCTATGTGCCTCAGGCGGTGGGGCCTTGCCAAGTGGAGGTGACTTGTGAAGGAAAACCAATTATCGGATCGCCTTTCACCATTCCCGTTCGCCCCACTACGGAGCCCGAGAAGGTGCGCCTTGCCGGTGCTGGCATCCGTGGCCCCGTGCAGGCTAGCATGCCATCCACCTTCACCGTCGATGCTACCGATGCTGGTCTTGGCGATATCAAACTCGATGTCATGGTTTGTCTCTTATCATCGCTTTAAAACCTTATTTCATATGCTCTCTTTTTCTTGCACTTAATAAATGCATGCACTTTGTTGTGAACAACATTGCACAAAGAACCCTATAACGCCTTCACTCTCGATGTAGCTCTATATGTACCGTGCAAATCCCTTCGATACTCTTAAATCTTCACACGATGGATGCATTCAGCTCAATAATCAACATTTGAGGCGAATAAAATCCATTTAAATCTGTCAGTGGCATATTTGTCAAATCTTGGACCGAGAAGGTGTTTCCTGTTTCGCGAACAGTCCACAAACTATCTTAACATCGGATAACTTGTTCCTGTGGAGCTCACCATACTATAATGCGGACATGCATAAGGCATTTGCCACTATAAAAATTACGACGATAATTTTGGGGCAAAGTCGAAGCTTTTCCATCATTAAAAATGGTAGGGTAGGAACGATTCGACTTAAAAAATGTGCCTAAGTTACTTAAACGTACTTGGAAGCTATACTGCGAAGTATGATAGCAACAATTACATAAGTGTTTCTTGAGTATAAATTCTTTAGAGGAGGAGAGGTAGGAGAAGGAATTAGTTACGGACAAGACCGCCATATGGTGTTTTAGGATCCTGTGGGGCACAGTCTGCCGATTAGTGTGGTTCCAATCACTCAAGAGGAGTTGGAGCAGGTAAATACAGCGCTCCTGCAAAAGCGCATACCTCAGTCCAGCGACGTCCCCTCAGGCTCCGACTCGGGTCTCTTGGCTTGCACCTACGAGCCCTTCATTGTGGGTGAGCACAAAATCCATGTTATGTATGCCGGTACCGAGATTCCCGAAAGCCCCTTCGTCTTTGAATCCCTGCGCGTGGGTCGAGCTGAACTCTGCGAAATCAAGGGTGAGCTACCAAACCTCTCGCTCAGCAATAACAATTCCTCTTTACCTTGATTGGTTTAGTAGCACTTTATAGTAGCGAAGCTACTTTGCTTGATATCGCACTAGATTAACCGCTCCGTCGATGTATGAATTTTTATTTTTTTGCTAAGTTTACATTTTTCTAAACTCTGAAGATACGAATGCAGATTGTAAGTTTTCATTTGTGAAGTGAATTGCAAGGTAACTGCGCTTCGAACCTTTGACCTTCTTAAAACTTTATTTGTCATTTGTTGCCCTGAGTGGAAAACTGTTTTTTGGCTGCCTCAGCTATTGCTAATGGGTGATTTTTTGTGCATTTTTAAAAGTTCTATTAGAGGGTCTGGGTGGCTTAATATTACGCTCCTCACTAAGCTGTTGAAATACCCAGAACGATTCTCAAACCATTTGTAAATTGCTTTTTGCTAGGAATCTGTTCCATTTGAATAAACATCATAAGTAAACATTATTCTCAGCTTCCTCCTTAGTATGCTAAGGTATTAGGAGGGATTAACACTATGTCTGTGAAGAGTTAATTATGCTGAGCGCAATTTTGAATGCCACACAGAACTAGAGAAGCACTCTAGAATGCTAATAATAATAAAATTTTGAGGGAATTGTCATATAGAGATACCCTCTATTTTGATTGGCACCATCTGGTTCACGGTTTCTATTGGTTCACGATCAAAAGTTTCAGATTCGCAAGGATGCTGTGTAGGTTTATTTGCCAAATTCCCCAATCCAACTTATATTGCTTGACTAACTCTATCTCCACTTCACAACGTAAGTATTTAATTGATTTCTCTACCAAAATACACTGTTTATTTGGATGTTAGATACTTACGTTTCTGAAGTATATTGCACAGTCCTTACAACACATTGGTTAGAGCAGTGAGCAGTTCAGTCTACTCACCCTAGACTGTGCATATTTACTGTGTAACAAAGTTTCAAGTGTTTGTCACATCAACAGTACTTGAGTCAGGCTCACACACGATGCGCGCAAGAGAAAAGTAAGGTGTGTGATGTTTTGGATGAATTCTTTGTGCACTTAGACGTCAATTAGTTCACAAAGAATCCATGCGTTGTCGGCTAACATCACGATGATCTAATAGAAACTAGTGAGCGGACGTGATATTAAACCACCTAATCCATACTTCAACTGAGTGCGCGTAGATTGCGATAAACCGTGACTTCATTCACTACAACTGCTTAATCGCGTGCCCTTCCTTGTTTTACTCTACAACTTGAGGGCTATTGGTAGGATCGCTTGCATAAAATACAGCAATTTTCCATCCGCTGCGACACTTTCATGGTAAAGAAAATTATTCACCTTTTTCGTGTTGCATTTGTCCCTCTTTAGCCTCTTTAGCAAAGATATTAGACGTTCCATGAAACTCAGTTTAGTTCAGCTCCCTGCTCCGTCAGCACTGGTCCAATCCTCTGACGTATCTTCAACTAATGTAACATCTTTTTGAATTCTCATTATGATACCGGCTGTGACAGTTGCACGGGGTTGGCTCAAGGCTAAGGGATAGATGACCAAAATAATCTGATTCTGGCGTTAGTGAGTATTTTAGCATCTTAAATTTCGGACCGAGAACTTATTGCTAATGGCTGTAAGTCATGAAATATGGTCAGTGAGTTACAAAGCAATGCTGCTTCGCAATTTTCGCCCCAGGTTTATTGAGTTGTGAATGTCAATACGTTCAGATGGATTTGCTATGCTGTCCCCATGAGTTTGATAGAGGATATTCGCCAATTTGCTCCCAACAGGCGATGTTAAGCCACGCATTGCCGTGGGAGATGAGACGAGTGTGACCGTGGATACGAGCAGAGCTGGCCCAGGCAATCTCATGTGTCGCGCCACACAGGTATCTGGCGGAAGGCCCGTCGACTTGCCCGTGGAGGTGGAAGCCAACGATGATGGCACCTCTACAGCCTACTTTCTCCCTAAAGAGACCGGTCCAGTACAGGTGGAACTGCGATTTGGTGGTCAGCTTATTCCGAACGGAAAATACACCCAAGAAGTGAGTCCTGCCTCTCTTATTAAACGGTTTAACCATGTTCCCGCTTACCAACTTAGCTTGCTTTTATCTGAGTGCTTTTTCTTGACTTATGTTTCTTTTTCGCTGTAGGCTGTTCCGGCGGAGGAACTTGAAGTGCCAACGGTTCGTACCATAGCCTTCTAGCATGCCAACTCAATTTCATGGATTCATTTTTTACCCAATATTTCTCCTCCCCTTTCTAGGCTCCCATTGAAGCTCATTATGCCCCTGTCGATTTTCGCTTGGTCGTGTCAGGAAAAGATGATCATTCACTTCAAGGTATAGTTGTTTGCCTAAAACTGGGCATTGCCAGAGTAGACTTTTGTACTTTAATTATTCAGCATTAAATCAGATCTTATTCAATCAAAAATTGGCCTATAATTTCTTAATATGATCTGCTGAATTCTTTTTACCACTGGAAAAAAGGCAGCAGAATTTTACATTGCCTATCACTGTCTTCCTTCAGCCGTCGTCGTGAGGCCTTCAGGTGTGAATGATCAAGTGGAGACTAAAGAGGATAAGGATGGTATGTTGACAGTCAAGTATCACCCCAAGGAGCGTGGAATGCACGAGCTGCACGTGACCACGGTGGCCAGTGGCTCCGACCTTCGCATGCCATTGAAGGGTAGTCCCTTCAAGTTCTTTGTGGATAATGCTGCCAGCGGCAACGTTACGGCGTATGGACCTGGACTCAGCCATGGCATAACTGGGCAGCCAGCCGAATTTACCGTTGACATGAAGAACGCCGGTGCCGGTGCGTTAACATGTTTGCTTATATTTAAACTTAATTGGACCGGTGCCACTTTTGAATGCTTCGCTAAACACCCAATTTAAACCACGCTAATTTCACCTAAATTTTATTCTAGTTGATTTTCGTTACATAATTTGTGGAATTTGCGGAGTGAAAATTGTGTCTATTTACTACATTCTGATGAAGACATACTCATTAGTTCATGTTGACCATTTTACTAGTGGCTACAAATGCCAAAGAACCGCGTAAGTAATGCCGCATGCTGAGCCACATTACTTGCCGACTGATTGAACTTGGCTTCATTATTCAAAACGGAATTTTGCATGACACTATCGCCTAGATTTAAAAGAGTTTCTAATAGCCGAGGCGAGTTAAGTCTACATGTGCTGCTTATCATTACAAGGCATAGTACTTTCTCGTCCTTGGTACACATGAAGCCTAAATGAAGCATGTTTTCATTCAGGAAACTCAAGTAGCTCATGCACTGTTAGCAGTGGTTTATTTTCTACCAGGAGGTTTGTCTGTTTCGGTGGAGGGTCCCTCAAAAGTGGAAATGTCCTGCACCGAAAGCGGTGATGGAGCTTGTCGCGTTACTTATTACCCCATGGTCCCAGGCGAGTACACAATTAATCTCAAGTTTATGGACAAACCTATCTCCGGATCCCCCTTCGTGGCAAAGATTACTGGTTAGTTAACTGTCATAATTATAGCTGCTCACTTGGGCCACTAATGTAGATTACTTACAATTTATTCGCATCAAGGCCAGTTATTCTTTTCATGCCTTCGCTTTTCTAGGCGAACCAAAGAAACGAACTCAAATGAACATGAGCTCCATGAATTGTGTCTCGTTTGAAGCCGGAATAGATGACATCTCTATCCTCACTGCTACTGTGACAAGTCCTTCGGGTCACGAGGAGCCATGTGTGCTCAAGAAACTCCCGAACAACCGAATGGGTAGGGCAGGTTTTTTGTTTAGCTCATTTCTCCTCATTTTCATTTTGTCTTCACTATTGGTCTTGGTTTTATCATATCCTTTACTTATGTGCGCTCTTTTCAGTCACATGAGTGTTTTAGGCGATAAATTGACTTACTGCCTTTAAACTGAGAAAGATTTTCATTTGTAAAGCATACCTTAACTGCTTAGGTTGTTTACGACGACTTGGCTTTCAGCTTATATGGGTCAACGGATCATGTGAAAATGTTTAACTTGCTTCGCGGTTACATGAGAGAAATGGGATTATAAGGGCAATATACGAGTTTTCATAGAACCTCTCTATGACTATCCTTATATGCTTTATTCACGCAGGTAGTATGCCAACATTGAGGAAAAAACAAGGCTGAAATTTTTAAAGGTTTAAAGGGTCGTTTTACCTCATTATTTGGGATTGCGTGAAAATTGCGCTACTCTGATAAGTATTTCCCCTTCTAGCCAACACTATGGTCAGGTAATTAATTTTCCTTTTTGAGGCATTTCGTTTACACCAAAGGAAACTGGTGAACATCTGGTGAACGTATTCAAGGCAGGGAAGCACATTCCAAAGAGTCCTTTCAGGGTCAATGTATCCAGCGAAGACGTCGGCGATCCCACTCGCGTCCGCGTTATTTGGCCTGAGGGAGTTCAACCAATGGCAAATCAACGCAACGAGTTTCTTGTTGATAGCAAAAATGCTGGTCAGTATATTTTGCTAGAGGATAATACTTGCACCATCACCAGTTGATTGACAAGCCGAAAAGGCTCTGCAAAGATCACATTTTCATTGAGTAAGCTTATATGTAACTAGGCAGGATATCCTATTTACCGATAAATCGTCATTTCCATGCCTTAATGTAAGATCTTAATGCCTAACAATACAATAATCACTTCTTTGACTGTTCCGATCCACATGATTTGCAAAGGTTTTGCTAGCTCCTACAAACGCGAGCATGGAATTACTGATGGCTTTTACTTCCCACGTCTAGGTTATGCCACACTGAGTTTGTCAATAGAGGGACCGAGTAAGGCAGAGATTGAATGCACAGACAACAGCGATGGAACGTGTACAGTGGCTTACTGCCCAACTGAACCGGGCACATATCTGGTGAATGTGCGTTACGCCGACCAACACGTCCCTGGCAGTCCCTTCACTGTGCATGTCGGCGGCGAGTCCTCGCAGCGCATGGTTCAGCGCATCGTTCGCAGTCGTCAGGCCTTTGAGGCTACGCAGGTCGGCAGTGAGTGCGCGCTCACCATTCCCATTCCCGGTATGCTCAGCCCCTTCTCCTCCACCTCTTTCTCCTCTTTTCCTGACAATTCATTCTGCTTTAGTGCCTCCTACCTTGTTCATCTGACTGGTATTTACCTGAGGCTAATGTTGCGGCTCTTCTAGCACCAAAGACGTTTCACGCCGTTGGAAATTCGTACTTCAAATCTTTACTCATTTGAGAAATGCAGGCAAACGCCTATCTGGTAGACACTAGTTAGTAAAGTATTTTTATCAGTAAGTATGCTACATACCGCCCATTAAGCAAGCCTTTTAAATCGGAATAAGTTCGTCTACCTTTTGATTTGCAACGTTAGTTGCTTGCGATAAAACACTATAAATGAATTAAAAGAGGTGGCATCACAGCCGTGGTGTAATTGCATACTGGAGTATCGAGCATATCCTCTACAAACTGCATACTGAGTAGCCGCGATGGTCCATCCCCCAAAGCCAGCTTACATTTGAAAAAACTGAAGTGCTTATTAGTTGGCTTGTGATTTGCGCTTAACCTTGGTGGTCTCGTTTGTGGTGATAAGCCACATAGCATTGTCACTGTGATGTTTTGGCAGTATGTGCACTCAAGCGCATGAAGACACCGCGCCACTACAGAAACCTTTTCTACCTTTTGACACCTACCTTTATTTGAAATTTCTATTGTATCAAAGGTCTTATTGCTTTCTATTCTGGCTTTTCCTACTAGAATTTGCTCAAATTTCTATAAATTTGTCGAGTTAAATGAAAACAAATAGATCTTTGTTTCCTTTTTAAGGTGACATACGTGAAATCACGGGCGAAGTATATTCCTCGTCCGGTAAGCGCATCCCCTGCAATATCGTTCCGATCGACGATGAAAAGATCAGCATTCACTTTGTCCCTCAAGAACGAGGCATTCACACCGTCAGCATTCTCAACCGTGGCGTTCACATTCCTGGTACGCCCATTTTATTTGCCATTTATCCAGGAAGCAAGGGTGTTATTGGGTGTTTGTGAAAGTAATGATGCACTTGCTTGGTGGATTTATCGCATTTGTTAGCTTCTACTTATCGAATCACTTAAAGTTTCTCAAAGGTAGAAGCACCAATGCCCTGGTATGGCAGGTTCACAAGTGCATATTATAGGGCTATATGGAGGTATATACCCGTACATGCTTATACCACTTGCTCATGGAGAGCCTCTTTTAAGTAAGATGAGAATTTTAATTAAAAGCTTACGCACTTTCCGTTGCTAATGGAGTTCCTCAGAGCACTCTTTGAAAGATTTTATTAATCGGTACCTTTTAATTGTGTGCACGTGCAGGTAGTCCATTCCAGTTCACGGTTGGACAACCAGCTGAAGGTGGGCCAAGCAAGGTTCGTGTTTCCGGTCGCGGTTTGGAGTATGGCGAGGTGAATGAGCCAAACGAGTTCTCAATCTATACTCACGAGGCGGGCGCCGGCGGTCTGTCAATCGCTATTGAGGGCCCAAGCAAAGCGGAAATTTCCTTCAAGGTGGTCCATTTCCATCGAAGTGGTTACACTAACTGCCACTAATCAACGTTTTTTGGGTTTTGAGTAGGCTATTTAAATGAGAACCATCTTTGTCTCCTATCCCCCCTGTTAAAAGCGCTGTTCAACTCATGTCCTGCGTTTCTATGTTGGTTGACGAGGCAGTTACTACTGTAGTAGAAAGCCAAAGTTGGAAGTACCTGAATTTCAAAGCACTGACTTTTTTATGCCCAAGTTCAAATAGCTTCTATTATGTATTTTGTCGATGTCAGAGTGTTTTTTTAGTCGTTCGAGGTGTTTTGGGTTTCGAAATGTCAATGTAAATGAGGAGTACTGGACTTGGTCGAAAAACAGTTAATTGTCGTCAAAATATGTTACTGTAATTGTCGAGTTAGTAGAGCAGTAGCGCAATATCTTCCTTTGTTCAAAATTTGTTGTTATTACTTATCTAGGACCATCAGGATGGTTCTTGTTCAGTCTACTACAAAGTGCGTCGACCAGGAGAGTATATCTGTTCCATTAAGTTTGCGGATGAACACATCCCCTTCTCTCCATTCCGTATATTCATAACTGACCCGAAAGAGGGTGGTCGTAGCGAAGCCTACGAGGTGCCAATCCAGTTCGCCACTAATGACAGAGTTGGCCGTGAGCGTGAAACCAATCAGGTATACTTCATGTTCAATGTCGCTCGCTATTAGTACTAGCAGCACTGCCAAATCTCTGCCTTCACACCTACATCTTCTGCTATGCGTATTTCAGCTCTGTGGCCCAGTTGCCTTCACAGTCCACTGCCTGGATGTGAACCACGTGTTGGAGGCCACGGTTGAGTCGCCCTCGAAGACAGTGGAGAGAGCCACAGTGCACAAGTTAGATGGCGACCAGCATGTGGTGCGCTTCGTACCTCGCGAGAGTGGGGCTCACTTTGTCCGCGTCTATCTCGTCCCCGAGAATGAGGCCCACCTCGGTGCTCGAGCGCCCCATGCCAAAGAAATTGATGGCTCACCCTTTCACATCGCCGTAGGCGACAGTATGGCTGATCCCAGCACTGTTTACGCCACTGGAGACGGCCTCACTCACGGCTCTGTTGGTAAACCTACGCTTTTTACTGTCGTATCTCGTTGGCCACCCATTACCATCACTTCTGTAGCTACACTCGAATTTGTGCATTGAAATTGCCTTCATCGTAGCGTTTAGACCTGTAAAAAAGGTCAACTTAAGAATATCCTAGCTGTAAACAAATGTATGATGTTTCATTTGCCTTAAGTTGTTTCTGTAATAATGTGCTGTTTTAATGCATTCCTTGGAAACAAACTCGCCTTACCATAATCACTATGCACAGACTCAAATGGAGCTCCTTGTTGTACGCCAAATTTAGTGCTTCACACAACATTTGTATATGTGCAATGCCCATTGTCGTGACACTTTGTATTCCACTGATTAGGTGTCAAAAATAAGTTTTTCGTGAACACTGCGAATGCGGGAAAGGGACTGCTGAGCGTTGTGGTCGATGGGCCCTCAAAGGTTCAGATTACCTGTGAGGAAAGACCTGATGGCTATGAGTTTTCATACATCCCCATTTTACCCGGCGATTACAAGATAAGTATCAAATACGGAGGCAATTTTGACATCTTCGGTTCGCCTTTCACAGTAAGTGTCAGCGAACACTCACTAACCACTTCATGCTTGCTAAAACGGTTGACAAAACTTCATGGAAATGTGAAAACTTGATGTAGAACTCTAGTCTCCGTTTAATTTGGTCATTGAAATCCAGTATATTCAAATATACTAGCGTTACTTACAGCACTTTATGATTTTAGGCTCGGATAACCGGATCTCCCATGGGAGACGTGATGCAGCAGGGCAACATTGAACCATCTACCATCGTGCTCGATACGGCCACGAAGACGATGAGTAGTCGCACGTATGAGGCAACGAGTGTAATTTCAAAGGGAATTGCGCAAAACGTCAGTTGCTCTGGCCTCGGCCTTAAGCGTGGTTTTGTCGGAAAGGAGAATCAGTTCTTCGTTGATGCCAGCAAAGCTGGTTAGTTCTTATCTCTTGCTAATACCTACCACTTAGTTCACGGAAAAAAACGAGTAACCACTACCTGGTATAAGTATTTATTTATTTCTCCGCGCTCTAGGAAATGCAATGCTCTTGGCTGGCATGATGGGCCCGGCGCATCCATGCGAACGTTTTGATATCGTTCACACCGGAAGCAACCGCTTTTCAGTGACATATAGGGTGCATGACGTTGGCCAGTATTGGCTTTCAATCATGTGGGGTGATCAGCACGTTCCTGGGAGCCCGTTCCGAGTTGAAATTTCGCCATAGCCAATGGAGTATCAAATCAATTCGCAAGAGTCGTCTCACGCCCATCGCAACTACCTCCACACGCGCTTAAGCTTCATCACTATCCAACAGGAGGCATCTATCCCACGCTCAAAGTATATTGCGCTGATTTTTAATTGCATCACTCATTAAATTTCTCTTATGTGAAACTGACCAATCTACAATTCATACTATTATGTTAAATTCGCTTCTTTAGGTTGAATTCTGCAAGTTCCTTCATAAACATGCTTTGAAATCTTGACTTTTGCCTTTTTAACAATTAGTTCCTTGCATCGTATTAATTTACGAAGTGATTAGAAGGACCGAGATTATTTCCAGCAAGGCTCTATTATTTACCTGGCCTTTAACAAAGTAGTTTCACGATAGTCGATTTTTATTTTAAGCGCCTTTTGGAGAGGGCGGCTTCTTCAAATGCGACCTTTAACTAGCCAGTAGGTCGCTTGCGCAGCATAGCCGAGTGGGGCGAGAAGCAGTATTGAAGTTTCATCCAAGAAGTTTGTCAAATTCCGTCTTGGTGTTGTACTTTTATAGCTTGTTTCACTGTCTGTTAATCTACGTGGGCATTTCAGTTGTTGCAGCTTGTATCTCCAATCTGTGGTTTGGATTTCGAGGCATGCTAATAGTCCCCCGACTCATCGGTTCATGAGTAGTATACGTTCTGCCTCAGTGCTCTGACTTATTACAACTTTTGGGAATTCTTGGGGCTCTACAGCAAACCTTACTTCTCTACCACTAAACCAATATTTTAATTGACTAAAAAAGGAGACTTAAAAACATTATGGGAAAATGTGCCGGAAGTGCAAGTAAGTGTCCGTTGGATTCCAACCCGCCTTTTACCCAATATTGAGCAAAAAAGCCTGTTTGCAAGCAAAATTCAGTGAAAAACTCCAACGCAAACGCCTAAATTAAATATTGGTGCTGCATATCGGCTGCGAATTTTACTGTTCTCCCAGTTCGCTCTTCTACGGTATGAGGGCCTTGCGGCCATGCCTACGGTCCCTCGGAACTTCCACGCGTTAATAACAACAATCCGCCGTAAACAACATCATTTCAGAAAAGGAGAATGGACGTTGAAATACTTTAAGAACTAGAGGTTTAGTCAAAACGCTCATTGTGGACACTTCGTGATTTTCCAGGCTTGGGAGCTTGCGAATCTAAAAACGGTAATGAAACAATAGTGCCTGCATTGTGATAACCCAGCATTTTATGCTGCCAACACCACGTTTTGAACTAATGCGCCATTCAAAGTATTATCCACCAATGATTAAAAAGACTTTCATAGCGGCAGTTTGCAGTTCGTGCGCGTAGTTGGACCTGATTTCACGTGGGAGCCGTTAATTGAATAGAAATCTGACAATGGCCAATTTGTTGGAATTCACTGAGACAGGGGAGTGTTCTAAAAGTGCCTATCTCTGAAAGATATTCGCCACCGTAAAAATTTTAATTGCGTGGCAAGGTTTTAAAAGTGTACATTTAATTGATAAGTATTCAAAGGACAGAGATCTGTTGGTAGGAGAATAGTCGGAATTTACAATGCAGAGGTGAACAAAACTCAGCACAAAGTTCACTAAAGCTCTGCTCACCTTTGGTTAGCATGCCATCAAGCATATCCTTTTAGAATCAGCTTTGAATGCAAATAGTGTTAGGGGAGAGGAAAAAAAGTAGACAACGAAATCGACATCAATAAGGATGCCCTTAGCCGCTCGGATCACATTTTTTGACACTGAAGTTCGAAGAAGAAAAAATGAAAAAGCTGGGTTATTCACTAGATTAAAAGCGAGCTTGGCAAAAATCTACGAGTTTAGCAAGGTAACCTGCATCACCACTAAACTAGCAAATAGATGGTGTTTGCCTACGGCAAACGAATTATTACGTATAACTTATTAGCTTCTTGAATTAGTACTGCAGCAGCAAAATAAATTCCTGTTTGACGAGTAAGCCTGTTTTATAAAGCTTTAATCGGAAAACAATTTTTGCGTATGTAAATTTTTGCACAAACAAATATTGTTTTAATGTAATAATTTCGCAAGCAAGGCCAATTAAATCAACCTGATAATTGGTTTTCGTCATTTCTGTTTGGAAATTATCTTTATACCTTTACTTCCCGGCTTTCATCTATAGGTTGGACTATTTAGCTCTACTTTCTCCACGCGCATTTGTGCGAAATCTACAGGAGTGGAAGTTGGTACCATCTATTCTACTCGTAAGGTCGTGGTTTTTATACGAACAGAGCGTTACGAGTTGTATAGTGTCGAGAGATGCAGTCTTTTGGCCTAATTTCAACAGTACTTCCTGTCTGTCCCGACTGTGGACGTCTAAATTTTTTCAGCTTAAATTGGTGTTCTAATTGCGGGTGCTTACTTTTGGGCGGTGGTATTTCTCCCAATAGTGATTCTCTACCCCCCTACTTCGCCTCTCAAAATTTTCGACACTTTAACTGTACGACCTCCTATTCCTCATGTGACTATAATAAAAGCCAACGTTTTTCGATGCACAGTAACCAATCCTCTCTTGCTTCATTGGAGCAAGCAGTTCCTTCAAGTCGGAAATTTACGTCTTATGTTTCGATAAAGGATGCATCCCGTTCGCTAGATGTAGACAAAGGTCACGTATCCCTGGTGTCGCTCACAAAAACTTCGGCAAATGAGTCTGAGGGTGCTGCTGGCTATCCTTTACAACTTGTTCCGTGTATTCAGCCCGCATTTTCCGGGGAGTTTCTACGCCATTCTCGACATCGAAGCATTTCTAGCCCATGTGATAGTGTTCCAAATTTCAACCGAAACTCTCAGAATCAAATCTGGTTGGACAACTTCGCCTCTAACTCATTTCCTTCTGATTCGCAAATTTGTGAGACGGTTCAGCTAAACTATCCTTACCTCTTCAGCTTGAGCCCAGGATTCTTCGTGCCATGTCAAAGCGCTAATGCACAGTCTGTCTATTTTCCTAATGCTCAGGCTGCCGGCCAAAGTATTAATCAATTTTCGGAAATGTTGATGGGCTGTAGTACAGTATCGCAAGCCTTCGCTGTACCGTTAGGGCAGCAATCAAACTGTCTTCCGGTTAGTCGCCAACCACATGATATGACACATTTCAACAAAAGACGGAGTCAAAATCAAAGGCAAGTGTGCGGTTTTCGCAGCAAAGGATCGAACAAAAGGAATGCGAGAAATGCAGATCGCTGTTTTCTACAGCCTCTGTAGGTGCCTTTGAAGTCATTTCTGTTTTTTGTTCCCCTAATATTCGCCTTTAGTTCTCTCGTTCTAGTTGAAATATGTTTAAGTACTGTCGAATCAACAACTGATCTATCCTATTTTTTAAACAAACGTCACTTCTTCCTATAGCCTTCAATTACCACGTCATTGCGTCAATAATCTCAACTTCAGATATTTGATTCGTAAAGGTCGGAAACATATGGTTAACTTCCTCGTGGATGAGGTGGTTGGTCTCCTTTTATCGAAATACTAGGTTAAATCGGAATTTAAAAGTCTGACCGAGTTTTGTGATCTGATAGTGCAAAATTAGACGACATTGCACTCATTTTCATATTATTAAATCAAACTGGTGCATTCATGGCACAATAGAGCTGGCTCCAGTAGGATTGCTTTGTAGAATATAAATTGCGATGTTGGTCTATGGCTGTCCAAAACCTGGTGACCGTATTGTGAATTTCACCAAATTGTTGTCTAATTTGGATGACTGCCTTTAATGTATAAGGCAAACATCAGGTGTTTTGTATTTACCCACACTTCGCCTTCCAGGCAAGTGGATTCAGTCCCTGTGGGAGGGCGACGGAAGTCAAGGCAACGTTCTTTGGGTAGCATTGCACAAACCGCCACTATTAGTAGTCCGAACAACACCTTTCGAACCGCTATGCAGCAAGTATCTACGGTTTCTGATTTCTACGACCCTTCGTCCGCTAATACCTCTGTGGGCTTCGATTTTTTTGTAGATTGCCTTTATGCTATTTATTGAAAATCGGTTTTAATGATCAAGTGAACGGTGAAGTTTCTGCCAACTTTTCAATTTACTAGTTTCTTCTTTTGCATTCTCCGTAATCGTTGTGTTTATTTTTGCTTCTAACTTGTAAAATGTGATTGTGGACTTCCCTCTTCCACCTGTATAGGGGTTTTGAGGTTTTGGCTCACTTTTGAACCGACTTTTTATCTTTTTGTTCCTAACAGCCTCTCGGTGAACTGACATCATGTGAGGACGACAATACCACAAATTTAAAGTGGCTTAGACTTCCTACTGAGCTGTGGCACAGCATTGTGCGACTACTGCCCTATGCAGATCGCGCCTCTCTCGCGAGGACCTGTCGTAAATTTAGCACCATTGTTGCGGATCGCTACAATTGGCGCATCATTCGGTTGGATCGGTATCAACATCTCACCGACACCGGATTGGCAATGATAGGGCGGAAAAAACCACGGCAGCTGCACTTCACATACTGTCGCGGCGACGCTGTCACCAATTGGGGTATGCTCCCTAATTCCGCTTTTTATTATGTAACTGTGCATAAAGCATGGGAAATAATTTGAATTTTTGGGAGTATTCATTTCTCATGCTACTTGACTATCATGCATTTTTGGTCCACTTTTTACTGGTTCTATTGTTGTGGATAATTGAGAAGCCTTTTGCCATCTTTTTCGCTACTTACTTTGAGTTTTAAACAGCTGAAAGCTGCTTAAATGGATTATGTGTATGTATGTTACCAAGAAATGAACCTCAAGCCTTTGTGCTAATGCTGCTTCTATGGCTTTAGGCATAGATCAACTGTTCAAGGGCTGTGGAGAGAGCCTTGAGTCTTTCTCCTTCATTGGTTGCTCTAAAGGTGCCTTCCAGGGTGATTATCCGTTGTTGGTGTCTACATCGCGATGTCCCAACCTCTGCCACATCGACGCCAGCTATGCGCACACCGTTCGCGACCGGACTGTGCGTGCCATTGCGGAGGGCTCAGTTGCTCTCAAAACTCTCCTCCTCAATGGCGCCCAGCATATTTCAAACTCTGCCATCGAGCATCTTGTTCGACACCACAAACACACTCTGGTATGTACGACCTTTCACTTTCGCTTGTGATTGTTATAGTTCAGTTTATGCGTGTACACGAATTCAGCTGGCCACTTGGATTTAATAATTTTTTGTTAACTAGCATCGCCTTTATTTTGTTCAGCCAATTAATTGGCGAAAGCCCTGCGCCACAAGGCTTAAAAAATTCAGTTTGCCTCTTATAAGGCAACGCTTGGGTACCATAAGTCAGTTACAATCTTGGATCTCGACGTCTTTTTATGAGCGCTGGTTCATTATGCTGGTCAGAGGCGACGGTCATGTCTGATTTCCATTCGCAAGTTTTCATCTTATCTAACACTTGCTCTCTGATTTGAAGGACGGACTTTTCGGGAATAACATTAATTGTAGTTTGTTCAGGGAAAACAGGCCAAAGGTGCATATTTTTGCTCATTACGCGTTGTAGCACGCCAATAGATTCCCAAGGGTAGTTGCAGTACTCTTCTATCGAATCCTTCAGCCATATTATTAGCCTAACTACACATAAATGGATCATTTGTATACAATTGTTTTTAGATTGGTATTTCGGACCTATTTTTTAGTCTCTCGAGGTGAATCGATCCCACTCTCACTAGTAGTGGCTTAAGATTAATTTTAAACGGAAGTATGCGAAATCTTCTATATTTTTGGATTCTTTATTCAGAGTCAATCGGTGTAATCAACGAAGTTTGAAGTGACACAGAAACCTTTTTTGTTAAGACTGATGGCCATTTATTAAGAATGCGTTTGATTACAACATAATTTACTTCAAACCAACCTCCACCAATCTTTACTCTATATCTTCTTTCGTACACAAACAAATGTCAGATCTCCCTAGAATTGTTCCTGTAACAGTTATTTAGCTTAAGTGTTCACTTTTGCAGTCGTAGCGTATGTTCGGTCGCCATGGTTGCCTACAGGGTTGCATAATTTATTAGGGCTGCACCTAGGTCTGTGAATTGGGACTGTCAGCTCACCCGTTTTCTGGGCGTTGATGCATTTGCTAGTAACCAACCCTTCTCCAAACGATCATGCTCTTATCCTATTTCATAATTCGCTATGATTGAATCGGAGCTTTTTTCAAATCAACGCAAATAATTCATTTGATGGAGTCGTATAGAGCACTCTTTTATTTTATCTCTTCCGTTCTGCCCCCAGGAGCGCCTTGAGCTGTTCGGCTGCTTTCATTTAAACTCGAAGATTTTTACGACTCTGGGCGAATGTCATGGCCTACGTGCACTCGCATTCGGGTTTTTGCACCACTTATCTTCCAATGGGCTGCTTGAACTCGTTTCGAAGGTTTGTTCATTAGCAATGAATCAGCATATCACTATTTACCATCCAGACGTTTTTCACACCTGGTTAAATTTGCTTTCAATTATATTTAAGTAAGCACATCCAAAGCGCCACTGACGTGTGTATGTATAACTCTTAATCAGTAGTTTGAGGAAATTTTTCAGCTGCCCCTGCTGGCCTCGTTAGACCTACGGGGTACGCAGAAGTTGGTTACTGACACGATTCTCTCGAGGCTGGCAAAAGAGTGTCCGTTGCTAGAAGAAGTGGTCCTTGCAAATATGTCCTCGCTGACACGCGAGGAGGGTGTTATCACAATGCTGCACCAGCTGCCTCGGTTGCGCGTGCTTGATCTCTGCGGCCTCGCGGTGGTCGGCGACAACAGTCTCCGAGCCCTCGCCACCAGCTGCCCCCTACTCGAGGAACTCGACATCTCCTGTACCTCCGTCACCGAAGTCGGGTACGTTTTTACCCCCATGCTCTATGCTCCCACTTTTTGCTTGGCCACCCTTCACGCCAGCTACTTGCTTCCCAATCTCTCGACCTGATTCCCTTACTTTTATTCACAAGCTGGGTGCGCCAACAGCTCACTCGTTTTTCGCCATTTCGAGAATTCCGACTATTTCGGTGCAACTCAACACCTTTAACGTTTACGTAATATCGAGAACCCATAACGGTGAAGGCGTTGGTAGTTACAAAATGCCTAGACTTCTGTCCTGAGTCGTTTTTAAGGCTTAACAATATTTCTATCGAAAAACGTTTGTTTAGGTGTTTACAGTATAGAGGGATATCTAATAGCTGTGTAAAAACAAATCTATTGGTGAAGTACTTGATGTAGCGTCGTCTCGTCTCAACAGTTTCTCTTTTCCTTGAGCTCTGTTTGTTTTGAGGCCTGCTTATTACCACTGCCACTGCTTTCCCTCGATAGACTTCTCTGCTTGGCAAACGCCCCAGCGAATAGCCTCAAGTTGCTGAGGATCGGCTTTTGTCCTCGAATTACGGCGAATGCCATCGAAAAATTAGTCGGCTCCTGCCCCAAGTAAGTTTAGTTTAATTTAATGCGACCCTTGGCATTCGATGAATAACATCAAATACCTGATTCCATTAATCCGGAGCCCACCCCTGAAAATTCAAATGAGAGATTTAATCTGGTTTCCTACTTTTCCTCTGAAACCACACAGTCACCGCGGATACTCTCGTGCTTCATGGAGATCAGTCAGCCTACAGTTAAGCTGCAGCAACTGTCGATACGCTTAAGGGCACATCTAACCCAGAGTACCATTCCGAGCTTCGACTCTTTTCATGCGGCAGTTCATTTCCTTTTATGCTCATTGACGATCGCCTACCCAGTTTTGGTTCTTATTCCTTACCCTCTAATGAGCTGGATGTCCGCCTCACCCATTTCATCTATCACACCCAAGTATTGTCAAACCATCAGAATTTTGACGCTCCTTACTGGTTAAGGAGCGTAAGGAGCCTCGTAACTTTTTCATTCAGCCCGCCTCCGATCCATATAGGTTATCAATGATCCAGAATGCTTATCAGCTAAGTACTACGATATTTTTTAGGATGCGAGAACTGATGTTAGGTGTTTTTAATAGCTGTACGATCCTTTCAGGCTTACGCACCTATCGCTTTACGGTTTTTCGTGGATCAAAAAGTGGAACTTCCTCTTTGATCTGCGCCCCAATTTGGTCATCCAAACCGAGACGCAATGCATCAAACCCGCAAAGTAGAAAAAACGGAAAAGTTTTAATCTACCTGGATTCTTGTAGTCCCTTCTCACCCGAACACCCACTGAAGTGCGCTAGCCTGCATTTTGGGAAAGGGTCAAACCACCTTGAATTGCAATGTGGTTTTGCCAACGCTTAGTCAGTTCTCTCACGTTCCATCGAATTCATTTATTTCGTAATATAGCCTTTCATTTACCAATCTCTCGTCTTTTCTTCATCTTCGTTCACGTACATTTACACACCTCCCTTCGCATGCTACTGTCCATTCTTAAGTGTACAAACACCACCGAGCCGACATTGTTGGTGAACACCTTTTATTTTCACCCCATTCGTTTCCTAGTTTTGCAACTTAGTTCAAGCTTTTATATTGTTTCCGCTACTAACACTAAACTAAACGATGAGTAAAACGCCCCGTTGTTTTCTAACCTGGAGAAACAGCGCGATACTTGTCTAAGCATCTAGGCGTCAGGGTAGTAAAACACGTCTTCTTTACTGGCAGAGGCGCTTGAATGGACGCATGAAAATTTAGAAACAGGATACCTGACCCAAACTCGGATACAGATTGAATATCATCTCAGCAATGAGGTACGAAAGGTTACTTGGTGGAAGTACAAGAGGCCCAGAAGTCTACTGATACAGGGAAAGTGAGGTATGGTTACTTGTTGAAGCCGACCTGTTCATCAAATACGTCGCTGAGGGACTCGTTGAACTGTTCCAGGATTGGCCTGTAGTAGGTTGGAAACCTCTTCATACAGTCAGCCAACTCTGCGTAGCATTGCTTAAACGTCAATTTGGCATTTGAATCGGAGGAAGGGTCTTCAAGGCACATGAATCGGTCCATATTTGCCAGAAATTTCCGAAAGTAGAAGCCGCACGAACCTGTTACGTAACTTGCAACACAGCTGCAATGCCAATTAAATCGCCCGTCAAAGGTCTTAAAACCGGGCTTTCCAACTTTCTTGTCGATGTCATAGTATTCCTCTATGTTTAAAGGGCATCGTGCTTTCGAGGGCGAAAGATGCAACACCTTGTGCCAATTATTACTACCCATAACAGCTTCAAGCAGGACCAGGAGTGCGAGGGTGCGCGTTTTAAAAAACGCTCCCATCCAAGTCGTGTGTGAAGATATAAACGAGTAACAATGAAACGATGATAAATGGCAGGATACGAATATAGGTGCGAAAACGGAGGATTGGGTTGACTAAGGATTGAATTATCCGGAGTAAAAGTACCGCTAACACCTAAAACCCACCGGTTCGGATGTTACTGTGTTAATATTGGAACAAAACTTGAAATATTTACTGTGAATGGCAGCAGATTTCAAAGCCCCTGATGAAAAACGACCTGATAAGTCAATATTGCCAACGCCAAAGCAACATAAGCAAACATTGGAACGAAATCTATTCATACTTTTGGGAATGGTTGGGTTAGCATATAAAGGTCAGAAAACTAAAGCCTTACAGAGAATGACGTGGAAGCGAAATGAGATCTGGTAATTTTAATGTAGTGTTATTTCAGTCCAAACTAATTTAGACACGAAGATTTTTTATTTCCTGATTTTCTATATTTTCTATGTGTGGGGAAATTTCGAGTGGTATTGTGAATTAAATATGTGAAAATCATGGTTGTTGTGATTGCCTTACGCAAAGGCGCTTAAGTTGCACTCTTGCATTTGTCTGAAAAATGGCAGACAAGAGGAAGCTGCAGTGTGATATTGACAGAACTCTGAAGCGGGTGCAGGAAGGTCGTGCCGCTTTTCAGGTAGATCACTGTTGCGTGAACTGAATTAAATTGAAATTTTGTGTTTTTTGAATCCGTTGCTTAGTCAGCATTGATTTTTTGATATCGGTTCCACAGATTTCGTCTCGCAGCATCTTCTCAATTTACATGTTCCTTTACCAATTAAAAACGTTTTGCTCTTCCTTTGAGTTGGTTATTCTTTATTTTGCCAAATCCATGCTCTATTCATCTGTGCAATTGAAACAATCTTGTACCCTTTCGATGAATAACCTCTCTTTCTTGCAATTCGGTTGGCCCACTTTTACATCACAAGCTTTTGTGTCTTGCATTTTGCGGTAGTCTAAAGTTTTTCCGTCTAACTTATTAGGAGATTCTCGATAAATTTGAAAGTTCTAATAATCAGACCCAAAAGGAGAAGTTTGAGGCAGACTTAAAAAAAGAAATTAAAAGGCTTCAGCGATTTCGGGATCAAATAAAGACATGGCATACATGTAACGATATAAAGGATAAGCGACCTTTATTGGAAGCCCGGAAATTGATCGAACAGGATATGGAAAGGTTTAAAGTCATTGAGAAGGAAACGAAAACTAAAGCGTATTCGAAAGAAGGACTTCTTTCTGCTGATGCCAAGAAAGATCCACTGCAAAAGGAAAAAGAGGAGCTAGATGAATGGCTCAAACAATCAATTTCTGCTCTGCAAAATAAGTCAGAAAGGTATGAGTATGACTTAGAAACCCTGTCTACCACCGGCAAAAAGAAGCGTGTTGATAAGGAGAAAGCTGCTCTTTTGGAGGAGAAAAAGCAAAAGCTGGAGTTTTGTGCATACCATATCGAAAAGCTCGAAACCGTCATGCGGCATTTGGATAATGAACGCCTTGATTGTTCTAAAGTCCGATCACTAAAGGACCCTATTGAGTATGTAATTGAATCAATCGATGATGCTAGCATGGAGGATTACCGATCCTTGTACGAGGATATGCATTTAGAAGAAATAGGTGATGGTTCAATCATGACGCCAAATGCTTTGGTTGCCCCGGGATTTCTCGATTACGATTTGAATTCCGCAGCCGCTCCTCCCACCGTCACTAAACCTGGAAATGGGGACGATTTGACACCCTTTAGCTCCTCCCTACCTCCCGGTTCTTCTACTTCCTCGAACGCCTCCTCTCGCGAGCGACCAAAGACCTCTTTGGAAGAGAAATGCATAATCAGCCCCACTTCCTTATCCTCCACGAGCACCCCGGTAAAGGAGAAGAAGGAAAAGAATACTAAGTCACAACCTGCTTCTGCATCTGTCAACCAAACGCTCCCTTCTTCCTTTCATTTGCCGGGGTCTTCCACCACCACACCTTCGTCGAATAAGAAATCTTTTGCAGGCGCTGCCGCCAAGCACCAGCAATCCGAGACCATGAAGTCGGAATCGGATCGACTAACAGTTCCCGTTTCCGATACTGCTCCGACTCACCGTGAAAACTACGCAAAAGTGGCTGGAGATTCAAAAAAGGATAAGTCTAAGAGGGAGCAGCACCAACAACATGAATCCGACCCCAAAACTGCCATCTCCTCTTCGTCCACTACTCCCAGCAAAAATGAAAAACGAAAGACCGAAGAAGTTAAGGAGAGGGCTCAAAGCAGTGACTCTACTGCGGCCGTAATCAAGCTTCCATCTCCTGTCCAGACACCATCTGTTGCTGTGGATGCGACTTCTGTTTCCGTTGCACCTCCTTCGAGTTCACTTCAACTGAATTCGGTCTCGTCCAAATCTTCTGCACCTATTTTTAACGTTGCCTCCACCTCTCAAGTTCCGACTAATGCTAATGCTGCTCCATCTGCTTGTAAACTGCAGCAGGAACAGCGATCGTCCCCCTCTCCTTTCGTTGTTGTCCATCCTCGTGATGCTTTGGCACCTTTCCGCAATCAGCATCTGGACAAGCAGCGTACGCCTCCTCCAGAGGTTGGTAACTTTAACCCTAACCACAAATCTATTATTGTTTCTTACTGAAGACATTTCGTTGTCTTTAGTCAGTGAAAACTAGGTTTTAAGGCATCCTTACCCCGGAACCAATTTTGGAGTTGCTTTGAATTTGTTTTAGACGTATCCATAGTTGTATGGGCATTTGTTTTTCGAAGCCCAGATGCTATCACCTCCAAAATCTACTTTAATTCTGCTTTCAGGAGGTGTTTCGCGAAGTCTGGTGTGGGAATTCACTTAACGATTATTATGTTACGGGTGGTCGCGAAAAGATTTTGCACAATTGTTCCATGTAATTTTAATCTATCAAAGTTTGGTGGTGATTAGCCGCCAAATTCAACGGATGCGTCTTTCTCTAGGCATGGGTCACAAATCACGCAATCACTTGCGTGACATCATTGGAAGCTAAATCAACATTTTAATTTACTTGTTTTCATGGATTTGGAATAATGCCTGTTTCTCACCAAACACCAGCGATTCTTCTCTTGATATTTTTACAGCTTCGAGCTCAATTGCAGGCGTTGGAGATCGCTTTCCGGCGCTCACCCTTACCCACCGACATTTTTAAATCGCGCATGCATGTCACCAAGAGGCCGATAAGTGTACCCAGCTTTTTCCCTTTGGAGCCTTTCAAGGGGCACGACCAAGAAGAGTGCTATATGAAAATGGACGCGCAGACACTCTTTTTCATCTTCTACTACTTCGAGGGCACGAGAGCCCAATATTTCGCGGCAAAGGCACTCAAGCGCATGTCATGGCGCTTTCACACTAAATACATGTACTGGTTCCAGCGTAACGAAGAGCCTAAACAAATCACCGATGAGTTTGAATCGGGTGCCTACGTCTTCTACGATTTTGAAACCATGAGTCAGCGGAAGAAGGACGAGTTTGTCTTCCTCTATAGCTTCCTTGAGGATAACGATTTATAATTTGCGCACTCTTCGGAGGGCTTTTCAGTCAACTTATACATATGTCTGCCATGCCAAGTTTAAGTCTTTGCACATTGGTGATGACTGTGTTTCACAATGTACAGGCCCTGGGTGTTTTTTTTCTTTCCCTTGGAACCACTCTCAGTTGTAATTTTACAATTTTTCAATGTCTTTCTTTTGTAGAACTGAACTATAAAGTGTGCGTACACGCCCCTATTTAATTAGGCTTGTGGTGGTAGTAGTACTCATTTCTTCTTTTTGAAACCTACACTTTAGCCGATCCCAGGTAAATTTTCTGCGCTTCCTCAAAGTTAATGTCGGATTAGCTGGAGGACCTACTGTATGTATGTTTATCGTAGTGTTTCCACTTTGATGTGTTTCTCGAAAACGCTTAATGTGTATGAGTTTCTTGAACAAATTTTATCAGCGTGAGATGTGTGGCTTCGTGGGCTTCGGTCTCATTTGCCCCCAGTTCTTGATCAATGTGGTGTTTCAAATATGCTTGCACCTAAGGTGGTGGGGAATGGTGTCAGAGCTGGTGATCTTATATTAACCTATATTTAATTTAACCACGAGATAAATAAAGCTTTATGATTCGGGTAGGCATTGCATTAGGAGCATCTTGGATGTGATTGGCAGGGGAAGTGAAAGGATGCGGTTTTTTGGAGCATCTGCAGCCAGTTTTTAGGTGATTATGCTGTTGGGCTGAATGTGAGTTGGAAAACCAGTTTTGGGGTGGAAGTGCTTGTGAGTTTGGCAGTATGGCCGGACTATATCACGTGGTTATATTCGTCATTGGTAGGAAGTGGCATCGTCCAACACTCTGAAGGTATCTGAGACGGTATTTTGCATGGAGTACTCCTAAGATCTTTCATAATTTACAGCGCCCCCACCATCTTTGACATTCAATTTGAGTAGCCACGAGATAAGATTTTACCACCAGAACCGAAGTTCAGCGTTGGCATTCCTAATGTGATTGGCAACTGTTCACCGCGTTACCTGACGGCAGATTGCTAGGTTAATTCAGGTTTATGACGAGGTGGTACTGTAGGTGCTCGAAGTAAAAGCACTCACGGACAAGTGTTTTAGAGTAGTAATGCGGTACTATCCTGAGAGCAAAAGAAGGCACAATACTCAGATGAAACGCATACATCGGGTGTATGGAGAGGAGTTTGGGCGACTAGCGTGTCTGCAGGAGAGCCCCATTGGCCCTCAATTCAAACAGAAATTTACAATAGCACTAGGTCCGTTACCGTGCATATTATTACAAGAAAACAATAATAATTCGATTGCTAGTTGTTTATAGAATACATTACAACATTTGCAGGAGCTTGGAGTGACGCGTGTGCGCTGGCTCAACGATGTCAGTTTAAAAGGTGGATGGAAGACTCGGTGTAAATACATCCTTATAAGTCTGCATTTATTGATTGGCACAATAATAAAAAGCAGTCTTTGTCTCTACTACCCTCGCCGCCAAAACCCGACCAGTCCTGAGCAACATTAAGGCATTAAATGCCTGCCATGGTCCACAACGTGTGCACAATGGACCGCTATCATTAGTCGACCAGCAGTGATGAAGATTCACCTTGCATTAATCATTCCTATCCCACAGACGGGTTTCAAAATACCATATTCCTTTCTGCTCATACGGCGAGTTGAAAACAACCCCAAAAAACTAGGGAGCTACGAAGGGGCGAGACGCAGAATGTTTGCCTGTGTCTACGCGTATACTTCGCCTCTACGCTTCCATGGATTGATATTAAAATGTTCCGTTTCATCTTTCGAAAGATTTATGGCCTGTGACTAAATTTACCATTTAAAACTAGCTAATAATTCAATCACTCGTCGTGATTTTTTGTCTACTTATCATTTGCATTACGAACTCTAACGTAAAGATGTATTTTAAATCTTGTATTAATCCTTGTGTACCCTAGCTCTAGCACAGCAAATATATTAACAATAATTTGTTCGTATGTGTAATGAGCGTTCAAAACCTGATGCCTTTGAGTTCGGAATGTAATGCAGTGCTTTACACCTTCCGCTACCCTTGTTCACCTCCTCTTCACTTCGACCACCCCCTCATTGTTTCAGATTAGAAGAGATCAACACAAGCTTGAAAATATGAATTTATAGGAAAAAAATGCTGCTTTCAGTTGCAACGCGCTGACATTTCGTTCAACTCTACGCTTGATTTGATGCATGATTAAGTCTCCCCAAATTGTGCTTCCCTTTGCGGCATGGCTTCTAAGGCATACCAATGGCTTCAGCCTAGGGTGGTACACAGCAACAGGAAGTAAACAAGTACCAACACCATTTCTTCTACTTTGTGCAAATTTACAGAGGGTAGATCATCAAACATATTTCGACCGGGAAACGCAAAAATATTATTTACACACATCCATCAAGTAACACATGGTCAAACTACAACAAACTCTGGCTGAGCCGACGTCAACGACTCCCAAGAAGGCAAAAATTTATACTCTGTAAATCTCCTGTGATTTGTGAAACCCTCATACAGCACTCCGCAAGGAGCCTTCGACTGGTCTTTCCTCCAAGACCGTGGACAAAATACTCGGAGAGAAAGTAGACGACAGTTAAGTAAAAAAAAATACGCGAATAGTTAGAATACCCTTATCCAGATAATCATGAACCATTATATATCCAAATCTCGTATCAAATTTGGCCAATAGGCCTTCAGTTCATTAGTGTGTAAAATAATCGCGCTGTTGCAAAGACGCACTTAATGACTTTAAAGGATCCGCGGTATTAATCACTGAAATTTTGTCATGATCACCACAACGCTGAATGCAAAAAATAAAATTATTCATCCTAAATACAGTTTTAATGTTGAGATATCCGCATGCAATCGTTTAGGAAATTAGAAGTCATTATTTTAATAAATACGAATTTTTTTCCGCGATTTCGAATCCATACAAAGATTTAGGCCCTTGGTGTGACCTTCAGCTAACGATCATTTCTAGTTTCGATTTCGCTTCTAGGTCAGTCGCTCAGCTGATTGTTTGGTTTCGATTTTGCTCTCCAATCTCTGAATTCAAGATGTCTTCACCAGGTCCAGGAAAAAAGCGAATGGATACTGATGTTGTCAAACTGTACGTTACTGGGGTTGTTCTTGGATATTCGAATCAGAATTCCTCAGTTATGTATTTTGTTACATTTGTGGGTCATTATTCTATGTTTTCGGCTTTCTCTCCCAGAATCGAGAGTAAGTATGAAGTCACTGTTCTCGGTGGACTCAATGAATTGATGGTGAAGTTTAACGGTCCTCCTGAAAGTAACTTGTACCTCTTTCTTTAACTCATCTTCCTAGCACCTTATGAAGGTGGAATATGGAAAGTTCGCGTCGAGCTTCCAGAACGATATCCTTTCAAGTCGCCCTCTATAGGCTTCATGAACAAAATTTTTCATCCAAATATTGATGAAGCGTATGTTTGGTGTTGTCGGAAATAATCTTGTTTAGGTCTGGAACTGTTTGCTTGGATGTGATCAACCAGCAATGGTCGGCTGTTTACGGTAAGGCCTCTTAGATAACTTTAATTGTAGACCTTACAAATATTTTTGAATCTTTTCTGCCTCAACTCCTGGCCTATCCAAACCCCACGGATCCTCTTAATAGTGATGCCGCTTCACTTTTTATGTACAAGCCGATGGATTATGTTTCAAAAGTGAAAGGTTTGTTGCGTTCATAATTCCGAAATATGTTCATCTGTCTTTTTCAATGAATATTTCCTATTTTCTTTGTTATTAGCCTTCCTTTGATTGATTTTCTCTTAAACATATTTCTACTGCCAGTCGTTAACTTCCTGATTCTGTTCACCTCAGAATATGTTCAGCGCTTCGCGACCGAGGAGGCTCTGAAAGCCGAGGAAGGTGGGACAGAATCAAGTTCAGACGATGAGAGTTCAATGTCAGATTATTCCGAAGATGAGGCTCGAGATATGGAACTCTAGCCTATCGATTATGTGGTTTAACAAGTTACTTATATTCTTTCATTTAAAAACTAGACCCTTTCACCCTATTTATTTACTAATGGCTGTTGTTTCGTACTTGCATTCTCCAGGTGTACATTGACCCCTGCTTCCTCTTGCCTTTCATCCTCCCCTATCCAATAACATTTATTTCGAAGTGGCCTCGAAGGCGGTTGTTATTTCTAACTCTCGGTTCACCAGTGCGTCCACTCGCCCTTCTCAGCCTTAGAAATTAAACTTGCATAAGTCGAGAGGTGATCATGCTTACGGGAATCACAGGTGGTATTCACGAGTTCTGCTTCTCATTGTTGATCACTGTGATCTTGAGCTTCTTGTTTTTGCACATTGAGGGACGTTTTTTAAAAATGCTGCAATACAGGGCTTTAGCCGTTAAATGGTAGTCTGTGATGTAGGCTTGCATGTTCTTTGCCGCGACTGTTTTGTTTACAGCTTCAAATGCACCGGTAGGGCTCTCCAGCGCCGTTGGTTCTAAAGGTCTTATGCGGTTAATATCCAGTCACTTGCGTGTTTGGACAGACAGGTGGTGGTGGCGTTTGTCGTTAGTGTCTTATGGTTAAATTAATTTGATTTCCTCTAAGAGGTGATGTGTGGGTTTGCAGTCTAGCAGTCCGGAATTGCAACGGATGGATCAGTTCGGTAGAACGAATGATCGTTTTCATGCTGCTTTGTGCACAACTGCATCCACCAGATGCTTGATAGCTGTATAGGTGTTTATCGGCAAGAAGTTGGAAAGGTCTGGGAGTAGTGGTGTGTTTGGAATTATGTTCAGGTGGAGGATAGTCAGGCATTGAAAGCTGTCTTTGTACCGGAGTTACCAGAGGTAGGCGGGTAGGCCTTATTTGCGGCCCATTTATGTCGAAATTTGTTAAGTAACACGTTCTATTGGAAGCGACTCGTGTGTTTCACTATCGTTAATCAAACGCAGCACCTGTGCACTTGAATTCATGGTCGTGCACTTGGGTATGGCCTCCGTCAGGCCTATTGTTCGCTTGATTTTGGCGGTTCCACGATAATTGCAGTACTACGATTCACTCACACTAGGTCATTTCATTAACCGACGCAGTAGAAATGACACTCTCGAGAAAACTTGGTGTTTAAGATATGTGAAGAAAAGTTGACCTCACGTGGTTGCATCACGCCAACTCGATAAATTGATACGTAAACCAGGTAACCAATAATTATGGAAATAATGACAGAACTTTTCGTCTGCGGGATGTAGTTTGGTTTCCAAAGTGGATCAGTGGTTCGATAATCCAGCAGGATCCCGCTGAATGTTTTTCTTCACACCTTTTTGTGGTCAGTCAGCAAAATAAATGTTTTCTTAATTCACGCGACTCAATAACAAAAAATTTGCATTCTGGTTTGTTTACGGGTCTCAATATTGGACTGCGATGGTGAGATTTGGAATAATGGTAGGATGGCATTTGGTTCCCGTGGCGAACATCTAGCTGTCTTGAAAAAGTTCACACAAACGTCCGGGCTCTCACACACCGTGACCCTTAAACATGAAAAAACAGGCCACTGAAAAAAACGCACCATATCAATAAGAGAAAAAAAGTTGCCTACAAAAAAATGAGCACTCATTTGTCGGGGATGAACCGCTGAGCAAAGCATCTCACGTGGAATATTCCTCACGGCGCCTCCTTGTACATCTCGCTGGTGGTGGTGGTGGCTAAAGTATCGACGAACGGCCCGTAATCAGCTTGCTCATGTGTAACTGCATCGCGTGCAACTTTCCCATCTTTGTGTGTGAGCATGTGAACGCTTGTTCAAACGTGAAGTTGAGGCTCATGTGCACCTGGTGGACTATCAGATCACACTTGCCCCTACTCCAACTCCAATCTCGTTGCTGGCTCTGGAACATACGTCTATCTTCCCTCCTTCTGATCGTCTTTTTTTTGGCTTAGATTGCTGTAATGACAATCAAAATGGAAAAAAGTCGTGCAAACTATCTCTGTGATTTCCAAAAAAAAAAATTCACTGTCTCTAAAGTCCTAGTTTCCCAAGAAATAAAACCACACATTTACGGCAAGCAAATGAGTGGGAAGCTGCGGATCAAGGAACGCAATTACGCCTGCTTTGTTAACTCAATGGAATTAAATAGCTGTGGCCTTAGTAAATGCACGTTTGCAAGAGGTTAGTAGTGGATTTGCCTTTGTCGCTCAAATTTTACTGGCTATAAATCTTAGCTTTAGTTAAAAGAACTGTATCACATAACTGTAGCATAATGCTGACGAGTGACGACACACGATGACATTTTTCGTTTCAATTCTTGTAATTATTTGAACGTCGACTGATCTAAAATCGCTTTTGGTGATGTCTCGGATATGCTGATCAGGGACTAAGCTCTAGTATTATAACTGTGGCCTTTTGGCCATAGTTGCTTAGTTGTGCAATCTCGCCTAGCTGCCTATCGACCGCCATGTTCGGCCATTAAAAATACTAATGCATCGGGCCTTGCTTCGCACAAAGTTCAGATCTATAGATGCATTTACTTACCTCCCTCTTTATGGTGTTAAAATGCATCAGATGTTCCGATTAAAAACATGATTCTACTGACTGAAAAAGCATACGGTTTTTGCTTTTTGTTACTTACAAAAACGAAGCATTTTTGCCATCCCTTAAAAAATTTGCTATGGCTGTGATAAACTGAATTAAATTTGGCATCAGACTTCCAGCTTTGTCAAAAAGTCAAGCACTGTTTTCAATTTTGTTTGCTGGTGTTTCTAGCTATCCTACGGGTGCTTTGCACAATCCGATTCCATTTATTTGTTCACTTGTAATTATGCAGGTGGATTCTTACATAGTGCCAAACGTACTCCGCATGTTACACACACGAGGCCTATGAACTTCGCTTTTACGAGTTTTAATGCAAAATACATTCTGGCAAAGCGATCCAATAAGCTTTATGGTTCGTAAATCAATTGCAACCGGGGATTTGAGGTGCCTTGTCGAGCTTTCTTCGAACATGAAACCCAAACAACATGAGTAAGGCAAAGTGGTTTTTTTACATAAACTTGGGGATCAAGCCTTCTTCTCTCTCAGACCACGTTTTATTTTTGCAATGCATTTAAGAAAAAAATGGATAGAAGTTATATAGGTGCTTGCATGGCAGAGTCAATTTCGAGCTGTGGAATGGGGTGCGTTTTTGGCATACTCCAGGATTTTGGTCCTGAAAGATTCGCAAAAGTGTATTCCAATATGTAGAAATAAAATTGAACCTCTAATGAAGGACACTCAAGTCAGCCAAGAATAAGAGTGGGAAGAGATTGCATCATACTTTGGATAAAAAGATTGTGGAGCATCCCAACTAAAGTAGGCTCGAATCAATTTAGTGGAAAGACAAGCATTCTTCCTTGCGTTTGCTTACTGACAAATAATGTAAGAATAAATGAGGATTTATCAGCCAACTTTTGCAAATAAAAAGAAATTGGACTGCTACCCTTTTTTGTAAAAACTAAGACGAAACCCAGGAGGCTTAAAAGTTTGGGAGACCCGAAAACTTCACACAATGCTTTAAGAAGTATCACAATTTTTGGTAACCCCTAATAGGTAAAGTGGAAAGCAAGCGTTTTTGTATCATTTTTAAGAGATAAAAGCATAAGCTTCCCTAACGTAATTTGTGACTAACTCAAGGAAGTCTTTACCAGTCCAGCAATGCATTTGTTGGGACCTTAAGAAGCATTCTTTCGTAAAGTGCATATTTCAAGCCAAGTCAATTGGGATGGTGATTGTAATGCTTTGCCTGCTTGACCACCAATTTCGGTTACGCTTGCTTTGGTGGCCATATTACCCTAGTCGGGTGGGCTGGCCTCAAGGCCACGCCAGTAGCCCTGATCTCTCTGTTTGTTGAATATATATAATCTGCCTTGGTGTTGGAATTCTGCTTTTCGGCATCTACCTCATCCTCTGTGTTCTGCAAGAAAGCTGTTGGCAACTAAGAGACACTAGTCGCGAGGCACCTGGACGCGTTTTGTTCTGGAGATTTCCCAATCATACCTGTTTAGGGAGACCAGTTGTCCAGCGTCTGTTTCTGGGCGCGCTGATGGTTGGCGGAACTTTATACTCTGTGTCCACTTTCTAAATCAGACGAAACCCAAGTTCAGTTGAACTGCCAAGAGGAATCAGTGACGTTTTTGTCAAGTATTTTTCTCGGTTACGCCCGGCACAGCTGGCTCATGGGTGTTTCTTCCAGAATCCATTACATTGTGATGGCTGACGCGGAATGGCACTCGAAAGAAGAGAAGGGCTGTGCAATACTTTGTTTGACTGTCATTTCAACTACGGTCAATTTAGCATTATGCCTTCTTTTGCCTTTAAGGAAGTCTCGGGATTCTACATTGATTGCTGAGTGTTACTAGCAGCAACTGATAATTGACCGAATCATTGGAAACAAGCATCAAAGCTGATTTGAATGTCAAAATAAGATCAAAATAACTATTTAGTAAGCCGAATGTACATAGAGGGAAAAAGCGAGAAAGGTGGGATTTCAAGAGTCTGTTCTTTTGCTTTTGTTTGGCACTCTTAGTGAACCCTCCGATGAACTACTAGATGCGTTGCCTCACTTAATGCCATTTAAGCTTCGAGTTAGTTAAGTGGAACATTATGACCTTAAATAGCAATTCGATCTTTATCCATGGTCGGAACGCAATATCATTTCACAACTTTAGACATAAAGTAAGGCTTAATAAGAGATATCCGCCACCTTGTGCAACTACACTTCCCATTTGCGCCACCTCCATAGTTATAGAAACTAGAACACGCAACAGATTTCTTGAGGTATCACTTACTGCTGCGAAAATTACACAGCTTTGCTTAACGAGCAGGCTATCATTCTTCACTGGACTGGTGTGTCGCTGCTCAGAATACCTTTCCCTTCCGCTTTTTAAGCCGACATAAGACGAGTTGTGTGCATGGTATTAGGGCACTATTTTCATGCAACCACTCGGTCGCTGGCCGCTGTACACATATTAGCACTCGATAAGCGCTAATTTGTACTTTTATGCTACACTCGACAAACATCACAGCATACTGCGACGGTGGCCAAATATTAGACCAAAGCAATCATTTAAAAAGACTTAAATGAGAGCACTTCTGGTTTATCTTATATCTTATTCCTTCTGCATTGCGATTAAAATGCTACTTATGAGTCTGCGACACTCAAACAGGTATGACTGAATGTCGGTAGAATTAAACTTTCTGAGATAGCCGTTAATTTTACACCTAACTGATGGTACTTGAGAAACTGGGAAACACACATTGAGTTATTAAACCTGGTGGCAGTGATTAAAGAAAACTTGCTCATTACCCTTGTTGAGGGAAGTGCATGACGTGGAAAGTACAAGTGCGAACGTGTGGCCGCAGCGCGACCTTGACCAGCCACACATGGGTTAACAGAGGCGTGACTCTATGTAATCATTCCATCTGGCTTAATTTTGGGGGGCGAAATAATTTATTCACAAAGAAAAATGAGCAAGACAGAGACTGAAAGAATTGCCATGTTAAAGAGAATTATTAAATCAATAACTACTGCATTAGACATTAGTACCTTCACCTCTAAAAATTGGCCCACGTTTTATTTAGTGCAACATGCACTTCCGGACTGGTAAAATTGCATGCTTCAAGTAGTTCTAATGCATTCTGTGATTACCAAAGAGGTGGACATTACGTTGGCACAAAAGGCACTAATCCTTAATTTCAATAAGAAATTAAATCTTATGATGCCTAAGCAATAAATGATAAAGCATCAAACGATCTCGCAGCAAAGCAGCTAATTCTCTAATGACATTGGTTCGTTAAATCACATATGCACTCAGCGCAAATATATGGAACCGCCGCTCCTTCGCAGAGGGATCCCAATGCAATGCCATGAACTCCTGTTACTAAGCATAACCTGGTATAATAAGAAAACTGGGTACTTAGTCATGGATCCAACTGCTGCACTCGAATTTTTAAAACAGAGAGAAAGCCACCACCGAAACATGCTATGCAAACTTATTAGACATGAAATTAAAGGGGATTTTATTACCAGACACTACAGAACTCCCATGGAAATTAGAACATTGGCGACACTTCTGCCACATCTACCACTAGGGGAGGATTAATGGTGCTACTTTGCTGATCATGAGAAATTACGACACCGAAAAACGCATGCCACGATGGGAAGCAAGTAGAATCGACTCAAAATGCCACGCACAAGACCCAACCTTAATGAGAACCTCAAAACGAAATTTACACCCGAGGGGGACAGCCGACTCGGAGTCAACGGCGCGACAGAACCCGGAGCGAAGCGACTCAGCACAACCAGAACGGACGCAACTACTGAAAATAACCAGTAGAGTCAACATTTAATACTCCCTGACATACAAGCCACGGGACTAACTACAGAAACCTGCAAACCCTACGCTTTCGAAGTGTGAATCTGGAGAAGAAGTCGAAACAAAAGTCAACTACTGATGCACCAGACCATGAAGTACCGAAAAATAACTACATAAATCCCAAACTGTCCCGAAACTAGAACAGAACATACCTAAAACCAAAAGAGAAGCAGCCAAGTAACCCACCACAAACGATTTATTAGAAAGATTAAGTCGTGATGTCTTTCTTTTCCTCTCCTATCACCTTTTGAGGAACGGACTTAGATTTCGCCTTCTTCCGCCTCAGAGCAGCCTTTTGTTCACTAACACGCGCGTTCCGCTCAGCGAGAGCATTAGGGTTCAGTTTGATGAGAACCTGGATTAATGGAAAGAGTAAATTCAAGAACATACCTGCATATTCTTAAGAGGATTCTTCTTGATATGTGAGCGCTTCCTCTGCTGATCCATTCGCCTAGGGCGAAGAACACTACGAATGGCACGGCACGTCAGGAGGCGACTAAGGTCAGTATTGGTCATCTTGGATGAAGGCAAATGGAAGCCCTTCTTCATGGTACTACCAGTTTTCCAGGTACCATACAACTTGTCCAGCATACGAAATGCGCCCTCAGTCCAGATGGTAAAGCGTCCCATATGACCACCAGGAGCAAGCTTGAGTATGTTAAGATACTTTACGTTTAAGAGAGTAACACCAGGGATGTTACGAAATGCCCGCGTAATCCCACCGTCCTTTTTATACACAACAATAGGACCGCGCTTCATGATATGACGGCGGTTCCTCATCTTACCACGACCTGCACGATTTCTCTTGGATTGGTAGACTTTTTGGATATCTGACCAAGCCCTAAGTTTCTTCAAAACCTTGACAGCTTCTTTCGTCTTTTTGATCTTTTCAACATCTTCAGACACAACCAATGGAAGTTCTGGGATCTTGTCTACACAATGTCCACGAGCCATGACCAGGGCCGGAACGCCTGTAGCAGCGATTGCTGAGCACATGGCAAAGCGCCTTTGTTGAACATTGACACAACGATGCCAACGTCTCCAAACTTTGGTAGGAGCGTACATGTGACCTCCGCGACACATGTTCCCGAAAGCGCCTTGACCGGAGCGGTGGGTACCACCACCACGTACACGGGGAATTCGAGCAACAGCCCGACCAGTACCCCATGATTCGGCTGACGTTTGGTGGCCAGCTTTCGAACTCACAGCATACGGCTGACGCGAATTTTTACGCAAACTATCATGAACGAAGTTCAAAATGTCACTACGCATCGGCGCCCCAAACACCGCTGGCATTTTGACAGTAGTTTTGGTACAGTCACCAGACAGATCGTAAACATTAACCAACGGTCTGCATAAAACCTAAATACGGTAATTAACATCCCAGCAGAGGCTCACCATCTCAGCGTGCAGCGCTTCCCAAACGTTGGCTGAAGTGACCAACCGTAGTGAATTCAAACAAAACGTACAATAGTTTGAACTTGCCACACATAGCTAACTAACTAAAATTTATTCCAATTTAATTTTTTAAAATTTTTAAACACTAATTTTTATTGTGTAAAAAGCTTAAATTTTTAATTACGTTTTTTATAAATATGTCTTTTTAATTTTTGGAACTTTAGCTAATATGATTTCGAAGAATATATATAATTGGTGCAATAGATGCTGTAATTTAACATTCTAGACTACTTGAGCATGTGTTGCATTGAATCATGCTTGTAAACGCTATCTGCAGCGTCGCTGTTTTTGCAGAAGATCAATTTAGCTCCCCAGGGCTACCATGAAGCCAGAATGACATGATACTTGGGGAAAACATATACTCGTTAATTGGAAAGGGAGCAAGTCTGCTGTCATGCTTTGAATGTTTGCCCATCCGACTAAGCCAACATGGTCACCCGGATAACGTTAACCTAATCTGGAGACCAACCGAATAAAGCATAGCACCCTAAAGGCTGGGTGGCTATGAGAGACCACGTATTGATGAACGGATTGAGTATGTTGCAGCGGATAAGTAAAAACGGCACCGCCTCAAGCTTCCACGCAGTCACCAACGCATCGAGAAAAGGATACCAGACCGGTGGAAAGCATCTCTTTTTTAGCGTCCTCCCCAGTGCTATCACCAATTAACCTTCCGAGCTGAACTTCATAACGTGGTCAGAGCTTTGAAGACCTCCTGAGAACTGGCGAACATTAATTACTGATCATTCGAGTAAATGAAAAGTTATTTTGTTCCAAAAACGCTAAGTAATATTGACAACTCTGTTATATTAGAAGCTCTACTTTAGTTTTAAATTGTATGGAGGGCAATTTTAAGCAGAGTGGCCGATATTCTTGGTCAAGCGTTGGATAAAAGAGTGGGTGGGTGGCCCCAAGTGATGCTTTTTTAATAAGAAAAACGGATAAGATATTTTCGTGGCCAGGATCACAGAGCGTTTTTAAGATATCATAGTTCTAATCTTGCCACAGTGGCTAGCAGCATTCTTGCACAACACGAGTTTAAAACGATCCCTAAAAGTTGACGCAATTTTTTACTCCTTTTGGTCTTTACAGATGTAGGCGTGATGTGTCTCCACCCCTTGAGTTTTTGCCGTAACAATCACATAAGTGACCTGTTTGTTTCAGTTCACTTGTTAATGCTATCGGCGCAGCTTCCCCAAACCTCGCTGAGGTCGTAATGAATCAAAATAGTACGAAAAGACAGGCATAAAGTAGGGAGGTCTAAGGAAGCACCATTTAGGCATAGACTGTATCACAGAGAGGGGGACGGCTAAATAAGCCTAAGGTGTCCACGTGCCTTTGTACGAAATAAAATAACCCAAAATCACAAAAAATAATGCTAAAAATACCTCATATCATAAAAGAGTAGTAGTAGAGAGTTGAGATACAATTTAAAGCAACAACATTTTCCGCAACGAACGCGGTTTATTGATTTAATTAAATTGAAAGCCTTTGCGTATCCATGCGCTTCAAAAAGGGAAAAAAATGATGACAGACTACCTTCAACATAAGGGACGACCTCTAGCAGCAAGCAAAATTCAAAAAATTGGGAGTTAAAATAAAAGCAAAATATAGCGATTAAAAATAATTATAACACAACTTTACCCAAATTGCATACTACATTCATAATGAGAAGTAAACCAAATACAAGTAAACTAATTTCAGTTAAAAAATTATAAATAATTAGAGCAAGCGATTAAGAGGAAAGAAAGGAGAGTAAGAGTATAAATGCGCCGCAAACACATCTCTAAAAACCAATGACATACCAAAAAAAATTAGGTTAAAAATTAAATAAAATAGTAACAGTAATCTACACATTTACAAGAAAATCGCTAGAAGGCAAATGCTGCAGGTGCGTTCGCAGGTGAAAAGGCAAGATGTTTGGGCCATCAGACCTAATGTAAACAACCGTCAGTCTATGGACAACACATGGTAATCGTTGCACCTCCACCCAGACCTTCCCCATTGCCCTCGAGCGTGGGTTGGAACAGTTGTTTTTGATAAATGCAAATATAAATTCTAAGATCTTTAGAAGGAAATCCAGTTGTACAAAAACTAAGGTGTTGGAAGTGCTGGCGCAGACACCAACGAGGGGATGGAGGGAGACACGCTTCCATGGAATTTCCATATTTCCAAGGTTTAATTGAAGTAAAGCTCTCAATAACTGCTGAGAAATTTCTCATCTCCTCCGTAAGGCGTGAACTCCCTTTCGGGAGTCAATGTCTGGATTAACTTGCCTCAGCTACCAATTAAACGTAAGTAAGTAACTCCAATCAGCTTTTAAATACTTTATTGCACGTCGAACTTGTCAGTCGTACCTTCTCCATCTCAAGGTGGCCGCGAAAAGAGGCGGGAAAGCTCTTTGGTAACTCCTCGTATTATTCTTGATAGGCCAACTTTATTGTTGCATATCAGATTAGGAACATCAAACTGTTAGACTTTCCCGTGTATTTCTTACACTAGCACCTACAGCCAACGGGATCTCATGTTAGCTGCTTCCTTATCTGTAAGCCTCTGGGTGATTGCCTCCCTCCATTATCGAAATAAGAGAAAAAGCATTGGTCCAACAACGAATGATTAAGTTGAGAGATACTGGGGTCTGTTCGTAACTAATTTGTTGGCAATTAGTTAACCGGAGTACATTGATGGTGTCGCCTCATCAGTATGTGCAAACATTGCATTAAAGTGGAAAATACTGAGTGGCCTGAAGTGCCTTGTTACTGCCGGTGGAGGACATACCCTCAATGCATTGCAACTAATCCAATAAGATCTATTTATTTGCATATCTTAAGTGGCCGCCCTCGAAATCTTCGCACACACAACTCTCAGGCAAAGACTGCATTCCACCAGAACCCTAACTTCACTACTTTCTATGGCCGATGGCACAGGTTCCAAGCCTCTTGGCAATTTCGCCGCCTACAATGCAAATAGTGTAGGTTGAGGCTACGCGATTTCGTTGCTTCTGTTGGGCCAAAGCTAGTGCCCATTTTAAACAAGGCTTGGTACCATATTTTTACACTTTTTGGTATCATTAAGACAAATTCACTCTGTACACTTACATGCGTCAAGCTTGGGAACAAAGGAGTCATTATAACTTTCTCCCAAGTGCACCAAATATGAAAGTTACTAGGCATAAATTGCGAAAACTATGTATAGGACTCCGTTAATTAATAGACCATGGTGGAAGAGGTTTTCAGAGCCCTATAGCACCTCCAGCATCGACGAGTCTCGTGGCGAGCAATTCTCAGGAATGGGCGTTCAGGACGACAGAGTCATGTTGGCATCCTATAGAGGAAACTACCCTAGCGAAAGAAAACCGCCTCCGATGTCAACGGCATCAGGGAAGCAACAAAAGCTCAGGAAGTGGGACGCAGATATTGTGTCTATAAGCTTACTCATTCGACCGCACTTTCCCAAGAAAAAAATGCTCTTGCATTTGGACAGCTTCTAATTGGTTGGAATGATCGGGTTATGGCTGATGTACAGCAGTGCGGTAATATCGCCAAACGCATTGATAGTGCCAGCGTCGAAGATGCTCCCCACTTCCTGCCGTCGTCTCCACATTGCGAATGCATCGACAATCCCGTGTCCCTCACACTCCGACCCTTCCATCCAGCGAACTGTCGGTCACGCTTCTACCACCTGACACTGAACTTCGTTTCATCCCCTTCCGTGTTCGGCATGGAACTGCAACCACCTTAGAGTATACACCACCTCTGCCGATGATGCAGTATTGCGCCTCCTTTCGAGGCACAGTTCCAATTAGCGTTGTCTCACATTACTCAATGCTAACGAAATTGGACAACATTTACCTTTTCTCAAAAGTATGATGCTTTACCTTCCGCCGACAAGCAACTATTAATAATGGACGACTTTGTCGTAAATGACTATAAGTAGTCATTCGCCAATAAAATGTGCCTCAGATGACCTCGGTTTCATTGAAGATCGTATAAGGTAAGCAGCTTCCATCCAATCATGAGGTTGGTAGTGATATTCATTGCAGAGTGGGTGTCAGACCCACTTTAGCATATTCGCAGTCAAATAGGGCACCGCATATAAACCTTCAACGCAGATTGCAGGCCGTAACCAAACACTGACGTTGAAACGTAAGCCCTTAGGCTAGGAAGAAACCGAACAATCTCAAACTATGTTTTATGCCTTTGCCAAGATTGTTAATGAAACAAAAGAAATATATGCCATTTGAGGGCACCTTTGCAGATCATCAATGCTATCCAATGTAGACGTAGACAATCTTATGATTGACATTGCAAAATTAAGTATTTTTTAGTCACAAGAATGTGTTGTTTGTGCAACTCGATTACCAAAGAGGTCTTTTTGAGGTTGCCATCTTTTAGCATCTGTTCATTCCACCTCAAATTGTGTGCTTTGAACGCAGTCTACCAGTCAGCGTTTCGCTATTTCAAGATTTTCTCAATCCTTAAAAAACGACTGGAGCCATGGGTGGAAAATCTCCAAACGGTTTTACTACAATGTCCCCCATCGACCGACTTCAGGTGACTCCAATTGTTGGGAACCTGTTGGAAGTTTGCCGCGCGTTCTGCAAAGATCTCCTTTTTCTTAAAAAAACTCACTACCTTTTTTGTCAAGTGGTTCATTAAATTCTGATTCAAGCGGCAGTAATCACGATTTCTGCTAAGGTCATAACGGAATCGAAAAGCGTGCCTTTGGGGAAGGAGAATGCGATTAGAGAGCTGAAGAATTTGGAAGACTGTGGCGACTTTTCTTGTCGAGTACCTGAAGCCTGGATGCATGCAAAGGTGATTGGTCTACCATTCCTTGTTTCAAAAGCATACAAGCACTTTCGCTTTCCATATTCCATTTGAGATTTTGTAGCAGTTTAGGGGCCTGGGCTACGCGTTGATGCTCAGCCTCTCTCATTCCATAGCTTTGAGACATACAGGTTGGGCACACAACCAATTTCATCGTCTTTCTTTCATCATTGGTAGTATTAGTGGGTCACATCATTTTTCTATGGCGTGATATTGTGGAATATGTGATGCGACCATTCAGCAGGGGTATTTAATCTAGTCTCATCGACACGCTTTCTTCGAATGAATACTATTAAATGTGTGGCTTTACCAACGACTTCATATGAAAAGTACCTTTCCCAAACACACAGATGGGTATTAAGTTGCATCCTACTGAACGAATCCTGCATCCATAAATGATGGAGAATTAATGTGCTGAGACCTTGATTTGAAAGAAAGATAAGGCAGTAAATTTAGAGCAAAGTGTCACATTATTTTTGTTTCATGCAAAAACAAAACACCAACACTTACAGTAGCTATAGCTGGTGTTTTCAATACCATACATTCATCGTCCTTGAATATTTGAGGTGTTCAAATCTGCAATGCTTTCTCGATCTCCAATAGCCAAACAACTGTACTACTGCGGGATCGGTTTCTCGCACACAAATCAAAAACCCAATCACCAGGCTCTGGAAGTCATTATTTGTAAGGTTGTCGTTTAAGTAGAACTACCATGCTCCAGTACCGTCGCTTAAACAGGACGACAGATCACAGGTGCTTGCACAAGCAGTGCGCAACCACTGTTCAATTTTTTAGTGACTCGCAAAGTGTCCGAGATGATTAAAGGAAGGGTAACGACCACCACCAATACATGCAAATGTGTTTGACCAACGCCCTATGCTATCTATTCCACACTAAGGACTCACAGCGGCCTCTAAATTCGGCCGGATTGGTGGTCCTCCATGAGCTTTGACACTGTGTGCGCATAGGACCAGACAATAATCAGCCAAAGTATTTGGGCGAAAAGATTTAGCATATGATCACTACAAAGTAAGGCACTGCAAGTTACGAAGCATGCAAATTAGAACATCATAGCCTATTATAAATTAATTGTTTTCATACTTTAACAATACGGCAAAAATGGGTGCAAAATAGATGAATAGTAGATTGAAAAGAGGGCGGCGATTAATTGCACGTTGCGCACTGATTAATAGTGTGATCATGGATGTGATAGTCATTTTAGAAGAATGTGCATATGTATAATCACAAACCCATAGCACACTAAAACTAAAATTGAAACAGACGCCGTCGAGGACATTTATTACAGGAGGGGACTTGCTCCCAAGCTCATTGACCGCTGGCTGGAGGAGCAGCAAAATTAAAGAGCCCCATCTCTCATCATCGCTCAGATTACTGGAGGATCGAGTCTGTGCACTTTTCCTCATTCACTGATGGTAGATGCCCATCATCAAACAGGAGATGCAAATACTCCAAACCCCATTTTAAGCTTGCATAGCCTTTCTTGTCACTTTACTACGGTGAATACAATGGCGATGATCTACCTTATTAAGTGTCAATTGTCTTGCTTGTCTTGACCTGTGGACCAGCTCAATTGTGATCCTCCTCCCATGTCACAACGGCTCGGTGCCAAAGGAATTCGTTTTATCGCTCGTGATAGCCTTACTCTATAATCTTGCAATGAGCCACGTCCAAATCAACCTAGCTGCACTGCGGATCCAAATTGAGAAAAGGCTAGCATGTCAAGCCGGCTGTTTCGAGTACGACAGTTGAAAGATGATCGACCATGCCCCCGAGGCTCTCATCAACAAACCATGTAAAGGTGAACTTCACAACAAATACAAATTCATTACCTTCATTGCTAAAAGTAGGAAAATTTTGAACTGAGATCTAATGAAATTAATCATGAACTAATCATAGTAATCGTCTTTACTGGAGAGTTTCACGTAAATGGGATTTATAGGCCATATAAAAGTCACTGCCACCTCGTGACCCCTTCATTTCACAGGCACAGCCTGTCTGGTGTGTTTAGGCGCCATCTCGTATATGCCTGTACCTGGCAGACCGCTCCTTTGCCAAAACGGTCCCAGACGCAGCCTCGGTGCTGACACCACTCGACTTATCCTGTCGTCTTGTGACAGCCAAAGGGAAGGAAAACAATTAGCCGCACTGATTATTTCAGCTCTGCTTCTCACCACGCATGAAATATTTATGCTGCATTAAGCTGGGTAACAAATCACCAATGCCATCACACGCAAACGGCATCTACAGAACACACACACACACACACCACCCAAACGAACAATTAGGCGGTAAATGATCCCTTAACTGCAGCACTATTGTCTCCTCTCAGGTCTCAGCCTCGAGTCATCTACCAATCTAGCAAGAATCATGCCGTCACGTGTGTGGCTCCGATGTGTTAACTGCGCAGTGCTTCGTCATGTAAGTATTATTGGCAAATGAAGTACATTGAGATTACCGTAGTCGTCGTGTTGTGATTCTTTAAAAACTTGTGTCATAGCATCGGAGCCACACACGTGACGGCATGATTCTTGCTAGGTTGGTAGATGACTCGAGGCTGAGACCTGAGAGGAGACAATAGTGCTGCAGTTAAGGGATCATTTACCGCCTAATTGTTCGTTTGGGTGGTGTGTGTGTGTGTGTGTTCTGTAGATGCCGTTTGCGTGTGATGGCATTGGTGATTTGTTACCCAGCTTAATGCAGCATAAATATTTCATGCGTGGTGAGAAGCAGAGCTGAAATAATCAGTGCGGCTAATTGTTTTCCTTCCCTTTGGCTGTCACAAGACGACAGGATAAGTCGAGTGGTGTCAGCACCGAGGCTGCGTCTGGGACCGTTTTGGCAAAGGAGCGGTCTGCCAGGTACAGGCATATACGAGATGGCGCCTAAACACACCAGACAGGCTGTGCCTGTGAAATGAAGGGGTCACGAGGTGGCAGTGACTTTTATATGGCCTATAAATCCCATTTACGTGAAACTCTCCAGTAAAGACGATTACTATGATTAGTTCATGATTAATTTCATTAGATCTCAGTTCAAAATTTTCCTACTTTTAGCAATGAAGGTAATGAATTTGTATTTGTTGTGAAGTTCACCTTTACATGGTTTGTTGATGAGAGCCTCGGGGGCATGGTCGATCATCTTTCAACTGTCGTACTCGAAACAGCCGGCTTGACATGCTAGCCTTTTCTCAATTTGGATCCGCAGTGCAGCTAGGTTGATTTGGACGTGGCTCATTGCAAGATTATAGAGTAAGGCTATCACGAGCGATAAAACGAATTCCTTTGGCACCGAGCCGTTGTGACATGGGAGGAGGATCACAATTGAGCTGGTCCACAGGTCAAGACAAGCAAGACAATTGACACTTAATAAGGTAGATCATCGCCATTGTATTCACCGTAGTAAAGTGACAAGAAAGGCTATGCAAGCTTAAAATGGGGTTTGGAGTATTTGCATCTCCTGTTTGATGATGGGCATCTACCATCAGTGAATGAGGAAAAGTGCACAGACTCGATCCTCCAGTAATCTGAGCGATGATGAGAGATGGGGCTCTTTAATTTTGCTGCTCCTCCAGCCAGCGGTCAATGAGCTTGGGAGCAAGTCCCCTCCTGTAATAAATGTCCCCGACGGCGTCTGTTTCAATTTTAGTTTTAGTGTGCTATGGGTTTGTGATTATACATATGCACATTCTTCTAAAATGACTATCACATCCATGATCACACTATTAATCAGTGCGCAACGTGCAATTAATCGCCGCCCTCTTTTCAATCTACTATTCATCTATTTTGCACCCATTTTTGCCGTATTGTTAAAGTATGAAAACAATTAATTTATAATAGGCTATGATGTTCTAATTTGCATGCTTCGTAACTTGCAGTGCCTTACTTTGTAGTGATCATATGCTAAATCTTTTCGCCCAAATACTTTGGCTGATTATTGTCTGGTCCTATGCGCACACAGTGTCAAAGCTCATGGAGGACCACCAATCCGGCCGAATTTAGAGGCCGCTGTGAGTCCTTAGTGTGGAATAGATAGCATAGGGCGTTGGTCAAACACATTTGCATGTATTGGTGGTGGTCGTTACCCTTCCTTTAATCATCTCGGACACTTTGCGAGTCACTAAAAAATTGAACAGTGGTTGCGCACTGCTTGTGCAAGCACCTGTGATCTGTCGTCCTGTTTAAGCGACGGTACTGGAGCATGGTAGTTCTACTTAAACGACAACCTTACAAATAATGACTTCCAGAGCCTGGTGATTGGGTTTTTGATTTGTGTGCGAGAAACCGATCCCGCAGTAGTACAGTTGTTTGGCTATTGGAGATCGAGAAAGCATTGCAGATTTGAACACCTCAAATATTCAAGGACGATGAATGTATGGTATTGAAAACACCAGCTATAGCTACTGTAAGTGTTGGTGTTTTGTTTTTGCATGAAACAAAAAATAATGTGACACTTTGCTCTAAATTTACTGCCTTATCTTTCTTTCAAATCAAGGTCTCAGCACATTAATTCTCCATCATTTATGGATGCAGGATTCGTTCAGTAGGATGCAACTTAATACCCATCTGTGTGTTTGGGAAAGGTACTTTTCATATGAAGTCGTTGGTAAAGCCACACATTTAATAGTATTCATTCGAAGAAAGCGTGTCGATGAGACTAGATTAAATACCCCTGCTGAATGGTCGCATCACATATTCCACAATATCACGCCATAGAAAAATGATGTGACCCACTAATACTACCAATGATGAAAGAAAGACGATGAAATTGGTTGTGTGCCCAACCTGTATGTCTCAAAGCTATGGAATGAGAGAGGCTGAGCATCAACGCGTAGCCCAGGCCCCCCTAAACTGCTACAAAATCTCAAATGGAATATGGAAAGCGAAAGTGCTTGTATGCTTTTTGAAACAAGGAATGGTAGACCAATCACCTTTGCATGCATCCAGGCTTCAGGTACTCGACAAGAAAAGTCGCCACAGTCTTCCAAATTCTTCAGCTCTCTAATCGCATTCTCCTTCCCCAAAGGCACGCTTTTCGATTCCGTTATGACCTTAGCAGAAATCGTGATTACTGCCGCTTGAATCAGAATTTAATGAACCACTTGACAAAAAAGGTAGTGAGTTTTTTTAAGAAAAAGGAGATCTTTGCAGAACGCGCGGCAAACTTCCAACAGGTTCCCAACAATTGGAGTCACCTGAAGTCGGTCGATGGGGGACATTGTAGTAAAACCGTTTGGAGATTTTCCACCCATGGCTCCAGTCGTTTTTTAAGGATTGAGAAAATCTTGAAATAGCGAAACGCTGACTGGTAGACTGCGTTCAAAGCACACAATTTGAGGTGGAATGAACAGATGCTAAAAGATGGCAACCTCAAAAGACCTCTTTGGTAATCGAGTTGCACAAACAACACATTCTTGTGACTAAAAAATACTTAATTTTGCAATGTCAATCATAAGATTGTCTACGTCTACATTGGATAGCATTGATGATCTGCAAAGGTGCCCTCAAATGGCATATATTTCTTTTGTTTCATTAACAATCTTGGCAAAGGCATAAAAACATAGTTTGAGATTGTTCGGTTTCTTCCTAGCCTAAGGGCTTACGTTTCAACGTCAGTGTTTGGTTACGGCCTGCAATCTGCGTTGAAGGTTTATATGCGGTGCCCTATTTGACTGCGAATATGCTAAAGTGGGTCTGACACCCACTCTGCAATGAATATCACTACCAACCTCATGATTGGATGGAAGCTGCTTACCTTATACGATCTTCAATGAAACCGAGGTCATCTGAGGCACATTTTATTGGCGAATGACTACTTATAGTCATTTACGACAAAGTCGTCCATTATTAATAGTTGCTTGTCGGCGGAAGGTAAAGCATCATACTTTTGAGAAAAGGTAAATGTTGTCCAATTTCGTTAGCATTGAGTAATGTGAGACAACGCTAATTGGAACTGTGCCTCGAAAGGAGGCGCAATACTGCATCATCGGCAGAGGTGGTGTATACTCTAAGGTGGTTGCAGTTCCATGCCGAACACGGAAGGGGATGAAACGAAGTTCAGTGTCAGGTGGTAGAAGCGTGACCGACAGTTCGCTGGATGGAAGGGTCGGAGTGTGAGGGACACGGGATTGTCGATGCATTCGCAATGTGGAGACGACGGCAGGAAGTGGGGAGCATCTTCGACGCTGGCACTATCAATGCGTTTGGCGATATTACCGCACTGCTGTACATCAGCCATAACCCGATCATTCCAACCAATTAGAAGCTGTCCAAATGCAAGAGCATTTTTTCTTGGGAAAGTGCGGTCGAATGAGTAAGCTTATAGACACAATATCTGCGTCCCACTTCCTGAGCTTTTGTTGCTTCCCCTGATGCCGTTGACATCGGAGGCGGTTTTCTTTCGCTAGGGTAGTTTCCTCTATAGGATGCCAACATGACTCTGTCGTCCTGAACGCCCATTCCTGAGAATTGCTCGCCACGAGACTCGTCGATGCTGGAGGTGCTATAGGGCTCTGAAAACCTCTTCCACCATGGTCTATTAATTAACGGAGTCCTATACATAGTTTTCGCAATTTATGCCTAGTAACTTTCATATTTGGTGCACTTGGGAGAAAGTTATAATGACTCCTTTGTTCCCAAGCTTGACGCATGTAAGTGTACAGAGTGAATTTGTCTTAATGATACCAAAAAAGTGTAAAAAATATGGTACCAAGCCTTGTTTAAAATGGGCACTAGCTTTGGCCCAACAGAAGCAACGAAATCGCGTAGCCTCAACCTACACTATTTGCATTGTAGGCGGCGAAATTGCCAAGAGGCTTGGAACCTGTGCCATCGGCCATAGAAAGTAGTGAAGTTAGGGTTCTGGTGGAATGCAGTCTTTGCCTGAGAGTTGTGTGTGCGAAGATTTCGAGGGCGGCCACTTAAGATATGCAAATAAATAGATCTTATTGGATTAGTTGCAATGCATTGAGGGTATGTCCTCCACCGGCAGTAACAAGGCACTTCAGGCCACTCAGTATTTTCCACTTTAATGCAATGTTTGCACATACTGATGAGGCGACACCATCAATGTACTCCGGTTAACTAATTGCCAACAAATTAGTTACGAACAGACCCCAGTATCTCTCAACTTAATCATTCGTTGTTGGACCAATGCTTTTCTCTTATTTCGATAATAGAGGAGGCAATCACCCAGAGGCTTACAGATAAGGAAGCAGCTAACATGAGATCCCGTTGGCTGTAGGTGCTAGTGTAAGAAATACACGGGAAAGTCTAACAGTTTGATGTTCCTAATCTGATATGCAACAATAAAGTTGGCCTATCAAGAATAATACGAGGAGTTACCAAAGAGCTTTCCCGCCTCTTTTCGCGGCCACCTTGAGATGGAGAAGGTACGACTGACAAGTTCGACGTGCAATAAAGTATTTAAAAGCTGATTGGAGTTACTTACTTACGTTTAATTGGTAGCTGAGGCAAGTTAATCCAGACATTGACTCCCGAAAGGAGTTCACGCCTTACGGAGGAGATGAGAAATTTCTCAGCAGTTATTGAGAGCTTTACTTCAATAAAACCTTGGAAATATGGAAATTCCATGGAAGCGTGTCTCCCTCCATCCCCTCGTTGGTGTCTGCGCCAGCACTTCCAACACCTTAGTTTTTGTACAACTGGATTTCCTTCTAAAGATCTTAGAATTTATATTTGCATTTATCAAAAACAACTGTTCCAACCCACGCTCGAGGGCAATGGGGAAGGTCTGGGTGGAGGTGCAACGATTACCATGTGTTGTCCATAGACTGACGGTTGTTTACATTAGGTCTGATGGCCCAAACATCTTGCCTTTTCACCTGCGAACGCACCTGCAGCATTTGGCATCCACTTGCTAGTCTTGGCAGCCTTTACTGGAGTTTGTGGCTGTTCAATGGAAAGCAGGATAATTTTTTGTTGCATTTTACGCAAAATGTCTTTAATCTTTTTATGCTGCCACCTTATTGTGATATCGGATTGTATTTGGACGATATTTATCCAGTCTACAATAAGTATTTAATAAATTTATGAGTGACATCTAATACGAAAAATTTTATTTGTTCTGCCTTATTTTTGTACCACAACATATAATTGTTTTTATGGAGTGTGGTTTTCCAGTTTACGTTATCATCTCTGCATGTGAATAGCGTCACGAAACGGTCTCGATAATTTATTGATATTTATATATCATTAAAGGGATTCATGCACCATCCTTTTTAGTGTTTGGAGTAATTGCCTTAGTTACCGATCGCCTCTGGTTATAATTAGAGGGCTCTATTGTATTTAACAAGTAGACTAATTTTTGGCTGTGAAGACATGCGTATATATACATAACTGCCAATCTCACTAACGGTGTTTGTTTTAAGATTTGAAGCAGTGTGCCCAAGTAGATTTAAGTGAGTGATTTGGTTTTGGATTTTGGATAAAGTAGTAATTGAAAGTTTAATTGGATGACACCACAACGTGAATCCACTCGAGACCAAAGGTGCCTATGGGAGGGAGCTGATTAAGGTCAGGTGGGCTTGGCTAGAAGAAAGGAATTTATGAGCAGCCTGCTTTAATACATTGATTGGTGCATTTTTTGTAAGCCTAACTCTTCGCCCAAACTTATAGTAAATTAGGTTATTAGTGGATTTGTTTAGAAATGGGAATAAGAATAGGAATCGCGTTGTAATTAATGGGATTTACCAGGTTTCACTAGTGGCAAATGACTCTTAGTACCAGTTTGCGGAAAGCAAAATATCGTTTGTTATTTATAATAAATAAAGCTTTGATAATGCATATTTACGTAAATTAACCTGTATAAGTATGATGAGCTCACAAATGCACGACCTTAAAGGCATGGTATCTGAGATCAAGTGCCTTAGCTTATTGAAAGCACACCTCCATGTCAATGTGCCATAACTGCAGCCCGGTGCAAAATCAAGCTGATTTGGTGAAAAGGCTGGAGAAACACCGGAGTATTTTATTTATTCCCTAAGCTTTTAGCAGACATTTCCTGCTTTACTTCGGTTCAAGATGGAAAGGTAAACACGTAGATTTACTAAAATTAGTAGTGACGAAGGGCATCAGAAAACAAATGCAAGTGTTTTAATTCTTTTCTTGCGCCAGTTTAGATTACAGCATTTCTGCATAAATTAACTCAGACATATGTAGAACTAAAATTTCCGAGTCAATTTTTATAAATTATAACCATAGTTTTAAAATGCTCCCTTGACAAAGTAGTAACTTTTAGTTTATGATGCTGATTGGCATCAAGCCAGAACGGTTGTAAATAAATATTTTTATTATCTAATATTTAACGTTTGCAAAGGCAGATAAATTGTCAACTGCTGCCACCTTTTTACAATTGCGATTCAAATACGTTACCTCATTGCTCTAGGGCTTTAAATTCCAAAGAAGCCTTACACTTTCGCTCTTTCGCACTGTAATTTTGCAAATGCGGAATTGACCAAAGTAGTACACAACTTGAAACTTGCAAAGTAGCAACATTTGCGATACTCACAACGGTTGCTATGTCGTAAAATATGTGACATCTAATGCTTCCTTCTCGAAAGCAATTATAAATGTGCGCTCACAATGGATCGTCAATACGACTGAAAAATCTGGCCATATAATGGTCAGAGATCATGGGAACCGTTAGTGAAGTATTTGGATGGCGCACAGGCAAACATAATAAGAGGGACAAGGCTTGGAAATAGCATTATCTGAATTTAAAATAAATCTATGCTGTCCTCTATACTTTCTATTTGTCACACCTTGCAGTAATGTATGAAAAGATAACGAAACTAATGCCACAGTGAATGGATACAAAGGTAATTTCTAGTGAGAAGGGCCTCTACCTTAACCTGATGCGTGGACATAAGCATAAACACACGCACCTACACACGCGCTCCCCATGCGTATTCACAAGACATTCCGCCCTGAAACGAGTGCGTTTTCATTGGCTTGCCAGGCTCAAACTTTCGCGAAGCCAATTCGCTGGCCCTCCCTCCCGATGATGTTTGCGTGTCACCACCGCTGCTGTCGTCCAACATAATGATTTTATGGTCTTCAAATGCGGAACCATCCAAGTCTGGTTTAGATAATGTGAGTTTTACCTTCTATAGCATCCCAAAATAAGTAAATAAAATATTATTTAACTGACTCACTTAAGGCATCATTCTTCTATACTTTTTGCAGAATGTTTTGAGGCAATGCTGATTAGCATAGCAAAAATAGTAGCGTTTCAAAAAAGATCGCAGTTGAATGGAGAGGCGATGTTACATTCAAGAAAGAAGTGTGTTCTCCTACACAAATAATTTGTCAAATGTCCATTCGAATAGGAAACAATCAGAGTACTAAACAATAGTTGGCTTAAATTAAAATGATGCATTTAATAAGCGATCACCTGTTCCTGCATCCATGGAGTCTTGTACAAAAACATGGTTGTTAGCCATTAGCTTAACATTTTCTACTAATTTACCACCATTTAAGTTTATTATTAACAGATTTAAGTCACGAAAAAAATCCCTACTTTGCAAAGCAAACACAGCTTAATTACTCAAAATTCCGATACAGACTAAGTATAATAACTCAAGTACTCTTGAAAGTAACCCAAATGCGTGATACAGATCTGACTTTGCTTTTAATAAAGCAATTCAGTAACATTGGACCAAACAACATCTTAATGCGCTATAGAAAGTATCAAATCTAAATAGCATAAGATTGTTCCATACAGCCAAACTCGCAATACGAATTCAACGTGTGAATGGATATTTATATAGTTTTCTTAATTCTCGACAATTGCACCAAAGTTGCTTTCCAGGATGCTTTGGAATTGCGCAAGGAAAACTGATATTAGTAAAAGGTGAGATTCGGGGATCGTTAAGTAGGACGTAAAATATTTGCGGCAAAGTAGCCAATTATTCAGTGTGTAAGATGTAATTAGTTCAAATTTCTCAATCCTCTGCAAACTGAAGCAAACAAATCACGAAAGTTGTTGAACATTTGACACTTTTAAGAACCATGATTTAATTATATTCACTCATTCATTCCAAGTATAATGAGCCTAACACACTAAAGACTTGTAAACGGAGCTGTGCTTTGATGAATATTCCAGTATTTAGGTACTACTGAGTCCTAAAATAATTGACCTGCTGAACAATAAACTTGGTGTTATCATCAAATTAGTAAACGTGAAAAGCTGTGCAGCCATCAGAGTACTCAATATTTGTTTCAGACTGTAAAGTTGTGAAATTGGTGTGAGAGGTGAAGGCGCCGGTGATTAAATGGAAGCCTGGCCGCTTATTTTGTGCATCCATCTTCAAATGCAGTCACTTTGCCTCGCGCTATTCACATCACCCTCAGCTGCTGCCAGTCCCGCGACTCGAAACTTCCCCTGCCGTTTCCGCCGCTCCGATGTCGCGCACTGCGCTAGTCAATACCACATCGCCCGCATCCCTGACGAGATGCAAAGCTACGGGTTTGGCTTTGGCTCGGTGGATGATGCCGAAATAATGTGCAAGTATGAACAATGAAATTTGTTTACGGTGCATTTGCTGTGCCTACAAACAACGATTGCTAAAGTCCCATAGTGACGTTTAATTTAAAAAGGGAGACAGTGATGCATATATTATCCCAGGCCCTACCATTACTGCTATAAAGGATGCACATGAGTAATTTTGATGTAATAACCATGCAAATTGCGTGAAACATACAAGTGTGGAAAATGCCCATTTTATTACAGCTCGCATTACCAAATGTGGGTTACGTAAAACACCATGTTTCGGAGTGGATGCCATCGGCTTGCTTTGTTTTTTACTCTGTTTTGGATTACCAAACGGTGGAATAAATGAGCCATCTATTACAAGAAAGTCAGGTTCAAAATATTTCACCAGACTGTTGCAAACATATCAAAAACCACGTACATAGATTAGCATCTATATAATTTTCCACAAATAATGGTGGGAGAATCCAACGGATAGGATGGAATAGAAAATGAATTAACATATATTGAATCAGAGTGTGACAAATTAAGAGATGAAAATGGGAGAGGTTAAACTGTCGAAAAATGGTGGTCAGATTCAAAATACACTGAACTAAGTGAATTGACGTTATTACATCTTCCTTGTTTTAAGTTGTTGGAAATTGTATTATTCTCAAGGTAAAATCCAATGAAACGTACTTTTTTATCGTTCGTAAAACTGGAAAATATCCAGGCCTTAATTAGAAGCATAAATGAGAAATATACTTTAGACAACAAATTTGGGTAAAATTACTCGCGTGCTGCCGTAAAAGCCAGAAAATGTTTTTATTAACTTCGCAAAAATATGCTCTCTTTATTGGGTACATCAGACTTCTAAAAATATTTCAGATATTTTCGCGAATTTCTTTTACCTAGTCAAAGCTACTCCATGATGTCCATACATTTTATTTCATTTTTGCCCATCTTCGTTATGGCCTTTTGAAATCGTGCTGCTTGAACTTGCCTCAGCACTGTGGCTTTGGCCCCTGCGCAGGGTTAACTTGCTCAATGCATTCTTAACACATCAACAAAAAAACTACTTTTCCTGAATGAATGTTTTGCCTTTAGAATATCACCCTATGTTATTTAAAATATTATCCTATTCTATGCTTAACCTACTCTTTAAATCACTACGCTTGTGGTTTTCCACCTTGGCTACACTTGGCAACTTTGGTGCTAGCATTCACAATAATCACAAAAAGAGTCTGGATAATTCATTGTAGAACATTTTTCTTAAGTTTCCCGCTATTTATATGCACATAACTTATGCGACCTTTACCATTGCAGACACTTAAACATGCAAAAGAGAATAACTGGGAAGTAATGAATCATTAAGTGGTTTCTATTCGAAGGTTTTTTATGGGGTGAATCCCGCGATGTTGGTGGAAGCAAATGATTTAACAGATGATAAATGGGTAGGTCAAAAAGTCACTCAGGGAACTGTGAAAGCCACCAGCCTCTGTCACTTTTCACAGAGTTGTGTTCGAATATATCGTTGTGTCTCGCTTTTTTTAAAAGTGCCACCAGTACCTTATTCTGGTTAAAATAGGGTTAAATAAACGCAAAATGAGATTTGCCATATTATTCCTGTCTGAAAGTGCAAGTATCGCTGGTCGGGGAGGCATAATGCTCGCGTCAACACCTCCGATTCGACTCTAGCCTGCCCTCCTTTCTCTTGCAGGTCAAAGTGGCACTTGCACGTACAAGTGTGCATAGGCGAGCGGGTGCTTCAGCGCTGTCACGAAACTGGGGCCTCTGAGTTCCAAATTTCAATGTGGCAATTCATCTTTGATTCCCGACCCCACGAGAGGGCTGCTATATACCTCTGTAAACCTCATAACATGAAAAGTGAGCTGTTCAAACACCTTCGCACCTGCGCATTTGACGAGGCGTTTTGGTTTTGAAGGCATGACAATGAACAACGCTTAACTTCCAAATCGGAGTATTAAATAGTCTTTGCTAAATTAAAATATTAGGCAATCGTCAGAATGGACACATCCATGTTGGTTATAGCCGTAATTTTGGAGTGTTACTGAGTGCTTGGCTTTGTTTCCTGCAAACGAATTATTCTGTTTTAAGCTGATCTGCAATCCAAACCATTTCACCTCATTAATATAAATTGTGGCTAAGAGACTTGATTAAGTACACCTATAAATCCACTTTGCATTTATCATTAATGATTTGGGAGTGTCGCCATGAATTATAGAATATCGCCTTGCGTAACTCAAACCTAATCCACGAAACTGTTGACGAAAAACAGCTTGATTGGGACATTAATATAATTTGATAACGCAAATTACAATAAGACAAGAATTTTAGAGTGAAGAGTATGTATAACTTTAGCCTCATAGCTGGCATGACAATGCTAGGAGGCCCTTTGCTAGGCAAAGCAAGCGTTAACAAGTCTATTAAGGGCCCAGGTAGAGTCAAGAGTCTGCTGTCCAGATAGCCCATCGGCTTATATATCATACTTGTGCATTCTTTGCATATTCCAGTCGCTAGTACTCCCATAAACGGAACATAATAGTGTCCCGCCAATGTATGATCAACGATCCCCAACCACCGGAATCGAAAGCTGCCTTGTTTATACCTGCATGCATTCGGGCATTTTTCAGGACTGGTATGAGTGCCTTTAGGACGCATCATTTATCCGACCTTAAAAACCTTTCGTAGAGAGAGCAAGAAAAGTGACAAATAGGAAGAACGAAGCATACTCTAACCAAAAAGCGAACTGATAATGAGATTTTTAACTATTTCGGCATTTGTGTTTAATTACGGTCACCAATTTTTATGATTTATTTAACCTGCCAACTCCTGTTAACATTTTACTGGCAATTTGTTTTTCGTTCAGCAAAAGGAACTCGAGATCCATTGAACAACAAAATAACCAAAAACGATGCAGACTAAGTTAAGTATTACAAAACTGACTAAAAACCAGCGCGTTTTTGGCAAGTGTACTTGGACTAAAGTATAAGCCGCCTTGTTTCAGATGTGTGTACTTCGGAAAAAATGCAAGGGAGTCAGTCAACCATACCGCTATTATGTGGAAGGCTTTGCTTCAATGTGAACTTTTAACAACATATTTATGAATTTTGCATCACCATCATTGCCATTTATCACCTATTTCAACTTAAATCATCAAATAAGTAGCTTTTGTGCTAATAGAAGATTAAATAATCTGTTTATATTGTTCCAGCGTCTATCAGATTAGTTTATTTTTGTGCGGCAAAACGGATTAGCCCTGCCTACGACACATTGCAAAACGTTAATTGCGCATTAATTAGAGCACATCGTGCCGCTCTTACCTAATATGGCAAACCCCATTTGAATGTGAAAATTTCACATAGCTGAGGACTGCTAGCTGTGTTCACAGCTTAAAGCTCCATTTTAAATTCTCTAGTAAGAAATTACGATGGAACTGTTGGCGTGATAAATAAACATACAACACTAATTTCTCGATGGTTACGAAAAGCGGAATGGGCGCAGAGCAATGGAAAGAAAAAATGCACCTTCTTGTCCCACCAAAGACCGCAAACAACTGATGTAAACCTATGAATGCTGTATTACAATTTCGATAGCCACATTTTGCATAGAACTCGTATTTTTACAATAAAATATGGTTTATTAGTACTTCGTACTCTTCACTTATTGGCAGGCCTGGAGATTGTCTAGAATTTCTTGCTGTGTCTTGTACAGTTTAAGCTTAATAATCCGCTTCATGAGTAGAGGCAAAGTTTTGCTTTAAATGTCGCCTTAAAATAAAATTATTTGATCGCCACTAACTGCGTGCATGTTGAGTTGCCCTTCGTGGGAGATTTTAAAACGCTGTGCTTCTATGCAACGGTAATCTGTTCGTTTCAAAAGGCAGCGTATTAAAAATGCCACTCATCTAAAAAGTTGACTAAATATTCAATTTCGGACACCAAATTTCTGAGAAGTTTTAACAGTCTAATAAAGGTTTAGACTGGCAAAGCAATTTTATATGAATAGGGCTTTGAATGCTTATGCGAAGTTCCCTCTGTGTGCGCCAGTTTTTCGAACGCATCGAGAACATTGCTACAAACCCCACGAAGCCAGTGCGAGTATTTGCTCGCAGAGACAGTCGAAGGAGTTGGCGAGAGCAACAACGCTTCTGGCCTCGCAGACGGAGGACGTCTCTCGCGAAGGCGGCAGCAGAGGCGCTGGTACCGCACGCACCTCCACAGCCGCCGATTACGTGGCCTATATCCAACAGCAAATATCTGCTGCTCACTGTGAGTAAGTCTCTGACCTGCTCACTCCTTTTTTGCTCGCCTACTTCCACACCCGTGCTCGTTAATGCGTAGCAGCAGAGATGGCCCACTCAAACCACCTGGTTGGTAGACGCGCTTTTCGCTGGTTTATGCAATCGGAATAAGATCAAAGTAGTCGAGTAGTCCTGTTTGCGCCCCCAGGGAGTAAAGTTAACATGGATAAAAATGAAATTAATTAGACATAAAATACCAGGTATTTTATGGTATCTGCACTGGCGATGAAGTTAGCCATTTGTTAAATAATTAAAGTTGAATTTTGATATAAGTGTAGCAAACAGGAACTGATTTTATGAGTGGAATATCCAAATAGGCCAAATAGATTATATCATGAATATTTTAATTGTAAAACCGTCAGATACATGAAGTCGATGTTACGAATTTTTTTGGAAACAGCCTCCTTTTGAATTTATTCGCATAATTTATTAAGAAGCTGAAAGTTAATATGGATAAATTTTTTATCAATTAATCAAGAACTGAATCATGCCTGTGAAAATGAATCCAAATGTGCGGCTTTTATGCCTTACTTCATTTACAAAAAGGCCACTTGAACACTTAGCAGTTAATTTCTAGTTCACTGCGAAACCGTAATAATCTTTTTGTTGATCGTCCAGTTATAGTGCTCCTTTTAGCCCCACCATGCCCACACTTGCTAGAAAGTTATTTTGCGTATATCATCCCATAGCTATCCTGAGGCTTACAAATCCTGTTGAAATTTTAAAAATTGCAGTTTAATTTGTTTTCATACTCTTGAACGATCTCCCAATGACACCAGCCATATGCTTTCCATCAAGTGGCTTACTTATTAAATGTGACAGATTTTAAAGTCTAACTGCTTATGCTTGTACATTTAGTGTACAATCAGGTGATAGACTGATAATGGTAGTAGTAAAGAGACCGCCGCGGCGTTACTTTGGTTCGTAGGAGAATTTGAAGTTTGCATATGATTGACTTCTGCGACCCACACTAAAGATGGGCTTTAATTTGTCGTTTTGGCAAGCCTGTCTTCGCAGAATAGGTTCTTCCAAAAAAAGACAAAAATTACCCCAAATCTAGCCTAGATTATAGGCTACTCCACACATCTTAGGGGAAGTAGGATGATACCGCCAGTTAATTATTAAAATGCAACAACTTTACTTCCTCAAGACTGGCTTATTCCTTGTCTTCATACATGAAGGAAGGTTCCGCAAAAATCCTTTTGAATAATAAGTTATTTTTGAGGCGAATTGCACACAAGTTATGAAATTTATTATAAATTGTTGTCTGTAGTAGTCATGAGCACCGCTACGCCTCTGTGCTTTATCGCTCATTTCAGGAATCATATTTGGCGCTGGAGCGTGAACGGTTGCTTTCATAATGTAGTGCGGTAAGAATATCTTTTCGGACGGAGTGGCGTGCAATGGACGATGATTGCACTAAGATGAAATTTGTGGGCGGAATGAGTCTTAGTGAAGAAAGGTAAATTAGCAATCATGCCACCATTTAGTTAATATCTTTGCCGAAGACTGCAATAAATGCTGAAAATCTGTAGACTTGCAACGCATTGCTGCTGTCGGGGCGGAAGAGTAGCGTTGATTGATAGGGCGCGAATTGAAGTCCTAATTTAACGCAACCACGGATACTAAAATGCATCCAATGTCGGGATTTCCGTCCCATTAATGCCATTTATGGAAGCAGTCGGTAGCTGGGGTAAACCCTCGAAATAAACTCGATCAAAGAAAATTACAGTCTGAGGTTAAGTCTGATGCGAACTAGTCTCTTAGTATAGGTTGTAGGTGAATGCAAAGACGGCTCTACGGTGCTAAATCCAATATGTATGTTGTTGTGCACAGTAGTAATTGAATCGCATTAAGCGGTGTAATGGTGCATTTAGTTTTGCAGATAAAGGCACATGTACGCTTCATGCGACCACCAAACCAAAAACCTCACCCGCTTTCCTAACCAAAGGTTAGTCTGGCAACACTGAAAGTGTACTATGAGCGTTATTGATTCCATCGTCAGTTAAAACATCCTCGAATGCGGAGACCAGGCAAGAAAAATTGACGTATATCAGATAAAACTTTACTGCAACCGCAACGTTTAACTGGCTGATTGAAAAAGTGATTATGTTAACATTTTCGTAGGTACTTAGCTTCAAATAATTAAAAGTAAAAAACAGCGTCTGTGTGAATAATAGGTAGATGCGCAAAAAACTGTATGAATAATAAGATCATAAACTTACATTGTACGTAGCACTTCAAAATAAAAGCCATATACAATACTCCACTAAAATTCCAATTGCTCTTTTGATGCGCGGCTCCAATAATGTTGTTGGAGTTAAATTATAATGTAAAAACATGATTTTTTGATCAGGCTAACTGATCTACATAAAGTAGGACACTCTGACTTTATGATGAGACGTTTTGGTAAGTCATAAACTATTCCACATCAAATACCGTGCATTATATCCATTTTTTCATATCCAACGAACGGACGATAAATAACGCTTAAACTAGATATGTGAAGGTACCGCTCTTCCAGCTTCGCGGCAATTCAATAACACCAGGATCCCAAATCATGAATCATAGCGAAAGCTATGGGCTGATGGCGTTATCAGGCTCTTCCATGCGTGCGCAATATCGTGACACATTTCCACTTCAGCAAAGCAACCTGCTGGGGTTAAAAGTAAAATTCGACTGGAATCAAGCATCACTTTTTTGTTCCTTACCGGTTGCATAACCTAGGGCTAGTTAATCACGGTGCTGCAACAAAGCTCATTTTGGTGCAGTATGCAGTCCCACAGGATGAGAACTCAGTTTCATAATTTGATCGAGATAAATTATAGTGCTGGCAGTCTAAAGGCTGTTTGCAGCCCACTTTGCTCCACTGTTATAAAAGTGTCTTAAAAATGCTTTTGGAAGTGGGTCAGTTTTACCATTGTTGAGCGTACCTTGCAATATACTTTGAAAACCATCCGATTGAGTTTGGGTAGCGCAGGATAACAGGCAGTTGGGAAAGTATTGAGTTCTCACAAGACTAATGATGTTTTACCTGGTAAGCCTTAATTTCGGTTCAAGTGATCCTGAACCGTTGACTTCACTGGTGAGCCTATTCGCAGTCAAAAGCACAGATCTGTGGCAGTTGAAAGGCGACGGAAGACTAATGCCACAATTTTCGCTTCCGATTCACAATAAAATGAGTTGTTGTAAGGAGGACGAGATGAGCTAAGAAACAATTTTAATTCAGTTGTGGGAATAGCAAACAGGGGTAACAGTGTGGCGTTTCTGTTCCTTCTTTCAGGACGAATTGGGCAGGATACCTCGGTTTGTAGCCGCATATCATCAAGCATTCCGATTTTAAGTCACTGGTGACGCTCTCGTTTGTTTTTATGCTCTTAAAAATTGAAACGCACAGGTACCAGTCATCATCTGATAAAGTTCCGTATAGGTGTCCCATCTTTTCCAAGATTATGGAAGGGCTCCAACAAAACCCGCACGCAAAGAAGCATCATTCATCGAATTTTAAATACTCATTTTTCAGATTATACTTATGTCATAAGTGCCTATACAAACGAACGAAACTAACGTATTAAAGCGCTTATAACGCAATTTCGCCATCAGAAAATTGTTAACTGATAGCCATTGACCCTTTTAAAGGTTTTTGTGATCCGTTAACCGAGTATGAGCTACAAAAATAGAACAAATCTTCACTATACTTATATTGGCTTCCGGCAATCCCTTCCCCAAACTATGCTTTTGTGATCGAACAGAAACAGAAGTCTTATGCTTCTAAAATGGTTTTTGCCTATCGGAACCAAAATTTCCCTAATGGCTGACATTATTCTTCATTACATTTGCACACCTGGACCTCGGACCCTAACTGCCTATTTAATTTGGTGTTGAAAGCAGGGAGAACTTCGTTTTCTGTCACCTAGCACAATTTCCAAGGCGCTTTATCTTGACGTAGGCACTACATTGGTATGAAAAGTCCATTAGCCCAGCGCTAAGTTAAATGAGGTAAAAAATGATTTGGACGAAAAGTATCACGAAAAAGGAGCAGCGTCTTCGTGCACACGGACGGCATGGTCCAGTAATTTACTGACTTCAAACTTGCGAAAATTCGCAGCAGGTATAATTTGCAAAAGCTTTAACTAGGTTAGATGCAATTTATAAACCGCACTTATTTCTTGAAACGGATACCGTTGGCTTTGTAATTTGACCACTCCCAGCAATGGCACTAATTGGGTATTTATTAATGCACGTATTAATGAGGCAGTGCATTGAGGCGAATTTTTCTATCTCAGTTGGGTTTCAAAATTGTGGTGGTAGCACAACACTACTGACTCCAGTGCTTCGTGATACTGCCTCAAGCCTCATAATTGGATTGAGATCTCTTTTTTTAGAAGTCGTTTTTGAAAAAACCGTGTGCACTCATATTACCCACTTTTGACTGCAATTATGCAGAATACTGTTGCAAAGCGCTAAAATCCACGCTTCAGGAGAAACAATACTATTACGCTAATTTTAAAATAGACAGACGTGATTAGTCATATTCATTCTTAAACATCTTCTCCTGCAAAAACAGAGCTAAACAGCAAAGAAGAGGAATTTGGTTGACTATAATTAATCAAGTAAGAATGCTTTTCAATAGCTCTCCATCTATTAACTTTTTGAAATCATGCTCTCACCTTGCCCAGTTAACTCACATCGATGCCATTTTTACTAAAAACCACTGATATGCATTTAATACGGCATGATTCGCCTCACCATGAATGCCGCACACTAAGTAGCTTGCACAAATCGTGCTTCACCTCAGAATCCAAAGCTTTTGCGAATGTGGTCCAGTTTGCGGTGCGCCTTAACACATTCGTTGTGCTCATTTTAACTTACATGTTTTTAAGGACAGAGCATTTCTATCACACTGTTGGGTGGGTCTTAAAAACGGTGTTGAAATTAAATGAATGGTAAATGACCGAACGCCTCTGCCAGAGGTATGGGGAGAGGACAGTGCACGTTGGCATGGTTAGAAAAACATCTGTATGTTAATTTTTATTATTGTGCTGAGTGGCTGCGCTTGGACAGCTTGGCTAAACGAATGGTCACGTTCGCCAGACCGCGTGGGTGACAGCAAAGTGCACAAATTCAGCTTACAACGCACCCAAAGACCTCTGCCCCTCTCCAGTTCACCACAAACCCCATTACCATCCTGTCCACTGGCATAGGCTGGGAGGGAAGGAGGAAAGGAGCTAAAAGAGGCCTGGCTGGGGTGAGGTTGACAGAGATGTGAGGTGAATTGACTTAGTCAAATGCCAGGTCGCGGTATTCAGCGAAAAGAGTTAAAGTGCCATTTCTTGGGTCATATGGGTAAAGAAATGAGGAAAAAAACATTGTTCGGTGACACGATTCGTGAGAAACAAGACAAGCATACACGCGCAGGAAGAAAAACTCTCGGCTCTAGATGCACTGGTCGTTTGAATGACTTTTTATTATCCAAGAAACACAAGAGCTGTGTACGGATATACCGCCATAAAGAAAAGCAATACATGCGAAATAAATTCGCCATAAAAGATGTGGTTAAAACAGCACTTACAAGCATTGTGTTTATTATAGCAAAAAGTTAGCAAATTTTGCATTGCGTACACAATTTGCAGATTGTGGTAGCCTCAAATATCGTTGAAACTTAGAATTGTATTAACTGAAATACAATTAAGCGAGTGTGATGCTTCAATTTCTTATTTTAGAACAACATTGGAGAAAATTCGTTGTCTAACTTCAGTGCTTCAACAAAACTGCTCACAGAACGCCGTCAAACTGATTCAGAACTACTTCAGAGAAATGCTGCCTCGACACTGCTACTATACAAACGGTTTTGAGACGGACAAGTGGAGCGGTCGAAGCCATAGCCAAGCTAAGGGCTTCGGTTCCTCCGCATCTTCACTGAGGAGCTCCGACCAAATGCACCTCCTCAATGATGCTAACCACATGGAGACCCCGCTCATGATCGTTAAGGGATCAAGCAACGCAGCTCGTGGGACTGAACTCTTTCGTACGCTCCTCCCCATCCTAGCTATAACTCTCTTTCTGCAAGCATGGTGATACTTACTTATTCATTATTGTACCTTTTTAAGATGTCTGTATATAACAAAAGGAAATGGTCATGGAAACAGGAAGATGAGGTCACTTTTCCGTGGTTGTTAAGCTTTTCATTAAAGTTCCATAAAATGATGCAATGTAGAACCCTTTCATCTACAATTTTTTAAGTGAGGCACACCACCAATCTGTCATGCAGTTAATGTCCATGAAGGCAATGAATAAAAGAACTGTGTCTACCGCATTGCTGGTTATATGTGAGGAATTTGTCAGCATCATACGATTCAAGGGAAGCTGGACCCAAAAGCCGTATTTTTCCTTTGTATTTGCCTATAAATAACTGAACTACTTTTTGCTGCAAGAAGGCAATACGCTGATAAATTTTTCATGCATCTGGTATCCCATGCTGGTCACTAGATTGGTTTCAGATACCAAATTGACTTAAGCCTTGATAAAGTAGTATAGTTCGTGAAATATTCACCAATTTTGAAGTACCGCCACTCCAGAGCTTTTTAAAAAATGCTCAACATTTGGAGAAAATTATTCGGGGAAATCTGTACAAAATATTTAGTCGCGGCGAAATATTTGTGGAGAAAATACTCGTTTTTTTTAAAATCAAGATCTTGATATTCAAATCGTTAAGCGAACTTGTCAAATCTATTTGGAACAAAAAGAACATTTCAGTTATGCTTGGTAAAATCCGTTGCGGCAATTAAGCAATAATAATAATAATAAAAGCTAGTTTCATCGAAAGCTGCTCCAAACACAAACTGGCATGTTGTGAGCGAAATATGCCGACAAGAAGGATTACACCGACGGTTGCCAAGGTTGCTGGCTATCGTGAAGCATAAGAGCAAAGGGATTAAAGATAAATTTAGATGAATATTATTACCAATTTTTGCTTTTCAACAAAGCTCTGCCGTTTCATTAAATAGGACGATTGGTTTTAGGAATGTGTTGATGATGAATGCGAATATGGCTTGTTTGTTCCGTTCCAACCACCGTCCATTTCACGAACGAAAGCTAACCAGTTTTCAAAACAAACGATGCGCTCTACAATGCCACATACACTCCTACTCTCGCCTTGAAGATGGTGTCAAACTTTTGTTTGCCCTTCAAGTTGAAACTAACAATTTCTATTCAATTACGATTCTGGCCAATTCAAAGGCGCGCCTCTCACAATTCGAGTGACCTATTCTCCAACTTCCCAGCATCTTAATCGGCTGCAGTGAGTGTAATTGTTCTTCATTTGTGTTCGTTTTTCCATAAAATACACGTTTTATAACGTAAGCTGCAGCCTTTTTGACGGGAAATTTCTGGTTCTTTTGATGTGACATAGATTATTAATTTGCTTCGAAGTGTGGGGAAATTCTGAGAAGTATTCCACTGGTGCTTTCGAATGTAATGATTTGATATGATGGCAGAAAAAGTTAACGAGAATATTGCCAAAGTGCGTGTACCCAGTAAAACATAAACAACCACTGGTCTTCAGATTGTGGAGATATGTGTGATGTAGCACCGATAGGCGGTCGCATCCAACACAACAGCCAAAAAGGCACTGTTTATTTAATGTACAAATATCTAGGCGATTTAGCGTGCAAACAAGGCCTCATAAAAGGTAATCATGTTTATATGCTTTTGCCTACTCCTACTTTAAGACTATAAATCATGCGTTTGTTTGTAGCAAGAAAATTGTTCATAGATGTATCGGGGGAATAGAGGTACTTCCTTACCACTGGACCCATGGAAGCGTAGCTTAGGCTCAGTTCAAAATTAAACTTCGCAATTATTTTTGTGCTTCTAGCCGCAGAAATGAAACTGGGTGCTTACGTACTCTGCCTAGACTACTTCACAAATGAGAAGTCAAATCGTGATAAGGCCAGCGCGGGATTCGAATGCATTTATAAAATGCATGTAAGCAAATGAGCATAGATGAGAAAAAACCAGCTCGAACTACAACCTACCGAACCAAATGTTATTTGGGACTACAAAACAGCACTTCAGGCATTCAGCCAGGGGCTCCAAATTCCAGTCAACCAAAAACGGGTGGCAGGGCAGTTTTGTTGGGGCTGCAATGGATCATTATTTTGCTACAATTACTTCCAATCTAATGCCCAAAAGGTGGTTTACCTAAATGGATGGCGTTAGGGCAACAACCTGAGATGGTTAGAAAGAAGGAAATAAGGATACAATACTCTTAAAATTATTTATAACCAGATGCAAAGCAAGGATTTTGGCAAGTAGAATGTATAATAAGCAATGTTAGCAGTAAGCTCCAATAGTGACTAATTTTCAATGGCAGCTACCTTGGGTGAAACAGTAACTGTAGGAAACTCATGTCCTACAGACTCACTCTAATCGTGACTCGAAAGCCCAACCAAATCACCATTTACGGCACATTTTAGCCAAAATTGCTCTTTTGAAATTACGAATCGGTTGATTGGAATATTGTCCGTAGAGCAGCCTTGTTGTTACCAAAGTAATACTATGATACTATTTTGTTGTTTTGCATAAAGTGATGTTCGTTTGGACAACTAGCAGAACTAATTTATTTCCATGTGTATGGTGGTTGAAAGATGATAAAAAAACCTATAATGTTAAGAACACGGAAGTTTACGCAGTAGAGGGAGAGCTGAGCCTTTAATGCCTTGTAAATGAACAAGCGAAAAATGTATAATTTACATGCGGCATTGCTGCATAAAGAGTGTCGTGCTCATGACATCCGACCCACACATTGCTTAATGAAATTAGTAAATTTTTAACTACGTTGTGTTAGCACCGGGACTAGCCTCTTATTTAATGATTTCCTCGCAGACCACATGTACACGAGCCGCCAATTTCAAAGTCATATGATTTGGTCCATATGTCAACCATTCCTAGGCTTATCTACCCGCTTCTGCTTCAAAAATGAGGAAAACAAATGTTCAGGTCAGTTGATGGGACAGGAGTGGCTCAGCACAGGCAATGCATCATTGCCATATAAACTGTTCTGCAAAGGCCTAAACATTGGGCAGAATAGTCCTTGTATTTGCATGAAAAGGCGCTGCATATGCTATCTGTTGCATAAATTTTTAAGCTGCGTTGTTTTACTAGCAATGTGCAGCAACATAAATTAATAATAGTTGGCCACAAAACTTATGAATGGAATAAAGTGAAAAAAATCAGCAAGCGCTCATAAATGGAAAATTGTGTTGTTTCAAGATTGTATTCGCTATTACCTTATCTTTACCTTGCAAATCATTGTTTACATTCCAAAAATTTTAATTTTGAGGGGGATTAAAACAGAAGGGTAATTTAAATAAGCTGAAGGTTTTGTCCTCTACCTAGAACTTCCCCAGCTAATTAGATTTGATGTCGGTAGCGCTGCGAAGATAGTACGACTTCAAAAGGAAATAAAACAATTTGACTCTTTTAAGGATTAATGTTTTAACATTGTTTTTTTGAATGGTTGATGGGGACTGCTAGCCTATGGGGGTACAAACCATGGGGATCACTTCGGAACTATTCCGAACAATACCTGAGCTAAGCTCAATTAGCTAAAATGGGCGCCCAGTGCAAGTTACTGTTAGTTTTTTTACTAAAAAGAAAAATTTGTCTAGAACAACGATCTCAGAAAATTTTAGTCATAGGAAAGAAATAAGCTCGTGTATTGCATGTGGCCAAAAACCGGCTCAAGAGAGATGAGTCTTTCATCAATGAGAAAAAGTCAAGGAAAATGGAAGGAGCGCCTGAAAAATGAGCAAAATGTACTTCTATAATATGGAAGTTGGCATTAAAAACATTAATTTTTGTCTAAGTCAACTGTCATCAATCAAAAAAATTTTGAAAGCAACTCTTCCTGCCAATTCCATGCTGAGACACGGTGAGGCAACGGACTTTGTGCGGCCAGTCAAGCACACAGTAACTCGATACTCTCTGGTGCATAGACAACCGCCTTACCTATCTCTGAAGAGCATTTCGAGTATGTGTAGCCAGGATAAATTGTCAAGCGAGTAAACACAAAGACACATCCAAAATTGATGGCAACATTATCCTGTTCCAGCCGTAGCACATCATAGCAAACCAGTTCTTTTTGAAGCCAGGTTCTGCAAAAATTAGCTGATTCTTAACGCAAGCCAATCATCCTCTGCGAGTTCTCTTTTAAGGGCTTTGTTTGCTCTGCACACAGCACAGTGTCAACCACGATTGAGAAAGACAGTGGCTTGGAAACAGTAGCTGTTGGATACATCCGCAGAACATGTTCTGTTTAGCAGCGAGATAAAAAGGCGTTTGGTATGTACTTGAGTATAAGAAAGGCATTGACATTAAAACCAAAAATGCGAGATTATTTTTTCATATTTGCTCTCTATTTTCTTACCAATCCAACCGGAAATTTTATGACTGCAATTCTCACATTGATGGTAATGAAATTAGATAAAATCGAAGTGTTTTCGGTAAGGCCTGCACTTGATATCTGATTGTACATTTCATTTTTACGATCCAACCCACAATCGGCAATGCAGGTAAAACCAAAATTGGCACAAATAATAAAAACACCAGCCTCATTTACCCACATGCGATTCGGCTAAACACAAAATGACTCGCATTCCCTTGTAATTTAATCATATTTAATTGTGTTTTTGTAAGACTTCCTTGTAGCTCTGCGGAATTTTTCGAAACCATCAAAATTTTATAATCAGGAGAAGTCCCCAGTACGTTGGGTGAAGCCTTTTCATCGCTGGGAAATATCACTTCAGAACAGATGTCTATATTGGGCTGAATATTTTGCAGGCAAACTTAAACAGAGGCCTCGAAAACCAATTTTATCCCCTGTAAAATGAACTAATTAGTTCAATACGCAAGGCAGATACAAGTGCATTACTGCGCAGTGTAAAAGTTAGACCTTTTGGGCCTTATGAACAAATATGAAATGTAAGCAGTGTTTTGAAAAGAGTATAGAGGGTAAACAAAGTACGACTGTCTTCGAACTAATAGGATAACACCTCAAGGAAAATTAATGATCATCAAGGAGAGGCAAAAAATCATATTAATGGCACATGGGTTGCTTTCTTTTCTGCGGCGAACTTTACAGGGAAGATATGTTATCAGTAGCATTCCAATTGGCTGAATTGATTTTTCGTGAATTTTAAAATTCAAGTACTGAGATGTTCTTAATATTCCTATTAAGGCGTTTCGTCTGTGCTATTGATAGAAACTGAACTGCAAAATATGTCACTTTAATGGAATTCATGTGACTAATATTTCATTAGTCAATGACTTGCCTACTTAAATAGAACAGTAGAGCGATGTGACAAAAGTTGTGCACAAATCTTAGTAGATTTTGGAGTTTTGCCATGCATTTTGAAAAAACACTTAAAGCAGGAATCCCCAAGGTCAAGGTAGTTTTCCAATTTTTTTTAAAGCGATGCACTCCTTCCAATATATTGTGGCAGAGATTGTTTCATCTGATTTCGGAGTCCGAAAGGGTGTTTTATGAAATGTCAACAAAGCAAGCAATGGTCTGAATAGCCTCCGATACCTCGAAATTCTATGCAAATTTATGCCTAAGGCTAAGGTTGGCATATTTGACCAAAGTTATGAACCGTTTTAGTGTCTATACTGGATACAGTTCAGCCCTAAAACTCGCCATAATACATTTAAGCACTGCCTTCCAACGTAATGCATTACCGCAAGAGTAATTTTGACTATATTTTCGATTTACCAAACTGCACTTTAGCCAGAAAACTAGCGTTTTAAAGGATCGTAATTATAACTAGCCTTCAGTGACAATGGTCGTCAAGTTGGAAAGAGGTTCGATTGTTCTTCAGTTTCATAAAGAGCAATATAAAGTACACCTAAATATATTAGCTTATACTAAATAATACATTTCCTAATCTTATTTTCGAAAAGGTTTTACGGTTACCGAGGCAAAACTACAAATCAGCGACACGCTAATTAGCGTTGCAGAAAATAATTTTTTGAGTGCAAAAAGGAGTGCTCGCACGTCTTTCATAGGCAGCTTCACCAACTCGAACTTGAGATCATGCCCCCTGCTTATTTCAGCCACTCAGGCCAATCAAGATTTTAAAATTGTTATTTTTGGTTTTTCTTAGCTTTGAAGCAGTAAACATATATTACACAACTAATAACCAGGTTCTCTTTAGCAGCATTATACCATTTGAATATAGTGTGAATCACACTGGGAAGGGTCATCATTCTAAAGTTATTTCTAAGCTTTTTCTTTTATCTTTATTATAATTTTCGTACCTCCGAGTAATCCCAAAGAAATAGCATCATTTTTGCTTGCAGAAAAGTTTATTCGCAGGCACACCTGCATATACGTGTGTGTGCATATGCGTATGCAAAGTCACCAACAAGGTTGTCTTCCATTTGAAAGGCATTTACAATGACGAAAAGTCCACTTTACTTAACAGAAAAAGTTTAAATAATTAAAATATGCATTAATAGTTAGCCCAATCGACTAATCCTACTAAGTCTGACCAATAAAGTTGAGGGTTAAACAAAGCGTAGAAGGTACGTGTCACCCTACGCTAAATTACAAAGATCTGGTAGATTTTTTATATTACGAGCACCAAGTATGGAATCTGAACACTGCATAAGGCTAGGTGCCTTGAAGAATAATGTGTTACAATGAATTTAATACCTCTGAAAGTTAATGGGATGGGAACAAGTTTTAATCAAACAATTATACTACGTTTACTGTTAACAAAAGAACTACGTAGTATATCTATTAAGAAACTCATGAAAGTGAATCGGAGGTGAATAAGGATGATTGCATTGAAGCTAATCAATTCTCAGGTTTGGTCCAGGTGATGACTCTTGTCTGCGGGATAGTGTCGGACTCGTAGACAATGTTGGATTGTGAGGACAAGTGTAGCAGCGGTGAGATGGCACTGATGATGCTGCTAAAGAGGTGCGGATTGTTGTTCTCCTCGGCTGCGAGAATCTCCTTCAAACGCACTTGTTCCATCTTCGACTGCTCACATATAGGACAAGCCGTCTTCATCACTGGCAGTCCGGCCTAAACAAAGTAGCGCCAAATTTTTGTATATCGTCCATTTAAACAGGTATTTATTCTCAAGTTGCGATGCCATTTCCCAAATTAACTCAAGAGAGTCATCATAGTCCAATTAAAGTATCCAGTTACATATCAAACTCGAATTCTCCAAATGGGACTTTGATGTTGTGTTAACAGAGTTACTCTGGAGTCAATGAAGAAAATGAAATCAGGATCATATTCTGAAACCTAATGCCTTTAAAGGTGCGGCCTGCGCCATCAATCTACGTGAGGAAACCGCTTTATTTCCTAGAATCGGTCCTGTGTGGTCCACGTGTTAAGCCTCAAAATCACTTTAAATTCACGTTAACCGTTCAATTATACCAATGGGTGGCCTCAATTAAGTAGCGCGTGTAGGTTCCAACTAATCTCTTTAGACATAATTGCTAGATGGAATTAACTTTTATCTTTGTGGTGTACTAGCAATAAAAACAGTCCAGAGACCAGAGCCGATGATTTTGGAATGGTGGTTTATGATCAATCGCTGAAAAATGGGAACATTTCCAGAAGTCGTAGGTGCCCTTAGAAACTTACTGTTTTGACGAATTCTGTTATGGTCTTCTCTCGACAGAATGCGAGCGGACGTATTAGGCGCAGTTTGAGATCTCTGTAAAGAGTAACCGACTCCATTCATTCAGGCGCTTTGATTTTTTGATGCAAGGATGAATAAGGTAAGATATATAATATGCCCTTGGTGAAAAATCAGGGTAAGACAAGATTAATAAACAGCAAGGGAAGTGGACTGCCGACAAAATCCGGCATTGACTAAATTCAGAGCATCGGTTCAGGAAATCAAACCACTTCGGTCACGATCGGAGAAATGCATCAATTCTTACTTTAGTTCAACATTTGCTTCCATTGTTTGAATGCTCCCATTGTTAAACACCGATGATAAAAAGCTAGAATGAAAAAGGATTAGACAAATTATCCTAATATTCATTATCGCAGTTTAGGCCGTGATTCGTAATATTGCTTTAATCGAGATACCTGGCTGCCATTTCATCGAGATTTTGAGCGAGGGCGAGAACGGTGTATCCATATTTCCTGGCGACGTTATAGATGACCTTCTGCTTCAAACTCGAGCAGAGGTCCAGTGAATGTGAGCAATAATGGTTCATATCTGAAATTTAGCATTCATAGATGATTCCAGGATTCAAAACTCATAATTGAAAGGCTTCCTTGTTGTAAGTGCTTCGAGCAATTTTGAAATTTACAGTTTCAAATAACTTCAGCAAATTGGAAAATTTTTGACCGAATGTACCAAATATATGCTCATTAACTACTCCAAAGGCAATTTATTTAGCTCACCTTGTTTCTCGTAGTAATATGTCACTCCTAGTGCCTTGAGGTAATTAACCAAGGGAAGTAAATCATAATTCTCATAAGCTAGAGCAACAACGACTGCTCCCATATCAAAGACGCCTCGGCCCTCAGGATCTGGATTTTCTTGTTGAAGCATTTCCTGATAGGCATGCAAGCAGTGCAAAAGCGCCATGGAAGATTTACCACCGGAAAGGTGCACGAGAATTCTATCGCCGGGATGGATCATGGAGAAGAGGCGAAGTGCCTATTAAGAGGAACCCCGACTTTTCAGCTCGTCCAGTTATATTAATTACTTTAGTTTCTCTGTATGTTAGAAAAGCGCAGGGTTAACAACACCCTATTTCCTTCTCTTGTGGTTCGTCGGCAGCACGTCAGTATTAAATAAAGCCATTCACCTACAGCAATGAGATAAAGTCTGCATGTTTTTTGCTTGGAGCCATAAAGTAAGATAATACTACGAAATGGGTCAGCCACTTCATGAAGCCTCCTTATAAGCTACCAGTGACATCAATTTGAGAGCAGATTTTTCAATTGGGCACATTGTATTAAATACAAGGACAATTAGTAGTGCACGCTGGAATAGACCAAGAGGCCATGCAGGCCGTGATAATTGGGATTTATATGAGGTGACATGCAATGCCACTGGTAGTTTAAGACCGTTTGCTAAGCGTTTGGGGCTGTGAGTGGCCTACATGATTCCTATCATAGGCTTATGGGCAATACGCATCTTACCAGCAGTGCTGTATCGTTGGCAAGTAAGTAAACACAGACGTGATCATAATCGTGCTATATCTTTGCAAAAACATGCTCCTTTAATGCGTCCTCCATTTTGGTTTATTGGCACCACATAAAGGAAGGTTAATGCTAATTAAGAAAGTTAAAAACAATGTATTTGCAACCAAGTTACCATCTATCCACTTAATTTTGAAGGCGAAATAGAGCCAAGGTTTAGAGAATTTTGCAGTTTCATTGTATTGGCATGAGCTTCATTGTAAGTTTAAGGATTGTTTTTTTTGTGACAACCTGTCAAGAGAGCATGACCAAATAAATGCTGAAGCCTATAAAGTAGAGTACTAAGTAGCTTTTACGCTAGCACCTCAAGTTATGCAGGACTGAGACTGACTACCTTTTTCATGCCTGGGTTAATATTGTGTCGACCTTAGCCTGCTATTCAGAGCCAAAGAGGCCCAGCACTACCCTGCGCTTTGTATAATCAACCGACGAATACGAAATAGATGGCTCAGTATGTCATTGAACCACAAGCCTATCAACCACAAAGACAATAACTATTTAAGTTTGCGTAATTCTATTTACTTAGCCATAAACCTAACATGTACTAATTACGGCTGAATTGCGGGTTCGCAAAATGCCACTGGACACTTTAAACTGAGAAACTGGATACATTCAGAGGGCAGTGGCAGGGCTGTTATTTCAGTACGTTGCTAGGAGTGGAATAATTGCTATACGAAAAATTGTGTCGTCAACTGCCCTTTATTCAATGTACACTCTTTGAGTTACGCCTTTTCTGTGGTTGATTTATGTCATGCGAATGGTTAACTCAGTTGACACGAAGTGTGCGATTCAAATGAGGCTGATGGGTTGGGGTGATTTATTTAAACGCTCCTTGTTCAAACACAAAGTTACTCAAGAATGAAATGAAAGTGCCAACAACGCAACCTCCCTGTAGTTTTGTGCTGCCAGAATCTATTTAGTCTCAAAGCGGTCTTCTCGCTAGCGCATCATGTACGACGTCTATCCTTGAAAACCTTGATAAATGTGTATTAGCTTGGGCAGACATCAAATGTGTAAGTTAAATAGTAGTTTTCTTTCTACTGCTTGCCTGTTAACCTTAACAGTGCAATTGCTGAGTGTACTTTTGTTTCACTAAAGATCCAATTATGAAAATCACATCACAACTTAGGAGAGTTAATCGTAAATGCTGATTATCCACTACACTTCAGGCACATGATTGACATTTGTGTTTGTAGTAGTTAAGCTGATAAGCAGCGAGGAACTGAAAGTACCTAAGATTTGTGCTAGTAAAACATGCGTTGTTAGTGCGGCAAGAAAGGATCACGGGGCCCTGACTTAAAAGTTTAACCGGATAAGACAATGTGGCGTCCACTTATACGAAAGACTGCTACTCATTCGAAATAGGCGTGGTCGATAAAGATCATCATGGAGCGTCGTTTTGCATTTTTGAAGTCAACAGTAATGCTTTATTGTCAGAGTATTTTCCCTTTTTTGCTAATCAACTTAGTTTTTAAAAAGCTAGTCAACCACACCACAGAAAGTTAGCCTATAAAACTTTGATTTTTCAAATAACTGAAAGCCTTTATTTTAACTAGGGAATTCAATGAGAATATGTTACCTTACTATTTAGACCGGTACACAGCTTAAACGATTTTAATATCCAAAAATGGAGAATATTAGACTGCCACTGAGAAGCCTGGGGTTTATCGTAAAATAGGGTGCACTGATCCCATCCCACAAATCTGCCCATTCGATTAATGCCTCAACTCAGCAGCACTCCTGCATGCCTCGCTAACTTGGCATGTCTTGTGTAGTGCTGTTGAATTTGTGGTTGGGAAAGTTAATAAAAAGATGGCCATTTCGAAAGGGAGGTAGTATTTATTTAGCAATGCTTTGAGGCTAATGCGAACATATGAGAGCTGGACAAGTGGCACATTTCCACTTCATTGTAAATTCCCTCGGCAAAATACACACTCCCATAAAGATATAAATGTCAAATCAAATGGAATTCATACTTAGCAAATTAAGTAGAAACTACACTGCGATAAAAAATAAAGCACACGAAATCCCACTGGTTAGGACGAATGGTCTTATGCGAAAAAAAATACACTTGGCATCGACAAAGGGTCTGTCGCGAATGCATAGCGGGTTAAGGATTGGTGTTAGAAATAAGGAACATTGGTGTAGCAAAGTGGTTAGTCAAATACTGTTAGCGTATTTTAGCCAGGATCACAAAGCCCTTCTTTCTTTATCCGTACAGCAGCATTTTAGCGGTGCCTACAAAGTGACCAACAAAGGTTTCATTACTGGGTGCTCAACGGTAAGCAGCAACCTGCTGTGCAAATCATCCTAGGAACTATGAAGTTTAGAAATGATAAAATAATGCCATGGTCGGCAACGCAAGTGGATATTGTGTCGGATACTTTGACCAAAAAGGAACTTACAGTGATGGTATTAACGACCATGGTCGTAGCTGAACAAATACAAAAGCATAATATCGGTGTGCATGTAGGTGTTTGCATCACAACCTTTATGACACGACATGTTCAATCAAATTCATAGCAAGGTATGCAAAGAGATCCGTCATTTAGGTGCGAGAACGGAGAGATTGTGTTCTCTATGCCTTTAACAAATTGAGGATTGCATGTTGGGTAGCAGCCAACAAACTGGCAGAGGTAATTTTGCAATCCGCTGCTACGTTTTGTATAAATTGTGTCGCCTAAAGCACTTTAAATGCCTCCACCTCATTGGTCTAGTCTAATGTCTCAAAACAAACATTACTAGTTTACCCTAGACCTCCGATTGTGAAAAACCTTGGATCCGTCAATGATTGAAAAAGCCATAAAACTCAGGAAAGCAGGAAAATGTTAATTTATCTGAGCTCTTTGGTCCCCCACTCGTGTATACACCAAGAACTGTTGAGCTAATAGTAAGGCAAAGCTATATCACAGAAGTCACCCTCCACAACTTCATGTTGGGAGTTATTTGCGTTTGATAGCCAGACTGTGGAAATAACTGCACATACTTGAGAGAATTGATTAGGTGCAATTAAGAAGCCACATCTCTAATTTTTGATTACTTACTCCGGTGCGTTTACGGGAACTTTTCTTAGCATATTTTTATTGCTACAATAAATATTTTCGATTCTACTATGCAAAGTAAAAATGGAGTATCGCAGAAAGTTTAGCGCTGGTGCTGTGACCATTTGGACCCTTTGCATGTTTCGACTAGGAGAAACTGATCGACTTGCACACCAAAATTTTTTTGGCTGTAATTGCTCATAACGTAATTTGAATTGTTTTAATGAGCATGGGAATTTCCTGTTTCATCAATTCACTCAAAACAACCTTTTTGCCCCTCAGCAGAGTTTTAAACGGAGAACTATGAGCATAAATGTACCTGATTCCACTTATCACTGTAAAGTCTATATAACATGGACTCCTGTTCATTGTAAAGTGGAGAACGTCGATAATTCTAAAAGGTGCCGAATTCGTCACACTTTAACTTTCTTCGCAGTTACGATAGAATAACAAAAAGCGGTGAGGTGGCCTCCAAGAATGGTGCAACTGAAAACAAAATTAGTTAATGGGAAAAACAGTAGTTTCGCGATGATTGAGAAAGTAAAATGGGTAAAGCTAAAATGAACCATCAATTTGGAATTTGCCGATCACCCAGCATTAGAATGAACCAATTGCTCTTGGTTATGTTTTCAAGAGGAGGTGGGCCCGCTAACGGCAAATGATAACTTGTGGATTCCCACTTGATCCACCGTCACAGTCGCTTCTTCAGGGATGCATCAAGCTATTGTCTCGGTAATTGGAAGACCTAATAGAGCTTAAACGCAAATAGAAGTTTTGCGCGTTCCTTTTTCCGTAAATGAAAAGTTTTTATGAAGCAGCAAGTTGTAAGACTTTTGGCGGCTATCGTTCCTGATGGCGAATTAATAAAAATATGTTAAAAATAGGACTCCTTTGCAAGGAGGTGTTCTAACTTATGAAGAGAATCAAGTGAGTCTACGATGGACTTATTAAGGGCATTGTCGGTATTCATTTGGTTTAAGCGACACTTAGTTGTCATGGGCACACAAACCAACATCACGATGACATGGACCTTACGATCAAAAAGCCCTCAGTTTTGAGAGCACATTGGGTACACGTTGCTCCAAGAAAAAATTTCCTCATGACAGGAATGAAATTAAGCATTCTCGTTTGGTAAACACCATTTGATAATACTCTCCTAAATCAAAAAGTGCAAGAGAATTTAACGCTCCATTCTGCCAAAAATGCCAACCCTTGCTGAATTCGTTTTGTGGCATTATTATATGAGTAGGGATTAAAAAAAACAAATGGCCCGAGTCTACCCTGGATTCCCTGTATTAGCGATTGTGTACTAGAAAGGAACAAAAGGCGGCAAAGCACTCATATTAGGCGAGTTGATGAAGTCTTTAGTTAAGTGTCCCACAAATAAATAGATGGAGGATGTAAATTAGCCTAGTACTAATATGAGTACCTCTTCCTCCCCCAGTCCTGTAACTTCACCTTCGCTGAAGTCATCGTATTCGGATGAAATTGATGTGTCGGGATTCTGCAACAGTACGAATTTTCAGTACTCATTAGTTAAATTTCCATCTCATTTAAAAAATAGACCACTGATGCTGTTATCGCAGAATAGCTATGCTAGCTTTGCTTTCAAGGCAAACTTTTGTTGGCGAAATCGGTTACCCGGAAGGTGAGTGAAAACCGGCGGTCATCAATCATTTTTGCAATTTCAAGTGACGAATGCTCAATTCGTGTATTTACAGAAATAATGCATAAGTGTGTAGTGAGGTTAAATTTAATTAAACCAGCATGTATAATGCCTTGATGAGAGCCTATTCGATAATAATGAGTCTTTTGGCACAAGTGCTTTGCCTACTCTAATGGGATTAAATTGAATGTGATAGTTCAATTATTAGCTATTCTCAAGTGAAACAAGCAGTTGTGGGAATAAAAGTAAAATGTTGGCTCCCGGATTCTGCCTCTTATACTTGCCAATAGGTCAAAAATAGCACCAGTACCATTTCGATAACCGGAAGAGTTAACTGGTTAAAAAGTTTGCAAAGTCTCTAGTTAAGTCAAAACCCCCAAACTATTAAAGGATTCCATGATAGTTCCATTGCTATCTAACTTTAACATTGAATGTCTTACGTTTAGAGTTTAAGTGTTGTTAAAACTCTGCCTCGCTTTTAATTTTAATTACTATGATATTTAAACATTGCTGCACTCCAGTTAGTAATATAGTTTACTTTCAAATATGTGGTTGCAAACAGTCCAGCTTATTCATTTGCGCTTAAAAGTAAATTTCTTCGTGTGGACTTTCAAAAGTGAGCCCAGAAGCCTTATTCAAAAAATATGGTGCCAAAACCTTCACAAGAGACTGTGGATAAGGCGTTCTGAAGGAAAGCTGCTCGACCACTAACCTGAATGGTTGGTCTCAGAAGTTGAGGAGGTGGTGAGCGCCAACTGGTCTCACCACGCAAATGCCTGGCTGGTGAAGACGACTGTGTACGGTGGGGTCGAATCAAACCCCGAGGTAGCTCAAAGTTAATGGGATACCTTTCACAAGCTCCCAATCGTCCGATGCGCGATGCGTGTCCCCTGGACCTACTGTTGCGGTTGGGCGAGCCCCGATTCTCCTTTCCACCCCGACGGACACAAATTATGTCAGTACCCGATTGGGACTCCATGCTGCTGTCTGACGAGCTGGACGAATTCACGCAGTGATTGCTCTTGCGTACGCCGTTAAGGTAGATATGTTTTTCATTCATCACTGCGTCGGCCATTTTAGCACTTGTGTACTTGCACAAACGCGAGAGGGACTCGTTGTCACGTTTGGCCAGATCTGGACAGAAGCAGCGCTCGATGCAACCTGGGTGCCAAGGACTACCCATATTAGGGTACTGTGGGATCGGCCGCGGAAGCCCTGATGAAGCAGTGAGAGGGTGGAGTAGATGCAATAGTTTTGGATAACCTGGCAATAGAAACCCTTAAGATGAACATTATGAACTGACCTCTTGCATCAGCGGCTGCTTCACTGGCCAGAAGGAACCATCGGAGGTAGTTCACCTTCGACCGCATCCAATAGCGGTCTATTTTCTCATTAGTCACACTACATGTTGATTGACGCAAAACAGATTCCAATGACTGTTGCAATGACGCTGCCATTGAGAGACATTCCTGTGAGGGAAGTGTGTGAGGAGGCTTTTAACTTTTGGTAGACCTTAAAGCATCTCAAATTCTTCATATTTGCTATCATTAATCCATCTGTACTTTGATAGCAAAAGTTTGCATGATATGCTTTGGTCGTGTGATCTGCCTTAGCATTAGTAGAGAAGACTATCCAGGAATTTATGACTGTTAAGTTCGCTCAGTCGACAACTGTGACTTATAAGTGCCTAATCATTGCCATTTTTTATCATTAATTCTCCATGATGATTCTCTTACATGGCATTCCAACAAATCTAACGCTCTGTGCCAAATATATTTATCATGAGTAAGCGATACTAATTTATTTATTTTTAACCTAAATAAACATAACAGTCATTGGAATACATTTGAGTTGTTTTTGCCATTCAATTTTTACAAATTCTTGGGACAAGGTTTTCGCTTAACCTTAATGTTTCCTAATCAATATCATGGAAAACTTTGGCCAAGTGGAGTAAAGCAGAGAAATTCATGCAATTTAAATGTTGCGATTTAGATGAAATAGAATCTCGACTTCGGATTATGCGCAAATTAACTCAAATTACACATGCGTTTCGTTTTCTAAGACGCTACCAGTAAAACGCACTTAATGATGGACCAAGCGGTCCATTAAAAGTTATGTATCTTTTCTTTGCACATAAACTGATTTCATGCAAAGTCAGCGATGAAAAGTCCACCTCTGGGCGATTGACTGCGTTTGCCTTACAATTTTCACAGTTAAAACTCGTCGGGTACATTTTTACACCATGCCAGCACACAACTGATGATATTTTGCTGTAGTTTCATTAAATCAACCCCGTAATCTTGACTGTCTTGTCCTTTTATGCGAAGAAGAAAAAGAAAACGCTCCGTCACACTAAAGTCACACGCACCGTCAGTCATTTGAGCATCGCATTCGCGAAAAGTTCCAACAATGTGCGTAAATTATTCGAGGTCAAGCACCGCAAAAAACATGAAAGCCGTGCTTGAACAGCACAAAGTCGGGACGCTGACTTGATGTAGTTGCGGTGTACAGGCCTAGTAATTCCAAGTCTTATAACAATTTTGTCTGTTTAGCTAGCGCTTCAAAATACCTTGGGCCGACCTCCAAGTAATAATGCCGAACGATCAAATAAATATTTTATTTTCATCTCTAGCGCTATTGTTTGTAAAGTCAAGGCGTGCATTTCAAAACTTCTAATTTGGTATAGCTAAGTCAACTTCTCCTTTACAAAGACAAACAAGCATAATTCACACCAGAGGGAAATGCTAAGGCTCTTTCAAACTTACTTGATAGTTGTTCTTCACCACAACAGGCGAAATAAAAGTGCTTTTTACGACATAGGAACGCATCTAGGCATTTCTCAAGGAGTGCTTCCCGTCTCATCCACTAGTTCCGACTCAGTAATGGGTAATTTACTCAAACATGCTTCACTAATTTAACGTGAACCCTTTTAAAATGCTTGTAGGTCTTAGGGCTAGGGTAAGCACTTGTTTCTAATCTTCCACCGCTTATTAGGAGGAAACTCATTTCTTTAACTATGCACAGATCCTATGGACAGTGGAAAAGCACAACTTTGTATTTTATAGACGCTGTTATGCGCAAACTTAATATAATATATTCTGTAATATATGGTATAATTATGTGCATTATATATAATATAATCGAAGTCAAAACGACAGTCCTTTAAATATGCTAAATTGCACCATGTTTGATTCACAGTTAAATTGATAATCCTAATGGCTTGTACGAAGTAAAGTGAGTTGAATATCTAGAAAAATCCAAACCGAGACTCTAGACGAAAACTTAAGATATTTGTATCAGTACTGCTTCATCGTTAAAGCGTACTTGATGCTTAAGTACTACCTTAAAACAAACCTTATGAATGTTAAGGGATTCACATATCCGTAGTTCAAACTATATGGAAACTTGGTTTTCCTGACGTTGACCAGATTACTCTAAGGTAACTCAAAGCACCATATAACACCATGGTGATGCTGCAAAAAGTGCCGACCGCTGCGCAGCAATGTGAGCTGGACAGATCCTGATATAACAAAAACAAAAGTTCCAAATACGGTAGATTACCCTAAGTGTCAAAGGAACCGGTCCAGCAGATTTTTGTGCAGGTTTCTTCCACCGCATCACACCGTGATCATAAGAAATATTCGAGAGATGTTTTCCCATGTCACTCCTCTTGTCGTTGCAGTAGCGCCACTGACCAGTAGTCTGATTGAGCTCATAGAATGGCAGAAATGTCCAGGAGTATTTAGCAACGAATATGATGGATTCAATAATAAAGTCGATCTCCTCATCCGGATAGAAGAATGGTAGATTAACTCTTGTAAATCCCGGACTGAAAGGTAAGTTATGTAGATGATACCTAAATGTTTACATAGTGTAATATGTGTTTAAGCATGCTTTCACAGAAACTGGAAATACCCAAATTAAGTGGAAATCAAAAGGTTTTCGATGCTAAAGATAAAATTTTATGAAGCATGACTAACCGAAGAATTTTGTGTTCGAAGATCTCCTCATTGTCTCTAAATTAGAGGAAATGGCTTCCGTTATTAGGTATTTACTCAAATTATTTGTTCAAATCTAGTTAGGAACACAGTAAACGAAGCCTACTGTATTACTTTAAATTCGTTTAAGAATACAGTAAATTCGGTTGTGCCTCATTAAAAGATAATTCAGTGCTTCAAAAGACAATTCGTCTTTTCAACAAATAAATTGGAAAATCTGATGAGCTTTCGCAAAAGTGAACTTACTTTGAAATAAGCGTATCCTCATAACTTATTGCAAGCTCCTCATTTATGCCCAAAAGATCGAGCGCATAAGGTCCGGCGCAAGCACACCCCGAACGAGATTGTATTCCAAAAAGATCGTTTAGCAAAGAGCAAATGAAATCATGATGAATAAAAAGACAATTGTCGTCTTTGATTTCCTTGCATGATGGATCGTGCATTCTATGCTTTGAGCTGTTAGCGTAGGGGATACTGTCTCTTGTGTGTCGCACAAGAAATGAGAAGATTGCAATTCTTTTTGCCTTGCTGCCCCCAAGTATTACCAGGTTTGGACACTGTGAAAACTTTGTCCATGCCATTCTATAAAAAAATTCATTAATATTGGTTTTAATTATCTTAAGTCACCTAACGTTATGCCACATACCGGACAAGTTCTTCCTCTCTCTTCTGAATCAGCTTAGAACCAATAGCTTCCTTGAGCTGAATTACCATTCCAGCTCGGATTGATTCAATAATTGCCGGTGTGCCACCTTCTTCCCTCACTTCCACTTCCTGTTGAAAACCATTTCGCAGTAAATAAAAAGGAAAAAAGTACATAACGAAGAATCCCATACATACCTTAAAATACGAAGTATGCTCACGACGAACAAAGTTAACCGTTCCGCCACCGCTCTGAAATGGAAATTGTTCGCCAGCCTCGAATAATTTCTTCTTCGCAACTAAAATACCAGGTGTCTGAGGCCCACCAACAAATTTATGTACAGAGAAAAATATAGCGTCTTTATATGCATCTTCAGCACCGTTTCTAAAAAAGCAAAAGATTTTCAGTTAAAAATTATTTGTAAAAAGTAATGTACTTACTTAGGGGCAGGATTCATATTCATTTCTACATAGGGTGCAGCGGTTGCATAGTCCCAAAATACAATTCCACCGTAGCGATGAACAAGTGAAGAAGCCGCGTTTGTATCCACCAATATGCCAGTGACATTTGAGGCAGCGGAAAGACACACAAGCATTTGGCATCCAAGCTTTCTTGCTGTCTTACTTTCAGCCTAAACAAAATTTCAGTTGGTACCATTATCGATTTGACCAGTAAACGTACCTTAAGTGCTTCCTCCAGGTAACTCATAGAAACACCTCCATCAGTATTTGTTTTAAGTCTAATAACTTTCTGAGCAAGATGTCTCCAGGGAAGCAAATTTGAATGATGCTCAAAGGGGCCTACAAACACAATCTAAAATTATGAACGTTAACAAGCAAACTAACCGGTGGCTCCGATAAATTAATATTGTGAATCAGCTTGTGTATTGCACCTGTAGTCCCACTGCCAACAAAAATCAAAGCGTCAGAATCCGTTGCATTGACTGCATCTTTTATAATGGCTCTGAAGTGATCATTAACAAATTAGGTACTTTGCGTCATTCCGAAAACTTGTAGTTTGGCAGGCCATTCCCGCAAGAAAGGAATGAACGTTCGCATATTCTGGAAGAACTTCGTTAGTTATAAACTCCTCAAAAAATTTAAGGCTTAATCCGGACGCCGTAAAGTCACAGTACACAACTAAGCATAAAGCGCGTTAAAAAATGTTACCTCTTCTGTCGCCAAAAGGTCCTCGTATAAGTGCACTTGAGCTCAACAAATTAGAGCGAATGTAGGAAAGTAACTTTTTTCCCCTTGGAACACTTTTTGATCTAGATACTTTACCAATACAAGTTCTCCATACCTATCTTTCGCCATCGGAGCAATGTATTTAGTTGAATGTGTGCGAGGGCCACTTAACGTCCGACAAAACCAGGTGTGATAAATCTAAACAAATTCAAGTCTTCTAATTAATAATCAAAAAAAAAATAAAGACACAAAAATTGCTTTTTTTATTAAAGGTGTACAAAAAACTTATAAGTATTTTGATTTGCACAGGCATTTAGGTAATACAGTTGCATATATGTGTATAGCCCAATAAAATCGTTTCTCAAGACCACATTTGCAGAAACATACAATCAAAATTTTTTGCTTTTATAATGCAATAAAAATTTAATTAAGGTGCGGCTGAAATTTTTCGGCACTTGCACTGCACTATTAGCCGTGCATTTAATTTTTATACAAGGCGTATGCTTTATGCCAACCTAGACTTTAAAAAGTGTCACAGCTGCTAAAGATTTCTAATTTGTTTAATTAATAGATGTCGTCTAACTAGAAGGCATAGCGTCGTTTTCCTCTCCTGATTATGGGGGAAAGCGTTTTGGATTAAATAAATACAGCTATATATATGTTTCTCAATTTTTGCGATGAAAGGTAACCTAGGGAGATGAAAACAATCGCGAAATCCGGCTTTCACCTTGAAGTGTTTTAACTGTTAGCTTTGCAGAACTGGGTATTTCATAAGAGCATTTAGGTGCCGCAATCGATGAATGGTATCGAAATAATTGGTTACCTTAGTAGGAGGCTGATTTTAGTCAAGATGCGGCATACGAACGCGTAATTTTCGGCTTTTTATATTTCAGTGTGTTAGCCATTGATCAGCATGCTGCACACGAGCGTGTCCTGCTGGAACATTTCCTAAAGATGTGGAAAAACGAAAATATATCTGATGTCACCAAAACCCATTTTGGATTTAGAATTAAGCAAAAAGTTTTTGTAAAGATGCCCTTGAGTGCGCCAAGTCATATAATAAAGGAACTCTTTCGAGATTTGAAGCGCTTCGGTGTAAAAATAAAAATGGTTAATTCTTCGCAGAGTTCGTTCCAGGTTGTATCGTTTCCCATTTGTATTTCCCATTCGTGGGTCTTACCGCAAGCTTTCGCATCACTTTTATCAAAGTTCTTTGCGAGCAGGGTCTGTTTTTTATCTGGGCTTGTGTCAAATCAGGGAGAGGGCCTTGCATACCTAGAGTGAGTTTGGTTATTATAATATTTGGTATTATAGTTTATGGCATGGATCCAACAGAGGCACATACTAAAGCATTTGAAGTAAAGCTGAAGTTATGATTGTTTTAAATATATGGGAACTAGGCGCAATTCACTTTAACTCTCCCATTTGGTATTTCTATGTACTTCATGTAATAATTGCAAATTGCTAACATTTCTGTGGTTTTTTATGCTTCTATGTCCAGTGCGGCTGTGACGCTTCTATTACAAATAAAAGCATGCAAATCGGCAATTCGATTTGGTGACCCAATGGACTCCAGTGAGCAGTATGAGTTGTTGAATCGTCTATTTGCATGTTCACAACCATTTCATTGCGCACATGGAAGACCATCCATCGTTTTGCTTATAGAAACAGCAACAGAAATTTGACCAAGTCAAGCGACCGTATGACTCTAGTTACATTCTTTTGACAGTTGTTGCTTTGTACGGGCCCTCCACGCAGGGCTTTAATGTTCAACACTGCATTTGCAGATGCGTGGGTGTAACCATGCGTGTTCACGTGCTATGTTCCTGTCTTATTTATTGGGAAGTGGTTTCCCTTCACTCCTGGTTTGATTGATCAAGTGTTTAATCAGATTCAGTATTTTATTCTACGCCTTCCTCAGATTTGAGTATGGACAGGTGTGCTGGCAGTGGATGAGACGGCATATGATATTGTGCGAAATGTTAAATTTAGGATTTATTAGAGCGGTGCGGAAAGTTAGCACCACTGGTGAAGTGGATCGGCTAATTATGCCGTTCAGGTAATGGGCACCACCTCTCCGGTTGATTTTCACTACATTGTAAATGGCTCATAGATATGTGTGGGCTGCTTAAAACCAAGTCCGAAGTAGTATTCGATCGCAATCTCTCAGTTCGTACACGATCAATGGGCTTGTTCTTATAACCAAGAATTTGTCTTGCATGTCACGAATAACTCATCATTCGGGTTTTTTGTGCCAGGCACAGCTAGCGCGGCTGATTGTATTGTATTTTCGACTATAAGAGGCAAAAACGTTTTCCGTTTGATGCTAACACATCCTTGTTACCTTCATAAAGCTCCAGTTGTTTGTCCTTCGGCATAGTCGTCGGTTACTACATGTCCTCTCCACAGATTACATATCTAGTAATGGCATACAGAAGGGTCAGGGGGCAATACATACGGATGGCGGATCATAACTGTAGGCAAAACACAAGCGCCTGACATGTGGAAAAAAAGACAGACACGTTAAGCTGGTGTGGCTAACTGCACATGGTGCAGATAAATATATTTTTATTAAAGAGCTGGGTTTCTTTGATACCACGACTAACTTCGTTGACTATGAGTTGGGCAATTCTCGAAAAATTGGGAGTTTCAAGTACTGGAACGGGATTTAATCATATGAAAATGTATTGAAGTCCTATAACGGGCTTAAGAACTGTGTTTATCCCACCCAGTTTTCTTCTATAAGGCTGCAATCGTGTGCCGCTGTGCATAAATAATTTTTGCGACGGAATAACATAGCAGACTAGGATTCGAACACTAAGCTAGCGGCTTTCCGGTAACTGTGGCTTACTTGTAGTCTAATCAGGAGCAAGTTTTGAGCTATGCACAAGGCCAGATTCTGACCATAGGCAATGCGCGTCAGGAAACCGCTTACGTTTCTAATTTCAATATCTTGCGTGCATAATTCTATTTAAAATATTACGAAAGCAAATCAAGAGAGGAAGGAAATACACAGCCTGAGTTGCCATTAGGGAATTTTAGGGCAGCAAGATATTTTGACTACAGATGTATTTAATTCTGCAAGGTTTTAAATCGTTGCAACCTTTACTTTTGCTCTAAGACACGGTACTAGGGTCAAGCCAGCAAATTCCTAGTCATCAAATATGTTAGGAGACTTTCCCGCCGTACCACTGTCATTCTGCGCCCCTAGGAGGGATGGACATATTATGGTAGAACTCTAAAAAGGTAGCGGTTGTCAAGGCTAACCATATGCTTTAGCCAAAAGAGTTTGGGTCATGTTCCATTTTAAACCTAACTGTGTTATAAATAACTAGAAATTAAATGCTAAAGTGCTTGATGCCAAATAAACTAATAATTTTTAGTTGAGCTAAATTTGTTTTATTTAGAGGTTTGAACAGAATTCTCAAATTTAGGAGTTCATGTTTTGATTTGTTTTGATGCATGTAGGCTGGCGCTCACATTACGAAACCATCTGGGATCGGTCCGTTTCGTTTGGTGTTTGTTCACTTCGCTCTTGCACCTAAAAATGAAATTCGGGAACACACAGAGGTTGCTGTTCATGATGGTTTTGGTCATTTTGTATTTCCTCATTGAGTTAATCGCCGGATATATCGTTCATTCTCTCTCCCTGGTTGCGGATTCATTCCACATGCTCTCAGATTTTATTGCGCTCTGTGTTGGGGTAGCCGCTTCTAGAATTGCTAAATGGCCTCGATCTTCAAAAAACACTTTTGGATGGCAGCGTGCAGAGGTGGTTGGCAGTCTTGTCAACACCATTGTTCTTGTTACTTTATGCTTCACCATATTTATCGACGCAATTGAGCGTTTCGTTGAGCACGAACCCATAAAAGACCCTCAGATAATGGTATACGTTGGTGTTGGTGGCCTTGTTATCAATGTAATTGGTCTGCTCATCATTGGAGGCCATTCCCACTCGCATGACACCCCTGCTCTCACAATGGATATCGAGGACGTACGTTTGCGTTTTTGATTAAGCTTACTTCATGTTTTATTTGTGTAGTTACATCTTTTAACTCGCGACAGCACTGTGCACTGAAGTTTTACTTGTTAGTATAGGTAAATCTTGAGGATGGCATTAACGAACTCGAATACAACCTAGTTGAAAGTAAGCCAGAAACAGGAGAACCCATAGAATCCATCCCAAATGGCAATCTGGGATCCTACGAAGTAGTCGATTCCGACTACGATTCCGGTAATGACGCAGACAAGATGTCAAAATGCTGCCTCAGCTTTCGAAGGATACGTGAAATGCGTCGGCCTTCCGAGACGGACTTGGCGCATGAAAACTGCCATCTCGCACCCTGTCCCAACACTACCACAAGGAAGCCTCACAAGGAAGGTCTGTCTGGTTAAGCTGACAGTATGGTCGTGCGTATTGACAAATTAACGGCGACTACTTTGACGTCTAAAATTGGTATTTTGGTTGATAGTCAAATTCGTTTCACTTGTTAACTCAGTTTTACCTTTATTCAGAACTGCCATCATATGTTGTATATTTATCTTACCTTTTTGTGTTATTGTCAAATTGAAGCCTTGGTGACGTTACCCTGTCTAGCCGATATGCGTTTCAGCTGACCACTAACACCAATCCGATTTCATCGATGACTGCTTTAAAACTTCACAATTTTTGCTCTTATGTTCGGGCAATTTTTTTGTTACTTAAAGTAATCTCATAAAATCTAAGTGCACTTGATCACCTCAACTGGACGCTATTTACTCGAACAAAGCACAGCGTACAATGGGACTAGCTCAAGATGCGAGTACTTAGCTGGTTTTGATATGCTTCCCGATCTTCGTCTCGAGTGGACTCAAATGCTTTGCTTGGGTTTTGTGTGATTGAAGGCTCGGTCACGACTGTCCAGTCACATGTGCTTTTTTCCTCTGTACCGTTTACATTCATGTAACAGATACAAATCGCGCCACTGGGAAACAAAAACGTGCGTTTTTCTCTGCATTTGCTTCTGCTTTATGTGTTTGATATGCACTTAAAATCGTGCACGCTTGCTTTTCGAATGCTACGGGCAAAATCGTAGTTATTGGTTCATTTTACACCTTTTTGCATAAGCAATTTTTCTCAGATTGTTTTGTATTCGGATTTAGAAATTATCTGATGTGTTGGAGATGGATACAATTGTCATGGTTGCCTTTTTGGGGAAAAACAGCCACAGTTAAACGCATCACTTTAATGAGTTTGTCGATCGTCACAACTTTTTGTTTATTATTGATGGCGAAATTGGCGAACATTGATTCAGTGTTTTTTTTCAAAAAATAGAATGTCTATTTCCTCGACTGCTCGCTATCTGCATGTTTTGCTTTTGTCAGTTTTGAAATGCACCCGAATCATGTTGCGTGCCGTGGCTCGTCTTGGTGTTATTATTTATTTTTTTCACCCCCGATAAACTCCAATCCAGTGAGTATTTCTTCTTAATCTAGGTAACTCCATGAATATGCGAGCCGTGTTTCTTCACGTCTTTGCCGACTTTCTTGGTTCCATAATCGTAGTGGTGAGCGCGTTGATTCTCTGGCAAGTACCAGGTGATCCCACCAAACCGGAGAACAGATGGAAGCTCTTCATCGATCCGGCAATGAGGTGAGTGTGCATCTGTCTCCACCCACATTCCATGGTACCTCAGACAGCTTGCCCAAGTCCTTATCAATTAGTTATTAAGGCTTCAAATCATTGCTGGGCGATGTCTATTTTATAGTTGACGGAATCACATTTGGAACTTGTCCTACAAATTTATAATTACATTTATGCTAATCTGCCATTATTATTGCCTCCTGGTGTCTCCTAATATTGTAAATCTAATTAGTGGTAATAGGCTTCACTTGGTCGGGAAGATTTTTCTTACGCATTTGATGAACCCGTGCCAACCAGTTAATGCAAGTGCCAGGTTTTGATTATGCTAAATGAACTTGAATAATACTATTAATTAACATCAGTGAATGCACATTTCCACCTTGTTGATTAAAGAAAAACTTATTGTGCTGTTTTTGTTTATTTTAGCATAATCATGGTCATCATAATTCTGTATTCTACACTGCCGTTATGTAAGCTATCCATACTTTATCTAGTATCATGAATATTGGCACTCATGATTGGTTCCCATTACTTGCTGAGCTGATGCTGGACTGTATCGTTTTCCAGTTCATTGGTAGATTAATGGTATTCTAACCGCCAAGTCAGCTTCTAAGCAAAAAATGGTTGTTGATTTTCATGGGGCAAAAACTTGAGTTCTCGGTTGTCTTTGGTTTGCTTGACCTTCTGATGCCCACACTGTTTGAATTTTCTTTGGCATGCGAGACTGTACACGTCGTATTCTATGCTTGGCTTTGATATTTTCCCGCAAAACCCAAACAGGCGTTCTTGATGTTTTTCGTTTACTTTTATTTAGTGGAAAAGGTACCACACGATCGGGTGGTAGGTGTACAAGGCGTTCAAAATTGTAATTGGGATTGAATCGATCGTTTTCGTTTCAAGTAGACCATTTGTAAAGGCTTGTGTAAATCAGCATAATCGCAGGGTTCTTCTAGTTCTTGGTCTTTTAAATTCTCTCCCAAATCCATTATGGTGCTGTTGAGGCTCTTCAGTGGCCATTGTTTAAGCCGTTTTCTTAAACTTCCTAATTTTTATTTCACTTGATTTTATTAGCTTCAATTGTAGGCTTTTTCCAAGGGGTATCTTCATTCCCATATTTGATCATTTTATTTTCAGTACACTTCATGCAATAATAGACTTGTTTGAGAAAAACTAGGCAACATTATTCAGAAGATATCGTGCGGCTTCATCCAATATCATTTGGAAGCTATTGCATACACACGTACGGGCGTTGCCCATCACGATCAGTGAGGGCTGACGTTAAAGCACACCAGCAGTTTTGGGTATAGGCTCTTTCACATTGCTTTGATCGCCATGCTGCTCTCACATATATGCTTTTCCCCTGTATGTGTGCGTCTGGCTCGGCTGTTTGTGGATGTGTTTATGCATCTCCGCAATGTGTTTCAAGCATTCCTTTTACTGTCGAGTTCATCCATCCGCCATGTGCGGGGAGCCAAACAACAGTGATATGTGCAACATTGCACCCTTTAATACTGTCATTTGACCCCTGCATGACAGCCAATTTGCCTCTGAAGGCTTTGTGCGATGACTACTCTTATCCTGGGGCTGGTAGGACAGAAAGAATAGGATAAGCTACATGGAGCATTGTTGTTTTCAATGCTCATTGACTCATTTCTCTCCCTTTATAGTGTACAAGGCTGCACTCATTCTTCTTCAATCCGTTCCCAAAGAGATTTGCATTCGAAACCTGAAAAATCGACTTGAAAAGGTACGCCTTTTTAGCACCAGGTGCTGCCTTTTTTGCTAATTCTCTTATATAAAAAATGTACCTTTACTGATTCCTGCTCATCCAATCAATATGCTATTGTAAAGCAGAATCAGGTTTATGTTACCCCGTTGTCTTTTTAACATAAAATGCACCATTGCATTTCGAGCCGTCATCAATTACCGACGCCTAAAATGAAATCTCGTTTTATTTGTCGACCTACACCATTGTCACTGTTGGGATCATAGCCTTGCACTCTGGATCCCTAAAGATGGAATTGAACTTTTAGTCTTGCAGGATAGACTTTATTTCTCATATGTTTTTGCTAATGTGGCTTCCCAAAGACCTGGGATATATTACGCTACATAGAGCTTCCTCGATCGTCCAATTCGTTAGATGCGTGTGATCGCAGGCGACTCTGTGCCAACTTCCTGCAGGACAGTAGTTTAAACAACGTGGGGGCTTGTGCGTGTTGATTCGTCGTACGTATAAACTATACACAAGCTCATACACATGCATTAGACCCGCTTGCGTCAGGTTTTCATATGCGGTATGTGTGGGCACATGTGTCAATTAAACAGTCACCTTGTCAATGTCACCCGGTCAATTTAAGGTTTTGGTGTCACTCACAATCACATTGTTCCAACCGCCTTACATCTTCCAAGCACCCTACTTTTTTTGTAATCTCTATTTTTGGGTGCTCAATTTGTCCACCGCAATCTATTTTTGTAAAGCATATCCTGTTTAAATCAAGCCCCATAATGGCATATCCCTTGAGCTAAGGAAATCCGCTGTCTTGTGGTGACACCACTTAAAAGTGTAGAGACGGCGTTTGAACTGGTTCGCACGTCGCAGCCTCGCATGGTCTGCCACATCTGAGGCTGTTTTGGCGTTTTGGTAACTTTCGGTCTTCCTTTCCACTAATATACAATCAGAGGCACCTGTATTCTGTTTATCACTAATTATGCCTTTGAACATTTGCTTGAGCTTCCTTGGTAGAATTAACGAGTGCAGATGGTAAACTTGTTGATTATTATAAATTAATATTGCTGTGTCCCACCTCAGGACCCTTATATCTGCTAAAAATGTAAGTTTTTTCATACGCTGATGAAGAACCCCCCAGTGCTTATCTCTTTCATTGTCTTTATTTCTTTGCTTTCTTGTGTAATGCTTACTGTCTGTTTGAAAAGCCTAAAAAGTGAAATCGCCGCTCCACTACACTTCCGCCGCCGCTAAAATTCTGCATGAGAGAAACAGACATGTAATGGTGTTTCAAGTAAGCTAGGAATCGTGTGCTATAATGCATTCCCTTTAGTCGTCCAAGAGTGTTTTGAACCTGCCCATTGTGTTGCCTTCCATATAGTCGTGCCACTGTTCTCGCCACCCTATGTCCATGCGCCCGTTCGACTTTTTTGTAAATTTTGTGACCCTGTCAAACCTTCGCTGCACTCAATCCATTTCTTCAACTCTAGATTGATTCACCGTGTTTTTTGGAGTCTCAATTTGCAGGGCTAATTATTTCTGTGCTTTTATGTCGCAAGACGAGGCTTTCTTCATGCAGGTTAGGTGCACTGTTAAGATTTAAAATGGTCTGCATTTTTTTGGCATTTTGCGTGCGATAATTACGAAAAGAATTTTTTCGTACACCTCTTATTTGTTTCACGTTCAAGGATACAACTTTTGGGTAAACCTTCCATAAACATGTTTTGTACAAAAATCGAACACCTATGGTCTTTTCTCCCATACCCATGAACTGAATACCATAGTTCAAATCGTTTCGCTCATTTTATTTGCTCTGGTTTTGTCAATTTTGTAAGATGACTTCATTTTATCAACCTCAGTTGGTAAGTGAAAATTAGTAATGCTTAGTTAGGTCTCGTGTATTTATTTATTTTTTGTTCGTACCTTTGAATGTGAGCCCACGGCCTTTGCATTGCAGTGTCCTCGCCTTGTGCAAGATAAGCTAATAGCGTTTTTTTTAATTTGATTGCCACATATTATGGATAAATGGACATTTTAAGTCTCGCTACTTTGTGCTTGTAAAATTTGACTGAAAGGGTTTGGTGAGAGCGTTTCAACTTTAAAGGTAGATTAATGACGGTTGGAAGACTTTATGGAGTGTTACCTGTCGTGTGGGTCCTCGTAATAGAACTCAGCCACGTTCTTCCCATAATCCAGTATCTTCAATCACTTCGTGTTATTACATCTTGGTTATCATATTTCATTATTTTGCATTCATTTCCAAATTTTGTTTTGCTGGCCTATCTCTACTCCTCACAGTTAGCGATTCTCCCATTCCGCTAAAATTGCGTTTAATCAAATTCGCAGATCGATGGCGTCGTTCGAGTACATGATTTACACGTTTGGAAACTGCAAAGTAACTGTATTATTGGAACTGTGCATCTTCGTGTCCGCAGTTTACGTAAGTGCGTTCTTGATTTCATGCGTTCCCCGAAGATCTTCTTCCTGTTACTTTCGATAGCTGTAAAAGACCGCCAATATCTGTACGAATGATGTTAGGTTGTTAGCGCCTATCAAAACATTTTTTTCATTCTCTGCCACCTTAATACGATTCGGTTGTTATTACCTTAAATAGTACAAAAAATTATATTGATTGCTTATTCTGCATAATTTTGACGAAATTGAATTCTACCGATGACTACCACTAAATTGAAATAACCATTGGAAAACCGAACCTAAACAGTCGTGATCCTGGAATAAAAAGTCCGGTTCATATCACTACATTTAAATAAAGCCAGAAAAATCCTTAAAATGTTTTGTGCATTGGAATATTTACAACTGCAGCATACAGGCCCTTTCTGGCCTGACGAGCTTGCCAATTCCACTTTCACAGGGACATTGCGTCTCTAGAAGCAAATAATCTAGCTTTAGCCACCTTTACTTCTACCTCGGTTGTATTCGCACTGTTAATGCTGGATGTAGTTGTGTGGTGCCAGGGGAAAGTAGTAGTCACCCAGTGAAATTGGAGGGAGGCATGGTGGATGAGGCAACCCCTCCCTCTCATCCCAAAGCGCAAATTGTTTCAAAGGTATGTTTTGACACTGTGCACTGTGGGGCATTGCGTTGGACCAATTATGGAGTGATGGCTGTTCCTAAAGAGGACGAAGTTATTCCCGCACACCTCTGAGTTGCGTCGTGTTGAGTGGACGGACCTCAGCAGTAACAGTTGCTGGGACCTCCAGAAGTGAGAAATTCTGTCTGGAGTTCACGATGTACTTGCACACACAAACACACATGCGTAAAGGAAGCCTAGTCGCCTGCGAATGAAATACTGGCATGAGTTGTTCGGCTGTGGCGGTGCTCAGTGTTTTCGACGACCCTTCCAGTTGATATGTAGGTGCGAAGGAATTGTTTTACTACTCAAATTTAGCGTTACTGGGAGTCGTTCCCACTGCATGAGGCTCGTGCTACTTTGGCTGGCGTCAACACGTAGCTCTCCACCACAATTGAGGAAGGAGGTCTTCTTGAACGTGTTGCAGCTCTCATAGAAAGTCTGTTACTAGAACCAAGCTGTTTAATTTTGTCTCTTTTTGACGGTACGTTTGGTTATCGCATCTTGACACAATGTGATGCAGGAAGTGTTCCGAGAGGCTTCCGCAGCATTAGAACGGCGTCAAACTCAGTTGATAAAGTGGGCAAGCTGCGATCATACCTATCAGGTTCGACCAGCACTTTTGGGTATGCAAGTTGAAGGTGACAGAAAGGTAGTCAAGAGGACAGTCAGGATTGCTGGTGGACTGCTGCGTAGCTGTGCCTAGGATTGCGTTTAGGCAATCGTATTGTATCAGCGCCAACAAGTTATAGCAATTAATTGAAGTCAGCTATACTGGAAACTGCACGAACTTTTGTCTGTTCCAAATATTGTAGCCCTTCATTATGCTTTCGTCTTCGTTAAATCGTGAAAGAGGAGCAGGAGTTATTGTAGTGCTTAGAAGTTTAGGTCTTCCAGCATGGCATTTTATTTGCTTTTGAATGTTATCGCATTTTTTGCTAGTTCCACTTTACTCTTTCCATGAGATTTCTGGATAGAGTAAATGTGATCTGATAGATTATAGAATGAATGATTCCTTAATATGGTGCTCCCATTCCATCTCCTGTCGTTAGATCGACTATGAGGAGAAAATTAAGAGCGTTTTTGCTATCGTTCGGCAATGAACTTCTCTTTTGATGTTCTTAATGTACATCGGGTACGAATCATGATCGTCCCTTCAAATGCGCTAATTGTTTTTTGTGAAATGTTGCTATCAGCTGCACTAAAGGTTTTGGAACAATGGCGTTTTTAGCCGTGTGATTTCCCATTGTCGGTGGGTTTATGGTTATTAAGCTGGTTGAACCTACTGTTTTATGTCCATCCATTATTTCGGGCTTATTTTATTACATTTCGTATTACCACTAAAACCGGAAGGTTCCCTTAATTAAATACATTTCGTTTAAGTTGGTGATTGGTCTTTTTAACCTAATTATCCTTCTCCCTATACGCCTCTCGTTTACGTCGCATTAAGCCGAAAGAGTTTTATTTCAAATGCTGATAATCTGCATTCCAAATCATTCCCCTCCCCCTTTCTGCTCTCCATGCCATACACACGCATTTTTGTGACCTTGATGGTGCACCTTGTCAAGGGAAGGATTCCACGCCTTTTATTTGTCTAGTTTGAATTTTGGTCCACGTCGTTGTTCCCGTAAGGTTTATGTTTTGGTTTTGTGGAACAGCAAATCAGCTATTTTGTGCCAAGTGCAAATTCCACTCTCACGTAGCCACACATCCTATATGGAGAAATCGTGATCACAAGCCTGCAGCCATACTTTTTTGCGCTGTCAAACCATTCCTTTTTATAAATGTTACTGTTTAAATTGGTCCTCACGATGTACTTTGCCATGGGTCAAGGTTACCCAGTGCTGATCTTCGCGTGCTCTTGTTTGTATCTACTTTTCTACAGTTGCGTGTGTATGTGACAGCGGGAAAGAGAAAAGCGAAGCTTGCATAAGTACCATCCTATTTTAGGCACTTTGTCCGAAGCAGTTATTTGAGCTGCTGCAGTTTGCGTTATTAAGCGTCATTGCTGTTTGAGGCGAAAAGTGGATAATTGCTATGTTCCAAGTTCAACTATAATTATCCAAGTAGCGGGATTAAAATATGAAAACGAACTTGTAAAATAGAGGCTTTGGTTGCTGCAAGGACTTTTGTAACTTCCTTCCTTGTAATCTTGACTCATTGGTTTCTCCCTTTTTAACCCCAGCTTTGTCCACTTGTCTCCCCCTGTCTCCATAGGTTTGTGCTGTAAGTTCCTCCACGCATCCACTCTTCGCACCATCTTTCGTTCTAGCCCCCGAATCCTGCAATCCACGCTTTTGAAATTGATTGCAAATGAACTAGACTTTTGACATTGCGACCAGAAAACGTTCACCATGATTTGCTGACCTCCATCCACCTATGCTAAGTCATTAAAACTTAGTCTGACCCCATTTTGCTATGGAGCTCCTCAATCCCTACGCTCCTACCCGTAATTCTTTTTAGTATTGTGTTCTCCAATAAAAATTGTGCATGGCGGAATTTCGCATTAACGAAATTGTCTATATTGATGTGCTGTTTATCTAGTTTCCTCAGCTCTCCCTTACCCACATTGTAAGCAAGAATAGGTTCAACCATAAGTACACTTGGCCAACTTCACTTCACCTACAGTATTGTTTCTGTTGCACTGAGTTTCTTTTCTCGTCAAATTGATGGTATACGTATGATTATAAAAATAAGCAACCAGTTTGAAACTCACAACTTTGGTTCCCCATGTGATTATCATTGCTTATCAAGCAGCTCAGTATCCGTGAATGGACATTTGTTTCGCTGCCAAACCTTTTTCATTGGTACAGTGGTACTTTTAGCTCAGGACACCTATTAATTTTGTTTTTCCTGCTTATTATGCTTGATCCTTACTTGTTTCCACGTTTTTTCTTGTTTTTTGCTTGTGTAGCAGAGTACGCGATAGTAGCTCGACGCGTAAAGCAACTCTTCCACGAATATAATATCCACTGTACTACCATCCAACCGGAATTTGAAGATGTGAGTGGGTTTGTCTTTCGATAGCAATAACCCTGTTAGCCTGCTTACTTTAATACCGCTATCTAGAACGTGTAGTTTGTGTAAAATTTTTACTTCCCTGAAAAGGTTTTTTCGCCTCCTACTCCTAGGAGTGTGGCTTCGCGTGTTATAGCCTCATTTCCAAATTCATTATTCTCAAATTATGAAGTGCTTAGAGCTTGTGTTTCTGCTTGCGTTCTCTTACCCTCTGTTCTTCCTCTATCTCCTTCCTCCCCCGAATTGAATACATTCTGTACACTCTTGCGTTGATTTGCACCCATCCTAATGCCTTTCCCCTGCACACCTTCAGAATACAGAGCAAAATCCCGACACCTGTCTCTACGACTGCGGACCGAATCAGAAATGCTGCTCCGACTCCTGCTGCCCACAGCTGCCTGACGCGGGTGCCTCAGGGAATGATACCCTCCAGGCCTCCAAAAACGGCGGCCCTGTTCCTACCATCAGCAATGCCGCCGATGCGGCTGCTGGTATCATGCAGAATACCAGTCGCATTGAGTTGGACCAGCTCCACGCACACGAGGACTCTGTTCACACACCCACTAAAAACAGCTACTTTTAGCACATTCACAGTCTCTCGCCTTTCTCCCTTCCACACTTTACCAACCTCTGAGCGTCTTCCCTTCCCCTTACCGATTTAGGGGATATTTTTACTCAAGCAGATGTTCTTTCTTACTAGTGTGCAATTGCCGCATTTCCAGGTGCTTGTTAACACTTCTCTAATCCGTGCGAACAAATGCGTCTGTGTTAGCTCAACTTTCACGCAATTTCCTTACTGCGTTTACTTTTACCCTTATCCCACTCCCTTATTCATTATGTATTTGTATACTTCCTACACCTTTCGCTCTTGCCCGCGCCTCTCCCAACTATACCGTTTTCTGCACAATAACCTTGAGAAATTAAATTGGTAAATATTTGATACACGATTCGAGGCATGCCAGCAGAGCCTGCAAGTAGGCCTTAGTAATTTGAGCATGCGATAGACCAAATCCTCACTCACTTTGTAGAGTAAAAAGGCCAGCCAAAAGAAACTCATCTGTCTCATTTGCAAAAATGTGCAAGCATCGTAACTGACTCCTCTGCTTGTAACGGATGAGTCAACCATCCAGGCAACTTGGTGTGCCCTTCAGGGGGGCGTTATTTCATTTTTTACTTAAAAACTCTGTTTCAGTTTCTGCGACAAATCGGTGGGAATTGGTTTAGTCGACTAACCCTTCTTTATTTCTAACGGTTCATTGTAAGTGATGCTGCTTTGAGTGCTGCAACACAACAAATCCCATCCTTTTTTGCAAATTTGGTGACGAATTCGAGCATCATGTGTTTCAAGTTTACCAAAAGGGGAAGGTAAATCAGTTACGTGCAATTACCGACCCTCCCATATCCAACCCGGACTTCCACGGCCGAGGCACCATTTTTCGGGTACTAATTTATCGGAACCTGTACAGTCATGACGAATTTTATGTAGCAGTACCTTAAAACGTTGAACGGGGTTTGGAATCACCAGCAAACCTAGTTGACCTCCAAAAACGTAGTGTTATTGATAACCACGATTTTATGCCTCCACGCTCTTCTACAGACCTGCACGCAAAGTTCGCGAGTTTCCCGCTTTGTGTAACGACTTAAATGACTTCAAGGAGATAATTCATTTGCACTGTGATCCTAATACCGTATGATAGCAGAGTAACCTCAAAGTTGGCATTGAGGGTGAGAGTTTCTAATGGGATTGTGAACTTCGAGGCCTAGATGGCTTGTAGCCTACTAAGTGCCGGCATGTATTCAGACGCTAGTAATTTATTTCGAATAAGAGGGGTTTGTTAACGACGCTTCCTGTGCTGTCTTGTTATTTAATTCTCTTCTTGTTGAACAATGGTTATGTGTTATGACTTAAAATCCATCAATCCGTCGAGACATTGAAAGTGAATAAATCGCTGTTGCCCAAATTGCATGTTCTCTTTCATAGCATAAGGCGTTTTGAAAATAATCATATATAGCATGGATTTGGTAGCAATGGCTTACGAGGATCGCTTGCTTCAGGATGAGACTTTAAGGGCTTTAAGGTGGATCAACAAGCAATCGTGCACTAACAAAACTTGTGTTATTGCTTTTAATGCTGTCCTTCATTTAGTTTGCGACAGTACAGGAGCTAGCAGAAGAGTGTCTTGGTAGCTGTAGTCGGAGTTGCGGTGCAAGTTGTGGACGACGGTGTTGTCCAGGCGTTGGCGGCAAATCAAAGGTAAATTCTACTCTCAGAACTCAGGACGAAAGCACTGCCTCGGACGCGACGTCTTTCAAAGACTACGATGATCAGACTCCAGTCTGATTGGACTGCTATTTACCTTGACGTTTAATTTCACCCTTACATTTTATGCCTTTGATTATGCTTTTTGTTTCAAAGCATCCAAACCGTCACTTTTAATTTGCATGCCACCTAGTTTTTGATACCTGTCGACCATTAAAAATTATACCAGAATTTCAATGTCTTTTATATGTATACGCACTTCGATTGGGGTTGTATCAAACATCGTAAACCATTTTAGGCCCAAAAAACGCCGCATATCCTACGCAACCTGACCCGCACCAGCAGCCCTGATTTGAGGTGAACAGTAGAGGGGTCTATTTTGCACATTTCCAAGTCGGTAGGATTGAAGGTGTCCTACGCAGGCTTGTTTACTGTGGATAACTCCAAAGGTAGGTAAAAGAAGGATTCGATTTGGAGTGGATGAATTTTCAAAAAAAGGAATGCGATTAAATTGCTGTAAATCTTCACTTTGATAGCGCTTTAACGGGAACTGCTTGATAGCAATGGAGAAGATTGATTGTATAGGCAACTAGGAACTAAAAATCAAGTAAAAATATTTAAAATGTAAGTGAGATTACAAGATCAACGCAGAAGAATTTAACAAATGATTCAGGCAAAGCTTAACATTGGAGGCTAGGATTGGTTCCATGTATCCATCGGTCAGAGAAGCCATCAAAACCCACTGTAGTACCATTGGTATTAGAGTTAACATATTTTGACTAAGACATGCCATGATTTCTATAAGTTGCACAGACCTTATTCCATGTGGTTACAAGAGTTTAGCCTTTTAACTTCTACTTCAAGAGCTATTTGCCGACATCGTCGTCAAGCAGTGAACTGATACTTTTGATTTCCATACACCACACATTTCCCACTATGACCTTATCGTGATGGTTGTCACGGTTCAAGGCATCCCCTCTTAAAATATCACATGTGGTCGTTTTGTCCGAAAGGCAAATACTACCATGTCTAATGTGGAGAGGGTGACGCAAGCCTTCATTACATCCCACTAAACTGCTGGAGATGTTAACAGTGTGCGAGCAAAGGCTCTACAAGGAGAGTTTGGACACGTCACGTTTTCCGGTTTCGTAATCGCTTCCAAAGTCCCAAATATGTGAGAACCTAATTCAATGCATTGCACCCATATGATTGAGAATTCTATTCTTTTACGTAGCCATGATCACAGATACTACTGAATGTACTTTGATTTCACTTCAAAAATGCCGATTTGTCAACTCATTTCCGGAATGGCAAGTCGGAAGGTCAATGCTTAACTTATTTCTAGATGTAGGTACCGACAACTGGTTATGCACCTGGTCCAACCATTAACTGCCTTCAGAAATTTCAGATACTTGAATAGGATGCGTTTTATCTGAAATGGCTGCCAATTTTGTGAAACAAAATTCGCACTGTCCCTTCGCCTTTATGCTTACAAAATAATACTGTATTTCTCAGCTGCAAAACTTGCCAATTATGCATGTAAATTTATGCCTAAATTTTACAACGGCCTCGCTGTTCGGAGCACTAGATAGTTAACTGAGGTAACTCCTTTACAGGACTCAGTCGCCACAAACTGCTGATCATGGATTGCAGCCTTTGCTAGACAGGCTACACGATTTGACAGCATTTGGTTGCAATTCTGATCATGCATCTGCGATGAACATACCCTAGGAGGAATGCATTTGCAGCGTTAAGTGGCGATCTGTGTACGAAGCTTCCCCATTCCTACCGTCTTGCGATTATTAAAGGTGAATAATCTTCAAACAAAAACCTAGGCCACTAAGGCTCAGTGCAGTTGAAACTTCCATCAAATTCATGGTAAGAACCATCAATCCAAATGAGACCCTTGGACGTTAGGGCAATCGCCAACTGGCGAATTCTTTCCATTTACTTGCTACCAGACCTATCGGGAAGGCAACTTTTTTGCATAATCGAGAAGCGAAAAGATACTGTGGGAATTTGAAGCATTTCTGTTTGTTGAATTCAAAGTGACTTATCACCGGGATTGTTAACGTTCCTTCCGAAAAGTTGTCTTGCAATGGAAAGCCAACCGTGAGAGGGCACTTGGCAGATATTTGTACTCACTACCTCCACCCACTGAACTTACAAATATCTCAGTTTACTCATGATGTATCACTCAAACCAAATAAAATCGTCCATACTTAGATGAACTAAACGTCACCTCACCCATCATAGCATCCTCTCTTTTGACAAGATTGGAAAACTGAGCGCTTAAGTAAAGCAGTTAAACTTGAGCAGTCTACCGTCACCTTCCACATAGGAAACACCGGATTCGTAATGGTCGGCATTTCTACCTATTGATGGGAAATCCAACCCAATCCAACTCAGGCATTCACCCTGACAAAGAAGCGTCCCCACTCACCCTCCAGACTGCAGATTCGTATCCTCAAAATTGGTAACTGAAAGGGAATGTAATTTAACGAACACTTCTCGCAACAATGTCGAAAAGTGCAAAGCATTACCGTGGTCACCAGCGAACCCTCCCCGAGATCAAGCATACCCAAAACTTAAAGAGCGAAAAGCCTTAAAAACCGACTGGCTACAATCGAAAATGTAACTTCCAGAGCGTGAGGTGTATGTACATCAAAACGGCAAAAGCTGTACAAAACTTTGTCAAGCGATTTGGTCAGAAGATGTAGGTTTGGAAGCCTGCTTCTGTGCCTTCTTCATTGCTGATTTGAATTTGCGTTTGATGTGTTCAAAACATGCGCGAAGGCAGTATAAACCATTTCGGAGCACCGTCACTGCCATTTCGTCTAAAAAATTGCGATAAATAGCCAAACGTTCTCATAATGAGGCGTTACGAATGCAAATACCTCTACTCTGAATTTCGAAAGTTATCGAATCCTCCAAGGGATGAGGTTGGCAGTATCCGCAAAGCTTTACTGCTTCACTAAAACGAAGGAAAAGTAGGGGCAAGATCAAAATATGTCGCAGAGAAGAAAAACGTCATCGAATTTACTACTTTGACATTTAGTTTGCTGGTATTAGGTATAACAGCTGCATTAGACCCAGGATACAGCCAAAAACGACTTGTGCTTGAATGTGTGTTAATTCTCCTCATACTACCTTGTAGAAGTTTATGATTGGCACTGACAACCAAGGCAAAGTTTACCAGCAGGAGAAGTGGGTTAAAAAAATATAAAATCCCAGAACTGGACGCGCACAGCACAGTTCAAGATTCGCACAAACCAAACAAGGCTCTGGCTAGCCCCAAAATAAGTGATATTAAAAAATAACCAAATAGATAGAAAACATGCAACCCATTCAAACGATAACAGTAAATGTGGTGGAAATTTTTTCCGGCAACTATTACCTACCATAGATAAACACACTTATCAAGTACGGATTTGAGAACTGACAAAGTGATGTTTGCTCTTTGTCATGCATTAGAGGTTGGCAGAACCCACTTCCACCAGAAAAGCCAGCCATCAGTCTATCATGAAGTCACTTTCTCACGTACAATTCCAACCATAACACAGCAAGGCATCCTTTGTGCTCTGCGTTCATGGCAGAACTGGTTGCCTCGTTACAAGATACAATTTTGGCGTAGACGTTTTCTATTAAATGAACGTGACCAAGCTATACAGCTTCCTCAATTACCTGCGGAGAATACAGTAACGAAGAGGAGCTCCGAGAGTGTGATCCTCCCCCGTGAAACGGAAGGTCGCCCTACGCAAATCATTTGAGACAAAAGCAACTTCCAGGCCGACCACACGCCCATTCAGGCAAGTTTTTGTGGCCTCCTCCTGGCAGACCAAAAGAAGGTTACTTTAGAAACGCAGCACTTGCGAGAGAATTTCAAAGGCAAGCACTCAAACACAATATGAACATACAGACTCTGTTCTTTAAGATTTGCTCCCAAAAAAGTGGGACGATTATATTTCGGCTATATCTACCGTGAATATCGAGTTTGGAGATATCGAGTACCGAGATAAACATACTAAAAATCTATGAAACACAAGATATCAATATACGGTCAGTTCTCCTCCAACGTCTGCGCTCGGACCACCCAGCGGACTAGCAGCAAAGCCCGACTTTTCCACAATGGTTAGATAGTGCGCGCACTTCGAAAGCATCACATCGAAGGCACATTTGACAAGCGTATCTGGTGGACGATAACCGGGAGCGATGCTCTCCACCGTAAAAATGAAGTGACGTGGGTTGAGGGAGACGTGCACCACAGCCGCAAGGTCTGGGTGCCTTAAGTGCTCCCTAGACCCATTGTCCAACCTCGCGTTTGCCACACTTGCTATTTGTGTTCGCGAATCTACCTAATAATCATTAAAATATAGGTGTATGTACTTCCAGATTACCATTACTCTCCTAGAATAAAAGCAGGCCAGTTGTATACAAAGCAACAAAATGATAAATGATCCATTCTCACATCGATAACGCCTTTAGCAAAACTTCTTTGAAGCTTTTTTGCAAGTTCACCGCGCACTGTTCCACTGATTTCGATGGACGGCAAAAGCTTGTAGAAAGCGACTGAAACGGGAGAAAACTTGGCATGATCACGACCCACCCCTTTGATTGCAAGGCAACGGGCCATTATTTCGTCACCAGGACCCAATTTGTTGAGCAGAATCTTCTTACTGACGGGAGCGGGATAACTAGCACCCTCATTCCTAAAGACATCTTCTTGGCCAGTTAGCGGTACCCAAGTGAGGTCTGAACTAAAATGGGACTCCACACATAAGCAAAAAGAAACTGGAGCTTTATCTAACCAATGAGTTCCCATTACACAATGCCTACCTATACAAAGGAAGAGACTGGAAGCTTTCCTTAGACTGCCCGTCACCACTTTCTTTGGAGGGTCCCCCAGCCCTTGCACTTAAATCGAAAATCAAGTGACAATTCGGGTCGAATGTACTTAAGTCGTCAGAATCGGGTAAATCGGCGGTGCAAAAACCCATTTTACCGGGGTCAACATTAAGCGGCACTAAGCCTAAGCGATGGGAGAACGTCTCATCCGCAATGACAGACGTATTCTGATATAAATAAACCCGATCAATAGCAAATGAGGGCACTTCGGCCAAGAGAATCCGGCGAATGGCGTTAGCGAACGTGCAATCAATGTTGATCAAATCAAATTCAATCGTTTCCGGAGTAAATGACATCACGATGGCTTGAAACTCGCTCACAAATTTATCGAAATTCCAGCTTTGTGAAGCGGAGGGGATAGATGAAAGACCGTGCTGCTCAACAGCAATGGAAGAACCAGACCGGCCAGTCATGCTGACTACAACACAGCAGTTGAGCAACCACGCCAAGGCGAACTGAAAAACTGAGGCAACTGGACGAATGCATATCAACAATTAAATAAAGCAAAAATTCGTGATAACGCAAAATGGCTTTCAGAATAATCGAATTTTGTCATTCAGTTTCGCAGCAGTTTCTCAGCAAGAGAAACTTAAACATAATAGCGACAGGTAAAAACTTACTACTTTATGCTACATTAGAAAAAACGATAATAGTATTTATAGACGAAAAGCGACTTGTTTTTATCCCATCAAAGTCATGCCAAGATTTACACTATCGATGCATCTAATTGAATTCACAGACACCCTCTTTTAACCCAATGCATCCTGCTTGGAACAGTTTCATTAATTATTTTTTTTAAATTTTCTGCCTTTTCACTACTGACATTTTGCTGATGCCAGCTTCCCACCATTGTTTTTCGCATTCCATTCACTTATTTGACCTATTTACCTATTTTTCCGGAAACAATGCTCCTGATATTTGTCAAACTAGTGAAATATATGCGTTGAATTTTGTTTAGTTCCGTCATTGTGTGCTGGCGACTTTGAAACCGATGCTCAGCCGCGTTTTTTAGGATGACGGATAATGTGTGCGCTGTTGCTTTACGGGGTTCATTGGGTTTCGCGTGGTCATCCTCACAAAAGGTTACGGTTTTTCAAAACTCTCCAAATCCTACCCCTGATACTACACTATATGAAGTGCAGCATTTTGCAGCATCCAAGAAGAATGCTTTTATGCTAAGGCTTATTCGGGCATCTTATGGTTGGTTACTAATTGTTCTTAATTTCTAGACATCTTTCGAGTTTCTCAGGTGTGTAGGGATCCGTCAGAGTAGGTGGCTTTTGATCATGCACACTTTCAGTCTTTTGCGTTTGAGCCATCAGTATCGAGCGATTCTAGCCTTGTGTTACCAGGAAATCTATGGATTCCTCAGTTAGGTTTTCTCATATAATGGACTCGGCAATTAGGTGTTTGCGATGATTTACCACCTGAGAGGCACATATCTTTGACTGCTGACGGTGATCTCGTCAAAACCTTCGAATTATTATGGCATTTATCTGAAGTCGTGCTTTTGCAGGTTTGCGTTTTCTTGCTCATTTTGTCTTTCCCGTTCTTCCTTTCTATGCGTCCATGCACTCCGCTTTTTAAGAGTCTCGGTCCGGGCAGGCTCGCCTCAGCCCTATCGGACTGGTATTTTGTCCAGTCTCAGGAAGCTATTAACATGGCTCGTAATCTTCTTGAAAAATCCTATTCAAATGGAGGTTCACTTAGGCTCGGTGATGGTTTAGAGAAGATATTTTGGTCAACTGCATTGGCATTGACGTCACAAGCGCGGCCAATGGAAGTGTCCGCTTTATTGGCGTCACATCCCAGAGCCAACTCTAGCCTTTTCCGGGATATTCGTCAACTTTTGGTCTCAATGCCTCTGGAAGATTTAAGTTCCACTGCCGTAGAATGTATGTAGTATCTTATGCTTTCATTATCCTCTAACTTCAGCAACCTGGCAAAAGGGCGGTTGTTTTGAGAGAGCGTGGTATCACTGGCAAAGTGTCTGTAATGTTCGCCTGATGGAAGAGGCTCAAAATCACTCAGGACCAGATGACATAGATACGGGATACCTCAATCTAATTCTTTCAATGTTGGCCGGTCGTCACGATTGTTGGAACGATTCGCGAGTGGTGGACGCGTGTGGAGATTGGTACTTCCAATTCGTCGGATGGCTTTTTTATACTAATCACTTTGTGGATCGTTCGTCTCTTTTCACTGTGCTAGAGCAGTTTAACTCCAGATTCGAAATCGTCGCAAGCGATAAATCGGAAGCGAATTCTTTCTCTACAGTAAGGCATTATATTGTCGTCATAAGTTCGGAGTTATTTTTTTCGATTACACTATGAACTTTGTTCAAAAGCAATTCTGATAGACTCAGCATAATGTCGGAATAATTTTTGCTCTTAATTTGGCTGCAAAGTGGCTTGTTTTGCTAAGATTGCAAATAATCTATTTCTAATTCTTAGATTGTGGATGGGATCGTCAGGCATATATTTGCTGAAGACATCCTTTCTATGGTGTTTACAATGAGTGAAAAATTTAATAACTGGTGGATGGTAGCCCACTTTACCAATTTGGTAAAGCGTCTTCTTCCGGATTTTTTCAATGGCGTCAATTCAACCCACCACCTCTCAGAATGCTCCGATTTGAAACCAGAAAGTGCTGACGGTGGTAATCAAGCGTTTGGTATCTTATTCCAACGCCTCATTTTTTGTCACGTGGCCCTCGTGGTTAACATGTTTCTTGGTTGTTAACTTTAGTCATGGCTAAATTAATCCATCGTTCGTAAGATCCGAAGCGTGAATCTTCGCACTCACTTGGACTTCACTGAACTTCTGAGGATCGTTTTTTTGCTATTTGATGCGGCAGTAGTTAATCCGTGATGTACTTGATGATCTTTTCAGCAATATTACCTCAGGATGGTACAACAAATATGGATTTTTTTGTGGTGTAGAAAATTCTGGATTTCTCCAATATAGTCGTTTTACTTTCGGTGTTGTGAAGCCTCTTGTTAACCTGGGGTTGGCGTCTTGAGCTTATAGGTCGAATGACTTCAAAACTGTTCTGTTATTTTATTTCTTCGACAAAGATTTCAGTGGAAAAGGATCTAATATGACGCGTTTGGCCTCAGCTATGCCAGATTTCTTCATGCTGAGGTACGCAGAGAATCTGGGTGCGGATGCAAGCCTACTTAGTGTGGCGCTGGGTTATTTGGACCACTGTGCTACACTGCAATCTACTGCTCAGGCCGTTCAGGCTTCGCTTTTGCAAAGAGCCAAACCGATGACCACCCGTCTCACTCAAAATGTGCGCATTAGTATGGTCTATAATTGCCCCCTTTATACTGTGGTTTATGTTAGTGATTTGCGTGTATATTCTACCTTCGTAGTTTATTCAACTGACAAAGAAACATCAGCTTCACGAGGTCGTTGGCGAGATTGCACGCACCAAAGCGCGAGCATCATTGTCTCTTTCGCGTCTGCCTCGCTCTATCTTGAACACTCCCGGCACCTGCTCAGCTCTAGGGTGGGCTATAGTCGCGCGAGATGTCCACATGATTGCCCACATAATTGCTCGAACCCTCTCATACAGCATGTCGAATGACTGTGGTGATGTAGATCCCTGGAAGACAGTAAAGGAGGTAGCCAGCATAGTGACATGCCTGCTTGGGGGAGAGAATCGAGATCCAGCTTCTCAACGAACGCACTCTTGGCTTGCACCTTTAGCCGTCTCTTCCGAATTCGCATTCATATTTCGATACTCTGAACTGCATTACCATCTAACTACCAATAACGCTGAAGCGATAACTCGCACTGCGCTCGATCTCCTGTCCTTCAGTGATAATACGAGTGGTTTTCATGTACCACTCAAATTTAAACTTCATCTTCTTGGACAGTTGAAACCTCATCTAAACCCGGCGAACATTGGAAGAAAGGAGGCCGAGGCTCTGGGTGCCATCGTCGCCGAACTGAGAGCCACTCTTCGCCTGTTTGGAGGGATTGATGAAGCTACTCAATCTCTTTTGATGAGCTTGAGCACGCTTTTAGTTCAGGCTAGGGCTGCAGCAATCTTACGAGGTGGTAGCTGTCCGGATGGGTCCCGTACGCTCTCGCAGCTGACAAGCGAGTACGCAGCGTCGGAGGCTGAAAGATCATGAAGTCAAGTGTTTTTTATCTTTTAATAAAAGCATTCGCAAATAAAATCCGTCGTGAGGAAGGTAGCTTGCTTGGTGTGCGTGGTGTGTGAATTGGGGGAGGTCGCTTTTTTCCCGCTATAGTTTGAGCGCCCAAGCAAAAACGTATTCCGTCTGGGTTGTTTGGGTACTTGCTGCTGTTCTGCTTCTCTCTGAGTAGGATCAAACCGTCTGTAGCACTCTGTTTTATTTGGTTGGAATAGCTAGTTGCTTAAGGCTTCAACATTGTACCTCTGCAGGGTTAAATTAGCAGCCCCAGTTCTCGCTTAATGCAGATAGTGTGTTCTCTCATGTTCAAGGAAATTTCGGCGGGTCGCGCGCCTTTGCAGAACGAAATTCGCCTCAGAGGCATCATAGCTTATTTCACTGGCTGCCTGTTTAACTCTCGGTTCTGGTAAATGGTTACTATGCTTTACGTCATTGTTCTTTCGCTAGATGAGCTAGCCTCTGGGCCATGCCAGTGGTTCCAGTCTCTTCTGTAGAGTGGATGCGTCTATTCTTATTGAGCATAATTTTTTTTGTTCCAAGGCAGTTTCAGAGTGTCACTTTTGTGACAGCGATTGAGCAAACCCGATCTCAAAGGACATCCAGTCTGTTTTACACTGCTGTGATGAGTCCAAGCGGAGCAGGGGCGCATATACTACAGACGGGAGGACTTTTGAAGACCCATAACGAAAGGGCTGGAAATAACAATCACCCTCGGCAAGTACCTCAGTCTCGTAATCTGCATACAAGCCATTAACAATGGCAGTAAAGCCGGCCGTGACCGATCTATAAGCGGTTAATTAAGGAGTTGTTTGCTGTACTGGCAAAAAGATATCAGGTGAGAATAACACAGTGAAGAGGAGCAAATGTAGTATCATACCCCGAGGAACAAAACTAAATCCTCTTTTCCGTAATGTGAGTCTGCATTTAGGGTAGTATTTCTAGGCCTAGCTATAGACACGTATGATGTCTTGCACAATTCCTCATTTCCAAAGCCGAAATCAACTTTGGATGCAATTAAGCTGTTAAGACAAATAAATGATGTTGAGGCTAAGCACCTCCTCATAGAAATACAGTGAAATGTAAGGTTGGTGTGTTGATGATTACACGCAATACCCATAAAACTATGACGACTGGCGCAGGAGGCTAACTGAAGTGAGAAGAGGAGATATGTAGCACAATATCTGATTGTTTAAACCCCGAATTTGGTAGACAGCTACTTCGTGTCAGTTTACTGAACTTTCATCGGGTGGGCTAACCTCAGCCATAGCAGTAGCTCCAACCTAACATGTGTTTCGATATGTCTATCCTGTCCAGGTATAATGCCTTCACTTGCCTTCAGGAAGTCCCAAGGGGCCACAGTATGCTATCGCAATTTCTTAGACCGTTTCTGTGCGGAACGAAGGTGGCTGATGCATCTGGTTGTGAGTTCGCGTTTTAATACGTGTCAATTTAGCAGTCGAATAAAGGCAAACATAGTACCGCGGCCGGATGCTTGGTAGCTTTATTCTAGAAATCATGCTAACGTGTGAAGGAAGTAAATAACTCTTCAAAAAGCACATATTGGTTGCTTAAAAATGTAAATTCGTCTGTTCAATATGGTTAGCACGTATGGCCTTAGTCAAAAAAATGCCAGCAACATTCTAAATTATTCATGCATTAATCACCGCTAATTCGTGGGTATCCGCTTAAACCGTTTGTTGAGTTTATGAAGCTGTCTTAAATGCCTTGATCCAACTAGTGAATTGTAGCCACGGTTGGAGTTCCAATGGCTTCGAATAACCGCTGACTATGTCAGGCGTTGAGAGAGCTTTAGTGGCGCTTCGGAATTATCCGAGGGTTTCTGCCTATAATATCAAGGATCTTCCGTATAGCAAGTTGCCTGTAAGTTAGTGACGGTAAAACGCATTTGGACACTAATAATCGAAGGAGTCTGGTTGTTCATTATCCTTATTCTGTCACTCAAATAGTGCTTCATCGCTTCCTCGCTTACATTGTGATACTCGCTTCCTTCACGTACTTGAATCGCCGATAGTTTGTTGACATCGTTTCCTTATCTCGGATGTTTGTTGTAGCTATTGCCGCGGTTCTGGTGAAATACTCTTCAACTGTTAGATGTAACCGTCATTCGATTCTTTTTCGTTTGGATTTTAAGTGGTCCTCTGGTGTGAATCAGTCTTAATTTAAGACTCTCCTCCCCCACCGTAGTAATTCTTTATCTGCATTGAGTTATTGTGTTTGGGACATTTGTCGGCGCGTGACTGAAACTGATATGATGCATGTATGGGTCTCTTTCTTGTAAGTGGAACTACTCAGCATTCGCATTAGTTCCCACAGAGTTGTATTCAAATTTTTACCACTTGTTATTTGGGTTAACGTTGGTGTCTTATTTAGAAATACCATGGACTTCAACGTAAGAAGCGTGGTCTCGGTCATCGGGGCATGAGCCAATTTCAGTGCTGGCAACCCCTCGGAACCCTTAAGGATAGAACACCATTCTACATAACTGTGCCCAAGGAGCCCTACAACAAAAACCACTTGTATTCTCCGTCGTTTTACTCGAGATCTCTTCTAGGTCTCAACGCCCTTTAGTCCGTCTTTCGCTTCTCGATCTACAGCGCCTAATTGATTTGTCTCGTATTGACCCCAACCTCCCGATCGATATGTCAACAATATGTAACACTGGTCTTTTCCACTTAAGCGCAGACAATGAGCGTCACTACGGATTTCACCTGACCGAGGAGGTAAGTCTCAAAGGCTAACTTTCCTTGCATTTTAGGGCGCGGACGGGTTTGTGACACCAGTGAACATTGAAGTGCAGTACGCCAGCGAATTGGTTATTGCAGCCGTGGAGAGGGTCGGGGGTGTCATTACGACCCGATACTACGATCTACTTTCGGTGTTCGCCAAGGCTGATCCCTATGCTTTTTTCGAAAAGGGACTTCCCATACCTCGTGGCAAGAAACCTCCACTTGTAAATTATTGTCGGGTTATTGCTTTCGGCATTCACTTCTTCAAACTCATAGCATGGCTTAAACAAATGGAGTGTTTACGAACTGCAACACAAGCTGGCTTTTTTTCACTGTAGTATTATCTGCGCCTTATTGGGAGCGTTTTTGTGGACGTGGCTTACCCGCGTCTAAACGGTTTCAGCTGCACAGGTCACCGTTATTTTTCTCAAAAAATGGACGCTGTCGCAGTTTGTTTTAAAGAAATGTAAAGGAACAATCCTTACGCTTATTTGGTGTATTGGTCCATCTATTGCATTCTGGGTTTACAGGAAAGCAAAAGTTGGGAACGGTGATCGTTTTGCACTTTAAATGCTGCCCTTTAGTGTGTATTGCTATAAATCTTTGCATTTTCTGTTTCTGAGTATGTACTTGCTATTAGTTTGAGGATGTATAATGGCGGCAACAAGCATTTGATAGTGCCGTTGGCACGCTTAAAATGTATTTGTATGTAATTCTACTTTTTTTGAATTCGGTGAATCAAATCGTTAACGTTTTCGTTCCAATGTATCATCGAATTTGAAAAACACTTGCGTATTCTTAGCGCTATTTCACAGTGTTTTGAAGTTGCTCCATATTCTGTTTTCAGTATTGTTTAATTATTCCGAAATACCAGGTAATGATCTTCGATTGATTCCCACTAGGACGCTCTCAAATACTACACGAGCAGTGCCAACCGGGGCTATCTGGCCAGCCCTGAGGGAATCGCAGAGGCACGTATTTGGTTGGCTCAAAAGTATGGCTACGCTCCAGTGGATATTTCCTCGAGTCCGCGTAAAGACCTTCTTTCCATCCAAAAGGAGCCCTGGCGCATCTTTCTTGGGCTTGAACCCGGCTGGCTTGTTAGTCTGGCAGACAAAGCTGTCATCAAACCGATTGATAGCTCACAACGTGATGATTTCTACAAGAACTAGCCTTTGAACCCTCTGTACATAGTATGTTAATGCTTTTGCGCCACTTTGCGTTACACCACTACTACTTATCTAAGTGTCATTTTCGTTTGTGGTGTCCTTTTTTGTTTCATAGGGATATTTCATAGACGTTGGGTAATCACCTTTTGGCAGTCATGGAATTGTTTATTGTCATGGCGCGTTTACTCTTAACAATTTTCAAGTTTCTCTGATTGAATTATAAGTCGCTAGTGCCGTTTAAAATTTTCACTTAAAATTTCTGTAAATCTCTCGTTTGTTCTAGTGCTCTTTTTTAAGAAAGAACATTTGAGATTCGATATGTCATAATTAGACAATTTCTTGCTAGAGTGATATATCCTTTGTAATTCCTTCGTCTCTAACTGGGTTTGCGTATACCTTCGAGGATTGCAAAACTGTCACAGTGAGCGCGTGCTACTCTTCATTTATAGACCAGCTCTTGTCCATGTTGGGACATGCACTGGCATTGAGGCGTAGCGAGAGGGAAAGAGCTCATGCTCCTGGTACATTAAGATTCTACTCAAAAGGTCTGTAATGCCGATTCTGGGTGTGATGCAGCATCGCCCGGCTCTACTGCGTGCGTACTGCGTTTTTTATTAGGTAGAACGATGCAGGTATTCCAATCTCTTCTCTTACAACAGGCAAATTAAATCGCAATCAAGTGGCGCTGTGTCTGTAGAGCACCGTGTATGCGACGAAATGGTTGGTTTAAGCCTTAGCTTTCGTGAATGTCACCCTCAGCGACATGCGGTCATCGCTCTTTCTGCCTGCGTTGATGGGACTTAGCTGCAGCTAGCTGTGCTCTTGAAAATTATTTCTTTGCAGAAACGCCATAATTAGCATAAATATTGATTTTGGGGTCATACTCCAATATCTAATTTCCCGTTTGCTTGTTTTTCCACCTAAAATTGTCAGCCTTTTTTCGACTTCAGTTATCTCTTGGGGATGGCTTTTATGAGTTCACGAGACACTCGAGTTGTAAACCCTTTGTCCAAATGTCTTCCTGCAGTTGCTAGGGCTGCTGGAATGCCATTTTTGCAGGTACTAATCTTCAAACAGACTTTATTTTTATAGCATTTAACTGAAGATACTACTCATTTTAAGGGGTTGTGTTTCGGATGGCACTCTGTGATTCATGCGCACCTACGTCTACAATTATTTAATGTGCTGCAGATGGACTTTTGAACCACATTAGTCAACCTGCAGCAGGAACGCATTCGAAAGTTTCGCAATGTTTGTGTTTTTTGCATCACACAGGTTCATTTATTTTTATTAAGGTGGTAAACCACTCTCTAAGGAATGTCATATCTTCCATCAACTCGACAATGTAGAAACGCCTAATAAGGTGCCCCATTTGAACGGGAATATTACCTTATGCGTCCGTAAATATAGGTAAGGTTGGTACAAATGTGTAAATTTGCTACTATACGATAAAGTTAATTTACAACAACACCAAGATGTACAATCACGCAAGGGTAGAAAATATGGCATTTGATTACAAGAACTGACTAATAAACGGCACTTGATGTGGATGGAATCATCGTGCTAGTTTCGTTGTGCGTAGCCATATCGCAGCCCTGCAAGACCTTTCTCCTCTCCATCGAGGTTGCTCTCAGACCGAGGGAGCGCCAGCAAGCCTTCCTTAGTTCTCTGTCCATTAGGAGAAGAGCTATTGGCAGAAGTAGTCCTGTGCTGGCGTACACCCACCACCGAAAGTCCGCCAACCGCGAGGCAGCTACCTGGATGAAGCATCGTGCTGGACGATACTTGGACAGGTCAATACCTGGGATGTGATAAAGGGGCTGCTTCACAAAGTGGGCGTTGTCCGGTGTGTGGCAAAGTCCGTAAGCCAGACTAGAGAGAATAAGTGGTGACCAGACACCGACTGCAACAATGCACGAGACCATGTTAATCGCCACCGCCAGTTGCTCCCCGCGGTATGTTTGTAACCATCGCTTCATCGAAACCACAGTAGATATGTCTTTGGTAATGCGTTTTTCCTGGTATCCACCTCGGAAGTCATCAAATGTCACCGTCTCTGGATCGTAAGCGATTCTGCCGTGCCTGGGACATTCGTGAACTGTTTCTACAGTGCCAGTGGAGTTTGGGTTTGCAGTCTCGGTGAATGGAGCAAGGGTCTCTAATGTGACGTCCCTTCGAATGGATGGATTCGTACGCAGTTCTAGAGGATACTCTGGTGGAACAAATCTTAGTCGACGCAGGCAACGCACTTGAAGACCTGTAAGGATAAGGCATCCAATGAGGGGCAACGCATATGCGACCGAGGTGCGTAGTATGAGGAAATTGGGGTCGGTAATTATGCAGGTGGCCTCCAGTTGGTTGGTAAATGCGGGGAGAAACTGGCGCTGGCAGTCTTCTGAGAGGTGGGCAAGACTGCGATCGCTGACGACGAGTTGAGCGATGGCTAGGAGGCCGGAAACGAACCACGGTGAACTAATTTTGAGCCAAAGCGTTGCTTGCCTTCCGGCCTTCAAGCCAGTAGATTTGGGATTCCTTCTTTGGTGGGAGAGGCGGAGATAGGAGTCAAGGCCGGAACAAAAAGCATGCAGCAGTGCCAAGTTGCAGAACAAGGTATCGAGGTGAGTCGAGAAGAGACAGAATATTCCCAAGTAAGGGTTCATGCTAGTTGATCCTATGCGAATAAAATAACTCATCGTATAGGCATCTGGAGCAATAGTGTGTTCACATCTATAAGTCAAGCTTTTCTACCTGATAGTTCAAGCACAAAACCACTGACTATTTGATCGTTTATTTTCTCAAATCATGGATGTGAGATTAAAATTCCTGTTGTTTGGGAAGTTCCAGTTATTTAAGTAAATTTATGAACCAGTTCTTTTTTACCGTACGCAATTTCGTATATATTGATGTAAACAGGGACATCGCGCCTACTCATTTTGAAATAAGAAGCGGCGGAACTACGTCACTCACTTCACATAGTAAAACTCAACTGTGCTAGGGAATGTGAAAATGCATCATGCTTAAATGCTTTTTTTGTCACCATTCTTGCAGGTATCCTGTTAACACTACTCCAATGATTTTGTAAAAGGTGCCGCAGTGCAGGACTGAAGAATTAGGATTTTGTTTTCTTGCATTCTACCTTTCCCAAACTTAGCGATAGAGTAAGTCGTGGTAAAATTTTGTGTCAGGAGCTGTTAAAAAAGACGTTTTTAACTCCACTGAAGATAATCCCTTACTGCGCGTTTTTTTCACCGTCACAAGCGGTTTTGTTAAAACAACATGAGACACGTGTTCAGTTTTTTTGAATGCTTATGAGGAATTCACTGGTGGATCGGTGCATGGCAATCAAAATTAATGCTAAGATGCTTGCAAATGGCCCAGTCGTTGGTTATTCATAATCTCCCTGACCGCCTTTTAATTTCTGGTAAGGTGGCAATTCAACAGAGGGTGATCAGGCTAAAGTAAAAACAAGTATGAACACCGACTTACATGCCCTTTTATTGATAATTTCCATAAACTGCCAAAACAAACCCACGCCTCCGAAATGCGCTTTACTATGGGACCTATCGTTTTTATGCATTTTGATTCGAATCAGGTAGCTATTAATTTTTCGTGCTTTTCCCATTTTACAAGACCTGCACTTTCCAAGTTGATAGAAAGTTCTGGAGTGAAAATCAGGGCTGAGATAGAAGATACATGGGAATTGCAGGTTGAAACAAGCGTAGGTGAGTCAGAAAACAAAATAAGGATGTGGTGAGTTTTGAGAGTTCCTAAATAAAAAAATGACTTATTATAATGGTGATGTCTTCACTTTGTGATGTCCTCGCTTCCTTCCTGCATTAAATGCAAAAAGTTTGACCATTGCTATTGAAAGAGGATTGAGTACGTTAAGATGAAATTTTGATGGTAGAGAGCTAAACCCACGTAATTTCCCAGTAATATTTTTCATTTACAAGCATCGTAGACAAGATATTTTCTTTAATTTGCCCTACAAGACTGACTGCTGCCATATTCTCTTTCCCAAATGGCAGATCTGGTGGTTGATCATGTGAACGTTTCACACTGTGGGGTGAGCGTTCTTAAAAGACAAACAATCCAATATTTACATTTTAAATAAAACCATAAAACTTCTTACAATTGCAACATACAGGCCCTTTCTGGCCTGACGAGCTTGCCAATTCCACTTTCACAGGGACATTGCGTCTCTAGAAGCAAATAATCTAGCTTTAGCCACCTTTACTTCTACCTCGGTTGTATTCGCACTGTTAATGCTGGATGTAGTTGTGTGGTGCCAGGGGAAAGTAGTAGTCACCCAGTGAAATTGGAGGGAGGCATGGTGGATGAGGCAACCCCTCCCTCTCATCCCAAAGCGCAAATTGTTTCAAAGGTATGTTTTGACACTGTGCACTGTGGGGCATTGCGTTGGACCAATTATGGAGTGATGGCTGTTCCTAAAGAGGACGAAGTTATTCCCGCACACCTCTGAGTTGCGTCGTGTTGAGTGGACGGACCTCAGCAGTAACAGTTGCTGGGACCTCCAGAAGTGAGAAATTCTGTCTGGAGTTCACGATGTACTTGCACACACAAACACACATGCGTAAAGGAAGCCTAGTCGCCTGCGAATGAAATACTGGCATGAGTTGTTCGGCTGTGGCGGTGCTCAGTGTTTTCGACGACCCTTCCAGTTGATATGTAGGTGCGAAGGAATTGTTTTACTACTCAAATTTAGCGTTACTGGGAGTCGTTCCCACTGCATGAGGCTCGTGCTACTTTGGCTGGCGTCAACACGTAGCTCTCCACCACAATTGAGGAAGGAGGTCTTCTTGAACGTGTTGCAGCTCTCATAGAAAGTCTGTTACTAGAACCAAGCTGTTTAATTTTGTCTCTTTTTGACGGTACGTTTGGTTATCGCATCTTGACACAATGTGATGCAGGAAGTGTTCCGAGAGGCTTCCGCAGCATTAGAACGGCGTCAAACTCAGTTGATAAAGTGGGCAAGCTGCGATCATACCTATCAGGTTCGACCAGCACTTTTGGGTATGCAAGTTGAAGGTGACAGAAAGGTAGTCAAGAGGACAGTCAGGATTGCTGGTGGACTGCTGCGTAGCTGTGCCTAGGATTGCGTTTAGGCAATCGTATTGTATCAGCGCCAACAAGTTATAGCAATTAATTGAAGTCAGCTATACTGGAAACTGCACGAACTTTTGTCCAGGATCATTTTTAAAGTGGTCAATTAATTTGTTGATTGTCTGAGTTGGAGACAGGAAATTTAATGAATGCACAAGTAAATAGTCATCAGTTTTTCTCTAGAATTGCAAAGCAGTGCTTGAGTTATTGTTGTAGCTCAAGGGCGATGTATCATGGTAATTGTAGGAGCGATTTGCCCGCGTTGCTCAAGGTTTCGACATATGAAAGCATACCTTTAATTTTTTGATTGAGTTTATTCATATGATGTTCGCGAGAGTATCTCGATCGGAGTTCACCTGGATGCTTCTTTCAAGCATTCAAGGTGAAGAAAATATGATGAAGTCGTCTTCTTAACAGTATGCTTTTACGTCGCAGAGCGCTGAGAGAAATAAAGGAATTGGTATTACGTCATCTCACTTTCATATTTTTAACGGAGGTTGTGTAATAGTACTGCTGAAATCAAGAGTAGTCTCTTAAACAACCTAACGGGTTGTTTTCGTCGTCATTCTAATCTCCCAGTGGCTGTGTCTAAGTAACAGTCATTTTACTTTCACAGTAAACAATTAAATTTCTGAGGTAAATGGAGGTGGTATTACGGTTATACGATCTGTACATAAAACTAGTCGCAATTTATTCGGTGGCTGCATCCCAATTTGAAAATCCTAGACGACGCAACAGCCAGCCAGGAGTGCAGGGACATAACGGTCCATAAATACAAGTCCAATTTTTTCTTTCGAGAAATGAAACCTGAGATTATCTTACGAGGTGTTAGAATAGTCGCGATTTCATTGTTTTCAAAGCAAATTTGTATTATTGTTTAGCCTTTTATTTTAGGAAGAAACTGGTATCACGTTATTCTTCATTGCAAATTTCTGAGTGGATTATGACTTGTAAGCTCTATTTTAACAAGCCCGGGAACTGCTGTTAAATTTCCGACCAAGCTTTGCCGCTACAGAATTCTTCCTGTAAAATAGCGTTATTTAGTCGAGTGCAAGTCATTCAAAGAGTTGATAAATACAAGGTAAATTTCGCCTATGTCAACTAAGAATCCCGCAATGAAAATTAGATGAAATTGGTCTTTTATCCACTTGTATGACTAAACAATGGCCATTTTTCTGTTTCAGTAGATGGAATGACTGGAGAGTGGTTAAGACAGCTTCAGAAGGGATTAAATTTTTGCATCTCTGATCAGGGAAAGCTCTTTTGTGCCTTCATTGAAGATTCAAGCTTTTCATATCATCATTTCTAAATGCTGTGTGTTAATTATTCCCAAGTAATGTTTGAACGAGGTCATCCCCGTGGAGGAATAATTGAGGCTCTTCTCTTGTTAACTGAATAATCAAAGCGATTTCAGAGGATCCACTTACTTGCTTCCTAACGCACATAGCGCACAGATCAAAGATCCGAAGCACAGATGCCAAGCGATAATACCACTTTAAAATAAAAAACGGCATTTGATCTCACTCAGCCTGCTCTGCCGTTTGAGTAATATCATTTGATTGAAATCGCATGATTAAGTGACGCTTTTGTGGCTTTGGTGAAATTTACGACCTATTAGTTTGATTGGCAAAGTGTGGCATGGAAAAGATTTGTAGGCCTCCGTTCTATTTACATATCTCCTTCCCCGGTACTGCGCTAATATGCAAGAGTAAAAAGCATTTTTCCACAGCGCCTTCTCTATTCAGTGCAAATGAGCAATTAGTTGGAAAATGAAGCATAATACTCTCGCAGATATTCTGTTTGACTTAGAGTATATACGTAGTGGAGGATTTTTATTATATCTCGATGACTAAAAACTATATGGTTATCAGTTCGGCCAATTTTTAGAGCAGCAAACGGGTACTGGTTTTCGTAATTTTACCAACACTACCTGATTCATAGCAGGGAGCATACCAGGCCCATTGAATTTTGAATGTTGCTACTTTCCTAAGTTTATGGTGCATATTTTGCAGGATATAACGTCATTTGTTCCGAAAAATAGTTTTTGATAAAATGTGGAAAAATAGGACTACATAAGTAGGTCATGGTGATTTGATCCGTTCCAAGGATGGATAAATGAAAAGGACTGCACAGTAATGGCCAGTAGATTTGATTTTTTAATTAGAGTACAAACCAACGCTAGTGTCATTCTCGAAAATTAGCTAATTTCACTTGCAGGCCTGCGTTAGACACGAAAACGTGCAGTAGCGTAATTATATTAAGGGAGCAACTGGAAAAACGACAGAGAAATCATTAGCCATTACCTCCACCTTGTTCATAAAGTTTTTAAGAAACAAAAATAAGCCACTTGCTAATTCGTAGCATTGAAATCTAACGATTTAGCCTGAAGTCCTCTGCTAACGAATAATCCTACTTCTGATCTGTCCAAAAGATTACTCCAACTTTGGAATTTAACCAGACAGCCTTTTCGAAATACGGAAAACGTTCGACAATGACGGCACAGTTGTAACTAATAGTCGTTCTGACCTGATATGTAGGGACAACCAGTGTCCTTGCATCACCTTCATTTAAGTAGGTGATGGTTACCTCCTTGATGATACCAGGAATGCCAGTAACTGATTAATACTCATTGCGCGATGACCAAAGAACGAGATGGTGAGGAGGAGAATGGAAAGAAAGGGCATCAACTAACCAAAAAGGAGAATGAGCAAGCTCGGGGGAAGGTTGAGCGTTGCATAGACGAGTGCGGCGACTGTTTGCGATCCAACGAAGTAATACGCGACGCGAACTACACCTGGATCTGCCATAACTTGGAATACGCCGCCCAGAAGGGTGCAGTTTGACAACCAACAGGCGAAGAGGAGAAAGCTACCGAGGAGGATAGGCAGCCAACCTGGTAGACACGTACGTTTTTCTCCTGAGCGAGTTATCGGCTCCTGTGTGTGCCCTGCACACCAGGATAGTGCCACCAGCGGCATTAGAAGAAGTAAAGCCACGAGTGGGTGTGCCCAATGTGGCCTCGGTTGAAGGGACATTCGTGGCGAAAATTATCAGCTGACACTGAAAGTGCCCGAGTTTCGCGTGTATATGCGTGCGCATGCACACGTGCGCGCCCGATCCACCCGGTGATTGGCTGGAGCCGATGAGACCACCTGATTGCTGCGTCTGTGTGGCCTACGCACACCGCCGCCAACCTTGTCAAAGGCTGCGTAAACACTAGCATTTAGTAATTTTACCATGATATCGGAGTCGTCTTGATTTTAAACGTTAGAAGCTAGGCCTTACTGCTCATTAAAACAATGTGTCGCTCTAAATTCAGTATGAAAATTTTTTGCTGTCTGTAAATATCATTCAGTTCAATTTACTTATTCCTTTCAGTCATTTTTGAAATCTATTTCAAAGGGAAGAAATAACACTACAGGACTATTTTGGTGATATTAATTTATCAGAACCAAAGTATGAGTTCCCCCGTAGCTTTGAAGCGATGCATTTAAAAGACGGTTTTTAAGTTATATGTGGGAAAATAAAACAAACTGAAGACGTGCTCCTGTCAGAAAATTGAATATGCGAAGGTAAAGCTTTACCTTTTATTTCACAAGCAGAGAGAGTCACAGATAATTGCATGAATAGAATGGCTGAGACTTGTCAAGGAAACTTGATTCCATATTGCAATTCATTCTTCCAATTATTGAAAGATCTTTACGGTTTTTGGTTTGCTTTTATAAGTTCTATCAGAATTGGGAAATCCTTTGACAGCGGGTTTTGCTATGAACGGCTTTGATATGGTTTCTTGTGAACATTGCATTTGCTTTTCGAGTCTTGGGAAACCCAACTCTAGCATGGCGGAACTATAGCGATACAGTGATACTTTTAAATTTCTAGCTTGAAGAACATATCCTATTTTGCATCTTAGGCATCATCAGCCACCTCAACCGGTTTTTTCTCTCTACACGGATGAGTTAGCAAGTCAATAATGAATTGTGTTTACCCTAAAAGTTGCCTTAAATTTATTTAAGAGATGCCGAAAAATGGCTTCTGTTCAGGGTCTTTCATGACCTTATATGAAGTCTCTCGGAAATGCTCAGTGGCGTCTTGTACGATATCCGCCAAATTTTAACTTACAGCTGAGCGAAGCGGCGACCCTAACCCTTTCTAATAAAGGTGAACAGGAATGGTGGACCTAGCCCAGTGTGTTACAAATCACAACCGATAACCTCAACTGGGATAGCTTCAACTCCATTTGCATACTATTTGTTAAGAACAACTCCAACTTTCCCGTAGTGTCACTTTAAAAATCACCCGTTTGCCCCAACTATAAGGTAAGCATATTCGCAACCTGATAAGAACTGGTCCTTGAAGCTGATTACCATACAATGCGACACATCTGCAATGCATTTAACCGTAGTCATTCTCTGACAACGCTCGAAATGCTCGTCAAGAACAGCACGGCCGGAACGGATGCACACCAGCTTGAAAATTGAACACATCTTAAAAGTTTGCGACAGATTATTCAGTAAACGCTTTTAAACATTAGGTGTGATTTAATGATTGTTTCTCCCAATCTCGCTTCAAGTTGCTTAGAGCAGCATACCTACTAAAACATAGGCCTAATAACTTGACAACTTTAAAGACGGTAGGAAACGGCAAAATTCATCCCAGCAACGAGTACTCCATCGCATAAGAGCAAGTAAGGAATAGTCTAGTCCCAGTACCTTCCATAGATGTGTCAATGTTGCAAATGATAGGAGCGCATTTGAGAATAAGCATACTTGAACTACATCCCAAATTATGTTTACAGAGTTGGACTCTTCTAATACAATAAACATAGCTGATTCGAGCAAGAGCCTCAGCTTTTCCGGCCTTGATCCATCCTCCGAGGAAATCGTTGTTCCATCACGTCTCTTTGCTGAAAAAAATGCAACGACTGAGTTGGGCTAAACAAATGCGTTATAATGTTTACCTTCCGATGAGCATGAGCCATCTGACGCAGATAACAGATTTTGATATATGATATGCATGTCGAAATTAAAAACGACCAAAAATCTGGAGCGATGAGGAGAAAAAACACCTAATACGTTTAAGGATACTCTCATGATTGCATTTCCAGATGCAACATCAAGAACTATTCAATAAACCTGGACCTAATGAAAAACTAATGAAAATACAGAACCTCGAATTAGATTAGCACAAATTTATATCAGACAGATCTATGATGCTTTGGACCAAACAGAAGAAACAATGTTTACAAATATCTTGCTTGTCTCATGGTTTAAAAAACTATCTAGTCACGTTTCTCCAATCCACTTATAACTAATTCTACTAATAAAAATGACGAACTGATTTCCTATTGCCCTTGAAAATGGTCTGTACCTAATAGAACCTGGTTTGATTGCTGAAATTAATTTATATTGCACTAAGCTCGTCACACTTGACCACGATGCAGATTCTAAATGTAATAATAGTTATTTTTAGTTCACGCTATGGGATCCGTGGTTGTGCTTCCGAGTGTCATGAATCTTTTTCTCTCAGTGGGCCAAGGTTCACAGAGAATTCCTAATTGGGGAGCCATGACAAAGGGGAAAGGAAGGAGAGGATACCTACAAGGTGGTAGTGCCAGTCAGATGCGGCGTAAATGTGGTCCAGAGCCTCTGGCGGTGCAGAGCAGAGAGCGAGGGAGAAGCCACGCCACAGCTCACAGGTAAAGAGAGGCGCCAACGGATGCAGCATCACAATTAGGTCTGCCAGTGCCTTCAAGTAGATCCGACTTGATATGCACCTCTCGCCCACCTGTGAGTGTTTCTAGGGAGACACCAAGACACCTTTTGAGTTATTGTTAAAAATACGGTTATATAAGCAGTCGGGACTATTAAGCAGAAGGGTGATCAGCATTTTTCAAACAGACGTTACGCAGAATGGTGCTATCGAATTTTCATAGAAAGCAAGCAGAAAACAAAAAAGCTGAGAAGAACTGAGGAATGAAGACCACGAGAGGTGCGACTCGGTAATGTCGCCAAAAAAAATTAGAAGGTAAGAAAATACGTGATTCTGCTATTGGAAGGACTGCACGAGGTATGGCGTTAAAAAATAGCTCAAACGTGGCATAAATGTGAAGTTAATCTCGAAAAGTGTAGTTTTGCATTTTTACGCAAATATCAAATTTCCCTCGTATAGACTAGGAAACCGTTTCTTAGAGTAATTAATGAAACTAGTTTATGCTTACATAATAGAACAAGATCCAATCATCCCTCGGTCCAACTTACAACAGATAGAACTCAAGCAAATGCGTGTACTCAAGATTTCATCTGATCACAAGCTAAAATATCCCAACCGAAGCACGCTTTGTTGAGGAAGCTTATAATGCATGTCCAAAGGAGTGTCACATTTCATAAATCCTCAGTAAATTTTCATGAAAATATGAAGTGCATCACAGCGCCCCAACAACCTGATCTTTGAGATCACAGCAGATGTTGGACAAAAAGGACGCATCAAAGAGGCGCGTACGAAAAATGCTGAGAACTTAGCCACTCCGTTTTAAGGACTGAAGTGCCAGTTGAACGTTTCTTGATTTGGCCAGAAGGAGAGTATGAGTCAGTGAAGACCGAAAGCTGTGGCAAAGCTCGAGGGAGCAATTACTGCTGGCCAGGAAAACTTAGTTTCGTATTCCAACTTTCCCCTTCTCGTCATGTAAAACATAGACAACAATCAAATGAAAACACCGAATATACCGCATCAGGCAAAAACACATAACAAAGGCCAATTACAAGTAACCATTAAGGCGACTAATTTCTGCAATTGAAAGCCAATAGTTCGTAGGTGTTGATTAAGTAGACCTGAGGATGACTTTGTGAACTATCCTCAGCATGAATATAAAGACACGAAAAAAATCTACCTTGATAAACGCAAAGCATAGAAGGAATGAGAAACACTGAGCGAAATCGCAACCACCAAGGAATAAAGACGGTAGCCACAGCCAATCGAACCTCTCTGCTTTGGCAGAGAGGCAGAGGCCAAGACATTGAGAGCAAAAGCTCAAAAGCAATGCAGCGTGACTAATAGACTCTAATGGCTCAACCGAGCGAACTAGCATACGCACGGCTTTCGTCAGTCCCAGAGGCACGGCTACATTTTGGCACTGTATTGTCAATATTTAATTCAAAATGACCACAAAACAAAAAGGGTAGAAAACAACTTACAAGAAGGATGCTTGTCAATTTTTGAAGGTTCGCAATGACGGCGCTCAAAACAAACGATTCGCCATAGTGATGATGAACCTAAGGGGAAAAGTAGAACTATAATGGAAACTATTCAGAGCAGAAGAGGCTATTAGTTTTTCGGAGCATTACAAGTAACGTTTACGCGTGGATTGTGTTAAGATGCACTAGAGTCTAAGGTAATTGTGTTCTTGCAAAACAACAGCATATGGAGATATTGACGCAGTCAATTTTCTGAGGTTTCATGGACAAAAAATAAGGCTATTTGTGGTGATAGAATTTTGCAATCAGAATAACAATCAAAAGTGGGAGCAAATCAAGAGGGAATGTGAAATGGCAACACGCAAGCAGACCTCAAAGATAGGATGGAAATACCTGTTCAACAATATGTGCATAGATTTTCAGAAAATCCTTATCAGCGACGAGATAATCGACTTGATCGGCAGAAGGCCAGGCGGTGGAGGAATTGTTGGAGAACTCAATAAGTTGACCAATTAACCTCCAAAGCCGAGATTGCCAATTTTTCACTCCTCGAAGTACTAAAATTGAGAGTGCATCATTTCCGCGCTAAATACTCATGATCCCAAAAGTAATCTCCTATTTCTTCCAAATTCTACTCTGTCGATTTTTTGTGAAAATGAATTCCTATAGTAACATTAAAGTTAGGTTTTGCTCAACTCTGTTCCAAAAATTTGACCGTAGCTTAAATGAAGGACGTTTTAAAGTTCTTCGAAATCCTAGCTAGAAACAAAAAGGAAGTATTTGGTTCCCCAAAAGAAGTTAATTTGGCGTGATGATGCGCCTCAAATACGCAACGCATAAGTTCACTTTTATCACTCTCCTAATCAATGTGACTAAGTGCGTAGTTGGAAGAGACAACATGGTTGACAAGGCTAAAAAGTTAAAAGAGCATTTCGGTCGTTCACTACCAGGAGACAAGGCGATGTCTGAGTAGAGAACTTAAACGGAATTGAGTCTTCGCGTGTACAAATAGATCCGGAGCACATTATCATCCCCAGCCGCGTCAATGGGACGTCTCTTAATACAAAGTGATTCCTGGATCTTCGAGAGAAATTTGGACCAGCATGAGAGGAGGGCGTAGGGCCTAACACCAAGCACAGATGGAAAAGGACAACACACTTTGGGAAAAAAAACAAGGGAACATAATGTTCGGTGTGGAACAGACCACTGTATGGAGCGTAAATCATTTGGATGAGCAAAGCTTTGCCAAAATAGTTGAACTGCATGATTACACATTATTCTTAAATGTGCATTAGTGTTTACTGGGTGCTCAATAATCACTAAGTTTGTTAAAAATACCGCATTTCGAAAGCTATTTGGTAAAAAGGTTGGTGACGATGGGTTTGTGTTAAAGCCTGGCCTAGTTAACCAGATTGCACATAGCTCATAACCTCAATTTTTCAGTATTCAGATTTTTGAAAAGTCAAGGACGACAAACAAATATGAGTGAATTTCTAAAATCTGCCAACAAACGAAATTTGGAATGGAATGCCTTAATGTAGAGAGGAAAGTTCAAATAAAACTTCCACAAAACGACCCTAATGCTATGAATAACAGGCACGTGTGATTGAGGAAACGCTACGGTGTATAAAACTTGAGGTTGCTTAAAGTACTGCGTATCAATAGAATTTAATCGACGAGTTCAACTGCCGCATCAATTCGTCGAGGCAATGCCAACCATTGGCATTTATTTAACCCAACACAACAGTTAGTGTGCGAAATCCACACGAACTCACTTCTGTTGATGTACAAATTACGAATGCGTCAAAACGGCAGAAGTCCATCCGCTTGACAGATTTTTAGAAGTATTCACACAACAATACGCCCTCAAAAATCAAGCAACTTACACTATAGAAATCTTGAGTTTCGAGGGTAGTTTATTAGTGTTTGGACAAGAGGTATTATTGACTGCACCAAAAAGCAAAACACACAGGTGGGAGAGGAATCAAAAAATGCGGAAGACAGACATACTCTCCCCTTCGTTCCACTCTCTGGGGGCGTGCGGTCCGACGCTGGCCAGCATGGTTAGTCGCGTGAGCTCGACACCATGACGGGCGAACACCTCAGAGGGGTCCACACCGTTTAGCTTTGACTTGCTCATCTTTTCCCACAACTCCTCCACTACCTCGCCCGTTGCCTTCAGGCGAGCGTTACCTATGGCGTGAAAAGGGAAATAGCTATTACAAGCGTACCCTCAATTAGGATTCAGAGGCACAAGTGTGAAGGAATTATGAGAATTCGAGAAACGGCTCAAACCCTAGAGATAAATTGTGGGCAACTATATCACAAACGCAAACCACGAGAGCGTAGCACAAGTGCTTAATTTAACGAGATCAGAATTCGTGAACAAATTGGAGCAACTAGACATCCAAACAAACCAGACAAATGCAGGCGTTCTGTTAAATGCGCATGCTCATTTGTGTTGACACTTTTCGCTACTAATATAGCACCATAGCGCAGAACATCCTGATATATTATACCAGCAGTCTCGATTCAGCTAAACCGCCTCAAATGTAGAATCCGGTGCAGCCTGATTCAAATTGAAGGCAGAACTCGGAATTGTTTCTCCTTCCCTTGCCCTTACTTCATTCTCTTTAACTTTGCGTAATAAACGCGAGTTGTCACGGCAGATAAACAGAATCGGCGACAAGTACATGACCTACCTCAACGACTATTTTGATCTGGCCAAAAAGTTTACCTCACCTACCAGTGATTCCACACGCAATTTATTGGAGCGAAAATTTATACATGATTAGCTATGACCCTAATCTCCACTTGACCACCACTTGAACGTTAGAGTAGTGTATGATAGTACCTGCAGTAAAGGGGCCAAATTTAATGCAGATAAATATAGACAAGCTGAAATTTAGTTAAGTGGTCGAGCGGCCTCAGGAATAACCATAACGAGTTCACCAGATAATTAAAAGTGAAACGGGTTTAAAGATCTGGGGCGAGTTAGAACGTGCCACAGTAACCCAACTGGGTGGAATTGTTCGTGAGAGGAACAAGTGATTACGGGTGGATGGCGGCGGAGCTGATGGTATCTCGCATGAAATATGGACTACAGTCAGTAAGTGCGGTGCTTTGAAGTTAGTGGCTAACTTGCACTGGCAAAGTGCAAATTTAAAACAATTATTTTGAATAAAAAACCTGCTCGCCATAAGAAAAAACGAATTACTACGGGTACCTAGAGGGTGATCTCGAGCTTTTAAGGTGTCTGAAATCATTTAATATTCTCATAAACAGATGTCACTCCCAAAACGAAAGTACCGATAACACCTCTTGTTACTCATAAACGTCGGTAATGCACTATGACACTTTGAAGTTTTACGATATCAAAGGATCGCACGATTTGGAAAGCCCCACTTTGTAATGGTGAGCTTAAATAACCTCCTGCTCTCTAGCATGCTAGACAGCTCACTAAGAGTACTATTTTTGTAACTTTATGAAGCATGCATAGTATCACTTCTAGCTATCTAGATCTAGATTGTTATTATACCCTGTGTATGTTTCTAAACACTTCAACATTACTAATTCGAAAAAAATAATGAAGCACCTTTTTGAACTTACAATTTTTTATCCCTTTTAGTAAAGTATCGGCAATGGTTTCCTAAATGCAACTTTTTTGCCCCATATCCGAGCTTAAAATATGATGAGTCATTAAAGTTGGGAGCATAGGGTGTTTGTGCTACGCAATTGTGAGAGAAACTACCAGTTTAATCTCAGCTATTGGCATGGCTGATATAAATGCTTACTTTCTAGGAATTTGGCATAGGTAAAGCTCTTTACACCAATGATGATTTTGGAAACAAAATGATAATTCGAACCAGATAAGGATACTAAGATGAGTACTTATGTTTACCAGCTCTAAGTGAGACGTACTCCTAGAGTAAACATGATTTCGAAGATGAACGCTATTCCTACGCAGATTAATTTGTACAAGAAAGTACAAGGAAAGCATTTGAAAATCGCAGTAAATAATCACTCTTGCAACTAGAGAAACGCCGTACTTGGTGGTGGTAAGTGTAAATGGCGTTCAATTGTTTGGGCAAAAACTGAGAAAACAGGAGATTCTGAACATAGACTGAGTAAAAAGCATCTTTTGTGGTTGTCAGTTAAGATGTGATTAAGATACTTGGGAGAACAGATGGTGAAATTTAAGAATGTGAAAGTGGAATTACTAAACGGTGTTTGTAATCATCGAGTTGTAAGTACTGAGTATAAAATGGTTCAAACAGACTTTGCGTAGAGTTGTTAATTTACAAAGTAAATAACTACGGCAATGGTTATTCTACTACAGACGCAGAAAGCATAACACTGACGAAGATGCAAAGGCAAAAAGAATTTCGGATGGACCGACGAGCAGTCAAAGCTTTTTAAAGGCCCTACCTACCCAGATACCCAGTTTTGATTTTATGCCCAGTTTGGCGTAAAATCAAAAGCGATGAATAAACATAAAAGAGCGCTTTTTATTTCCCTTATCAGAAGCCAGCATCTATCCATACCCTTCAATGTTCCTACTCAAATATGCACAAGCACGATCCGAGTAGCCTGTGTGGAACGAACAACCAATGGTTGAAATCAGATAGCCAACAATGTGAGAGACTCCAAAACTAGAAGATGACGCGACAAGTCATAATAACGTCAAACGGAAAAACATTACCATTAAAATTCGAAACAGATGAAGACGATAATGTGTGAATTAACAGTCAATCGGAATAAGGAACTCCGTCAAAAACCTTTACAATGGCGTCTACGTTTAAGTCGGAAAAGCCGAAATAAATGATGGCTCAATGAAAAGAGCAGTTTGAAATTCTGATAAAGCTTCACTAATGTAATTTCAATGCGATACAAGGTTGTCTTTAAATGACTTCCTTATTTTTCTTCTGTCTAAATACACCCCACTTTAAGGGCAAATGATGGCATTTAAAACCGCTGTTTTATGGAATGTAAAGGTTGATGAAAATAGACAAAGTGACTTTCGCTTACAATTGCGCCGAGTTGCACTCAGGTGGTGTACACAGTGAAATGGCGCAGCAAAAAGAGGCAAGATAGTGGGCAAACGCAATTGAGCATTCAACTGCTGCTAATGAGATCCTTTCCGCTGCGAGTCAAAACGGTTCCTTTCCGGACGGCAAACTATCCTAAACTATTTTTAACAACTACTGCCAAAGGGAAAGCATGAAGACATATTTAAGAATGGGTTAACTATTTGATGTGAGCAATTTGCCATGCTCGGTCTCACTCCAGTGCGTACGAAAGTATCTTGAGAAACTGAAATATCGTTGGACTTAATGCTTAGAAAATGTATTAGGTTCGTAAGTTAACAAGAAGATACCAACTAATGGAATCAACTCAAACACATTTTTGCCCTAAAATGACCAGTAACGATCTTCAGTTATCATACTGCCTGTCAACTTCAGTTAACCAAAAGTACTACTTCTAGTAAAACCACCCACTTAAGATCGTGGTCGTGTACGAATGCGTACCGTAAACACCCAATGCCGCAAGGCCTTCTGCTAGTCTTAAAAAATGACAATGGCACATGCTGGTGAGCCTAATTTAAAAGTAACACTCCCAAGAACTTTGGGTCACCTTTCTGAAAGGCCACCCACGATGAAAAAGGTTTCGACTAAACCAAACAACTCAGGAGACGTATCATACTCATTTATACCAATTTTAGAATAAAATGAAAAGCAGCTCATGCAAAAACAGCTGCAATTGCGTTTTGCTATTTTTCTGCTTACCACTTACGCCTCACTTTCGCATAAAAGCCGTGTACCAATCGGATCAATATAGTTTGGACTGAGAATAGACATCATAAGAAGTGTTTCATTATTAAAAGAATTTAAAAGTATGCTTGAAGATAGGTGGTCAATTATTTTTAGAAAATAACGTGATTTGTATGCAAAATTTTAATAATCAAGAACGAAAATCGGACCCCTTTTAAGCAAATTCAGAAAATAATGAGCGCGAAGGGTAAATACGCTTAAGGATGGGACAAACAGCACCAACAACAGACGAAATCAAACGGTTTCACGTGAGTACCCTATTGGCGGTAGCATTCATTTCCTATCCTAGCAATAAAAAAAAACATTTCATGTACTGATTTGAGGTAGTAAGTAGAACATAGAAGATGGTAAACGAAAAATGTCATCCTTCGGACGACTTCTAGGCTACAGCTCCGACGACGGATGAGGTTTCTTACCAGTGCTATCCTTCTCTATCTCCTGCGCAGGAAAGTACTGCCCTGTTGTTGGACTCCTGAAAGTCTTCCCCATCACCAGACCGACAGGGAGAAAGCGTTGGAATGGCTCCCGACAAGGCAACAAACCAAGCTCGCGATGCAGGAAGTGAGCAATAAAGCGCGCGTAAAAGAGGTGACGGATGGCTGGAGGGAACAACGGAGGTTAGGGTAAGGCATCACTATGGGTTGCATGCTGAGACTGTGGATACTCCAAACTGACCATGTTCAACGCCACCAACGTATATGTCCACAGGAATGTGTTTATGTGCGTTGTCGCGTGAACAGATTTCCTTAGAGTTCGTTGGGTCGAGAAAACGAAGATAATACCATGAGGAATCGACAAAAGTGTCTAATGTGTCAATCTCACGCTCGGCTGGACTTCCACAACTGAAATTCGAGAAAATAGGTCTAATTTCAGTCTTTTATTGCTAGTCACTAGAGGTTTTTGCCTTATAGCTAGAGGTGTAGGAGCTGCTTTACTGACAGTTCAGGTGGATAAGACAAATTCTCAAAAACTATCCGAGTCAGTGCATTTGCATTTGATCCATTTTTGCCACCAAAGCTAAAACTGTGTACACCAGTAAAACAATTAGTGGGGAGTTACACTCAAATCTCCGCATCGCATTAACCCAGTCCAAAAAGTCACCAACGTCATTTCATCATAACGGCAACCGCATGTCGTTAAAACGTTTAAGCGTGCTCTAGGAATACGGTTTTCAAAATTTTGACCAAAACAGGTTTTGCGCCTGCATGAAACACAATGTAAACCACTGTTTTCTTTTGAGTCTATTTGCGGACTCTGACAAAGCATATTCCTACGTGTACCAGTTCCTAATTCACGTTTAGCTAATTTGTGCTGTTAAAAAAATCGTTGCCTTCAGCGTGTACCATAAGCGATCATTCCAAAACCTCATCCTTTTTGGTAAGCTTATTGGCCACCAAAAGGGAAAATGAGCTTCAAATTATCCTGTTGGAAAAGTGAAGAATTTGTTACACAAATCGATGGCAAAATTTGCCCCACTGAGATCACTGAAAACCTGCTAATACTAGTTGGTTTTGTGCTTGAATTATGCTTCTATGTCTTTCAAAAAAGGATATTTTGACCGTTACTTGATAGACAAATCAGAGTTTCCTCGCAGAGTATCTATAGTCGCTAAAGTGAAGTATGCAGAGAATGCTACTTATGCAATGAGTCACTCTCCCTTTAAATAAGTCTACCTTGGACATGTAGTGTAACGCCACTCAGTAATCTCCCTTAGGGGAACATCGCCGCGTTTCAAGGGCGCTTTTAGGGGGGGCAATTCGACTGGTAGATCCTCCTCCGGCACAGGAACAGTCTAAAAAGAACTCAACGCTTTTAAGTTTGCGAACTGCTGCAGGTTTGATAATGCTTCAAACTGCAAGTAGACTCAGAGGAAACTTTGTGTGGTTTGTAGTCAATCTAGACAACCAGTTTGCCTAGAGGACGCTTCTTGAGCCGTCGCATATAATGTGCATGACCATAGATTATGCTACCAGAGACAAGCGAACATTAGGCATATGAACCTTCTATTACGTATTTTCGTTAAACTTCGCTCTTGGATCAACAAACCCATGCGTAAATGCATTAGCGTGGATAATGTGTGCTATCGTGATTCAGTTGAGCATTGTCAAACAGTGACATTTTAGCTCACCAGGAAAACGCGTAACTCTTAGATGGCGAAAAATATTTCCATTTGTCAGCGAAAGACAAGGTGGAGGGAGACGTGTTTGAATGAAGCATAGCAACAAATCCGGACAGTAACGATACATAGTACTATAAGGGCCATTTACCATTGCCAATTCGAAACAGGTAAGGTGTGGTGAAAACACAAATAAGAGTAGAAAAAAAATTTTAGCCCAGTTAAAGTTAACAAGTAATTACATCACCACCTGTATGATTCAGTGCATTTTGACCATAAGTAACCGCGCCGACAGGCGCGATCTCCATTCAAATGAATAGTTGTACCAGCATTTTAGGAGCATTCAGATAACTAATGCGCCAAATGTTTACAATAAATGATATGCATCACATCTTGGTATAACGATGTTTGCATTATGAGCTGGTCCAGGAAATACTTGTAGAATCAACCAACTGCTTCTCTGTAAAAATTGAACATGCTAAGAATAAATCATAATAGGCCGAATAAGATAGATTGCCCAACGTGAAGCATCATGCTGGGGATGTCTAAAACCCTAGAAATATGTTCTGTTCAGGCCGTATGTAAGTTTCCTTTTTCCTCCCTAATTCATGGACATTTTCGTCCGGTTTCCCTTGACAACGATTACTCTAGTTGGGAACTCGTCACACAAAAACCCTATTTTTAGACCGCATCAACAAAATCTGGCTCTTAGGATTTTGATCCATAGGATTAAGATTTTCTCAAGTTATTTAAGGGGCCCTACTCGCAAGTGTTGAAACGGAATTTGTGGCGGCATCGTTGTGAGAACTAATAAACAAGTGATTGAAGGTAATCGATTTTACCTTCATATGCATATGATCGCATACATTTTTCGATGTTGTACTCCTGCAGTAATGAAGACCACTCATAGAAGCCTCGGATTTTCCAACAGTAAGACATTGACGGTCTTAACCAATATGTGAGGCTATGGAGAACCAGTGAAGTAGTTAACTCACCCCACAGTTTTGACAGTATATAAGGGGGATCGGCGTGGCCCAATACCGCTGCCTGGATACTGGCCAATCTTTTCGATTCTGACTGCAGCGATAAAGTCTGTATTCGGAGGCCTGCGATACACAGGAAACGCAACCCAAATAACCAAGTTATTTTGAAAAGGACAAAAGGAAGCTAATAAAGCCTCACTTTTAATTTGCTCACGGCCAGAGCAGTTGCCTCCTTCAAATTGAGTCCATTAAACTACAACCACAACCAAACGTTCCTTTACTCCACTTATAAAACAAAAGGCTAGCTAATTTGAAAGGTGGATTGGGGATGTGCAAGAAAAAAGTAACTATTTCCGTTTGCAAGACGGTTAACTTAATTCCTTGACGGTGAGGAAGTGGGTGGAGAGGTAATTAAATTGTCCAAAAGTGGATGCGTAACTAAATAATCAAAAACCTGATTTGGATCTCCAGATTGCCGAATAAAACTTCAAGTGTGGTACCATACTTTTTCACTGTAGTTGACTACAGCAATTAGGAAAAGAGTACCAGAAAGATTGCAACTCACCTCCGGTAGAGGACTCTGCTTAATCCTGATTCGCAATTCAATGTCAGTTTCCAAGGGGCAATTGACATCAATCTGGCATTCAGGTGGCGGAAGATCAAGAAAGCGGCTCAACTGCCTATGCCGGTCGCAGATATCGGGCGTGCCTAGAGCGGTCACCAAACTGATCGACAGCTTTAGCTAACGCAAAAATATTATGCAGCCAAATTAATGGAACAAAATTACTCACTCAAGTAGTGGGAAACGCACCTAACTCAATTGCTGTTTCGTACTCAACCCTGGAACGCAGCTCTGGATCATATATAAGTGGAATGCAGGTGTCTGTGAGGAGGTGCTTAACGCTAATGTTGAGCTTCTCGGGCCAAGGATGGCACGATGCTGCAGGTTGTACGGAGAGTTTACCCAGAGATGAACGTGAGCTTATGGTAGCTAGCTTTCGAGAGCCATTAGCTCCACGCAGGTTTTGGGGCTATAATGTAGGTATATCTCTGCTTATTTGAAAATCATAGAAAACCAGCCGTACAAAACAAATACATCCGACATTATAGCAAAGAAATAACCAGCTGAATGACTCATTATGTCTAATTTATTGCAGACACTGGGGAAAATGAAAGCTCACAAATCGGAATCGTTCATTCCAAAATATGCTCTGAGGTCCCACGGCGATAAAGCTAATGGCTCCAGCAGCCGCAAGACCAGGCTGTTTAGTGAAAACGGCTAGACGCTCGCCTTGAAGATCCTCTTCGGTGGAATGAAAGTCCAAGTCGAATTCCACAACAAATCCATCGTTTGAGCCGATCCAACCCTCTTGCATTTGAATAACATCACGCCATTGTTGACCCCTAATCTCTCCGAGACCATCTTTCAGTGACTAGAAAGCGACATGTCAGTCGTTTCCACTTATGCTCAAACAGCCTATGCACAAAGCATTTTGGCACACATGAAAACAACTACACAAGCTGTGTTACCTATCTAAGGACTGGCTCACTTAAAAGCGGGGTGCTCTAAAACAAAAATCTACCCCCTGACTTGCCTCCGAGTACGCCAGTGTTCTAAAGTACCACTGGCGCATTACACGCTTCTCTACAAGCGCTCCGGAACGCCAAGATCTCCCTTCAGCATCAACAAGCTCATTCGCAAGAACTGTTTTGTCAATGGGATCCCAGTTCACTTCAGCCAATCGCCTATATGCCAGTCCAGCTTCGAAGAGCTTGATGAATAGCCACTGAGTCCATCGGTAGTAGTTTGGATCACAGGTGGCGATTTCGAGCGTCCAATCAAACGACAATTTCATGTCATTCCTAAGTTGCTTACGCATATTCTGGATGTTCCTTTCAAGAAAATAAGGACGCTTAAATACATTAAGTAGAACACCCAACATTAATTTAATTGCCACGCACTTGCAAGTCCATTCATCAGGTAGAACGCCGCGATCGATCGCTGCGTTCTCTGCAGGAAGACCAAAAGCATCCCATCCCATCGGAAATATAACTTGATGTCCGAGCAATCGATAGTACCTTACAAGAACGTCGGTCACAGTATATACACGAAGGTGCCCCATATGCAACCTTCCAGACGGATAAGGAAACATTGGCAATATATAAAAAACCTTATTCTGTACAAGCTCAAAGCAATCAGCTTGCTTACAGTGCTTCTCATTTTTGCAAGTGTTGCTTTTCTAGGACTAGTAAAATCGCCCCATCTATTTTCAATGTCTGAGCGCACTTTATCATCTAACTCAGGCTAAAGGAGTCAGCCGTATATATTTTGTACCCAGACACGTCCAGAGTGCGTTGAAAGAGGTAAGCGACTGTACTTGGACCCGAAAACTGGGACCCCCCTCCGGAGCATGATACGCACCAATAGTGAATATTCTACCCTCATTGGATAAGCGTTTGAGTACAAAACAGCAACGCTTACAGATACGAATACAAACAAGCTCCATGTAAATTATTAAACGCGTGAAATTTTGTGTGCAAACGAAAGGTCAAGAGATGCCAAAATTATTTAAAGTTGTGTCGTTTTGGATAAAAGGCATCCTATTTCAATGCCATTTCCCATGATGTGACAGACTTTGACCCATTTTAATGCTTTACCATATATTGCCTAAACAAATCCTTTCATAGGCCAAAAATGCTAGAGATCAGGTCATAAATCTCTCCATTAGTTTATTAGTTACGATTACCGCCTTCTTTGTTGCACGCACTCAGTATTTTGGTAAAATAGTGGACTTTTATTAACGCTTTTATTCGAAATGGTTTTGGGCACTTGCAATTTCATTTTAGGAACCCTAACAGTAGATCCTGTCTGATGTGCCACAGCGCACCCTTGCGGCGGTTGTCGTTGATGCTTCCTCTAGTTCCTCTAATCACTCTTAAAAGCCCTAGAAAAATGGACTGCTGTTACTAATGGAGATGCCGTGGTCAATATGGAGTGGCTACTGGAACGAATGAAAAAGCCATAGCTACCGCGACCCCAAGTGCCCGAGCGCATATCGCGGTTGTTGTCAGAACAATGCACCTTCTTTGAGCTGTTGCTTAGCTTCACTGCGATTATATGAGTGTATTTTTGTTTTTCCAACTGCTCGTCAGAACAACGCTGGAGTTGGCCCAACTGGCAGAAGACCACAGCAGTAGAAGTTACTAAACGTGCGGACCTCAAGCATTTACGAAGACTAAATAGATCAGCGTGAATAGCGCTCGGTATTTTGGCAAACCCCTTGTCGAAACGAGATTGGCTTGCCGAAGGACACAACTCGGAGGTAACGACTAGAGAAAGTGCTGTGTCGGAGGAATCGGACGGCGCCGTCAGCGAGACGGTGCATTTGGAAAAACGACCAACCTCTGACGTTGTTCACAACCACAATCACCTCCCGAATCAACCGGGGAGGAACAACTTATCCCACAAAGGAATTCATACCCCATTCTGGCGAGACTTCCAACACCACCAAGCCCAGTTGCGAACCTGTAACATTCTCCCCACGACGGGGCCATTACCAGCCCATGGCGAGTACCCTCAGTGGAAAACCTAGCCTCCAGACGAACACGCTACAAGTAACTGTGGAAATTTGAAATCAACTCAACACTCAAACTTCGCAGCCGCCTGCACGCCAAGGTCTCTCCTGCTCTGTTAAACAACGGCCAGGCACATTCTCTACTCACCTATGGACCGTGCGCTCCAATATCGCATTTTTGCAGTGAGAATTGTAATGCAAATGTAACTAACACGAAGGGCCACCGACGTCGAATATAATAAAGTCGTATTGGTTAAAATACAGGGATTTTATGAAGGGAAGTGAGGCAAGCTGAACAAAAAAAACCCCGGTTACCCAACATTGTTAGCCAGCGGAATTCTGTTGGTGTTCGGATCGAATAAGACCACTTGGGGCACCTCCGGCACCTCCTTGTTGCTATAACTTACATGTGCCATTCAGTGCATATTCTGGGACGAACAAAATGAGTGTAAATGTAAGGAAACGTCTGAACGATGGTTCCCACTAAACGCAGGAGTCCCGGACCATTCCGTTATGTGGCGGTAGGCTTAAGAACCCAACAGTCTCCTGCACTCTTCTATCGATTTGCTTACTCATTGGTCAATAAGACCGGCTGCGGTGCGGACGTATGTGCCCACTCTGCACGCACGTGCATGGGCTCGCGACTGCACAGTATGGAGACATTTCCTTATTGGTTGATTGTACTTGGGTTAAAGTGGAGACCCAGGTTACGTCCTCATTCGTCGTGGGAGTTATGCCTGCCGGTCCTCTCTTGTGGGGAGCTTTTGCAGCTTCCCGGTCAGTAAGCCCTGGTATCAATCAGGCGTCTCAACCTCTGTGGGTCCTAGGAAACACCTTTTCTCAGCGTAAGTGGATCCGGTTTGACCCTTGTTATCGGTAGTCATGTACTTCATGCAAAACGGTTAGTGTCAGGCTTGCAAAACGACCGATCCGGACATATGTGGGTTTACGATATTCATATGTTCGTAAGAGTAGCTCTACCCTTCAAACTAGGGAACTGAGGGTAGTCTGACGGTTTCCCTGTATGCGTATGATGATGTTTAGTGCAGAAGTCTGAGTTTTGGTCAGGTCGGGCCAACGGTCAAAGCAGTCTCATTCGACTTATACAGCAAAAAGATCCTTCGCTTTCTTTAGAAAATCAGAGTCATGGAGAACGTTACTCTATTGCGGTGGAACAAATTAATCGCTGGCGTGATCTGTGAGTTTCTTCTTTCCTTGCATTCTATTTAGTGGAAAGGGTGGCTTAGTCGCAACGTCGCATGTTGTAATGCATTATCTTCAGATAAGCTGATCTGCTCTCCCCCAAGTTGAATCCATTTATGCCACCTTAACGGTCATGTAGACTGCTGAACCTCCACCATCAATGTTTTGGGTCTCCGAGATGAATACTTAACCGTATAGTCTAGTTTGTGTTCAGGTTAAGTGGCCCTTTTGGTAGTGACTGAATAGTTGCCAGCGTCTGGCCTTCCGTCAGTTTATTTGCAGTTGTGGATGCCCTCATGGTTTGCTCCTGCGTCTTGAAGGCCGCCTCCTATGGTCTGGTTGACATCTCGCAGTCGCATCCGCAGGCCTACTCACAGTGTAGGTCCTAGAGTTCGACCCAAGGTTTGGAGGAGTTTAGACGGTCATAACCAACTGGTGGAACGGAATGGTATCGCTAGTCGGGAGAAACAGGCATTTGAACTACTGAGCTCCCGGTCGCATAGTTAGCGAGGGTTGGAGAGCAATCACTTGTCTCGAGTCCTTCCACTGCGTTGAGGTCAATGTGTTCAAAGTTTCGACGTAGCCCCGTTTATCTGTTCTTTTTAGAGCCTGGTATGAGCATCGGTCTTGTGTTTGTGCTACCACTCCAGGCCTCAGCGTCTTGCTTAGCACTATTTGATTGACAAATCTGGACAGCTTTTCTAGAATGTCTAGGGGTCCTCTTCCTAGGGTAGTCCCTTAGGTTGTGTCAATGAGGGGGTAGTGAGCTTGTGGCTGGCTTTTACCCCTGACGTGCCGGATCTCAGTGGATCGTTTTGTCTTCTAGGGATTTAGATGGCGGATTGCTCGTCGGGGCCTTGTCTCACCAGTCCTACCACTGTAGATGCGTGTGTTAGTCGCGTACTGTAAATGTAAGGCCACCGTCCAAAAAATCACCTGATTTTCTGCAGTGTTGCCTCGGCGAGAGATGAGTCGCGGCTCTCGCGTGTTTTAAATCCACCGAAATCCTGACCTTACTTCCAGCTGACTGAAACATCTTGAGCTTGATCTACTCTCCTGGTTGGTGACTAAGCTGTTCAGGTCAAAGGGAAACACTGGCTTTCAGTGTTCCTTTCAATCCATCTGATTCAAGCCTCATTTTCACACAAGGTCAAGACGGTATTCCATACTAGATTCCGATGTGGCGAAGTACTGTCGTGCCCTCGTTTCGGTTCTATTATCCCTCCTGTCTCTGGACGGACATGTGATTCGTCTAGACTGTCTTTCCTACCGCCCTGGCACTTAATCGATACTGAAAAAGTGTCCCGACTCCTATCGATTTTCGGGGCTATCCCAGCTACTAGCTGGGTTTAAGCAACTGAGATGGGCAGCTTGTCTGGTGAGTTTTGCGGTGCACCGGGCTTTGGGTCCATAAGTTTGCGGAAGGGGATGGCCGCCAGGCCCTGAGGGGGTGCCCTTGCGTTTGGGTCGTTGGACTTCCATTGCAAATGAGGGCGGGGATACCGAGTGTGTGGTAGGCCAAGATGTCCAGTGTTTAAGTCCCTGGGTTGGTGCGCAGACTCCCACCTTTTTTTGTTCTAGAAGCGGCGCTACAGTTTTTGCTAAAGGTAGGGTGGGTGCAGGCACAAAGTGACAGCATAAAAAGTCATGCAAGTTGTTTTGGGTCTGGGTTACCTATTTGCTCGGTTCCTTCCCCCCACACCACTCCATCAGCCGCGTAGGTACGGTCCCCTATCTATACCAAAAAGGTGCTGACTTTACGTGATGGGCGCTGGTGAACAAGGCCTGTCTATTGGACGCGCACACTTGCACCAATGTGCGATTGTGCTCCTACATAAATTCTGTATCAATTTTTTTCTACTTCCCTGACGAGCAGATAAGAGCTCGATACCGAAGCAGCAGCAGCTAAGGTACGTTAAGTGGGTCTGAACAACCATCGGGGTCTCCGTGGCTGTCATCCCTAACCCGGCAGAGCGCATTAACGAGTCATCTTTTGGCTTTCCGAACTAGTGTCTTCTGCGAGTCTCTCGTGCCTCTGATGCCGGGAAGGAGGAATGAGTGTGATGCGCTAACGTCAATCTTGTGGTCTTTACTCGCAACGTCTGGCGCAATCGATCGTTCTGTCTCCATGGCTAAGTTTGACTCGGGGAGGCGGTGAGGGAGCAATTCCCTGTGGTAGCTTCCTGCACGAAGTGAGAAGGGCGTTGTAAATTTCGAAGTCCCTCTCCTCCGTGTTGCCGGTTCAGCCCTCTCTTTGGACAGCATTATCGCTATGGCCTTTTTTGTCATGGACGACAAGCTGATAGTGCATTGGCTGTTCTGTGCGTTTCGCCTTCTTCCGAATGATTTTGCTGTGGTGGTCAGTAACACTCGAGTGACTACTTTAGGCAGGAAGAAGCGTTAACCCTTCAAAGTGGCAAGTCTTGTCTTGCGCGTAGATTGAGGCTTTGTATGTGGAGCCTCGGTGCAGTCAGCGTCCTTGAAGCCTCATGGTCGCTTTGTTTTTCGCAGGATAAAAAGCTACTGCGAACAAGGTATTCCAATGGCTAATCCTCTACTGTATCGCCTGATCAATTTCCTCGGTCAGCTAGTTCCCCTAATTCGTCATCTTAGCGAGGCCAACATGGATCTCTGCGTCTTCTGCCGGAACAACAACGAGACTTTCGAGATGTATACCAGCCACAAGGTTTGATTCTTGGCTTGTCGGAGTCATTTTGACTATGCAATAGGAAGGCTTTGATTAATTAACTTGGCCGTACGCGGGGATGTTATGCGTTGCTGCTTAGCATATGTACAAAGCTGAGATGGCGCAGACCCACTAGACTAGCCTGCAAAAGTGGCAACCAGTAAGGCAATACGTCTATGGGCTCCTTGTCGTATGTATTGACTCCAGTTCCATCCGTGATAGGTCAAGGATAGGGCTGGTCGTGTCATCTGCCCAGTGCTGCGTCGGTTCGTTTGTCCGCTGTGCTCGGCTACGGGGGACTACGCACATACCATACGCTACTGTCCGCTCTCGGGCCACAGCTCCACCTCCTCTGTCGGCTTTGGAATGCGTCCATCTGCCAGCGTAGCTGCCACCCCCCATCATCGCCAATTCGAAGCTACGGCTACCACCATCTCACTCAACAGCGGCGCATCCCGCTGCAGGAACACCGACAACAGTAATGACGGCGAGGAGAGGCTAATCGACCAGCTAATGCTGGAAAGCTGTCATGATTTCTTGCTGAGCTAATCCAACATGGTTCATTTTTTCCCATCCGTTTTAACGCTGATAGACTACACCGCTAATGTTAGATTGAATGGAAATAAATTCTTGTAAGTACGTATTTTGTGAATCTGAGGTAATAGTGGCGCGGGTCGGCCGTGAGGGAGGTCCAGAGGTCGTCTGGAGGGTTTGCTGAGATATGATATTGTGGGCCCCTCAGGCCTGAAGGGCATGGCCGGGTATCGGGTTCAGCAGTAGTTCACAGCGGAGGTCCATCGGGATTGTCTTCGTCAGAACGGCTGGAGCCTTCTGCTGGCCTGAAAGGGAGGCGGCACCCAGGGAGTTACGTCGGGCGGCGGTTCCCGTGCCGGTTTCACCCTGGGAACCAATCCGCCGAGGTGGTTGACTCCGCAGTTCCTCAGCGCTCCCACTGGAATTGTCAGATCGCAGCTTTTCTCATTTTTCTTCATTGGTTATATTTGAAGAATCTCAAACGCGAATGGCGGCTGGATAATCGGCTTGTGGGGCCACGGCATTGGGGCTAGAAGTTTGTAGAATACATGCGGCGCTGCGCATCGCGAAAGTTTTAAATCGAGACAACTGCTCCTGTTCACACAATTTTATTCCAATTCTTGTCCCATCTACCAGGCCAGAGCCCAACTAGAGGGGAACCATTCTCCCTATCATCGCAATCAACCATTAAGCGCGTTGGGGTAGGCCCACGAAGAATCCGAGCCGGATGTCAGCCAGTGGTGCCTTGTGCCCATTAACCTTTCCCCAATCATCGGCCGGGGGAAGGGACACCATATTCCTGGAGCATAGCTCACGAGCTGCTCCAAAGCCTTACCACAGCTGATCACCTGCGCGCCGCATCCGCCACCTTACACACCCAAGCGGGCCGAGAGACAGCCCCGAATACCACTTCCCATGACTGCCAGAGAACCACCCCAGCCACCACATAATGGCGACAAGCCTGCAAATCGAACGAACTACCCAAGCGCCTAACTCAGACCAAACCCTTCAAACACCGTCCACGCTAGTACGAACTCAACGACTTGGAGGACTAGACCAAGCCATCCCTAAGAATAAGACTGAACAGCCAACATCATCCGAATCTAACCGTATTGGAAGTACAGATGCCGGTACACTACACTGCCGAGTACATAATGAATAAACACAATGGCCCAAATTTGGAACAAATGAGCGAAACCAAGTATCATTCTTCACATTTCAAATTGCAAACGCAGCCTCTAGACTGTGAAAACTGCCACAGTACGCAATTTCGCAGACAATGAACGAATTATTGACAGGTGATCCCAAGGAAGAGTACCAATACGAGGAACCCGATTTATTAACACAGACCAAAATTAGAATTTATTAAACCCCTTCTTCGACTTGTAACCACTTGCCTTCGACACTTTGATGACGTTGTAGCTGACAGTCTTGCTGAGAGGCCTGCATTCGCCGCAGGTAACAGTATCTCCCACTTGGACGTCGCGGAAGCAAGGAGACATGTGAACTGACATGTTCTTGTGTCGCTTCTCGAAACGCTTGTATTTCTTGACGTACTTCATGTAATCACGACGTATTACAATGGTACGATTCATCTTCATCTTGCGAACTGTCCCAGTGAGGATACGACCGCGAATGGTGACGTCGCTGGTAAAGGGGCATTTCTTGTCGATGTAGGTACCGAAGATCGCCTCCTTGGGAGTTTTATAGCCCAGACCAATGGATTTGTAATAACGCGATCCTTTCTTGCCCAAGAGTTTCTGCTTTTGATAAGCACGCTCAATCTACAAGGAAATATAATGAAAACATGGGAAAACCTGCTCGGCCATCGTACAAAACACGCCAAAGTGAAGCCGGGCGCGAGATCGACTAGCCAATTAAAATAAACACGCGAAAACTTGTAGTCTCGGCCAGTTATTGCAGTTTGTTTAGTGCCCAAGCATCTAGATTTATTCATTTTTTGCCCTGTAAAATAATAAGGTACTTTGCGGTTTTTGTTGATTAATTTATTGTTAATCTCAAATATGTTATGTTTTGTTAACTTTTCTAGAGTTTTTGCATAAACCAGACCAACCGTTTCAAATACTTTGAAGGCAATTTGATTTTTCGTTGTTAGGTATGACTTGCACGCTGCCAGAATTTACTTCTGTGAAAGCTAAAATGTGTAATCTAGTTAAATACCTTATCACCTTAGTGCGGAACTTACTTGGATCCAAAAAATGCAATACCTTTTGTGTTGTAGCAGATGGCTAAATCCAACTATGGGTATTTTTGAAATTGTGCTTTATTTGGTTGTAGAATTTGCTTATGTTTGCCATTCCGATCACACTGATGCTCCACATTTATATCATCTATAGGATTCTTTTAAGGCAAAAGAAGACCTGATGTCCGTGCGAAATGTCTCTGTTCGACATCAGTAGGGTGCAAAACTATCGACGTGGTCCCTGTAAGGGTTTCTTATATTCCCTTCTCCTCTCTTCTGCTATCTCCGTTGCAAGCTTGCGTCCTTTTTGGCATGTTTACTGTATTAAATGGAACATGCGGTAGCGTGTTTTTTATCGGTAGGGAAAGCCAAAGCGCTTCTACAGAACCAGGTTCAAATTGTCATCTTGCATCGCACCTATGAGGTACATTTAGCTAAATTATAGGTTTAAGAGTCCCTTTACTAAAAGGAGGTGCTGGACAAACAGCTGACACCTTGTCCATGGTAGCTATGACGTCCCTGGAAGCGCATCTGTATGCGACTTAAATAATATTAGAAAGATTTCAACAATTCTTTAAACAACTCCAAATCGTTTGAAGTCAAGTTACCTTACTTAACGATAGGAGATTTCAAGGCAGATATCATATAAATAACAGCTGGTACTAATTTTCGCTCCCTTAGAATAATTTGCATTACAGAACTTTAATGCAGAGGCTTTAAGCTGCTGGGAATTTTTGGGATAACTATTATAATCTATTGAGATTTACTTGTTAAAAGGTTTCTCCTAAGAAGGAATCAAAAAAATATATTTAACGAAAATCGGAGTGAGATTAACTACCGTGCAATAGTCTTACAATGAAATGACAGCAACCTCCTCCACTAGATGAGTTACAGCTCCATTGCCGTTTCAAAAAGTGCCGAGCACCGATACATGTTTAAATCGCGAGGTGATTTTATGATATCCACGATGCAATCTCAAATTGTAGTTTAAATTATATTCAAAGCTCAAACACGCTTGCAAGAGAGTAATCTGGGGGTCTACGCTATTCCTCATCACTGACAATAAAATTTTGCCGCGGTCCTTATTGGAACCATCGCGCATGCACGCGCATAATGTAAATATACTACTTTGTTTGTCGACTTCCGGTTTTGGTTTCGGTCTCCTACATGGCCGTGCTACCCTAGCCGGGTGGACTGGTCCCCGAGCAATGTTGACAGCCCAATTCTCTCTGATTGCTGAATGTACATATTCTGCTATAGTATTATGCCTTCTGCCTTTAAGGAAGTAATGGGACGCTGGGTTACTACAGTGCTGAAGTCCAACATGGTTACTAAGGCACAGAGAAGCTTTGGCGCAGGAGTCGTAAAGGCCTTAGATTTGTGCCACCACTGTGCAACTTCTCCATATCCATCCCTAAAAATGGGACTGTTTCACATTTGGACCGATCAACGCTTAGTGTTGTGCACGCCTCGTCCCCAAGTAATGCGTAAGTCAGCATTATCGACGCAGCAGCAGTAATAATCTATATTCTAAACTCAACATAGGAATGGTTTATTGTCAGAGGATTTTGAAATGGCTTTTAGGCTTTCCTGTGCTCACAAGATCCAATGGCTTCTCTTAAACGATCTTAAAGATCCAAGTGTTTTGCTGTAATAAAATGTAAAACAGAATTGAAGCTTGTAGTGCTGGCTTTAGCTGCTCATTCGATGTACTATGTGTGAGCTAGATAATTTGCGATGAAATTTACCTACCATAAATTATAATTTAAAATTCCACTTCAGCTTTGAGTTTCAGGAGGCAATTTTCAAAGGCTGTAAATTAATTCTACTGAAACTACACGAGTAACAATAAATGATGCGGGGAATAATTGTGTATAGGGCTAACAAGGACTTGATGGTATTCACAAACTTTTAGCCTTGATAAAACCCTTGCATAAGCTTTTGAAGGAGAGGTGTTAATTTGTCGAATTATCCCATAAACGGAACAGGAGAACCGCAACAAAATGATACTATTACCAGAAGGAACCATCCACTTCAAGTAACCCTGGTCTCAGAGAGGGCAGTAGTTCAACCGACAAGCATAAAGTATATGAATGAAAAAATTTGCCCACCTTTCCTTGGGGTTCATGAACATATTTTTGAAGAACTTTGATATTGAAAAATTGGACTATCATAGTAATTGCTTGCCAACCTTCTTGTTAAGGCAGAAATGTGACGACCAGAGCTCGGTTATTTCCGGCTTCCCAACTTTGGCTGACAGACTTGTGATAGATTAATTGCCGCACTTTTAAGTATCTATGCGTATTTTGTTTTAAAATCCTTGGCTGTAAATAGTTGACAGCAGTTAGGAACTTCATAGTCGTAAATTTCGTTAAGTTCATCTGGATTGAATTAGGGAATCGTAACTGTGGGTTTCACCAGATTGGCTTTAATATCCTTCGCTACATTTTTGAAAGTCTCCTATCGTTAAGCAATCAAAGTTTTTCTTTCTCGGCATCCATTTGAAACATTTAATGCATATTCATCACATTGGTCTCTACCCTCTTTAGGCTCGATAAAGTCCATTGTAGCTACAATAAATAGGTACGGCTTTTTTGGTCAGTATAAAGTTAATTGCTCGACACTGAGAAGGTGTAGTTAACTTTCATTGTATTTTGTGATTTTAATATATAAGAACGTTTGAAGATGAGTGCGGAAACGCCAAAACAAACATCGTATACACAAATAAGTGCTTTAATTTGCGAAAGCTTGAAGCAAATTGAAGAACTAGCAAAATTTCATAAGCAAGTTACTATTCTTCGTCGATTTGTGGAACCATACTAATGCAACTTGAATTATAGGTCGAGGAACAAATCTGCAAAAGTAGTAACAGCATAGACCCAAGCTAATCCAAAATGTTTTCCCTGAAACTGAATATCCCATTCAACTTTTGAAAGTTTATCACTCATTTATAGAGAGCCACTCATGGTTCTCTTGCATATCAATCGGCATAAAGTAAGTATCAGGCTCCAAAACACGAATTTATTTTTACAGAATCCATTCCGAACCCTTCAATAGGGACCTCAACTTATGGCATTTTTGGTCAGTTTTTAATTTTATAGTGATCGGTCGTACTAAAGTGGCTCATTTACATATGCTCTGACATGCCTCCCCACGGCGGAGAGAAAACACCTTGGGAGACATTTACAAATGCTATTTAAGAAGTTTTGATGCCTTTGGTTGCATTAATGTCACTACTAAACGCGCCTTGTACCACATCCGTAGCTTAATTGGCAGGGATGAGGTTGTGGAAGGGTTGGTGGAGAACTAGTGGAATTCACTAAGTAGTTTAATTAGAGCGCCAGTGAGGGAGAGACTTTGGTCGTTACTTAGCCCAAGAGTAGACGAACTGCCAACATTCGGCGCTACCACACCGCCTCCTAATCAGATTGGCACAGGAGAGAGCAGGGAAATACTCGTGAAACCGAGGTCTGCGCAACTCTCGACCACCAGATGCTGGCGCCAGAGTTACTCAAAGTTATCCATGCCTCGAGTTCATAATTCGATTGGCGAATTTCAGTTTGCAAAAGCTTAAGTAAAACTAATAGTGTCGGTTCAGCTCCAGGAGTGCAGGTAAAATACGTTCCTACTGCAATTATTTGTACTGATGGTGGAACTTGCATATTTACCTTGCATGGGACAGTGTTAAAGTAGATGTTTGTCCGACGAACATTTTTAATTAATTTAACTTGCTTATGCAAATAAAGTTTCAGTGACGTATCCTAACATTACCAAATACGTTTTAAGGTTCTTTGACTACTTCCACCTCTGAAGAGTATCGCGAAGAATGTATTGTAAAAACCGTTCTGTCAAAATAGGAAACGTGAGAATAATTAATGTAATGTAATGTAATGCGGTACTTTTGTTGTCATATGAAATCGTGCGGGGGGCCAGCAATGGGAAGCATACACTAACGTGTTCTCGAGGCCATGCATTCATAAATTGGCTCTCCTGTGGATAGCGCGTACAGAAGAGGAGTAACTCAGGTTATGCACCGACGGAGAGTAACATGCTGACAGTGGCGGGTATTGTACGAGGCCGTTGATAAATAAACATAGTGTCGAATAGCCCTGTGGCAACCACTTCCCACATTTCTTCGATATCTGAGAATTTGAACAGCTGATTAAATTCTACCTTTTTTTTAGTTGGAAGCAAAGTAGTTATATTGAAGTGATTACTTTTGATATTTTACATCAGAATTAGAACATGTTTCGCACTTTTGATACCAGGGAAATCAAAACTGAGAAATTCATGTCTTTCCGACTCTGCCATTAAAGTCAAAACTTAGTGGAAGTCGATTGATGGCACCGATGACGCTGGACGGTCATGAAATGGAATTCTGACTAAGTTATGAAGTCCTTCTAAATGTTTTTAGCAAAATAAATTCCAATGAATCCTAAGCTGGTGGAAATAGTTCGGAATTTTTGCAAGACAGGGAGGCCGGCGCTTTCTTATCGCTGGACGCGTGTCGGTAAATTGAGACTGCCAGGGAACCCACAACTCAAAAACATTTTTCTGCCTCCATTTGCCGAATTTTTCCACTTTTTTTTACTAATCTTTGGAGAGCTTGGAATACCGCGCTCATTCCCTCCTGGTTAGCTAAATTCATGTGCTGATTGGCTTTAATTCTGGTAATGGTGACGATTAAGCTAAGGCCAATCATGCGCTACAAGTTCACGAGGCTGGAGTAGCTCTGAATGTCCGAGATTCACTGTTGGTCAGACGACCTCCAGGCAGGCGAATGCTGAACCTTCCCTCTTAATCGCACAATAATGGGTACTTAAGCTACGTCCGTGTAAAAGTCTATTTGTAGGTTGTTCTAGTCGGTACCCTGGAAGGATCCAGGCCCATGTGCAGAAATACCTGTTTATGGAGGGAACTGCTATGTTAATGCATTTTTAGTTTTGTTTGCTATAATATTGTAAACGCCATTCTTTGCCTAGGGTAGAATAGCTTTCCACACCACAAGCAAGCTAGTTTGGCGGATTCCACCTACGGTAATCGAAATCACGATAATCAACCGCCTTTTGATGGAGTTGCTTCCAATCTGTGCGCAATTTTGATTTAAATTAGTCATTATCAGAAATCTTTTCACAAAGTTTGTCTCCAATGGATAGATAAAGGGCTCTTGTTGCGCACCTTCGCCAGCTGTAAAATTGATACTGTCTTATGTTGAAGTAGATGCTGTACGCTTTCAAGTGCTCGATGCTTTAGCATGCGTTCACAATCCTAAAACTTGCATCTCGACAGCTACCTGCTCTATTCTACGAGCCAGGCATGGCGGCAGTGTCCGAAGTGTGAACGAAGTTGCATCCACATAACTGGTGCTTATGTGCGAGACGGTAGGGAATTGAAGATGACAAAAAGGATAGAGGAGGGGACGATAGGGCGGAGGACTGAGAGTATGCAAGCAGGAATGCGACTGTGAGAGAGCTTTAGGTTAATGAGATAATGAAAGACTGCGCCATTTGCACATAACATGGGAACAAAAGCACCTGACTTTAGTGGTGGCGATGACAGGTGGAGAGAAAAGGGAGGTCTCTTGTCAAAGCTGCAAAACAAATTCAAAACCAACAAAATGTGATTTTGAGGCTTTACCATTAATGCACTTATGTCACATTCGGTAATTCAATCCCTTGGGCAAAAAGGTTCATTTTACCAAATGTCGCATACTTTGTCGAAAGCTTACAAGGCTCGGCAAACAATTGAGATTCTGAAGGGTTGAGAGGATTTGCTTGACGCCTCAACTAGCTGACTTTTTGTTGCTGTAATGCAGATAAAACTGAAATGCGGGTATTTGAGTTTAAGGGTGTAAAAGCGCGTACCGAATTGCGCATTTATTTAGCACATGATTATTTCTTTTACTTTATAATGGTAAGTAGGCAAAGTCAAACGTTGGGTACATGTTGACATTTTGGTAAATTACCTGTTGTTTACCGCACCGTTAGTTGCTCGGTTAGGATCAACATCCCAGTGGAACAGACAACTAACTCCACTTTTGTTCCGGTTAATAGCGACCATTAAGGAAAGACGTTTTTTAGATTGTAGATAATGGCAATGGAGGTCAAATGTGTCACCTTATGTCTGCCCTATTGATCTTTTCACCCAACACACTATCACCTCATCATGGCTCGGTGACGTCGAAAAAAGGTCCACCTATTGGGAGGTCAAAATGGAAAATTGGCAAATGAAACCAACATTGCTAAAAGTTATAGATTAAGACTAGAGTTACTGGATTGTCAAAACGTTACGAATTTTGCCAGTGAATAGATTGCATGCATGTAGCGCCACGCTTGAACTTCAGTAATATTGCACTGATCTGCAGGCGGCCCGAGACCTTGGGTCAATTCTAGCATCACAGAGGGAAGACAAAGTTAAACATTTTCACACAAACGTCATGTATTAGGCTCCAATGCCGCATCACTTTGCTCATGGTAATCACGAAACAAATGCATTTGAATAAGCGGCAAAATGGGCCTTGATTTGCATCGTGATGGGGTTGGCGGGCCCATATGCATTAATGTATTTAACGGCAAACATTATTAGCAATTAACACCTAAATGTTACATTTTATTTAAGGTGGCTTTTACAAAGTTTAACCGTACATAGTAAAAACCAAATGAAGCATATACAAATCCAGAAATTCCATCATGCAAGCGATTTGTAAATGAAGCACTTCAACCTAAGTGATTTCCCTCCTCTAAATTATATGCTTTTAATAAATGGAAATGCTACTGATGCAGTGGTTTTCAACATTGGCTCACAAAGGCTCTGCGATGAAATTGATACATCGAGCCTATGCCAGCGCGTGAGAGCAGGCAGGTGTGACTGGGCAGGAAGGTGGAAAGTGTTTTATCTTTTAAATCATGGGAAACAGCTCAGCAATGATTTTAATTAGCACACAGAATGAGACGAATCGGCTCGGCTTTCTTTACTTCATCGATAGAAATGATGCACAGCGAAGCATGTTGTAAAATTTGGCAGCCTGCACTCCATCAGTTACTGATCTTTGTGTTAACAGGACAAGCCTGAGACTTCAATGCTGACAAAAGGATACTACTGGTAATTCACTAAGATACGAACGCTTTCATGTATTATTGTACACGCAAATTGTATTGAAAACTGAGTCCCCCACGGACCCGCACCCAAAGGAATTAAATGACGGCGTTGTTTAAATACAGCGTAAATGTTTTTTCAATACGAGAGCAACTTTATAATATTTACAATCAGAAAGAAGTGCTACCAAAGTAGCGAAAGTGGAGGAAATTTGCTCCTAAACTACAAAATATTTGATTGCCAATGTAATTTCACTTTGACAACAGCAATAGCAATATGAAGGCTTGGTGGGCTGCCATGGGCTTGAAATTAAATTCTCTAATGAGAGCTCCTCTGAAAGCAGCAGTTTTTACAAAATGCCATTAAATGTCCGTATCGCCTTGAGTTCATTAACGCGCCAAAGACACACTGAACTGATTTTGGCTTCTGAGTTCCAGTACCGCTGCTGCAATTTTTCATCTATTTTGGAAAATCTTTAAATCTTTATACCGGGGCGTTTGAAGTTGCGCGACAGGAGTTCGTGCTTCCTCAAAAACAGTAGACATGACACATCAATCATAGGACGGTTCCTAGTGGTGTAAGTCGGCTTCATGCAATCATGAAAAGAATGACAGAACACTCGGCTTCCAAAATACACACCCAGCCTCATCCCTTCAGCGCCATCCACAGCTACTGCACAGGTCCCCAAGTCCATTAACTAATCACCAGCCACCTAATTGAACACTCCCTGGACCAAGTTTTAAGCCAAGTTTAATTAGTCCAAAATGGCATATGTGAGAAAAGTCTTTCTCTAATGTAGCCTTTTATAACAAAGATGAAGTTAATTAAGTGAAAATTCAAAATTTCAGTTTCCATCTTTGCCTGTCGATATACTTTCCGCATTAATATGTTAATGACAAAAAAAATAGAACCGGTGGGAATTCATCGGCACTTGTAGAGGAGATAAGGAGTTTATTCATTAAATCAGAATACTGATTGTATTTTATATATGTGCAAAAGTTTTTAACTTGAAAGTTAAAGTGGAGTAGGGAAACATCCGCTGCGGTAAATAACAACACGAGGGAAACACAATAAGTTAAAATCTCCTATTTGTAAAGTTAATTATATATTGTAAATGCAATTGTGGCAAAATAAGCTCTGCACTGTTCAAAATAAAGTGTCGCGGCACCATTGATCTCATTGGGAGTGGAATGCATAAGTTTTTGACAATACTTTTTTAGTGACATAAAATTAATTTCGGAATGGAGCGATTTGGGAATTGCTGTGATAAAGATCAAAGGTCAATGCAAATGGCAGCAGATCTTTAACGCAACTGCGTTCACGATGGTCGGTACAGGGAAGTGGGGATGCGGAGCATTCACCTATTGAACTTCATTAAATGTGGTAATTAAATAGGTCCACTAACTTTTACTTACTACCACGCGGTAATGAGTGAACTCACTTTAATGGATTCCTCTTTAACTCTGCAAAATTTTTCAATATAGGTTTAAGTCCCTGAAATTAGCTTCGCTTATTTGTTTGGATGCATACAAAGAGCAGTAGTCTCGGCTTAATTAGGCCTATGATAAATCACTTTGATTAATACTGATGGCGGAGGACCTTAGGGTGCAGCTTTCGATTGTCAAAGAGTTCACATGGAACGTACATTCCGTAAAAATGACTTAATTGCAAATTTTTCTGCTAAGTTGGATTACTCTTGTAAAAATCTCAATCTCTGAGATGAATATTTGGAGTTCTTGGTTCAAAAGGGTGCACACGTTCAACCTGTAAAAGCTGCTAAACTTGTATTAGAATGCATAGACCGAATAAAGCATCTGGCAGTTGCCGACAATTTTGCTGACATGTACAGGCATTGTGTGAAGTCTCACGGAGCCATCTGGAGAGGGTTTTAGTGAATGTCTCATCGACACGTGGAAACTTTCACTGCCAACAGACTATGCGAAAATTTGGCTTAAGTAGCAAGTGCTTTTTCACTTCAGGGCGTTGGCGCGACCTAATGCCCTGACTATTGTTCGATGGTTAAGTGTTAATTTTTCCATATGCATAATCTCGAATTTCCTGCTTTCGCCATTTGTATAATTTCTAACCAAGAAATGAAGACAATCCGCTCTCATCAGAAGTCGATTAAAATTTACCTGTCATACGAAAAACGGCGCGCAAGTAGTTCAGGGCGGTGCTAAATGCTTCCCATGGTGCCTCAGAACTACCAACTTAAGGGCAGCATTAGTACTAAGATGTTAATATTCCGCGGTTTATCTAACTTATCAAATTCCTTAAATGGAGCCAAGGTTGTTTTAAAAGTAAGGGAAAATTAACTTTCCAGATCTTAAAATGACCGAAATCAAAGTGATATGAGATTTCGCGAATGGTGAGTCCACCATCCGGCTATTACAGATGCATTCCGACTGACTATTCGTCTATTACACCTCCAAAATTACCTAAGCACCCATCAGGTCGATGGGATGACAAATTTTTGAACCATTAAATTTGGGGACATAACCGATGGTTGATGAATTTGACATATGAATTAGTGAAAATCCCGCAGGATTTACGGTTGTCAGGAGACCTTCCCGTTGTCGTCTAATTTTTCGTTGACAAAAACACTATTCATTTAACTCAAGCATTGATACTTTGGAAAGCTTTTATTGTAAGTAGATTCATTTTGTTAAAATGCTTAAGTATTTGTTAAAAAAATACAAAGACAAAATTGAATTGAAACCGTGGCGTTTACTAGTCGATTCCTCAGTAATGTTTTGGTCAAAACGTAACCGCTTCGCTTAGATTCTTCAAATACGACTCTTTAATTCGTTCTCATGGTGACTCGGATGCAGTCTGGGAAATTGGTAGCAAGTCTGTGACGACATGATTTGACCATAAGATAGAATCAAAGTGAAAACTAAGAGTTAGTAGAAAACATTTTGACAAGAACCAAAAGAATGCCGAGAGGAAGCATTGGAGTCAAGCGCAAAGGTTTCGTTAAAAAATGCAATAAGTTTAGCCACAACTGAATAGTATTTAAATTTTTGATCCAAGAATATTCGACTCGTAAATTGGGCTTCTCAATTAATCACCTGTCCAATGCTCTAAAAATCAGATCATCATCTTTATAATCCTTTTAGCAGCTCCCTTTCGACCACAGAAAGCATAGCTATTGTGAAGTCACAAAACTCACTTACAATGTGTGACAATTATTAGTAAAAGGACGGCTCTGTTTGTATCGTAGCTTACAATTTGTACATAAAAATACTATGCCGGCAAAATTGGACGAGTTACAGACACATCTGCTCCCTCAATTTGAATGGAAAAACAGGGATCACGTACACTTGGATACTATAAATCTTGGACTTCTTTCCTCACTAAAAACCTAACTGTTGAAGATAATGCGCTTTTTTTTCATCGCCAGGAAGTCGGATCCGATGCTGTTTATGTTGAAAACTTGTGAGATGTCTTTAGTGTGCCGATTTGGATCACCTATTTTAGGCCATGAAACGCACCTAAGAACTATGCCATCAAAAACACACCAGACTCGTAATTTGACGAGGGCTTCATCAGTTATGCAACGCAAACGCGCTAATTTTAAAAGTAGGGTGTTTTGGAGTTCTACATAATACGGTACCTGCATAATTTACCTCTCATATCCCTCGATAAATGCATGAATGCCTTCAGTCCATCCATAGATTTCGATATCTAGTTATCGGAATAGCCTCTATTGATACTTAAAAGATCCCATGCGGCACTAGTATTCATGTGTACAATTTTTACGCAAGAAGCATACCGATGACTGTAAAACGTCACTTAGGCTGGATGGTCCCGCCCTCTCCTGTCTTTCCGCATAAGCTTTGAATAATCAATTCGAGCAGTTTTGCCCTTTCTTTGTTGAGCCAAGGCCAGGAATGAGGTGGAAGATAACTTACTAATTCACAAATCCAACCATTCTTATCCATTCACTAAGCGCTGGACTAGATTTGCAACTTGTTGCTTTGACTTGGTAGCTGGAAATACTTTAACAAAAGTACTTTCATAAGTGCCTACCACTCACACTGGCACTGATGATTCGAGAGGTTTACAAGACTAAAGATTCATTTTCCAAGACGTAGGACGTCATGAATCATCCACCTGGCCATGTGGCTCCTTGTTCTGATCAAGTATAAGCTGCAATTACACCTACGTGTTGTCCGCTAAACACATACTTCAGGGTTGACAATTTCCGTCCAGCTTCAATATTTCGTTAAAAAATGCGATTTTAACTCTTCTTTTCATGTTTATCCAAAACCGAAGTATTTTGCGCTATAAAAACTAAGAATATTTTCGCATTTTCACGGTGATGGCAAAAATGGCGTTAAGCTTTCTGCATCTCCCTCTACCATTAGAGAGATTGCTTAAATAACCTCTACTACTTTTTCTCCAATAAAAAATGTATTTGTGAACGTTGTGCATGGCTTAATTCGAAGAAGGTAGCGTTCTGTATCTATGTCAAGTTGGGGACAGCTTTGCATTCATAAAACATTAGACAATTGGAGATTACACATTTGGAAGTAATAAATGCTAAGACGTTGCTAAAAGTGGAAGTATTTGCGTACGTAATGCCAGGGGCTGACAACTTGATGCAGAAATGACTAATGAAAAAGGCACCGAGTAAATTCAATTTCGAGTAAGCAATTCCCGAGAAATGTTTATGCATATCCCCATTTAAGGAGGAATGCGCAAGTGCTGTTCATAATGAATGGACATCTCCGCAGATGGTTTTTTGGTGGTAAAGGGCCAGAGCAAAATACTGACAGTTGCCACTTTCCGCCTTGTTTAATGTGCTTAGTAGACGCATAAGTAAGATGTCGACATTGGCGTTAGGACTGTCAACCTCCATGGGTTTCCAAAAGAAGCTCACAGGAACAACTGACGCCACTTGGAACGCGATAAATTCAATGCAAACATGTTTGTTGCTGTTGCAGTTTTGTGGCCACCGGAAATGAGAGTCTTTCCTACAGTAACTCTGCCAAGGGTGCACTTAGAAGTTCAATTAGCTCTTGGAGAGGAAGCACCACTGCAAATTCCCGTGAGCCTAACATTTTACATACAGGACCCCATCATTTCAAACCTCACAAAAAATGGGCATTTCCATTTGGCTGAATATTGCAAAGCAATATAATTTAATCGAATTAACTTTGTAAACTTAAGCTTATTGAAAAGGGTTGCAAACAAGATTACCAATTTAAAGGCGGGTCTTTGAAAATTTTTAATGGAAGAGATTATTTCCACCAAATCACAGAATGCAACTTAACATTGGGAAACGACTGACTCACTCTGAATTGAAACTAAGAATTAGCTCTTTATTGCAATTGAACTGTGGTTTCTGCTGCTACCGGCAAATAGCCCAGTAACATTGAAATCTCATAGCAGTTTATCCATGCTGTGGGCAGATAACGATATGGTACCGAGCAAAAAAGCGATTAGGTAGAAGTTCTTATGCAAATTCTTCGATTTAATCTGCTCTTTGTGCCATTTTGCGCTAAAAAATATAATTTTTCAACTTATCTATCTTACGAATGGCTCAGATTAAATTGGAACGATTTTTGAAACAAAATTGTTACATTAAAAAATTTATTTTTGTATTCCAGTGTAGTTGGATACCCTGTTGGACTGATGAAACTTGCCTGATTTAGGAAAATGCTAATATGAGTTCCACGAAGTAGCAATCAGGGAGTGGAATGACAAGACCTAGGTTGGCATGGCAAAATGGTAAGAAAGAGCCTCAGAACATTCTTCTCACTCTTCCCTACTAAGCAGAACCTTGTTCTTTCAGCAGCGCTGAGCTTGCGGTTAGAACCACATGCACACTGATATGCGTACAAAGAGGTGACGGTGCAAGTAGTGGACCAGATAGAAGTGCACATGAACGTGGAAATCTACAGATGCCTGTGGCCTCATGGAAATCCACGCAAATGGGCGTGTGGTGACAGCTGAGAGTGCACGCGCGAGTGCGCATGTGTGGGTTGCCCTGATTGGTTGCATGGAGGGAAGCGTGGGCTGGCTGGTGGGTTGGTGGACGGACGGACGGATGGATGGAGGATGGAGGCACGAGGCCTGCGTGTCCCACCTCGCGCTCGCCCACAGCCCACTTAGCAGACCCGTCTCAACGACCCATCCAACCACCCATTCAACCATACGCAAGGGCACCTAGGCCACATCTTCTTCATGGACGCCGTCGTTTCGTTCTAACAAACTACTGGAATATTATACTGTCTTCGCTTTCAACTGAGTGAGTTTATCATTCATTCCTACATATCTGTTCATGGCGTAACTTAGAACTGAAAGCTATCTAATGCTAAACAAGAAGTGAGCATATGATTTTAGCTAGTTTTCAATTATTATTACATTTCATAAGGGGATAATTGGACTCCTAATCCTCTCTTCTGGCATGTTTAAAGATAAAAAACCGCCACTGGGTTCTTTTAAAATTCCAGTAAAATAGCTTTGTTACACGGGCAGAAATGCTTTAAGCTAACAAGCTATTTATCACCAGAAGTTAATGGCAGCTTGAAGTCGAATTTCCCCTGGGAAATTTCGCGTCTTCCATTTGCTCAAAATTGGAAGCCATAATCCATTCTACTTATTTTGGTGAGCTAGAGTGAAGAAGGTCACTTACTGATGTTCAAGCATCCGCTTTCGACTGAGCCATTTTTATCCACGACTGAAATAATTTTCCAAGGAGTGAAATCCACAAAACTAAAGTGTAAAACCGTTGTAATGTGATTATTGAAAGGTGAAAAACTGCCCAAGTGGTTCAATATTTAAACAAAGCGTGCAATCTATAGTGCCAAGGCAACAGTAAACAGTATATTGCGTGAATTTATGCTGTACAAAGACGGCAAAACCTAATATCAGTACTAAATGAACTTCTTCACGATTACGTCGAGGCATGAATGTAACGGAGATGACGTAGCTGCGCTTCATGGTTAGGCTGCTACAAGAGTTTTGAAGGGGAAAATTGGATATTTTAAGGGATCCAAACTTTGAAGCGAGAGCAATCATCTATTAATGAGACCGTCCTTAGGAGCGGTGAAGGAAAATAAATTTATCAGTGCCGTGTCCAAAAACATCATCTGCGACTGCGCAAAGCTGCATTTAAGCAGCTTGGAAAGCCCCAGAAATATGGATGTCTGACATCTATTATATTTGCCATAAATGATCAAATTAGGAGTCAATATGGACCACGCGGAGTGTGGCAAAGAAGAAATTAGTGTTGTGTTACTCACTGAAGATTAACTTAAAAGTGTACAGGAAGACAGGAGTTGCAAGGACTAATTGTCTGGTCTAGATGGAACTACAAAAGGTTTGGCAATGAGTGTAAAACTAAAATTATTAAATTGCATTACTGCAACACTTGAATTAACACACCGTTGAACATGAACATGAGTTTGATTAAATGCAATTAAAATTTAATAAATAGTATCCCTTCAACCGTACGCCTGGATTCAATTTTAGCGCAAATAATGTTTCACTACCAATTGCTGTAAAGGAAAACAGTATTATTTTGGATTTCAAACTTGGTAGTATTTTACCTCAAAGGCTTAATTTGTAAAAGGGTAGCGCATTTGTAGCTTCCTGATCCTTTAAAAATCGTCAACTATCGCAGTAGACGCGGTCGTTAATTGCGATGATTATCGTTGCCCTCAGTAGAAACGATTTGTCACCTTTACAACCCCGGACGTAGTGCTCAAATAAAATACGTGACTGTCTGGCGTTAGTTGTAGCTAGTGGAGTTTTTTATAGCTGACCGCCTTGATAAAGACTACGATCGCAGTGGTATTGTAGCTCAATCTTTCAGCCATTTAAATTTGACGCTTTTGTGCGTCCCCAAAAGGAGAACCATTTGTTGTGTTGGTTGAAAAGTTGGACATTAGCTGAATTTGCAAAATATTCCTCCACTAGGTCTTCTGGCACAGCTTTTAGCAAACCACATTATAATATTTGGAGGAATTCTACTTTAAGAGACCTTCAAACTTAAATAAGTGATATAAAGCCTAATCCTTGGGTGGAATGGGGAGGCGACGATGCTCAAAGGCGAAAATGCTTAGTTTTGGCATATTTTACTAGTCTGGATCTAAAAACCAACAACAACATTCAAGCTGGGGATACGAGGAAGCGATGGACAGTGTCAGACATCCTGAATCCCAATTCACTAGTTAATGAAGTCATTAAAACAATGAGAGAATGGCATTTAAAAGCTCACCAGAAAACATTTTGATTGACCGAATTTATCAAAATGCATCTAAGCTAGTGATTTTAATTAGTGAGCTTTTGTTTTTCATTAAGAGTCGCGGGAGATTAACAAAATGACTAACATTCCTGCGACTTTAAAATGTGAAAAGACCAGTACTTTGAAAGGGGCAGTTAAAGCCCTAAGATATATGCTTTTAAACAAATTGGCACTGAAACTTTCACTCCTATAATTGCTTCTACCACATCTCATTTCAACATATTCGGACCCGGATGTTCTAAAATTATGCTTTTAGCTTGCATTGCACGTATGACCATCGTTTGGTGCCAACGGCAAGAAGCGATATTTAGCTCTAAAGGTGGTTAAAAATTGTATATGGTAGTGGCTTTTGATCCCTATCTCGACTGATTGCCTTGAAATCACGTCGCTTTAGCGGAAAGTTCGGTCTGGATTGCTTGCAGCTAATCCAGTGTTGATCGATGCTCGATTCAAAAGCGGAAGGGATGGAGGAGGCGCCTGGAATGAGCGACACGATAAGAAACCATTAAACACACGGGGTCTCCCTCCCTATGTGGGTATGCATGTTGGAGAACACTCTGTGCGGTGTGGCATTTATGTGTGTTTAAAAGCTCAAGCCGACAGCAAACAGAAATATATCACTTGGAAATCGGCCAAAGGGTCACGCAAACAAGGGGACGAAATACGAAGGTAGCTCTTAGATTTCGCTTCCACTGTCAGTATTAGTTTGTTGCTTTCTCAAATGGGATTTACATCCTCGACTTCACTACCATATTTTTCAATCGCTTTCGGAGCAAAACCCTTTAGGATTATTTATGCTAAAGTAGATTTATTTGTTCAATGAGAATTCCCATTTCCTATTTTGGCAGCTTTCGAGTGTTTTTTGTGCTGATTAGGCATTCAGCGAAGTGCTCGCATTTATTTCTTTGGTAGTTTTTTGGTGCCAAAGAATTAAATGGTTGCACTCATCGCAATACGATCAAAAGGATTCACCTGATTGCCATACAAAGTATTTTCTATTAGTTACGGTAAATTTGATTGCTTCATTCCCACATCTCGCTAATGCAAATAAAAGGATTTATTTAGTGAGATGAAGCATGTATTTTCGCAATAATTTTTCTCATTAAAATATTCATCCCACTTTGGTCCTTGAAGACAGAAATTTGGGGCGTGCATGCTTTTCTTGGTGTCACGACTTCCGGGTAGTTAGTAATGCGATTGCTAAAACGTTGTACGATTTGTAGGAAGGTGGTGTAGGCTATCGAACTGACTCGCAACAGCACCGTTAGTGCCAGGCACTGTCGCAAAGACAGACTGGAAGGAGCGGAGCCCAACCCACCATGCTCATGTCACAGGCATTCAATTCATCGAGTAAGGCCTAAAGGATAGTAGCAAGGCTGACCATTGGGGGAATCTGGATATTTATTTTTCGTGGAAATGTGATCACGTGTGTGGATCAAAATGTTAGTCGCGCTATCGGCCCCAGATCATCATGACAAACCAAATATCCATAAAGCCGAAATAATATTTTCACTTTTAACACATGACATTTTTAAATGCATGATATATAGCATCCGGAGGAAACTTGCTTACTATGTTGTTGTTGTTTGATTTATATGTGATGTTTATTGTCATCTGCTTTTATAAACACTTTGCTTTGCTAGCATATGACTGTTGGAATTCGAAAATAACCTACAGAATAAGCCTGTATGGCGTTGTTTAACGAGGCTAAAGTTGAAAATAGAGAAGTGAAATTTGTTTTGCAAATCTCATAAAGATGAAGTTTGTGAGAGGCTGGTTCCCCTTTGAAGATGAGCGCGGCAGGTAGATGCAAGCGTATAGATAAAGGTGGCCTGGTCAGCACTACTCGCTCTGTCGCGTCCTGCCGCATCACCTCCCTGTACAGAGCGTTGCAGCACTGGCTCGATGCAAAGTCGGTATGAAAGCGATGCAGCCGTTTACTCTACCCTTATTCACCCTGATCACTTGTGAATGTGTGAATTGGGTCTTTGTTCTGGCACAGGGTTGAAGGCAGAAGTGTTGACGGAATCACATAACACTGTTGTGACAACTTAACCTGTTTTAGGCTTGATAGAACGCCTTGGCTAACAAAAATTCCTCTAATAAAGCCACTAGCTCCATAAATGCCCAAATGCATAGGTTTTTCAGCAGCCAAACCCACTTGTTCGAAGCAGCTGATTTACTACCGACCGCTTCAAGAATGGTACGAAAACACAAAGACCGCAACGGAAATACATCCAAATGACCGTTGCACAAACCCTCCCAAAATTGTGCTCCCTCCATATTACAATAAAAGTAATTTGGACTTTTTAATAATTGAATGCCCCGTGCTGTGCTATAGAGACGAATTGGCAACCTACTTTTGTGTGTTTGTTGTTAGCATTAGCTTGCACCAAGATTACTAAATGCCCTGCAAGAGAAAGGAAAAGCTGTCTAAAGAGTCTTAGGTAGGCCCTGACGCATGCTTTACACTTCAAAATATGCAAAAGCTAGATGCAAGATGAATACAAGTTTAAGCCTACCCACAACATTTCATTATGAGATTTTGACATAATACCAGATTAGCCAAATGGCATTCAGAAGAAGTATGTTGAGACTTCAATTTGGAAAGGCCCTGTAATTAAAACGGACCCACACCGATATTAGAAACATGGGTGCCTTGTAACGGAAATACAGTGAAGTGTCTGACTCCGTTACTCTGCACCCTTACGCACATCTATGGTTGAAGGGGAAAGGAGCAAGGACACATAATTACAGGGAAGACCGTTTCGAGAGTAGTGTTATTTCAAAGAAAAGGAGGGGATTGATATGCGATGTGCTGTATTTTTGTTCTCTATCACTATCTCCACCTCCCTTACCCTCCTTTTCTTTTTACTGAAAAAACAACCACGTTTGTTCAGTTTTATTTTTTTGAAGGACATTTACATGAGGATTGGTGCATACCTTTTCTTCAGGAGTTTAGATGCGTTTGATTTCGGAGAAGGGTATGTTTGGATTTACCGGACAACGCCCAAGCGATTATCGGCTTTTCATGAGAAAAATTAGGCGATAAATTTCGAAAATACAAGTAACCCTTTGATTAAGCATAATCTCAATGAATGAACAAACGGCCAACATTGTGAAGGAAAAAGGGAACGACAGGCTTTAACAACACTACTAAAAGCCACTATTGGAAATTGATGTCCTTTGAGTAAAACTGCTGAACCTTTTTGTTGACATTCGTACAGGGACTAGCGGATAAGTGAGCATGTTTACTAAAGAAGAGTTTGCTGTGCAGGTCACAACAGAGTTTACTTTGATAAGATATATTGACAGTTTTAGTTAGAGTCACAAATGAACAGATAAGCTCTCCACGCGCATAACACAACAAAATCAATTTACGTAGATTTTTAATATTTGATGGAATTTGAAGAAACTCTTTATCCAGAATGTATCACCCGATTTTTAACGTTATAAATCAGAAGTGCCTCTGCCGCTACTAAAATTGTGAAACGTGGTCATAAAGTGTGACTTCAAAATATTACTGACGGAAGTTTGCAAATGAGCAGTTGAACTGCCATCCAGATAATGAATGTGCATTAACTGGAGTAAGCGGGCTTGGCAAGTCTTTTGTAACCAATAAATGGGAATGTAGGTACTACCTTTGAGTATCAGCGAAACAGAACTCGGAAAAGTAATTTCGCATTAAAGAAAAATAATTTTATTATAGCGGAAGAAAATTTCTGCTCCCTTTCCGAACCTTTCACTTCCTATCCCGAAGGCAACCTCCTTTGTTGACCAATTTCGCCTTCAAGCGCCCTTCATTTTTTTTTAAAATCGCCTCTCCCTTTTGCATCGCTTAAAACGACATAAATCAGGCAGATTTGATACGCTGGGTCCAAAAATAATGGAAATAACGCTAAGCACCATTAATCTGGGGAACAAAATTTGAGTGTTTTGCAGCATTTCGGCAAACACTCGCCTTGTTATCTTATCATCAAACCAGGTGGCTCCATAAGTGACGCTGTCAATTATTTCCCACGCCATCGCAGATGCGGGCGACGATTGCTTCAGTTACTGCCGGTGTGTTTACAGCACGCTCATTAAAGGAGCTTTTTTTGATTATTTACCGAGTTGTAATGCAATTCACTGAGCCTCCCTAAGCCTATACTTCTTCCAATAAGCAAAAAATGCATGCTGCGAACATCATAACCAACGTGATAGCAAATTAGCCAAATATTTATCAGTCGGCGGGTTAACTATTCGTTTACTAACTCCAAATATTACCTCCAACAAATTTGGATCTAAGGTATCCACATTTTTTGAGCCCTGTTTAAAATAACTTTTCCTTTTTTTAAGAAATAAGCTCCATCGCTTGTTTTATTTTATGCCTTCACACGGTTAGCCCGACCGTTGACTCAACAAGTCATGCGAATCCAACGCGCCTCCTTTTCCTCACGATAAAAATCTCCTTTTTAATTCAAGACTTTTTGAAAATGTTCTGCTCAAACCTATATTCAAGACTCTACCTACATGCGAGTTACCATTTTGTTTTGATAATATCAGCTTACTGATAAAGTGACACAATGCATCACGAAGGAATGTGTAGCCCAACAATTAGCCATGCATAATAGTAATCGAAGTGGAATGCCTTTCAAGCTCACAAGGAAAAGGTTGCGCATACGACTTTTACCAAAAGTCACTTTTCTTCTATTTGGCCTAAAAAGGTTCTTCAGCCTTTGAAAAACGCCCATCAAAGTGAGCGGTATTAGGATTCGAGAACCTTGACAACCTTGGGATCGCAATTACGAATTCCGTGTTGGATTTTAATTGTACCAACCGATGTATACTGATGAGCGTAATTCATTTGAACTCCTCCCCATGTTGTCTGCTTGGGGTTCCATAAGGATGGCAGAATAGCATTCTTACCGTCAATTTTTTTCACTGCGAAAGCGCAGAACAATCTGCAAAACTCTCGAGGAATGCTTCAAAATTAACTGTAAACCTTAGTGTGTGCCTCATTGCCTTGAGCAAGACTTTGAAAAACCACATTTAAGGGAAAATTACGATATTCAATAAGGTAACCAAGACCACCCTCCGAGGCCACGCCATACAAGCATCCATTGAATCCTACAAGTTCTACATCAACTTTAGTCTAAGTAACGTGCTTTTAGTTTTAATTTAACTTAGATACCCTTTGGTGCTTTTTAGAAAACGGATATAATTTATGGTATGCGTTTAACTATTAAGTTTTAGCGGTAGCTTGCCTCTTTTCGGAGTAAGGTCACTACTACTACTACTACTACTACTACTGCTACTCTACTTCACGTCAAATGCGTATCCATCGAAACCCCCAGAATATTACTGCATTTGTTTTCAACCTCAGACGCAGAAGGCACTAACCATATCTGATTATTCTAATAACACCATTTGCCGTTTGTTTGAAATTTTTACCCACAACAGACCTTGATTTGACCTGATCATTATTGTTTAAAGTGAGGGGTATTCAGTGGAATGGAAGTAATACCCAGGGCAAGGGAAATTATGTTTCGATTTTAAATCCCAGATACGTTACATGGACATCACAGAACGCTTTTTTGCATATTTAAATCCAGGAGACTATTTAAGGGACGCGAGTGCATACTATCGTTTGTAGCAATCTCCATGCTTATTATATGCCACCCTTTCTAATAATGGCATATTCGTACACACGCACACGAATAAACCGGACGATGCGCTTATGGGGATGGGCGAGGTAGGGAGTGGGGTAAAATGAAGTGGGAGGCCGCCAATAGGTGCACACAATAGTGAACCCGCCGTGCAGGTGTGGATGTGTGCGCAGGGAGGGATGATATTATCTCGCCTCCCCACCGTCCCACAAAGCCACGAACGTGTCACCCATAAAAGTGTTCCCTATTCGCTTAAAAAATAATGACAATCGATGGGATTAGCTTTAAATTACAGCCCTGAGTCCAGCCTACCCTATGATTTCCAAATAAGGTACTACAGAACTGCACAGCTTTTGGGTGCCAATAACATGATCTGCGACTCTCTACTACCGCATTTTTATGCGTTTACATCTTTTCCTAAGATAGACGCAAAGTCGGCATGACGTGTCGGGTGGCGTTTAACGAGCACACAGCAGTGTCTGTAAAGTATTTGGCATTAAAACGAGCTGATTTCCATACACAGTTCACCTTAAGTAAACTTGAAGGAATTGTTTTTAAATTTAAATTCTTTTAAAATTTAATTTCTGACTTTGAATGCAAATTTCTGTTTAATCAGAAAGAGCTAATAAAACCCCTACGTAGCTGTTAAGGTGGTACTGCAGCCACTTTTATTGAAAATTGGAATATCGAGCTAAACTTACAAGTCGACTTCTATAGCAAGTCATAATCTTAATTTGATAAAAACTTGCCTAGGTCCACTCTCCTCTACACGGTCGCACGTTATAATTATGAGAAATGAAGTTTTATTCGTGTTTTCAAGGATGACTGCTTAATTTTTTGTAAGGAGGAATATTTGCAGACCGTTTTATTGTTCTCCATGGCTTGGTATGAAAGATGCTGCGGATGTGACAGTCTTGATATCCATTCATCACTTCCCGAAGACCCCGAAGTGGAACCTCAGTTTAAGCGCCATTTAGACGAGATAGGTATTAGAAAACTGTGAAATGCTATGCGTTTTCAACAAATACTCCTTTGGCAACAAAATACGCCATGAATGCTTGGTAAAGTCGACCGAAACAACCGCGGCAAGAAAAGGAAGCCTCCAAAACCACCAAATCACACCTAAAAATAAAACCATACAGTGTAGACAGAGACGCCTACTACAAGTATTTCACACAGACTTTGGCAAATACGATCACAATGTCAAAACCATTATTCTGCCGACTTATTTAGATGCAAAAAATGCCAAATACTTGACTCAAGATCACATCCGATAAGCAAAGCCAAGGGTGTACGTGTCGCCGCTGTGTGTCAAGGAAGGGCAGGAATTATTCGCTGGCGTGGATTTTCGAACTAAGAAACCACAGGAAAAAACGTATTATTACTCCTTATTCTTGCCTCATTTTTGTGTCGTTTAATAACAGTTTGCACAGCAGCGCTGTGAGGGTTCGCACTTTTAAACTGCATCTGTCATATAGTCTTTTATTTTGTACATTTTGGTAGAAGCTTTGTCGATATCATCAACACTGAAAATAATATGGCCGTAAATGATTTATTCCACGATGTACAAGTGATTTAATCTGATAATTTCAGTTTGATGTTCGGTCATTCAGTGCACTATCATGTCTGACAAACGGCCTCGGTGGGCAAATTTTGATGACTGAGGATAAGAACGCGATGAACTTGGAATTGGTAAAATTGATGCAATTCTTTAGTTGAGAAATGCCTTAAAAGGAGGGCGTTGAAGCTTTTGAGGAAGGCTGGCAGCCGAATTGATGGCGAACCCTCATCGGTCTCGCCTTGATTGGAACTACTTTTTAGGAGGGAGATGAAGAAGTATAAGGTAATCAGTCACATTCGATATTCCTATGAACGGGTTGCTTGGTGCTTGGTTTGCAACTTAGTGATAAAAACACTTTACGTGCTCAGAGTTACACTGTAAGGCGAGAAGCACTGCCAATTTTGCGCAGTTGAAAGTGCTCAAAATACAACCATTTGGAGCAAACGCCAATCAGCACGAAGCCCTCATTTAGGCTGAATTAGATAGAATGTGGTAACTCTTTAGGATAATGTGCGTTGTACACGGAAGGAAAACGGTAAAATACCCTGAAATTAAGTGCGATCGTCAAAGAAGTAAAAAAATTAAAAGTTGCTGCTTCAGAATCTTAAAATTACAGTAATGACTTCGAAATTGCTGGCTTGACTATTAAGGCCGACTCAAGAAATCTTGGACAGCCCGGTGTTCCTCCTATGTGACGTCTACTCGTGAATTCCTGGTGTGCTTCTAAGCGAGCAAGCAGTTCCATCTGATAAGACACGCAACCTTTGAAAATGCCTCCAATAAATCCGTTTAAATTTCCTCTTTACAAGCAGAGTCCATTAGAATTGTAGAAATGCTCGACTATAGAAACCCAGATGTAGAATTATTTCTGAACCAGAATCGAGTTTGGGATATATTTGGCAATCATTGTCAAATATGTTTGTTTTTACTAAGGCGCCAATATTTCAGGCAATCAGATAATTTGCTCTGAAGAGGTTAACAATTTGTGATTAGATTACTCTCTAAAAGATAATGCTTTTAATACTAATGCTGGATTTTTCTTCTCAGTATCATCTCCGTTGCAATGCACCAGCAGCTATTGTTGCTGAGCTCGATTGTCGCCCTCCTCTCCTTCAACTCCGCAGTTATTTCAACAGATTTCCGTGCATTTGGGAATCTGCCCAACGAATTTATCCTCACCGATGACACTCCCTCAGACCACTTGGTTGGCAAGGTGCAAGCTCCATTGGGCAGTTCCATCACATTCCCACCCGCCAATATTATCAGCACCCACCGGCAGCCGTGGCACTTCCAAATCTTCCGACCCCACAAAGTTCCCGGACGGCTATTCCGTATTGACTCGGAGTCTGGTGAACTCTATACTCTCCAAACCATCGATCATGAGGCGCTGTGCACCGGGCCCGAAGAGGAGGAGTGCACTCTGGCCTTTCAGGTCACAGCACAGTCCAAAAGCACTCCCAGCGTACCTCACTTTATTGATGTCAAGGTCCTTATTGTTGACCGAAATGACCACGTGCCCGAATTTCCTGACCCAGGATTCGTGAACCTTTCAATACCAGAGTCCACTGAGGTTGGTGCACGGTTCCCCCTGCCTCTGGCTCGAGATCCCGATATCCGGCAGTACTCCGTCAATGCCTACGTTGCCGACCCAGAGATCCCTAGTGAATGGGCCCTCGTGACTGAGACCGCTAATGGCGAGGAGAATTTTGTCTACTCAGAGGTATCTTCACCTTCCTCTCCTTCCAACAGAATAACCGGTCTTTACCTCAAGTTGCAGAAGCCACTGGATCACGAGACAAATAAGAACTCCACATTTAAAATTCGAGCTCTAGATGGCTCGGAGACAAATGATTTTGCTCCAATCAGCAATAGAAAGGATATATTACAGGTTTACATTTACGTGGAAGACATTAATGACAATGGGCCCGTGTTTAGACCACAGAGAAAACCCTACTCACTAACCCCATCTAAAGCGCAGCTGGGTACTTGGATGGTAACGTACACAGCGACAGTACCGGAGAGTGAGTGGATAAAAGATCCCATCCTGAAGCTAGTTGCTGATGATTTAGACGGCCCTTCAAACTCAAAAGTAGGGTATTACTTTGCACCTGCAACCAGCAAGCAAGTACAAGAATATTTTAATCTAAACCCTCTCAACGGCTATCTATTCCTAAGGAAGCCTTTAGATTATGAGCTGCAGTCCGAATATTCCTTCCGAGTTATCGCAACTGACATACCAGAGGAAAGTCCTCGTAGTGGCATGGTGCACGGTCACCCCTTTCAGGCCTCATCGAATCTGCACACTGCCACAGCACAGGTTGTGATTACAGTCACGGACACTAATGACGAGGCACCAGAGATTGAGGTAGACTTCATCTCCAGCGAGCCTAACACATCGCCCCTCGCTATTAAGTATGCAGAGATAGAGGAGAATGCTGCGCCGCCGCAATTTATCGCAAGCATCCAGGCGACTGACAGGGACGCTGGTCTGAGTGGGCAAGTGAGCTGTGTACAGCAGCCAGTGGTAGTGCTGTGGCCCAAACCGACAACAACTATAAACTCTACTTCTTCACCATTCCAATTGGATGAGATTCGTCAGGAAAACGGACGGGTGCAGTACCGGTTACTGACGAAGGAGGCGCTAGATCGAGAGGATTTGGAAAATGGTGGAGCCTATCGTCAGGTAAAGATAATCTGCGCCGACATGGGTCGACCTCCGCGGACATCTAGCGCCTTCGTGAACATCAGAATTCGCGACAAAAACGATAACACACCCACGATAAATTTAAGACGGCTGGCTGATCAGGTTTACGGTTTGAAGTCCATTGAAGGCGAAAAGTGGCCATTTGTCTACGAAAATGCGCCAGTTGGAAGCCTAGTCACGCGCTTGAACGCTACTGATTTGGATGAAGGCGAAAATGGCCGTCTCACTTTTAGCTTTGTAGCTGATGAGCCACCGAGTGGAACCGTAAGCCCTCTCAGTCTTTTCCAAATCAACGAAAAGACGGGCGATATTACGACCTGTATGGAGATAAATAGGGAGGCATATGACCCACCTCTCTCAAGCGTTGTTTTGCAAGTCAGGGTTTCCGACAACGGTATGCCTCCTAAGTCTGCAACTCAAGAAGTTAGGATTTACATTCTTGATGAGAACGATAACGACCCAGTTTTTCAAAGGAATGAATATCAATTTCATGTGATGGAGAATCTTCCCTCAGGTTACGCTATAGGCGAGATCTTAGTCACAGATAAGGACGAAGGAGAGATAAAGCTAAGTTTCGGAATGCAAAGCTACGGTCCTCTTCCATTCACTATCTCTCCCAGCCCATTTCACAGCGAAAACGAACACGGGGCGTATTCTATGACGCGATTTACCTTAAATACCACCAGACCCCTTGACAGAGAAGTGGAACATAGTTTTAAGTTTACTCTTCTGGCAACGGATGGATTTGGTGGACACGGTAGATACAGATCAGGTACAGCTACAGCCACAGTTGAAGTTATTGTTGAGAATGAAAACGACAATGACCCTGTGATAATATTCCCACAAAAGCAAAATAAAACCTTTTACCTTTCCTGGCGTGAGAAGAAGAACTTTGAGCTTCTTACAATTAATGCGAATGACAAGGACCCCTCCGAAAATCCCCACATCTTCGACCTCATGAGAGGTCCGTTGGACGTTCAAATGATAAACTACAGTAGCGAAAATAAAACAAAAAAAATATCAGAGATTACTCAGAGTTCTGATTTTTTGGACATTGAACCAACGACAGGAATTGTATTCCTATCCCGTGACATGCGAGAGGAGGACAAAGGGGTACATGTCTTCAAAGTGCAAGTCACTGACGCTGGTTTGCCCCCAAGATCCACCTCGATAACTTTTTTCGTGCTAGTAGACGACTCTTCGCCCAGATCACCACTCCACGAAAGCAATGCACTAGTGACCAAGCCTAGTAGTAAACCCACCATAAATGCTGATCGTTCACTCTCAGAGGAGCCAAGTAATATCATCAATGGTAACCAGGTCAGCGATCGCGCACACCCCCCTGCTGTTAGGATCAAACAGAAAACACGAATCGCAGGTGATTTAATCGTTCTTCTTGCTTTGGGTTTGGTATTTCTTCTTCTCATCGCGACACTGGGTCTTGTAGTCTACTTCCGCTACTGGAAGAAGCAAACCCGTTTGACCCAACCAAGTGGCAATAGAGGCTCATTACTATTTGCTAATCAGGTGAATCGCGGTGGAAGCACATGTATGAAGGAGATCAGGGTGCCCACAACAAAACAGGATCAATGGCTATGCACTAGCAATGGATCTATAATTGGCGTTCATTCCCCAACTCAACTGTTAAGCGATGAAGACCAAATGAAAAATTCTTTCCCGACAGTCATTTCTTCATCGGACAGCACTGGAAACATCTACTATAAGGCGAAAGCCGATACTCTGAGGTCGGGGAAGAGTGGAAACGAAAGTGCAGCTGCATATTCCTCCCTTTCGCCCGTAACTTCAGTGGTGCTAAAACCCACCTTGGTGCCAGGTTGTGAGGGCTATTTGCATCCTGAGTCGCAGCTTGCATACTACGCTCAAAACATTCACGTGTTAGGAGCTCAATCCAAAGATCGTTCAATCCTTCTGCCACAAAGAAATACAATGGACAGAAACACATTTAAGAACATTGCAGCCATTAAGCATCAGCTGCAACAGCGTCAGAATGAAGTGCTGGTGATTCCGCCAGTTTCTTGGGATTGCCAATCAAGAAGCGACTCCTCACTGAAGCAGGAGGAGTTAGGAATGATGCCGCAGACAGAGGAAGGGAGGAGCGAGGCAGATGTGAGTCCATTTTGCTCTCCTTTTGCTTGAGTAGGTTAATCTCACACGCTGATGACACAACGATGGCTGTTGGTGTTGTGGTTGTGATATTCGCATTTCTATGCCCATATGGTGAACACCTCGCTCGTCCACCTGCCTGCTCTCACTACCATTTCCCATTTCAGCCTTTTTATACTTTATGCCCATAATAAACAGCAACTGTTTTCTCTTCGACACTGGTAGGGTTTTTGCGCCATTGGAAGGGACTTTATTCTCTCCAGCCCCTTTAATTACTCAAAACCGTCATCTACCGTGACTCGATCTCCACGAACCGAGGTTGATAGTTTGCTAAATATATTTCTAAGAAAATAAACAACAAACTTAAGGATCTCTAAATGTAATTTCAATGAAGCTAAATGCTTGTGTTATTTCCTTTAGTAATCCATCTTAATAACCGAACCCAACTTCACAAGAACATTGAGTGAGGAGCCAACAAATTTACTGAAGCGTATAAACAAAAAGAGCAATTGAGGTGCTTCTGTTTTGGTGCTGACTAACTAAAAACGCTTTGGGCATTATTTGCCTTAAAGGCTGAAACTATTCACTTCTCAATTATTGTTCAGATGTACTATGCGAACGTTGGTGTTCACACCATTGAAATGTGTGATGAGAGTTGCTTCTTTAGCTTACTGTATATCGTAACAATCGACCTACACAAAGGTACATACGAAGAATACTCCAAAGGTTCGCAACGAGTATGTGGAGCATGTGTACTCGGTAGCCAACAAAGGAGGAGGTAAATAAAGCCTTTAATGAACGTATGCACATCCTGTTAGAAGAAACTCGCATTAAACAGAAGAACTCTCATTCTCGTTCTCTCAATCGCTTATTTTGTGTGCGTGTCCGTGCACCGGCAATGACTTTGAGTTAGTCTTTTTTAACTCCCGATGAAGCTTACTGGGGTGTGAATGGAGTGCGGTTGTTAAACCAAATATATTCAAGGCCTAAACTTTCTTTTATGAGTGGTCCACTTCTGTATCTTCGCTCATTTGCAATTTTCATTCTTAATTCATGCATTCGGCAGGAAGTACAGCTCTCTGAAGGTCTGTCATTATGATGTGACTAGTCGTGCCAGCTACGCGATCAGAATAGCCTAGAAATTGGGAAGCTCAGGACGAAGAGAACTATTGTAATTAAAAAACTATATACATCCTCATTGTACCCAGGCAGCGTATTTAACTGTTAGGTAAATTTCCGATGGAGACATGCTTGGTTTAAAAGATCACAGAAATTCCTGATGCACTGGAATCATGTTTTGGTGGAAGTAAAATGAAATAGCTTTCAGCACACGGCATAAACGAATGCTTGAAAATAAGCCCATGAGACGTAAAAGGCAGCCATTTTCACCTTGCCTAAATAAATTGAAACAGCAGGGAAGTATCGTAGGCTATAAGTGACAAAAAAGCAAGAATGAGACAAAGAAGTTTAAAAGAAACAGGATGCTTGTGAAGATTTGCAGAACTGAACACCTCTTATGCAAAATGTAAATCAAGTTGATGCGTTCGGAGGCCAACTTGCAGACCTGGATGCTGCAATGTTTGGCTCAATTTCAGCAAGCGCAGTAGTCCTGGGCATGTCAGCTCTAGAAATCGCAAGTTTCATTGCCACAATCCTTGCACCGGAAAGTGAAGGAATCAATGAAAAAGAAATCACCGCTGTGAAGGAGTGAAGAAAAACTCATCTGAATACAATGGTCCTTTGTGGGTTGCTATCGCAACGAAATAATGGGGCTATTTTTTAAATAAACATCACGATACGTAGCCGTAAATGGGTGCCTCGTTGCGGATTTTAGCGTGGGTTTTCCAAACAGAGGGGATGAAGGGGTTCAGAAAGTTGATATGACTAGTCAACGTCGGAGAAAAGGAGCAGGATGCCTTTATTGTTTAAGCAGAGAGATGGGAATGCATGCGAGAACAATTGCTAAAACTACTCTGGGGTCGCAATAAACCAGCGGCCAGATGACTGCGCCGGAAATGACTTGTTCTGGTCCTATCATTTATTGTGCATATATTAAAAGGAAGAAATTTGGTCCATTCCTAGCATGCGATAGAAAATTTATTGTTAACAAAGACCGTATAATCTAAGTTCAAAGTCCTCTCTAAGCTTTTCAAGAGAAGTTAACATGTTTACTGAGTGTTAGGGATGTTTGAACTGTGTGGATGCGTCTCAGACTATCCTCCCCTGCGCGTCCTTGTAAAGTCCTTTTTGTCATAACGATTCTACGTGTTCAAAATATTAGCTGACGTTTGCAAAGAATGTGTGGCTTTCTTATGGCTTGGTGGGGAGTCCCTTCTGATGTTTGAGATAACCACAGATTCACCTTCCTGCGCTGCCTCGTAGTGCCAAACAAAGAGTTCAGCACAAATTACCAATGCCTAAGGAATGAATTATGCAACCTGTAAATCACTGTTAATGCATCATAAGATCATTTAGGGTTAATCTTATGATAATAATTAATAGTCCCCATCACAAGTGAGGAAAATATTCCTGTTTGATTGAGCAAGTTATCAACCTACTAATAAGCACCAAACGCTAGAGTTGTGCAAACACGTTTTTCTGGGGTTTTTAAAGTCGACGACATCGGGGATAAATCTTGGAGCTCACCGTTGACTCCTTGAAAATATAGTATCAAAGGAAGTTCAAACTATTAGCCATTTTTGGCTGTCGATTTTTGAATTCTGCCCACTGCCATAAAAGCGGGCATGGGAAAACGGCCAATATACTGACCTTTGAGTACATGAGACCTCAAGGTTGTTAGATTTAACAGAAACATTACATGAAATATGATTTGTGCTATGCAAATGGGGGTGAGTTCTGCGGTTACGCAATTTGATGATAAAAGTCTCCTTAGAAAATCGGCTAAAATTGCTAATTTGCATAGGAAACTTTTAACTAATCTAAAGTAGACTGAGATAAAAAGCAACACTGGTACCCGCTCATTTGATAACACGCTTGCTATCATGCATCAGAAGTAGTTCGTCTTCGGTCAAGGCTATCGAAATTGGATAGTGATCACTTTAATTAGTTAGGGATTGATACCTTTGCCTTTGCTTATATGCTCTCTGGGCAGACCACAATACACTTGATTACGGAGGCATTGTTGGCCTGCGGATCAATCGATGGGAGTGGTGTTGATTAGAACAGACGTCTCGTTTCTTCCTTTATATTGGCCCCTTGACAAGCCAACCCACGCCTTCCTGCTTTTGCACGCAAGGTGGCCACACACAAAATCTCGACTACAATGCATTCCGAATCTTTTAAGGAGACCGATAAATAACTTTTCTGTTGTTGGCAAGTGTTCCCCTTTGCGGACCTGGGTGAATTCTGCTGGTTTGCAAGTTAGGTGCATTTACCAAAGAGCTTATGAGAAAAATTTGTGTCAGCATTTTTCAAAATCAGCATGTAAAACACTCAGAAGCGACAAAAGACTTGGCATTTGTTATCCCACTTTAAAAATCAAAAGTCATTTAATGTTTGACACATGCACGAGATTTTCCGTTGCTCCATTTTGGACCAGTTAAGCCGCCTAGTTTCTCAAGCAACATAAATCAAAGCACCAGAACAAATCGTTATTTTGCGTTTACGTTTATGAAATGATTTTCTCATATTGCTGCACCGCACTTTCAACAGAACCAAGAAATGAGTCTCTGATAATAAGTTGATGGAGAACGACGGTTGTGATTTGAGAAGCGGTTTTTTCGATACTATGGTAAGTCACCATGAATGATTTTAACTATGGGAATATAACAAGGTGTAGATCGGTATCCTAGCAGACCTACTCAACTTATTCAGATTACCCTTCTATTGCTCCGATGAGATTGGATCCAACAATTTCAATTTAAAATTCGTTGTGGTTCCAGCTTGTATTTTAAAGGTAGACCTTACAAATTCGAGTGTTCTTTACCAATTGCGTTAAGTTAATAGACAGGGGCCATCCAAATAATAAGTGATTAAAAATCCGTAAGAAGTAATTCTGTAGAATATTGCATTTTCGTTGCTCACGTATATTGAAGACCCTTTTTGATGGTGCATTTATTTGGTGGTGGTTATAATAGTGTAATTGTCTAAAATGAAGGACATGATAAGGAAGAAGTCCTGTCACCTGCAAGAGAAATGGTGCTTTGTGACCGAATGAAAATTATTCATAATGGGCATTCTGTAAACTATCTGCGATATCGGCAGTTCCCAATAAAGCAAAAGGGACGGCCCTCCCTGTAAGCAGAACAAGTAAAGAATGATGGCCATTTGAGAGAGTTTGGAGGGATTACTAATAGAGATTTTGAGTTAGGAATTTGCTCTTTTCCTGGTGAGGCTAACGACCGCGTCTGAAGTCAGCACGTAGGCAGTCGTGCAAACGCTAAGGACTTTTCCGGCTTAACTCTATCTGCGTGAAAACAACAAATTAGGACCTTCGGAGTTTAAAGTAGCACTTGCAGCCGTATCTGATCAGATAATATATCCATACTGAGTCCACTTTTTACCGAGACCGCATAGCGCATACGGGGAATTGTACGAAAAATTGGCGAGTCTGGGGAAGCGGAGTCGTTAACGGGTATGCAGGAATGGTTCATAGGCACAAAAATTAACGCAACGCAACGAGGCGCTAATTTGTCGTTTTCTATCCGAATATGCAGGTCGGTTGTTTTACACTCATACCCTGCTTGTAAAGTATAAGACTCGAATATTCCACTAAAAGTACTGCCGAAAATTGTATTGAGCACATCTACGTGTGTCGCACAATGCCATTAGATCCTAGCAGACAGTGATTTGTAACATCAGAAAGTCATTGTCCACAGCGCATTATTTGAGACTCATGAGGAAGACCTCCTCAAGCAACATTGTGCTAAGTGCATGCCATCTTAGGGTGCTAAGCATTGGATACCGGTCGGAGAATGTTTGCATCTAAGGGCACGATAGAGGCCCTACGCTATGGTTAATTTTGAAAGAGAAAATCTCTATGCGTAGCCAAGATAGCATATTGATGTCTCACATTAAAATTATGAAGGAACTCGGTTTGCATTATTAAGACAGTCAATGACCTGGATAATTTTAAATTCAATCCAACTGTCTAAACTTTTAGCCTTATGATCTACTTCGAAACCACCTTTCAGAAAAACACTTTTAGAAATGCTGAACTCAACTCGAGAGTGACAAGAAATATTGATAAAGCTAATTACTTTGAGAAATTGTTTAGTTTTTGATCCTCCATAAAGATACCGGTCTCTCCCGTCTCGCTTACCGGGACTTTCTGCGGCGCGCAGCCTCGCGTCGTGGCTCAGGCGACGGCGGACACGCATGCCATCAAGTAGAGGAGCAGTGTCTGCCACTTTCTGTAAATTGATGATGGATTTTATTGGAAGAACGTTTAAGATAAAAACACTCAATAAGGTGTGAGGTCAATAATTTCCCTCAAATTTGCAAGATTTGATGGGATACGAATCATAGTCTGCAATGCGGAAGGGAATCCAAGATATTTTTTAGTTTGAACAAAACAAAAATGAACTACTGGAAGCGCGACTTCGCAAAACGGCATTGCAAAAAACCATTTTCGCTGACAGATTCCATTTGTTTGCATTGTTGTTTGAGCTTGTTCCATATTAAATAATTGTGGGCTCCTGAAAACATTTCAGTGGATAAACGAAGTGCTTGCATTCTAATATCCATAAAATCTGAACTCAGAGGCAAAAAAGTCGCTTTGCTTCTCTGAGACATGGAAAATAGTAAACAACCTTCTTAAGACAAGAAGGTCTTTTAATAATCCCATCCGGCATTGCAAAGTCGCGCTTCTTCCATTCTCGGTGCGTCGTCAGTAGGTATCAAGTTAACTGCCCCAATTCTAAGTGCTGCATCATCACAATAAAGGTGCACAATGTGCTGGAACATAATACAATCATAAGTTAAAAAGATCACAATCATTCGGACTTATGACGAAAAATATATCAAGAAATTGAATGCGAATAATTGTATGAATTGCTTTTTGTTGATTTTGACTAATGTGGAAGGTGAAAGGAGGCAAGACCTTGAGTCGGTAAATAAATAATCTCTTATCAATTGCAGCAAACTACCAGCTTGAAAAAGAACATCATGCAGGCGCTTGATAAAGAAAAGCATCGCCTTTTTGGCTGTCGTTATCTCCTTAAAATGCACTGACGCTGCAGTTAGACGCTTGTGAAAAGGTCTGCTCGCATGAGGATGATGCCATTTTTCATGTATCACCATTTTATAAGAAAAGCTTGCCAAATTTAATTAAATATAACTGCTTTATGCGTTGATAAAATCTTAAAAAGGGAATTGCTTTCTCATCAAAAGCTAGTAACTGGTATAGAAAAGAGCCACTTGGATCCTGCAATTTCACGGGCCACACATTACAAGATCAACTCCACATTTAATGACAGCCTTTTCCTTCTTTTCATGATTCAAAGTCTGGCAATAATTTACGTGCCTCTCTTCTCGCCCAAGTTTAGCATTCAAGCGCGTTCACGTGGTTGATAACGCCAGCCAACACTAAGTAGCCCGAAAGAAGAATCGAGCATTTGCTGGTCTTTAAACCAGTGATGACAGCAACGCACGCGTGTGTTAAAAACTTGTGCTTCTTGTAGCCGAGATCCGATAACCAGTCGGTCGGTTCGCACTTAGTTACCTCATGAAGTACAAGAGACTTTTTATAGTTCACAGCAAAGCTTCAAGATCCGTGTAAGCAGAATCTCACTGTGCGCCTGCTAAGTTTTAGGATTAATTAATGTTAAAATCGACGTTACTACGTTGGCCATCACTTTGAGATGTCTCTATCCACTTATGTGTGTGTGTGTGTCCTGATTAATCATTTAATGACCAAAATTTGCCTCCAACATGTCACGCCACGTCCGCCAGCGTGAAGAAGACTTGTAAGATTACTTGTCCGGTAATCAAATCTATGATGACTCTTCTTTTATACCCTCCGAATCAAGGATCGTAAACACCACAGAATTCATTTCCTATTTGCGTGTGTGTATTGATCTCGTCCTCCTCTCTTCCACTGTACTAGGCGAATCGCGAAAAGGAGTACCACTGTGTGGTTTTTAAGCCGCCTGTCTTTCTGTCTACGCAGCCATGACTCTTATGCCACTTGTTATCCAGGCTGGGGGAGCGGTTGTTTTATCTACCCAGCCTAATTACAATGCGTTTAAACAAATGTTTCATAAGTTCAAGGTAGTTTGTTACATGGGCTCAACTCTATAGACTGTCGCTTAAATAGAGGTGTGAAACTTGAAGGAGAGAGGGAGAGACTGCGCACCATGGCAGTGTCATGAGTAACACCCTTTATTGCCCATTATCGATGGTCATTAAGCCGCATTTTGCTACCTGCTCTTTGTGTCACTACGAGTACAATTTAAGGGGAATGAAATGGATTAAAGACATTTCCACAAGGGTGTGGACTGATGAACTTACTGTGATATTAAAAGGCTTTACAAAAGAAGTTCTATGTAATTTTTGGGAGGTTATTAAAGTTGTGGTTAGTATGGCAGTGCAACGGCAGCTTTGCCCTTTCATGAATGTGGAAAAATGCTGACGAAAATCAAATAATAATAGTAATAATCAAATGAATTTAATAGGAGTTGGAAAGATAAAATAGTGCCCACGGCGTTGGAAGAGAAAAACGAAGACGATTGATAACCTCACTTTACAGTTAAGTAATGAATAGGAAGTTGGAACATTCGTTGCCACTAAACTTAATCTGCAAACAAGCTCCATTGCTGCTGGATATTTCGTCGATGAACCTCGGAGAAACTCCGAAGAAGGAAATGGTCGGTTAAACTAATATATAGCAGAAATAAATAACAAAAAAAGTAATTGAACATGCGCGTTATTAGTGGAATGTAAATTTCGGGTGTTTCCCATCCGCCTTTTATGCACTCACTACACTAAAGAACATAAAGTTTACCGAGTTTTATCTTTGATTGGTATATTTATTGATTTACAACATTTTTCTAGCAATTACAAGAGGCCGATATGTTCGCAGGTACCTGAAAATAATTGAAATTTCTCTGAACCGCATTAATCTGATTAACAGATCCACTATAATTGAAGCTGAGGAATGACTGAGCCCTGCGGAAGGTGCAATTTGTTAAATGAAAACACATCTATTAAGTTCGGCTTAGACCTATCCAGCATCGCTACCATCGCACTCATCGTATGAAGCTCCACATCGTTTGCGCGTACAGTACAGATATGTGGATTGTAATAACCAGCAAGTGGTGCTTCAGTATAACCCAAAGTCACAGGATTTTTGAGAGAAAGGAATAAATGCAATTGACTTTAAACTCTGTAACTGGAGCAAAAATTAGAAAGCGAAAGGAAGGACGCTACAGCCTCCTCTTTTTCGAAACATTGGCAAAGAAATCTTGGCCCTTTCCGATGCTGACAATGAATTTTGACACGATGTGCGAAATCAAAAGAAAATTTCGCAAAATCCACCAGTTATCACAAGTTCAAAACCGGAGTACTTTTGATTTGTGGTACCAAAAAATAGGTAATGCATGCAACGAGCCATTAGGAAGGGAATATGGATTGAAAACAGCACCATTCAATGTAAGAATTTGAACGTGACCATATAATTTCACTTACTGACTGTTTAAGTAAATAATTTGGCCAAATGAGGCAAATGACTAGACGATTGTAACCAGAATTCATGTCTAGGTAAAGTAATGAGCACCCTACGAGACAAATCCTAATGAAGCCTCGTCCAATCAATTTCCCATGATTCACGAATTGGTAGACTTTGTTCCAAATGGGCCAAGCACACCAAAAACACTCAAAGCCATCATTCCCATAGTTTCCAGCAAAAAATTTGCTGCTATTTTCTCCCTTCCGGAAGTTACTTACACCATCAGCGACGGATGCCATTCATGTGCCAGGTAGAGGCCAATGAGTAACTCAGAGGAAGTCACTTAATTATTTGTGGGCCCTCTAGACCCTTCAAAAAAGCATTCGAAACACATGACGCCCAAGGGCGACAGCTGTTCTCCTTCCTACCTACTTGGGCTCAACCCTGTCCAGTTTGGTTCACTGCAGCAGTCAGCCACCCACCTACACCGGCGCAGCTGTGTAGTCCCGTGTGCCCCTCGTGCACGAATTCATTTAACCCCTGTTTTGCCGGCGGTCCAGTTGTGCCCTGATTAATGGGTGGAACCAGTGTGACTTTCCAGCAAACAGGTCCTAATTAGCCCTCCTGCGGGAATGCAATGTATGTACATCCCGCAGTGTATGAAGTCGAGGTGGATCGTGTTTCTTATGCTAAGAGGTTGAAGGTAAGGGTGAAGAGCCAGGCTGAACTTCACGTCGAAATGGTTGAAGGCAGTAATCACGGGGACAAATCTATACGGCGTTACGAAATCAAGGCGATTTTACACGTTGGTCATACATGTTGGACGTCAGCTATAATTTACGAATAATGCTTTAATTCAGCAAGAAGTAGAACGATTGAGAAGGTAGCATTACAATGACTTATCTACTCGTCTACACTAAGAAAGTTTGCTGCTTGCTCGGTTGCAGACGCCTATAATGACTAAAAATGCTCTCAAACGTTCATAATTTGGTCAGATTACAAAATATGCATGAAACTAAATACTGTTTAAATGTCTCTATCCCACGTTATTTGACAAACTTTACTGCGCCTTTGTTTAAAATAGTGTAATTATTAATGGTACACCAAACTTTCTAGGTTACACATTCCACCGAGAGCTATAGGCTGTGGGTGAATTTGTGCATTTAACTTACCATTAGCTTTATGAAGCAGCATAGAATTTCCATTTTAGTTGATTGGGATAAGTAAGATTGGATTGTCTTCGGGTAAGCGTTTGCGATTGCTGTTCAAACTTAAAATAAGTCCTAGGAAAGCCTGCCACTGTCGAAGAACTAAATTGTGACCACAAAGGAAAATTGTGGAACACATTCTGTTGGCCTTTTAATCCCTACAACTTGCTGATGTCATGCTTTCCAATGTGTGAAGACAGGTTGGAAAGTGCAATCCTTATTCATTCATCGCAAAGAGATTTTTATGCCCAGGCAGGCTAATTTATATGGCACTTCCTTTCTTTTCCTCCTTATCCCTCATTTTCCCTTACCTCGTCGTCTTTATGGCTTCCTGCCTCTGCGATGGTCCTTATTAGCGGTAGTGACGATGGTAAGGGTGGTGCGGTGGCGAACAGATGAGAGCAGGAGAGGTGCCACGCATCCCATTTGAGCCTGCAGTAGGAGCACTTCTTGCCCTTCGTCTTCTCCGCGATACAAATTACTTTTGACAGCAAAATAAAACCACCTTCCGCGTCAGTTACTTCTGGGCAAACAGAGAAGAGGGAGGAGGGATTAGGCGGACAATCTATCTCCATCGCTGCTCTCACCATTGCCAATAGCGCTTATTTTGTGCTAATATTGTAATATATTTTAAACATTTTATAAAGCAACTTGATTTCGAAAAAGAGGGAAGTAAAAAATTAATTTGAATATAAAAAATACCGGAATGCATGACAAACGCCAAACTTTTCGGGCTGTCTCAACCCGCATCGGCTGCTGATGTAACGTTACTGTAACTGCAAGGCAGTGAAGTTTCTTGGTTGCTTCCACTTGGATATAATACGGATGTTTCCAACACCTTAAAAGCCTCAACCATAAACCCCACTTGAGATAGTACAGAGATCACAAAAATATCTACAGTAAAAAAGGGATCTAAGGACTTATAATTTTGGATGAAGGATCATAGCGCTAATGTTTGCTTTGGGACTAGCTTTTCCCAAAATAGTTTATCAATGGTTTAGTGTTAACGTCGGGAAAGGTCTTACTGCATGTTGGGGGACAACAGGTAGGCAATTTGAAGACACAGAAACACTGTTGTTATTTTCACTTCTTCCCTGATTTGCCGCTCAGTTTTTGCCTCAGCTTAGTCTGCATCTGAAATACCCTTGCCCAGTATCAAAATCCTTATCCCTCAGCCTCGGGTAGGAGGGCGCAGCAGCTTCTTGTCGATATCCTGAATGCAGTTTACGCACGTTTTCCGGGAAGTAGGAGAAAAGTAAGGCAGGATTCCAGTATTTTGCCTACAAAAAGTGGTTAATAAATTGTATCTCAAACTGCAAGAAACTAATGCAGCATTCCCAGGAATGGGTAGACTTCGAAAAAAATGTGGATGGAAAGAGTGACATCTGCGGTTGGGCCACTCCACTGGGAGACGAATCAATGTATTTGGTGGAAGGCTTGTAAATCAGCTTACAATGATCTGTATTTTTATAATCAGTCAAATCTAACTGCATTGTTTCAATTTTTTTCCAAAATTCAGAGCAATTTTAAGTGACAAGCTTTTTGACAACTTTCATTGAGGAAGTGTGTTAAATTTTATGAAATCAATACCCATTTGAGACATTTCACAATGTCAAGACATAGAAGCTGTACCCCTTTATTTTTTGGCTTAAATAAAGCGGTAGCACTATTTAGGCTTATGCAAACATTGATTTTGGCTTTGGTCACATCCGTGCAACCTTCTGACTTTCGGAATGCGCTAAACGCTCCCAGTAAATGCGCAGATTTGTCAAAATTCTCCCTGAAATAAATGTTACTTTGGGTCGTAACACAACACCTTCAATGTGTACTGTTCGGCGCTTCCACTTGAAGTTTTTAGGGTAATTTTATTGCTCAATTTTTTATTACGGATCACTGAAACATAGATATTAGCGCAAACTCGACTAAATCTGACTTTGGAGACACCTGAAATGTTTTGGTACATGGCGGATGCCACCATAATCCAAGGGCTGTTGGTACCTCAGCGCTCAAATTGGGCAATTATGCATTCAGTATTAGACGAATACAGTAAGGATCAATAGCCCTTCCGTGGACTTCCCAGGTAAATGGTTATTTGTGGGTCATTAGTACTGTTACTTTAAAGAGGCGATGATGCCTATAAGTCGAGCTAGCTCATTTGTGGCTCAGTTAGCTGTCATTTTCGTTGGTCACTCTCAGTGTTAATGTGACAATATTTTGGTCTGCTACGCTCCTTAAAATTTATTTACACATAGTTATAATGCAACAACTTTGGGTCAACTTATCTTCAAAACACCTATAAACGCAGCATTAACTATGAGAGTTGATTTCCTCAATAGAGTTTGAAAAGGTTAGTGGCAAAGCAAAGCACTAGGGATCACTGATTTCCTCAAGTGTCCCTTATAAGCAGCACACTTCCACCGCTACACTAACGTTTTTGGGTACATGAAAAGTAATGCTCTCCCCTCAAATATTAGATGACCAGTCTAATTCCCGATTAATAAATGTCTAACTAGTTGCCTGGTGAACAAGGGAATTTTTAAAAAAGAGTAAAATTGGCTCAGTAGTAGCACAAGCAAAAACGAAATGTTATCGCGGCTTTGAAGAGCAAAAATACAACTTTGCAAACTAAAATTGACATATAATATTATTGATGAATTTCGCTAAGGAATAACTGACATTCCTTCCATAGAGTATCATTTTTACGCGATACGTTCAGCTAATTAACTTTTACTCCACTCGCTAAATGGGACGCTTCCCTTACCTTACTCGTACTTTCGCTTCAAAAATCGGGCTAAGTCAGAGTATCAGTTAAAAATGAATCAAAGAGAAGGATTTGGTGGGAAAAGAAGTGAAGTGTTTCGCCCTCCCACCTTCCAAACACGTCCCTAAGGGATAAAATGCTCAATTGGTTGAGGAAGACTTGAGTAGCCTGACACTACGCCGTTTCGCTTGAATAACTTTAACGAGTTGACTTTTTATAATGAAGTGAACTGTCCATGCCTCAAATTTTGGAGTTATTTTTCTTTAGCCCTTTATGCTTTGCATTAAAATTAGCAAGACAGGACTAATTCATATCCGCTATCAATGGTTCTCCACCTTTTACTTTTTATACTACTAACACGCATCTACAGATTCTGCAAGGCAAAGAGTAGTAGAGGAGCATTACCTCAATGACGACGGCAGAAGGCCCTAAGCTCTATATAGCAGGTGTCGAGATCTGCACCCGACTGCGCCGACTTCCAAGCACATTCTTCCCTCGCCTCCTTTTGAGTGGGATGATCCAAGGCCATAAGGCACTTTCACCAATCCATCCACAGGAAACAATAACAGAAGTGGCTGAACCACCAAAACATCGGCGCATTTCCATCGGAAGCAAAGGTCGAAATCGAACCGTGCGGAAGGTGCTGTGAAAATGGCGTGAACAAACTACATCTAATTTGCATAGTATTTAGCTTGCTTTAAATAAAAGGCGTTGTTGTCAGTTTTACAGTTACTGTGTTTCTTTTGTTATTTGAAAACAATGCAACTACTAGTACTGAATTTCGTTGCTTTTGGGATATTTTGTTTTCCTTTGCATGTATAATGGCGGTTTAGCAAAGGAGTGCTTTTAACATGTGTAAATCACCTATCCTTATGTAGCAAACTTCTCTAAAAAATTATCGAGTTGTTGTTTTATGCTACTGATGTGACTAGCGTCAATGTGCACGTCTATGAAGTTTCGCACAATTGATTATAAACTGAATTAATCTGCCAAACTTCCAATGCTGAAAACTGTAGTTGCAGCATATATTTTTTGCAACTCATGACTGCTCAAACAAAGCATTCGCTAGGAGTAATTGGATGACAACTGAGAAATCTTTGCCAGATTTGCACAGTGACCAGCATCTAACGAATTAGAGGTGATCGGCTGACTTGTCTCTGGCGAATGAACGCATTTTGCCGTTGTGGTGGGTTTCGATTAGTGCTGCAGAGTCTTCTTTATACTGCGGAAGGATGGAAGCCTTGCACTTTGTAGTTCAAACTCTTGGACTCATCGTTTATCCACCTCGCAGTACCCGCGTCAAATACAGTGAACGCATTGGCATGTTGAATCTGTTTGGGGAAGAATTGCAAGACTTCATTGCATTTTGCCTTTTCCTTATTTGTGCCACGATTTTTGTGTTCGCATGCATAGCAGAACGCAACAGTTGTCCACTTTAAAAGGAGAAGTAATTATCCTTTCTTACATACAAAACTATCGACTGCTTCAAGCGCACAAGCGAGCATAACTACACAGTGCGTCTAACTAACGTATGTAAAACCATAAAATCAGGATGTGCTCCATATTAAAATTAAGTTAAAAGGAGAGGATCCCATCTACATGAGTCTATTTACTTGTTTCACAAAGATTTTCTCGTTCTTCACACTAATTTTTGCTTGAGCAGGATGATGGAAGATTGCAGGATGTGAGGGATTTCATTCTCAATGCTCAAACGCATTTGCGCCGTCGTGTGGTTGGCATAATCGGATCGCTAGCCACCTAGAGGATGCATTCAGACATTAAAGCATTGCAGTAACGCGTTTTTACTGACAACAGTAACAACTAACATCTTACTTCTTAAAACTTATCAAAAGCTAGTCCTAAATGGCCTGGTAAGCTGTGAGCCCTCTGCAAGGAGGGAAAAGGTCTAGTAGTGCCTCACCTAGCTGTTGTAAAGTGTTTGCATCTTCCTGATTTTGTGCTGTAAAAGTAGGCATACAAAACTGAATCTGTGTTTACACAAGTATACGTTTATCTTCGCATGCAGGACACTTTCATTCCTAAAGTTTGCCCGACACTTTCTTCCTTTCCTCCACACGGCTCATTGTGAGCTTGAAGTTTTGAGTACGGTCATCAAGTATGCATAAGCTTCATTTCAGCTAATTCACCACACACAATGTGCGTTTTGGGCGCAAAACGGGTACTGAATATGTGCCTTAAAAGGCATAAACTTTGAATTATTTGAGTTTATGTTACAGCTATATTTTACGAAACATGAACAGGCAGTTGGCGTGCTTACTTTTGCATTTGCACACAAGCATGGAAATTGTTTACCATCCAACTCATCAGTTGACCTACGGTGCACTCCGGGTGCTTGTAAAGAAGAATTTTTGGAGGGTATTTAAAATGTATGCATGCATGTACACTTCCATGCAGCACCAACTTAAAAGGCAGACGAACTTTACGTATCTGACTAATGAAATATGAACTTACTAGATGTCACAAATGACGTGCAAGCAAGAGGGAATCGGAGAGGTTAAACTAAAAAAGGCTCCTTTGTCTCCCGACTGATGCTGAAGCTCTATCAGATCTCAAAACGGTTAAATTTGAACCTATTGACAACGATACTTTTTAAGCTCTTTTACCACATATGTGATTTAAAGTAAATTGAGTCTTCTTTATTTGGATTAGCAAAAGATAAAGAATGATAAATTCCACCGAAAATTTACTTTTAATACGAACTGTTGATATCCACAATTAAGGCGATGCTGTTGCTAATCAGTGTTTTTCTTTTCTTTAAACCATCAGAATACACACATCAGTTTATCCTCGTCTCAGAGGCAGCAGCTTTGCGATGACAGCACAGTTTCGTTTACCTATGGTTTGGTTCAAATGCAACCGATCTTGGGTCAGATCCGTGTGCATTTCGGTTTATGTTTATTCTTGGGCGAAATTAAACAAGTCACATAAGACTAACATTCGAACGAAGGCAATAAAACGACAGCGAATCCCTTCGACAATGACATTTTGTGTGGGAAAAGGGGAAGAGGGCCCAATTGGCTGTGAACTTGCCAATTGTGGGGCACGGTTCCAGTGAGGTTAACAGCATTATACGTTAATATGCCTATGATGCAAAATTTACACACCCATCTCATGCTTAAAATTGGCATGTCTATCGAAGATGCAATGAAGTAGGTCTGCGCCCACACAAATGCTAAATTCCGTCAATAGGATCTGGAAAATTGTAACATTCTGGAGCAGAATCCAAACCACCACTTGGAAACTAGTAATGCAACGGTCAAAATTCTGGCTTTCATTTTAACTTTCTCGGAATGTTTGGTTCTAAGCTAAGTCTGACTACCAAAACTAGTCCCACTAGTGGATTGAGATCCAAAGTAATTAAGCAAAAATAGCACCATGCTATCAACAAATAAAAGGAAAGGGTTGTATTGTGCTTAAAAGAATAACTAGAACAGAAGGGCTAGATTGACATGGGAAGGACGAAAGGCGAATTGTCACACCTCAGTTATGACGCTATCTAAAATGGCTTGCTTAGTGGAGTATTTATGCGCATTGCTAATCATCTGCACATTCCAAAATACTGCCGTATGTCGCGACTGTCAAGAGGGTCAGAAATGAGCATAAATTTGATAGTATCAGAGATGATGCCAAACGATCTGGGGTGAGACGATTTTATTTTTAAGTCTAGAAGTCATCCACTGAATACACCTAAACCTGCGTGCATTCAAATCGACCCATCACTCTTGATAAACCAAAACTAGAGTTCCATTTTCAGTATCTGTGCTCGCAGCGTCCCTTCCACATTCTCAATTCCCTATCTAAAGGAGCAGCAATGTGAATGTGAAAGTACTTTAACTTAATAGCCCTGCTTTGCTAAAATTCAAGTAGGTCTTTCTTGCATATCAGGAATCCAAGACAAGAATCAATTTCCCCTTTTCTGTTTTAAACAAATTGTCAAGCCCACGCTGTTAAGGATAAAGCATCAAGAAAAGCAAAAAGCTTCTACAGCTTACAGCCGAACGGGTGTTTATTTTTCACATTTTAAAATGTAAGTTCATGCTTTTAGTTCATCTTAACAATAAACATTTCTTTTAAGCATTGTATAACCCAGCGTTGGATTTAGCATTGGTTAACTCTTTACAGGAGACGGTGTGCTAAATTAGACTGTATATTTTAAAAGGCGATTTTAGTGTGCTTTAACCTAAAGGTGTGCCATGAAACAATGCTCCGTTAAGTTTGGTGCTAATCTTAATTCAACCGCATTCGTGTCCTTCTTTTTGAGGAACACCTCGACTGATTTTTTTCTTGTAATGAAAGCCAGGAGAATATGTCACTTTTATTGCAATTACGGCCTTATTTAGGCACTTTATTAAGTTAGAAATCATAATGTGAGTAAAAGGATAAAGGATATTATACAATTACGGAAATATTTCTACTTATAATGTGTAAGTAGCAAAACAATACCTAGCTGCGATAATTAACTCGTTAACAAACGCATAACCTTCAGGCGTTCGGGCGGCAACTAAACATTGATAATATGAGCGCGCTGATGACCTTAATCCAATTTATCGTCATTACCACACAATAGGGGCCATTACTGCATAATTTACACGAAACCGTGCCAACGTGAAAGATCGGCGGAAGTTGTCAAAAATTGTTGCTTGAATGGTTCATATCCGGTCCTCACTTAAAAGAATGACAATATCTCTACTTGTCTTCAAAAAAAAAGGAAGACAATATCATTCAAAATGCAAACTTCGGGGTTAAAACATCTTGTAATCTCGTTAGCCGGTTTTACCCACTTAATAAATCCCCCATTGACCACAACATGTAACGTCCCCGCCATCCAAGAAAGTAAGCTTTTAAGATGCATGAATTTCAAACAATCAATCTACCAAGTTCAGTTTTTTGGCATTTTTCCCTTCATGCAAGCATTAAAAACATCCATTTAATTCTTGACTCACTTCTAAAGTTAATCTACTCAGACAAATGTTTTGAATCGGTGACAATCATATATTTGCGCAAAAAATCTCAATGAAATTAATAGAACTGCGAATAAAACAGTCACAACTATTTCAGCATGATGATCCGCTTGAATAAACATCACGAGAGTGCGTACTTTGTGTATTCGTCGGGTAAGGTGTTTCCCAACAAGTCAAGCAATTTCGCTCGTTGCTTGTGCAACTGAATGCGAATTGCGTTTATGGCAAAACAGGCATAGTTTGGCAAAGGCTTCCTAGTGCAAAATGATAATTCTACGCCCTGTTTTCAGGCGTCCAGAAACTGCGCACTGCCAACAATACTATTAGTCAGGTGTGCATACATCATGCTCAACCAACCATCAAAATGGAGTACATTCACCAGTCTTCAGTTACTTCTCCATTTTTTAAGGGGTTATTATTAATCGCACGTAAAGGGACAGTACATTTACGTATATTGTAAGATAACAGATATTTTTTAAAAACATAATAGCCATTCTGTATTTCGATTCATTAACAAACGCTGGGCTCGCAATGGGAGGGTCTTGTTTACTCCAATTCATAATAATGCAACCCTATTGTTGTTTAGGTGTAATGCATGAACGGTTCCTCCAAAAATAATATTGACCCCACTTTTTGGGTCTCTAGGGTATTAACTACAACACTATCGTATTCAGGACCAGGCAGAAAGGCACACTTCCGCGAGTGCATTCATGTCACGTTGCACACTACTGGAGGTCATTTTACACGCCTCATTGAACCCTACGAGTTGATTTAGGACTGGTGCCATCTTGAAGCGAGAAGTGGTAGAAAGGCCTCAGTATCGTTTCACATCTCGTCAAAAAATTTGTGCATTCTCCAGCTGTTTCAATAGGTACCTTGTAAAAGTACGGAGAATTACCTCCTGTAAAGGCTGCGAAGCATACTTTGGTGATTTCCTTAAATCCAGTTGCTTATTTACCCCAATCGGAACACTGAACTTAATCAAAAGTCGAATTAGATGAGTGTCCAACTATCATGCTAAAATTCCGTTCGTTGAATGGACAAATGTTTCAAAAAATAATGATCATGTATTAAGGTAAATGAATGTAAAACTGGCTAGCTAAAAAGGTATTTATGCATGAAGTAGAAAAAAATTCGCACAATGAATATAAAAATTACAAAGTATCTGTACCAGCTGTAAATGGTGAGCAGTTAACACGGAGGGAAAGATGTCTAGCCCTTGAGGATATAGAGAGCAACTCCATGACATTGATTTATTTCTCAAGGGTCATAAAGGGCCCTCCTCATCCGCAAAGGGTAAGTTCTACAAAAGTACCGCCCTCGTCGTCGCTAAACCGGAAGTAAAGCCGCCTAAACTGCTCTTCTGACAGGGCCTTATATAGAAGAGTTCATTGTTGAACCCTGTCCCCAATTCTGATTGGTCAATGCAGACAGGCATGTGCGCGCCAGCACAGATTTGCACGCATGTGTCGATAGCACACGATCACTGCTCTGCTCCACACCGTCTAGGTGCGTAAGTGCGTGCATGCATGCGTGTAGGCAGGGTGCATGGTCGCGCTTGCACTCCCTCGTGTTATGTGGACTTGTGGCCAAGTGCAGAGGCGATTGATTGTGCGCGCATCCGCTCACCCTCGCCTTGGCTGCAGGCTCGAGGTGCGTGCTCACCGCACCGCATGCATCGATCCGCTGGCAGCGGCGGAGTCGTTGAGGCGCGTGCCTGAACGGCAAATGGGGCTAGCGAGCGCGCCAAGTCCTCGATTTCAACTGTCAATTCAGGGAAGCTAGTGGAGTCTCTTCTGTTCATCTTCAGCGCCTACATGCAGCAATAGTGGATTTCTGGAATGTGTCGACTTAAATAAAAATAGCAGATCATCACTTCGCTTAGTTTCCTTACTTTTGCCAACAGTTGGGGAAAGCACGGGCAAACTAACTCACATAGGCGGCCTATTTTGACAGCTTAAGGGGAATTAATCTTCCGTGATCTTCCAAAAACAAGATACGCTCTAAACACTGAAGCACCTAGTTATTTCACTGGATGCGGCTTCACGAGTTGCTTTGATGACAAAAATTCCAAACGTATTTGCAAATTTAGAAAGAAGAGTAAACAGTACAAACGCCTACACTATCAAAGCGTTGATAAAAAGAACTGGATTTGAGTGTTCTTCTTCACAGTTTAAGCTTACATCCCATTTCAATATTAGCTTGTTTAACATCAGCGGTGGGGACCGCCGTGTGATGGCACAACCAACTGCAAGCAATCGTCTATGCGTGACTTTCATGAATCCGAAAATATTTTTGCTCTTAGAGCACGCAAAGGCACATGCTTAGCTTACTACCCCAAACAAAAAAAACAATTCAATGCGCCTCCACGTCTTTGAATAATTACAATTTTTGCTAAATATGTGTTTTCCATAGATGATTTTAGAGTTTCTGTAGCTAATTCTTCTCAAAGCCCTATTTTCGCAATGGAGAACAGTAAGCAGAAGAAGAAGAAGAAGAAGAAGAAGGGGTGATGTAAGTTATTTCAATAAAGTTAACTGAGCCTATGCAAACACAAGTGTTAAGTTCTCCTAAAATTACGCGACTGTTGATTTGCCCAGGCACCAGTATTTTACAAGGCGTTTTGCGTTAATTTAATAGTTTTCTTTTTCTGAATAAAATCTCGCAAACCGTCAACGGCATTATGTAAACAATCATGAGTTGTGCGTATTGGGCCGCGGCATCAAAAACGTCTGCTCAGACAAAAAGCCTGACCACCGAGCATGGACCGCCGTCCCCCAAGCCAGTTGACCTTTGAACGCGCACTTGAGCTGCTCACTCGCGTAGCCAAGTGCGAGAGATGCGATGGCACCGCGGGCAGTTCCACTTAACCGCTAATCGTGCTCGTAGAGCTACAAAGTCCAAACGGACCGCGCCAACGCACAAACGTTGGTAGACGCTGCACCGACTTACACAAAATGTAAATTTGCGCTTCAATTGCAAAAAAAAATGGTGGTGCTGCAATTGCGGAAGAGGTGTGAATCGCAGACCGTGCACCTTAACGCAGCCGTTTCGGTACAATGTTAGAGCCCCTAGAAGCCCCGGTAACTTAGACCACCAAACATGCAGATCCCATTTTTAACAACACCGGTCTGCGGTGATCACTTCATAAAGCAATTTAAACTGGAGAAGTCTTTGAAAAATAAAGACACATGAAACTAATTCAGCCTCTTACCATGGAGTTTGAGATATTATTACAATCGAACGTTGTCCCCTTAAAAGGAATCGTTCTTTAGTGGGGAGAGCAATTGTCCTTACTTAATTCCTTCCTGTGGACAGATGGGAGGTGAAGGGAGAAAAATCCAATTTACATTCGTGGTTGAGAAGGATAAGGTTCATTGAAGTAAGCAGCATGAACCAACTTATATCATGTAACATTCAACATGGCTATAAACTACGCATCAACACTTCTAGATTAAAGGAGAACTTGTGAAAATAAATCAGGGGGGAAGGAAGCAAATATAATCGGGAAGTGATGGTGCAGCATTGTTGAATGGACCACATTCTTATTCTGTGCAAAGGTAGCAAACCACCCCGGCAGATTACATTCTTTAAACGCCAATTCTGCATTAATCCAACCTGTAGTAAAACACATCGACTTTCCCGAGTACTGGCATCTATCCTACTAGTCCAACGCGGAAACACAGCCATCGATGGAACAGTTGCAAGCAGATCTTCTGTGGGTGAAATTGTCGTGCGTCACCAGAGCCAACACGATATGAGGACGAATAAAATCAAGGCGTGCTGTGAAGCTCGCAGGCTACAGACTGGAGTGCTACTTGAATCCCGCTTGTTGAGGCAATCTTAGCTTAGTTTCTTCTTTTTTAGGTAAGTAGTAATGACATCGTACAGTCGAATGAAACCGTATAACGCTTTCAAACGCAACCTTAGAAGCTATAAATGCGTTCCCTAGGTTAAAGCTCCTCCTTTTCATCCTCCTCCCCAGTTCTGAAGCAATCTGCGCTGAAACCGCTCCCGATGCGGTGCCCGCACACCACAGGTAGACCGCGGCTGTAAATCTAATTGCACTTAAAAACACATCCACCTCTTGGAGCCTCATCTTCCATTGGTTGACAAGACCCAGAACCGGCACCACTGGCGGTGAAGGACGAGTACCTTAATTACGCACTACAGCGATTCATTACCGATAATTGTATTAAAAATGTGGCTGGCGAAAAGACTATGCGGGGAAAGTGAGGAACATCCTGAAATAATTACATGCAAATCTCTCGCCCGATGCAAATGAGCAGCCACAGAGCCTTTCGTTTCGCACACGGAATTAATCAGCGCGTGTGGTACATGCAAGTATGTTGTCAGTGACAACGTGTAAGCAAACAGCCCAACAAAATTGCACGAACCGTTGCCAAGTGGCTCTGACCGTACTCACTCCTAAATGTACCCAATGTTTAATATTTCAGCTAGGACTGCAACTACTTTGTGTTGTGGTTTTTACGATAAATAGTTGGTGGATTCGACACGCAGACGACCCAAAGCGCAAAAATTAGCTTGGAGCAAATTCAAAGCCCCAGAAGTGAACGTACTATCAGCTACATCAGTGCTATTACCTGTATCCGGTTGTGTAAACACGATTGCATAATAAAATCCGCAAGAACCGAGTAAAAGCTTACATGCGATATATCACCATTAAAATGCCATCCAGAATAGCTCGTTGAATGGCATTTTTTTAAAATCATAATATTATTTGGCAGGTGAATGCAGCAAAGCATAGTCACGATGGTAACACATGTTCGGTGGATTATTCCACTGTTTCAATCGATGTGTACTAATGCTGATTAATCCGAGACCTGGCTTTTAACAATCCAATGACTGAAAATGAGAAGATCGTACTGTGGCTCAAGTTTATAAGTTAATCCCAAACTCGGAGGCTTAAAGACCGATGACCTATCTTAAAGAAGGTAGTATGGGGATTCTAAGCAAAAATGCATTAACAAGGGATGCCCATGTGTGGCGGTCATGACATTCCATGGATTGTAAACAACCAGTGAAGTCGAATTGAAACTAGGTAATTCAGTTACTGATGCCCCAATGGCGAAGAGTTGAGTCAACACGCATAAATTGGCGAAACGCCATTCTTTAGTCAATGCAAAAGCCAGACAAGATTCCAAAACCAAAAAAATACTACCATAATTTAATCAGTAGCATTCACATTAAGCTGACTTCTTTTTGGTTCTTTATGACTACTGGAAAGCTGTTTGTTACAGGTATGGGTCTCGCCATTCCTTGGTCGAAAGCACATATCACACTTTTTGCAGTGTTGAAAACCCGGAGGACGGCACACATTGCAAGCCACACAGTGTTGGTATGTTTCGCCATGCTGAAAAGCACAATACATTAATAAGTTCTTAAGTGGTAGCATCGGCAGATGATGCAAGCGAAGAACAAACCCACAAGAGTTGTGCAGGAGTTGCATTGGGCGCAGTGTAAGTTTTTTAAATCCGAATATCGTTGGCAAACCTCACAAAACCAATACTGGTCGGTGAGACATTTGGGAGGAGGAATTTCACGAGCAGGTGCATCAGTGAATGGCCGAACAACAGAAACCCTTCGTTTTGAATTATTTCCGTCATGTCCTGTGCTCATAAACCGCACGTGCTTCTCGTAGGTCACCTAGGCTGAGAATCAATCAAACCTCAAAACTTCAAATACCTTATAATCAAGCATTTTCAGATCTGGAGCAGCCTGCAGAAGCTTTTTGCCAATGAAATATGGAACTGTTACCATAAAAAAAACATGTGAGTTTCCCAGCCCTCGCCTAAGTTTGTTCAGGGTGACCACAAGGGGTTCCATCAAGGCTCCGAAGGGAGGATCGCAAAATATCATAGTGCGCCCACTACAGGAGCGCATAAACCTATTGCAGGAATCCTCTCCGGCCAAATTAAAAAAGTAGCCGTTGAGAGCATTAAAGCGAGCGAATAGAGATGCAGGATAAAAACTTTCCTGGGTTAAACGGATGGTAAAAGAACCAATGAAAGCCTTACCATGCGAGCATCCAGATCAAGGAGAAACCTATTTATGGACAGCGGTTCATTAGTATCCCGACTACAGGTCGTGAGGAAATCAAATAGCCGAGGAGTGCCAACACAGAGGACGTTATCGATTTGAAGGTTGCGAAGGGTGGAAGCCATAAACTTCAGCCATTCCACAGAAAAGAAATATTGCTAAATGAAACAATCAATTCGAAATTTGCTTGATGCAACATACCTATCGCATATAAACAACAAAAAATACGATTAACGTAAATGGTAATGCCTTGGTTAGTTGACGGGGTCTTAAAGTAAAAGCGCCAGTTCTGGGGTTCTCATATATTAAATGCGTAAATTGTTCCATGTGTGTTCATCCTAAAGCGCCGCATGTTAGTAGAGAATTTTGTATTAGAGCGGAAATTTTACAAACTTCCTTTGAATGAACTGCATTTAAACCAAATGCTTAAACAAGCGCTTGGATAGAGTAAGTAAGTATTTTGTTATCAGATTTTACAAGCTTAATTGTGAGACAATTATCGAAAAGACGTGTGCAAGTAGTGCAGACCAATGTAGGACGAATTACATACAGCGTGTTCAGAAGATTCTTCGAGCGGTTCAAGAAAGTATGTCGGCATAGTTAAAGCGGACCTTGACAGACCACTTGTTACTCGGTGATGCTCATGGTGACCATCAGGATGTGCGAACAACAAGCGACAGGTATGACAATAGCAACGATTCTGGCGTGCATATTTGACTAGCGACTCTGCAGTCTGGGAAGGCAACCGAGATGAAGTAAAATCCGTGTCCCTCTTGCAGGCCGATGCGTTACGGAAGGCAGAACAAATGTAGATTGAAGAACATACGTTTCTCCGTTTTAGACAGAGCTTTGGACCTCAAAATAATAAAAAATGACAGAAAATGTTGTTTTATTTGGCAAAAGGAATAAAACTAGTCCAAAAATGTGCCACAAGAACAGGAAGTTTCTCTGATGAAATGATTTAAAGTTGTTTTAAAAACTAGAACAAAGCAGTAATTTTTCGATTCAAATTAAAAACGTCAACATTAAAGTCCGATAAGTAGTTAGAAGCACAGTTGTAGCAAAAACGCTGCGTTTGGCATTAAAGCGTTATTGAACTAGTTAATAAACTGGTACATAAGAGTAAACTAACTGAGACCCGAATGAGGCAGAAACTCATATGATCCAGGATTCTAAGGATCTAACAAAATACCATATAGATAAATGCAATGTCTTCGGTTTCAGTCAAATAAAGTAACCAGTGTTTTATAGCTTGCATTTCAGTACCATGGGCGCAACAGAGTGCATCATCCTTAGTACAAACCGTCGAATAAAAGCCGCGTCTGCGAGCACGCCCCTTGCTCATACCCGCATCAGAACCACGCCCAGGTAGATGCACACCAACTTTTAATTACCGCAGACAATGAGTTTATCCAATCATCCAGTAGACAATAGACTAATAAAAGAATCTGCTGTTATGTTTGAAGCAATTTGCACTAAAACTAATTTACGGTCACTAAGACATCCAAATTTTATCTATTAAGGGATTTAATGATTTTTGACAGTGTCTAGCGTTAATACAATTGCGAAAATAAGGCTGCTATAATTATGACCGAAAGATTGCATCCCTTAAAGGCGATGAAATGAGTTCAATGAAACCAGAAACATCCAGAGCGTATAAGCACTTACAAATGGTACGTTCGTAATTGATACATAAAACCAAAAATATTGTTGCATCTACTCACCGGGCCAATTTTAAGGCCACTGCTTGAAAGGAACTCAGTACTTAAATAACATTATGAACCGTTCGTAAAATTGAATATAGCCGATGCATTCTGACGCAATCAAATTTGCATACGAATAGACTTATGATTACTTAATCGCAATTCATGTCCACTCCAGGCCCTTCAAATGAAAAATGTTCCGCTTTCTCAAATGTGCGGTTTTGCCCACAACTGATAACCACAACCCTAAAACTGACTGGTGAATGACCTAATCATCGACAGTGAACAAAATATATCGCGGTTACTGAAAGTCATCAATCACCCATTCGCGCCCGCACAGATTCGCCAGTCGAAACGCCTACTAAATCACACAAGTCCTAACGGATAGCACCATAGAAAATCACCTGAACAACACCCACCTCCAGGGTCCTTCACGAGAAGTACGCGACCCCGGAGCGTCAGCGCTTCCCCCTCAAAGTTTGTCAACCACAGGCTGTCAGAACGAAGATATTTTAGATTTCTTAGTTGAGATTTTATTGCCAACATTAAAGTGTAAAAACAAGCATGATCGGCATGCACTGTTGTGTGGGATCATACGCAGATAAGTTAATCTGCACTGATGGTGCTTGTCATGGAGCTATTATGCATCCCCAACATTTCCATGCGAGCACACACTCAAGGTACGCACACCGTCCTCGCTGTCAGGAGATGTGCCGTCGTGGGGGGAGCGGTGGCGTCGAGGCTATGGTCTCCGGGTGGAGAGCGTCGAAGAACTGCCTTGAGGGGGTGGAAGACGAAGCGGAGGGTGATAGACCCACTACCACGGAGGGTGTCCGCTGACCCGGCTTCGGCGGCAGTGGGGGCAGTCCGCCATCCGCAACCACTGCTACCCCCTCCCCAGCTAAGGTTGAAGTCAGAACCGTTGTCAAGGGAAAGAGGGGACTCGGACTGTGCGACGTCGAGGTGGGCGACGAGGTTGAGGGTCCACCGCTGCTTTGTCGTCTTGGTGGTGGTGGAGGAGGCGGTGGTGGAGAGGGAAGTGGGGAGGTAAGCGGTGGAACGGTACATGTCGGCAAACGTCCGTTGCTCAGATTCTCAATTTGACCATCCGAAACACTGTGGTGGTGGACTACTAAAAGAGCCAAATGATTACCATCCTCCTGTGGCATTCAAGTAACGTGTGGAGCATAATTAATGCCAGGTCATGGCACGAGGAGTGTGATGTCATGTATTCTTCAGAATTATCATCCTCAATTGAGTATAAGCAGGCATCGCCAAACTGTAGTTAGGAAGATATAGCATCTTAATCAGTGTAGACAATAGAATAAAGTGCGATTACGAACAGGAGTGCACGTGTAACGAATAGAAAGGACCAACCTCCAGTGGAGGAGGCGGCGGTAGGTGACGAGAGAGGCCGTGGTGAGGGCGCAGCGACCCCGTGCGCAAGAGTCAGTCGTGCTTGCTGCCCGGCTCGGTGCTGGCGTAGCCGTGTGTTCCAAAGCACCACCACGCGCTGCTCAGCCGATGCCAGCGATGGAGGTGGAGGCGGTGGTGGTGCGGGTGCTGGGGTCAGCAGCGGAGGGGACGGGGGTGGTGGGGGCACCGGTATAGAGGGAGTCGGGGAACTCGAGAGTCGCGGTGCTGAAACCCTTCCCAAAGACTTGATTTGGCGTAGGCCAAAGTAAGCCTTGTATGTGGCCACTTGTTCATGTTGTAGTTTATCTTTCAATGAAAGACCTCCCAAATAGTTGGCTGCCTGGATCGCTTCCTTGCTCAAGCGCCGCTCCTGTAACATGCAAAAATGTTGAAAAATAAAAGCCATTTACAGTTTCCTAATATCAGATTGTGTAAACACGCAACCAATGGTTTAGATTTTCCACGCTATGCAGAACAGTGAAGCCTTTGTTTTTCACAGCGGGGAAATATATCGCAATTCCCATTGCTCTAAAACGTTTTTCACATGGAAACTTCGGAATATGCAGGCAGCTTAGAAGTTAACATTCAATCATGCATGATAAATATACTGACTGTCAAAGAAACATCCATGAACCGCTAATTGCTTTCAATAGCTTTTCGAAATACAAACCTTCCTAAACGTATTCATTAACAGAAAGTTACTTACATAAAACGCATCTTTATTGGGTAAGTTAAATGGCCTTTTCTGTACGCATAAAATATGCAAACACAAACTGCTTCAGCCGTAAAGTATCAGTCTTTGTGCGGGCCTGAACGATAAGCAAGATTATTTGCCATAGATTCCGCAAAGCTTATGCTTAAATAGGCGTTTTAACAATAACGCGGATTGACAGTGGTGAATAAGAATGGATGCAAACTTCAGAGCGCCGCCAACAAAGCCCACACTTTCACAAATATCGAATGCCCAAATTATATAACCCACCCAAATGATGGTCACATAGGTGTCAGCGGATAAGAGGATGGGGGTAATCGGACTTACCACTTCAGGAGCGGGCTGAGGAGGTTCGGATGGAGACTCACGAGGTTCGTAGCTCTCCGAGAGCGCATACATTCTGGCCTCAAAGTCTCTATCTTCAGGGGTGAAGGCTTCTAGGGAGGCGACGAGAGCCTTTTGAATACGCGGGTTGAGGGGAAAGGCGTAAGGCACGAGCTGGTGCTGAAGGAAACGCTCAACGATCGCCGCCAGTCGGCGTTGCTTAGCGAAGTTGATGAGTCCACTAGTGCCAGCGTCCGCGCTAATGCCATCGAAAGGCTCACCGGTAGGCGTGACGCGATCAGGTTGGTGCAGTTCTAAGTGGATGAGCTGCGTAGAGACTCGCATGGCAATGTAAGGTAAACAGGGCGACGCAGTGGCGATGGAGGCCTTCTCTACAGATGTTGGCGCATCTCCACCTTCCAGCCCGCGAATTGTCTTCGACACCCGACGTGCCGCTCCTCGACCCTCTCGCTGAAGTTGCTGCACGCACTTCCGATAGGGTCGAGCACGACTCGCTGCCTGTGGAGTTAGTTGACACACGGTTAAGTAGACAGATTAATTGATTGAATGGCTCCCACACAATTGACGCATAGGTACACTAAATAGATTATTCAATAAAGCTCACAAGTTGGCGCGATCGACTTGGACAATGACCGGATCGACCATCTAATGAAGCTTAAGAAAAGTGCATAGTTGGTTCATTTGAGTGGCTGGTTAAATTCCGCTTGCGCAGATTATCCTTAGCACACACGATCAACGATACCTATTGTAAGGAGTCGAATGATGCATAAATACAATGACGTAAATACCTCGAAGGCCTTTTTGAGGCGAAAGACAGCGGCAGAGAGGAGAACTGCCTTGGACTCTTGACGGCCCTGGAGGTTTTGTTGATGTTCAAAAATAAGCATCAGATCGATGATCCGTTGAATCGCAACAACCCGGTCTTCAAAGTTGCGTTCAGCGAGGATAGAATGGACCAACCAATCGCGGAACTGAAAGTGGCGGTTACCATACTACTTTCTCAATCGATCGCAACTAAATGTACTTTTCTTCGAAAAATAAGTTGCGTAAGGAAAAGACAAGCGACCGGCAATGTACAAAAAAACAAGCACTACCTGCTAAACTGGTGATCTGCTCCACTTGCAACAGTATCAGTACGGGGAACAAGCTGTACACAGCATGCGATTGCCATTTAAATTAGTGTAGTATCTCTGGTACCAAATATGAGGTACACAAGAAGGGCAATCATAAGAATAACGGAACTCTGCTCAGGACTAATGACAATACGACTCTCCTTAGGCTGAAATATCAAGCACAGATCAAAATTTTTTAAGTTGCCAACTTGCATTAACACTATTCATTATACTATATTAGTGTAAACCACCAAGGGACTAAGGGACTGACTACTTTCAGCCAATATATAAGAATTTTGTTGGCTTACAAAGGAACAAACTTTTGCCAAATAGTAGTGGGTACAGTTTTTTCGACTGCAATTTACAAGAAAACCTTCTGTTCAATCGAGTTAATTGGTTTTATGGGCTTAGAAATCGACTGCAGGCGCTCAGTAGATCATCGACTGGACGCCCGCTTGAGACCTGTATGGATTGTAAAGCTCAAACTCCACTTATTTTAACGGATACGCACCTTGTTAGAGAAATTTTTACAGGCGCTAAGGTTGGGCGAGTCCTGTGAGGGGCGTTCACGACCATCCACCTCCCAAAATTCGATCCGGCGGTATAATTCAAACTCGTGAAGTGTCACTTGCTCAGCCAGCTCAAGGGGGTGAATCTAAAATGGGCATGTGGAGAAGCGGTAGTAAAGCTACTCCCAGGGCCAAATTGAGTGGGTTCAAACAAATAGCCCCAAGAGTGGTTGTTGGGTTTGTAAAATTACTTCACTAGAAGTAATTGTGTTAATGTTCGGTACAAGCAAGGCGCAAATTGAAGAAAAATAAACTGAGCGCTCAGAGATGCGTATAGATGAAAAAACTCCTCGCCTTGATTTGACAACTGATGATAAATAAACCATCGTATCCAAAAATAGGCCTTGATTCATGCACTAAGGTACTAAATTTGGGGAGCCAGTTACCAGAGCCAGGTATGTGCATGAACGTGTATCAGTGTAGAAGGGTAAAAACTGTCCAAACACCATTGCCTACTATTTAAAGAATCCAATGCAGCCTATCTGCTTCTCAAGGTCGAAATATGCGGCAGATATTGAAACCCTATCTAGAGGCGCTACGAAGAGACATCGACCCATGAGGCAAACTATATTTCCACCGCATACTTATTGGTGTGCCGATGACCGTTTCAGCACAGTCAGGTTAGTCGGCCTTGAAGTTGATGAGTAAACACGGAGACGCTGGCGCTCAGTGCGAATGAGTGCGCACAAAAATTGACTTGCTTAACTGGGCATGGCGACAAGGGTATCCCACTGTCAAAAAAGCTTGAACTTCCAAACCCGCAGCCTTTCGCGATTGAGAAGTAGTAAAAATGTGCTGCCAAAATTTATACTTGGTTGCAATCATGCCAAGGGATAGCAGAGTGCCTTTCGTCCAATATAGAATTTCAGGAAAAGAAGACGAATGGATTGTGACGAGAGAATATTGTAAGTGATCTAGGAAGCTAACTCCCGTTATCAATCAAGTATGACTGCCTTTTCGCAGCACTCTCCCTCCCCCTCTTCTCTGCCCCAGGTACTAGATACTAAGGGAGAAGATTTTCTCCGTAAAAAAATAAAATCTATGCAATTTACCAGTATAGACAAAAAATTATATTAAAAGGACTAGGATCGAACCTGAAGTAGATCAATACGCGAGAAAGATTCGGGAGAGAGAGGAGGTGTCGGACTGAGGTGTTGGTTATCGATGGTCTCCGTGACTCTTAGCTGGGCAAGACAGTGACCTTTAGGTTCCGTGATGGCAACAGCAACCCCGATGGAAGCAGTGGAGGTGACAGGCGCAGTTATTGAATCACTCCTAGACAAGACATGCTCGATGGCCTGCACTACGGGAAGGAGAATGCGCACACGCACGCCGGCCAGAAAGGTAGCAAGACGAGCACGGAGATCAGCGTTAGGAGCGAAGTCGTAGGCGAAGTAGCGGGGTGTGGACGCCCACCTAAAGAGAAAGGCCACTACACGTGCCTGCACCCACCTCTTGTAGCCAGAGCGAAAGCGTCGCTTCATGTGTTCCACTACACTCTCCGTCTGAAGCTCTTCTGCAGTAAATTCCGGGTAAGGCACATTGAAACGCTCCAGCAAAAGATCGAGAAGCTCTTCAGAAGTGATAAATCGGCGGTAAGAGATCAAAAAAGCGTTGACAGCTTCAGCGTCAAAGTAGGCGGGGAAGGTGAGGCGTTCAATGAGCTTTTCAAGGGTGGCGTACTGAATCTGTGGTCGATGGGGAATGGGGTGGTGATTTGGGGGATTGGAAAGCCCCGATGAGGCGAGTGTTTGGGAGCCTAGGTGCGGCGAGTGGATGCGAGAAGAAGTGGAGGCTGGAAGTGGAAGAGCAAGGTCATCATCGGCTCCACCGAGAGAATCCTCGTCAGTAGGAGTGGTTGGAAAGAATTCGACATCGACAACTTCTACCTCGTCATCTAGTTCCTCAAGGGAGTCAAATGGGTCATCCGCAGATGCTGTCATAGAAGTGGAACGGATTCGGCTTGACAATGAGGGCTGGAGCAGACGATGAGTAGTAGTGGCAGCACTAGAAGACTGGGTTCCCACTACTGATTCAAAAACTATCACTTCAGGAGTGTCGGGTTGAGCAAATCTAAAGATGCATTTAATAATCTTTCAGGCAACGCAAAGTGCGCCATGAGACGTTTTACAAGTTCCCTTTCAATATTTTCTTAAAGAGGTTTAATTTAAAGCTTATTCGGTTTTCTTTATACACAGAAAGGTTTGAAATAGGGATAGATTTAAAACACGACAAACACCAAGCTAGAGCATCAAACATTTACTTTGAACCTTTTTCGTAAAATCAGGTTCTTTTATTTCCAAAATGCATGGTTTAAAATTAAGAAAGTGCAATGGAAAGTTTGAACATCAAATTTTGGTAATGACCATTCTCTATACATTCCCACTGATTAGCCACAAAATGTAGCCTACTGAAGCTAATGGGGAGCATTTGAACATTCAAGACTCAATTAATCATTTACTAGAGGAAAACGTGATTTCCCGGCTTTATGCCGAAAACAACAAGCGTTTTTCCCTTATTAGTGATAACGCATTAACACGATTCAAGGATAAGAGAGACGCACCTGTATTTGTCAGGTGAAGGAAGCCTTAAGGGGATTTCTAGCTTTGGCAAAGTCCTTAGGTAGCGTTCGTAAACACTAGAAGGAAAAAGCCGTAAATTCTTTGAACATTTGGCGAAAAGTTTAACAATTTCGAGAAGATGGCGATATTGATAGCACAGGCTGCATCGTATATTGAATAAGACCTCAAATGGCTCGGAGGGATGAGTATGTGAAAGATTTGTGCAATGAAAAAGAACACCAGCATAGGTGGGCACTCACTGTGATGTCGTTATGCTCAAAAGTGAGGCCATCCAATCGGCCTTTTCTTCAAGGCAGGACGTCTCAAGGTGAAGGTAGTGAAATTGCACGCCTTGCGGCACCTCAAGACCGTTGTTATTGGGAGCCGATGCAGCAGAGCTTCCATCGCCTCCACCCACACCATCGGACGCGTTGCAAAGCTGGCGCTGGTCAGTGTCAAAGAACTCCAGACTGAATGAGCACTGCTCAACCTCTTCCACTGTGGCATGCAGACGCTGACTTGAATCTGTGAGTCAAATGCAACCTTGCTACATCTGGTGTCCGACAAGTGTGAGTTTCAGTCTCATTATTCGTCAGATGCACTTGTATCAGAGGGCACTAAGGGACGATCTGAATGCATAATTTGAGCTAGCAAACCAGCATAACGGCCGTTTATTGATTACATTAAGCCTCTCTAATCCTAGTTTTCAATGTGAGATAGAAAAAAGATACAAACCAGAGACAAGACACCGAGAGAACGATGTGGTGGCGGAAAGGAGTGAGGCGCATTCCGCAAGGGAGTTGTGGGGATGAGAACCGGGGAAAGCTTCGGATCGAGGTCGGACAGGTGCAACACAGTCGATAACATGTGCGGCCTCGAGGGGGAGACGCCTCTTAACTCGTAGAAGCGGCTGAGCACCTGCTACGGCCACCATAGAGGGCGTCAGGGTTGTACGGCGTTCCACACGTTTGCAAAGAAGGAGGCAATTCGTAAAGAGGTAGGCCTGTCGCTCCGAGGCAACTCGCTTCCCTTCGTCTCTCACCCACAGACGACCTTCTGAAATTGGGAAATAATATTTAGCACGCTGAGCCCTTGTGAACGTATTATTGCGAGGGTACATATGTATACGATATAAATATGGTGGACAACAATCCAGGATCTAAGGTGTTTCTTGAGAAATCGGAAAAGATTCGCTTACAAAAACGGAAAGTTCTCACTAACGGGCTCTAATGTGATAACGACGAGAACAGTCTTATGACGTTTTTTTCCTATTTGGCAATTAAGACGATCTTACCCATTACAAACTTCCCCATTGTGGAGCTGGCGACGGAGGCGAAAAGGAGGCGGTCCTTACCACCGGTGAAGCGTTCCAACTCCTCCAACTTGGCCTTTGTCACCACTCCACTAACGTCTCCGCTCATGAGAGCGGACATCATAGAGTCCACGCACTCCTCCACCTCCTCCTCTGACACCGCCATCGTTGTTGATGATGATCCTGACACAGTTGTCGTGGGCGTCCCCATGACCAAAGGGGAGACCGTGCAGCCACCGCCTGCACAAAATACAGCCGATAATGCCATGATAGGCGTCTGGTGTGGTGGCTGCAGCGGCTGCGACTGTAGTGGAAGTGGAGGGGTGTCACAGCGGTAGTGACGATGCTGGTGTTGAGCGGAAGAGTCACGACGGATGGGTGGAGTCATGGAGGTAGCAGGTGAAGCAGAACAGCTGCGGTGGCGCGAGTTAATTCCCGCGGAACCGATGACCTGGTGACCGCAAAAATTTGAGGTAGTGGACGTCTGGGCGGTGACGAGATGCCCAGTGGTAACTAAGCGAGCCAGTTGGACGTGAAGATCCGGGTATCGAGTAAGAACGCTTTTTATGTTCAACCGAGCACTTAAAAGATAGTCCACAACAAGCATGAGAAGCTTCCTATCCTCGGAGTCGTAGGCTTGTTGATGTAATGCCTAAAAAAGGGAGGATGGCTCGTGGGATTCCCCTCTTAAAAATTTACGATTAATAAGAAGAAAGAACATACATGCACCAGGCGATAGAAGTGAAAGAACTGAAAAATAGGGAGAAGGAGAAGACGCGGAAGGAGGTAACGAAAACAGTTTATAACCGCATTGCAGTTATATGAAGGTGGGGTAGTATCTTTAGCGGTGGAGGAGGAGTGCTCTTTCTGGTCCCACATTCGACAGGATGGACAGCATAGTGAGTGAAGACACATGACATCAGTTGACGTCGTCTAATGCATGAAAAAGAGAGTACTCACAGAAATAAAACATAAAAACATTTCAAATCCAAACCTCCATAAAATTGCATTTTTTTAAATGGTTGCTGACACTAAAATAAATCCAAGAAAACCAAAATTAAACGCAACGATATCTGAATGTCAAAAGCTATTACTTTCAAACGGGAGACGGTGTGTACAATGGTTCGACTAGATCTCGCAAGGCTTTCAAGGACGTCAGTACGTTCTGAAAGTCTCCAAATATTGTCAAGCGGGTCTGGAGAATCCGAATAACTCGCCAGAGCAATTTCTTCAGCGGGTTCGATCAAAAGACGGCCAACGAGACGACGATTCTCTGTTGTTTCCGTTTTTTTGTGAAAGGAAGAATCATTATCCTCCTTTTGCTGACTGGTTGGAGGGAGAGAACTAGAGAAAGGAGATGAGGTAAATGGCAAGTCATCAGCACAGTCGGACTCAAGGTAGTCGAGAAGAAGACGAAAGTTGTTGTAGAGGTCAAGAGCATCCCGAAAGACCTCTCGCACGGCTGCCTCTTCAGAGCCAACATCTAGAGAGGCGCAAGCCGGGGAGCGAAGTATGGGCTCACGGAACACACGTAAAATGAGGTTCATTTGCTCGAGACTGGAGGAGAGGAACAGTACCAACTCATCTACACACCTAGATTGGAGGGTAAAGGTAAGCATTTTAAAAACCTTCCAAAATAATACTTATTTCGGAAATTGATAAGGCACATGGATAATTCGATTCCTTTTAATAAGCTAGCCGCATCAAAAAATGGAAACAAATTAGTAGTATACAAGGAGAGAGCAGCGTGCTCAACGAAATGAAACGCCAAATCCTTATCAGTCGGAGACTGATAAGGGAGGGAGGCCATACCTCATACCAACTACTGGAGGAAAAGTATCCAACTAGGCTGTTAAACGGCTAGAGCAAAATTGTGCTAATTCTTTTATGACTTATCTGTCTATGGACTGAATGCAAAGGTACTGAGTTGAGAATTAATAAATTGAGATGCACCCGTGGTGAACAAAGTTGGCGGCAATAAATGAAGTGCAGATAAGTGGTTATTAATTTGCAATGCAGTGAGTGGTCGGTGCCATCAGAAAATATAATTGCCCAAGAACATACGGCCTTGCTGCAGAAATAGTCAAGTTTTGAACTGTATTCACTTCACGCAAGTCAAAACTACTCTCCAACATAAGAACAACTATTCCGGTGATAGTCGCTCGTATGTTGGGAAGACATACCTAGCATTATTCCATGGATAAAAAAACTATGCGGAATCTGTAAAAAGTCAAAGTAGAGGTAAAAAAAAGTGTCTTAAATGAAACATTTTTTACGTAACATCAGGGAGGTGAAATAAATTGCTGAACTGGTACGAGAAGTGCATAAAAAAACGACACTCACTTGTTATAGTCCTGAGGAAAGCTATTTGTAAACGTGATATCCATTTGTTTACGTTGCGACTTTACACGATCGCGGTAGAATTGGAATATGTTCTGTGTAAGAAAGAAAATAACTTTGAATACTGATTGATGAAGGTGATGCGACCAGACTTCATTCGAGCAAATAAGATGTAAAAAGAGCTGAGGTTATTCGTTTTAAAACTTCAAATTACTCACCGTGCGGAGTGAAAGGTAATTCAGATAAAAATGAACTAAGAGGATGAAAACGTGACCCTTCTAATTTTGCGGATCTTTGCATTTTCCATCGAATCTTCAAGTAAACAAATCCCTAGCTGTCGTCCAAACAAACGAGGCATTGGTTGTTTATTTTAAACTACCACCAAAACTAGACGGTTAGAATGCACAGATGCCAGAACTTGGGTACAGCGGTCTTGTGTACGCCGGAATGCATTCATATTCTCATGATCTATGAATGACCCTGATTCGCTTCGAATGAAAATTACCAATTTGGATGGGGCACAAAAAGCAAAACAGCCACCCTCACACGCGACCTCAAGGAGGGCAAAAACTCGAGCAACGTCGAAAAGATCACGGTTAGTGAAAATGACATGGCGCCCTCCTTGGAAGTGAATAAACCTTACTACCGTTCATTGCAAATGTGTTTTGATAGCATAAAGCAAGGTATTGCAAGGTTAATTTTGCTGAGTGTGCGAATGCAATCGGAAAACACGGTTAGAAAGAACAAGTGCATGATACCACAACCTAGTCACACCCGTTCGTATGCCGAGGTTGGAGTCGGATTGCGTGAATTACTGGCAGTTCAGATGAGACACATTGCACCGTGCCTGGGGAGAGTGGACGCCAATGCACAAGCAACCACTCCTAGCCCGCGACGATGCTGGTGATGTATGAAGGCAGCTAGTCAATGTGCCATGGTTGCTGAAATTACTACCTATATTTTGGCTGGCAAAGTAAACATGAAGATGGGAGCGTAAAGTAAGCATTGCACATAAAGAAGATTAAGAAAAGGGAGCAGCCCGTCTGATTTTTATCATGGCGTAACCAAATGATCCAACAGAAATGAATATGTAGGACGTATCTTATAGCAGCGAACCTGCGCTCGGATACACCAAGATTCCGATTCGAAATCGAAGCATCCATGGCACACGTTAGATACTTTATCAAATCCTCAGTTTACTATGCAAATCTTAGCCATACGATGCGAAACAAAGATATTCCCTTGCAACATGCATCAAACAATTACATTCGATGAATGTAGTATCGCACGTACACCCAGATATTCTGAAGGTTACACACAGATCAACAATTTGCAATCGGTAACAGGACATCAGGTTCAAATGCAACTATTGATGACAATTTCAGAGTTGAGGCGCTGATTACTTTATAAGTATATCTGCATTAGATGAAGGAAGAAATTTATGAGGGGCTTCACATTAAGTGCCTTGAATGAATGGCTGATATAGCCTATATTTAATCACTACATTAAGGGTATAATTGAACGCACATGAGTGCTTTTATCTTTAATGGTATAAACATAATCTGAGAAGAAGAGATGCTCCCCAGAACTCAAACAGGATTGATGAAAATAATATCTTCTTCAATAAGTGGCACGTTTGATATATGACAGAAAGGAGTAGTTGAAGTTCATGCTCCAAGAAGCACCTTCCCAATGAGCAGAGGTTGGTGTTTTGACCCACCCACCCCCATCCTTTAGCTTGTGTGTACGTGATAGTAAGGAGAGGGGAGGAAGGTTAGATCCCGTACCTGGAAAAGTGACGTCGCAAGACCTCCAACACAAGGCGTGCGTAATCGTACACCTACCAATAAACATGCAGTAATTCCACTCGGACGCCTCAAAAACCATGGTGATGTTTACTTAACCGCAGAAGCATATGCACACAAACAAATGGAAAGACAAGAACGCGCACAGGGTGGTCGAATGGCAATGCATCGACCTCGCCCCCGTCCTTCCCCCCCCGACATAGGAATGAGTTAATAGAAGGGCAGTTCCACAGAAAGCGTCTCATTGTCGAAGCTGCTGTGTGAACACAAAGTATTGTAAGGTCCTCGACGGCCACAAGATGTAGATGAACTGCACATTACTCACATGACCCTTGAAGTGCGTCTAACCACATCAAAAATTCAAGAGCTAGCCGCTCTTATTCCAATATGGGGTAAAGGAAATAAACCAGTGACCTTCAACCTCACTGAACTGGAGTGTGAATCAAATTTGAAGAGAAGTAACTTCAAACGTTTAAGTGGCGCATATGTAAATACATGATGGAAAGGGGATGAAACGAACCTGAATAGTTACGGCGCTGATCACATGCTCAGACCGTGCACGTTCTTCGAAGTAGATAACCATCTTGAGAAAGCAGGAAAAATTGTATGTAACAACTTTCCAACATACTAATTAAATTTTACAGCCGACTGAAATGCAAATGCAGCAAGCAGTTGTTTTTAAAGCGGAAAATGCACACTAAAGGATTAACTACCAATCTTCGGAAATAAATGAGCGTTTTGGACTAGCATCGCAGTATCAAACGAGTAGGACTAGGTGATATCGACAAATCATGCAATAACTTACCTTTAGGAAGTTACTAATAACCTTTTCGGTTACCGCAGTTATGTATACGCAAGTGGGATAGTTAAATCGGCCAGCGAGCTCCTTGAAATGAAAAAGCAACTAATTAGCTAATCAGACTTGAACCCGAGTTAAACAGAACTTCGAATGTCCTAGCCTCAGACAGTGGGCAATGGAAGATGAAAAAAACAAGCATAAGGGCGGCGTGGCAATCACATTGTTTCCGAAAATTTGCCCTAAATTTTACTCCACTACAGGAATCCGAAAACGCTGAGAAAACAAAGTTCGGAGTTAACAAAGTGGGTTGGATGGGAAATGGAGAGCTATATTTTGAACTCAGATTGGGAATTACGTAGCTCTAGGTACCCTTTGTGCTGAGTGTGCGAGAGGCGACATGATGCACAATTGCTTGTGATTGCTTTCGTCAGAGTTATGAGGTACATGCTGAAAGTCAATTCCATTTTAAACGTCGCCACACGGGGCATCACCATCTTTCCTCCTCACCAGTAGGGAGTAAGTGGATGAGGAGGGAAATGCGCGCGAGGGACCTATTTTTAGGCCAGACAGAAAACACGTACACGAACGACCACTCACGAACGATGGGAAACAAAACACGGCTACGCATTCGCGCGTCGGTAGGATGCGGCATTGTTCGATCAAAAATGAAGATATCACCCTTTAAGCAGGTGTCAATGGCAGTGAATCCTTTAAGATATCCGATCTATGGCCGCCATATGGATGCAGACCCATTCTGGATCGGTATTCTACCCATAATGTTTGCCTCATTAATGATCGTGTTCCGCCTTAGAAAAGCTGTACACTATATCCGATATGTGCGCCAAACTTTAAATATATTAATAAGGATGAAGATCTATATGAGCACGGTAAAAAGTTCCTGTGCCTCACAGAAAGGCCTATCGCTAACAATTACGCAAATGAAGTTTTATCTAGTACTGAAAGCGAAGTTCAGTTAATAAGTAAATGGGACGAAAAGCTTCATTGGCTTTACATGCCGCGCCAAAAGCACTTTCCCACCACGGTCCGATCATTTCCACAGTAAACGAAATTTTTTGAGATGAAGGCAGTGCAGATAAACGGAGAGAATAGCATTAAAGGTGATAAATGAGGGGTACCTTCAATGCAGCGAATATTTTATCCACAGGCAAATCCAACGATGCGAAGAGAACCTTTTTTCCTTTTTCAGCGAGAGCATGAAACTCCTCTAGCTCAGCCTTAGTCGGCATCAACTTATCAGGAAAGCAGAGCTGACCCTCGGCTAACCGGGCATTTACATCCCTAATGGATTGAGGCAACGGTTCAGGTAGAATCAGAGAAGAGAGGAGTTCAATGAGGTACTGCGTCAGTATCTCACGGGCCCTGTCCTCTAGTACCCGGGGTACTTGTGGCACCGCCGAATCTTGCTCCTCCAACTGATCCCCCAAAGAACCTGCAGAGTAGATTAACAGTCACAACGTGCCTCTTCTGTACAGCCCACTCCCTTCCCTCAACGATGCGACCACATCATTCGGTGACTTTCTCATGCATATACTCGGCCGCCTAATAAAGGTCCACGCAGGGTATTTGTTAAGAAAGCGCAGTTAAGCAAGGCATATGAAGTTTTTAATTAATGAATAGTAGAAATTGAGCGATACTAGTGCTTTTTATAGGATCCGTAATGTACGCTAACTGCTCTGAAGATTCATACTCAAAGATAACCTACAGCTGCTGAAAGGAATAAAATCTGCCTCCAAAAAGGGAAGCAAGTTATACCATGTATGAAAATAAAACTACCTGCCACGATAGAATACTGCATTGCAGAATTATTGAGAAGTATGGTATGAAACACCCACTAGGTTTATTGTCCGTGCAGCATTTTTCGAGGATTTTATCACAAGCGGCCTCTATTTGATCTCGATATCGATTGAGAGCCTGCGCTAGAACACAGCCTTCCCGCGGCAGGGAAGCAGTAGAGATAAGGGATACTGTAGAGATATGCCTGGCGATTGACGATGCCATAATTCAGTCGTTAAATTGCACGTTGAAACTCAGCGCAGTAGATGGGGATAATGCATTGCTGAAAAAGAGCAAATCGGATTGTTTCGTTCAGGCAAAAAATAATTTTGAGGCAAAAATAGCATTCATGAGACTTATTTCTATCCGTTAGTAGCTGCTGCACTTTAAACAAGCTGCTTCCCGTAAATGTAGAAGCGGGTTCCACTAGTCACCCAATGCATAATTAAATTAAATTGCATAAAAAACTACTTTATTTCGAAATAAGAAGTGCATTTTTATGCATAAAATTCATTATTAATGGCCAAAATTTTATTCCGATTTTAATTCAAAGGTACTAAACGTTCCGGACAATACATTTTAAGAGTTGGCGAGAAAGGCAAACAATGCAACAAAAATTCGTTTTAAACAAAGTAAAGAGAAAACAAAAGACGTATTTAATCAGAAAGGATATTTGCTGATATTCAAGATTTTCATACTACTGACTATTGGAGAAAAACAATAGACCATAGTTCCAAATGTAAACGCAGAACTTTGCAATTAGGCGAGACTCCCTGACAGAAGTTACTGTATACTATCCATGAGTATAACAACACTTAAGTCATTGGCACCTTAGATGATGAAAACAGATTACCCGATACAGCAAAAAATGAAAGCACAACCTCGGTTGATGATCATGAGGTCAAAAGCGGTCAGTAAGAATACAATTACAAGCCAAGCCAAAAAATGACAATAGTTAGCTAAACCAATAAGATTAGGGCGCATTACGAGAGCACAAACAGAAACTAAAGCCAGACCCACTACGACGACTGCAACAAAACTAGTCCCACCGTCGAGCACCGCGCTTGACCAACAGATCTAGGCAAACAAAATCAGGGCATAAAACCAAGCTATAGTCGTCCCAAATCACAAAATAGTAAAAAAATAACTTACCTTATAGGTTTCAACTTGCACTTCTTATTTGGTGTGTCAGAACACATTGGGAGGTCAGTGCGTTTACTGCAAAATTTTACGCAAATCAATCGAAGCTAATAATTTTTTAGCAAATCCACTGCAAAAATTTAGGCAAACTATGTTGACGGCTCACATCACGAGTCTTTTCCAGAGCTGTGATAGACCAAATCAGGATGGGCTGTAGACCAGCGGCCCCACGGCGAGTTTGAAGATCTACACCCACGGGCATATCTAGGTCCTGGTTAGATCAAAGCCATTGCATTTGACACGAACTGCACTTACTCCATGATTGCACTGAAGTGGTCTCATTTCTGAGTGCTGAACAGCGGCTGAATTTTTAGGCAGTGCTCTATCTTCAACTCAATGTTACACATGTCAAAACTTTTCAGGCTTCTTCTTAATTATACCTGATTTGCTTTTGAAGATTTTTCTTATCATGAGGCTTGCATTCTGTGTGGTGAAGTACTAAACTGTGCTTTAACACTGGACAAATTAGAGCCGTGCTGCCACAATTCATCGAAGCACATGCCCTATAAAATCTTAGAAGTGGGAACACACCGAAACGTGACGGTCTACACCCTTGAATGGCTCCACACTGCGTACAATAATAGGCGTTTAGGGCCCACGACCTAGCACGGCGCGTGTTCCCTGCTTCATACCACTCCAAGTGATGAACGACGTCTGTTAGCCAGCTGCAGGTCACTTAGTCCCCGTTACCAATGCGGTGTGCTTCATCGACCGACGACTTTGAATTGGATGCTGTTTTATATGAGTGGAATAAAATTGTGGCATCTCGGCGGGAAATCATGGCTCAGCTGTTAAAACGTATCTTCTTTTTAATCAAAACGCCATTTTTCATGTTCGTTTTAAGTCAAACTAAAGTAGGACACATAATGCAGGCTGAATTAGTTCCTTGGTTAATCGTGCTGTACAATAAATACCATTTACGATTTTTACAAAAATATTATTCACAACTTCTGGTTCTGATATGTCGCATTTAAAATCGCGTGCACTCCTCAAGATGTACGACAGTGGGCGTGGTCGAAGAGGAACGGGCATGATGTAAGGTGCCGCTGAGTTTCTTTTTTATTGAAGACAATTGATGATGAGCCCGTAAAAAGGAGGTCATTGGGGTTGTATTAAAGTCGCTGACGCTGCTGCTACGGTGTTCTATGGAAAATAAGTTTAAATTTATTGGAGGAAGTGAAACATATGGACAAGGTCTACCTCTAGATAATGGCGAGACTTTTGCCATATAACGTTAAAAAACATTCTTATGGATATCTTAGCGCTGAAAATGATGTGTTAAACTAAAAACTGCGCAAAGCGTTCATGATAAACTAGCAGATATATGTAAACTTTACCAAATTCATTTCTCTCATGAAAATATGAACTAATTTCAAGGCAAAAATTCATCCTTAGGACCTTGAAAAGCTAGCGCAAGTTCGGGGAAGATAAGGCCCAAATTATGCAAACAAGAACATACGAAAAGCTCTCATTTGTGGATTCGCATGTAACTTACTTATTTTCTTGTTATTTTGTTTGGAGGATTCATTAAAGATAACTTTTCTTGAGCTGGACTCGTTGAAGGAGCTTCTATCGTTACTGTGCGTGGAAGCCTATGAATGGAAAATGTATGTGAGGCCCGGGATGGAGGTTCGTAATACAGATAGAGACGTGTTTTGAAAGCACAACATACTGGGTTCACAATGAGTGAAATTCGAGGCATGCAAATGTACACAGAAGTGGAAGTACCTCATTCCCCAATGATTAGCAACCACAGACATGATCGTCGACTTGGGGAAATGGAGATCGATGAACATGCATAATTATTGGTAACACGAAAGCTAAACACTTCCACAGAACCGAAGAGTTGTGCCTAGACATTCTACACTGGCCGAAGGTGTTGCAGACATTGGTACCATAAAGCGGTTCACGTTTTCATTCTCTGACAACCATTTCAACGTCAAGTTATAGTGACCAGATTGGACCTGTGCTTGGAATATTGACACGGCTTTCCCCTTCAGATAAGCAGACTGACAAGTTATGCAGGTATGCCTACTGTATTTCTACTTCTAAGCTGTAATTTAGTAAGGGGCACAAGTCAGGTGAATAGTGTGAGCGCATAAGTACATGCAACAAAGTGAAGGGCGGAGGAGAAAAAGAGATAGAAGTGAGAAGTTGGCTTACGGAGGAGCCGCAGGGATGCAGTCTAGAGAGACGTGGCGAACGAAAAGGAGAGGAGAGGCGGCAACGCGATAACTCCTCCATTTGGTAGCCATCGTCGCTGGCGTTACTGCCACTGAAAAGCACCTCCGACGATCCTAAGCCAGTGTCCATCCCTTCTCTGCAACAGACAAGCCAGTCGTATGGCAGTGACTGACTGAATAGCTTGCATATCAGTGATAATGAGCACTCCATAGCGCCTCAAGACAGTTTGAAAACTATTTGCCCAGAAGGTATTTTCCAGTAAATATCGTTTATCTCAAGCAAGCTTTTCATACTACGTCACTTTGAGCAAAGTGCGGGGCAGTTGTTCCTGTGGACCCTTTGAGAACTTGCATTAAATCATGCAAATGCCACCGCCTTGTCTGCAAATAGCAAAACGGAAGCAGTTTTAGTTATGGCTATGGATTAAGCGGCATAGCGCCAGATCAAGAGATTGTGGAGCTTGCGGAATTCCACTGAATGGAACGGAATTTTACCTGTTATGGTTAGCATTATTGTTTGCGCAATGTATCTACTACATCAAATAAAATCAACTTCATAAAAACACTTTTGATGCTGTGGCTAATTTGAAGGAGCTAATCATGCTACACAGAATGCCAACGGTGGAAAAAGGCTTCAAAATTGAACGAGAAAGGAAGCATAGCCCATCACTGACGTATCGTCACGAGTCCTAGCACCCTATAAGTTAGCGCCAACAATGTGTTCATACGCTTCTGTTGTCTTTCTTTGCTTCGTAAAAGGATTTCAGTAGCTTTCATAAGGACCGACAGAATTCTTTTAGGAACGAATCTTAAAATTGCGTTTACTATGAGGAACAGTTACCTCCAGTCCTGTGGTGGTGGCTCAAGCTCTCTTGCCTTCCGATTTCTGGAAGAAAAAAATCAAAGAAACTCCTCAAATACCTATAATTTACTATCCCATTATTACTAATCACATTTGGCTTCGACCAATCCCTCAAGGACTGCATTTATAAGGTCTGATACTTTTGGAAAAGTTAACTGCTTTAGCTAAAAGAAAGATTCAATTAAGTATGCACAATAAATACCAGTGGTGGTTTTAAAAATCACAATCAACTTTGCACAATTGGAGTTCAGTGTCACTACAAGGAATTAAATGATTATGAATCAGGTGCATTTATCATCTTCAATTATGAGAACGTAAAAGGACATGGGTCTTTTTACCCACTAATAGACATTTCGGTCATAATATGATGCGGATGAGGTGGATGGAACTAAATGTACTTACGCTCCACCTTCGCTGATCAGAACGAAGCTCTCGAACCACTGTTTAAAGGCCACATCCTCACGAATCTTGTAACGCGTGGCAGATGATTGCAAGTACATGAGCTTTGCAAGTACCTTGTATTCACGCCAGTGTTTGCGAAAGTTGATGAGATTGTCGTTTTCGGACGTTGGAGCGGCGATGTCAGTGGCAGCAGATGATGCAACAGAGTTAACAACGGAGGGCTTGCGCCGTTCCGGATCCGCTGACGAGGCACCGTTGCCTCGCTGTCGCCGTAACGGGACTGGTGGGACGCCGGTACTTTTCACCTGTCGACTCCTCCTGTCCCTTGGGATGACCACTCCGCTGGAGGTTGGGGTGGTGCTCGACCCTGTCTCCTAGAAACCATTTACGAGTGAATTTCTAGTTAAGATATTGCTTTTCAAAACATGCATAGCATTATGATCCAGTTTACTTTATCGTGTAACGATTTCGTGCCCTTCACGCCATTGCTCTTGCTGTATGATATCATACTTTAGCTACTATGTTATATACGTCTGCCAAAGTAAGCCGGATGCGGCGAAGCGCAGCTCTATGCACAAAGTAGGCATACCTAAATTAGGAATGAAGACAATAAATTGAGAAATATTCCATTGTAAAACCTCAACATCTTTTGTGAAGTATGCAATGGAAATAGCAAAAAACTGCTCCAACATCCGTCAGCTTTTAGGTGACCTCTTGACAATTTTTGATGATCTGTTCAGGATTGAACCCATTCAACAGTTATAAAGTGGCTTACACTATTTTCCGACCCCTTTCGAGACCTGTTATCGATAAGCACAGGAAAGGGCGGTCGTTGGGATAATGAGTCGCCGTACGCACTGCCAGTACCGCTGTCGAAACTTTCTTTGACACGCTTGTGTCGGGAAGGTCGTCTGGGCGGCTCCCCCGAGAGCAGAGGTGAGGTAAAAAAGGGCTCAAGACTGTGATGCCGCTGGCTTCGCTGACGGTGGAGTATATTGTAGTCATTCCGGTGGTCCCACACCATACTAGTGAGGCTGGTGCCACTGGCAGGTCGTCCCATTTCCACCAGTCTACGACGAGCCACCCGGTCCGGTGCAGACTCATGTAGCATCGCCAGGTCATTGAGGAAGATACCAAGGTAGGGAATTGTTCCCACATTCTTCATCATGACCTCTTCATTCTGCAATGGAAAGAGGAAGGCTTCGACATTTGTTCGTAATACTCTACGAGAGTATCTGATGTTCTACCTGATAAATACATTTGCAAATTTTGCATAGCCTGCAGTTATATGCGGCATCTAGTTCACAAATTATTAGGCGTTCATTCATGCATTGGATTTAGTTATCGCGATTTGATAAACGCAAAATGGCACTTAGGGTACGCTTAGAGAAAGTCACGTGTCAAACCATGTGAGTTCATTTCAGCTTCTAATAAAGGTATTCGACGTTAAAAAAAACGGGATTGTGAGATGTAAAAAAATCTTATGATGTGAGTGTTACCTTGCGCCGTATTTGCAATATTTGCCATGGCGCCTTTACTTCGGGGCTACAAACATTTACCCAGTCAATTTTTTCCAGGAAATAGCTAAGGCTTGCAAAAATTACCAACTCGCTGTGGTTCTGTGAATTTTGTGGCACTGACAGGGTAGTCGGATCCAATGAGTTGCACTTTGACACCGGTACGAAGACTGAATCAGGTGACAGGATGCTAATGCATAGCACCCGCTACTGATGATAATTAAGTAAGCACTTCGATACTTCAAGATCGGCAGATCTCAGTTGTGCATGAACGAATGAGACAACAGACTCAAAATTAGTAAAGGCATCTACTTAGAGCGAACTTGTGGTTTGATTATGAGTGGGCGTCAGTTTCAGGCATGCTGAACACTAACGTCAAGGAATTATAAAGTGTGATTCCATTGCGTATGTGCTGCTAAAGCGCAATATCATAGGAATGACTGTTCACGATTGAGAAATCTTTACAAAATCGTTGTACAAGCTCTAGCTAATCAAAAATCATAAACCACAAGGTTGGAAGCAAGGCTTGCGCAAAGGGAACAGGTGATTTTCAGATCACGTGACTACAGACAAGCGATTCACCTGACGTGAACAGCTGGAGCAGAGTAATCTTCCGTTTGCATAAGTCGACATAAAAGTGACACACATTCAGTTCCATGTCAAAAATACGCTATTGAGTTAGCAAATGGAAGAACCGTATCCATTTTCAGCGCATTTTCAAGTTTACATGTTAGGCAGCGACACTCAAGATCCATCACTCACAAACTGTAAAAACAGTTGACATTCATCAAAATGTTAACTGCCGTCACTTCCCGCCCAAGAGCATTGTTCAAGAGCTTATTTAGGAGATAAAAGACCCTATACTGCTGGATAATGGTTGCTATTTCAAGGTGGGTGTCAATAATCCACATTACCTCACAGAATCAATTCGATTCAATAGATTTTTTTTCATCGGCACGACCTTTGCCCGTGTATTTTTTCGGGGTAATCGCATTTGCAGGTAGTGTATAGATAAAGCCCTTTTATAAATTTGATTCCGCGTTTCATGAGAGAACAGCATTCCGCCAGAAATGCGGCAATTTTCTGCTCGGAGTAAGCTCGCACTACAAATAACACTTGGCATGGCAGTGTCAAAGAAAAACGCTTAGGATTTGCTATCCATCTCCCAAAAGGCAGTGAATATAGTAGGGACGTAGTTTTCACCACTTCACCCAACTCAGATCTTTAGCTTTCTCAATTAGAGGTTGTGATAGCAATGGCATGATCAACTCATTTTCAAGCGCAACATCTTGATAGTAAATATGCAATCAAGGGGAGATGTGTAGGTGAGACTTGGAGATTGTACCATTTTTGGATTGTAGTATAGCAACCTACTTTCATGTTAGTTTTTTTAACGCACCACATCGGAAATGGGAGGACATTCTGACAAATTTGACCCAGCCATAAATGACACTTAGTAAATGACCGTACCCTCGCAACATTCTAGCTTCAAATAGCGATATTAAGATTTTCGGAACAGCAGCGCTGGACCAAAGTTACCAGACCAAGGGCATGCGTAGGCATATCGCACTTCGTAAACCGCGACTGCTAGTTTGTGGATCGGGTAGGCAAAAACAGATTACACTTGCACTGTAGCAAAGAGAAACAATTGCTCCTATGCTGAATGAACGCCAAAGACGCTGGATAAAGTCCTCGTCTATTAAGCTCAACTATGTGTCAATACCGCCCTAAAAATACCACAGGGCACAGCTAGGTAGGTGATGCTTCGCGCACAAATGACATTGACGCGTTAGTTTTTCAATTCTTAATGTGTGAGTCATAATTCTGTGCCTGTGATTGCACGTTATCAGAACTGAAGAGAGCGCCCTGAACTGTGCCATGCCTTTCCACGCCCGAAATCGGATGTGAAAATGGACCTTTTGTTCGTTAACTGATCGAGACCAATATAGCACGTTCCGTGCATAGGAGACATGACACATACCAACATGCACTGCAGAAAGAAGCTAATGGTGGCTACCACACGCCAAGAAACATGGTTTCAGCATTGTTTTAGAGTTGAAAGTGTATATATGCATAAAGATATGATCGGGACACTTTTCAAAAAGAACTAATGTGTGCGTATGTGTGTGCATATTTAATAGATTTCCATAGTTTTTTTCTGTTAAATATAATTTGAAGACAAGCTCCATGAAACAGGTGGTTTGCGCAGCTCTCAAAGCAGGGCGCCTACGAGAGTATCTAGAAGCCACGCTTGTGCATGTTTGCGTGCGACAACACATTTCTGCACCCCAAACCTCATCACATTAGTCACATCAGCGGCTACCAAGGCCAGGGACTAGATCGCCTTAACTCGCTATGTAAATTTATAAAATTAAAACGTTTTAAACAAATATTTTCGTGAAAAACTCGAAATAGTTATCACTATTCCACACTAAACAAATAGCAGATTAGTATCTGTAGAACCATATGGAAAGAATGTCTTATTTGAAAACAAAGTCGCCGCACCATTACACTTTCAGCTAAATTTCATAAACCCCCTTTTACTTAATGCTAGTAACAAAAGTTGCAAAGCCTACAATTACAGTAATGTGATTCTGCTCAACACTTGAGGCAATAGCGATGCTGCCCTGATTCTTTCGTGGCATCCTAACCAAGCAAAGCACTCAATCGGAAATGCTTGGCAATTTGCTTATTCCTGGGCTAATTCCATCCATACTCTAATTGCCTTTCAGTGAAGCCATCGGGGTTTCTTTGTCTTTGTAACTACTTGCGAAGGGAAATGGGATAAATTGCAACAGAGCACCAGTCTCAGGTAGATAAAAACATTTAATGCGCTTACATCAAGCGTTAAACTACATCCATTCAACCAATGGAACGAAAAGCATGTTGGGTTAAAATTCAATTTAATAATCCTATGCAATCCCACGGCTGCGCTATATAATGTGTCTTAAGTTCATTAAACACGTCCATGAGAAGTGAGTCCGAAAGTGTAGCCAGCTCACACAACATACTCGCCCATACAAATAAGCGCTTTCACTTCGGACAGCATTAACAGTAAGTCGCACCAAGGATTACGCAATTTAAGAACTTTTCTAAACGTTGACGATACCCAAAAAGCCCTGGTTGAATATCCATTACCCTTGGCCGCAATTATTATTCGAAATATACTTCATAACTCTAAGGTTTAACTGTACACCTTCAACAAAAATTGCTTTAAATAACATACTTGAAATTAACTTTTGCGATGGAAACATCGATCTACTCCACTTTCAAGCCTTCAACAAAGTCATGATTCAAAGAACTCAAAGCATCGGTTTTATACACTGTCTACCAAACAAATATTGGTTGCTTCAACGACTGAGAATTGTACCATGCCATTCAGTAAGCGCTTCTGAACCTCGCATAAATAGGCAAATCCAAACAAAGAAACCAATTAATGTGCCTTCAAAAGTTTTCCCAATCGACTTAGGAAGTTTCATCGGTATTTACGTCACCTAGAAGTCAATGCTACTGGCAAATTTAGAAAGGAAATTACAGATGAGTAGACAAAAGATAGATGATATTACTACGAATCCCTCAAAAGGCTACATCTCAGTATGTATAAAAGTCACGCCAACAAACAAATCCGGCTTATTGGTCGGAGTTATTAGGCCAGCCTATTGGGATGACGCCATAACTGGGCTTGGAAGTGCCGTTATATGGAACAACTGTGCGAGAGGCAACGCGACAAACTAGCAACTGCACAAGGTCTCGTGGTTGTGTGTATTTGCGAGTACCCCTAGCACCGCGTCAGTTCAGTACATCGACCTCTACACCGGAGTAGTTGTGAGGCTGCAGGTACAAATTGCATCAGTACACTATGCGATTCAACAAAGTCGTCAATACCACCTAAAAAATCACAGACGTGCAGAACGAACCCAAATGCCTCCTGCAATGAGCCACTTCTGAAACGAAATCAGTGACTATCGCTAGCCTCGCAAATGTATGGTCTTACTTTTCAATATCCACGACTACGTTTTGCTTGAAACAGTACTGGAAGCGCGATTTTCAGTTACATTGTCAAGAGTCTCCTCTCACAGAACTGTACAATCAGCTGTGTTCCACCAAACATGAAAAGGTGATCACTTATAGCAAATCCATGACAAGTACCTTAATTCGGGAACGGAAAATTTACTGTCGGGTTCGAATTTTAGTGTCAAAAATTTTATCAAAAATTGTGAATGGCGCTTGGAGTGCTAGACAGATGGTTATGGATGCATCAGATGACAAAGTTTTATGGTTTTTAAGGTACCTCGTGACGATAACTTCCGAATCATAGTGTGTAAATGTTTATTTGCACTATAAATTTTGCATGTGCGTCATCTATCTGTGCTATTTGTTGTGTTCTTTGCTAATTTCACGTTTCTTTGAGCCTGATAGTATCTGGGGCTCATTGATCTTACGAACTTCAGCTCATTTCGATGTCGCAGAAAATTTTTATTAAAATATTTCCAGCATACTGAGGAAGTGAGGAAGCAGAAGTTACTGCCTATTATTACTAAAAGTATTAAAACAATGATTAAGCCGTTTTTTCGAGAGAACTTCGATCCTTACTTATGGAGAACTACCTTTACCTAGTGCCATGCTACTTCAAGATTGAGGTATCAAGAGTGGCTTTGGGTAAAGCCAAACGGGAGTGTTGAAATAAACCGCCGACCAAAGTCGTGTAAGCTATTAGGTAAATGAGTTTCATTAAAATGCGCGTCAAAAATTAGCATACTATTCTTCACTTCTTGCATCTTCATAATAAGAATGCTCGTTTTTGGATTGTTCGCTTCTAAGGCACGCACCACTCCACCCCAGAAGACTGTACATTGTGCGGCGCGCTGCAGACGGAGTTGTGCACCATGTAATGTCTATTTACTGAAGGTTTGTCAATATTTACAGCTGAGATTCACCTGATCGAAACAATACGACTGTAAGATAACTGTAAGATAAGCAGAAATAACTACTTCCGAAGCAATTAGGATAAGTCAACCGGTCAGAGGAAAGTCCTGTTCCCGCAAAAAATTCAAGATCTCATAGTTCATGGGGCGATGGTCATGTCTGGGGTCCGAACTTTAAGGAGAAAGGGAGGGAGATAATGCCTCGCAATTATCCTTCTATTTCCTCTCCTCCTTACCTGGGTGATTATGACACTGTTTTGGCAACAGATAGTCATATGTGAAATAGAGCAGGTAGTTGAGAGAAACAAAATTGTAACAGAAACCAGGGTGAAAAGCTACTAGAGCCGAGAGGTTTTACAAAAGTGAAGTTAGTGAGTTTGTGACTCTTAAAGCTAAAGTCTCTTTGAAAGTCCCTCACAGTGATTTAACTTCTAGCACAAAAAAATGCCATGGACTTCTCTGAGCATTGCATATATAGTACAGAAAATCCCATGACGTGAGTTGGTGCCTTCTAAGAAAGCTGGATGAATTTGCTCAAAATCTGCTTAAACCATTGGAGCTCACGAGTAGAAATAAATAGTAAGAGTGGGCAGATGGATGGGGCTAGTTGTTTTTATATGCACAGAAAAGAAATAAGTGGTAGTACATACCGACAAGCAATCAGTGCTAAATTTTCGTCGAAAAATCGTAGAGAAGATACTGTGCCGAGAATCTTGATGACGACCGATTTCATAGCTGGAGTACATCTACAAGGGTGCATGTAGTCATTCGTCCTGCTTAAGTTGTGCAATTGTTTCCTTTCCCAAGGAAAACATAAACAGCCTTCAGCCGAAAGAAAAGTAATTACTCTTTTCTAACGGTGCAAGTAGGTAGCTTAACTGAGTTTTAAAATGTCCTGAGTTGGAACTATGCTAGTTCAATAAATGATTTTTACTAATCTTAAAACGCATTAGATTGCAATTGGCGTGAAGTTATTTGGAAAAACAACAGAAGAGGGGAAAGCCGCCATGGTAACCGACCTTGTTGCCGAGGTGAACCACCAAAGGTGATGACATGAAAAAGCGATGGTCGCGGAGCAAAGACGAGTTGCTAATGCATAATCAAAGACAACTTACATGATCCAAGAGTTCTCTTGCATATTTTTTATTGTCTTCCAGGTTAAGAAGTTGTGACAAATCGTGAAAAATCTCCTTTTTCTCTGGATAATGACTGAAATATATAATTGCTATTAGATTTGCAAATATAAAGTACGTAACACATTCAAATATGCTTAGTCCACAGTATGTGAATTATGCATATTTGCTAGAAATAAGCCTATAACATGAAAAAAGGATTCAAGCAGTGGTAGGAGCTGCAAGTTTATGCTTCTTAAATGGATACCAATTGAGGCAAACATACGTAAATTTAAGAAAAGGCGATTAAACTAGCTTTCGCCCATTACAGTCATTTTTATTTCGCCTTTAGGCTCATTCGATTCGAAACATCCACATCATACACAATCAGCATAGCACTGATTGAAAGTAGTTTAGAAAGCCGTTTAAGGTAGCTCAAAATCTAAGACTCACTCCTTAAAATATGATAAAGCTTATTATCGTTAATATGTTTATTTCCGCAAGCTTATACATCGACAAATATAGGGTCAGCCGCTATGATGCTATGGAGGCGTGCATGTCATCACAACTCTAGGCAGAAAGGACCTCATGTCGTATGAGAGATAGAGGTCCGTTTAAATTTCCTCAGCCCATTTTAAAAAAGTACAAGATAATTGGGTTTAAATGATAAAACTAACAGGATATGCGTACCTACACTAAAGTGAACGATGTCAATAACACCGTTTAGTACAATACATTATGGACACCACAGTAAATAGACACATGGGCCACTAGTATTTGCGCAACGAAAGTACATTACCGTAGGTTAACATGCTTGACACACCTTTCTACATAGCGCCACGTCTCGTGCAAACTGCTGATGGCGTAACCTTGCAATGCCGTCATAACAGCTGTAAATGCTGAGAAGCTTCGCAGTGCTCGAAGTTCCTACAGTTATGTTTTTTTGTAAAAAAATATTTCGTTTTAGGATATGAACAACAGGCGAATAACAATAGAGAAAACTTAAATAAATGCAAATTGCTAAAATCATGTAAACCTTTGATAAGCCATTTTCATTATTCGAGTAACAGTGTTAGAAAACTACTAAACTCGGCATGCCAACGTAAACAAACAGTACCCAGTGGTGCGAAACTTAGTAGAAACAGGTAATGCGTAACATACAGCTGCAATGGATATCCACTTAGACAGCATTTCAGCTCTGAATGAAGTGCCACTGGATAACACAAAGTCAACATCTTGGTATGAAGTAACATTGCTTGAAGACTGCAGTCGCGCATTGTTAGGTATTTTGCGTCGGTCATTTTGCAACGGTAGAGGAATAATGGAAAGGGTTAGAGAAGCCAGGGATGGGGCAGATATATCGACGGAAAAAGCCGATCTCAAGGGATCAATCTCAATGATTGTGGTCAACACTAGACCATAAATGCGATTAAACTGCCGTATGGTAGAATCTACCGTTGGAGCCGGTCGATGGCGCACATAATTAAGACATTCAGACGGCAAAACCTTCAGAAACAAATCCTGTTACCAAAAATTTGGCGTAGTATTAAAAATAGAAGTAAAACAACAGCTTTGACCGTCAAATACTTTTCTTACTGCGTCATACAAGGTAAACTGTTCCGCGATGTGTCGGGGGGATAGTTGACTCATAGACCCTTCCCCTGCTGATATTCGCGGTTGTGACTCTAGAAAACATGGGAAGTTAGAACAACATTTTAAAAATGAGCGGCATTCAATCCATTCCAATTATTACCTGTATTAACTTCCAGTTCACCTTTATCACAATTCGCCTCCTTAAAGAGTCCGGCTATGAGGTGAAATCGATTCGAAACGTTGTTAATTTTGGTGCAAATTCCCTCCATAACTTGAGCTAGGCATAACTGATACGATTGTTTCATTGATTGAATGAAGTTCCTAGCCTTCATAATAAGCTGACTCTGAGAAAAATCTTCTGATTTGGAATACTTTCGACGAATCGGATGAAAGTTTGTTGCGAATACACGAAGCCATTGCGAAACGACAAACAACAATCTCTTGAGGTCAAGAAAAACTGGAGGACTATAAAATGACTCGACATGTGGATTGTCCAGCCATCGATCCACAATTTTAGCAATTGACCTCAAAGTGTCCAAAAGAGCATAGAATAAAAAAAAGCGACAAAACCACAGAAAGTGTTGCAACCTACACCATCATTATTAAAACACCAATACTGTAATATCTATACATATTACTTTAACGAGTTCAAAACAATTTTATAGACATATCGAGTGCTATATTCAGTCGGACCTTTACAAAGCAAATGAACTAAAAAAAATTAAAAGCCAAACCTTGACCGGCAATAAAATCTTGAAAACAGCTTATTTAACAATTTTTAAGAAAAGCAAACGTAAAGTGCCATTACCGAATAAGCTTGAACTTTTCGTTCGGATATATATTTGAGTTATGACATAAATGCCAAAACCTAGAAGAAATGAAATCCACACCAAGTTACTTTGCGTCAAGTGTTGTCAAGAGACAATAAACTGTTGCATATAAATGAAAGCTCAATAGTAGGGTATCTATTCTTTCGGTGGCAACATGAGCTAGATCCTGTTCGATTATATGCTGTATTATATCATCCAATGTTCCTGCACTCAATTCCATAACCTCGTGATTGACGCTCAAAGGCTAAAAATACAAAAGTTATGACAAGTTACCACGGAGACTGGATCCGTTTCCATAATAATGTCAGGACTATACTATTTTGCAACATATGGTAGCCATTGTCAGGCATAAACTTCGAACCACGCGTTGGCGTCTCGTAAATCCAAACAAATATATATTTTTAAAAATATGTGTATTATTTTAACTATACGAAATTATTATCAAAAAATAATTTTGATTAGGAATTCAAACCAATTGCCTATGCGCACAACTTAAATTTCCATACTTATATCATTGGTCATTTGCTCGCCAATAATTCGACACCTATGTGAGTTGTGTTTGTGCGTTTGCTCTACCCGGGAGAGTTGTGCTGCCTTGTTTGCTTCATCATTTTATTCTTTACTCTGGTATCTAGTTTGATAGGATATTGTGTCATTTTCTGCACTGCCTTGATTTTATTTTCAACTCTGAACGTTTGTTTCACTTTGAAAGTCATTACGATGCGCTGTTGTTATTGATGATATTAAGTGGAACACTTTCCTTTCTAGTCTCGCCTCTATTAAATTTGGCTTTTAAAATGGATTCTATAAGTTGCACCTATTAGTCAGTTTACGTGTTCACTTTTCGCTTATTGGTTTTTGGGTATGGCGCTTTTTATGCTGGTTATCCGTTGTCTATTTCCGTTTGCTTATTATTAGACGAGTACATTTACATTTTAGAATACAACTCGTTCGAATGATTTCCTAATGTCCTCCTGTAACGCGAATTTGTCCGGTGTCGCTGCGGAATACATCTCCTCGAACATTCATCGTCTTGAGGTGGCCACCGGTTGTTTTGTTTGCCTCCAATGTGATGCAACTGAGTGGAGGGGTTCTTGGAACCCTGAGTGTTTTGCTGCTCATGTAGATAAAGCGCATCCCGATTCTGAGTCACTCTCTTGTGTGTTTTGCGGCTTGGATTGGCCTACAGACCGCTTTGTTCCCCACGTAGCAGGGCATTTCGCGACTAGTGATTCTCGATCAACGTATCTTTATCCCTGTCCAGTACCAACACATTCCTCCGTCTGCCCCTTTCAAACCAACAATATCCACTGTCTCAGGGTTCATCTTCTCTCCGCGCATCGAGGCGAGCAGGTGATCTACAGGTGTTTTCATTGCTCAAAAAGGGAAAAGTCTCTGGAATCATGGGTATCTCATGTATCAGCGCATGCCTTGCGGATCTATCACTGCGTGGTCACTGGGTGCCACGTCAAATCACCGTCCAAAGAATTTCTTATTGATCACATCAAGCGATTGCACGACCACAGTTCCGTCAGTTTAATGCGCGAAAGCTTGGAGGTGCGTCTTTTTAAGTATCTCACGATTCGATTGGTTTTTTTATCCCTTCCAACTCAGATCGATTAATAAATTAGTACCTTTTGCACTATTCATCATTCTGTTGATGTTTTATCTCTACTCGTGCTGTCAAAATTTTACGCTCTGTGGCGTCAGATAGATTTATAAGACTCGTCTTTTGAATGGATGCACTTGCTTTCAAGTCTTATGCTTTGCTAATTCTTGCTCCCATAGTCTTGCCTGAATAGATCATGTTACCTATAGGACGCCTCTAGACACTACGCAGGGCACCAAGATTGTGGCATGTTTTACCTTCCCCTCAATGCTATCTATGGACAAATGGGAGGCATATTTCTTTCATGCGAATGCAATCTATTCAGCTGGATCTAATCTTGGTATCTGATGTTTTTTTTCTGTTCATCTACTTGCTCCTACACACATTAGCATTTTCATCCTCATCACTCACGTCTGGAAGGCGATACTACTCTCCACTGCATTTCTCCATTCTGTTAACACAGCTAGCACTCCCTTATGAGCGGCAATTAGTACTTCAGATGTATATTTTCGATTTTTCTGTTATCATTCATGGAGATTAGCAAAATTTTATAAACGCAAACAATCCTTGTGATGTTTGGTAGTTGCGCATTATTGACATTTGCAGATAACATTGGTCGAAAGCAATCTTCATTGATGCAAATGTTTTGCCATTTAAATGCAGGCTTTATTAGTTTAAACTTTAAATGCTTCGGTCGAAATAGGTCTCTACCCGTCTCATTCATTTTAGTTTCCTTAAAATCCAAACTTTGAGATTGTTTAGTGCTCCCGTCGTGTGTGGCTCGCTGCTGGGTAGCCGTTAACAGTTTTATAATAGCGGCAATGGCGTCAATTTAGATCGCTCTTCATGGCAGATCATGTTAGATATACCATCTTATGACATTATGTGCGTTGATAACGACACTAACTCTAGTTCCTCTATGCAATCTGATCGAGTATGCTATGGTTTGGGTTTACCGGAGGAGTGGGATCCTAGAAACCATTTTATTATCATTATCATTTGGAATTTCGCGTTCTGCGGTTCTCTTACCATTCCATGATAATTTTGGCTTTAGTTCATCAATTTCCTGTTTTTGATATCTATGGAATTAGTGGAACCTGGTAGACCGACTCAATTATCCCTGTTTTTAGAGCTAATTTAAAGCGCAGATTTTCTTGCGTCAGGTGATAGCTGTTTGGGCTACTTCTTACGTCTGGCCTTGGGTTAATCTCCTTTGAATTATTTGGCATAGTTCGACACCCTGGTCTGTTGACATCGAGGCGATTAGCATGAATAAACACCTGTGTGCGCACATTCGCATAAATACACTGGTATGGATGGATACACTGCATGCGAGGCTATGCGGTCGACACCCTGCATAATTCAGGACCTTTGCGTGTACACACACTTGATCTTGCACCCGTTTCAGCACTGCAAGGGCTCAATACTGTATATTCGTGCACAGCCTGTGGCTGCTTTTGCATGAACCCGCTTCTACCTTTTATGTAGTTTTTCTAATAGTATTTGAACAGATTTCTGAACACTAAATTACTCTTCCTTGAGCAGACTTTTGTTAGTCTACACCATCAGATTTCTGATATCCATACCTCTTCCATGAAGTATCTTGGGACACTGATACCGTGGCTTATTTTAAGATTGGCTGTCTTCAATTGATAGTGTACTTTTTAGCTTGAAGCCTTTTGCGTTATTACTGAATGCTGCGTTCCCTGAGAAATTCATGATCAAGTCCTTGTTCATTTTCAAGCGGCTGACTGGCTGCGTATCGGTATTGTCAACCTGTTGCTTCATGTCAATCGCTTAAGCTCTTCCATTGGATACAGTGGTCTCTCCGTCACAACTCCCGCAAGTCGAGAAGTAGTTTTGATGCACATTATCTGCAACTCACCAACGCCATTGTTGCGCCTAGTTCCTCCTAATTCCCACACTGCCATTCATCATGGGACCACGGTTGCAATAGCGTGCCTTCGCCATAAATTGGTGAAATGGTACCAAGCCGAATAAGGCATCTGTCAGTTTAAGCTATACCTTCACCTTCCATAAAACCAGCACGCACATGCTCGCTGGGTCCAATCGATGTATCGTATTTGCGCTCTCGCTAATGTGACAACGGGAGATAGGGGTGGCTCTGCCTCCATTTAGAACGATCATTGGCATTCCTTGCTTAAACACAACTTTTCTTATGACGAAGTGCTCTAACTTTTGTGAAGAATCAATAACCCGCTTCCAATAACATCTATATTTTCCAAGAGAATTTGCCAGTCAACTATGAGGCTTGGCACCTTGTCTACCTATAATTCACATAATTTCGGTCTAAACATTCAAACCTATTCCGAAGCAGGGCTTGTCAGTAATTAACTCCGCGATCTTCGATATTGTTCGCATTACCAACAATCACACAGCTGTACATTAGGGATGATTCCCTCTGTTTAAATAATATATCAATGGTTTGTCTCTTGTTAGTTCATCTGCGCATACGAGGGGCACGTGCCATCCTTCTTGCGCTCTTTCCTCTTTGAAAAACCCGTGCAACTTCAAGCCCTGACTTCAAGCGAAGCAACATCGACTCCGCCTGCTGCCTCCTTCTTGACCTCCTCCACCACCGCGGCAACGACGACGGCAGCTCCGTCGAAAAAACCCGCAGAGTGCGTGTCCCCTTGCCTCCGCTGTCCCAAGTGTCAGATAGCCACGGCCAACTGGTCGTGTTTCCAGACCCACTTAAGCCTCTGTATCGACAGCAGCATCTCCTACCACCTCTACTGGTGTCCTTCTTGCTCTACTGTCTCCACAGAGAAGGGCCTCATTGAGGAGCATGCTCTGACGATGCATGATGCACAGGTTGGTTTTTTCCTCTATCCTTTTCTTATGGAAATCTTTTGTTTATATTTAATGTGAAAAACAATTTTTGGTTTTTATCCTTTCTCCATTCTGCGATCACGCCAAGGAATCATTTCTCAGTTTATTTCAATGTTTAGACGCGGGGTATTCTGTCCCTAGTTTGCTGCTAGTCTGTAATGTTCGTCGCAATAAGTAACATCATCCTCGAAGGTTTCCATTATTCGACGCTAAAGCATTGGGTGCTTTGTGTTGTCCTCTTGTGACTTGGATTATTCAAGCCCCTCTCTTTTTGCGTCGGGAGAACCCTGGTTTCTCACATCTCGCCATCGGGGTTTTATTGATCTATCAGGACTTCCGTCAGTGCAAGTCGTTGCGCCGGTTGAATTAAGGCCATCTGGCGACTGGGTGTGCGTGTGAATCACGTCGATTAGGCGCGCTAGGTATGTGTGATAACTTTAGTTTTATGAGAAAAAGCTGGACACCTGCCTCCGTTCAAAAAATAGGATGGACTTCTTGCTTGGCGAAGTTACAGCTGAAATGTAAATTTGTGCCTAACTGGTCTTGACAGCAGTATACTGCAATGGGATTCGCTGTCTTCTAGACAAATTTCCCACTGAACACTACTCTAGATTGGCATATTTGCCTGTTCTGATATTAGTCTCTACCACATATATAAGAAATGAGTGATTTTATGCAAGGCGATTCTATTAGCGGATGTTTCAACTCATGTGTGAAATGTGATGCCCAGTGGCCATCGCCTTTTGCATACATTCGAGTCGTGTTTCGTGCGCTCACTTACGAAGCAGCTAGTTCACTCACTCGCTCTCTGGCTAGTTCTCGTCGTCTTCGTGATTTGGTGTGTGCGTGCACGCCCTCGCAAGTTGTCTCAGGCTACGCGCGCTCCTGACAGTTCTTTCGCTCGCGCAACTGCGGCAGTGTCAGCAGCAGCAGCAGCAGCAGCAGCAGCAGCGGCAGCAGTGTGCGTGCGCGTCAGCTTATTTCCACCGAAGCAAAGACGGTGGGCATCGATTGGCGGTGAATGCCGAGATGCTGTCTAGTAATCAATGTGCGTGTGTTCACACGCGTCCAGTGCTTGAATTGTAACAGACGACCAATAAGTGTTATGGGCCAACTTCTCGAATATCTACTCTTCATGGTAGTCGTTCTTAACTTCTCCGTATGTGCCAACTCGTCTTTAATTCAGAAGTGGTCGCTTTTTCTACCTAAATGAACTTCAATTTAAATATTCTCGTTTGATTTCAGGATCAAGGCACATTGGAATGCGATAAATATTGGTGCGAAGACTTAAGTGAGACTTCGGGGTGCTAATTTGTTGAGAGTTTGTTGAACCTTGTGATAGATTCTTTGAACAATGATAAATAGAAAAAATGAGTCTTGTTTAAGCCTTGCTACTACGTTGATCCGACTTTTGAACTATCACAATCTTCAGAAGTCTATTGTTTTCTTCGTTGGGAGCAGAGTAGTTGAAAACCGGCCTGGTTTTCTGATTTACTGAGTTTGTTAACCCAAGAAATGAAGTTTCTCGTTATAATTACTGAAGCAAACGAAGTTTGTCTCTGCTTCGCTACCTTTGCATCCTCTTCGTCCCAACCACCCACTTCAACGCGCTTGCCTGCGTAGGCACGCGCGTGCGTGCGTGAACCCACGATTCCGTTGAAGCGCAAGAGTGAGAGAGGGCGTGTGCATTGATCGACGCGATGGACGTATGCATTTTCTCGGCTAGAAGCGCTACAGGCACGACCAATGAACACGCCTACGTCTCGAAAGCCGCCAACTCGTCATTCCTTGCACGGAGGAAGACCTGTGCACGCCGTGCGCACGACTGTGTGGGTGTGTGGTGTAGTGTGTGTACGTGCATCCGCGTTGGTTGTTTGCTTCAACTACGCGGTCGCTCCTTCTTTGGCACGATGAATGCTAGCCTTGTGTTTGGCTCTTCCGTAACTACTATTTTCCCAGGCTCTGGCTCTGTTCTCATCCCCTATAGCTAGGCTCTAACACGGGTGGGGGGGTTATTTGTACCAGCCAGCATACCAGGAAGTCAAGATTCTATACTACGTTTTCTCTACACAATCAACACCCGCTGTCAGACAGAAATCTCCTTTTCTTAAAGACTTCTTCGTGGGGCTGGAGGTTGACAGTTCTAGGGCCTTAGATCTTGATGGTCGCTAGTTGCTTCCTTCATTCCTCACGCACATTTGCAGCATTCACATAGAACTTTCCAAGTGATGCGTTGTTAATATAAATATTGCTATCCGAAGGGGACGTTACTCAACTCACATTAGACTCATTGTGCATCAAGTACTAACTCTGTCGTTTATTTCATTGGAGCCATTTGTAGAGAGACTACGCGTCGCCTATGGGCGTCTTGAATATCTCGTTGGTGCCGTAGTAGAGTTCATTTGTTATATCAGTTCAGCAGATTGCCTCTCGATTTCAAATCACCCCTTCTGTGTGATTAAATTTCAGAATCCCACGTGGTCCTTCATAACTTTCCATACACAACAAGGACGAAAACGGCCTTTTTTGAGGGGTTTGTCTGCAAATATATACGCTGGGTCTGGTAAGAAAAAAAATAAGTCATCTGCTTTCCATTGCGCGATATCCATTTGTCAGTGTTGGCGGAGCATTCTTTGCTGGTGTTGAAGACGAGCGCACCGTGCGTGGCCACGCTCATCGCGTAGAAGAGGCGCGGTTGGGAAGCATTGATCGAGAACGTCGTGCGCGCATACGCGCTGAGAATGGTAGTGTAGGATGTCGGTGGTGTCTGCCAGCCAATGGTAGCCGACTGCATGCAATATCTGCTGGGTTTCTTGAAACCCTCGCCCCGTTCCCTGGCTTTGTGGGTGTGTTTAAGTGCGCTGGGTATGCGCTTACGTTCGCACCCGCGCATCCGCCTAGGTGCGTTGGTGTGCGTCACGTTGCCCTCGGTCTCCTTCCCTTTGGACGTCTGCTGTGCATGATCAACTTGTACGCATCGCCCACTCCTAAGCCTGAAAAATTAGCTTGGTAGTTACGCCAACCTCGGCAGTCTTCTACATTACTTCGTGGTTTACCATGTATGAAGGATAAACATAGTCATGTCTTGTTAACTGAGAGGTCTACAATGGTGCACTAAGTTTAAATAGGCTGGAGCTATGGTTTAATTAGCGTAGTTGTAGGGCGTTATTTAAGTAGACTTCGCAGCTAAGCATGGAGCTTGAGGCCCACACACTGGCTGTGGGTTACTTTGGTGATGGCAACATCGGGGCTGGCCGTGTTTTCAGCATTCCAGTCCACCGAGTGATGACGTCATCAACTTCAGGACAAGACTCCAGCCTATCGTGTCCGTGCTATAATCAGTCCGATATGTAGGCGCTCATCCATGTTGAACCTGTTTTTGGGGCTGCTTACGTTTATTAAACGTCCACTGCAGTTCTTTTAGGTTGTGGTTTCATTAAAGCTATTATACTCTTTATGTTGTTTGAACTTCAGAACTTCATAACTTTCCACTGTATTTAACCTGATGGGTTTCCTTGTAGTACAAAAACAGAAAATCTATTTCGATTGGATTAGCTTATCCTAATTATTTCTTAACTATTTGGTTCCTTTTCAAAAATAAAGTATTCCGCGATAATTCCCTAACTGTGGTTTGTGAGAAATTAACCAACACGACATTCTGATGACTTTAGTCATCCAAAACTAGGTTGGCAAGGGGTTACAGTTCATCAATGTCCTTGAGTTTTGCGTCCACCCTTCCTCCACATCGATCTTGGCCATACCTTCGTGTTACTCCTCCGCTTACCCCAATGATGGCATTGATCTAATTTGATCACTTATTTACTGGTCTACTCTGAATAGTAGAGGTAGACCTAACAATATCAGTCTGTTGTTTGTGTGTATCAGCTTTTCGTCTACTTCAGCAATCACTTCGTCATGTAGTGCTAAAATTTCCGGCTTACTTAGTGGCTGCATACCTTACTTCCCGCAATTGTAAACTGAAGCTTTGTTATTCAAATGAGATTGATCCTGTTGATACGTCAATTTTTTCTTCTTCCTTTCCTCTGTAGGCATCCGTAATTGTTGAGAATTGCTGCAAAACCAGTATCACGCTAAAGGAGTCGGATGGATGCGAAAACCCTCCCGATCTCGATACCAGTCTCCTTAGTGCAGTCGACCCACTGACGTCTCAAAATCCACCATCGGATAGTGTTTTTTCAGCTTTTTCTAGCCTTCTCCCTCCCTCACATCCAAACGTACAAACTGACGCCGGTGCTGCTATTGCTCCTCTGGTCAAGACAGAGCTGCCCAGTCCGAAGACAGCCGGGGCAGATAACTCTCTATTTACTAACAACATATTTTTAACCCCCTCCAATTTGCAAGCGGTTGCAGCCATGGCAGCTGCCCTCACAGGGCTTGCCATGAATAACCCTCAGCCACCACCTCCTCCTATCGAAGTTGTTGAGAATGATGCTGCAGAGGTCGGTACGGACACAGAAATGCATTCTAATGGCTTCGACGAGGCCCCTAACACACCCACTTCCTCAACTACAACTGCTGAGGAGGTAATCCGTACTGGACGGACTGGTGAGGAGGAATTAGTCTCCTTTCCATTCGATGAGGTGCAGTTCCGCAGCGAACTAGCCGGCCAACTCTCAGCCGAGGTCATTGGCCAGTTGGCGGAAAAGATGCACAAATTCTCCTCCTACGTGATCCGAATCCTTGGGAAGGAGAATCATCGTCGTGTGCCACAGTGTCCTGAATGCGATAGAGTCTTTTCTTATGGACTACCAGACTTCAAGCGACACTTGCTAGTCATTCATTTGGGTGCACCGAGGGAGCATTTGAAGGACCTTCTGCGGTTCGTGCGTTTTCCCAAGATGGAGACTGCTTTCTCCGACAAGCAGGAACAGGCGGCGATGCGGCGAATGCGACCAAAGGAGATCGAACCGGGTGTTCGCAAAATTCCTCTTCCTTATTCCATTAACATTTTGAAACGCCTTACAGAAGGCCTTCCTGAGAGTACGCGTGAATACATAGCTACAAAGATGCGTACGTATAGTACAATGTCGGCTATTTACGAACTCAAAGCGGGACTCAAACGGTACAAGTGCGGCCACTGCTATTATTCTTCTCCACACGCTTTGGCAGATGTACGCAAACATATTCTGGGCTCACACTGTGGTATTTCGACAAAACACTTTCGGTTCTGCTTGCAGGCTTCACGTTTAGATCACGTTGACTTCTGTCTCCTGTCGGATGAGAAGTTGGCTAGGTTGGCCCAGGAATTTCTTACGCGAAGACAAGTAGAGTCGGCTGAAAGTGAGGCAAGCAGCAGTGGAACTAGCAACAAACGCCCACACAGTCGTACACCGTCTCCAGAAACTCCATTAGTCACTCCGCGCGAACCGGATGAAAATGGGATCTCAAGGTTCACGACAATGATCCCGGGCTCAAAGAATCCCGTCAAGGTGCGTATTCGTGGACCTCTTCCACCAGGGGAAAATACAGCATCTCCACCATCAAATTCCTTCTTAAATACTTCTGCTTCGACTAACAGTGCATCACTCGAGCTTTCAGATCTGCCCAAGATACCAGGTTTAGAAGGCGCAAATCAGATTTTGGATCTTCCTTTGCCATACTCTGAACCCGTGCTTCGCCAACTATTAGAAAATGCGGGTGCACTCCCACATCAAGTAGAAGAGATGTGTACCAAGATGCAGGTGTACAGTTCCAAAACGATGACCCGTATATGTCAGGGTGATCGGACACTGGCCTTCCGATGTTCGTGCGGACGACTTTTCGTGACCACACGCCAGCCAGATAGCAAGATGCGTGCTGCAACCTTAGCTGATAGTCGGCGCCATGTAATGGGGGTACATGCAAGAATTCCTCACGAATACATCACAATTTGTTGTCAGGCCTCGAGGATCAGTCGAGAGAATGGCTTCCAGCTCTATCCGGATGAAATGTTGCATCGGCTGGCCATGGATCGACCCATCAAACTTAACAGTCCTGACACAATTTCCACACCACATATGCATCGTTCACCCTCAAAAGGAAGCAGTTCGAAGTTGGGGTCTCTTCCACCTCTGCGTCCGCTGGCAGATCTATCGGGAGACAACTCTGAGGATGAGAAGCCGATAATTAATAGCCGGCTGAGTCTTCCCGTTGCATTCCACCCCTTAAGTGATTCAATATCCAACGGCGGCGTTAGCGGTGGTGGCGATGATTTGGAAGAAAGCATTGAATCTGATCCAATAGATACTTCGGTTGTCCTGTCCTGTCTTAACGAACAGTCTCCGAAAGACATTGAACGCATAATTGATTTGCCTTATTCAAAGACAGCCTTGCAAGTTCTCGTACGCGGCTACTGTCCGCCCAGTTACTTTGGTATTCTCCTCAGAAAGATGCAAGTTTACACCGCATACAAGGTGTTCGTTACTCGCCGTAGAGGGAGACGGTTCTTTTGTTGTTCTGGGTGTAATTCTGTATCTCCTCATGGAATGGGTGACATTCGGAAGCACATTCTGGGCGTGCATGCCAAGGTCCCAGAACGTTACAAGGCTGCTGCGATGCACTGCTCACGTTTGAGTCGCGAGGATAATAGTCTTCTGAACGACGAAAACCTCCTTCAGCTAGCGAAAATGAAATGGAAAGGCACCGTAATCAAGCCTCTCTCGGAAATTAGTATGACGGGTAGCTTACCTATAAAACCGGAGCCTTCAGCATCTGACACTCAAATCCCACGACATCTTCGTACTTCGGTGAATAGATTACCCGAGGATACCCCGATGGTGGTACTTTCTGCAACCCCGCAAGCCGCGGGCGAGCTCTTTTCTTGTTCGGCTTGCACAGTAGCATCGATGGACTGCGCGGCGATGCGTTCACATGTGGCGAGGGAACATCTGGGTGCACGGGCCTACGAGTGCCCCCAGTGTCCGGAGGCGTTTAACCTTTCCGCTGATCTGATCAGTCACTGCTCTACCGCTCACTTGGACTGCACGCCAGCCGTTCCACCACCCATTTTACCCGCCTCCTTTCAGGAGGTTATGTCTTCGGTGAGTCACTTCCTCCATTCCCTCGATTTTTGTTATCTCTGAATATTTCACTCATTGTTGTACAATTAGCAGCGACCTTTTCTCACTTTGTTTGGTGCCTCAACGAATAAGGTAATTCAAGTAAGCAAGTTACATTAAACTTGGATGCTTTCCAGCATGAATGCTCTTAGTTTTGAAACCATAGAATTAGTACAATAGTAGTACTATATTGCTTATGTTTCCTTAAGGTGGTAGTGAATCACGAGGAGGAGCCTCTTTCACCTACTGTTGCGGCTGGAAAGGACGCTGTTGCAACTGAAGATGACGAGATGGGCAAGCTCTGGGCCTGTTTCAATAGCAATAACAATAACAACAGCACCATTCAGGCGGCGATTCCTTCGTTTCTCTCTCTTTCCTCCTCCAAACCTCTCCTTCCTGTGGACGTAAATGGCGTTGTGGTTCCCTCTCCAGCAGTTTTCCCCTCCCCGCTTCCTCTGGCCACCGGGCAGTTCGAGGCCAGAACAGCCTCGAACGGAGTTGGATCCAGCCGAAGGAAGCCCTGTAAAGCCAATCTCGTCCAACTAAAGCAACCAAAGACCTTCGTCGAAGAAGACACTCCGTATCCCTGCTCCTCCGACAGTGGTGAGGCAGTTAGTAACCCCAAGAAGTCTCGATCGGATGATGGTGCGGAGACTGCCGACCTCTAGTATTCCTCGCCCTGCGCATTTGTTGTGTACACAGTACCCTTTTCGCTCCTGCTCGGTTACAATCACAATCATGATCCACACCACGGTCTATTTTATTTGTTCGAACTCTTACTACTCTGTTCTCTTTCTGACTGTATTAAAGGAAACGTGTTTCTGCATTTTGAGATAAGTTTTTTCGTTTTCATTTCAGTAGGCGTTTTGCCGTGAGTTATCGCAAATATCACTTTTCCCATTGTTCTACTGCATTTCAGCTTTACTTTTCATCTGAGTTGGAATGCCATTAATATTGCAAAGTAAAGTCTCTTTACTACTAAATAAGCTCGTGCTGCTGTTAGAACGCTCTAACTCGTCAGTATCATCGCGGTTAAGTGGAACTACTGAATCAGCAATCGCAGTAACTGATGAGAATTACTGCCTCAAAGATCTACACTGACTTGGGAAATATTTAGTCAGCTTTTGCAGTAAAAGCAACGACGATATGAATGAGTAGCCGTTTTGGCAATTACTTTGGACGGTCGCACGAAGGTCTAGTAAATATTTAGTGTTTTGTGTCATTCATCACAATGAGCTTGACATGGTTTTAAGGGTTCCCTCCACAGTCGGTGCATTTTGAGACACTACAGCCGTCAACTGGAATGAGGTAAGTGGGCTCGGAGAGTTAATATTACAATGAATAGATAATGGGCTGTTTCCCTTTTGGGGCTAATTTTTAAACCTTGTTTTTTAGCAATATGCAATCAGAGATAAGATACAATTTAAATTACTTGACAAATTGGTGCAATTTAATACAAACGCGGATTCGCGTTTCATGAATTTCCTGATGCTTTTTTGTCTAATGTGACCGCATTTTGGTATTCCACTAAAAGTTTTAAGGGATAATCCCACTTTTATCGAGTGCTATCGCCAAAAATGATTGTGGAGCAGGCTGACTGCCCCCAGAAACGGGAATTGAAGTGCAGAATCATTTCAATGAACAACGCAAAGGGTACAATTATAAACGTGCATTCCCACATGCTAATTACGGAGCGTAAGAGTAGAAGCTTCACAATTCTGTATAAACATGTTAGTCAAGTTAGAAAGCTTGTACTTAGGGACAATCAGATGGTGTGAAAGGGTTTTACAAGTCAGAAATATATTCACAAACAGGCGTCAATCTAGGTAGCAAGTAGCAATACAATCAGACGGTCAAATGGAGATAGTCAGGATTCGCAGATTCAGGTTCAGTAACCAACATTGATGACGTAAAAGGCGAACTTGGGAAATGGCAAAATGCTGTTTCTCGGCAGCTAGACGGATCACGTTGCTGTTGCAGCACACCGACCGTTTACGCACGACCTAGACTCGCCGCGCAATACACCTCCACTGGGCTTCAAAGGAAGCTTCCTTCCATGCACACTCCCCATCCCCCAATCACCACACCGCAATTCGGTGTCTCAGGACGCAACAGACATGTGATGCAGATCACACTACCAAGTTGATTGGACTTGCGCTGCTGTCCCTTTCTGAAGCGGCTTCTGATCACTACCAGCAAGGAGGAATGAGGATGCATCGAGAGTTGGGCATTTGTCGTTCCCAGCACTGGTGAAGTGCTTGCACTACCTCAAAGCCTCGAAAATCTGAGAACCAGGTGTTGCATTTCATGTGTTGAAGTGCACTTCATCGGTTGCTTGGAGCACCTTCCCAATCCTCGTCGATACCGTGCAAGTGTTAGGAGTAGTGAAGTGTGTATGCAATGCTTGTGTAAAAGCCGCCACACTCCCAATCGTTATAAAACGTTTCAATTTCCTTCTTCGAGGTCAAGTCAGCAGTCGGCGGGACCCAGACGAGGTGTTTGACAGACAACGTTGGCGTGGTCTGGATTATGCCTGCAATGTTGGCCCGAATTTTACTTTTGAATTCACGTTTTAGCTAAGATGACTATTATCCCTTTGCACTGCAAATTCCACTCGGACTCATTTCCAGGGAAATTGTCCCGCCTTCGGCTTAGCATAAGTCTGACTATGCCGTTGTAACAATGTAAACAGTTTCTGCCTTTTTGGATTATCAGGTGCAGCACTGAAAGATTCTGAGTTTTCAGGGTTTTTAATTTGTTACTAACTGATGCCTTAATGCAAGTCCATCTGTTAAGACCTCAATTACAGAATAGGCAACATTTTTTGCAGAAATCTTTCATTTAACTACGTTTTGAGAAGATTCTTCCGTTGAATGGTATCATCACAACTCCGGAGTCTTGACTTCGCATGCTTCATGAAATTTAAAACTTGCATTTTCGAGTACCTCATAAATTTTTAAGAGCTTTCATCAGAATTTCAATGTACATTTCTACACATGAAGCAGTTTCTCACACACAGTGCCTTTGGGATCGGGCTTATTTTAGCTCGGCTAACACGACTGCCTTCAGCGACATCCATTCTAATGGCGGAGCCTTCTCCTCACAAATAGCCTTAATTCGACAGTCCCCTTTTGAACAAACCAAACACTATCCAAATTTCTGCTTTTTGGATAAATCTCCAGATGGGCGGTTCTATATGCTAACTTGTGAAGAACGCAAGTGTATACTTAGTCCCTATGTTTAAGCAAACGTGTATTTACGACCTGTTCCGTTTTTTAGACCTCATTGATGTTACTCAGAGTCTAGGTAATTTGTACTGTTGTGTGTTTTCCATCTTAACTGGGACTGTGCCTATCGTGAGTTTAATGTTTATTGTAGCTTTACCAAGATTTTCCTCATCTATCGTCATGAGCATTTTAATGTCAGCATGCTTTGACAGTCTCTTGTGTGTATTCAAGGTTGCCACGGCACTTGAAGAAGAAGTTGGCAAGTGTTGAAATCAGCGCATAACTTTAAGAAACTAGCATACATTTTCAAATGATAGGGGTTTCGTTCTAAGGTCATTCACACACATAGAATGTACCAGTGAATTCCCGAATAAAGAAGAAGGCGTCGCAGTAGCAGGCAAACACAATGAATGTATATTTATTTCGCATTGTTCACAAAAAATAAAGTGCGAAAAGTTTGGTAACATCAGTAAATCCTGAGTCGAGTTGGTTTAAAATGGCCATTTTGGATAAATTAATCAAACTCGCCACTCTTTTGCGCACTCGTGTGTCGGTAACCGAAGCAAATCCGATAAAGGCGTCAAAATCATCCCACGAGAATGAGCCCTCTTAGAAAAGCATGCTGGCTCTGATGTCTGCCGACAGCTCAGTTGAGATGCCTTTTGATTGCTCCATTGATGCATAGTTTCGGTAGAAATTTCATGCTAGTATGAAACAAACCATTCTGATGTGCACTGTTTTATAGACCCATACAATTCATTTGAGTAATTGGTACGTATTTGTTGTGAAGTAGTTTGGAGTCTGGTTGTTTTTTTTATTTTCAAACGCCTATCAGCTTATACGTGGCGACATTTGCGTTGTTTAGCAGTTAACAATATATGGATTAGCAATAAAAGCGGCCGCTCTTTCGAAACCGTAAAATTTCGTGAAAAATTGACTCAAATGCGAAGTAAGCCAGCAAAATGTGGGATTTGCTGTGACTTATCTCGAGCTTATTCTCGGGTTGCATAAAATGATACAAATAACTATTTGGATTTTAGCTCCAAAAGCGACATCCTTGAATGTCCATTTCAACAGTTCATTTTAGCACCACTTCTTTTCTACGTTCTTAAATGCGCTTAACTGGACTCATCTGTATCCACCTGATCTGTATCCATCTGCATCTCCCTGATATGTATGATCAGTACAAGAGCACTAAATTTTGATCACATTAAATGACTTATGCAGGAACATGGTAAAAATCTGCGTAATTATGAGGCGAGTGGAAAGCTCGTTCAAGCATAATAAGTCCACTCAAGTGAGAAGCTCCTCCTTAGAAGTCCCGCAAATTAGCCTACCAACGCCACGGTACACCTTCATAATGAATTGCGCGAATGGAAACGCTTGCATCTGGAATATCCGTTCCCACAAGTTCGCCTGCGAAAGAAGTGCGCGTTACCAGGCGGTTATGCAGCAGGCCTTGGTAAAATGCTCATGGTTTTTCTACCATAGTTGCCATTTTTCACAAGTGCAAAGCTTTGGTAATTGTGTGAGGTGGTTTTCCAAGAAAAGGACAACTTGAACCTCCATAGCCATAATTTTAATTGAGCTTTTGCACCTCAAGAGCGACAAACTGAGTAAGCCCACAGTATTACTCAATGGTGGAAATGGATTAGTCACTACGTGTAAAGCACCTACCGGTGAAGCCGGTTTCAAGCATACGAGAATATGGTTTGCGGAATAGCTACACGCATTTATGTACCTGAAGTACAGTAAAAATACATTTGCCTAGTCTTATTTTACACTGAACCTCTCCTTTCCATTAAGTGTTGAGTGGAATATTTATAAACTTAGAAGGCTAGAGCAATTAAGCTAGGTAATCCCAACACACGACAGCAAAAAATTTATTTCGTGTGTATTGACAACACACAGAAAATCCAATTCAATGGAGCTATACTGAGTCAGTTGAGGCAGTTTAAATACACCCATTAGGTTATCAAGCAGTACTGCTAACCTGGCAATTGCACTTTATCCCCATTACCTTTCTACGAGAGCCTCGAATTGATTTGACCTAGAAGGCCTTAGCAGTTTCCTAACGTAAGCTGCAATGCTTTTAACTTGGATCTTTTTGTTTTGACACCCGAGAATTGTTTTCATTGAGTCAGCAACTTCCACCAGATTTGTCGTTATATAGTTGAAAGCTGGTCTAAGTGTCACAAGTTCGAGATGAACGAGGGTATTCAGAGTTCAGTCGTACAAACACCAGCATGCCCTAGTGCGACCTGGCGTAAGAAATATTACTTATATTGGCTAAGGTGAGAGTGCTTGAATGACAGACAGCCTGGTGGTATTGGGTTAGCTGTTTCGTTGGCTTCTTACCTGCATGGAAGGATTGTAGGCGGTCACTGGAAGCCTTCAAGAGCATAACAGCAAAACTTCATGTGTCATTGCAGGCAGGAATTGCATGAGGCAACTTGCCCTGAGAAATTTCAACCACAAGTGTCTCATCATGCTTTCAGAAATCATTAGCTCCGCAGTTAAATATTTGACAATAATAATAACATTTAATAACAAAACTATATTATTACTAGGGTAAAATCATTAGGTTTAAAAAGGTATAATTCCGGTTCTTGGTAATTGGCGCAATTTCTATTGTATTCAAAGATTATGCGAAAGATTAAAATACACTAATGAGAACACGAAGTTTCCAAGACTAAGCGAACTCCACGTTGGTGTGGTCGCACAGGTTTCAGGTTCCTCTTCATTGTAATAACTAGTGAATGTCAAGTTAAAAACACTGTAAAAGTGATTGTGTGAAGAGATAACTTCAAAATCAAGAGTTTTCAGTTGATAAAAGAAGTTTAAAGGCGTTGTGTCGAAAGTTAATTGCACCACAACAAACCATCCACTCCAAATGACGAGCTGCTGTCAGGTGGATTGGTAACACTGTTGACAGTCAATTACGAAAAATTTTAAAAGACCATTTGGGTATTGGATGCGTGACTTCATGTTGAATAACCTCCGAAGCAGGAAACCACCTCAAAACCCAATGCAAGTTCCATAAAATCATTGGTATTAGTAAGTCGCAAAAACACCCGCGTTGCTTTTCATTTTCCCGAGTTGCTGCGCTGCTGAAGATGTCAAATAACCGGCGCTTGAGAAAACGTGGTTGTTTGAGTAAAGCAATTTGTAAAAGGAAGACTATGGAGTCATTACCTTACCGTAGTGACCACACTGATATAGTCTCACACCATTTGGCGGTGTTTGCCTTCTTCGATTTCAATATCTCCGAAAACTCCGGCTTGTGGTGCCAATTTTAGTTAGCAATTTCGAAGCATAAAAAGTGCAGTTAATAGGAATAATTAGTATTAAATGTCATTAATGGGAGAGAATGCTGAGCAGTTGAATGGCTAAATAATTTGCAATATTTTTGTTGAAGATTTTTTACCGATTCTACCACTTGAAGCGAAAATGGACAGCACACATTCTTGTATTCCATTGTCGTTTCAGTGCATTTTTTAAACTTATACAATCTTCAAATCAGTTTCATTTGTGGTCGAAATGCTTATGGACGTTTAAGGACTGGTTCATAATATTCAAGATTTTTCAATACTTAAGAAGCTTCTCGAGTTGTTGTAAGACTTCAAAGTAAAGTACTCAAAGGTACCCACATTATGGCAGATTTTAAGGCTCTTGCAATTACCGTTGCTGGAGAATGATAATGACCCAATAGCAAGGTAAAACCGAGCTGCCAACTTAGGCTCTCTGTTTTGGAGCACCGAAGCCGCGCTTGAGTTGTGATTTGGCCTTCAATGCTGAATGTGAGGGGGGAATGTAACGCTAAAACGTGGAATTTTCTGACCTCCATAACTGAGAGAAAAAAATTTGTAGTGTAAACATTGCTTTGGCATAGCGCCCAAGAGGTCGTTGGAAAGTGTTTCGTCAGTAACAGATTTACATTCCGAAGTAGTGAACTTCAGAATCGCAACTCAACCCTAAAAGAGCCTCCACTGATCAATGCCCATGATTCAGGATCCAAACTTGTCTCACTCAAAAAGACACTACATAAATTTTGAAAGAGGATGGTAGTTTTTAAAAATATGCAGGATGCATGATTTTGATTAAAAGATTTAATAATATGCATTAGCCATAAAGCGGTGTAAATTCCACAGGAAATCAGTATAAAGAATCTCATGCGCACCGCTCTTCCGAGATCTTATTACAATGCCCTTTTTGTCATAAGCCACGAAAAATGCTAACGCCTTTCAGAGTTATTTTATTTTTAATGAGCTTCTGAAGGAGAACTACACATTATTGAATAATAACCTCAGTTCAAGTATTTCTACATGCCACGAGTGTCAAATGCCGGCATTACCAAGACAAGGAAGCCCTTCAGAAATCTAAAGTCAACACGAAGCTTAGCCTATCTTATAGTGAAACATTGTTTCCTGCGCCTTTTAAATACAACTTGTCAATTCAACAATAAACTGCCGAAGGTTAATCCTACAAATAACACTCTGCGCACCTCTTTTGGATAAACCCTGGAAATGAGTCCGAGTGGAATTTGCAGTGCAAAGGGATAATAGTCATCTTAGCTAAAACGTGAATTCAAAAGTAAAATTCGGGCCAACATTGCAGGCATAATCCAGACCACGCCAACGTTGTCTGTCAAACACCTCGTCTGGGTCCCGCCGACTGCTGACTTGACCTCGAAGAAGGAAATTGAAACGTTTTATAACGATTGGGAGTGTGGCGGCTTTTACACAAGCATTGCATACACACTTCACTACTCCTAACACTTGCACGGTATCGACGAGGATTGGGAAGGTGCTCCAAGCAACCGATGAAGTGCACTTCAACACATGAAATGCAACACCTGGTTCTCAGATTTTCGAGGCTTTGAGGTAGTGCAAGCACTTCACCAGTGCTGGGAACGACAAATGCCCAACTCTCGATGCATCCTCATTCCTCCTTGCTGGTAGTGATCAGAAGCCGCTTCAGAAAGGGACAGCAGCGCAAGTCCAATCAACTTGGTAGTGTGATCTGCATCACATGTCTGTTGCGTCCTGAGACACCGAATTGCGGTGTGGTGATTGGGGGATGGGGAGTGTGCATGGAAGGAAGCTTCCTTTGAAGCCCAGTGGAGGTGTATTGCGCGGCGAGTCTAGGTCGTGCGTAAACGGTCGGTGTGCTGCAACAGCAACGTGATCCGTCTAGCTGCCGAGAAACAGCATTTTGCCATTTCCCAAGTTCGCCTTTTACGTCATCAATGTTGGTTACTGAACCTGAATCTGCGAATCAGATTGATGCTAAACCACATTAACAAATCCGTACTTTCCTCACCTTTTCCATCACCAGATTTTCAAAAATGTAGCTGAACGTAGCTCCAGCCGCCTACCTATCATTGGTTATATGATCAACTAACTGCAATCTGTCTACTCGAATGTGAAAAAGTCGATGCGTTCTTCTGAACGCGAGCAGTTTCCTCTGCGATTTGGACGACTTGTGCAGTGCAGTGTTATAATATATGAAAAAGCTCTTGCTGAATATAATTATTTTATCTGCTTTGGATGCCTATCTTTATCGGTGATTTTGCTTGTGTGTCATATATTAGTACACTTTAAAAAATTGACAGTTTTTGCTGCTAAGTCTCTGTTTTTGTTCATGCCGCACACCTTTGAAGACAATTTTATGTTAAATTTTTTTCTTACCCCAAAAACTATAAAAAATTAGAAACTGGAATGGCATAACATCCATGTGGTATGCAGCCTGTTCACGGGACCGCGTTGCTTCCGTCGATTAGAGTAATTGGAAGCTATCGCTGCGATTACCAGTTTGATTGCTCTGACCGCATAATAGAGGATAATAAATGTTAATCCTGCCTTTTTGAGGTTAATTTGGAACCTCTCATGCTTTGAAGATATTTTGGTGGATCACACATCTTACTGATAACTCTCAATACAACTCTTTAAAGTGATCCGTACCTAATCTACCTGTAGGAAAGCAAAGACGAAATGCTGACTGTGAAAAAAAGCTGGCTGGTTACTGTTGTTAGCTGGATAAGATTCTAAAAAACCTATTCTTGAAGTAACAAACCGGTATTCTAGCTGCGAAAACATCAAACTACGTGGAGGCGAATCAGGCCTCGTGAGGAAGAAAAAGACAGGTCACATTTCAGCATCTTATGTATACCAGATTCGGCACCCACTTGGATTTTAAGCAAATTTACCTCTCTCTCTACTCTGCAAGACTTTGCTTAGAATAATTCCACTTGATTTCAGCCTCTGGGATTTAGCCTATGTAGCCTTACCAGGAAACGAGTGTTTGTGCCTTGCTGTAGGATCACTATAATAATTTATGTCCTCGGGTTAAATTAGAGGAGCGACGTGGAGTCGCCATTGACAGCATTAAATATAACACTTTAAAATGAAATCATAAAGTGATTAATGCACTGCTACTAATATTTAAAAGGACCCTTCGACGTTCAGGTTACCTTTTTCTCTTTCCACGTACGCTGACATATGGATGAACACTTAACGAGAAATGCCTTCTTCGAAAGAAGTTGGAATTTTATTCAAAAATTGGGATGTTAGTGCATATTCTGCAAAGTGTAGTCTGCATGGTTAGCGTAAGTTTGTTGTCTGTGTGAATATTTCATTCGAAGAAGAACTCTCAATTATGTTCGACTAGGACTGGTGAAAGGTAATTAAATTACGCTTTCATTCACGAACTCTCGTCAATGTCTGTCGAATAAGTGAGTATTCAAAGCTGTACGTGGTTTTAACGCAAAGTCTTCAGGAAGGAAACTTGATGCATCCTAGAATTGGCAAAGCTGCAAATCCCAGAGAAATGAATTAGCATGAATCATAGGTCTTGTGATTTTGGCACCAGACAATCTGCAATGCAGCTTGCAGTAGTAGGAACAATTGATGAGGGATATGCACATCCTTCAATGACGCGTTTATGCGGCCGAGGGCTCTGAAGTTATTTTCAAAATATAATCTGCTACTGTTACTGCTGCAAATAGTTAGCTCGTTCGCGGATGGAAATTTTTCAAGGGACTGACGCAATGAATGTTGAAAATGCTTTCCATGATAATCTTTGAGTTATTCTTTACACATCACATCCCTTGGATTATAACTGTCAGTCACACCGCGAAGGTAATAAATGCTGACTGACGTAGCCGCATCATCGGCACAGAACATGATAATGGATTATCAGAAAAAATAGGCTAGAGAATCAGAACCCTATATGCACACGTAAGATCACACAACCACCAATGCTTCACCACAGCTGCAATCGCCACGGGACTGTAGAATAACACCCAGTGCTCCTGTGAAACGGGTAAATTCCATGCCTGCCCAGAGCGCCCCACACAAGACTGGTGCGAGGACCGCACACGGTAGGTCACATGGCGTTTGCTCCTTCAATAATAAGCCTTCTCTAGCTATTGGCCTCTTTACATCAACCTCAGTGACACACTCCAATCGCTAGAGTTGACGAAGACCATCAACCAGCCTTTTAACTCTAATTGCACGTAGAAAAGTATTGCTTGTACTACGATTTCATTGTGAAGGAATGATCTGATGTGATGGGACAAAGGAGGCATTAAGAGATTTGATGCGCCAGATTTGAGATCAAATAAAAATACTAGATGGCAATGCTCTTTTAAGCGTAACATTTTATTGTGTGTCACAGATCAGCCATCGGCAAATTTCACCTAGATGTAATACTACAAAAGCATCAACCTTTTGAAACGCGTTCAACAGGTGATGATTCGCAATTCCAACTTTATCTTCTCGGTGGTACGAACTCCGTAGTAGGCAGGCAGTAAGGCGGCACATTGAATTCTATTATGGAGGAAGGAAACAAATGGAACTATCAAAAAAACATGCTGAAATTTCTCAAAGACAGAAACAGTTTTAGATAGTCCGGATTAGAGACTGTTTTTTGAAACTTTCGTGTTGGATAATTGTGTTGTATTAAAAAGCGAGAATAATTCTAATTTAACCGCCCATAACTGAAATTCCTTGCCTAATCGAGTAGATTGTTTGAATCATTCAGTACACCCCAGATGACTCGCAAATCTGTTACAGTTTGCGTTGATTAGGGCGTTCGTAAGTGTTCTTTCATTAACTTTTACACTGACCTGCCCTTGACCGTTTATGAAAAAGTGCATCAACATAACTTCAAATGCTTCCCATGATGAAGGCACTTTGAGGCGTGATTCATTCTGTTGAAATCTTCCAAGAACAGGTAGAATTAGTATCGCTATAACTACGCCCCGCATCAAGCCCATTTGAAAATACACTCAGGGTGACTCTGCCAATCATTTCTAGCAGTCCGTTGCTCTCCAAAATGCGTAATTTAGTGCATACGAGAAACAAACCAAAGGGTTTTACTCACCTTTGTACTAAAAGTCTTAACAAACAAGCCAATTTGAACTTTTCACAAGACAGTTCTTAGGCTGGCATAAAGGTTCAATACACATGTTCTCACAGCTCCATAGAAAATGTAACGCATCACCATAGCGCCGTGCCTAAGCCATATTAAGCCTGCCATCCCCTATTGGTACGGACAGCGTATCTTTTAGATGTTAGACTGTTTCAATCTCGCGATCAGCTTTACCTAAACAACATCGTCCCATCAAAGTGTGAACATAGATTCGAAATGAGAAAGGGTACACAAAAATGCTCTTGTCTGAAACCTAAATAACAGAAATGGTTTAAGGAACCACTGCTTGATAGACCAGAGGCAGATCAGTGGCGATAGTGATGTCGAAAGACAAAAGTTGACAGCGGTCAGCAGGAGCAGTATACCGGGTTTATCTCACTCAGGACAGAACTTGCAGCGCGCTCAAGTAGACGAGGGCTGTGCTCACTCTGTGTTGGTGTGCGTGGTCGTGGGCTTGCTTACAGCAGCAGTCACCGCCCACCCTCCACGCCCTCCCTCTATCTCTCTCCCATCCCGCCCTTCTTTTTCCGATTTCCGATTCTCTTCAAGCGCTCCACTGATCGTAAGCGGTGCTGTAAAGTTGGGGCCCCTCCTAATCCTGATGACTCCATGGACTTGATCTTAAGATCTCTTGCAAGAAAAGTTTGTTTTTATTTTACTAGTTTATAGCAGCCAATTGCAACTCAAAAGAATTCGTTGCTAATTTCTCACTGGTAAGTCGGGAACACTTATAAAAATAGGCGATTGTTTATCAATTTCAATTACAGTATGGGTAAAATTAAGACAACTTGCTGATCCTGTAAATAACCGCAATCTTAGGATCAAGCCCCGGTAAAATCAATGATGAAGTGAGCTTAAATGGCATTAGAAAATGAAATACCAAACGGTGTGCAAGGGCGCTCTTGAATCCAACACATCCTCAACTGCTTTACTAGTCCCAATACTAAATAATTTATCATAATTTATTGACAACTGGGAATAACAATCAAACGTCAGCCACCATGAAGCATTCTTGTTTCTTCAGAACTAGGTAGTCCCACACAATGACGAAATTTTAATGCTTCAATAACCTTTTATTTACGATATAGAGTGCGACTAATTTTCCCGTGTCGATTGTTTAGTTGAACTACAGTAATCCAACCCCGTTGCAACTCACTGGTCGAATTAACTTAATCTCGCAACTTCTTCCACATGATTGGTAACCTATGCGGTAGATTACAGGAAGCTGGAACGCCTTGTCAGATCGGCACACTCACGAAAAAATTTGCTTCATTTTTGGAATCGTCATCTTAGTGTTCACTATCACGACATTAACTTCATGGACGCAAAAAGGAGGCGAGCTACAACTTCCTCACTCATTTCTTGGATCACGAAATTGACTTCATTGTGCAGCACAAATCTCAAACTACACCAGCCTTCTTCAAAGAGTAGCCGTCTCTGGGATCAGAAAGCGTTTCTCTAACAAAAATTTTACAAGGAGGCTTAGAGTGTCACTGCAATAGCACTTTCACCGACTCGGTACCAGAAGTTTCATTTTTTCGAGGCACGTTTCATTTACTTGTCGATTAGTCAAAAGCAACACACCATCCAGATTGACAGCAATCTCGGCATCCTTTTTCCCCCACGGAGACGGAGTGCAGACAGGCTAAGAAAGGGTAAAACCCATCTGTTTGTAGTAGAGTCAGTTCACATCAGCTATTTTTATATCTCGTCGCCTAGCTAGCAGTTTTTGTGGCAATTCTGATCGCTATTCCAGATGGCAGCAAATAATGAAGCAGTTTTATAAACTTAATCAAGAAGAATGAAGGGAAACTCATGGAGTTCAAAATAATAAAGAGCAGAATTTAAATGCTATTAAACGCTGGCAATGCCTCCAGGGGGCTTTGCCCATTATGGCCAAACCATTCGAAGGCTTTCGATGCTGGTGCCATAAGGCAACTTGTTGAAACAAACCCTCAACCCTTGCGTGTTCCATATTTTGACGCTGATAGCATTCATGCATTGGTTTTCCAAGGGAAGCTCATTTCTATGCCTGAACTGAAAAGTCTTTGCTTTCACGTGTAAGCAGTTTAAAACCTAAACAACAAGCATCCCATAGTTTTAAAATCGGACTGTCAAAATGCAGTCCAAACCTCAAGAAAGATGACTCTCGTCCTTGAAACTCAATGCCAAAAACACTGTTTCACTCCATGTTATGTAACAAAACACTGGTTCTACTTATGTATTCCTAGTAAAAAAAATCATTTCCACTAAGATTTAATCAACAAACCATTTCAACGCCTGCGGAGCGAAATTTTTAATGCTAACGACGATGAAGATAACCAACCCAGGTGTATGCAAGTGTAGGGGAATCGTACTCGTGAAAGGTACTTTTCTAGAATGAGGAAGTGTTAACGAAAGTGTTTTGCCGAGTGAACTGAAACACGAGTAAATGGGAAAACTAAACTGAGTAGTGAGTAAAGATTTGGCCTATTTGGCAAATAGGAAATCTGAAACATTATTCATGGGACAATGGGTAGTCTTGGTAATAATTACGAAAAAATTGGGGCAAGGTAAAGCATTACTTGGGACAACCACCAAACCACCGCGTTTTTAAAATATGTTTAAAACTATTCAAAAATTGCTTTAAAACAAAAAACGGAGGCAGAGATTGGAGGAACTTGATGCATGCTTTTGCACCAACTGGGATTTTACCGGAAAATCCCGGTGGAAATGTCTTCTTTGGCCCCTAGATAATGAACTAATTCACAATTAATTTTAGAATGTGCTAATATAATGTTGTCAGGGTTGACAACTGCTATACTTTTAGATTTGTAAATTTTCCATAATAAAATAGAAATTAGTTGTTTAAATGAATGTGTACATGAACACGTTTCTGCTGGCGCGTAGTCGAGAGGTAGTAAGTGAGTGGTTAACCTGCGGCCGCCTCGTTTAGTCATGTCTGGTGAGGTTGTGGCAGAATTCGGTGGCTACGCTCTTTTTTAGTCTAATTTGCATCCCAGTGGAATGTGCGCATTATCGGTCATAGGGTGGGGCAAGGCTGCATTCAGTAGCCTTGAGTGTGCCTAGGTCATCTTAACCCTCGGATGAAAGATACTTGCTCAGGCCTACTGGCACGGTTCCAGAGAGGGCACTTTTGGTTACGGTAGACTATGATGCCTATGCTCATGGACAAATGAATCAAAAGTTCCTTTCTGTTCATCCTATGTACGCTAGATTTGATTCGATCTTCATGGCATGACGTCTTTAGAGTTTCAGTCGTTGAGGTATCATTTGTATTTCTTGTCAAATACTATCACAAAATCCATTCCTTCCGCAAAGTACGTAATTACGCCTGAGTTGCTCCTTGCCAACAAATGGTAATTTGAAATAAATTTCCTAGTTGTGGCTATGCTTGTAGGATGGCGCTGTCATTTTCATTCACCGTTGTATATGCTATTACTGCAAGCGGGATTATACAACGAATAAATCGTTTTAACGGAAAACGTTCCATGTTTTATGGAACTCATATGCAATCACAGCTTGAATAATATACCTCGTTGAGGGTGACTTAGATAATCGCTAATGTTAAATGAAGATAATTCCTCCTAGATTATTGGGTCATTGGTCTTATTCCGCAAATGTTGTGCCTTTCGACGTGATTGAGATGCTCTCTTGGAAACCTGACTTCTCTCCTGAGCGTGTACCATAGCTCAGCCTTGCCTAGCACCTTGCATAATTCGGCGGTAATAACTATCACTTCGTGCAACTTTGTCCAACTCCTGATGCCACGACCACGTCCGCTTTTCGCAGCGTCTTCGAGTGTTGCGCGTGCAGTTGACAATCAGTGTCCCACTCCTACCTATGCGTCTCGTCTTCCCTGACCATGTATTCTCTATTTACTGGTCCATATCGTCAACGTGACTAAGACTGGCTCTTCTCTCAAGACGGATGCGTTCAATTTCGTTGTAGGGCTCCTCTTGCATTGCAAAGGGGGAAGATGAATAACTTGGCCTTATCCCATGATTACGCCAATATCGTTGTTGGTTTTCAGGCAAAATCATTTGGCTGCTTTCTTTGATCCAAGAAAATTTTTACGCACACCAACAAGAAAATAATCAACTGTATTGACACGCAAAAAATATGATGGGTTTTTTTCGCATTCAATGAACCATCTATGAGACTTTAAACTCAGAAAATGCATTCGTGTGGAGTCAAATTTACCTTGGCATGGCCAGATTCCGTCCTTTTATCTCCCATGGTACAGATCCCGCTTAAGTTTGGATTTTGAGTACAAGATGCTAGGTCGCCCAAAACGTCTACCAGTTATGAAGTAAAGTTTTGAGGTCCCACTTATTGCTAGTGTCAGGGATCACTAACTAGAGTTCAAAACTGGAAGCTTTGGAGTTTTTACAAATTGATAATATCAGCAGGGATTACACTTTTGCTCTGATCGTCGGCGTTCCTGTCTACGAAGACAAGTTGATCATAGGTAGCTCTTGATTAGATTGATTACAGTAATGAGTATAGCTTGACTAATTAGTTCCCTGGACGAGGTTGGAATACTTTCTCGTCGAAGAACTCTTATTTTAATCACTTTGATACCGCCTCGGATGTCTCTCTTGGAATTCGCGTTCCTTAAGGATAGGATCTTTGTTGAGCACTTCTAGAATCGAATGGTGAATACTGTTGAACATGCATACTAGCCTACAGCCCACCGGTTCAGTGTGGAAAGTCTTTCAGTAAAAGTTGTCTATCAAGTGAACCTTGTAATAGGCGTTTGTTGGATTAGGAAATAGCGCTGCAACCAGACATGTGTTTGCCCCGTTAGAGTCCCAACCCAGCGGTGCGCCTTGGTGCAAGTAACACAGAGGAAACACACAATTTGGCAGGTGGTTCAGCCCTGGCACCCTTGCTAGGTACACACATAAAAGCGTTCATCTCTCTTTGATGTAAGAACTCATACAACCTATTTAAGGCTGAGTTACTTAGCTGGGAAAATTTGGGCTAGGCATAGGCGTCACCACACCGCACTTCGTTCACCACACATTGGGATTTTTTGGACCATCCCAATTTTCAAGTGCTAAGTAGATCGTGAAATAGAGCACTATGAGACAGAACAGCTTTTACTGCTCTTCTTCAAGATGCGAGCAAATCTGTCTGTTTTAGGGACGAGTCCACGTCCATTGTCGTAGTAGTAATCCTTGCAGCACTATTTCTTAACTTCTCGATCAGCTTGCATAACGAGACTGCAAATCGCCATTTCTGTTTGCATGCGGCCTTTTGGTGGCTCAACCTTCGCAAGAATACCAAATTAAAGGCTACCACCTCTGGGCTTGACAAAACACTTCATCGGGACACTGGGCATTGAGCTTAGCTTGGGGCGCCCACTAAAAATCGTATCCATTTGCATTGTCGCATCGGAGAATGCTATCTCCCTTAAGTAGCCTTCGCCATCATTCATGATATTCTCCGGTACAGGGGAAATCTAACCTATGTAGTTGATACTCCATGGAGTGCATTTCATGGGTCAGTCGCAGTTCTGTGTGATACAAAACAAGATTTATAGTAGTTTTACAGAGTTGTTTTTCTGCGTGTCTTTTTTTCTACCCTTTTCCTTAGGCAAATGTTTCTCAGCCGTGTCTAAAGATGTGGAGGATGAATCGCTTGTTCACGCAAATAGCATCTTCCCATAAATACCGCAGACGATTCCGTAATTAGCCCTTCAAACCACTCGACTGTGACCTAACTTTGCGTGTTAATGGGCTTATAAGGTAAAATAACAGGGTAGTTGCCAAAAGCCAACGGAATCGTGCTCCGTCTTCGGAGATTCGACCACCCACTGCAGCCGCCTTTCCACTGCGGCGCTGTGATTCAATAGGTAGAGTATTTGTACTCCCATCTGTGATTCGCTTGACACTACCGTCCATACCGTCTCCCTTGATGTCGCAGAACCGTGACCTGGAATTTACGTATAGAAGGAATGGGAGGCTGCCATCATGAGCCTCACAACATTAATAAAAAAACATAATTAGAATAACATGCTACACTTGCTTACAAAACAGTGTTAAAAAGTAAATTGATATGAAAGTACCTTTTCGCTGCAGTGGCGTTGTGAATCAACACACTATTCATTCATTTAAATCAATGTGGACTAGACAGCTTAACCAGAAGACGCGAGGCAATGCGGACGTTAGACGCTGGCGTGTGGTGTTATATTTTACAAAAAGGCATTTAGCTACAGGGAGATTTCGGCCTCCCTAGGTTGTAATTATCTTCAGCTGCCTGACCTTTCGCACGTTAGTAGTGTGTGATACGGCTTATTATGGCCACAGAGAAGACTCAAGCAAAACGCTAGTGATAACGGTAAAGGACTCCAATCATAGGCACGATTATTCTGGTTCCAGAGGCTGGTTACCTAACCTTCACTTCGCAGAAGAGGGATATATAGCACGAATGGCTGAGTCCGTGGTTATTGTTGAAATCTACCTTTGGTATCCCCCCAATCTTTATGTTTTGCAAAAGGGTAACTGACAAATGAAGCAATAAACACGTCACTTTTTCTAAGATAGGTAAATGTACCTGAATCGGACACCGGTGCCCACACTTGAGATTCGCAAGGAAATTCATTGGTCTATTTTCATGGTTTGTGAGTGTCTTTTAATATACCAGCTACAGTGGAACGAAAGGTATAGAAGTACGTCCAGAAGATGAGAGAATTACAAGGTAAAAATGGTTTATATTTTTAGGGTGTTTAACTGCATAGGCAATGTAAATTACCACAGCTCAAACTTACTCTCTGAGGCATGTACGCTGAGGTATTTTACTGCGGTTGTAGTATGGTGTTCTATGGTATTCTGACCTATTGCGACTTCGAAGGAGACCCAAGACGTCACGGTTAGATGCATTCATGAGGTTTAGGCAGTATATTCATTATTTGTTACAGAAAATAAAGTATAAAAAATAAACTCGTATACATGCAACCTCAGATGTTCAAGATATGTAGTGGTGAATGATGTCAATTTTGCAGTGTTTTAGTTTTACGGTAGAATCACATTTTCATTCGTATGGACTGCTATCAAATCAATTCAAGCAAAACTAAAGAACGTAAAACAGTAAATTGTGTTTCAACGCTTTGCATAAAAGAGCTTGCTTTTTGACGAAGTTCATTCCCAAAAAGATATCGTTTTGTTTGAACGCGCCGGTCCTATCGCTTGTTTCGTTTATGTTAAAATGTCTGATGAGAGTGTCGTTCTGGGCGAAGTCGTTGAACGTGTTAATGAAGAGGATGAGCCACAGAGTCCTCAGTCGAAGCAGTCCGTGCCGATGTTCAGGTAAGGAAGTGGTCAGCTTACTCTTGTTTCTCAGTCCTTCCCAAACTGTCCACCGACCTGGTATGCCCCAACCATTTCGCCTTGGCATGAGGCCACCAGTCATGCCACCAATGGGCTGTCGTGGCCCAGTGATCCGAGGACCTCGTCCTATGGGCATGAGGTATATAAATGGATTAAGTAACTCCATGCTATAGAGTTGGTCCGCTTGGTATGCGGCCTCCTGGTATGCCGGGCTATAGGGGTCCACCTAGGCCCTTCGACGGACCTCCGCGGCCTCCTTTTGATATTTCACATAGAGGACCTCCTAGGTACCCCCCACAGCGTTTTCCGATCAGAATGAGTGAGGGTGACCCTAGTGGTGAGAGTATGGACGGCTATTTTGATCAGGAATGCTTTCCGGAAGATTTTCAACAGATGCCTCCAGGTATGCGTCCTCGTGTTCCGCCGCCTCCAAGGGGATTCGGGCCACCACCTGGACCCTTCCTGGGTGGTCCTCCTTGTTCAAGACCGATGATGAATGGAGGTCCCAATGGACCCGAAATGGCACCACCGGGTTACGGTCCACCAAGAGCCGGCTTTATGGCGCCTCCTAGAAGTGTGCCTCCTCCTGGAGCTGTCTATCCACCTGGATCGCCCAACGGGCAAGGCGTTCCGTCATATGATGGTATTGTTGCACTTTACTAGTGCTTTTTACGAAGTATTCTGTTTGCGTAGCAATAAAATTGCATCCATGTGGTTTAGGCCAGTCGGGGGCACTACCATCGGCTGGTGCCCCTTCTCATCAGTATGGAATGTCATCACAATCTAGTGTTTCGGCGGGTGGCGATATGCCGCAGCCAGCGCAAGAAGTGGATGTTTCTTCGCCTAGCGGTGTACCACAACCTGGTGGACCGCTTCTACCATCAGGACCATCTGACAGTGACGTATCATCTACCATTCATTCCGGACAGGTACCACCTAGTTCCATGCCACCGTACCAAATTCCGCCCTATGGCACCTCACAGGGCGTTTATCAACCAGCATTGCCGAGTGGGCCGCCGGGGTCCTTTATGCCAATGGCTTTCCCACCGTCGTCAGTTTCACCAATGATGCACGTTGGGCCGATGGGAATGTATAACATGCCACCGCCTTCACAACGTGGTGTGCCGCCGAGCAATTTCCCTGGTGTACCACCCCTACCTGGGCAAGCGCCAGTGCAGTCGCTAGGAGCCTCAGTTCCGTCTTCCAATCCAAAAGAGGAAATATGGATTGAAAATGTCTCTGCCGATGGCAAGGTCTATTATTATAATATGCATAGTCGTGAAACGCGATGGGACCGTCCCGACAATGTTACTATAATCAGGCAAGGTGACGTCGAAAAACCAGGGAATGTTCCCTCGTCACAAGCTCCTGGTGTTGGTCAATCGTCGAGCATTCCTATTCAGGCAAATCCACTACCTGTAAAACCCCCTGAAGTGGCAGCGTGGACCGAGTATCAGAGCGGCGATGGTAAATCATATTTTCACAACAGCCAAACCGGTCAGACAACATGGGAGAAGCCGCAAGTTCTCATCGATTGGGAAAGTAAGAGTTGGTATTTTGGAGATGATCAGTATTTTATTTGTCTTCCCTGGTGGTCATTTAGTTCTTTAGGTTTTGTGGGCGCCGCTTTAAGGATCTCCCCTTGCTTATTTTTAGATGGATCCAAGAACATGAGTGACTCTCAGCCTAAGATATCAGTTGCGCCGACACCGACTGCAAACTCTCAGGACAAGGTATGCATTTGCTAATTTTAGAGTTTCGCTTGAAAGCAACAGGCAGTTTTTCATTGAACGAATGAAGCTGAAGTGTTTGAAGGCGTGCATCAAGCCACCTAACCGCTGGTATACTGTGGCATAAGTTAATGTCATTTGAGTTCGATTGTGACTAGCGTTTTAAGAAAGGACGTTATTACGATCTGGTTAGCGTTTGAAAGTGGCTTTTTGTGTGATCTTTGCTCGGGCTGTGGCCCAATTTTCTTAAGTGCCGTGGAGTGCGTTTTCCAGTCGTGCTTTTATATGGATTGCCGAATTCGCATTTTCATTTTGCAGCCTGAATCTGGTTCGAGTAGCGTCTCCATCGATTCCAAGCTTCATCAAAGTCAGCAATCATCGGTCACTGAGAAGAAACCTGAAAGTTCAACTAAACCTCTCGCTGTGGAACATCAGCCTGAATCAGAGAAAGAAAAAGAGCCCGAGCAAAAGGATACTAGCCGACCTATATCCAGCACGGCTGTTACCGGCACACCATGGTGTGTAGTCTGGACGGGCGACGGCCGGGTGTTTTTCTTCAATCCAAGCAAACGAATTAGTGTTTGGGAGACGCCCGAGGAGCTGAAGGGTCGTACGGATGTTGAGCGTCTGCTCGAGAAGCCGCCTAATGAAGAGAAGGAATCTGTTGATGTTGGTGATGAGAGATCTGGAACACCAACGCCACAGGACCCCCCAATTAAGAAGGCACGGTTGTAAGCTACTTTGCTCATAGAAATGGGTTTCGAGGCGCTCGTCCTTCGTGGCCTTTATTTTTCATAGGGAGGAGTCAATAACGAGGCGACAGGCGGAAGCTCAGGATCCAACTTCGAAGGTTGAAGTGATGGTGGTGGACGAGGGAGCGAAGCAACTCACTGGTGAAATGACTGCAATCGACACGGCGAAGGAGGCATTTGAACGGGCCACAAAAGACCAAGCTAGCGTACCACTTGAAGTTCGTCTTCAGCAGTTTCGACAGATGTTAATTGATAAACAGGTGCGTGTTATGATAAGAGAAAGGTTGTTTTTCTTTCCTTATTTTAATATATTACTATTTCAGGTGTCGGCTTTCTCCACTTGGGATAAAGAATTGCACAAGATTGTGTTTGACCAGAGGTACCTCTTGCTTACCTGTGAAGAAAGAAAGCAGGCCTTTGAGGCTTATGTAAGGGAGCGGGCAGAGGAAGAGCGCCGTGAAAAGAAAAATAAAATGCGAGAAAAGAAGGATAGGTTCAACGAGCTTCTTGCAGGAGCAAATCTTACTTCGAAGTGAGTGCTTTTACCAGTCTTTGGATTTCGATGTGCGGTTGGTTTTTTAAGGCTTTTTTAGAGCAGATACTCCCGAAGGTCTTTACTGCTGTCTAGAAGCACAAAGTGGGTCGCTTTGCGTGCGATTTTACTCCAAAGCTCTGTTATATTTCAGGTCTTCATTCTCGGATTTCGCTTCGAAATATGGCCGCGACGAAAGATTCAAAGGTATAGAAAAGTCTCGCGAGCGGGAATCCCTCTTCCAAGCTTTTCTTTCGGATTTACGTCGTCGGGAAAAGGAAAAGTCGAGCCTGAAGGATAAAGTATGTTTAACACTTAAGCGATCACATGGTTAATTGTTTAAAAGATATTTGAATGCATGTCAGCTGTAATTACGAAACATCTTTGACGCTGGTGAAGGTCACGATTCTCTGCCGGATTCGATGTTTTCATTTTCTTTCTTTGCCTTCATGGCACATTTGAACTTGGGTTATAAGCAAAACGTCGCCTAATCCATCGTTAGAGCAGTAATGCAAAGCTTCGGGTTAACGTACATATTTTAACGGCATTTTTGGAATGCGGCATCAGTTAATTCCTTCCACATGGGGATGTTAATTTACTGTTTAAACAAATTCCTCTTATTGTAATTTTCAAGTCGACAGTTTACCCTGTAGGCTGGAGTCGGGTTCGAGCTTATTAGCATGGATAGTCTTGTGTAATTGCTTTTTTCGGGGGAAACTAATCTTTCTGGTGTAAATTTGAGGGCTATTTATTTAATCTCCAGAATTTCGTCCGGTAACTTTATATAAATGTAGTCAAGTTCACAAATTCGGCTTTTTTTACAGACCGCTCAGGACTGATTTCATGTCTATATGCCGGTCGCCAAGGGATTTTGTACAATCATCGTACAAACTGGAAAGACCGTGAAGGCTGAATTTGGTGTATGTTATAGCACTTTGGCTTATAACTGCGTTCAAACCAGCGAAATTCCAAGTTAGACTGCATGCTGGTTTATCGGGGCTACAAAATTCTGGGCTATCTAGAATGCACTATTGTATTAATACTGTGTAAAAGTAGCAGTTAAGTGGATAGTATATCAAGCAAACTTCCCTTTTTAACGCACTGCAGCACAGCAAATTAACGGGAGATTAGTTTCCGGAAAATGCAACAGCAATCATCCGCTTGAAGCAGACAGAAAGCGAGTGCTTGGTTTGGTGGTGAGACACGCTCGTGGTCCACAGAGCACCTCTGTGTTTGCGGAGGCCGTGAACCACACAACTCCGAAACTTCGTCTGTACGTCACTCCCCATCAATGGCTACTTGGGAGTAACTCGCTCTCGTTAGCAGGTTTGTTTTGCTTCACAACCAAACTATCTGTGTGCTTGAGGTTCGCGAAAATTGTGGTGGCGTTTTCACAGGTGAAACCTTCGATTCCCGCACGTTGTAGCCTGGAAGCAACTTATTAGAACCTCCTTCCATTTACTTGATTTGACACGATAATATTATCGTCCTTAGTTTCCCTGCTTCTCGGGGCCTTCGCAATATTTATCCATCCTTCCATTTACGTTCTAGTCTATCATGACCTACCGTAGCTTAAATCAGCTGTTTTTAACTATAGGTGTTCTTAGACGCGAAAGCGGGATTCCGGGTTCCGAAAAAGCCTTGTTTATTAATGCAGTGTAGCTCTATCTTAATTTCATTTACGGTATCCAATTTTTATGTTAATTTTAGCTTAAGGAGGTCTAGATTTGTTTGTAGAAACATTTTGCTGAGTGTGGTTTGTGGTATTTTAAAGTACAGATCGCGAATTGTTTGGAAGTTTCCGTTATAGTGAATTTTTAGGTCAAATGCTAAACTTTTCGTCTCGTCGTGCACTTGAGACAGTCGCTAGGCTAATTCATATCTCTCTTCCTTCGTAAAAGATATCGCCAATGATTTGGCTTTCTGATTGCAGGTCCTCGGAAAATGGACACTATTTGAGTCTCTACTCTTTACAATTCTCTTTATTCATTCTTATTTTTTATAGGTTAAGGCGGACTTCTTTGCTCTCCTGAAAGAGCATAAATCGATATCTCGGCGCTCACATTGGTCTGGTGTCAAGAGGAAAATTGACTCTGACCCGCGCTATAGAGCGGTTGAGTCTTCAAACCGTCGTGAGGATTGGTTCCGCGAATATATCCAGAAAATGGATGATGTAATTAACCTTTATTTTATATGCACTCATCTTGTGCCGTCGATTTTAACGTATATTGGACGTTGCTTTAATCGGCGACTAGTTTCTTAGTGTAAATGTATCACGTTAGCATTGCGTTAGGTGTTACAAAACCCTGAGGTGGAGAGTTGCGGTTCAACTCATCAATCAACTAATTTGACGCTTTAGGGAAAAGATGGTGTTTCTCGGGAGGATAGTGAAAAGCGCAAGGAGCGGGAGAAACGCGAGCGGCAGGAGGCTTCTTTACGTGAGCGAAAGAAGGAGGTTGAGGAGGCTCGAACCAACTCGATGAGAGAGCGGGATCGTGAGCGTGAATCTCATCTACGTCGGGAAGCTGAGGCCAACTTCAATGCTCTTTTAACCGACGCAATCAAGTCTGAGATACTCTCCTGGAAGGAGGCTAAAAAAGTCCTTCGAAAGGACTCAAGATGGGATGCCATAGCTGATGTTCTATCTAGAAGTGAACGCGAGACTCTCTTCGATTCCTACACTGCTGGTCTTAGTAAGAAAGCCAAAGAGGCTTTCATTAAGATGATCAGCAGTAATGAGTCGGTAGGTTGTTTTGGCTGTAACGCGCCAGTTTTTGGATAGCCTTTGGCCGATTCGATTTTGTCTACTCGTCTTACATTTCGTTAAGTCCGTTCATATTTCTGCATATTTGGTGTTTTTAATATGGTCGTCTTCTGCACGTCTCTCTAAGAATTAATTTTGGTCGGTTCCGTTGTTTTGGACTCATATTTAGGAGTCGTATACGTTTTACTGTTAGATTACATATTGGACTCCCTGGAAAAATGTGAAGGAGATCTTTAAGGATGATCCAAGATTCGAGAAGCTTCTCTCATCTGAAAAAAAGTGGAAATCCGAATTCCGCGATTGGGCTAGTGAACGTGAATCCAAGGCCAAAAACAACTTCACCGAAATGCTAAAGGAGAAGACCTCACTAATGTTGTCGTGAGTATTGATTTGATTTCTCCGGTTTTTTGATATTTGGCTAGTGAATCTTACTGTTTGTTCGGCATCGCATATGGATGACGTATACAAGATAATGATTTGGTTTTTTTTCCACAACTCCCTACAGGATGTTTTTGAATCATCAGTATCCATTTAGCAGCTTTTGAATTGTATTAACCTCTATTTTGTGCATATTTTCCAATCCTAGAGCGAAACGCCAGTCCCCTGAAAACGACACAATCTTGGATGATGTTCTAAGCACCCTCAAGGCGGACATTCGCTACAGGGCGTTAGAACCGAATCAGTCCAAGGCAATGCTAGAAGAGTTCCTGCAACGCCTTTCGGAATGATGCGCTATAGTTTTTTCGCAGTCGCATTAACAAATACCCTTTTGATGTTTTCTTTTTGTTGGTGACTACATGTATCCTGTGCGTCAGCAAATGTATAAATTTATCTGAAATCGAAAATAAACGAAACTGTTGTTGAGCGGCTCCGTTGCATTTTCCCCGTTAGTGTGTTATTGTGAATGTGTGCAAAGGGTTCGTTTATCGACTGTTTTTGCTGCTGGAGGGCTCAACCTCACGAATGACGTCTCGATTTCATTTTCCTTTAAACCGTTCTAGAGGTGTCATTCGGTGAGCTCCAGTATTATTCTTCTGAGTAGTTCTACTTTCAACGGTTGGAACTGGTTGCGGCTGCATTATTTGCTGTCGTGTAGTACCCTATGAAACCTTGGTTTTATCGGAATTTGCGTAGATGGCTATGGTTAGCTCAGCTGGGATTCCTTTCACGGGGTGGTTATGCTGTAACTTGTAATTCTCAGCTGCTCGCGGGTGGATGCCGTTTGTTGTAGTGATCTTTCGTACTATACACCCGGGTCCGATTTGAAATCGTTGGAAATAACTTATTATTCCGGCGAAGCATATTTCATTTAAGCAGGCTTGGGAGTCGAGTCATGAAAGCAAAGGGTTGAATTTTGCTCGGGATCAATTATGCAATTTAACTGCTCTGCGTCTAACTGGAACTTGGGACATTGAGTGTTGGTTTTGTAGTAGCGTTGAATGCTGATTAAAGCTGGGACGGCGGTGCTGGTGGTTGGTGAAATCTTTTTTTTCATCCAGAGGTAGGTTATGGATGATCGTCAGAAGCTCATTCAGCTAACATCTGAGGAAATTGACCGTCTCCTGGCTGATTCTTCGATATCCCTACGCGGTGCTGATGACCCTGTGGTAACCAGAACATCAGGGATTGCACCTGAAAGCACTTTCACTGAAGAGGATCTAGCTCTGCTTGACGATACTGGCGTATTTAAACAGACGTCTTCAGCGTGAGTTCACTTTTTTCCGCCTGCCCGTTGTGTTCTGTGAAGCGCTCTTGTCGGTATATATCTTAAATGAATGAAAAATGAGGTTCTTTCATATTTGGCATTTTCTTCAAATTTTTATTAGGTCAAAACTTCAAGTTTCATTATGTCTGATCTGTAGATTCCTCTACAAAGATGACTTGCTGTTTCAGTAAACACTTGTGCACTTATTGTTTGTAGAGCTATTGAAAAGGAACACAACGAGAATGTTCTTCAAGAGGCCACGCGTGAGTCACTATGGATAGTTTTCTTTTGTATTTTACCCGTTGGAATGGCAAGGCACTAAACTGCAGACCTGTAAATGATGATGAATTTCATTGGTCTGGGTCCGATAGCAATAAATTTGAAGATTAAGCAATACCTTAACGGGAATGGAGCTAAGTGGATACAAGCAAAGGCGCACCTCACCTTAGTGTTGGTGTTCTTTCCAAACCAGGAAATGCGTTTCTATGTCGTCTTCACTTTCCATTGGTTATGGCGTTAAAGCCAGATTTTGAAAGTTTCAAGTGCCATGCACACTGCTGCATCGTGGCCAAAATTTGTCAATTTGTGTATCTGGCAGTACCATTCAAAAGATGGTCAATTCGGTCAAATAGCAAGGGATATTTTATGGAAAAGCAATAATAAGTTTCCGATTTACTCAAAGTAGTTAGCTCAGCAGTTCTTTTTGCACCTTTTAGAGGTTTTGGGTTCGCAAACTGAACGAATCCCGGTAGTAGCAGATGAAATTCCTCCAAATCAATTTAAAGATCCCACTATATCTGCTCAACCTGCAGGTACTCCATTGGTTTCTGTGATGGTAACAATCGCTATTCGTGGTTGATAACCACATAGGGTTTACTGATTGGCGAGGTTACCCTGTTTCCTTAGGCTTTTGGACTGGTGTTAATGTAGCTTACGCTTTATTAAGTATACGTAGATGAACCTTGTTATCTTATTCACTGGTGAAGTGAATTAGCCTTCGGTCTATGTATGAACTGAGGTAGATATTCAAATTACTTTCCACCTTAGTTTTGTCGTAGGGTTAGTCATGGATGAGTTGCTTCACGAGGCTATTTTTGATTTGACATTTGAGAATATGACGTCTGCGACATTGCAGGCAAGCAGCAGTTTTGCCCCGAGGTGCTTAAGACGCATCCTATTCTGGTGCTCTCAATCGCCTTTTTTGATCAGGCAAGCCTGACCACCCCTTCATTTTGCGGTGGAAAGAGTTTACACAATACTTTTAGTCGAACAGCTTCTCGCATGATTTATATTAACCCAAAACATTTAATGTAGACGTACCGATGGTACCGGGCAAATATACGGTTTTTACGCGAGGTAACGTCTTATCCACCAACAGTAATTGATGACTATAAATATAGTTTTGCTAAAGTATTACAGTGAATCGAACCTGTTAGCGGGGTTGTGAACAAAAAATTCCGTAGTCACATTGCACGAATGCTTCACAAAGATGCCTTAGTGGTTTGCATTTGCCTTTGAGAGTTTTTGCGTCATAGGCTTACTAAACCCGGTTTTATATTTTAGATTCGTTTTCATTGTCTTCTCACGATTCTTCACAAATGTCTACGGGCGCAAAGTAGGTTCACCAGTTTCGCTTACGCATCATTTAATTATTACATAAACATGGTTTGGACTCCTTTCCAAATAGTATGCTTGGCTGTAGAGTGAGGTGACGTTCAATTGCCAAATTTTTTGCAATGCAACCGTGATGGGATCTCAGAGAAAACTCAAATTTTATTTGACTAACGACTTATTTTCTCCATTTCCAGCCATGACTATCCACGTTCTTCAACACAAAAAAGAAACAGCCTTTCCAAGCTGGTTCATGGCTGGACCACTCTTATGGGGCATCCGATTGCTGGTTCGATTTCGTCACAGCTATCGGCGTCACCTCAGTCCGTTTCCATTTTCTCACCACTCCTAACACAAAGTTCAAAGATCCTCACTGGTGTCGTCTCTTCCCTCCTCTCTCCATGGGCAGTGGCGTCGAGACAGATTGCTGGGGCATCTGAACACAGTTTTGACGAAGTGGGACTTGTTCAAGATAGGCCTTGTGAGAATAGTCTTATTAGCGCGTTTGAAAAGATTGGTGTTGCAGACAGCCGTTCAGAGCATGATGATGGTATGTTCTTGGAACCTCTCCTCCCTCCAACTCCTTTTAAGATCAGTTCGCTACGCCCAACTAATACCTCATTTTAAAATCTGTTCGTGACTTAAATACTGCTTTTGGGAGACCTCACAGAAGGCTTTAGAAGCAGTCTTTAATGGGTGTTAGATAAAATGGTGCTCTTGAAACTTGATTTGTTTATACCGCAAACTGCCTCAGCCGACAATGTTGAAATTTTACGATTTTCCACTCTCGTAGTGTTTTTCTCACCCAACCGCGAGCGTGACGAAACAAAGGGTGCTAGGAACGCATCAATATCTCCATTGCCGACCGTTCACCTGCGCAGCGCGACGATGGAAGATACGCAATGCGGCCCGAACACAGAATCCTCGGTCTATTCGGATGCCATAAGCGTGCAGCCTTCCCCCGTACACTCAGCGCCCGAAAACATAAGGTGCTTGATACCACCATCCTCCCAAAGGCCCTCGATTCATCTTTTCAGCAACTCGGATGCTGTTTCTTCATCTCACATGGAGCTTCAGTCAGATGTGGAAAGCTTTGCACCTAGCGAATCTGGACGCTACACATCGCGGCTGGTAAATGTCGATATAACACCATCTGTTTCTCCAAACAAAACCATTGCGGAGGAGGGTGCTCCGAAAATCACCCAAAATCTACTATTAGGTGTTGGCATTTCTCCTAGGAGAGAAGTCTTTCATCGAAATATGCTCTCTTCAGGGTCAGAAATATCGGAAGATACTTTCAATCATATGACACCCTCACATAAAGCATCTGAAGGTTTTAGTGTAGATATGTTTTCGCAAAAATTGGAAGCGGAAACTCCCACAAAATCTGCTGATGTTCATCCGGAAGGACCTGGACAGCCAGCTACCAATTTGGTGAGCTTCTTTTACTACTTTTGCAAACAACTTTCAGAGTTCGATTTTAGGGCCTTGTGTACTTCAGACTCCTAAATCTACCTCCAAACCACGCGTTACATGCTCACCCTTCCCAATGATGATCAGTATGCTAAATGACGATGAGGAGTGGAACAGAACTCAGAAGTCCGCTGATCGTTCGGCAGTACCTATAATTCCGAGAAGGAAGTCAAAATCCGTTACTGATCGACGGAAGGACAAATACAAGGATGAACTCGTCTCTCGGGAGAGCGCTGAGTTGTGCCAGGAGTCATCGAAACGGTGTGAAATGACTACGTTTGAGCAACTTTCACCTCAGCTAAGCAGTAGCATCTGTCCCTCTATTTCTGGAAGTGTGAACATGGAGTCAGCAGCACCATTGGTAGGCTTGCATCTGGAACCACCCCAGCCCCAATTGCATGTTACCCACTGCAAAAACTGACTTGATGGATCTTAAGGATTCTGATCGAAATGCGCTGGTAAATGTCAACTGTTCGCTTATCGACTGATGTGGTGGGATTAGTAGAACTATCCTTGACTTTTAGTTGTTTGAATCAAGAGTGGGTAACGAAATGAACCATATATCTGTCAGGCGCAGGAATATAAACGTTTTCACATGTTTCGTCGTAAGAACATTATTTTCTCCACATAGTTAAATTTACTGTACCACTTTCTTTTCAGGGTTCACATTGCCCGGTTCCAAGCTGCCCATCTTCAGAGCATTTGTCAGCAGTGTGTGGCATGTCTCAGCCACCGCTGCGTGAGGCTGCAAACAGTGTTGCATTTACAGACTCTGAGCAGGAAGACAAAGAGAATGTATCACCACATGTGAGTGTCAAGATCAACAAGAGCATTGTTTGATTTCCATTCGCTTCAGGACCTAGTATTGGCGACGCGTAGAACTTTAGTGCACCGCTTTGTTCGATGTACTTTGGGGGAATCAGATTGTGTCTTCTCTCCCCCTCCCTTATAGGCGTTAACAGTCACGAGACGCCGTGCTACGCACCGAATCCCGGTGCTTTCCGTCTCTACGGCACCGGTGCCAGCACCGAGGCGTTCAGCCCACAAGGCAAAGACTCAGCCTTCTCTCCCGACAGATAGAGAGATTATCGAGGAGAAGGTTCATCTTCGTCGAGAAATAAAAACGCTTAAAGCTAAAGAGGATATTTTGAGGTGAATTCTTTCTTTCAGTGTAACCCTACTTGCGACTTGTATAAAATTCGACTTCAAGTATTTGAAAAGCGGAACTCGGGAGAATATGCTAAACATTGCTACCACTCACGCACATTCCCACCGTGTGGACACTTCGCATTTATGTTTCATACATCACGTTTAATGTTCTACTAGGCCATCTTAGTAACTAGCAAAACTGATACCCAGGTTTCCTAGCCAAATGGTTCTTCCGTTGGTAAACACCAATTGTTATTTGTGCTGGTCCGGCAGGGGATATTTCGGGGTTTATCTTTCCACTTCCATTGGCTTCGCTCCTGGGTTTGAGCTAAGATTCGAATGATACTCCTTTCACGTATGATATGGATACATTTACAGTACAGTGGTATTTGCCTAAATTAGACTCTGCTGTGTGTGTTATGAAGGTTGGTATTGAGCAAATATGAAACGGCATTCGAAGAGGCTTTGGACCAACGCAGCCAGGTGGACTTTGCGGCGGCAAGTGCGAGGGCTCAAGCTAGTAATGAGGCCTCTGAGACGCGGCGTCAGGCTGCCACTCTCTACAACGCTGTCCTTGATTCGCAGCGACGACACGAGCGCATGCATGAAACAATCGAGAAGGCCGAGGCTGTGAGTGGTTGTCCTCCTTTTCGTTGCAAGTTTTCTAATGTCCAAATTTTATTAGTGTTTCACCGTTTTAGAATCAGAAGGAGTGGTTGAGACGCGTTGAAGCCCTCCGAACGAAGCATGCGCATCAGTCGGAGAAAGGAGTGACCTATCAAAAGTATTGCCTTGGAAAAATACAAAGGTGGGTCCCATCCCTCTTCCCATAACAGTAATGAAAAGCATCAGTAGCTCTTCTCCTTAATTGAGCCGTTCACTGATTGCAGGGACAAATTGCGCGCTATCGGTCGGGGTTCCTAAGTGGAGTTTACCTATCATAGTCTGCTTCCTCACCTTGAGTAAATCGCTTGCGATAGACCACCTTCTAATTTCCTTCTTTGCTTTGCAGGGCACTCGAAAATCAGGAGGCGAGAACTACTGAGATGGAAAGGGAGCTTAGTAAACTGCGTGTTTACTCAAAGCAAATTGAAATGAAGCAAAGGTCCCTCGAAGCTGAAGTAAGACAAAAGGTAAGCCTGGTACCTCATGGCGGTTTACTGCAGCCGTCCGTGCCTAATTGACTTTATTATCGCCCACGATTATTCGTTGTCTCGTAGGCTCAAGAGAATCAAGAACTTACCCGAATTTGCGACAGTTTGTTAACGTGATTCCACTTTGTCGCAGCGTTTTGTTTTTATGTGCATTTGGTATTGGGTTTGGATCTCGAAATATACGTTTAGTATCTTCCTTCTTCTTGACACTAAGTTATGCAATTCGTAGGCTAGGAGAAATAGTCTGTAGCACCGCGGACCATCCTGGCTACAGGAAATCGTAGCGTGTCTCTAGCGGAAGAGTCGAGTGTTATTAGGACGGTGCGAGGGTCAAGTTGCAGGATGGTGATGCAACGTGTGGAGACTCAGTTCGCCCGCACAATAAACTCCAAGCGGATGGTGTCATGGAAATCACGTCATCTAGCTGGACTAGTAACTCGCCGGCCACTTTCTAGGTTAAAAAAAACCAAAGACCAGATCAGTGAACCTATATCACCAACGAGATTACCGGCGGATTGGTCTACTACACTGACTGACCGACTCGAAAAAGGTAAAAGAGAACACGACATGATGTTTTCGGCGTGAATAAGTTAATTTACCGGAAATTAGCCCCCAGGGTTTTGAAGCAGAGGCGTCCGAGAATGTGCGACCTAAATCTGCTTACACCTGTCCCAACGTATTTACCATACGAATTCTTATCTGCGAAACGGTGCACAAGTTTCTTAACCCAAGAGGAAGCATCCTCTACTCGCATCAGTCGTTTCGTGACGTAAGATATTATTAACAATAGCACAGAAACAACGCACAAACTCAGCCATCTGGTGAGGCGTAAGCCTCTACAAGACGGCTCATAGCAGACTCGTGCAGCTGGCGCAGTTCGTCAGCCTCTACGCAAGATGTGACAGGTTTGCAGAATGCATAGTCCATATGAAGCTTCAGCCCTCGGGCCAACCACTGGTTCTCTGCGGTCCAGTGACTGACGCCCTCGATGAGTGCGCAAGCACGCGAGCGCGCCGGCTGAGTGCAGAATAAGATCTCTGTCCTGTTTAGTCGTGGAACAGTGAGAGAAACAGAGGGCAGAGAGCAGGATAATTCTGGGTCTACGCCCTCCTCAAGAAAGCAGGCATAACCGCGGGAGCGTGGCAAATAGGAGAGGAAGCTGTCCTCTTCTATCACAAGTCCGCGTGCAAAAAGTTTACAAACTAGGGAATGGGGACGAGATGACACATCAGTCGTACTCTGGCGCATGCTGAAAGTATTGGCATGTGTCCAAATTGGTTCTTCCTGAAGCTTCGTCGTGGTGTCTTGAGTGGTCAGTGACAGCGACATCATCTAGAATTAGTTCACACTAATTACGCTACGAGGTATCTAAGAGCATAAGTGCATGATAATATCACTGCAGGTAAAGATAGGTGATAATACCACGTAAGAATTAAATTGATGTAATTAAAGCATGGATTTTCGACAAGTCTGAGGAGGGAGCACCTTTTTGTGCGTTGGTGTCAACGAGTTAATGAAGCCATGCATTTCGGAGGAGTATTCGTGGTCACGGTTGAGCAAGACAGGAGTGAGTAAGGTCGCCAGTCCAGCAGCCAAGCGACTGGAGGCGGCGCAGACGTCACCGGCTTCTGTCACCGGCATCCAAGCAGAGTGGGAGGGCCAGTTCGTAGCCTCCTCCATGGCAGTGAAGAGGGCTAGCCGGTTAAGGCAGACAGTGGACCACCGACGCGATGGTTGAGGGGGCTGGAAGTAGGAGATAGCAGAGGAGAAAACAGGAAGCTTTGCGAATTCCTCACCAAGAAACTCGCCTAGACGGAGGCCCACACCGGCAAAAGCGGAGTCAGAGTCGATAAGAAGAGAAAAGCCGGTCGGGTGGTCGCATTCCTCTACTAGTCGGTGAAAGTGATCTTCAAAATCGTCGAAAGCATCTCCTCCAGCGCGATACAGGTCAAGACCCTGTGATGAGTAAAAGTACAACACACGAGGCTTTGGCAGGGACACACGTTGGAAAATGCATAATATAAAGAAAAAAAGCGATATAGAAGCATCATCATTTATACCGGAAGTAATATGAAGCTGCAAGCACAATCGAAATAACACGCCCAAGCACTATGTAAACAGTATAAGCGAAGTTCACTTTCGAATATGCTACATATAACTAAAACGAAGGGTAATCATTGACTGAAATTATGAGCCATAGGGATAGACGATAAACAACGTTAATAATGATTTAGTTTTTCTATGATGAAGGGCGATATCACAGGATCAATTAAAATCTAGGATGCAAGATCATCGATTTCGTTGCTAAACCATCAGATGGTGGGTGAAATAATAATTAACTACAGACATGATGAGGAAACAGGTAAGTTACACTGAACTTAGGTGTTTTGTAACTGAGAAAATTTGACTGACTTGTGCGAATGATGAGAAGAGGGAAGTGGAATCGTTGTCCCTAGATGCGGATATGGAGGAATTGCTAGAGCAAGAGGGTGAGGCGAAAACACCACCAGGAAAAGAAGAGTCCAAGTATTCGCGTAGAATTATGACCATATCTTCACCACTCCACCTCCGTTTCACCGTTGGAAGAAGGCAATCAGTCCAGAAGCGGGGTTTTGACACATATTCCCCAATCTCGTCCTTCGCCCCTTCGATTTCAAGCGAATGTCCACTAAAAGGCGATCACGAGAAACATGGAGTCATAAATAAAAAAGAAAGCCAATAAAGCAATTCAATTCACTTGGTTTTAAAGGAGTTCCAAAATTAATCAAAGATTCTAATGATAGCCAATGAGTTAGCGCTAAGGAATAAAATATTTGCTACTACGACGAACAAAAATTACTTTATTTGGAGTTGAGAATTACCATCGTCTTGTCTAATTGTCTGAATATCACCATCCCAAGCTACAGTGACCGAGCGTGGTGCGATAGGAATTTCCATCCTGGGACTACGCATACTACCAAGAGTATCAATGGCAATCAAACGCGGTCGGAAAGCCGACATAGAACCCTTTACATCCGTTCGGAAGAGCGCAGGGAAGAAAAAATGACTATCCCCAGGTCTCTGAAGCAGACTGCTCTCCTGCAAATTCCAAAAGTGGGCGCCAATCCAATTGGACGAAGGTCCAGCTTGGATAAAAAGAAGTTCACTGAATGTGCCACTAGTGCGAGCAATACGCAAACAAGTACTGGAATCCTTAAAGTCCATTGCGCTAAAAGGATAAAAAATCTGTGATTGGGCAATCCACTGTAAAAAGCGGACAAGTAGCAGACATGGACATATACTATTCGACTCCCTTAAACCAACTCAAGACTGACACCCAATAAATACTCCTGCGTGCTTAATTAATGGGATATAAACACGGCACTACCCGCATGAAATAAACCCAACACCTAAAAGTGTAAATAGTGCCAGCCTCGAGCAATAAGAACTACAATGCAGCAACAAAGTATTACCAAGAAATCTTACGATCACAGAACAACGCGTGTAAAGACCAATGCTTTTGTTTTCAGAAAAAAGACTATTGGTGAGAAAGTGGCAGCAGCGCAAGTGAGTGGCTTGACGACTATAAAACACATCCTCAGTACATTTAACGGGGTAACACACTGCGCTTCAGACCCACATCCTTCAAGTTGTACTCCCGTTCAGCCACGAAGGTCGAATTTCGCATAGAAAGTGTGGTACTACCGAAGTCGGACTTGTACAGGCGAAAGAGAAGACAGACTCCGAAGAGAAGCGGAGGCAGCTCACTCCCATGTGAAAGATTAAAACGAAGCTCTTTTGTCATGCTTATGAAAGATGAAACCAATTTAAGGAAAAGAGATGTACTGAAGCACCAAAAATTGTTTCAAGTAAAGATTACCCCAGCAAAATTTAAACTAAGTGGTGTAAAATATTTTTCCATAATGATGACACAAAAGATTTCTTGCTCTAAGTATATGGCCATCTTTCGTTTAGACTTTTGGTAGTTGGGACCATGAAAGTGACAGCCGCAGTTATTAAATGATTTCTTAAGTAAAATGTTAATCGAGCTGGTTTCTTATTCACCGCCTGTTGATCGTGCACTACGTATCATGGCGATATGATTAGGGCGGCATCTTTCCAGCCCCTTTCCATTCTACAAACAAACTTTGTGCCGTGATGAAGTGGCGTAAAATAGCAATCAGGGGGAATCGATGCACTTTATGTTGAATGGACATGCTTGTGGCAATTTGCAACTTCTCTGAAGACTAATGTGAGCATGACACTAGGAAAGAAGACATGGAGGGAAAAGTAGCTGACATGGCCTAAGGGTAAGCCCCAGCTAGACAGGATGATACGGTCGCTCAAGTCGCATTAACTGGCAGTTAAACAGAGCATTACAATGCTGCCTTTCCCAATAATAAACTGCCAGTCATAATGCTTGAACACATAACAAACTATAGAGAACTGGACCTGCTTTGAAACGTGTGTTGCTGACGTGAATAATGGATGAGATAATACAAACATGGTCAGATATCCGTGTAGATTAACAAACGAACAACCTGAAAGTGCTTAATTATGCAGAGCAAAGAACTGCGCTGAATAATATTTTTTTACTTTAAATAAGCCTTCGAAAATTTTTTTAGCGTTGGCGACAACACTACAGATAAGCTAAAAGCCAGCCTAGCATTTACATGAATTACCCTGGTACTTCAAATCGAAGTAAGTGCTAACTGTACTTAAACATTCCAACATAAAATTTAATAACAGTTTATGGACTGGTCATGCTCTCTTCGGATTATATAGCGTGCTTATTAATTCACTTGTCCTTTGAATAATAATGTGTTCAATAAGTTCAAAAAAAACCTGCGGCATTCTATTAAAGCACAATTCTACACAGAAACTGTAGTAGCGCCAAAGAAAATGCCTTGGGTTTGCTGACCAGGTATAGGGTCTGTTCCCAGGTACCTGGGTAACAAAATAAAGCCTGGCTAGGCAACCTATAAATTACGCAATAATTTTTATTTACCTTTTTGGTGTCGTAGCTGTAGTTTAAAGTATATTATTATCTAACAAATTACGGTGCATGTAATACCCATGTTCCTTAAATGCACCTTGTTGAAGGGAGGCGGGAAGACAAGCCGGACCTGGTGGTAGACTATCCTGGTAGCTCCTCAGACACTCATCACCCTCAAAGTGATTGATCCTTTCTCGTTCCCGTCAGTCTCTCCTAAGCTCTAAATAAATGCAACAAGAAGCATCTAATCTTCTCCATAGCTCGGCAGGTAGGAGAGAGTAAGATGATAGAGAAGAGCACTGTACAGTGTGACTAGAAGTACTCAATCTTTTAAAATGAAATAATGTGTGTGGAGTAAATTTATTTTTTGGTGCTGGTAGAAAAAAATTTTTCAGTACAGTTAAAAAATTACATTTTCAGCGTAGTACACAGCTTTAAAATAACCGTCTTTCGATCATTCAAAATAAATTTTGGGTCACTTCTTAAGCTTTTGGTATTAAATGTAACATATCCTCATATTTCCCTCAATCTTGTAGTAATTATGGGGAGCCAGTAACAAAACAACATTTTCGGCCAATAGAAGCCTCGCTTACCACGCTCTGCTTTGTGTGCCTGGTGCTCCGTTTTTTTTGGTGGGAAGTTAGTCGTTATTGTAGTACTGAGATTGCATTTTTTGCCGAATGCCTTTTTATTGAAGTATTTTTTTGGCATTCTTAGACTGTGTTGCTATAAGCGGTCGTTATTTTGCAGACTATGAAACATCCAGTAATTTTGTAGCGTTTGGCATCGGGGAATGTGCAGCTTTCAAGACTGAATAAGATGACAACTTTGGTTTTTTCTTTGCAAATGTTGCAACCCTTTTTGTTTCTTTCCACACAGACTTGCATTGGATGCAGGTTTTAAAGTATGTCGTCCAGAATGCATAATACACGAACTGGAATATCAGACATGGTACGGACGGCGCAGGAGGGAGAAATAAAGCGGGCTGCGACCCTAAAAATGTCTGCTGAGGCTAGGCTTTTGCGCCACCAAGAACTGGAGCGCATTAGAAAACAGGAAGAAGAAGAATACACAGATGACTCAACTCATGCCCGGGTAAGCCACAAATTTTTTTGCTAGGTCGTGGAGTATGTAAGGTTTTCACGAAAATTGTGGGGACATTTTTCTGTTTTGGTTAATATTCTCACCTCCAACTTACTTATTTGATCTTTTGTCTGTTAGATTTGCAGCTACCTTGCAAGCACTCATATATCCTGGGTGAACATTGTGATTATTTATCAAACGACTCCTTGTCTTAAAAGTAGAATTTATGTTAGAATCAGGTAGAATCGAGCAAATGTGGTGCTTGTGGCTGTACTTGCAATTCCAGTGTAATTTGCTCAATTTACTTGTCTTTTCTACATCAGTGTATACATTATTAAAGTGCTTCAGACTCATCCTACAGCCCTTCTTGACTTATTCTTCGTGGTTTTTGAGGGTAACCTTTCCTGTACTATTGTCATCTTTAATAATTCTAATTGCGCGCACCATTAAATTTCATCACAGGAACTGCTTTAGTCGTTGCATTCAAATTTGGCACTTTGCATGTGACATTTATGGGCTCCTCTGATGTATTCTACAATGATTTGGGCTTGTATAACTGCCACCTTACCCAATATATTGACTCCTATTGGGCATTTGGTCTTTATAGCAGATCGACACTCCCCATCAAAATCACATCGCCATTATTGGTTTTCGGCGTCGAAGTAGCATATTCAATCAGGTCCTTAGTTCTTTTGCATCTCACACTCTGTATGCACCTAGGTGTTTTGTATCGTTTAATGTTGTTGACTAGCGCACAAAAACTTTGGTTTGCGGTTGCAACTTCTGCATACTATGTCATGCATGTCGATTTCTGCGTTGATGAGTCATGGGTCGGCTTTATCGCCGCCAGAGACAAAACGTAGTAAGTTTGCGTCCCATTCTTCTGTTACACCATTTTCTTCTCATTAAATTCCGAACTTCCCAGATATCGATTTAAATGCTAGTAGAACAATTTGTCGTCTGTACTCTATATGTAGTTTTGCATACCAAGCTCTTATGGTACTGTCAAGTATTGACTGGTGATTTACTTGTGTAGCCTTGCATTCGATAGATTGTAGTTGGTTGTATTTTTGTGTTTTTGTGGCACCAAGCGAAAAATGCATGTCACTCTTAGTCAATGCAATGGTATAAATTTCTTCCGGGTCTTTTTTTCCTTTCATTCTTAGTATTCTAACTCCTGTCTTTCAAGTTATCATTTGATTTTCTTTTCACGTTAACTTTTTAATTCGGCACTCCACATAGTGCATGGGAGTAAGGCAATACCCGCTGGGAGCGATATTCTTGCCTTTTACTGAGGCTCCTGATTTAGTACGTTACTCTTCCTAGTTCACGCTAGCACTTATCTTCCCTTTTATTCTGTTCTTTGTGGATATTATGTGACCATTCTTGCGTTGTTTACGCACTAACAAAATTATCACGATCCCTTTAAAGGAAGCAAAGTGGTGAATTGACGAATGCCGTCTTGAGTGAATGTCTGGTCCAGCCAAGTTACCTTGTAAAATTCATACCTGTTTTAATGGGTAGTTTAAATGGAGAATGCAGCCATCTCCAAAACTGTGACAATCAATATTTTTTATTGGAGTGTGGCCCTTTCGTGACTTCATTGTCCACCCTTGTAATTGACTGTTGATTTGTGAGGTGTGCTGCAGGCATGTTATTCTTAATATCCGAATGCTCCGTCGCATGTTTTTTTGCGTGTGAAGTAAGCTGGCTCCGTCTATAAACTGTTTTCTCATTACCTAAGGGTTACAATGGATCTCAGACGTCCTCATCGCGGTACAGCAGCCGCCATTCGTCAATTGAACCCTCCTACGCTTCCAGCAACTATGGCAACGATCCACGGGAGCTGAAACGTCTTCTTTTGCAGTTAGAAGAGAAGTACAAAGAGGTTCTCGTGATCAACGCGCAGCTGGACTGTGAGAAACAATTTCTTACGTGAGTCAAATTTCGCATTCCCACGTGCACATATGCACCCGCACCTAGACAAATTGGGCTTAGTGGATTGCCTGCTTTGTTGCTAAATTCTGTTGTGCATGGCAGTGTCTCATAAAATAAATAGCTATTTGGGTGTTGCTTTTGTCGAAAAGGACTGGTGCTATTTTTTGCTTATTTATATCTACAGTTGTCGTAAGTTGGATTTGCTGCATAGTAATTGATACGTGTGGAGCCCATTTACCTTCACATTGATGTCTGTTATAGGTGAAAGAAACTATTTTTTAAGATTGAACCTTTTTTGTAGAAACGGACACCATAAAATTAATCAATTTATTTCAGGTGTCTTTGACTTCATCATAACATAGGTACTTGACCCCTGCTATTCAGTTTCCATTCCTGTTCACTTTTTATCGTTTGTCGCATGTGAGAGCTTTCAATGCTTTTGGGTGTGTGTATTTGTATTGCATTCAGAATGTCGTGCCACCTGACGTGCCATAGTTTTGGTGCTAAATTGCTAAATTTTAAAATAGGTAGGGCCTATACTTGGTCAATTTGGCAACGTAATTCACAGCATATCCAGACTTTGGAGTCGGTTCACATTTGTTAGGCATGATTTGGAAAATACCTGCCTTATTAACCATCGAGTAGCATGGCTTCTTAGTTGGCTTCTGTTTTTGCTGACGTGAACCCGTATTGTTGGGGAAATTTCGTTTGTTTTCACGTCTTTTTTTGGCATGGTTCTTTCCAGCGCCGAAGCTCTTTGGCGGCTTCTTCTTCTTCCAAAGGTATGCGGTCGTCTGAGGGTCTTCTGCTGCCACAGGGTTGGCATACACTTTAAACTCAAATTGTAGCAGTTTGTAGAATATTTGACCAGCAAAACTCTGTCTTTTTAGACACCCGCTGGTTTTCATCGGTGATATTATCCAGGATTTTGCATAAACCAATGCTTTTTTTCATAGCGGGTAAACAGATTCTGCTCCCTATTTTGTTTGCCAGCATTTTTTTTACTTGGAAACATTAACGAAAGTGCTGGTTTATGTTTAATCCGACTAAGACCGTTTCCAGTTCATGCGTCTTCATACCTCTGAACTTGTTTGTTGGGGCACTGCTTTCTCTTCACAAACCTAGGTGGGATGTTGATTGCTATACAGCCTACTTTAGTGGTTATCGAAAGTTTAATTCTTTTAAAAATTCTCAATGCAATTTATATCTATTGAGCGCCTTTTTGTAAAAAAAGCATATATCGATTTCGGATCATCCACTGTAGCAGCGTAAATAAGCATCTGTAGCAAATTAACCTAATTATACTTGCCGTTTTGTCATCGTCGTTTTTTGTCGCTCTACTCAAACAACTTGTGTTTTGCTTTCCATTATTTTAATAGTAGACCTTTGTGCGGTACTGAACTTCAGTTTACCTTCCTTGTATTTCCATTCTCTGTTTTCGGCACCACTGGAAATAAAGTTATTGATGCTTTGTTTACTATCTAGCTATTTTTCCTCATTTTTTTCACATTCTGCAGCAGAAGATTACTTTCTTACAAAACAGTTCAATTCCTGGCTAGTTTTGGCTTACAGAGGTGATGCATAATGGTGCCCACATCGTGATCGTGTATAAATTGTCGTTACTATATCCTTTAAATGCAATGCTTTACTAACTGTTTTTGAAAGCAGATAGACTAAAAAGCCTAAGCTTCGTATACTTGTTTAAGGTGACATCTACATAAAATATGATCCTCTGATTCCAGAATTAATAAGTAAGTCATACGTGATGGAATCACTGCATAATGATAGCATTTTACAACTTTTGAATCAATCTGCTGTTTACAATAAGTAGGTATTCACAAAGCTTGTTTTTTAGTTATAATTAGTCCCACCATACTTCTGGGTACGTTAGTCTATTGTTAAACATCTAAGTTTCTAAACCATTAAATCATTTGTAAAGCTTTTTATGTGAGCCTGTTACTATTTCCCGGTTTGCGTATTTCTTTACGATGCGCTTTTTGACCCTCATTCTTTGCCTTTCCGCATTTCCTTTTGTTAATCTTGGATCCGTAGCACATTAGTATCTGCTTTTTTCCCTTCGCATTTTTTAACAACTAGTATTTGTGAATTGCAGTTACCATTTGTCATATGACCATCAGAATTTCCAGCTTCGTGTGCGTGTATTTTATGCCTCTCATTGGTAGCGTATCCTATTAGTTCGCGCTTAATAGCTTTTTGACATGATGATGGCGGCTCACACACCTAGGATTTCCTTCCATTGTATTTTTGTTTGCACGGAAAATTGCGATCTGCATTACTAGTTCTTTAATCACTCTGTCCGTGGCTGAGCCTTATCGCGAATATCTATTGTCTAAAAGCCCCCCTATAAATGAATTTTAGAAATAATTTCGTGTTTGCAACATATGTGATGCATTATAAGCCATAATTTGTACAATTTTTTGTCTGTTTGAGCCAGCTTTCTTCCAACCCAACGGAAGTAAAGAATGTCTCCATCTCCAAGTCACCCAATTTTCTCAGGACCCCTATATTTTAAATATTTTAATTGGGTACGAGAACTTCGGTTTGAGGATGTGAATTGTGGAAAAATAAAGGCCACAGTAGAGCTGTCTGTTGGGAATCCATCACTGTTTCCGATCGTGTGGCAAATGTACCTGGTCTGGGTTTTCAAATGAATTTTTTTAGTAAAGCGCTCCCAACACTGCCCCTCATTAAGCGCACCAACTCCTTTAACAGCCGTTAATAGAATTACTGGACCACTTTTAACAATCTAAAGGTGACGTAATGCGAGATCGAAGCCCACTGTCTCCTTTTTTTGAGACAACTATCCTGCCATTCATTCCCATCCAAAATAGCAGCAATAGTTCAGCTTCTTTAAGACCCTGCTTTTGGCTGGTCGCAAATGCTACTCAAACGGCAATTTTGGGCTTGGTTATTTGCCATTTGCACTGCGAAATGAATCAGGGTTGTTGAAGGGCTTTCCACGAAATTGACTGCTAGGGTTTGCGTTTGATGGTGGTAGCCTTCCCGTCAGTCGTTGAAAAATAACGATTGATGCCATGGTAGCAGTATGTATTTATTCGGCCTTTTCGAATCGGCGCCTAGTTTATTGATCCCATTCAGAGGCATTAGCTGTTTTTATCGCCTTTCTGGAATAGTAAGTGATATCCCCCAAAGCCGACTTTGGCTTAACAAAGCACAACGTACTTTACCTCCCCTTTGACAAGGGGAACTTGCTCTTCCCTCACATTGTGACCTCCGCTGGGATTTCGCCATTCCGGTTTCAATAGCGTATCACACCAGATCTTCAATGGTCTCGCTTAGTTTTGTCTATTCAATTGGGTACAAATGAGAGGTTTAATGGGAACAGGTGCACGATGGGATTGGCGATGTTGAATAATCTGTGATGGCATCAACTGGATGGTGAGAGGAAAAGTGGGGATGTAGTTAGGTAAAACTTGACTGCTGGACACACTGCAGTCACAGTGCGCGACACGTGTACGCTGGTGAATGCGTGACCCAAGCGTAATTCTTCGGCAATCCATGCGTAGGCTTGCGCACAAGCACACAGACGTTTGCGTGGGGCTGTTACGCAGCTCCCTCCGCTTTTGGGCATAGGTATGTGTGCGTGCATGTGATAGGGATCTATGGCTCTCTCGATCCGCTGTTTATGGCGAATCTCCTGGTGTTGTGCGAGTTTAAAATCCGCGTCTCCGCTGCTAAACAGAACAATGTGGTCAAAGGAGTGGAAATAGTCTTTCCTCCATCACAATTTCGCGTCTTTTTTGTACTATTGATCGTGATTACATATTTGCACCTTTGAAATTTGCTGGACCCGTTTATGTATTCAGGTGAGATCTTAATCTTTCATTTATTTGGTGCTGAGTCAAAGGATTTTAATTCTGTCTAAATGATCACAGTGCTTGATTCCAAAACAGATGGCATAGCTTAATAATGATGAAACTACTTTGTTGACGCTTGTAGATGTAATTAGGAATGGGTAATATGATGGATTCTTAAATGGATGAAAAGCCCTCGTGATCTGGAAGTCAAGCGGCGATTCTCGTTGCGTTTACCTTGACCTTACAGAGGTCGCCTGGACCTTTTGCGTTTTACCGCCCTTTAATCATTCGGTGTGTATTCTATTGCCCTTCACTTTGGGCCTTTAGATAACAGCATATTGTCTCGGATCCACTCCCCTATTCTATTTGCTGGCGATTTGCCTTAACTACCATTTGTGCGAGCATAATTCTCATTAATGATGAAGGTGTAAGTGGCTGCCATTTTCCAAAAAAAATGATTTTGTATCCATTCAGGCCGCCACTTTTGGTAGAATTTACTGCTTGGAAATTTTGGTCCCTTTCCACCACTGATTAGCCATTTTAAAGCTGGGAGAGTCTATCAAGCAGGAGCATTTATCCTGCAAGAGGAGGTGTGCCATTTTAGAAGAGAGCAGTTTCTGAACAGGGTCCGAGTTTATTACTACGGTAATTTCATATTCGCCCCTAAAATATTGAACTGTTTGTCTCGGTTTTTCGAAATGGCTTTCCATCTCCAGAAATGCCTATCCTTCCTTTAATGTTGCTTAACTGAAATGTTATGTGGTTAGGGAAATCACCGTTTCGCATGAAGTTTTGAAATAAGCTAATGGATTTTATTATGCATCTAAATGTACCTTAGACTAACTACGACGAAGCTATGCCAGCACCTGCTAATCTACACCTTCATTCAATAAGTTATTGGAGCTACCACTTCTTCATTAGCGCAGATTTTTAAAAATGTGTTCTTTTCGCTCAATTTTTAGCTATTCTGTAGACTTGCTGAAGGATAAATTGGAGGACGCCACCGAATCTAACCAGTATAATCAAAAATGTGCTGCGGACAGGAAAAAGGTACGGTTTTCTCATGGCAGATTTCTCGGATGCGAAAAATTATGTTAGTAAGATCTGTTGCTGCAAAAAACAGTTTTGGCTTTGAATAAAGCACAGCTAGGTTCTGACGACTTGACACTCCTATCGTGCCGTAGTGTTTAGGCGGATACTATTAATAGGCCCGTCTACCTGAAAGCGTTGATGAGTCATTTGACGGGAAAGCGCTTTCGTTGTCATTGCTAGGTCCACCTAATTAGGCATAATTTATTAAAATGGCAAGCGCATCCACTGAGGTGCCAATTTCCTCCCATGTGTGCGTGTCCTAAATATCTATTTTTTTTTTGCTTTAGGAGTTGGCCTACCAACGAATGCAGTTGGCGGAGCTGAACCATCAGTTAGAGGTAGCCCAGCAGCAAATAGCGATTCGCGATGAGCTCATCAGGGAGCGTGGCCTGGTGCTGGTGAACGCTGATGGCAGCGAGAGTAGTGCTGGAATGGCCAACGGGGACACTAGACAGTCTCTCCTCAATGGGGCTGCTGGTTCCGAGGCCTCTCACCCCTCTGTCACCCTTCAGCAATCGCCCCAAGCCTTTTCCTCCTCTGATGCTGCTCCTCTCACCGCTTCCTCCTCCTTCTACACCATCCTTTCCAAGTCTAATGCAGAGGCACTAAAATCTATTTGTGGGTCTGATATTGGTAGGAATCTCTCGTTTAAGCTCCTTTGCGCAACTGCTATCTTAGTGTCCGGCATTCTAGACGTATCCTGCCCTCGATGACAGTTAACACATCCATGCACTAGCGTTCATCACTACTAATAATCTACTCAAAGTCTGGCCACTCATTTTACGAGCTCTTTCTTCTGCGCTAATGCATACTATTTCTGTACTCTCTTCTCCTTGAAGAATTGGCACATAGTCATGCATTGTTATGTTTCGTCGGTCATAACTTTTTTGCCATATATTGGCTCTCCTGCTTCAATTGTGGTTCGGATCTACTCAAAATTTGCTTCCATTATTTTTGTTTCAAATTTTCATTCAAAACATATTCATTAGGGTTTGTCAATCCAACTGTATCGGCTGCAATTTTGAAATGGATTCTTTTGTTTTCATACGTTGGGGGTGGTAGCTTTTCTTCTGTCTCCCTTCTGCTCCTTAGATGCGAAAATAGCAACACTGTTGGAGGAGCGGGCGAAGGACAAGGAACGCATCGAGACGCTGAAGTTGCACCTGGCGGAAGAGCGTGAACGGATCGAACTCGTGCAGAAACTGGACACCCGCGCCAAGGGCGGCGATCCGGAAAACTTGCGACAAGCAGTTCAAGGTAAGATGTTTTTTCGCTAAGCACGGTATTTCCAGGGCTCTCACGTCCATTCATTCTCTAACGATGACTGGATCTCAGTGAAATAGTGGTAAGCTGAATCATGACCACTGGAAATACCATTGATATTTCCATTCTTATGTGCAAATATCCAAGTAGGAGGGCTTTTTAGGATGGTTTGATCCCAGTGTCATTTAATGACTTTATAATATTGCTTTACCTATGTCGGTGACATTATCCATGATTACCGAATATTCCCACTGAAGCCTAATTTAAGAGTTGCGATTGAAAGCATGTGCTTACTCAAATTTGAGTGTACGCTTGCCTGACTAGCACGTCACTGTAACTGCAATTCATTTCGTGGGGAATCTTGGCTGCTTTTCGTAACTTCATATGTTGGGCTTGTGCCCGTTGATATTGGTCTTTAAATTAACAGGTTTCCTGTACTTAAAGTAACTATTCACCAGAAAGTTAAATTTTTTTAATTACGCCTTTGGGCAACTTTGTTCACATCGAAGGCTATAGAATGACGCCCATGTTTTCCATTTTAATATCAAAGGCTGCTTTCTTTCTTAACGTGTTGTTTGATTTCGTACATTACATATTTTCCCTGTCATCTTCCCTTCAGCTGCTCGATCTCAAGCCCAGGATTACAAGTTCCGATTGGAACAGGCCAATCAGAAAATTACCGGGTTGGAGGGTGATGTAAGCTACTCTCATTGCACTTTAATTCTTCCATTGAAATGTGTGGATTCACATGGACGTTCTGTAGTAAGTCATCACATTTCTAGATAGTCGACGTGTGATGTTTTCAGCCTTTGGTGCTTTGTACATTTTCGCTTCTTTGATAAGGTTATGTGACCAATGCCCGAATCTTTTGCATTCACTACAGTTGCATTGTCTTTGAATTCATCAGCACATTGAAATATGGGCAAATCTAACACCCTTGAAGTGGTAAGGGTTGAAACCACTGAATGCATGGGGCCGTATTCCCTTGGTGTTCAAATAAGGTTAATTTCCAATTTCTGATCATGTGGTGCCTAAATATTGAAAGTTTCCTCTAATTAAAGCAGACAAACGTATATCACATGTTAAACCTTCCTTTCTACAATTAATGTACTCATAGAGTAAGACTTCCTTTGCCATTACTATTGTAGTGTTTTCTACTCGTTTCAGGCTGATTTGTATCATGGGAAGCAAATACAATATCCTATTGTTTTGAGCATGCTTAACATCTGTACGGTGTGATTAGTGGGTTTTCTGTCTTACTATTGAATTGATTCATTTAACAATTATCAAACTCCGCCGAAATAATCCTAGATAAAACGAATATCTTATGAGCTGCTGCCTCGTATTTGGCTTCATTTATTTATTCTTGCAGATCATTCGACTGGAAGGTCAGGTGAAGCGTTTCAAGACCATTGCAGAAAATGCTGAGATGCAGGAGGATCAATTGAAACAGGAAAGACGCAAAATCCATCGCGAGGTGAGTAATCGCCTTGATATTCTATTGAAACTAAATTAGTAGGGCATCATGTCTACTTTAATTCCTTTGTAGCTTCGTGAGGCTCTCTCAACAATTGACGACCTCAAATCAGAAAACTCCACACTCCAGCGAAAAATTGACAAACTTTCTCGCGGCCTGCCGGGGGTGCCAAGTGGCTCCGGTCTTCGGTCTTACCGTGGATCTTCGCAGGCTCGGTAGAAGTGCAGCAAAGTGTCCTTCAGACCCTGCGCCGAGGCAACACACCCCCGACCTTCTCTCCCACCCGACATGGTAATACGCCCATCCATCTCGCTTCTTTCTTCCAGACGCATTTTAGATCGATGGTCACCCAATCACCGAGCAGTACATGCAGTCTTTCACCCATGGACCTCTCCCACCCTTGTCCTGTAAATACTAAACAAAGGTGCCGCCGTGGCGTTTAACCTGGCCTCCTTCCCTGCCGTCACCGTTCATTGTTACCGTCTGTCATAACGCCTAGGTACTGATATAAAACGAAATCTGCCGTAAATCGTACCTACTCGTGTACGCGAAGCGTAGGTAACTCTCAAATAAACCCTCGGGAAATGGGGTTAAGGTAAAAAAACAAATCTACGGAGTGGCCAAATCAAGACAGATCATTACCTGAGCTGATAATCACATTGTTAACCTTTATTGCTGCGACTGACGTTAAGTCCCATACATCACGCTTAGGTGCGCGAGTCTGTACGGTAGAGGGTAAAATTCCCTCACTTTGTTCCTCAACTTTTAACCCATCTTAATAGCAAAAATCAATCGGCCAAAACAAAGTCCGGAAGAATTCTTAAGCTTACGCAGTAATACCATTAAAGAGGTTAGGAAGATAAGTCACTTGAGGCTGCTGGTTAGCAAGAGCAAAGCGCGAATTTTGCATCGGATCGGGGAGGTTGAAAGTCGCTGGAGTCTCGAAGCCCACTCCAAGTCGACACGCAAACAGCCCAAAGATACAGCAAAACATTACGGATAGGCTAATGGGAGTTTCATTTCTAGAAAATGCTGAAGTAACAGGACGGAGGGTCATCAGCGTAGATCTACTCCATTCCGCTTTCTTTAAGGAGCTGTTTCATGGACTGCTCGGCCTGATATTCCATCCACTGGTCGTAGTCAGCTTTCCGCTTTGCCAATATTGCGCGATTCCTTCTCTGGATTCCAACTTCGCGAACCTGTAGGTACTTCAACCGCAAGGCACCATAGAGGGCGCCAGCCAAAAGTAGTCCCCATCGTGCGGTACGAATGAAGGGTGAAACTGCCTTTGGTGCAGGAAGCGTAATTTTATGGACAGACTCTGCAGCCATAGCTAGCCTAAAGTACAATACGGTCAGATGTCACGAGTGATAATAGCAATGAAACAAAAGCAACGCCCTTATTTTCGTGTCCTTAGGATCTGTAAGTCATGACATATCTGTACAAGAAAGAATTAATTCCTGTAACAAAACAAGCAAACTAGTAATGACCGAGCAATAAAAAGATAAAAACACAACCAACCAGCCCCAAACACGCGATGTAAACTTAGGCCAGTAGCCGTATATACAATCAAACAAATGCAAAAAGTCAGCGCTCTATTGTGTGTATATAAAACCAAGCCACTACTCATTTAAAAGAAAATTTCCCGTGCTTTAGGATAAAAAATTAACATTACATTTGTTTTTTAAGATTTTGACATTTTTTGGAATGTTTTTTATTTAAATAGTAAGCATGTGACACAAGCACGAGTTATTAAGTGGCGAACAAGATGTTTTGCACCATTAATTCAGTAACATTGAATGCATTTTTGTTTTTCTGTGTCAGTTTTATTGGTTTTTCATTTTTTTGCATGAGTTTAATCACCTGGTTAAATCAGTTTTCGTAGTTTACTATTCCTCCACTTTTGTCGTTTCGAAAGTAACCTACTTGATGCGATGGTGGATTTTCAACGCTATGTCTGGTAATGCAAATGAGGTAATTTTTAGCGTTTGTACCCTCTCTCGGCATTATGCCTTCCAGTCCACACCAATAGACTCAGCTTTTCAGTATACCAGTATTGTGCTTTCTGTAATGTTGCTTCGATATTACGCATGTATAGTTTGACAGCACTGAAGTGGGAACGCTGAAATATCACCCACTCGAAGCATTCTGAATCGATTTTCTTCCAAGCCAATGCTTTAGACTAGTGAGCTTATAATTGATGATGAGGGTTAAAATAGCTCTGTTGTAGAGCATCAACCACTCTCTAGCAATTGAACGTTGGCGCAATCTTTCCTTAATACTCTTACTAAATAAGTGAAACCCTAGGCTTAGATTAATTCCTGAGACTCATCAATCATATTGGGATCAAGTGTTTTATGCAAGACTGATGGATGACATTGTAACACTTGTGCTCTTTAAATGTATTTCTTAGGTGGAGAGCGGGAGGACAATTTGGACCTGGTCGCAGGCGAACATGGTAACTCTCCGGAGCTCCAGACTCCCTTGTTATGTCCAATTAGCCACATTATGGTCAATCTTTCATAATCTCTAAACGCAGATGTTCAAATACATCTAGCTTTTTCATAACAAGGGGGGTAAGGGAGAAAAGTCAGTCATTATACTGACTACGTTGTAATGATTAATCAAGAAGAAGACTCTCAATTAAAGAAAGATATATAATGCTCTTTAGGTTGCTTAACGTTGTGTTTGGGTACACAGGAGTTTTTGAATATTCTTGTATCATGCCCCAGCTTTTCTGTGCGCTAGCGACTGTAATTTCTCTAAAATTTTCAATAATATCATCAGTTATAAAACATCAAGGTCTATTGCTTGCCTTAATGCGTCTAATATATTCCAAGCATGATTAAGGGGAAATGGAGCACAATTTGCAACATTTTGAGCTTGATAAATTCTGGAGACATGGCTATAGGCATGGTAGGTAACGCCTTCGGGTTTGAATAGAAGCTGTCAACTCAATATTGTTCCGCGATATATTAGAGAGATTGTGCTGTAAAATATATGTGAATTTAAGGTGGAATCAATTGATAAAGTTTGAACTATGGTCTTCCGTAGTTAATTTTTCATTGCTCTTTTTCATTTGCAGGTAAGCTTGCTTAGCAAAAATTGAAGATTTCATTATAATCTACTTTAATTTAACAGGAAATTTATTTTGTACATGTAAGGTTCTGGTTCTTATTTCAATTGCCTATAACTCTTTGGCTTGGTCAAAGCGGTTACTTTGTAGCGGACTAGCCACTGGGGTGTCTTGCGCTTAAGGTGACGATTGCTGCACTTAACGAATTTTAAGCGAAGTCATTGGTGTGTGGGAACATTTTTGATGAGAATTTCGACTGCAACGTAATTATTCGTTTATGATTTCTTCAAAATATTGCTTCAACAGTTAGATACAGGTGACAATTTAAGTAGGAATTATTTAGCACTAATGGGCGGGGTATTTCTTGCAAGTCAAATATCGGATTGTAGTTCTAGTGTCTTGGCTGCGTTCTTGATTTGTGTCTTTATTCCCGTTACTTAGGCAGTTTAATAAACCAGTTTAACCCTGCGTCTTTACTTTCATTGGTTTTGTTGAATGCTTCGACGTTAAGAAGCTGGATAACTTATTAATATGGATAGACCTGATCCATTTTACGTTGTGCGTGATGAAATAGTCAGGTCTTTGGGCCAAGCAAAGGTGGAGTTCGAGGCATGGAAGCATGAAGTTATTTCAAGGTCAACCAACGTAAAGCCTGTCGAAACCGCGTTGAGAGAAACTCTCAGAAATATTGATTGGGACATTGAAGACCTGAAGGTATTTTGAACCAGTTTATTGTGAATTTTGTCTTACAATTAAATTGTTCACACTGTGCTGATTTGTCGCAACTTGGGTTTTATTTCCTGTTGTCAGCCTATGATTGGGAGGTCACTCACTGCCTTAGCATTGCATATTTTGATTAGAAGTACAGCTTCACGATGGCTGTGTTACTGTATCTGTAACTACAACTGCTTTTGGATAGGCAAACCTGTGGTTTGTTGACTTTTCACATTGCTTGTAATATTTTCTTCAAGTTTAATTTGTCCTTTTATGGGTGTCAGTTGCCTATTTATGCTATTTCGCCAGACAAAGGGTGTTGTTTCTGTTAAGAGTGTCGAAAATATTTGTCTAATTAGCGTGATCACTGGTGATCCTGATGCATTGTACGAAATGCTCATTTATTAATCCCATCCATTAATGAACCACGAAAGTTGCTGAGCTTTTTTGGTCTTGCACAAAGGAAACAGTTCAAATTGTGGAAAGGAACCCTTCCAAGTTTCGTATAAGTGTCGAGGAGCTGCGATCACGCCGACACTTTTTACATGAAGTGAAAACAATTGTGAAAAATGTGAAGGATCAACTTTGTCATCCAAATGGAAATCATAAGAACATCGATTTCAGTGTAGCGGCGGCAAACAAAGCATCGTCCGGTGCCATTAATAGCGTTGGCACTAAGAATTCTCCTAGTTTTCCGTAAGCTCCTCCCTTATTTTTTTGGTTGCTTGATTAGTTCGGTTTGTTGGACTTGGCACCCACCTTTCCTGTTTTCCTATGACCAATTATGGCTTCCTTGCATCCGGGCAGAGGGTATGATCTTTAAAATCATGCGAACAGTTTACTTAGTAATTTAAGTAGCATTGGTAGCTTCAATCCATTTCATTTTACAACGCAATGGGGATTTCTCGCTATTTATGCAAGTATATTTTATTCATTATAATTAACTGACTACCATATGCTTTTTGTAACCGTTGTCATGATAAAAGGGAAACTTGGGATATCCACTAGTGGTTCTTTTGCATAAGCTTGTGTTTTTTACGTTGTTGCAAGTTTAGAAAGACGTAGTTTATTTCACTGAGAACTGGGTCCCATCTCCTGGTGCTCTGTGGAGTCCTTTCAGTTTTCATTGTTTGTGGTCCAGAAACTTTGTGTTTATCTTTTTACAGCAGACAAACAATTAACGCATACCCAGTGACTTGAGCTAGCTGCTTGACATTGTATTGCTTTGAATGCCTTTGCTCAAACTTACAAGTTTTAGCCGTATTAGTCTATCAAAATTAGGTGCCTCTCATGAACTGCAATCTAATCCAAATCCGGTTGGTGGGTAAAGCAAGTGAAGGACTTGGGCGCAATTGCCGTGCTGCTTTGATGTTTGCGCTTCCTGACAGCAAAGGGCGGCAATCTCATGGATGCCTCTGAAAACGGCAGATTCCATTATCAAATCTTCACCCCAACTGGTTAGCTGAAAGCGTTCCTATCGGTGCGCTTTCTGAATCTCTATACTCGCTGATGTCCGAACATTGCATAGTTGGTGTAGCGATTTATAAGGCTTTTCCCATGCCCTTCCATCGATTGCTTACGAGGTTACTAAAGAGGTTATTCGGTGAGACATTGCAAGACATTTTTACCTTTATGTTGAGCAATTCACCACCGTCTTAAAAAAGATCAGTTGCGTTCGACTGAATATATGCTGCTTGGCAGTATGATTTTTTGCGTTTGCTTCAGAAATTATTGCAGCAATTTATGTACACTACCTTCTCGAGCAGCATTCTGACCTTAGGCTGTTTTACCCATCCTGACCAAACTGACTGATCTTTTATTGTTTGGACTTGACTCCCACTCGACCACAGTTTATTATCCCACGGTGATGCGGAGCTGCACCAACGCAACAGTTGCTAGCTTGCGAATAGGCCATTTCTCACCGAGTACCACAAACACTGCACCGAGACAGCCGCTGGTAACTGTAAGCGGCTGTATTTTCATCTTTTCCTTTAACGACACAACTATTCCACATGTCCCTTTGAGGTCTCTTCTGGTGGTTTTAAATACCCTTGTGTCGTAAAATCAACGTCACTACTGGATCCCTTCATCACAAATTCAGCATCCATCCATTGTTGATCGGAGTAGTTTTCGCTCCCATTTCTGAGGTTCTATCCACACTCCTCAGTCACGAACTCTATCATTTTGCGTTAATTCATACCTCAAGTTCCTCGACTGCGGTATGCACTGATATGGATCCTTCTGGGTTGGAAATTTGTTTTTTATGCTAGCGAAATCGTAAAATTCTGTAGTCTGTTTTTCGATAGTTTCTTCATTTGACCTATCGTTTCTTAAGATTCGAGGAGCAAATAATCAAAGCGCCTTATTTCCCCATCACTGCTCTTTTTCTCATCCCATTTTTACACTCGGATCCCTGAGATTGCTCGTGCTGTTTCAGTTCGTGTTTTTAGCCAGTCTATCCTTTGTTTTACATTTGTAACCAAGGCGACGTGGTGGCTTTTGTTACTTGTCTGGAGTCACTCACACTCATTTTATTTTGGTCTGCTTCCATGGTTCCCAGTCCACCCTTGTCTATAAGCTTCAATCCCTCAGTTAAGTCACGTCAAGTGGGGCTATATTTATTGACGCTTACTGCGCATTACCAAGCACAGTCCCAATGCACGGCGTTTCAAGTCTCGTTGATGTCTTAGTGATCAAAAGCAATTGGCACATCGGTTTTCCGCACTCTTTCCCCAATTATTTTCTTAATCTCAGTAATATCCTAAATGCAAACTTAACTTACCCACCATTGCCTGCTCTTTCTCATTCCCTTTTTGGCATATTTATAGATTTGATGAAAATTTGTACAGTATCAACATCACCATAAGAGTTTGTTATTTGTCGGTAACCTTGTTGATTGTTGGCGGTAGCGTTTGGCAGGCAGTTACAGAACACAACAGCTCTGTGGGAGATCGACTGCCACTCTTAGGGTTTGTTTGAATTGCCAACGCGGTATTTACATCCGTTCCACCGCCATTGTCCTTTACATCCTCAGAGTTTGCCACTTTTCTACCATATACGAAATAGGACCTCATAGTGGTAGTTCTCGTGTTGTTTCACCTGAACTGATACATCAACGCTGAAATGCAGTGAGCATACGTATATGGTTGGCAAATGAATGTAGCATTCAAGACATCAAACTTCTTATCATTAAAGCGCTCAATTTGCTCCACCTTCATCTTTTTATGATTTTTATGACATAAAGTAGCCAACTGGTTGCTTGTTTCATTAGGAAGCATTTCGCAAGCAACGATAGGAATTACTGCTATTTCCCCTTTTTAAATTGACTAGCCATTTTTGGTGATTTAGGAAATCATTCGATTACCCTTTATCTTGTTTTCTAATCCAATGAGTTTCCACAGGGATAGCCGATGAGCCTATTGCATAATTGGGTCGCCTTTTCTTAACCGGTTTTAATGAATAGGCGAGTGACATGCAAAGGCACCACAAGGTCACATCAGTCACGTAACATGGTAACATTCAGAGACTGATATTCTATAGTGTGTGGCGTTTTTCTGCACTTTCAACCGGCCTACGTTGCCTTGTTAACACAAGGGATTAAATGCCTCACTTTTATGGCTAAGCTGGTGGCGGAGCTGTTCGAATCGTTGCGAAAGTGCAAACCGGTTCTACGAAACGTTGTCTCCCAAAAAGTCAGTGCAGTCTTTTTATACGGCTACACGTGGGTGAATGCATTAATCAAGTTAAAAGTACACAAAGTTCATCTATGACGGAAATTACCTTGTCATCTCTTCCCATCTCTCTAAAACACGGTTTTATCGCATATTTCTGCAGCTTCAGATGTGGTCCATCGTTCAATAGACGCCTTCATTGCTTTGTTCGTGACCTCTCATGACACACAGCTTCCGTTGCGGGTTCAAATGCTCCAGATAATTATTGCACTTATTGTAACTTGAGGTCAACTGCCCAAGCATCAGTTGTACCCGTCGCCACAGCTAATTTTTCCATTTTTGTTCATTAAAATCCTCAGTTATGGTGCTGCAGTCGGAGCACTTGGTATTGTAGAAATTGGAGTGTTGTTTGTGTTTTCAACTAGGGCTGTGAACAAATCTCTCGCATGTTGACGCTGTATTTACTATCGCTAATGCGAGTCACGAACGATCATTTCAGTTCTCCTTTTCATCTCAATGCGCGCCGTCGGGCGTGCGAACGTCCTGCGAACCAATCAATATTCACCTTTGCCCAAACCAAATGGTCAGGCAGACATGCAAGCGGGTGGGCGAGCACAAGTCCCCACCGCTACTGCTACCACCACTACCTACGCCGATTTTATGACGCAGTCTGTCGTGGGCGTAGAAGTTGAAGCGGTTAATCCTCCTTGTGCTAGGTGAAACCAAGTAATGGATTAAACCGTGCAGAAGCCTACCATGTCATATGGGCAGCACGTGGAGTACATGTCACAAAACCAAGCAATTACTGAATTTGCACCGAATAACTGTCCCCTGTTGGGGTTATTCGAAATTTTTTTTGTCTTCCGAATGCTGTCCTTTCCATGGCAGGTCGACAGTGGGAACGGGGGCAGGAGGAGCTGTGGAGGAGGGGGGTGGTGGTTTCACAGAGAACTTAAAGTGGCGCAGCGAGCATCCAGGCACCGACGCGCCAGGCTTGTTGGCGGAGCAGGTGGCGCTGTTGCGCGAGCAGGACGAGCACCTAGACCAGCTTGGTTCAAGCATCTCTCGGCTCAAGCAGATGTCGCATCGTATCGGTGGTGAACTTGGAGATCAGGTGGCCCTGCTGGATGAGTTCAGTGAAGAGATGACCCACACTGAGTCGCGGTTGGACAGCGCCATGCGTCGCGCCGCCCGCCTCCTTCACATTGACTCCTCACGTGCCCAGTGGTTCGTCATAGGTATCCTCCTCCTCACCCTTCTCATCATTCTCATCCTCTTCGTCATCCTCTGATTTATACTGAACTATCCCACTCAAATTTTCATCTTCTGTTCGACTCCTTCTATTTCTAAGTAACACTGACTTGACCATTGTACGTGAAGTTCCCTGTTGACTTTGCAAATTTATTGTATCATTTTGCGGTCGTTGTACGGTTGAACACTACTGGTCCCAGCACGCTTCCTTCTTTACTCGGTTTACTTTCTCTTTGCAGTGATTTGCAACTAATTTGAAGAGTAGTTTATCGAAAAAAGTGGTTTCATTGAAACATACCTGTAATTATAGTTCCGTCTGTTTTACGAGGCCTTCAAAAAAGCTGTTGGTTTTGGTAGAATTCGGAAGTTGGTGCAACTGTCCCAACTATATGCCCATTGCATTTGTGGATTTTGGAGACTCTCAAATCTCACGATCATTTTTGTCCAATTGTTATCCGCCAGCGGGGCTCTAACTGACGCACTGAGTCATGGAATAAGAGTGGCTTATAATGGATGTAGTGGAACAGGAAATAAGTGTCATTAAGCAATGTGTGTTTTGATTTTCGGCAATAGAACTTCGCGTTCAATCTCTTTCATATCGCCTGAAGCACCTCGTCTGATGGAGCCGCTAATTTTCGAGCACTTTTTCAAGGAATGAATCTGGCGCATTGGTTACGGATCGGCGACTAGAGCGACCACTTTGGTCTTTATTGGTGTGTTTGGACGGAAATGAGCAACAAACATTCACGTCTCCTGTTCATTCCAGTTGATACCCACTGGTCGTATGCGTTCGTTAAACCGCTTTGGATGCCAAGTGTGTATCGCAAACCCTCTCGGGCCTGTGGTGAGCTAGTTTTTAGTCCACAGACAGGAACTCTGCCCTGACTTCGGAGATTATCACAAATTTGTACTAGTAGGTGACAATTATTCTTGTGCTATATGGTCCATCTTTACGAAAAGCACTTGATTATTTGTCTAGGCAATCATGACTATTTTCTTTGGTTGTCATAGCATCGCGCATGTCAGGCCATTGTGTAACGGAAAGAAGCATAACTTCAATTATTAACTGCAGTAACATATTCTATGCATGTAGAAGACAGAAAAATGTGAATTTGGTGGCATATTTACGGTTTTTGGAGGCTCGGTACCGCTTTGGTGGCCCACCTCGTGGCCACTATGCCATTTCATCGACTGGAGCTTCCAGTTTGCGGTTGTATTTCCAGAAAACGGTATCTTGAGTGCCACTGTTTAGTTAAATGAATTTTGATGTGCAGTCCTCCCACTCTCATCACCTCATTTACTAGACTGCATACTTCAAATTCTTTTGCGCGATTTAGAATTGCGCATAAAGAAGGGTTTGAGCTCACAGTGCATTTTTAGTAGAGAGGGCATGGTAAAATACCTTAATAGCATATATAGGATCAGAAAATCCTGTAGCATTCTGACTGATCAAGCCTCCTAATTAACTTGTATTCTTAATATAAAATCCGCCGAGTGGACTCAAAGCAGAGGGAGGGTATCTTGGCAACTGATGCTGCAAAGCATGATTGGGCATTTATCATGGCTTGCTATTCAGCTAACAAGTAACTAAAGCACCAATGCTTGAATTCCATGGTCTATCAAATGGAGGGCCAACAAAATGCATGCTAATTACCGTTTCTCTGGTAGAAGTAAGATCTTATATCAGCTTTTGCCAAGGTTGGACTCTTGTCAAGCTTGCTATCCCTTTCTTCTGACGATTAGTCACCATTCATTAAGTAAATATGCCTGAGAAAATCTTCCTTTCAATCAGCTATTAGCTGGGCCAGCTTACATGCATCATTCAAAGTGTAGATAACAATTGGTGCCACGGACGCTCCAAGTGGTAGGTTTGTAGAACGAAAGGAGGGCAAGGAATGAATTATGCCTTGTTTTTGAAAGAATACTGCCACACCCAACCGAGTTGAATTTTGCATCCAAGTATGAAATTTAAAACCCTTGTTGAAGAGGAAAGCAAATTATGAGATTGCCAATGTGGAAATTGGACTGTAGGCAAAACCATTGGGTACACAGCGCACCTTTAAGTGACCTACTCTATAAGTAAACTTAGGTATGTTGGCGCATTCAGTGCTGCTTCGCGGTAGCACATGAAGTTGTTCTTGGAAAAACGTGACCAACACCAATACTGATCTCCCTGGCATTCCTTCACGGTCACTCGAAAATGCAGGTTTGGCTCGCATTCCGAAAAAACAACATATGGGTAATTAAGAGTGGAGGTACGCAAAGCGGGATGGAAAAGGTAAATCAGAGCATGAGAAATGGATGCTGCATGGAATTTAACATTATCTCACTCTGGGCTGTGATGCAGATTAATTCGTATCATCTACCACCTGCATGACCAGCGTGCTAAACAGGTGAGTTACCATTTCTGAACAAAGCCCGTGGTCTTACAAAGATCAGATCAAGACCTTTTTCTGGCTATTCATTGCCTACTTCTCACATTGAGTTAATTTGCTCTAGAAATGATAATTTTGGGTTTTATTACTTGTACTGCCCAACTTTATCAAGGCAAATGCTAAGATTTTCCTTTCATCAACAAGTAGACTAGCAGAGTTGGTAAGAGGAGCATTGATACCAGTTTGGTGCACCAATTTCATCGGCCATAAAAGGATAGATTTTGTGCTAGCTAATCCTTAAAGTGGTTCCACATTTCATCAAGCATCACATTCTATTTCTGCATCAAATCTTGAGATTTTGAGCCATTTGTAGCCATTAGCAGAAATAAAGAAATGGGTCGATTCATTGTATGTGCTATTTTGATCCTGAAACTTATCTCCTCGTCGCCTCTCCCGTCTTTATGAGGGCGATCCCACACAAATTAATCAAAGCAAATTTATTGGCAATGTCACCTGTAGAAGATTCGCACAAGAAAGTAACGCCTAATAGATACCGACTTTTAAAGTGAATCAAATCCGTGATTTTTATGGCTTCTGTCCTGTTACTGAGATAGCCGTCATCTCAGGACTTCGGGCGCATTTTGCATTGGCTCCATCAGCCTTTATGTTCCAAGATAATTTTTTGGCTCAACATTAATTGTTTAGGTAAGAACCTTACAAGTAGTCTTAACTGAATATGACCGCCTTGGATTGTGAATTCCACAAAGTGAGGACATGGTTACCGGAAAAAACGCCAGCACAATGGTTATTTATGTACATTTCAGCATACGTTGGTGCCTTATGTTAATAGCAAAAGGGAGTGTAAATGCTAATTCACCAGAATGGTGGTTTACAAAGCATCTGACCAAACTAAATGAGATGTGAATGACCAAATAGCTGTGCCAACCACATGAAAATCATGTCTTGGGGCAGAGTTGCGCCTCAAAACGTAAATTGTTGCTGATTTAAGCCTTCAAGGATTAACATGCTTCCTGCTGCAGCGGTGTGCGGGAACGGATGCCAAAAGCACAAATGACGTGGGAACCATCGAATAGGTGGAAGGGATTCGGAGAAAGGTATCAACGCTTGTGTTGCATGAATGAGGAAGAAGTTAGACGGCTCTCTCAGCTTTGGCCATTCGTTCCTTCCCTGTGCTTCCAAACTCATACCCTCATTGACAGCGGTTACCTCAACAAAACTGTTCTTAGCATAGCATGTTATTCCCGAAAAATTTTATGGCCACAATAATATTAGTCTGCACTATTTATGCGACACAGCTGACATATTCCGGATAAAAGCATTTTTTAATCCGGTACAAAAGTAAGTCACTTAGTTTTGTAATCGCAAAGTCTTCTAAAGGTTTTGCACGAAGCACTTTTGCGACTTTATGTAAATAGATAAAACGTGAATATGGTACGTGGCAATGGTAATGATGCACGAAGAAACACTAAAGTAGGTGGAAATACCAACACCTTCTCATCCAATATGCCATATAAAGAGTGTCGAAGCCTGTCACTTGCTGCTGTTGCCAATGGCGTGCTGCCAGGAGGGAGGAGGTTCATACACTCTGTTGGCCATGTGCTGCACACTTGGACTACTTTACGATTTTGCTTCCTAAATGCCTCCAATTTCCCAAACCGTCTAGTAATACATGATAATAACATAGGGAGTAGTGAAAGTAACTAAAGCCTACCGATGACCGCGATGAACCACCTGCTTTGATATTTAGAAAAATTACCACTTTGGAAATTCTCAGATTTTCCATCTTTACTAATTGGTTATTTTGATACGTAATTGCATAACTCGATTGCGTTGAATAAGCCACTGGTAAATGAAATTGAACCTGCAGTCACGCACTTATTACTTCGAGCAAAGGTTTTCTGCCTATTACCTTCTATTTCTCTAACACATATGTTTCATAAAAAATCTCGTTCAACTCAGGCCTGCCAAGTACAAGTAGAAGATCAAATCCTACTTTAATACTTATAGGCATCTACCCTGCACGTTATTTTTAGGTGGGATTCTCGTCATCCAGTCAATTCCCTCTCATCCGATTGGACGAACCGACAAATCAAAAGTGGCAGTACCTTTGAACACTCACCCCATTGGTGGTAGCATTAAAAGCAGGAACTGTAGCTCAAACCATGAGTTTCGCTTGTATTGGATTGGGACGCACAGTAGACTCAAGTTTTACTAGGCATTGTCGTTACAGGACATGGATATCTGGCACAGCATTGCTAAATTATGTCGTCCAAAACACCACTAATGCAAGTGGAATTTTTAGGTGACATTGGACTTTAACCCATAAATATGCCCAGATTTAGCCATTTAACAGGAAGCCTTACTATTTGGAGAAGCAACAGCTTACTCGATTCATGCGCAAGGTCAAGGAAGTACTTTAGTGATCAAATGCAAAATGGCGCAGTTGCCACTAGACAGTTCGCGGTTGCACAATTACATCCTATGTACATTGGAAATAATTCACTGTGAATAGTTCCCACTATGAAGTGAGCGCAATTAATGTATTGCGTGATAATCACACCAGCAATTTAATTTTTTAGACACTCACTTGGTCTCGCTTCTGCCCTTTAGTGGTGTGTAGGCGACTGGATCTCGTTAATACTGAAAGAGCAACCAGGTGCAACTAAATGCTTTCCAAAACCCATCAGACTGTGTTTTAAAGTGAAATTCATCTAACATTCCTTTGAGGTTTAGTGCTTTGCACTATAACTGAAACAGTAGCTAACCCGGTAACTCATCGAATGTCTTGCTGGAAGTCTGATTTTAATCGGTCGCCTTTTAACCATACCTAATGGGAGACCTGTTTGAAGTCTCGGAAAGAGGTCCATAACCTGGGATCAGCTTAGCTTCTGCGGTCTGACTTAGCAAACCGGAAGGACGGTGTGGGCATCGTCCTCACGCACTGCGAAAATAATTTTAAAAAATTTCCAAAGAAGAACTAGATTTGCCAGCTGCTCATTCCTCATCTTGAAGGAAATCGAGCTAACTTTGAGTAGGCAGCAGATGTACTGAATTAGTTTTACACGAAAAAAGAAGTACTTTTCTGTGAATTTTGCGCCTTGCATTGCTGCCGAGGAGTGGTTTATTGCTGAACAATGCGGAAATTGCAATCCAGATTGGGGACTAATTGCTCTTATTCTAAATTGAGCTAAGTCGCGGGAGCAAAAAGCAAACAAAGTAAGTGCAAGGAATAACAAGCTTTCAGTGACCATATCCCATAGAAGGCTTATAGACAGCAGTCGTTATTAATTGTGTATCTTGTGTTTCATTGCATGGATTAAGAAGTCATAAGTATTATCTTGCTAAGCAGCAATAACAGTTATCCTCAGTTTAGTAATGAGGGAAATGAAGACACTTAACAAAGACTTTTAGTTCTACTTAAAAGGAATGCCCATTAAGTATTTTTGGAGTGCCAAAAGAAAACGGTCAATACATTTGTCTAAAGGATTAGTACGTGGGCAAGAAGATGCTGCCCATCACTCGGAAGGCCTGTTTATGTTGCTAGGCTACTATAAACCTTGATAGATGCTGTGGAATACGGATCCAGCGTAGTTGTAATCCACTTGGAGTACGGTTGGAATTCAAGATTAAACACTCGAATGCTTCAAACTTGCAATTTTTGGAGCTCTTTTATGTCACGTCACTTGCAGTTATGTAAATCGCCTTGCCAAAGCATCTGAGGAAATTGGGAAAGCCTTGTCATGTTTCGAAACATCGCATTGAAGCGATAAAAGGTATTTAACATGTTCAGATCATTTTCTAGGGGGGGGGGTAGAAACGCACTTTTTATTGTTAAAAGGCCGGTCTTTATGCCATTATGGGAGTTATGAGCTGTTTTTGTCGATAGCTTTTACGGCTCTTTCCGTGTTTTGTAGTGATATGCTGATAGAATAAGATGATTTAGTGCAGGTTCTTGTTAAGTGGCATCAAAGGTTTACAAAGACTGCTGGATCGAAGATTGGTTCCAGACACAACTGGAGCACAAAATGGACGTTGGCGTTTCTGCTAGCCATCAAAGGCGAGACGACCTTGGGTGAAAATGCACAGGAACCGCTCTTAACACCACTTTACTGCGACTATTGGAGCAACGCACCTTCTACTGTCCAGCGTCGGTATCCGATGTGAACGCACCATCGGTTGAAGATGTGTGTGTAAATGTTCGTATCAGAATAAGCTCTTGGTGGTGGAATTCTGAGCAAAAAAATATGATTCCAACGCCTTTGGGAAGGTGAATCAGTTGGCAGACCACCGGCAAACACGCCAATGATTCCACACCGTTTTACAAATGCTCCCATTGCTCATATTCCTTTTTTTGCGACACATTAAGTTTTCGACTTTTCGAGCGTCATAAATACGGGCTTAGAAGGATGCTGCTCTTTAGCTTCACTTCCTTGCATAAATGAGGCAGCGCTTCTTGTCTGCGAATTTACTGGCCGTTCAAATACTGCATTAATTCATTCCATAAATACTGCTCTCATTGAACACATTAAAAGTTCCCAGGTCTCGCTCGCCAAACGCTCTTTTTTTGTTCATTTCCAACGAATTTTTAAAAATTGCAATTAATTTTCGGTAAGCTGATGAGAACAGTTGGTTTGCAGGTTTCCATCCGCAATCCGGTAATGAGCTAGTTCCGTGAATAGTCATCCAAGAAATTACGCTCTCTTGTAATTCCATTGCGCCAAGCGCAGTTGGATCAAAAACGCAACAATAAACCGGATACCGCTAGGAGTAAATGAATGCTAAGATAATGACGAATCCTGTGCGCGTGGCTCAAACTGTTGCTTCGGCTCACTTAAAAACCTAAATTATTGGTGTTCCTCCCTTATTCTATGTCCCACAGTCCCAATCTTAGTGCTCCCGTCTTCTGCGCGCCTAATTGGTTTCACCTTACTTTAGCCATTTTCGAAGACACAAACTTGCTTGATTTGACGCGTAAATAGCCACAACAGTGCGGGTATTAAAACAAATAAAACTAATTCGTGCGTGTAGAAAAACAGGTTTGTTCATTAGTGTGGAAGCATTCACATTGGATTTGCTTGAGAAAACACGCCGGAGTGGAAGGTGGAGGAGGAGGGGAGAAAGAAGGTGCTTTGCCTTACATCCTGGACAGATCGCGCAGAGGAAAGCTGATGAAGGAGACTCCTTTTCGTGGTCAGGCCACTGACGACTGCTTTTTAGTCAGGCCGTTTGTCGACATTTTGCCCTTGATAAATATAGTACCTTTAAAAAACAGGCATTTAGGCAGAAAGTTAATGCACTTGTAAAGTATTTGACCCAGTCTCTACCCTGTGATGAGGAATAAAGCAATAAGCCACTTTCATAGTGGCTTATTGCTCTTTAGTGTGTCTTCTATATATTTTTTTCATCGAGTTTAGCGCGGATGAGAAAACTGAAATACGGAATAGAGCCCAATTTTAAAATGCTTAGCCTAACTTTTTGTTCAGATATATTTGCATCAAGTATTTTGTGCATAATTGTAAAGACGAGTGGGTTGAATGGTGTGCCTGTCACTTTAAAAGTACCTCAAGTTAACCGCGGTGCGCAAGTGATTCGATGGGGATTTTTGGGCGCCACTTTTATGCAATAAGAACTACGCCCATGCATGCCGCTTGTCTTGTGCATATGCGTGGCTCATTGGCAAGGAGAGCGCTGGAAACAGCTCAGTTCAAAGCTCTAAACAGGGTTGAACGCTGTAGCTGAGAATTGGTAGAGCTGGAGATGTTACTTGAGGGGAGTGAAATCATACCTTCACGAGACTATTTTTGTTAATAATAGAGGAATTATAAAGAAAATTCAGTAAAATGAGAAAATTATTGTAGTTGGTCATGGTGTCCTCATACAACTGTTTGGTTGTCATTGGAAGAACTCCTTAAACATGGTCACTTTGGTCCTGTGCTCTCAATTTCCTCATTGTAATGTCTGTTCTGGCACCAAAATGTGCCATGGTAGAGTGACCAGCCTTACAATACGAAGGCGTTCACTTGAGTTGACGCAGTTGACAACAGACCATTGGCCTCAGGTAAACTAGTCCTTGGCATTCTTAGATCTAAAGGTGGAGAGTATAAACGATAATATCTGCCTCTGTGTGATTGAGACAATCCTCCAAGCGAGGTCATTTCCCACCCATCCCATTAAGGCAAATATCAAATCCGTGAATTATTTGCACACAGCTTGCAGTTAGATCCATTAAACAAGATGGAGATGTCCAGTTTCTGGATTGACACATATCCATCTGTTGTTTGACATCTAGTAAAAAAGATGGTAAACAGGCAAGTAAGTTATTTTCTACAGCATTTTCGGACCAAATCACGCTGCCTTTTGCTGATTAACTTTAGAAGATCTAAGGAATGTTCTAAGGTGCTAGTAATGTGCTTGTGGCAAGTGGGATAAAAAGCATTTCAGTGGCCATTAAAGTGCCGACGGAATTAGGCATTTATACTTTTACAAGTAAAGAAGCGTATGCTGGACGCACAAACCTTTGCACAGGAATTTAACGGTGGCTTCTAAACGTACTGAAACGTGTAATTGGTGTGTTCTCACAATGGCGTAGCGTGTCAGAAGGATACCAACTAATGGCTCATCCAAGCCAACGGGAAGGCTTCCTGAAGGCATTAGACCCAACGCTACGTGAATAAACGTGTGCTCTACCCAGGAGGATAGTCTGCGTTCTTACACGTAATAGCTAAGCTTTATGGAGACAAGGTATTTTACTGCGTGCCAATGCAACGGACACTATGACATTCATGCAGTGTTAATTAGAATAGCCATAAATCATCAGTGCACAATAGCCCCAACATCTATACCCAAACAAGTGGACAGCGCGTACTGATTTAAGTTGACTTAACTTCCATTCGGTAGAAGCGCATGCAAGAGTCAGCGCCTGCCAGTAATGAATGGGAAAATTCCGGGCAAAATCCCACCTAATCTTGTGTGTATGCATGGCAAGGAGAGGATGTGTGAATTGATAATTGTTTCCGCAGGAGGCAGTTTATGTATTCTTCTCGGCCAATTGCAATAAAATTTGGTCTTTGTCTAGACGACGGTGGAAATAAACACATTAAGTGGAACACATGGACCGCATCCTCCTGTTCCCTGATGATTTCGGTGTGCCGTGACTCCAGTCCAATATTCTCAAAATAAAGCTGTTGTGTAGGCTAATGCTCGGCGTTCAATTTGTAAGAAGTAGCACACATCGCCTTAACTATTCCTTTCAGAAAGCGTAGGTTTCAATCCATGTAGTGCTTTACAGGCCTATACTCCATTTGCCTCGTTATTTATTATGGAAGACCTTCAAACCTAAGGAGAAGGGTTTAGTGACGCGCAAATCGTTTCTACAGTTTCGACCAAAGTTTTTAGACAAACGGTAAAACAACAGACTCTATGACATAAGTTGGCCACCTTGTTTAACTGACTGAAGAAAACAACAGTTGTACAAATAAAGCAATATTCTTCCCCACAAATTGCAAATTTCTCCTTAAATATGGTGAAGTTTCAACAAAACGTACTACTGTGTGCACTTAGAAATGGATTTGCAACCAGCTTTGTTATGCTACGGCAAGGATTTTTCTAGCAGGAGAGGTGGTTGTGTACTGCATTTGGAGAGAAGGCATGTTTTGTGCAAAGAAGTTGACAAAATTCGTAAATACCCTCATCCATCTTCGGAGTGCGATAACGTTAAGTGTAATAATGATTTTCTGACAGACATGACAAAATGCTAACCATAATAATCTAAACTATTTTATTCATGACCATTTCCTGTGAATAAATGCAACTTTAATGTTGATGGGTTCAATGAAACATTCGATTTTAGAGCATCATTACCGAGTAAATTTAGCCAACAACGTGGGAAAGGACTACGGATAGCCCAGTCAGTCGTTCTAACAGCTGAGAGAAGACTTTTTTGTCGTAAACACGTTCTGAAAGAGGAAATTGCTTCAGAATTACGCTTCGGGCGGAACGTGGACCACTCTAGACAGCAAATTCTTTGTTGGGTTATTCAGAACTCCGCCACCTCGCCTGGTTAGGAGAGCTTTGGCGCTTCCAAATAAGCGCATTTCACGCCAGTCCTTTCTACTCATCACGACGAGGGAATATGTATCTAGAACATACGACGCTTGACTAATAAGACCAGCCGTAGTTTCTTTGCATTCACGCGTGCAAAACTACAAAATGGCTGCTTTCGTGCCAGAAGTAATCTTCGGTTGTTGTGTCAATCTTTGCGTACATTTTAAAAGGGTCAATTTCCAGATTGCATCATCTCGCACCATATTACTGATTGACATTAATTGCACGTTCCGTGGCCATGCACACACGTGCACCTCGCGGGCCGAATGCCCCATGTGGGGTTTTTGACTAATTGTCCCTTTTGTTCGTTCGGCTGAGCAAATGGGTGTGCGTGTGTGTATGGGAGTAAGGAAAAATGCTGGAGATGACATAAAGCTATACGACCAGTAATCGTGCCGCTGCCGAGAGTGGCATGAGATCTCCTAGCGGAAGCACGTTTCCACGGCTTCCCAACTAACCACGCACCTGTGCACGCTTTCAAAATGGCCTAGCAATTGTCCTTTCTCATGGAAACTCAAGTGAAACCCATTTGAAAGCGCTAACTCTCAAGGTTATAGGTGAAATAAACTAATTTAAGGCAACTTATGTTAAGAAAAAAAATACGAGGAAGCAGTTCCACAGACAGTACTAATGTTGCTGCAATCAATCTTGTTTCTAAACCAGCTTGCATTTGCCGCAATGATAATTGGGTGAAAGATGGGAGAGTTTGCAAAACAATTTGTATCATCTTCTTCACAAACTAATGGTTTATATACGCATCGAAGGCGAGATTACTCGACCTCATAATTTGGCTAGAAGCAGCTCCTGCATTACAAGCAGCTCTACTTTGCATTGATTCAACATTTGTGTGAAGGGAGTCATGATATTCTCAAGCAGCAGCAGCAGCACATAGTATTTACAAATCTAAATACTTTACTTCAAGTGCAAAAAATCGCTTAAATTGTGTGAGCTAAGCATACTGGTATTATGAAGGTTTGGAGCGGAAGCCACTTTGGCCTCATTTGCCTAATAGACTATTGCAGAGTGGACAGTATTGCTATCCAAGATGGGGCCACATTAAAGGCAACCCAAAATATCATGGATTCACTGCAGCTCCACAATTCATTGAAATAATTACGCATATTGGTCCTTCGGTAGTCAAACAAGCAAATGTAAAATGAAAAGAGACTGAACACTGGCATCGTTGGACTAGAAAACTTTCCCATTTAAGACAGTTGCTTTCACCAAGCATGTGTTAGGAAAGTTAAGCTTCAAACTGATTTGGACCACAAGAAGTAACGCGTATCCATCAATTTCTTTAGTTTATTTATTCTCCTAGATCGTCTTGTTATTGTGTTTTGGTGAACGGGTTCCACAAAAGAATCGCAGGTACCACCTTAAGCAGGGAAGTCGAAGCTACAAAGGGGTACAGAAGAAGGGCGGCTCTAATTAGTGATACAAGGTAAGCCGAAGAATTAGCCAGTCTAGAGGAGCGTTCATCACCCAAAATCCTGTATGTCTGCCCTGCCACGAGAAAGATTAATGCAACTGCTGTTTGTGGTATGCACGGGGATTCGGTGAACGCGCAGTGGGCGGTTATGGCTAGTTTGGGGGATGAAGGAAATGTCATGGCAAACATTACAAGCGGCGATCTTTGCTTGTTTTCACGAATTTGTGGTTAACGGTGGGTCCAAATACATGTAGGGCTTCTCCTAGCGCAAAAAGCAGAGTATTCATTTTAACGGCTAATGCGACCAATCTTACCTGCTTGCAGACGATAAACCTGGATCCAATTTCAAGGGTCATGGATTTATTGTTGCTTTCGTGTCATCACGATGGCGACATGATGTGAAGGCGTACAAATACCTCTCCCCATGTCTGTTCAGTTAGCAGCTTAAAACAGGGCAATTGTAAAATAACCACCTCATTGGTGGAAACGGAAACATCAAAGGAGCCTGATCCCTTCAGCGGCGAGGCAGGCAAAGATGCTTAATTTCACCCCAGCACTGGTAAAAATAAATGAGATATCGAGGCTTAGCACTGATGTTTTTGTTTAGATAGGGCTAAATGCATTGCCAACCACTAAAATTTAAAGTTTTTGATTATTTTCTAGAAATTGCCACTTATGAAGTGTGTTGCAACACATTTCGAAATTGCATTAGCTTCAACACATCGAAAACATCTATTTAAATAGGATGCTTCTTCTTGGACAGCTCAAATCTTCATTTCATTTTCAAATTTCTGCTAGTCAAGATTATTTTAAATCAGAAAAATTGAATAGTAAATGGTAGTTGGGCGTTGCATCATATCTCAAGCCATCTGCATGAACCGCCGCCCTCCTCTGTCAGCGTTCGGGTCAGCCGACGACGCGGTGCGGGCACCAGCACCCCACTACTACGTACTCACTTTCACACTGAATAAGACAAGCTCATGCATTCACCCTTTCTTTTCATTATGCTATCACAATTACACCTCAATTGAGGCCTTAAATTTCCGCAGAAGTACCAATACCTGCTGGCAAATGCACAAGCCAAGGGAATCATTAAACGAAAGCATAATTAAGGTAACACTTCTTGGGTGTTCGGTGTTACTCAAACGATAAATCTATCTTTATTTGATAGCAGATATTGCCAAACAAAAGTTTGGAACACTTTATTACGTTACTTATCGTTGCGTTTTGATGGCCTATGCAGACGCTGTTCTCCGGGACTTAGAAGATAAATATCACGAAACCTGAATGTAAATGTTGGAGAGCATCACGGCAGCTACTTCAAAAAAGAAATAACGCATTTAAAGAAGTGGTATATTTTAAGGCTCGGCCAATAAAAAATTATCCTTTTGCACTAAGTGAGCCACTTGATTGCTCAAGTGTCTATCCGTCGAACTTGTACAGAACCACGTTTTATTAAATAGCAAGGCCATAGAAACACAAAGCTCCTCGATATACTCTAAAAACGGTGACAAGAAATTGTAAGGATCAGAGAGGAGGCGCACACGAGTGATAGAGCAAACATGAATGACGCCATTTCAAGCGCGTGGCCAACGAGTCGTTTATTCTCTTCTTCCCGCCTCTATCACCGCCACAAGATGACCTTTTTTAGCCGCAACACTCACGGTACGAAGGTCCTACAAATCACCCTCAGCCCTAATATCTACGGGCACATGCCTACTCAACTCCAGCCTTATGGTTGAGTCCTCCATAGCTGATAAATTTTGCTCCTGGAAGAAGAATGCGCAGTTGGTTTCAGAAAGTGAAAATTCGTTATTAGGATTTATTCTCTGCTTAAAGGCTTTGTGATGCACACTTCCTAGAACGTTTGATCCTTATAATTTAGGCTAATTATACCGTCCAACCTCAGGGAGTGACCACGCAGCCTGGTAGTCCATTCACATTCGTTGTCGCCTTCCGAACAGTGAAGAGGTTAACGAGCCTTGGGACACCACGACCTAACTTAAACTAAGCGATCGCTGATGAATTGGTATCCACCTACACTTCCCTTAATTGTAATGCGTTGCAAGTAATGAGGTTAATATTGCTGACGTTTGACACGAAATTTAAATATAACTTGTGGTACTTTAATGATGGCGCTGTCAATCCAAACTGTATGCCTTTCACTCATCATGAGAGTCTACAATGGGAGTTAATTCTTCTTCTTCAGGGAACAAGGCATGACTCGAAGAAGAGAAAACATGTAACAGGATATTGAGAAAACGAATAAGTAAAGGGAATGAAGCCTTCTTTGAAATGCTGTGTAAAACTAAAAGTATATTCTAACTTAAAATGGACATTTGTAAAAATATTCATTAAGCACATGCTGACTTCTCCAGACATTAACCGATCGGTTACCATCTGCAACTCCAAAAGGCCAACTTTTTGCGCGTGGAATGCAATATTAAGGCATAAAAACGCAGAACATGGAAGTTTTTTAAGGAAGAAAGTAGCACATTCAAAATTAACTCTTGACCTACTGTTATTCTTTGTAGAATGCATCAATAGCTTTGGTTTTTTGATTAGAAATGTTTTCCAATTGATTGGTTGATTGAGAAAGTGCTTTGGAGTTCTTGGAGAATCTATATAAAAGCCTTCATTGTGGCAGGTGAAAGAAACTTTAGGGACACGAATATGGTAAAGGGGTCGATCTAACAATGTTTCCAACAGTAACTCATGCTTTTTTTAATGTCTGCACAATTAAACTGACTACTACACTCTAGCTGTGGATCCGCAAGTGGTACTGACGACACATGCGAAGCTTCAAGCATTATGCATCAGCAGTAGCATTCAAAGACGTGGCCTATGAGCCACAAGCTAATCGAAATGTCTCCGGGTTGCATTTCACTTTATTTCGTGAGAAGTGCATTCGCATCAGTCTTAAACGCTTCCAATCATGCCAGAGGTACGGCACTTAAAGGAGAAGGCCACCGCCCCATTCGCGGTCCCATAAGTACTTGTACTACTTTTTAATGATAGCGCATGATGAACTTCGCGACAAGGCGGCTAGTCGCATGCAGAGCTACCCACAGTTTTCCTGCATGGGATCATTTAAGGCACAGATCGAAGGTAACCCACAGTCTTCAATGGCATGCATTCGGTTACGTGGACACCCAATCGCAACTGTTTACTACTTACGTGGTCACAAGAGTCGTGAATAATGCCGCAATGTATGCATCTTGGATGAAGTAGATGCCCTAGGCAAGAGACTTTGGGGAAAAATGTGTTAATTAAACGGAGAAGACAAAAATCGACAGTCAAAATAGTTGTTCATCGTCTGCACCTCCTGTGTGCTCTTTTGCCTTAATCGCATCTCAAAATTTTTTTCAAAGAAAAAAGATATCCCGTTTTATTACCAGAAACGCACCATGCAAATCCTAAAGCAACTGAAAACACATGGCACTCGCCGAAGTCTAAATTCCGCGCTCCGAATTAAAAACAACTTTACCGTTGATTTTTATGCACTAATGCAATTATTCCCCCGTTCTCGGTCGCTACGACTTGGTCTATTTACATCAAGATTGAACGCGCTTCTCTTCAACTTGCATTTTTTCCTTTGCGCTTAAATTTTATGGGTGTTTGTTCTAATTCGACATTTAAAACTGACAAGACACTATCAATTCCGCGACTGAAATCCGTCTCTAAACTATGCTGCGATTATTTTGCTTCACCTTTTTTCCTTAAACGTAGACGTTGTATAATTGCTTCTGGAAGTTTTCGAGCCTTGAAGAGGCGGAAGGCTGAGCAAGAGTAGTAATTATCTTCCGCATACGTCCCGTATTCTGACCGCACGGAACCTCTAGCGCACCAATTCGCTTACGGACAACTCTCCTCTCCGTTTAATAAATACTAATTAGAGGCTCTTTAAGTAATTACAGAACAGGCGTGAATCGCTTAAGGCACGCACTTACACGATGGAAGTCGCTTTCGACATGGTCATTACCAGCATCAAATTGGAAGAATTTTGATGTTGCATGCCTTCTAAGTTACCATGTCCTAGTACGCTATAGAGAATTTGGTCTGTAAACCTTATTTTACGATTTTTATTTTGCCTTCTATAGGAACGACAACAAGTGAAGAAGTGAAGTGTCCGCGAAACAAAGCTTTGGTACGTGAGTCTCTTAAAAAATTGAATCGGTATCGTGTTAAATAGCACACACGGGCTAATCTCCCACCCGGGTACACATGTTTTATAACAGCCCACCATCGTTAGTCTTTTGTTGGAATTAATTACCCCGCCGTTATTCTTACCATCATGTAGGGCTCGGTTTTACGCCTGCCAATCAACTTCACGTAACTTACCGCATTCAGCAACAGCGGCAATCAAAATTACTTCCCGGCTTTAGTGACTACTAATGAAGGGGAAAAATTCCAATGAGCTTGATTGAAAATTCCCAATAAGACGGTTTCCAATTCTGCTGCGTTCTTGGGACCAACTTAAAGCCAACCCTAAGAGATGTTTTGCAGCGATTTATTAACTCTGCTCCTTAGACCCGCTTTCGATAAAACATGTCATGTCGGTTACATTATTGCTTTATACCATAAAAACGGTTGCATAAAATAAAGTGAACTCGTTCTTAACCCTAGATGAACCGATTGCAAACCAAGAGAACTAACGAGAGAGGGCCAGTAAATGTGCCTCAGAATAAGTGCTTCGCGAAAAAAACACTGGAACGTAGCAGAAAATGTGGGACCTTCGCATCTCAGGCACTTCTTACATAACCCACTTTTATGTTCATTTCCTTTAACCCACCAAAGCCAATCAAAGCATGTGTGTTTGGATTTTCAAATTCCCGCCAAGGTGAAAGAGGAGGATGCATCACATTTCCCTTCATAATCTGCGCATAATTTTGAGTGCATTTGTGGATGGAGAACTTCGAGACAAGGTAACACGTTTTATGCCGCCAATGAGAATTCGCCTATCCCTCAATTCGTTTTTTGCTCAGCCGCAATTTAGAAACGTGAGGAAAATGCGAGAGTTAATCAAAAAGCATTTCTGGCACAAATTAGGCGGCTGTACAAAAGCAGTAAAGAAATGAGTAAATCGAATGAAGTGAAGCAAAACGGTTGCCTGAAATAAATCATACCGAGGAGTCTTTGATAGTTTATGGTCCGACAGCAGCACCTGTTAATCGTCACTGGATGAGGCGAGAGGGCAGACGAGCGTTGCTGATGGGGCAAACCAAGAGACGCACACACAACGCACGTAAGCGCACATCCGCCACTGGTAGTCATCTCGACGTGTCAGGCCGTCTGATTGGTTGTCGCACATGCACTCGCTCGCAGACTGAGTAGGGAGCTGCTCACGGAGTTATCGTACTGCCGCTTCGCTTGAGGCAACAGAACTCCTCGATTGAAAAACGCCTCCGCTTCGTCCTTCCTCGCGGAATATACTCACCACTGTTGGAACCAATGTTGTCAGCAGTGCTGTAAGTCAAACAGTCTCTGTCTTCATCTACCTTATCTCAAAATTTCAAAAAAAGGTGATGTGATTAAGGAGTCGCTCGCATCCTTGGGTCGATTGCCTTAGGTGGTAGCTTTTGCAGTCGAATGCGATAAATGATGGCACTCCGACCTTTAATGGGATGACCTGTCGCGTTGTTTTATGAGGCTTATGCTAAATGCTAACCTAAATTACCACCCGGGCGTTCGCTCCACGTGGGGTGACGATAGTAATCGGCCTTCGACAGTTGATCTAAAGCACCCCTCAAGGAAGGGTCAATTCGCCCAATTACCCGATGTCCATCCAATCTAAAAGTCGCATTTAGCAACTTCCAGTAGCGTTTAATTGCACCCTTACTAGCATCAGCAACACACAGACCCTTGCAGAAGCATCCACTTTAATATTCCAAGAAGCAATGCTCTAATTCCACACTATTTACTTTCCTGTCAAAATAAACCGATTTTCGAGCAGTACAATAAATAAGTCTGCCCTTAAGGCCTCTCTGATGAAGATGTTTTGACCGCAACTGACATTAAACTGTGTTTACGAGAAATTACACTAATTCCAAATGATGTTTAATTTAAACTAAAAATTATTGTTGATATCTAATTAAAGGCTTCTCTTGGTTGAATAATTTAACCTGATTTGCAAGGAGACGTATCAGCTTGAGGCCACTTCCTCCTAATTCTGGTCCGAGAAAGTAATTTTTGTCACGAAAATATCAAGATATAACTTGTAGCTACATTATTTTTCCTCCCTTGCCGTCTTTTTTAAGTTTCGAGTGTTTCTGTTTATCTACAGAAGCAGTGTTATTTAAAATAACAAATTGCAGGCACACACGCACTCACAACTAGACGTTGGAATGGTTGTAAGTAGTTTTGATCCACATGATCATAAATATTAGTAGGAAAGCATTTTAACTGCCCTAGCTATCATTATATCTTCTGTATTTATTGCGTTTCGTCAACAACTTATTTTGATGATCTTATTATCATCCGCGCTAAGTGGTGGCAATAAAAGGGAATGACTGCTCCTAGTGCCTTAACGATGGGAAGCTTTCTTGGTGAGGACGGGCTATCGCGTTTTGCAGACTATCGTGGCGCTGCCTTGGTTTCTTGTGGAGGTGAGGGGAGGGGGAATGAGTCACGCAGTTGATGACATGTGAGCGGCATGACCCATCGCAGGCATCGGAAAACGCCTTTTCCCGGGTCGTCTTGCCAAGGAGGGTGGGGCACACCGGTGATACATCATGACCTGCCCGCGTTCCTCTACACTCCTTACTCTGCGGTTTTTATGGAGCACACGTGTTAAACTCAGCAGAGGGTGTCAAGCGCAGACATCGGTGACGCGTCAGCTACGTCTTTGACTTTCTTGTTTCTAATTTTAGCTATGAGATGCTGCCAACTTTGTAATCCATCCTGATCCCCAAATTTGTTTTGTCAAAACACAACCTCTGGTCACTAGAATACTGTACACGGACGTCCCAAATTCGAAATCACCTTAATCACTAGGCCATGTGAATGCCTAGGCATCTCGAAATGTTCTTCATGGAGTCTTACCGCCGAAATTGAGCACTGACTAGGTCAAATGGATCGACGTGTTCACGATTAGCCATCCACATTTCGGAGTCCTTTGACTCCGGCACTGTTATGTTGATCATGTATGAACTATTGTCCAAGGCTCCCTCCCCGAATGCTCACTAATTCTATTGCAACTTAAATTGCAATTTCCATCAAATTTTACGTTTAAAAATTTAGATGCTTTATCCAGATTGTTTCATTTTTCTAAGCGACCCATCTACACGGTTAAAAAATTAGGACATTTTGTCGACTCACCCGTTTCCTTTCCGTTCGCTAAGGCAAAAGATGAGGAGTGAACTAAATTTCCGTCGGTTTATGTGCAAAAAAAGATGAGCTTCTTCTGACTGTGCATGAGTCGGTTACCTCGCTCCTGTTGTAACACGCCATGATTTAGTCATGTTTCAAAAGGACTTAGCGGCTGAAGAGACAAACAACGTTTAAGGTTCGACTATTAGAAGGCGCTAAGGCATTCGCGATGGTAAAGGGACTAGAATAAAGCGGCGGTGGCAGTGGTTACTCACTGTGATAAACTACTCTGCGCATACGAGACCCAAAGCGTTACAAGTTCCCTTAAAATTTGACGAATTGATGTCCGTATTTTAAGTGACAGCCGTCATTAAAGCGACCAATAAGACGCACCACGACAATGACTGCAAGACTGCGTCCAGCATGCTAGTAGGTGGTAACTGGGCCAATTACTTCAATCCTCGAAGTAGTGTAAAGAATTTCCTTCTTGCTAAAACAATGCTCGAAAGGAGTAAGCATATTCTGAAGTGCATTTGAAACAAATGTCTGCTCTTTAGGTGTTCCATTCAAGTAGTATTTTGGTGTTGTAGAAAAGTCAAACTTACGGATTCCGAGTTTACTCGAATACAAAGGCTTACTCTAGTTTAGAAACAAAATAAAACATTCAAATTTCGAATTTTGGTTCTCAGCAAACTTAAAGATGGCGGAGAGCCCGCAATTGAATGTGATCTTACCAAACGGTCGAATGCAAGGAGTGTTTGTGGAGTTGAAATTATGGTCCATCATTTTTATATGGCGAATAAATTGTGCATCTCAGCTGAATTGGTCCCCACCAAGCAACTAGAATAAGGTTTAGTTGCTTCAAATACAACTGAAATGGCAAATAGTTATGCGGTAGTGTATCACGAAAAAAGTACCTTCAAGTTTGTCAGAGCACTGGCACTGACACGCACAGGGATACCGGAACCTGTCGATGATGCAGGTTTGCACACGCCCTTGTCTCCTCTTGGCCGCATTTCAGCTTAATCGAATGTGAGTTTGCATGTGCATGTCAAGTTCCGACACGGGCGCAGCGCACCTTCGCATGGGCTTAATGTCTTGAGTGGGTACGGCACTTTTGTGATCAACAGCGGTGCTTCGACTGCTCCTCACTCCCCTGTGTGAACGTCTGAGGTGTTCATGTTAACTAGCGTTTATGAGTAACATTCTAGTTAAGTGTTCAGGAACTGAACAATAGCAAAAATACTGGAGATTTTCCACCTTCAGTTTACTTTTGCATACATTTATTAAGACGCTTGTGGGTATCTAAAAACAAAGGGCAGCATCTTTAGGAATTTGCATTACACAAAGTAATCTGAGAGAAATCGGAGTGTCAAGAAAACTGCCTTGAGAAGCCATTACATAAGCGAGCCAGGTACGGCACCGTCAGGGCGAATGCTATGCAAATTTGTATTATTATTGGGCAATTGTGGAACGTAGAGGTTGCAGATAAGCATCCACAGATGCCCCAAACCCTCGTTTTGAAGAGCTGAAATGTGGATCTAGTGTAATTACAACCCAACCTTACTTGGTGTACTGAATATGCCTAATATAGTTGTGCTCTACCATTTATCATGATAAATATAAACGACGACAGCAGCACAAAAAAAGTAAAGGGAAAATCCAGGGTGCGGGGTTATGATAGGATGCTGTTTAGACGAAGGAGGTCACTTCGTCATTAAGACCGCTGCACTTTCTTATCCTGCGATAGCGTGACCTCCTGATTCACATTTTATAATTGTGGTTAATTGATGTATGAAGGGATTTTCTAGCAAATGGCGTGAATCTGAGGTCAAACCTTTACAAGCCAACATGTTTTGCAGCTCTTCAGGTTCTTGCAGGGTGGGTTAGATCCAAGTTACATTCAAGCTTGTGCTTTCTGCACCTGGGACCACACTAGAAGCTGTGACGACTTTGAATGCTCCGCACTCAAATTGGGATAAGGTAAACAGTGCCGTTGTTCCATGCATCACTACAAGCCACGCGCTTGCAACGAAGCAGTGAAATTGGGGAGTGACGCTGATTGTCGTGGTGGCACATAAACAAGGCGAAATTCTCCTCCTCCATAAACATCTCCTTGGGCTTAATTGTCTCAACTAAATGACACACTAATGGGCAATACCATTTTGTCATTCCGTCAAAACTGTCTTCCAACCAATTATTCACACCGTGACAGTGCCGCTCACCGGTAGTGCAACAAGTGGACTTGTGTGATCCAAAGATCCAACAAAGCCTGATTCGACAAGGCGAGTTGTGCAAAAAAAACGAAAAAGCAAGGTCGGATGAGGTAATCAAGTTGGAGAAGTTTGTCAGATGGCAGTGTGTGTTTGAAGTCATCTTTTCTTGGTATGTAATGGAAATGCTCAAATGAATTCGCGAGAATGTAAAAAAAACTCAACTGATGAGCATAAAGCTATTTAAAAAGGGACCACCGAATTATGGCAATATTGGTAACGTATCTCAATGTGGCACCTTAAATCACTGTTCGTCTTCAAAGTCTACGCCACTTTTATCTAAATCTTTTAAAGACGGATAATAAATACTTTTCTCAAATTGACGATGCTGTTTCGAAGGGTCATTGCCTCTTGAAAGCTCAGAGTTTAAGTTTCTTTGATGTTTGGTGTGGATTGCATTAGCATTCACGTTAACGACATAATCTCACTTCCTTCAGGCTATTTTCAAGATTATTTCTTTGTTAAATCATGAACAATATCATAAATAATTAACTTGTTATTTTTAAATGTGCACTCCGAGGTGCGGATACTGGCTTTAACGACGATAATCTGAACGAAAGATCTTCAGACGCTGACAATCAATGTGTTTATCAAGGCAACTGTGACTGTCATTTTCTTAGCTGAAAATGAATAAATAAATAAATGGCTCGGGGAGCTGCAAAGTTCCACTAAGCTTGCGTGCTCGATGGGCGTGGTCGCATTTCGGAGACACTTCCTCGCACAAAATATGCAGAAATTGTGAATGACAGAACAACCACCTAGGGCCCACATTGCAGGCAATGAAGTCGTCCTTTAGTTAGGCCACACGTAAATCATTGCGGACACTCAAGAGTCTCGTTTGAAGGGTGCGGCCATTACCGATTCACCCATCTTCTCCACTCTTTCTGTGGGAGCATATCTTACTTTCGCAAACCTGTGCACTCTAGCTCGAAACATGCTAGGCTCCGATTTTACAGTCAAGTAGGCCCTTAGTTCCAGATTTTCTCTCTCCCACTCCTTACCTGATTCTCCCTAGTGACGACAAGCAGTTTTGTTAGAAAATTTATGCGATCCTGAATACTTCTTCTCCTACCATCGACTTATTTGTTCATTCGATTTAATTTACCAGTTATTACGGGCTTTGCTGTGTGTTTCGTTGCTTAGTAATGGAAATTAAGGAATAAGGCAGAGCGATGCTAACCTTTTGAGTGGACCTTTCTTGAAAGAGAAAAGTTGGGTGCACTTGTTGGCTTTTTGTCGAAATAGGTCCATTTCTCGCATCGAAAACGTCCATTTACCCGATTCACTCTTATCGATGCTTTCCACATCGCGCCCTTCCGTGCATTCTGCAGTCGACCTCGCACCAGTTCGCTCGCGCTGTAATGTGACATACCCTTTTAGGCTTAAATATTTTCTTCTCTGCTAATAGTGAAGCATTGTAAAGCTGGAATTTTATGATCAAGTCATTGTCCGAATAGCAGAGCACTTCATCTGAATGATTTGCCAATGGGCAATAATATCTTTGTGATGAAGGACGTTTGGTACACAAACACAGTTATTTGAATGACAAGAGATAAGTCTCAGAGACACCAACGCCCTCATGCTGGAGGTGATTGATCCTGTGGAAAATGTTACTCAAGATCTGCATTTGGAAAAAGTTTTGTTATTTCAATAGCTCTAACTTGCCTCCACAGAACTATGGAATAAGAAATCTCGCATCTGTTTAACTTTAACGAAACATGAGCATTGCAATTTAAAAATTAAAATTGGAATGGGCAAATGTTTAATAAAACTTGTCAGCATGTGCACATTCTTCCGCTTTGGTAAGCATTGTTAAACTCTTTCAAATTTCGAAAACCGTCTTTGCACTAAAGAAACTAAAGAGGAAAAATGTAGGCGAAACAAAGCACTGCTTCTACGAACTGGCGCTTTTTAGAAAATAACTCCACCTTATCCCTCAATGTATCTTGGAGTTCCTAGTTCCAAGTCTTTTTTAACCTACTACATACCAACAAATCTAGCAAAGGCGTAAGACGTCACTCCGTTTTTTGCAACCGATCGAAAATAGCAACTCCTTTTAGCTAGGATGAGCTATCGAGGCAGGGAATGTCGATACCATTCACCGGACAATTCGGTGCTTTTATTTTTGCGTAATGTAATACAGCAGTCATGCTACGAGATCCAATAATAATACACTAAACGAAGTTTTAGAGAGAATGGACTTCTTAGCTAAGTAGATAAGCAGAAATACTAGATTTTGTAAATTCGAAATGAGATCCCTGGTCAATTACGCCGAAACGAGCAAACACACTGCTCACCAATGCAACGTACCTGGCGAGACCAGATGGCGGCCTGACAATCGCAAGATTATCTATTGGCGCTGTTTCAAACACGGACCAAACCCAAGCAATACCATAATTTGATCCTAAGCCTTAACGGCAATTCAATGGCCTCCCAACAGTACGCCGCCAATATAACCTTGCCGTTTGAGCGACAATTGTGCCCACCATCCTGACTCCGGAGCTCTCTCCAAAGACTGAAGAATGCTCACGTTTTCAATAAAAAAAATGATCCACTGCAGGCTAATTATTACGCAGAACCAAGGGCTCCATCCTCTAACAAAAGGCAGAAGCGAAGTTAGACAGCAAAACAAAGCGTCAAAGTGACAAATGTCTCTATGCTCAAAATATGCTTATGCAAATAACTAAGTAACATCATCTGAGAGTTTGCAGGGCTACCTACGTCTGCGTTGAAAGATGAGGTCTTTAAAGGTCCTCGCGACAAGTGATCGGCTTAAGGCCGCATGTCAATGTTTTGTCATATCTTCTTGAAAAGCAGTGGCATGAGTGCAGCGGAGAGGAGAATAGTCTCTGCGGCTTTGTGCCTTCGGATTTAGCAAACATATCCTCATCAGCGTGATTTTGGTAATTAAATGCGTTCACTGGGCAGCAAGTTTGCGAAACGCTTCTTTAATCAAAATCATGCCGTGAATTCCCCTAATTTTGCGGTTACTTTTTAGGTATTTAAAGGAGCCTCTATTTGTGGGGCTGGCAGCAAGCAATATAGTATTGTAGTATAGTATAGTATAGTATTGCTCCTCTCTTTTCTCGTTTATTCTCTTTAATTTTGTGTTTATAGCTTCATCTCTTCTTTCTGATGTTGCTGAATGGATGGCTTTTTTAGTTTTGCTGCAAACTTTGGGCTCATTTGCGGTATAAGTTGACAATCAATGGTTTGTCACCCTCCGCTTATTAATCATGGTGCTTCTGTGCTGCCACATTGTCATGCTGAGGGTCATAACTTTTCTGCTGGGGCGATTTTGTTATGCAGGATGCTTTTGAGCTATCGAAGTAGATCTTTATCTTGATATGGGGCATTTCTGGAAGATGAGATCCTAATGAACCAAACCCCACTCTTTGCCATTGTAACTACATAAGATATTCCATTTCCACTACACCTTTGTTAAATCGCAGTTTTTGGAACTGGCCACACACAGTTGTATGGTAATTTTTTTCTCCCATTTTAACCCCACTTTTACTCCTAATAACTTTTTTTCAAATCCCGTAACTAAACAGAATCTGTAGAACCCTCCTACTGGTATTCATCTAAAATAAAGATCGTTTTTAAAACAGTTTGCCTAAAACAATTTGGCTCTTTTTCGACGGAACGTATTTGCTTTGGTCTTTAAATCGGTGCAAGTGAAAGAAGTAATTCCATGTCTTATTTCCAACTCGTATGTCAAGACTAGTATGGTCCATCCAGCTACATAGGTTGCAAATAAATCATGCCAATTAGAAGACCGGCCTACCTTTACTTTGATATACGCATAAGACCTATGATGAGATAGAATCACACAGTACAAGACACAAGTAATGGATTTTAATGCTCTCGAAGTAGCTTTCAAGACCCAATGGCAAGGTCTGCTAGGCTGCGTATTCACAGGGCCACACCGAGCTCCTACGATTACAAAGCGGCGAAGGTCGTCATGACTTCCTACATGGCCAAGAGGGCTGTGCAACTAACAATAGATGGAGGTGGTCTTTCCCTCCTGAAGGATTTGAGCTACTCACTTATATGATTTTAAGCGCGTGCATCATATAATAAACGACATCTGCAGAGAATGCAGTCACTATTGTTGGAGTCGTTGAGATGTCCACATAAGGAAATGGCTGGCATACCCAGTCCAAGAGAACAATAGACACTCCGGAACACATTACTCGAAGCCATTTTTTAAAAGTTGAATAAGAGAAATAGATAGACTTGATCATTAGGAATTAATGTGCATTCACGTTGATGGAGCGAAATGCTTTGATATCTTCGGTTCATACTCTTCGACTGCCCACGCTTTTGTTTATATCTGATGTGCGTATTAAGCGCTTTATAGATAATTAATTTTGTTTTAATTCACTCATAGGGGTAAAGTGTTTAGGCAGATTTGCAAACTCTGTAGTCAGGCGATTACAAAGATCTAGAAAACTTCATCTATGACAATATTTGACAATGATGCAGTCACGTAAAGTGCATCTAAGTTTGGTTTTTTTTAGCAGGAAATAGTTCCTATACTCTAACATTCTTACTTTTAGAGTTACTTTAAAGCAGATTCTCTATTCTGTCTTAATTTTGACTCTACAATTATTTCAACAAAACCATACTCCAATTTGCCGGACGTTGACCCCCCAACATTTCTAACGAGGCACACACAGGACCGCGATAACTAATAAGGAGGCTAGTAATGGCAACGATAATGACGCAATCTGGATCTTGTTGGCGGTGTCCTGATAAGACGTCCGAATCACCGTGATGCAGTGGCGCATGCATGCACATGCATTCACGTGTCTGTGTCTGTGTCTGTGTCTGTGGGGAGAGATGGATGTATCGAAGGCGGCCACTGACTTCTACAGTGTCCAAAATCAGGTTTTCATGGCACACCTCAGTGCGAAAATGAAGTGCTCGTCTGTGTGGTTGTCAGATAACAGAAATGTCCTGTTTGTACATGTCGGGAGTTCGAATGAAAGTGTTTATGCTTTCACCGTTGGCGATTAAAGATAACTAGGTAGAGTTTTGTTATGTTAATTAAATTTGGCTCCATACGTTTATCTAGTTAATTCAAATACAAGACGTTGACATCATACTTTTGTACCTTCTCTTCTAGTTACCATAAAATTTATAAAATATTAATGAAATCTTTACATTTCAAAAGATCGAGATTCAAGATATCTTAACGCATTTTATTATTCGTACTGATTAGATCAATTGAGTCGGAATTGGAGCTCTAATTTTAAAACAAATCATAAAAGCAGACCTTACAGGTTCGCAAAACGGATAAGATTTTGTTGGTCAAACAAGCTAGGTTAAAAGATATAGCAAAAAATGGCAGGCAGTAAAAGTACAAACATCTTGAATTCATTGCTCCTAGAAGAGAGGGAGAGAACGGATTGTGAAAATGGTGTGAGCAAATGCATGGATATTGGCTATTTGCGCTAAAAGTAGATTGGCAGCGTCTTTAGCCCTCCTTGCTAGTTTGCCTCTTTCTAACCCTCTTCTGCTCCCATTCTACCAAAGCTCTTTCCTCAGCTCTCGTCACTACCGCGATTGGCGTGTCTGAAGAGGAGAGTTTCTTCATCCTTGGCAGGGAGGGAGGGAGGGAGGGAGAGAGAGAGAGATAGATAGAGAGAATTAAGGGACGAAGTGGAGTAGCGGTTCACCGCGATTGTTTGTGCACAATTATCTGTGGACTGAATGCATGCCAAAGGGAGCGGAGGAGGAGAGGAGTACTGGGGAGCGAGAGGAGCATTTCCGTCATACGGATTACACCGCGGATGTGCATGCAAACCCCTCCCATAGGGTGCGATGACTAACACGCACGTGCGCACACACACGCGCGCGCGGGGCGGGATGAGTAAGTGCGCGCCTTCGGCAATGAATAATGGACTACCTCTCCGCACGGCATACCTGTCAATAGGCATGAAAACCACCGTTCCGGTGCCAGGCGGGTTGGCGTGCAAGATTATGCTTTCAGGAGACACAATTTCACGTGAATATTGTTTCATTCTCCTAAACAAATTGAGTGCAGTCGTTTTATTAGAACTTGCATTTTTAAAGGTAGCTCTACCGACTCCAGTCTGTCTGTCAAACTTTTAACAAACATTTAGCAATGGCTACGAGGAGTGTCTTGCAATCTGTGTTCTATTTACATCGCTCTTTCATGTGAAGTGAACGCAAATAGGTTATTAAACAAGTTAAGCATTCAAAAGGCGGTTTCTTTTTCAATTCATTGAGTATATGCATCAAGCCCCGCTGTCTCCATGTGGCAGAGACCACAAGGGCAGTGGTGTGCGGCGCACAGGCTCTTTTTCCTGTTAGTTACGTGCAACATGTGGGAAATTAGGAGGTACCAGTTTGTGCGTGCGGTGAACCAGTTCGTGCGCGGAAGTGGTAGCCAACCCAGTTATGGGTGAGCATCGGCGAACCTACAACGCAGCTAAAATCGGACTGCGACTGGAGAACGAGAGAGCCAGAGAGAGGGACAATGTTCACACGCGAAATTGTAGATTTTTGCGCTTCTTCCGGTGTGCGACCACGCATATCAAATCACGCAAGGCAGAAATGGTGCAAAACGCTCGCACTCACAGCCCATGGAGGCGGCCGCTTTATCGTTTGCCTGTTTGTCCACGATTCTAGAACGCATATAGGAAATTAAATGGGTCTTTCGAGTCAACGATTGTCCAATAATTTTTTCCTTTAGTAGATATCTTAATGGACATCTTTTTGTGCAATGCAAGACAACTTGAAAGGCGTTTGGTAATGTCATTTTTAGGCAACGTTAGTGAAACCCTCTTTAAAGACGTTGATTTCGGTTTTAATGAAGAACTATGACTCACGCATTGCTGTAAATGCGCTCCTGTTTGGTTTATCATATCCCCATCCTGCAACGGGTCATGGAGACGGGAAAAATCAACTAACTCGAGGGTGACGGCGAAGATTTTATTCTTCACTTTAGAATAATTTATGAACAATCATGAGTACTGCCCACTTGCGAATAAGTCCAAAATCAACCAATCGTCCTTCTGAACTTTAATCTAAATTTTTTAAAATTATTAGTCGATTGTAAAGCTCTTATAAGGCCATTTTGCAGCTTTCTTTCTCATTTTACTACGTGCATGAATGCAAAACTAATTGCTACTTTGCGTTCTGGGGATTTTATCTTAATCAAACGTTCATCAATGTAACACTTTACTTTTCCCAAGCCATCTCCATAAGCATTTCCTTCTCGAGTACTCTACCAGCATCCTCAAATAATTTTTTGTTTGACCAAGTTAAGTGTATTGATAGACCTTGTTGCTCTCAAGACAGCAATGAAGTTTGCGTAACAGATATTGTTAGTTCATGTGATGTTCCCAAGTGTGTACACGTGTATGCATGGGACGCGAGATTGTTTATTTGCGCCACCGATGGAATCGCAGAATCATCAGATGAATCGAAGAGTGGATCATCGAAAAGGTAGAATTAATTACAGGTTAACCTGCTATAATGTGGTTGGCATCAGGAAAAGATTTTGTCTAGTCCTGCGCTCACAAAGACCCCCGCCATTGCATTATAATGGGCGCTTGCAGAAGGACATAAGTACTTACACAATTTCTAAGACTTGGTTTAGCTTATAAACCATGCAGTATCCATACAACGTGGAAAGTATATTATAGAATGAGGGGGATAATGATTACGTCCGCGCAAGTGTGGATATTCAGATTTGCACGAATGGTGTTTTTACAGCGCGTGCCCGAGTTCTGACTATCTCACCCTCGTCTGGCACGAATGATCGTACCACGCTCCGATGTATCATTCCAAATGAGACCATTCAACTGTCAACGCTTGATAACATGACTCGTTCATCACACCCTTGTGGGTCTCATGGTCCAATTATATAATGAGAGTTCCTACCTGAAATCTGAAGTAATTCTAGCTATTAGTAATAAATTGGCAACCTTTTGTGATTCCCTGCCGCCTTCGCGTCACTTTGCATTCACATTTTGCCCAGATGTCCACCAGAAACGGTAATCAGGAAAGAGTAAACTTTCAACCACTGACACCTTTTGTCCCATCCGCGGAAACTTAATGAGACTTCACCCTGCGGGTAGTGCGCACACTTTTCCGGGACGTACATTATGAGGAGTGGCCAAAACCTCGGATTGGGCAAATCTAATTTGGATAACTGGGCCATAAATAATTCTGATCACAGGATATTTAAGCATTTTCTGTCATAAAAGGCTGTAAATTCAGTTACCAACAGATTGTTTTAGTAACAATTTTTATTTGGAATAAACTTTCTACGAAAGTTTCGCAAATATCCAGTACGGTATTCCCCATTTTCAGCGTTACGAGTTACTTTCGTGATAATCCAAACTTGAACGCAGGTAAGGAACAATGGAGAGTGCAGTTAACCTCAACTCTGTGGTATTGAAAAATTTGAGTTAGTTAATTCATTTGACATTGCAATACTGAGCAAAGTAAGATGGGAATTTTGGTCTAGCTCAAGCAAAACGTCCAGCACTGGTGCCTGAAAGGATTCGCATTTTGGTGTTTGATTAATAGACCCTCTTAGTTATCGCCTAGGGGAATGGCAAGAACTGTTGGCGTTTTCAACTAAGCGTTGATTAATAATTACACTCTACCCATCATTTGTGGATTAATTGGAATTTTCAGTTGCCGCTCGAAAATTCACTCCACCAATCCACCGAAACCGGCAATGAAGCCACCAAATTGGGTTCAAACTAATCTAACTCAGAAATGACCTGACCGTGACAGCAGACAACAAGGTTATGAGCAAGAAATCCTGCCGAGAAATGGACTAATTGGAGCACCTAGATTGAAAAGACGTAATTAAAAGCAGTGTTTGGAAAAATTTTGCCAAATAATGGTATTGAATAAGGATTGTGGTCAGTGGCCTTCGTAAATAAATTTAAGATGCACGGAGACATGTATGTTGTGCGACAACTAAGTAGGTAATCATTGAGGCAAAAGCGACGCAAACACGTTATTTGGAAAATAATAAAGTTTATTGTTGAGCAGTGCCGCTAAAGTAATATGAGTGTGAATCATTCACTTACGGCACTTGATTTCCCAAGAGAGGTTAATTGCTTGCTTTCGGTGCGGTCGTGTTTGCGATGAGTGGAATGGTAATGGCTACGTTGGCTTGTCGTGCTAAATAGACAGCTACGGGGAACAGCTGTTCCCTCGCTGGTATGCTGCTCCAAAAAAATTCGTTAGAGAGTTGTGGTGTTCAGGCGGCACGGATTCTTTTGTAAATCAAATCATTCTCTTACAGCTGCTAGATACAACAGCTGGTTCCCTTGACTATCTTCTCCGATGGACATGTTCTAAAATTGGCCCTCTGAAAGCAGCGAAGACAGTAAACATATCATCAACTAGACATTATCACTGACAAGCACAGGGCAATTTACAAAGTGTACGAGAAGCACACTGATATTTACGCAAAGTGGAATTTTGAGGGCAAATTACGCGCATGCTTTGGTTGAACTTGCGGGCTAATTGAAGGATTTTAATAACTTTTGCGAGTACGGAGCTTTTCAGTTGATAAGTAGATCTCCACGATAGAAATTCCTGCTTACCCGTGTCACCTGATTTCCACTATCTGATTTTTGACACCCAAATTTGTTACTTGGAAAATCCGTTAATTTTGACTTTTTGAATTTTAGCCCAAGAAATGGTAACAGAGGAACCCCTTCTCTTGATGCGTGAGTGCCTTTTTTGTTGTCACCAAAGGTGTTGTGCATATTACGAAAAATTTTTTCAAACATCATCTCTTAAGAACTGGATAGTGTGTTTGGATTTAGTGCCTAAAGGCGTCAACACACCTTTTGGCCATTTCGCATTTCATTTCTCTTTCTTTAGGAGGGTTTTCAGATGTATGTAATTTGAAACCAACTGACTATCCAGTCCATTCCAATTCTTCCGGTGAATCAAAAAGGGGTGAGGGGTGGTGGTGCTGCTGGTGGTGCTGGTGTCGGTGGTAGTGTTGATGGGGCAGTCAGCAGCAGTGACTCATTCACTACGCTACAACTGCGGTGCAAGAGTAAAAAAGCATTGAAGGGGAAGGCAGCACTTCATCACCTCGGCATTTCTGGCTGTTTGAAAGCAAACACCCATTTCCCTTCAGCCCACCTCCCGTCCTCATTCCTCTAGTATACCCCAACCGCGGCTCTATTTTCGCAAGCCTGGCAATTCCGCAAAACTTTATGCACGAGCGTGTGTGCACCACGCGTGCCCCGCACTGATTGGTTCGAAATGCGCACTTGCCAGCACCACACATGCGCTTGCCTGTGTGCGGCAAAAGTTTAACCCTAATCGCACGTCTGCGCACACCCGCCGCTAGCCACGCACGGTCCAAGCACGCACTCGAGAGTGGGTAATCTCTCCGCCCTACAACTCCAGTGTTGTTGATGCTAGCGGCACTGCCTTAAATGGATTCCTCTCTCCCCCTGTGTGGATGTTTTACTTTTCTGTTGTAAGTCCTCCTGCTGGTCTTATGCGTGCAGCTCACATCCCCAACCATTTGAGCTGGTTTAGAATCTGGCACCCACTTAGCGTGGTCCGCGTCTGGGAAAGATAAAATAATCCCTTTGGGAGTTTAATAAAATCTTCTGTGTAACTAATCAGTATAGTCACTTTGTCGCGTGTATTGCCTTAAAACTCGTATCCTCCTATTGACAACGCTTAAGTGCTTGTTTTGGATCACCCTGCATCACATTAGGTTTTGGTAGAGTGACTTCTCATTACTAGTAACCAACAGATGGCGAGTCAAGGGAGGCGCCAACAAGTATTGAGGATGCATTAGTCTATTTTTATGCTGCTCACCTTCTGCTTAGTTTCTCGTATCAACGATTGGCCCATTATTACATCATGAAATCTGGTATTAGCAAAATAAATTCTAAGACTGCTTTGTAGGTTCATGTAACTATTTATTATCACCAGAGAGACAAAAGTGTTTTCGCTAGAGTTGCAATCGTATTTATAGTCGTTGCTTGTGTTTTTCCTTCTTTTTTTGGTTAAAGTGTGTTCCATCGTACGCATTCAAAATTAAAATTACATAGCCTGCTAAAGGGCAAAAGCCTTGTTAAAGCTTTAGATAGATTAACAAATTATTATCGAATATTGTGTAAACGCTTGTGCATTTAAAACAAATAATCTCATATTCATTCTAAGACAGAGTCACGATGATCACGAGCACTAAAATTTGTACGTTTTTTTCGATCTGATAACAATTTTGGTATGAATCACGATGTAGAATTTTTGAATTTCGAAGCTGCGCAGAGAGCGTATTAAGTGTACTCGGGTGAGACTAGAACGTACAAAATGACCATTTGTGAATCCACTGCAATGCGGAATGTGATACAATACATCGATTCCTCTGGGTAGCAGATAAGTAGTCGAACATTCAAACGCCAGCATGGAATGTGGTGATCCACCCCTCATCCACGTTCTATTCGTGACAAGCGAATGACTAGTCAATAGAACCTGGAAACTCCCGACTCCCACAGCTCTCCCCGTCGAACTTTACATCCTGATGCAGGTGCCATTGTGTATCAAGTTACTTGTTTTTAATGTCCCGTCAACTCTAACGAGTCTGTAACCAACGCGAATTTTTGTTGCCTTAACCACAACACGTAAATAACATATTTCTAACAATTTTGATTTGATCTTCCCACCATTTTCTGCATGCTCGCCAAATCTTCGCAAGTGGTTTTTTACGTGGTTGGGAATTATCTCTCAATCTGACATTTCAATTTTTAATTTATTTGCTGAAAATTTTATTGAATTCTGTTTTTGTTTTTAATTCCATCCCTCATTAGTGTACCTAATGCATCCTTGGCATCGAATGACAAAAATTTTCGACCTCCAAAGCAAAACGTTGACGAACTGACAATTGTCTTTAATTGACTCAAAGGTCACAACTGGTCTAGCACCAAGGCGCTGTGAATCACTTATTCATGTGATTGCGCATAAATTTTGATGAGTGATTCGCCCTTCACTTTGTACTTCAAGATTGCCATCAAACGCCGCCTCGATAGCATTCTCACTTTCCTTGTACTTTTTGAGTTGGACTTGGAAAAGATATGGAATTTTGCTTGTTTTAGAGTGTCTATAGGCCCTTTAAAGGTTTGTAGAGGCTTCGTTAATCCTTGTAATTTGCTAAGCGTTTACCTTCCACCTCTACTGCCTCATTCTTCTGATCATATATGGTTTAAATGGAACCTGTGTGGCAAAGAATAACCTCTTCTCACACTTATCACAGTGATAGCTTTCCGTTCATTTAATTGAAGTGCACTGTTTGATGCCATTGACTCCCACCAAACATTATTAAAATTCGATTCAATGCAATAAGCACAAAAAATGTACAAATTAATAGCTGTTTCTGTTGATGAAGGCAGACACAAAAGCACAACACGATTCGACCCGTTACGCTTCGATCAGTCTCTTTTGGAACATGAGAAAAGGTTGGAGCATGTGAATTTTAAGTCACATAGGGCTACATGAATCACAAAATGCACAAAATTTTAGCCTTCAGATCTTTAATCTTAAAATTTGAACAAAATATACATAAAATACTGCATTAATTCCTTTGGTTCTTATGTTCCACTTGGATCCAATTTCTCTAGATCATTCACTGATTATTTTGGTTGAGGAAATGAGCCATCCCAGCTCTAACATCCCAAAAAATGTCAGGGAATGGACTGACTTATGCAACATTTGCCACACGTCTTTTAGGGAAATAAGTTGTCAAATTATGCAGGCAAAGGGTGGTGAGTGAGGAGAGAGAGGGAAGGGTGAAAGCAGGAGGAGGAGGATAGGAAGAGTGAACACTGAATGTTCTGCGCGCAGAAAACGTGAACAGCAGTTGACAGTTTTCAGAAAGAGAGAGGAAGAAAGAGAAAGAGCTCTGTTAGTATTTCCGAGAAGTAACATGGGAAACCACTCATCGAAGGTCGTTAGCTTGGCTTGGCAGTAGCTTCTCCAGGATTGGCACCTGACGGCCGCTACTCTGGTGTCGTGACATCAATGATGTGTCGAATGCTGACTTAACTAGAAGTCAGCGTGAATGTATTGTGGATGTGGAGCAGAAAGATGTGTGCCTGATTAGTTCTTTTACTAAGCCACTGTATCCAATCGTACACATGAATGCCATATTTCGAATAGGCATTTATCTTAATAGATGCGTTTGTAAATTAAGTTTATTTTCATTAGTTCACCGAAACCAAAGACTTTGGTGAAGTGTGCCATGAGACCACTCTGCACCCAAATTTGCAGTAATGCATGGCATGTCTGTAGTTCGTTTAGGAGCTATTTCAAGCGGGATTTAGTTGAGACTAATGGCTGTACCGTTGAATGACGCCAGCACCATGGCACTGCACCGACAACAAGGCAGCATGGCGGCAGTTTATTTATTTAAAGGACCTGCGAATTAATAGCCAAATGTCACGAAGCATGTTGACACCAGTGCGTCGATTTGCGGCGACGATAAGGTGTTCATTAACGCAAGGACAGGGAAGGAGGGAGGGCGGAGGTGAGGGTGGTTTGAGGGATAGATGAGGCCAGTGCTACCACATTGAGAAATGCATGAAACACACAAACACTTGGACTGCTGCTGAACATTCGTATTGGTTCGCCTGCATGCCTTTTACTGTTATCCCGGCTTAGCTCTACGCAAGTAATAGCATAGCCATCATTCACTTTTTGCATTTATTTTCTTTGCTTTTAAACTTGCGAATGAATCTGCTTTCGTTGCAAAAAATTGCGTCATAATTTTGATTGTGTGTAGCCTGATTTCATCGCATTAGGCTTAATGTCAGTAGAGGCAATTGATTGGCGTGTGTTGAGTATCAAAGAAGGCACCAAGGGCATCTACTTATTTGTCAGAGTGTGGTTTCGAAAGAAATTCTTACCTCTCAGATCGCATTCATAATTTAATCATTCCCTTGGCCTCTCCCTTCAAAATGAGGTTTATAAAGCATCCTCGTCATCTGAAGTACCATCATATGGGGTTCCGTATTTGACAGGACTTGAATTGGTCAGTTTTTTTTAAAGTAAATGAGGCAATATTTTGTGAGTTTAATTAGTGCTGTCGAGACAAGAGTAGTTCATGCAGGTGATGAGGGATGGACTAGCGAGTAATAGAGCCTTGGATTTATCGTCGATTGCATCTTTGGTGGGTTGAATGGGTCACCGCACTCTCCTGGGCTATGATTCACTAGCCCAATTAGCTAATTTGATGACCTCCTCCGGCTTTGAAAACAAACATCCGTCGAATAGAGCAGTACCTTATTAGGACTAAATTGGCCACATCTGCTCTTGCCATCATCGTAAGAAGGTAGATTTTACGTCAATACCGATTTCCTCATAGCGTGGTGATAGTAAGTGTTGGGAATACTCGCAACTTCATTTGGTACTACGCCTACCACCAAACCGCACAACGAAAGTGAATGATCATTCCGTTTGCTACAGCAAAACCTTTGGCGTACCAAGTGCATAACTAAAGAATGATTGAGAAAAGCCATGCAAAAATGGAAACGCACCAACCGAAATAACACCAAGAGTTTGGTTACTGACTCTTCATTAACATTCTTCGTGTTCTTTGAGCGCTTTCTTAATTGCAGCTAAAGAGTTGCCTTTAGCCAGATTGCGCACGATTGAAGGAATGCAATTAGGTAGCAGTGACGGTGACATCAAGCCATCAAATTTGGGTTTGTGGGATGACCTCTTTCCAGCCCTCTCGGAGAGGTTGCATTATTTTTTTAAGGTCACGGAGTTGACAACCCGTAAAAAGTTATAAAACGAGCGTGTGGGGCTGTTTCCTCCTGTTGCCATTGCTGTCATGGTGTAAAGCGCTTGTGGCAATAAAATTTCTGTGCTTGCGTAAACATTTCATAAAACTCTTCGTTAGTTACCGGTCTGGCTCCATGTTAGGTCTTCCAACCTATTTGTGTGTGTCTTTAATTAGTGGTTTTAGCCCTCGTAATTAGAAGAAGGAGAAGTTAGTCGCACATGGAGTGTACGTAATGGGAATTTATGATGCCACCTATGGTACAAATCCAGCACTAAGAGATTATTAATAATTATGACTAGAACTAGTGAAACTTTTTACGCCTTTGTATTACATGTGAGTCTGCATGCTTTATACACCAGTGTGGTGATTATGTCCATTTTTCAAATATTACACCTACTAACCATGCCAGCAGACATGCTAAATTACTTCCTTGTTAGAAAATATGTCCTGTTTGGCTATGTTTATGCGAAACCCATTGAATTTTATATCCTGAAATCGGTGCACTTCTGCCACACGCTTCGTTCCGAATTCACATGTTGAATTTAAGTGTTTCGAGGACTTACAGAATTCAACCTCCTTAATGATTAATTTAGGTGTGAGATGAATTAATAAACTTTAGAGTAAGGTAGAAGTCGCATCTTTAAAATAATTTCAATTAATACGCCTGCAAGAATTCATTTGCTGTTCAGGTTAAAGCAGACTACTTCTGGTAGCATTGTGAATGGGAAACATATATCATCCCGACACTTTGCCCCCTCCCCTTAGTCCCTCTACCCACTTGGCACTTTTACCTGCCCGAGATTCGTGGACGTGTTAGCCACATTATCTGTTGACCGTGTCAGTTGGGACGAGCCCTTGGGGAGCTCAGCTCCACCTCCAAAAGAGGTCAAATAGGAGTCAGTAATAAGGGGTACCTCCGCACCGCTGAATGGACACAAGTGAATGAAGTGGTTCTTGCAATAGTAATGGTTCTACATTTCAAATGGCCCTTCCGAGGTATGCACCATAAGGTGGAAAATCAGAATGCTTCGCAATATGAAAATACCGTTTGAAGTTGCTATCTGAAGCAAAAGAAGAATAAAACGAGATGTTTAAAAAATTAATTAAATAATGAAGTGGAGTCATCTAGAATGGCTTGCATTCAGGGTTAAAACAGTGAAGAAGGTGATACTCCAAAAACACCTTCTTTGCGGATGTCGCTAAGCCGAGTTACGCTGCCGCTGCTCTGAGCCAAGGTTCACTGCTATGGTCTATTCACGCAAACTCCTTCCGTTCGTTTGGTGTACGCTGTTATGCCAAATCAAATGCCCTTTTTCATTCATTAAATCGCATCTTGTTTTTTAAGTGGTTCCCTTCAGCCAAGTTTTTGGCGCAAGCTTTCCACCTCTAAACTGCCAAACAATTTATTGATGTGCTGATCATTTCTTTCCTCAGATGATAGGTGTGTCACTTTGAAGAAAAACTACTCATTTGATCACTTATGGTTCTCACATCTTTACTATCAAGCACTTTTGGGAATACTTTAGAATTTGATCATGCATTATTCTGTTTTCTCTCCATCAGTTTACTTCCACAGCATTAGTTTCCTTATATCAATTGCTTCTTCCTTCACGTGGAAGCGGTCTGCAACTTTGTTAAGGCAGGAAAAGTAACTCAAGTTAAGTTCTCGTTGATGAGAAGTGCTGCCGTCCTACAAAAAATCAACTCCAGAACTGAAGAAGACTATTACGGGTGCAGACACGGGTTTTGTTTATTGTTTATGGCTTTGGCGCTGCCTGTGCGCCGGCTGGTACTGCAATTTGCACATATCACATCTCGTTGCATTTGTAGTCACGGAAACGGTTTAACACTGCATCATCTGCATTTTTAGAACGGATTATAATTAAGGAAAAATGAACGTCATTTCAATATCTGCTTTGCTTTTTGCCATCTGCCAATTGGTACGGAGCGCCTCAAACTGCATTGAGCTGATGAGCGGCAACAGTTTTGGCCTCTTCTGTCCCTCCTTCTCTGGCTCCCTTCCCCCCACTATTCCGACTGGGAAGCGATACTCAAAGCTCCAAATTGAGTCGGCAAGTTTCCAGTACGGAGGTGCGGTTCTCTCCAAGACAAATTTCACTGGCCTTGAGAGTCTTACCTACCTGCGTATTACGTCTTCCGGTATCGAGAGGATCAATCCCGACGCATTTTTCAATCTCAGACAACTTACTCATCTCGATCTATCCAAGAACCGCCTAACTTTTATTGAACCCGGCACATTTAGGGGACTGAAGCTAAGAAAGCTCATTCTTTCGGGCAACAGTGGCTTAAAACTGCCATCAGCTGCTCTTTCTGGGGCAAAAATATTCAACTTTGTTGCCAGAGATTGCGATATTCATTCCATTTCCTTTGCCCTCTTCAAGCAAACTGGTACGCGGCATATCAGTCTGGTAAACAACAGAATTCGTACGCTTTCAGAGGAATTCTCCGCCCTCATCATGCCATCGGACGGAAGTTGGGGTTCGGTAGATCTGTCTAACAACAGCCTGGTTTGCGATTGTGCTCTACTCTGGCTAGCCCAGCTCTTCGACAAACAGCGCAGATACATGGGTGATGCTTCTTCTGATCTAATCGGTGCGCGCTCTCCTAGATATCCACGTGAAACGACAGAAGAGGAAGTGTTTAAACCAATGTACCGGTTGAATATTACCTGTTCCGCACCAAAACACCTTGTGCAACAGCGATTTCCTCTTCCTGGTGAATTTGATTGCCCTGCGCCTCAGGTAACTGGAATAGATATTGCCATAATTGGAAAATTGATGGAGACGGTTCAACTGACATGCCACGCCCGAGGGCGTCCAACACCAAACGTTGCTTGGGCTTTCCAACAGCACAATCAGGAGGTGCATCGAATAGTGAAGTCTCCCACACAGTTGCCTCCTTGGAGCAGTGATCAGATGATGGACGTGTCTATTGGGCTAAATGTGAGTTTACGGGAGTTTCAAGCACGTGATTTCTCATGTATTGTATGGACTGACTCAGGGATAAGCAAACCGGCACAGATTTCAGCCTCACAAGATAACTGGTTAAACGAAAGCCCCAGCTCTTCAACTTCTATTGTGCCACGAGGTCCCCTTTCTCCGGACAAGGCTCATCGAGTCGGTGTTCGTTTGAGTGGTTTACACATTGGTAGCCAAGAGGTCCTCGATGAATTATTGAAGGGATCGCCAGCAAACAATTCAGCGTTTGACAAAAGTGACGAGTCTTCAAACGTAGATTCCACCAAGTTCAGTCCGTACCAACAATTGTTTATCCGACGTTTCACTCCACTAGATCTTATAGGCGCCATAATCGGGACCTTTGTGACCACTTTAATGTTGCTGTGCATAATCACAAAATGCGTTCCGCATTGTTATCGCCGAAAATCTCACCCATCCAAACACACTTTATTACAATATGAGAGGAAGCAGGTATTAACACCATTTTTGAAGGAGGAAGGCAAAAATGAACCAGATGTCATGGAGCAGAACAAAGATCAGCCTCAGCAGCAACAACAGCAACAGTCGGCTTATTTTGGTGAGACAGCAACCACAGTTGGTTCAGGATCAGGGCCGGCATATTGGCCAGTACAGGACTACGCCTACTCCACCCACGAGTACGACGTGCCGGGGATGACGGATCCACTGGCCGGAGCCATGCCCCTCTCCCCCCACCCAATGATGGGGATGCCAAACGCTACGGGCACCCTGGTACGCAGAGGGCGGCCTATGTCTACCGCAAGCCTACACCCGAGTGCTATCCAAACCCCCTATCTTTTCCCCAAAGCAGCCACCTCAACCACAGGTCTCATTCTGCCCCCTGTGGCCACGGTCCCACCCCTGGGAGTCGTTGCCTCTCCCTTCCTCTCCTACGCCACTGTACCTCAGCCCCCCATGCCCAGTCAACAGCCCCCTGTCTACTTTGGCCACAATCACCAGCTCTCACTAAGCGCACTGCCCAACGGCCAACTGGTGATGACACCCACAATGAGTCGCAACTTGAACGGTGCAGCATCACAGCAGCCAGAAGAGCCAGAGGCTTGCGCAGAGAGCAGCGTTACTAGTTGCAACTCCGAGAAGAGTGCGACGGAGCGCCTCATCGGGGCGTCAGGGGGACTGCCGACAACGCAATAGCATAGATCACTGTAAATCTGCATTGCCACCACCAGCTACCATCCCGTCTATTGTGTGACATCTTGTGGCATTTAATTTCCTCTTTCTTACTCTGTCCCCGTCTTCTTCTATCTTACACACTCACCCAGTCAATTCCTTTTCCACTCTCCTGTGTGTCTGTCCGTGTGGAAAAGAATGAGTTTTTCGGTTTTCCTACTATTACATAACGATCAGAGATGAACATATCAGGGCTGTCACTCCGTCATTATTACGAGTACTCTTCACATTTTGACTTTCCATTGCACCAACAACGCTGCGCACCATGCATATAACTTTCCACCCTCGCCCCCTCCCGTCTGCCCTCTTTGACTTTAGGTAATTATAAATATCAGCAAAACCGACACGGTGGTTTCCTTCCATGAGGTCAGGGGATAGTTTAAAATAACGGTTTAAGTTCAAGAAGTAGATCACACATTCCATTTCAAAACATGTAAGTACATTGCAGGAGCACCTGAAGTTCCGTGCCGGAGTATTTACTTTGTCCACCAAGTTATCAATGCGCTTTGAACTTGCATTAAGTTATTTCAGCAATTATCGTAGGCATAAGTAGTGATAAGCCACTGTTTTAGTAGTTTATTAAACGGAGAGGGTTAATCGGCAAATGATAACTGATTGAAGTAATGAAGCCTTTATCACTTGCTTGCAAGCAGTCCTACAGCTTATGCAGAGTGAACATGGAAGAAGTGAGTGGACTTGGGTCTGTCATAAATGCAAGTAAAAATGATCAGTCCTGAATTAGTCAGGTGCTTATTTGAGGGGAGAACATTCATACTGTATGTGAAAAGATGCCAACTTCAATGTTGACCAAAATCAACCATCGAGCAGTTGAATTCAGGACGAAACTGCAGCACTAAATTGACATCAAAACACTACACTTTCCTGTGTATCTCTTGCCTCAAGTATTAATGTACTGTCAAATATTTCCACGAGACTACTGCAAACGTAACGAACACAGAGTTCGGATGTTGAAAGTGCAACTGACAAGTGAATGAAAATATCCCGTAGATTTTGCACAATGAGTTGATAATGCGTATTTCCATCAATCGAAATTCTCGCGGATGTTTTATGGAGTAGAGTCAGTTGGCCATCAAACAAATCCGGAAATCGGTTTGGTCAGCAATGTCCACCAGCCACGTGTGACGAGATTTGCGGGAAAATAAGACCCAAGTAAGCATGCAGGAAAGGCCATCATCAGTGGCTGTAGTGGAAAGAAGTGGCTAAGTCATTTTTAGTGACCACAATTGAGGGGAATTGGTAAGACGTAAATGCTAAGCATTGACCCCGGTAGGGTGGCAGAAAACGCAGATGGAGGCAGTGACTCACATTGGTACGGTTGGTCCGTATTAATTGCACTTGCCACACCTAGGTTCGCTTGAAATGATAAAACGGACGTCAGTGGCATGCCACGATGATAGCAGCAAAACCGTGTTTCGACGTGCAGACATGCTCGCTGCCCGTGGTATCACCACCATATTTACAGCCCAAACATCAACATCAACTTGCCTTCTCAAATAAGGCAGTAGCAAGTGTCAAATGCGTGGCACTCCATACACAAATCCGGAGGGCTAGAAATCCACATAATGAACGCTTTTAAGGTTGAAGAACTGAGATGCCTTCTTCATTTGCAGCGTTGACTGGAAAGTGAAAACGAGATACCCACTTACTAGAAGAGCGAATATTTGTTAAACTTCATGGAATATTTAGGCAGCGCTTTCCTATGCAGTCTAAAGCTTCAATGACCACATTAGTATCAAGGCAATTCAGTCATGCATTTGTCGATTAATTAAGAGCAGGAGCAGAAGGAGATGAGGTTCTATAAAATCTATAAAATCCCAAGCAATACTTCATTTGTTGCAGTAGTATTGTCATGCCCCTGCATCGTTAAGTTCCCTTGCGGACGAAGTCACTTTTGATCGCATCACAATTTTATTCCGATTTTGCGGTAGCATAGCAAACCTTGATCCAGACTCAAGTGTAAACATGGCCTTACGGATGAAATGCGTAAAAATGCAAGGGGAGTGAGGTAAGCGTGAGTTTATTGAAGGAGCCCAGTTGCGTAAGCCCTTGAGAATTAAATTATTGGCTGGTAACTGCATATCAAGTGCGCAGAACTTCCGAGCTCATGACTTCTCCAAAAGCATACCCAGGGAAAAAGTCTTATCTTCCTTTATTAGGGCTTCACTTACTCATCTAGGGAATTGACAACTGCTAATGAGGTCTCATATTGCCAAGTGGAATACTGTAAGGATAAGTACTAAAGTGTCTCGTTACGTTTTCACTAGTAATTCAGGCAATATGTACTTTTAAAAAACGGTTTTCGAGCTGATTGTCTTTGCCTTTGCAAAACGGCTCGTATGCAGCAAAAGGTGTCTGCCATCACTTATTCCGTAATGAGTATTCAAGGACATGGCCAAAGCTGAAGATGGAATGTTTGATTTGCTTTATTCCTCCATGAAAACTGCTTTTTAATTGTAATTCGAATTTAATTCCACGTTCATTGTCGCAATAGAATGTGCATTGCTGAAAAGGTAAAGCGACTTAAATGCATGCAGCACAGACCCTCTTAATGAAGCGGCTTGGGACGGGCCGATGTCCACTTTGTCATTCAATATTGCCCCAAAATGGGCAATTATTCGAACATAAGACGGTTTTAGCTTCAACTACTTTGAGTGACTTCACATAGATAAGAAACAAAAGTAGAAAAGTTAAGGTTTAAAATCATAACTTTTGTAGAATACCTAATTATATTGATCAGGATATCCTTTCGCTACAGCACTGAGCAATTAGGTGTCACCAGTTTTGGAGCTGCTGGAAGGTCCACAAAAGACGAAACCAATAGCATAATAAGCCAAGCCAGCATTCAAGTTGCATCGGCTAGCTGGTAAACCGTGATTGCTGGCATAAAAATTTTGGAGTTTTTGCATTGTCCAGTGCAACAAAGTGGAATGGACACAAAGCGTTCCACAAAAACCCGCAACAAAAGATCGCGGAGAGCAGCGTTTGCAATAGCAACTATAGCCACATCAGTGGACATGCAAACGGCACAAGAAACAGACTGTTCGGGTACTGGTTAATCAAATAAGCAGAAGGTTGCGCTTTGGGGGATGTTAATAAGTCCTTGTTGCGCCTTAGCTAGAAATAGGGCCAGCATCTGTGGCCCAATTAAAACTTGAATCACTTTTGAGCCATTTGCTTTACAAAGTGAAGTGCCTTTCAGAATTGCAATTCTCTTGTGTATGGCAAAGAAGACTATTTAACCGACTGAAATAGACGTTAAATGATAGCAAACTTGCAATTTTATCACAAGGAACGTCGAAACCTTTCCAATTATCATTTCTCAGTACTGTTAGTAAACCCACAAACACTGCCGCACGATTAGACAATGGAGGCTGAAACGCCAGCAGTGCGTCGGACAGAGCGGAATGGGTGGAGTCACTTGTGAAGTACTCCTCTTGCTTCCCGCATGGTATCCACAGGCCACGTAGCGACACGTAATCCTTAGTTAAAAAGTAGTAATAAAGTAAGACAACATCAGACTGATTACGACCACATAAAGAAGCACCTTGCGTGCTCATCAGGAGATTTTCTGCTTTCACCCTATGAAGTTGTATGGGTTAGCCCAGTGCAGTTAGTGTTCCCTTGGGATAACAACAAGTTGCTTGAACGTTGTTGCCAAAGGCATAGAGCGTGTGTGAGCATGGCAGATTTTTATAAAAGCCGATTCTGTCATTATTTTCTTCTAAGTAGTGAGTCTGCTTACACAGAAGGGCGGTTGTGAAGGCAATTTATTTCTATTTAAAGTGTGGCATCATAAAAGTTCCAGTGATGCAAAATTTTTACTTCCTTTAAATGTAGGCGCCTGTCCAAGACCATATTTATTTGAGTGAATCAAAAACACACTCCGGAAAAGATAGAAAGGAAAAGGAAAGCAGTGCTAGCATTTCAGAAGTTCCCTTATGCATGCAAACCTATGCCCTAGCGCGCTATCTTAATTACACCTCATAAAAAATGGTCCAAACACGAGTTATTGTGAAAGTACACCAAGCGTTGGAAAAAAACTGTGCTTTTGGCTACCTTTCAACTGGAATGTGCTTATTGAGATCTTGGCTGTGAGCAGATGGGAAGTGTTAAGCATATCAGAATTTGAACTTATTAGGCTTTAACCGACCATAAATGAGCACCTACTTCCTCATCAGTTGGCAAACCCCCATATCTGCAACAGTGGGTTTGCACCGATAACAAGTTGACGTTGAAATATGGTAGCGTAGGTACGTACTAGCTATTGCAATTAGAAAGAAGTGCAAGTGTCTCTTCTTTCAGAGATGGGCAGATAGCATCGTACATTCGACCCTGGTGCTCCTTTTCAATCTTTACATCGCAACAGCAGAGTGTCTGCTAACGATTCTGTTAAGCGTTCGAAGCGTTTGTACGAGGAGTCAAACTGATTGCGGCCTTTCTCCATCTCCTAGTTGCAAGGGCGTGTGCATGGCCGAACTGCCATGATGAAGCGCTGCCCCATAATGCAAGTTAATGGTAAACACCTCAAGTGCGATTAACTTTGCATAAAATAGACAACAAATCTGCTGTCCAAATTAATTAACTACGATTTAACAATGAAATCTTAAAAAACTAACAGTTCAAATCTCTGTCGATAACATCAAAAATAATTACCCTAAAATTTAATTTACATTGACAAAACTGGTACTGATGCAAATATCTTACAAGTTTTTACTTGAATCTCTGAGCACTTTATTGCTAGTTTTAAGCAACTATTTGTGTTTAGTAGAAAGAAAAGACTTAGCAATTCATTTTTTGGAATAGAATTATCATTCTAATTGTAGTGGTAGATTCTTAAGTTGGACGTGACTGATGGGTTGGCAAGACTTTAGTATCCGAAATACTTCGAGCTTTCATCATGGTTACTCAATAATTCGGACTTGACTGTGCATTAGAAAATGCTCATTCGTCATCTCTCATCGCAAAATATGATGGCCTTCTAGCGTTGAAACCACTCTGGCCAAGGGTGGTGTTGCCTTTTTGAGAACAAGACATTGAGTATCTATTTTGGTTGCCTTCAGACAAAGAAATAGGTGGGAGTCACCGATGGCATAGATCTAACATTCACCAGATCATTTAAACCGAGAGTAGTTTTATTTGCGACTTTTTCACTTTCATAAACCAATAGTGCTGATTGACATCTAAATTTCACATTTGATCCCTTAATAGTACTTCTTCCATTGATCGTATCCCCAACAAAATTTGATTTTCTGACTTCAGACTTTTGCTTTTTTTGAATTTGTGCTCATGCATAACAACTTTTTCCTAAATCTTAGGATTGCGGATCGGCACATCGAATGAAGTCATGTATTTTGGGGCTGCGGTAAAGCAAACTACAATCGATCACTTAACCCGTACCATAACTGGCGTGTCTGGGAGAAAGTAAACTGCGAATTGCTAAAATTACTGCTGCACATCTCTTTCTACCTACTTTAATGCATCCTCAACAAGATTAACATACGTATTTACATGATGTGCCCACCCATCTCCCATTGCTAATTGCGTTTGGTGATGATCTCAAGTCATTTGCTTTTACTCCCTAAGTAGAATCGAATAGTGAATTCAAATGAGGAAAGAAATTGAGAGAGGGCTCCTTCAATACAGCAATTTTGCCATCAAATTGAGGAGTGTTAGACGGCAATCTTGAGGGAGTGGTGCCCAAATCAGCAGGACGCGAATAACGTGTCTGAAACAGCGCTCCATTAAGGAAGTGCTGATGGATGCGCCTCATCTGATAAATGGCTCAATGCACTAGGCATAGTTAATTGTATGAAACCTTTTAAGGCACATGGTTCTGTGAATCTAACCTTTCGAAATGCAAGTATCATAACTAATCCGGAGAATTATCAAAAATCCACATTTAGGACATTCAAGTTTCGAAACCAGCACACTTTCTGCCTTCAACTCTGTTGGTGGTGCAGTTCCACTACTAAAACCCAGATTTCCGTAAATCCATGCAACTAATTTAAGCCACATCAACAGACGTCTACAACTCCTTTCATCATATATGTCATTTTTCCGGCCTAAGATTGCCCATTGTTAGATGATAGAGCAAGGCATTGGAGTTCGCATGCAATTTTTAGGCTAAATTTTTTGGAAAAATTTAACTTATTATTAAGGCAGGGCGTAGAAGTAATTGTAGCGCTCAATCTCCACCAGGACTTTCAAAGGTGGTTGACTAAGTGACGATGAAAAGTACTTGGTGAATTATGCATGAAGCAGTGAGTCCAGTGACAATCTTTACGGCTGTGTCAAATTAAATTTGCTTTGATTTCAGGGATAGTCTTAACAACCCTCTCAAACGGACTTATTTCATAGTAAACCAAAAAATTTCGCTCCCATTATGACTATGCGTTCACTTTAGTGCAGGCGATACCATCGCACTTATTGCGCAGCCAACGGCAAATTTTTGTGGCTCTCTTCTGGGTGTCCAAAAGTGATGGGAAATTAAGTGTCATTTGCAGTGTCGATACGTTGACATAGATTAAGATAAACTGAAAAAAAAACAAGTCCGCCTTTTGTATTGCAGGTGACTATCTTCATTCAGCCACTTGGGCTAGTTCATTACCTGAGAAGTCAGAAATTAACTAAAATTACGCACAAAACTGAGAACAACTTGTTTTGTGATCAGTGCTTTTGACAGGGGATAAATAAAGTACTACGAAAAATTGCTGTGTATTTGCAGAGGCATCGAAGTTGTCGATAGCGAAGTTTCCAGCTTCATAAAATGGTGCATCACTGCTTGTGCAGGTGAATCCTGAGCCAAGAGAAGGTAATAATTTTACTGCGTCCTTGCTTTTATAGAGCATTACATGCCATCCAAAGTACCATTGAGACGTATTTGGCTGGTCGAACGCAATTGTTACCGATGTGATGGTGTTGTGGCGTTTGTTCCCAACTCACGGACCCATGCGTAACTCCTGTATCACAAGGTGAGGCTCAAAAGCGCAATGGGCACAGGATTCTCCATAAATTTCGATTATCGCAGCGAACCCTTGACCTGCTTACTCAACTGTTTAACGACAGCACTTTGACCGCATGATTTGCACTCCGACATAACTTAGCGAAATTGTGTTGTAAGCTGAGTTATACAAAAAGAATTTAATAAATTAAACGCAATTTACTCCAAAATTGAATTATGCGCATTAAAGTGTTGTTCCCTAATCTGAACAATGGGATTTCTCTATCCTATGTTCTTCACCTTGGTTAATGTAAAGTATTTTCCGTAAAAGGAGAACTTTCACCCAATGCAAAGTAAGGAGGGAATAATTCCTTTTCTTCTCCTATTAGTATGCGAGACTCATTGTTTACCTGATGCTCATTAGCTGGCATTCAGGCAGTAGGTTAATGAATTTTTCATTGTTAGTTGTGGCAACAAAATATCCAACCAGCAATTCTTGCATCATGCTTTGCTCAAGCCCAATTCAATGCCTTCAAGTGGATTTACCGCGACCAATCAGGAATTGCCGTCCATAGCGAATGGAGCTCGTGTGACCCCGGAGGCGGGCTTGAAGACTAGCGTCCCCGGGGGAGGCGCATGCAAAAATGGGCGTGTCCGATGGTAATTCTACCGAGCTGGCCTGCCTTTTTTCATTGATTTGCTAAAATGAAAGACTCACGAGCAGGACCTGCTTCAATTACTTATTTACTTGTTGGTAGCCTTAAACCTTGTAATCGAATCCTTTGCTGTAATCTAAGAAAATGTTCTTTACAAATTTAGTCGCCTTCTATTGCTCCCTTAATACCTTAGCATGCGTAAATTATTTCAAAAAAATTAATAGAAAAAACACCGGCAGACAGCTTGGATACTGAGCAATTCGCAAACTTGACACTCAGAATGATTCGGCAATCTGCAGTTGTTGGTATGCAGCGAAAAGAGGAAACCTTTTGTCCCAAAAAAATCTGCAGTTTATTTAGCCCTTGAGGCCAATGAGACTTCGGGAGTGAAAATTTCAAATTGTGAAAAAAACCCTACACATCTCACTTTTTAGTCTCTTCAGAAACCACACACTAGATTCTCGACCTCTTTTTTCTTTTACGGCCATTATGTTAATCTGAGCAGTCACTTCTGGCCGACTGTAAAATGAGTTAATTGAATAGTGAATGTTCAATGGCCTGTGCTCGGACTTTTTACAAAGCGAACTAACCCTATTATTTCATGCGTGATCAAAATATTATCCAACAATGCTAACGACATCAAAGAAGAGAGCAGATAATGTGGTTAATTTCATGCTTAAGGACATTTCCAGAATAACTAAGCTTCCCTCACAGTGCAGAAATTCATAAGTGACTAATGCACTGCCATCCAAGCTGAAGTCCTGAAAATACAAGATAAGTGAGTAGGGAAAATTTTTGCACAGCGTACAAAATGTCGAACTGACAAGAACCTCCACTTGGTACAGTTTATTAATGGCAAATCAAAGGGCTGGCCACGCAATTTTTACATAGGCGAAAATCTTGGATAGCAAGATGTAAAAACCATTTAAACTGAAGTGAAGATGATCGTTTGATTAACTACATCAAGTGAATGGTGGTTTTGCGGCCAACCTGCTTGGTTTTTTGAACCACGGGATATGTTCTTCCAGAATGTCAAGTGAGTCATTTCGATTACGCTAGCTTTGACACGGCCATTCAGAATATTATTAGCCTGATTAATTAATTGTTGGAAAGATTATTAGTAATTAGTTTTTGGCACAATTACCATGGGGATCTTAACTAAGCACAGATGGATTACCTACGAATTTAAATTGCAGCCTCGTAGTAACGTAGTATACTTGCTTTTAACTGCCGATTTCGACTATAGGCACATGGTCGGCCACTTTGTACCTTGCCGAGTGGGTCGGCATCTGGGCTATGCCATTAGTCCTAGTCTTTTGTACGTGCAGGAAATATGTACTCCCCCCTAACTATTACGTCTCCTTTTGTCTTTAGATAAGTTTTTGGGAGCTGCAATAGGTCGTGAGACTAACAAATGGCTGTTATAAAGGGACCGATCATTCCGTGTGACGTACTTCAATAAGCACTGGCTGTATTCTTTCCCTCAGGAGACCTTGTGTTTAACGACAAAACAACCTGGTTCCTTAGAAAATGTCGCAGCAGAAAACAATAGCACTTTTTATTTTTCGGCTAACTATGTGAAACTTTCAATCACCGTCGTTTCGACCACTTTTAAACTGGCACCGCGATCAGCCTACGTCAAGTCCTCCAAGGCCCACTGACTCATCTGTATATTTATAGTCGATTTTATTCATAACTATGGCCAAGTGGTATCCTCAGGAAGGAATAAGGTGCCACAGCATACTGGTGCTCCGATGTGATATTCTAATGGCGAATGAAACTGGGCGGGTTACTGAGTTCGTGATGCGCGGTTATTTTAATATACCTTCTAGGTGAGAAGCGATCATTGAAAGTTAACATCATTAGGAGAGTCGTCACCGTCTTCCAAGGAAGAAATGTATACTTAGCGTGCGTTTGCCGATAACTGTAACCTGACAATAAAATTACCAATCAAAAGTACTTCCACTTAATCAGTCTACCTGTTTAGAGGAAGTGGAGGCTAAGGCAGAAGAGATTAGCACCAAAACTATTACATGATCCTGATTTTTGTACTTCTTTGACGTTGTTTGTGGATTACCAGACTTCGTGTACGTACGCAAAAACTGGTTATATAGGATCATGGCGGGACAGCAGGGTAGACCTGCAATCAAAGGATACTGCAATAATATATAGCTTGTAGTACTAAACAAATTTATGATTGCTTGCACAATCATGAATAACAGCGCCTAATAGTGAGCGGCTAAACCAAATCATGGGTTGCAGCGTTAATTTAAAAAAAGCAAACAAGATCGTGCAGTTAAATTAACTAATTAAATAAAAACTAAATGTTGAAATTTTGTTAAAAAAATTAAGTAATTCCAACAATTATTACATTGCTGTATTAGCTTGATTTGTTTAAATGGTTAGAGCTTAACCGCTTTACCTAAGCTAGTAAGGTCTTCCTATTTGATTGCTGCGAGTCATATGGATCGGGGACAGTATGAAATTTTGCAAGATGAGGATGTACCATACAGTTCAGAGGATGTTGAACGCCTTCCACTGGTGCCTCTTCAGTTAGATTCGACACACAATTTGGATTTGTTCTTTTCCCAAATTTATGAGTATCACCAATTTGGTGGCTTTGCTGTGAGTCATGGGTGATATCCTTCATTTATTTATCGATTTTCACATTGTATTGTGGGAGACAGTCTTATTGATTGCAGTTTTCTGTTGGTTCCGGAAATCTGGGATGGACTTTCGTCGCAGATTTCTTTTCCAAAATCTGGGATTCTAGCCACCCATCATCCTATTCTCTACACATAGCCCTACCCGGTTCTGCTTTTAGCGTCATACCTACGTATGAGCTCTCGAACCACGCGGGTCACGAAATATTCTTCGTTTATATCACATAGGGTATTTTAGACCATTTGATTTGGAGCGCTATGGTTTACTTTCGTTTTCGATCGAAAACTGCACTTACGTATAAGTTGCGACATTTATGTGCGAGTTTGCATTCACAATTAAGCCCTTCTCACTCAAATATACGATTCCTTTATGCTTAGCATCAATAGCCCAAGTATTTGTTTAAAATGCGGAGCTCTTATTGCAAACGAGGACCCTCTTCTACATTGAGACAGCCTTGCACAAGTTCCTTTTTAACATGAAATGCCTGAAGCAACTCTCACTGCTTGAGTGATATATCGCCCTGAGTATTTATTGTTACCTTTCATTTTAGGTGATAACGATGAACCACGTACTTTCCGCTTTGAAGTTCGTGTTCCTCTTTTTCTGTTGTATGGAGCTGGCGGCATGTATGAAGTGGGATAAGGTGTTGGACTCCAGGGCGACCATCAGCACGTGGGATGACATCGCAGTTCCACCTGCGGTGTGTTGGGCCTCGTTACCACCGTTTGCTGCGCTTTGCCTCTTTCTAGCGATTCTTGTTTTCGTCTATCATCTAGTAAGTTCTTCCCCTTTACTTTGTCTGTTTGCGCATATCACAATTTGCGGCGTTTCCTCATACATCTGGGCTCCTCCATTTCGTTGAGTAATGCCGTTTTTCACTTTGCCCAAAGCATATTAACTGTCACTCATTTTTTAGAAAAGTACATTTAATAAAGTTTTTATTTCCATCATTATTTTATATGAGCTACACTTAAGGGGCAATGGCTAAGGCGAATCTCCTATGAGGGACGTATTTCTGTCGTGCTGTTCAAGTTTATCATGCTAAAGATTTGAGTTTGGTGATTTTGTGTAGACTTACACAAGTGTCTGAGATGGTATTTAGTCTGTAGCTGAGAAGACCATCCTCAAGCCTCTTCCTTTAAGGCACATGCTACCATTTCATTAGCCATATCGAAAATAATCTACTTTTGGCTCTACGGTGAACTGACTGTCTGCTGGAATAGTGCACGCATTATTTATGGCTAAAAGCCATAGGGATGATGTGATTTAACGCCCCTCATCCGTGTTACCCCTCCCAAAAGTATCAATTTTGCTGCTCGCTTTCGATACCATGCCAGTTTTTCATAGTGTTGTAATGAAAACCGGTCATGTACCTTTAAAAGAAGTAATCTGTTTGCTTGAGTTTTTTAAGTATGTTGCACAGTACCTCACTTCATTCCCCAAAATTCCTGAACGTATGACGTCTTCATATGGTCATTCCAACTTGTTATTGCCTAGTTTTTCTTGTACTTAGTGCATTTTTGCGAACAGATTTGTTGGTTCAAGAAATTTAACGTGTTTCACATCAACTTGGATTTCCGACACCTTTTAAGTAATTGAGTAAAAAGAATTTGTGAAACCATTCTTAGTGGTGGATGGGCCGCATAATGTTCTCCAACCCATTATAAGGGCATAGTGTAAACATTGCGTCAAACTGAAAAGGCGAGTTATTATTTTGCAGCAAAGTTGTTCTACTAGTAAAATTTTCGAATGTATTCGTACATTCAGTGGACTAGAACTCTTTTTTGTCACTCCTTATGCATATTTCAACGTATTTTATTATTTGTTCATATTCGGATGAAATGACTAAATGCCTGTGCAACTTTTAGATCCGCTCGGTCATCGCGCTGACCCAGATGTGGGGCGTTCGTCGCTTCTGTACCATAGCTCTGGACATGCCCACAAGCGACTCCGAGCTGAACGACCTGACCTGGAGTGAGGTCCTGCGGCGTCTCCTTTCCGTACAGGCGCAAATGCCCATTTGCCACACTAAGGTCCTGGATGAACTCGATGTTTACAATCGCATTCTCCGTCAGACCAACTATCTCATTGGTATGGTCAACCGCGAAGTTATTCCCTTTCGGTTCCATCTGCCTCTGGTCTCCAGTCCCTATATCTACCTACCGCACTACTATCTTCTCAATCTCAAATTCCTTCTCTTTTTGGGACCCAGGTCTCCCTTCGCGTCCTACTCACAGCTGCGTCCTGAGTATAAGTTCCTCACAAGGCGGCTCGAACTTGCTGCTGAAATGGCCAAACACTCCCGCATCATTGGCCTCATAGGCCTCCTTCTAAGCCCCCTTGTCTTCCTTATACAAATCCTCCTATTCCTCTTTTCTAACGCCCAGCGATTGCGTTACAAGCCGGCACAACTTTTCTATCGAAGCTGGTCCAATTATGCGCGTTTATATCTGCGTCATTTCAACGAACTTCCGCATGAGTTTGACACGCGCTTGAATCAAGCATACAAACCGGCAACAGAGTACTTGGATTGTTTCCAATCCCGCTTCTTAAGTGTTGTGGCCTCACACTTGGTCTTCACGCTTGGTGGCCTCTCGATCCTCCTCTTTGTGATCAGTCTTTGGAGGGAGAGTTTGATTCACCTCACCGGTTATTTGGCCGCCATGGCAGTTGGCGGTCTGATCGCTAACATATGCGTCAATTTCACCCCCACGGAGGATGCTGTCCACTTTCCCCGAGCCTCGCTTCTCGCCACTCTAGCGAAGATTCACTACATGCCCGATAGTTGGAAGGATAATCCCCATGCGCACAAAGTACGCTCCGAATTTTCGCAACTCTTTCAATTCCGAGTAGTTGGCGCAGTTGAGGAAATCCTCTCTCCCATCCTCGTACCCCTAATTATGCTCTTTTATATTCCTCGTCGAGGTCTGGACATAGTAGACTTTATGAGAAATTTCACCACAGAATTGGATGGGGTTGGTGACGTTTGTAGTTTTGCGCAACTGGACATACCACGACATGGCGATCCTGAGTGGTGCCCCACTGTTGGCACAGCTCCTTCATCGCCTTCTTCTGGAGATGGAGGCTCTGATGTCAGCATTGGTGTCCGAAATCTGCCTGCAGTCGGTGGAAAAACTGAACTAAGTCTGATGCACTTTCACCACACCAACCCAACCTGGTGCCTCCCACCTAATAGTAAGGCCTTCCTCAGTGCCGTTAGGAAACAGGCTTTCAACGATCTGCAGCGGCACCAACGAGTGCAAGCCGAGTTCATTAGGGGTATGACTGCATCTACTTCCCCTCTTTTTGCATCACTCTACGCTGAGCAAGATCTTAAAACGACTACCACAATGTCTGCACAGCAAAAGCCCAATCAAGTCTATTCATCTGACTTTTCAGTTCATGCTAAAAATGTAGCCCATGTACCGACTGCTATGGAACAGCCCTCATTCGGTCTTACAGGAGCACTAGTAGAATCAGTGGTCAAGGGTAATACACAGACACCGAACACTGAAACTGGGACACCGGCTGAAGTTTCGTCCCCGACCTTGCCGCACCAGACGGAACGACAGAGTGCATCTAAGTCTGCCGCATTGCTAGTTACCCCCATTCCAATACCGTTTCTTGGAATGGCCGCCTCGGGTCTTTACTACAATCAACAGGCCCTCTACCAACCCTACATGTCACAAATGGAAGAAAAAACTACAATGAACATAAGCTATATGAGCCCCGGTGTCGGTGGTAGCATGTCTTACGGGGAATTCACCGCAGACATGGATATTAGCTCCTTGTACATCCATGATCTTCACCAAAGACGACGAAATGCACACAGGCTGTCCCAAGCATCTACCCTACTTCCGTATGTAGCCTCCAATCTGCGCCAACGCTCCTTTACGAGTGATGGCTTACAGGAGGAGTTGCGCTACCAACAGCCGGCTCATCGTTACCTGGGTGCGGCTGGGAGGGGCCGTGGGCTAGTGCACGGTGTCTCAGTGCCTGCGAGTCTGCGGTCGGCTCGCCAGTTCGAGGGTGTGGTTGAGGAAGAGGCAGACGCTGACATCGAGGAGGAAAACACTCTTACAATGTCAACTTCGCAGCAGCAGCAGCAGCAGCAGCAGCAGACAGCCTCAGCTTCTTCCTCCACTGTTACCACAGCCGTTTCACCTCACATTCTTGGTGATGATGTGCAAAAATGGCCTGACCTTCCACCACCTACCTGCTAGGCATCCGCATCCTTCTTGCTTGTGATTCTGATACTTTTCCTTCTATCTCTGACATCCCATGAAGGACGTTTCATATACTTGGGATGCTCTTTGCATGAACAAACGCATGCGGTACATCACTTCCCACACATCATGTACTTTATCCGACCGACCGTCGCTGTGACTGTCAGATTTTTAGTTGTTGGTTATCTAAAACGCAATTAAACTGTACTTGTCGCCGATTTTACCACTTTTTCTCAAATTCATATGGTCACAAAGTGCGACCTGACTTTCCTCATTCATGGTAATTTGTGGAGTTTATCACATGCACTCTTGTCGAGGATTTTTTTTATCCGAAGAAAATAATAATTACTGCAAGGCTATTCGCAGTGGTCCGCTCTAATGCCTTGCGATGCAATCTTAATGCTCAGTACAAAATTGTTTTGTAGAGCAAACTTCTGTTGGAGGGCCTCCCCTTCTGTGGAATTTGCCGCAATCACGGTTATTAAAATGTCCGCATCAGTCCAATGCGATGCATAAGGAAGCAGTGTTTACTTTCTTTCAAGTATTCAATTTCTATTTTAATGCGCCTCAAAGGGTTTCCAGTCACAACTTAAAGTCGGCGAAATGCTTCCTATGCAGCTGCCATGAAGGCCATACGAGCCAACTTAAAGAACTCATCTCAATGGGTATGAAAGTGGTTTCTCTAGTGCTTCTTTTGTGCAGGCAAAATAACATCGCAAATAAGCGTCAAGATAACAAAAGAAGATATGGAAAAAGTGGCTAAAATGCAACTTAATTTGGCTCACAGACTTCTCAGTTTAGTTTGATTCATTGGTCGATTCAAAGTCTTCTTCATAGTTGCCATATCCCTCAATCACAGAGACAGTTGTATCGCTCACAGGCGAGGTCTTTGCTTGGAGAGTTTCACTATTTGTTGAGATTGCGACATCAGGAGTACTGATGTCTGGGACCGAGGTATCTGTGAGCGAGGAGACCAGGTCAAATGAGCGTGGATTCTGATGAAGTTTTACGGGTTTGGGCGATGAGAGGCCTTCCGATGTGATGGGTAGCGTGGCAGAGCGATCGCTCTGAGTGCTTTGTGGTCCATTCGACTCCCGATCGTCACTTGTGGGTACGCAATCGCATTTGCTCCGTGATCCAAGTGAAAATTCCTTCGAACTACTTTCTGACTCGGGAAAAAGACTAGAGTGCTTCCGGTGTTGATTGCAGAACACTTCCTCGCCAGCTGTTTTTTGTGCCAGGACTTCCATGCTTGATAATGAATTTTTTTGATCAGCATTCTTATGGACAGAACTACTCATGCGCAAGCCTCCACTGAGTTTAAAACGTTTTCTCGAATTCGAGGAGGTTTGAATAGAACTGCTCCTAGTTGAAGTGTCAGATAGTGCTCCGCACTCAGCAGGAACCGAAGTCTTTGCGTTTGAGACAGTGCTTACGATTGTCTCAGTGTGAATTAACTGTGGTGGGCAGATCGTGGACTCAGCCGTTTGAGCTCGAACGTCTTCTATTGTACTAAAGTTTTGGGGGTTTTTTTGCAGCGAATCTCCGGTGGAACAATGCAAAGTAACGTTTTCATCAATCACCCCTTCATGATCCGGAGACGATGCCGCACCGGCACTATTTTGAGCCCATCCATTTTCCGTTACATAGTTATGAGGGTTCGCACTTATGCATGCGCTTTCCAATGTACTCTCAACTGTGCTTGCAGGGGAACTACCTTCAAGAAGCCGCTCACTACCGTTTTTGCAAGTTCCCGACCAGTCCGGCCTAACTTTAATAGACGAGAAAGATACTGTCGATACCTCTTCAACAGGACTGAGTACATTTTGGGGCTGAGAGTTGGGTGGTTGAAGGGCTGACACTCGAGCTTCTTGTGCTACAACGCGGCCCTTTCCCGATGGCTGCGTATGTGAAAATCCTGCTGGTTTGGCCGCGAAATAACTTCCATGTTTTGGTGTGGGATCTCTCCTCTCCGACTCTTGATTCAAAAAGCATTTCCCATAGGTCACCTCCTGTTGATTAAGTTCAATGGGCGCCCCAGAGGAGATAGGCATGAGCAGACGCTGCAAACTGGAGGTCTGTCGAAGTTGTGGCGATCCTGCAAGGCCACTGAAACTCTCCCACGATGAAGAGGAGGAGATGAATAATTCGTGACGGAAGAGTTCATCAATAACATCACTGGAATAGCAATCAATAAGGTTGGCGATTGCCTCCACGCAGGAGTCTACGATCTCCTCAGCCAGCCAGTCGCAGAGGCGCGAAAGGAAAACAGTGTTGGATGGAAAATCATATTGTCGACAGCACTCCTCGTGTACAGCCTCTGCGGTCCCATTGCCTGACAGTAACCGTCGATACTGCTCAACTGGTAATCGAAGTGTCTGGTACGATGAGGTTATCGAATGCTCTTCTGCTAATGGGATTTTCACCTATGAATAATTTATTTGACGTCGTCATATGGAGTTCGTAGAATGAAAAGTAACAAATAAAGTCAACGCCTTGCGAAAATTACAACCTTGCAGGGCACAAACACCGTTTTGGAACATTACGAAGTCTTTGCAAGCTTCTTAGTAGTGCTTTACAAGGCAGGCCTGTCAGGCCACTCAATAATCTAAGGTGAAAGCATTCACTCAAAGTCACTATAATTTGTAAGCAAACTGACCTTTGGAAGACTTTGCGCCCTTGAAAAGTACTTGGAATGATATATTTTTGGAGAATCGTGACGGTTTCGTTCAACCTCTGTGGCTCTTAGAGTTTGATTTTGGTACGACACTTGTTGCTTGGAATGATTTCTTATGAAATTTTCGATAGAATCGCTGAGAACAAAAAAATTTACATCCTTTCCAGCTGCTTGAAATGGTTGGTAAGGAATGTGCGGTCACCTCGTATTTCACAATCTTATACGAAATTGCAAACATGTTTGTTAACTCCAACTTATTAGTAATTTTGCAGTCTCGAACGGACTTACGTCGATGCAGACAAGGAATCCGAAAATGAGTCGTAGAAAGGACCACGTGAGGGAGATATGCAGATTCCTTTAGCTTCACTTGGGTCATGGATCTGCAATGATTCTCCCCATTTTTTGAGGAAAGCTACCAATTCAGGCGGGCACTTTCGCTGATACTGAAAATCTCTTCGTGGTCGGATGTCGAGAACGCCGTTCACCTTTGGTGATTCAGCTGAAAAAAAAAATTGCAGAATTTTAAAGGAGTATAGGAACGAGATGTTTCTTTTCAAACCATCTATTATTCTAAATGACAGTATTTCCCTAAGTTTTAAATCAATGAAACACTTTAAAATATTCAGACATTAGTGTCAAGTACGCGAACCTCGGACAGATTTGCATGACTGAGGCAAATAGGATCTTTGCAAATCTTCAAACTGCCCCTCGAAGCTTCTACCTAGTGCAAGGCGTTTTAGGTACGAAGAGAGAAGATTTGTGTCATGAGCTCCAGGCCTTGCAGAGTGATGGGAAGCCTATATAAAAAAATCAAATTAATGGACTCCGAATATTTCAGAAGTTCATTGTGGTTGCCGTACCTTGCGACAAGCACTGACCGCCTCATTAGCCCAACGCTCCAATGCAGACCGTTTATCCTTCCGAGCTCCTTTACCACTGAGGATTCGAACGGAAGGCTTTAAAACTCCACTGGATGTAACAGCTCTCCTCGGGGGATAGCAACGTTTAGTCATCCTGCTTCCATTGGATAACATGCGCAAATCGGTGTCAGCTCTCTCAATCGATATTTCCGAATCTAAATTCCGCAGAGCGGCCTTTGACTTATTTATGAGCTGCCTCAACTGTGATGCCTAAGGCAAAATAGAAGTCAATTGTATTGATTTACTTTTGCAGCATTCAGTCGGCGCTCTGTTGGAGCATGGAGAGGTTTGCGCTGGGGATAATTCAAGCTTGTGTCCCTGACGGGCGGGGAGTGGACTCTTGGTGGGGGTGGACTTGACATTTCTCCGTGGGTTTTGAGCTTGATAACCGGTTCTACCTCCTAAAACAATGAGGGCCAGTAAGTGTTTTCCTAGTAAATAACACTTAAACTAAACGGAATGCACCTCAATAGATTCCACGTCCTGATCCTCTGAGTTCTCAGTCGGATACTTAGGAAGGTTGTTGAAAGCAACGTCGTGTTGAGCCAGGTATGATGCAATCTGAAGAAGTCCAGGATTCGAATACCCCACAAACGATTCCCTCATACGGAAGCCCATATTCTTGGTCATCTTTAATCGTAAAATGCTCATACCCTAGAATATATACCACAAAGAAAACCCTGTAGAAAAAAGAAGCCCGGTCAGTTTGATAACATTTATGTACATGACATGTTTTTCAAAACAGTGCTTATGTTGAAGCAGATTTATGTGAACAAGAAACTGATGGAACAATATCACGATACGACTCCATCAAACGTGAATGCATTCGTTCCCTTCTGATGCCGTAGAGACTGTTCAATGATGAAACCAACGATTGAAGCACTTGTTTTTCTGTTTTTGCGTTAAAGCACAACAGGCTTGACGAATGCTCCGAAGTTGCAGAATAATTTGACATGGGGAAGATTGGATATAGTGTAGTCTTCATGTGATCAGCTGCGTAATCAAGGCGTCGTTTGAACTCTTCTTGCAAAATTAAATCGCTTCTGTTGAATGTTACAGCTGTCATATTTCCTGGACTCGGAGCACAATGTGCGAGAATCGATTGGAAACATTCAAGATCACCATATGAATTAAACAAATCACCTACATGTCGTTCGTCATCGCCCAAATAAAGTTGAGTAGAGGTGGTCTCGCATACGTCTTTAGAAGAGAATCTCAGCCATTGGTAGAAAGCGGCAGAATTCCGAATCCATTTGGAGAGAAGGTCAAGAAATTGCTTTACTTTCGTTACAATTCGAATTTTTGAATACTTATGAATGTCTAAAATATAAATCAACTCTAAAAGAGTGATGTGCCTCCTAATTGGCACATTTGACTGTGGGAATTTTTGGTCAAAAAAACAATGGGGCTGACTCATTAATGATTTGAAGAGTAAACGCAACCCAGCTTCCTTGATCGAGATAGCAGATACAATTCCAGATATGGTGAGAAGGCATTCCTTTAGCTTTGTAACTGGTTGGCACAATTTCTTAATCTCTATAACATCTTCGTCAGGGAAATCGAAATAAATTTGAGGAAAAAAACGCTCTGGCACATATGCTATGTTACTGTCTGTCAAGCACCAGGCTAATAGCGCTAAATTCAAACTTGCGTTAAATTCGTTGGTATGACAAATGCGCATTGGGGAAAGGCGAGAGACCAAAAACTCATTGATAAAGATTACATAATCGGAATTCTTGTTTGAGAGCTCCCTTGTTCTTGATTGTAATTGCCAATATTTCACATACTGAAGAAATAAGTAGAGAATACGCAGGGAATCCTGATAAACAAATTCAGAGTTTAAGCTGAAACGCCTCAAAATATCCACCTTATACTTCGGGAGACCAAGAAAGCAGAATAAATCAACAAGTGCCGATGCAGATTCCCTGACTGACATTAATACTACGTCCCACTACGTATATTCGTGTAATCATATACTATAGCTATGCTTATCCTTCAAAAAACACACTCTTTCAGCATTGATAACGGCGGACTGGAAACAACCCACGAACCTGTAAGAGCCTGACCGCCTTATAAAACCTCCAAACACTGTTTGCTTATAGTGATTGAGTAAAACAACTTATTGCTTAGATTTTTTGAATAAATAATACTAAATCTATTAATATAGTGTGCAAAGAAAAATTAGATTTTTTTATGGTTTGTAAGGGCTTTGAAAGGAAAGTACAAAATAACAGCGTGGCTTGGAGGCTCCCACTGCAGGGCTCTTGGGAAATCCTTGATTGTGTTCTTAAACAGTGCTTTTATAAATTCTAACCAGCACTTGACGAGTGCACAATATACCTCCGTCATACTTTAATCGGTTCATCTTTTAGAATCAGCCGGCCTTGGCAATGTAATGATTTGGTATGTTTGTTAGCATAATACAATGCCTGTTTGGCTCTCGTTTAAGGTCACTTGAGCGGCCATATTGGCCTGTCTGGTTGGGACAGCCTTCGGGTCATGCCAACTGTCCGGTTCCTCTCTTGGCTTAATGATATACATTCTGCCCTGGTGCCCTAGTCTGGGGACCCTACGGAATATGCAATTTGTACCATTTTTTTGCGAGGCATGTTGAAGCCGTGTTCTTAGCATTCTGGTCATTCCGTGTGTTGATGACAAACTGTCCCCATTGTCGGCGATGTTTACCACGACTCCGGAAAAGGCTTGAGGTGTAAAGATGGTGGCACTGACGTACAAAGTCAATTCAGAAACGACTTTGGCGGATTACTACGGCTTAGCATCAGAGAACTTAATAATCTGTTGCGCAATTATTACATGTATCAACTTTTTACAGGCTGGGCCGAACGCCTGGGTTCGTTATTGCAATTCACTGCAGAATTGGCTCAAGAACTTGCGATTTTCTAGTCACTCAAATAATCCACTCACTTCTCATAATCTGTGGAAGAATGAATGATCAAAGCTATGTTTCCAAAGTTCAGAATATTTTAAATAATGAACCAGATGCATTATGTTTTCACTACCCACTGATGAAATGTTCCTGAATTTCGAAACAAACTCCAATTACCTAGTAAAAAGTTGGACGAGTGCCAATGCTCTTTCAAATCGTTTCAAATGAGGGGTGAATTTGCAATTATTTTTTATTCCGAGTGCAATATTCTGATCCTCGAATGTGTGGTAGCGAGACAGCAGCAGCAGTTTCTCCTCATAATGGATTTGTCTGGTCAAACCCTTAACATGAAGCAATCTGTAACTATTGTGGGCGTTCGCAGGCGTGACAGAACCGATCAGTAAAGGAAAACTGTTTCCAAGTTCTAACAGCAAAGGTAACATTGACGTTCACATCATCGACAGCTTTGATGGTATCTCCGAGTTACATTTGAAATGAGTTATTTATAGGGCATTTACTGTATCACCTACAGCTACGGCTAATAAAGTGTTCTGTAAATAGAAAAAATCGAACAGGAAAACAAAATTAGGTCAACCCTCGAATGATAGGGCATAATTTTCGACCTGAAAAGTTGGGCAAAAATACGGAAGTAGATTGCTTAATCACTTGGAAGGAATTTAAAATTACCTGCCAGACTGAAATCAGAAATGGTTAGTGTACTGATTCATATTGCGTATTCGGAAATGGTTGGTCGTGTTATGTTTTCCTTCAGGATGAGTGAATGAATAGAGTTAATTTGGTGTATTCTCGTCCCTGCAAAGGTGCGTATTGCCTTTAAAAATTAGGATATCGCGTTGTTTCAGTAACCGCAAATGGTAGGGAAACATCCTTTGTCTCTGCTGTTATGCGTAATCCAGGTTGTAACTTGTTGGTCTAAAGATAGAGGTAAACTTTTGGCTGTCAATACAGTTCAATCGGGCTATTTTGTCACCTCAGTAACGAGCCACTTTAGTTTACGCTCCACTCTATCGGTTCCTGTAGGTTTTCCTTTGGCGTCCCGAAGGACCAGTTATCTGTTGTGGAACTTTAGCTACTCTCTTAAACTTCACTTGAAAGGTCTCTTGTCTTTGAGTTGGCAATATTTTGGCTGTGTGGATAGCACGTGGGCCCTTTAAACTAGTGAACGGGGGAAGTGAATTTAGCCTTCGGAAATCATTATCTTCGAGGAATTTGAAGACATGAGTAATTTTTTCAAAAGGAGGAATCATCGAATTCTTGCGGCGACAAATAACGTTGAGAACACTTGCTTCTGCGCGTAGACGCCGCATGACATCATCATAGAGACTAGATTTGCTTTCCCAAATAGGTTGGATTTTGGATTTACAGCAAAAAGTTTCCAACATCTCATAAATTTGTCACCATGAAGTACACATGTACTTGAAGTAAACTCAAAAACTATCGATCGGGGCGTTTTGAATTTTTATCGAGCCTCTCTTGCAAATAAAGTCACTCTTATGCTCACAGATACAGCGTCTTGCCAACTGGATGAAGCGAGATCACCAAGAAACTCTGTGCGGATATAGATTCTATGTATCCGATGACACAAACACCTTAAAACCGTTCCTTAAAGAAGATGACAGAAGGATTGCTTCAATTCAAAAAACCTGTCACACCCACATATACCTTACACGAGAGACGCGCATTAGCAAAGGTCAGAAAAGGCGGGCCGTCCTGGTACGTGCACATAGTAGAAGAGACTTGGAAATTTGTCTGAAACGGATCGACGACGCCTTCCCTAATCTTTACGCATGTTCGAACCTAAGTGACGCTGTAGCGGCTGTTCGCATGGTTCGACTGAAAAAATACCACACCAACGAAGACCTCTCACTTAGTCTTCCCTCCATGATGGTGATCTACTACCAACTGTCTTTCAACTTCGATTCAGGCGATATGGCAAGGTATGAGCGCTGGCGCAAGACGTCCGATGCTCTGCTTTTCAAAAAGCTTGAATGTGTTTTGCTGATCGCGATGAAAGACACTCCCGGGGCTGGATTCCTCCGCAGGTACGCCATAATAAGTGGCAGATGTCGCAAAAACGTGGTAACTTCTTACAGCGTACTCCGAGCCACTTTCGTCCATTTACCCGAGTTCGAGGATTAAGGTAGTGCATAAACCGATAAAGACAAACTCCTTTTCTGATACTGCTTTTCTACTTGACAAAAGGAGCGGAACAGTTCGATAAGACAAAACACCCACCCACAATAAATTGTTCTCTGATTACACACTTCTGTGCTTACTTACAAATAATGCCTTCTAAATAAACCGGTAACTAGTTAAAATACAGGAAAGCCTTAAAGAAGAGATTTACCACACAAAGGTCACGAAAGTGGCATTTCAAAAGAGGATTCCAATATGTACTTTCTGTAACTGTAAGGCAGGACATCACGAAAGTGTTCCGGTATTTTGATATAGTGCTGTCGCGTCGAATCATACATGGCATCCCTACCTAGGTAGCCGTACTCTTCAGTGAGATAACCCTCCAAGTTGGAAGGAGCCAGAACCTCTAGGCCCTCAAAAATGGCTTTTTTCAGGGGGAAGAAGAAGTTGCATGAAAATTTTTTATTCATTGAGTCGTAGACGCCTCCTTTGTGCCAATTGACTCGAAGGTGACGTTGAGGCGATTCGGGATGGGGTGAAAGTGTGAACAAGTCTATGTGGATATCGGTAAGATCATTATTAAGCTCCTTCACTACGGATGATTTAACTCTCCCCACCCTCTGGGCCGCCTCTTGCAACCCATGAGAAGTGAAGTAAAATTTGGCACTCTTAGAGCCAGACCCCGTGTAGAGTCGTTCGCAGACATGCCCCTCGGAATTCATGAAAAGCCAGGAGGTGGAGGAAAATGAATTTTGGAAGTCCACTTGAATTGTAGCATCGGAGGGGAATTCATATCGAAGGCCTTCAACATTGACCACTCTGGCACCGCTCTGTTCGCGGAGACAATAGTTGGCCAAACGAGAGAGATTTCCCTCAGAGGACAACTCACTCATCTGTGGATATTCAAGTGTTGCGAAGTCGGTGTCGTAGTCGAAGGCAATCATCCGTCCCCCTTCACGAAATAATCCCAAGGCAGTTCCACCGTAGACGAAGACCTCCACACCGGCACTCGCACAGATACCAAGAAATTGAAGCAAAAGTTGTCGGTGAAGGGGTTTTAGACAGGCTGTACGACGGATTTTCTTGCATATGTTGCGAAGTGTACAGGAACCCCACATATCAAATGAAATGTGCGTCTTGCCTGTACGAGTTGCCTGCTCCTCATCAAACAGTTCCTGTATTGGCTGAAATAACTCTTCCTCCTCCTCCTCCATCTCACTTTGATCTAAAAGTAACAGAATATGTTTTTGATTCGTTTTGATGTACCACCCTCTCAATCAAAATATCTCCCGTTTCTCTTCGAATACGCTGCTAATATCAAGATCAAAAAAATAATATTGCTAGATAAAACGATGCGCGTATTTTTCATGTAGCCTGTTTTTTTGCCATATAGAATTGTACGCTGCGGGTGAAGGTAGCGTCCCGATAACTTTAATAAGCAGGTCGAATCACAATGAATTCCCATTAGAAATGTACATGCAGAAACTCAATAACACAAGAAGCACGGATTCAGTGAAACAACCTGCAGAAGGCCCATGTGATGCGAACAATAAATCCCCTTCAAGTGACCAAAAAAGTTCACACATTAGTAGTGATTTGTGAGGACCTGTAGAACGCATACGATCGTCCATGCACCATAAGCCCTAGACACGTCTTAGTGCATCATCAGTGCCACACTCTTTGTCGCGCTATTATTTTCCTTTATTTTTAAATCCCTTAACATTAAGTGTCGCCGAAACATAATAAGTGAAATAGGAATGCTCACGTTTCGAATTTAAACCCGGCTCCATAAGCTGCAGAAGCTCCTTGTGTGACTTTTATGCAGCGGCACCTAGAAATGACTAACATGATTTGAGCAATAAGTCTCCCAAAGGCCAATGTTTCATCCGTCGGCATTGACCCGTTGTTTAGTGGCAAGCACATTAATGTTGAGCCTGAATGACGAAACGACTGATTCACACCCACATCAAACGAGAAGATCACTACGGCTAGGAAGACAGAATTGAGCGAACATGAAATGATGGAAATAACTTTAAAGACCGCTACCTGCCAGCAAGTCAATTCAAGAAGGATGGACAAAATAAAGGTAGCCACTAACACTTGGGTCGGTAACTACATGGACAAAACGGGCAGTAGCTTCAACAAACAGGGAAACTAAATTCAGATAAGCACATGTATGGACATCAACATCATTGCTTAGCCTCCGATTCTACCCTTTACGGACTCATTTTGAAACCCTTGAAGCCCTATGATGCAATGCTCGTGTGTTTGATAATGAAAAGGCTTAACGCTCGCCAGATTGATGATAGACAAACGAGGAAACAAAGTCAATAAACTCCAAAAGGCCTATTTGAAAACATTCAAGAGTACTGCTCATTCACTATGCTATTCCTTTAAGCTTCTCCACGGTAAATTAAAGGAGTACATATATGTTTTGCACGTTATGCTAAAGAACCAGATGGACAGCAAAAGTCAATGAATTAGCTAGAACGACTTCAATCCATTCTCTAAGGCCTCCGGTCAAACGTTTAGATGCTGTTGCGTTTATTACGTCACGTGACGAAAACTTGTAAAAGTCTAGAGCGCATCTCTCCAACTGAGATGTTTCAATAGGTGGCGCGCCAACTCGCATAATATCTGGGGTGTAGAAAATTCCAGGCTGCACCAAACTCGAACAAGCACATACGTACCTGCCAAGTAAGAACGCATTTAACGAGAATTATTTTTACTCTCAGTGGAGCCAAATTCCTATGTTGCACATGCATTGAATGGGTTTCAGGACGACAATGAAGCAGTCAGCTGCTCGTGTTTCCATCATTTGGGAAATCTCAGAGCTTCTCTATTTCAGTCGATTGCAAAACACCAGAAAACAAAAGGTCACAACTTTCAATATCATTCGAAACGAAACTTCTCCCCTTAACTAGAAACAGTCTGCTTCAGAATGCTTCAACTCCATAGAAGGAAAAATGTGTCAACTACGAATAACAGGCATGACAATCTACTACTCAACAGTTTGAAGAACTTGTTTATTTTTACAGAGGGAGAGGTATGACTCCCACCTCTACTGAATTACTAAAAATATTGACAATTTTTGAAATGTCAAAGGGGTGACGATTTGGCACCTTTCAATGCAGTAAAACGGTTTAGCGCTTGCCAAGCCGATAAAAGCCTTGACAATGTTAGCCTCAGTATGCAATTAGAGTTCAATACTGGTTTAAAAATTATCAAATCATGTGTGCGAAGTTAAATCTACCGCTCCCCAAACACCAAAACGCATCAAAACGTCCATGTGGTTAAATATCGATTGGTACAATAAGTGCAAAACCTATACATTGTTCAGGTAGTAGTTGAAGCAAAGCCTGATGTTGGCTCAATGATATATGAAAATAGGAGGAGGAGAAGACCGTTGAACAAGGAAAAAAGAATTGCAACGACGTACTCACTAGAATCCGCCCTTTTGGTAAACAAACACGCGTCAAAGGCTGAAAGTGCAGCATGAAAGCGGTTAACGGACTGTGAGCCAATCAAATAGAGGTTAACCTCTCACAACACCCCATTGGCCATCACAATCGCTCGGCTCGATCCGGTGATGCGGTGTGGTGTATGCAAGCCCCGCGTTGACGACGCCCGTCACTGATTGCACGTAACAATTTAAGGCCGGCACCGCTCATCGTTATGCTTGTTTTATTCGGGTAAAGTTATGGGAATACTTTGATGAAATTAGTTAGAACCGTATTTTGTTAAAAAAATTAGTCCCGAGGCTGGCTAATTATCTGCCGATCAGTCTAACACACCTAGGGGAAATACAGATAGAGACCGTAGACCGACAACTTTGCTTATGTAGTCAAAGTTTTACTGAAACCGTTTGGTTCCCATTAACTTCCCGTATGGATAAAGATGCAAGACTACTTTTCCGCAGCCAAGGCTTTTGTTAATGCGGCGCACAGTACGTAACGTCTCGGGACTTCCTTTAGGTTGAAGGCATCTAAAAGCCACTTGTGCCACAGCTTTTAAATGTGAATATTCATTTCTTACCACAATTAGTACTAATATTCTGGTACTTTGTACCCTTAGCTGGGTCACATAAATGCCTACCCCATCATGTCTTGTGTAAGAATTCGTATTGACTTTTCGACCACCAGATGAAACACCGCGCTTTCATGTGCTCCAAAAGGCACTTTACTGCAGAACGTCAAGGAGAATTTGAAGACTGTGTCAGGTTGCAGGGGAGTTCTCAGCTCCAAAGATTTCCTTAAATTGCCGACAGTAAGTGGGGTCCCTTTGTTTTGCTTACGCTCTATTTTTATTTTCACTTTTTATTGCCCATATCTGAGGAATTGCTGGCCTCATTATTGAGTGACACTTATGGAGTGGTCGCTGCTTCCATGCGGAGCCTGTGTACGGCGTCTGCTTCAACAGTATTGCTGTTACTGCCGCTGCTCTGTTGATCGACTGATCACGTGGCCCTAACTCCATGACCTTAAGCTATAATCCGCGTTTTCATTGGACTAAGGAATGTAGTTTCGTTAGCAAGTTTTACAGAACTTCATCACCGGCCCGATTCCTATTGCACACTCAACTACTGGTGCAAAGAAACTATAATGCTGCCCAATCTGAACTCTTTAGTGTTGGCGTTTAAATTTCCAAACCAAAAAGAAGTGTGCTAACTTCATTTTGCCAAAGTCTTCAAGAAACCTGGGGTTAAATGAACTTGTCAGTGCCAAAAAAACTTTCGTAAAACAACTGTGTAAAACCGGTAGAGCGCGATAGTGATGATTTTGTGACTTACGCCATAATGAAGACGTGAGATTTGTGCCACCCCAAAAGGTACTGCGCTGCTTGGGCCTTTTGCCTGTTTCGCAGGTATCCCGGTGTCTCGTTGGCTCAGTTTACGGGAAGTCTTCCCACAAATGTTGACAACACACCTGCTGGCTACCTAAAATGCAACTTATGGTTATGCATAGATTATACTAATCAAAGCGTAGTGTTACAGTCGAACGAGTGGTTTCCATACTGTGACTGGTCAGCATTAAACGCCGTTAGAAGCCTACTACAGGTGAGCATCCAGGGTGGACTGTTATTTTTCATCGGTTGCACTCAATAGCGAGGAGGATACTTGCGGTCGTGCACCATTTCGATGCATTATGAATGAAAAGGGCTCAGCAAGCTACCATGTGAATCGGTCCAGTACTTTTCATCTAGTGCCTCTGCATGCCTAATGGATTAACCCTAAGGCAATGCAAAGGTACCCATTCTTGCAGCTTTATTTCAATAGTCCAGCTATCAGGAATTCACTCATAGTTCGACCGAGTTGCTTTCTCCCCTTTTTTGAAATGAGTGGGCGAAATTGGTTAAAGTACCTCCGTTTATTTGGTCTGCTGCCGGGATCTGTGTGGATTCCCCCAGTCCCCATTTGTGGGAATCATTCCTCTTAATTCTAAGGGGTTTTGGGTGGAGCAGAGTGGGAAAACCTTTTTATCAAAAGTGTTCCCAACGTCCCATGTAGCATTCTGAGCACCAGTGCCTACATTGTAAACTTGAATGTGGATGTACTTCAAAGCGTATTTTGAATCTTCCCTACCGCTCAGTTGCTATTTTGAAGCCTTATAGAAAATTAATGCGACTCAAATACAGGCTTTAAAGAGGTTTCAAACACCGCACTTTTCATGTCCAATAATTGGGTCATGCTATTAGCAAATAAAACCGAAATATGTTCATTTCGGCATTCTCATATGTGCTAGACTTTAATAAAAATTGCGCATGGCATCGCGGCGCCATGAGGTCGGGCCTTACCTGCTTTTTCCCTTTGAAGCTAATCAAAGCAGGGTAGCACCTGATGCCTGATCGGCCCTCGACAAATACAATCCCACTGGTAATTAAATACCTAGGATGGCTTTAATGTCAGATAGTGGTATCATGATTAATTACATCGTATTGAGCAGAATTTAGAGCCAAAAAGTGAATCTTGAAAACTGAATTACGCGTGTTGTCGGATTTGTATTTGAAACTGTTAGTGTGAAGACAATTTTATGTGTTATGACGTGTAATTGAGATCAAGTTGAAAGGAAAAGAAATTAAAAGAAAAACAAGAGATGACGTGATTAACCCAAGTGTGGAGAAAACAGGACGTAAGAATGGCTAAAAATGCTGAAGGGAGAAGATGGAATATGCGGGAGTCAGGCTCATGAGGTCATTGGAAGCATTAGCATCTTTGTTCGATTCAGAATTATGCAAATACTCTTTGACAAGATCCCATAAGTCAAGGATGTATTGGTCATTACGAATGTCATTCTTGGGCACATCAGAGTTTATAAAATCTACCAGTTTTTGAAGGTAGTCCGCGTTACGACCACAAGAGCCCACTGCTGTGGCGATTTGGTGTGCCTAGAAGAAAGTATTTTAAGGCGACTCCCAGCATCATAATTCCCGAAGCAGAACACAGCAAACACTAGAAACGCAAACAATCATGACATTTACATCAATAAGAACACAAAAGGTAGGCGTTTAATAACACCCAACTCCGATAGCATAAGTTGAAAATGTTAACATCAATTGGCCATATTCTCAGGTTGATGGCTGACTACTTGTTTAATCTGGTTTCGCAATCGCTGGAATTATCCCATCCTGATATTTTCACTAGTTAACAAAAACCCCAATTGTGCCGAACATTTTATGAAGTTTCAGAAATGTAAACGTGAATCTGACTGACCTGAACTTCGAGGGGAGCCTTTCCAAGGTATTGATCATTCTCAGGATCCGCGGTGTAAGCAAACGTCCTTATGAATTCTTGCTGATCCCTTGCATTTTCGTGGATGACTCTTTGGGGAAAAAAAGTGACTTCAACTAGTTTGTAACCACCCAAAACCATTTCACGTTCAGCCAAATGGTCAATTGCAGACTTGATCTGTTTAGCTCCGTCCACCTCATAAGCCTTGCCCCATACTCGTGCTTCCTTGTTCTTTGAGGGCAGAAGGGTCAACACTCGACCGGGCTGCATCGAAAACGAGTGTCAGAAAAGTATTTTTTTCTACAATTCCTTATGATTCTCTCAATAACTCCACCATCAACAAAGCAAAACATGTCACGAAAAGTTTTGTTGCACCGCCTCTGGGTTGGAGTTTACAGACCCACTTCTTAATTTTGATCGATTGCAAAAGGATGATGGTTTTTAAAATCATTGAACTAACAATGGTTGTGTGAAGGAATCGCGACCAAAGGTGAAGGTGTGAAAATTCTTGGGAATCTCAAGCGAGTGCACAATGAATCCATCCTGTGAGCCTTGAATCTGTGCTTAAATAAGCACGAGTTTTGGGAGCCAAAGCTACTGCGCCATCGCCCCAAAAGTAGAGTTAATCACCCACGGTGAGTCACTGAGATCCCCAAGGTTCTCCAAAACCAAAAGCCATTTTAATCATAATGAAGAGATTTGATAGTTTTTAAAATGAGAAAACGTATAAATGGTAACTACCGGACCTTTCAAAAGGTTGCACTTTGGAATGTCAACAAAGGCAAATGGGATTAAAAAAACGTATATTTACATTTTGCGGTGTGCCTCGGTGTGTTGTTGTTCCTTGGTAGAATCGTCTTTTGTAGCCTTTTATGTAACCAAACCAGCTTCTCGCATATGATATATTTGGTCGCCAGATAAGGGAGCCATAACCAAATATGTATAGTTTCCTCGTTTTTTGACAAATCGTTTGTGTAAATTGTGTAAGCCCGGTAACGGAACTAGCCTTTCCGTCTTGATTTGGGGCCATTGGAGGACCACTTTGAGTCGACCCACTTTGCCCCGCCACAGCGCGATAACCAATTTACTAAGCTTGAATGCCATTGGCTAGTGGATGATTGGCCAATTAAACCTCTCCTCCCCCCTAGCACATCTGCACGTGTCGTGCATACATTGGTTGAGATCTCGGGCAGAGCCCTACTCGACTTGCCGACGTCACAGAAATGCGTCACGAAAGAGCAACCGATGTTCCAAACGAACGGCCTCAAAGTCTCTCAAGTTTTTTTTTACAAATCTGGTGGGAATAATTTTTCAAAAATAACCCCATTAGACTGGCATAAGTGGGTGCAAAATGCACAGCATAGATCCAGGCCCTTACACAATATCGCCCTTTAAAACTTCGATTCTTATTACTTGCAAAAGCCTACGTGATTGATTGTATGCAATGCAAGCATTTCATACAGAAAAATAAACATCGATTCGTACCTAGTCTACAAACAAAATTTTGTTTCCAGCACTTTGGTGAACATTCACCACACTTTTCAAGGTTTTTACAATCTGGATGCAGTTCTTTGATTGTTCCCTCCCTAACTGGTAAAAATTATTACTCCATGCATGCGAACTATGAGTTTGTGATTTTCAGACTGAGAGGAGATGCTACCACGGTGACACCACACGCAGCAGTAAGTGCTAAATGTGCTCTTATCAATGGTCAGCACGTATGTCGTGAGCCAGTGATGCCAATGCTACACAGACTAGCAGGCAACAGTGGCAATACTTGAATATAACAGTAAGCCGTTCGGGCTGCTAACGTTTCAACAATGTTCGTGTCTCTGGCTGTTATGCTTTATATCCTGGTGGGTCCCAGTGCGCGGTATTTAGCTCATCAAGCCTCTGGTGAGTACACAGCCTGTAATGAAATCCAACATGTGACTCATCTTTTTCCAGGGATGGTGGACTCGGTAGCTCCCGAACATTCGTAATTTTAAAAATTGACCCTCTAGACAGGCTTTCCCAGAACGGCCTAGAAATTGCAGTCTCTAAATCCTGAGTTAAGTACATTAATCCAGCAAACAATAGTCACAAATAACCTCCTTTTCCACATCTTCTTATCTGTTGATGTGCTTTGTGAATTACAAAACCGCAGTTCGTCCTAAATTCCGCGCGGTTGTCTGGCTGACGATGAACGAAGCTGACGTCTTCGCACTCAGAGTAGGCCACACCCTAGCAACGATGAAGCAATGCTCCCATATGCAACATTTGGTTGGGTGACTGCTTGCTGGTGCTTAATCCGGTTCCAGAATATCTGATTTTGAGAGGTACCAAATGCAACAGCTAAATTGTTGCAAACTAAGTTACCGCTAACAGGCTAAAAATGAATCCACCCAGACTCCATGAGTCGAATCTTGAGACGGAATTTTAATCGGCCAACGATGGTATAGGTATTTCAAAATTGCTTTAGGGGAAATTTCCTACAAGACTCAAACAAATCAAATAGCAGTTAGGGTAAACACTATCGTCAGAGAAAGGCAAAATAAGACAACGTGACGGTGATGACGTTAATTAGGGACCCGAATTTGACGAAACGCGAAGAGGTTCGGTTTCCCTGAGGATCCAATCCCGGGTGCGTTTGCGAGCAACGCTGAGGCCTTTGCGTTCCGCCTCGAATGACAATCGAGCGAGGAGGTGTTCACGCACCTTGGAATGGTAGCCATCAATCCACGCTACCGCTTCCTCGTCAAGCACCGTTGCGTCTATGAGGCGGCGCTGGAAGGGAACCAGAGTAAGGGGCTCAAAGCTCAGGAAGGGCGTGATAGTTTCGCATGAGCCTTGCGGACTCTCCACCACCAGCACCACGTTCTCTAGCCGAATCCCGTACTTGCCAGTGAGATAGTACCCTGGCTCGATTGTCAACACCTAGAATGGGAGAGAACGAGAGGTAATCCTCACATCCAATTGAAAAGCCACAGACTTGGTGACAGCGCAGTCTAAGTGGCCTTTATTATTTTCACCCAAAAAAGCAAACATCCATCTGGATTTCTTTCATATTTTTAAATCGTAGAACCGGGGAATACATAAAAAATGGCATAGGGAAGCTAAAAACCCAAGCAGGCGTCTGCTTTTACTGCGTGTAATTGATAAAATTTACTCGGGCGTACGCAGTCACCAGATTCTTAGGTCTATTGTCCCTCTTAGGCTCACAGTTTCACTATTGTTACTTTTGGGTATTATGTCACAGTGTCACAATATTGATTTATGTATCGTCCCAACAGAAGAGATGAAGCTAAAATTCAGCAGGTACGTAACGAATAATAGCCCATAAGTGAAAACCCTTAAAACGGTATATCTTGACTAATTTATTGAGAAAAATCCACCATTTCTCGAAAAGAAAGTATAAGCACATTGGACGCAGGTTTTCGTGAAACGAAAAATGTGAATTTGGTCTTGATTCAAGGTCTGAAATACTAGACAAATTATCTGACCCCTAATAAATCTGAATTCAATGCTATAAACCCCAATCATGTGCGAACTTTGCCCTTAATCAGACTCGCGTCTAAGAGTATATAAAGAACAAAAATAAATACATAAGTAACAATGATATGACCATGCTCTTGCGAATGCCGGGCTCGGCAATGCCCATGGCAGAGAGCGCCTGAGAGCGGAGTCCAGACATGCCAATAGGCCCTTCGTGAACGCAGAGATTGGCACCCACACCGTGACCGGTGCCATGGGGATAGTCACGCCGATCACGCCACATCGAGGCCCGACACACTACATCCAGTTTCGTCCCTGCTGTGTTGTCCGGGAAGGTCTATGCGAAAAGTGGGGAAAGACCGCTGTTTCATGATAGGTTCGCTTTCGGATACTCACCCAGAGCACATCGACTTCAAGTGAGAACATTTTAAAGGATTCATTTCGTGTAATAATTTCAAACCATTCTTCAAAACACCTATTGTCGGTGAAGCCGAGGTTTTTATCATAGTGAAAGGTGCCATTAAATGCAAATAAAATCACGATCGATATCTTAAAAAAAGATGGGTTATTGGGCAAACACATACCAGGCTAGCAAGTGCAACATGAGCCTTCAAGACCTGTGTATAGTTCGCCACTTGCTCCTTCGTGGGGACCCCCAAGTGAACAGTCCGTGTAACGTCAGTCGTACCGGTTGCGTACTGGCCACCAGAGTCCAACAGAAAGAGAGAATTGGTAGTCAATTGAGCATTGTTATCGTTTTCACAAACATTGTAATGAATTACGGCTCCATTTGCATCTAAACGAATGAAAAAGTCATTCGACAAGGCCTTATTGAATATTCATGAAACAATCGTAGATTAATCGGTTACTAAGAGTGATAAGACTAGCTTTCATGAAATTACAGTAGCTTCTGTAGACTCCAACAGAAAGACCTCGTTTCACGCAGTTCTAATATGATCCTCTTTCGAGTTGTCCCGCGTTTTCTATTCATAAATAACTAGGCCTTGCCATTTACACTTAAATAAAAAAATCCCCATTAAACTCCACCATATAATTGAAAAACTACAATAACCTTAATCATGCTAACAAATGGAATAGCAGCAGTTGAAGTCACCGTGGCAAACGGTCGCAGATGTGAAAGGGTTTAAGTTGACGGCAAGATACCTTTCGCACTGATAACTAAGTGGTTCGAAGAAGACCAAAAAACAGGGGAGAATTTTACCTGCTCCGGGAATCGTAGGGAAACTAAGACCGAGACAGCCATCTGCAGCGAGTCGAATGGCATTAAGGTAGGCTGCGACAGAGGCTTCTGTGGCGACCTTAGGAGGTTCAACACCAAGTAAATCACAGGGCGCAACAGCTGCCGGATCCATCCCACCGGATTCGGCAACGTCCTCTAACCAGGCCAGGAAATCACACAGAGCCAATGAGTCAACGAGATTGGAAAGTCGCATGCCCTTTACTTCCAGGGGATTTTTTACAGCTTTAAGGGTGGAAATTGGGGAAATATCAAAGAGCCGCTGGTTTTCGGGAATCGCACTTGCTATCATATAACTCGAAACAGAAGGCAACCAAACACGTCCGTTTCGCCAAGCGGCGTTTGAGACAAGCCAAGAGCCGAACTCTTCGTACGGATGCAGTGAAACCTGAAATTAGATAGCAATTACTTAACTGAAAATAGTAGGAAAGATTAAAAAAAGACTGACTCGATGTGATGGGGATTTAAAATATTCACCCAAATCAACGGAGTTCGGGCCACGCCTCCGTTCAACAAACAGGTGAACATCATCCATTGTTGCGACCACATAAGAAAAGAAGAGCGGATTGTAACTTATGTCAGAACCGCGAAGGTTGAAGAGCCACGCAATTTCGTCCAACTGAAAGATGACAACAGCAGTGACACCTTTCTTCTTCATTTGTTCGCGAAGAGCGTCCAACTTCTGCTCCCATGAAAGTCCCGCGAAAGATTGCAAGGGAACAACACGTATAGGGTTGGTTGGATGGGAGGGTCTATCTCGCCACACAAGGTCCACCAAATTCGTCCCTTCAACAGGGACAAAAGAGCGTTTTGGATTCAACTCGGTAACAGCGGCATCTAGCTGACGCTGCATAGAGCCGACACCGTTGAAAGGCATTTGTTGGGGATCGAACCCAATTCGACAACCTGGACTAGTCATCTGGGCTAGCCAAGTAGGTATAGTCGGAACGTCAGGGCATCCTTCACGCATCAGAATCCAATTTGCGTCAAGTTCCTGTGCGGCCTACAATGTGCACAAAAACAAATAACGCACTGGGCATATATAAACCTCAATACCTCAGCATATCCACCTTATATTATGTAAACGCACCAATTAAACTGCAAGTTTAAATGTGTTATACGCATAAAAGGCCCGAAATGAAGACAAGGGAGCCGTAATCGCGATATGATTAATGTAATACCATATACTGCCACTTCATTGCTAAAGCGGGAAGTGAGAAAAGCCTGCCTGGTTATGGTAGCGGCCGTCAGTCCAAAGCGCCGCCTTGTCTGCGGCTGTGATGACTGCAGTGCCCGCTGATCCGGAGAAACCGGATATAAAGGCGATGCGTTTGTCTGCAGCAGTGAGGTATTCACTGAAGTGGCTGTCTTCCATTGGCAGAATGAAAGCGCCAAGCTGACGAACCTTCATCTCCTGGCGGAGAAGAGCGAGGCGCTCGGTGGAATCAATTTTTCGCATTAGGACTGAGGAGGCGAGAAACTGTTTACTACAAAACTTAGTGCAAGGGAACAACGGCTTGCCCAGATTTAGCAAAGGCCAACTAAAACATCAAAGAACTCTTTATCAGGAAGCATGCCCGATGTAACCCAATAGCCCAGCAGCGCTATTAATTTACTGTAAATTGATTCAAGTGATTAGTAAATGTTCGTAAATATACTAAAAAGGCTTAGAAATGCGAAGTAACTGAGGCAACTGGCATAGCAGAAACGGCACCCAGATGCAAAAAACCACACAGTCACAAAAATTTACACAAATCTAGGTCCAATAAAATTTACGCAATCGCTTACCAGAATAACTTCCGGAATTAAGAACCCTAAGAGGATTTGAAGAAAAATGAGTAGTAAACAGAACAGGTAAAAGAAAGATTGGTCATCCGCTATTTCAAGTTCAACAATAAAGTAACAACTATATTGAAGCCCTGGTAAGTGATCAGGTGGCGAATACTGTGTGTGGTTTGAAGAGAAACATATAGCGCCGGACTCCACAAGCGCCCGCTCACCTAGCTCCCATAGGACCAATCAGGTCTGCAAATAGCAAAAGACCCAAGTGTACACACAGGTCGATAAAACATTCGGCATTTGCCGATGAATGAAATAAGAAATTGGCAAATCAAAATATCAACATAACAAATGGAATCGGACACGAAAAATTACGCTCGAAGCAGGATTACATGTTAAGCCTGCATTAAAACAAACCAACAAAACATTTTGGCCAAATCTTAAGAAAATTACAAACAGACCATAATCCCTACTTAAAAATTTATATTTTATTTACAAATCTATAGTGACTATAGTTGAACTCAGTTACGAGAGCTTTTTGCAAGGTCAAACCGTGTTGGTGGACATAAAAGTGTGCTGTAGGCTAAAAAATCTCACGAAAATATTATAGGCTCCCATCTTGCAGAAAAAAATATTTTAAAATTTTACAATCATTGTGATGCATTTGACTGAGCAAATGTTTGGGGCTCGACATCAATCACCTGGTGCTTCACGTGTTTGTCTTTTCACTCGCTGGCGTTGCTTTCGTTATTCTTGTGTGATGGATCCGCTGGAGGAGTTTGACCACTTAGTAATGTATGGCATCTCTTAGCTTTACTTTTTTCTAGATTCACTTGCGGCGGACACCAGACTAAATTCAACTCCCGCTTTAAAATTGAACGTCGCATGGGGTGGCTCAGCAGTCTTGCGTCCCTTATAGTCGACGCTATGACTGAGCGCATTTCAGCCATAAAGTGTTTGAGCATACCGTTAAGATCAAAGGTTTGCTAATCTTCAGGCCTTTCATTTGAATCAGGGAAGTTTTCTAGCCATCGGTTTGATGCTGAATTCGCCATTATCGTTCACTCCAATAATTCGTGGTCCTAGAAGTGGCACTGATGCCGGCAAGCAATTCAGAAATTTCTGGGGAGATAAATCTGAAATAAGACATATTGATGGAGATCTATTTGAATGTGTAATTTGGGACTCTTCGAAAGATATTACTTCACAGATAGTTGACTATATACTCTTGAGGTAAGATGATTCGCAAGCCCTATTGCTCGGGTCTACGCGTATTCCCTCCTAATACTCTATGATTTGCTTTAGGAAATTTAAGCTTGCTGGTAAAACAGGCTTGGGGCCTTGGCATCAGGTTTCGTCTACACAACTCAACGACACATTACGTTCATTTTCGCCCTCACATGCGTCCTTAAGATTCCCTTCTCGAGCAAGCGCACTTCACCTCATTCGGTCTCTTGATCAGCTCAATTCAGTCTTGTCCAGTTTTAACAAGCATCTTCCCTTAAACATTATGGGCGTGCAAGCCATCTCGGCAGAATTCCGTGGCACTTCGGTTTTTGCGCCCATTGTAACCGTGCGTGATACTGCTCCAAAGAAGTCGAAACCTCTCAAGAAGAATGTGTGGCATGACGTTCACCATACCCTCCGGCCTTTATACGGTAAGTGTTTTGTTTTTGGTCTGTGTTTGCTCTTGGTATGTACTTACTTTAAAATCTGTTTTAGCTGCAATAATCATCGAAAATTCAAGCAAGTGGCCGCGCGATAACTACCAGGCTTTATTTCACATGAAACGGCTTTTCCTTCTCCGCATCAAGGAATTACTTGTTTACATAGGAGTTCCATCTAGAATCGTTTCTTCTGGAATGCTCGACATTTTTGTTGTCAGTTGAATTCGCACCATTGGTGGTTTTTTTTATTGACTATACATCTAAGTTTATTTCAGAACGGTATAGTAGTCCGTGTCGGATTCTCTCAACCTCAGGAACTGTCACTATTGCGACGATCTTCTGGTCTGAATCAGCAAAGAAGCTCGAAAGCGTCCCGAATTGACCAAAACGATCCAATCAAAGAGCCGGAACCGGTGCGCAGATGGTTGGTGTTCAATGAGTGGTTGCCTGCCGTGGCTAGTCAGTTGCTGGCCATCTCCAGGAGCCATTTGCCCACGTATCCTGAAGCTTGTCGTCTAGCGAAAAGATGGCTCTCTGCGCATGGTTATCCGGTCATCCAATGTCCCGATCTATGCACCGAACCGTATGGACTCGATCCCCACTTTATCCATTTGGGAGACGCGGATCTCGGTGCGACGCAGTGTCGCCTTTCTGAAATAGCCGTAGAATTGCTTATTGTTCATGCAGGCGGTTTCACTCCTGCTGTTCGAACCCCCTCTTATTCAGCATGCTTACCAGGTGCCGCAGAGGATAACTTTACTTCATCTTCGACGCTGGCAACGTTTTTGCGTTTCCTTCGACTTTTGTGTGCGTTCGACTGGGCAGATAATGTCCTTTTGGTTGACTTAAACAATGGATTCTCGGGAGGTGAGTTAAATAGCCTCTGACCACATACATTGTGGAAGTCAGATTGCTTAGAAGTCATAATGTGTTAACCTTACTGTTTGCAGAGGAAGGTCAGGAGAAAGCCAGTGTCGCTGTAACCACCTTCAAGGTCACTCCACGCGACAAATTGCCTGCAATGGTGATCGCCACTCCACTTGACCCATCAGGCACTCACTGGACTTTCCAGGGTCCATCAATTGAAGGGCTCAAGCGTCTTCGAGCACTGGCGATGCAATCGCATGAACTTCTTCGAGCCATGCTGGTTGCCGGTGCTGACTTTTCCGATCTAAAGGTGTTGTCTAATTTGTCGCCGATTTAAAGTGGACCGTGTTTGTATATTTTGCGCAGGGTCGTAATTAATTCTCTGCATTTCGGTTTTTTTTTGTTTTGTACGCGCAGATCATTTGTTAACGATGCTATGGCTACCATCGTGAACGCCCCGTCTAGGGTTTTAATTTCAATAATCAACTGCATCCAATCAAGTTGTCGTTTCAGCCTTTTACTGAGGCTTTTGGCGTAATTTTTACCACCAAGATCATCCTTCAACATAGTAAGGAATCTCCGTAATTGCAAAACACCATTGTGGTGGTATTATTGCTGAGCATGGTTAAAGCCATATCCTTCATTATTGGTGTCTGTTACGCGGTACGTTGAAAGTGCTAAATGGTAGCCTACAAAATCGGATCAACTAAACTCCTGAAGCACCACATTGCTTGCCTTTTGAAATACATGGCACCGATGTATGTCTTGGATTTTGTGTGTAGCATTTCTTTACTTCAGGCGGTATTCCGACCGGATCTGTCAAAGATGGATGTTCTGATCAAGCTTAGACCCTCTGTTTACAAGACCCGTATATTTGAGGCTGTTGACCTTGAGGTGCCAAGTTGGGCGCTCAAGAAAACTTCTTTAATGGATGAGAATTCGAAGGCTGATCTGAAAGGCACAGTTTTCACAAAGGATCCCGATCCGGTTACTCTCGACCTTCCTCATCCCGGTGCTAGTTACTGGCCGACGGGTTACCTCTGCGATCCTGTTACTTGGATTCTGCGCCAAATCCAGGTGAGTTGTTTCTAATCTTAATGCGCCAGCGCCTTTTTCTTCGCTTTAGTCGATGCCCTACTTATTTTATTTGGGAAACTTGGTACACACGTGGGGCTGTGCAACTTAAAAAAGTGAGGTGGACAATATTCGAAATGGGTGAATTGTGCTCTTTTACGTTAAGCATTTGAAGAGTATAATGAGTAGTCTAACAGCATCTAAAGTGCTTTAGGTTAGCCTCAGTTCGTGTTTACCTACTCTCGTCCGTGTTATTAAAATCTGCCTTTGAAGCATCGTTTATCTAACTTGATAAGCTTGCAATTTTGCGCGGGCGAAATATGGGTGGGATATTCCCAGCGCTTTATGCCTCTAGGAGTGGAGTTATCCGCGGTAAACGCTGATAGCGTTAAACGAGCACTATTCAGAAGGGGTTTATTTTGAGGCCCAATTTAATCGTTGCATTTTTTCGATTGGTAACCTGCTTTGTATTGTGGCAATAAAGTAGTGGATGCAGGGGTATGTGGGTGCTTTGTGTTGTCTGAGTTTTAAATCATATCCTGCTTTGCAGTTGCTGGTTCTGAAATATGTGTTCCAGTAACACAATTATTGTACACTTAGGCGGAATTCGACAAATGGGATTTGTTTGAATACATGTGGGATCGTCACTCTGGGCGATGGATAGGGTTATGTATAAAGGATGCTCCAAGGTGTTCTCATCTGCGCAAACTGAAGCCATTCACCGAACCCAACCTCTGCACGTCAGGTGGCTTCGCTTGCCACCGCGAATCGCCCACCGGTTCGATGTTCCTTGCTGTGGATGTACAGTCGGCCCTGGAGGCACTACATCTCTGGGCTGTGGAAATGGTGGAGTGGGTGCAGATTCAACGTCCCTTGTCCTTTGAGCTGCCAGGCATGGAGGTGCAGGGACCCCCTGCAATGGTCTTTCCTTCGACTGCCACTGGGGGAAAGGATCAACATGAAGAAAGAAAAAAGGCTAGGAAAAGAAAAAATGGCAGCCATAGCTTTGTTTCAAAAGTCAGGAATAAAAAAGGCACTTGGAAGGAATCGCTACGAAACTAAAATTTGGTAATGCCGAGTGGAACGCATAAATCTGTGCTTTGTACATATAAATAAAGTTAGAGCAATGAATTGGTCCTCGTTTTTTTTCTTGAAAGGCTTTGAATACAGTCGCAGCTGCTGTACGGCCTGCAGATATGATTAAATTTTAAATCTGTTTGGTTTGGTGGATGTCAAACCAAATGTCCGCGGAGCATTACCAGGCGTGGGGCCCTAATTTAGCAGTTGCACTGATCTCCAGTAGTCGAAATCAATGTCCAAGTGGTTCAAGCATTGCAATGGGTAGAAGATTGACAGTATGTACCGGTCTTTTACTATTTGACATGGGATGTAGGGAATAGATGTGCAATGGACGCGAGTACAGTCGCGAAGACCCTGCTTCACAACCCAAGAAACAAGAGCACGCGATGTTCGGAGCAGCATCTGGAAGACGCAAGGTTATTTATGAATACGTGTCCAGGTTATTCGTACTGGTTAAAATAGACAGTATGAAGAGCCAATCATCCATGGATCTGAGGGAGGTCTCTAGTTATGCGCCCCAGTGAGGAGCATTGAATGTTACTTTGCGACCACTCTGCTATTTATTAACGAATAGCTAAAAAATTAAGTACCCAGTAACTGTTTTGTAGACAAGGTGCTTTCAAGGCGTTTTGTGTCACCCCCTCCTTTTAAACGGGCTAGTAGGTGCTGATTAACGGAATTTACACACTAATCCATCGGAGCGTTAATAATCATCGACGTTAAACTAATTTTCTGTAATTAAGTTTCGACACATTCAAGCTCGCAGTTGACGTTTGTTTCGCGACCGAAGTTTTGGCAGCAATTTCAAGTTTGTCAGTAGAGCTGTAACGAAAAGGAGTGAACGAACGTCCCTTTGACTGCCTTGAGATTTTGGGAGGTCGATAGAGCGAACTTCTCCACACGCAAAATAAACGCTTTTCAGGCGAAAGTGTCACTCAATGTTGACAAATGTCGATGAAGGCCGTATCAAGCCATGAAATTGGCGGCGTAACATTATAAGCTGCTGCACTGATTTAATTTGAAGGGTAAAACCGATACCTCCCAGCATTCCTTTGGGCATTACATTGCTCACTCGGACAGTGCATATTGGAGCAATCCCATGACCCACGAGGACCTCTTCCATTGGTGGATTTTTAAAAATGCAAACAGGCGAATCATTGCCAAATTCGGCTCCTAGATTCCATGCCGCTCAGACGAAAAGCCGCATACGCCCGGCCCCTGCACATCTCGTTACCGAGCTGGTGCCAATGCAAGCCATCACGCTTCACTAGCCTTCAATCTGCCAAACACCCCAGGATAACCGGCACTATCACCCACGGGTCGGTAAAATGGATAGCTGCCGCTACTACTAGGAGCACATCACCCGAAGGCGAAACAGTTTCACCCTGGCAGCCTGCCCTGGACTAGGGCTCCCATTCGTACCACAACTCGATTCACATACACATCAAGAGAGATCTACAGCCCTCAAAAATCCACAGCCTGATCAAGCCGGTTAATTTAGCCCGTGCTCTTTATATCAGGTTTAGACAAGCTAGGCAAGACGACAACCATCGAATCATATTGCACCAACTATCGAAGACAGCCGAGACCATCCATCACGAGCACCGCCCACCACAAGATAGAGTAACAAGTGACCTAAATTCGTTCACACCAAGGACTCAAGAGTTGGAGCAACCAACTAGAAAACCGTTAACTATGATAGCAGCAACACAGCCCAACCAAAATAAGATAGATAGTAGTCACATTTGTTCGTTAATCTACAAGATAAGACAGCATGATGGACTTTAAAAAATGGGGAAGGGAAGTAAACGGGTGCCGATGCGACACATAAATCGTCTCGTCGAGTTTTAAAATATAGGTTTACATACTTCAATAGATAAATGCGACCGTTGTTAGAAAAACGGCAAGACACCAAGGAGAGGAGCGAAGCGGGGCGATGGACTGAATTGCCCTCGAGCACGCGCTTTTCTGTTCGAGATAAGCGGGAAAAACGTAAGAGGAATCATTTACAAAAGGCATCATTGAATTGGTGGACTTGTGTGTGCGGATGCGTATGCATTACATATAGCATATGGCGTAGGAACTATCGACGGCAGCACCCGAGACTCGTGCGCGGACGTCTGGAATTCAATTCTGAGGAGGGCAAAGGAGGAAGGGAGGAGGCACAAGGCACCGCTGTCAACCGTACCAGAGGCATGAGGTAATAGAAGGAATGGAAATACTATACAGACGAATTTATTACTCATGCGCATTCGCACATAAGCGTCTGTGTCGGAGGGAGGGCGTTGCACGCATACACAAGACAACGAGCAGTAAAAAAATCGCGATCCCAAAGGCGTATCTCTGAGTGGGCCGGATTCATCATGTAGGTAAAGGATGGGATAATAATGAATTTTAAAATGCAAAGGAGTGTGCATTATAAAAGCAGATAAAACACCGCAGACGCTCAGATTGTCTCGGAGCTGAGCCGGTTCAGATACTGTAAAAATGAACAGCGCACTCGATACATCAACCAAAAGAGTGGTGATTTGCGACGTTTTGCTGCTGTTGGGATTGCAACTGCTGCTGCACCTGTGCTTGGAGATATTGATGTTGTGCCTGCGCCTAAAACAGGAGCAGTAGTGATTACACCCAGAAAAGTCATAATGCAACAATCAGCAGAGTATACAAAGAGACCTCCTTATATTTGTCCGGCAAGCATTCATCGAAATAAATCTAGGCGTTTCATTGGATCTGAACTTACAGAACCCTTAGGTTATTTGCAATCAACTTCGATTAGTTAACTGTGAGGATTGAAGCTTTTAAATAAAAATACAGAAGTTAGGCGACAAGCACTTAGAGGTTATATGAAGTGAATGTGGCATGGAGTAGCTATACCTGAACTTGAGCCTGAACCTGCTGTGCATGGAGGAATTGTTGCTGCTGCTGCTGCTGTGCATCCGAAGGATTGTTGGGCTGTTGCTGCTGCTGGTAGACGCCAGTTGGGGAAGAAGCGGCCCACCTCTGTTGTTGCTGTTGTTGTGCAGTCACGGCAGTCATCTGCTGGGACTGCGCCTGCACCTGTTGGGCCGGTGTAAAAGTTTGGATCATTCCTAAAAAAAGGAAGGATGGGCATGATTCACTTACTTTAATCAACAAATGAACGACGGGAGCTCTTCAAAGTTCGAACTCACCAGGTAATTGATGAGCGGCGGCATAAGCGGCGGAGAGCTGGTGGAGCTGCTGAGGGGTTAGGGAATGTTGCTGCTGACCGACAGTGGGGGAGACAGCTGAAGGCGGTGGTGCTGCCTGAGGTGTAGTGGAGGTGGCAGCTGTAGGAGCGGATGAGGCAGTCGCTGTTGGGACCACAGAAAAGGACGCACCACCCGCATACATCATTTGCTGTTGCTGCTGAGCTGCAGCCGCCTGCTGCTGCTGGGCAACGGCTATTGCTGTCGCTTGCTGTTGAGCTGCAGCGGCCGCTGCAGCCTGCTGCAAGAGAAAAGAGAAAACAATCACCTATTGGCTTTTACCACATGCACATCCCCGATCCCCTATATCGGTAGTTATTTTGGTAGTTTTAAGTCAGAGCATTCACCTAAGATGCACTTTATTGTGGCTTGAGGAATGAGAAAAATCGATCGCTTGGAGCTATCACCCATGAGAAATGTGAACACCACACGACAATCACAACAAATGGATATTCTAGAATAGCTCGATCATATTGCCCGTTGGCTACTCGACAAACATCACTACACACAGCACAAATAGGCGACATAAATGAACTAATGAAGGAACAAAATTGTATGACAGTGAAAAACTTATATGCTTTGATTAGAATTTAAAGCTCTTTATGTTCCATGGTCCTAATCGAAATGCCCTGACGTGCGTTCTGAAAAAAAGGTAAAGCGGCTACCCAATAGTGAGAAAACGTGCGAATTATAAGTGAAACTTGGTAACCTACTGTTAAGTAAAACAGCCCATTTCGGGAGGGTATGTCGAGTAGGCGGCGAGAGTCCCAACGCATGCAATTTACTAAACACTCCCCTACTCATTATGACCGAAACTCTTAAAATGGATCGTTGATCTGGTCGAAATTTCGTTCGGATAACCTCCATGCAATCCCGGCTTTGATAAAACGTGCGTAAAACATCCTGATTTACTGACTGTCACCTTGCTACTACTTCTGCAATGTCCGTCTTGAAACCGGCAGCAATGCACCGTCCTCATATTTCAGTCAGTAGTATAGCAGAATCATGGGCGATCAGAACACGTCCCTTTAAATGTTAAAGCAAACGCGCTGCGACTTTGAATTGTAGTTAAAAAGACGTGGAAAAAACCAATGGCAGTTACACATGATGGGTAAACCGCGGTGTTTCACTACCAAAACCGTAAAGCTGTGCAGAGAATTCCACAAAAATGGAAATATTCTCTCGACCGAGGGCGTCTATGCATGTACCAGCGAGAACCTCTAAGACACGCATGAAAACCAGCCATATATAAAATGTCAAAGGGCAATTACTTAACATCAAGGTTTTCGGCCCCGCGCTCGAAGAAGCGCACAGGTTGCTGTCCCACACACACATGTACAAACGTGGTGACTAAGTCAGAGTTATTCACGATGGGATACACGTACGCACGCACGTAGGCTGGGGGGAAAGCAGGCGAGCGAACACACACCAATGCTTGCGGCTATGCTTGTATGCACGCACGCACACAAGCGCCCAACTCAGGTGGACTTGAAGGGGACGCACAACGCAAGCGTGCAGCGAGCGCGCATACGCAGGCGGACGCGCACACATTCAGGCATACGATCGATAAAAGGCAGACGAGGGAGAAACGTGGGGCACGTCCGCTTGGATGTGTACGTACGCACACGCACACACTCGCACGGACGCACGAAGCACACCGCTGTGCGAACGTAGGGATTGTCCCCGAGCGAATTACTTTGACAAGCGTGCGAGCGCACACACCAGGAGGGGAAGAGGGACAGGGAGACGTAAATTTATAGTACAGCAACACAACACTTCAAATTCGCAAAACAAGTACTCTCAATACGCAAAAGCAAAATTTGGCTCTTTATTCACTTGAAAGTGGCTCAGATTAGGCTGATCACATCTGGAACTCGTTAGCTATTCACGAGAGGTCAAATGACCGGTTGACATTACAGACCGGGTAACATTTACCTAGGACTTTGGTTAATGATGAAATTAGTTTGCTGAAAAAAAATTCCCACATTGTGATTATGTGCTACAGCAATCCATAACAATTTTGTAATTTAATAGTTAACTAGCTTTAAAATTTGAGTGTGCGCAACAGGAGCATATAAATAGCAGTGCATCAGGATTTGGAGACCATCGACCACTCACGAAACCGCTTATAGAGCAGTAATTTGAGGGAAGTGTTTACGAGGTATCAATAGGGATTTTACCGAGATAAGTAACAGCCGGCACGTCCAAAGAACACGCCTGAATTTGAAAAATAGCAACTAGGCAACTGTGGTTTACCATATTGAATCCATCAAAAAAATCAAAACCACTAATGTGAAATACCAGGTGGGCCTTGCACATTAACTCGAAATTTTTGCCAAGAAAGTTAGAACAAAGAACAGTACCAAAAATACAAAAAATGAACGATGAAAAGATCAGTTTGAATTAAAGTCGGTTAAAAAATGAGTTAAATTGAGAAAAGCAATGGCACTCATGCATATGAATTAGCTTTGGTGACTCCAGAATGTAAAGGCTATAAAATTTGACTAAGGAAAGAATTTGTTGCACGAAGAACCCCAACTGCAAGATAGTTGGCAAATAGCAGCTATATCACCAGGCATGCCTGAGTGAAAATATGTTTTGGTAGTTTTAGCAAAGCGCGCCTTCACATATATAGACGTGTGCACAATAGATAACGATATGCTCAAAAAGTGACTCTAAGCTAGAAGGATGTGAAAAAAATAGCAAAACCCCACGACTTCGAGCTACCTGTTGCTGCAACTGTATCTGGTACTGAGCCTGTTGCTGTTGTAGCTGAAACTGCTGAGCAGCTTGGGTATATTGTTGGTGGAGTTGAGCATTTTGAGTATGATAATGGCCAGACTGAATACCGTTGTACTGTGCCATAATGCGCTGAGGCGACTGCTGCAAAAGCGCCGTATTTTGAACTAAGGAGAGTGTCGACAAGCCAAAAGCGAAGTACCTGCAAAACGTGGATTACATTGCATTTGTCCTTGGACTTGCGGAAATCCATAGGCCCCCATTTGACCAAATCCCATAATTTGTGTACCGTTGTTAGACATGCTGATTTGACCATAGGTACTCATTGCGTTTGGCCTCCGTGACTGGGTGACAGACTTCCTGACAAGAGCAGGAAGAGTCCGCTCTTCAGGCGGTTTATCGGCGTACTCAACAGCCTCAGATATAACATGGGATATGACCTCCTCGAGGTGAGTGAGAGCTTCTTCACTCGACTTTAAATGAGAATCGTTTCCTAAAAGCGTAAACCCTCGTTAAACGAGTTCGAACGAGCGCACCGAAGCCAAGAAACTCCATCAGGAAAAGTGGAGATTCGAAAGCCAATTAACGTCTCGGAATCCACACAAGTTCCCGCACGTAACAACGAAGATGCGAGCAAATTTGTAGTGAATGAGACAAAATTAAATTTAAAACAACCGACAATTATGCATAGTTGCATATTTTAAAATAAATTCGAGGGCATGACGATACTCAAGAATGCATAAAACATGGTCAGTAGGTGGAAACCCGAAGATTACATTCCAATAATTTCCAAGCTGGAAATCGTTAGAAATACGAACCTTGTAGGACGCTGTCAACGTGCTCAGACGTAACAGCCATCATAGCAAATACCGCAAACCACCTAAGTCTTTTATTGGCGGCGCTGATGATATGAAAAGAAGCATTTAAACACAAAGTATAATATGTTTTTATTCAGATGATCTTGCATAGCACATAAAACCTAAATGCAAGCTTGTAATGACAATATTTGTTTTGTTAAAATTGGCATTATGAAGTGCGCAAAATTTGCTATATATCAACATAATATGTTCACATAAATCTATCGAATCACTGCCTCATTTTTAAGTGAAATGCATTCTTCTTTTGAAAAAGTTTCTAATGATTGCTTGTAACATTGATTCGTCAATGCATTTTAACAGTTTACGAGCAAATTTGCTGGCAGGTCAGATTCCCCGCGTGTGTAAAATGAACCCACATCCTACCGTACTAATTATGCTTACTTAATTGTGACTTTTAGGCAAAGTGTGGGAATAAAACTTGACCTATTTAGATGGGGAGTGATGTGAAGAGTGAAGCTCTCCTAATTCCCGTATTAAGATATTATTGGTTCGCGTTATCAAATATTTTCAAGACAGGTAGTAGGGAGAAGAAAGAGTATAAGGCAGTTATGCGCCTTAATTTTTTAAGGCATTGCTAACTTGGTGGTGTCCATGCAGACGTACGGAAGAAATTCTAAACATCCTAACTACTCACTTTTGCATCCTCGAGGCCGGGATGATCCAAAGCGGTGAGCAGGACAAACACATCTGGTATTGACCGAAGACTGCGTCAAAAATAAGTGGCTTAATTAAACCATCGATTAAGGCAGTTGTGACTACAAAGTATAGTTTGAAAAAGAATTGGTCGTACTTGTTGTATTATACTGCGATTACTTATAGTCTACTATGGCGTCATTAATGCCTCTTATGATCACAATATGTCCAAACACACCAACAACGAGCAAATGAGCTATGGTGCTGTAAAAACTGCTGCTAGCCACACTAGTGACTGGAGGCAAATTCTTTGGAAATTTTTGGCGCCATAGTAATTAAACACCCAGCTTCCTGAGTATTCTTAATTTCTCTTCAAGCATTATTGTTGGCGTTGTCGTTCTAGGCTCTATCTCATAACAGGTTTGCAAATAACTGGATTTTCTTGCATTGAGAAGGCATGCGTGGCCAAAGCTGCCCATAGATAATGATAATTCCATTGTAGTTAGTGTTCCATCTAATGTGTAAATATTTCAGTGGGTAAAGAAATGCATTTATTTTATACTGTTTAGGGAAGACAGCCTGTAGCCCAACCGCTGAGCATAGGAATATCGCCTTAGAGGAAGTGCCATTTAATGAAGGACGCGGATGAAGACAGTTTAACAGAATCAATTTTCTTCATCTACTCATCACTGCTTTGTTCGCATCTCAGTGCTTCTAAACCGTCTATCCGGTCTGCATTCAGTTGGTCAAGATGCTGATATTGTTGTTGTTTCACGAATCATCATCCTCATACGGGAGCCCTAGATAGCTCCACAGAGGGATTCCTCAGAACGTTGGGGGCCACTGTTGCCTCAGTGGTTAATAGCATCCCTACAGAAAATGGAATTAGAGAAGGCTTCAAAGGTAGACCTCATTTTTGCTCTTCTCTCACAGACTCACCCAGGCTCAACAGGTAGCCTTATTTTGTACCGCCATAGCCGCGCTGCCCATAAACAAAATCAACATTGGCTCATGAAAAAAATGCTGACTGTTGTGTTTGTGAGCTTTTTGCCAGTACCTACACCACCGTTGATTTATGTTCATTTTTCTACTGAACCAGTTATTAGCCTGTTATTCAGGATAACGGCAAATGTTACTTTCAAACAACTCACTACAGACATGACCGAGCAGCTTTTGCCATGAAAAGAACCAAGTTTGCTGGGAAACTGTGCAAAAATGCTTACCATCCCGCAGGGGTTGCCATTTGTTCAACACCTGTTTATGACCAATGTTGGGAAACCGACCCTTCCATAAATGGCAATTCCACACTAAATCCGCCCACATGAGACATGACCTGAGGCTACCACCAATAGGTATTTCTACTCACCAGATGCAGCGCCTAGCTAGAGCAGGATCAAGCTGAAGGAACTGGAAGGCACTTATTTGGTTCTTCGAAATTTTCGTCTTATTTAACCACCTTGAATAGAATGGTGTAATAATAATAATAATTTGTACTATAGCTACCCCCACTAATAGCTCCAATGTTAAATAGGCAGATAGTTGCTTATACGGAGGTGTAAGGTCTGCAGGAAGAAGAGACGTAAAAAATCAAGATATTTATAGCATAAAGGCATGTGGCTAAATTTTAAAAGTTTACCAAATATAATAGGCTCTTTTTGTAGCAAATGAATTCATTTCAGATCTGAATCACTGCCCTTCAGCTGATGGATGAGCGATTTTAGAGACTCATTTCAATGAAGACGTCTGAGGCTGAAGATCAAGCGGGATCAAAAGCGGGTCTGAACGCCGTTTTCGATTCTCGAAGTACAGATGGATAACAAGACAGACACACAAAATTGTGAGTGAGGCGAAGAGGCAGGCGAGGATGAAGTTGATGTCAGCCTGACTCTTGGATCCTCCATGCCCAACCCGGAACTCACAGCGCTCACCAGCCCACATGTGTTGCGGGCACAGACACCCTACACACTGAGCCAGGCCGAAGGGATCCCGTGAGCACTCAAAACAGGAGCCACCGTTGAAGCAAAACCTGTCGCAATGCTTCTGCTCAGCTGCGTTCATCAGAAAGGCTGCCAAAATAGAGAACATTATCAGGGCATTGGACAAAAACATGCACATTGACATATCGATGCGATTTTTCGTTGTGGAACAACGCTAAAAGAGAATGCTCGGATAAACTGATCCCATACAGAATATTACACTAACAGAGGCTGATGGAATGGTTAATTTTACAATCTCACGATTAAACAGACTTAAACCTCATGAAAAGCGGCGACTTCGATTGTCAATCATCAAAAGTACCTGATGATTGTGGAAGCTATAATTCTGCGGATATTGTGCCTCTTATTCAATGATGCCCAAAAAACGCGCTCCATGTTATACATTAGGTAATGCGGTGCCGACGATATTAAGCAACACCTCATGAGCGCTGTGCCTTAAGTTTAGCGATGCTCAAAATGCTACAGCACATATTCCTTTAATCTGGAAAATTATTAGCATCCAATTCAACTACTAACACAACGGCATGCATAACAATAATGCCTGTACACCTATCATCAAAACGATTTGATATTATACAGATGAAACTTCACTAGTGCACAAATGAATTAGATAAGACAGGGTTGGGGCTCATGTCACCAAATGCATAGATAGGGCATAGGAATCATGAATGGAAAAAGAACAGTTGAAATCACAAACTTCCGTTCTTAGGTACGAGCATAATAACAAACAACTATCTCTATAAAAAGAAAAACATCAAGATGTAAAAACATGAAGCACAAAAAACCCAGATCAGCACCAATAGTCAGAAGACAAAACCTATGAGTAAGGACACAAGGAAAGCTATAGAATACTTGAAGTTGGAAGGGAACGCCATATCTAATAACTCAATATATGATATGGCAACTAAAAATATGCGATTTGGCGGACGGATATGAGCATGAAAACAAAGACTGGAGAGAAACTCTGCAGAATAGAGAAAATTGAAAATGGAGATCGAACCAAAACTTACACCGAAGAAAATACTCTCTTACAATAGAAAAGATATTAAAAACGAATGGTTACGGGAAATCTGGACTTATGCGCTCTGAGGGATTTAGAAATAGCAACGAACCTCCCCAACACAAATTGTTACGTAGAGCTTCTCAACGGTTCATCTTGATGGTAGTCAAGAGGATAACCTCTAGCCACTTCGAAAATTAACCTATTCTCATAATGCTGAGATATTTCTTGGGAGTTCAAAGCTCTGAAGTATGAGTTGAGCGTAAAATGTACACCACTACCACAAAAAGTTTTATAATAAAATTAAGCGAAGCAGTAGCTTAAATCGATAGCTTTATGTAGGGAACTAATTAGTCCAGAGAAAAGCATGTAAAGAATTGCATCTCCATTGCTAAAATAAGCATGTTAACAGATTCCGCCAAAAAGCAATGAATGTCACATCCATATATGAAAAAGCATTTATCGTAAAATAGAGTAGAAATTATCAAATAAGCAGCACAACAGAGCCACTGGCAGAACATACATTAGAGGCTTTGTTGGCAGCATATAATTGGAATACTATAAAATGAATACAAGGACAAACACTTCGCTGAGTGGCTTAAGGTAAATAAACGTCACCAACTTATAGCAAAGACAAACAAAGGGCATTCTATTCCTCCTTAAAGGATGTAAACTACAACTACACAAATGGACCGAATTGGAGAGTCATGAGGGTGAATTATGCCCAAAAAATTATCCCAGTTTTAGGTGTATCAGCAACCTGCAAAATTAACTGCTCATTTGTTTTAGGCTTTAAGCCAAAACACCAAGCAGAGCATCTTAAAAGGAGAAAACATGTAGCAGTTGCTAGTTACCGGCTTACTGCGAGATATACATACATACATACATACATACATACATACATACATACATACATACATACATACATACATACATACATACATACATACATACATACACACACACACACACACACACACATATATATATATATATATATACATAGCTTGTATCGTTGTAGCAACATTTGTTTGCCTATTGTCTCGCTTTTCTTCATTTTCACTTTATGCCATTATTGTGGTGGGCTCCTCTCTTTCTTCATCCCTTTCTATGAGAAGGTTGGATGCTGTTTGACATCTTTATTTAGCGATTGGGAAAGCTTGACAAAAATGAGGTGGAGTCGATTACTGTGGGTGCGCCTGGGAATTCGTGGATATACCAGATTCGTCAGCGACCAGGTTTAAATTGTCCTCCCGCCCCTCACCTTTAAGATACATTTTAAGAATATAAGCATTACAATCATCTTTAATATGGCTGTGTGATAGAGTTTGCTGTAATTTTTTCCTCCTCTGCCCTATGGTCTTCAAAACGAGTAGAATAAAAAGTGAAGGTCATCTTTATTGACAACTATAGTGCTGAAAATCTTAACTGAAGACTGAGAAATACACGAAACTCCTGTAGGATATGCACTGTAAGAAGTTCGTTTGTTCATCCTTGGTTTGTGTTAGAGACCACTTGACTGGCCCCGCTCCCATCTTTTTACCGAATATATGTATTTCACACGAGCATCATGCTTTCTTTGCCCTCAGAGAAGTCTCTGGACGCTGCAATGATGTTAGCCAAGAGCGAACCCGATCCTAATAGACACCTGTGCTGACTAACAAACTCTAGCTGTGAGAAAGAAGTGTATGTGCTAAGGGTGCCAGAAGCGCTGACAACCCATGACAAAGAGGACTGAAAATGACTTCAACCCTCGGTAACCACTTTAGGTCCACACTCTGCAAGGAAGTTATTGACAATGTAAGCAGCACTAGCTGTGAACCAATTAGAAACTTCTTTTGTGGAGATCCTCTACTATATCTGTAGAAAAAGCGTGGTTGGTGTAAACACATGCAAAACCCTGCCCCTACGGAATGGTGCTAAATCCCGTACCTTGTTAATCTGCTTTTAGACCGATGCTTACATGCCTAGTCAAGGACATGCATAATGGACAGCAGAATTCCCTATTCCTCAATTCGGTTCCCAAATCTTATAAAGCTCCAGATTTATTAGAATCGTCAAGAGTTACCAATGACGATTCATTCAAATAAATACTCAATTGCACAGAAATTTGGTAACTGACACGGCTGGTTCGTGGGTGTATTCTTTCACAGCTGCCTATTTTGTGACGAATAATGCGGGAGGTTCATTAAGGGGAGAGCTGGAGACGGCGCTCAAAAGAGGAGGAAGTCTATGTAATACGTTGGTTGTTTGGTTAACACACAAAGCACCATCACTTGGCTGGCTACATTAACTTCGCCAAGTGGGCATGCTCACCTGGATAATATGACACTGAAGCCCTGGTCGAAACACAGCCTGGTTAATAAGTGGGCCCGACTTACACTAATGAAAACCTTTATAATAGCTGCCTGCCTGTTGAAGCTCGGTTTTTGCGTTGTCCTATGTGTCTCCGATAATTCTGCAGTGTTGTTGATGCCATTTTAGAATGCAAGTTGGTTTATGCGTAGTTACAAGCATAGGCTTCTTCTTTACCAACCGGTTTTGATTTTACCCCAAGGCGATTAATATTTGGGGTGGAATATACACACAATGCAAATTATATTTGTTCATTGAGATATAAATAGTCGTGTGATTTTACAATTTTTGCTGAGGTATTTCCTGAGCCATTGCACTGCTCTGACATTACGGCTACACGGTCTATTAACTTCATGGCCTTGAATTGAACCGGTTTTGGTCCACTGTTTAAGCCAAAGGGGATTCCTTCAATGGCGTTGGGAGCTTCCTTTCTGGTCACAGGTTTTCAGCGATAATGCTTGTGGGGGGATTTTTAGGGTTTAACATAAAGTTTTGCTTCTACTACTAAGACGTCCCTTTTGCAAAATTAACTTTTCGTATTTTCTGATTAATTTTTTGATATTCACTGAGGAATTTGTGACTCAGCCTCTGTGGACGTGGTTGAGGCGAAGGAATCCCACAAGCAGTTTTAAGCTGCGAGTGTGTGGAGTTACTTTCCAGAATGTTTTTGTTTGTTCCAAGGTCTGATGGAACCCTTACATGCGAAATAAATACATTTTTTTGCTTTAGTGGCGTTTAGCTATTTGTGTTTACTCACTTAAGGTATTAATTGAATTGCTTGGAGAACAACGTGGGAACAGTTTAAAAGGCGATGGATGGCGAATTGTTGGCATGATTGTGGTTGGAAAAGAAAATTCGACCACTTTAAACTAAGTAGATGCTCAAATGGCTAGTTTTTTAACTGTTTACTTATTGGATCTTTCTATCCATCCTACGGTTTAATCTAAAATCATAATTTATGGTATTATTGTCTAATTTACTTAACTAATAAAGAACCCCCTTTTCCTACTAAGTGATTGTTACCTTTATCTAAGTGAATTAACTTTTCTATCAATGCTTTAATAATTATGCTCTTTAAATGTATTCCGCAGGCGAGACGCAGGAAGGCAATTTAAACCCGGTTGGGAGCGAGCATGATCGCTCTCGGGCTCCGAGATATTCTCGTCGCTACCGCGTATCTTCCGTGTGCCTATAATAAAGATGCCTAAAAACACCCGACTTTTTCATGGCAGGTTTGGTAAAAGGAAAGAAGCAGGAAGAGAAGAATTGCGCTGGCGGACTTCTTCCACTTCAGAGAGGGTATGAACTTTGAGGACTGGATGAAAACCGTTGGGCTCAGCGACGAAGAGTTCAGATCATTCTCCTACTTCTGTAGAAGTTATTCTCGGTTGCAATAGATGCAGGAGTCTTTCATGACTTTCACATTGAACAATACTGTGAGACACCAGCTCAACTTGCCATTGACCAGCTAGGGCAGTTTCCGACTGGAGATTTCTTCCATCATGCTAATAAAGCCAGGTGACGATTACGAGCAGTACGCTAGGCATCTACAACTCCTATCGGAGAGGGCCTCCTGAGGTACATCGCCCAACAGAACCAATAACTGGGTGGTGGTTCAGTTGAGAGCAGAGGCCCGAATACCAATCATCGTAGTGAAGCTTCACGCCAACAATCTTAGTCAGTTGGTCGAGGTCGCTACCAGGAAGCGTCAGAAACACTACCTAACATCGCTTTCTCGGACGTTCAATTGCCAGTCAAACCCTACGCATTCGCAATGGACTTCTTCGTCTCTATTCCCATCCTGTCTACTTTGGAACGGCCCCCATCCATTTATTTGAGTCCCTGGCAAGCTGGAAGGATATTTCTGCCATTTCCTCTTTGACCCGGATGCGGATAAATCAATAGTGAACCTCGAGGCTTTCCAAACCTGCACAGAAAGATTCACACTGATCCTCCTTCTAAAAAGCCGTTCTCAGCAGAGGGGAGGAAGATGGTATTAGAGGGTGAGACATCGCCAAAAGTCTCACTAAGGCAAGAAACTCAGGTGGTGCAATTTGTAATGTGCCCAGAACTAGCTTGGGATGTAATACTTGGCGTTGATTTCCTTCGTAAAACCCTAGGGGCCCTGAATTTTGTAAAAGGCATCTTTTCGATCCAGCAATACAGAGAAGTAAGCACAGTTGCTTCTGTAATGAAAAAGGCCGCAGACAGCGTCTGCAGCGCCCAGTTTCGAGGTTGCAGCTATTCCCATTAGCAACTGTCGGTGATGAGATAACACGTCACCGACAGTGAGAGGAAGGGACTGCGCTCACTGCTGGGTAAGCAAGCGAGCATGTTCTCGTGGCAAGGAGCGGGGCTTGGAATAACAAACATGGACCAGCATACCACAGGTATCGGTGAAGCCGAACCCATTTGCTATCCACCCAGACGCATATTCTCGCCTCTCCTGGCAGAAGGTTGGATGTTCTTAGGCATCTTTGTTATAAGTACACGGAGGATATGTGGTAGCGAAACCGAAACAGCTAAGACGACAATATATTGGAGTCCGGGGAACGATCTTGCTCATTCATGACCAGGTTTAAATTGTCTTCCTGCCTCTTCCCTACAAGGTGCATTTAAAGAACACAAGAATTGCCATTGTGGTGGTATAAAGTGCTATGGAAGGGGATGGAAGATTATAGGTAACCAAATGTGTAATCTCTTGGCAATTTAAGGAAACTTGAGTGTAATCCTTTTCCAAAGTTTGATGATGCCTCTTGCGCACTATCGAACAGGCTAAAGTCATTGATAATCTTGATTCTGGCCAAATAAGGAAGTTATTCAGCCTGAAAAAAGGCACCTAGCAACCAACCCAATGGGGTGCACAACCAGTACTTGTATCTACTGCTTGCAGTTGCTAGTGTCTCCCTTTCAATCTCGGACTCTTACTCACTACTTGGAGTTCACTGAGTGGATACCCTTAGTGTTAGCTTTTGGATTGCAGTCTGATAAAGTTCCTGGTTTTACTAGTTAGGCTGCATAAGTTATGACCGATTCGCGTTCTATCTCACCGTAAGACCCTTCACATTAGGTCTTCAGTCAGTCGTTTTGCTGTAACCGGGTGACTGGCCTTCTCTAGCCTACTTGAATGCTAGAGTGTGCTTTGGGGGAAATGTGGTGGGTCTTCAAAGCAAGATGCAGGCATGAAACCACGCTCCCCCAAAGGGTGGCAGTGGTTGCGCTCTACAGAGAGTTCACATTTGCTTTGGGTTGTCACGTGGGACTTAGCCTTCTCCTATAAAATTGCCCTCTTTTCTTCTGTGGTAGAAAGCAATCAACCATTATCTTGACACCAACGAGAAGCAAAGAGCAGGGAGCCAGACGCGGGCTTTATTTAGCATCAATAGCTGACTTAACCGAAAAAGTGGCTCTGCCGCAGGCTAATGCAGTAGCGGATTGTGCTATTTTGCAGCACTTCTAGGCCTCTTTGTTCACTAATATAGAAGTGTTAAGTTGTATAATCTTCCCACACGATTCTTGCTTAAGATGGTGAGCTAATTGGACCGGTTTTACTAGGTATGGCTATATTTAAACTTATCAGATAGTTGTATGAAGCTACCAAGAGGGAGGTATTTGAAGGAAAATTACTCCTAGATGTGGTTTACTTTGTGAAAAGTCTGTTATTTGAGTATCTAGACCTCAATATAGTCATCAACTCAGTGTAAGTTTAACAAACGAAGTACTGTGCAGAGTAAAGAATAGCTAGCGCACGATAAACAAAAAATATAGTAAATTGTTAGAGCACTTTTATGGGTGTGGAATCCAAATATCCAACCGCCTGCCAAGGGAGGCACGCGATACCTTTACCAGCCCAAGACGCATAACTTTCCCCAAGGGTAATGTTCGGAGTTACTTTTGAAATATATCCTAACATAGCAGACATTACTTAGGTTTACAGCTTCCACTTTGTGAGATGCTGGTCATGCTCAAACTTGTATGCTACAAATAAGCCAACTTTCTGTGAGTAAACCTGTTTAAACTCGTTTTGGCTATCCGGGCATGCTACTCGAGCTGCCAAGGCAGCAAATTTTGAAAATGCAAACACGAATTTCCGCAGGCTTACCCTACCGATGCAAGCGTCTGCAGACATGTGTTGAGAGTGGCGAAGACAATAGACCGTGTCCGTGTCAAACCAACTAGCGACGAAACAGATGCGTTTATGTGACCCCTGACGGACAAGTCAATCTCATCGTGACCTCTTGCCTCTGAATGAAGTAAAGGTGAACAACTGTAAAATGCCGTAAACTCAACAGTGAACGCGCCTCCAGGGCTTGATTAATGCAGCCCACTGTGGTTAAGTACAGAGTAGGAGAATCACCGTCTGGTTTCAAATTTGCTTTTCGTTTGTGTGTAAATGCATATGCGCTTATTCTCGACAGTTTTCCAAGTGAGCGCCTAATTACGACAAAGCCATTAGTCACAAAGATGGACTTTGAACTGATTGATATGCAGCCAAACTAGGAATCATCGTTTTACTCGTTAGAAACGAAACGACGACAAGTAACTACAACCAAACAATTGAGAATCCTAATTATGTGCTAAAATGGCTTGCTAATCTATGCGTGCAGAGCTTTCTTTCTCGTCTCCGCCCTTTACCGCTTTTAATATCCTAATGTTTTTTTTCCAGCTGCGCGACTTTCTCAAGTCGATTAGCAATTTGTAACACGAATTTACGACAGTCCAGGAGACTCAAGCTCCTGTGAAACGAGCCAATCCAAGAAACGCAAAATTATCACTCCACAAGCAGATGAATGTCTCCAAGTGAAAATCCACATTAGAAATGCACCATTTTGGGGTGAATACTGCCCATTTTAGGAGAAAACGTTGTCGGTTCAAAAGGCAGACGCCACTACTTACGCGCGAGGGGTAAAATGTGCCGTGGCTCCCGTGCTCCATGCACGACATGGAAATCGAAGAGTAGACGTGGTGGCACAACCGACGGCTTCGCATTTATGCTACAACGCAAATGGCGTAATTGGTGCTATGGCATGTGAGAATGCACGAGGCTTTTGAAGTGAGGTGCTTTATTTTATAGGCGCACCATTAGCTACATGGAAGAAATTCATAAAATCGCAATTGTTCAATGGTTCCGAAATTACACACACTTTTACCCGCCCTGCTCACGGGGTGTTTATACGGCCTAAATCAATCTATTGTCCCTTTGTAATTAAACACAAGTCTGCATTTTATCAAATTGGTGACGCCACCAATGCCTATCATCACGCAATAAAACACTTTTATATGCGTTAAATTTAGCACGTTTTAGAAGGGATGAATCGGATTTTTAGATTGTTGAATGAGATTGCGAAATTGCGTTAGTGGCAGTTAATGGAGAAGATTAGAAAAGCTAGCAAACACAGCACGTCTGACCAGCATGCTTTGAAAGTCGCAAGGCCTGCAGTGTCAACCGCATTTGTACCTTAGTGTAACTCTTTGGCCGAGACGAGATGGAAGAAGGTGAGATGGTCCGGGTGACATAAGCAGCCCAGATCTACTGTCTCAAACCAACGCCCAAAGGGACAAAGTGTCGCCATTGTGCCAAGCAGCTTCAAAGATTGAAACGTGGACAAAGAAAGTGTTTCTTAAACACGTTTGTAGTAAAAAAATCGCGGGAACGATACCCATTACTCATTCAACTAATCAGGCTACTACTAATAAGTGACTTCGTGTTTCTTTCACCGGCGCCTGACTGATGTGTTTCTTGGGGATTGGGTGATTAATTCCATTTGGGGCTGTACAGAATATCATCTCGTTGCCTTTCGACCCAAAACATATCAATTTTGACACAGGAGTGTTCCTTTATGTTGTAGGGTAAATTGGCAACCTCAGCTAAATTATTTAAATTTTTGTAGACACTTCTAATGCAATGCATTGTGCAAGCCAAAAATGGCAACTTGGCAAATTTTGTACAAATTGAATTCACGCCAAAATGATTTGCATGTCCCCACACTTCGTATCGCTCTTTCCATTGTCAAAAATATCCTCCCAAGTACTCCAGCGTCCTTTCGACTTACAGGCTCGCCAGCTGTGGTTGGGCTTAGCGACTCACAGGAGCACGGCTGAATCGACTTCAAAATATCACAATTAAAAAGAGAGGCAGGAATACCAAACTGTGATAACTGTCGGTTAAATGCATCTTGCTTTATTATGCATCAATCAGCGACTGTTTTTAAAGTTCATAAACTTTGTTCTCCGCCACAGTTAATAGAAAGAGAGAGAAGGGAAGCAAGCAAAACGGAGAAATTGAGAACACAAACCATTGGTTTAATTGCATAAAATCTCTCAAATGTCACTAATTAAACAACAACTTCCATATTTCGATTGCTGTCATTGTCCATATTTCGTGGTTGTTCAAATTCACGCAAAATGCGAGCATTGCATTGAGCTATGTCGTACGATTTGAAGGCTCTTCTACAGGGCAAAAGTATGTAATCGGCTGCTTGCTGATACTGTAACGAATTTTGGTGCATTATGTATCCTTGCAGTGGGTGCCTCACCCCAATTGAATGCCAGTGTGCCTACGCCTGTGCTGCCTTATTCCCACGTGCCGTTCTGTTACGGATTCCTTCTAAGTGAACATGTGGCCAATGCGAATGGCATTTACAACTTGGCACCTACTGGCCTGCTTATTGTTTCTTATGACAGGAGAATAGTGATTTTGCGGACCATTAGGAATACTCTTGCCTTGAAATGGCTCAGAATGGTATTAAGGATAGGGACATGGACGATGCCGGCCAGAATGAGGGCATACCACGAGGTCTGCTTTAATTGGTTCGCGCATTTTTTAATTTACTGGCTGTTACAAGATATAGGTACATTTATTCGATTATGCGTCTTAAACGCAAGGCTTTATTTTATTATTCATCATTGGCACAGTACCTGATGTGGTATGTGGGGCAATTCTGTCACCTAAGCAGCTAAGCTACGATTGGGAGCGTACGCACGCCCTATTGCTCAATCGACTATTGTCTTGGCTCTTTACAGGCACGCGACACGCCCATCGACGAAGGCGATCGGCCACCGCTAGAGCATAAATTTGGGCAGATAATGCTACCAAAAACTAAACCTTTGTTGCAATCCATGTTTGGCCTCAGAGCTGGCCTTCGCATTGCAATAATGCCACAGTCGACCTTCGCTAGACAGGGTTGCAAGCTGAAATCTACTTCAGTACGAAGATTGAAGTAAAGATGACTTGCTGTTTTTGGACTCGCGGTCCAGTGACTTGCCGCCGTAAGGCCGTGGATATGTAAATACCGAGGATGCGACCACAACGCAGAAGAGACAGAAGAGGCCCAGGCTTTATCGATTTATTAGCGCACGAATTTACCATGGCCACCAGAGTTATTTAAACGCCAATGACGAGCAAGCTGAACCAATGGGCAGTGCACGCGATCGTGGTCAGACAGACGCGCTGGGTGCGAGGCTGCCCGCGCACGTACAAGCAGGCGATCCACTGTGCACACATGCGCGCATGCACGCACGCGCGCACGCACACGGCAATGCTTGCACCTCAGTACGTGCCAAGGTTAGTGCGAGTGTGCACCTTATCTCTCTTTTTCGCTTTCTTCTGCGCCTATACAAGCGCACACACACACATTTACATACGCATTCATACACACGTCAACACTCTCCTGGTTTGGTTAGAATCTCTTCTTTGTAGAAACGGGAGCATGTTCTAGAGCTCACTCTGCACTCCACCTCGTACCACTCCTGTTGACCCTTTATGGCTATATATCGCTCTGAAATGTCGGTCCCTATACGCATTGACACAAGTGGAACTCGTCAGCCCACTGTTGTGCCCATAGTCACTGAGAGAGGCTACAACACCCTTGGAGGGAAATCTGCCTCCTCATCATCGTGGTTGGATAAATCACATGATGATGACCTCTTCGGTCACTTCAATGACTCCCTCATTAGCGCGCGACGCTCTGACAGTGAGCGTTGGTTTGAGGACATGCGTCGACGTTTTGACGAACGGCGTCGGCAGTGGGATGCGGAGATGCGTGAGATGCGCTCATCGTTTTTTAACTCACCTGCCTTTCCACTTAGCAGACCCGAGACTCTAAGCTCGGTACCCAGCCATCGCCATTCACCACCTTCAAATACCGAGGATTGTCCTGTTGTGACCAGTTACGAGCGCGGCGTGGACGGAAATCTGCACTTTATAGCACAATTCGATGTTCAACCCTTCCATCAGGATGACATCCATGTCACAGTACGTGACAGTAAGATAATCGTGACAGCAGTTAAAGAGCAGCACGTTGGTACCAGCTCCACTTCGAAGCAGGTAACCAGAACTGTAGACCTGCCCAAAGGAGCCCAAGAACCCCTCATAACAGCTTCAATCAGCGTTGACAATATTTTGCTTGTCGACGTGCCAATTGGGTCAACTAGTCACAGCCTTTCATTCAATACTACATCGGGCAGCAGTGGAACGAGTGGGCTGACGACACCTTCTACCCTTTCTGGCACTGGACGTAGCAGTCATCTTTCGTCAAGAGCGTCACCAACTCCATCATTTTTGAGCACTCAGACAAGGCCCAGGTTTCATGTCGAAATTCCAGTGGGAAACGATTACAAGCCCGAGGAGATTCAAATACGAACTCTGAGCAATCGCGTTTACGTAAGCGCACGGCATGAGGAAAGACAGTCTAATCGGAGTACTTTCCGTGAGTTTTCGAAGGAGTACGACATTCCAGATCACATTGACCCAAAGTCCATTAGTGCTCGGCTGGACTACGGCGTCTTGCATTTGGAGGGTTCTGCATTGTGATGAGTACAGGAGCGTAAGAAGGTGAATCGAATAAAGGCAATCCTTTGCCAGTTTTCGTGAGTATTTAGTTCTCTCAAGCATACAACTTGTACATAGCACCTCTTTAACCACATCTGACTTCCAGCAAAAGGGTGACTCACGCTTCAACTTCTTTATCCTACAAGTGGCTTTTATTCACGCATCTAAAAGTGGTCTGAAAGTTGTTATTGCTAAATATGTGGAAAAGAAAGTGTATCTACATTAAAACTCTGTCCTAAATGTTTTTCATTTCAATCGTCATCGTTGTCGGCAGTGTGGCTGGGAGGCAAACGGGATGGTGCTTCCGTCCATCCTTAATGAAGCATCGTACCTAACAACTTTCAATGAATGGAACCGAATTGAGTCATATCCCTTTTATGCTTTCAGGGATGTTCTATTTCACTTACTGCTATGACTTATATTAGTTACAGTTATTGCAACCTTAAGAGCTCTTCGAAAATGATAGTGCCCATGCTGTTGGGTTCACCCTCGATCACGTAGGCTTACTTATTTTTATAATGGTCCACATAATCTCGCTTTTTTTAACAAGATAATAGAGAGTGGATTGCGACTCTGGAAACTGAAGCAACTAATTGCTACTTGTGTGGGGAGTGGAATGAAATAATTAAAAGGATGCAAATTTTGAACCAAATTTTCGCAATTGTCATGCCGTGTCGTCATCTACGCCATAATTATGAAGGATGTTACGAGGATGAGGAAGCAAAATAACAATAAGTGCTAGGTTTATGAAAACATTTGCTAGTCTGCGTTTAGTGGACCACCAAATGCAAAGCGTCTCAGTCACTGGCGCAAACTAATCATTTCACTCGCTTATGGGGACTGATGGGCCGGCACTGTGGTCTCCAGCCCCGAGGTTTGAGGCGCTTGAGATTTTCGAGGTGCATCAGGGAGGTGAACAGTATGGTAATGTGGTGGTTAATTCGTCGCCTAAGCAACTGGCCCCTGAAGTGGGGCGAGGTGCGAGTGGAAACCACTTATTCTGAAGCTGTAATTTGATAGGTGGGAGATACTTCAGTGTACACCAAAACCTCATTAAACGTGATGCGGACTTTGGTACAACCAAGAGTTGTGTAGTGTTATTATGCTAAGAAAAAGACGAGTCAATGGACTTGTTCATCATCCCCGTAACACCGCACTACACACTCACTCCTAAAAGATGCTGGGAACGCATAATCGAATCATCGAATTGCCATGACATTGCCACGGAAACAACAAACACAAGCCAAGAGAAATGCGTAGGGCACTGATTAAAGAGTATGAATTGTGGCAATCACGTTCTCACCACAGCCCTCAAACGCATTGGACACAAAAAACGAAGGTACTAATTTCACGTTTAACATATTTATCCACCCCCGTGATAGATTGAATTTTGTTGGTATGAGCCATGCGAATTCGCAGCTGATGTAGATGTCTCAGACGAAAAGAAGGAATTTTTTCACTCCTTTAAATGGCCTTAATCTGCGCCGTTATCATTAACAAACCGCACCCGCGAGAGCTGAAGGCCTGTAATTAATCTACCCTTGGGAAATTTTTCAGTACCCTCGCCTTCAACCGCTCTACCAGCACGGAACTTGTAGTAGCGGTGGGTGATTCGCGAAACCTGGGTAGATGGTTTGGTATCGACCTACACTTTACAGGCTTTTGCATCGATGTTACTGAAACCAACTTCTACTAACTTAGTAGCCAATCAGAACGCAGAGACGAACGTCATCTATTTATAGCCTTACATTTGCTTTTTGCATTTAGTAAGAATGATGTGAGGAAACTCCCCAATTATTACACATGAAAAATTCTAACCTTCACATTTCGAACAGCTGCTGTCGCATTTTCATACAAATGAAGTACATTGGTAAATTTGTGGAACGCCACTTTCGCCTGGGACAGGAAAAAATGAAGATCCTGTAACATCCACTTTAATGTTTGCAAGCACTAGAAAGGTGCTTGCAGCATCTCTCCAAACAATAGCTTCTGAGACAAGATTGGCATGGACAGCTCTATCCCATTATAAAATAAATACGTTGTGGCAGTTGGGAATTCACGTAGGAACTATTTCTGATTTCGACTAACTTCTAAAATGAAATCAGACGTTTCGCCAAAATGGCTGAGGTGAAGGCTACACGTCCCACTAAAAGTGATCGCTTAAGTAGTTAATGGAGAATTGGTTAACGAAGGCAGACATACATAAACCGTGTGCGAGCTCCCTACATATAGACCAAAAATGAAATTAGGTTTAATGGGCCTAAAAACAAATACGTCAGGCATTGTAAAATTACCCTTGGAGCAAAATAAAATAACGTTTTATTGGGTGAGGGAGCAGACTTTTCCAATAAAGGAACGTTGAATGACATAAACCACTCAAAACAAGGAAATTCACAGCAAAAGGTGATGCGCTAGTCTTCTTCAATTGAGGGAGCAGAGTGAAGGTAATTCACATTAAATGACTGCGAAAAAGTTTATCGTATACCGTAGAAATGATACTGCCCCGAACGTTTCAAAGCAAAACATCCGCTGGATTAGCCTTCACCTCCCGCAGGGATTTTTCAAGCCCAGACTTCACAATGTGAGAACCGACATTCTTCCTGCCTAAACCACTTCAGGGCTGTCGCAGTTACATCTTTAATGCCATGCAATTTACCTCCTACACCAAAGAACACTGGCGAGACCTCCATTTGTAGCCAAATTGTAAGACATAAACCCTTCATGTCTCCACACTGTACCAGCAGCACCCAAGTGCATAGACATGCACTCTGGTTCCAGACACAACTATCACTGTAAACGACAAATTCACAGGAGCTGCACCTGTTTCGCCATAACCGCGTTACATCCTACAATATCGACACAATTAAGTTAAAAGTATTGCAGATCGCACCAGCATTTGACCGCCCTCCCAGATGTCTAGGGCGTCTATGGAGAGACCAATAACAGGCGGATGCACGGTGCCACGACTTGCCAGTGGCTAGAGCACAGAGACCACTCAGGTGATGCAAGCGCCTGCATCGGAAACGTATTAAGACTGGTAGCGATATTTTTGGCATGATACAATTAAGACATGCGCGCGTAACCCAGTTCGGTCACAAAATAAGCATTTCAATCAACAGAAAACTCCCTCAAAAGTGCAAACGTCTTCCAAAGGAGGCCTAAGCATGCAACCCAGCAAATAAAAAGAGGACCAGCTCGACCATCCTCTGCATTTGGTGACAAAAAGTTACTAGAACAATGGGAGAACACGAAAAGTTAAAAGCTTTTATTTTTTCTCAGTGCCCCTCAAGCTTGCCTCGGAGCTCTTCAAAGAATCTGACGCCTTTGGGTAAGTGGCTTCCACTTCCTTAATAAGAGCGTCAACCTCACTTTGAAGGTAGATTCTCACGCGTGTTTTATCCTCCTTTCGCTGCAAAAGGCCAATCTCAACCTACGCAGAAAACACATATTACTTAATTTAAAAAGTAAAAAAATCATCCGCTGCACAAGACGCAAAGTTGTGAAGATTTGTGAGACCATGGAAATGAATGTAACCGTCGACTATAAGACGGAAATGTCATGCTCAAGTAAACCTGCAGAAAACTGTAGCAATAACATCACTCAGCAACTGCAAGAACCAATGGCATAAGCCTTCAAACTAAAATTACCATGGAAACGTGTCCAATGTAATATGCAGTCAAAATAAATGAATGCAAAGAAAAGGAGGAGCCAACACTTTCAAATAAATACAGTGGGCGCGAAAATGCAAGCAACGATCTACGTTTAAAAATAGAATAAACGAAAAAGTGATTTAATCACTAGTTGATCAGAATACTATAGCTTCACAAAGGGAAAAAAATTAGTTTGGCCAGAAAACCAAACTCATAAAAAAGCCCAAAAGCCAATGTACGAAAACAAAAAACTAGCTCAAGTACAAGATTTGTGATGGAGAAGGAAAAGTTGACAGCAGTACTCACTTTATCTGATGTCAGTTTTGACATCGTCATAGTCTTGTAGAGCACCTTTACACAAAGCTTAACCGCGTCCTCGGCTGTGCATTCAGGATTGTAGTCCGACTCAAGGATTGAGGAGGCGGCTGACGAATTGGAGCCTATACATGTAGCCTTCCAGCCCAGGAAATTGCCTGACGGATCGTTTTGGTAGAGCTGATAACCATAATGTTTGTCCCAGCCAACAAAGAGCATTGAGACGCCAAAAGGCCGTCGACCGCCGTACATCGTATAGCCATGCTGGAGGTCGCAGATGTGGCTCACCAGCTGTTCCACCGGTATTGGTTCCTGATAGGCTAGAAGGTATCTAAGCAAATGAAAAAGGTCTCAGAGTACTAGGGATAACGACAAGGCACCTAGCGCAACAGTAAATAAGCCAAAGGAAAAGTAATTTTAGAACTTTGGACAACATAAGCTTTTATTGACAAGCCAAAAAATAAGTTAATGCATTCACACCTTTGGGCGATAAGACGCATCTCTTTTATCAAAACAGTGGCGTCAGCTGTGATTCCTGCAACTGCACAAGCTATATCATCATTGATTCTAAATATCTTTTCCGAGAAAGCAGACTCATCCAAAAGCTTATTAATAAAACGCTTTTCTCCGGCGAGCACTATACCATCGACTGCAACAATTCCAAGGCAGGTAGGCGCATGGCCAACCGCTTCGATTGCATATTCTACTTGATATAAACGACCTAAAAACAAATAAGCGTCGATAATTGCCGTACCCTCCGGCGAGAAAATCGTTGTTCGAGTATCATAACGACGGGCCTTAAACCACAAAATACCAACAGCAAACCTGCACCTACCATTCTTCAGCAGCCTATTTGAAAACGTCTCAAACGAGCCGCCGATTTTAAAGATCATGAACTGTAGGTTATGTGGCATAATTTTGTTATAGATGTCTACTATTTTTGCATTCAAAATTTTAAAAATTAACATTGCGTCAATTTAATGTCAAATTTATGAGTGATTCAATAAGACAACTCAGAAATATTGCATCATAATTTTTTAGGTAGATTAGATATAAATTCAAGCCCAGCACTGGAATGTAAATAGAATAGATGGGGCGGCTTTATTAGTTTTAATCCATTGTGCAAACTGAAGATTCTCTTGCGCGCATCCTCCCGATGGGTGCGTATTTTTTACTTGTTTAGCAATGGATTTTACAGAATCGGGCTATTTGTACTAAGTTTTGTGTTCTTTCTCCCTCCTTGCCCTTCATGCTCTCTAAACGGGTAGGCAAGTGAGATGAGGGCCTTCCCCACAGAGCAGTGACGATGAAAGAGGTCCAAATTGCGCGAATCGTGCCCAGTGATTCCATTCAACCGGGGATTTGCACTTCCTGACCGTCTTCAGCTTAGAATATCGCGTTGTTCCCTTCCATAATTTTTTTAAAAATGGTTTAAAGTCCAAGCTCTACCTATCCCAAACAGCCATCCTGCCTCGAAGACCACCCCGGCCTTGATCAATGATATGTGTATGGACTAAGCTTATAAACCCTAGATATTGAGTAGGTTTTGCTGGTTTTGGGAGCAGAAATCCTTAATTCCTCACGTATTACTTCGCGCCCTTGTAGTATTATCATTGTCATAACCTTTGCAAGTGCACCTTCTTCGTTCTCTTCCCACTTGTTATCTCTAAGTTTCGTAATAAACCCAGGTACCGTAAAGCACCGTAGTGCCTCGGCCTTTCGTTTGATTTAACTTTGATCATGTGCGCCTACTACTCTACTACGGTAAATGCCTTCCAGAGTAGACATTGTTTCTACCAGCACTTTATGCACATACATTCGAAAGGCTTAAGGGGTGCATTCCTGCCCTCTACACGAGAAGGTAAATAGAGTCTATTTTACTGGGACGACTAAACACTAATGAACTCCATTACATGTAACGACGACGTCACCGGTATTTTGTGCCCCTTGGTCGAATCATACATCGCGGCATTCATTCGACTTCAGTCGCCTATTATAACTGCTAACTCGTTAGCAAGTCATTAGAGCATTTATGTGAAGCAGTAGATAAATAAGTGATTGGACTTTAGAACGTTGTTTCTAACCAATCTTGGTAACTTCATTGCTTCCTAATACAAGAGAAACGAAAATTTATGGTGGCCGAAATTAGAGGACAGGGAGCGGGGAGACTTAACCACTATAACAGAAATGAGAATGAACAGATATCACAGAAAAGCTTGAGTTGGGATTTTTTACAGAACAGGTTTATGAAATGATTTCATGTTCGCCAAAGTTTCCAAGAAGGTTGAAGTTAGAATTGGAGTTTTCTTTGCATCAAAAATATCTATAAAAGAAATGTAGAGCTTTCTCTAACTTTGATACAATTGCAGTCCTAGACGAAATCTCAGGCTTCTTCAAGCAGACAAGGATGTCGGTTTGGGATGAAATGAATCACGAAAGTTAAAAAAGAAGCCCGATTAACGTATTTACCCTAAATAGATAGGATTATGCTAGTGCACGCAAAGTGACGACACTTCCTTCGAAGACTTGCATGTGGAAGCGAGGCCAAAATTGGTATTTTTGCGCACCTGAAATGATAAGATGCCATGGAAGGCTCACGTAGGTGACACCGGCTTTGATAGGCGTGGAAGTGATTCGTCGTCGTTCCTTAAACCACTGCCAAGCCTGGCCGAACGTCGCCTGTTTCTCCACTGAGGCGTCCATCTCCGCCTCCGTTGATGGAGCAGTCATCAGTGGTTGATCGTTGAATTCTTTTAAAAACGGGAAAGAAACAATGGTAAGGGGGCCCGCAAGCGAAAGTAGTTTGATGGGAATACGGGTGTCAATGTAGCTTAAGACCCGCGAAAAATTCACAGCAATGGGACTTAAATGCCACGAGAGAAATGCTTGTAAAAATTCCACGACTTCCCAACTTATCACTTCGTCTTTTGTCCAGCATGAAGAGTAACTGAGTTCCAATGTTATTAAAGACATTGGGAGAAGAGACACGTTAAGCGTATCATGCAGAAAAAGCCAATTCCTTACATCTTCAATTGCATTAGGGAATCCATCGAAGTTCTAGGTAGGAACATTGAGGCTTCACATACCTTTATAACTTTTCCACACATTATAACAATCCAGGAGAAATTAGTGAAAAGTTGTCTGACATTGTTAGCCAGAAATCGTGGATCAATCACATATGCGGTATGCCTTTACATAATGCATCCCCAACAAATAGTTACTACCGCTTTATAAATATTAACACGTTAAAATAGCTTTGTCAAAAATAAAAAAAATTGGATAAAAGCACTAGAATATCAGCTGATTTGGCATAATTCCAAAGATCTAGTTCTCATTTTCGAGAATGACAAACGTAGTGCACGACAATTCACCATCTTCAAAGGTGCTCGAGTCGATCTCAATGCATTTCTTAGAGGGGCGAAAGCGCTCAAGGGAGCTGTTGAGGCTGTGGCTGTCAGACATGGCCTTCCGATACTTGCTGAAGGGGCTGATCCTGGTGGAGAAGGGACATTGGCGCGATTTACCTCTCTCACCTGCAACAAGCCTATGGATCTGCGAGGCACCAGTGCCCTCGACCTCACCCACCTCAGAGGAGCGATGAGGGACCAGGTTGCCGATGGTGGGACAACCGCGCTGCTCCGGGTGGTACATGTAAGAGTGCAGGGGGCTTGAAGTAGCTGACCTATAGGCAATATTCGGTCGCCTTCGTGTCAGACTCCACTTACTGTCCTGCGTAGCGGAGGTGATACAAAAATCAACGTTAGTAGCCATTGAAAAGCGAATTGGTAAAGTACAAACACCAAATAAAGTAAGTGATTGCTAAACTGATATTTCCTTCATAATGAAAACAAATGACCAATGTCCATGGTTTTTCCAGGGCGCTATTAAAGCGGCCGAATAAGTTAGCAAAGGTAAAATCGACGTTCTTACATAATAAGTTGGACCAATAATCTTACTTGCCGATGCAATGGATTATTTCACCTGCTATCTTACTTGCAGTCCAAACGTTACTTGAAATGGCAAAGTTGAATCGATTTGTATGCTAAAACATAGGTTCAAACAGTTTATGAAATCGCGTATGAAAGCTTATAACGCATGGAAAGAGGCATTCACAAATTGTCCTCATGACGCACCAAAATATAAGACAGTAGTAGACTCATAATCGAGTTGATAATAACGCCAAAAATATATTAAACTATAGAGATGCAATTTAAAAAACACAAAGATTCAAAGTGCCATGCGTATTTAATCTAATAAATGATTATTCCTCGGAAAGATGCTGATTCTCAACAGCATTTAAACCAATCTACAATGTATTCTGTGTAGAAATTTTTTTGAATAAGACACGTAGCTAAACACACAGGCTATTAATTTGTACAATAAAACAGTTAAGATTTGGGTATAAAATTAACAGTTTCATTGAAAAGTTGGATTTCTCAAACTCTATGCATGATACCAAATTTGCTACTTACCATTAGTATATCAAACCGTGGTACTATCGACAGCTATGCACGATCAACAAATACTTTGAAGTGATGAAGTTTAACAACTATTAAATGCCTACACTGAAAAAGCGACTACAATCTACCAAGATGAGGAAGGTCAACGTATCACCTTCTCTGGACAGATGTTCTCGTCAGCCTCGCTGGAGACCTTGGAGGGGATCGAGAGGCGGCGGAGGTGGGAAAAGAAAGAGTTTGACATAGTCGCTGACCCAGAGAGTAGCATCGAGTCCTCCACCTCCTGTTGGATGGTCACTTCTGCAATACCCTCGCTGCGTCGCGCCAGCATCCACACAGACGTCCGCGGGAGTGCGCAGCCGACGTCAGCGGCGCTATCAAAGCTTCCTGACCCCTCTCTAACGGATGTGAAACGCCAACTTTCTCGGCTATACACCTGGTGGAAATGGGAGGAGGCTTAGTAACCAAAATAACGAATTGTCACCGAGCCTAGCCCGATCACAAACCTTTGTCCCATGGATAAGGGAGTTCCTGTCTTATGAGGTGCAACCACAAATCAGTAAATGAAGAATACAATAAGCAATAAATTCTAAGTATAAAGCGTATGAGCATTCTGTTTTGGTAAGCGTGATAGCAAAACAAGCGCAAACCCAAACGGTCAACAGATTATAAAACAATTCAAGAAGAAAAGGTGAAAATAATCACCCCATTCGCAGGCGTAGCGTCCAGTAATGTGAAAGGTAAAGGAAATCATAACGCACATCATTCATGCACCTTAACCGTCCCACAAAAGATCGCTTCAGCTGTCACTCAGGTCACATGGGCATCTGTATGTACTTCTGCACATAACTACGGAGCATAAGATTAATAACTCTAGGTTTCTAAGCGGATCAAGAAGACATATCATCCTAATAATACGTTTGAAATATTTAAAACCAAATATTTTGTACACGCGAACGAAAAGATACCCAAAACTAGTTTAGAAAGCACGTACTCATGGGACTCATGGTTTTGATCGTTAAAGAGTACTCGTTTCCAATGCAACTTCCTGTGAGTCTATAAATTATGAAATGAATGATCAAGTTCGGCGTGCAGCAAAAAAACAATCAAGATACTATGCTTTTGATGGTTGGTCAGTTTGATTGCACGGTGTACCTTCTGAAAGTGAAGATTTTGGCGATATCTAGGGCAAAATGTTCTGAAATGAGGAATGCTGGATGTAACTATGTAATTACCCATTAAACCAAACGTAAATTGAAAACCAAAACTGGGAATGGACAAAAAAATTTGCAATTAACTTTGCAAATTTGCATTAAATGAGTTAACTACGCGCGTATTTGGCTGTAAAATATTGGAAGACACATTAAAATTCTGTCTACGACATAGGTGGAGGCATTTGATTAACCGAGAAGAGGACTATTAACGGTGAAAGAAAAGGTTCAACACAGTCAACGAAACTAAGTTAAAACCATACGTCGATATCATAGGCGCTCTTTAGAACGGCATAGCGTACAACACCTTCGAAGAGGACACCTTGTAATGCACCAGACTGGTCATAAGCCGTTAGCTCCACGCAGAGACATTCGCTATCACGAAGATCACAGTCCCGGAAAGCCTGCACACAAAGCACACAACCGACAAGGAAAGAAATAAGCCTCAACATATGGCACTTATGTCCGCCTATGTGAGAAGAAATAACGATGAATAAAAATAATAGAAATCCATTGTCAAAGCAAAAAAACTGGTGGTACTATCAAAGTAGGCAATACTCTAATAAGGAATAATCTAGGAAACACACGGAAGCGACTCACATCCTCGAAGTTGTCAATTGGGAAAACTATATGAGGATACACAATGGTCTCTTGTGTTCCCTTCGAAACCATAGGCCGGTAACTCGGAGAAGCATAGACAATCTAAATCGTATTAAGAAACTCCCAAAACCAAACGTCTTTAAAATCGTTTGAGAGAAATTCAAAATAACGATATGAGTTATCGTAGCCTACACATCCGATTCATAGCCTTGACACAAATGAATGAAGGCATGATAGGTGACAGTTCGAGGATAATTAAAAAGCTGCAAAGCAGCAGAGTTCTTACAGAAATAAACATAAATGCATAAAAGTGCAAAAATAGACGTAATAAACAACCAATGATTTTTTTTTTAATATTTCCATTTCCTGTGCACCCGAGCGCGTACATATACCCAGAGTGAAGACGTATACAAACTGAAAGCATAGCAAACAATGAGTCACAAAAGTGATGTTACGAATCCATTAATAAATCCGTAGAACGTACACAATGAGTTATGAGATTAAGGTAAACAGTGCTTTCCCAGTTAACAGTGCCGTCATTACTTTGTGGAATGCTTGGACTGCATCGACGGAATACACGTAAATAGGGCTGGAACCCAGTAATTACCGGAAAAGTTGCATTACCTTGGCAAACCTCCACGTCGATTGCCCTACGATGAAAAGCATATCGTCCTGCGAACCACTACTAATAAGATGTAGCGCCCCCGGAGTGCCGAACGTTGTCTTGAAGAGATCAGCCCAGAACACATCCATTGATGGATCATACCTTCGATTACGTAAACTGTAACTAGCATCTGTATCTACAAAATTGAAGTACTTATAAAGGAACGAGTAGACGTCTAACTGATTTTCAACTACAATACTCTGTGATATTTCCTTGGTCCGAAAATGCTAAACAACCAGAAAAAACGACAAGCTATAGAGGAGGAGTGTCCCAAACTACCCAAGTGCATGACTTTTCTAAGGAACCTCCATGTATTTGCAAGAAAGTAATTAAATAAATGCACAAACTCAACTAATGCAATAGCTGCAGCCCATGGCCCTCAGCTCAAGTCCTACAGTTACAATTATAATGTAAATGGTTCTACAAAGCAATATAAGTATCAAAGTAACATCAAACTTAAAACCAAACCCTTCCTAATTGTTTTTGAACGTTCTTTGGCAATTTCCCTCAACAACTCCTCAAGAGTCGAGATGCCACCCATATCTTAACTCGTATCACGGCTCGTTGTGTGATGGGCTTAAGTAAGGTTAAATTCATTGCAATAAACAAGGTGGTTCACAAGTGAGACTTATGTTAACAGGTTTCACCTGGTACATCGCTTTGCGATTAAGCCGAAATTAATTCCTCTGACTAACAATTGACCAATTATCCTCAAATAAATCATTAGGCAGCAAATTCACTGCGGAGATTATTATATTTTCATCGCTGATTCGGATTCACCTTCAAGGTATCTCGACGTGTCATCTCCCAAACTGAACCATATACTCGAAAGTACTTACAACCCATTGGCCATTGTGCTCGGGCAGAATATGTATAATCGGCGAAAGGAAAAATTGGAGCTGCCATTGAGCTATTAACAGACGCAATACATAGCACGCGAGTGGGATGTGTATTAACTACCTATGGTAGGGCTGGGGCTATTAACACGATTCAGATGCCAGCACACCCGTTGGAGACAATGGTTGAGCACCTGGACACCACATTTACCAAAATTGAGGGTTGAATAAACAGTGCGTTACGGCTGCGTTGATGACTTGCTTTGGTCACCTCTCTAGCCCCATCGATGCAGATTTGGAAATAAGAACTGGAATAATAATCAAATTTGCTCTCCGGTGGACGCCCAGTAGAGCACTCTCCTCCAGAGAACATGATGTCCCCTACCCCTTGACTGGCAAAACAAAGTAGATTCACCGAACTCGCAACATAAAATACATAGCAGTAGACAAATTTAAAAAGGGCTTTATTACTTTATAGTATACACGATAAACATCACTCCTTCGTATCCACGGCTTCACTGGCAGATTCGCTTTTTAGTTTGAAGTCCAGGGTATTCGGTATGGTAGCCTCAATACTCACAGGTGGCGACCGTTCCTCGACCGGTCTCGTTCCCTCCATAGGTTCATCGACTTCCGTTTTCTCCACCGGGGCTCCCTCCTCCATACTTGTAACCATTGCAGCGTTAGAGGCCTTCTGCACAACTTTTAAAGAACCCAGCTTGCGAGGCCCTTTCACCGCGACATACCGGCCGACCATATCCTTCACTCGTTCTTCATAGAGTTTACTAACGTACGAAGCCATGGCTGGCATATTCTCGATCACAACAGGTTCTTTACTCAGCTTGGAATTCAATGGACGAAGATCAGTAGAAGCTGGATCCCGAGGGTCCTAAAGAGGAAAGTGGTGCTTCCACAAACCATTCAACGATCGCTCCATCGAGGATGCGGCAATACTTCCTATGGCAACACTTTTCCCTATTGCTTCGAGTCACAAAATTCATTTGTTCTTACTACTTAATTGATGCTGCACCTACTTGGGAACGTTGTCTGCAAAACAAATACACAAAGCGGAAAGAAGAGGTCGCGCAGGAAGAGCTTTCGGCTTACTCTCCAGGTCTCCCAAGGAGTAAGATGGAGATAAGTTGGACGGACTTCATTATCAGGACCTAGACCGCGTCGGCCAAGGAGGCGATCGAAGGCGGGTCGAAGCTCCTGGCAACTGGCAAACTGATCAACACGAGCAAAGATGTACAGGCCCAGGCGCGCTCGTGACAAGGCGACCACAAGCCGACGCACATCACGCAGGTGGCCCACGGTGTGCGTGCGCACCAGCGAAACCAATACATAATCATTTTGCTGGCCCTAAAGGGGGATGAGAGGACAGGGTACAGTCCCACACTTGCTTTTTTCACAGATAAACCTGCACGGGTCAATGTCCTGCAGATTTCCACCTAACTAACTTATTCAGGGATTGGTTGGTACATATGACAAAATATACTAGTATGCTTCAATGTGCGGATATCATGTAACCATTACATGGCATAATGGATACATGAGCTTGGGACTGATTAGAAATGAGGGTTTGAATGACATGTTTTAAAAATCTTTTACACAAGTGAAATTTAGGTGAAGTTAGTATTTGAGGAGAGGGGAACATAACTTGCGTACCTGGAATCTGTCAACGGTCGTGACCGTTCGCGGCTTGCCGAGGAGCGGGTTAGAGGCACAACGCGCATCGATGACATCGCGAATGAGATGCTTCTGGCCATTATAGGTTGTCAGAATGGCAATTCGATCTGACGGATAGCCGAGGATTCGCATATACATGTAGGTTGCAACTACATATTCAGCTTCGGCCAGATTCTGATAGAAGTATGCACTCGGCTCCGACTCACCAACACCTTCAAGTCATTGCAACGCCAAATGAATTTTAGAATAGACCAATTTAATGCACTAGTAAGAATGGAAAACACGAAACCGAAGTGCACAAACTCACACAACCTTTTAAAACTTCGTACAAGGCAAGGGGACGAAAGCGAGGTAAGAGGTGGTACCACCAGCTTACCCTTAAAATCCTCCACATTGATAAGTTGGTACTCGTATTGGAAGCCAGGATTGCAGAGTTTGTACTCCTGTCCAGTGATGACATGTGGAATGTCTAAAAGGCGCTCGTAACGCCAGCTGTACAGCCGCGAGATAGATGGTCGCGTCCGGCCTTGCGCGTCCAGCTGGATGGTCGGCACGCCCAACTTCACCAAGCGTGCAAACAGTGACTGGCCCATGTTCGAAAAGTTGTTAAAGGCCTAAAGTCAAGCAACTTGCAATGATATGTAAATATGGCTATTTGAAGGCAGCACCATCAAAATGCGATGCGGTTAAGTTGACAAAGTGAAGAAGCGAGAGGAAGCGAAACTAGAATGCGTACTTGATTTTTGACAACAGGGGGTAGTTGATTGTGGTCACCAATCATGATCCACCGTTTCAGCCGATTGTAACCCGAGATGTCAGGATTCTGTAAAAGAAGAGGGATAAAGGTCTCAATTTCGAGGATTTGAGCGGCTTCCTCCATGATGATGGTATCATAAGCGAAACCCAGTTGGACAAGGTCACGCCGTTTTAATGCAGCGTGAGTACAAGTCATGGCGACTATCCTGGCCTCCTGAGTGAGAAGGAAGTTGGCGCGCTCTAGACCCGTACGCATCAACTCAAATGCCCTGAACTCCTCCAGCGTATTAAAAATAGCCGAAATAGCCCGGAAGCAGGAACGCGCGGTCGACAGGTCCTTTGCTAAGCTTCGACCCTACGCAAACGAATAGAACCGGTCATGGGAACATGACTGTAGGCTGAGCTTTAGGGACTAAAAGGGCAGATGCTATAAAAGCTATTGTCCTCACTGTGGCTTAATTAGGACTGTTCAGGTTAAAAGCATATTTTTAACTAAAGTAGACTACCAAACACTAGGAGAGATGTATATGAAGCAAAAAAGCGTTTAACAAGTAGTCCCCAAAGCAAATGCTCATTACAGAAAACTGCTTACGGGAAAGATCCGTTCCACAAGATCCATTGGAGGATTAACCTGTCCGGTGATGAAGGAAATGAAGGGAAAATGACTGCGCACAAAGCTAGCCCTACAGGCATCCTCTTCATCGCCATATTTCAGCAATTTTACTGCTTCGGAGATGAACTTCTCCCAACGCGGAAGCACGTCCTGTAGGAAGAAGTACTGCGCAGTTTCACAGGTGTACAGTTGATGTGCGTTTTCATCAATGTCGTTTGTCAGTGGTCTCGGCTTGGCGACAGTGGCGGAATCTGCATTCCCTTCATTGGCGAGATTAACTGCCCTCTCGTCTGCCTTCAGCGACAGCTCTAGGCTCCTGCGCAGTAGTACAACCTAACAGAGGAGAGCAGTCATTTAATGTCGCAGGCAACTCGTAGATTAAGTGAACCATTAACATTTTCTCCTTCCCTTATACCATGGGGAAATTCTAAGAAAGCGACAATCATTAGACTATCAAAACCAAAGCAAATTATTGTGTATCAGGTACCTAGTGAGGCCTAAACATTTTGCTCCACTTTACGCAAGAAGGGGTGGAGAAATAAACTACCAAAAGTGTGAAAAATTATAGGGTAATTGATTAATGTATTAATGGTGTTCATTTAAGCATTTCAGTTAGTAAAGGGAATAAGGCTTGCAGATAGAAAGTAGTATCAGCATCAAAGACTTACCTTCTGAAGGAGTTCAATTCGCTTTGATAGGATAAAGTCCACACGACCGTAACGAGAAAAGTCCTTTGTGGTTGCCAGGGCCTCCTCACCATGACCCAGACGCAGAAGATGGCGCTCGTCAATATCTAGCGCGATGATTTTCTCAAAGAGTTGGTTCAGAGCCTGATTGGAGTGAGTAACTACCAGAATTCTAGAGAGTAGTGTATAGTGAGTAACTTAACAAAGGCGAGTTGCCTTTGCCATGGCCTGAGTTGTATTACCTTTGACCGGGGTAGTTGTGGTAGAGGTTGTGTATAGTCTGTACGGCGATATCGGTTTTGCCTGTACCCGGTGGTCCCACGACCATGGTGAGGCCAGGTTGCATGCCCGCCCTGATAGCCTCTATCTGGCGAGGTGTGAAGGCGATCTGATTACCCGGCTTCGCTCCTGAGGAAGTGGAGCTCGGCAGCCATGTCGGACAGTCCACCGTTAGGAGGTGCCAGGGTACCTGACACCCCGCTGGAGTATAGGACTCCACTGTGAGTACAGGCTTCAGGGGAATTTCCACTGTGCCTAAGGACTCCTTCGGCTTAGAGTTGGCTGCTGTAGGAAGTTCAGACAACAAACGAGCCTCCACATGTGCCGTCGGATCCTCACCCAGGGAGGGGAATACTATGCGATAGGGCGGTGGCGGATCGACAGCTAGATGGCAAAGATGCATGAACACCATCGGCAGTCGATAATATCAAAATTTTGTAGGTAATCCAAGTTAGTTTTTTGCTATTATTAGTTACATAAGCAGCACAAATGGGAACTTATTAATATATACCTAAAGACTGGTGTTTCAAACCCAATGCAAATAAATGCAAATTATAGCCACGGCAACATTAAAATCTTAAGGGAACACACAGATTTAAATGATGAGTCAAACCCACCAAGATCAGCGAAACCAGTTTCTGTGGTGCCTTCTTGACACTTATAACGCATATCGACAAATTTAACGTTGTATTGTGGAAAGGATTTGCGGAGATGATCAGCAGAGAGAAAGGTATCGAACCAGTTCTGTCGAGAATCATAAAATTCCGGACGGCGCGAGTAATGTGCAGCTGCAGGATCAAGGTAACCCATAAGCAGATCCAAAAGCCAGTCGGGCACCACAGAACGGGTGTTCATGAGATCCCTTTAGCAAAAAAACAATTTCCCAACAATAATATGAGTTAATAACTACACTAGATCTACTTTAGATTAGGCGGAACACGCAGTGCAACGAAATGAATTATTTCTTTAGTTAAGGCTATCCAGCATAGAAAATACAACCGCCTCCTTAGCAAGTACAGAGCCACTCCATCAAATCGTACACACCGTATGGTATCAAGGACAGCTTTAAAATTGTTTTCCTTGGGTTTTCTGCGCACCAACACATTAAAGGTGTCGTAAATGTCCTCGGGCGAAGAGGAGTCAGCCTCAAAAGCCTTCTTCTCTAGCACAGTGATCGCTTCAGCCGAGCGTCCTTCCCGTTTCGCCCGAGCAATCTCTGCACGAATAGCTTTCCCCCGATTTTTCTCATTTCGCAAACGATTTATGTCCTCCTGGTATTGGCAGGGATCCAAAGAAACTCGCCATGTTGGAGCCGTTGCTGGGGCATCAAACTCCTCTGCTTGAGATAAAAGTAAACGTGAGATATCAGCTGGATTATTGCGCTAGCGCGCACGAAACCACCCGCACACACCTTTACTTGGGACAAGACCGAAACGCTCCTCATCGGGAATGAGCTTCCCAGCTTTATCCACTTGGCCCTCGATTTCGCAGCCACGAACTGCCAAAATGCCGATTTGAGAAAGGAACGGCTTGCGCGGGTTGTACCTAGACAAGTTGGGGAGAGGGTATTGACCAATTTGAAAGTTCATAACCAACTATAGAACCTAGGTAATTCTCTATACTACGGTGTGGACCCGCAAAGCATTTCTGCAAAATGGAACACGAAAGTAAACAATGTTCAAGTCAAAATAACGAAGTGAACCAGCCGTCTAAAAAGATTGGTCTGAAATGACTTGTTATTTCCCACTGTGATGTTATGGTAAACAAGATGGCCAGAAGATAGGCAAAAAACCCACTTCCAGTTCCTGAGCTGGCTTTTTGGTTGAACAGTTACAAGGAAAACAGGATCGTGGCGACGCAAACCCTGCCACTCTTTCTGTACATCCTCACGCAGACCTGCCAACACGACGCGTACGTCGGCGCGCACCCGAGAGGACTGCCTCGCACCCAGCGCCGGCTTGCTCACCTCCACGATGTTGAAGGCCTGAATAGGGAGTGCCATCCGCGACCACCCGTCGAACACCACCTGACCGTGTTCTCCCCTCCACGGCCTCATGCGGCTCAGAGCGTCCTCCAAATCCTACGAGGTAGGAAAAAAAAACAGAACCCAGTGTACAAGCGCTATCAAACTTCGCTGTATTTATCGCAGTATACTCATACCTGCCGAATCTCGAATGTAGACTCTAGTCGAAAGAGAGTGAAATTACGCATCAAGTAGTCTTGCAGAGTTAAAAACTGTAGACCGAGTTTAGGCAAAGCCAGACACTCTTCGCCAGAGAAAAATTCGTTCGGGACCAGATTCCCGTTCCAAAGGAGCTCCTCCGTAGGATACAAGGGAGCACTATTCATTTGAGCAAGATGCGATTCACGAATAGCAAAGTGATATACCAAGAGCTGAACAAAAAGCAAGCATTTATTCAAACGTTAGTTTGAATACAAACGGCTAAACAATGACGTTACATTACGCTAAGTTCAAATGCTTAAAAACGGTATGAAGGTTACCTTAATAAGCATGTCCTTCTGGAAAAGTTTGCTAGGGAATTGTGGTGAGAAGGTAGGTGAGGGAGTTTGGCTGATTTTGCGCTTTTTGGCAACTGATAAGAAATCACCACCATCTTCCTCCTCTCCTTTTGGAGTCAAAGGGAAAAAGTGAAATTTAGCCGCCAAATTATACAATTGTTCTGTTGATAATTTTTGCAAAAAATCAGCCAACTTCTCCCGAGACTCGTAAGCAGCAGGATTTGCCACTGCAAAATCGCGGAATATGCCTCCCCGACTCTCCGAAAATACTGTCAGCTGAAGACTGTTTAATTGGAGACAGTGCCTACAAGTTCGAGGAAGTCATTGAAATCCAAAGTGCAAAGTAGTCAAGCATACAAAAAACAAGCATCTTTGAGTAACAGGTAGCAAAAACAATGCAATAATGAGCGTCTGCACCTCCAATTTGAACAATAATTAAGTCAAGGTTTTGAAAAATTTTTAGCTATTAGGTAAATAATACAGAAATAGGTGTGGAATATAGTTGTCTTTGAACTACCCAAATCAGAAATCGCTAGGTTCTCACATATATGTTTGGATTAAGGCACAATAATAGTACAGAGCAATCAAAACCAGCCGTTATAGAACGATTATTAACACAAAACATAAGCGCTGAAATAAGTTGGCTTTCAGATGTAGCGAGTTTATCCCTCGAGGTCTCCATTTTTGAAAAACACATAAACCACTTATAGTTTCGTCAAAATGAAATAAAGCGAATAAGTTTTGCGACTTGAGCAGCTCATTTAATAAGAATCATGACCAAAAAGTGATTAAAATACGGATCTCAAAATGGATCAACCTCCGATCCAGTTCAGTTGCATCCACTGCTTCTCCTGTAGTCGAATCCACTTGGAACTGGGCATAGAAAGAGAAGATGTCAACAAGTTCAGAGAACAAGCAACCCTCCCTCTTCCCGTCTGCTTTGTAGAGGGTGCAATTCTGACAGCGTACTACCGTATGCCGGTCATCCATTAAAATCATGAGGAATCGACGAGTCATCAGCATGCTGGATAAATCGATCAAAAGTAGCAGACTTCTATGCAAATAATGAGCGAGAAGGGGGTCCAATTCCTGCAAAAAGTAGAAAACGATCGAATGTACCGCAGTAGACCGCATAAAAAAACCTTAAACGATACTGGAAACCGAACACATCAAACCCCATGTCATTTCGACTTTTGCCAGTTTTGCACATAGATACAAGATTTTGATGTGAATCATGCAAATTCATGACGCTGAAAGTCCAAATCACTTCAAAAATGTCCAAACTTAATGCAACAGGTTGACGAGTCTTAACCTTATCATCGGGCAGATTTTCCAGAATGGCCAAGAATTTGTCGACAAAATTGGCCACAAAGGCGCGCTGTTTCGTTAACCTTTCAGACTCTTCCGCACCCAACTCAGTAGCGTGTTTCTCCAATTTTTTCAGATGTTTCCGATAACGAGAAGGGCCTGCTGCCAGTTCCTTTTCCAACCGTTGCGGCTGAAGATGCCGCCAAACCGCTAGAGAGTAGATGTCCTTCAAGAAGCGACGCAAAACGCCTACTTCCGCTAGACTAGTTAGGCAGTGGGAGAGAAAGGTGATTAAAACGATGTGCTCCGTCAGGCGTTTGCGAAGGTCCTCACGATGCTTCATCAGCTTTGGATCATCTGATGGAAGGAGAAGACTGACGTCAATGAACTCATCCACAAGTACCTCGATCACGCGGAAAATCAACACCCCAAATTGACCAGGATTTTCATGAAAGCACTGAAAAAGGAAGAACCCGATGCCGTAGCTTATTGATTTAGTTCCAATGGGATAATACATGCGTGGAGAACATTACCTGCCAGATAGGTACTCTTTCGCGAGCTTTCTCATTGACCATGACACAGATGGATATGACATGAGCACGGCTGCTTTTTTCATTAAAGTTTGGCCAAAGCCAACATTCGAGATACTGCGCCAATTCAAGCATCATACACCGACGATGAGAAAAGCCGAAACTAATCATATCTTCGAGGTAAATGCGCTCAACAAGATTGGCCTGAAACACTTTCTTTTGTTTCTGCTGACCCTCCGGATCGACGGGAGGAAGCCAATATGTGCGCGCCAACTGGGCAATACGACTCTGAGCAGCAAAGTCAAAAGATGACGAAGCCATGGACACTAGGAGACAAAAAATCGAGCATGGTGCAGCTTTAAATAGATAACCTAACAGAGCAAAAGACGCGAAAACCCAAAGCTGAGCTATAAAAAAGAGGAAAAACAGTGGATGGCATAATATATCAGAAGCCATCATAATTAATTTATAGAAAGAAACGTGAGACGCCATCACCAGTATCACGAGAATCACGACAACCTGGTAAAAATAGGAAAGAAGAGCCCAACGACACTCACAGCGCCTAGCCGAGAGAAAAGACACTCATACATCCCACAAGAAGTAGTAAATTAAAACGTCCACGTTGATTCGAATCAAAAACTTCGTTTTCAGTCTTTGCTTCCAGTGCATATTTCAAAAAATGATCAAGTCAGATATAAATGTTTTGATGATAATTTGTAGCTTATGGCTGATTGCATGGGTGATTCGGTCCCTGTAGTTTGTATTTTTATAAGCAAATTGATTGTAAGACCACATTAGTTAGTCTAAGCTTTATTTCAGCTCGAATACATAGAAACACAAATTACTCACATTGTGGTGGCAGGGTCTGCACTACCGAACCGCGCCAGAGCCCATATTTCTTCTTTATTGTTATGATGTATTAACATGGTTGCACGCATGCTAATGGACATAAGCGCAAAGGTAGAACGTTTATTTGTTTAATGCATTGGTACACTCTGAAGGATAAGTTGACTTGGTAATAGGTAGATATGTCCCCAATCCTAGCTATGACAAGATGTGATTGCCGTTTTATCGTCGCTGCTTGAGGGCAACTTTAAATGTGAGGATTCAAAGGTGTGTTTGGTAATTTGCCCCATTCCGTACTGGTTTCGTTCACCCTTGTGGCCGTATTGTAGTCGCGTGACTTTCATTTGACTTGAAGGAAGTCTCGGCCTGCTAAAATAGGTGTTCAAGAATGTTTTCAGTTATCACCTTGCTCGCATTTACGATGATAGTATTTTCGGGTTTAATTACTAGGAGAAAACACTTTAATATCCCTCCTCATATTTTCATTGTTGGTGCAGAGCTGGTGTGGCGAGGATGGTTTGATGAAGACAAGGCGCTCAATATATTTATAACGTGGATAAATTATCTTATTATTTTTTGATTGAAATGGCACCACCAAGTTACGCTTACAATTTGTGGAATGAAAGGGATTAGGCGGGAAGGGCTTTTGACTATTTGTTTGCGCCGAAAACAGTTCGGCTGCATCGTTTTGGGTTGCGGTTCTGAGCTTGTCTCCATCGTTTTAGTTAGCTTGTATGAAGATCCTGCACTTTATTGGGGTGCTGTTTTTCCTATGCTAAATGGTCCACTTTGCTAGCGTAGATGCAGATATGTAGCATCGTGAATTACTGTACCAGGCCCCATTATAATGATTATCCTAATCGAATGCGGTGGAAGCAAGTGCTGTTTAAATAACTTATCCAGGGCTTTTCTTGTTGATCACGAAATGTATATTTTCTGATTTGTATCTTCTAATGAATTTTGATGAAGAATTTAAATTTTGCCTCTTTGGCCATGTTTGGTTGTGGTAAAGCATGCTTGCTCCTTTTCAATGCTCAGTGGAGTTTGTCGATTACTTGGACGTTATCAGGTGTGCTCTTTTTGTAGATGATTTTTGAACTAGTCTTTCTGCTCTTTATGCTTTGGATTGTGTTGAAGTGCTGTCTATCTTCGTTAGATGCTTCTGAAAGGTGTAGCACAATGCTTGTTCTGGGCTCGGGTAATTCCTTTGTCCTCCTTATCTTCTCCATAGGTGGCCACACAGCGGAGTTGATGTCCTATTTGCGCCTTCTACCTCCAAATTATTCCCCCAGAATATACGTTGTGGCCTCGAATGATAATTTGAGCGGTGAAAAGGCGTTGGAATTTGAAAATACCCGGCTGAATAATGATGTATGATGGGCTTATATTTTCACGTATTAGTTTTTGGTCGAAAAGTTGCCTCGCGCCAGGGGAGTGGGGCAGTCCTACATCACAAGTATTTTCACCACATGCTATGCTATTGTTGTCGCTGCTCTGTTGGTTTTGAAACATTGTCCTCGCCTTGTAAGTTACCTCTGTTTCAGTACAATGTCAATGGTGATTTTGAATCTGGCTTAATTTGCTTCACCCATTTCACGGGGTCAATAATAATGGCTGTGTTACTTGACCGCACCTTTTATCGTGCTCTTCCTTTTCGGTGACCATTCTTGTTTAGAGTTGTACCCACGTTAATTACACATATATGTTACATTAATCCTGGTATTGTAACTATTGTGTTTGAAATTCACATTTCATTTTCCATCCCACGTTTTCCGTATTTTATTGGAAGTTCAGGCATTATCATCATTGTTATTTGCCATCTCTGCTTTTTGAGGTACTCTGCAATGGTCCTGGAACTTGTGTCCCGGTTTGTTTGGCGGCCTGGGTAGTGCATAGCCTTATGCGAGGTTCGAAGGCTGTGGTTTTTGTAGAGAGCATCTGCCGCACCCGCAGTCTTTCTCTCTCCGGTCGCCTGCTTTACCACCTTCGCCTGGTCCATGTTGTGGTCCAGTGGCCTTACTTGGTTAAGAAATATCCTCGAGCTACGTATCTTGGTCTTCTCTCCTGATGATATCATGTTCTCGATTTTTTCGCTACTTTTCCTATAATAAATAAAAGGAAATCTTGCTGGGAAGTAAGGGCGCTATATCGTTGCCTTTAATTCCTGGTGCAAACAAGCGGATTGGGTTAATCAAGCCCAACCGAGGTTGGAGGAGGCGCCTGCATTCCAATGTTCTGGCCTTTGCCTCTGTGGCGTCACTTTTTTACAACAACATGGTCCCATGATAGTGTGGAAGTCCAGTGTGCGGGATGATTATTTCCTTGCCGTCTAGTAAATCGTTTAACAAGATGCAGCCGACGCGGTGGCCTGTCGCACAGATCGTCGTAAGTATAAGAAGGGTGCCGGGGTATGTATGCGGAATCCAGCGTCCATCTACGATATGGTACGCAAACGGGATATCTCGAGTACTGCGCAAGTGGACAAAGTGGCAAGCTTCTGAACGATGATCCGTTCGTCAGATTCAAGGTCCCGGTGCAAGCCTGTTCGCGTGGATAATATCGCTCTCGTAGACTGTACTTCCACCCTAAGATGTTTTTTTGCGATCCAAGCAGGTGGGCGCCCATCCCGGTCGCGCGTTATTGATATATACTGCTTTGGATTATCTCAGCTTATTGTGACTAGATGGGGGAACCGCGGAAACAACATCATGCGGAGTACCACCAGCCAGTACTACCGCTACTGTAGTACCTTGATCAACTGGTTGGTTCAACATCGGTGACTTGGGTGCCGTATTGCCCTTATCCGGTGGGCATACTTCGGTGTAGTGCCTTTTTTTGGCTTCAACGAAGGCCTGAGATACTACACGTACAGCGAATCTCCATCAAAACGCATACATTTTCCTAAAAAAGAGTTGTGTTTCGCACCATCGTAATCATTGTAACTAGCATACTATTTACCAAAAGAAGCCAGCTGAAACAAGTCATTTTGACCTCGATTCGTTATTCACGAGCAAATTGATGGATCTTATTTCGAGTGGGAAAAACTGACCAAATTCCCTCACGCCATGGATATTAAAAAACAAATAAAGTGAAACACCCTTAAATTACCTTAAGGAAAACTTCCGATTTTTCTCAGCGATATATGCTTCATGTATAAAAATTGGCTTTAGACGAAACTGATTCTAGCACTTATAGCAGCACTATTTCTCCCATGTCTAGTAAATTTTGAAAGCACATAAAAATCCTACAAGTAAAAGCGCACAAAGTTGGCCTCGAATACGTAAAGCATTCACCTTTGCAATAATATTTGTCAACGTTAACGTGTTTTGTTTAATTCACGCGTCCAGCACTTTTTCGACTGTCCATCCGGAGTGGTTGCGGAAGGTTACCTCGAGATGGTGCGTGTATCGCCTTTATAAAAGATGGATAATGGTCTGGAGTAGAATCCGGCGAATGCATTGCCATGGCAGCCCTTCGTTATGCTATTACCCCGATTTTTGTCTTATTGCTGACTCAAGGATTCTTGTTTCGTTTTCTGTAGGTGAATTTTACAGTTGCCGAGATTCGTCGGCTAATGTCGAAGAACAAGAATATTCGAAATATGTCTGTGATCGCTCATGTTGATCACGGCAAATCAACCCTAACTGATTCACTTGTTTCAAAGGCTGGTATTATTGCGGAGTCACGTGCTGGTGACGCTCGCTTCACAGACACTCGGAAAGACGAGCAGGATCGTTGTATCACAATTAAGTCGACAGCTATTAGTCTCTACAATGAATTAAATGCGGATCAGCTAGATTATGTGCGCAAAGTTCAACCTGTGGACACTGATGAATCGGGGAGGGCTGAATGTGGCTTTTTGATAAATCTTATCGATTCCCCCGGACATGTTGACTTCAGCTCTGAGGTTACAGCTGCATTGCGTGTAACAGACGGTGCTCTCGTCGTCGTGGATGCTGTTTCAGGTAAGTACCCATTTGAAACAATTGGCCTCTTTGTAGGTGTTTGTGTTCAAACGGAAACAGTCTTGCGCCAAGCTATTGCTGAGCGCATCAAGCCAATTCTTTTTATGAACAAGTTGGACAAAGCATTAAGCACCATGGGGCAGGATCCTGAGTCCTTATACCAACATCTCTCCAGAGTTGTTGAGAATGTCAACGTTATCATAGCACAATTCAGTGAACATGACGGCCCAATGGGCGACGTAACTGTGAATCCTGGTAATGGAACCGTTGGATTTGGTTCCGGTCTGCAAAGCTGGGCCTTCACTTTGCACACGATGGCAAAGTTCTACGCAAAACGTACTGGGATGGACGCCGATAAGCTTCTCCCTCGGCTCTGGGGAGATAACTTTTTCAATGCTGCAGAGAAGAAATGGCGCAAGTCCAAAATGGATCCCAAAGATGTACGGGCATTCGTGCACTTCATACTCGATCCGATTACGAAAATCTTCAGGGCAGTTCAAGATGACGACAAGGCGATGATTCAGAAAATGCTTGCTGCAATTGATGTGAAGTTAACTTCAGAGGAGCACGATCAACCTGCCAAGGTTTTGTTAAAAACAATAATGCACAAATGGCTCCCGGCGGGTGATTGCCTTCTGGAGATGATTTGCATTCATCTTCCAAGTCCTTTTGTATCTCAACGGTATCGTATGGAGATGCTATACGAGGGTCCCAAGGACGATGAGGCTGCTATTGGTATAATGAATTGTGACCCCAACGCTTGTCTTATGATGTACGTTAGCAAGATGGTTCCGACATCCGACAAGGGTCGTTTCTATGCCCTGGGTCGTGTTTTTTCAGGTACAATAGCAACCGGACAGAAAGTACGAATTATGGGTCCTAATTACGTCTACGGCAAGAAGGATGATTGCTGTGAAAAGTCTATTCAACGTACCATTCTTATGATGGGCCGTTACACGGAGGCCATTGATGACGTTCCTTGTGGCAACATTTGTGGTCTTGTAGGTGTTGATCAGTTTCTCGTAAAGACTGGTACCATCACAACTTTTGCTGGCGCTCATAACATGCGTCAGATGAAGTTCAGCGTCAGTCCAGTGGTTCGCGTTGCCGTCGATTGCAAGAATCCCAGTGATTTGCCAAAGTTGGTGGAGGGTCTCAAGCGTTTGGCAAAGTCGGACCCCATGGTTCTCATTCAAACCGAGGAATCGGGCGAACATATCATCGCCGGCGCGGGTGAATTGCATCTGGAAATCTGTTTAAAGGATTTGGAGGAAGACCATGCTTGTATTCCAATCAAGAAGTCTGAACCCGTAGTTTCTTACAGAGAAACTGTCACCGATGTTTCCTCAATTCAAGCTTTGTCAAAGTCTCCCAATAAGCATAATCGTCTGTTCTTCCGCGCAGAGCCACTAGGTGAGGATCTCACAAAGGAAATCGATGAAAATGTGGTTAGCGCGAAGCAGGACCCAAAGATCCGGGGTCGTATTTTGACGGAAAACTATGGATGGGATGCTACCGATGCGCGTAAGATTTGGTGTTTCGGTCCCGATCGTACTGGACCCAATATGGTTGTTGATGTCACGAAGGGTGTCCAATACCTTAATGACATCAAGGATAGTGTTGTGGCCGCCTTCCAGTTCGTCACCATGGATGGTGTTTTGTGTGATGAAAACATGCGGGGTATTCGGTTCAACATTGAAGATGTGGTCCTCCATGCTGATGCAATCCACCGGGGTGGAGGCCAAATTATCCCAACTGCCAGGCGCTGCTTCTATGGCGCTTGTCTTACCGCATCGCCAGCCATCCTGGAACCCGTGTATGTGTGTGAGATTCAGACGCCGGAGGATGCTCTAGGGGGCATTTATAGTACACTTAGCAGAAAACGAGGTGTCATTTTCAGTGAAGAAAATACTCCTGGTACACCCATCTACATTGTAAAGGCGTACTTGCCTGTGAATGAGTCCTTCGGTAAGGGCACCTTGTGTAACTTAATCCTTGTTCTTAGGTTTCACGGCAGAGCTTCGTGCTGCCACCAGTGGTAAGGCCTTCCCCCAGTGTCAATTTGACCATTGGCAGTTGTATCCAGGTAACCCCCTCGATCCAAACAGCAAACCTGGTGTTCTCGTTGCCAGCATCAGGAAACGTAAGGGCAAGCCTGAAGCTATCCCAAGTCTCGATAACTTTATTGACAAACTATGAGACTCGAATACAATTTTCAGGACGTAGGAATCCGTTTTCAACTTGTGCGATATCTGAATACTGTTTGCAAGGATTGGGCATGGTCATATTTTATTAGGGCTGCGAACAATTGGTGCTAGTATGGAGGATGGACTGCTGCAAGTATGGGAATTTCATGCAATAGTTAGACGAGATGGGGAGTCATTGTTTTATTTATCTTTTATGTATATGGTGTGTCCAGATTTTGGTTGTTTTGGCTCGAGGGTCTATAATTTCGTGATTGGGTCGGCTTTTGAACTCACGTTCAGCCAGGAATTTGTACCAGTTGGCGGGTTTACTCGCTCCCCGTAGGGTCTGGCTTCCTGCCATGTTTTTAGTCACGCAGGGGTTTTGAAGGTTCACATCACGTGTCTGCGGCGTGCTCGGTTCGGCCGTCGTCACCTCATGAGGACAGCTTTGGGTGCATCTACACCTTCGGTGGCGCTCCCCCGGGTCGGGTGTTGGGTCGCCAGTTGGGTCATCGGGGCAGATGTACTCATTTGGATGTGACCTTGCTTCGTGATGCGGGACTGGTTTGTGGTGTGACCGAAATTTGCGGTGATGAGTGATAGTGCTGAGGGCAGGTTATTGAGTAGTCTGATGGATTGGCTTCCGCTGGGTACTCTGTCGTTGGCTGAAAGAAGGAAATAGCAACAGCCAGCAGCTTCTGTGTGGTAATCGCAAAGGTAGGGTCGTTCAAATGACTGACAAACGTTTATTTAATCTCTACCCAAAACCCATGAAGGTAAGCACTCAAATAAACAATAAAAGCTTGATGAGGCACAGTTGGGAGATCCCCATTTTTCCTACCATTAATCCGAAAAAATACGAGGGAGTGGGTGACGGGAGGTTGGTGTAATGGTAATTGCAGAGGAGGTAAATATAGCAGGAAGGGTTGAACCTGGTTCTGTTCTTTTCAGACGAAGCGTCCTTCACATTCTGCGCTTTTTATTCATGATTCCAAAGTCGTCCATGTTGGTAATTAGTGACTTGTTTCAAAAAATTTGAGGGATGGAAAGTTTTTAAATCACACTATACTTCATTGCGCCGTTGTGATTGTAAAATCGCAACATCAATTTTCCGTTTTGTAATGCTTTGTGCAAAAATAACCTGACTATTCATGACTTGAGTGACGGAATCGAATAGTGAATAGTACCACATGGTTAAATAGATCGCACTCAGCCTTGAGAGCTCCCCAGCTTCTCTGTTTAGGTCGGAAGAGACTAAAATTTTTACAAGATGTGATATCTTTTGGGAGAATGCGCCTGAATATCCCTTAATTTTACCTCTCCGCCTAGGAGTCTCCTCGTAGCGAACATCACAATGTTATCATGAGAGTAGGGTGAATCATAGCAGAGGAGTTGGTACAAACATCCGAACTATAAACCTGAGGGGTTTTCTGACTACTTGGTGCGATGATCCCTGTTGACATGCCAGAAAATAGATGCAAAGAAAGACCTATTGCCAACACAAAAGTAGCACCTTTTGAGTATGCTTCTCCCCTGCGAAACACAACTAAATTCGCAAAATCTCTCAGTTTCTAGTGATTTAACCGCAAAAGAATGCTGCTCGAAATATTGAGAGAATTGCCGCAAGTGTGATTTAGGACGACGCAGAATTTGAGCTGATAGGAATGGATTAAAAATAACGAGACAAACGGAGGGAACTTACTTGAGGCACTTCTGCTTTGCCAATCGTCGTAAAAGAGAATAATCTTGACCTGCATTCAAATTGTAATGCAATATGCAAGAACTATTAGCTCAAAGAAGAGCCTTTTATAAGGACTGTACCATTTCGTCGAAGATTTTCACGACTTCATATTGTGCAGCAGCACATAGGCAAAGCATCCATGTTGAATGCTGGATGTGTCCAGGGTCCCATGAGTTCTGATGATAAAATACTCTAGCAGAGTATGCCTCATACCTTTAAGATCTAAGAAAATGATTTTTTGATGGTTATTTTCCCTGTTGCGAGAAGTTCTGTTGATTGTCGACGGAATCACTACCTTTCCTAAGAATTCCCCATCTTGGATGTTACTCCCCTTGGAAGGTACTCAAGACGAATGATCTGTGCTGTCCGACAAAAAACTGCCTAAGCGTACCTCACGTGTGCTGATGTACACCCAACGACATAGTGGTCTATTTCCAACTTAGGCAGCTGACTTATGTCACTTTTTGTGACAAAGAACTGTAAATAAGACGAAGTTTGCGGGATACTTGGAATCCTGTGGCGTCATTCTTGATGCCGAGGTAACTCCCACACACCTCATTCACTGCAGATAGAGCTAGTACACTCATATACTACTGAAACACTACTAGAGGCAATGTGACTAGACTTCAAATTTGATTTCCTTTAGAACAGAAAGTACAATGGTGCATCCCATTCGTTTACGAAATTAAAATGGCAAATAACAAGTGTTCTCCCGAAGATTGTGAGAATCATTGGGTAATGCAAGTTTTTATGAGAATTCTCTGCGTGTGAATTTGGCCAAGAAGCATAACCTTATTAGGAGCGTTTATTAATTCGATTTTAAGCCAAATAAGAGCGAGTATTTCACAAGCCAACCACAAATAGATATTTTTCCTTTTTTCTTTTTTGTATGAAGCAAAACACCCTGTTTTTTGAGGCGTAGACCGACTGGAAGACAGATCGAGAACTAGACCTCAGCAAAGTAGGCAGTTTCAACGTGTCGTTAAATCACACCTTGTAGGTGAGACGGAGTGAAGCTTGCAAATTGATGCAGAAAAGCGCATTGCTGACTAATGCGACCCATTTAGGTTGGGTAGAAACGAGTGCTGTTAAAAAAGCAGATAACTAGAAATGAATAAAAGGGATAAAAATTTTTAAATGCCTGCTAAATTGTTGGTGCGCTGGCATAATCTCGCTTCGTCACAGTATCATAGTAATTTCGTCCAATGAAAAGTCACGAAGACTAGAATGCAAATTTGACATGTGAAAAATGGGCAATTGGGAAGAAAGACTTTAAAAGTTTAATTATTCTGCTGCATTGACCGCCAATAAAAATAGCAAACTATTGCAAACAGGATAAATTGCCCTAATAAAAGGCCTTAAAGTTATTATTCTGCACACCACTTTCTCAAATTCCTCAAAGTACGCATTCCTACCTCAAAATAGCGAACCGAACACCAAGAGACATTCAAACCGAAGTTCCAACACCAATCACTTCATCATTTCAAAACTGACTCGAGCCAGCTGAACTTGACATCAGTGCGGGCAAACCTTGCTTCAACACCTTTAATTTGCCTCTAACATAGCCAAACTTAGATACTCTTCCGCTACAATGTCTATGTTACTGCCTATTGCTTTGGCACTGATGGTAATTCTTTGATGACTCTCGGTTCACGAGGCATTCCATCGGTCCATGAAAATGAGCACTAGCTTAGATTAGAAAATTTTGCAGGTGAATACATATTTGCACATGTGATGGAAATTACAATGCAGAAGTTGTACAGCGTTCCACAGTGTTGACTAAATTGGCAAGGAAGAACGAAGGTCAAATATTGCTATCTGTGGATTTTATCCTCAACTGTGCCGGTAGGTTTGACTAGAGGATTGAAAATTACCATTTAACTGGCTTACTTACAGTCTATGGTATCGGAAAGTCAACATTCTCTTTATTCAGTCTTCCCAATACAGCAGCCACGCCCTCCTGTGCTGCCTGATAAAGTGAGAAATTTAAGACCAAGCCTTGCCCAAGCGATCACTTAAACTTGGAAAGGTGTGGATTTTTTATCTGTTAGAAAATATACTCTAATGAGTATCACATGATAAATTAGCTTAGCACAAAGAGAGTGCAATAAAGGCTTTTCAGGTAGTGAGGTTCGATGTTACAGGGTTACAATAGAGCTGCATGATGATGGCGAAGGGAAAGAAAATCGGATTCAATTAGCTTGAAAATTGCATGAGTCACACGCAACAACGCCTGTGCTTTTACGAAGCATCGAAGACAAGCTTAAGAAGAGATCAAAAGAAAGTTCATTCAAAGAGCAGCAAATCGGTGTAGGCAATACGAATGCTGAAGTGGAAACTCATTTTTTCATAAGCTACACATACTGGGATGGGCATAAACCTGTTGGCACTCAAAAAAATGTCTGCCCCACGCAAAGATGCTCCAAGTAAGAATTTGTGAAGCGACGGCCAGCAATAAGTAGTAAATTGTTTGGACAAGAACTTTTTTCCATTTGCTCAATGTCTTTTCATAATTGGAGCGCCTTCCGCTGGTCAAATTTAGAAGGGGGTGGAGTTGTCTAAAAAGCAAACCCATTTGACTAATGTAGCAGCAGTCAAAGGCTCAAGCGAAAGAATGTTCTGACGTCCTGCTATTATAGCGTTGCATAACCATTTTGGCGGGCTCAATTGTGGTATGTTTTAATTGAGCACTTGCCTCTCAGTCTTAGCATAAGCTGAGGTAATTAAAATTAAAGCCTAGTGAGTTGGTGCAAAATGAATATGCTAAAACACTGGGTGCCAAGTGCTTTTAGAATAACGAATACAACTGATTGGTGGTGGAAGAGCTTCCTGATGAAAAGAGACCACACGACTTTTGGCACACGCACACACACACACATGCGCGCCAGAGGATCATCCAGCTCATCAGTGTGAATTGGCTTGTGTTTGTGTGGGTGTCAAAGTAGGCACATCGGCAATTTAGAGTTGATTTAGTTTTGCCCCTTTCGAAGATCCAGGTGACACAAAATCTGAAAGGTGCGGCAGTTTCAAGCGTCGAAGTTGACATAACTCATGCACTTGCTATAGCCGATTCATTGAATTTCGGATTTTACAGTGTATAGATGTACTTTGTATTGGTGATCAGGAGTGAGTGTAAAATAAATGAAGTCGAAGAAATCTTCATACCTGCAGTTATCGTAAACCTGCTGGTGGAGTTAATATAAAGTGGAGAGACGCGACACAATTTCAGACTTGTATGGGATGCATTGACTTAACTGCCTCCCCAAAGTGATGGCGAAATTGGATTTGAAGATTTCGGCGACAAATAGCATAGACTGCACTTCAGCAAAACACCCATGCACGGTTGATGCGATGTAACCTAGGCAAAACGATTAAAAGAATATACTGCTCAATCCTATGAAGCAGGTATTAGCATGAAATGATACCCATGTGAGTAAGGCTTGCGAAGATCAATGAAGCTGGCAGCTCACAAATCGTTGACTATTCTTGAACTTTGATGGGTGTACAAATTGAACGCTAACAGACAACATGCAAGTGAACTCTGAATCAGAGTTTTGATAGCAAATAAGTGCAGCCCACTAGTGATACTTTACTTCTTTTACAAGCAGTGTGAAATCATCTCTCCTTTTATCACCCTTTAGCACCAGCTAATAACGAAGCTTTAACAATTCGAGTAACACCATAAAACTGCAGCTGCGCACTGACTTCTTTTCTCTCCAGAAAGTAAGGCATTCTAAATTGAATAATCTTTGTACCAAGTGTCGACGTGTGTGCGAACACTGATTCACATAGATACAAAAGGCTTGCGTATTAAATTGATCTTCCCCACTGGCGTAGGCGTAATTATTTTCGAGCGAAATTTCGCAACAGGAGCACTACAATGTGCAAATGAATCCCTTTTGGATTGTCAGAAGGATTGGAGAGGCATTATATTTCGCATTCTTAGTGGCTTCCTTCGGTCAATAAATTAAAACCCGAGGAAAGTATGTCGCCTTCTCAATGTGGAAAGGGCGGAAAAGGTGCGTTCCACAATAAGAGGCCTGCGTCTGATGAAATGAATGCTAACACAATAGGAAACGTGAACTTAGGTGGCAAGAAGATGTCAAAAAAGCTTGACACGATATTTACGATTTACTAGTACATTTTTTATCTACTAGACACCCTTCAAATGACTGATTCAATTATTGGAGTGTTTTAGCTGAAGTCATGTGCTTTCGTTAAGGATCTCACATGCGCGACTTGAGCGATTCATTACTCAAGCGCCAATGAGAAATAATGCAAGAACTAAGAAGTGAAATAAGCCTTCAAAGAGTTGTGGTGTCTATTTTGCGAATGATTTACCATTGCCTTAACTTTTGCGTCGGACATATAAATGTGGATTATTTAAACAGCCAACCACTAAGTGGACTTCGATATCTCAATTTTAGCATGTGGCTTAAACAAACCCGACGAATGAAACTGCATGTTTACGCTTGCTACTTTTTCGTTTATGCGTGAAATAGCGCTTAGAAAATCTAAAATGAAGCCATGCTATTCAGCCTTCTTGGTTAGTTTTAATGGATAAACACGTCTACCGTCATTCGTAAAACAAGGAGCAAACTTGCATTGTCTGGCTCAGCCACCAAGTTGACTGAAGAGGCAACTTTACGATCACTCCAGTTGACGCTTTCATGGGGTGGGAAATGCAGCACTACGAGCTAACTGTGTGAAGGGAATGGTCAGACTGATAGTGGAACCAAGGACAAAGCATGATACTTATCTGATGCCTCGGTGTGTTAGTTGCTACATGTATTTGTTTTGAGGAAGAGATCCACCTTAAGTGGATCCTGTGTTATGAAATTTACTTTAAGGCTATACACAAGCACTCGCAATTTTGCCTAGGATAAAGTAGATTTCAATGTCTGCTATGGGTTGGTTGCATTAGGAACTTGGGCTGTAGTCAGACCCAACAATTATAAACAGGACGAACTAGATTAAACTAAAGTCGCGTTGCAGTGAGACACTGGGTGCTAAATGTATAAAAACTGGTTATGGAGAAGTCAAAAATAGCTTGGCATTCCGGCTACTTTTGGTTTGGTCAGAATTTTATGCCTAAAATCTATTCAGCTTTCACTATGATCATTTTTTTGCCCGCTTGTACGACAGCATATGGGAATGACAATTACCGAATACGAATTTCTGTTGCCTTTCGTAGAATGACTTGTTGATGTGTTGAAAGAGGTGTCCAAAAAGGCATCACAAGTCGCCATAATTTAATCCATGCACAACGTAAATGGGCTGTCAAAAGTGCAGCAATGCAAGTCGCCAGGTTTCTTTTTACCAGTCTGCTCAGTGTCAATGACGGTCTAACTACTTTTTTTCGGGCTCTATGACCGAGAATCGGCTAGCATTATCAATGGACCTCACAATCTAAACCCATTACATATCTCGCCTTCGTGGCACTTCAATGCGTTCGGTGAGCACGGCATTGATCGCTTCAATAAAATAAAGCGTGCAAATAGCTTTAGTCTCGCCCAAGATAACATGAAGCTCTGTTGGCGCATCTACAGAAGCCATAGGCTTTTGTTTGTCAGAACTGTCATGTCGACTAAAGTTATTGTGTTCTTGTTAACTTGGTTTATATGTTATCAGCATTGGCATTCCAAACGTGAGCGATTTCCACACAGCGTGCATCTCCCGCGGGAAGTTGGACAAAGTGGAATGAAGGAAGCTTTCGGATGTCGAGTTCACTACTGCCATTATTCTGAAAGTATTCGAAGGGAAATGGTACAGCTAAGTGAAATGCCACCAGTGTTCATCAACATATCCTTTTTTAAACAAGAATACTGTGATTAGTCTTGAGATAATATACCCCGGCATTTACTTAATAAGCCCAATGTGGTATAGCAGTTTTGAGGGGTGAAATCAAATGCCAATGCGATCAAATTGCTTCAGATTGTACACATTTACAATTCCAACTACTTATGCCGCAAACGAGAATCTAATTACCTACTACTGGCGCTTAGTTGTCGAGCCCTCACATACAGCTTTGTCGATGACGCGAATTGAAGTTTGGGCTAAGTTGCGTGTGATGGGAGGCGCGAATGGGTGTCTGCAATGAACATTGCGATCGACTGTAAACAAGCACTAAGATTTTACAGCTTGATAAGATTTGTGACTAAAGGAGAAGGAAAAATTTTACTGGTCAGCCCTTCAGCCTGGATGGTTAGCAATGGTCTGCTAACAATAGTGGTATAAACCAGAGTAAGCGACGGTGGTTACTAACAAGGAGAAACATTCAGTAAGGGTGAGTGCTTGCAGGCAACAAATCCAACATTAAGTATTCAATGGGGCCTAAGGGTTGATCACAACATTTAGTGTGGTTCTCGACACATAAATGTAGTGAAACGGTGTCACGTGTATGCGGTCGTGTGTTTGTCTACTTACAGACTTTCATAGCTTTTCCTTCACCATAAACACTCTTATCAGGGAGAGAATGCGGTTGACTCCAATAGGTGTGATTGAAGCTTTCCCACCGTATAAACCCAGCGCAACTCGAAGTTATGACTGTCAAAGTCTTCACAACAACTCTGCCCTTTAGGCTTGGGGGAAGGTACAACGGCATAAAAATGCGCCTCTGAGGTTGATGTGTTCATAGCAATTGTGGGGAGCATTTATTACGAATGGCGAGAAAATTAGCTTAGAGCCACATCAGCTGAAGAAGTAATAGGAGCTAAGCAAACAACCCTCCAAATCGTTGTCAGCCGATTACCACCAATCTGTTCCCTACGACTTCGATGCTATGAAACTCTTGACTATTAAATTACACCGAAACTGGCTGGTGGTTGGATGTGACATCTGTTAAGTAAACAAACATTACATTTATTATTTTCAAGGTATTCCCTGATAACTTCATACATTTGAGGTGGCATCGCTGTGCAATGTACCGTAGACGGAGTCGGCCACTAATTCACCTTGACGACTGCTATACAATTGCAGTTGGGATCTGTCTGCTCAACTCTCCACCATGCAATTTGGCGGTGGGTAGCAGAGCTTCTTCTTGCAACACAGCTTGGGTTGGTTACCTTAAACTCTTACGTTAATTTGGCTGTACTGAGGAGTACTGCAGCGAGTGGAAACTTTTGAGATGTTTTTAGAAGCTACTCTTTTATTGTCGTGAAAAGTCACAAAAGCTTATATAGTTTCTTAATACCATCGAAATTTTACGCGACAGTTACTCTCTTTTAAAACAGCACTGCAGGCCAAGAGAGAGACAGATGAAAGAGTGGCGTCGGGTTAACTCACCTTTGATGCGTTCACTTTCATCACACTGCGGACACGTGATTGCGTGCAGAAGGCACTGGAGTGGACGAAGGAAGGACAAATCCATTTGGAATAAATCATTGCTTGCTTGGATGTTTTAGAATTCTCGAACGGGCACTACTTTTGTATTTCAATGCGCCTAATTGCTATAAAAATTACCTCACTCTACACATTAGGCTTTTTCACATTGTCATAACGGGCAAACATTGCTTAGTCATAAGTTCGTAGTCCAGTTTGGACAGAAGTATGATATTTTTGTCTGTCAAAATTTGAGTAAAAAGCTTAGCATCCATTTCGACATATAGCCGTGGAGTTTTAATAAAATGCACCTTAGGAAGGCGGACGTCACCATAAAGCACCCTGTCTTATAATATGATTGGTAAAGTTGCACTAAGGCATTAACTGAGAGGCAAGCATTAGTCTATGTTGGAGCAGTCCACTAGAATTACAGTTTATTCATCTTCTGTCAGGCAGACGGTATACCATGCGCTAACCGAGAAGCCACCACAGCACCTTATGTGGTTAAATACACTATAGCTTGGGTCAACTTCTCGACGTCAACGCCTCGGAGTCAGTTCATGACCCAAACGAAGAGCATGTCAAATGACGGTGCACCACCTCAGTGGTGTAGCTGCAGTAAGGCTATGAAAATACGTGCAACCGAAAAGTTTTACTTTTTGACACAGTCTCACAAAGTGGGTGTAGAAAAAAAAATTTTGAATGCGAGAAAGCCTTGATGACTGGTGCCGAGGTGACTTCATACTTTGTCTACCGCCGTTGTGCACACTGCTTAAACTGCGCCCTCAATGTTGGAAGTGCGATCCACGAGGGAAAACAATTGCATTTTTATTGGGTGTTAATTAACTGACGGCTCACGAAGTAGGTCCCATCACCCACTGTTCGGGAGAAAATGTGTGAAAACTTATGGAGGCGGCCGTTCACTTGTAGCGGGATTGCCTGATCAAACCAGAGATAAACGATGAATCATGCTCCAAGGGCAGTTATCTGATTAGGTTTGGCAGATTTGGCTACCTCAGCACTGCACGTGCTTCTTCAGAGTTGGGATTCGATAGCATCTGGGCTGGGGCCGTTCTCCGCGCAGACACAAACGCCTAGTTGGACTTAATTTTAGCAATGATTTACTAAGTCAAAACGAATTTGTCACTTATTAGCGCAAAAAATACGGATGTAGAAGGTAGCTACTCAAGAAAATGTTATATGGTTGACTGTTTGTGACCTTACCAGAATGTCACGAACCTTTTTTAACTTCTACAAAAGGAAATAAGATTTCTTCGGTATTGGTTGCCAATTTCCTTATTAATGTAGTAATGAAGTTTTTGAGCACCCCACTGAATTCATTCCCAGTCTGCCTGGTGTCGAACCAAACCTCTTGACTACCAATTTAGCACTTCACTGGAGTGGCCCGCTTGATTGCAATGAGAGGGGATTATGTGCTCAGGCAAAGAAGCTAGATGTCAGTCATTTAGTTTATTTGCCTCACACTATTAACAGCCTAGTATTTGAGTTTCAAAAATGCATAAGACGTTTTACTTGAAGGGGTAAATAAGGAGGATATTTGCACCTTTCGAATAAAAGCGATTGTTGGCTTTTTCAATCACTCTAATTAAATACACAAGTGAAACAATAAGCCCTCGCCCTCCACTTTTGTTATTCTGTCAGAGAAGATAGGCTGCGGCGCTTTAACGTGAAAGTTGATTGCAAGTGGGATAAATTTGTGCTCCTATTATCCTTTCCTGAGGATGTGCATGACGCAATTTCAAAGTCTCTGTACCAAGAGATTAAGTGCTATCCAAAACCTACCTGTTTTCGAGTCTAGCACGCATACATGCAGGTCTAGGTCTGTATGAACTGGCGCCAAGTATGTCCCACCTACCGTTGCGCAATTAGGGCAGATTTCCCTCATTGAACATTTGCACGCATTGCCTCATGGAGGATAACTTCATTTAAGTGTTTTGAGGGAAGTTCTTTGTATTCCTAGGCCACCACTTGCCATTGGGCAAAATGGCACAAATTAGGCATAAATTGGATTTAAGACTTCATATAACAAAACTCCCAGTGTTGTTGTCACGGCCTTGCTCTTGAGCAACATTTTGATGTGCTTAGCCGTCTGTTTTGTACAGTTTTCAGCAATCACATAACTTTTATTAAAGAATAAAGGCGTCTATACACTGTGCTGAGATTGACAAAATTAATCCAAGAGTTCTAATGAAAAACGATTTCCTAAACACGTGGGGATGCAGTTGGCGTTTGGCCATTGCTAGTCTTTAAAAATTTAAAGCGATATGCCTTCAAGGTGAAGCAGGAGATTTTAAATTTCTAGTGTTGGAGAAGTGGCATAACAGTGCAATTTAACATCTTTTTACACTTAGAAGGATCCACGCTAGTGATAGGCGCATCTGCGGGGCACTGATCCGCTCCTGGACATTCGATCAAACATGGATCGTTGCGGCACATCATATTCATACTGGTTCCTCCTATATTCCTCGTATTCCGGCTCTAGGTAGACAAGACTCTTGTTTCGCACGGCTGCTCGGCTATTGTAGTTATAACCAGAACTCTCGAATCGCGATCTAGACGCACGTCTTCGTGATGAGCAACGAAAGTCCTCGCGTTCATAGGCATATCGGTCGTCCCGAGACTTTCGAGAGACTGGCCGGTAGATCTCGTAGTTGGTGGGATCAAAATTATCAAAGATATCACCCTTCTGCCGACTCAGCGAACGTTGAAAATTATAAGGGTTTGAATATGCCATGGAGGAAAATGCAAAAGGTTGGACTCGAGGCAATTTTGGTTCCTCCTCTTCCTTCCCGTAAAAAGCTCGCATTGTCGGGTTGTGTGCAGCACTGCGATAGACGTAGCGAGAGGCTGAAGTCACACTGTCATCACTTTCCTCTGCCATTGGCGTGGAGAAACTTGAACTGGAGTTCATGGTTGTGCGAACGCTTCCATTTTTAAAGTAGGCGGTTTCGGGAATTGGATTCAGTTGCAGTTGATCTATCACGAAGCGAAATTTTGTTGCCGCCAGCGAAGAAGGAAGACGTAACACTTGAACATGATTGCGAACTTTTGAGCTGGCTATAACCATGAATACGAGGGTGGGGTCGCGCTCGCATGGGTAGGTAGCCTGAATAGCTTTGTAATCTATCTTTTGCTTAGCTTTACGATGCTTCGACCCGTTACTGTAATGAAGGTAGAGGTAAGAGGAGTAATTGCAGACGAAGCCTTGAAGTTTCGGATCTGGAAGTCGATTTTCGTTGTAGAGGCTATTTACTCGATCTTGGGTGTCGAGATCATAGCTATCAAACTTCACCGATTCGGTAATGGCTGCAGGACTTTGGAAGAATATGGCCCTTCCTTCCTTGTCGACTCCTTCGACAGGTAATGCCATGTTGTGGAAAGAGAGTGCAGCTAGTCTGCTGCATAAGCTAGGGCTCTCCCTAACACGTGTGCGCACGCGGTGCGCAGGCCCAGGAATAGCCACTCACAGCCTCAAGCGCCTCGCTTCCATTGGTGGGTGGTGGCTACACCAGTCACAGTGCGACAGAACTGCCGGCTGCCCTCCTATTGTCCTGACTTCGTTGACTTATCAAGGTCTTTATGCGAATCGTGCAATCATTGCCATTCAATTAAACTTTATGATTATGAGTAATTAGAATAAATCCTGTGTAACTCAGATTGGCAGTGCGTGCCTGTTTTTGCGTGTGTGTGGTGGTCCATTTTTGCGTGCACATGAGTTTTTGGGTTGTTGTATAGGTGGCACATCCGCTCCGTTCTGCATCTTATGGGCCAACAGACCCCGCCACTCATTAAATGTCCTTCCTTCCCTACATGCGTACAAAATCTGTCGCAACTTGAGCCTTTAATATCAAAATCGTAAGTGGTTTGCAATACAGGAAAATTTCGACGATTCAAAAGAAGGTTTTGAAGCATGGTATTACATAGCACTTTGATCTACTTTGATGCCAAATTTAAGCTAAAATTGGCTTTGGGTAAATGGTTTTAATTTGCGAGCAAGTGTTCAGTTTGTAATTTGGAGAGGTAAATTATGTTTACCGAAAAAGGCTCAAATAATTATGCTGTCATTAACTATATTAATAACTGGAACACAGATCACTTGCTCCTTCCAGCAAGTAGACCACGGTAAAGGTATGAATCACTTCTAAATGGCTTTCCTTGGTAAAGTTGTTGCAACTTTTACAAGCTTGCCTTTGAAAGAAAGTGTCGGCAAAATAATTGACAAGGTCGAATATTTGCATTTATTAACCTTAACAGGCCATTTACTCCCATTGAGTACTGAAACTGCTGTAAAGATACATGTGAAATTCGACATCAAAATCCATGCAACGTTTCACGGCTTCTTTACTAAAGATAGGCAGCAAAACAACCTTTTAAATCTGCAAATTGTGCACTTCCTTCCTTCATTGCGTCTATGCAACATATCCATCCCGGTATGGCGTTGCGGGCACTTGAGGGCTAGTTTTGCTACCGCCCAGTTCAGCGCCCGCACTGGTCAGCGTCTTAAATACGCATTTAGCATGCTTCATAGTTAGCCATAATGAATCCATAGCCTCAAAGGAACGCTTGTGTAGTGTTTTTGATTTGTAAGCGAAATACCACCCGACTTCTGCATCACAAAGTCATGTCAAGACAAAATAAAGAGGTTATTCGAAATGCCAAGATTTATTTATATCATCCTCTGCAGTTGGCCTATCCCCTAATAACTCATTGAAACATCTCTAACAAACCTGTTTACAATTTGAAGCTCCGACAACTATACTTTGGGGACAGAAAAAGGCACCACGGGGCCCACTGGTGAGTAATTTGATGTCCTCACCTCTTTTAGGACCTCAAACCCTAGTTGTAAGTAAAAATAGATAGATTTGACGATGCGTTAAATCAACCACACTAACCAAAAGAATTCTCTCAGACTCTGAATCTTCGGTTCTGCCACCTTGATAAAAGCAGTTTTTAAACACCTCATGTGAAAGTTACGTTTTCTTTAAATGGGCAGAACAAATCAAAGGGACCATCACATTTTACCATTTAAAGTCAATTTTGGGGTTACAAATTACTAAACACGTAACGTAATATCGCTCTTTCAGCACTGCAGAAGCACTTTATACCAGAAAGTATCAGCAGATAGCCAAACTATTTTCTGTGAAAAGTATCCAATAAAAAATGATGATCATGGTACCACATAACTTATCGTTGTGGTAATAAAGGAATCCTTAAAAATTCGAATAGGAGGACAGGCAGGAAGATGGTAAACTAAGTAAGAATGGCTTTTGATTCCACAAAATTGTAAAACATTAAATTCCAGGGGAACTTTGATCGTTAACAGAAACGGGATTATGGTAAACATACTACTAATTTACTCCCAGTAGCCGACTTAGCGAGCGGCAAAATCTGCCGCAAATGGGATGGTAGAAACCTCACCGAGTTGGATTTTATACGCTTTCGAATTTAATTTCACAGCTGAAAGTCAAAGGTACGTTGAGATCATAGCAAAAAATTCAGTAACTAAGAGAAAGCAGGCACTACTTAGTGCAGGCTAACAAATTAAGTTTACCATGAGGGTGAAGACAATCGAGGATTGCCTTAAAACTCATCCAGATGAGAAAACGTAGTCAGTCCTCATTTCAGAGTCACATCTAGAAAGACTTAGATGATATCCACAAAATAAAAGTGCAAGCACAATGAGGCTGAATGGTATGATCCTAGGCCCTTTCGATTAATTTTCGAAGAAAACACGTTCCTAAATACTTTCACAAAACGGCATAAACTGGATCATTAGGATAAGTAGCCTCACTCATACCCATTGGTTCTCACTTTTCGCGACACGGAACGACATTTCGGTACACCCATTTTACGAGCACTGCCACAATGGGTTAAGGATAGCGTACCAAACACGGTGTTTACATATCGATACCATTACAATTGAGAAAGCATTGCAGAAGCCTGTAACTGTGCGGGCAGGGAAAAATGTAGGAGCGTGAAACAAGTATACTTTTCTCGATGTCATCTGATGTGATCGAAAATTGCAAGGGTACAGCACTGTTTATCAAAGTAGGGTAGATAGCCTCAAACTAAATCATCAATGAAAAGAATTATTAGAAATTTTTATAGTCATCTCTTTTTATTTTACGAATATTAGCGGAACGTGCGATTCCTGTCACAAAAAAAGTGGATTCCAAATGGCACTATAAGCAATGCACTACAGCTGGTAGTCAGTGGGTTAACGCATTTTCCTGTCTCCACTGTTGTGGAAAGCTAATATTTGATGTAAGAGAAATAATCCTACCAAAGATCCGTTATCGTGTCATCACTGAAACAAAGGAAGTCCCGTCGTGAGGCACAAGATGCTAATTTAAAGTAGCAGAACACCTCAATAAGTTTTCGAGACCGACAGATATGGCCCTGTTTGATTACTTAAAAGGATCAAATTTACTCGGAGGTGCAGTCTTTGTTAGTAGCTGAAGACAAGTTAAGTTCGTGATTGGGTTAGCTGAAAGAGAACAGAAAAGAACCGATTGTAATACAATTCAACAGCGAAATCATCAGAAAAGATAGGCCAATACGGATCGTTACGTGTGTAAGAGCTCACAACCAAATCATGCAACAATCCTCATCCATCTTTCCTTAATTTTGGAGAGACGGTACCACAGAAGTGCTTTTTTGACATTGCAAAATAAAATAATGATAGTGGACCAACCAAGTAGCACAGTAAGATAGTACCAAAGCGATTAAGTCTGATGGCGTTGAATCACTCTGGCAAAGTGCTTTCCTTACACGAATTTATGCTAACACAGAAACAGCCGAAGTTCAGTCTAACAATTCACATTCGGGAGGCCGTAAAAATGCGTACTCCATGCAGTACCATCCGAGTGAGAGACCTGCGCACAGAGTTTGCACGCACGCCGCGAGAGGCAGAAGTGCTCTCGCGCCGACTCAAGCGAGCATCGCGTTGGGGCTGAAAAAGCACTTGCAAAGGGCGCTTGTCTGATTGGTTTGTTGCAGCCAATGAAACCTCAGGAGTGCGCAGGCGTTGTGCTTCATTCAGGGCGTTTCAAGTTCACTTCTGTGCAGTGATTTTTAATAGCCAAATGCCTTCTGCTCAGAAAGAAAAGAAAAACAAGGGTAATAAAAAGGGAAAATCTGCAGATGAGGAGCCGGAGATTTGCCTCTTCCAAACTCCCACGTTCAAACCCAAGGCATTTAAATCGAAGGATGAGCTTGATGACCTGAAAAATGGCAAACCTATGGATATAAAACTATTCAAGGATGGTGTTCACTTTTATGCACAGGGCAAGAAGAAAGTGAAGTACACAATTCCATACGATGAGTTGCAAGACATCGAATTTGTTGAAGGATCTCCAGAACTGGTGCGCTTGATTGTAAATTCTAAAGGCAAAAACACCTGCTACCAAGTAATCGTCGCTGATGATGTGAATCGAGAGAAGTTGTGTGGATTCTTACAAGAGGAAAAAGGAAAGAGACGCCAAACGTCCCCGACGGAACAAACGGAGAAAAGTGTAGAAGACCTAAGTCAGTCTGACCATAAGCCGCCAGCTCCCAAGAACGGGGGCTTTGCGTCTTCCGAATTCTCAAAAAATACGCCTTCAGAAATGAGTTACAATGGCAACAACATGCACTATGATCCTTCCAATAGGTATAGATCTGCAGGGTTAAAGTCAGGGCTCAAAAGCATTAACATGGGTAGAAGCTCGGAAGCTGCATTTGACAGAAGGAGCCGATCTACGGTCTTCAACGTGGATTATCGTCAGGAAGAAGACTGTATGAGCAGCATTGCTGACCAGTTAGCGCAAAGCGCTCACCGTGATTATATTCCAAGTAGGCGATATGAGTCATCCAGCTACGCAAGAAGTCGAATTTCCTACGAACCCGACTATGTGGATGCTGATTATGATGGAGAGACGTCTGGATACGGCTACGACGATTCAGAATACTCTGACGAAACGGTCGTTGTTCGACCGGCCAAACCACGTTCCCTTACCTTTTATACACCATTTCTGAAGGTGCCCCGAAATAGAGGACCATACTACTAACCATTTCCACCCACGGATAAACGAGGTCATGTATTTTTTGTAAGGGTTGCTTTTTTGAATAGTTCTATCGTCTATTTTATAAAGGGCATCAGAACGTTTGTCCCAGTAAATTTCATATTAGACGTATAAAACACTCCTTTTTACTCTTATTCTATCGGTAGTCCGAATTTTAGGGTGAAAATCATAAATGGATTGATTTTTTCGAAAGATAAACGTCTGGATGGCCCTTGAAAGAGTAGTACATCAAGTATGGAAGCCGCAACAACGATCAGCTAATTTTATCAATGCTTGTAAAGGGATGCATGCCATCTCGGTCATTGTAAAGGCGGGTGAGCTTGCTTATATTCAGAAAAATTCATCTTCTGCATTTATTTTCAACCACAGTAATATGAATGAGGCTAGCTCCTACTCACTGTTGCACAGAAGTAATACTGCATCGCGTCATTCTTACGTGTAAGAAACAATGATTATATGCAGAAAGCCTTGATGAAAGTGACGGCAGCAATAATGATAAAGTCTAATACATAATTTTGAAGTATCGGTAGTGAAGGTTTTCAAAATGACAGTTTTTTTCCAGCTTTTTGAGAATGTTAGCGAATTAGAAATAAGCAGCAAGAAACACATGGCCGCGCAACGTGGCCATGGACGGGTGAGTTTCGAGCAGCGGTTGGAAGATAGCTACAAAGGTGGTCTTAGTGAGGTTACGAAATCCGGGGAAGCCGGATGTACGGGACTGCATTTTCACGTAATTTATGCATTTGTAATCCGCATTCTTATAGCCATGCTGACGTATGTGCTGAATGCACTGTTTCAGTCGTTTGAATTTTGCATGCTAAATTTGCCATTCAAAGGCAGGTGTGTGAGACTGCCAATTGAATTAAACACCGGCACCAAGGACTGCCTGTGATTGCGATATGAGTATGTTGGGAATCGTCTCTTCACCTCGTGATAAGCTCACCTAAGTCATATTCCCAAATTACTTAAATGAGCGCAATTTTTCAAACTGTGCTAAATTACCCTTTGCTAGTGCCTTTCCTTACGAAACTCATACAAGAAAACCAAATTTTTTACAGCTCGTGCTGTATTTTATGGGTTTATGGCCCATTCTCACATTTCAGTCTCGGGTTCCAAATAGTGATTTTATGCTTCTACCTCCTTGAGTTCCCAGCGAAAAGTGTTTCATTAGAATCATATTACTTTTTTTAATTCGCCAAACTAATGTATCAACTCGTGGCGTTGGTGAAGCCGACATTGGAAGTTTACTAGATTTTCCATTCTAAATCCTGATATTTCGGACAGTGTTATTTTTTAAAAAACCGCCACCGCGAATTGGCACATACAAAGACTGTAACTGCGTCTGTTGCTGGTGACTAGCAATAGGAATGAGTCGACCGGATTTTTCGGAACAAGCGTTGTTCAAGACATTCTTATAAGAGTGTTAGACAATTTAACCGATCATTCGGAATGCCATGAGTAGGCCTTGAACCGTGGTTAATGTCCCTGACGAACAGTCGCTTTCCGTCTTGACAATGGTGGCAAAATTTGAGAGCTGGCATTCCCAAACAGGCGCCTTCATCGAACACCTACACCGAATCACGTGGTCCCCTCTTTGGGGGATAGACATGGCAACGGTTTTATAAGAACTGAAAGTCAAAGCTACCTTCTTTTACCACACATTTTTGATGAAAATTTGCAAAGGTCTAACCTTCGCCTTTTTGACGCGAGGTTTTCTTAGTAATCGGAACAAGCATTTGGGTGAGCAAATGCGTGACGGAATCGGAGTGCATCTCTACGGCCTTCGTGCTGCTTCCCACAGATAATTTGACGCTACCCATTAACAGGCATTATTGAAATTACCCAACCTCACGCACCTCTTTCCCCATGTCAGTCTAGCACTACCGCTGGGTGATTGTATCGCCTGCTGTTGTCGAGACTACCCATTTCCGCACATGACTACACCAACTCATCCAACAAAGAGTGTTGTTTGGAATTGTAATTAATTACTATTACATAAGGGTACAGAGAGGATTTAAAAAGTCGCATTAATTTTTACCCACTTCATAGCCAATTATGAAGCAGTTTGTCTGTGAAACCATAAATAGGCGGAAGACTGCGAACCATAATTTTACCTAAAGAATGTGAAGAAGAAGGATTTTCTTAAAATAACGTGTGAGTTTTCCTATCAGCTCTTTCAAAGTGACAATAGCATAGATTACGCATTCTGCAGTTTAGTGAGTGTGCCATTGACTAATTGTCTGATTCCTAAAATCCTCCGATTTTAGATAAACATTGCAGCAATGCACTAATTTACCGAACACCGCAGAATTTGTCAATTAGAAATAGTTTTTATTGAAGCTACAAACCATCACCATTCAAAAGGCGTTAATATTGCATCCTCAGACATCCTTTAAATTAACACGAGTTTGTTTTTGACGCGGTATTAAGGGCGTATCCATAAGTTCATTGGATTGGAAAGCTACTCACAAAATTAAGCGGCTCCGTTGCATTTTTATAACAAACAATGAGCTTGCAATAATCTCTTCTGCCTCCCTAAACCGAAATACAATGTTCCATCTCCAGATAGGACAACTAAATACGGATTTCTAACCATGGCACTTCATTTGGATCTTGGAAAGTTACCAGTGCATGAACTAGCTTAACTCTCCTATAGTCATCGTGAGACAATGCCAGTCTATCCTATCACAAAATATTTTTAAACCAACTTCTAGAGAAAGACCTGTAAAACTCAGTAAACTAAAGAGGATTTCTGTAATTGCTTGGTTGTGATTTCTCTCTTCTGATAAAACGACTTTGCCAATCTCGTTTATTCATTGAGCGTTAGTATTGGATGTTAACAGTTCTCAGCAATCCAAATCTTAGAGTTATATTTTTAAACAACCTCAGCGAACGACATCACATGGTACTGCGAGACGGTAGCAAAGTGTCGGGCAATAGGCATCTCAAGTGCCATGAAGACTTTAGATTTGAAATGCATAATTTCAAAGTACAAATGCCGATATTTCCAATCGCCATTCACAACTACGACAACTGTCTGAGTAGATGTGGAGTGTGTTACTTCTGCGATAATACTGTCGCACCTCATCAACTAGGTGGTGATTAACGTCCATGTGTCTTCTGAATATCGTTACTGTTGTAGGTGTCAATCTTTTCGTACCTACAGATGCATACATTCTTGTGGACTCAGAAAATCAGATCATATAAGAAATTGGTGCCGTTCCAAAAACTAATCACGTTTGAAGAATAAAGATTGTGCAAATAAAGCGATGCAGGCTTTTTAATGCTTCGCGCAATGCTGAGACATTTAAAACTCGTGGAACCGGTAGTTTGAGACATACCTTCCAAACTTTGAGCTGTTCTGGCAGACTTTATGTTCCCAAACGAGTTATAAGAAATTCTACTGCAATAACAAGCTTACCGCAGAAAACTGTCACAAATTTAATAACTACTACTTCTTTTCAATAGAAATTCCGTATTGGGCTACATTTTATTGCTGCCTTTGATGTGGTTTAATAAAATAATTAGAGCACAAAAGCACTACACTTTGCGAAAAGCGAAGTTGAGCAAAATCCAATTAAAAACAAAAAAAGTGAATGTTAATTTGATACTTTGGGATTTTTACCAGATACCCTTACAGATTCCCTTCTCCGTAGGCAATGTGTCATATTTTCTTCATAGTAACAGAATGCTATGCTACGTAACTTTGCGCATGGAGGAACCAAGTGAATACTGTGAAGTGTATCGAAATCAGGTAGACAACGCTGCCACTCCACACTCGCAGCGGCGCAAAATCGTATTTTTGCAGAGAAGCAGGATCATGTGCCGTCGTAGGTGGGGGGCATGGGACCTGATTCATGCGAGCTGTCATCGACGCAACGTCAGCTTTGCTGAAGCCACAATCAGTGCATTGCAATGAGTCGACTGCTTCCATCAATGGATAATGCCAGTACTTGATGGAGGGTGTGTTAACCCATCACAAAATATGTTCATCTCTAGTGACGTAATTCAGTTGTAATGTAGCAAAAGTTTGTCTATTCGTTTAAGAATAATAATTTCTTTCACTAACTAGTTAAAATGACTTCAACTGCGACCAATGAAAACCACAACTATCCTTTAATGGTAGATGATTTATATACACACTGTTGGTATAGGCGGTTGCTTTTTAAGTAAACAAAAAAAATGAATTGCTCTGGTTTTTTACTGTTTTTCTTGAAAAAAAAGGCAATAAAGGTAGTGATACTACTGAGCTTTAAAGCGTCTATGTGGGGAAATTTTGCTAAGTCATGCTATCAAAAGGTGGTCGTTGCAACTGGGTGGGGACAGAGGTGCAAAAAACTTGTGATCACTTCTGTTTTCCACTCATTGTGTCATCTCCCAAAAGGACTTTAAGATGAAGGTGTGAGTAATAATATGAATAAGTAGCAAGATCAAGTAACATGGTGAAATCACCGCAGCACCAAAGTAGAAGAAGAGCGTTGGCCCTTCTAAAGAAGAGGTAAAGAGTTGAATGTCATTTCTGATGTGTCTGGTATTACAGTGCATCGCCATTTAAATTTGAAATTTTTCTTAGCAGAGAACCACGTTAGGAGTTCTTGGATTTTTTGAATCCATATGCAGTGATTATGAGAAAATTCTGCCCTTGTGGAGAGTTAGGAGTAAATGGTATTAAGGGTCAAATGAGGACTCAGTGGTCAAAATAAGACTCCAAAGGCTCGTTTAATTGCTATTTATAAAACCTTCGTAAATCCCGCAATATCTTTTTTGGACCAAAGGGCAATCTGAGGCTCCTTTAAAGTCCTCTTTTAGCTACTCCTACTTCAATTACTCGTGAGAACGGGTGATTCATAAGACAGCGTTTGATGGTGATCAAATACAGCTAATATCTTTACAAAAAGGGGTGCCAAAAATTTCCAGGGTTCTAGAGCATCTCGGCATCAGTTATTGGAGTGTGTGTTGACTTAATTTAGGAGGATTATGTTTCATGATGTGACTCAGATAATGCAGTGTTTTTTGGAAGACTTGTTAAAATTTTGGTCTTTTCTGCATTTAACGCCACATTTTATGCCGCTTCATGTGATGCCTATGCGCTGAAAAGACGATTGAGAATTCCTCCTGGAAAGGGTAATTAAACCAGTCTTCTCCTATAGGTTGTTGTGGCATTCAACCGAAACGCTGGTTGTGCTCGAGCAATAGCAACTGAAGCACTGTGCAGGGCGGAGGGGACCACGATCGATGTCAACCATCCCATCAAATTAAAAGCATTCAATGTTGGTGGAATTGGTGGCACTTTCGGTTTGTCACACTGAGTGCGCGACAAATACCAATCCACGTGCCTTCAAGCGCAGAGAAACACACACCCAGGCTTATGTAACCAATAAACGGAGGTCTATTTAATCGCTCCTTCACCTCTATCTTTATCAAAAAGTGCCCCTGCGATATGCCACAACAGGTAGAAGGTCACATTTTCCCCATCCATCTGGAATGGCTGGGTGGACGCAATACCTTTCAACAGAGCAACTTTTCCGTTCGCAACGCTTACATATGTTTGGAAGACATGAAGGACTCGGATGTAATTATGCCCGTAGAATTGGAGAAATGCGGAGATAGAGTCATATTCAGAACCAACAATGAGACGATGGAGAAAGATTTTGATCTGAGTGCAATTGTAAATGTTCACATTTTTCCTTCAGATCCCACATATGCAGTTTTTGAAATCGCTTCCAATAATGGACCTTCTCGTTTTGAGGTTCTTCATGCACCTGGCAATGAACCATTAAAACAAGTCCATGATTTTCTCTTTACACGCAATTTTGCCCAACCTCCAGCACCAATACAGCCTAGAGGAGAGAATTCTCCAGCAATTTCAACTTCTGATACCTACGAAGCACCTGAAACCGGGCAACCCGCCACCAATGGTGTCTCAACGCCTGAGCCGCAGACTGAAGAGGGCTACGAAGAGGTGGCTGTGAAACTAGTCGAAGAAACTATCAATGGTCACGAGAGTTCATTGGCATCATCCGAAATGGGGGTCCCTGTGCAAGTGAAGGATGAAGTTGCTGGTGAAGAAGTTGGAAAGTTGCGATCATCCCCTTCAACCACATCGGTTTCATCGGACACCAACTTGGACAAGCTGCAGAAAGAGGACATTTTGGCGAAACCTGTCGATGATGAATCCGATTTAAGGCCCCAGAAACTCCATGAAATCGAGGCGCCTCGCACTATTGAAGTCTCACGACCACGCCACTTTGGCAAACTGCATCTTCTCACCAACATCATCGCAGAGGAGGGAATTGACACAAGACACTATCACGATGATGGCCGCCTCTACGTTGTCTCGTGGAGAGCCTTTCGATCTTCAAAATGCCGGTCTCTCTCTGGGGGCAATAGTACAGCAGAAGACGGGACTGGTTCAATGAAGTATGTACGCAGAGTTTATCGAAACTAGACATGCTACTGTGGAATGTCAGGTGAACTCTTGGCTAATATAATGTGCATATCGAATTTTGCTAAAGATGTTACCGCTTGATAGTTTTGAGCCGCTTTCTTTGCACAAGCGCATTTTCCACTAAAAAGCTTCCGCCTCGGCTTCATCAAAACGCACTTTAAAAGCTGTTGTCTATAGCGACTGTATTATTAATTGATGCAATGAGCAAAAATGTTTGAACTGACTCATTTCCTGACTTCGCCTTAGGGGAAAAGCTGCACAGTGTCACTTTTAGGTCAAGAGCGCACATAAACGATGCGGTGTAAGCGTGAGAGGAGACACGAGGTGGTATGCGCCATCGAGTCTACTTCCTACCAGAGCTCTCGTTTGCAGGCACATGCTCTTTTTAATGCATATTCCCAAAGGTACAATGTCATGATAACTATGGGATGGAGGACAAAGTGCCTAATATTGACATCCAGTACCACAAAGACTAAAATGGACTAGTCTGAATGAATGAAGTTTTTCAAATCGAAAGCATACTCTGGATAAAGTAAGGTGTGGTCCTACACTTCGCACCTAATGACGCTGCCCAGTGCTTCATACTCGAGGTCCACTTTCTTAGTGCTCTGACAGTAGTCCTTGCTCTCGCGCCAAGTTTGATTGAAAGATTCCCGGAACTGATGCATCACTTTCAAGCAGACTTACTAATGAACGTGGTCCGTTAAAAAAATTAGTAAGATATGTGTTTTAAAGTTTTTGAAGAAGAGTTTCTTTGCTGACAAGATGATTAGTAAAAACGATGCGCGCATTGTCAGGAGTCCAAGGGCCCTGCAGCACTCTATTGGTCCCTTCCATAGGTGTCGTCCAATCTTGCTTCAGGTTTTGGAAGCCCTTCCGCTAAGTCAAACGTTCGGTATTCCCCGTTCTAAAAGGCAATTGTAGGCTCATTACATAAATGTGAAACGAGTTGTGCTTTGGATAGGATATGCAGTCACACATCCATTAAACTCAATAACACTGTGCAATATTCATCTTGCACACACTGTGTACAATTTAATAGATAGGAGTGAATTCCAGGCAACTTAGTTGACAAGGGTAGACCATCGAGAGTTTGGTTAATCCTCGCCTCTGCGAGGAGTTAATGCACATCACTACAAAGTAAGCGACTTTTACGTCAACAATATCGTAAATTAAGGTTTTCGTATCGAAAATTTTTTTGCGTGCTGATAGAAAGAGGATATTTTAAGTGAGGGTCATAACTTTGGGTAAATTTTTATCGCTATAACGAATTAAACTATTCAGGAAGTTTTTATTTTATTAATAAGAGTGCTTGGGAAAATGCGATCACAGCATGGAATTTTGGATCTGATACTTTGTTTATTAAAGTCTTGGCTGTAAAAGTATCAACTTTTGCATAAATTCACCGGTGTTTTCCTTTAAAAAAAATACTTGAAAATTCGTTGCAGTCTAGAGAAGTCAACATCGAGTGGATGAGAGCGCACTCGGTCGAAAACGGGTGACAATTCGGCTATCACCGTAGGCGCTGTCACAGGCGTACACACGTAGAACGGAATCACTTTAAACGGCTGAAGCCTGTGAATTTTTGAAGCACCGACACAACGCATATCAAATCGTTAGGCACATCTAAAAATTGCAAATGCGAAAGAATAAAGTGTGTTGGAGGTAAAAAAGAATCGGCATTAGTCCTTCTTTACAACCAGTTCTGTGTTGATGGAATTAGCCACATTCTTGCAAAGCTAATCGCATCGAAATGAGAGAATTGCATTTGGAAATCGCATTTTGACGTTGTTTCAAAAAGAATATGTGATTAGACTTGCCGGCAGATTTTTCGGTGGGTTTCTTTCTCAGGTAAATTATAATCGGAGAATGAACTACTATAACATCTGCGAAGAGTTTCATTATTTCATATTTGTCATTTCCCTTTCAGCGAGGGTGGAGAAGGTTGTCCCGTTATTAAAGTGTGAGTCAGTAATGTTTTGCATAGTGTTAAATTTACATTAATGGAAATCGCCGTTATGACCAATTTGGACTGATAAAGCTGCGTTGGATTGACAGGCATGAGAGAAGAGAGAGAGAGTTTTCCCTTGGAATTCCTAATTAAAATACTGTATTATCTGCGAAGCAGTTAAAGTGGTTAATGGAATTTCCATCTAACCTCCACATTGCTGTAGTAGGTTGCATACAAAATATTCCAATGTGTTAATGGCACTTAACAATCTTATTGAACTTTATTCTTCGTAAAATGTTTTCTTCTTTTTAGTCAACCGATAGCCAGGAGTCCTACGAAATACTGGTAGGTTTTGCAAGTAAAGTGCAGGATAGTGCGCGATTTTTACCCGCAAAACTACTTTTACTACATTTACTATTGACAACGTCAAGCCAAATTGAGTCCTAATTTAATGCATTTTATTCATCGGGAGGCTTACATGTGTTAGTGCTTCATTTATAAAGCAATCATCACCGAAAACACCGCAGAAGGAACTCAATTTCGGGTAATTTTGCTCTTGCATCTGAGGGCATTCGTTTCGCAGTTGGGACAAAATAATCTGACAGCATCAGTTGCAATGGGCAAACCACTATTTTTCACTTGGTTAAAATGTCATACTACACGTTACTTATCCACTAGCACAATAAATGTAACGGTAATAGCGAAAATTACAAGAAGGCATTTGAAATTGGCAGTGTTGGTGATTGCAAACCCATTTGCCAAATCGCATGCGCACAGGCATCGCCTGACGCTGCGCCGGTGGGTGTTGCAGCCACTTGATTGTGATCCGGATCAGCCAGGCCCAACCACTGCTCTCGGCTGATCGCCGCACTCAAATGCGCAAACAAATAAAAAAATGAAGCATTTTTTGTCTCAATAAGAATTGAATAGATTGGATGAAAAAAGTCCATCTACTCCTACACTTTGATGGGACGCGTTTATTCTAGTGCTGTCATGAGAAAGCTTAACTCCTGGTTCCACTAAAAGTGATCTCATGATTCTTGTGAAAACCTTTAACTTGAACGAACATTACTAGTAATCTTACAGCAAAAAACGTGTCATCATATTTGAAGGTAGGGATTGAGTGCACTTGATTTGAGGCCCTCGACTAATTTGTGCTGACACTTGTGTGGAGCAGTTGTTGTTGATCAGGGAGGCTTCACTAAAACTAATTAATGGTTTTGTATTTCAGTCAGCGACAATCCAGGAGCCCTGCTAAAGAGAGGCATGCACAACAACGAAATCGGTATCTGTGCATCTCTTATAATTAAGAATGCGCATTCAAAGTCATTCATTATGCACACATTCCCCAAGTACTACGTGATATGAGCAATCTCGATGTTTGCATATTTATCCTTAATTATCCCAGCCTGCTTTTATCATCGCATGCTTTTCTTGTATTCTTTTGTTTAGTGAAAGGTCAAAAGGGAAGTCAATAACGCCCGAACGACCGGTGTGCACAAGATGCATAGGCTCTGAAGGAAAGAAGAAGTTGAGGTACGTCCACACCAGCACATTACTGAAGAAGCACTCCTATATTTATCACCATCCCACAGACTATATTCTCTTCTATTAGCGTCTCCTGCATCACCAAAAAATGCCCTCGTGTAACAGTCTTAAGATGTTTGAAATTTCAATAAATTAACAATAAAAATACGTCTGATTGTTTTTAATTCGGCACTTATACACTGAGTTGGAACACCTTTGATCTTTAATTATGCAACCCAAAGGCAGGTTTTATGCAACCCTCCATCTCAGCCAAAGTTTGAAATTAAGTCTGTTTTCCAATGCGAGTTGACTCATTAAATCAGTAGCATTCTTACTACCCTTAGTTTTGGAGGTCTCTCAAAGTGGCACGTTTATTCGGGGCAGCTACTAATGGGCATATTTAGTGGATGTGGTCGGGAAAATGGTCATTGGTAATCAAAGTGGTTAACATTGGCAGTTGCTGCCAAACTAATTTACTCAGTTTCATTACAGCCACCTAACATTCACGCTAGTCACCAGCAGGTTCTTTAAAGTGGTAAACAAGTTTTTGTGCAATCACTCCCAATATTTTTCATTGCGACACCATCAGCCGCCTTCGTCTGTCACTTTTAACTAATTCACCAGACATGTACCCCTTAATATTTGACATTTATTCAAACTCTTTAGGTGTTCCCATCCAAATAGCACTATTTATTACACCTCATTCGAATCTCAAGGCCTTAGTAATTGTTACTTTTTAAGGGGGACTCATTTTTTTCTAAGAAAGTCAAAACTGGCGACCCCCTTTGAAGTTCTCAGTCTGTGATGTTGGAATCTGTGCCTTTCTTTGAGATGATGCACACTGAAATATTTCAATTATCTTTGCTACTTGTCATGAACTTTACACATTTTTTCAAGGAACATCCCTCCAACTCTTCGAATCCGCATGCAAACATCCACCTGCAACGTTTGCGAATGCATCTGTTCCTGCAACAAAAATCCCACGCCTATTTTGTTCTGTTACTCTCGACGATCCCATCAGCCAAGATGCTCAAATATACACACTCTCTATGTCCACAGCCCTTCATAAGACAAACAACCTGCTAATTAGTCTTTTTCAAGTAGCATTCCCCATTCAATGACCACGCTCCAGTCGCTTTTACAACTTTAAATATCCTGCTTAATATCTGCTCAGTTTTGGAGCCTCAAATGCCGAAACCCTCATTGATATGAACTAACTTTCCTTTGTCCATGGAAGATTTGAATCGGGGCATTAATAGCTTGAAGGGCTCATAATGAATCGTGTTCCCGTGTCAAAGGGCACATTGCGCCTAATCATAAAATCACCTCGTTGCTGCTAAATCCACACAATTTTGTCAGAATTTATGCATTTTCCTTCTACAAGGAGGGAAAATATGTTAAATTCTTTTATAAAGTGGAAAGCGGCTGCCAAAACTTGGTGGTAAACTAAGTAAATGGATGGAAATTTTAAACTAGGAAGGGGAAAAGGTTTAATCTATTTAAGTACGTTTGTAGTGAAAGACTTACTGTCACTCAGACTATTGCTAGCGCTCAGGTAAGCTTTGATACGTTCTGAATCGGTCAAACATCACTTTGGCTTGCTCAACGAGAGTCACAATCTCAAGGCGTCGCCTAAGGCCCCTTGCACCGCTCTGCCAAGTGTGCTCAAAACCAAAGCACAGCCGACTAGACCCGCTGGCAAGCAGAGATGACACGATTTCACTAATTGCATTAAAAGGCAACATGAAGTGTACAAATTAATACTCCGTCAATCCTGCTGACTGCTACGCATGGTGGAACCCACCCGCGCTTCTACTGCTCTCGGCTTTTGTGCCTAACTAATTGCCAGGAGGTTTGGGTTCTTCATCACTCTGTGCTCCATTACGGTCTAAAACGCCTAAGCAAATGAAATGAACTCAGATAATCGTGTAGACAGAGGATTTACGCAAATGTTACCAACCACTAGCAATAACCACCTACTTGGGACTCCTGTTACAATGACTACGCAAAACTATAACCGCAAAAAGGCAATTCACGTCTGCTTAAATACAAAATTTTCCTACTCACTATTTAATATGAAGTGGTGATTACAAAGTGCGTAGTTAGACGCGATTAGAGTGACTCAGTTCTGGCCCCCAATGGCATCGAGAACCACACTCATCTCAACAGCCACCAACTCGTGGACTGACGACTCATCTGCAGCTCCACTTCATCTCGCACTACATTTTGCAGCGTTACTCATTTAACGTCAGTAACAAGACGTCCTCAAATGCGCAGTAGCACCATATCCCACAGAATCGTATAAGTCGGCAGATTTACGACGGGTAAACTCTCAACGCCAATCACACTTTCATTTTACCATGCGTGTGCGTCATTTGGTGGATTTCTTTGATCTCTGACACACAGGTAAGGTGAGCTTCTAATTCTTAGGGTAACTGTGGATTGGCGTCCACTTTAAATGCTATTTCTCCAATGCACACCACAATGCGTGCAGTTGCACAGAGGCCGGTCCACGCGATATCTGAATGGCGCAAATGCGCGGTCTCGCTGTGCTGACTCATGCGAGAGAGCGGTCGACGCAAGTGTGCTCGCTGAGGGGGAGGAACGAGGGGGCACCGCGGCCCCCGCACAATGTGCCAGCAAGGCTATTGCATGCGCCATTCTGCTCCATTCCAGCAATGACTCCACTGTTAGTGGCACACCACTGAGTAACTAATTAAGTGATTTCGCAATCTGTAGTAGCTACAAAATGATGTGGGTAAGTGACTTTGCTTCCGGGCTTAGCTACTGCCGCCTGAGAAACAGACGATCGAATGATGAAAGGGCAGAAAACTGTAAATGCCAAAAGCTGCATAATTTTTCCGAAAGTTAATGCACTTTAATCATATTTTTTAAAGTGGTTAGCGCTTTGGTAATATGTAGAACAAAAAATTGAAGACTTTCTCGTGCTTATTCTGTCAATCTCCAAACCAAGCAGGTTTTGTGCAGTCATTGAAGAAGTCAAGTAAAATTGCATAAACATAAGGCTGATGCCCTGTTTAAATCGCGTAATTTATGACATTAAGATTACATATCTGTTTTACATCTAAAGAAAATGCCTAAGGATACATAAATCACTTGACGAGTTTTGAAAACAGCTATCAACGCTATACGCTTGACCCGATTTCCATTTGTCCATGTGCTTTATGCAGGACAAAATATTTCTATCTGCGCTTATTTGAACCGCTTTGTGTAGGTGGTAAGCACACTGATGAAATCATCAAATTGTGATACACTAGCGATTGTATTTGTATTTTAGAAGGTAGACCTATTAAAATAATCAAATTGGCTTCACCTTGGATTTGAGTACGCCAAGAAAAGCATTTCTGGTCTGCGTGCTAACTAGGTCCAAGGTGTGCCGATCAGGCGTTGGAATGGAATGAGTTGGCAAGCCGCCAGCATATGTGAAGACGTAAGCACTGGGTCGCGGTCAATTGGCGTGTAGTTGCGCCCCAGAGAGTCCTTCTCGTCAAAATCCTCGCAAAGGACCAATAAATCCAGAGCCGAAATTTTTTCCCAAACAATAAACTGCCTGTTCAGGCAAAGCACAAAATTTATGCTTATTAGTCTGCAATAAGTTTTGACTTTGCATTACGTGGTGTTGCATAAAATTACGGTGGTAATTTAGTTCTTCGTTCACAAAGCCACCACGGGCCACTGAAATTCAAAAAAAGCCGCACCCCCCTGAAGGCGGCACTTACAGCTAAATTGACAGTGTATTGGCGGGGATGCAATGCAGACATCTTCAAATTGCCAACCTCAAATAATTTATTCACCATTTGCTCATTTGCCTACGAAATCGCCTTCCTTTTGAACGTTGCAAACCGAGGTGGTTTATGATCCTGTTAAACTTGCAACATAATACGAAAATCATTTGGTCTCTCAATGGCCTCGTCTTGGTGTGGTACTCCCAAAAGCGGCTCTCTCAAGCCCACTTTGTTTAAACACATCCAACCTTTATAGCCAATTGTGCTTTTAAGTGAGGGGTGACTGACAATCTATTCCTTAAATATTTGATCCTAACTTCCTTCAGATTAGTTGGCTATGCATTAATTCCGAATGATGACAACATTCTAACCATCGTGCGCGAATTTCGATTCGTTCATTACGATCTTGCTATTAGACATAATGTCACATACAAGCCTACGCTTTTAGAAATGGGCACAGACTAAGTCCCTTACGTTGCATTCTTAGGCTTTGCTAGGACAAATTTGTCTTGGTTTGGTGTTCTAGCGAAAGTGAATCACAGTTATAATAATGGAATAGTGGATACTGGAGTCCTATGGCAAAACAAATAACCAGGACTGCCGTATAGGCATGAGTGAGGACGCTGCCGAGGCGACGATCAGGAAGCTTCCTGAATCAGTTGTTTCAGCTTACAATTATTTGATACAACGGAGGAAATTTAAGTTATATTAAACCGTTATCTTGATTTCATTTCAGGTTTTTTTCCATATCAGTGGCAACTTCATTTTTACGATCTCTAAAAGTTCACTCGATTCAATCACGTGATTGAGGCTGAAGTGATTCCCCACCCGTTGGCATTTATATTTCGCTAACCGTTTTAAAGTTTTTACCCAAGGTGCAATATAATCTCGACCATTCTATGGACATTGGAGACCCTGATTTCGTTTGAAGAGCTTTATGGTGAAAGGTCTTCTCTCGCTCTGCACACTTTTTATATAATTGTGCGACTGGGGAAAAAATTGACCAATCGATTGCTCAGTTCGCCTCACTTGACAGTAAAATAGAGAAGTGTAAATGGAGATTAAAGGGAGTTGCAAAAGCACTCACTCTGTTTAATAAAGGTTGCACGACAGCAGTGAGGTTGGAATTTTCTTCTTCAAACCAAATGGTCATACTAGGAGTAAGGGCCACATTTTTGCTGAGTATATTGCCATTATGCTGATATGATTCACATGACCTTTGGTCATCCCTTCATTACTATAGCAGATTGTGTGAAAGAGGTTGTAAAGCCAAGCAAACCAGTCGCACTTTCAACTCGATGCAGTTGTCAGAAAAATCGCATTTTGTAACAACTTATTTCCTAACCTGAGGTACTCATTTAGTGTGTCTCTTAGGAGTAGATTTTGAATTCTATTCATTGAAATTTATAGTGATATTGTTAGAAATCTTGGGTTGTGGATAAGCCGATGAAAATTCGTGTTGCAAATTCATGGCAGGAATTTGCTCTCTTTCACGAGGTAAATCCCTGCCTGGAGTGGATTTTCAAGCCTTCGACTTGGGCCTGCGAACACTATTTCAGCTACATTTCATCTACAAATTATCATTTCCTAAACGTTATAATTTGTGCCCATAAGCACATAAAGTGGCATTGCTTCCTCCCCTATACAATTATCTTTCGTTTGACAACATTAACGCAACAGAAACACTTGAATGCATTTTTTGCTCCAAAACTTATGCCTGCTACACCAATACCTATTCATGTGCTACGGCGTTTCCGAAAGTCTACAAACAACGACCGCAGGATTGTGCAATGGGAAATTGTTACACTCTCCCGGTCACGTGCCCATGGACTTTTTAAAGATGGCAATATCGGCACCCACGCACAACAAGTTCCGCAATTTTGATATCAATAACTCCTATTTGAGTCCTTATGCCTTACTGCGAGATCACTTATGCCCTTTTAGGCTATATTTTCAATCTTTTAAGGAAATGCCGCAATTTTTCACCAGTAGCTTTATCACACCCCTTTGGTTGACTAGTTTTCATTCCATCAATAGAGTCATATCAAAAACTGATTTCCCTAGAGATAGCCTTTCGAGCTTTCTGTAAGAATGGTACTTCCAGAGCGCCAATCTAAAAGGTTTAAGCACTAGGCCCAGTTAAAGTTATAGAAAATCAAAAGGGGGTTTGTAAACTCTCTAAAGTACAAGAAATGATTGACAAATAAGATGGAGTCTAAGTCACATTTCCACAAATTTAGCGACAAAGAGACAAACGAAACTCGTTTGCTTTAAGCATAAACAAAGCGGCGGAAGGATAAAAGAGAGTCAGAAGAAGGCAAATTTTCAGGTTCAGTACCGCAAAGGCACCACCTTGATGCTGCCTAAATGGCTCATTTCGTTCTGGTCAGAAGAAGAACTGGAAGAATCACTGTCACTGCTGTCAAGACGGTAAATCTTATGTCTGGATGAATTGGAATGGCTGCGTCGCCTCGACTCGTTTGGCATATACACTTCGGTCAGGGATGCAGAAATTGGGGTGGAGTGGCGCTTAAGGGGGACCGAGGCCACCACTGGCTGTTCAATACAATTTCTGGAACTGCTACTGCTGCTACTACTCGACGTAGAATTACTTAAACGTCGATTTCCTCGATCACTGTGGTGGCTCTTATTCTTTCGATGTGGCTCATCCTCGTTCGCGCATTCTGCTGGACGAGTTGTGCTGTACATGTAGACAGTTCCATCATCAGAAATGACTGGCCCCTTGCTTGCATCAGTACGAATTATTTCAACTTGTCTTGCATCGCCAACACCAACTTCACCACAGATTGAGCAAACACCCTGTGTCTTATTGTTGTGTTCATGTGACAGCTCTGAAAATGGTTTAAATCTTCCCGTCGCAAGGATAAACAAAGGCTTGGAGGAGTTAGGTGCAGTTTTAGGAGCATCTTTGGATTGGTGATGGTGAACGCAGTTAGAAGAACCGAGTGACCTTGGTCGATGCTCATATTTGGATCTTGGTTGATGGGCAGACGATGAAGAAGAGGTAGAGGAGGAAGATGATGATGCGGAGGTTGTCCTTGGTCGTGATTTAGCCATTTGGTTGGGACTTTTGTCTTCCACGGCGAAAGTGGTTTTATTTACTAGAGAGGGTTTCAGTTTCTGTTGGTGCTGTTGTTGCTGGGAGGGGTTGTGTTGTTCATAAAGGGGACGTTCTCCGTAAACAACATAGTGTGAACTAGCGTCAGTTGTCATGGTACGGCGAGAAGCGGTGGATGTTCGACTCTCCGCGCGTCCAGTGTGTGGGGACTTATTGTGGGAGCGAGTAAGAGAGAGTGACCGGGAGTGAGAGTTTGAATGAGTGCGCGAACGAGAACTGGAGCTTGAACTCGACCGGGACTTACTAGCTGGCATTTTGACTGGAGAGGTAGCAGTACTTACCAAATTCTTGCACTCCGACTGACACTTTGTACAAATTGGTGCATTTAGTTCCTTTGAATTAGCTGGCCCGTTCAATGTCTCAGACTGTGAATGGGTGTAGGATATGCTTTGGAATGTGTGTGCGTTTGATTGGGTTATTATAGGCGATGCTGGTGGGGACGGTGAAAGCGACGGACTATGAGCCGGTTGTCTTGGCAAACCGGTGACTCTTAAATCAGCCAAATCCTCTGAAAGTCTTGCTGATGGACTTAATTTGGCCAGTGGTGTGTCGTTCTCGTTAATCGGAGTGGTTTCTCGGCTCCCTTCGGCGTATTCTCTTAAACTTTTGAATGGATAGTGGAGTGTCTCCCTAGTTTCATTTAAGGGTGATAGAGAATTGTTTGTCATGTAGGCCGGTGATGATTCTCTTACATCCAATGCTTCAAAAACAGGAATCCGGTTTTTCAAGTTGTGCTTTGGGGCGTCATCAGCGTAGGCCAATTCATCGTCAAGTCGTGAAGCTTTAAGGGGCTGTTCGAAAGTCAGCACTAGGTACTGCTGAGGACTGCCAGACACTCGAATGCCCAGGACCAGAGCCTTTTTTGAGTGGGTGAAAATTTTGTGCAATATTACTTCAGAATACTTGATTTTTGAGTGCGGCGGTTTCTTTCCAATGTGGGAGGCTTTTGTTAGCTTTAAGGAGTCTGCCAATGCCATCACCTTGATTTTTATAGGTTTTCTGTTAGCTTTGGTTTTCTTGAGCATAGCTTCCGCATGTTCAATTGAAAAAGGATCCGTCTTGGGAGCCGGACCAAAACCAATCAAAAGGCATTTTTCGTGAAAATAAACTTCTCCCAGCTTCTTGTCAATAGAGATGGGTTTGAAGGGCTCATGAGCAGCCATGTTTTTCTGCACTTTGTGAAATGGTACTTTGGAGCTTGCCCCGCTTTAAATTTGAGCTGATAGAGCTCAGAAGTCTCCTAATCGTTAGCTCATCTGCAGACTGATTGGATTCTTTGTAGAAGACCCAATCAGCGGCACTTTGTGAATTTCTTAACTCACATTACGTGCTGGCAAATGCAAGGCTCCAGTCTTTAGCAAATTATTACTTATCATTAAATGACCCTTCATCCTTACTTTGCACTCTCAAATACCACCAACTTCATTTCTGCATGAACCTGCTTTAGTTAACTTTCCCTTCATTAAATACCAAACACTTTAGCCACTGTTCAATTAAACAATTTTATGAATTGGATAATCCCTTAGGGTAGTTGGAGCTGTGAAGCATAAAAAGGGGAATGATACGATGTCATGCATTGCGGAGTGTTGTGTTTACCGCCCTATCCATGATAAGGTCTTATGCGTGGCACAGAAGTGATCTGCAATAGTTACGAGGTTTTGGAGACATCTTGCGCCTCTCCTGAGTCAATCACGTGATCCATCCAAGCAGGCAAATTCCAAAATCTATCACCTGACACATTCAAAATATTAGGTTGAGTGCCTATCTAGCAATTTGACATCGTTACACTGTATTTCATCCAAACTTTAATTAATCGTTTAGTATAAATTAGAATGTCTTTGTAACAAAAAATGAACACTCGTGCGCATATTGTGATAAAGTTGTTTGCACAGGTCTAAAATTGTGTCATAGTGTTGGCATTGTGTTATTGTTGACATTCGAAATTGCAATGATACTGTTAGTTGTAGGATCACAAGTGCCTTCAATAACTTATTTGGCTAAAATCCCAATCCCTGTAGTTGTTATGAATGAAATGCAATTTTTTCTATTTTTTATATATTCACTCACTTTCTCAAAAACGTAGAAAAGATGACCGTCAGTATAACTCTTTATTCATGCGATTGCCTGCAGTACAAAAGATGTTTCCGTTTCTCAGTCACCTTGCAAATGCGCAACACAAAGTGGATACCTTCTAAAATTCCACAGCCGTATCCGATTACACGAAAGCGTGTATTATACTGCACTGAATTGAGAAGAAACTCTTAAAAATACCCCCTTCGTAGAGGAGTTGGCTCAGGCAAGAGACATTTCCCGTGTGCAGTTCATCACCACCTCAAGCCACCTGCTAATGCATGGGGAGCGCGTAGGCCTTTGCTATCGGTTTTACAACTCAAACTTGGCTGACAGCAGGAAAATGAAGTAGTAGGACAAATGGATACAAGGCGATGGGTACAGGTAAACAAATTAGGGGCTCTTTCGTCCCTTTCAAGGTGGACCATTTCTAATATGATCGTCAATCGTCATAGTCTAGCAATTTGAGGGGCAATAGGCACTTCGCAATACTTATTCGGCTTTCTCAACTACATGCTAGTTGTAGAATTTTCCAATTACGTTGCTTTTACTACTTTTCAAAGACCACTGTCTCAATAAAAAGTGCCGCGGTGAATTGAAAATCACTTTGAAATGTGCGCTGGTGGTGTATGTTGACAAGACCCTTTACTCAGTCTGATTGTTAAACACGACATAAGGGGAATTAAAAACAGGGGCCTTGCAACGACTGCATTGATTTGTAATACCCACAAAGGGAAACTGATGATAAAACGCAACCTTAACAAATTTTTTGGCTTCTGAATCAGTGTCTTTTTTGTTGAAGGGGTGGTAGCGACAAAGTTAGGTGCATAAAATATCATCCCATAAGTCTGCATAGCTAAATAGATGAGGCACAACATGACCCTTTAAGTAAACGCATGGTTTTTCGATCACAGACACCATTTTACCTCCTGCAGCTAGACTGGTCAGTGCTTTGGCCGCGAATTTTAGTTCATAAGCAACGCTGCGGCTAGCAACAATGGCAGCGGTAACATTACACTCACTAAGCCTGCTTTTCCTTAATGGCTTTGAATTTAAACCCATGGTTAAGAGAACAAGATTGAAAATGAGCTGATAATTGGTTGCAGCATTGACGATGGAGTGTGGGTAATTGAAGTCTGGTAGGAGGGATTTTTAGCCCAAAAAATGGGTGCAAAATTGATGGTACAGCTCCACTAGTACGCTGCACAAGCACGAGTCGTGAACAGCAAGTGGAGCGATTAGGAGTTGGGAAAAGGCATTTAAAGGTGCACGTTTGGTAACTTCATAAACTGATAATGCCGGGACGCCCGTCACAGCTATCGTCTTTACACCTGGTAGATTGGTTAATTGTTCCAGGATTGATCGACGTGTAATACTTTGTCTCACGTGTACCGAATTAACGTCCATAGTGATTTAAGATCCTTCCCATCCTAAACAGGGAATGCATCAAACAGTGCAAATGAAATTTCACGTTCCCGATCGGCATGTTATCACAGAGGAGCCTAGCAACAGCTTGTAATTTCATTAGTGGACATATGCCTTCGGTCTTTGCACCAACTCAGAAGGCTCCCAATTTACTTCACCGCAAGGCACTTCAGTGCAGTAATTGCAAGAATAAACATGATCACTTCATTTACACTTCGATATGCGTAGATAATAGCTAGGTTAATTTAGTCCAATTTAGAGACACGTGTGAATCAGCATTGTGGAAGATAGACATCACAACAATAACCTGCGAATTAAGATTTTCCATAAGCTGGGGCCTACCCAGAGAAGTCCGCATTAAGAGTACCGACTGGCTGACTAGCACTGGTGGACGGCATCATCTTCCTTTGAGCATGCGGATCCCAGGTATTATGATGCTGCGTACCACCTTACCTTTTCTAATAGCACAGCACGTCATAATAGATATGCAGCCTTAATTATTCCATTAGTTTCTTACTTGAAGTAACGTAATCAGGGCTGCAAAAGTCACTTTTGACTCAACCAGATTTCTATCCGATCACTAATGCACGCTTATTTAAAGGTAACAAAATTTTTCGACCTTCCTCATTGCCGATGACAATTTTATGCTCCATACCTTAGCTGCAACAAAGCAGCCGCTGTACGCAAAAGAGAAGCCAGCGAAAGGGCTCGTCTCTCACTTCTCACGCCTTCTAACCTCTCCCTAACAAATTGTCAACGTACATATGCGATCACAACACATTAGTTGCGCTTCACTGCTACCTTCTCACGCAGCCGGTGGAAACGCACAATCTCTTGAACGGAGAAGCGCATTGTCGTTGGGAGCGTCTCTCATCGGTATTAACTGGAGAAAGACAACCTAAAGGTGGCAGAGCATCCAGTTCCAAGTGTCCTTGGAAGCATCTTTATTTCTGGACTTTTCATTTTCGCTCGGGATCGAGCACACTATGCTGTTGTAATGCTGATGACAGATATCACAAACTCTAAATTTCACAGCATTTATCAAATAAAAAGCATTTGTCCCAATTTGCAAAGTCGATCTTCTATCCTCACGCCTGTAGCAGATGGAGTTACTTCATAAAAGGCACAAACAACCCGCTATAATTTTCCATGAATCTCATCTAAAGAATGTATGAAACTTCAATAAAGATCAGCGTATCAAACACTCACTTCTTCAATAGACGATTTTGCAACGATCAAGTGGCGTGACAATGTTTAATTGCATCACACCACCTCGAGGTCCCCAGAAGATAGCCCTGACTTGTTCGAAACGCCTTCCTGGGGCCCACTTCACCACCCCCTCAGCCTCTGGGTTGCTATCCGAAGCATGTTGGAGTTCGTAATTGCGATCCGCAAATGCAAATTTGAACTCAATCCGATGCACCGTGTTGCAGCCACTTCTATATGCATTTCTCGTTCACAATAAACGCCTCCTCCACATTTAATAATTCTAATCATGAGCGATTTTGCAGTTGCTTTCCCAACTTCGTTTCAGCATTTGATCAAGCCAAGAATGAAATGCCGAATGTCTCTGATGTGTCGGCACGACAAGCCAAATATAATAGTTAATTATAGCCCCACCTTTAATCTGAGATTGAATTAATTTTGCTTTCACTTTCCGATAAGAAGCAAGCATCTTGATAGCCCATACGTCGAATCGCTTGGCCTCCGTTTTTTCCATGCAGATGGAATTTCAATCTATTCGCCTTGTCACCGCATTGCTGAGCCCAACCGCCACTCCAGTGGCGGAGGGTCCTGAATTGTAGGTGCCACAGTATGCACGGCACCAGACGTCCACTTTGCATGAATGTAACCTATTTCGGTTAGTAATGGGAATCACCACTAATAGGTTGCTCCTAAGTAATAATAACATGATGCGTGGTGTGTAAGTAAATAATAAAGCTCTAAATCATTATAAGCGATAGATTACCATAGCTGATTGCACGACTTTGCGAAATTAGGAATTTTTTGTGGCAAAACTAATTAGCATAGCAAGTTTTAAAACGTCGAAGTTACCATTAGGCACAGTAGAGGCAGTATCACAAACTTTGTCGGTAAAATGACCGAATGCGCAAGTCGGATGAGCCCCATTCTGGATTTCGATTATTTGTAACACCCTTATTCTTTTTTGCAATTTCCTCCTCCAACTGTTTCTTCTTCAGTAGCTCTTCGTATGCAAGCCCTGTATCTCTAACCGCCTCCCAATTAAATCGACCAGACTCGTATTCAGTCATGTCAGTCCTGTCATGGTACTTGTAGAGATTGCACGTCTCAACAACTTTGCGATAAACCTCGGCGGCGAAGTCATCAGCATCCACATTTTCGTAGTCGCACGTCTTCAGCATCTTCCTATACTTCTTACTGACCGATCGGAGAGTTAGGAAGTACCGCAACGAGCGAAGGCTGCTAAGGACGCAGTCGATAATAAGTGCTTTGCAGATAAAGATTATGATCACTGAGAGCATGAGGGAGGCCCCGATGGCGATAATCTCCATCTGCTGCTCCCGAACCCACCGCTCTATGTGACTCTGCGGGTCCGCAAAGAAACGCGCAGTTCGACGGACCCTTTGACCCATCAGGTCGTAGTCGAAGTCCTTTGCGTAGGTCTGCAAACTCGGATAGAGTGGGTCCCACACCAGCTCCTCATCGCGATCCAGCACGCCAGCCATTGGCAACTTTTGTGATTATCGATTCAAAAAATCGATAGCGTTATTTCGAAATCCACAGCTGTCCTTTGAAAGAAAGGTAGGTCACCAATGAGTGAGTGAGGGTGGAATTGAAATGGTCTAAGCCATTTATTTGTCGAATGTATCTGTTAGTACGATGTTTACCCATTAATAGTAAGTAGGAATTGCGCTAAGAGGCAATTTACAAAATCAATTCCCAAAAATTACTTAAAGGAGAAGCTAGATAATGTCGGGAAGAAGAGGCGTGGAAATTATAATCACTGTAGCCAGCATGTCTTAACACTTCACGTATAATTTGATTACCAGACAGCGGACACAAATAAAACGAGCAAATTCACTGGTCAGGAATTAATTATAACAACGCTTAAGCTTAAACAAAGCAGAGTTAATCCCCTTTTATGGGGGAAAAAAGAGATGTTATGGCCAAGTTTTTCGGACAATTGACGCATCTCTCTTACACTCATACGTACTCCTGCTAAGACCTTTTTTCCAGAGGTCGTAGGTGGAGCTAACCTTCTGCACGAGAATGTCGTTTTCTAATGCCCTTTTCCTATTAGACTTGGTCTCCTGCTGCTTCATCAGCGTTGACAATGTGCACTAAAAAATAAAGTGCAACTGCACCTGTAAGACTAAGGAGTGTTCAGCTGGAAGGATGGCTACTAAAATATCCGCCTTTTCCATCAAAAGTAATGAACGTGGTAAACGCTCTGCCTAAAGTTCAATTATTGTTATGAAATTATTGCATAAATTATTTGGAATTTACGAATTAATAAGGACAACGTCGAAACAAGTTCAATATTCTGTTTTGGCTAAGTTGGATTTTCGATGAATCGGAGAGTCATGAAACCCGTGTCGATGGAAAAAAATTCACAAAAATGTGAAGTTGCTTTGTGCCCATGGAGGTTTGCAATAAAGACGTGCAAATAAGTTTCTAACCTGTTTTCTCGAGACAACAACCTCCATTGTTGCAGTCTTGGGTGCACACAAGCAGGAGTGAGTGCCTCCTCACGTGCAACACTCCAACGCCTTGTGGCTTCGAAAATAAAACTCGAGTATTTTACCAAGTTCAGTCTGTCTCGTCTACCGCCTTGTATGCAATTCATGTTCTTTGCCAGCCCAATCTGGCGTGCTCTCCTGGTTGCACAAGGCACCACCTAATCAAACGCAATTGCAGAATTAATTAAGGAGACGAAATTGAACATAAACATGCAGAACATATTCACCCATTATAAGTAGGAGCCTTGGGAGGGTTCCACGACAAAGCTTTTGAAAAGGCTTGGTTTCTTGATCATTTTTGGTGCTTATCATTCATCGCTATTTTTTAGACCGCTCCTGGTGCATCTGGTGTGGCATCATCGCTTTCACTAACGCAAATGCAAATTGCCATCCCACAGTTCCCTCCAAGCAAAATTAGGAAAAGTTAGCATCATTTAATATCCATTTCCTTCAAACAAGCCAGTTCTCAGAATTGAAACTTTAATGTTAGTTGTAATGTGCACAGCCGCTAGGGTATCAACCATTTACACCTAACCTGATCCAATAAATCACAGTTGAAACCGAGGACATTCACAGCCATTGGCTAGCTTAAATAAAGCTAAAAATAGCATACTTTCAGCTATTCCATGCAATTCCAATCTTGCTTATTTCTTTGCATTAGGACAGAAATCGCATACGAATAATCCAAACTCACTGGTCAGAAAGTTGCATTTGATTGCCCCACAATGGAGAATGAGCTAGAGCTTAACAACCATATGGTTACTTAGGCGTTCACAAACTTAACCAAAGTTTTAGATGGTTTCGACACGCAACCGCACTTTAGTCAAGCGAGAGTAAACTAAAGCCGTAATGAACTTTGGAATCGGTCTCGATACAGTTTAGAATCCCCTTTCCCCAAATACCTGGATCTCCACCGCACTTCAACACGTTGGTCTCAGTTGACGACGCAGATCGCAAAGCAGGCAGAATAAACTGCCAACGCTCATCTTTGCAGTCAAAGGATAAGGTCAAAAACATACTTAAAGGATGGAGCGCCCTATCCAGAATCGAGATTCTACGGATGCAATGCAGGTGAGGCCAAATATAGTCTATCCAAGACAATATACACCGAGGATAATGCAACCATAACCATAACTCATGGTAATTTAAACTGAAGAATTAAGTCATGAATCGGTGATGAAATAAAGTAGTTTAATAGGTAATTTGTTGAGAAAACAGCATCCAATAGGAAGGTCTTTTCAAGAAACTAATGAGAAGATTTGACGGTCTCAAATAAAAGGCAAATGAGTGTATGTAGGGCAGGTAGAGCTACGTATGGGTGTGCATGGCTTAGAACGTGAGTATATTCTCCTTGCTGTGGCCTAGAGTTGCTAGATTTGGCAGACAGGCGTTCTTGATCATCGAAGCCGGCCCACAGAGCAAATTCACAGTGGTGCTGCTGGCTGGGTAGCAGTGTTCCTCCAACATCTTCTGATCCAAATAACCCACATCGTAGGTCCAATCTACAAGAAGGCGCTCATGCTACAATCGCACTTTTCCTCGAAATATTTTAACTGCAAATTTTTTACAAGGAATTAATGGACTTTTAGGTGCAGCAACCTCAAGAGATCGACTATCTATTTTCGTAACGATAAAACCGTTGTTAATTGGAACATTAAGGAAGAGCGATACCCTTGATGTGGACTGGTAATTACAGTCGTGCAAGCCACATGATACAAAAGTAAAATCATGCAAAAGAGCGAATATGATAGACGTAATAAGAAGGATGTTTTAGCATCAACTGCCTAAAAGATTTCTCGCGTTGCAAACAGGCATACCGCATAGGTACAAACAGGAAGCATTGATTTCGTTTTGCGAAGCAGAAACTCACACCCAGTCATTGTGACGGTGTGCGCTTTTGACAACCAAACAAACGCCCGAAGACCAACCTATTAAGACCAGGCCCTACCGCAGATAATTGCAAATAGCACCAAAATGCGAAAGCGGAAACGAACACAAGCAGAGTGACTCTGCTGCCGCTAACTCTTGTTTCCTTCAATAACATGCTTTTCAAAATAAGAGCCAAAATTAAAAGTGCCACAATGATTTCAATTCCACTCGCTTTACATTAAAAGGCAGACCTTCTAATTAATTTAGGTATTAAACATATAAAATGCTATTTCGGCATAGTCATAAGACGGGAATCAAGATAAGGATTAAGAGTGAAGTACGCTACGCCATATTTGTGGGTGTTTGATACACAACCAGGTAGCAACTTACGCTGCGGCGGACTTTCTACTGTGTACCAAATGCGGAATCGAGTCGGATTCTTGTCACGGAGCTGTTCTAACTCATCTCGCAGAAGGATATCTTTCTCAGTCTATAAAAAACATACCAACAATGTGAGGTTAAGCGCGACAAGATAGACCCGATTCCAAAGGTAGTTAAAGCTTCATAACCTTCGTAGTACATACTCTTCAAAGTAAAGCGTCCTAAAAGCCGAAAAAAGAAGAGCAAGTCCCAAACTGCTACAGTAACCACTTGATAATTAGTGTACACGATAAGAAGAGGAATACTTTACATTACAAATTGACTACGAAAAGATGGTGGTCGAAGAATAAACTGCACATAGATACAAACCGGCATTCGGTAGGATGCTGCATTAATTACTCATTTTCTCCGAAATTCCAACAAAGAACAAAGAAAAACTAGAATCCATTTATGATCCTTATGAACGGTCAAGTGGTTAATAAGCACAAGAGCCTTGATGAAAATATGCCCCGTTCCACCTCCGATTTCAAAACTAGAACTTGGGGTCGAGATGCCATTACTTGCATTGTAAAAGAAAGCTTAACTACGTTGCATTTCATCGAACAACTTGTATCCATTGTAATCCTTAAGTCCCTAGATTTTATCATACGATTATTGGTATTATATACAAATGCAGCGCCCACTTGGTTGGCAAAAATCATAGCGATTTTCGTCTTGTCCGAAGAAGAATTGAGAATATACTTGAGCAGCTGATACATTGGAGTAAGCCCAGTGCCACCACAAATCATGTTTACGTTGGTTGCCAACACCTTCCGAGTGTTCCCACCTTTGACCTCAAACAGACCTAAATTTAAAATGGAAGGTTGGATTAAAAACGGCCACAAATTCCCTCAAATTAGCTGTATAAATCTTACCATCACCACAATAATGAATAAGTCCAGAAGGACCACTGACTTCTATAGCGTCTCCAACAGCAAGCGATTCGAGATATTGGGTCATTTTACCACCAGCAGGAAAATTCGGATTTACATTTTTACGGTAGGCCTTAAAAGGTTAAAAACATTTTAACTGCATCGCTTACGCGTAAATCAAAGCCACTTAGGCATCACCACTATTGAAGAAATGCCGTTCCACGGACATATCTCCTAAGGTTAACAACATTGGCAACCAGGAGGGAGGTCGCTTAAAACGAGCGTAGAATCCCCAGATATAAAACAATTATAAACATATTGAAGACAAGAAAAGATAAGTCTGCTTTATACTTTAAGTAGCTTATTGAGCTATATACAGCATGAAACACCGAACCAAAAGAGTCCCGAACCTAAAAAGGTGACACTTTTGAAGTTGTTTTAAAAGCCAAAAAAGAAAGAAGTAGTCCATAAACTACTAAAGATGCCACAATTTTACGAACAGTTAAAACAAAACAGTAAGACCAAACACATTTACCACAGCTTAAACGAACAAACCTTAATTAGGAACTTCACATATCCTTTGAAATCATCCAAAGTAACCGGAGTATACGGTCGCTTAACATCTTCACCATCAATTCTTGCGTGCAATATAACGCAATTGCCTAACAGTCCAAGATCATAAACACTAGCATGCATACCAGGGGGTACACCAAGAACATATTCGATTGATGGCAGACCAAAAGTATACAGTGTTGTATCGTGAGTGATTACCTGCCATAAGAGCTAGTAACAATAACCACACCTCTTTGTCAACCAGCCGCATAGGCAATTTGATACTCTGACCTTGGAGGAATATCTTATCTGATTTCTTGAATATAAATTTAATCACCAGTCCTCCAGCTACTGCAATTGCAGCTATCCCAGCAGCAATGGAAACCTAAATAACTCGATAACGTCTTATAAATGCTACAGGAATAATCCAATGGGCGTCTTTTGAGTCAAACATATCTCCCACCCAAAACGGCCAGCAAGTATAATCGAACTAACCACAAAGTAATACACGATGTGTTAGCACACTTAAAAAATTCATCACTTAATGACGAATCTATGGAAGTAACAGCATCGCAATCATAAGCAAAAATACTCCGCAAAAGTGAAATCTATATGCTTTCTGAGAGGACAAAGTACAAAGTTAATGCATTATACAAGACTGGTTGCGACAAAAAATAAAATACGCTTTGAGCCTGACCCAGCACCCAGGAATAAACTTAACCCCGGTATTCAAGAACAGGCCAACCCTAAACTAAGGACAACCCAAGTGTGCCGGTCGATTGCAAACGCGCACCACTAACACAGAGCTGCCACAACGATAGGGAGGCCGGACATACCAACCGACGGACGCAACGAGAAAAACAACCTGTCTACACACAACCCACCATTAACGTCACAGCGAGAACCAGAGACAAGATCTCTGCCAAGTTGGGAAACCTGCCATAACCTAGCCCAAAGAGTCAACCCAATAAGGACAGCATGGACTGTCGCTGAAAAAGGACAATCGGAATTTTAGCCGTTTACTCAAAAGCAAAAAGGGTTAAAAACGTTCCAGAACCTCGACAATATTTACACTGTTTCCACGAACCACGACAGTGTCAATGTTAATTTGTTGTCCAGATTTTGATATTTCCTGGCAGTCGTCCAAGACCATGTTCATAAACGCATCAAAGCCTCGCAAGACACCAACAACTTCACGATTGCCATTCAACTTCACTGTATCAAGAAATAAAGTAATGGTCAACGCAAGAGCAGTACCAAGATCCGATGAAAAGACAAGAGATGACAAAAGGTGGGGGTAAAAAAAACAAGCCCCAAACTAGGTTTACTAATCTTAATAAAGGCACTGCATCCAAACGCTGGCAGCTATCAACATTATCACCGCTGGTAGGCACTTGGTTGGAAAATGGTCACGAAGGTGGAAAGAAAAAAGGCCATCGAAACCAATTCAGAGCAGCAATCCAGTAGTAAAAAGGACTCACGTCGAACGCGTTTATCCAAGTACCTATAGGAATGTAATTACATCAAAAGCATCTGCGTACTTTTTTAAATCTGGCTGGTGTGCAGGGCTCATTAAACAGGCACGATATTCCTACTGACGCCAAAAAAGGCTTAGTAAAACACCTAATCATTTGTAACAAATAAAATTGCAAAACACAGATTTTTAGGTGTATTCTTTATGTTTTAGCAATTATAAAAAAGATTACTCATTGTGATTTGCATTTAGGGCATGAATGATTCCAAGACGATATAAGAGGGTAACGTTATTAGGAAGCATAAAAGATCAAAAAAGTAAGTTGGCTTGGTCTACTCATAAACTTTTTCTGCCTTTATTTGTTTTCAAGGTAGTTAACAAGTGTGTGATTAAAATGTTTATCTGTCATAGCATGATTTATTTTAACAAACTTTTGTAATATATAAATTATATTTTTTCCCAAACTCTACAGTAATTATTTGTTCATTTAACACCCCAGATGTGCCTCTGAGCTACGTCAGCTTCATCTAAACCTCTTGCTGTGACTTCTCGGAACGCCGCATCGAAAACGATACTTCTCGGTTTTAACGCATCTATTGCTGTCAGGAGTTTTTACGTCACGTTAGTAGTCATGATAGGAAAACCTAATTTTTTAGTTTTGTTTGGGTTTTGAAATTTTGGTTTACTATAGCTCTGTGTAAGAATTGCAATGCTAAGGGAAAACGATTGTGCAAGGTTTGCATGCAATGTGGCCGGAAACACTAAGACAGGCAAATTCGGATATTTTAATTGCAGCGATTAGCTATATTGTTTGCATAAATGCAGCAAGTGTCAATGAACGCGAATAGAGATGTATGACTAAACAAGAAAAAAAAGAATAAATTTGCAGGAAATCATTTAACCAAACATAGTCCCAAGTCTGTTATGCTTAATCCCATCTAATAAAAATTATTTCGTTTTCTGAAATTGTTTTGCACAGCTTTCCATGATCAATCATATTGTTTGCCATTTGCCTTTGTCGAAAAGCGATTTCCCAAACTTGTTTAAGTTGTGGATCCACTTTGATCCTGCAAAGTAAGCCCAGTGACGTTGCAAGCGTGTCTGGCCCGTCTTCACGGATACCTGATAGCTAACACAAATAACCCGTCTATGGCTTTCCTTAATGAACGTACTATATAGAACTGGCTCGTACAGATATCTGATGAGATGGATCTCCATCAAAGTTACTCGAATTTGGATAATTTTTAAACTAAGTGATCCATTGGTTGAGGCCAATTAGCAGTTCGCATCATTTCGCGTTGTAGATATATGTGTATGTTGACAAAATAAATGATTTTAGTTAGCCTTCGTGAAGGTCAAAGAACGCTTTATGAATCAATGCAGAAGTAGATCAGTTGCATCTTGTGTTAGTTTCGGCTCCGGTTTCTAGTCTTTCTTGCTTCTATTGTCTTCTCAAAGTGCGTGAGCACCCAACCAGAATAATTTTCCTCAATGCTCTCCTGATCTCGAATACTAAAATTTTGCAAGAATATTATGTCCTTTTTTTGCATTCAGCACACGTTTACCACGAAAGTGGCACCCTGCCTCATTTTAGATTAAATAATCCTCATCTCGAACGACATACTTCGCGCATTAGTAGTGGGATCGGCTTTTGTTTCTATATGCTGTAGTGCTTATTAAAACAAGTTGTGTGACAATATTATAATTACTTGGCATCTTAGCGATACCCAATAATTGTTATTAATGCTAAATAGCTAACAAACTAACAATTATCCATTCGCCTACGTTCCATTCATTGGTATCCTACGTCTGATATCACTCATTCAACTCTCCAATGATTTCTATTGTGTTTAGCGCCTTATTTGACCAAGCTGTGCGATTGACGCAGTACTTCTGGGGCATGCATTCAATTTTTGCTCGGATTAGCGCATTGTCTGCGCTGCTGGGTTCTACTATGTCTGCGTTAATGATCGCTACATTTTTGTCCACTGCTTTTCTTGATAAAACCATCCCGGTTGATTTGGGAGTTGGTAACGTCGTTGTACAGGTTGCGGAAGATTTCACAGTATCTAACCCAACAAAAAATGATCTAGGCAGACTCCGCATTGACGTCAAGGTATGGCAGTTATTTTTATATTTTTCCAGGCTAATGTGGAGCCCCTTTTTAACTGGAATGTGAAGCAGCTATTCATTTTTTTGGCGGCTGAATATAGAACCCCAAGTAACTCGGTCAATCAAGTCGCCCTTTGGGACAAAATTATTCGACGAGGTGAAAATTATGATATTCAGTACAAGAGCATGAAGGGGAAGTACCCATTCTGGGACGACGGCTCCGGGCTCCGCAACAATGGTAACGTCACCCTAAAATTCTACTGGAACATTATCCCCAATGCCGGCATAATGCCTCTGAAATCAAGTGGGAGCCAAATCGTGTTTTCCTTCCCCCCTACTTACCGTGAAACAGTGCAGTGACCCTCCAACTCGAATACATCTAGGGAGCTAGATCTTTCATTTCCAGTTGAAGGGTTGTTTCTTGGGTGCGCTAGAAAGTATGCTAACTCTTTTGCTACCATCTCCTTTCCCCGCTCTAACTAGAAAGGTATAGGAGTCATATTTCTATAGCAGTATCTTATTGAAATGTATTGATAAACTTGGTCAGGCCACACCTGCACCCAGTGTGTCCTCAATAAATCGTTTGTACATCGCCATAAAACCAATCACGAAGGCTTCTAAATGAAATATGGGTTTCTGTCCAAGGTGCATGCGATGTTCATGAGTGGCCGCTATATTCACCAACTCGTGCTTGAGGGTACTGTCACAAGAGGATAGGAGACTGTCCAATAAACTCTGTAATACAAAGTCGTCTTCAATTAACTTTTATGAGCCGAAAGTCATGATTGTTGGTAGGGCCTTCATTTATAGTTATTCTTACCCTGAAAATCACTTCGGGGGGAACACAGTGAGCTAGCAATTCATAAAGCCTGCCGCGGATCTCCAGAACCCTGTGCAAGAGCAGAATGACAGCACGAAATCGTGAAAGATCAATATAAATTTTAAGGTATGGGTACCTCAGACTCGTCTCTAGACGGCAAAAGAGGTGCTGTGGTACCATATGGAAAAACTTGCCTACGGGGACTCTGCTCACTGAGAATGCGTGAGGCTGTGTCGGCAACGAAATTTTGCCAGTCGGGTAGTAAAATTGTTTGATCGCAAGTGAAAGGATAATGCTGGGCACGCGCAACTTCCGCTAGAAGTAGACTCCTTCGCAGATTCTGGTCTGAGGCGACAGCAATTCGCTCAGCCAGTTCCGTTGGCATCAGCAGTCCCTCAAGCTTTGCAACGTTGCAGAGTACGTTTACAATATCCTTTACAGTAGGAGCGGCCACACGAATGGGGAGACACCGGGAACGAGTTGCAGAAATCACCTAAATGTTCTTGTAATCAGAGGAAAACGCACCTTAGACAGTGATTCTGTACAAAGGACCAGTCGGCAAGTTCTCATATATTTCTCCATGGTTCTTCGGAGGGAATGCTGAGCATCTTTACTGAGACGATTCACCTCGTGAATAACTACCACTTTAAATTCCCGTTGGTTCGTAGTATCCAGTTGTGCAGTAGATGCCATATCTTTTATTAGTTCTTGTATAACAATTCTGTCGTAAATTCCAACGTCGCTAAAATAAAGGCACAAACAGTTGAAAGCAAAGCCCAGCGAGGATAACAACAGAAAACGCATATGAAAAACGAGCAGCCCAGAAATAGCACAAGTAAAGCCTTCACGTGCCTTGGATTGACTTCCAAATGATAATTACTTGAAACTGTTGACAAATTTATTTTCTTTTTCGAGGGGGCCGTAAATGTATGATGTTCAATTCGCAACTTATCAACGCCACTTCCATAAAGTTCGCGAAGTAAACAAGAAATCAGTGTTTTTTTCCCAGCTCCCGGTGGACCGTAAAAGAGAAGATGCGGAAAGTCACCACTCGCAACCTAAAAATGGGACCCAAAAATCCCGCACCTACAAGCTTCTTGAGAGCGCCAGCTTCCTTAGTATGACAGTCCAAACTGTCCAACGACACAGGTCTATGTTTGTCTACCCAGAGACTCATTCCACCGCAAAAAGCGCTACAGCACGAAGTTCGTAAGCTGCACCGTATGCAGCTCAATCAAAGAACAATTAATGGTAAGCTAAAATGAATACGGGATTTAATGAAAATCACTAAAAGCAAATGCGTATCAACGAAGAAACAAGAAACTTCGTAGATGCGCTGAATTTATCTTATCAGATTTTTGTGGTGTAAGTCTTATTTGTAACACACACACACTTTATAACAGCATAAAAACTTTAAAATTCAGATCTCGTACAAAGCATTTTTAAAATGACTTTCAAATAGCAAAAAATGTAAAATTTTTGGCAGAATGATCTTTATATGAGAGTAATAACGCAAGGTAAACCGATGCACATAGAAGGCATTCCTAGCCTTTAGCAGAAAAGCTTTGCGCCTTTCACGAAAATATAATTGTTTGTCTTACCTATTGTTAAACCTCAAGATGTGTAATGTATCGCTTTTTGGGCCTGGAGTTACTCATATACTATGTTTCCTGTCTTATCTTGTGTCTGTAATTTTTGGTACGAGTTTTCACGTTCTCTATAGCCCATTTATGCTTTAAAACTAGGATTTACATATGAGCACATCCATACGTTTTATTTAGTGTAATTTGTTTTGCATGATATTAATTTAGTTAGTTCTTAAGGAGACTTCCTCCTTTTGGCGATGTTGGTGTACATTTCAGCATGCCTTGGTTTAAACGATAGATGGTTCGCGATGTGTAAATGTCCAATTTCCACTGATGGAATCGACTTGCACTTTTGTTAATTCTTTCAGCATTAAACTTTTTAATGATATACAAGCCCTTTCTATGACGGCTGGAGGGGCGTAAATTATGTCACATTCTAAGAAGATCAATCTTTCTCTGCTAAATGGCCATCTAATCTGCGGATTGTGCGGTGGTTATTTAATTGATGCAACAGTTCTCACAAACTGCATCCATGCCTTCTGTCGCAGTTGCATTCTCAAGTATATTGCGGAGCTGAATAATGTTTGCCCTCTTTGTCAAACGTTAATTCAAGAGGGGCGTTCATCTTCTGGCTGCGATGCGCTACGTCCTGATGTCACATTGCAGCGGGTGGTTTACAAACTTGTTCCTGGTCTTCTCAAGATTGAAATCGATCGAATCGCTGAATTTCACAAACGTTATGTTAAAAATCCCTCCAAAGTTATTCGTGAAGTACGTCATTCTTGCAGAGAATCACAGGTGTTGGAAGACACGGGCTCAACTGACAGTGCTATCTCTGGTCCGTTTTTTATTTTATTGAGCCTATTGTCAATAAGCTATATCATATGTTTCTAGCACAAACATTTTAGGTCATGTTCTCGTGAAAAAGACGACTTTGTGTTTTATTTTTTTTTGCGAATGTTAGGTTTATTCGTTGAGTGTTTTCGCTAATTTCCTCAGGTCTGTCTTCAACACCCACTCCTCTGGCCACCCGTTCTCTATCTCGCGGCGTGAATTGTCCGAACCATTTTTTTAAACGTCGTTCGGTTAGGTCATTTCCGCCAGCTACATCTATTTCCTGTCTTATAGACACAACAGAGAGTGTCAGTCTCTCTTTAGATCCTCTTTTTCGCCCCCCCTCTTCTGATTCCTCATCCTCTCCCAGTCAAACCCGCGCCACCATGTATCTCCTTTGTCCAGCTTCTTGTACTGTAGCCCACTTGCAGCGTTTTTTATTGGCCAAACACTACAATATTTCGTCGTCGGGCTTCTGGACTGTGGATATCTTTCTCCACTGCGAATACTTGGAGCCAGCTCATAGTCTTCGGGAGCTCGCTTTTCTTTACGCGTGGCCAACTCAACGTCGTATCCTGCCACTGCTTTATCGCTTCTCCGATAGTAGCGCCATTTGTTGGGGTTCGCCCTTGCCTCGTTTGGATACCCCATCAACGTCTGCCTCACCACCGTCCAACAAAAAGCGAAGGCGGCTGGCAGCGTGATGTGCATTTTCCTTGTTAACTGCAGTGTCTCATGCAACTCTTCATCGTTCTGCTGCTCGTTGTTTTATTCTGTGCTTCTGCGATCACTTTCATAGGTGTCTTTCAAAGAACGGTGAAGGTTCTCATGCAGCTGCAATTGTAAACTTATCCTATCGCTCCTCTATTCAGATTTCGTGTTACACCTAATTTGCCCGTATTTACTCTAATTATCTATTTGAGAAAGAGGGTTCGATCTTATTTGCAAATGCACGTTGTTTTGAAGTTTGTCTTCCCTTTTGGTGTGCACCTATCGACAGTGGGCTTGTCTTGTGAATTGGCGTTTAAAACACGCGAACACTCGGGCTCGTCAGTGTATATCGAAAATGAATATTCCTATTGATGGACACGATTGCTGATATTACAGTATGATTTAAGTGCATGGTGTGCTGAGCGCAGAACGTACTAATTTGCCCCCTACGATGCATGTCGCAATTTTAACGAATGTGGTGCATACTCCTATGTGCACTGCCTTCTACTTGAGAAGCCGAATGATCGTAAGGTGGTGTTGAATATCTAGTCGTCTTGATAACGTGAATATGCAGTTTATTACAATGGCACATGGTGTACTTTTAAGTATATTCACTAGACTTATGCTGACCTTCAGGGTTGTACGTTTTCTGAGCCTATCACCAAATAAAATAAAATGTTAGGCTTAAAATATTTTCCTTTTTCACGAGGTAGACGTGTAATGTCATTTCCACCTATTAATTAATCCATTTTATGTCCCGTCCCGGAGTATTTCCACATGTGTATCTTACTTCAGATGATCGAATCAACAGAATTGCCTCCGAGTTTGGAGGGAGCCTTGAAACCCTTGGGGATCTGCCTTCTCTGTCGCCACCGGCTTCTGTTCGGTTCGTCATTCCATTCCTATGGCCTTCCAGAGTATCTTCGGGAGGGCACCAAGCTAACACATGGTGGAATCACGAAGTGTGTCCTTTGCTTCGGCCTCTGTGGTCTTTTCTTATCAACCAGTTTCGAGGCTGATGTCCTATCTCAGATAATGGCGACAGTTAGGCAGAGTGGGTTTGACTTCTCCACTTTTCAATTGAATGTACGTCATCTTACTGACGCCGTGCAAAACCCAGTTCGTAATCACTCCACAGGAGGTTGATGATCCTTCTGGACATTTGTGTAGTGTTTCTATGAATTAGCACACAGACATACGACAACCCTCTAAGCTCCATTCGACGAGTGTTTTAACTCATCCCCATTAAACAGCTGCTCACAGAAAATTATTTTAAACTAGCTGATGAAATGCGTTTAGGCAATTAGACGATCAACTCCGTATTTTCGTACTGGTTTCTCACCTCAAGTTTAAAATCCATCATTGGTATCTGATAGATTTATTTGGTTTGGTCACCATTCATACTAAATGACAGACTCGCTTATTAGTCAGATAAAGTTAATTTTCTTATTTTGATGTAATAGGTTTCGGAACCCGTCAACCTTACCCTACGAGACCACGCCTTTTGGGTCTATATTCGCGAGAAATGTGAAGAAGATGTATTTTCGCAATCAGTAGAGGTTTTGGAGGCAAAATCCGTTCCAGCAAAAGTTGTATTCCGCAACCTTATAAGCAGCCGTTTAAAGAAATTTTTTGCTGTGAGTTTTATGCCCTCGGGACGTGAATATCTACATACAACTACAAATTGGCAATACTGTGTAAATAACCGTTTCATTTGGTTTGCGTTGTGATGTACTTACCAATTAACTAATGGTGAATTCATTGAATATCCCTAGAATTAACCGACAACGTACGCAAATGCAATTGACATTACATGACCGTTACTAGGTTAGCTCAATCATTTACCACACATTTTGATAATGTTTAGGAGGAGCAGGTTTCCCTGCCATCTCTGTTTCCCGATTCGATATCGCCTCCCATCTGGTTCGACGTAGCCACCGAACAGGTGGATCTTTTCCTCACCTTTGATCTGCCAGCTGATTATTTGGTGGACAACCCCGACCTCTCGCGCCTCCTGGCTTCTGTAAAGAAGAACTGTGACTCGCGTTCCTGGAACTCCTACTCGCCAGACGGTCGTGAGACACGCAGACGCTTCGGCAAGCAGCGTCGACGAGCTACAAACAAGGGGACTGCCGATTGTGCTACTCAAGTATCCCGCACATCATTGAGAAAATTGCTAGACGTTCTTCCTGACAAGGTTTTTCTGGAAGAAGTGTTAAAGTATGTCCCATTGGACACTTTCAACCTAGTACATGGAGCTAAAGAGGTCTTCGCATCATGCGTCTTCCATATCCTTTTTTCCACAGAAGTATATTGTGTTCTTGTAGATTAAATGGTGTTAAAGGTGTTATATTGTTCTTCTGGGTTTTAATATTTTTGGGCACTGGTCTATACTGAACGTTAATTATTCTTAGCACGCCTGCGCCTTTTCTAAGTACGAATTAAGAGAATAAAATCCTTTTTTTCCACCTGGATGGTTAGCTTACTTTGATGTTTTCTGAAAAGTTCATCCAGAACAATAATTGTTGACTTTGGTGTCTTCTCTTTTTTGCGCTTTGAGGGAGTTTCAAGGTACATGCGAATTACACACACATCTATTGCAAAGCCGTAATTTCATTTGTTTCCCAAAGTAGTCCTCATGTTTTTTCAACTATTCCCCTTAGTATAATAATAATCCGGCGCTTGTTGAAGTGTAAGGTTGGTTGTTGGTGGATGAATTTTCCCTATTTTCCTAACTTCAGCATGCATCATGCTCATGGTCATTGGTCAACTCATAGATTGTATCAATAGCATAATGAAAACCTTTCTTGCTAAAGCCTGGAAACACAGAAAGCAGCAGACAACGGTTTCCCCTTGGTTCAACTATCTGCTGTGACTATGTGCCGCGCAGCGCCGCTTGTAATTGCTGGGCGTTATGCAAAGTTGAGTCGTATCCTGCCTCAAACGCCGTGGTTCATCGACGGGGAACGCAAGCTGGACTCCTCGGTGGAGGAACTGATTGCTGCTCAGGTCATTACCGCCTTTGGCCCTCATACCACCTTCACTTTTGTTAGTTCTGGACGTGAGGACATTGACGTAAGGTATTGGTGACATTAAAGCACATTAAGGCTGAACTATTTGATTTGCTAAAGTTTTTTTGCAAGGCACTTATTGTAGCACTTTTTTAGTAAGCCGATACTTGGGTGTAAATTACTCTGAAAAGATCATGGGAACATCATTCGACACAGTGCTACGAGGTCAACGTTGTCTCGGCTTTTGAGTGATTTTGTCCATTATTATTGTTGCTATCATAGATCTAGTTCTGTAGTGCATTGTAGGTTTCGTTCTTATGATACTCTTACAAGGTTATTTCGTTTTGGATGTATAGGAAGTGATTTTACTAGTCAAACAAGTATAGTTTACCGTCCCATTTCCAGCCTTATTTTAATAACAGTGCACTTTCTGTCCTAGATGCCTAGGCCTCGGTCGACCGTTCGCACTTGAATTGAATGCCTACGATAAGACACTGGGTTCGATGCTTCGGGCGCATTCGTTACTGCGTGGTGAACAGGACAATGCTGCAAGGGCTGGCTACGATCGTGCGAATGACCTTTCCTGGCTTGCCAGTACTATCAACAATTCTACTAATGATCGTGTCTTTGTTCGTGATCTACAAGTGAGCTTTCACTGTGGGTGGATCTATTAGGACCATTGTGTTTACTTCTGAGTGGCATAGGGATGAGGGTGACACAATAATTCTTATGTAAATGAGGCTTAAGGGTACGCATGACGATTTTTTGAATTAGGGTGGAAGAGCAATTGGAGTATCGCATGCTTTTGCTGTTGGCAGGTTGTTAGTCTTGCATCTGTGAAGGCCTTTTTGAAGGGCAGTGAGATTGAGAAGCGGAAACGCTATCGCGCTCTGTGCTGGTGTCCTCAAGGTGGTCTCACAACTAGTCGAGTTCGCCTTCTTGCTTCCCGATTAAGCGCGCTATCGCATGGCACTGGTGTTGTGACATCACCATCAGCTCTACAGTGGCCACCAACGGAAGTTACGCATCAGCCTGATCTCGGTTGTGATGTTGCCTATCTCTCCTTTGGTCGATTCACTATCAAGCAGTTAACTCCAATCAGAGTTCTCCATCGACGTTCTCTGATATCCCGAACACGGGATATCATCTGGTTTCGTCTAGCCGACTTTGCGAGCAATGTGCTTACAGCAAAGGCGCCTTTTGTGGTAAGCGACTGTGCTCCTGCTTCAATTACTTCCTGTTGTCTGTTCTTCAAGTAACTGCAATACGCGTTATTGTGGGTAAATGTGAATAAATCGTTTCTCTCCTTATTTTCTACATTTGAGTTGATATAGGAATAATTGCAGCTTTTGTGTTTAACTCAATCGTATTTTCTCCAATTCCATTATTTTCCCAAATGATGCCAGCACAATCGCTCAGCAATATGCGGATTTCTTTTCCAGTCGTAGGTTACCTATCTTTTAACCATTTCATTCTGGTATTAGAAACGATAATTTTGTTCATTAGAATACCGTAAATCGTACTAATGATGACATTTATATCGTAAATCATTTATTAAGTGGTGATAGGTTATTTTTCAGCGAAGCAGTTCTGGCAACCTTAATTTCCTTTGCTGTTCCAATGCCTTGCCTGTTTAATGCTAGACTGCTCGATTTCTTTAGCACATACTTTTGTAGTCCGATTCCACTTTATTATGAATTGAACGGAATCGCACAAATAATTTGGGGCAATTAAGCGTGTTTGAGTGGTCTGAAGTAGTTCGCAAGCGCATTTACTGTCGCTTAATTTGAGGGCATTTTATGAATCTGGGCTGTTGTCCAATTACTTTCTCTTAAGATTCCTAGGTGTCTGCTTACGAGGCAGTGCGCATTAATCGCCCTATGATGCTGTTAATTGGCATACTATTTTTGCAATGGATAAATGCAAACTAATCCGTCCGATCCGCACTGTAAATGTCGCCCAGTGCACAATATTAGGTGCTTAAGCCCTTGTATATATCAGCCTTTTATCATCGTTATTACTATTTGTGGGAAAGGATTCCACATTAATTTAATAGCACTATATTCAGCTAGCCAATGACTACTTTTTAATGTGAATTGCAAAGTAAAACTTTTGCAAACAATTTAAGGCATGTACTACTTTTTCTCTGGCAAGCGCTGTCATAAATCTCGATTCTAAGACTGTTAAGTTTCGGTGCATGTTGTTTTCTTTATCCATCTGTTGTCCATTTATGCCTTTCTTCACTCATTCAGTCCTTTCTTTTAGGTAGTCTATCACTTTCTTTGTTTATTCACTTTGGATCCTTTAAACAGGAAGCCTGCCTACACTGCCTCAATTTTAAAATTAAAGCAACAACTTTATCTTTTATCCTAAAGAGGTATTCTCTCAATCATTGCAGTTTATTCGGGCGCGGCTTTATTGTTGCCTTTTTAAACAGCTGAGTGAGTTCGCCGCCCAGGCAAATGTGCACCCAAAGGAGGAACTTTTCTTGTTGGAGCTTTGCTGTGAAGCTGGGACCTACGTGAAGGAGCTGGTGCACGGGGATCTGGGTCGAACGCGACCCAGTCTCTCCTCTCTTTTGGACTGTCCGGTGGACTTGCTTGCTCTTGATGTGGTTGCCGTCGAACATGAGTGGCCTCCGAAAATAGTAGAGGCGTTTGGAGTTGACGCTGTCTAATTCACGACACCTTTGATACATTCGTGAAAATGGTGCATTTTAACAGACTATTTGCTACGGGGCCATTTTTTCAACCTGCTACCCTTACTGTACTCAAAATGATAGTTTGGAATACTCATTTTTGCTAGCTTTGTTGGTAGCGTGTTCTGAAAATCCCCCTTTCTTGGACTGCAATTTTTCATCCAAATGGTCAATTAGATGTACGACTTGTATGGTTACTATGGTTTTGTTTGACTTGAGGAGGGGGCATCAAGGTCTCACTTTTCCTTTTTTAATTGTTAAGTGGTGATGAGGTCTAGTAGCTTTATTGAGTACACCCTAATTCCCTTTTTGTCAGTATTTATCAGCTAAACCAAGTAATTTGCAACAAAAGGTATGTTTGGCTCCTGGAATTCATTAGCACAGTGTCAGGTGGTAAAAGGCAAAAGAGAGGGGGCTGTATCTCAGTGCCAGTGGAATTGTACATTGCGACACTTGGTGAGCCAGATACGTTGTGCCTACTCGTTTTGTTCAGCTACCATTTGGCTCCTAAATACCAGTTGCGGTGTGCCACTCCATGGGCTGCCACAAACAGCTTTTTCCCCTCAACTCATTTGGTAGGGGCAGTGATTCACAAGGTAGTTTTTCCATGGTAAATTATTATAAGGAGTAATTAACATTCAAAGTTTTAAGCATGAATTGTAACAAGGGTTGATAAGTTAGACTACAGCGTCCTGGGACTTGACTGAAGTCAGAAAAAGGCGGTGCTTGGGCAGAGTACGTATATTCGGCAACCGGTGGAATGGGGACTGTTGGCACGACCCAGAGGATAGCCCACTAGGCGAGGGCGATGTAGCCAATTATGCGACCCCAGCCGAAGCCAAGAATTCAAACACATAACAGTACCATGACAAATGCTGCCTCACCTAGGCTTATACTCGTGTATCACCCTAACGCTTCTAAAATCGAAGGAAGGCAATATTGGTGAATAATGTGTCGGTGGCGTGCAGAAGGACACTGAGCGGTCACAGTAATTCGGAGGTTAGACCACTCAATGAGGGCGCAGTGGTAGGGACTTGGAGGGAATGCAATTTTTTTGTTTAACTGCTGGTCTCAGTTTGAAATTGAGTCGTCATATTGGCCTAGTCGGGTGGTCATGGCCTTCAGGCCATTCCAGTGGTTCCAATATCCTATTGTTTGCTGAATACGTTTTCTGGCTTAGTATTGTGTCTTCTTTTGCCAACAATTAGGTCCCGAAATGGTACCTCGATTTTCTTACCAAAACTGGCTGTTAGATTACCAGAAAACAACCGGTCGGTGGCATTCCTGAATAATCTAAATTACTGACGTGGTAAGTCCAGCAAATACAAAGTGGAAGACAAGTTGTTCTCCCCTTATTGCTGCCAACCAATCTGTTAGGAAAATAACAAACATAAACAAGTACATTATTATGCATCATTAAGGTAATGACCATTTTATCGATTTGATATACCATACGGATTTACCACATTTTCACATTTAAATCAACTGCATATATTGCCAACTGTAAAAGGAAGATGCTAACGAAAGCATAGCAAGTGGGTATTAGTCGTTTGATGCGCATTTTATTTAAATTCTTGGTTCAGAAGCTCTGTCTTTCAGCGCGTCAAACGGTCGAGTAGTCGCGTGTTTGCGGATCATGGGTGAGGTTTCATGCTTTTGGCCAGCGAACATGTGATGTAAAGCAATTTTAAGTTTTAGTAGTTGGTCGCACGTAAGGTACCTGTAGCCTAAGTATGCTGTGAAATTACTTAATGGTCTACATAATGCCCGCATATGTAGGAGACATCGGAGTACTGCTAATGTTTGTTTGGTTCTATGGAAGGACCATCAGGCACGTTTCAAAGTGGCTTTGTTGTCAGAGCGGTGTCTTTATTGCTAATAATGCCAAATTGTTGAATGATCCATTTCTCGTTTAGCTCTCAATATGTCGCTGTGTCTATATGCGGCCAGGCGTCTTGTTCTTAATCGGTACCGATTTTGCCTCAGTGACATGGCGATACGGAGATCAATCTTTACCCAAAGCTTTCTTCTGCGTGCACGTTTTTTCTCTACGGAACCGGTGGCTACCAGCTTACCACAGCATGAAGGGAAGGTAAAAAAGTTTCAAGCAGATACCAGCAGGCTACTGAATATTGTTGCGAAATCCCTGTACTCGGATAGAGAAGTAAGACTCATGAATTTCCTTTATAAACATTGAGCCGTGCGCTATGTGATTTGTTTAGTCGACTGGTTGTGGTTTGTTGATGGGAAATCTAGTGTAACTGGTCACATCTACGTTTAATTTTTGCAACTGCTATTGTTACTTATACGCACTTTAGATCTTTGTGCGCGAGCTGATATCGAATGCTAGTGACGCAGTGGAAAGACTGCGCTTTTTGCAAACCTCTGGTAATGCAAGAGGTGTTGAAGGTCCTCTGGAAATCCATATAACTACAGACGAGCATAAGCGGATGTTTACGATATCCGATAATGGGGTTGGCATGACCGCTGATGAAATGGAGAAGAACTTGGGCACAATCGCTAAATCTGGATCCGGTGAATATGTTGCTCGAATGAAACAAAATAATGTGTCGGGTGATGACTGGACCAACATAATTGGCCAGTTTGGTGTCGGATTCTACGCTGCATTCATGGTGGCCGGAGAGGTGAGTTCCAATTTTTGACATAGAATGGTTGTTTCGTGACTTTCGACTGTGGAATTTGGCACCTTGTCCTCATAGGTTGCTAGTTGTTGAGTAGTTTCTTGCATTAATGAATTTCGATTTTACAAGACCCCATTTGATATTGCCTATTGTCGTTTTACATATATAAAATTTATATTCATTTCCAGTTAAATGTATTCTCATTTGTTAGGTTGAGGTTCAGTCCAAAAGTCAGGTCGATGAAAATGACCGAAAGGGTCATAAATGGATTTCAGATGGAACGGAAGGCATCTATACAATTTACGAGTCTGAGAAGGTTTCTCCAGGAACTAAAGTTATCCTTCAACTAAAGGAAGACTCTGCTGAGTTTTCAAGGGAATCAGTAATAAAATCCATCATCCAGAAGTATAGTAACTTTATCGGTGTTCCCGTTTTCCTTAATGGAAAGCTTATTAACACCGTTGAACCCCTCTGGGCGAAAGATCCTTCGAAGGTGATTTGCAGCAGGACATTGTGGAGCATTTTCTTGTTCAATCTTAAGCATTATTTCTTGTAGGTAACTGAGGATGAATATGTGGCGTTTTATCAGTTCATTACCGGTAACAGCTATGATTCACCCAGGTACCAAATCACATTCAAAACCGACTTGCCAATTAATTTGCGTGCACTTCTGTTTGTTCCAACAATGAAACCGAGCATCTTTGAAGGCGCCAAGGCAGAGGGCAGCTCACTGTCACTATACTGTCGAAAGGTTTGTGCCATCCATCGCTACATTTTTCCCAATTACTCCCACCATCAGAGCTTTTAAATGAAGGTTTGCGGTGCCTGAAATGCTGATCTGAGTTCATTGCTACCCTTGTGAGTCGACGAATTCAATTTTTTTAATTCCTTGCAGATTCTTATTACAGGCAAAGCTGAGAGCTTGCTACCCAAGTGGTTGCGTTTTGTCCGCGGTGTTGTGGATAGTGAAGACATTCCTCTCAACCTGAGTCGTGAGTTGCTTCAGGATCATGGCCTTATTCGCAAAGTTAATCGCATACTCACTTCCCGAGTTCTTCGTTTCCTCGAGGTGTGTCATCGTGCACACGAGTCAATATTAATTTTACTGTAAATCAATAAGTAGACTTGTTTTAATGTGTTTTAGGACGAGTCTAAGCGCGACGCGAAGAAGTTCTTGAATTTCTTTACCGATTTTGGTCTCTACTTGAAAGAGGGGATTGTCACTGAGCCTGATCAGTCCACCCGTGAAGAGATTGCAAGACTCCTTCGCTTTGAAAGCTCCGCCTTGCCTGCGGGCCAGAGAACCAGCTTCGACGAATACGCCTCTCGAATGCGCGCTGGAGAGAGAAATATTTACTTTCTCTCAGCCCCTAATAGGGAGCTAGCCGAAGTTTCCCCTTATCTCGAGGCCATCAAAAAGAAAAGTAGTGAGCCTGAGGTGGGGATTCACCCTTGCGCGGTCATTTATTTGAAATTCTCTTTTCACTGCCCCCGCATTTTTACTAACTTCTAACAGACTTGCTATTGTGCGTTTTAATTAGTTGATGCACCCATTTAAATGTGTTTAGTATGGTACTAGGTCGTACTTTATCCCAAATTCAGTGTACGGTGACGCACCGTTCGGACGCAGCTAGCATCAGAATGGGTGTCTGTTTCAATATGTTTAGAGGGAAACTGACTGTGTGGTGCTTTTTTATTAATGGTACCGTTCGCTCATGCTTTGCATTTTAGGTGTTGTTTCTCTATGAGCCCTATGATGAATTAGTTTTGATAAATATGGGACAATACGATCGGAAGAATTTTTGTTCAATTGAGAAGGTTCTTGCTGAGGACATCTCAGACTCTGAGGCTGTGGAGGAAATTGAGGGCGATTGCCTCTCCCAGGATGAGGTAAACGCCCTCACCAAATGGGCAGAAGAAACGCTGGAATCTAAGGTCAAGAAAGTCAAGGTGCGTTTTTCCACCCATCGTCAATTATAGCTTATCAACGTCTAGGGATGCACACCAAACGTTCATGTTTGTGGATCTTACAAACTCTCAATGGAACTTCATGAAATCCATATGGCTTTTACTGGATCTCGCATGTTTCGCCTTATTTCAATATCCTTACCTCGATAAAGGCTCTACCAGGTGCCTCCAGGGCGCACTCCTGAGGCGTAGGTGCTTGCTAGCTTTTATCAAGAGTTCAGACATGGCATCTGAATAACAAAGACGCTAAGTGTAGAGAGGATGATGTAATAGATTGGATTTGCAGCAATCCGCTGCAAAAGTTACTTACCTAACGCTATATTTGTCCTTATGTGTTTTTAGTTCTCTAGCATAGTTTTTGTGTGCACATACAGCGGCGTTGATCGAGAGGCGTGGAGGGTAAAGTATGTATGTGTTTGAAGGTGACGCAACGGCTCTCGCAGCATCCCTGCTGCGTGCAAATCCGCGAGGCTGGTGCGATGCGTCATCTGCTGCACACCGCGCTAGCTGGTCGGCCAGCGCTGGAGAAGTTGCGAGTGATGGAGCCGGTGCTGGAGCTGAATCTACGCCACCCGCTGGTACGCTACCTCGCCCGTCTCGTGACCTCCGCCTCGGATCATGCAGAGAACGATGTCCTTGCTACCGCCCTCACTGAATATCTCCTTGATGTCGGCCTGGCCCACGCTGGCCTCCTCGAAGAGGCCCGCGAGATGGCTTCCCGCAGCTCACAGCTGCTCACAATCCTTTCTGAGAGAACTATCAAGAATCAGGCCTAGTAACCGCTGGTTCTCGGTGTGCGCATCGCCCTATTTGCAATTTCATCTTAAAATCATTTCGTACTGGCTTTGGAGCACATTTCCTTCTGTCAAATACAGTCTCCAGTGGATAGTATCAATTCTAAGTCTTTTCCCATTGCCAATTTCTTATCCGTGGTTGCGAAATTTGTAGTAACTTTTATCATCATAAGGAGATAGTTTGAATGGTGCTTGAAATTTGCGGTGTCACTTCACCTAGAAAGTTTTCAGATTTTCTGGCAAACTTGTAAGCGATTGATTGCCTGCCTAACTTGCAAGGCGATGCTCTGTGATTCGGTTATCTGTTGCCGTTGGCCTTTGGAATGCAGAGTAATTAGCATTAAGTTATTTGCCATAGGATGACTACATGCGATGCTTGGCGGCGGCAACAGTGTTGGCGACGGTTCTACTGTTGGCTCTACGAACGAGGTGTGCGCAGAGCTAGCGCGCTTTTAGTTGGAACGGATCACTCCCCTTTTTCCTTCGGCCTCACATGGAGCTAACTCGAAGAAAATTGTGCTGCTGTATATGGACGACAACTCTTGCTCCCTCGACGGGGCAACTCCCCTTGACCTACCCAGGCTTGTATGAAATCTCGTATTATCGATGGGGCAGCCGAGAGCCTAGGTTCAATGGTGGATAAGACACTGATAAAGTGTCACTTACGGAACCTTCATAAATGAACTAGCACAAATTGCACGTCCCTGTTTAAGCAATAGAAAACCAATACAATCTCCACTTCCCTCGGTGGCAGCACCAATAAAACTAGTACATGTTCTGTCCCTTACTAAGAGCATTTACGTAGTAACGAAACAGCGCCTTTAACTCAAGAGTTCTCCCACCCGTATTTATTTCGAACCCAGGAACACCTCAGTTCACTCCTTATAAAACACTGATTCAATAATAGCAAAAAGTGATGAGTTTGAAATCGAACAACCCAGTTCAGCTAAAGTGGCGCTAATGAACGATCTGTAACTACATGTAAGATGTGGTGTTTGGTGGGGGGTAATTATAGGACGACAAATTTATTCCGTATGCCGATTGCTGTGGGTCGATTGGTGGGGGGTAAGAAGGCATACCCTGCAAGAAGTCCTCGTTTTGGAAGGACTGATTAAAAGGCAAATTCGTCGTGAATCCGGAGGAATTTTCAGGCCCTGCAGTAGTCAGGTAGTTCCTGTAGTTAGGCGTGCTGTCAGGGGGCGATATGGATGCCGAGCTCTGAGCAACACGGTTCGACATGTGATCATACTTCCCCAATGATACCCAAGGAGCGTAGCTGGGAGACCGGTTGTATGAGTTGAAACCGGTGTAATCATTTGAGAATCCAGACAATCCAAATTGATCGTAGCTGGAAGGAGCGCCAAGATAGCATTCGGGGTCATATTTGGCACGCAAATCCACATAGGGACACGAAGCAACGGGAAGGGATGATGAAAGTCCACCGGGACGCATACTTTGACCAAAGCTGGGGACGCATGAAGTTGTAGGTATAGCGTACTTATCTGGGGGTGTCTCTGTTTGGCTAAATGACTGTAAACCTTTACGGACACGCTGCACGTTTGAAGTATTTGGTTTGCCTGAGGGCGTTGCTGCAGCCCTTGCAGGGATGGTGCAGGGCGGATCAGGAGGTGGAGGAAAAATGGGTTCTCCCTTTTGAGAAGGATTACGCACACTCATGTCTTTTTTGCGTAAAACAGTTTCCACCTCCGATGGATGAAGAGGTGGCAATTCCTTCAAACCTTTCAAAAATGTGGAGTCTGAACTATCACAGTATTCGGATGGGTGCAACCTCTTAACGGTGTGCAGCTTCGATTGAAATCCAGTGTAACCTGTGTAGTGCGGATTGAAGAGCTCCTGTGGTTTCATTGCCATAGGACGCATTCTCTAAAGCACATAAATAGGATATGGTGTCGTACCTTAGGCGATCCCACCTTTACACGATTGGCAACACGTTTACTTTTCTTCGATTTTGGGTCAACAGAACGTAGTCGTAAAATAAGGCTTTCCATCAGCTGACGATTAACATTTAAATTATTTTCAGTCAAAAAGGCGCTGCGAGCAAGTCCAGCATCATGAGTATGCTTCAGTGCATTCAACCGTTTCTCCAGTCGAATCAATGGGTTCGAGTCCAAAGTTAGCATTTTGTGTACGTTGTACATGTTACACAATCAACTCTCCCTCTGAACGGATCAAATGCTAAGAAAACAACTAAGATGCGGTACACAAGATACTCGCACTCCCACGACATACAACAAGCAGTTTTTATAGAGTTAAACAAAGACCAGACTTGTTGAATTTTTATGTTTAGCATAACAGTAGCTGCCACATTTCCTATAAACAGTACCGATTGATTATTTTTAAAAATACTTTAGCAATAAATATGTAATTTTTTGGCAGTCAGTTGCCATTCTCAAGCATTTTTACAAAACACATACATCCTGGTGTTGAAGTCAAAACTCCTCCTTCTGGCTCTAGCTAGAATGCCTAAGATTGTAAAATACCTTACCAATAGCAATTAATTAAATGCTTCTGAATATCTACAGGAAACCCTATGCTGGTTGCCTCTTCGAGCATCAATAACCTGGAACCGATTACATGGTAGGGTTTGTTCCGTTGACATTAGGCCAGCTTCAGTTGCCATTTCCGCTTTTTGACAGGTAATGACTACTAGTGTCTGCGTACGAGGGTGAAAACCTGTTTCGAATTTTCTATGCCGCAGAGCGTGTTGTTAAATCCAATGGGTTATGACTGCGGCCTTTGAAACCTAGATGGTCATGCAAATTCTTATAGTGTCTTTTGGCATCCATGTTGGAAGTGTTGCAATGTTTAATTTACATGAATGTCGTTTGAGTATTCTACGAATTCCAGCGCATAAAAGGCAGAGATAAACGCTTTTATAAAAAGATCTAGTCAACTAAGGAATTAGTATCGAGGTCTTTATGATAACTAAAATACGTAGTAAACTTTTTCCTTACTTATTATGCATATTTTCTATGGGCCTAGAAAAGCACTTTGTATTTTGAAGGAAGCAACCACATCAAATCGAAATGCTAACTACCCTACACACCTTCCGAATTCTCGATTTGACATATTTGTAAGGTGAAGAGTACAGAGTTCATCTTTTTTATTGTTTCAGGATTTTAGGTGCTAAACATCGGCAACTTTTTTGTACTAGTCTGTGTTCAGAAGGTAAATTGGTTCTCTCTCTTAGTGGTCTGATAAAAAACACAATTCCTCAAGGGAACTCAGAAACCATAAACCTAAATAAATTGGCTGCTAAATTAGGTTAATTTTAGGTCACTGCAGTGTGCTGAAAAATGCGCTAAGGTTTTTGTTACTGAGGCAATGTATAGCAGCTACTCCATACCTATCTTAGTCATCTTTCGCCGATATCCCGTCAGGCAATGAAACCGTTTCAAATCATTGACAAACAAATTTTAGAACCTATGAGTCACTCTCCGACGCCTAATAATTGAACTGTAAATCACATTTATAAATAGGAACCGCCCGGAAGTAGGAAATGGAAGGAAGTTTTGGCAGTGTGCGGTGGGATGAGGGTGTGTTCAAGTGACAGCTCTAAGCGTAAATTTAAGGGTTTCTCGTTTTAGAACTCATTTGCCAAAAGTAAAAGTCGATGTTTTAGTTAAAAGTTACTTGACTATAAAACCAAGCGAACCCTACACTATAAGTGGAAAATTATCATCCTTTCCTAAATGTTGTGGGCATCGTGGTGGTGTTCCACGATATTCCCCCGAAAACAAACAATGGAGCAATACTGAATTTTTAAAAAACGCGAAAAGAGCGTGCCCGTATAATTATAAACAAAGTTAGGTGCAGCGGATTTAGCACGTTTGAGCGAGTAGACTGGTCGTAAAAATTGGTAAAAACCATGCATTCAAATTTTAGTTCCTTATAAAGGCTCCACGTGGTTAGATGAACCCGTATGTTCTAAAGCAATTATTCGGAACAAACATGCATTACACAACGGGTTTTTCGTATTGCAGCTTTCAGACGTTTCAAAAGCTGCACTCAAATGTATTAGGGTCGCCACCTAGCTTCGGAAAGGTCAACCTTTCTGAATATGAAGAACCAGAATGTCGCTCGATTACATGAGTTAGAAAAGTTTATCAACAAGATAAACAAAGGCTATTTATCGTCAATTGTAAAAGTATGTTATCGTAAAGACATGTCGCTTTTAAAAAATTGTTTGTACTGAAACGCAGAACCTGTGGATTAGACTACAAGTAGCGTGCTCGACTTATAAAAGGTCAAAATAAAACAGACAGCGTCCTATGCTACTGTCTGCGAAAAAATCATAGACAAGCAAGGAAAGCATAAATTTGTTTAATGGTTTAACATGCGTGTGTCTAAAGTCGAAGCAGAAAAATTTGTTTATGAAAAGATGCATGGCAAGATTCTCAGATTTTTAAGGTCTACATCGTATAGCCAGTAGATCTTGCCCAAAGACTCGCTAAATATGTTCTTACTGGTGGTGATTTCTTGAGAAGTCTTTGGTCTTGCCTTATGCCGCCTATTTTATTATACTGCATCTCGTTCTTATACGATCACAGTCGCATAAGTAAGTTAATTTTTGCTACTTTTAAATAAAATTAGACATCATTTCCATTGATTGCGCCGAATGCATTGTTCCACACGCCCCCAATTATTTAATACTGTTAAGCCCGCATTTTAGTTGTGTGTGCATATATGCGGTTATGGCTTCTCCCGAACCGATGTATGTTCCGTTCTTTGGGATTTTGGGTGCATCTGCTTCCATGATATTCTGTGGTAAAATATTGCTTTATATTTAAAGCACTTAGCTTTGGGCTCTGCCTTCGGTACAGCAAAGGCCAGCATGGGCATATCTTGTATGGCCTCTCGGAAGCCTGAGCTTTTGATGAAATCACTTATTCCGATCGTTATGGCTGGAATAATTGCGGTTTATGGTTTGGTTGTCTCAGTACTCATTTCTCAGGAGGTTGGGGCAAACTACTCGATGGAAAAGTAACGCCTTAGTTTTTGCTAATCTCACATGATAGGTCCTTGAGCCATCTTGGTGCTGGTCTCAGTGTTGGATTGAGCGGTCTTGCTGCTGGCTACGCCATTGGGGTTGTGGGGGATGCTGGCGTTCGTGCCTACTGCAAGGAAGCAAGAGTATTTGTGGGCATGATTCTCATTCTCATTTTTGCCGAAGTTCTTGGTTTATACGGCTTGATATTGGCTCTTATCCTCACTTCAAAGTAATGCCTTCTTTCGTGATCTTACCGTCTTCATCAACACTCGCATAATAATATTTCCCTTTGGTGTACTAATATCTGGACTCATGAGTTTGGAATACACGATTGTGTAACTATGGTATGTTGGGGTTTTGGACTTTGTTTTTTATTGTGTCGCTTTATTTTTTAAGCCGTATGGATTATATTTTGGTTGAATTTAATCTTACTTCTAACTTGGCCGTTTTGAAGTGTCTACGTCAAAGATTCTGTACCGGGGAATGAATTGTGCAGGATCGTAACTTTGTACAGGGCAACCAAATAAACATTGTGAACGCCATTGAACTACCTAGTGATTTTATGAAGCTATTCCAGTTTTTAAATTTATAAAGACTTATCTTGCTTGCTGTTACTATGGTCGGCTGTCGAGCTCGAGATAGATTATTGAGGAGTGCCGTTTCACTGTGGTCAGCGTGGAGCTTTTACATCCTCGATTGGTGGCTGGGTAGGTAGAGGTTTGAATTTAGTTGTCTTTTTAGCAATGATGATGGGGGGGATTGAACTTCGTTACATTGTTTGTTTTCTATTCTAGGCATTCTCGGCAAATGAAAATTAGGTTTACTGTCCCCATCTTTAGGGGTCGCTGTGTAAAATTGTTGGATTTTGCAAACTATCGAGATAAGCGAGATGGGGCAATATGCGAACTCGTGGAATGGCTGATCTATTCTTTTCGTGTTCGGTATGACTGGTAGCAAATATCTTTATTCCAATGTTTGGGATAAGTGTGGCATTGACATCATTGTTATTGGGGCTTCGTCGTCGTAGCCTTTTGTACCCTGTCGCACGCTTATTTACATTTTAAGTCTGTTCAATAAGTTTTCCTCCCCATGCTGATGGTCAAATTGATGCTGGGGCCTTAGCGATTGGGGAATGGAAGGCGAAAAATTGAGGGGGCTGGTTGTAGGATCAGCGACTTTGCAATTGCCGTAAAGGATGCTTATCTTTCAGAATCGATACTTCTGGGTAGAGTGGAGGCTTATCGCGAGTGTTCGCCTGATGTTATTCTCCGCGAAGTAGTCCGAGACTGCGAACCACACCTGTTATATCATTTTGCTTTACCGGCTGAGTTATTTACTAGTAAATGCATTACACTGCATTTTGTCTGCTCAGAGTCGTGTTGTTTGCTGATCCACAAGACACTTCAATGCGGCCCTGGTGTTTTCATCGACCGATTTTTCAAAGTAGCCCTGTTAAGAGTGTGCGCCTAGGAGCTGCGAAATGCCATCTAAATCTAAATCTAAGAGCAAGGGTGGAAGTAAAGATAAGAACAAAGAAAAGAGCAGGATCAAGAATAAGGTCTCAAAGGGTTCCAAAGGCAGAGACCCTAATTACCTCGAAATTCCTCCAATAATATTGAAAGACGTGAAGTCGAAGATCACGTCAACTTTTTGCGACGTTCAGAATTACTACCTTAACCACTTCCGTTGTGCTCAATGCAAATTGGTTCTCGATTCCTTCCAAGCATTTATAGATCACAGTTGCTGGAGAAAATACTACACTGCTAAGTACCATCTAGGGTGCACCCAAACGTTTGCATGCCGTGTTTGTGAGGTGGTTTTCTACTCACACGCTGACTACGCTGCGCATGTGTGTTTCGGAGGTGGGAGGTGTGACATGAAGGCGTGGTTTGAGCCGGAGGAGGTAATTCCTATCAGCTATCAGAGGCACCAAGATTACTACGTTAATTGGGCAAGAAGGATTGAACGGGAGTTAACACCACACGAACCGGATCACCGCTATGTGTGTCGTTGCTGCAGGTGCAGCAAGCGATTTAAGTCAAAAATTGAATTTTTGTTGCATAGTTGCTGCCTATTCATTGTCTTAAAGCCCGCTAATCTTAGACGCCTTAAGATCTGCCTTCATTGCAGATACGTTTTTCTTCACAGGAACGAGTATCAAAGGCATGTGAGCTACTGTGATTTGAAGAAAGCCTTTTGCGCTGACTTTGTACTCACAACCACTGAGATCGGTTGTCAACAGTTTGTCACTGGACGGCACTGTTTTGACTTCGATTATCATCTTCACTATGGAGAGTGTTTCAAAACATGTAGTATGGATCAAGTAGTGAGTTTCTCCACGAAACCACAAAACCTGACGGCGGACTCGGTAGTAGTCCATGCCTGCTGTGCGGAATGCGGGTTCGAGCAGCCTGATTTGGTTGAATTCTTATACCACCCATGTGTAGCAGGAAAACGGCTAACTCCCATGAACTTAGAGCTCATACTCCTTTGCTGTGAATGCGAATGCCTCTTTGTGGACATTTTCGAGTGCATCGAGCACATGAAATCGTGCTCTCCGGTGAGTTTCTATTTCGTTAGACTCCACACACCAGAACTGATTAACATTGCTCTGCGAAGGTGGTCGAGGGAAATGACCGAAAACCCTTATCTTCCTGCACGAAAGGTCAAATTTAGATGTGGTGAATGTGAAGAGATTTACCGACAGTTTACCACCTTTTTGAAACACCTTTGTCCAAAGCGGGAACGATACGAACAACTTTTCATCCAGCCACTAGGTGTGATGGAAACCTATTCGTGCGAGGCATGCCATATTGTCGTGTTTTCAGTCTCAGAGGCCATGGAGCATTCAAAGGTATGCAACAGAGGTTGTTATCCGCATATGATACAAATTCACTACTGTATGGAGGAGGTGATTGATGCTCTAACGCCGTGGATGCAGTGTCCCCAGGTGTTGAAATTCAACCTTGTAATAGGAGTTGGAGAAGAGGCGGATGAATTGCTAATTCGGGAAAATGAGGCCAAGGAGTCACACAACCTACCCGTTGATTATTTGTTAATGAGGTTTAAAAATCCTTTGACAAAGCCTTCGAAACGCATTGACGAATGGATCACCAAAAACATACGTAATAGAACAAAACACAAGATTGAAGAGGTTCCAAAGTTGCACAATGTACCGCAGGTGGAAGAAATGGGTAGGCAAGCAGCTCAGAGTTACATTTTTGGCCAAGAATCAAGAAAAGAATATTCGATCTAGGTCGGCTGTTGGCCTAAACCTGAGTCTTGATGGAAGAGTTACATCGTAGCTTTTTACCACTGTCAAAATATCAGACATAAAAATGGCTAGATAAAAACATATTGATGATACAGGATCTTCAAAAAACATAGGATAATTGCGATTGTGTTTGATGGGCAAAGAAAGCACAAAGTTCTCGACATTAACAGCAAACAATGGAAACTCCGATTCTAACAATAAAATGTGCTCCCAGAAGAAAGGATATAACAACCATTTCCATGGAGTGCACCAACATCAATGAGACTGAACTGTATCTCGCGTATGGATGGCGGTTTAAAAGTTCCGAACTGCACGCATCAGCAACAGTTAGTTATGTGTAATTTCAAAACAGGCCTCTGTTAGAATGTCGCAGGCCTGGGCTGGCCCCAAACGGTAGGATTCAACCGGCGAACCAGAATAAATGACCAGTCTAGGTTCTAGATATTCTTTCAGCTGCTTAGCTGTTAGCCAATTGAATCTGATCCCTTTGCTTACCCCAAGTGTAATACTTTGTTGTTTGCTTAATCCTCAGTTTGGGATAGATTCCTTTGGGCGGCCATATTGCCTTCGTCGAGTGGGATGGCCTCGGTCTTTTTCTGTTTGCTTGCTATGCATACGCATCATGCCTTCGAGGAAGTCTAGGGACGCAACACTAAGAAATACCACCATATTAGGGCGATGTGTCTAGAATGTTCACAATAGTTCTGGTAGAATATAGTGACCTGATTTCTTTTAGCCATGTATATATCTGCGCGAGTACTTTAATTGCCGCTACTTGTACTTTCGCTTAAGTTCTAGCTTTGGAGACGCGCTGTTAGTATCTCAGATCTAATAATAATATAATAATATGCTTTCCAGAGTATTTTGGCTTATCTCAACCTTGATAGATGCCCAAGAGTCTACATGGGGAAAAAGTAGGAGCGTAGTAGTCTGATTGTTTATTAATCTCTCAGTATCAGTAATGTGGTGATCATGGGTCTCGCCACTGTACCTTCCGACTTAGATTTCAACCCGTGCCAATAGTCTTAACTTCCTTTGTTTGTTAACAACATATGTTCCGATAGGGTAGTGTGCTTTTTTCGCTTTAAGGGAATTTACGGAAAGTTACAAGAGCTTATAATTTGATAAAATTTACGACTTTACACAAACTAGAAAGAACTTGGTTATGGGAAATTAATGTTTACGTCCCTCATCTAATTGTGTGCTGATGTCGTGTGCTTTTAAAAAACTACTCCGATATAAATAGCACTAATTCGAAAAGTCTTAATTGAAACTTTTACTAAATGCAAGTTGTTGAAAATCATCTTTGATCTCAAAAACCACGAAATCTATCGTGGGCAGCTGAGATATGACTTTGGTGTTGGAGCTCAAGGTCAGGGGGTTGTGTGAGCATTTTCGATAGGCTGGCGTATGGGTTCGGGCGGTCTGAGTATCGTATTTTTAATGCTTTTGACGGCACTTTTTGCGACTGATTGTGTAGTCATCCCACAGAGAGATCAAGCAGAAGCCAATTCCCTGAAAAACAAGGGAACACAAAACGTTTCGGCATACTCTAAACGGTTTCTACATGGGTTTCTCGCGTCCGTCTACGTAATCGTCATATCTGAACTCGGTGATAAGACGTTTTTCATTGCTGCAATATTGTCAGTCGATCATCCAAGACTGCTTGTATACAGTGGTGCTATGTTCGCATTGGTTACAATGACAGTTTTATCTGCTTTGCTTGGTTTTGCCACTGAGGTGCTTCCGCGTGTCTATACCTACTACGCGTCTGGATTTTTGTTTATTTTATTTGGATTTAAAATGCTAAAAGACGGTAAATATGATATTTGATAATCTGTTTTTAGCCTACAACATAAAGACTGAAAATACTAAGGAAGAATATAAGGAGGTTGAACAGCAAATATCAGCCAACGAAATAAGAGAAACATCATCATGTGCTTATATTCGAAGTTTTCTTCGAGGCATCCTCTCTCCCTCTTTTGTTGAGGCGTTTGTAATGACATTCTTGGCCGAATGGGGAGATAGATCGCAGATTACGACCATTGTTCTGGCAGCTCGTGAAGTAAGTTTCTGACTCTCTCACTTATAGTTTTTTGGTAAGGTCAAGCTCTGTACTTATGTAGATATACTTTCAGAGTAAAATATGGCTTGCTGTGCACGATACTTGCACTAAGGATAAATTGAAATGATGGCCATCATGATGAAGCTTTTTAATACGTCTAAGAATCTGCATATTTTGAAAAATATGGTATTTAACTCACGGCTTGCTTGCGTAGTTGGCGGAGCTAGTGGTCTGTTGGCCGTAAATATGTGTACTTGCTTATTCAGCTAATATCATTTTATCGGTTTTTTTCAATTATTTCAAAGATTTTGACGCGAACTATATTGAGTTTACAATGAACCGTATAATTTATATTTTGAACAATAAAAGCGAGGAAAATTAACAAGCTTGTATATGTTGAACTATTTGTATGGTGGTTCTGCTTCCATTTTTGCTTGCCTTTATGTTAAGGACGTGACTGGCGTTATTGCTGGAGGTGTATTTGGTCATGGCTTGTGTACAGGTCTGGCTGTTCTTGCTGGCCGTGTTGTGGCCCAGCGTATTCCTGTCAAGTGGTGTAAGTTGGTTTTACAAATCATTCACTATTTTGACGTCTACCCTACCTGAGTGTCGTTGTCATACACCATCCGTTTATCGGAACCCCCAATTTGTCCATATATCGTTTTCCTTACGAATGAATTGTCTATTTATGCCTTATTGTTCACCACTCTTCTCCGGCAGTGAACTTTTGAAACTGTAACTGCTCTTTTTGTCAGGCCAAACCGACTTTCTCCTAAAATACCTCTTTGCTATTAGTAAGATTACTGATGAATCAGCTTTGGTCCTGCGAATTTTTAAGACGGATATCTTGTTTTTTGGCCAATGCTTTTCAAGGAAACTTGAATCGGTCCACCAATAGTTATGCAGATTTCATAGCCCTAAACGACAGTGCTGTGAAAATTGCATTACGATAACCTTTTTCCATTCTCATTTTTAATTTTCCAACCAATTGTGTTGTTGGCTGTTGGAGAAATTTTTATTATCAATTTTTACCAAATGAGATGCAATCACAGCCTAATGTTTCAACTTCCAAGTTGTTTGAGAATGTTTTTAATAGTCAGATCATTGCTTGTCCTTACCCTGTTATCGCCAATGTGGGTGAAAATTGCAACAGTTTCCGCTGATCTGATCTGGATGCTATAATGGTACTGAAAAAAACGGGAGGATTTTGCTTCATCGTAACATTTGTAATCATTGGGCCCCTGTTCTAAAATGCAGTGTCCACGATATGTGAGCAATCAGATTAGGTAATTGTGGGCCTTTATTGCTTTAGCATACTCCTCACTAAACAATGTCTCAGCGTTTCGTTTTGGAATATGATATTGAAGTGAAGATGCTTTAATTTAAATGAAATATCTTAGGAATGAGAATCTGTGATAATGTATGTACGCTCTCCGTTATTCTAACATTTCATTTACTGTAGTCATTGCCGATTTTTGAAGTGTTTTACTTCTTATCCGATTGATTTGTTTTTCATTCGAAACCTACACAAACATTAAAATCAGACCATTATTTTTGTTTTGCTTTGAAATTCCTGAGCTTGTTTTCAACGCTATCTGCCTGTAACTGACAGTTATTTACCCTGTTTGTTATCGCGTTAGTTTCGAACGCGTCTAGAGTTTTCATCAATGGTATTACTAGTCCAATTTTGGCTTTATGTCAGCCAAGCATTAGCCGCACGGCACACGGATTCTGAGCCACAGTGACGTCCTCTTTTTCTATGAAAAAAACTATTATTTTGCGTGCATGATTCCTGAGTTTGTTTACCCGATTTTCCAACTAAAATGACTGTTTCGCCTTGTGTTTCAGATGTTTTTCGTTTCATCCCCACGTTTTAACTCGGTAGCTTGTGCATCGGTGACATGGTGCACCTTCGACTCCACTCAGGCATATTCATGCACTCAAAATTTGCCAGCATTCATGTTTATTTCAACCTTCGTAGTTGTTGCATTTGAATGAATTATCGCTGCAGAATGTTTTTTTGGCATTTAACCTCATCTTTTCCCATTCCAAGGCCTTTGTGATAAGCCTGAGTCGACTCTTTTGTGGTTGTAGTTCAGCCAACTACCACTATCTTTGCTAATTTGTTGTATCATCTGCTGACTTACTGCCGTTTTTGTTAAAAAACTAACTGGGATGATTTTTATGCAATTTTACATTCCATTCGGTTTGGTTTGGAACCAAGTTTTTTCTATCTTTTAATTTATAAGTTACCCCTTTCTTTGCAGTAACTTACATTGGTGGCGTCACCTTCTTGCTGTTTGGTGTTGCAACCTTTGCAACTCACCCTTATTCCGGCTAAATGTCGTCGGATCAAAGGCCCTAACATCTCCAAGCCGCCCACTCCTCTGTTTTTCATCTACATTTTGGCACCCAGCCGTTCTTTCCTCTTAAACAAACTTCTCAATTACTGCAAGCTGACCGCAATACCGATGTTCTTTCATTTCCTACTTATGTAAATAGTAGATGCTTGAGCGAGATTGTGGAATGTGTTTCACAACGTCTTCTATCAATGACATTCACGAATCCCTTGGAGGCCTTAATCTTATTGGTAGCATGCAAGCATTAGGCACGGTTGCTTGCATGTGCAGCCTGTTTGTTGGTTGCATGCAAGGAGGGGTGGATGGAATTACAATGTGATATTTACCAATGCAGGATTTTTACATAACTTTTTGTGCTGTTACCGGCAGCGTTGACTTCGCTTGAGGAATTTTTATGAATGTTGGGCAAGCCGCGAAGGTAGGTGATAATGTTGTTAGCAAACTTTATGGTGAGCAGTCCAGACTATCAGGAGATTTGAATTTTACTGGCTGGCTACAGTATATACAACGCCATGTTGTGGGTAGCCTTTAAGGCGATTAAATGGTTGGAAGCCATCGGGCTCGGTGACAAATTTCTCTGCTCGCATTTTGCTACTTACTTTTATGAGTACACACCGTGAGTGCCTGTGAGGACAAATTGCACCAGCTGGCATTCCGGAGGAGGAAGTGACCGTCACGGCCATCTCTCTGAATATGCTGTTCTTGTCACCGGTGCACCTTTTTTTCGTATTTGCAGTTGGATCAAATTGCAGGTAAATTAAACTGAACTTAGGTGAAATAGAAATAGGAACAAATTTATTGGCATTCTTTTCATGTTCCAGTTAAATTCACAGACACTCGATCAAATTAACGAAATATTTCTTAATGTGGGCGATACTAACTATGGCGCTATAATGAAGAGTGGGAAATTCCCTCAAAAACCAACGGGAACCCTGAGTTTATCGGGTGAATCGCATAAACTCGACGGAACCAGCGAAGCAGAGTGAATGTGAAGGCTCTTTTTCGAAGCTTTCCATTTACTACTCTCCTCCATTTTACGTTCCAAAAGGCAAGGCAAAAAGCTCGTTTAGGTAACTGCAAGTGGTTATTTGGAGCTTGAAATTGCACCCTGGGAACGGGGTATAGTGGCGCGCATTTTAGTATGTGCATCGCACCTTGTTCAGGTGAGTAGGCAACTCTGGAATTACGCAAAAGTGTAAGGCAATGGCTAATACTTGATGCTATTTTTATCTTTATTCAAGTTCTTATCAAGAACAATATGCGTTGAAACTTGAGATGCCATTGAAAAGACTAAAAGTGTGTATTTAAGCATGAGTTACGTGAATATCCCTTTTAAAAGGGTTTTAGGGCTCCGCAGTTGACAAGCTTTCCTTACATCTGTAAATGGCATCACTTCCGTCACGACACGGTGTGGAAAGCTTGAAGGTCAACACTACACCATAATTACAGTTGCAACATAGGCTAGATATCCAGAGGAAACAACTACTCATTCCCTTGAAATAAGACTAAGATCAGTGCTTAGTTCAGTAATACAAGGAAACCTTGCTAAACTAGTTTTTTTATAACCCTGACTCAAGACAGGTCAGTTACTTCTTGTAGGAAAAGTTAAAGCTCTTTAAATTGGAAAGCCGTCAAAAGCTTTAGCCAACAATGTCTTACGCCTGACCAAGCCATTGAGATACGGGTTAACAAAAAAATGGTTTACTGTCTTTATCTGCCATCTGGTTTCCTGTTACGTTTTCATTTTGAAGTTGTTGAAAAGGTTCAGAAATCAATCATTCCGTTCTTTTCGAGTGAAATCAAAACACCAGGTGGGAAGAATACTATAGGAACCCACCAACTTCTCATCCCCCACACCGCCGCAGAGCCGCTTTCATTATGTGTGTTGGCGCGAGTACGACCCTGCGCGATGGACCATGAGGGATTAACTTTTCCCCATCTCCTATATTGAACTGCGCACACGTTAACACACAAGGCATAAACCCGAACAGGCCGTCCCATTGGGAGGCATTCGGCCGCAAGCACAGGGTGATCGAAGCAAATACCAAGAAATGTGTAAATCAACGTTGGCGGTTACCCGGCTGGGCGTCCATCAGCGTGTCTTAATTTTTGGTATTAAACCGTCCTTCATGGTGCTGTCTTAAAATGGTTCTTCAAGCATTAGCAATTCTTGAAAAATTTACAGTCCATAACTCCGCAACTAAATTACTTGCGACTTTTCATAACAGTCACAATGCACAATCCATCTCTGAGAGAAGGTCTTTACCAATAATTAGCTGTTCTTTGGCGCCTGAGGGAAGTAATGCGTTTTTAGAGGGAGAATGGGCATAAGAAGGAAAGTGATGTCAGGACTAAATGTCGTTCTGAAAACGTGAAATTAAAGAGCTTTGGAGGAACACTTACCGAAGTAGAACAGTCCGAG